>HG995154.1:31101920-33601920 GCA_905333025.2 Pyrochroa serraticornis | reverse complement strand
TTAGCGACAAGTGGCTATTAGCACTATGCGATGAAAAATTGAACAGGGTTAGAGAAAATAGAAAAAGCATTAGGGGTGGGACTTACTATACGTTTGATTGAAACTGCGAGCGGGAACACAATGAACCGTGAACCGGTTTCGATAAAACGGACCCACCCCTAAGGTTAGAAAAAAATTTTAAACGTTGCTGAAGATACAAAAATATTTTTCTAATTCTGTTGCGTTGAAAGTTTGACAACTTTTCTGAATTCTTTCGAAAATTAAATATTTTTTTTTCATGTCTACAGTTGTTAATCTCCCGTGTTAATGTAAATACAACGCAAATTTTATTTAGCGAAATATTTTATAAAATCTATTTTAATAAGGAACTTGAAAGACATGTTCTGGTCTAAAGACGATAACACTGTATGAGCCACAAAACAGTCATCTGGCTCCTTTCTTCCTTTTTGTTTATTTGCCAAACTACCAGTAATTCTAAACAGTCATAAATCTTGATTGTTTGATTAAATGAAAATTGAAATCAGAAATTGAAGCGATCAGAATAATAAAATCAAAAATCACGTTACGTTATCAGTTCTTCAACTAATTACGCGATAGTTCATTAATTATTTTGCGTAGAAATTTTCTATTAATTATTTAATTGCAATCAAACTGAATCGTCCGCATCTCAAAAACTTGCAAGTGTTTTCAATACTAAACAGTCAACATCAAAAAATTATATTAGTAAACATTATGCAACCAGTAATACATTTCGGGCATGCGCACATCCACGCGTTCACTAGCGCGTGTTAACCCTCTTCAAATTTTGAAGGTACATAGATACTTCTACAGTGTGTTTGCTACCGTTCGGATGTGGTTGAAGACCATCGAGTGCAAATCTCGTTACTGTTAACACGTGCCAGTTATTTTCAATGACAATTTTGTGTTCGTTCTATTAGGTTTTTTCAAAAAAATGTTAAGAAATCGCGCAACAATGAACAGTGATAAAGTGAATTTTGATTTGAATTGTGATTTCGGCGACAACATTTACAAAAGTTGTTTCGCGCGTTCAGTGGTGGTGAATTCCCAACATAAATCCACCAAATCTTTGGATTACAACGATTTAAAACAGGACCAAGATCGATATGCGGACAAAACAGAAACAGCAGCTGATCGACCGTTAACTGGATCAGGGGAAGCCAGCGAAGTCGTCAGATTAAGAAAGGTCAGTTTTTTGTTTTTGTTGGGGTTCGACTTGCAAAAAGTTTTATTGTTGTTAGATTTGATCGTTTCTAACGAGCTATTCGGTGTTCGTAATCAATTTTTGATGATAAAAATAATTGTCAATTATCTACTAACTAACAATTGAGGCATTCAACTATATTTTCCTGGATTGACTGCCTCACGCCCTCTGTGTGATTTTATGATAATGAGGTGTCACCTGCTTGGATTGTAAACAGATTTATGGGTTTAAGGGCCGCAATCCGGAAACAGCTGTTGTTTAACTTTGAGTTAATTATTCTTCGGGATGCCGTACAGAAAGCGTCGTTAGAGGAACACACGACCATAAGCAAATAGGATGGAAGTCGTTAAGGCAACCATCGTAACCAACTCTTGATCATTAATAGCTGCACCATCCGAAGATGTTGCGCTTAATATTTTTTTATTTTTTAAACGGATCTATTGATCTCGGGACGTTCGGGTTAATGATCAACTACAGCTGCTATTTTCTAAACTTCTGTTTTATCACATGGACATCAAACAAAAGAGCACTTTCGTTGCCCATTTTCACAAACTAATTAAGGGTCGTGGGAAGTGAAAGTAACAATAGTGGAATAATGTCGCAAAAATTGTCCAAACAAGCGAAAAATCTCTTACTATCAGGTATTAAAACCAAAACATTATACCGTAACAATTATTATGTGTTAAAAGTGTTTTACAACTTCCTATTTCCCAACAACCGGTCGGAAGAAAAAAAAAAACGCTTATTTTGGCGGTCGGAAGTTAACTTGGCAAAGCAAGGAGGTTACTGGTTTCACTCTCGATCCAAAAACTCATCATAACAGTAGAATCTTTGATTGTATCATTGCCAATTTTTCGAACTGTTTCGTTACTAATTTCCGTTAACCTTGATTGTTGATTTTCGGCACCCTCCTCATAGTGTCATGGTCAAGACGTGTTGACAATTATGCAAATCGAGGTAATTCGATAGAATCGTTTGTTGGAATAGTACAGAAAATCTGATTGTCAGCGTGAAGTTCGTGAACCACCCCGACCGGAACTATGGTCGACGAACAACGTCAACTCCATACCAAATTGTGCACGGCACACATGCCGGTCATGGTATTCGTTTTGTGTTGGAACAAAAGAGATAGAACGAAGAAAGATAATGGGTATAAAAAAGGATTTTTAGACGCGAGGAAAGAGTAGCTTCCGGTGAATCAACGATTTTAATGAGTGCGTATTTGATTAGACCCTCATGGGTGTACCAACCAACGGTGAAACAAGTTCGTTGGAAAGAAAACAATACAAAGTTGATGTAACTAACGCGTGGTGTTTGTTTACTATTGTTATTATGCCAATTATGGCATGTTGGGACAGAAATGACGTAAGGGAGGTGTCACGAAAAGAAAAACGCGACCGAAAAAATTGTTTCTTTAGAAATGGTCACCAAAGACGTCGGATTCTTGTAGTTTAGGTTACTGAGTTGTTACAAGTATTGCTAACCATAAAGAATTGAGAAGTTTCTTTCAAAATAGCCAATAACAGTTCTTAGAAATTTTCGACATTTGGTGGTTTAAGGAAGGAAAAAATTTTCGAAAAGCTGAAAGAATTGCCATCTGCTAACCATGCAGAAACGAGAAGTTATATAGTCAATAACACAGTTCTTAAAAGTGTTCGACTTTCGGTGGTTTATGGCAGGAAAAGAATTTCGAAAAGTTGAAAGAATTGACATCTGCTAACCATGCAGAAACGAGAAGTTATATAGTCAATAACACGGTTCTTAAAAGTGTTCGACTTTTGGGTGGTTTATGGCAGGAAAAGAATTTCGAAAAGTCTTAAAGGATTTGACAATAGTTCTACTACCTTAAGAAATAGAAAAATTTCTTCGGAAAAAGTCAATAACGGTTCTTGAAACTGCACTAACATAAATTGTGGCTTAAGACGGGAGTAGAAGGGTGGAATTTTCAAAATTTTGGACAATAGCCGTATTAGGTGACCTTAATTTTGAGTTGGGTTGATTTGTTGTTGGTACCTGGCATCGCAGGTTTGGGACCGTTTCTTTTGCCAAACCACACTTAAGCCTCCATGGCCGCTCCAAACAATAAGCATAGTTTTCAACTTTCAAAAAAGTGAAATCTGAAGTAGAACATGTATTTTTCTTGTAAATTCCTCGTAACCCAGACAATATCGTATCAACCCACACTAGAACAAAGAAATGCTAACATGACTATCAATGGAGTTTCTCACGTCGTACTTCACAATTTTTTCCCTAAATCATCAACACAGAACCGCAAAGAACAACAGTTTTTTCACACACATCTCGTGTTGCATGAGATGCCATCCTCATTTTTCGCTTTAGTAAGATTTTTTCTTATCGCAATCGAAATCTGTTGACCGCATCGGTCGAGAACCACTGGATATTCTACCAATTTCGTATTTCAATGAACGTTTTACAGAAAACCACAAAAACGTTTCGAGACTTTCCTAAAACCGCAAACAAAAATTTCGAGACGTTACTAATAGCAAATGTGAGAAGTTCGATGAGGTTACGAGAAACAATCAATGGTAATTTTTGCGAAACCTTATCGTTTCTACTACGTACCATCAGGAGTATTTTCTTTTGTTTCGCAGTGAATGGTGGATAACATCCGTTTTTACAAACGCTTGTACACGGTTATAAACACATCTAAGAAACTTCCTGTAATACAACATTTACATATGACACGACCACCAAATACAATGGTGATGACAAATCACAACATCGAATGCTAATTGATCGGGACGAAGAGCGAGTGGATTACGTTGTTTTGTGGTAATTTCTGCCGCAAAAGGAAATTACAAAACTGGCCGTCAAAGACCTTCATCAGCGATGTTTAGAAGTTAATTAAGACGTTAATTAATGGTCATTTATATAACGATCATGCGTGTCCGGTTCGGGGAGATCTTAAGCACACTTGCAGATATGGTCAAGATAAAAAGGAAAAAATTAATTAATGGAAAAATTGCTATAAAAATTTACAATTTAATTTGATAATTTTGGTCACACTTCAATTTTGACACCTCCACCTAATCGCACCATTCTTGTTGGGGTAAGTGTAATAATTACTGCTAACGGCCTTCTCAGATTTTATCTCGACCACAAGGTCTCAATGAACCAATAGACTCGAAATTCTTCTGGCATCTTCATTGAATAATGAAAAATAAATTTAGATAGAAAGGAAAAAATTAATTAATGGAAAAATTGCTATAAGAATTTACAATTTAATTTGATAATTTTGGTCACACTTCAGTTTTGACACCTCCACCTAATCGCACCATTCTTGCTGGGGTAAGTGTAATAATTACTGCTAACGGCCTTCTCAGATTTTATCTCGACCACAAGGTCTCAAAGAACCGATAGACTCGAAATTCTTCTGGTATCTTCATTGAATAATGAAAAATAAATTTAGATAGAAAGGAAAAAATTAATTAATGGAAAAATTGCGATAAGAATTTACAATTTAATTTGATAATTTTGGTCACACTTCAATTTTGACAGCTCTACCTAATCGCACCATGCTTGCTGGGGTAAGTGTAATAATTACTGCTAACGGCCTTCTCAGATTTTATCTCGACCACAAGGTCTCAAAGAACTAATAGACTCTTCTGGTATCTTCATTGAATAGTGAAAAACAAATTTAGATAAAAAGGAAAAAAATTAATTAATGGAAAAATCGCAATAAAAATTTACAATTTAATTTGATAATTTTGGTCACACTTCAGTTTTGACACCTCCACCTAATCGCACCATTCTTGTTGGGGTAAGTGTAATAATTACTGCTAACGGCCTTCTCAGATTTTATCTCGACCACAAAGTCTCAAAGAACCAATAGACTCGAAATTCTTCTGGTATCTTCATTGAATAATGAAAAACAAATTTAGATAGAAAGGAAAAAATTAATTAATGGAAAAATTGCTATAAAAATTTACAATTTAATTTGATAATTTTGGTCACACTTCAGTTTTGACACCTTCACCTAATCGCACCATTCTTGTTGGGGTAAGTGTAATAATTACTGCTAACGGCCTTCTCAGATTTTATCTCGACCACAAGGTCTCAAAGAACCAATAGACTCGAAATCCTTCTGGTATCTTCATTGAATAATGAAAAACAAATTTAGATAGAAAGGAAAAAAATTAATTAATGGAAAAATCTGAATAAAAATTTGCAATTTAGTTTGATAATTTTGGTCACACTTTAATTTTGACACCTCCACCTAATTGCACCATTCTTGTTGGGGTAAGTGTAACAATTACTGCTAACGGCCTTCTCAGATTTTATCTCGACCACAAGGTCTCAAAGAACCAATAGACTCGAAATCCTTCTGGTATCTTCATTGAATAATGAAAAACAAATTTAGATAGAAAGGAAAAAAATGAATTAATGGAAAAATCGCAATAAAAATTTACAATTTAATTTGATAATTTTGGTCACACTTCAGTTTTGACACCTTCACCTAATCGCACCATTCTTGTTGGGGTAAGTGTAATAATTACTGCTAACGGCCTTCTCAGATTTTATCTCGACCACAAGACCTAAAAGAACCAATAGACTCGAAATTTAGATAAATAATGAAAAATTAACAAAATTTGTTACTGTTAATTTGATATTTTTAGTTACACTTCAATCACTTTTGAGCGCCGCGTCGTTCTACTCTTCACTTATTCATTGGTTTCAATTTTCTTCTTAAGTTTGCCACTATTTAAATATTCCAATAGGTTGCGTTGTTTCTATTGTAAAATTTTGGAGGAACCGTGTATTGACTTTAGAATTTGGTCTCTTCTCAGTGTTGTTATTGATTTAAAACAGCACCATCTTCAGTGGAAGCAACGTTGCCAAAATTTTATCGAATTATTTTAATTCCTTTGAACTTTAGTTGAATCAAGTTCAATTTTCGGGTTAACGCCGCTCTACGGTTCAGCACCTTCTGCAATGTCTTTGAACTTGCTTAATCTGTTAGCGACCAAAGTCTTTTTTCGTTTCCTCACCGTGATGACTCGCTTCTTCGCTTCCTCTTTCGCCATTAAACAATTGAAACCGTGATGAGGTCATTGTATGCCAAATTGTCTTTTTCTTCAGTAAAAGCGTTTTTCTTTCTACTTGTCTGTCGTTTACTTTTTTGACAGTAATTGTTAACTAGTAATGAATGAATTATGCAGATACTTAAGTTACTTGGTTGGAATCAACAATAAATCAAACAGACGTTTAACCTTGTTCTTGTTTTTATTTATGCCGTTAACCGCAGTTATTTGATATTTTTATACTCGCAATAACACATGTAACATTAACTTGGAACCGAAATGGATACAGTTACTAGTCGAGAAGAGGTGTGTACTTCTCTTGGATACAAACACCTGCCATTTCGAGCACCTGTAGAAGTAGAAGGAGTGATTTTTTAGATTCGCGTTATCAGTGTCGCTACAGTAGCAAAATGAAGTGGTAAAACTTGTTGTGATAGGTAAAATAAAAGTGTTGGTCAAGTAGCTATTAAGAATTAGCATTCACTGATAATCATAATGGTAATTTTAGTGGCGTAACAGAAGTTTAGACTTCCGGCACAAAACCTTAAAGGGGCGCAGAAATTTTTGGATTCTTTTTTAACTTGTTCTGTCATTTAAAATTTAATTCTTTACTTTTGGTTCGGACACAAAATTAGTTTAATACGCCACTCAGTAATTTGCTACGTTAAAAAGAGTTAAATGGTCTAAGTTTATATCAAAAGTGTAGGAGATTAGAGAATTCAAACAAAGCAAAAATTTCAAGTTTTTTAGGTCTATCTTGCTAGTGTTGTCGCGTTGAAGCAATGGAAGCTCTAACACTAATAATTCGCTTGGTGGCAACTTGTGTTTCAATAATGAAGTTCTTCTGAATAACGAGTTAATAAATCGTGGCATAAAGACGTCCTCCGTGGGTTTGCCACTTGCTTCGTCGGTCGAGCTCTGCTCGTGTATTACAATTTCTCTTTACTGCCTTGTATTAAATCGCATTTTGCGTTACACAACAAACAAACTTTATTGTTGATCGTAAAGTCCGTAAACGTTGTCGAATTGCCTTTTCTCCCTCGACATTTACGGACAATTACTGGCTACCCATAAAAGTGTCTTTAACGAATGTTCAGCTGTAACTTGGTCGTTTAAAAAAATGTCACATGATTGTTTCAAATTCGGTAGGTAAAAATTCTATGTCCGTTGTAAATTTTATTTAACAAGTTTCGAAAGTGTTTGGCGAAATTTCGTATTAATTACGGTGCGTTTTTGGTGACTTTGAGTGTTCAAGCGCGAAAATGGTCAGAAATGTTGGTAATTTCGCAACTAATTGGTTAACACTTACGTTTTGTTCGACCATAACGTTTAATTAGTGACCTGGATTAATCGCACAATTAGAACCTCCTCCTCTCATGTAATCAAAATGCGTGCATCGATAACCATCGGAATGGTTTCGTTGTATAATATTTATTTCGAGAGACTGGCGTTGCAATAAATAATAACTAAGTAGAGTGTGTTTACTTATGGTAAAAACGCGATTATTTATTGTTATGGTTGCCTATTTCATTAAATTGCCTCGCCAATCCAATTAACCGTCTTCCACCAGTAGATGAGAGGTGGCATCGGAGGACCTAGATTGCCTCAGGTACTCTCTTTCTCCTTTTAACCGGTCTTTACCTAGTCTTTACTCTTCTGGGAACAAGGACTTGAAGGACCTAGATAGCCTCAGGTGATTTCTTTCTCGGAACCTGCTTTTTACCTGGTCTCTACCTTTCGGGCAACAAGGAGTTGAAGAATCTATAGCCTCAGGAGCTCCCTTTGCCTTCACCGGCTTTTACCTGATCTCTACCCTTCGAGGAACAAGGACTCTGAAAACCTAGATAGCTTCAGGAGGTCTCCTTCTCTTATTAACCTGTCTGCTTGGTGTCTACCTTTTGACGAATAAGAGCGCTTTTATGACTTCTTCGCCAAAAACTGGCTTTAACACCTTTTCGGTAAAGCCCTTTGGAATCTCAGATATGGTGACAGTTAAAATGCAGTGTTGAGTGAAAAAGGATAATTATTCACCATTACGTTCTGCTCGAAGAACTTTCAAAGTAAGAAAAAAAAACCTTTTTGGACACTGAAGAAATGTTTCAGATAAATGCTCGATCCCTTTATTACTAAAAAAAATCAGAAATTTAAAACTTTCCCAAATTAATCTTTCAGATAGATTTGCAGTTAGTTCATGGGTGCTTTGGCAAAATGCTCTCGTTTTCGTGGAGGTATTGGGGAATTTGTTATGGTGTTGGTGGGCCCTTTGAAAAGCTGTAACAGTAACTAGCCGCTAACCGCATATTGGCGTTAACTAATTAACGATTTCATTGTCGTTCGATAACGGTTATTGGAGATTCGATTCTTGTTTATCTGGTATTAGCCGTGAGACCTCCCGCACTAAATCTCGAAATAAACCAACAAAAGCGAAACAAACTCGTTACGCTTCTTAGTTTTATGCATCGTAATTAGGTAGGCGTTTTGTACCTCTCACAATTACCGTTAAAGGGACGAAACAAGAAGCCATGGGTGACTGAAAATAACATTTCACCAAGGGCAATAATTTTCTTAGTTTCAAACCACCATGCAGTTATCTGCATAGTAAAATCTTCTCATATACACACGTTTTCTTGATAAATCACCACGGACCACGACCTTTGAATTTTGGACGTTTGCACGAGTCTCCTTGAACTCGACCGTGCGAACTTGACTCTCTTGTCAGGTAGTGCCTGTCCACCGAATTCCTCAGGGTGGCATTAATATAAGGTAATCTCTTCCTCGAACACAATTGTTACACCATTTCGGTTTCTTATCGCAACAAATTAACTACAAAAGGTGTCGTCACTAATCGTATTGGTCGAATTAACTGACACTTCAGGAAGTCTTTCTTGATTTCGTTACTCAACTAATCTTCTAGATTTTAGATTTCGAGGGTATTTCGCAAGGTTTCTTTTGTTTGTTAGTTGAGCTGCGTTCCGCTTCACTGGGGAATATCATAATTTGGCATCTTCTATAATTAGCAATTATTGCCAGTCTTGTGGCGGAATTTATCTGCGAAATTCTAATTAAACTTTATTTGTTGTTGCTTCAGTTGCCACACAATGGAGCAACGAATGCGGGTCTGAGAAAATGCTCTTTTAGCGAAGAGTTGTTCGCGTTAGCTCTTCCAGATTGTTTTAAATTATTGGCCTCATTTTATATTTCGAAACGTTTCAGTAATTGGCAGTGGGCCAATTCTGAACTAATAGTCCAGAAATGAGTTCTTTGCTGAAGCGCCATCTAGAACAGCAAACGGATCATCAACATAATTTCAAATTCTACCAGTAGTTTCTTCTATTCTGTCTTCAGCTTTTTTTTATACGGAATCGGATCACCAGGTATCGCGATAGAGGCAGGACGATTTAAATAGAGTAATAAGTGTAAAAAGATTTTCTTTCTGTGAGGCTATCACCAATTACCATGCTCAATATTAAGTTTTATTTTTTCCAATAAAGAAAATCGAAATCGAAAATCGACATTTTTGACCAAATTAAAGAGTAATCACGTTGCAGTTCCAACACTACAAATTTATTATATAAAGACAAACCATCGAGGCAAAGTCACAATTTTTGAACAAAACCTCAATCTATTTTATTAATTCGTATCATGATTTCAGAGCTATTAGCACAGTTTCCCACCTAAGTAGTTTGACACTAATCCGGTAGATGACACAATCAAAATTCGCAACGCAGCTCAACATTTAAAATTTGAATTTCACGCCGTTTAAGGTGGATTTGTGCTCAAATTAACAATAGTTCGGAAGTATTAATTCACTAATAGCTTTAAATATCCTTGGGCTAGTGGTTATTTTGAATAATTAAGAACTAGGATCGTGGCTCCACCTGCTATGAGAACATTGAACTAATACAGTTTATGTGTACTAAAGATTCAAGACTTGTAGATCCCAATCACAATGATTCGTACTATTAAGATGTTTCAATATACAATTTAATTAAATAAAATAGTAGATGGGGGGGATAACAAGGAAGAACAGCATTAGAGATGAGCAAATTAAAAATAAATTGTAAGTGAATTATATTTTGAAATTCATGGAGAGTTGATGGGATATACAGCGAATGAACACAGAGACAAGTAACGAAATTATTGAAATCAGAAATCCAAGACCAAGAGAAACATTGAAAAAGATAATAGCAAAGACCTTTGAGAAGAAATAAAAATTATGGTGGAGGAATAAAATAAATGGCACAAATTTGTGTACAATGAATAGACGTGCATGCAGTTCTGCAAAAGAACATTTAGAGGACCTCGCAAGTAATAGAAAGATATCAAAAACTGGATATTTCAAAAATAGCGTCTCTACATCAAATTCTCCAAATTTTCTCCAAAGATTTATATTGTAAATGTGCAATTCTTGCACAATCCCGATGAGGTCGTTACATGGTGTTTGTGGTACCCAACTTGTTCGACTTGCGGCTCGCAACAGGGGGTCCGTGACTCGCTACTTCTTTGCTTGTTTCAATAAGAATGTTGTTAGAAATTAATTTAATGTCACTGTCTCCATTTAGTTTCGATCAGAAACCGCGACCAATTGCGCTATGTAGCGCTACTAAACAGCTAATTCGTCTCTATTAATTACTTCCTGCTAATGGCGAATTTGGAGCGGTAACCACAAATCGAGCGGAGCTTGCGGGATGTTTGGCTAATTAGTCAACCAATATTCTATCTATGGATACTTTGAACACCAACAGTTACGAAATGAGAGGATTCCCAAAATTTTTAGAGGCGATTGGTGAAGTTTTTTTACACACTTTCAGTTGATAGTTAGAGGCAAAATGGAGAAAGGATTCCCAAATTTTTTAGGGCGATTGGTTAATTATTTTGGAGATACTTTCTTGAAGCAGTTGATGGTTAGAGGCAAAATGGATCAGGACTTGTAATTGGGAATTTTTAAAATTTTTACAACGGTGTGATCAATTTTTTTATACTTTCTGAAAGTAGTTGAAATTCTGCTTGCTTCGAGCCGATATGGATTAGGATTTTAGTTGAGAATTTTCAAAATTTCAAAAATGATTTGATCAATTTTTTTATAATTTCTGAAAGTAGTTGAAATTCTGCGTGCTTCGAGTCGATATGGATTAGGACTTGTCGTTGGGAATTTTCAAAATTTCAAGAACGATTTGATCAATTTTTTATACTTCCTGAAAGAAGTGAAATTCTGCGTGCTTGGAGGCAAAATAGATCAGGACTTGTAATTAGGAATTTTTAAAATTTCTACTACGGTGTGATCAATTTTTTTATACTTTCTGAAAGTAGTTGAAATTCTGCGTGCTTTAAGTCGAAATGGTTTAAGACTTGTAGTTAGAATTTTCAAAATATCTAGAAAGGTTTGATCAATTTTTTATGCTTCCTGAAAGTAGTTGAAATTTTGCGTGCTTTGAGTCGAAATGGTTTAAGACTTGTCGTTGGGAATTTTCAAAATTTCTAGAACGGTTTGATCAATATTTTATACTTCCTGAAAGAAGTTGCTGCGTGCTTGGAGGCAAAATGGATCAGGACTTGAAATTGGGAATTTTTTAAATTTCTACAACGGTTTGATAATTTTTTTTATACTTTCTGAAAGTTGTTGAAATTCTGCGTGCTTTGAGTCGAAATTGTTTAGGACTTGTGATTGAGAATTAAAAATTTTTTAGAACGGTTTGATCAATACTTTCTGAAAGTAGTTGAAATTCTACGTGCTTTGAGTTGAAATGGTTTAGGACTTGTAGTTGAGAATTTTCAAAATTTCTAGAACCGTTTTATCAATTTTTTAGAGTTTTTGAAAGTAGTTAAACTTCTGCGTGCTTTGAGTCGAAATGGTTTAGGACTTGTGGTTGAGAATTTAAAAATTTCTAGAACGGTTTGATCAATTATTTTATACTTTCTGAAAGTAGTTGAAATTCTGCGTGCTTTGAGTCGAAATGGTTTAGGACTTGTTGTTGGGAATTCTCAAAATTTCTAGAACGGTTTGATCAATTTTTTATACTTTCTGAAACTAGTTTTAATTCTGCGTGCTTGGAGTCGAAATAGATTAGGACTTGTAGATGGTCTCTTTCACCTGCGCTTCAAATAAGGATAAGTCGATGATAGTAGCGAAGGTCTAAGTAGAAGAAAAGGCCGGCGTCGTGGTTGTCGCACAACTTTTCCCAACCTTGTAGAATTCCGGAGCCTTCATTATTTGTGCGACTTCACCCAGTTACCTTTAGTTTTATTGTTATGCCGTTTTTTACCTAAAAATTATTGAATTTGCGGAATTTCAGGAAGTTATTAACATTTTTGCGGCGACCACCCGTCGATTCTAAAATTATTATACCATTAAAACGGCCCCTAATAATAGTTGATGATTATACTCCCATTTCTCGGATTGCTCCGGAAAGTTGTCATATAAGTTAATAATATGGCGTGACTCTCGTCGCGCGGATAATTAACGATTCCGGAAATAATCACAGACAAAGTGTGTCTCTTCGTGAGTAACAAAAGAGAAACACATCTCGCCACAAAATTCAATCAAAATTTTATCAATAAACTTAAATAATTATTGCCATCAATTTAACGAGCCGAAACCGTTCTGGAGATTACCATCTTTCTTCACGGATTTATTCCGGATATCCACCGGATTTCTTTAACGCCGGACAAAAGTGAACCCAATTTGATTAGGTATAGTTGTGAGATATTTCTTCATAATCGCTGCAAGCTCGGATTTGATTATGCGCCCTTTAAAGCGTTCTTTGTTTTTATTTTGAAGGTCTCCGGATCGAAAGAAAGTGCAATTATTTGCGCTAACAACTAATAACCAGCAGTAACGATGATTCTAATTGCAAATTAGGTGACTAGGTGGACTCGTTTTGTTGGAGCCACGCAACTGACTTTATGTTGACAAATTCGCCGGTATTCCAAATATTCCGTTATTATTTACAGTTTGGTAAATATAGCCGCGTACGGGAGGAATCTCGTGCGGATAACAACTTCTCAAACTCCCAGCAGTAATTCCGTTGATTTTTATTGTCTAACGGTTGCGCTTCTGATGATATCTACTCATATGAAGCCATTAGAACTGATGCCCGAAATGATGGCCGTCAAGAGTCCTGAATCATAGAAGAGCCATATCGCAGCTAATCTCAAAATTACCTGTATTATGGCTAGTTTACGATCTAGCTAGTAGCTCCTGTGCACCTCTTCCCAGAAGGCAAGGCCAAGTTTTCAAAAAAATTGAGATTTACAAAATTACAAACGGTCGCAAAATTAATGTCCATCCTGTAGTTTCTTATTTTGCACCACGCCCTTGCAAGTTAAGCTACATATGTGTGGCTATTGAAATTACCTCGAATTTTATGGGTAATAATGCGCGGCAACCACTGGCGTGGGATGCAGAAATTTTCGCAATTTTGCAGGAATTCTTATTCCTGGCATATTTTGGGCCAGCTCGCACTCGGGAGAATTTCTGCCCTCGGTGTCGGTTTCCCGGCCCCGATTTGCGGGGTTTCCTGTTCGAACCGCGTCGCGGAAAAGCGGAAACCATACGCTTTCACCTCTACGTTCCGCAAGAAAATCGCAGCGACCATAACGCACGGAGGCCAAAGTGATGAACCAATCAGTGAATTCAGCAGAAAAAAACTTAAAGCAATAATCCCGCAATTTTTGTCTTTTTATGGTAATTAATTGGAAAGTGTCGAAATTTCGCAAACTCGTTTATGAATCATTTGAATTTTTGGCAAAATTTTCTTGGGGTGTGTTAACTTCACAACTCGTTTGAGGATCTCTTGTATGAATCACGACCTCGAAAGATATCTCACGAAGTGAAGGTGAATTATTGTATAAGTGTTGCATCATCTCTGTTGTATTAAATTACGATCAGTTGGAGATATCAAAGTGCCATGAACCACTCCCTCAACGAAAACGGTTCTTTTAAAAGTCTTTCGCAATCGAAATCGAAGCCGCCAAATTGGGCGTGATCCTTTCAGTCGTTTCGTCTCGACAGATTCTTCGAGTTAGTCCAGAAATAACTAAGGAATGTACCAAGAGGGATTTTTTGGTCGTCTCGGATTCAATTCGTGTCTTACACGCTCGAAGAGTAACTAGAAGCAGTTGGTGCCAACGCGTTTCCCCATTCATCCCGAATAATTTGTTTACGACAATTTATTTTTAGCCCTTTGTAGTAATGACCCGCTTCAGTTAGAGAAAGTTTGACAATTATAATTGCTACTTACTATTTAATGCAACGTTATAAAATACTTTAGAAAGCGTCGCAGATTTGCCGAATAAGCAAAGTCTTTGGCGCAATTTCTTGTCATTACGCTAAATTAACGGTGCTTGCAGAATCTACGTCTTATGGAGGAAAACCGACGGTTATCCTGTAAAAACGCCAGCTGCAGAAGGAGGACGTCCATCTGCTCCAGCCGAATTTCGGAAATTCCCGTCCAAAACATCGTCCAGCAGTCCAAATTCGAAACCCTGCAATGGCAACTCAAAGAGGTAATTGTTTTACTTCCCTTAAATTTTTTCGATGACTTGTATCATTCTCTTGCGGAACATTTCCAAATTTAATCCTCTAATTGTTCTACTCTTTTTGATATAGACGGAGAAAAGCCTGGAAATGTACAAAGCTGTGATGAAGCAAACGGTGACGTTTCTAGAAAAGGCCCACCGTGGTCTCGAACACTTCGGAAACGAGTCCCGCCCAAAATCGAACGTTCCCAGGTCGAGAAGTGAGCATCATATAGTCACCGAAGAAACATCTCATAACGCCACAACCGATTTTGCCACTTTTCGGGATTACACTCTGTAAGTTTTCAAAAATTTTCAAAACTCCGGCTAATGTTACTTTTATCAACAGGAGGCCCAAGAAGGAGTCTCCAGACGAAATTCCTCCCAAGAAATTAGCACGAGAAGCCTTCCGACTCTTAAGAACCGCTCAATCGTTGTTGAGTATTCAAGAGCCGAATTTAGCGCAAACCCCCAACGAATCTGGCGATATCGAATTTTTGAAACAACTTGCTAAAGAGTTTCCACCATCACCTGAAACGCGACCTCAAAGAACTACGTCGTTTTCACATAGTCCAAAACTGATTTTGCCCGAAAATGACGTGAAAATTTCGACTGCTTTCAATAGGAAATTATCGCTACAACTCAACGAAACTAGAAAAACTGTTTATAAAGAAATTTCAAATATTAGCCCCAATTATTCGAGAAGTAGTTTCGCTGAAGGAGAAAATTTCTTGTCATCGACTGTTAATGATTTTACAACTAAACACCATGACAGGTTCGTGGATAAGTCGAAGAATGATGTGGAAAAATCCAATTCTCCTCCTGGAGGCAGCATTAGTTCTGTGGAAGACGAAAGCGGGTTTTCTTCAATGAATTCGTCTCAAGATGTCGGTTTGCCAGTAATTAGCGATGATGTGACCACCAAAAATGCCCTGCTCAGAAGTATGTTGCATAACAACGATAATCCCGTTAAAAATACCGAAGTTGACGATGTTAAGTTGTGGCAATCGCCTGAAAAAATTGCGCACAAGAGGTGGAGTTCCACGCCGGAGGACGCTCCCAGTAAACAACCTTACAAAGAGTTGTGGGTTTAGTGTTAAAAATAAAACTGCCATCTAATTATTTAAGTTGCACCTTATTTCTAAGGAAATGTGATACTTTTCTTCAATTCGTTAATTTAAGTTTCACTCGAAAATTGAAACATTCGATTGCAGTCTTATTCTAGTATTTGTGCCTTGCAATTTTCTTAAATTCATAATTTATTGTTAAAGAATCCTATAGATTTAAGTAAACTTAAAACATGATTATTAAAGTCTTCATAATTTTGACTTAATGTTTTATTTCTAGGAAAAATTCCCAAAAATAACCGAAACCCACCCTTATTTTTTTAAATTCCGCCAATCAATTTAACTACCATATAGCACCACCTGGACCCAATAAATGATCACCTAATTGTAGTATGGCTTAGTTAAGGGTGTATAGATATTGTTGGAGGAAATTTAGCAAGAAGAAATTGCAGTTTTTCAAAATTTTGCCCCTAATTTTAGTGGCGCTCTCTGGCGCCGAAAACTCGAATTAATCTCAACTGTCACTTTGACGTTTATTATTGACATAACCACACACTTTTCTGTCAAATGATGGAGAATGGGGACGGGGGCAACACCCCCGAGCTCGAAGTAATTTTTATCGAGCCATTCTACGGAGGTTCCCACAAAGCGTTAATTGATACCCTAACGCCTCGTAAGTTTTCTTTGGTATTTGGCCTCAAATCAATTTTGTACTCTTAGATGTCTCGAAGTGTCACCTGGTTTCGTTACCCGCTAAAAAGTGGCATTGGCGGGCCAGATGTGGGGCTTTAATGATGCAGGGTTTGATACCAAAAATCACTACTCAAAACGTACTTTTCTGCAGTTCTGTTCTGAATTTGGCAGAATTATTAGGGATGAGACCCGATTTGCAATCTTTGAAGAAAATCGTTTATTTTCACGAAAACCAATTGGTTTATCCTGTAAGAGAGGTTAAGCAACGCGACATTCAATACGCTTATAACCAAATTACTACTTGGTAATTTTTTATTGTTAATTTTTGAAATATTACATCGAATTTTTAGTGTAACAGCCGACGTAATTTTATTCAATTCGACTTTCAACAAAACTTCGTTTCTAGAAAACATCAATAAGGTTTTGAAATTACTTCCGGATTTTCGCCCAAAAAAACTGAATTTTGATAACAAATGTAAAGTACTCTACTTCCCAGTAGAATATCCTAAAATTTCTGAATGCAGGCGTCCAGATGTTTTACATATAACTTGGCCCCATCGATGGGAGTTTGATAAAGGTCCTGAAGACTTTTTTAAAATACTATTTCGTTTAAAGGATGAAAATCTCAGTTTCAAAGTTTCAATTTTGGGAGAATCTTTCACTGATAACCCTCCAATCTTCTCAAAAGCCAAAAACTATCTCAAAGATGAAATAATTGCGTTTGGATACGCCGAAAATAGAAGCGAATACTTCAAAATACTGGAATCAGCCCACGTGGTAGTATCCACAGCCAAACACGAATTTTTTGGAGTTTCTATGTAACTAAAATATATTTTTTAATTGTAATTAATCAAAACGTTTCAGGTTAGAAGCTACTTATTGTGGCTGCTTTCCCTTAGCCCCCAACGCCCTCGTTTATCCAGAAATTTACCCTTTGGAGTGTCTCTATTCAAATGAAGACGAATTGTACAAGCGCCTAAAATTTTTTTGCCTCAATCCGACAGTTGCGATAGAAAGTAGAAGAAAATTAGAAATTAATTTCAACAAATTTGATTCTGCGACGTTTGTGCGACAATTTAAACAATTACTAAACGATTTTTTGTAAACTTCTGGTTTATTTTAAAAATAAAAGATATTTTTTAATTGAGTATGTGAAATCAAGTAAATACTTGTGCAACACACAATTATAGTAATCGTCCTTCTCAAGTTGAGATAATTCAAGTTTCTAAATGTCGGAGTAAATAATTTTATTTAAGGCGCCCGTAAACCGTTAAACAATTGATTAAACTGAGATTACAAGCCAATCTTGTAATTGATGCGATCTTTTTGGGGAACTATTTTTGTTTCTGGGTTCGCTTCATAATTAACGTAAACCTTGAACTTTTATCATTTGTTGAAAAACAAGAGATAACTGAATTATTGTTATGAAAAAAAGTTTGCAATTAATATATTTTTAACCTTATCAAACACAATAAATTCAGGAGCACTGGGGGGCCACCAACAATCTATCTTAAACTCTTCAACTCAATTGATCACACAAGTAAGTAAAGAAATTTCTCGAAATTTGAATTAATTAATTCTTTCACAGAAATGGCCCCGAAAATTCCCGATTGTGTCCTGGAAAACCACGTGTGTAAAATTTGCGACAAATACTTAACAGTATGTCCCATAACAGCCCACCCTGAAGGCGGCAACATATGTGGAAGATGCGTCGACAAAAACCCTTCTCTCTCCCTTTTCAAATGCGACAATTTGGACGAAAACAACTTACCTTACGAAATTTTTGGGTACACCAACAACCATTTGTTTCCTTGCATCAACCGTTTTGAGGGTTGCACCGAATTGCTACCCTTCCACCAAATCAGTGAACACGAAATTATTTGCAAACCTAACTCAGTCAAGTGTCGCGTTTGTCTAAATTACGAGGGTACCGGAAGTCAATTAATCACCCATTTCAAGAGGAATCACCCGCAAAATTTCGTTGATGAATCCAAATTCTCGATTGATTTGAGCCAAGAATTTTCGACTTATTTAGTGAAGGTTGATGATTGTCTTTTCTTTGTGGACGCCGTGTTTGATGTTAATCATGATCAAGTTAGGGTTTGGGTCAAATCGTTGACGCTTCTTAAGGACGAAATTGGATTTTGTAGCCTTGTTAAGAACGGCAATGGGGAGAGTGTTGGACAAACGATTATCTTCAGGGATAAACAGGACGAGTTGCACCGATCCATCAATGTTGACGTGAAACAGTTGTGGAAAAAAGGAAGTTATTGCGAGTGCCGCTTGCAGAGGCTCCCTAAAGTTAATTGCTCATAAATTTAGTTTATAATAAATCGATATAACAATAATTTTTTTAATATCCCCTTCCTGCGCTTATCTATTTATTTACGTCTCCATTATAATTTTACTACAGAATTGTAGATTAAGTTGTATTTTTACTCTAATTTGTCTCCATTGGCGACAAACACCTTTGACCTCCCAGTGACAAGAAATAACATAATTAGTTAATTGTTTACGTGTTTCTCAATTGATTATTGCAACTAGTTGCAACCAGCTAATCGAATGTTGTCACCCTTTAAGCTGCAGTTCTGGTTTAAATTAATTTATCACACCCTGGGAATATTTCTAATTCGAAGAAAACCACACCAAAGTTTTTTTTTGAAAATATTTTTTTATTCGCTACCCTTATTGTTTTATTTTTTCTATTTTTGTCTTGCAGCTCATTGTCTAAGTATTTTAAATAGTCTAAAATACGACGGAATTACAAGAATTTTGCAACACACTAATAGATTATCGCATGCTCTTTCCATTATCAATATGATAGTAAACTCAGTGGTTTTCTACAGAAGAAGGGGGAGAATAGAAAATTTTATAACAACATCTGAAAAAATTGGGTTAAAAATGCAATTTTGGAGGAATTCACGAAGAACAATTGTTTCTATCGTTACTATTTCTCTACTTTGTTTCTACACAGTATTGGTTGACGTTCCAACATATTTTTTACTTCTATTTACCGTTCCTGCTATAACCGCAGAAATCGACCAAATTTTCTTGAGCAGCTTAACGAAAGTTTTGCAAATAGGGTTTTTGAGAATCAACAAAATTTTCGAAGAAATAACCCTAAAGAAATTAACTAACAACAGTGAGATATCTAACGAGTTTTGGCGGATTCAAGAATTATCAAAATTACATCAGCAACTTGTCCAATTGAGTTTAGAACTTAACAACATTTTTTCAGTAACTACTTTGGCAGGAATTGTTATGTGGTTTTGGATTATAATTGATGTTATGTATTATATTCTTTACATTTTTGCTAATTTCGAGCTTATTTCGATTGATTTATCTTTACAAACATTACAGTTATTGTGGTTGATAATGTTAAGTACTTCTTTTATTTTGACAACACAAATTTGGTGGAGTCTTCATCAAGAAGTAATTTTCAAAATATTGCCAACTGCAACTAATTTTTAATTTTAGGCCACCAAAACTTCGAGCTACATATACGATATTTGGCATAAATTTCGAAAAATGCGTTGTGAAGAAATCGACCGAATAACCAAACAATTCCCTTTAATTGCCTTGAGATACTTGAACACGAAAACCAACTTCACTGCCAAAGGTTTCTTCAATTTGGACAGAACTTTGCTACATACGGTAATGAGGTGAAACAAATTTGATTGTAATTGAAAAATATTTTAGGTCCTCGCGTCCGTTACTACGTATGTGGTCATCTTGATACAGTTCAAGATTTAATTATTTCAAATTACTGGACAAATTTTGTTGTGTAAGTTGAGGAATTTGGTAGCTTAACTGTGTGAAGTTCTTTAGCGCTTCAACATTTCAATTTTTTTCGACTCAGTTTCTTATCCGAAAACACTTCTAGATTGATGATCCAATTTTATTTTTGGTAGTTAACCTAAAATAAATTCAAGCAATTAGATTAGGAAATATCAAATGAGACTTTAGAGTCGGCTATCGTTAATTAAACTTAAATAAAAAATTTATTGTGATAATACGAACACATAAATACATAATGAAATTGCTGTGTCAGTTAATAAATGAAATTACTACCAGTAAACAAACTGTTCTTACATCATTACTGTTTCCTTTTAATCTAATAAAATGAAAATTATGGCAGCGACTACTGAAAGAAATAAAATGTGTCTTGTTGTTCCTCTATTCTACATTTGTAGGTTCTTGGGGGTAATTCAAACGCCGTTGAAATGGCGAAAAAACAGAGAAAATGCCAAATTTTTGCCCCATTTAATTCCTTTACCTTTCTACATTTGCTACGTAATTTTAGTGATTTATGGCTTAATACTAGGGGATGTTATTTTTATTTATTCAGGGGGTGACATCGTTGTGTATATCAACACTTTATCCACGTTATCTTCAATTTTTAATTTTTCTGTCAACATTGTTTTGTTCTATAAAAGAACCAACCAACTCAGAGATGTTACTGAAAAACTCAAAATAATCGATAAAACTTTTTTGGTTTCAAAATTAATTCGAAAATCAAACAACTGGACTTTAATCACTACTGTAGTTCTCTACATTTCAACATTTTTTATTAGCTTTATGAATATTTCGTCAGTGACTTACGATATCCTCGTTCTATTCCCCCTACTTTCCAACCTCTTCGACCACATCTTAATAGCAACAATTCTGAATAAACTCGAAACTGGATTTTTTTTTATTAACCAACAATTGAGGGATCAACTAAATTCGAATGATTTTTTTACGATACGTTTTTTAACAGAAATTGAAGAAGTTAAAAAATTGAAAGAAATCGAATTGCAGAACTGTATTACCGAAATTGAAACATTATCGTTACTACATTTTGATTTATTTCAATTAAGTGGAGAGGTTAACAAAATTTTTGAAGTTACTATTTTAGCAAAATTACTTCTATCTTTTTGTCTTTTGATTGACGATATTTACTTTTTGATCCAACTAGTAGCTAATAAAAATATTTCTGACACTCTGGCGTATACAATAATTTATTTGATTTACGATACTTTCGATCTATGTAACGTGACGCTAGCATGGAGGGGTGTTCAGAAAGAGGTAAACGCGAGTTAACGTCGATAATTAAAAAAAGTGGTTTTTAGGCAAATGAGACTTCGAGTTACGTCCACGATATTTGGATTAAGTACGTTGTAAAAGAAAAAGTCAAGTTGAAGGGCCATTTTCTGCAATTGGTTTCACTTCGACTCCTTAACACCAAAATTCGATTTACTGCAATGGGATTCTTCTGGATCGACGTCACGTTGTTGCATGCGGTAAAGTTAGTTTATGATAATTACTAAAATAATTCCTAAAACATTTTTAGATAGTAACAGCAGTCGCCACTTATGTAGCAATTTTGATACAATTTAAATTGTAGAGTTCGACATTTTTTGTGGAAGAAAAATACTAACTTTTTTCATTTGTTATCGACATTTCAATCCCTACATTTTCCAGATGTTGTAATAATATTTTGGGAATAGTAAAAATAATTTCTTGAATTTTTGAAGTGACAATTTTTCGAAATTTACCAAAAAAAAATGTTAGTTGCGTGAAATTCTCTACACTCTCAAATAATTCTGCTTGAATTATTTGATGTTAGGAGTCCCCGATATTGATTTAAAATTTATTTACAAAAAAATGCAACTACTTCTGACTTAGGTACTTTCCTCAATTGCCTATTAAATAAATTGCCTCCAACTGTTCTCTTGACGTACTAATTGTACGTCAAGAACAGTTGGAGGCAATTACTTCCAATTCACTGGGTGCCATAAAGAGGCAATGGCTCTGGTTGAAACCTTTCCTCGACTATTCATCGCTATTTGTCGGTTATTGGGGGTTTTTCAGGTACCAACCGAATTTTTGAAAACCAGCAAAATAAGTAAATTTTCTCATTTATTTTCGCTACCCTTTGCCACTTGGTACAGTTATTTTATAATCAATTTTTTTATCAATGATTACGGCTCTATCAATTATAGCATTGATTTTGTTTTTGATTTCATTGATAACCTTGCAATTTTACTAAGTGTTTTTAGTTTTTTTCTCAACTTTGTAAAATTTTACCAAAGAACTGATCAGCTAAAACGTTTATTAAAACATCTGAACGATGTTGATAACCATTTATCTTTTATTCAAGTTAACCAAAATCCAAAAAAACATTTTCTTGTCGTTCCCGGATTTACACTTATAACTTTATTCGGGTACATGTTCTTTAATGGATTGTGGTATTTTGGGGTGTCGGTAACTTATACTGCTGTTTATATAATTCCGGCACTCGTCAATATTTTTGATTACCTTTTTCTTGTTTCAATTTTGCACGATTTTGAAGCTAAATTCGCAGCTATTAACCAACAATTACGGCGGCAAATTGCCTCGATTGATTTTTTTGAAAAACCATTTTTATCCAGTTTCAACGAAATCAAGCAATTTGAAAATAATTATAACGTAGTTTTGATCCAACATTTATCTTTGACTCATTTTCGACTTATCCAGTTAAGTGGCGATGTTAATAAAATTTTCCAAGCAACAATTTCGATAAATTTATTTACGTCGTTTGTTTTCTTTACTGATATTATTTATTATTTAATTCGAGAAATTGTTAACGAGCCTGAACACCTTGTAAGTCAGAGTATGTATAATTTGCCCTATTTCTTGTATTTTGGTATTACGTTGTCGATGATTTCGTTGGTTTGGAAGAGTGTGCAGGAAAAGGTAAAATGGATAAATGACGTTTAAAAATTTTAGTTGCTAAAATTTAGGCTAATGAAACTTCGACTAATATTCATGAAATATGGAACAAATTTGCTTTAAATGGTGAAATTAATTTGCAAATTCGATATCTTCAATTGGTTTCTGTCCGGCTCCTCAACTCGAAACTTCGAATCTCAGTCATGGGACTTTTTTGGTTGGACACCACGTTGCTCTTTATGGTGAGGAAATTGTTTATTAATAAAAAATGTGATTGGTTTTGCAGGTAATATCGTCTGTGGCAACTTTTCTGATAATGTTGATACAATTTAAATTGTAGTGGCAGAAAATTAAACTTTGAAAAATCAAAGTTTGTTATTTGTGTGTACTCTTTACAAAAATTGCATGGAAAGTTTCTAAACAAAGAGAGGAAACAACAAATAACTAATTTACTACGTCTGTTTTTATCTACATTGTTTGAAATGTTTTTTTTTTGTTTTATAAATAGTAAGAAAATTTCTAAAACAAAGGTGGATTATTACAGTTTGCAATTTTAATTTTTAAACCCCCGACCATTGTTCAATATTAGAAATTAGACTCTAAAATTCTTTCACGTGAACTGCTTTTTGATTATATTTCTAGTAATATTTAATAATCGTAAAGTCACTTTCGTCTAGAATCAGCGTCATTAATTTTTCTCCCGGCGCATCCACCAGAACGACCCAAAACGCGAATTAAATTTCTGGTTAATTTTTAAAGATTAATCTTTTAATCTAACTCTCTTTAATAGTGACTAAACAACATTAGCCAGCAATAAAATTGAAACTGTGCCAAATCAATTTTGGTAATTTAATAAAAAAATTTGTTATTGTTAAAAGGATGTTAAAATTTAATTTGTTTTTTAACATAGCACTGTGGGTTTTAATTATTATTTTAATTTTCTAGAAATTTCCAACTGATCTTAAAAAAAATATTTTCCATTGACACAATTTTTTGAGAGAATCACCCAAACTTTTAATAAAATTGTAGCAAAGTTGCTAGTTGCATTATCAACGAAAAATTTTGTTTATTGAAACAGTAACGTCTCTAATTTTATCAAAAATAATTATTAGCACTCTCGCTTCTTTTTTAGTTCTAGAATTTTTTTATCGAATTCACTATAATTATTTTTTATAATTTCTAAAATAAATTATTAAATATTTCGCTTTACAGAAGCAAAAATTAATTTTGCTTCCTACAAATGGCTGACAATATCCATATACTTGTTTACTTACATTGCCTTTAACCTAATTGAACTGCTAAGGTACTGTCCCAAATTACCCATCAACTGAATTGCTTCGTTTTTTTTAACGTGTATAATTGTGCCAGTTAAGTAGTTGCTGCGTAAAAAGAGTGAATCATGTGCATTCTTGAAACTTTTCCTTTACTCTTTACTTTAACCTGTCGATTGTTGGGAAATCTTCAGATACCAAGCGAATTTTTGAAGAAAAGTAAAATAACCAACAAATTGTCCCACTTATTTCCATTACCCTTTTATATTGTTTACATTGTGTTAACAATCGATTTTTATTGTAACACTTACAATAACCTCTTTTACGGTGGTGATTTTGTTTTCAGTTTCATCGATCAACTTTCGCTATTCTTAAGCATGTTCAATTTTTTTCTTAATATTGTAAAATTCTATAAAAGAACTCTTCTATTGGAAAATTTATTGGAACATTTAAATGAAATTGACAACCAATTGATTTGCATTCAAATTAACCAAAAACCAAAAAAGTATTTTCTTGCCTTTCCAGGAATTTCACTTCTAACTTTATTTGGACTCATGTTCTATAATTGTTTGTGGTATTTCGAAACGTCGCTTGATTACAATTTATTGTTCATATTACCTGCACTTGTTAATATTTTTGATTATTTTCTTCTCGTAGCAATTTTGAATAATTTCGAAACTAAATTCGCAGCCATTAACCAGCAATTACGACATCAAATCGATTTTTTTGAAAAACCGTTTTTATCTAAATTTAACGAAAATAATCACAACGTAGTTTTGATTCAAACTTTATCTCTAATCCATTTTCGTTTGGTCCAATTAAGTTGCGATGTTAATAAAATATTTGAAGCAACAATTGCGATAAATTTATTTACGTCATTTTGTCTACTGACTGACACTATTTATTATTTAATAAGACAATTAGTGGATTTATCTGAAGATCTTACAAGTCACGTTTTATACAACGCGCCTTATTTCTTGTATTTTAGTGTTAAATTGTCGATGATTTCGTTGGTTTGGAAAAATGTTCAAAAAAAGGTAAATTGAAGAAATTAATTGGTAAAGTTGTAACTTTTCAAATTAAGGCAAATGAAACTTCGGGTAATATTCACGAAATTTGGAATAAATTTGCTTTAAAGGGCGAAATTAACCCGAGAATTCGCCATCTTCACTTGGTTTCTGTCCGCTTACTCAACTCGAAACTTAAAATCTCGATATTGGGTTTTTTTTGGTTGGATGCCACGTTGCTTTACATGGTAAGAAAATGTTTTTTAATAAAAAATCGTGATTAACTTTGCAGGTAATTTCGTCGGTGGCCACTTTTCTGGTAATATTGATACAATTTAAAATTTAGTCGTGAAGCTGGAGTCGCCAATAAAATGTTTACAACAATTTTTGTGTATTTATCGTTTTAAAAATGCTCATATTTAATAAGCAAGACGAGAAAAGAGGCAAAGCATTTTGCTCTAATTAAATTTTTATATTATTATTGCAAATAAATTAAAATCTAAAAAAATTATTTGAATCATTGGAGTGGGAGGTGTTGAGTCAGAATAATAATCAAACCATTGGGAACGAATTTCAAGCAAATCTTGAGATTTCAGTTAATTATAAGATTTTTCAGGATAGTTGACACGTTGACACGACTGGCACGTGCCAATTCACATAAACTGCTGGTAGATTAAATTTTAGTTAAATAATTTTCATAAAAAATTTCGCAGTTTTATGGATTTTCTCCCGGCGCCTCCACCAAAACGACTGAAATCGCCGCCTCAATTTCTGCCCTATTTTCGAATTTTTTTATATTTTTTCGATTTTATATTAACTCTAAACAAACAAGGAAACAAAAACACAATCATTTTATTTGTATAAATTGCTGATAAAATTTACCTCAATTAACTATTATTAATGTAAGTATCTGATCGAAAACCTAGAAAATGGGAGGGGAATTGTCGATAATGTGTTGTTATTTAATGAAGACAAAACTCGGTTGACAATTATGTGTCTAATTGAAGAAGTTCCGTTTTGGTTAAAACCGTTTTTTAACGTCACCGGAATTATTCAATTTTCATGTTGCTTCAACTCGCAAAATTACTTGCGCAAAGTTTGGCCGTTTTTCTTCCAATTTTCCTATATATTTCTACAACTTTGCACTTATTTAAACGAAACTTACACGGATTTAGAAGACCCGTTCTTCTTCTTTATAGATATCGTAGCTCGAACTTTTTGTTTAATAAATATGGCAATTAACGGATTTGAATTTTATTCAAGAACTAGTCAGTTGAAACTAATTTTATCCGAAATTTGGAAAACTCAACAAAACTTGTCGAGTTTTTACGAAAAATTACACAAGTCAAGTATTTGGCACAGAAAGGTTTTGGTGATATTAATTGTGATTCTTGTTTCGACCACGTACTTCGATTCCCAAAATTTGTCTTACATTTTAACAATTTATATTCCTATGGTAGTAGATGGACTAAATTTTCTTTTCTTGGAGGAAATTCTGAGTAAATTAAAAAAATTGTTTAAGAAAATTAACGAAAATTTTGTTGAATTTTCCAATTTAGAAAACTCCGCGACCGTAGAGAAATTTCAACAATTATCCCATCTTCACTTAAGTTTGGTAAAAATCTGCATAAACACCAACAAAATTTTCGGAAAAACAACCCTAACCGCTGTAGCAACCTCGTTTGTTTTAATAATTTATTCCATTTACGCCACGTTATACATCGCTCTCAACACTAAAATTAATTTAGTAAAAATGGTGATAATTAACACAATTTTTATTGTTTACGTGTCTTGTTGGATAATAATGGAAGTAAGGAGTTGGAGTAAAATTAAAGAAGAGGTAAAAAAAAATTGTGTAACGTTTTTTAAAATCAATTTTTAGGCCAACAAAACTTCAACTTATCTTCATGAAATTTGGACCAAAATTTCGCTACAAGAAGAAAAACGAGTCAAATCACAAGTTTTTGTGTTATTTTCGCTTCGACTCCTGAACACTAAACTCCATTTTTCTGTTCACGGTTTTATGGCGTTAGACAAAACTCTTCTTCAAGTGGTAGGAACTGAAATTTTCCAGAAATTTGATTCAATTTTAAAATTTTAGATGATGTGCGCCATCACGACCTACGTTGTGATTTTAATCGAATTCAAAAGTTGAAACATTATATAGATTCTAATTTCATTCTTTTCTATGTACTAAAATTTAATAAAATATTGAAAAAAAATTCTCCTCCAAAATTTTTGTTGTCCCTCCAACAAATTTTTAATAGTTTCAGTTTTTTGACTACGCTCCAACAGCAAGATTTTCCACGTAAATGCACGTTTTATAAATAAATTACTTCAGAGTTTATTATCAAGTAAATTAAACAACAATTACTTGATTAAAATTTATAATTTACGTTGACGCAGAAGTTAAGAAAAATGTTTGGTTGCCAGCAAAAATTTATCTGTTCTAAGCAAGTCTAAATGGGAGAAATAATTTTAATTATTTTCGAACTTTACACAAAAAATTGAATTACCTGACAAAAAGTTTTAAACAAATAGATCAATTAACTATCTCATTAGTGGCGTGTTTACCAATACTTGAAGGAAACGCAAACAATTTCTTATATCGTTTTCTACGAAGTGTCGTATTTTGAATAGAAACACTTGCAATTACACGATGTATATAATTTCTGAATTTCCCATATGGCTAAAATTCTGCTTGAAAATCACCGGAATAGTCCAAATTTCGGAGGTTTCACCCAAACATCCAATACTCAAAATCCTCGTAAACTTATGGACTTTTCCGATTTGCGTCCTCTACATTTACGCGATATCCTGCGAATCAATTATTGACTACATCTACAGAGTTAACAAAACCATCATTTTCGTTTACATCGATTTTCTAGCTTTTCACGGCGCAGCTTTAAGCTTTACCATCAACATTATCGTTTTCCATAGAAGAAACGGCCCTTTGAAACGGTTATTGTTGCAATTAAGAGCAATTAAAACCGATTTTCCGGTAGCAAACGTAAATTTGGAAGGGGCCAACATGAGGGAATTAGCCCTCTTTTCGGGGCTTCTCGCCGGTCATTGTGCTTTAAGCATCTCTGAATTGCGAGTAATGCACATTTTCTACACCGTCGTTTTTATTCCTATAATTATCAATATTTTGGACTACATTTTCTCGAGTACTATTCTCAATAGTTTAACAACACAATTTTTAGCTATCAACCAACAATTGAAGCGTTACGTCCAACAA
This sequence comes from Pyrochroa serraticornis, assembly GCA_905333025.2. NCBI lineage: Eukaryota > Metazoa > Arthropoda > Insecta > Coleoptera > Pyrochroidae > Pyrochroa > Pyrochroa serraticornis. Next base: position 33,573,167 of record HG995154.1, on the reverse strand, counting down.
GTTGATTCGAATCAATTTAGACAAAATAACAAACTTGACGAAGAGGAAATTAATTTTGTTTGTAACAATATTCAGAAGTTAACTTACGTGCATTTTGAGTTGACGAAAATGGCAGTTGAGACTAACAAAATTTTTGAAACGACAATATTAGTGGATTTGGCTGTGCTATTTTTTATGTTTATCGACGTTTCTTATTATTTATTGTTTATGATTGCTAATCCAGACGAGGAGTTTCGATTTAAATATTATCTTCGTTGGGGGTTGTTTTTGTTGTTTTTAATGGTGAAAGTTTTTTTAATAATGAGAACATGGAGCAAAACTTGTAAAGAGGTGGTAACAAAAAAAAATGTATTTCACATAATTTTGAATTATTTTAGGCCAACTTAACACACCATTACGTTCATGATATTTGGAATAAGTTGGTAGCAACTCGAAAATTCAAACCCAAAATTCTCCATTTTCAACTGATTTCGATTCGACTCTTCAACACGAGACTCCACTTTAGCGCCAGTGGATTTTTTCCGCTACACTGGACCACTTTACACACGGTACGAATTTTGACTCCTAACAACTGTAATCATGTCGTATTTTAGCTAACTGCAACTATTGCCACTTATTTAGTAATTTTGATTCAATTTAAGATTTGACTTGTTTTCAACTTTATTTTATCTTGCCCGAATTTGGCTCTAGTGGTATCTTCAGTCTTTGAAAAATACAAACACAAGAAGAATTTCTTGTAACTACAAAAATTGGCAGAAATGTTGCGAGCGCAAGTCCTAATTTAAATTCTTGCACAAAATCAATTGCTTTTGTTATAATTTTAAATAAATTTGTACATAGATATGGCAATTTTCTGTCCCAGACAGGGGTGGTTTAAATTAAAACCCAGGGCGACAAGATGTTGGGGACACCCCAAATTAAAATATTAGGCCAAAATTGAAGAGATCAATAGTTACAGTAATTAGGTAAAAATGTTTTCCAACAAGTTGAAATTATTTATTCAACGACTCGTCTCGATAATTGAGCAGCAGTTGCTTATGGGCAACTAGAATTAATGTATCTAATATCAAAGTTGCCATGGTGGCTAAAATGTGGCTGGAAATTGTCGGGAATTTTGCAAATTCCGGAAAACGCCCCTACTGGTTTTTCTAAAATCACTCCCCATCTATGGCCTATACCACTCTACTTGTCGTATCTCTATATTTTTATTTCTTACCCGATGATGGATTTTGTTATATACCTCAACGGAACTCAAATAATTTTTATTTATTTAGACTTGTTAGTGTTATATGGATCTCTATTGAGTTTTCTTATAAATGTTGTGTTATTCTACAAAAGAAGCGAAACTCTAAAACTGATATTGGAGGAACTACAAAAAATTGAGGGCACTTCTTTAATGGCGAGAACTAATTGGAAAAAAATTAGTTTCTGCGATGCCGCACTTTTGTTACTATTAATCTTTCATTTGGTTGTGCAGTTTAAAGCGACAACGGAAATGTTGTTGTTTTATGTTATTACTTGCGTTCCAACGCTTATGAATGTTGGTGATCATTTTTTTTCTACCATTATACTAGGTGAGTTGAGAAGAAAATTTTTGGTGATTAATGGGGAATTATTGCGAATCACCCAACAAGTCGATTTATTGACTTTGTTTCCTTTCATGGAAAAAAAACGAATCGTAAAGTTGATGACGCAACAAGAAATTTCTAACGTTAAACATATCGAACAATTAGCAAATAATCATTTTCAACTAGTGAAATTATCAATTGAAATCAATAAAATTTTTGAAATTACAATTTTGACAAATTTAGCTCTAATTTTCTCCACAGTTATTGACATAATTTATTTTGTTATATACGAATATGTCAATCAAGACAATGTTATAGATGTTGATTTTATCGCAAATTGGCCCATTTTTGTGTTTTTTCTTATCTTGAAGATTTTTTTGACGATTCGATTATGGAGTAGAACCAGCGAAGAGGTGAGTTGTAAATTATTTTTGCAATTATTGACAATTGTTTGTAGGCAAACAAAACTTCCACATATATTCACGATATCTGGAATATAAAATCTGGGAAAAACGAGATAATGGATCGTAAAGTTCTTCAATTGATTTCTCTTCGACTTCTCAACACAAAACTTTATTTCACCGCTAAAGGGTTTTTTCCTCTAGATTGGGTTACTTTGCACATGGTACTCGTTTCATTTATCGTCATACCTTAAAGTAATAAATTTTGTTATAGGTGATAGCAGCGATAGCCACTTACGTAATGATTCTTTTACAATTTAAAATTTAACTACAATCATAACACTTTTTAACGTAATCACTAATAAGTTTCAATAAAAATATTTTTAAATTCTTCCATTTTATTCACTTGATGAAGAAGTAACTATTTTTGCACTATTTTTGGTAATGTCAGACCTTAGTTATGATGCCACAATTTTTTCTCAGCGATACCCAATTCAGGATTGACGTTGAGATCTTTGTAGTAAAAGTTGAGTAAATACTCAAAGTTCTTCTGCGACTCTTCTTCAGACCTTCTACCAAAGAGACGGCTTCTTTCAGGTCCATGTCGATCAAGCAAGTGTTTGATTAGTGGGCACCCAAGTGCAAACAATCTTGCAGTGATAAATAAGGCGATGATTAATTTGCCCTGCAAGATGCATCTTAGATTTCCATTCTGAGACTTCAGAAAGTGAATCTCTTTAGAGTTTTGACTTTAGAGTTATTCTCTGCTTTCGCCAAAGCTTTATTCAAGACATTTTGACATTTTGGATATAAAAAGAAATTGTGGGCTTGACCAATAACACTCAAACAATTTCGGGTTTCTGACACCTCACTAGCTTTTGAAGCAGCCAGGTTGAGGCTATGTGCAGAGCAATGCACATGCAGTTGAATGGTCGTTTTCACGTGACTTGCATATCATTAAATTTACCAGACATTACCATTGCTCCTTCGTATCCTTGTCTACGTAAATATTTTGTATCGATACCAAATTCGTGCAAATTTGACATCTGACAAACCTCTGCAGTTGGAACCAATTGTAGAAATGATTCTTCGTACTAGCAATAGAAAGGTACTACTTTCCATTTGTTGTAGACTGAGATCCCAGGAATTTCTGACTCTTGGTACTGTCTTGAACCCATTGCGAAGTAACTTTTTCTATATTTTCTTGTCATGGTGAGCTAGTATTAAAATTACGATTGAATGCAGCAATCTTTTTTGAGATATTGATAGCTAGACTGAATAAATAGAACTCCTGGTGTCACAATGAATAAATACTTTTACTAACTCCAAAATTTTCTTCTACTTTTTTGACTCATAAGTGGGAGCTTTGGCAACTAATTTTAGGAATACTTTTTGGATGAGGGAGACTTTTTATAGTTTTAGGACAATGTTTTTTAGTGCCTCCAGTACGCTTCACATTTAGTAGCTATGTGGAATTCAAAGTATTTCTGTATCTCACCCTTTTGGTTAGAGATAAATCTTTCTCTACATTGTCTTCAAGTACTTTTTGCTACGATTATAGTTTAGCGTCTTCTGCTGACTTTTTGAGGTATTTTTGTACTATAGTCTTTTCTTTATATTGTAATTAATTATTCAAATTTACGGAATTATTATTAGAAACTTTTTATTTATATATGGCCCATTAGAAATAATTTTCAACATCCGATATGGTCTAGTGGCTAGGATACCTGGCTTTCACCCAGGAGGCTCGGGTTCGATTCCCGGTATCGGAAACTTTTTTTTTTGGTATTTTTAATGAAATTTGAATTTTTTTTTACATTAAATATTTTTACAAATCCATTTACTATTTCTATACAAATATTTTTATTTTCGATTCAAAAAGCTACAACAGAAGAAAGTTTTTTTGAATCTTTAGCCGTTGCCCAGAGTTGGGGGAAAACCGATTGGTAATATTGGTACTATGCTGCCGGTAGTTGGTAGTTTGAGTGGTATTGTAGTGTCAGTGAGTGACATGTGTCTATGTGAGCGTTTATTTTAGAAATCAACCAAAAATATCTGAAAAACACGAAAACTTTTCATTCGTTTTATTTGTGGTCATCACATACCCCATTAGTGCGGTCTTTCAACAAGAAACGGCCCAACTATTGATCGGTCAATTAGCTTGGGGCCGTACCTTTCGGGATCTGTAGTGTCTACTTTCGTCGCTTCTACCAAGTAAAAATGTCGTACCCGGGCCGGCCGCCCATAATGCAGGGCCTCCCTATGGCTTACATGTCGATGACCGGGCCCGCCCCCCCTTTAATGCCCGCAGTAATGCCGCTTCAACACGTAATTTTTCAATTGATTCCAAAATGTATTTATTCTAACAAATTTATTTGCAGATGGTTCCGATTCAAGTGACTAGCGCCCCTCAAATTCGGGCACTTCCCAGACTCAACGCCAGTCGTGAACAAATTAAACAAATGCAAGGACCTGCCGTAACCGTGTTTGTTGGTATAAAAAAATTTTAACGATTAAACTGGAGAAACTAACCAATTTTTTTAGGAAATATTACTGAAAGAGCCCCGGATACGATGATTCGTCAAATATTGGCAGCATGCGGACACGTCATGAGTTGGAAGAAGGTAAAAGCATTCGGGTTTTGTGAATTGGCAGGTCCAGATGCTGGTTTGCGTGCTGTTCGACTTCTTCATGACCTTATGGTAGGGGACAAAAGGCTCGTGGCTAAAGTTGACGCAAAAACCAAAACCATTTTAGACGAATACAAAGGTACATGTTGCTCATTTTTTCATTTTAATAATTTTTTGTTTAACGTCATTTTCTTCAATGTAGCCATAAATTTTGTTGTTAGAAAACTGCAGTCGGCGATGTAAGTTTAATTAATTCCGCCTTGTTCTTCCGGATTTTTGTAAGTTTCTTTAATTTCAATGACTTATGTTTAGCTGAACGAAGGAAAAAGATGAAGGGATCATCACCTCTACAAGATGAGCCAGAGGAAGAAGTTCTGGATGACGAAACTCAAGCTTTAGACGCCCTCGCTGTGGAAAGGATTAGACAAATTCTCTATGATTTCCAGGATGAAATGAACAATTTTGAGCTAAAGAAAGAAGGTAATTAACGAAATTTAATTTAGGGGGAGCGCTGTTGGTACATAGGAGCCAGAAATCGCGTAAATATTAACACCAAACTTTGCTATTATCAGGTAGCTCCTATTACAGTAAATAAAAAACTTCAATTACTCTGAATTGTTTATAAAGGAGATCAAGTTACATAATAAGTGTCTTGAAAATTAAAGTTAAAATAGATATAAAGTCAAATATGCCCCCTAGATAGGTTAGCGACGCTCCTATGGCGAAATGATGGAGTGGGAGATAAAATGAAAATATCAATTTCCCATGTCAATGCAACCGCTATAGCTTAATTAATAACTTTGACTATCTTTTACAGAGGAGGTGATTGAAAAGTGCCATAAGGTATTAGAAGAAGCTGATGTCGAGGAAGAAAAACGCGACTTGATCACGCGCGAGATCGGAAAGTTCCGCGAAATCATGAAAGTAAGTTGCGTTTTTATTAATACGTAGAGGAAAAGCGGAGGAGATTTTTCCGGTCATTTTGCCGTTGTTGTTGTTTTTTTTTTTTATCAACGACTGAAAGTTAGATTTTCGGTTGTTTGTGGAAAATTTTGCACTGCTTTTCACACTCTTTGTTGTTAGAATGATAGATGAGGGGTAGGGCCGGGGAGGGTTGCAATAAGATATATTTAAAAGTATTAGAAGTAAGGTTGCGCTCATATGGTGCTTGAAACCAAACAGGCAAATGGAAGCAACGCAGTCCCACCTAGGTTCGGCCCGTGGCGCCGCTGGTGAGTAATGTGTCAACAGTTATCTCCACTGTACCTATGACGTCACACGCCTACTTTAAAAAAATTATATCTATTAAGATTTTTAATGAATTCAAATCATGTACGTGTGTGGCGTTTGATTTTTTTTTTGCTCCTGTTAATTGTGAAAACATAAATGGTTACAGTTGCTCCCGATCATTTCCAGTTGTTTATCTTCAATTGTTCACTAGGATAAATTGTAGCGATTTATGTATTTATGAGATTTTACTGTTTATCTTAGTCCTCTTTCTGGCATACTAGTTAGTTCTATTGCTGCGGACTGTATTTGTAAGTTATAGTCCGTGGTGTAATTTGTACCGTCGATATTGTGGAGATTCGCAAGTTGGAGACGTACCGAGTTCAGTACGGATTAGTGTCGTCTATTACGAGAGTAAGTCAAAACAGTACATGTAGAAAATGTCTTCATTATTATGTTAAGAAAAACATGTTCATTCGAAAATATTTTAAATGGACCCATAATTGTGATTCTATCCGTTGTAACTCTTTACGCAGGCGTCCCGGACAGAACAACATTGTTTTTTCCTCTCTCCGTTATTGGCGATTCAAAATAAAGTTCGTCCCACATTAGCAAGAACGGGGTTAAATTGTAAATCCGCGTTCTACTTCTAGGGGGCGAACTGCGTATAATCCCTGCTTTACCGACCCTATAACAACGCCCGTTTATACAGATACACCATATATCGCTTAATTTTAAACAATGAAGAAATAACGAAACCCATCCCTCGCGTTGACAGCCATTTTTACTAAACATAAAATTGCAGTCGCGACCAGTAGAGGCGCTACCTACAACCGATGTCATGTCGACAGTCAGTCCTCAATTTTTCGCAACCTTTATATAATTATTGAGCTAGATCTCTACATTATCGGCTTTTGGCGAGAAACCTCGACTGGTGACGACTTCATTGCTGAACGCTAAATTGCGTTTGCGCTATTTTGAATCGTTCATGTTCTTTTAGAGGAAGATCGTAAGTTTTGCAATATTTTCGAATGCCGTTGCCTGAAAAACCATTGAAAAAGTTTAACACTAAACGATGCATTCTACACACATGTAAACACTAACTATGTCATTTTTTTTTAACTCGTTACAGCATTGATTGCCAAAAATTAAAAAAAAACGAAGTAAACTTTTAAACAGTAACGTATACCTGAGCATCACTGGTATGAGAATTTTTTCATTAATAATCTCCGTTAAAATGAGGGCGACGATCATTAATTGGAGCAAATTTTTTTTTAGAAACAAGAGGAGGAAAAAGAGGTCAGCAAACGGAAAAAAGAAGAAAAGGAGAAGAATCGCGAGAAATCCCGCACACGTTCGCCCAGTCCCCGTAAACGCGAAAAAGATGAGAAACCGAGGCGGAGGAGAACGAGATCGAGATCAAGGTTTGTTGTTATTTGTTTTTTCGGGAAATTGACGATTTTTTTTTAGAACGCACGAACATAGCAGAGAAAGGGAAAGGGAACGTGAAAGAGATAGAGAACGTGAAAGGGATCGTGAAAGAGAACGTGAACGGGAAAGAGAAAGGGAACGCGAAAGAGACAGGGAGAGGGAGCGAGAAAGGGAACGGGAACGCGAACGAGAAAGAGATCGCGAACGTGAAATTAGAGATCGTGAAGAGAAGAAGAGCACCAAAGATCTCCTCAAGGAGAAAGAACTGGAAGAAGAGGCGAAAGAAAAGAAGAAAGCTGAGAGGAGAGCCAGAGAAAAGGAAGCTGCGTATCAAGAACGGTTGAGGTTTGTTGTTATTGTTGTTTTTGAAGAATCATTTAACGTTTAATTATCAGGGCGTGGGAAACTAGAGAGAGAAGGAAAGCTAAAGACTACGAAAAGGAGCGAGAAAAGGACCGGTTGAAAGAGGAAGAACGCGAACACGAAGCAAAGAGACTTAAAGAATTTTTGGAAGATTATGACGACGAACGAGATGACGTCAAATATTACAAGTAAATCTTTTTCTAAAATTTTAACCTTAAAATGGAATTTTCTTTTCACATTGTTAATTATTTTCTTGAAATTATCAGAGGCAGGGAACTACAGAGAAGGCTGGCGGAACGCGTTAAAGAAGCCGAATTGGACAGCCGCGACAGATTGAAGGAAAAAGCGGAAATAGAAGAATTAAAAACTAGAATTTTCTCAGGCGAACATGAGGATCCTAATGCAGAATTTGAAAAGGTTGCTTCTACTTCATTTTAGTTTTTTTCTAATAGTTTTCCAACAGGCCAAAAGAGAAAAAGAAGAACAGTACCGACCCAAACTCCTGATTGACGTCAATCTAGAACACTGGAAGCAAAGAGAGAAAGAAAAAGAAAGAGAACTAGAGCGACAAAAGGCGAGGGAACGTGAACGTCATAGAGAAGTTGAACGGCAAAAAGATAGACAAAGGCAACGAGAAGAACGTGAACAGTGATTGTTCCTTTTTAACATTACATTTTTATTTATTTAATTATTTCTTTTACAGGTACGTCCTGCAACAGGCAGCTCAAGAACTGGCGGCGGTTGAAGCTGAACCAATCGACAGCGACAGCGATATGGACGACAATCACTACAGTCCCGCACCTCCTGAACCGGACCCCAATTCCAATGATGATTCAGAATCTGCAAAGGCAAGTGATTTCGCTTCAATTTTTTTCTTTAATTGTGGCCGATTTGGTTTCAGTGGACGCAAGTACAAGCAGGGGACGAAGATTCCAGGCATTCCTTCACTTCGAACCACGACGACAATCCTCCTCCTCCTACCGGAACAGGGATGAAAATTATTTTAGCAAAACCGATAACATTTAGTCCGTCAACTCAGCAGACTAAACGTAAAAAGTTAGATCTAAGAGAGGTCTTTAATCCCGACGAAGATGATAGCGCGACGCAAGTTAAGAAACGGAAGCTTGTTCCGTTGGATTACAGTGAAGATAAAAAGGGAAAAAAGGATAAAGATGGTGATAAAAAATCAGAGGAGTCGCTAAAATCTCAAGAAGAGAAAAAGAAAAATATAAAATCGCTTATTGAGAAAATACCAACTGAGAAGGACGCGTTGTTCGCGTACCAACTAGACTGGACTGCCATAGACAATAATTTAATGGAGCGCAAGATACGGCCCTGGATTAACAAGAAAATTATTGAATATATCGGGGAACCAGAACCGACTTTGGTAGATTTTATTTGTTCCAAAGTATTAGCCGGTTCACAACCGCAAGTGATTCTACAAGACGTCCAGATGGTTTGATTGTTTGTTGTTGGTTTTTTATTTTTTTTAAATAATATTTGTTTTTAGGTATTAGATGAAGAAGCCGAGGTTTTTGTTGTCAAAATGTGGAGGTTAATTATTTATGAAGTAGAAGCTAAAAAATTAGGATTAGTTAAGTAGCAGTTATTTAAAGTGTACAGATTTTTTTGGTTCTATGATTAATTGCTATGTAATAAACTGTCAAAACATGTCAAATACGTTAACTTACAATACATATATATATATCTGGAGAGCTGTAGGTATCTTAATTGTTGAGTTCTATTGTTTCGTGTCTTGAGTATTAAATTCTTTTTGCAGTTTTTTTGTCTGATATTTCTATAAAATAATTCCAATCCTCCCCTGTTAATAATATTTGATTAATATCGATGGTAAAAAAAGTCTATGAGCATAATACTAATGTAGGGCTTGGCCAAGTGGAAGAACCGGCCCTTAGTAATTGCTACCAACCAAACTATTTTTAGCCCCATTCCGATTAGGTGTAGTTATAGTTACAATTTCTTAGGTTGGCAACCCTGATATTTGACATTTTTAGTTTCTGAAATCCTTATTTGTGGTTAAGTGCTCCAATCTCTTAAATTATCGAATAAATATTTTACAACATGGAACACGACCTGTTGGTTGGTTTACAGGATATTGGGTAAGTTATCTTTTGGAATCAAACGCGGTAATGGGGTTAATTTCGGTTTTTGCAGGTATGACGGGCCCTTGTTGGAAATCGCAAACCTGGATATGGCGCTGCAAGAAGGGGCCAGAAGCGTGGAGTACACTAAATTAGTTAATTTTCTCACAACAGAATTGCGCACTTTGTTAGATATTGATGAAAAAGTCAACCCTATATCATGCCCAGAAGATTCGATAGCGTTCATAATGGAAATTAGCTCATTTCTTAAAGAATTAAGTATGTTTTCCCCGTTTTCAAACTGCACAATTATCTTAATTAATTTCGGTCATAGATTGCCCCTTCATCGCTTTAACCCAAGGTCACTTATCGGATCGCCTACAATCAGTTTGTGACTGTCGGTTACTCTTGGATTTTTTAAGCACTGAATTAATGGCGGCCCGAATTGCGCAAGAAAAGAAACCAGATAAGCAAATTCAACTGAAATTAGTAAGTCACGTAATCCTCTATTGATTTCCATTTTAATTCAAATTTATAGGATGAAACTGAAGAAGCTGCTAATATGAGGAAAATTTTGATGGCACTTCGATTCCCAAAACCTCCTGCTAACATTTCCATCCAAACTCTATTTCAAAAACTCACCCCAACACTTGAAGCGGTAATGCAAAAAGCCGGAACTGAACTACTTGGTAATCCCGCTTTTAACGGATTTCTTTCTGATAAACAATGGGAAATTCTTGAGGGTGTTCAAAAAGATTTGTATGCAGACTACAAGATACGTAGGGAAATGTTGCTAACAAGACTCGACGTCACCATACAATCATTTCAAGTAATTATTGCACAATTTGCTTTGTTGTTTTCTAATTTATTAATTTAACAAATAGTGGTCTGATAAAACCAAGGGAAAGGAGGAGTTGTTTGAAAAAATTTACGCAGAAAAACGGAAACGTCTCAAAGCTGAACCAGAAGTCGATTTATCCCACGTAATAGCGGCTCGCGACGAAATCGCGATCATTGAAAAAACGAGCAATTCTTCAGTTCGGAAAAACACTCGTTCGTCACTCAATAGAATTATAATTGGAGAGGTTTGTTTAGTTTTTAATTTTTTATTTTGTTAATATTTTGTCTCAGGTTCCAGATAGAGGAGGTCGCACTTCAGAACAAGCTCCACCTCCCCCCGAAATGCCGTCGTGGCAACAACGTACTCCCGGCCCTTCAGGCCGCGGACGTGGCGGCGGTTTTTCTCGCGGGGGTAACGCTAACTTTTCCCGGGGCGACCATCACTCGCAAAGAGGTAACGAATCAGGCGGTTTTTCTCGCGGGGGTAACGCTAACTTTTCCCGGGGCGACCATCAGTCGCAAAGAGGTAACGAATCAGGCGGTTACAAGGCGGGTTGTGATAGCGCAGGTGCTTATGGTGGCAATAATTCTCGTAATTTTGAAACCGATAATCAGGCTCGAAATAATTACAGTCAAAGCCGCAGTTTTGATAGTGCTGGTAGCTATGGGGGTGGCGCTAGTTACAGTAATAATCGAGGCAATAGTTATGATAGTAGTACTGCTACTAGTAATTATGGAGGTAGACGTGATTCGGGGGGTTATAATAATTACGATCGCAGTTTTGATAGTGCCGGTAGTTACGGGAATGAGACTCAATATGAACAACATTCAAAGAGGGTGAAAACTTATGATAATTTTCAGTCAAATCGGACTACTTATGCCGATCAATACGTACAGGAAGAACAGCACAATCAGCAATACCATAGGGGTGGGGGACACAATAATCGCGGTAGGGGGAGAGGTCGCTCGAATTACCGTAGGGGTGGGCGGAATGATTATTAAATAATTGAAAATTGACTGATTCTATTTATATTGTTTTTTTAGGAAGGAAGAGAAATTAATTGACAACTTGTTCGTTGTGTGAATTTTATATGAGCACCTGTAGTTCTGTAGCTTCGATTTTCAAAGTGTTTAATATCTCCTCAACTAACTGGTGATAACGGTCAGCGCTCTAAAATTATAGTCTTAAGTAATGCATGTACGTGATACTTCTTTAATAAAAAAAAATATTTATTCCTATACTTCTTCTAATTTTTAAGCAAATTATAAAGAAAAAAAAGTGCGATTTGAAGAACCAGGGGACCTTAATTGAGAACTTTAATATTTTGGATTTCAAAACGGAATGTAAAGCAAAAAACAATGAGAACGACCAAGAAAATTGACAAATTTATAAACAACTAATTGAATAGTTTGAGTGTTGAAGTGGTTTGAATGTACGAGACAAATTTATCAACATGGCAACGCAAAATTTCTTGAAAAATTGTTTGAAAATAATTCAAAAAAGACGATAGTATGGGTAAAACGTATTGAACGTAAACAGTTCTTTTAGTTAGAGTTTTCAGAATCTAAAATTCCATCAATGTCTTTCGAGTTTCTACCAGTACCTTTACGAGTCTCGATGAGAATTCTCCCGTGTCAACTCCTTCAAATGTTTAGCAGTAATTGAACATTATTTCTGCAAAATTTGTGATTATGCAGCAAAATTTTAAATTGATTTATTCCAACACCACAGGCAAAATCATGCAACTGAACCTTTCCAAACTGTAACAGCTCTGTATTTGTTAAAATTAAGCCATTTGGTGCAAAACTTGAAACAGTAGAGTTTTATTTTGTAGAAAATCACTATTTTCAATGCGGTCTATTCACATTTTCTAAAATTTTGTTATTTAGACAATTGGAAAGTTGTAGAGTGAAATTTGAAAAATTACCTGCTGGTGATTATCAAATAGAATCGAAGAATTTGAATCAAGTGGATAAAATGCCAGCATTGCAAATATAAAGCGAAACAGAAAAGCAATTTGACAAGACACGAAACCAGTAAACGTACAACTTATTCTGAAGTCAAGTGGTTTGAATGCCAAATTGGGAGTATCAAGCAACGCAAAAAAGTGATTTAAAAAAACATCAAAACAGTAAACACGTTCCTTATTCCGATATTAATTGGTTTGAATGCCAACATTGCGAAATTGAAACATGTTTTAAATAAACACCAATTTAGTAAACATGCTACGTGTTCCGGAATCGAATGGTTTGAATGTCAGAAGTGTGATTATAAAGCAAAACTTAAAGACTTAAAAAAAACAATAAATCAGTAAACATGCTTTAAACTCCGAAATTAACTGGTTTGAATGCCAGTATTGTGATTTTAAAGTCTAGTTATAAAAGTTTACTGAAGTTGCCCCAAATCATTTAACAAATTTTGAAATTAAATGGTTTGATTGCGGCCAATGTGAATATAAAACAAAGAAAAAAGCGATTTGAAGGAACACCAAATTGGTAAACACGTCAATAATTCTGAAATAAAATGGTTTGAATGTCGAGTCAACTGTTGTGAATACAAAGCGACGTTTTAAAGAAACACAAAAATAGTAAACATTTTAGTTATTCGGAAATTAACTGCTTTGAGTGTAGAAATTGCGAGTATAAGACTAGAAAGAAAAGTTACTTGAAAAATCACCAAATTAATAAACACGTCGATAGCTCGAAAATCGAGTGGTTTGAATGCCAAAATTGAGAGTATAAAGCAATGCAAAAAAGCGATTTAAAAAACATCAAATCTGTAGACATGTTGCTTATTCCGATATTAATTGGTTTGAATGCTAACATTGTGAAATTGAAACATGTTTTAAATAAACACCAAATTAGTAAACATGCTACGTGTTCCGGAATCGAATGGTTTGAATGTCAAGACTGTGATTATAAAGCGAAACTTAAAGACCTTTTAAAAAAACAAAAAATCAGTAAACATGCTTCAAACTCCGAAATTAACTGGTTTGAATGCCAGTATTGTGATTTTAAAGTCCAATTATAAAAATTTACTGAAATTGCACCAAATCATTTAACAAATTCTGAAATCAAATGGTTTGATTGCAGCCAACGTGAATATAAAACGAAGAAAAAAGCGATTTGAAGAAACACCAAATACGTAAACACGTCAATAATTCTGAAATAAAATGGTTTGAATGTCGAGTCAACAGTTGTGAATACAAAGCGACGTTTAAAGAAACACAAAAATAGTAAACATGTTAGTTATTCGAAAATTAACTGGTTTGAGTGTCGAAATTGCGAGTATAAGACGAGAAACACAAGTTACTTGAAAAATCACCAAATTAAACACGTCGATAGCTCGAAAATTGAGTGGTTTGAATGCCAGTATTGTGATTTTAAAGTGCAATTATTAAAGTTTACTGAAATTGCACCAAATCATTTAACAAATTCTGAAATCAAATGGTTTGATTGCGGCCAATGTGAATATAAAACGAAGAAAGAAGCGATTTGAAGAAACACCAGATACGTGAACACGTCAATCATTCTGAAATAGAATGGTTTGAATGTCGAGTCAACGGTTGCGAATACAAAGCGACGTTTTAAAGTAACACAAAAATAGTAAACATGTTAGTTATTCGAAAATTAACTGGTTTGAGTGTCGAAATTGAGAGTATAAAACGAGAAAGAAAAGTTACTTGAAAAATCACCGAATTAATAACACGTCGATAGCTCGAAAATTGAGTGGTTTGAATGCCGGAATTGTGATTGTAAGGCAAAGTTTGAAAGTGTTTTGAAATTGCACCAAACCAACAAACACACTATTAGTTTGATAAGTCGATAGCAGCAGGAGTTGTAAAATGAAACACGAATTGCTATAAAACATTGTTAATAATATTTATTGAACCAACTAATTGAAGCATTGCAGAGATAGAAGGATCTGCAGACAAGAGACTGAAGTAAATAAATTGTTTCTAATTTTAAGCATTTTTTTTATTTCTTTACAGTCCACTTTAGTTTAGTTTTCTTTTAATGGTTTTTCCTCTCATTCTTTAACTTCTTTTAAATATTTTTGTCGGTTTTATTCCAAAATGGGATAGTCTAATATAAAATAATGCTAGCATAGTTAAAATATTTCTTTATTATTTGAGCTATTGTCCAAGCTAAGAGTTTGATCTGTTCAAAAAAAAGTCCTTCAATGTCTGGTCTCTGGCAGGAAATTCCTGTAATTTTCAATTGTAGAGCATTTGATTGTCTTGGAGAAAGAAACGAAATCTGGATTTGCCACAATTTAAATTAATTTTAGTTCGGGTCTAGAAATGGGTCCCAAAGTTAAAAACAAAAATTTGGGACTGTTCAATTAATTAATTCATTCAAAAATTTTTGAAACGGTGCAAAAATCTCAACCACCGATCAACCACATATTAAAATAATCGGGCTAACTTATCGAAAGGAAAAGCTGTGGACCGGCTCCTGTTCGCACATGTCTAATTAAAATATTATAAAAAAAATTGATAAATGGTCAAAGGACAACCACCCAAAGAAACGTGGAATGAGCTACCAAAGCCGTCTCCCGTGTTACGCACAGCTTCATTGAACTTTGCTAATTCATCGTTGTCAGGGCCCATTTCCTCCCAATCTGGGAAGCAAAAAGCATCTCGAACGGAGTGCCACCCCCCAACACCGACAACAAATCCAAAACGGCCCCAATCGGGCCAAAATTTTGGCGTAAATCCCAAAAATTATGAATGGTAGCCGGAAATGTGGCAACGCCGCACATTCTTTGCTTCTGGAGTCAAAAGCAGTCAATTCTCACGAGATTAGGGGCGTCGCAAAACTTATTTTCGCGCCCCATCTCAAGAACCGCCCTCAAAAATTGACAATCAAAACAAAATTTTCTGGTTTTGACGCGAATTAGTATTTTTAAAGCGCCGAAAAAGGACCGCGCGATCGGTATGAATGTAGATGGTCGATTGACACGCGCAGCATATTGTACGCAATGGAGTTGTATATGTGTATAAATTTCGTGTTTTTTAAAAACATTTATTTATTTTAGTCGAAATTTCGACAAATTCCTCATCAAAACATGTGTAACGTTGTTCCCAATGCCAAGACGGTGCGTTTTGTGTAGTTGGGGGGCGGACAAGTGCGTGGGGAGCCTGCACAGGAGTCGACTACCGAATTAAATTGTTACACACGAAACTGAGAGGTGAGAATGCGGTTTATTTGCCCCAATTTCGCCCCAAAACTCCCCAACAACCCCTCCAATAACTCTCAACGATCACCGGAAATCATTTTTGTTAAAATTATCGCTGTTCTAAATTAGTTGTTTTGTAGGTAATCGAGGGTCTGCGCCCCTTGCCTGTTCTAATGGTTCTGAGGCATCGAGAGAATAAAATGGCGTCCGAACAGCCACTCAAAAAGAAGCTGCGAAGAGGCGACAGCCCTGAATCGACCGACGAACCCGACTTCATACATAACCTAGCAGAGAACGGAGTCAGAACCGACCTATCCGCCCTACATCTCTCTTTACCTCCCGATGTTAACGAAGACGACATCAACGGGGTTAACACTCAGTTTCACGGGGAAAAGAAACCGTTCCGGACTAGCAGTGAGAGTGAAAAAAGTGAAACTGACGAAATTCCGGGTAGTTCAAGCACCTACACTTGTGCAACTCCAACGATTTGCGACAATATCTCAATGCAACCCGCCCCCGATATAGTCACATCAAACAGTCCCAGATTTATTAGTCCAATTTGTTCAAATGTCGAAATTTTATCACAAATTAACACAACAACAAACCACGATAGATTAGAAGAAACTGAAACGTTTCAGAGTTACCTGGTTAAACAGTGTTTGTGCGACATCCCGGCAGCGGTTCTCAAGAAACCGTTTGAAGGACCCCAAATTACAGACAGTAACGGAACTCGGTCTGCTATGTTATGTGAATGGTCTTCGAGCAAAGTGTTGCAGTTCCTCTCCAATCTTCAATTATTATTTGACGTCTACTTGAAACAAAACAACAACGGTTTTATTTGTTCGAAAATCGCCGATATTTGCAACACTTTTGTGCATAACGAACATAATTTAGTTGAGCAAATAATTTCTTTATGCGAAACGCGCGATAGGTACGTCAATTTTATGGCGGCGAGAGTTTTTAGTAGTTTTTTAATAATAGCCAAAACTAACATCAACAACGAATGGTTGGAAACTATTGTTAACTTTTTAACGGTTGAAAATTTGGATTTTGTTAAAATGAATTTCGCTCTCGAAGTCATCAAACGAGTTGTCGAATGGAAACACGTGGAAGTTCATGTTTTAGAAGAACCACAAGCACAAGATGTTGCTGGTAGTAGTTCTCGAAATGTCGATATTAACGTCAATTGTGTTACGGTTCCTTACAGTGATGCTGAGAGTTATGACACTGCCGCTATTAAAGGGGTGATTATCAAGAGTTTGGAATCGAAATGGCCCGAATTGATAAACAAAATCCAACACTTAATTGCCCATAATAATTCGGTTGAAGCGCAAACTTGTGTTTTAACGTTTCTTGGATTGTGGGAGAGTACGATTTCGGTTAAAGCTAATTTAAGTGTGGTTGACACGAAACCGTTTTATGCTCATTTAGAAAATTTTGTCGGCATGTTAAACGGGAACTTACCCCCGATTATTTGGAAACAACTACTTTCGCTTTTTAACGAAGTTTTGTGTTACGGCAGCACTTTGGCGCTTCAAGACATGCTACCGGAAGACACCTGTCAACTAGCTCATTTAATCGTGCGTTACGTTAAAGATTTTCGTCTACTCGATAGCTTACCGTATCGAAGATTCGAGGGTTATACTGTTAACAGTTTTGTTGGGACAATTCCGAGTACTCTACCGGCGCAGTCTAACATCGATAAAACTCTACTTCAAAAAATGACGCTTTTAGTTTTGAAATCGGTAGCTATTACTATTAAAGAAACTCGATCGGACAGTTCGGATTCGAGTGTGGGTTCTGAAGATTACGATTTTTCCCAAGACATGCAACTGATAGCGCGTTCGATTAGGGACGTTTTGAAAAAAGTCGATGTTTTCGTTAAAAGCAGTCTCGAGTTTCTCCCCGAAACTCCATTTAGTAAAATTTTGATCCACTTATTCAGCGATCAAGACGATTACATGATCGAGTCAATGGTTTGCACTCTCGATATAACCGCCGGTATTTCGTATCAAAACGCTTTATCCCCCGATTTTATCGCAATGTTGAACCCCGTTCATTCTTTCATCGAGTTCTTGAAAATCGTTAGTCACGATTCTGATGTTCTTCTCGATTATTTGGTTAGCAATGAAACTTGTTTCTTGCTGTATTTGTTGCGGTTTTTAAAATATACGAGACGGAATTGGGATAGGTTTGTTAGTAGTTGTTACGAGGGTGGTACTAATGAATTGGATAATACTATGACGGTTTTGATCCGGTTGAAAATTCAAATTGAGAGGCTCGTTTCGAAAGATTTATTCCCGTACAATATTAATCCCGTTTTAAGACTGTTGGAGAACTGCGAGAATTTGTACGAAGGCAACGAGTACAGCTGATAGATTTAAGTTAAGTCGGTTAGTTAGGAATCTGTAAATAACCCCGCAACAAAGTACAAAATCTTTCCGTTCTAATTTATTACCGTGTCCAAAAGATTCTGAAACCCCAAAACTAAGCGAAGGGGGGAGTAATTAAATTCCGAAACACGTATCAGAACCAAGAATTTCAAAAATCTGAAACTGTCATTGATTGAAGTGACGTCACAACTTCACATTCAATTAATGAATTCTCCATATCTTTTTTAAATTCCGTTTTGTTGGAGTTTCGATTTCACTTCCACATTTGTTTAGTTAAATCGTTTTACAGAAAAAAGTTTTCTGTAATTGTTGCAGTATTTAGTGAAATTGTGACGTCACAACTAATTTCTGCTATTTCGGTGATCCGTCTAGAATAATTTCTGGTCCAACGGGCTTTCGGTCCGACTCAACCCCTCGATTGAAATAGTAGTTGGGTCCTATGACTAAGGGTTTCTGCGACTCGACACTTAAATTAAGATAAATAATTTTTAATTAAGCCTGTATAATAATAACGCATGTATTTTTAACTTATTTCCACTATTTATTCTTTATCGAATAGTTTTTCATGTAACAAATGTAAATTATAGTTACCTTAATAATTAAAATTAGACTAAGTTTGGAAATGTACATACGTATACATTCGACTCACCTGACTCAAAAATGCAATACTAAATATAAGCCAAGCGAACCGTTCCAGTAAAATATTTTTTTTGTTAAGTTTGCGTTGCCATCCATATGTGCCTATGAAACGAATCCAGGACTCTACTTTTGTTCCCATCCGCAAATTAGGGTCGTTAAGTTTTAATTAAAAACAAACGCGATGTAAAAATGTATTACTTAGATGTACTTTAATATTCTTTAAAATTGTACATATGTACTAATGATGTATTTTTTTAACTAATATAAGACATTTTGATACAATTGTTTTTATGAATGAATGAAACAAATACAAAAATTGCGAAGGAGATGAAGTTAGATCCTTCAAACAGGTAGGTACAAGTTAATTATCGTAATCTTCGTCGATACACAAATCGTCCTC
The DNA here is from genome assembly GCA_905333025.2 of Pyrochroa serraticornis. Lineage (NCBI taxonomy): Eukaryota > Metazoa > Arthropoda > Insecta > Coleoptera > Pyrochroidae > Pyrochroa > Pyrochroa serraticornis. Next base: position 33,553,991 of record HG995154.1, on the reverse strand, counting down.
TGTATTGGGAGTGTAAAAATTTTGCGAAATCGGAATCAATGGCGGGATGTTATCGCAAACATTTGGAGTATGCGCAATTTGAGTTTCGCTTTCTGTCTCTTTACTTTTTGTTGGTACTAGAGGTGGTACAGGTACTGCTTTGCGCGATTTTGACTCATCTTTATCTAACAAACTATTTACAGAAAAATTGAACTTTGTTTCAGTCTGCGCTACTTTAGGCCCATACTGTATGACTGGTGTACGACTTGACGACGTGCTTTGTTCCGTGTAGAAATTGGCGGCAATTTCGGGGTTTGACGGTGGCGGCGGCGGTGACGCTTTAGGGGGCGATCGTGGTTCAGGCTCTTCTGGATTCGCTTCAAAAATAGCATTATTTTCATTATCTTCCTGTATACTGGCATCAGGGATGCTTTTTACTAAGTCTTTGAGGAAATCAAAACGACTTTCCGATAAAATGCATTGCTTCATATGAGATGGCGTCAAAGTTTTGGCGTTCCTCGACTGCGTTATTTGCATGGACTTTGTTAAAAGCGACTCCACGAACAGCTCCAACGTACGAGGTGTGAATGTTAAGGAAAACAATTTGAATTAATAACTTTACACCACATAACAACATAGCTATTAAGCTTCCAAAACTCAAGACTTGTCTACCAGATCCATTCCCACTACCACGAAATTAAATAGATACAATTTTCACTCTTTACCATTTACTTAAATTTTAAGACAGTTGAAGCGCAGAATAAAAATGGTACAATTCTACTATTACGTTAAATTTCAACCCAAAGTTGCACCCTAAATTAATTTTCATTCCCACCATTGCAGATCTAAATAAATCAAACAGGAACTTGAACGATGAATCATAAAGCCTTGAAGTTGATTTTGTAACGCCTTAAACCTTTCCTCCCAACAAGGATAAAATTTACTGATATCGCGATGACGTGCACGGTCTTAGCGACCATCCCTCTTTTAGTTCGCGTCGCGTGTTGCCTCCTGCCGGTCTCAATTGTTGGCAACGGGGTAACTGTCAAACCCTAAATCATAGCCATGCAGCTATTTTTGGAGGCTTTAAACAACCAATTTTGCTCTAAATTAAATAAATTACTAACGCTAAAATTATGAAAGGATATAGATAATGACTGGCACGGCTTGTGCCACTTTTCCCACGTCTTCATCTGTTTGCATGATTTTTTTGATGCGTCCCTAAAACCAGACAGTTAATTGCGATATTAACAACAATTACGATTAATTACAGCCGGAAACCTGGCGTTATATTTCTTCTTTTTCGAGGGCATATTGTTAATTACTAAAAAATCTTTAAATTTGTCAACAATCACTTTCGGAACTGACAGAACCTGTTTGTAGGTTAGAATTTAGAGAATTTCTCTTTGTCACTAGATAAACGTCATCTGTCAGCGGAAACCTCAAATTTTGCGCGGAAATAAACTAAACAATTGTAAATAAACGTTGGGATTAACTCAACAATTCACGCTATTTGTATTAAATTAACAACAATTATTTAAACAATAAGACGTAAAGTAATTATTAAGTGATATTTTGAGGTTAAGTCATCATGTCCGTCACGGGAAGAGTTGTAATTTTAATAGATATGGACTGTTTTTATTGCCAAGTTGAAGAAAAACTCGACCCTAAACTGGAGGGTGAACCCATAGCTGTCGTCCAGTACAACGCTTGGAGAGGCGGCGGGTAACTAGACAACTTTCACCTTATTTTTGTAATTTTAGAAATTTTAGCATAATTGCGGTAAATTACCCAGCCCGCGATTTAGGAGTTACAAGACACATGAGGGGTCGTGAGGCGAAAGAAAAATGTCCTTCAATCAAACTGGTGCGAGTTCCCGAAGTCCGTGGCAAAGCAGACCTAACAAAGTAGCAACTACCCATTTTTAGAAAAAAAATTAACAATAAAATTACAGATATAGAGATGCCGGTAAAAGAGTAGCTGACGTTCTTCAAACCTTCACACCTTTGCTAGAGCGGGCATCAGTAGATGAGGCGTATTTGGATGTAACAGAAGCGGTAAAGAAACGAATTGACAGTGGTTTGAATGATTTGAAAATCGAAAATTTGAAAAACACTTTTATTGTTGGCTGTGATACCGAAGTTTTCTTGAATAACATCACGTTAGATCTAGAGTTTAATGACGATAATTTAAAATTGGCGGTTGGAGCTTTAATAGCAGAAGAAATTAGACTTGAAGTTTTCAATCAAACCGGTGAGTTGGGAGTTTTGTTTATAAACAAGTGGCAATTTTGGGTTTTAGGATACAAATGTTCTGCTGGGATTGCACATAATAAAATTTTGGCAAAATTAGTTTGTAGTTTGCACAAACCCAACAAACAAACTGTTTTGCCTCATGAAGCAGTTGCGAAATTTTTTGAAACTACACCAGTGCATAAAGTTAAGAGCTTAGGGGGTAAATTTGGAAAATCTTTATCTGAAGATTTAGGAATAACTTATATGGCGCAACTCGCCCAGTTTAGCGTTCAAGAATTGTCTAGAAAATTTGATGATAAAACTGCGTAAGTTTCTTTATAAAACTTTTACTGTAAGTAATAATTTTTTTGCAGTAATTGGTTGTATAATATAGCGAAAGGAATCGATTTGGAACCGGTTACGGCTAAATTCCTGTCAAAATCCATAGCGTCCTGCAAGAATTTTCGCGGAAAGGCAGCTTTGAAGACTTCTGAGAGCGTGCAGCATTGGTTAGGGGAATTAGCGCAAGAAATATCTTTACGACTTCAAAAAGATTTGAGGGAAAACAGCCGAAAAGCGAAACAAATGGTTGTTAGTTTTAATCAAGGTACTGCTGATGGGGAGGTTAGCAGTACAAGAACCCATCCTTTGCCTTCTTATGATTACAAGAAAATCGCACAAAGTGCCTTTGAAGTCATTAAAAAATTTTGTTTGAAAACTGACGGTAGTTATTGTTTAACGTTTTTGGGCATTAGCGTTAGCAATTTTGAGGATTTCAAAAATGTTAGGGAAATTACATCGTTTTTCAAAGTTGGAGAACCCAGTCAATTACCTAAAAAAGCTCGCGAAATTACGGAAATTATTGCTGAAGATGACGTTGATCTTAATTTAAATTTAACAGAATTGAAAGATGAAACTGCTTCAATCTATTCAGCTTTGACTCAAGAACTTGATGAGGATATCAACGATTTAGTTTTCTATGATGATAGTTGCAGAATTTCCAAAAATGGACTTAATTTCCTAAATACTGAAGTTTCTAAAACTACACCCAAAAAATCTTTCTTTCAAAAATATTTTGCACAAGCACACACTAGCGTAGAACGTCCCAGTACTTCAGAAAAAAATGACGTTAGCGAAGTGATGGAAGTTGTTGAGAATGAAACTGAAACTTGTATTGAATGCCATAAAAAAATTCCAAAAACTGAATTCATGTCGCACCAAGATTACCATTTTGCCTTAAAGTTAGTTAAAAGTGAAGCGAGTTCTCAAAGGGACACGTCTAGTAAAGTTTCTAAAACTCCAAATAATACTTTTAGGAGTAAAAGTAATAAAAGGAAGAATCGGGATGGTGATAGTGCGGTATTGTTGACGTTTTTTAGGAAACATCAAGACGAAATTTCTGATAATGATGTTACTGAAACGTGTTCAGAGTGTGGTAGAAAAATTAAAATTGAAGAATTGGGAAGTCACATGGATTATCACGCCGCGAAAAAATTACATCAAGAAATTAACCGCGTTGAGACTTCTAGTGTTGAAACCAAAAAGGACCACAAAAGTAATAAAGGAGTGTTGTCGTTTTTTAAACCTTTATGATGTTAATAATTTTAATTTTTACAAAAGATTTTACATTTATTAAAAATTATTTTAAATACTAACAGTGTTTGAATTAATCCTAGATATTTATTTTAATACAAATTTGTGACTAACTGGTTAACTTTGGTAGTCCAATATTTTATAATTAATATTTTTTCGAAAATAATTGACGATTTTAAATTTACCGCCTCTCGAAAGTACAAAATTATTCCGTGGGATAGGGGTGAGAATTCTAGGGAGTTATCGTTCTATGGTGCTACTTCTTCTTTCTGCCGACAGATGTCCATTATAAAAAATTAAAAAACTCCCCCATACTCCCCGAATTGGGGCTAGTTTTTGGTTAAGGAACCGCAATTTCGCCCCTGCTGCTCCTAAAATATCGTTTATAATTAATTAGCATATTTTTTGAGGTGCAAAAAAACGCGACGTATGTGCAACTGCATTCAGCTCAGTGGGGGAGTTGTAAAAATGGCTGCCAAAAGTTTTCAATGAAGTGTATTTAAATGATAAATAACGTTGATAATGCCTTGTTAATCAACTCCAAAAAGGTGATTTACATTCCCATTACTTGTGTTTATTTGTTTTCCGAAGTGCTCGTGACTTGTTCGGGTTGTTGAGTTTTATTTTAAGACAATGTTTATATATAGGTTAAACTTCGTCATTTTAATGTTATCCTACATTCCATTATCTATTATTTTTATCTGTTTCCGAACGTTTAATGAAACGATAAAGCTGTGGCGTGCATTTAAAATTGCATCCGGACCGACAGACAGGAAGTTCGTAAATACGAATCAGGGTGAAATTTATTTGACGTCTATTAATTAAACCAGCGCACACTTGCATCGAAATTTACATATCCAACCAAAAAGGGGGCTCAAAGCAAACAGAAACGCAACAAACGGAAGTTTTCAACTTGCTTTAACATTAAGTAGCGCCACCCAATGGTCCTACAAAACTACAAAAACCACTACTGCAGTTCCAGCTGTACCTACGGTTTTTGTTTAAAATTAAGCTGGAAACCTCCAAAAATTTTCTCTTGGCCAGATTGACCACCGTTTCCGAATGACGGTTCAATTACTATTCATTCATACAAAGTACGGTCGTTGAATGACAAGTAGGATGCAAATGTGAGGCTGGCTCAAAATTTCAAGTCTCTATAGGTTACGGTTTTAAAGGAAACCACTAATTGGGTTTGTTTAACGTTTTTAGTTATTTAATTTATAAAAAACTCAAAGGTGCTTACAATAATGTGTCATGAAAAAACTTCAAAGTACCTTCTAATCAATCAGTTTCTTGGGACAAATTTCCCCAAAAATTAATTGACCACGTTCATTAATAAAATTTGTTAGCATTTTTTTGTGTGGGTTGTTGGGTTAATTTTTGTTTATTTTTTAGATAATCTTAATGAAAAAGTCTGATGAGTGAGAGCAGTGTGGGGGCCATGCCGGGCGTGGCAGGGGCGGGGGAGCGTCGCCTCCGACAGTTGGAGGCCCTGTTTCTCGGCGGGCCAGTGGTGGCGAAAGGTCAGAGTTTCAGCATTGAAACTCTCATTGATGTTCTACTAGTTTTATACGACGAATGCTGTAACTCCAGTTTGCGCAAGGAGAAGACGGTCTCCGATTTCATCGAATTTGGTAAGCAGGATGGACAAGACTTTTTGAAAAACCTGCCTCATCCCGCTTTTCCCGATCATATGTTAAAAAAAAAATTAGCGAAAATTTTGTTTCATACAGTTTCAGTTGTTTAAAAATATTCTGTTGCTATAGTAACCAGGTCCAAGCCACCTAATATGAAACAAAACTACCTATGTTGGCAAATACAGTCCATCTTTCGTGGACTTTACGTATTTCGGTTGTAAAACAAATAATTCTAGATAATAATAATAATAATCCAATATTGTTATTCAGCGTGGATATCGCGAGTTACTTTATCTGGTTAATCAAATTGAGCAAACAGGTAACGCAAAAACAATAAATGACTTAATCAGCAGAGGCTGAGAAAGGGGAAACATGTCGATATTCAAAGAATCAACAACATTTTTATCGCAAGCGGTATAAGAAAAGTAAATCTAACGTTGAAAGCGATGTGTAAAAGCTTTTAGCGCGCCGTTGGCATTGGTTAGCTCTTCAAAATGGCTCCTAGTGGCAGTAAATTGACCTATAATAAAGGAATTGACATTACGTATTTGAGTTAGCACACTGTAGGCATTTATTAGCTTTCCAAAGTAGATATTTTTGCTGTCACAACAATGCAGGTGGCTCCTAGTGGCAGTAAATGGAACTATAATAAAGGAATTGACATTACGTGTCTGATTTAGCACACTGTAGGCATTGGTTAGCTTTCCAAAGTTGATATTTTTGCTCCCACAACAATGCAGGTGGCTCCTAGTGGCAGTAAATGGAACTATAATAAAGAAAACACTTACAGGTTGCTTTATTTTGTATTTTTTTATTATTATCCCTTGTACCAGCTATTTAAGTTCAATCAAAAATAATGTGCCAATAAAAATTAACTTTGGGACTGACTAACCATTAAATTGTGTGCTCTCTAACATTGCTATGCGAATTATACGTTTAACGATTCTCATTTTACGTAGGGTAAAAGCTCAAGGTACTCTAACAGACGTGAAGTTGGGTTTTCAACTCTTTCTTTCTTTTAAAACTTTTGGCTCCGGTTGCACAAAGCGTGATTAAACTCTCATCAAAATTTTGATTGGTGATTACAGAGCCCTCCGCTGTTTTTTACGAATTTGAAAGCAAGCAAAGTTAATGTTTGTTCAATTCCTACAGAATGTAACAAACGGCTAATGTCCAGTTAAAGTAATAAAATTTTTAGACATCTGCTAATGGTTTGTTAAACTTTCATCAGGGTTGTGCAACCGGCCGTTGGTTGAAGAATCTCGTTGACGGTGTTTTGTTTCAGTGAAACCGGTGGCCACTTCTGTCAAGTCCTTGCGTCTCACTCGCGAAGATTTCGAAATAATTAAAGTGATTGGTCGTGGTGCTTTCGGCGAAGTATGCGTCGTCAAAATCAGAGGTTCTGAAAAAGTTTACGCTATGAAAATATTGAACAAATGGGAGATGTTGAAACGTGCCGAAACGGCTTGTTTCAAAGAAGAAAGAGACGTGCTTGTCTACGGCGACAGAAGATGGATCACGCATTTACATTACGCGTTTCAGGTATTTCAGTTAGTTTTTTTAAAGTTTGTAATAAAAAAATTTGATTTGTTAGGACGAATCCAATTTGTATTTGGTTATGGATTATTACTGCGGCGGTGATTTGTTGACATTGTTGAGTAAATTTGAAGATCGTCTTCCCGAAGATATGGCCCGATTCTACATAGCGGAAATGGTGCTGGCTATAGATTCAATACACAAATTACGATATGTTCACAGGGATATCAAACCTGATAACGTGCTACTTGACGCCAATGGTCATATTAGATTAGCAGATTTTGGTAGTTGCTTGAAACTCAACGACGACGGCACTGTACAATCAAACGTTGCCGTTGGCACCCCTGACTACATATCCCCGGAGATTCTCAGAGTGAGTTTATTACCCAATTTTTTATTCACAACGTAACAATGATTTTTTACGCCGCAGGCAATGGAAGATGGACAAGGACGATACGGGCCGGAATGCGACTGGTGGTCTTTAGGTAAACTTCATTAAATAGTTACCATTTGTGAACTAGTTGGACTCTTTATCGATAGACAAATTTTTAATTTTAAAGATTTATGCGCTTTTATGCTCCTTGTGGGTTCTCTGTCGCACGCATGAAGCGTTATGGAGTTTTCTATAACAACAAAATGTCGGACCTATAACAGACTAAATCGCAGCCTTAGAGACGTTTTTTTACCAGACAATGTCATTAAATAGTTACCATTTGTTGTACTATTTTAATCGATATAGATGCAAGTTTTTAATTTTAAGAATTTATGCGTTTGTATGCACCATATGTGTTCTCTGTCGCACGCATGAAGCGTCAGGGAGTTCTCTACAACTACAAAATACGTTTTGTGCCTGTAACACATTAAATCGCAGCCTTAGAGAGATTTTTTACCAGACTAAATATAATCAAGTTGTAATTTGTAGGTGTTTGCATGTACGAAATGCTTTTCGGCGAGACCCCTTTCTACGCCGAAAGTCTAGTCGAAACCTACGGCAAAATTATGAACCACAAAAACTGTTTTGATTTCGCTACTGACGTCGAGGTTTCCGACGCTGCCAAAGATTTGATCAAGCAATTGATTTGCAGTCAAGAGTTTCGATTGGGTCAGAACGGGATACAGGATTTCAAGGTCAGTTATTGATTGGTTTAATTTTTTTATTTGTTTGCCATCAATTTTTGCCCGTGATGACAATTTTTGTATGAGACCCTTACTTCGTTAGCTCGCCTTTGTAATCTTGGTCGTAAGTGTTTCGAATCTTAAGACTGTAAAACCGAAGGTATAGAAATGCTAAACAAATCATGAGTCCCTCAGGGTCGATTCTGTTTTGTTTACGCTACTGCAGACGGACGAATTTTGTTGAGGTTTAAAAAATTTGTTTTCTTTTCTGTGGAACAATACCAAGTAGCGCTATTGTTGTTCTACTATTGTTTATCCAGCCTGGCTCGGATAAATTGTAACTGAACACTTGCAGTGCTCCTAATTCAAGAGTAATAGCGAGAGTAACTGTGATTTTTCTTTAGTAATCTGAGGCAAAATTTCATTTTTTTTCAATAAAACTTCAATAAATTAAAAGAAGAAATTACAAGTCGTCAAATTACAGAGTCACCCTTGGTTCGAGGGTGTCGACTGGGACGGAATCAGGGACAGTAACGCGCCTTATATACCGGAAGTTTCGAGTCCCACCGACACTTCCAACTTTGACGTGGACGATGCGGATATTCGGCTATCAGACGCCATGCCGCCCACTGCTAATAACGCCTTCACCGGACTCCACTTGCCTTTCATTGGATTCAGTTTCACCCAAGGAAGGTTGTTATTTCACCAAAAAAAGTTCAAAGTTAAAACTTTTCCTTTTACAGTTGCATTTCTGATTTGAGCAACCTCTACGTTAACATCACGAATAATTTGACTGATAAACAGAACAAACGTAATAACGGCGAAATCATGGCTCTCAACTTGAACCAAGAAAAGGAAATGGACAAAAGAATGTCGCCAGATGGGACGAGAAAGTTGCAAGATGAAATCAACACGTTGACGAAGAGAAACGGTGAATTAGAATCGCAATTGCGGAGTTTGGAAGCGGGTCAGTCCAAAGATCTACACATCGACACGCTAGATGGCGCCGAAAATGGTAGGTGCAATTCAAGAAGTTAGTTCGCGCTGTTGCCGCTAGAAACGCTACTTTCTCCACAAATTTGCAAAGTAATTCTTGTAAAGAAAAATGTGATTTTGTATTGTCCGGAGATTGCTATAAACATCTCAAAGGTTTTAATTTATGTATCAATTGTGCTGAAAAATTCTCAAATTATCCTTCGTGTCTTAACTGTTCTTAAACATTTTTTTCCTCGAACTGAATAGCGCCTTTGTTCGGATTTTGCAACAGTATCGCGCCCTCTAGTGGGTTTTATCGGCGGCGCTTTCGGCAATTGTTACAAACGCGTTTTTTGTTTTTCAGCCAAAGTGCGGGAATTGGAGAAGTTGAACCGCGTCCTGAAGCAGGAAAAGGACGAGGCACAGAAGGACAAGCTGGATTTGCTCGAAAAGCTCAAGTTTCAGGATAAGGAGTTGAAGGACGCGTTGGCCCAGAAGAAGCTGGCTATGGCCGAATACACCGAAGTTTCCGATAAACTGTCGGAGTTGCGTCAACAAAAACAAAAATTCAGCCGCCAGGTGCGGGATAAGGAGGAGGAATTGGAGACGGTGATGCAAAAAGTCGATTCTTTGCGCAACGACATCCGTAGAGCGGAGAAATTGAGGAGGGAGCTGGAATCTCGAGTTGAAGAAGCATTGGCTGAATCGATTAAAGAAAGAAAATTGAGAGAAAGATCTGAAGAGTATTGTAGACAGATGCAGGCGGAATCGGATAAGTTAAGAGTGAGAAGCGAGTTGGGACCGAGGGATCAACAAGATTCGTTACGACTTAAAGCGGAACTGGAAAAATTAGAAGTAATTTTTTTAATTTTGTCGAAATTTCAATTAATTATTTCAATTTGTTTAGGTTCAGTACAACGAGAGTCTAACGCAACAACAATCTAGATACAATATAGAATTATCGTCATTAAGGGAACAACTTCACGAAGCCGAATCTCATCGCGATTTGTTAGAAAGAGAAGTACGCATTCGGTTTAATTTCGTTATTTTTGAGTTTAATTTTTTTATTTATTTATTTTTTCAAACGTAGGTGCAGATTTTAAAGGATAAACAAGAGAAGCATAGAGTCGAAGCGATTTCCGATTCCGAGCAAATGATTGCTGAATTAAACCGTAGGCACGACCGTGACAAACAAATTTTGTTAGAAGATAATAATAAGCTTGCAACAAATATTGAGTTTGTGAGTTTTTTTTTTGTTTTTTTTCTTTTCTACGTTTTGTTCTTAACGAATTATTGAAAATCTCGATTTTGCAGCTGACTGAATCCGTGGAACGTCTACAAAGTGAAAGAGTCAATTTGGAGTCTGAATACGATCAATTAAGAAATAAACAAGAGGCCTTGGGACAGTGGGAGTCGCAGTTGTCCGAAATTATCCAATGGGTTAGCGATGAAAAGGACGCTAGAGCCTACTTGCAGGCGTTAGCGACCAAAATGACCGAAGAACTCGACTACCTGAAACATGCTGGTAAATTCGCAATTTTATACCCATTTTACAATTATTAAAAAAATTACTAAAACAAATAGTTAATCGCAATGCTATAGCTAATGACGTCACTTTTTAGTAAATTTGTTTTGCGTAGAATAGCGAAATAGTTTCAGCTGCAACCGGTTGTTGAGTATCTTGAATTTTTTCTGGTTAGGTGTTTCGAATTCTGTCGGAGGCGGCGACAAGAACTGGCGCAATCGAAGGTCGCAGAAACTGGACAAAATGGAGTTGCTCAACCTGCAAAGTTCGTTGCAATCGGAAATTCAAGCGAAACAAGCGATTAGTGAAGACTTGAGCAAAACAAGAGAGGCCTTATTAGCAGCTCAAAAGTATTTTTTTCAATTAAAATTTTCAAATTTTGCTTTATAACGATAACTGTTCGACAGGGAGCTGCGTGAATCGAGACAACGAAACGAGGCCTTTTCGCTAGACCTCAAACGAAAGGAGAAGCAAATTAAAGATTTCCAGAACCGTCTGGATTCTGAAGGATGTAAGTAATTTTTTTTTCGTCGTTCTCTTGTTATAGTTTTAGTTTATTTTTATTAAACTATTTAGTGATGCTTGCTTAATGTTACGTTTAAGTCGTTTGATTTTTAATTATTCCAAACGATTTAAATAACCATCAACATTGCAGCCAACCGTGTTTTCGTTCGGATTGGCAGCAGTGTATATTAGCACTCCCAGGCGGGTGGTAATTGTCTCTATGTGTATAGTCGGTTCGTGGTTCAAACACCTTCCCTTGGTCATTGGGATCACGTCCTGCTTCTGGGGATTTATCTTGTTCTACATGCAACTCAAGGACAGTATAAACCAGTAAACAATTAACTCGCATATCAGTCCAAACAACACCAAAAGAAAAACAATTTTTTACTTTTACGACAGCATTTCAGTATGATAGAAATTAGAAGCAAACACGAGCTACCATAGAATGAAGTGATAAATAATTGTATATAACGTGTGAAATAGTGACAGATGATAGATTTTTGTATAAAATTGTTAAAAACTAATTAATTAACTCATAGAGCGTTCGGAGAAAATTAATTTCAATGGGTGGCATCCAGAAATTTAGCGAAACATCAGAAGAAGAAAATAGTACAAGAATGATGCTTCAATACTTTCATTGCGTTTTTTCTCTTTTACAAGAAGTGTGATGAGTCGTTTCAAATTTTCTAGCTTCTATTGGCGTTTATAAAACAAATTCTGAAGACTTGTTTAGACAGGAAAGCTGAAAAAATTCGAATCATAAACTGCTCAGTAACTTCACTGTTCAAATCCAGTATCAAGCGGAACAGTTATGTATGTAACTGTCCTGTAAAACTCTTTAATACTTAAAAATCACCCTGCAAACACTAATAAGAAAAAGGTGAAAGAACCAGAAACTCGCTCTAAAGTTCTTGTTGGAGTTTCAGTCGTGTTGAAGTTAAAAATATTTGTAGTGTTTAAGTGACAAAAGCAGACGTATCTCTTCGGCGTTGGGTTGTTGGAAGTGATCGGCCGGTTCTGTTGGTGAATTCTCGGTTTTAAGTATTTTTTGTTCTTCCACTCTTCCCGGTCCTCGGATCACCCGTTGCAATAATTTTCTTCCGGCCCGTTTGTTTTCGTTTCTTTTTTGTTAGATGTTTAGATGGTATTGGTCGAAGTGTTGTTGAAAGTTTGAAAAATTTCGAAATAAAATTTTTTTAGTTACACAATTTCGTTATAACTAAACGTGATACCTAATTACATGCAGCGAGTGTTGTTGGAATTTCGTCTTTCATCAAGCGTCACGTCAAGGGTTAGTCCAGTTTTCTAGCTAAGGCCTGTTGTAACTATTGCGTTGCTTATTTATCCTTGTTGGTTACTGCTTGGAGTGCTAATATCATGTTGTTTTTTGTTAGCAATTTTTTTTCATGTCATGCAGCTAATTCACGTGCAGTTTTTTTTCTTTAGGTTAACATAGCCGAACTAAAATCTAAAAAGTTTTGTGTTTTAAGTCCTAATCAATATTACCGAGAGCATTTGATGGACAGAAAAGATGTGCACTACTCCTTAAATGTAAATGAAGTCACGTAACCAAATTGTTATTCATTACAAAACGGAAGTAAAATTATTCACTCGCGAGCGTGATTCTGCTACAACCGTAGTTGTTTTACACCCATCTTACAATTGCCCCTCAAGTGCAACTTTCGTATTTTTTTTAATACTTCTTTAATAACTTCTGTTTTTCGACTAGTTTTGGAGCGTCCGTCGTCCCAAATGTCCTATCTGGACCAGTTTCTCAAAGAAACCAATTCGTCTCAAAATCAAAATCCGCAATACGACGCCGTGCCTCCAGCTGTCCAATCGCTTCTCTACCATGGAGGTTCCGTCGAATCGGAAGAGGGTGACATCGAAGATAACAGAGCTTTAAGCATGACAAGCTCGAAGAGCAACTTATCAGAAATCAGCATGGTGAGTTTTAACTAAATTATGACATCATCAATTGTTTTTGATTATTTTCCTCAACAGCATGACGCCCAGTCGCCAATGAAACATAAAAATCATCAATTTTTGGTGCGCACATTTTCTAGTCCCACAAAATGCAGTCATTGCACGTCGTTGATGGTCGGTTTGATGCGGCAAGGCATGGTTTGCGAAATTTGCGGCTTCACCTGTCACACGTCGTGTTGCCCCCACGTTCCCGCCATATGTCCGTTACCATCGGATCAAAGTAAGTTTCGCTTTTTAACGTCCGATAATAAACTTGAACGTTTTCAGCCAAGAGGCCTTTGGGGATCGATCCCACTAGAGGCATCGGCACGGCGTATGAGGGCTACGTTAAGGTCCCCAAACAAGGGGGCGTCAAAAAAGGTACGCTTCTACTATCATCTTTTTTTTAACTTCGTAAATTTTACTGTTAAATAAACGATTATTGTTGTTATTATTAAATATTGTCTGTTAAGGTTGGGTCAGACAATTCGTGGTTGTTTGCGACTTCAAACTGTTTTTGTACGATATATCCGCCGATCGCAATGCCTTACCAAGCGTGCACGTGGCTCAAGTCTTGGATATGCGAGATCCCCAATTCAGCGTTTGCAGTGTGAAAGATTCCGATGTTATTCACGCAAACAAAAAGGACATTCCGTGCATTTTTAAGGTAACTGAGTGCCTCGTATGGAAATCACGAAAAATTAATTTTGAAATCTAGATCACTACGTCACTGATGGAACCTCCCGGTCCAAGAAATTCTACTCTAATGTTGGCCGATACCGAAGCCGAAAAAAACAAATGGGTGGTGGCGCTCTCTGAACTTCATCGCATAATGAAACGAAATAATCTTCCAAACACCACTGTTCTATTAGCAAGGGAACTAATCGATAATTCTTTGACGTTACTTCGAAATACTTTGAGTGCCGCAGTTATTGATCCCGATCGTATTGTTTTGGGGGCCGAAGAAGGGTTGTATTGTATTGATTTAGATAGAACTGAGATCGCGAGGATCGGTGAAGGCAAAAAAATATTCCAACTCGAATACATTAGCGAAGAACATCTTTTGGTTGTTGTTAGCGGAAAACAAAGGTACGTCCGACTTGTACCGATTCGGGCTCTTGACGGTGACGACACCGAATGGATTAAAGTAGCAGAAAGTAAAGGTTGTGCCGTTTTAACTGTTGGACCGGTTCTTCGAGCTCCTCTAACGTTTTGTTTGTGCGTAGCAATTAAGAAACAGGTAATTGTTTACTTGGTTGTAGTTTTATTTAATTAATAATTTACGTTTTAAGCAAAACACTTCGGTTATTATTATTTACGAAATAACGAGAACTCGAACCAGACATCATAGGGTTAGAGAAATTCCGCTTCATGCGCATGTGCAGTCACTGCAATTGATGTCGGATGGCCGTTTATGCGTGGGTTCACCTTCCAATTTCACCGTGTACAATCTTCAAAGTGAACAACCTCTAATTTGTAGGTTTTTGTTTCAAAAACGCAACAATTTTTTAATAAATTTTTTTACAGCGTTACTTAGTTCGGAAAATCCTCTCTACGCAACGTTAGCTTGCAACGCTGTAGAAGCGTTAAGAGTTATCGAACTACCTAGACATGAGTTTTTGTTGGTTTTCGGCACTCTAGCAGCTTATGTAGATCGACATGGACGGAGGTCTAGGGATAGGGAAATTATGTATCCAGCAGTCCCTACAGCAATTTGTACGTAATCACTTGTTTCGGTTTTTTTTTCTAATATTTTTTTTATTTTAGGCTACAGGGATGGCCATTTAATTGTTTATAGTGAGACTCACATTGATATATTTAACTGTGCGACAGGGGAGTGGGTGCAAACTGTTAATATCAAGAAAGCTAAACCACTGAATGACAGTGGGGCGCTTTCTTTATGCATTCTTAACGATTTGACACATTTATTGTACTTATCAAATATCCATCAACGTAAGTGTAATATTTTTAAAGGTTGGTGGCACTAATCGCTGATTTTTAGGAGAATTGATCAATTTGGATAACATTGTAACGTTGGATAGGGACGGCAGGAGTCTTCAAAGGCCCAGAAGGCGGTTCTCCTTGCGGGAAGGAAATAGGTCACAACGAATGTAATTGTCTTTTGTTTCTCCAAATGTTAATATCATAAAAAGTACCCACAATATATTTTTTATTTAAGAGTGGTACGACACAGAACTCAATAGTGTTCTCTGTCGCACGCACAGGCCGGTATAGGTAGTCTCACGACCAAACCGCACTCTTAACGATAAGCAGTTTTAATCCTTGTTGATGTAAAGATTTTAAATTATTCCAAATTAATTTTGATGCAGTAACATCGATCGCCGTTCGAAACTGATATCGGCGCCAACCAACTTCAACCACATCAGTCATATGGGGCCGGGTGAGGGCATCCAACGTCAGCGGTTGATAGATCTTTCGACGAATCTAGTTGACAGTTCCGATCCCCCAGCATTCCCGCCGCAACCTCAACCAAGGGTAGGTTTTCTGGCTATTATACAATCAAAAAAGTTTTTTGCTTCATTTGATTGTGAGTTCTATTACGAGTTGGGTTAATTTTTTTCCATTAGCAACCGACGAAAGTTGCCCCGCTTCCTCCGAAACACGGCGAACGCAAGCGATTGGAAATATCGAATCCGACGCCGATCCGGCCCCAATTTCCCGCTTATAACGGGGCGAAACGCGCGGCGCCGCCCCGACCTCGTGATCTTCCACCGGCATTACCGAGACCTTCCGATACGTCGCCTTCTCCGGACCCGGCGAGCATAGGGAGTATGTCGTCGTTGCACGACATGATAAAAGTTTGTTTTTTCGTTTTGTTATTCGAAATATTTACGGTTCGGTTTTAGGGAACCGAAAAGGGCAGTCCCCGTCATTCGATAGCAAGCAACAATAGTTCAAATCTCTCTACTCCACCGTCACCACAAGCCGACCATCACAACAGTTCGAGTTACGATAGTTAAACTCGTCGACGGAATTTCAAGACTTAACTACACATCTCAATATTCGGTAAGGTATGCGGAGTGTTTGGAGAAATTTGACCGGTTTTGATTAAATCGCGGTTTTGTTGGTTTACGTATTATCAAACACTTTGCATATTTAGATAAATTAGTTACCTCATGTATGTTTTAACAATAACAGATCAAATTGCAACAGGTGAGTGACGTGATTATTTAAATAGATTTAAGGAGGCACTGTACTTAGTTTTTTATTTTTGTATATTTTGTGTATTTCTTACGAATTGTCCGCTTGTTTATTGTTTGTAATTTTATTTGATATCACAACGTAACTGTTGGTTACACGATGTGTAAAATAACCCAAGTCAATTAATTAACTGTTGTAATATTGATTTTGTCGCAAATCTAACGTTATTATTTTTATTTATAAATTCAGGCACCTAGAGTCGCAGCGACTCTACCGTTCCTTTATTTAATACATGTTTTTATATTTATACTTTTATTTATTGCTTTGTTTTCTTTTTTATATTTTTTACTAATAAAATGATTTGTCCTAGTGATATTTTGATAGCAACGTAAGTGAAAAGTATTCAAATATCCATATATTTATTATTGTATAACCAATGTTTTAGTACAATTTTATATTAGTTTTTCGATATAATGGCGAGACAATATTGGTATTTGTGACAAGTGACGAAGTCAACTTCAAACTTGTGTAGATTTTTTACTTGGACACTTCAAAACCTGCTAACCTACCTTTAGTCACTTTTGCAAATACGACGCTAATTCTTCGGTTTCACGTTAGAGCCGGTTCTTAAATATTGGTGCACTAAAAACTGCCTTTTTATTTGTAATGGAACCATTTCATACGACGTTAGTTTTTGCTGTAGGCGAACAACTTGTTTCCATAACAACCACAAAGGCATTATGTAATATATTAGAAGACATATTTATTTTATTAATAGAGTAATTATATTAACAACAATATGAATAATAGTATTATACATTTATCGATTTTTATCTTAGAGAAGCCCTTGTGTTACAACCAATGTTTTTATGTGTTTTATTATAATGAATTTTTACTTTCATTTTACAACGCGATTTTTTCTTTCGTTCCTCGCGGTACGTTTACGCCGACGACTCACGTTTTCTTGTAGTAGCTCAGTCTCCGCTAATAAAGTTTTATTACCGAGATCACCCACTTTACCCATTACAGATTCCTGTAATATCCAAAACCAACTTACGAAACGTTTTTAAATTATTCACGTACACATATGGCGACGACAATAGTTTTCATTCATATCGCTCACGTCCATAACATATTTTCTTACGGTAGAAGCCGGATTTAAGACCTAAACTGTTGAGGCGCTGAAGAGATCCAGGTAAATCATGGAATATTGACGGAGAATCCTTTATTCGTGTTAATACAAATAAACTTAAAATTTCATTAACTCAGTTCAGTTAGTTAGTACATGCAATGAGTTAAGTGCAAGGGTTCTGAGCGAACCAGTTAACAAAAAGTAATGGACCTACTTAATATTGAACTACAATACAGTAGATCGATAACAAAACTAGTCAACATAAATAAAACTACAATAATGTAACCATTAAATAAATCATTTAGAAAATGGGGCACAGCTCAAATCCTTACATACTCGTTTACTATGCTTCACAAATATAAAGAAATCATTAGATACTGCTAAGAAAAAACTTATTTTAAGTCGATGTCTTCCAACATTTTCCTCTTCCTGGAGTTGATGCTTGTCATAGGTGTTTTGATCAGTTGGTCGATGAAAACACTCAAATTGCTTTTTGACCGGTCCGGCTTTTCTTTATCCTTAAACATTTCTCTCAAATCTTCCACCACACTATCAACGTTACCCTTCGAATCCTGAGTTCTAGAAATTTTAACAGAAATCTCCGGTAATAAGCTCGACTTGCGTTTTCGCTCCAAATCCCGTTTCCAAGACATATTTGGTAAAATTTGAGCCATTCTCGGTCTGATACACGATTTATAACACGCGGGTACATGAGGAGTAGTAACAGGTTTTTGAGTAGAAGTAGTTGCTTGATGAATAATATCTTCGCGAGAACGTATTAATTCGGCTGTTAAATCTTTGTACTTTTGATCCCATTCTTCAAGATGCTTTTTGATGTCGCTCAAAGCGGTTTCTTGTTCCAAAATTTTGACGGCTTGTTCTTGCATTACGCGTTCTTGCTCGCGCATTTTCAAATTCAAAGCTCTGATGCGAGCATTTTGTTTTCTCACCTAAATCAAAATTGAATTAACAATTAAAATTTTAAACGAAAAAGTACCTTTTGGATGACCTTTTGTGAGTGTTGGCCCAGACGATACAAGTGGTGCTTGTACGATCTGCATTTCTTCTTAATTTTGCGGACATCGCTGATTTGTTGAACCAAAAACGGTTGAGCTGGGTGGCGGCGTATAAGGGGAGGCGGCATAAAATCAATCGCATGAAATTCTAAAATAGTTTCAATTACCATTCTTGGTGAAAACTCAAAATGCGATAACGCCACAATTAGTATGATTAACAGAAAAAACATCACCTAGGTGATTATCCTCCAATCGCTCTTTGCGGTCCTTGATTCCGGGCAAGATTTGCTCGTCGAAATGCTCCATGGCCATGCTGCTGAGATCTCGCAATTCTACTAGAAGTTGAGGGGTGCGGGGTGGGGTAAAATCGCTTTCTACCACATTCAAGACGTTGATGATCTCATCTACGACCTGTGGGGGGTCTAACTTTTATAATTACATAAAAAAAGAGACGAAACGTACCTTTCCCGGAATGAAACAGAGCAGATTTTGGTCGATGTATTTCAGGTATGTCATGTTGAGCATGTTCATGCGAGTTTCTACTGCTTGTAGAATGTCAGAGTGACGGGCGAATGGGTGGCCTCTTCTTTCCGATTCTCGACGTGGTAGCAACGACTTTATCCTCTTGTTGATGGCGGCATGTCTCTTTTCAACGCGCAAGAATCCTCTGGTGAGTAATCTGCTCCCGACAGCGTTGAACCGATTACATACCTGCAAATCATCGTCTAGATCATTTCAATTTTATCCTGGAAACCTTTAGGGGAAGCAATCAAAATTGAAAATCAATGTAAAAAGAACTCTTATCACTTCTTAGATCCTCTTAACACTTTC
The DNA here is from genome assembly GCA_905333025.2 of Pyrochroa serraticornis. Lineage (NCBI taxonomy): Eukaryota > Metazoa > Arthropoda > Insecta > Coleoptera > Pyrochroidae > Pyrochroa > Pyrochroa serraticornis. Next base: position 33,534,786 of record HG995154.1, on the reverse strand, counting down.
ACTAGTGACGTGATGTATTTGCAAAGCATTCAGTTACAAAATTTATTCCACCCACCACTTTGGATAATGAATCATTTCAAGTAAGTACTTTTAATTGAAGAACAATTTTTATTGTAATTAGAACATTACATGTAATATAACATTTTACAGGTACAAAAATTATTTAAATCTTCTAGTCAAACTTTGACAAAAAATAGAAATAATAACAACAAAATTTTCTATGCTATTAATCATCTGAGGGTACCAACAGGTCAATATTAGTGTTGGTGGCCACCGAATTAACAAACTTCTGCTCCCCTCCTCGAATCGACAATGTATGCGCCACCACCGCATTCTTTTCCTTCATCATTCCAGTCCTCTCCCATTTTCCGGACCCACAATTCTTACACGCTATAATAGGAACCACATCTAAAGAAACTGTGCGATTGCCACAGTCTCCACATTTAAAGAATCTTTTTACAGCATCAAACACCTTCAACGGATGTTTTTCGTCCTTACAAAGTTGAGACGCAGAAAAATTCGTATATTTACATTTCAAACAACGCACGGCTTTACAAGCAACCTTAAAAGTATTAACCATCTTTTCTTCCATCCTCTCTTTAGCTTCGAGTTTATGAAAATATTTCTCTTGTTCTTCATTGTCGTGTTGTTCGAGTAAATCCATATGTTTGGAGGTAGTTGCCATCATTTTCCTGAAACGATCCGAAAGGAATTCGTTTTCTTCAATTTTTTTCTTTTTACAAGCTTTTTCCTCGATATCCCCAAGAGAACGTTTTTTGGTTGAAACAGGAGTCTTCACTTTGTTAGGATCACCTTTTTGTAACGGTCCATTCTTCTGAATGTATTTGAGGGCGTTCATTTTCGCCCTACTGATGTGCCTTGGAGTTATAGAGGCGCTCAAATCGATCGAACCCTTCCCGCCCCCCGAGAGAATCGGAGCAGGAACACCCAAAATTTTTTTTGGACCCGAACTAGAAGAAATAGCCTCAATTTTTGAAGTACTGGGAGACTTCATTTTACGAACAGTTTTTGCTGTAGCGTTTCCTGCATTACCGACATCTTTTGACGCAGCAGTATTTTTAGAATTTTCGGAAATTACTTCATCGGAATTGGATACGTTCAAAGTAGACAAGGGTGACGTTCGATTCTCTACGCCGTCAACATTTTTAGATTTACGAGCAACTTTAAGCTTCGCTATAACATCAAGAGCTGCGTTTTTAGAGCTTTCCAAAGTAACTTCAGCCGAATGAGAAGCTTGTGTTTGTGCCGAAATTGCGGAAGGTGGTAGTGCTTGGTTTTCTTCTTCACAGCAGTTACCGTTTCCTACTTTACCGACAGCCTTGAGTTTCGCTACAACACTTACGGCTGCGTTTTTGGCACTTTCTGCAGTGACGTCAGCGGAATGAGACGCGTTAAACTCCTTTTTCTCGTTATCGAGAGGGTTGAGGCCTCCCAACTTTTGCAGAAGTTCTAAATCGCGTAAACGCTGACTTTGTGATATGTCTAAATTACTCGCCGCTTTCTTTTTAGGTAAATTTTTGGTTTTAGGGGCTTGACAGGCAACCAAACCTTTAAGAGCCATAAGTCTATTCTCGTCTTTAGTTTGTAGTTTTTTACTCTTCTTTGCTGGTATTGCCATGTACGATTTGCCAGCGTAAAAAACTTCGTTTTTGCCCAAAACTTTGTTGCGTAGAGCTGTTAATCCTCGACCTGCGAAACTCGATTGTAGCTCCTGTCGTTTGCTGCATTTCTCGTATTCTTTTTTGATGTGAAAAACACAAAATTCGCAACGATTCACGTTTACTATAGCTGTACATTTTGTTCCGTTTTTCGTTGTACTTTTGCACGTTCCCAAATCTTTTGATTGCCCCAAAATCATAATTTTTTGACTATTATCAACACTCAAACACGCCTCATCTTTGGAACCATCTTTTCTGTCAAGAACTGAAGGGTTTAGAATTCCAACAACCGTTCCAGGAGCGGTTTTCCAAAACTGTTTATAGGCGCTACTAAATAGGAACATTGAAACGGTTTTTATATCATTTTTGAGATCACTGAGGGTCCAAATCAAGTACTGACTGCCTTTTTGGGAGGTTCTCACGGTACTTTTGTTGGCGATTACGCCTGCAATTACCCAATTTTTATCAGAAATATTCCCCGAAACAAACTTTTGGATGTTTGAAAACGCCACAGCTTCCCTTCCCAACATTCTTTCTTGCATTGTACCCGACGAAATTAACGGATTAACTATGCGCAACCCAAAAACGGGATCAACGCTAACATCTTGACGTTTCGGTAGTTTTGGTGATGTTAGTTGGTTCGTTGTAGGTTTTGACTTCCATGTGATATCCTGGAGATGATTCGAACTAGAAGCTGTTGCTTCTAGTAAGTGCTTAACATCACGACCGTATTGATTATATTTTCTGTCATGGTAATATTTGTTGTCTTCATCATCTGACGAGTCGGTGTCTCCGTTATGGATAAGACTCGAGTTTCTTCCATTTGGTGATTTGGTTCCATCCTTTAAATTGCTTTCTCGACTGAAAATGTCTGCTTCTTTGAAACGATGTTGGGGCGTCTCGAGTTCGTTAACTGCTGCTGATAGTAGCGCGTCTAACAAATTTTCTTCCATTTTACTGATAACTCACAATTTCTCTGTTATTTACGCCGAAATAAGAAAAGACTTTTGTTTAACATTGGGAGAAACTGCCCGCCTTTTTTGACGTTCTGTATCAATCAGGAAAATGTCTAACAACTTAACGGAGAAAAAAACCCTAAATGCTAAAAGACAAAGAACAGCTGATGGGGATTTTAATTTCAAAATAATCGTCAATAGAGTTGCATACTCGAAAATTGCAAAAGTGAACTTACTATTCTGTTTTTGGCGATATCGTCGAAAGATAGAAATGAAAATATCTTTTCCAACGCAACGTCGGGAAGGTACAAAATGAACGGTGTGTCGTTTGATCCTCCTGAGAACATTTCATGGGCGGCACAAGAAGTTACGTTTTTAATTCTAAACGACATTATTAATAATAATTAAAACTTTGTCGAACACGTTGATTTTATAAAACTATAAACAAAAACACTCTGCCATTTTACCAATGTCATAAAACAGTTTTGCCAACTTGACACTTGACAAAAATTGAAACGAAATCAAGGCTTTATCATTGACTTTTCACTTATAGACAGACAACCAGGTTGTATTAATGGACTATTACCGCTAGATGTCGTAGGACAAGTGTGTCGCTTACAAAATTTGAAGCGCACAGACTAATCTGAAAATAAATTGTAACTCTACTCTACGGATTAGGTTACTTTAATAGTTATGGTCAGTTTATGACTATCATTGATTAGTCAAGCATGTTTTATACTAAAATGGCACTGTTGGATAGTTGTTTACCCGAGACACAAATTCTTACAAATTTAACTAGAATTCTTTCGTTGTGCTGCCATCTTTCAACATTCGGTGAAAATGGAAGTTGACTATCTAGAAATTATTAATCAATGGTTTTATTTAAAAAGTGACAGTTGACAGTTCTTTAACGGATTTCCGCCTGCATTTAAACCACTTTCAAACTTCTGTAGTTTTTCTAGTTTCTAATCGGGTTTTAAGAGTTTTTTTGATGTGAATTACAAAGAACAGCCGCAGAAACGTTTCTGGTAAAAAGACCTTTTGTAACTAACACAAATAACTCTTTAATTTCTAGATAATGGACAATTTTAGTAAATTCATGGATAACACCATCCTTTCAACTCCAAAACCGCTTTTATCATCAACAATTAAAAAAAGCAAACAAGAAAGAGACGCGACCCCAAGACGTTTGAGTAGTTGCGGTTCTGGTCGTTGTGGCTGCGGTTGCTGTGACAATCGCAGCAAATCTCCGAATAGCCCATCAAGATTTAGTCTAGCAGAAACTAAAGCGGCTACCATGCAAATTGTTAGTGAACAGTACGCAGAACAACGTAAACTGGCTAAAGACTGTTTGAGAAAAGCTGAAGAATTTCGAAACCGCGCTTCGCTTTCGTCTCGCTTCTTGAAACCTTCTAATGATTCTGACCACAGCTCAATTTTTAACGAAACTACTAGCACTATTAACGAAAGTGATCTTTTACCGCACGCAATTTCAACACCTCGCATATCTTCAGATACATTCAATAATATTCCGCGGAGATGCGAAACAGGTTTAGGCGAATCTATGGCGCGTTTGTCATGTTCTATTAAAGATCCCGACAAGAATTTCGATGAAATTTTGAAGGAGTTTCAAAAAACTATGAGTGTCGGATTTGGAAGTTTTCATCCCGCTGAAGAGTTAGAATCGCAATTGGCGGCGGATGAAGCCTCGTGGAGACGTCAAAAAGAATTGCCCATTCCCAGAACGGATTTTTCTGTAGAACCGGACTCTTTGTTACCCCAGGAATCGATGGGGGATTTTTTTCGGGATCGTTGTTCCAACGTTTCGGATTTGCTGGGCAAATCGCCTGAAAAAAAACAAAAACCTGTGCCACTCATTGAAGCTTCGATCAACGATAGTAATGTTGAGGAAAGTTTAAGCATTTCAGCCATTGCCCGGGTTTTAGCCGATAACGAAAACAGTCCAACTAGACTTATTAATAAATTTTTAATGAAGAAAGCCGGAAAAGAAAATGTTTGTAACGACACCACGTCTTCAGTTACAACTAAAAAAATGGCGAGTTCGATGAGAAGTTCGAGCAGTTTGAGTTCTTTGCCCGAAGGAAAATTGCCGATTGAAACGACGAAAACTGAACTGGTTTGGGGTTGCGTCAAAAGGGGCAAAACTGTTTCTCAAGATTTTGTAGTGCGGAACAGGAGTTCAAACCGTTTACGTATCCAATGTTCGTTAACTTCACCCGCATTCAAAATTGTGAAAGAATCGGAAACGTTGACTAACATTAAATTAATTTTGCAACCCTCTGAAGTCCGGACCATTATAGTAGCTTTTTCACCAGTTGCAATTGGAGCGGCTGTCGCTCACCTTAAATTTACTTCATTGGAACCCCATCACGAACAAAACAAAAAACAAATGGTCCTCTTATACGGTTACGGGGGTTCCACAACTGTTTCTGTTAACGACATTTTTAAAGACACAACAGGCAAATTTTTATTATCTTTAGGCTATCTTGATAACGTCCATAATCTCGAAAAAAGTTTCAAAGTCCGAAACATCGGTACTCTCCCTTCTTTCACTCATATAATTATAACGAAAAGAGAAATTAACTGTTGCGTCCAGCTATTAGTAACTCCAAAAAGATTCATTTTACTCCCCAATGAAGAGAAAGAAATCAAATTTACTTCAATACGAACCAGAGATGGTTTAAAAGACTACCATAATGCTGTAATGGAACTCGGTACAGTTAAATTAGTTTCGGGGCCGGAAGTAATTCGTTGGAGATTACGGCGTCTTTGTCAAAAAGCAACCTCAATAGGGCAACACGTTGATAATTTTATGACGCAATTAATTGAGAAAATTCCAGGTGAAACTATGCCAGATGATTTACAATATTTAAAAGAATCACCGCAAGCTATGCCGGAATTGTTGAAATCTCTTACCCAAAAAGATGTAACTGTGGTTCTCGAACAAGACTCTGATACTACTTTAGTTCCGCAAATGTGTGACGAAACTTTGATGTTTCAAAGTCTTTGCGAGGGTAATTTAACTGCAATTAACAACACTGTTACGATGAGTTCGAATAAGGTTGAACCGTCTTCTTTAATTTTAATTTCGCCCAATAAAATGGAAGATGTGATCTTTTTAACTTCGTCAGGTAATAAAAACTATGAAATTATTTGTTCTAATGAAGGGTTGGAAATTAGTCCGGATCGAGGGGTTATTGCGGCTGATGAAACTGTAATTATAAGGGTTAGAAGCAGATCGGACGTGAAAAACGGAACTAAATTCAGCCTCAATATTATTTTGGATAACGAAACTTTTCACGTGGATGTTAAAGTAATTGTTGTTAATTCCAGTTGAACATTCAATCATTAAAATTGGCTTTTGTACCTATTATTTTGTGACTGATTTGTTCTTTTCTTTGTTACGTTCTTAACTTATTGTAATGTTTGTACTTAATAAAAAGGTCACTACCGAAAGCTTGTTTTATTTTGCAACTCCTAGTTCGAATATCTGCTACAGACTCCTCAATTATTCGTTTAAAAGCATTCAAACCACACGAAATAAAATTTATTTCAAGTGGTTTGAATGCTTTGAAACTATTCAACTGGTGGCTTGACGCGTCAAAACGTGACTTTTCTGTGAGACTCGTTTCACTTCATTGAAAATATTGAGATTTTTGTGAAATACAGAAAATCCATCAGTGGCGTATTATAACAGAAACCTAAGAAGCTTCGTGCGCGAAGCGTTAAACGGACGTCAAATTTTTGGTTTTACTTGCTTCAAAAACCAAAGGGCGCAACAAGTTTGGGTTTCAGCCCCAAAATTGTATTAATACGCCACTGTTTCTGCTTTCAGTAAGTTTCTATTATTTATTTACACCAATTTCCCGAACAGTTGGTTGCCTATAGCGCAGGCGCACCATGCGAGCTTTTCCTGCAAAGCTTCCAGTTTTTCCTGAAACTTCTTGTTGCGTGACGCAAATCGCTTCAAATTTCGTCGGAAATTTCTTAACCGAATCGATTCGTTGGCCCATCTTTCCACGACTCATTTATCGTCGTGGAGCAATTTAATAGAATTATTATTAGATTCCTGCTGTTCGCACAGCTGGTTCAGTCTTCTAGCAAACTGCGTTCGTGATTGACCGTTTTCTGGTCGTGTTGTGGAAGTACCGTAAAGGTAAACGTAGCGTACCTGACAAACACGTAGAAAGTTAACCGCGCTTACATCACATGTCTTTTATGTAGGCCTCTCAGATTCCGTGAATGGTAAGTCTTCTACGTCATCCGTTATTAGCAGAAGTGGGTGTTTGTGCAGCTGAAAATTGGCCGGGAATTTGATTGCTTAAATTCGAGACAACAGTGAAACGTTGTTTGATAATTGGATTATTGTCTTTTAGTGTGTTTTGGTGTCCTTAACTGTATCGATCAATATTAGGTCAGGAGAGACTATTATTAGCGCGCCGTTGCATCACCGGTTGGCGATTTAGAAATTCGGTCAATTTCCTGTGTGCGACAGAACACACCTTTAAAAAACAGAATATGAGCAAGCAAGAACCATCAGCACCCCCGCCGTACAGCTATGGACCGCCACCGGCGGCGCCCCCTAGCTATGCACAAGCAGTGGGTGGCGTTGCGCCCACCAGCCCCTACATACCACAACACACATGTAAGTATTTTTTAACAAAACTAATTTTTTTCATCCACAAAAAACTTGGTACGTTTCGAACAACTGTACGCAATTTTTTGCGCAAACACCAAAAACAGAAGTTTTATTTAAATCAATCAAGTGGCAGTTTTTTTTTTTTTTAATTTCAACTAAATTTAAGGCATGGGAGGTTCCTGCAACCTACTGGTTACCTGTCGCGAGATGTGGGTGGCGCCTCGAGGGTACCTTGACACTCGTAGTTACAAATAGGTTTCCGTCTTAGTCACGGTCTTATTATTGTAACACAGAAATAGATTTTTTATAACTTGTTTTTTATCTCCATTAACAGTTGTTGGATCTTTGGTACAGTTAATAGGAAAATTATACTAAAAATAATTTTTATTATCACGTGCCAAAAAACGTGAACCAATTATTTTCATAAAACAATTTTTATAAGCTCTCCCAAAATATAATTACGTAAAGTTCTCCAAAAACAAACATTTTTGGGTACCTGCAAAACGTCTAGGAAGTTGGCTACGTAACTGAAGCACTAAAGCTGTGGCCAGCTTCTAGGTATATACTTTGAGAATCTATTTCTCAGGAACCCAAAGTGTGGCTGAGTTCTGGTTTAAAGCACAATGAAGCACTAACGGAGCACTAAAGATTTTGTATAGTAGCGTCATTAGTGCTTCAATTGTGTAGCCAACTTCCTGGACCTACCAGCCAACAGTATTAAACAGTAGCGAGATTTGTACATTTAATGCAAATATAAAAATAAATGATAATTGTGAGCACCAGTCGGAATAATTTTTAGAAAAATAGTAAATTCTTTACGTCATTCCGGTAACGCAACAGTACCTTCACGCTTGATTTAAGTTATCGTCATATCTTAACTGGTTGACCATGCCATTCTCGAAATAGATTCTGTTATTGTTTAACTATTAACTTGATTATTAAATAGATTTTTGAATTTCATCAATTGACATAAGTTCCACACCCTTACTTGCGATTTATTTTGACTTCTTTATTTTCACTTATTATTCTTGTTATTTTAGCTGGTTAATATTCCGGTAATAATGCGCATTGTTACCATTTACAACCTTTAACGTAACCTGGTAACTTACTTTTAGTAGATTCTCCATAATTTTTTCGTTTATGGAAAGCGTCATTCCGGTAATGCTGCGGGTTATTCCGGAATTCCGGTAGCAAGCTTTATTAAATAAATAATTGTTATTACGTTCCGCACTGAAATTCGTATATTTTGTTTGAAAGATTTTAAGAAATTTTTACAATTGAATTGTTTTGGAGAAAATTTTAATTAATTTCTAAATCTAATTCTTTTCTCAGATGAAACGAATTGTAATTGTTGTGCAGTATTCAACTTTTAGAAACTTTTAGGCATCAACACTGGTTTGCTCAAAATTTTTTTTAGTAAAAACCAAGTAGCTACTTAGCGTCATTCCGGTAACGTTGCGCGTTATTCAGGCCAAGATTTATTAAATAAATAATTGTTAGGTGGGGTACTTGAAAATGATTGTTTTCGAAGATGAAACGCATCGAAATTTGTTGGATCAACAATTTCGCTGAATTTGCTCAAAAAACTTTTATGTAGGTGTTAATAATATGGGAAAAGCCCATTTTCGGGGAGCTATATGGGTGTTAGGTTCGCACGTGTAACAACAAAGAATCTGCTTATTTTTCTTGGAAAATCCGCGAATTTTATAACCTTGGATGTATAGTTAGCTGGTATTAGCGAAGATTTCTCCAATAGCCAAGTCAAATAATTCAATTTCTCCTTAAATTTAACAGTTTAACGTCTATCTCGCCAGTATTTAAACGCAAAAAACAAGAGAAACATTAAAATTGATTGTGTTGATTCACGTGGACAAAAAAAATTGGTGATCAATACTCAAATAAATAAATAAATAATAAAAACAATTTAAGATGATTGCTGCAATCGCGTTCAAGTAGCATTGTTAGTCTCGAATAATGAAATTCAAATTTGAATTAACCGGTTTGGGTATTGAAAAAAACTCGAAATTTAGTTGAGTCGAAGTTACAGTGTTAAAAATAATTGTGAAGAAATAAATGTTGTAATAATTCATTTACTTGCAATTTCATTGCCATGATTATCGTTTAGTTGACCTTGGTCTACTCTTATTATAAATACATTGATGGCAGTTCTAAATAATTTTTATCGAATTATTGAATCATGTTCCAATTTACCGCAATCACCAAACAAGTACAATAGCAGCAATAACAAAATTTTAGCAAAATACTAGCAAAGAATAAAGATTTACAGCAAGTAGCTTGCGCCGAGCATCCTGCGCAACGTTCTCAGGATGCAAAATTGAGTGGGAGTCGCATGCAGCGGCACCCTTCTGCTCTCCCTAGGCTGTGTTGCTTAGGAGAAATTTTACTACTGTCGGTTTAAATTCTAACTAGCGAATTGTCCTGAAAAACGAGACATTTTTGGTTTTAAACACGAAAGTTCTAGTCGTTCAAGAACTTCATCGCATTTGTTTCTGGGTTGTAGCAAATATTCCAGTTTCGTTCATGATACAACATGGAGGAAGCAGAATAGAAATTCGTCGTCTGCTGGCAATTTTTTTGAGTCACTTGTGGACTTTGATTATCAACCGTATCTTCGTAAATCTGAAACAAATGTATAAAAAAGACAATTCAAGGTTGTCACCTATAGATAGTTAAGGAAGATGCAAATGTTGAAATTCATGTTGCGTTTATTTGGTTTGATTAAGTTAATAAAGTGGGATTTATGGGTATCTTTGCATAATTTAATTGCTTTGGTCGTACATGTTCTTCCATACAATGTTGTCGGAGCAAGGACGTAAACAATTTTCAACCTATTTAAAATATTCATTGGAAAATTTTATCATTTTCCTGCATAAATCAACAACTGGCAGTTGTGGAGAAAATTATTCCAGCTTTTGTTGTATTTTGTACCAAATTTTAATCCGAATAAGACTTTGGGAAAAAGTTCTTAAATACGCATAATTTTGATATTTTTAATTCACAAAACTGAGATGTCTTATTAAAGAGTTCTTAAATTACCTTTGACCACATTTATTAGTGATAGCCCTACAGAAATCACATTTTTATGTTAAAAATTCCAATCGGAACTTTAATAAATAAATATGGGCACTATACCGTCATTATCTCTTTAACACTTCCGCAGTTAATTTGATTTATTGCTAGGTAAGCTTTTGCGGAATTTTTTTCGAAAGCTGAAAGAGTGACTGGAGACATCACCTTGATACCCCGAACCAGCGATAACGACTTTCCTCTCCTTTCAATACTTTCTCTTCTTCCTTCAAATCATTGTACCGAGTATTGCAGTTTGTAAGCAGCAATTAATGTCAAACATAAATTTAACACACTTCGAAGACGCAGTTAAGAACGTACCTAAATTTCTAAAAAAAATTGGAATTTTCTGGTAGAGTTCTCTTGACAAAAAAATGTTTTTGTAACTCACTAATCCTCGAGTCGGCATTGACGTTGCTATAAAGCGATCATTCTTTTAGGAAAAAATTTATGCGTTGAAATTATTCATTAATTGTTACTTAACAATTTTGTAATCAATTGGTGATTGTCCAACTATTCTCGCGGAAGCAATTAATAGAACAACACGGACGTTTTATAGCAAGTACCTTTCCAGATCCAATAACTTCAAGTTTAACAGCTTTTGAAGTACCCACACTAATTAACACATGTTGTCTTGTTTAGCTGTTTCAAGAGGTTTATTGCAATTTTAGATTGCCACATTTTTGTCTTGGTGTGTTGAAAGCGCTTTAGGGGAGTGGAACCAATCTCTAAGTGAGAGGTAGATAAACTCTAGAAATTTCAAAAGAAATTCACTCAGTAATTGATGCCAGTTTCGTATTTTTTTGTGGAAGACTTCACCAATTAAGCGATTTACAAAGAAAAAAATTTCGCCAAAAATTTCAAAAGTATAAAAATCTGGAGCTACTTTGTTCAAATTTTTTATTTAATTTTGGTGACAGAGTCTTGGGGACAAAATCCTTTTCACTATTCAAAAAATTTCTTAGTCACAAAACGAAAATTTTAGGAAGATTTCAGTTTTGGTTATTTGAGTCAATTTGATACATGAATTTTTCGAAAAACCAATTTCTTGAACGCCTCTCATCTTTAGTTAGTTTGACTTCAAATGCTTTTTGTTAACAAGCGTAGCTTAGAAGTAATCGAAATAATTAAAACCTCACGCTTCAATTTCAGTTTGGCCTTTGCACATGCAATATTTCTGTAACTGTAGGTTGCTCCAATTAACTAATTGAAATCACGAGAAACACGAGGCGCTTCTACTTCGAGTTATAGAAATATTGCGTTGGTATGGTATTAGAAATAGGTAAACAAGCAAAAAGTGTAAAATGCAACAACAATTACGAAACTTTCCGTCATTTTCGATAATAACTACCGGTGTCGTTTTATCTGGCCACTATATTAAAAATAAACGACAATGACAACAAACATTAAAAACACCTCTTCATCATTAACTGGAAATTTCCAAAACTAATTTAACGTTTTCTTTTCCAGTTATGAAGGGGCCCGAAATTCTGACAACAGTCGTGCCTGTTGGTACCCATCCCACTCACATGATTTGTCCACATTGCCATGCAGAAATTGACACGACGACAAAGTCGAAACCTGGAACAATAGCTTACATCGCTGGAACGTTGATTTGTTTAATGGGGTAATGTCAAGTTCGAATTGGACGCATCACAATTTCGAAACCTTTAACCTCCCCAGCATTATCGATGAATTTTTGATTACGTTTCGAGATGATTTCTGTTATTTTACAAAAACGTTTTGCGGACTCTTCAAAGGTCAACACGAGTCGGCATTGTACGTTGCCCTGCATCGTTTAATAATCGCCACAATTAACCACAAAAATGCGCATCTAAGCAACAGTATTGCTGACGCTATAAAAAAATTAATAAAATTTAATTGGATAGCTCCCGACTTGTACGTTTCCACTATTAAAGTAGAAGAAACCAAAATAATTTGTAGCACCCTTTAGGGTTAAAAATTTGTGGCAATTTCTGGAAAATTGCGGATCTAAATGAGGCGTAACGAAATTACCGGAATGACGACTAGTGGTTTGTTTAGAAACTTGGGCAATAACTCATTTTGTTAAGTTGCAAATAATTCACTGCATGTAAGCGAATGGATCGGGCATGCATAATTTCACCTGGCCATTGCTGTTAGACTTTCTAGTTGAAACTGGGCTAACGACAAACTTACGCTTTTGAACGTTGTTTTGTTATCTAATTATCCATCGTGGTTCTGGTAACTTCCTCGATCGACAGGGACTTTTAACCATTACTATCTTCTTGCAACTCTAATCTAAGATAGTTCAAGGGACTTTTGTCCGCAACTGCCTTGACAACTGTGTAATTGTTGACAAATTTATTTTGCGATTTGATAGCAGTAAATTTATTGCTTTTGATTGTTCTTGAGTTGCAGAGCGGGTTTTAACCTTATTTCGTCCCGCATTTAGGTTTAGGTCAGAGATAAGAGTTAGATGGTCGATTATGCGAAATATTTTATAAATATTTTGGTTATTTTTAATACTTGCTCAGAATCTAAAAAATTACAGGTTTGAAAAATATGAATATGTATCAAGTAATCAAAAATTCTTGATGCATTTTTTCCAAACCCGTCCAATCACATAAATTTCCTTTTTTTCTCTAATTGCAAACAGCTATTTTGTGTAATAAGGCAAGAATTAATTTTTTTCACGCAATAGTCAACAATTTTCCAGTACTTGGATAAAGCGGTTTACAAGGCCATTATTGTTGTAATTTATTTAAATAATTGGCCTGTTTAGTATTAATTAAATGGGCGATAAAATTTACATATTATAAAGTAATTTGTTGTTTCAGGTGCCCCTTCGGCTGTTGCCTTATCCCTTGCTGCATCGACAAATGCATGGACGTCCACCACACGTGCCCCAACTGTAAAGCGTATTTGGGAAGATTGAGGCGATAAACTACGTTACACATCAATTATTTCAATAAACATTCAGAACTATTTTCGTTTTCAATCGATAATATGGTGACTTATAATGATTTTGTACGCGATTATCGTAATTATTGTAATACTCATTCTAGCTTTATGTTTCGTGTCATTGATGTTTTATGTGCCTGATGTAAAAAGTTTTTTTATTACCCAAGTTATCTGCGAATAACTTGGTTGTTTATAGATAAGGATGCTTTAAATTTAGCATATTATGTAAAGCATACCCGTCCATCATCAATTTTCATTTATCTTAAGAACCATCAACATTCCCCCACGTATTTACTGTTGTTGATATTATTGGAAACGCGCCATTCTACAAGATTATTCATCAAATTGTTAATTAATAAGCGATAAATTTAATAACTGCAAGAGCTAACAATTTCTCAACCCAACCATTATTTTGAACCCAGAACCGGTTTCTCCAAAATTGCAATTATGTAAGCTCACCAGCTAAGCTACAGAAACTTCTGCGTAGTGCAGTTATGTCCAGAATTTACTGTAGTTTTTGGAATTGTCTGCACCTCACGAAAAAATATCGATTTTGGCTGCAATTACTCGCATTAACTATTGAAATAAAGGATTGGCTGCACTAAAAATTATAAAACGTAATCATAAACTAAATAATCGTGTTACCTGTTTTTAGCAGAAATAGGAGCATACTCTTAGGATACTTAGAGTCAATAGAAGTAAAACCAATGTTACAAATCATGTGCCTAAGTCTATTTCGCAATTCTAATTAATTATCGGATCAGTAATTGTTGTTTGATGCTTGCTGGTCAAGTAATGTTTGTTAGTCTATAATTGGTTAATTTTGTATATGTGATCCGAAATTAATTAGGATTGGATTAATTTATAACGGTGTAGCTTCTAGAAGTCATATTTTTGTATCGAAAGCCAAACTTATATAAGCAATAAGAGGAATTTTTTAATCGCTACTGTTTAGATCTAGTGAAAGAAAAATAGGTGCGCCTTTAACATCAACAAAATGAAGATGTTTTAACTACTGTAACAAAGCTGTGTTGTGTGTATAGTTTACTATTGAAGTAATGTATTCCTAACAATTATTATTATTGACATTTATTAATTTTTCATAACTAATAAAAAATTTAAAAAAAGTTTAGTTTAATTGATTTAATTACCAATAAATGTTCACATTTTAAATTGAAAAAAGAAAACTATTAACTGGAAATTAAGGGATTCCAAGAAAAATATATAGTTAAGTAGCTTTCTCTTTCTCAGGTAGAAGTGGTAAATTTTAGGTACGTATTGACCTTGTATGATAATCCATATACAATGGTATTGAGTACAGTTCAAAAATGTAGGTGGTACTGAGAATTTCTGGTAGTAGGGTTGTTCTTGTGGAAGGGGTTCTCACCAAGGGTTGCATTTAGTATTTAATAAGAAGCTACCGAGTCAAGTACTGCAGAAGGGTGTTCATACCGAACGTTAACTTCACATGTTTCACTGTGTTTGGATCTATTTTATCTTAAAGTGTTAATATTTGGACTGGAAGTGTGTTGATACAGTTATCGAGATGGTGTAAGTTGCATTAATATTTGTAGTTTTTTAGTTAGTAATTTTTTAAAGTTAAAAACGTTCCATTACGCGAATTTCTCGCCGCTTTCGGGTGGTAAGAGACGTACGTTTTTCGATGTAGAGTCGTAAGTCGGTTAGTAGTCGAACGGCGCAAAACGAGATCAATTTCGTTCTATGGATATAATTTTAAAATAGAAAGTTGTTATTATATAAGAAAATTGAGGAAACTTACAATTACATTATGTTTAAGCTGCGTAATTATAGAGTGATCAATCAAATTTAAAAGCGATTTTGAAAAAAAATTGAAGTCGTAACTTGAGCCACGTCTTCATCTATCGAGAATTGTTGGCGGTTCTTTTAGATTAGAATGTCGCAAAAATTGCAATCTTTATAACAAAAATCGATTCTTTTAATTCCAAACGGTAAATAAACAATTTAACTGCTAACAAATTGGTAGGTATTTTTAGAGATTGAGGTTACGGCGATTCGTTTTAAATCTTCGCTCATATTGTTGGATCAGGTTAGCCAATCTAACACTATTTCGTCCCCTGATGAAATAGTTAAATTGCGCACGCGCAACCTCAAGGACATTTAATCACCCATCTCCACAGTTTAGTGGTTTCTTTTTATATTTTATTTATTTTTGTATTATTAGAAAGAAAATGTGCAGTTAAACGTCACGATAACATTTAAACAATAACAAGAACTCGTGCCTACGTCTCTTCATCACCCGAAGCCACCCCGCAAACCTTATATCTTTGTGCGAATGACATTTCAGTGACAGCGTTAAGGTTAGTTTTAATTGTGTCACTTTTTCTTGTGCTAATAACTCGCCAATAGACCCCAAATCTATTTTGGGCCCCCCAAAAATACCGCAGCGTTATAGACAATAATCGCAAATCGTTGCCGTCCAAAAATCAACGACTCTAAAAATAACTTTTGCGCTGCCACACTCCCTCAAGTCATTGTTTATATTGGAAGTTTTTGATGTCAACGACAGTTGCGTAATTTTTTTGAAAATTTCAGTATTATAATCGACATGGCGGTAAAGCAGAAGATGTTGGATTGTTCCTCGCCGTCGAGCAACGAGGCTCGTCTCCAAATCATTTTGAGAACCCTCCAAAATGTCACGTCTCAAAACCAAGGAATGCAAGACAAAATTTGCGCCCAAGTCGTCAGCAGTTTAGGAACCGTCGCCGTTCCTTCTGACGCGAAAACCTATATGCAGTTCATAACTGACATCAAGAGTATTCAGGAAATGCTAACAAAACATTGTACTTGCAACAATTTAGTGTACGTCACCCTCAAAACGCTTTATAACGAAATTTCGAGTGCCGAAAAGCCTCTATCTCCTGCTATGTCGATCGTATTAGAATTAATCGATATCGAATATATTCCATCAGCAGTGGCGTTAATTTTACAAAGCGGATATCCCCATCAAAGTTTGAAAAACTCGCTTCTTACCCTCTGCATATGGCTAACAAAATGGACTTCGACCGAAAATTTAGGACCTTTGGTTTTAGCTTTTATGCAAGGATTGGAGAAACAACATTTCTATGATATCCTTCTAGACGTCACACTAACAACAATCGAACCTTTATTCAGACTCCTGATTTTGCCACAAAACCGCAAAAACGTTGGTCCTACCGTCCTTTACATGCTATTACAAGTGCAACCTCGTCTTGACGTCTTTCACAAAATTCTCCCTCACGTCGTTAACGTCACCAAATATCTCGCACGTGAAAATTCCAGTTCCAGTCTCTTATATTTGAACGAAATCGTCAACATAACCGTTGAAACAATGGACCAGTATCCACAATACCAGGGGTTATGTGCCCAAATCAAACAAGAACTTGAACCCTATCTCCCCGCCATCAAAATCAAACAAGTTTTGACCTGCCGAACGTGGATAGATGGCGCTAATTCCATCATTACCATTCAGTCATCGATCGGAAAAGTCGGCTTGAACAATTTGGGCAATACTTGTTACATGAACAGCGTATTGCAGGCGTTGTTCATGACTAAAGTGTTTAGAAACGAAATGTTACTACACACTCACAAAGAAATGTTACCGTTGTTCTTGAGGCTCCAAGTATTGTTCGCGTTGTTGCAACATTCGAAAAAAGCGTCGTTGTCGCCTAACGAAATACATACGTTAGCGCGCCCCCCCGGCTTCCAACCAGGACATCAACACGACAGTTCCGAGTTTCTGGGATATTTACTGGACAGCTTGCATGAACAGGAGAAGACTGCCGATTGTGCGGACTATTCTGAGACAGGTATATTTCTATACTTCTATTTTAATCGAATTTTCACCTGCAACCTGAGAGCCACTGAAAGCTTAACGCAGGTGGTCGTGTCACGTGATAACCTAAAAGTTGCGTTAACGTTACGTAATTGATTCGGTTTTATTAAATATTCCTGGACCGACAATTGAAAATGATTTAAAAGTCCTAAAATAAGTTAATTTAACTACTTATTGGCCATAATTAGATTAATTACGTAACGGGACGCGTATTTTTAGGTTATCTGTCACTTGTCACGTGGCTCCACGTGGAGTTGTGATTACGTAACCAAAAAATTGCGTTAACGTTACGTAATTGATTCGGTTTTATCGAGAATGGCTTGAAAGATCTAAAATCAGTTAATTTAATTATTTCTTGGCTCTAATTAGATGAATTATATAACGCGAGGTAATTTTTAGGTTATCTGTCACTTGTCACGTGACAACTGCTATAACCTAAAAATTGCTTAAACTTCCTGCAATTGATCCAGCGATATTCAAAATCTCCGACTTTCATCCGATAGATTTAATTTAATTAAGTGCCGAAAATTGAGATTTATATTTTGCGGTTTTTGCAGATGCTGACTTGAAGGCTTCCGGTCCGGCGGTCCCCGGCACTATCGTGCAAACTGTATTCGGGGGTCGTACCGTTTCCGTTTCCAGTTGCAAGGAATGCGGCACTCACAGCGAACGCGCCGACAATTTCCGCGAGTTGCAGCTCTCGTTTCCTAACACCACCGACGATCAGTCGGTGCAGACTCTTCTCGATTATTATTTACAACCGGAAAAATTGAGCGGCGACAACCAATACCACTGTGATACTTGCGAGGGCTTAACAGACGGCGAACGAGTCACCTCTATTGAAGAATCTCCCGCTCGTCTCATTCTCACCTTGAAGCACTTCAGATACGATCCGGCTTCCCAGCAACGCACTAAACTTCTTCAAAGCGTTAAACTCGACAACCAGGTTAATTTGAAAAGCGAACAGTTCGAACTGTACGCGGCCGTCGTCCATTGCGGTTCCAGCGTCGATTCGGGTCATTATTATACTTTCGCTAAAGACGGCGAAGATTGGTATAAGTTTAACGACGGTTTCGTTACTAAGAGCGTGTCTGAAGAGTTGTGCGGTTTGAAACCGCCGGAAACGCCGTATATTTTGTTTTATCGACGTCAGAATTGTTCGGATCCTGAAAATTTACATAGGACTCAACTGCCGTCTAGGTTGCAGATAGTTATTACTAAAGACCATTCGGAGTTTGAGATGGAGAAAAAAATGAAGATTATTCAAACTTACAGTAGTCAACAGAATCGCAACGACGAACCACCTCCTCCCGGTTGCGGAGGTGGGGGGTTCGCTAATAATTCGTCTAATATGTATGTATGCTAAGTGTTTAATTATATAGTGTATCTACTGGATTTGGGTTAATCGGTCATAGCTAATTACAAAGTTTTTTGCTAAGCACATCGAACTCTACCGTTGATTTTTGGCAATTGTTTTTAATTATTATTGTTGTTGTTGGATGTCTTAGGTGATATTGTGATATTTACCAAGGTTCGAGTTTCTTCCTCAATCTGAAATTTGATAAATACGTCAATATGGAATTGCATACTTTGAAAGTTGGTTGGACGGCCGGACTCTCGACAGTGATGTAGCGACTAGACTGTAATATTGTGTAAATATGCAATTTTTTTTAGGTTTTCAGTATCTGCGTTAGTTAGGATATTAGTAATCAATTATTTATTTATCTATCAGAAAAGTGTTATTGTAAATCCCCAAGTTGTTATTTCTTGAATTAGTTTATTTATTTACGATTTGGTTTGTTGCAAACCTCCCTTTTTTGTTCATCGAATATCGATCAGAAGTTTGAGGCCAGTTGTCGGTTCATTTTTATTTTCCTCAAGAAAATCAACACGTTTGACTATATTTCCCGAGAACTCTTAACATGTATACAGATTCTACTATACACTTGTACATTTTTATCATAATATAAAATGTTCTTTTCATAATCACTTTTTCGTTACCCAATCCCGTCCTCGTTCCTCCTCTAATCTTGCCTTTTAGATTAAAAATCGTGGAAGTAGCAAACTTTTGCGCAAAAGTTTTTAAAGATTTATTTGAAAAGGCAATAAACATTTTCAAATAATTTACAAAATTTCGAAATTCGTAACTAAACAATAACGTTTACAGTATGTCTTTAATTTTGGGCTCTGGTCAAAGCGATTTTAATGTTAACATCTCTCGAAACGAGACGTCACGTCAAGAGTCGCTTTTCGTGTTAAAGACATTCCGAAAACTTGACACATACAAAATTACATCTCTCGTAAACCTCTGAATTATCTATTAGGTAACGTTATAAACCGTGTCTAAAATTTCAAATAGAAAAGTCGTTCGAAGATTCCCATTTTTACACAATTGCACCACCAATGAGACACTTAACACGAAATATCATTATTAACACTATTAGGTACAATTTTTTTTGGTTTGTTAAGTACAAATTTACAAATTCGATTGGAGCACCGGATCAGGATGCGACTCGATTAAAGGAGCAGTATCCGCGCCTTTAGGCATCAACATCGGAGATTTTACATCGATCGTCCAAGGTTCTAACAATTGAGAACCGTTGTGTGTCGGGCTGGAATGATCTGGGAATTTCACAGATTTTCTTGGTCCTTTGTTGTAAATGCTGGGGGACGGCTCCTCTGTTGCTAAGGAGGTATGAGGACCCGTTCCTGTAGGACTCTGAGTTGGAGTTGGTCGCGTCTCGTGGTACGTGATAGCTCTCCTCGTGCTTAAGTAACTAGTCGCTGTTGGTTGGGAGCTATAGTGGATATTGGGGACCTAAACAAGAAAGTTAACAATCATCACAACATTCTATTTGCAATTTCTAATTTCAATGCGTATCTTGTTGGAAAATTTAGGGAAAATGCAGAAATTCTAAAATTATTTCGTAGTTTCATATAATTGCTAGTAGTATCAAATTAATGTTTGGTTTAGATGTGTAGCAAACAAAATTTTGAGTGTTCCTATCACTGCATTTGTTTGCAGATTGATAACAATTCGAGTCGTATCGCAAGTTGCTAAAGTGTTTCTGATGCCCGTGATAGCGTTATCACTACGAATTGGTAGTCTTCAAATTTACGTTTGTATCTAATTTATCTAATTTGTATCTAAAGTAAATATAAAACAATTAGAAAAAGAAAACGATTATGAGTTACGTTGAAGAATCCCATTCGAAGATTACAAGATTTTCTTATAGTTTTGAAGATAATTTTACCAAATTTTAGGTGCAGATTTAAGTTCTTACGACTTTTATTTATCATGCCCTTTAACTAGAATTCAATTTTAATTAATTGTTAGTAGCTTTGAATCGCATACAAGTTCTCATAGAATGTTTCTAAAGCACGTTCAGCCGACCGGCAATTTTCGGCACACACTTTCAGTTTGACAATAGATCAGAGCCTCTCTTGTAAGTTCCATGTAAGGTAAAATGAGATAAAGTTTTTGTAACCAATTTTTTGCTAGAATCTTCTTCCGTTTCCGTTTCTTCTGTTGATGTTGGTGAGATATTACCACAATTGCTGCACTTTTTTGGGGACATTTTAAAAACTGCTGGTCAAAAACTGATCGTGTGTAGCGAAGGTGGGTCGAACGTCCGGCAAATATGCCGGCTACAACCAAAGAAGCAAACTGTACGGCACGGCACGGACGTCCGACTGAACGTGCGCTTTATTAAGAGGATTTTGCTGGAATATTTCCGTCGAATTTCTAATTTTCGAAGCTTTATATAGAAATCTCTTTTTGTTTAACACGTCGTCAGGCTAATTGTAAGTAAACGATATTTGTAATATAAAGTCTCGAGATAAGGGAAGGAAAAATTTGAAGATTCCTCTTAATGATACTCACCCTGTTGTTTTGGTCGTCTAGAGCTCTACCTCGTCCAGCTTTTAGCTCTTGGTATTGCGATATCACACATAGTAAGGCATATACCTGAAATAATCGCAAATTGTCAAACGAAACTATCACTGAACTACTCACATTGAGGGAAATGATAAATAAATCTCCTGTTATTAGAATGGCAATGGAAGGATTCCATTTAAGCTGAAACACGAGAATTGAATCAAATTTCTTGACGTTCCTCAACGACTTACCGCATGTTCTATAAAATTGTAACATATATAGACTATATCAACAAAAGTAAATCCAACAATTGTGATTACCCAGGGTAGTAGCAAAAACCTGCAATCCTATAAACCGACGTAATTAATGCTGTTGTTGTAAAATTTCGCCACTCACCCTGTATAATCCGTAGAGGAGTAAACACGATGTAAGTATTCCGCATGACGAAATCGCTAGGAGAAGGATGGTGAATGTCATTGATGCTGAAAAAAGTTATCAGTATTATAGCTGAAACGCTTTTTGATATTTATTTCATTCCCAAAATTTAATAAAGTTTCTTTCTCCCTTTATTCCCAGCGTCCACAAAAGAATCCAATTCGTGCCGCCCAAGAACTGCATTAATAATGTGAGAGATTCGGGATTAATATCGGCATTGCGTGGAATAAGCGACTTACGATTCTTCATACGTTTCGATATTGATACAAATAAAGTTTGTATGAAAACAATGAAGCTCCCCACGTTTCAAAAACATACACGGCGCTTAGAAATGGTGGTTTTAGGTAACCCGGAAAGCTGTTAGGCAAAATTGAAGTTTTGGCACTTCGATTAGCGTTATTGGAAACGTCAGGAATTGCGTGTCGAGGGAAGTTTTATTTCTACTCACTCTGGGAGGTTGTGTCGTGGTCCAGGAAAGTGGCTTGTCTAATTTCGGCCGTGTCGTTGTTGTTGAGAAAAGTCAGTTCTTCGTGCAAAATAACCGAACAATGAGCCGCTGTTATCGTGTAGTAAATCTGAAAAGAATTCAATTAAATTAATCTTCGTCGAGTTTTACGTTAAAATCAATTATTAGGGCGGAATTATTAGCATCGACCGAACATCCCCATAAATCAGGAAAATTGGCTGGATTTCAGGTTGATACGTCCACCAATATAATTAATTAACTTCCGCTCTTTTTATGCGTTTTGTCGTAAAACAGCAATAAATTACGCTGTCGCTAGTTAAAAACGGCACGATTTCTTGCCAGAATTTCGCTGTTGACTAATATTGATTTTGTTAATAAAGTTATAAGAACTCGAGACGTTTATAGTTCGCTAATTTGTTAACAACCGGCTCGTTTTCTAAATTAAAAACATCCCTAATAGTTAATAAAGAAGTAGTCGCAATCGCAACAATAACAGTTTGGTCATTAATCACGTTTTCCGCCGCCAGCGCGAATAATTATCGAAATACGCCCTGCGTCAATTTATTAAATTTAACCCAACAGAATGAAGTCTAGAAATTTGTTGACGTGTCGCAAAATTTCCATCGACCCCAAGGGTTCTCGTTAGTTGATGGGATTCGGTTCAGAAATTTAATTATTTAATAAAATGCCATAAAGGTGATGGTTTGATTTAAATGTTTTCTTGTTTCACCCAACAAAGTTATAACGAACTCTCAGAAATACGAGCACCCACTTGTACGGGGGCATGAATGTAAACAGCTTCAAAATTGGAAGAGCTACTTCGAAAGGGACGTTCTTTTTTGTTCGTTGCATAAATCGAGCTTCAACTTCGTCATCAATAATTTATTTCCCTTTTTTAAAAAATATAGTTGGAGAATCTATAAAGTTTCGTTATTGCGGTGTACGAAATCGACGTTGACAACTAAAAATTGAGACTCGAAGCAAGTAGCCACTAAAAGTCTTTTGCATTGCTTCAAGATTTTTTTCAACATTTTTTACTGATTGATAATTGCTACAATTTTAAGTTAATTTTGTTATACGGTTTCGCACAACAAAAACTGAAAGCTTGAAAGTTGAAGTTTGAGATTCACCCGGCGCCTCCACCATTTGTGACGTTTCACCATTATCGTCGACAAAGTTGGTGTCGATTCAATAATTTCAAACTTTAGAATTAATTATTGTTTTTAGGTTTATGAAAGGGTTAATCCTAGAACGTTAAATTCTAATTGTCTAATTTTCAAATTTCGTTTTGTTCAATTACAAGTTGAAACTAAAAACTTGAAAATTATCGAAAGTTTAAATTAACCAGACGCTTTCTGACGTTTCAATTTTATTGTAACAAATTGTGTTAATTGAAACTTTTAACAATTTTAAACTTAGGGCCAATTATTATTTTCTAGACTCAATAATTAATATTTTGTCATTAACAATTGCATTTAGTTCCAGAATCCGTTATTGACTAATTTTAAAATTTAGTTTCGTTAAACTACGAATTTAACAAGTGTCTAGATAATTATTTCCTGGCCCAATTATCATAGAGTTAAACAGAAAACTTTTTCTGAAAACGACAGACCCCTTGACGCAAAAAGTTTTATATTTAAATAAAGTGGAAGTGGAAAGAAAAAATAGTTTCTTGAAGTGAGAGATAAGTTTTCAAAATTTGCGTTTTTTGTTCATATTCCAATTCATCCATCAAATTAATTAATTTTCACTACTCGAGTTTAATATTATTTGAGAATTTTTTTTACAAGTTAAAGCTTTAGTAGACAGCTCAAATTGGCTTAATTGCCCGAGAAAATTTAAATTTAAAAGTTCATTGCGTTAACTTTCCTTTATAATTAACAAAAACTGATTCAAAAAAATGCTTAAGGGCACAATAAACCAGACAAACTAGCAAATGTTTAGAAGTAAAATTAGACACATCGAGGTTGAAATTAAAACAACTCACCCAACTCCACAATTTAATTTCACCCGGCGCCTCCGCCATTTGTCTCAATTCTTTTACCAAATTTATTTACGCATTCAAATACTCGCAACCATTTTGCTGCTATTTTTTTCTACTCTAGCTAGTGCTGCTGAATAAAAAAAAGTTGTTAACGAAGAAATTTGGAAAAGCATAATTTGAAATTGAAAACTTCTAATTCGGCGTTATAAGTTTTTAGCTGTCCATAAAACGGTAAAAATTATTATGCTATCTCCTCTCTGGAGACTCGTTTTATTTGGAAGCATAAAAGCGAGACGACAGCCAAAGAGATAATTAATTGGGAATTGTTTCTCTTCCTATTGAACTCGCCATTGTCGTCCCGGGAATGCTCTCTTTGATAGACGGTATCGATTTAAATGTTTTTCCGGTTGAGCAGCAATTTGCTGAAAGTGGTGTATAAATATTGACTTTGCCACTAAGGTAGGGAGATTTCTCATTTACTGTCATCGGAGACTCTATTATCACGTTTCAACATTTTTTCTTGAACACATTTAATTAAATAGACGCCAGCGGTAATTTAGAGAAATCTTCAGGTACCGAAAAGTAGTTTTGAGTAGATTTGAGGATTTTAAAAATCAAATTACGATTGCGCTTGTAAAGCCGCGTTCGAAAAAATTGATTTCATATTCCCATCCGTTCTCTGTGGTTTTCGGCAAATCCTTGGACGAGCACCTACTTGTGATGGATGGATCTCCGGGAGTTAAACGTGCTTCCTGTTTCTATGACAACACATGCCGGATTACAAGATTCGCCGGACATGAATGTACGGAGACCCCGGTTTAAAATTAACCCTTGTGATGTTGCGCATTTGTTCTCCCGGATTTAATAGCGGAACCACTTGGAGCCCCAGGTGGCGGACGGGTCTATTCATGCGATGATGGCAATAATCCACTTTTAATAAATGGCCTTGTTAGCTCAAATATTTGCCGGTTAGTTTGCATAATGCCGGACCGGCCCGGCGAGCAAACACGACGAATTGACCAGAAATCCCGCAATATCAGCGCCACTTACAAGGAAACCGAGATTCGGGCATCTCCCTGAAACGTAAAGCAGTTTCTCAATCTTAACAAATGGTGGAGGCGCCACTGTACTCAAGTTTGGTAATTAAGGCACAAAGGAAACTTGACCTGCTCTTTATTTTTCTCTGCATCTAATTCTTCTAATTACATTGAAATTTTGTGTTGATTGGGAGTAATTATTCTGTTTCGAGTAGTGGCTTAGTTGTAGAAGTTCGAAAATATTTACGAAACGCCAAATTACTAGATTCGCTCCCTTGTTGCATGGCTCGCTTCCGCGCCCTCGAAGTTTATGAAGCTGTGCGGCTCTTAAAAAACGCGTCGGAATTTAAATGAAACACGAGTTTAAATTAATGGAGCAATGAAACAAGGCGATGCCTGGGAGCGATCCGTCCTGCCGTTCTGAGGTGGTTCCCTTATCATAAATTAATCTTGGCGCGTTCATAAAGTCCGATTAATACGCTTCAACTGGATAACAAATGGTCTTCCGACTCCGTTCCAATCAGTTATGGCTACGAAATAAAGTCGGTCGTGTGTCTGTCAAGCGTTGATACAGAGCTGTTTACCCGCCCTTCAGACAAGTCGTTTTTGCCATCAAGCCAAAGGATTGAGCGATTCTGGCCCAAATTAATTATTCATAGATGTGGGTGGACTTCTGAAAAAGTGAGCTTTTGTGGCGGCCAAGGCGGCGACTATTGATTTTGCGCTAACAGTTGGAATTTTTGGCCGTGAGCAATTTGCGCTTAATTTAAAGCTTTAATGATTACAGGGGTATTTAGTGTTCTGTCGTAATTAGGGATCCTGAATCTGAAAGTGAAATATTACCGGGAACCCTCCGCTATAGCGAAATTCCTTCGTAAATATGATTAACTCCTTGAATAATGATCGGTGGGAAAGAATAAAGCAATCCTCAAATGAACAAGCAAATATTCGGCAATTAGAGACGAAAAGGAGATATTTTGGAAATTTCGAAGGAATTTCGCTGCTGGGAGTTCAGGTGGTTTCTGAAGCCGGGAAATGTTAAAATTAATTTCCTCGCGCTGTGGAAATGTGACAGAATAACATACGCCTTAAGGGAATCCTGTAGTGGAGATAATGTATTGCAAGAAACCGAGCCAGGGGCAAAGCCAGATAAATGTTGCTGTCACTTTGGGCTGCTAAAATTTTTCAAATTTGACGCAACAAATTATGCGAATTACGTCGTTTTGAAGTGTCGCCAAAACCTTACGACGCTCTTCAACCGACCGAAATTACGTCACGTAACGTCTTTTCAACGAGCAAATATTCGATGAAATAATATCAATTGAGTTCGTCCCTTAATTTTAACTCGAAACAATATTAAAAAGTATTTCCTGAATTTTGAAATTTCCCCAAATTTCCCTCAACAACAAATTTTTCAGTTGTTTCTCGCTAAAAGCTTAAATCGTGACTCGGCTTTTAGTTTAAGGAAATTGTCGATTTATTCGTGGGGACAACGATTTCGTAATAAACTCCTGACAGCGTTCTTCCTAAAATAGTTTGATGGTCGCCAGCTTTTTTGAAAATTACTTAATGAAGCCACGTAATTAAGAAAACTAAACCTTAAAGTTCTCAAAGGCGAGAAATGTTGTAATTGCATAATTTCATGGAAGTGCATAATTATGTTCGCCTCAAACCATTAACTTCTTGCACTTATGGCGCAAGAACCTCCATAAATCTTCATTCACACCATTAATTCAAGCTTTATCTTATTTTAACTAAATCTTCCTTTTACGAAAGCGTGATGTACTGCAAGAAACTTACTGCTACGCAATTAAGACTAGTTCAGTGGCAATACTTCGGCTAACAAGGAACTAACTGCCAAGTTATTTGGGTCAACATATCCTTATGTTTCGCTTCTTTCTTGAACAGGTTGCTTGTTAAGGAGAGCTTGAAAAGCTTTAATTTAATAAAAGAACGCGACATCGAAGGTAGAATGGTTTAACAATACACAAGAACAAAACTGGATATGCTCGGTAATTATATTTATTATTCAACGAAATTTCTTCTAAACTCGACGTAGGTAGTTTGATATTTTGCTTCTATGTGTGTTTTTATAGAAAAACTTACCGGAAAATTTCTTCACGCAGCGTAATTTTTTGAAGTTAAAGCAAATAGGGAGGTTGTAGCATGATTTGCTTCAGGTTTAATTATTATTGTTTTGGGTTTCCACCAACAGTTGGCATAATGGGGTGATTACCGGAGAGGCCGACCAATATCGAGATTTATCGCAACGATTATTAAACCCCGGCAACTATTCGAGCTCGATTTTCCACTCATTCATGCCCTGTTTCGATATGGGGCCAGATTAATACACAATCGTTATTCATGTACGTAATCCACGCTTAATGAAGCACGTCTCGAAAGTGTTACAGATTGCAAGTAAAGGGATTATAAATTTTCCCGTTCATCAATCCGTAAAAATCGATAAGCCTCCAAAAATTGTTTTTACCTGAAAAACTCAACGAATTGCCATCACTACAATCGAGCAATTTCGAGCTTTACAAAAATGAAATTGACAATGTCAACAGGAAAAGTTTTCAGGCTTGGCGGCACGTAACAATAATATTTCAACGAGATTTATCGGTCTCGTGGTATTAACAATGCGTTGGCGCGTCAAAAACATTACTAACATTAATTACTAGCGAATGTCTGGACGAGTGAACAACGGATCGCAGGGGTTGCCAAAAATTCGGGTAAGTTGCAACGAAATTGCAATCCTGTTAAGTGCTTGGCACGTTAAATTCTTATTATTTTTAATTATTCCCAGCCATTTCAAGTGTGGACGCTTTTAAAGCCTTAAATTCTCGTTACACCAGTTTTGTCCAAACTAATGGATTTTTCCATATTCTAACAAAAGTCTAAATTTTGCGTTAATTTCCAGAACACAAAATGGTAGATGCTGCCATTACAAGTATCACGTCAATATTTCGAAAAATAACAAAATTACCGGAAAAGTCGATTAGCAACGACAAATAAATTCCACAGCGACGCCCCTCAATCTAAAGCAGTTCTTAATGACTTTAGCGAGATGTAAACATTTCATTAACTCGACGGGCCGTTTTGCGGACTTTATTATGTGTTTATAAGCCTTTATGCGAACGCAAACTGTGAAAACAACTTTGTTATTGGATCCTCGCAAACGAAACCGACATCGTTAATATGGCGGTCTAAACAGGATATTGTGGAATAGTTTCGGGAGGCACTTCCTATAAATTTCTTAATTAACTGGGAGACACTATGTGATTATCGTTAAGTGAAGCGAGATTTTTGGCTAACAAAAAAAGGTTTTGGGCCCGAAATTCTGGCAACAGGACAAATTAGATCGAACGATTCGAAGACTTGCTTAATGTTAGTTGTTGGACCTCCTACAAGACTTAATTTCTATTCGGAATAACGGGATGCGCAACTCGATTACGGCCGGATTGCTGTTAAAAGTTGTTTTATAGTCATGGGTTTGGGGAAGATGGGGTGAGGAATTGGCGGATGCGCCGGGAGAACACGCGATGTGTCGTGAACGACATTTGTGTGGTGCGCGAAATAAAATTTGTAAATGTCAGACGCACCTTTTGCATTAAATAATTTCTTTGGTGGCTGTAACGATCTAAATTCAAAGCTTTCACGAGCATATAACCAATTTATTTAGTTTTACTAAAAGCAGTAGTTTGCAAGGACGTGACTCTTTTCTTATAAGCACACTCTTCCTGATAACCCACGAAGTGCTGATAAACTTCTCTTAAATACGGGAAAGTGCGGAAAAAACGTTTAAAAACTTGTTACTGACAGTATTAAAATTATGAACGATTTGGCACTAAATAATTAAAGAGCCAAAATTAATCTTTAAGAAATCTCAAAGCATTGTAAATATTGAAACTACTAGTAGCTTTAACACTTGATATTGCGAGATAATTAGTAGACTTACTGGATGTTGTGCAGCTAGAAATTAGAAGTGTTGAGTACTTAGAAAATCTGAAAAGTTAAGGTTTAGAGTTTTAAAAACTCGAAAATTAAAGTTCTAAAATTCGCAAAAATCGATGGTAAGACGAAAAGATTTTGCAATTTTCAAGGATCTAAAAGTGAAAAACTATAGAATTTTCTGGATAATCTAAAAAACACTTTGAAACAACTGAAGATTGTACCTGGAGGCTTACAAAATTTGGTGTTATAGTTACGAAAAATTGTCTGGTGGGTAAAAATCCTTTGAAAGTTTCGGGACCAAATTTTTGAGAACTGGGAAAGAACTACAAGTTGAAATTAAGTTTCATAATTATTAAAGTTTAAAGAAATCTACACAAGTCTGAAATTTGCGAAGTGTAAAGGTTAAATATTAAATTCTTGAGACCTGAAAGATTTGAGAATTTGAAGTTTAACCTCGGCAACACAGATGCTAAAATTTCGTCAACAATTAAATTAAAAAATTCATACTTCTTGACAATGAGGGTGAACAAATTTGGAGAATTTTAAAACTTAAAAATTAAAGTCTTAATAATCAGAAAAACATCTTTGAAGGCATTGAACAATGTTAGAAATTTTTAAATTTAGCGATAAAGCTATAGAAGATTGTATTTAGTTCTGGATAGTAGAAATTTGTAACTGTAGGTCTTAAAACTTCTTTTATAATATTTCAGTTTGAAAGGTGAACTAGTTGACACTCTAAGTAGCAAATCCGACGTTGAAACTTTGAGTTTGTTCAACAATTTCGTTGTTAACAGCCTCGGAGTTGAAAAAATTCAATACTGCAAGTATCGTAGAAGTTTACAAGATTCTAAAGCTCTGGAAAATCAAAGCGTAAAGATCTTGAAGAACAAAATATTATGACAAAGTTAAGACCAGAAATGTTGTTTAAGAAACTGAAAGCTTCCCCTAAAAATCTGGAAATTTCTCGATTCACGAAACAAATAAGTTTAGTTTCCTGCATAAATTTGAAACTTGCAACTAGCTGGAGGTAAATAAATGCATAAGACACCTCCTATCAAAGCTGAGGATGCTTTGTACGTAATAGAAGCACTTTGAATATTGAGCAGGAGACGTCGAAGCTAGTTTCGTCTACCAGATTAATTTCAAACTTGCCTGCTAGAATATTGGATTGAGTACTCAACCGCAATTCAATCATTATCCAACTTCTTTAACATTATTCAAGAATAATTATTACCAAATTTTTGCGAGAAAACTCCCAAGAATTACTTTGACATTCAGTAGCTACTTGTTTAAACAGAAATTTGAGTAAATATCGTTCTATTTAAATAATTCCGTAAATAGCAAAAATTTTAGTAACACTCTCAAAATTTTCAAATAATTGAACCTAATTTCTTCTTCCTTAAAATAATTAAGTTCAAGTAGAAAACTTCGTATCCAAAAAGGAGTGAGAGAACGTCCGATATTATCACAAAACTTGAACTAAGTCAACAATTTTTATTTGACGAAACTTGCCCTAAATTCCTCCTTTGAGTTGCGTATCCCGAGATTAGTGGGTTATTAGTAATTTACATCCCCGACATAAAACCGTCCCGCTTCTAGATCTTCTTCGAGTTTCAGATAAGCTCCTGCTACCCATAATGCATAGAGAAAGCTCTCACCTCTCAGCGAACCCCTTCAGTGACCGAATCCTTGTGCAGTTTTGCTTGGAAATTCCGCACACGCTTTATTCAAAGGAAAATAAGGCCATTCACACGAAATTGTTTAAAGCCCTACCAAATTGACTTTATCCCACCTAAGTATTTTTATTACGTTGCAACATTTTTACAACTCCTTTTGTGTTGCCAGAGTAAATTTCTGGCGTTGGCTCTCAACTTGTTTGTTCAACAATAGATGTCGTTTCAAAATGTCGGTATGTAATTTGTTCGAGGACTCACATCAATCTGTTTTCGTACCTGTCAATCACTTGTAGTCGAACAAGCGTCGATTTACCGACGCCCTTTTTACTGGAGATTTATTTACTTGTCTTGTTTAAATTGATATGCCGTCGGTATCTCTTTTTGACCACGCATTTTACGGGCTGTTGTGCAGAAGCTTTCGAATAGCACTTATGTGGTCAAATATTACTTGGGGTGTGAAAAATGACCCGATATTAATGTCGGGGAATTTTGAGGCTTCCAGATAGAAGAATGCAGTTGTAGATATTTCAAACGTCAAGAGATACGTGAAATTAAAATTAGGAACAACAGCTGCTCCAGAAACGTTATTTGAATCGACATAACGAGGGGTGTTACGCAGAAGTAATTGGGGTCTAATAAACTTTGTTTTTTTTTGTCGATTTTTATAATAAACTTTCACGGGTTTTGAAAAAGAAAATCCTATAAAGTGTCTACAATAGACTTTGATTTTTGTTTTGGCGATTTTTATATTAAATTGTCACGGGTTTTGAAAAATTCTCCTATAAAGTTTAAGTAACTATGAGTTCATTAGTGTTTGTAAAAACTTTTGTCGAAGTGGATGAGAAAATGATGTGAAATTGCGGACCGTTTATTTGATATTTGAAAAAGTTGGTCGACTTATGAAAAAATTTGTGAAACCGCCACAACGTCCATCGATTTTATATTAACAATCACGTTTTTTTGGTAAACCCACTGGGTTTTGGCGAGAGAAAGCCATCAATTACCCACTAGCGCAGATTACGTGATGCTGGCCTCAAAAAAGCGCAACTCGAAAGAAATTTCGTGCAATTACGTGAGGGCTTCTACTAAAATTGAAATTTTAACAAAATTTTCTGTTTAATTCCTCCCTAAATAAAACGACAAATGTGTTCACTACTAAATATTTATCGTGTAACTCGAGAGAAATTTTGTGTAATTTTGTCTCTTTAAAAAATTACTTTTGAATAAAGCCAACAAAATTTGTCATCAAACACGAAATATTACTAAATATTTTTGCTAACGTATTTTTTTCTGAATCAGAAATAGAGTGACACTCAGTCTAAGCGCGTTGTTGTGGGCAAAATTCCAGTTTTCCGTCTGTTTTAATTTGGTTTATAACATGCCCGGTTATTTATTACCCTACGAGAATTTTCACGCTGCGAACGCTCCAAGTGCTGTCAGGTCTGATAAATGAAAAGTGTCAATTAGAATGTGGCTAACGAAATAATGTCTCAATCAATTTCATTCGCCAGAAATTGATAGAAAATGGGCGCTTCTAGTCCATCCACCTTAAATTGATAAGGAAAGATAACGTAACAAAGTCCAGTTGCACTAGCGGATTATTAAATTTGATTCAACAACAGCTATCTAGGGACTGTTTAAAAAATAAAATTAATCTCTAGATCGTTAACAACTCATTATCTTTTGTGCAACCACGTTTTACTAACATTTATTGTGTCATGAGCATAAAACGAGAAAATAAAGAATTGCAGCTCTTGAACGTTAGTGATGGATGACGACTTTCAAAGTGATTGCTCTGATGGTTTATATTTTTTATTATTTACACAAAATGCCTGTTAAATATTTTAGTTGCAATGTTTGCTAAACTATTCAAGTCATAAGTGATAAAATCCTTAAGTATTTGCCACATTTAAATTTTAAAAAGATTCTATGTAAAGAAAAAAATTATCCCCCAATTTAAGAATTTTTTTGTAAACTGAAAAATAGCTCTAATACATTGCAACCGGAAGCTTGCAGCGAAAATGTTCTAAAAAGTGCATTTTTTGCCAATTTTTACGACGCCCTTAAATTAAATTTCAGGAAAAGTGCTTGGTTTATGAAAAATTGAAGCCAGTTTGCCGTAAAAATGATAAATCTCTGGCAAAGGTAACTTAAGTGAAAGGATTACTTGGCCAAATTGAAACTGAAATGTTTGACGTAAATTTAGAGGAAATGCTACGCAATTT
This sequence comes from Pyrochroa serraticornis, assembly GCA_905333025.2. Taxonomy (NCBI): domain Eukaryota; kingdom Metazoa; phylum Arthropoda; class Insecta; order Coleoptera; family Pyrochroidae; genus Pyrochroa; species Pyrochroa serraticornis. The sequence goes on along the minus strand of HG995154.1, from coordinate 33,501,954 downwards.
GAAGGAAATCTGCTAAATTTGGGTTGCATGTGGCAAATTTTGCCATTTCTGACAAACAATTTTTGCAATTTGGAGCCAAGGAAATTCACGATTAAATTTCTATTAATTGTTTATGAATAATTCTGTATTTTCAGCAGAAAATTCTTTGATACGCAAAGCAGTTACAACTTCTAGATTAAGTGCAAAATTGTTTTATTACCCAGAGAAATGTAGACGTAGAAACAAACAGTAGAAAAATCCATCAACAACCTAATTTACGTTTGAGACTTCGGAAAGTAGTTACTAATTTTTTGAAAAAATTAAAAAAACGTTTCAGATGATTTACAAAGAATTTTTGTCGCGTCTCTCTTCAAGAGATCACTTTTCAAAAATTACTTGAATGAAGCTTTCCACTTATCGTAAATTAAAAAAAAAACAAAATTGTAACCTTGTAGCAAATTGTTTTTATTAATAGAAACCCGAAACTTTAACTCGACTTGTTAAAATCGATTAAAATAAGGGGAAGCGCTTGGGTCGGAGTTTATTACGACCTTTCTCACCTCTAGTCAGATCCTTTGATCCATTTTCAACTTGAGTTCTTCCCTTAACTGTCGATATTGCCAACAAATTATTTTTCTAAGAAACTGAAATTGAGCGAAAACTTTGTAATTGCTCCCTAAATTCTGCTTTCTGGTGATTAACTTTTCCGTAAGAAACGTGTCACTCATAAAAAATCAATCACCCCCACAGAAAGTTACGAGACTATGTTAATAAATTTTTACTCAACTCTATGGAAGTAATGCGATACAAATTTAGATAATAAGATGTCGACGCAAATTGAAGCTGGAGCGTTCAGCAATAATTAATTAGAAACTCCAATTTGACCGGGTTAAGAAAGGTAAGAAGACACCCTTCAATTCTTACTTAATTAACTTAATCATTGGTCGATGCTCCAATTTCGAGTTGGATCGAGATTTTTTTAATTTGCCAAAATGTTGTTTCAAGTACATTCCATTAACATTTCGAACAAGTCACTGGTAATGAAAAATAACCTTGTTTCCGGAAGACTATTTAGGATAACTATACTACTGGAACAATAAATAATTTTAATTTTCTTCCCGGCATCTCGACAATAATAATATTTCGGTCGTTTCGTTCCTTTTCAGTAGACGCTCAAGTGTAATAGCAGTTCAGTTTTTATACGCAATTACATGGAAACAAATCGTGAATGTAAGTGGCTGTGATAACAGGTTCCAGTTTGAAAACTGGCAGTTTGTGAGACAATGTAAACAGTCACCGCAACCCCGTTTCAACACAAGAATCGCCATACAAGAAACTTGAGTGATAAATGGAAACGTTAATCAAACAAATGAGGGAAGTTGCCGAAATTTTCAACAATTCCCAGCAACATGCTCAAAAAAGAAAGAATTTTTTTAATCGAGAATTTTCGGGGTTGACGCCGAATAAAAGTGTGCGGAAGTGACACGGAATTTCAGCGTTAATGGTATTTTAGTTGCAACGTGTCGCTGGTTGTCGGATGGGATTATTTGAGACAAAACGATGGGACAGAATCTCGTTATGACGGCGCAACATTTTGTGTAAAGAATCTTTTGTTGCCTGAAACGTTTTCGGGTTTAATCAAAGTTTTAATTAGGTAAACAAATTAAAAAATTGGTTGGAAAAAACGCTTCGGGCCCGTCCCGGATTATTTTTGATGAAGGTTAAAAATACGGTTTGGTGAAAGTTGCAATTAGTTTGTCGCCCTCAAAGGACAATAACTGTACCCTTCAGTTACAGTAAAATTGTGCCTTCAATTCGTTAGATCTCCCTTGAGAAATCTTCAGTGGCGTCCACAAAATTTCATTAAATTTATTTTTAACCACTAATTTAGTCGAGCAATTTGCTCCTTTGTAACGAACCCGCCCTTATTGACGGCGTATCTGTTTCGTCTTACGTGGAGCAACAAGCACTTTACATATTTCCGGTACGAAGCACAAATTGTGGATATTCATAGCTCGGCTTGCATCACCGATTACAATACAAACATCGAGGAATTAGATTTGGGACAGCCGTCACAGATCCTTATTTCGTTGTTCGGTGATAACCCAAATTTATTACGACCGCCACATTTGAGTTACCTCGACTATTATTTACAAGCCATTCCTCTTTAATAAACGTCGAGGGAAAAAAGTGAAAGAGAAGGTGGATGGAAAAAGACGAGGAAGGGGAGGTCACGTGTAGTGGAGATAGGACGTGCTCAACAGCCGACCTTCTCAATATCACTGCATAGATCGATTTGTCTGCTTATGTAAATTTTATGGGGAACCAAATGCGAGTATTTGAACAACAAACTTTAAAAATATTTGCGCATACTAAATTCGCTAAATATCCCCCATACACACCCATACATACTAATTAGACTTGTATCGCTTCCGCGAGCATTGTTGAACACTTAACAAGTTTTCGGAATTATCATAATAGCAAGCGAAAGTGACGGAATTAGTGCGAAATTATCATAAATTCAATGATTTGTGTTGTTTTAAAAAAATTGCTAAAAAATTGTTTTGGTTTCTTGGACGCGAAGAACTCGACGAAAATCCGGCAGTTGTAAAGTTATTCGAGTAGAAACGAGATACAGAAGTTTTGTTGAATTGTTTTGGGGAAATTTAGATTGTGATGTCTATTGGAACTTTGGTTTATTTACAAAGCATACAATGAGGTGTGTCGGTTTCGATGCGAGTTGGTAGAAAGAAAATTTGTGGGTTTCGGGTTCTTTCCCTTAAAGTTCGACGAGAAATCAATGGCATTTACGTTTTATTTTCATCCTTTCTTGTTATGAAGTTGTCATTAAAATTAACAGAAATTCGCTGCCATTGAAAATTTGTTGAAGTTAAGAAAATAATATTTGAACAGTATAATCAGAAATTGTGGAAGCACCAGGAGAATTACCCGAGGTTGCTTGATAATTAGGGTAAATGAAGGAGAAAGCAAGAATTGTTTATTTTGAATTATATTTATTTTTCAGCATCCCATTTTAGCTCGACGACAATGTGGACAATTATTTAAATTTTTATACGACTCTACTCAGATACTTAGATCCATCTGCAACTTGAGTTTATTTTTTAAATATCAATATTAGCAACAATTTTTTTTAATTCTTTAATTCTGTTCCAAATTCACGTAGTTACCAAAAAAATTATTAAAATCTTTGTACCACTTTGTAGCTCCATTTTTTGTTTACCACAAAAAACGTAAGGACCGCCAAGACAATCATTTTAAGTAATTTATTTTAGGATTATTAGGCCTTTGACATGTATTTTTAACCTAATTATATTCCGTAAGTTCAAAGAAAAGAAAACAAAATTTGGAATTTGTGAAATTGTATTTAGCACAGAAATAGTTTGCTAGCAGGATTTTTCTGGAAAATTGACAAGTGTTGGAGGATTGCTATATTGAGAAGCAAGTATGTTAAATAATAAAATATTCGACTTTTAAATTCTGAAAATCACAATTTCTTTAATTAAAATACGCACAGAAATGGTGGAGGCGCCGGGCGAATCATAAGAACGGCGCTCAACTTATCACTCCTGATAGCGGAAATTTTCCTTTTAACCAATTATTATGCAATACGCAATATTCTTTTATATAAACAACAAATGTTTTCTAAATTGAAATTTTCAACAATTTCGACGAGTTTGCAAGTTTTGAACTGTGTAGAAGTTTCCTACTTTTAAAAATTTCTAGTTCATAGTTACTGAAATGCGTAATAATTTATAAAAATTAACCGGAATATTGCACTTGAAACGAGTAAAGAACAACTAATGAGTTTTCAGTTTCAGAGTTGAATGAAAACAATTTGAAATCACATCACGAAAACAATGTTGCAGGAACGTTAGAATAATAATCGCGAGATTCCAGATAAATTTATCTGGTCCTTCGAGGATTCAGATATTGAACCAATTCTTCATCCTTTTTTCCATTTTCTTTGCGTAACTAAATTTCTAGAAAATATTGCCGCTACGTAAAGTTTATTAAACAAAAGTTAATTCAGAGATAATAAAAACTGTTTCTCAGTTCCGTTTCAATTTCGTCATCTATTTAATTGATGTAATAATTGGAGCCTCCTGGTGATTTTAATTATAATTAAAGCAGCCCATCTGTTTCAGGGTTTCTTAAACGAGCACTGCTTTTAGCAGTAATTTTTGTATATAAAACTTAAAAAATAAAAAAATTGGCAAGGAAAACTTTTTTCAAGGCGTAATAATGAGAAATTTTTGTTCATCAAATATTTCAAAAAACAATTTTTTATTTACCCTTTAACCTCGAGAGGTTTCCATATTTTATAGTAAACTAACCTACAGCGATTTGAGTCAAAAACTAATTATCCATTTGTGCCCATAAAATTAATATCGCGTTGCAACTCTTCCATAAGTTTTGCGAGCTTTTTATTAAAAAGCTTATTTGAGTTTTGTGCTCCGCGTATTCGGAAGGCTTCTACATCCGGTTCCGGCTTAAAGAGTAAATCTACTTAACGATTAAAACCACCAATAACGAAATCGAAGCGATTAAATTTTCAAAGTTTACTTAAACAGTAATGAGTTGCAGCTAGTTTTGTTGATTTTAGAAATTGCAACTGTTTAGTCAAATTATTTCGTAAAATAACTTTACAAATTACGTCTCGTAAAACAATTTAAAACAAAATTTTTGTACAACGTAACATTTGAAAATATATAGCGAAACAAGTCAATTAGTGAGTAATTGAGTGTTTTCTATTTGCTAACACATATTTCCTGTGTAATCGCAATTTTTTTCAAAGAAACTGCGTCTCAGGTGAACAACGTAAAGAAAGGCGGAGTTGTTGCCGCTCCTCTAATAATTTATAGAGCGAGTTAAGTGCTGAAGGATGTTGGCGATGGTTCTCTAGAGATGTTTGAAATGAAGACAGTTTTTCACCGAAACGATTCGGTTTTTAGTTACAAAGGTAGAAATATTGGCTTCTAATGAATTTCAACGACGGATTGACTTTCTTTGAACAAGATTGCTGGTGGATAATTAAAGATAAAATTAAATTAAGCACGAAATTGCCTGTCTTTTTCACGAAAACAATGAAAATGATTGCTAACGAATAATTAATATCTGTATGAGTTTCAGGCAGTTAATTACGTCTTGATGAAGGACCAACAATTTAAAAATCGTTAAAATGAAAAGGTTGGGGTGAAACAAATGCGGGACAAAATTCAATTTGTTTTCTGCGAAATGGAAAACTAACTTTAGATGCGTGGTGGTTGTAGATGAATCGATTCTGTTGCGGCATCATTGACATTTTGATGGCCTTCTGTGTCTAAGGGATGCCAAATTTTCAATAGAGTCATTTAGAATTTTTGCGTTTTGACTCACACTAATTCAATACAGTACAACAACACTGAAAAGGCGGGTCAGAAGCAAATGGGGCGACAAACAGAACTAATGAAAACATGTCATTAAATTTATTGAGCTTTCGAGAGCTTTTTGAGATTCTCGTAGATTTTTCAGAATCTTAATAAACGCAAGTTCTCAAAATTATATTTTGGCTCAAATTGATTAAAATTTCTTCATAGCTATAACAAGAAAAAAAATTTGTTTTATTATTCCTGTTGTGGCATTAAAGAACTGTGGTTAAGAGTCCATTTAATCTTACGTTCAAGTGATCATAGATAGCTCTAAATTATTTTTTATACATAACAATACAAAAAAAATCGACAAGTTTCGTTACAGTAAGCATTGTATATGGATCTTAGAACGCTGTAAGTTTCCTAAAATTGAAATTTATTTTGGTGGGTCAAGAGATTAGAAGAAACTACACTATTAAGACACCCTCGCATAGCAACTTTCTTGCTGCCTGTCCCTATGGAACGATATTAAGCTCGTTCTCCAAGTTGTTTCATTTTCCCAACAAACGTTAATTCTAACGTTTCACCTCGCGTGTAAGATTCGTATAACATTTCAAACTCTAAATAGGGGAGAAAGCCAAATCAACCAAAAAAAAAAAAAAAAACTCAAAGTCGATCCTACAACAAACGGCTAATGGCTTGACTCAAGTAAATTTTTTAAGTAATCCCCAACGCTTTCGAAATACGTTTCAGACTGCAAATTTGAAACATTTTAAAATAATGACGCGTTTTCATGTAATTTTAGACTAAAGAAGTGTGGTGGTAAATTTTATAACAAGATTCGCGTAAATCTGAGCTTCATGAAATTTATCCTGAAAGGCGTGGGTGTTGCTGCAACAAAGTCGATAAGTTGCTGTTTTATCTTAGTTGCAACAGCTTCTAGGTAATAGTGAAATAAGAAAATCGGATCGTAGAACTAGTTAAAAAGTTGTAATTCTTAAAACAAGTAGCATAAGCAAGGAAAAATATTGTTTTGTTCATATTTAGAATTGTAGAGATTAACTTGAATATTACATAAATTCTCTGTCGAAATTACAGAAGTCTCTGGGGAAACGCGCCAGGATTAATTAGGCAGGAATTTATATTCCTAGAGGTTGAACGATGAAATTAACTAAACGAGAAGAAATTTCCGTCAAACTCCAGAAATGCTTTTAGTTAATTTTTGTGGATTTTTAAAGAGCAAATAATTTTTTCAAACAGCAAATTCAATATCGTTAATGAACTAAACCCAAGCCAAATATAATCAAAACTTTGAATCACTTTATAGAGGTCGCAGAAACTCGAGTGACCAATACAGTAGAGAACTTGCGACGGCTACCACGATAGAAAGTGATTTAGAAAGTTAATGAGGATCACAATTTCGGTATCCAGCAAAAACTTTTTTCGGAATTTCTTTTACAAATCGATATTACTGCTGATTATTGAGCTATTAGCAAAAAAATGCTTACTTTTGAGTAAACCCTCCTATTCGGTTTGTTACCAAAACTCCTGAGTCACTTATCGTTAGTCAAAAAAGCGGTAACAATGAAAAAAAATTAAGAAAAAAGTAACAACTGAAGATAATAAATATTAACAAATCATGACATCATAACATCGATAGAGTAGCTGAGGTGATAAAAAATAAGACAAAGAAATTCTTCGCCGGGTTGTAGAAAGCCGTAACGGCCAGTAGTCGATTCGTTCCCAAAATTCCCGCCCCATTGGTCCGAATTGGGGCCGTTTCAGATTAAGCTCCGGTGGATAAAGGTGGGAACGTTGTTTGTTTAAATTTGCAGTTGCCCTGTTTAAGATTTGTGAAATGTGCGGAATTAAATCGATGGGGCGAACCCTCGCAAGGATAAGTATCAAGAGAACTAACTCTACTACGGCACCCCGAACCGCTGCAATACATTAGAATGACCTTTATACAACGAGCACTCTCCTTAAAAGCGCTTGTTTTAGCCCCCAAATGACTTTACCGCCCTTAGGCGTTTCAATCAAAGTTTAAATATTAGTTGCTTACATCGTTCTGTTGACTTTGCCTCCCCTTCGAGAACGCGTTACGACTCGCACAAAAATTAACAATTATTCTTGTTATTCCGAACCGTCAAAATTGAAAAAAAATATCGCGATATTAAAATGATGTTTACCGAAAAAAGTTTTTGAAGTCATTCGGGAAATCTATTAAAGTATCGAGTTTTGCGTTTGTTGACTCACATTCTAATTTAAAAAGTTTCATTTACCCCTGCCGCAGAAACTTCCATTCGAAACGGCGAAATCCATAAATCGTCCAAGTGACGTCCAACTTAATTGAGTCCTACGTGAGGGGATAGTTTTTCGGATTTCTGCCACCCAGATGAGGAGTCGGCAATAAATTTAAAAAGCAGCAATTCCGAGACAATTTCCCAAACGTCTACATGTTAAAGTAAAAAATTCTGCGGGATTTTACCGTTGAAATTTTGTAGGTAGTTTTTGGGGAGTTTTATTGGCGTTTCTCGCTTTTGGTTACTTAAAAATTACCAACCCTAAAACAACACGCGAATGAACGTCGCCTAAAAACATTCAAACGCAATTACGTTGCGGAACGCAAACATGCGAAAAGTTTGAATTAAAAACGGGGATTTACGTATCTTTCATTTCGACGTCAAAGAGATTCAACTTCATGGTGCGAAAACAATTTTATTTAAGTATTTCGTTGATTGATAGAAGGGCGAATTTAATTTTGAAAAGTAACGTCGAGATAACGCAAAAATATTAATAAGAAAGAGTAAATCGGCCGTTTAAAGTTCAATATTGCTTTTATCATCGTCATCACTATTGTTCACTTGAAATATAAACAAGACGACGGTTATTGTCGTGCTTTCGAAGAACGCCACTTTACGCCAGTAATATCGGTTGGGTTGATGAAAAATTGGAAAACGGCGTTGGTAAATAAACGCTTATAGGGGATTTCCTTTCGTGTCATTTGCTTTAGAAAAAGAATAAGGTCAACGGTTCGTTCGCAGCGATTTTCATCTAGAAAATATTTTTAAATTAGGTAAAAGCAAACGAAAAATATCGCCAGAAAAATTTCGGACCGATCCATTTGTTTTCGGTGGCACTGGCACTATGTTATCTTTAGTCATTTCTTGATTCTACCAAAATTAAAAAGAGTGTTAGATGTTTGGGGAAATAATCGTGACGACGGATTGATTTTCAGTCAACATGTTTACCAATATCACTCCCTTTGTCAGTTAACAAAACAATTTAATATTAACGTTGAAATTTGGGGAGTTCACGCAATTAGTCGCAAACACGAAATTAAAATTAGTTGATACCACAAACATGTATAAATTCATCATTTGAGAGGCGTTTTCAGAATCTTCACGGTTACCATAAATTACCTTATCGAGCGATTTTCCCGCCCCAGAGACGCACTTCACCCGATTTTGTTATGATCAACCGCCCCAATACCGCGGGGTGCATCAATAAATTTTTAGCCGCCACAGAAACCTCTCGCTAAATACCAATACTCTTAGAGTTGCTACGATAGAGGCAATGTTGAGGGCCTCCAAATACCCCCGATAGGTTTACAATAAATTGACAAATAATTAGAAGCTGTAAATATATTTTTCGAATAAGTTTCAAATATTTTGAGCAAAGAGGATACTTGCTGGGTATTAACCAAAAGTAGCTTTCAACCTAAACTAAATTTTTGTATAAATTTACTAATGAAAAATTTAACACTGCAGAGTAATAGTCAGAGTTTTTTATGGACCTGAACCTTGACCCTGTAGTTAAAATTTATTAAGTTTTTGTTACTGAATTTTAGTTAAACGGAGTAGCTGGAGCCGTCATTAAAGATTTATTAGATCTACTACATCAGTGCACAAACTCTCAAAAAATATTTTTATAATGCCCTAGATTAAGCTCAAAGTTTTTAAATTTATGGGAAATACAATTTTTAGCTTTGGACAAAAATGGTGGAGGCGCCGGGAAATTGGGGTTTTTTGGCGAGCAAAAATCGCGTTGAAGATGCGTTTTTTTGCAATTTTGACGGAGTTAGTGTTGGCACTATACATGTAAATCGTCCCCGGGTTACTGCCGCTATTTCCAAGTTTATTTTCCGCCTCTCGTCATTTCCTGTAAAACATATCCGTCTCTTACCCAAAAATTTATCTCTCCTGACGTTAGCTACTAAATCGTCTTTAAAATTTCAATTAATTTTTAATTTTGGAATCGCTCTTGGTTTGAATATCGGAGAATGTCCAAACTCAACACGTCAACACAACTATAGTCAATTTACGGTTTTACTGTTCAACTAAGCTCATAATACCGCTGTTATCTGTTATTTATTCGCTATTTCGGTTAATGAAACAACCACGTAACGCTCTCCATATACCGTCCAAACAAAACATGCGTGCTTTTGTATTTAATTGAAATTGTGGAGCTGAATCAATTTCGCTTTGTCAACCGCGTCATTTTCAGTGAAGGATTTGTTGTTTTCGGACATGTCCTGATACTTTTCGAGACGCTCCAACAATTTCCAACGTATTTAACCTGCTCCGGTTTAAAATAATAGCGACCATTTGTTCCAAAAAAACAAAAACAATACAGCGAGAAAACGACGTGTAAAGATAGCCGAAAAGAACGAAGCTTTTATTCCCGCATTTATCTACTGTAGTTTCTTAATAGTGCTGCCACCAACAAAAGCTGCGACGTGTTTCAGGAAATTGTATAATTTAATATTAGTGGGGATCGTAAAAATATTTTTTCGCCCTTGCCGCAACATAAATACGTCGTTTCGCTGTTTTCCTGGCTTTGTTTGCGAAGAAGCATAATGACAGGGGTACCCGGAAAAATGGTTAAGAGAATTAGTTCTCATTTGGAACAAAAGAGGGGAATTCGTGCAAGTTGTCGGTGTGAACGAACTTAAAAAAATTATTAAAGGACGAGGTCACTTAACTTTCTAGTTACCTTCCTATTCACTAACACAGATCGGGTGGTAAAGGGAAGTTATTTAAATTACACACGACCCCTTGGATGGGTCGATAAAAGCGAATCTTTGATGTCTCTCTCGTGTCTACACTTAAGTGATTTCGTATGGACCCGCGAACAGGCAAACTGAATCGAGTTTTCCGAGTTTTACAACATTTAACGGAAATTTGCCGGAAGTGGAATAACAGAGGTCCTGCTATTAAAACGACAAAATCAACGCATTTCAAACGATTAGCTTCATTGGAATCTAATGGAGCTAATGACGAATTGTATGACGATTTAGCAAACAAACGCGGCAAAACCGCGCAATTGTGGCAACAAATAGCCCCACAAAAGTAGAAATTCAGTAGAGCGAATTCACCGGATCTAGTTCCATGCGACCTCCATCCGTTTCGGAAAAATCGCCAGCGAAACCTTCTCTTGGCGGCGAATAACGATTTTGCTAGGCCAGGATCATGGAAAATTTAGAAATTGTTGTTTAATTCCTGCGTCATAAAATTATTCCCTCATCATCCCTTATTCAAGATCTCTCGTCTGACGTAGCAGCAACATAAATAGTCGAATAAAAAAATTGGTTTTAAAGTCAGAACCGGTTAGGGCGAAACTAAAGTTGAGTCTCTATGGCGGTTTTTTAAATATTGAAGCTGATGGCACCTGGAGGACGGTTCGGGTCAATATCCAATTTTTTGCGGGTTCCGTCTGCGGGCCCAAATAATATTTTCAGTGCCAGCAAAAAATAAATCAGGAACTCGGGAAAACCCACTTCTTTGGTGGAAGCTCTCCGGAATTTATCGTAGGGGCGTTACTTTTCGTGTTAACAAGAATTACAGAAATCGAGAGTAAATTGCGGGGAACTTTTGATATTTTTCAGAAGAATTGATCATTGGAGCTTAAAAACTTGGTAATATCGAACATTACGGTCTCGTGAGATTTCGACCTTTTCCTCAATTCCGGCGTCAGATTATCCCTTGTAACCAGAAATATGGGGAAGGGGAGACCCAGTGAGTAAAATATTTGGACGACTAACCCAATTCTAGTTGGAATTCAATTTTGTATCTAAGAAGCGTGAGGTTAACTGATTGCGTATTGCCTAATGAAAGCAAATTAATTAGACGGCGGTAAAAACCGTGTTTCACCCTCTCAACCCCCGGTAAAACGGCAGCGACATCTGATTTAACGGCGTCCTAAACTTGAACAGAAATTGAGAGGCGCCTGCGAATTTATTCACCAACCAGAGTTTTAGCGCAACGTTACAGAACCTTCGCAAATTTATGTGCTAAGAATTGCGACTAGAAACATAAAATTACGACATTTTCGCCTGGCCCACAAAATTGTAGGGAAAAATAGAAACTTTTCTTTGTCTTTCGTATCATTTTTCTGCATTTCGTTACCCCAAAATTGCTCGAATCCTTAGTAGAAACAGATTTTTCAAGCAAATGCATAAATTAATTTAATTTTCACTGTTTCACATTTTGCCTTGATTTCTTTAATTTTTGGTCTTTGATATTTGGCTTGAAAAATAATAGCAAACGAGTAAGCATCTCTTGAGAAAACAACCGCAGCTGTTCTGTAACAAAGAAGCTTTTACTTTTTTTTTTCAACTTATTTTTGTCAATATTTTAGCTTATATCTAATTGTCTATCTTATCTAGCTTTAAACGTATTTTAATTCTACACGTCACAAGTGATTATCATAAGATTTAAATTTTTTAATAATTTTTTTAACACTTTAGCAGACGCAAATTTTATCCCCTAACATTTAGTACTCAATTATCTATTTTGCGACTTTTTCAATTTAGCAAATTTTTTCTAGATCGTCGCATAAATGACTTTTCAATCTTAATTAGAAGGCGCGTGCTAAATATTTTGTGGTTAAACTAATTTTGGGGGGTCCCCCGAGTGTCGCAATTTTCTATTGCTTATCGGCGTGTGCCTCGGTAAATTATGACGTCTTTACGCCCAGTGCCTCGGGAATGGTCGGGGATAACAACATTTCAATTTGTCAATTCGGGAAACAAAGTAAAGAATAATGACCTACCGCTGTGTAGAAGCCGCATGCGAAACTCCCCTTCCGGACCGACCTCCAGCAGCACCAGGAGTGTAATATAGCCATTTCGTCCGTCTTCACTTCATCTTCCCTAATTCATAATGGTTGGTAATTGAAACAAACCTCCTCGTCGCGCTGGAAAAAGTAAAGAACATCACCGGAAACTCAAAAGCAAATATACTCTCAGTGCTAGTTAACATCCCGGTTACAGGACGGGAATAATTGTTTGCGTTTGTTTTGTTCGCACTCTACCTGTTCGTTCCTTTGATCTAGACCATCTTTGATGTCCGGATGAAATTTCTTGAGCCGAATTTGCGATACAATGAAATAATGGAGTTATTTTGCATAATTTACGCGAGACAAAGACCCACCCGTCTTGGATCCGTTTTTATTAAATTTTTCTCCACAAAAAATTTGTTTATATATCGAGCTCGATTTGAATTTCGGTAGCAGCTGCGAGCTAAACCAACACAATTTTTAGACGATTTTTTAAATTATTTCCCCAATCGATCGCGCGTTCCTAATCGCGTTAACAAAGTTATTAAAAATAAATTATCTCGTCTCAAGAACTATTCAGTAATTAGCGAACATAAGAAATAATTAGCGGAAGATTCGTTCTCAGATTTTTTGTTTACCATCAGACTGGTCGTGTGAAGAATTGTTAGTTGGCAATTTTTTTATTAATTTTTTTAATGGAAGAAATAAGCGGTCTGGATGTCGCACACACGTGCTGCAGCACCGCAATTTTCAACTTCTAGCTTCGAACTCGATCCCGACGGCACTGTCAGAACACTGGTCGTGGAAACTCCAAACTCCACCGACAGCGAAATGGGTTTAACGAGCGCATGCCTACGCCGCAGGTGGTTGGAACCGAACCTATCTGGTAACACTAACTTGAGTACGAGTGACCGTGATTTTCGGGAAGTTTAGGATGGTAAGTTGGGTAATTGCTCCTTAATCTTCAGGTAAAGCGGTACTTAGATTAATTAATAAAACAAGAAAATTACGAGGAACGCCACTCAAAGGTGGCTTTAGAAATAAATTTCTACCCCTATTACTGTCAAAGTTATGAATGGTAGTGTAATTGAAAGATGTATTGAGTCATGATGCCGCACAATATTGCATAACGTTAACCCATCAAACATCTGCAGTTATCTTTGAGGTCAAGAGAGCAACACTATCAATTTTTTGGTGTAATTACCAAATTATTCGCAAGAACCAAATACAATTATAAAGTTGGCCACCAACCAGATATCGTTATTACTAACTCTTCCATATACAGAGTGAGTCTCCTTATTGTTCCAGATTTTTGAGTAATTTTATGTAAATAGAATTTTAAAAAGTTATGCGAGGATGAAAAATGTTGGAGGTTAAATTACAACAAAAAAGACGTTAAAATGTTACAGTGGACATCAAGGAGAGGAACAGAAATAGTTGTTAAAACTTATTTTGAAAATTTCAATATCAAAAATAAATTTAAAAAAATTTAAGATGAAAAATTCAATAAAAAAGAACATAAAATAAAAAATATTTATTAGAAAAGAGTTTGACTGACGCTACGTAGAAGGATTTTGTAAAAAAAAATTTTAAATATGTAAATGAAAAAAAGTGGCACCAAGAACTATAAGAGAAATGAAATATCAGAGGTTAGCTCGATTATTATCGAATTAGAAGTGCGACTGCTACCTAAAAATTTGTTATAATAAAATAATTTTTGTAAAAGTTCCATCGTCTTTTAGATTACCGTTAAACATTAGTGGGAGCTTTTTTTATTTTAATCCGAGGCAACAAAGTTTGCAAGATAATGAGATAAAAGCGAAATGAGTCGCCATAAACGACATACACCAAAAATACGAAACGAATTCGACAGGTACGTAAAACCTCTTTTAGGGGTGCATGACCGCGTTAAGATAAGCCCGTTTACATTACGTCCTAAAAAAGCAACCCCTTTAATAATTTTCCAGGTATTAACAGAAAATTATGTTGTTTTTAATGACCCACTTATTTTATTTATGAAAGTTGTAAATAATTTTATCGTTTCCGCACATCCACTTGCCCCAATTTTGTGATTTTGCGCTTTCATGGCTCTGACATTGAAGAAATCGAATTACTTTATAAAAGCAAATTCGAGTGCCTCATACAGAACATCTCATCAGTTGTAAAAACGATTTGACTTCCACTGAATTGCTGAATTTACTTTATAATAAATCGAGTACTTGAGAGAAGATTTGAGGTCTAACAAGATTCGCTAATAAATTTGATATTTCATAATAAGCAAAACGTGAAGTTTTCGAGAGCGATAGCTTAACGTTCTTTGAGTCGCTTTCAAATGCCTTTTAATGTAACAGTATGAGAGGAAATTTTGGTTTATCAACTCTTCAATGGATTTTCAAAAAGTTCACAATGAGTTGAATTAATTACAACACTTTTGGTATGTAACCTGATTAGGAATTGCGTGTCGTAATTGATTGTCGCAAGCCAACAATCATTTTAGAGAGACGAATAGTAATTGCAACGTCAGAACGGGTATCAGTATGAATTGGGGCATCCATAAGTGTATCCATCTAACTATCGAAGATCAATACGATACGTCCTCAGCATCGTTTGTCAAGCTCGCTTCGGCGAATATTTGGAACTCACCATCACTGTTGTTAATGAAATATTCAGAGATTCTCGGATTTTTAAAATTTAACGTCAAGCAACTTCTGATCTGCACCAGCGTTTTATTCCATTAGCAGCAATTGGACGAATTTCAAATATACAAATTTAATTGGTTTTGGAGACACTTAAACAAGTTTTTCGATATTTTTCTGCCTTAACACTTTTTTTGTTTCTAGAAACTTAAAATTTTCTTATATAAAAATTATTACACAAAGCTTTTGCTATGACGAAATCGTTTAGTGAAAGCGACGTCACTGCGAGAGTTCCAATTTTGTTTAATTGTACAATTTTGCTCAACCTAGCGTTTTGACCAAAAAATAACTTTTTTAGAAAAACACGCAATTTTCTCTTTATTTTTGGAAATCTTCTTTATTGCAACTACTTGTTAGAAGCTTTTTACAGTTATTAATTAAAAAAAAAATTGGTAAAATGTTAAAAATCTTTCTTATCATTTCTAGTCTCATAATTCTCTACTCTAAGCTCCTAATGCAAGTATTTCTCGAACTGAAAGAAATTTGCCTGGAGGAAGTGTCGACTAATTGGTCGAATCGCGGAGAGATAAGAAAAGAGTTTTTTGCGTTGTGTCAAAGAAAAGTGTTGATGAGGTCATAGGCCGCGATTAAGACGGTTGCGTGGGTCGGTCGTTGCGAAAACGGCCCTGAGACTGCCAAAGGTGTCCATCAATGGATCGATTTTCCCATTTCCACATGTTAACACAACGATCTGTCGTCTTTGAACACATATAGAGCCGTTAGTTTGAGTGTTTATTTTCGTCGTGAAAAAGCACGATTTGGATAAAATTAACAAACAGTGTCAACTGCTCCCACACAACACCAACAAAATTGGTTTCTTTAGACGTAGATAAACCAGTCAAAGATCGGCGAGAGAATTGGTTACTGTGTGTAATCCGCCATAAGGAATTCGCGTTTGCAGGATTGTTCTCTTTGCACTTTTCGTAGAAAGCATGTCAGGGGAAATAAGTGGGAAATATCGGAAGAGACGCTTTTCCCGTCACCGACACGATCCCGGAAAACTTTAAAATTTCGTTGAACTCCTCCAGGAAATGGGTGCGTCGAACTTGGTCGCGACCAACAAAGGAAAATATGCCTGACAAAGTTCGAACTGCGAAAGTTGACGGTTTTACTGTTTTAGTATTGATGGATTTGCAATCAATCGAGAAAAAATAAATTTGTTGAGTTATCAACGCTCTTGTTCCGCACCTAACCTATTCGGCCTTAATTAATTAAAGTCCAGGAGTGTGGAAATGACATGAAAGCCCAATAAATTAAATAAAAGGATTCTATAGGACTTAGGGTGTAAATTATGGGGGTGTTTGAAAGAGCAATTTCACTGGTGGACATTGACCGTCTACCACGATGCACGCACGTGGTAACGTAAATGAAGACAAAGTAAATAATTTCGATGCTGCACAAATTCGAAATTAACTGAAGCGCGCCATTACTCACGCGTTATCTGACGTTAAGCAACTTGTAACAACCCAGTTAACACGGTTAGATGATTTAATTGAGCGATTGTTCCAGAAGACTTGCGACAAATGGACGTGTACTTCTGATTTATCTCTCTCGACTTTTGGTTATTTTCAGCTATTTATTTTCAACTTTTCCTCGTCTGAACCGCGGAGTTTTCTTCCTGATAATTGAATACAAACAGTTGGTGTTGAAACGAAACATCTGGTTATATTTGCTTGTGACTACTCACCGATTTGTCCTGATTTTAGAGCTTCACGCTTCGATACTTCAACAAAAATTGCGGAAAACCAATCAATTCTAACGTTATCAAAAAGCTGAAGCTTTTGGCGGAAATCGGTTCGATAAACTCAATGAAATTATTAATTTCGACGTAACAGTTGTAGTTGATTTAAGTTAATTATAAGCAGAAAGATGTTTGTTTATAATTAAGTACTCCTTGCTGCTACGGGAAAATTAACTATCCCTTATCTGACGTTAACGTACGATGATTAATTTGGGACGTGGCGCATTTTCAAGTTTTGCTAAATTTGTTTTCTTAGCAATACGTTTGCTCGTCATTCTAATTTCTGGCTCAACACGAAACTAACTACGTGACGAGAGAACCGCCTTTGCAAAATTAGGGCCAAACTTAAGTCATTTACGTGTCCCCGCATATTCGAGGGTTAATCCAAATTCCAGGATTTATCCATCAAGACCTTCATTACACGGAACCTTATTGTGCAAAGGATACAAAACGATGAATTTCTCACGACTTGCTCCAACAAACAATTTTTAATTACGAGTAATATTAAAAGAGTATAGAGAAACAAAGAAGGTATTTGAAACTTTGTATAAATAGCTCAAATAAAAAATATTTCGGTAAGAAGATCGAGCCAGTAGTGTCTGAAAGTTGGGCTGATGCGTTGGGTGTGAGGGTGGCATCAATTTTGCGAATTAGGCCATTTTCCGGACCGACTCGTTTTAATTTTTATTATTTGCATATTGCGCGTTCGCTACATAACATTTCGCCCGTACCTTTTTATTTAAAAAGCCCTCCTTAATTACCCTCGTTATTCAGGGTTTGTTCCGCTACATCAGATAAAAACTGTAAAAATCCACCGCGAGTTTCGCATTACACGATTGCATTCATAAATTTCGTCAAAGTCCCTAGAAAACTGGCTTATTACATTGTTAAATACTTAATCAACGATAGCAGCTTGAAGCGCCAATAATTAAATAATAAAACAATAATTTCCCTAAATAAACGCAACTAAGTAAATACGTTCGCATTGATAAATTTTTCAATATTACCACGTCATTAAAACCATCTGTAACTAGACGAGATACGCTGATTAGATCCCGACCCTGCTGTTTCCAATCAACGAAAAATATGCGAATTTTCCAATTTTTGCCACCTTTCCAATCACCGAAGCGATTTTAGGACGAAACAATCGTCTGTCCTTTACTAGAATTAACTTCCGTAATTTTCCAACCACGCACCGGAAAGGTTTTATGTTTTATTTCCGGCAAAGTTTCTTTCGGTAACAAACATCAATCACTATCAATCAAGTTGACGAAAAAAAAATTTGTGCCGCAACTCAACATTTTATCGAAGCTTACCTCAAACAATGATAATTTATTTTCATTAAACTTCTCCTAGTTGGCTCCATTAATGGAGCATTGTTCGCAAAAAGGGTTTATTTCGGCTCGACGCTATTTATCGACCTATTGTTGAGGCACTCAGCGATGTTGCGAAAATAATTGTAGGGCGATTTCGGGCGAACAAAAAGGGAAATTTCAGTTGCGCAGTTTGTCTTAATTGGGTCGAAGAAAACGTCATGGAGTGCTGCTATGTATTGTCTTCGATTTATCACTGCACCTTCGACATTTATCACGAGTGTCGACTTCTGTAATACATTTTTTATAGATGTTTGTGGGGGTTATATAAACTTGAATGGACTATAAATCCTTCGTGTTTTGCTCCTACTTTATAACATGCCAGACTAAATGTGTGTATTATTTATTTGTTTCGTTTGTGTTTTACTTACCGTTCGCCAAATCTTCAATCCGCATAGAAAGCAGGGGAGCTTATGATTACTAATTCGAACACAACTAGAGCGGAAGCTTACATCTTCCAGAATTAACGCAATTTCTATGATTCCATTGAACTCGCCAGTAAAAATGCAGTCAGCTTGCGAATTTGGCACGTAAAATTTAAATAAAAATCGTTTTGCAAACAACGAAGAACTGCAGAAGCAGAACCCCAAAAAATTTGTTGGGTTATTTGGCTACTAACATTTTATATAACACTTTTCTCTGATTATCCTCTTAAAAATTTCTATACAATTCAACTTAAAATTTTCTTACAGCGCTACTATAATATAAAATCCAAATTTAGGGTCAAGCCTCCAAGCTACCAAAAATTCTCTTTACTTCTTTCAATCCTGTTTTTTTTAAATATCGCACCAAATCTGGTAAACTTTTTCGTTCTGGTTGACCAAAAACTCCATTACAGCTGATACGAATTTTGGAAAAGCCAAAAGCGTTGTCTTCCCAGTTAGTCTTAGAGAACGTGAAAGTTTCGAGGAGAATAAGGAGGATGGAGTAGCATAAGTTTTTTCCTGCACTTGTTTCGTTACTAAGTCCCTTTCTGTGCACTGTACGGTTTCTGATTATTCCTATTTTTGCTTAAATAACTGAAAAAAATTATTGCTTGCAGCATTAATGAGAAATCTTAGAGAATCTATTGACAATTTAGTTGTTCAACTGATACCTAAAGTTTTCAATTTACCCCCTAATGTTGCAAAAGAAACACCAATGTTTTCAGTATTGAGAAAAGTTCTTGAGTTAATTTTTTTTATTGCCATCTTGAGTCCATTAAAGTTAATGGCAAGCACTTATTTTCACATTTGCATCATTGATTCGTTTTTTTCTTCTGGTTGTCTGAAACAAAAAAATTTAAGATTGAGTATAGTTTTTGTATTTTTTCTGTGTCTATCCCTAACTAAACTGTTTCTCCACCACCAAACTAACTCCGCAGTTTGAATGACCGTTAACTCTAAATCTGTCTTGTTGTCAGTATTGCGACACTTGGTGGAATTAATTGGAAAATTTACGGCCACTGCAGCGCATATTATTTATGCTACCATAATCCATATTGCCGGTCGTGTAAAGGGTCTCATTTACAGAGCTGTAATTGGGGAATGAATACCCGTAGGTTTGCCCCACGGCTGACTGGCGAGCTTCAATACTCAATCAATGAACAAGTGCTTGCAATTCCTCAACTTTTCAACTTCAATTGGATCAACAGAATTTTTCAAAAAAGACGCCATACTGTTTCAATTTATTAAAAAAAATAAAACACTGGCACATACACCCTTAAACTCCAGATACGAGAGCTAAATTCTCGTTTTTGTTGTGTTGAAAATTGCGGAATGTTGGCTGGATGTCGGTCCTTTATTTCCTGGATCTGTTGTCGTAAATACAGGCTCCGGCTTTGGGCGATGTAGAAAACATGACGGTCGCCGTTTGTCGGTCGAGTCCCTTGTAAAACTTCTCCTTCAACATCTTCGTGTATTTGTCGACATTCTCTGGAGGTAGTAGAGCAACAACGCATCCGCCCCAGCCGGCACCGGTTAACCGCGCTCCAAAAGTCAAGTCTCTGGATAATTCCACTAACCTGTCCAGCCGGGGATGACTGCACTCGTAGAGGTCTCGCAGGCTTTCATGACTTTCCGACATAAGTTGGCCCAAAGTTTCCAACGAATTTTCATCACACGCCCGTTGAAATTGGTGAACTCTAAGCGCTTCTGAAATGAAACGACCAACTTAACAGAAACTTAACTTTGAGGCAATCAAAAAAAACATTTTTTTAACGTTATTTGATTATCTGTTCGCCCACCTTTACTGAATTGTAAATATTTGTTAGGTTCGGAAAATTCAATAACGACGTAAATTTTACGGAGAATCTGCGAGGCGTAATAACTTAAGCGTTAGCACCCAATTTTTTTTATTAAAATTCATAAATAGCTATAAAAAATAATTGAAAATGATATGATCGCGTTAACGGATCTTTCGATGCTCACGAAATCAATGAGGGTCATAAAAAGAAGTGCCGGCAATAAACTAATAATAAATACATTTCGTCGGCGTACGCAACAGATAAATGTTTTATGCTTCGGCTATAAATTTCGCAATGTAATCCCGCTTTTTGGTAATGATCGATGTGGAAGAGGGCAAAAGGTCGTTTGAAAAATAAACAACAAAATAAGAAAATAATTAAATGTTCAGGTGAACGTAAATGCGTTGGTTTGAAGGTAAACGGCGGCGGAAGCAAAGATGTTTAATATTGCCGGATTTTTAAAATATTTAGGTTTAACGCAAAATAAGTTATTTTCAATATAAACAATTTCGAGCTTCATCGCGCAAAAATGCCGGAATGTGGCAATTTTGAGAAGAGCGTCGAGACGTAATTTTCCATTAGTTGAAGCGAATTTAGCCAGGCGGCTAATAGTGGTGGAGGCGCTGCGGAATCTGTAACACCAGAATTAACAATTTCGCAAACTAACACAAACATTTGGTCCATTTTTTGTTTTTTTTTTCAACATTGTTCCAGTTCAAATCTCCATACTAGTCCAGCAAGTTCTATCGCCATGATCCAGGACTAACAAAACTATTCTCTTTGCCTGAAAAGCGCATCAATAATGTAAGCAAGTTATGAACTTTTCGAGGATGTTGAAGAAGTTTTAAGAGGATAGACTTAAATAATTTAAAAAAATTCTAAAATGTACTTCTACTAAAGGGATCCAGAAGCGTTATTTCTTGAAATAGGAACAAAAATTTTGATAGACCCTCCAATAATTTTTACTTAATTTTACAAAAATAATTGCGCCATATGTAGCCAAGAATTTTCAAATCTGCCATCGTGCTCAACGAATATCTGTTAATAATGAAGAATTCACCCGGCGCATCCGCCATTATTGACCGACCACGGCCCGTGCGCAGTTTTTCCCCAATTGTGTCAACCTCAATAAGTTATTACTGGAATTTACGAGCTTATTTATCTTCGCGATTTGAGGATACCGATATAGAGTTTCGCAAAAGCGCAAGAAAAAGCTCCTTATGCAGTTAGAAGCTGTTTTACTGTCAATTCTAATCAACGCAGCGTGTTCTGAAGATTCCAACAGCGTCCGATAAAGTTAGTTATCCCGTGTATTTTTAGTTGAACAATCCATCATAATACGTTCTCCTGTGGGAAATTACGTTGCCAGTTAAAATTGTTAAGATAATTGCCGGACGCCGCAATTAACTTTATTTGCGAATATAAATAAAAATTCGCGACGTCTCTTCAAAAACCGGAATTATAAAAGCTCAAAGTATTATTCCCACCGGCAATTCTATGAGTAACTTTATAAAATTCCGCCACGCAACTTTCGGCTAAGAAGCTCCAATAACTCCCTTAATCGCCCCAAGTATCGCCATTAAAATATCCCGGATTTGCATAGAATTGCTGGGATACCTGCTTTACCTTCAGGAGATTTCAAATTACTTTTAATCCGAATTTAATTTAAAAACGGTAATTGAAAAATCCTCCGGTCGCGCCAGTAAATTTCCTCAAATTTATTGCGTGTACGATATACAGACTTTGACGTTAGCAAAAAGCAACCCAAAAGGAGTCTTTGTTCTTGTTAAACAGCAACAGTAAAAAACGTTAAGTGCTTACCTCGAAATACATGCAAAGCTCTTTGTTTCAACTTAAAGCTCTGCATGTGTCTTGTGTTTTGTGTCAGCGATGTTTCGTCCAACCGGTCGGAAGTAGTTTCCAGTTCCTGTATGACTTCCGTTTTGCTATAAGGAGCGTCGTGAAGTGTATTTTCTACAATGGATATCATCTCCGGCAGGTCGACTGAAAGCGCTTGCTGCAATTCACCCAGTTTCTTTATGCCCATCCAGTGCAAACCTCGCTTCTTCGCTATTATCTGCAAGTTTCGTGAAATTTACAAGACTGTTTACAAGTCACTGCCGCCAGTTTGCACTCCAGGGACTGGAGGGGTGGTAAGTCGACAGTCAAGGGACAAGATTTTCC
The DNA here is from genome assembly GCA_905333025.2 of Pyrochroa serraticornis. Taxonomy (NCBI): domain Eukaryota; kingdom Metazoa; phylum Arthropoda; class Insecta; order Coleoptera; family Pyrochroidae; genus Pyrochroa; species Pyrochroa serraticornis. The sequence continues at coordinate 33,479,329 of HG995154.1, read as the reverse complement.
AGTTAACGACCAAAGCGAATCTTCTTGCAAGAAAGACACGTCTCGGGGTTTAATGGCGCAAAAAAAACGAAATTAGCAGCTGTTGCTTGTTTACGTCCGGTGATTGATTTAGTTTTAGGACCAAAAACCTATTAACTGGTTCCATTTTAGAGGTGGCGTGCTCATCAATAATAATTATTGTTAAAAGCGTGTCAACAGCGACTAGGAAGCTTCCAAGGATTTGGCCTATTTCCTTACAATGCAGCGAAATAAATAGAGCAAGAAACGCGATTACAGTTTGCTTACCATTAATTAAGCGGCAATGAGGAAGGTAGAAAACTGGCGGCGGCGACGGGCTACAAAATCTCGCTATCAACACAAGAATTTTGTAACAATTTCAAAAGGACGCAGAACCCGGACGTGAAGTTTTTAGGCGTATGTCAAGTTGTTTTCGACAACATCGTAGTTCCGATTCTTAAACTTATTAAGTAAAGTGAGACCTTAAAAATAAACGGACAACGCTCTTTCCCTAATATGGTGCTTTTAACTGGAGCACAAAAATTCCAATATCTTTTCGGAGATTGCAACCTTCTGTTCGATTAAAAAATTTATCTCCAAACCGATTGTTTGGAAAAGCTTTATCTTGGATGAAGTGTTGTGGTTTTGTATGTGTAGCATCACGTAGACATTTTCGCTCCATACTACTTCAAGTTAGGACGACATCGACTAATTGAATTGTTGAGTTTCCTTACACAATACACGTATGCAAGAGAGTTTCCCCCCATGAAACTAAGTTTGACACAATAACAATTACGTAGAAACGAATTTAGTTTAACCATCTGAGCCACTGGCGTTTCTCACCCTATTTAATTAACCCTCATAAAATTCATCGACGTTTCTGCTGGTGAAGCTTCTCGAAATTCACAAAGCCAGCTGTCACGCGTTCGCAGATTTGTCCTAACATTGATAAAAGTTGTGTAGGTAAAAAGAAGCCGACAACTCTAAGCGTTCTTTGCCGGCGCAATTCTTCGGCGTCATATTGAAAAGGTATTAAGATTGTCTCTCATTCAGGTGGAAGAGTTTCAATTGTTTTTTTCCTTTTAGTTGCTGTCTGAAAGTTAGAATTTTATTTGCGACCTCTACGTGATTTCTGAAGCTTACTTTGAGGTCCTTGTCTACTTCTTTATTTGAATTTTATTTGCAGCAATAATTTTACTTATCTCCAAAAACTTTCATATACTTACATTTTAATTCAGTACTGATATTTAGTAAGTAACAATACCAGTAAGTCTCTTAACATTTTTTGAAACTTTAAACTTTTCTAGAAATAAAACAATTTTGCTCCAAACTCCAAGCGGGAAATGCATTTTTATAATTTTCACCCGGCGCATGCACCAATTTTGGGCATTCTCTAAAACTTTAAGCTTAAAGTGTCTAGAAAATTTCTACTTTACAATTTATTTCAATTTTTTCAACAATCTCTAGAACTGCTAATTCTCTACAGGAAATTTTTCAAAATAATTTTAATAAAACACGTGGGCCTAAAAAATTAATTAACAGTTTTTACCCCGCATTTCCACTATGCTAAATAAAATGTTAAAAATTTTTTAATTTAAGGTAAATTTTAGTTTTATAACAACCTTCACCATTGTGGTGGTTCTTAGGAATCTCACCGTTAAGAATAATTTTTATACAAAAAAATTAAAATTGTGCAACTTTTTTCACCCGGCGCATCCACCATTTAGAGCCATATTGTTCGGTGAGGTAATCCTAGATTCTCTCCCTGTATATACAAAAATATTTTTAAATCCTCTGCTGAAATAGAGTTTCAACTTCCTAAAATTCTAAACACTCAATTTTTTAGAGAAAATACGGTTTTGAATTGGCAGCAATTCTGAAAAAAATTTTTAGAATCTTCGAACAGAGAATAAACGAAAACTTTATAATAATTCTTGGAACCGTCGATGTTTAAAGAATTGAATACTAAGCGTAATTCTTACCACTTTAGACTCGATTTCTACTTCTGTCTTTTGTTGTGTTGTAATATTTTAAATTCTTTATGTTAAATTTCTTAATTGATTCAAAATTTCTCAAAACAATTGTCGCGAGATTAAGATTCGTCCTAATAATAACTAAATTCAGAACGAGGCAATAAATAACACTCTACGACCGTTTTATATTGGTTCAACAGCATTCTTTGGCATCAAATCAAAAAGCTACGATTTCTGTCTCAAGTTCAGACATTTCTTTGCACTTTGAGCGAAACGAACAGTTAAACTTGTTGCGTTTTTCATTAATCTGTCTTTTTCACGACTGGAAGTTTGCAATTTTATTTTCATCACTTGCATCCTTAAGCAAATTCTAGAAAGAAAACGTGTGTCGTTGCATTCTCAAAGAATTTCTACACGTTTCTTATTGCAATTTCAAATCCAATAGCAACTGATTTTGGATTGTTCATCTTCACAGCAAATGAAAATTAAAAAAATCTCAAACCCAAATAAATCCAATACGATAATAATTAATTAGCTCGGCCCGAAATTAGTTCAGACATTTGAGGCGTTTCAACTTCTATTTAATTAATCGAAACCATCGACATTCTTACCGTTTTTGCAAGTTTCGTAAAACAATTGTCACAAGGTAGAAAAAACACCCTACAAGCCCTAATCGTTTTACTGACACAGCAGCATTCCTTGCCACTATTTTTGTTGGAAATTCAGACACTTTCAGGCACTTGAAGGTTTCAGTTTTTCATTAATCCGTCTTTTTGCTTGTCTGGTTGGAAGTTTGCAGTTTTACTTGTTGAGATTTGAAAATTTTCCTGCAGCGACGACACTTCCTTAACTTAATTGAAGAAGAAAACACATGCTTGATAAATAAATAAATTTGTTCACTTGTAATAACAGTAAAAAGATTTTGTATGTTGTTAAGTGATGAGTTTTAAAGTAGGGAAAGTTTCACCTTTGATATATATTTAGCACCGGCAATGAGACGCTATCAGGATTAAGTTTATCGATACCGAACAAAAACCAACTCTTAAACTTTGTTGTTCATGCCAGTTGATTTGTTGAAAAAAATCGGCCATGTCAGGTGTAGAACTAAAATTCCACAAGAACTGTTTCTTGGATATTCGAGGGCAGACCCCCAATTATAGGTTTTGACGTCAAGGTTTTGCTCAAATTTGGATACTTCCTCGTGCTTTAGAAACTTGGAACAATATTTGTTAATTTAAAATTCTATAAAAGTTGTTTTTTAGATATTCGAAGGTAGAAACAAAATTATAGATTTTGACGTCATTGTCTTGATAAAACTTGAAAATTGTCGCGTGCGTCAAAACGTCAAATTATTGTAGCTACTGAATTAGTTTAGGCATCTTAGGCGTTTCAACTTCTATTTAATTAATCGAGATCATCGACCATCTTATTGTTTTTGAAAATTTTGTAAAGCAATTGTTACAAGGTAGAAAAAACACCCTACAAGCCCTAATCGTTTTACTGACACAGCAGCATTCCTTGCCACTATTTCTGTTGGAAATTCAGACACTTTCAGGCACTTGAAGGTTTCAGTTTTTCATTAATCCGTCTTTTTGCTTGTCTGGTTGAAAGTTTGCAGTTTTACTTGTTGAGAATTGAAAATTTTGCTGCAGCGACGACACTTCCTTAACTTAATTAAACAAGAAAACACGTGCTTCATCAATAAATAAATTTGTTCACTTGTAATAACAGTAAAGAGTTTTTGTATGTTGTTAAGTGATGAGTTTTAAAGTATTTGATATATATTTAACACCGGCAATGAGACGCTATCAGGATTGAGTTTATCGATACCGAACAAAAACCAACTCTTAAAGTTTGTTGTTCGTGCCAGTTGATTTGTTGAAAAAAATCGAGCCATGTCAGGTGTAGAACTAAAGTTCCACAAGAATTGTTTCTTGGATATTCGAGGACAGACCCCCAATTATAGGTTTTGACGTCAAGGTTTTGCTCAAATTTGGATACTTCCTCGTGCTTTAGAAACTTGGAACAATATTTGTTAATTTAAAATTCTATAAAAGTTGTTTTTTAGATATTCGAAGGTAGAAACAAAATTATAGGTTTTGACGTCATTGTCTTGATAAAACTTGAAAATTGTCGCGTGCGTCAAAACGTCAAATTATTGTAGCTACTGAATTAGTTTAGGCATCTTAGGCGTTTCAACTTCTATTTAATTAATCGAGATCATCGACCTTCTTATTGTTTTTGAAAATTTTGTAAAGCAATTGTTACAAGGTAGAAAAAACACCCTAGAAGCCCTAATCGTTTTACTGACACAGCAGCATTCCTTGCCACTATTTCTGTTGGAAATTCAGACACTTTCAGGCACTTGAAGGTTTCAGTTTTTCATTAATCCGTCTTTTTGCTTGGCTGGTTGAAAGTTTGCAGTTTTACTTGTTGAGAATTGAAAATTTTGCTGCAGCGACGGCACTTCCTTAACTTAATTAAACAGGAAAATACGTGCTTCATCAATAAATAGATTTGTTCACTTGTAATAACAGTAAAGAGTTTTTGTATGTTGTTAAGTGATGAGTTTTAAAGTAGGGAAAGTTTCACCTTTGATATATATTTAACACCGGCAATGAGACGCTATCAGGATTGAGTTTATCGATACCGAATAAAAACCAACTCTTAAAGTTTGTTGTTCGTGCCAGTTGATTTGTTGAAAAATATCGGGCCATGTCAGGTGTAGAACTAAAATTCCGCAAGAATTGTGTCTTGGATATTCGAGGGCAGACCCCCAATTATAGGTTTTGACGTCAAGGTTTTGCTCAAATTTGGATACTTTCTCGTGATTTAGAAACTTGAAACAATATTTGTTAATTTAAAATTCTATAAAAGTTGTTTTTTAGATATTCGAAAGTAGAAACAAAATTATAGGTTTTGACGTCATTGTCTTGATAAAACTTGAAAATTGTCGCGTGCGTCAAAACGTCAAATTATTGTAGCTACTGAATTAGTTTAGGCATCTTAGGCGTTTCAACTTCTATTTAATTAATCGAGATCATCGACCTTCTTATTGTTTTTGAAAATTTTGTAAAGCAATTGTTACAAGGTAGAAAAAACACCCTACAAGCCCTAATCGTTTTACTGACACAGCAGCATTCCTTGCCACTATTTCTGTTGGAAATTCAGACACTTTCAGGCACTTGAAGGTTTCAGTTTTTTATTAATCCGTCTTTTTGCTTGTCTGGTTGGAAGTTTGCAGTTTTACTTGTTGAGAATTGAAAATTTTCCTGCAGCGACGACATTTCCTTAACTTAATTGAAGAAGAAAACACGTGCTTCATAAATAAATAAATTTGTTCACTTGTAATAACAGTAAAGAGATTTTGTATGTTGTTAAGTGATGAGTTTTAAAGTAGGGAAAGTTTCATCTCTGATATATATTTAACACCGGCAATGAAACGCTATCAGGATTAAGTTTATCGATACCGAACAAAAACCAACTCTTATAGTTTGTTGTTCGTGCCAGTTGATTTGTTGAAAAAAATCGGGCCATGTCAGGTGTAGAACTAAAATTCTACAAGAATTGTCTCTTGGATATTCGAGGGTAGAAACCCAATTATAGGTTTTGACGTAAAGGTTTTGCTCAAATTTGGATACTTCCTCGTGCTTTAAAAACTTGGAAAAATATTTGTAAATCTAAAATTCAATAAAAGTTGTTTTTTAGATATTCGAAGGTAGAAACAAAATTATTACTTTTGTAATCTGGATCAAATTTGAAAATTTTCTTGTGCGTCAAAACTTCAAATTATTGTAACTACTCTTGTTTTATATTTTTCTTTTAAATTAAGCCCCGACTCTACGGTGATCCCTATATAGGTCGAAGAAACCAGCAAATCGCAAAACGTTTTGTAGAAGAAAAATAAACATGAAACATAAAGTAAACAGCATTGTCGTGCAAATTCCGAATCACATCAAAAGGCTCAACGGGCTTTATTGAATAGGCTAGTCATTCGGCGAAGACGCAATATGGAAACGAAAACATGAAAAAACGATGCTTTTGAACTTACATCGTTGCAACGAACGATACAGGCAAACGAAGAAAGCGAAATTAAAGTAAACGCTTCGCAAAATTTGAATTTCCCAATTATTGTTTACCTCCCGTTATTACCGCCGCCCTTTTCTAATCAGGCAATTATTTGCGGAATTTTTGGCGTGTACGCCGCCCATTAGGACAACGTATCGAGTTTCTCGAGTGAGTGGACGATTAATAGACGTGTCAAAAGTTCTATCGACGAAAATGCCCCGAAATAGTTTACAACCCTTTGGCGAGATCAATAGGCCAGATAATCAGTAATTCAATCATGACGTCTCGTCTTTCGCAATTTCAATTAGTCCAAAGCGTCGAACCCTTTAACCCCGTGTCAACTTGAGAATTGTCGAGTCGAGAACAGGACGGTAACGTCGAATCGGTATAGGTGAGCAATTCAGAACGACTCCCCGTTGATGGTGGATTATTTTAGACAATATAACAGTACTAAACATAAACTAAATCGATTCGAACACGAGAGAAAGGGGCGACACCACAATATTCGCATTGTGTTACGTAAATATTTGGACGCGTTCGCCAAATCTCGTTATGAACAAGAAAATTGTTGTTGGTGTTATATCGATTTTTTTAAATTAAAAATTAAAATTTAATTAACTCACCTGGCCCGCTAGCCGACATTCGACTACTCTGCAATTGTAATCTGCCGTGGCAGCTTTGTTGAGTTCGGCGAGACTGTGGGCGATGACGAAAACAGCTCCTGTAGGCAATGTGACATCGGTCGATCTCAACGGAGAAAATTCAATAAACTTAGCACATCCTGAAAATATCAACAACGTAATTATTAACAAGTGAGGCGTTTAGCGGGTATCCAGGAAATTTAATTTCTATTCCAATTCGTTGCTGATACGTAACGAAAAGTCATGAACAATAGGTGTTGAGGGCGGAGCCGGTGGTAATTGCAAATATCACGAGAACTTTTTAATTTATATGCATGTATTTTGCACGTTTGGGACCGGAAACTCGACAGCAGACTTTAGAAATAATCTAAATTTTCACGTCGGGGATAGTACGTTGAGGAAAATTCGAAATTATAACTGTAATTTTGTTATTTCCGTCATTTTCACGTGGTACCGAGACAGTTAACAAAATTTGATGCTGAAGTGAAATAAGGACTAAGATTATCATTACTGAAAAAATCGATAAAATTTCATTATTTTCACCCGGCGCGTCCACCATTTATGCTGGCGATAAAATGCGTTTTCCTTTTGTACCAGTTCCTAGGTCCTTCATCGCAAATTTAATTTAAAATAATTTCGTTTCAAAATTGCCTTGCAAGCGCCTTCACTACTTTTATTAACGCAAAACTTCTTTTTGTTTAGTGGAGTTAGTACAGATGAGTCATCGCAGCGTAACGAAAACTGTAACGGGTCGTTCTTTAAGTAGTGACACATAATATTAAAAACCCTTAGTATTGTTTCCCTATTACAGTTAGAATAAACAATCTTCTCGATTTTTACATTGCTGTTGTAGTGGAAAGCGTAATTTACATCATTTTTAAACTCGGTCAATGTAAATTTATTTTAATAGAAAGAAAAATTTGAGGAACTTGGAAAAAAACTGAACCTAAATTATTTCTCTGTATTTAAATATTTTACTTAACCAGTGAATTATAATTATCTCAAAAAGAAGAAATATGAGGTCTTGTTAGGAAGCTTTCAGAAATTGGAAAATAATTAAATGAATACCATTAAAACTTGCGTCTTCTTTACAAGCAAAACTGCCCTTTCTAATGACTCCACAAGAAAGATTTCTCCCGTTTAAGATTCAAAACTGTTATTAAACCTAAAAAATTTGTTTAAAGTATTCAAGTGTAACGCACAACGTTAAGAAATTTAACTGAAAATTTAATTTTATATTCTCGACAAATTGTTGCATTTTTATAATTGCAATGTGTTCTACAAGCCATTTGTGCTGTTTACCATAAAAGCTCATTTCAACCAGTTACGAACAGATATCTGTCGTCTACACTCTGAAAGAATATTTACTTTTTTACAACATTAAAGCTTTCCAGAATTACATTTTAAAATTAGTTTTCGCTCGTTGAATCTACCATTTGAGATGCTTATCAGAAAATTTGACTTTGACAATTCTGAGTATACTCTCGATATTCTTCAGCTTCGAAACGTTCCAGTTTGCAATAAATATGTGATTTTCATTTTTTAACGTTTTTTAGGTTTCAAAACAATTTTTCAATAAAGCTGCAAACTTGAAACGAGATTTTATAGTTTTCACCCGGCGCATCCACCATTTGTGCTTTTTATCAGAAAATTTCATTTTCACCAATATCGAACAAACTTGTGGCCCCGTATGTGCATCGTAAAATATTTTAGTTGAATTTAATTGAATTTTTAATTTATCGCAGTTAGATAGGGGCGACTAAAACGCCACCTAAATTTTTTTCGTGAACGAAAAATAAAAATAGCAAAAATTGTGCAGCTAAAAACTTTGTTTTCTACGATTTCTCATAAGAGGCGGCTCCAAATTTGTATTTTCGCTTCTTTTAAAAATTTTTTTTCGAATTACTTGAAGAATTCTAGACAATAATAGCGTTGGGAGTTGTAAATGTATGTTTCGGAATAAAGGACTAGCTGCTAATAATATTGATCTGCCACCAAAACTCGAGTTCAGTGTAACGGACTGGATTGATCATCACGTAAATGCAAATTTGTGGCCTGGATTTCAGATGTCAACGAGCCTCAAGGAACAGAACAAGAATTAAATTTATACCGAGATTATAAAACAAATTTTTTTTTGCCTACCTCAACTTGATTTATTGTCATGCCCTACGCACGTCGGAACATTCATCATGTATTGCCAGTCGCAAATACCCACTTATGCAAGAACATGTGCCTCGCATTTTTCTATCCTGAAACCACCTTCACCCCGGATTCCGAAAGACATTTCCAGAAATTTCCATTCAACCAAATTATTTTCTCCCTATTCGCTTAACCAGGTAGATTTTAACGACATCCTTTCCAACATAAAGGTATCCAATAGTAACATTGCCATTTCAACCCTTAAAATTTTTTAAATCCCCGGATTAAGTAACTCAACTCGTTTCAAATTTAACATTATTGTCCGTCTCATTTGTTTGGGAAAGTTGAACCTCAATTCCAATTTATTGTCAGAAGGGTGCTGTAATCCAATTAAACTTTCTCTGTGCTCGCTTTAATAGCGTAAAATACCGAAAGGAAATTGTCCACAAATAAGAGAAAACGACAAACATGGCAAGAAGTCGTAAGACGGTTCTCTACGCGACTGGCATTAGGAACGCTACCGATGATCGAGTGCTCTTGGACGTCCTAAATCTTCGGAGCACGAGATTTTCAGCCAAACAAAAAGGCGTTATCGATCATGCCGATGACGGCCCGTTCGATCGAATTTTCCAACGAGTTTTTCAGCAACCGACGATTTGTGCGGCCACCTGTTAAACTATGCACGATGCCTTAATTAACGAGAGCTTTAGCTCAGTTTGTTGCCAAGTGAAGCTGCAGGTAACAGAAGCGAATTTTAATTACGGAAAAGTATGGATTTCAGGCAACATTTCTATTAGCTTCTAGAAAGCTTTGGGTTGACCTTTCAAAATAAAGAGGTTCAGCAAAGGAAATCTGCATGTCAGTTTGTGAGGCAGGATTTTAAATGAACTGAGAAAAGTGGATCAAATTTATCTAGAAATTTTTGATATTTGTCTAATTTTGTCCTGAATCTCGTAAATCGTCCGAAAGCCCTTAATTCTGGTGAGGAACTTTCTAGGGGATCTTAGCTAAGATGAATCTAAATCCGATAATACCTGCTTTCGCCAACTACATTAACAATTCAGAAAGGTCGTATTATTAAGTTATTATTTTGCTATAAGTTTCCCCAATCTCGATAACTGGCCTGGTTTTCCTTTGTTTCCTAAAATTCTGGAATTTTTTCAAATAACTTTTATATTTCTTGACGAAAGAAAAGTTGAAAGAAATTTTTTCAATTCCCAACCGTTGAGTCGGCCCACAAACTAGCTGAAAAGCTTCGTTTCGGCCATTTAAGCTTTTACTTCATTCTTTCACTCTCCGGAACTGTACGGCATCACATCGCGCCGAAATCGCGTTCCGCATATATGAAACCTGAGAAGTTTTCAGAAACAACATGTTTTGTTTCACGCCCCAGTGACTTTTCAGGAAAACACGCAGCACTTCCTGCGTCTAACAAAAAACAACGAAATATTTTTTTCAGGAATCCATCCGAATTTCGCAATAACAATCATTACCAATATACTTTCCCCCACCTCCGATCCGTCATGAAACATCGAGAGCTCCAACGAACACGCCATCACTATCCATTGACCATTTTACGGTCTATAGCGTAAAGCTCGCAACTTCCGCGAATATCACAGAATTCGCAATTTGCAGGGCAACTTCAAAGCCGGAACGACGACACAAAAGCTCGCCTCGCACACGCTATCGCAACGAAGCTCCACTTTTTCTTTTTGTTAAAGCTTCCCAGATAATTTCAGCGTATTGGTGAGTAATTGCGAATTTAACTACCAAATTTTTGTGAGAAAATTAATTGCGGAATGTTGAATGTTCCTGAAGGAACTGAAAGAGTTATTTTAGTAATTTTCCCGAAAGTGTCACTAAATTTGTTAATGTTAAGAAGCGCAACTTTGCATCGCTTTACGCGTTTTCAACGGCATTGATGAGCCGTTATTATTATTGGAGGTGTTTCTAGAAATGAGAAGAGAAGTCAGCAAACGAAACAATTTAAACTTCGCCTTGACTTGTTTACGCTATTGTAGGTCTTAAAGAGGTCAACACTAAAACACAGTGGCAGGCGACGAATTTGATTAGCGACAATTTGTATGAGAGAAAATGTTGTTGGTTGTTGCGTGCCGCCACCGGCGGTGGTAAAATTGAAATTTTAGGGTTACTGCCGAGTGTAGTGGCCATCTAAGTAATTCGTTCCAAGTACCTGGGGCGGAAGAAAATTTATCGCTTTCAGTCCGCTACTTAAAAAAAAGCGCTTTTAGTTAACAATTTTTCACGTCCATTTTAACGCGTGTTCCCGGCAATTAACACGAACAAATCGTCGTTGCTTTGAAAAACTCCTGAAAGTTTTTATTAATAACCATTTAATCTTACTCTGGTGTCGGAAGCGATGTAAACTTAGACTCGAGAGCGAAAACTCACGCCATTCATCAAACGAAAATGGATTTCGCCAATAGATTTCGTTACGTACAAAAGCTCGAGTTTTCATAAATAATTCATAAGTTAACACTATCACAAACATATAACAAAGATAACTTACCCTCGGTGGCTAAAAAAGCGATAGCTTGGTCCATTCCGCCTCCCTGAGTGCCGATATAACGTTCACATTCCGCGCACAAATCCGCAATTTTCTTTTTGGACATCGAAAACTGCAACATTAGAAAGTCGGTGAATATGCACGTCACATCGGGATAATTCCGGGATAAAACAGTCGACGGTCTCTCGTTTTACTTTATAGCAAACATAAATTCGGGAAACGGCTTTGTATTTTTCTACCTTCGTTCTTTGGGTTAACCAGGAGCTTTCATGATGATAACAATTTACGACTAGCTACTTATAACTTTAATTGCGATTTAGAAGCTTCGAGCGGAACCAAAAGCTTTTATTGTTCGACTGTTATTAAATGAAAGAGACATAACAACCAAATTACGTCGCTTGAATTGTATCAAGAGATCTCTAGGTTTAGGGAGGACGTTAACAATTTCAGTAGATTGCTACCCGTTACGCTTTCCAGAAACTATCCGCAACTTTGAATGAAATTAAACAGTCGACGGTTCAACTCCGTTATCCAAGAATTAAAATTTCTTCCCGCAGACACATCCAACTAAAAGACATTTTCCCGACGGCGCCAAATTAACCAGTTACAAGGGTAACGTTAGGGGTGGCTTGACCACTTTTTGATTCTCGCATTAAATTTAAGGGTATAATCCGAAAAGCCACGCAAACAATTGGGGTACGTCCAAGTTTTAAATTGCGATCTTATCGGGGTGAAAGTTTCAAATTATTGAAATTTTTTTTGAGGCTTTTTAATTATTACAACCCCAATGTTAGATTTTGACTTACGTTGTGTGTGTGAGCGGTGGCCAAGGCGGCAGCGCTCACCAGGGCGCTGCTGCTGGAGAGGCCCGCGCTTTGAGGAACGGTTCCATTAACGAGAACTTTCATACCTTTGACGACGACGTCCTTGGGTAGAATGTCGAGAATTCCCTTAACCCCACACAGGAAGTATTGATGCCAATCGGGACTTCCGTCGCCCACCGATATGCTTAAAACGAATTGGGTTAATGCAGAAAATTGCATGACAGAAGCGTGACGTATCTTCCGGTTGTTAACGAAAATCGTCAGATTTTTGTAACATATGAAGAGGGTCAATTTATTGTTAAGAAACTGTAAAGAAGAAAAAATAACGACTACGAGAACTTTTTATCAGTTTTTGAAATTAAGTTTAGAGAAAATTACTTGAGAGTTTAAATTAAGTTAATTGAGCAATTATTCTACGAAATTCTCTGTTTTATGTTAAATTATAGTCGCTGCTTGCAAAAATGGTGGAGGCGCCGGGCGAAATTGGATGCACTTTACGAAACTCTATAAACAGTTACATTCCAATTTACTTTTATATGGGGGCCAGCTAATAGCTTTAAGAATCTTATCCGGTAAAAGTTTGCTGTAAGAGCAACGAATCGAACGGTTATGGCGGCCGTTACTTGAAGCTATCGGTAACGTTAGCACCACGACTTAACAGGCAACTCCTACATGTGTGTTATATCGATTTGATCCATTTTCTGTTCCCTTATATAGTTGCTGAATGAATCGAGAAAATTTCCTTTCAGTAGAACCTAAGACGTCTTCCGGACCCTGACTCTTCTGAAATTTACTATTAAAATTGATTACAGAGCTAAAAAATTAAAAATTTCTTGTTCGATAGCCTCAAGAAAATGTGAAAGTACAAAATCCGAATAGTAAATTAATTCTCAAGTAATTGGTCTTTGACTCAAAGATCTAGTAAAATATTTACTTAACAAAATTTAATTTGTGAATTATTTTTTGTGCAACTTCTGTGAAAATGAAAAAAGATTTTAACTTTTTTATTTTGATCAATTTTTTTCCTCATACGTATCAGGAACCGCCAAATCGTAATCTGTTATCTAATCAAAGTCGTAGAACTTGAAGTCAATAAACTAATAATTTCCTCAAAACAATCAACAAACAAGGAAAACAGTAAAAAACGATAAAAGATAACATACGAAAAATTTTTCATGTCGGTTTCAAAAGGCGGAAACCCCGAATCCAAATTTTGCAACCGAAGAATTTTGTCTTCTTCCTCCGCCACCGCTAATATTATATCCTGTTCGAGAGCCATCGGACACACTCCATATCCGCAATAATCGATATGCTCCCCTATAAGATTGACTCTACAAAAAAAAAATTAAATTAAATTAAATCCTCATATTTTTTTTTCCAGAAGCGCCTCCGGGATTTTATAATAAGCTCCTACCTTCCAGGTACACGAACGAAGAAATCGGGTTGTTTCTTGAATCGAGCGGCAAATTCATCGGTTAGTTTCAGGATGCGATCCGATTGGATTAATTCGTGGATGGGAACGTTGCCGCTTGCTTCCGATGACATTTTAGAGCTTTCAAGCTTGTGCTTGATTTATTTGATGATCGATTGAACGAAACGTTGTTAAAGTAATTATAGTTCGTGGCGCTGTCCAAATGCACTTATCTTGTTCACAGTATACACACGTCACATGAGGATAACCCAGATGGGAAAACGTGGACAATTATGGATAAGAATCGAACCAGCGCCGCCATCTACGTGCGAATAGCAGCACTACGAGCTTTACGGGATAGAAAACCTTAACAGTTAGAAGCTTCAAGTGGAACAAAGTGGGTTAAGTTCGTGAAGAGGCCGCATCATGTATCAATTCCGGACTCCGGAAAATTGTAGATGCTTCCGGACTATTACTAACGATATTTTTGTTTTTTATTTCTTCCTACTACTGTTTGGCACCAATTTCCATTTTAAAAAGAAAATTAATAACTTTTTGAATATTTATTGTGTGAATGTGCATATGATTGTAATTTTCAGTAGATACTTTTTAATACTTTTACCGTTTTCTTTGTTTATAAAATCAGTTTTGATACTGTAATTGGTAAAGGATGCTTTCATACATTTAACTTTTTATTATTAAATAAACGACACAAAAAGCAAAACTTATTGTCAGGCTTTAAAATTATTAAAACACAATTATAGTAACAAGTGAATGAAGTGTATGAAAAAGGTTACGTATCAAAAAAAAAATTAAAAAATTAAAACTAAAATGAGCTAAATAAAATAAATGAATACAAGTTGATTAACTAATAATAAAATTTTGCGTAAATATGCATTGAGCCACTTTATTTAGATATTTGTTATTCAAATGTTGGAAAAGTATAATTGTAAACCGTAAATAAATTTAAGAAATGTTGAGGAAACTGCAAATTCTATAAAATAGAAACAAAAACAGAAACAATAGCAACAACTAAAATTCAGTCTGTGTTGAGACTAATTTAATGGAATATTTCAACCTATTTTCGTCCAGTGAGAAGGATGATCCAATTTTGTTTTATCATATGAGGTGGAACACAAAATTTTGTTCTTATACAAGAAATTTCACAAGTTGCAAATTTTCCTAATAAAATTTCTGGATTTATCTTTGAGAGCATAATTAGGTAGTGAAACAAGTTATAAAGAATAATTTTTATAAAATAGGTCTACATGAAAATCGGATTTTTCAAGTAGAAATTTACGTAATTACTATGTAAGAAATTTCTTGTAATGTTAACTAGCTATAATGAGGTAAAATTATGGTAAATTTTACTTTAAAAACAAATTAAAAGCCCAATGTGTAGGATGTGCCAGAATTTTTTGTTCAAATTATTTTTATATGAAAGTGTAAGTACATTTAATTAAAAAAAACATTTACCAAACTCGTTGCAAGCAAATCTTGTAATTTAAATTGCACGACAAAGTTCCTTTATCAGGAGCTAGCAAAAAAGGGAGTGAAGATATTAATGAACATATTCAATGCGCAAGACTAAAAACAGCTGAAATTATATTAATACTGAAAAATTGCATAGAAAACTAAATTCCGATACGGACCCTCCAACAGTTTTTATTCAGAAGCGGTCACTCACTGAGTTTATCAAGTTATCAATGAAGCCCTTAAAAACAAAGAATTTGGTACAATAACCTTTCTAGACAGACCCTTGAAGGTCTTTTGTTTAAAATAAAAAATATACTACCCATATCTTACTTTAACAACAAGGGTAAACCGAGCAGAATCTGATAACTTTACTGGGTATCAAAGCGGACGTTTTTCAAGGTAGTGAAATGGGACCATTTGTGCTTTACACCTCCAATCTCCCAACAACCATAAATTTAAAAACAGGAATATTTGCAGACGATACAATTATTCTTGCTGGCGATCAAAATCCAGCAGCATCTTCCAGTGAACTGCAGAATCATTTATATAAACTTCCTGCGTGGCTAAAGAAGTGGAAAATAAAAATAAAAAGTCTGTGCATGTAACTTTTACTTTAAGAAAAGATTAATGGGCTAATAATACTTTAATCTACCAATGCAAAACATTTAGCCCACTTAGACAGCAAACTCACTGGAAGAAATGTCATCAAAAAGAAAATTTGAACGTAGAGAATATTTACTGGTTGATTGAAAGAAAGTCAAACTCATCTTTGGAAACTAAATTACCTTTATCTAAAACTGTCATCAAACCAATTTGGATTTACGGAGCAGAACTCTGGGGATGTGCGAGTAAGTCCAATTTGGCAATAATTCAAAGGAGTTAATCCAAGATTTTGTGGACAATTACAGACGGCACTTTAGCGATTGACCAATCAAACACTGAATGCTGATTTTAATTTGTCATTTTAAATGAAAAGACTAAAAACAAAGCATAAAACATAAAAAATTAGAGAGCCACTACCATATTTTGCTACACTCAGTATTTGATGAACACGTTGTTAGGAGGCTAAAAAGACAATGGTCATCAGACCTATTAAATGGTTAAAGAGGACCCAACGGTGGAGGAGTTCTTGTAATGCCACAGGTATCTTTTAAGACATAAAATTTCTTCATAGGATGGGTGTATTGAGATGTGTAATGCATTTGTAATTTATTAATTCGTTGCAAAAAAGAGACGCACACCAGTGAGTCAGCTGATGAGGAAAAAGCGCACCAACAACCTCTCTCTCAACACAAGACGGGAAAATAACGCACATTCGAGTTCACCTTATTAAGTTGCACAACAGTTTTTTTAAATTTTTGTTTTGTTTTGCATTACATGAGGAAAATTGCGCACTTAAAATTTCTTTAATATTTTGATGAGGTTAGCAATGATCACCCAGGAGTAGCAGGAAAAATATTGCTTCACCTCTTTTTTAAATTACGTGGCATTGCGAATGTTGTAACGCATTTTCTTGTAATTTTAAACTCCTCCACAATAAATCAATTATATTAATATCTAAAATATCAGGCACCCAATTTCACAATAATCACAATAATGCCAGCGATAGGGTACCACTCAATTATATTAATATCTAAAATAGCAGGAGAAACTCACTCAATTTCACTGTAAACACAGTAATGACAGTGCTATGCACTGACTATAACCCAACCGGATGCTTGTAAATAAAAAAAGGAAATTTAGTTACCAAAAACTAAATTCCTAACTCAGCTGACACGTAATGTCTGAAATTTGAGAATTAAGCGCTTTGTGCATTTATTACCCCGTTGCAGAAATTACATTTAATTTTTACGACAATTATTGTTTTAAAATTGAATCATTTTCGACTTTTTTTAAATTTTAAATATAAAGTCACTTGAAGTTAAATTACACAATTGAGTATAGCTCCTCTACTTCCAAAATTAAAAGTAGCAAGAAAGCAAAAGAATGAAAATTAAGACTTTTAAATGTAGGGATTTCGTACGAATTTTTTAATATTTTTACTTTTTTTCTGTTAAAATTATTAAAGAAATCTAACAATAAGGATAACAATGAGTGGTTTTTTGTAAAATTTTCTTCTGTAGATCTAAGAATTTTGTATGAAAATATTTTTTAATTTTACAAAATTTCTCATCAAATTTTTTGATTAGGTACCATTCTCTATAATATAAAGAGAATAGACTCATTCGTCTTATTATTGCAACTTTTTCGTTTTTAGTTAGATATTAATCCGTTAGTTAGATAAAATTTTCCTGTCATCTTCTAATGAAGCGTACTTACTTAGTAAAATTTCAGCTTCATCTCCTTTTCTGGATTATCAAGAATAATTTTTAAAATCAAAATTTAATTCGATTTTTAACATTTCTTCTTTATTCAACGCGTTTCTGATTAAATAGCAAAACAGTTAAAATAACAAGCAAAATTGTGGTTAGTTCTGAATTTTTTAAAAATAAATTTTGAATCATTCACCAACTCTTCTCTACCAATTATTTTCAGAGATCGCCTCCTAACAAGACGATTGATTGTGAATTAACAAGGATCGATTTTTGCGTCTTCCGCCACAAATTAAAAGCATCTTCCCCACAAGCGAACAAACAGGAGCGATTGTGGCAATTTCCTGCCGCCATGGAGATAATGACACGGAAACAATCGACATGAATAAATGGCGGACATTATGAGCGAGATCCAGGAATGAAAATGTGGCGTAACGAAGTTATAGTCATAATAAAAATCCAGTTTCTGCAAATACAGCAGTTCTAACCCCCTTACACTGATAAAACGCAAACGGGGATTTAGCAAAGCCTGCCGGAATCGGTTACATACAATATGGATACAAGCACCCGACCCGCTATATTTTCCGCGTGGCTACACGTTAATTTGCTTGCACTGTCGTACCAGTTCTGACCTTTCTTCCATCATCGCTCACGTGGAAGATGTCGGGATTTACCCTGCACGCAGTTTAAAATTGGATTCTACACGGCAGTTGGATCGCCCCGCTATAAGTTTAAAGTGTTTGTTGTTGTTTGGTGGAGGCGGACGTTGGAGTCCGCCCCTGACACAGTTTTAATATTTCTTAATTAAACCCGAATGGATAGTTAAAAATTATGGATGGGGGAGGGAGGAAGAAGCGGTTTCTTGTCTGTTTGCGAAAGGGCGCAATTAATTTCGGAAATCTGTCGATAAGTCAAGTCGCGTCCCCGTGATCATGTAGCGTCGGTATATTATTTCGTTTAATGGCCAGCTAGGGGCCCTAACTCGATTGTAATCCGTCGGGTTGGGGGAGTAAATAGGCTAGTGCCAAAAATCATCGCTGCGCGTAATCACGTGATATATGAGAGAATCTCGCGGTTAATTCCTGGGGTTCGTCCGGACGCCCTTTGGCTTGACGCCAACCGACCACTTTTCATTACCCGCCGGCAGAGTTATAACAGCAAAAAGTGGAAAACACGCCCCTAAACCACTCGCGAATAACATTAAAAATTACATAATTCAAAATCACGGTTCCGGCTTGTGACACTTGTCTGCGCTCGTACCAAATGGCTACTTCCGATTTAAAATGTTCGAACGGGGAGGAAATGCTTTTCGGGATGATTCACTGCCCTTTCGTTACGGAAACCGAATAACGGCACAACGACGAAAACAATGAAAACAGCTTTCTTATTTACCACCACAAATCTGATGGTCTGTGTCTTCCGGTCAAATCGTTCCACTCAATAATTTATGTTTTCTGGACGCGATAACTCACAACTGTATCGAAGTTGTAACGGAGAAAATAACAAGCATAAACAAATTTTATAGCGATAAAAGGAGATTCGACGAAAATCCGTAAGTTGCCCCTTTCCTCGATCGGGGTTGGGTTCGATAAAAACGGGCGACTGAAATACAGTTCCGGGAGGACGAAACTTTTTAATTAAGAGTCGAGCTCTATATTTCAGGCTGCGAAATTAAAACATCGATAGTAATTCCATTAACATCAATTCTTATCAAAGGAAGTAATCTCCGGAATCAACTGATTAAAAAAGTTGTCCTCAATGCAATCCTGTCTGGGATCGCCTTGTTTAATGCGATTGAATTAAAGATTGAGTTTAAAATGGGCTCTTAATCAATGTCTCCACTTCATTACGCGTTAGATCACCGATAAACCTACAGGACTGTTTTCCAATCTTCACCTTTTTACACTCGAATTCGACAGAACGGGCGCGACCTCCAACCCAAAGCGAATGTCCATCTGTCACAAGGCTGTTTCGCACATTAATTCATTCACGGAAATTATGGCGGAACCCTTTCATTCAATTATAGAAACAAATCTCGACCACCCGGAAAATTTCAAATACCTAAGTACCCAGAATTCCATAACGTAGACCCTAAAGGTTGTTGAACATGTTAAAAAAATGTTTGCCCCTGTTTCAGGGACTTTTTAGTAAATTGAGATTTTTTTTGTTAACCTTCTTGACCAATTGGGTGAAGTACAGTTTAATACACCTTTGAATCTTCTTTTAGACGTCCTATCAAATGTCCTTTACCAAATTTCTTAAATTTTGTTAAAATATGCAAATCAAATTTTTTAGGACATTTGAAACTCGATTTTCAAGCGCAATTGGTTCTATGAGAAGTAATTTTTTTAAACCTAATAAAATTGCTTCTCTTCCAAGGAAACCTTCCCCCAGTTCTTTCGGGAATCTGTTAATATAAGAAACTAATGTCGGGATAAAACTGGACATATTTAATAAAAGCCACGTAATTTGCAACTACCGAAGGAGAAAATTGGACTAGCGAGAAAAGCCAGAAAACTCCAGATCTGGAGATGAATTTGCGAAAACCCCCGCAGAAAGTGACAAGGATCATTATTGCCGATTCAGTGTTTTTGCGTCTCCTTGAAATCTGCAGGTGGACGGGACCGCCGTGGGGCCTTCGAAAAAAGCTCGGGTCCAGTTGTTGCCATCACCGTAGTTCGCCGCATAATCCCGCCCTGTTGAAAGGGTTCGCCGCTGAATTCGGGATTAGTCCGGGATTCCCGTCACGGATCCGGTGGTTGGTTGAAAGAGGTGGCGGTCGTCCGGAGCCCGAGCTAAGGACCGGATGGCACTTCATCCTGAGAACGGAGAGAGCTGTTACTTACATGCAGATGCTGATGTCCGGGGGGCCCGCTCGGGGGCCCTACGGGCTCCTAATGTGCTTTCCATGTCGTCTCGGTAGTCGGCACCTCAACACGTGTCCAACCCCTGCCCCCCGCCAGGGCCGTGTATTATCGATGTATTGCCATGTACTACCACGAGCTCTCTCGTACGACGAAGGGATTTACTCCAACCAACCGCGACGTATTACACGACGTTCCTTTCAACGGCGAACCTTTTTCCTCGCGATTCCCATCCCGCAAACCGTCCTCCAGCACCCGACCATCATTCGGACGGACGCACAAAAGCGCCGAATTCCAGCCAACGTCGCCTGCGACCGCCGAAGCCCCAAAATCAATACTGAAGACAACCAAGATCTGGACGCTCCACAAATTGCGGAGAATTAATTAAATTAGTTTCTCTATTAATTAGTGAATTTAGTATCGAAATATTGAAAATTTTCTCCACTTTGGTAAATTTCTTCCCAATTTTGCTACTTTAGTAATTTTTTCAAAATTGTTGCATCTGTGAATAATTTTGTGAAATCGAAACCTAAACGCACTCCTTTAAAGTTAATCTTCTTTAAACTAAAAGACTTCAGGCCATGAAAATCCTTTTGAATATTGGGTCAAAGACCAAATGCTGACCGTCGGTGGGGTTGTCCTGGAGCAACCTGCGGTTGCAAATTGGGCGGATCGATAAGTTATGCAGTTTGCCTTAAAATCGGGTATCATCAATCAATTTGTAAAATAAATTAATCACAGTCAGGCTTTAATAACATCAAGGCGGCTGTGAGCCGTCGCCCGCTTGTCATAAACCATAACATTATGACTAAATCACCGAGATGGCAGGAGTGTGTTTTTTTTTCCTGAAAGTCGGTCCCGGGTTTAGTGCTGGATGCATTAGCGCGAGGTTCAGCGGTTCAGGGGGCGCGACAAATGGAATCGCCACGCGGCAGAAAGTAAACGAGCCGCCCCTCTAGTCACCGCCGCCGGCTATATTCATTACCGTCACGTGCTCCATGCTCGACACTGTTATTGTTTGTTGTGCCCTAGCCCGGCACTTTATTGCATCCTTAATCCTTGCCACTTGTCCTGGATTTTGATCCTTTTCTCAGCCAAAGTGCCGGGGCCGAGATCGACTCGCCCAGGAATTATTGCTTTTTTAGAAAGCCGGAAGTTGCCCCTCATAACAGTAGCTGCAATCGCGCCGCATTATGGTAAAGTAAAGTAAAGAATTTTTTGCAGTACATTTATAGAAAAATAAACAATAAAATGAATTTGTAGCAGAATCTTTGCGAAATTCCACGTCCAGAATATTAATTATTGAACAAACAAAATTATTTGAAGTAGTTCACGTGACCCAAAACGCGCTATGATTGGAGTGACGTCTGACGTCACTCCAATGCTAGTCGGTGACTTATTCGCGATTTATTCTTCAAACAAATTACCTTCACCCGAATTTTATTGGTTGTTTACATGAAAACATTTTGAGTAAAAAACTTGAAGCTCACCGAATGGATTCAGGAGTGATGGAGCTTGGAAAAAACTCGACCTCGGATTAGGATGTTGGAAATCATGTTAATTTCGGCACACTACTTGCGCATCCTTTTCTCATTCCATGTACGATTTATAAGTCCGGGTGGTCCGGTCGGTATCATCGGCTGCCACATTGACATGGTTCTTCAAACCTTACTTGGTTGTTTCAATATTTATTAGATGCCTGCTCATTTATTTCCAGACTTGAGCTTAACCGCTTATCGTGCATCGCAAAAAAGAAATGACAAAATTCACAAAGGCTAGCCGAAGAAGGTAGTTTGTTACCGTGTAGAACGACTAATAACATGCGGCGTTGCAAATTCGATAAAGTAAATACTTTCCAGCAGAGGTGTACTCGAATTAATCGCAACCGAACAAAATTATAACTTTAACGAATCAAAGCGATTTTTCAATAAAATTTCCTATTTGCTGGCAGTGACTCGAAAAATCACCCAAAAAAGCTCGATAGTTGGGTGAAACTTGGAAATAATGTTATTCCGCTCCTGCGATAGCAGGAGTGCGAGGCAGCTAGAATATTTGGGTGCATACAGGAACAGCATATTTACAGCTCCGGCCTATTGTAATTTACATTGTGGTGTCGCTGATACATTATCAATCCCGCATAAATCAGCAGAGTGAATGCGAACGGTATGTGCGCTCCTATCAGTCCAGGATCTCCTTGGTAGTAGGAGTGCGTTACATCTTACTTGCGGCGGATTCCCAGTCTGCAGAATGCGAAATTGCGAAAAATTTCCAAGCATTATCGATGTTATCACCCCACATAGCGAAGTAGCGACGAAAAAATTACGATGGAAAATAATTACAACAAAAACTATTGATAGTTTCGAAAAAGTTGTTGGAGTTGTTCGATTTTATTTCAACGTTTTGCTCAAGAAAGCTCGACGCGAACACAAAATTTGATGTAATGGAAAATGTCACGCAGCTGACTTCCGGGGCGGAGCGCCGCCATGTTCCGGTAAGTGATAAGGTATCTGCACCGCCTCAACACCATAACTCTGTGCTCCAACGACAAGTATATTAGTAACTTTTATGACTCGGAATTTTTCGTGCTAACCACTACCGTAATTGTGGTTTAACAATAAATTTGTTAACTAGAAATGTCGAACTATTTCATTTATTTATTTCTGTTGTAACGTTTTTGTCGCGATGTTAGGGGTTGTTGCCGCAAAAGCGCGCGCCCCTTTTGATTATAAAATTTAGTGCGCTCACTGAAGCATATAAACTTTATGAAACCTGCAGCGACCTCGCCATAAATATTAAGTTATAATCCTTAAAAATTTAATGCAAAAAGTTTGCTATCAAAGTTACCTGTTCCTACCTAACCTATTAACTTTATTAACTCGGCTTGTTTGGAATTTACATGTATTCAAAAAGTTTTTAATAACGCCCAACTTTATATTCGTAACGCTACTAGGTAAGGCTAGCTGTTTGGTAGGGGGATGAAAAAAACGAAACGAACTTACTTTCCCCGGTTTGGGACTAATGGGTGTACTTTTAAAAGTGACACGTCGAAAAATCACTGTGCATTGGAAGAATTACTAAGTTTACTGGTTGCGGTTAAGGGCAAAACGGCTCTTAACTGCTAAGAGATCAATTATCAACGGGCATAAAAAGTTTTAAAACGTCCCCAACTTTTTCGAATTGCCCCTTAATACGCTTTAAGCAGTAATGTAGATAAAAGTTGGAAATTATGTAGTAACTGAGAAACCTAACAGAGGTATGTTATACAGGGTGGTTTTTGTTCATAACCCATTAAACGAATATAGAGAAACAAACAAGATACAAATCTGAAATTTTGTGCAGAAATTAAACAAAAATTCGCTATCAAAAGAAAATATTTTAGGAATTACGGCACTTCTGGTAATACCAAAAGTTAATTTGGTATAGCATTTATAAGAAAAAAATTTGAATAAAAAAATTATAACTTCTACATAATATTTTTACAGTGTGACTGTGGGACGTAAAGCTGCAAAATTTAAATTTAGAAATTTTTATAACGAACGGAATTTTAAATTCTTTTATTTGAAAAAGATTTTTTCTGTTTAGAGGAAAAAATTATTTTTTCCAAAAATTGTAGAATATTAGGACAAGGTCGTATTCATTGACTAATACTATTTTCGTTTCTCTACACTCTTCTAATGGGCCATGGACAAGAGCCACTCTGTGTGTTTTAATTAAAATAAAATAAGAAAATATCTTTTCTTTGTGTTACGTCCAGATTTTTTTATTCACTTCATTAGTTAACGCTAACTACAAATTATCTTCAAATTTTGCTAAAATATTTGGTAAAGACACTAATATTGTAATAATAACAATTGTAATGCAGAAAATATTAGTCTACCTAACATTGGTAACTGATTCTTCTATTTCTTTCTTTTATCTGCATTTTCTGAGGATGCAGATCCTTCTTATGTCCTTATTTTATTAAATCTTAACTAGTGTTAGTTCGCAACTGCAACTGCAATTTGAATTTTAAGGAAATTTGACAGGCGTGTTCAAAGTTTCATAAAGAGTTGAAAATTATACTCAGTTGTTAAAGCTTCCGCGTGGTTTAGAATAAAAGAGGAGTTTTCCACATTTTGATGTTAACCACATAATAGAAAATTTCTGGAAAATTAAGAATGTTACAGAGGAATTGAATGTCTCTATGAGTTTCTATTTAGATAACACACTTGCGTGCCAAATTTTATAGCAATCAGAAGAAAAAATTTTTGGTCAAAAATGTGCATAGATCCCCTTCTGTTATTTTTTCAAAAATTACAAGAAAAGTTACCATTTTCGATTCTGAAGAAACTTAACAGGCGTGTTCAGAATTTCATAAAAAAATAAAAATTACAGTCGGTTACTAAAAACTACTAGAGGTTTTGAGAAGGAGGTTGCTATGGGGGTAGTTACCGAAATTTTAGTCGATTTTATGTGTATCACATAATGAAAGATTTCTGGAAAACTAAGAATGCTGCAGAAGCACTAAATATCTCTATGAGTTTGTATTTAGATAACACACTTGCGTGCCAAATTTCATAGAAATCAGAAGAATAATTTTGGTCAAAAGTTTTCATAAAGATCCTCTTCTGATTGTTTTAAAAAATGAAAAAAATTTACCTTCTCGAATTTTAAAGAAACTTGACAAGCGGGTTCAGAATTTTATAAAAAATCAAAAATTATAATCGTTTGCTCAGAATTACTGGAGGTTTTGAAAAGTGAGAGGTTGTTATGGGCGTTGTTACCAAAATTCTATGAGTATCATATAATGAAAAAAATCTTGAAAACAAAGAATGGTACAGAAAAACTAAGTACATTTACGAATTCGTAACTAAATATCTCACCTGCGTGCCAAATTTCATAGAATTAAGGATAAAAAAAATTTTGGTGCAAAATTTTCATAAAGATCCTCTTCCGATTTTTTTAAAAGATGAAAAAAATTTATCGCCTCGTATTTTAAAGAAACTTAACAGGCGTGTTCAGAATTTCATACAAAATTAAAAATTACAGTCGATTACTAAAAATTACTCGAAGTTTTGAGAAGTGGGAGGTTGCTTTGGGGGTTGTTACCAAAATTTTATGAGGATCACATCATAAAAAATACTCGAAAACTAAGAATGGTACAGAAGAACTAAGTACATCTACAGATTCGTAATTAAATAACTCACTTGGGTGCCGAATTTTATGTCAATTAGACGAGAAAAAATTAATTATGCAATTTAGCTAAAACAAATGGAAAACAGCTAATAGCTAGTGTCTTATACGAGAATTTTAATTGAAAAATACATAAAAACTGGAGATATTTATTGGAAGAACATGGCAGTCGTTCAATTCAAAAAGTTGTATCCACTTCTGCCAGCGAGAGAAGGAGTAAAAAAAATATTTTTTCCTTGATTCGTGTAAGTGAATGGAAATCTTTCTTGGAGTCTGTCGGTTTTAGTGCGGGATGATTGTTTGTTGTTATCGGGCAAAATGCGCTCGAAATTTTATTAATTTTTGTCTATAAACGGACAAAGTTGAAATATGATTTCGTGCTAAGCCCTGTTTGCTGTCAGCGACAATGAACACGGAATCGAAATGACGTGTGACGTTCGAATTATCGGAATACATGGATAGATAAGCAGTGAATAATGTGCGACTTATCGGTCGAACATTATTCGTTGTCAATTTCGCGTCGATTGAAATAATTTAGTTCATTACGTTGTCATGTAGGTCCGCGATGCGTTTCAATTTATTTGATTACATTGCCGGCCATTTCAATAAAATAATACGATTTGAAATATTGAATAGACAAGCAACCGGTTAAATGCATTCAGTTTAATTTTATTTTGGCCTGATTTCCCAGTCGAACATGCAGGCCGCCAACAATACGTGTTTCCCAACTTTTTACTAGTCGCGAAAATGCGAAATTAAATGCGAACCGTTGCATTGTCACAGAACGAGATTAGCGGCAGTCTCGTTAATTAGCAAATATTATTTTGAATTTATTTGGCGACCGTCTCCCAGGAGTGAAACCCGAAATGAAAAAGCACTCAATTTTTAATTGGATTTGGTTAATTCTGGAGAATTTTAATGGGTATTTTACATTATCCGTCGTCGTTCTGCGACGGTCTAACTTTTTACAACTCAAACAAATCTTTTATCAGCTCCTTGATGCCGGATATAAAAATTATTAAGCGGATTTGAAATTTTAATTCCGCTGTCGACTCGCCCGTTTTCTGATACTAATTAAAAGTGCGTTAATATTCAGAAGAGAGCGATTCTTCTTTTCTTCCGATCGAATCGCATCGTCGATCATTGACCGGAATTGTGCCGGGAATACATCAACTTTATTACGAAAATGCCGCAATTTGTTGAAACCGTACAAGGCGAGGCCAATCCTGTTATTCCGTGATTTTATATTCCGAGATATTGAACGATACATAATAAATCAGACGCAAGCTGCTCCCAACTAAACCATAACGCGATGTAAATTAACCGTGGTTGACTAATGTTAACTCGCGTACGGTTAATAATTACGCCTGATTATCTCGAATTACTGCTGCATTTCTCCCCCGGTCGTCTTTTCTACAAATAGCGTTTTATTGCCTCGATCAAGTCCGCAATAAGGAAATTTCCCACAATGTTCGTTTAGTAGAAACAGAAAAGCAGATCGACTACAACGATACGAACTCTTCTCTCACATCACATTTTGCAGATGCATTTATTCACACCCCCGGTTTAAATGTGCAAGTGTGAGAATATTGCCGAGAGCGACGAACTGCATTGTTAAAATGCACTTGTCGTTGTATACCCCCGACGGCGAAGCGTGGCGACGTACAACGTCGCTTTTTAATCAAACACTTGTACTCTGGAAGAGTGTTGCCAATTTTTAGGTCCAAATTGAAAGGATTTAATGGAGTTGGTTGCAACGCAAAAACGTAACACAACAAAAGAACTTTATTTAAAAATAAATTAGAGAAATTAATGGAGAAAACGTTTAAATTTTGCAAAAATTTAGATTCCTGTAAAAAATCCTGAAAATCTCTTCAAAAATATAATGGTCAAGCCAAGCTAATGTCGCAAAATTTTTGTTTTGTTTACAGCAATCGGTTTAAGTACAGCGAGGTAGAAAAAACTTTGAATGTTAATTTTAAGACCATTGAATTTTTCGAAGCAGATTTTGTGATTTCATTTTATACTGTTGAGTTTGCTTACCCAACGCAGTCACTAGTTTTAAATTTGTACTTTTACTTTCAAATTTATTGCAATTTGAATTTCACTTTGATTACCGGTAAAAATTTGAGAGTTACCATCCCAGGAAGTTAATTTTAGGCTTGTTAGAAAAGTTCTTAAAATTCGATTAAAAAGATGTCGTTGGATTCCAAATGGCTGAAAAATTTGAGAAGTCATCAAGGTTTAAGTTTTGCGACAATTTGTATTATGTGTCCTTTTATGAATTACCGGAAATCCATCACTTAAATGGTCAAGCAAAAACGTGATCAAGGACAAGAGTTACATCAGAAAATTTCTGTTGGCTCAAAGTAATGTATGAATTTTTATTTTTTTTGGTCCTTATTTTTGGTCAAAAAATTCAAATTTTTCTAGGTGCGTTTGTAGTTTCATTTTATAACATTCGAAGCTAGGAGAATTTAAATTTAATGACCAAAATTTTGGTCAACGGTGAAAACTTTTCTGGGTTTAATTGAAAATGCTTTGCATATTTATTAAAATTACATATTTGTCGTTGACATGACTTAAAAAGTTTAAATTTTTCAAAAGTTTATATTTTCGGCTTCTTTCAAGAATGGCTGACAATCTATCGCTTAATCAGACAGACCAGATACAGTAATTAAATAGGCAAAAAACTACATCAAAAAAACGCTCTTATCATTCCTAATTTTTAAAAATTTTAGTCGATTTTGATGGAAAAGAAAATTAAAAATTTCCAAATTTTGATCAAAATTGAAAGTCTAAATTTTCTTATTTATTTTTTTATACTAGCGACTTTCACCATACGTAACTATTTACTTGTTTTAACGAGAAATCAGGATTTGAAAGTCTTTTGAGACCAGTGCCACTTTTATTGATAATAATTTGTTTTACGAATTATTAAATTCATTAAATTCATTTATTAAATTAATTAGAATTGTCGAAAGAACTCACTAATTGAGACGTAAGCAGGTGACTGTAAATAAAAATTAAGTATTTGTTGTGATACCTGCTAATTGTATAGAATTTACTTTTCGCCCGGCGCATCCACCATTTATGCAAATTCTGAAAAACGATCTTCATGGGAGCGTCGCGATGATTCGGGGATAAGAGTTCCGCAATTATGATTTATTAGCCTTGAAACAACATAATTGGGTGTGAAATCATCGTTTACCGTTACAGATAGATCGACAATTACAGCCCATATATTTTATAAAAGTCCGATCAAACCCCGATACGAATCTAACACATGTTTCCGGCCGAACACCTCACCAAAGAGAAACTTTAATTGAATGTATTTATTTAAACCCGAAGCACGAGATTAATCCGAATTTACTTTCGCTTTTCACGAGTCTTTGACCGTTACCAATAAAATTTTAACAAAATAGAAAAACAGTGACGTAATTAATTGAAAAAAAAACAACAAAATTTAATTAGAAACACCAAGAATTTACTACAACTGTAATTGGGGTATAATGAACGACGCTACAAGAACAAGCAATAAAATTATCGGATCACTACTTTTCAGTATCTAAGCGTTTTCTGTAAATTACGAGTTTTTACAGTCGAAACGCCGCAGCTGTCAGGTGTAGCTCTATCACTTTGGTCCTAATTGGAGTGTTTCGAGTCAATTTTAATAACTGCTAAGTAATCGTGATCCGATTATTACTGCAAAATACAACAAGACAATTTATTAATTTAAATCACTATGGGGGTTATACAATTTTTCGCGTCGACGTCATACACCATTAAGAAAACAGTTAGCAAGTTGCAATTAATTTGAAAAATTGGTGCGATTCTTATTATTTAAATTAATAATTAATAATAATTAATCTTGTCATGGCCCAAACGAGTTGACACCAACACCTCAATTTGAATAACGATTTACGAATTATCAGCGAATTGCGTGAAATTTAATTGAGGAATCTGAAAACTTTCGAAAATAAGTCTTCAAAAACAAAAATAGTTTTGTTGCTAAGTCCTGCTATTGTAAAAAGGGTTAAACGTGCGGAAATTGCAAATATTAATTACAAAGGCGTTATTCTGGCCCCTATACCGAGACACTTTTAGATGGTAACAAGTTTTTCTAATTCCGCTCCACTCGTTTATCGTGTTTTAATTGGATGTGCGTATATCAGGTGAAGAATTCTTGTTTGAAGGCATAAGGCGCCTGAAATGAACCAGAAATCAGATACAATCAACCAAAGGACGATTACGAAAAATTAGAATCTTCGAGTATTGTTGACACTTATCGTGATGTTTATTATTAATATTAAATCCGATTATTGCGCGGTTAACTGTTTTAGTGTGTTAACTTCTAACGGACAATTTCTTTGTTTCTTTAGCGTTGTTAGCTTGCGATTACACTTGGAACGTTGAGATGCAAGCTCGAAAACAAATCGATAAAGCTGACCATTGGCCTCTAAATATATCCATCAGCTACCTTGAATTAAAAAATAAGCATCCGAATTGAGCGCATAAAAAGCCAGCAAGTTAATTAAAGTCGAATAAACCGGCCGTGTATACGGCCCGATTATCTTAATGAATGTATTTTAAATGATACGAAATTCAGTCGAAACGACTAGTTGTTGTAACAGTTAAGAAAATAAATTAATATGTCTCCAAGACGCAAATGATCGGTTGTAAAATATCTAATTGCATTTAAATCAACAGTGGAATAGCGTAAGTACTTTTGTCACGCAACGCCGGAATAATTATCGAAATTTTGCATAAAAACCGATTTAGTCCTAATGATCGAGTCCATTTCGCGTCTGGACGATCGAAGGACTAACCGGTCGCTAATGAGATATTTTGTAGGAGAGCAAAGGACAGGTGTGGTTCTTTACACCTGTTCTGACATATACACATGTCATACAAGCAACACTTGCACGTTGTTCAAGACGAGTTTCTTGTAATTTACCGCGTGCAACTCGAGAGCCGGCTAATTTGGATAATTAAATTAATAATTTCTGGGAAATAACCGCGGTACGGATAAGCAGTCGATTTTGGACTGTCAAGCTAATAACTGTCGACGAAATCCAGATTATTAATTTAAGCCCCCCCGACGAAGACAAGACAAAATGAGTCTTGACACATGAAATACTCGTAATAGAAAACCAGCCGAGTGGACGAAGTCTTGAAGCTTTTCGGTATTGTGGCTGGTATTTTCGTCCTGCGACACTTGTAATCTCCGAACGTCTGGTGTGTTTGAGCGCCTCCAACTAACCGAACCTGGTTCCGGTTCTGGACGTTTGATTGACGTTAAGCCCTTCAACAAAATAAAAGCAACGCATAAATATTCATTATTTAAACAGTAGCTTGGGTTTCGATCTAATGTATGTTCCATATGTCAGAAACAACATATTTCAATTGTATGACAGACGTTACTTATGCTAAAATGGTGTTACCATTTATCCTCGCAAACAGTTGTATGTTTTCCTAGCAATTAACGAAATGTGTTTCATGATACCACAGTATCTTATCCTATTTCAAACATATGTCGCATTGTTGCTGTTTCCAATCTCGGACAATCGTCAAGTAAAAACCGGCGATTTTTCTCCTGAAACCCCCCAATTTTGGCAAGAATCAAAAGCTTTTGAGAAATATCCAATTTCGTCGCTGCTAATAAAATTTCGAAAGCGAATTCTCGAGATGCGAAGATACATATAGAACAGATGTAAACATTGTTGCAGGCACATAATAAACTAAAGTTGGACAAAAAGACGAGACAACGTCAGACAAATCCGGATATGTAAGTTCGTTAAATAAATCAAAGTGCCGTTGTTGGAAGTAAATATTTATGAACGGTAAGAATGTAGCGAAAAAGCGGTTTCGATTGTATCTGAGCATCTTAGGTGGCTGGGGAGCATATAAAATATACGCTTCTGTATTGTTTAAGTCGCCTGAAATGAAACGCCGGCTGTTGTAATGCGGTAAATTCGAAATATTTTCTAATGGTCGTGAATAATGGACGGGGAAAAAGGGAGCGGCAAAAGACCTCCCGGTTCGGGTCTCCAAAAATTTTGCGGCAATTACCAAAAACATTTAGCCAAAGTAGATAAACATCTCGAAGAGACCTGGCTATCAACACCAAGTCAATTTATGGAAAAATAATTTTTAGTGGTTGGGAAAATCGCGAATAATTTGCAGGAAAGTTGAAAATGCGTTATTTTTGCATCCATTATGTGATTGCTTATAAAGGTGGATTATCATAATTACCATTAGAGCAGAAATATGAACGTGTCGACGGGTTTCCTGCAAAAGCGTGAAAGTTTCACTTATTAAAAGGTAAATAATGATCTTGCATAAAATTAGCGATTCCCTCAGTGCCGTTGACGGATTCCAACATTCTTCCACAATGCCACTGAACTGATTCAACGTTTTAGAGAGGAAAAATTGATAACTCCAAACAGTTTCAGTTCAAACAGGTTCTAAAGTAATATTTCTACTATTAACCACAAATCAAGAGCAAGAATCCACGTTGCGGAGTTTATTTAAAAAGTAAAACTTGTAATGAAAGTGTAAAATATTTAAATTTTATTTCCAATTTGAAAAGCTTTATCAAGTTTATTTTCCTTTAAAGCAGAGTAGAGACTGATGATAATATCCTTTAAAAATATTTCTAGTTTTTTTCCAGAATTTAAGAACCTTGTCGTAAGTAATTCTCAATACCTCAATTACTAATTTTATGTTAGAATTGCTAATCAGTAATATTGTAGAGAATCATTTTTAAAATATTTTATTTCTTCACTCTGCTCTGAAATAT
Source organism: Pyrochroa serraticornis (assembly GCA_905333025.2). Classification (NCBI taxonomy): domain Eukaryota; kingdom Metazoa; phylum Arthropoda; class Insecta; order Coleoptera; family Pyrochroidae; genus Pyrochroa; species Pyrochroa serraticornis. The sequence goes on along the minus strand of HG995154.1, from coordinate 33,447,123 downwards.
TTGCACTTAGCGTAGTTTAAAGAAATGTTTTTAAATATGTGTAAAAGTTTACAGAAAATTTATCCCGGCAACTCCAGAGCATTCCAAAACCTCAGTTCAAAAGATGGGAGCAGTAGTAGCAGCAAGTAGATTTCCAAGCCAATTTTTTGAACCAGACGAATCCCTTTCTCTATTCCATGATGCCAAATAGTTATCGGACAGACCTCGTGTTCAATATATAAAATTTTGGAATAGCAAAACCTCAAGCTTTTTAAAACATAAAGAGTGCCTCTACTAGAAGAAACTTGAAAAATTTAAAAGTACAGAAATGATGCCGAAAAATTTAAAACGTGTGAAGGGAGGTACAAAAATTTCTACCTTCTCCAGTATATTGTTACTTGAGGTGTAGATGCCATAAAAATCGCAAAAAAATCTGCTACAACAGTGGGAAAGTGTCTTGAAGAAGAAAAACTTTTATAAGCTAAGCTACAAAATTGTTAACTGAAGCGTTTTTCAATTAACGTTAAATTTGGGTGATCTAGAACGCGATAATTTATTTGTTGGCTGGTGCCTGGAGGCCCGGAATTGTGCGAAAAGAGCTGGGATTAAATTATACGTATAACACCGAATAAACAGCAGTAAGCTGTTTTATTTTATTTTGTATTCAGCACGTCTCCCCCTTGTCAGTGGCATCAAGAGATCGCCAGCCCGGAAAATTAAAATGCTTCGTTGAAAGATTAAACAAGTCAGGATGAGGGACATGCCTTCAGCTCCGAATAACATCCACTAACACGTCGTCCTCAAACTTCCAAAGGCCGTTGAGTTTTTTTTTTTGACATTTTTCATGGTCGTCATATAAATTCGAAATCGATCATCAAGCGAGAGTTTGACGATTTTTTGGTCAGCTGCTTCAAAAACCGGTAGCAAAAATAAATTTCGGCCCTAAATTAACGAATTATTCAAATTAGTCAACTAATTGGATCTACTCCTCCCGAATTTGCAACATTCTCTATAGTCTTATCGTAATTTATTGGCATATTAAAAGTATTTGTATGACGGCAACCTCATTAAGCCTCATGAATTTTTCTTCCCCAGTCAATCGTTCCACGAGAACTGTTGTCGAACTAATTGGGTGGCAGGATAGCCGCTGCTTTTTATCAATGAACTCGTCTTGGTCCCATATAAACCATCAAAAATATTTCAAAATTGACGTTAATGGTAACTGTTATAACTACCATCAACACGTGATATTTATTAAAATTAACTCCTGCGACTTCTGCAACAGAGACAATAATTATTCAGAATTTTGCACAACAGTTATTAACATAATAAGCGGTTAGAGTAAATGGTAGCAAAATCCGCACTAATTATCGGTTTCCTCTTTTCCAACGTCCTAATGACGCACATTCTCAAGCATAATTCCGGAAGAAACATTTGGAAATGATGAGCGAGCGCTCTCAACAATACACTTGTACCTGTTGCTATATCATCACTAGTTTCGGTTCATTATTGACGATTGTTAAAAGGTAAATGGATGTTCTTACTGTAGACGTCTACTTCCGGCACACCATTAGCGAACAACTTCAGGCAGCAATTAGTTCAAAACTGGGAGTGCTCAGAACACAACAAACGACCAAGATTATGCCCGGATTTTGCGCGTCCGCCAGCAAAATTGCGCCACCAAACACTATCACAAATCGCTAGTACCTCAACGGCGCCTTTTGACGTTTCTTTCAGTTTCGAGTTATTGAGAACCAACTAAATTTAGTTGCAAAAATTAACACCCCTAACAGTTAGAGTTTTGTTGCTTTCTTCCTTTATCGAATCTTTTCTATAGAGATTTACTAAATAATGCTTCGTTGGTTGAAAATTTCGAAATTGTAATTGGGGCAAGTGCAGTTTCGAAACAATGGTAATTTGTATAAAAAAATTCTAATTAAAATCCCCTCGCCCGCTTTTATATAAAACGTATAATAAAATTCGAAATCGCAGAATACACGGATAAAAAACGATTGGCGCCCGGGGCCAACATCACTAACGATCCGACATGTTTTCAGAGTATTGATAAACAAACTGGTCCCGGGGCCAAATTAAATGTGCGCCATGTTTCCAACGGATCACAAAAACGGCGAACAGCGTCGATGGTTCTACACAATGTAAATACAATGCCGAACATCTTATGTACGGAACAGCCGGTGGAACGGTGGAGAACTCCGTCAAAGGGGCCTTCATTAATATAACGCCTGCGGCCTCTCGGTCCACGTGCCCCCCGTTTCGCGTCAGTCAGCCCCCCGTAAATTATCCGTCCACTTAACCTCGCTCGAGACCACCACTTCTTGCTAATTGGCAATATTGACGTCTAGTCAACCAAAGATATCGACAATGATGATACCTGCATCGGGTCGGTAGCGCGAATCGGCCATCTGGAGATAAGCAAACGATATGGGTTAACAGAGGAAACCAACAAAAATTTTTAGTTAGATCTCATTATGATTGAGGAGCTTGTTACTTCATATCTCCGTAATTAAGTCTCCAGTTAAAAAGAAAATTACTTGCTTTTTGTAAACAACCACTATCGATTATGGGGAAAAACAACGGACTAGCACCTTGCCTTCAAGGAAACGGTCGGAGTGAACCTGAGGAAGACATCTCGGTTCGTGTAGTCTGTTGTTTCACGTTCTTAATGCTGCTTGTTCTGTTTTGTTTTTTTTTTCAGAAGAAAACTATTTCATCTCTTTCAGTAACATCGATTTCTACAATTTGAGTGGGTCACGGTAATTCAAGAAATATTTTCTACTTTTGCATGGGAAACTAAAGTTAGCAGCATTTATTTAATTTTTAGAAATACTTTCTAATTTATTTCCTCCCTGTTAATTAATTTTTTCCCTTATTCAAATGTGATTTTGTATTTCAATACATTTTCAAGAACTCTACATCCTAGTTACTCTTCTTTATTTTATTCCTTTATAATTATCTGCATATTTCTTAATAATTTTTGCACCTTGCTCCGCTTTCTCTTGAGGTTTTCAGCATTTCCCTAAATAATTTTAGAATGGACGAAGATTGCAGAATATTTCACTTAAAATTTTTCTACCCCAAAAAATGTAGCAAGTACCTACATGGAAGTTATAAAGTTTTTGAACAAACTGTTAGAGTATTCATTGAACGTTTCACTTATTCAATTTTTTTTTGCTTCCATCATGCTGTTGTCGTTACTCACGGTACTTTGTATCTTTATTTTAAAATATTATAAACCCGCTAAATCTCACTTCCCTTTGTTACTATTTTTTCAACTTTTCTTGTGTTTTCTACATTTACTTAACTTTGCCCTCCAGTTCCTTTAAAGCTATTTCATAAATTTTTCCGCATATAGTTGGTGCAATTTTTTAAAAATTTGTACTTAGAGATGTTGCTAAATTAATAAGGAGATTTCGACGCGTCACTCTCCGGAAGAAAAAAACAAATTCCAGTAAAATTTGGTTGTGCGTTGGAAATGGCGCTTTAATCTTTTTTCGTTGGCCACATTTTCCTGACCACTTGGGCGTCGGTTAAACAACACGAACGTAGCAGACAGCGAAATCGCTAACCCAACATCGACCCACCCCGAGGCGCAGTTTGATCAACTTCTCTACAGTCATTTGTTCGACACGGGTGCCAACAAATCCAGTCGCAGTGGCTTTGTCCTCGCCAACTCCCCGAATTTTCCGTTGAAGTTTCACATTACGTTAATTTTCCATCTCTGCTATACCAACATTTTAACTTGTGTGAAAGAGAGAGAAAACGTTAGGGTATTACGAAACATTCGAAGCGGAAAAGCTCGTTCCATCAGATATCACTTGTAAAATGGCTCTCTGCGCCGGAGAAATAGGATCTATTGTTACCGCCAGGTGAATGGCGTTAGACATGCTGAAATCTGTAAATGAAACTGTTATCGGAACGAGCGAGGCACTTGGAAAGTTGGCTCGAACCGGAGGGAAACGATGACTGGATTTGAATGCGACGTTTGGGGTTTTCGGGGAGATCAACGGAAATCGCCCCTGTGCAATGATTTAATTAAAACGGGCACGCAGCGACACTCCAGACTGCTTCAAGGACGTTAATTGATTAATTAAGGGCCGCGATTTCGGTTTTTACCACCAAGGATCTCCACGCATCTTCAACTGCTTAAGGAACGAAAACAAAACTGAAGATTTTTCCCTCAATTTGTTATTAGTTTAGCTTAATTTTCTGCTTGAAAATTGTAGAAGTTTAGAAAGGGCACTAAGGCATCCCGATGGACCCGGCGAGATGACCACCATAAATTCTCCGCTTTATATTTAAGAATATGAGGCAAAATTAAAAGCAATTTTACAGCAAAACGTGACTAAAATGACAAAAGTTCTTAAGGAGAAATAGGTGAACGATGCCCTCGACAAGGAAATGACTGAAAAGTACATGGAAAAATTTGCTTACGCTATTTTGGAAAAAATAATAAAGCGGAAGAGAAAAATAGAAGGTAACAGTTACAGAATAAAAGTTTTTTGAAAGATCTGAAAAGATTCATTAAGAGGAAAAAAAATAAATGTAGGTATAGAAAAAATTCAAACTACATGAAAAATTGGCAAAAAATATATTAAAATTTATATTATGCAAAAGAAATAAGAAGCCGTTGAAAAGAGTATAAAATTTGACACTGAAACCCACATCAGTTAAAATGAAACAAATTATATAATTTAAAAATCTAAGGACCAAATAATGAAGAAAGTAGATAAGAGATTAAATAGAAATAGTAAGGAAGAAAAATGTTTTCAAAACTAAAACTAAAAGAGTAAATAAGAAAAGGAAAATAGAATTTTTTCGAGTTATTTGGAAAAATAATAATCCAGAAAACGAGAAGAGAAAGTAACAGCACATAAAAAAATGTGAAAAAATTTAAAAGAAAGTTTTGGAATAAATGAGAGTAGAACTGAAAAAAATTAAAACAAAAATGAAGACAATTTGAGAAGGTTAAGAAAAAAATATTAAAATGCAAATTATCAGAAAAATAGGAAATATTGAAAGGAATTGACATTGAAAAAAAGTGAAAAAGAAAGTAAGAAAAAATAATAAACGAGGTAAACCCTAGGAAAATGAGTAAAGTAAATAAAAAATTAAATAACTGAGGAAGAATATGGCAAGGAACGAGGATTTTAGTAGAACTAGAAGAACTATCTTTGGGTATCTAAGAAAAGCTTCAGGTCAGAATAAGTTGCAGGATTTTGTAAGTATGAGAGGGAAAACTGTAAAATGAAGAAAAATAATGAGAAATGTTTTAAAAAGCAGCAAATTGAAAAATTAATTTTAGCAAAAACAAGGAAAGACACTTCTTCTTAGCCAAAAAAACATAAAAGCGAATTAAATATATAATTTAAAATAAATATGGAAAATAAAAAAATCACAATCCTTGAAAAGAGAAATTATTCAGAAAATCCCTCTAGACCTTTGCTAGCGGGCTAGATGATCTGTCTTGCCTTCAGACAGACCATCTGTCCTTCGTCCAAGTTACGAACACAATTCTAGAACAATATGCAGTTACAATCGGTTAAGTTGAGCACTCCGTTTCGAGATGACGCGACAATGAGGACATAATTCACTGGTGCGGTATGTTCAACAACGACTAATTCCATAACACGCCAACAATAATTAGTGCAAGGTTTGATAGTGTGCCAGGGCTGTTCAACATATGTAAACAGCTTCGCCCTCCGGTATACCGGAAGTAAACGGCAGCCATTATGTTGAACGTATCTAAGTAGGGACTACTGTCTTTTGTTATACGTCGAATAGACCAATGTGCATGGGAACAATATCAAGAACAATGGGCGTCGTCACTGACCCTTAATATGAGAATTAAAAATTCTTCGTTAATCAGATGATGATAATTATTCAGATAAACGGCCGATCATTTCAAATTAAGTCACAGAGGAAGTGACAAAAGCGCCCGTACAACTATTAACTATTATTGCCGCTTCCTTAGTTAGGTTACTAGTTAATTAGATTCTTGACATCAAGTCTTTAGATACGTTTGCAAACCTATTATAACGTTAGGCGTGGAATGCCGGCACCTTCAGGAATTATTTAAAACTACAATTCGATTTCTTATTAGCATTTATTGCAGCTTTTTGATTTTTGATGCCACTCTAATATGTAATTATGTTATTAAATTTATTTCAACAAAAGTAAATGCAGTAAAACTAATTAAGCTTACAACTTTACTGACAACTTATAATAATAGCCCCTTATAAATGACGCAATGAGGGCAGATGCATAAAATCAAAAATTTTTGTACCAGCAGCAATTGTCTTTGCTGATTTTTTTGGGGGGGAAATTATGACCGTTAGGCTATTATAAAAATAATGGAGTTTAAAGTGTGCGAAGATTCGGTTTAGTTTCTTGTTTTTGGGGGCGAATTGTCGTTGGTGGCCGATGCGTCGGCTTCTGCAGAGTTATTGCTTCGTCGCGTTAGAAAATTATGGTGATGAAATCGGAGACTTGACCTTTCTGAACTCGCCGACAAGCGGTAAAGCGTAGAAAGGCTTTGACTACCGCTGACAAAGGTGAGCCGTTTATTTGGTCACTACTCAGGTAGAAACCGATGTTGATGGGAGGCGAAGAATGAAGAAGGCAAGAACGCGTCGTGAGGCCGTAATTATCGGAATTAACGATAATTGGGGCGTTGATAAAAACATCATTTTTAATAAGAGATTGTGTTAAATTATCGAAGAATTTATGGGTTTACCAGAGGACAGAAAAAAAATCGTCACTCATGCTTTTAGCGAAATTGATTCGTGCAGTCGAACGGTTTCAGCCGGCGGCATTTTCATATGACGGAAAAGTCGACAGGTATTAGTTCCGAACATGATTACGAAGAAAGGCGACAAGAACAACCCATGTCTGGTTTTGTCCTGCTCGAGGACAATAAAGACGGGGATAGTGTTACAATTGCATATGTGGCATGTGAGAGGCCCGTCGGGGCGCACTTATCCAGAAGATGTCATTTGGGACTCGAGTTTATTCGACTAGAAAAATGTCAAGTTGCGACTCTGATGCGGAGTGGCTGAAAAGGGAGATTTCATCTAAAAAAGGTGACCCAGATAGAGCGGTTAAAAAAAGGTTTTATAGGAACCTTAATCCGAGATAAAAAGCTTAGTTTACAGGAGTGGACGAAGAATGCTTTTGTGCGTGTCCCACAACTCGTATAAAATATTTATTTACAAGTGGGGCCGGAAATTATATTCAAAACCAAGTCGAATTCGCCCGCAGAGCCGGCTTCCTCACAAATCACATACTATCATACATACCGCTGAATCGATTTCGGGGACGTTACAAATTTTATTCCTACAAGTTTCACTTGAAAATCAAAGAGAAATTAATTTCGCCACTTAACCGAAGACCCACCGATTCAGGCAGAAGTTGAGACAGAACTGTGGCGGTCAAACTCGTCTCACCGTCCATTCGAAATCGCGTTGCGGCCGCAATGGTAATTTCATTTGAAACGTCCTAAATCAACTCAACTCGTCCACACGCGGAATGTCCCAAGAATGCCCCGTCCAATTAGGCCTGAAAGTGCGCGCCAACATTTTCCTCTAATTGAATATTTCGGACCGCGAGCTTTTTCCAGCCTCTTGCTCGAATCAATTTTGCCCGCAATTGCTACCAAAAATAACAAGACCCGCAGGAGGAACAAAAATTAATCAATTGACTGTTGTTAACTTTTCAACTCGCCAGTAAAGCATCTCGGTGAGTCTGGTAGTCGATTTAGCAACTAATTTGTAGTTTTTCGAAGTAGACGAAAGCTTTGTGAGGACCCAGCCAGATAATTTGCTAAAAATCAATTTTTCGCCATTGCCGAATTTATTGGGAAAAAAACTTTTTAGCTGAAAGCTAAAATTCGCGGTAAAAAGGTGCGACACTCTCCAGTAACTTTCGCGAGCGTAACAAAGCTGCGACGAGATGTTTGGGTTGTTGCTGAAGGCGGGAGATGTCACTGTTGACCTTTTGGGTTTCGACAAATCGAGTTAGGGTTTTTTGGTGGCACGTTTCTGTTTTAATGGAAATATCGGGGTAGTTTGTCGGGAAAGGTGGCAGGCCACGATAATAATCGGGTTTCTGAACCACCGTTTCGGTGTGATGAATGACGAGTAGACAGTTTAAATTAGACGTGCACCACAATCAAATCGTTGCCGAGTATAATCAAGTGCCTTCGCACATGAACGTGGCAACGTTACCAGTTGGGAACACATCGAAATTGCGGCCTGAAACTCGGCAATTATTCCGAATGATTTAATACCTGAAATTGGTGGATAATAGGCTGCATTTACACGCCAATATACCTCTCAGTTCCGACAACGTTATTGAGTGCTATAATGTATGTTTCCACTGCATTTAGCATGTCTTCTTAGATATAGCGGCGGCCGTAAGGCCCATTAACCTCGTTCGTTCAAAGCCCGGAGGGAAGATGTAAATGGCACGGCTGCTTCGAAGATCGAGGCGATAACGAAGAATTTTTTCAGTTGTTAAGTGAATGTTATTACCCGTATCCTCATCATCACCTTTCTGACTAATGACGCCACGCAATTCCGTGGCGAAATATTTATTATCGTCGGATTGCGTCATGACGATGTTCGAAGAGAATCTCAAAAAGCTAAATTCCTCAACAAATATCCTCCTTAGAGGGGGTGCAACGCGATTTTCGGTGAAAGTTTGGGTGAACTGAAATCGGTCCGGTTATCGGGTAATTGAAGATCGCCGAAAATCAGAGTGAGTCGAGATTTATGTGTGGCTCCCGAGACTTCAAGAAACTCGTTAATTGGGGCTTAAGCTATTAAATAATTGAAATTTGTATAATTAAATGTACGGTTGATGCGATAAGAAACTCCGAAAACAAATAAGCAAACAAAATCTGGGATTAAGTAATTTCCCTCCGAACAGTGCAAACTTAATTAACAAGACATTATAAGTTTAAAACAGTCCTCCAGATGTGATCTGGATTTAGCAGCCTCCCCGAAATAGTTATCCAATTATGATTAAAAGGTTAGTAAGAACGTATTAATTAGTTTGCGAGGGTTGCTAATGCACAGCCCTCTCGATATCTCTGTAATAAATCACATTAGTCAGCTAATCCTTCGTCGGGAGCGCTGAATGGTGTCGTTGCTGTCGCAGGGGCCGCAATCCTCGCTCCAAACACATATTCGGATCGTTATCTTTATTATACTTAAAACTCTACAAACGGCCGACACAACCGCCCGAAAATCGCACCCTCTCGACCTAACAAGACCATATCTTGTGTGGTCCAAAATTTAATCCTCGTTAAAAAATTAGAAATCCCCAAAAAACCGTATTTCAATTTCATTAAAAATTCAGTCAATAAGGGTTGTAATCCCAAAAAAATAATTCTGTTAGAGAGAAAAACAGGTGCTCAATTTCGGGTCTCTAGACACTATGTGTAAATGACGTGTGTATTAGAAAAATGGATTAGCTCTAGCACTGAGACTCTTGGGACGCCCTATCTATCGCCGACAACGCCCGCTCCATCCTAGGGGAGGTAATCCCAGTTTGCGAGGGATTCGCTGTAAATATCTCTGTTTAAAAATTGGCTTGCACGTCAACATCCCCAACTGACTCGCCGATCAAAATTAAACATTTCCATTAAAAGTTGTTAACAACAACGTGACGATTTCTGTTAATAGTGGAAGGAGGTGACGGTTGTGGATTCTCGATTGACGTGTCATGTGACAAACACACGGGGGTTGATTTATGCACGCAAAAGGAGCCGCTTGCATCAGCGCACTTAAATAAGTGGCTTTCTGATTGCAGGTTTTGATTGACAGTCGCAGTGAGAGAGACTGGGATCAGGGTAGTCGACCTCGGCGGGGTTGAATGGTATCAGTGAACGGCCTTTGGGAAAATACGTCAATCAAAGTAAAGCACTCTGTGTACTTATTTACAGCATCTGTCGTCGTTTCTAAAGTCAACTGATGTCCTTTATTGTGCAACGGCGTGTTGTGTTTTTCACTAACGCATGTTATGATTGGATTTTATTGAACTGTCTCGTGTTCTTTGTTAATGGAATTGGTTGGACGGGAGATATTATTTCAAGCGCAATAACATGTTTTTCGCCGGGATGGCGGATGTGGGACCGATTTTCACAAAACACTACAAGAGATATTTTCCGAAATTTTTACTTTTCAACAAATTTTCACCTATCGCCAGATTACGCTGCACTGTAATATTTATGTTTGTTACACTATCGCTAATACGATAATCCGAGCGGTGGCGCTCTAGTTGTACACACGCAAAAATATAATCTCTTTAATCTTGAGTTAATACTAGCAAATAAAATCTTCAAGATTTAAATTAAATAAATACTGGAATAGCCGTTGCAATAAAATTAATCAGTGTACTTTGTTATAAGTGTTTTCGCGGTTATTAAAGTTTTTAAAATACCATTTGAAAATGAACGCAACCTAACCTTAAAATTATTACCACATGTCGGGCCCAAAGTGTTTTAGTTGCCGTTCTAAAGTTGCTATAGCTAATTTGTTGGAGGCTAAAAGGTGCAAGTGCAGAACATTGTATCAGTCATGCTTCAACAGGGCAGTGGATAAAGCCCTGTCAACAACTCCTATTGGTCACATGGCGTGCTGTGATTTTGTTCCATCAACATTGCCGCCATTAAGTTCACCTACATTGCCAAAAAAGTCGATTCTCCGTCTACTGCCAACAATTCTGTTAATCGTGACTTTTTTATGGTTGAATTCAGTAAAATGAAGCAAGAGGTTTGCGATCATGCCGAAAAGCTGCATAGTGTGGCCATGATACAGATCAATAAAAATCATGAAAATTTAGTTAATATGGAAACGGAGTTAAAGCAATCTATTGATAGTATTGAGTATCGAGTCAATGCCAACGAAAATGCTATAGCTGATCTGTCCGATAGAGTACACATGCTTGAAGAAAACAATAATAGCGAAGTAATCAAACTTGTTGTGGAAGACATCAAATCATCAACAAATAATATACCTGCAATACAAGTCAAGGTAGACTCGTTGGAAACTACAGTAAGAGATATTTTGGAAGCTAATTCTGTTTCGAATCAGCAGGCACTGGGTAATTCTCTTATGATTGATACTATGAAACTCGCAACTGAAATTCAAAATCGCGTTTATAAATCCTGTAATGTAATTTTGTATAAAATCGCTGAGAACAACAGCAATAATGTTGGTAGTGATCTTGCGGAGATGAGTGGGGTGTTGCGAAATATTGATGATATCAATTTAGACAACATATTGGTTTGTAGATTTGGTGAAACTGTTGGTCCTACGCCGAGACCTCTTTTGGTTAGGCTTTCTTCGGCTACTGAGGCTAATCTTGTCATTAAAAATCGTAATGTTCTTCCATGTGGTGTCACAGTCTATAGGGATCGTACTAAATTGCAGTGGGGGGAATTTAATTCTTTGAGAAATATAGCAAAAGAGCATAATAGCAGTCATCCAAATGAATCTTGGAAAGTTACTTATATCCACGATTCCCCTACTCTTGTTGATCATTCAGGTAAGTCTTTAAATATGTCAAAAAACCACTTAGGAGCTGTGGCCAGAGAATGAGCTTCTTAGACCATGTTTTTGCACCTAAACTTAGACAATTGTACCTTCAAACCATTGTTGTTCGACATTGGTACCATAGTATCCTATTGGTGCACAAGATTATCCATGGAAAAATCAATTGTGACAAACTCTGTTTCTTGTTCAACAAACGAGTTGTGCCATTCAACATGAGAATCCCACAGTTATTAGAATTGCCTTATGAAAATGTTCCAGATTATATTTTCTGCAGCTCTATATCAAGATTAGTTGGATTTTGGAACGAATTACCATTGGAAGTGCGAGAAATTGTATCATTAAATGTGTTCATCAAAACTGCGAAAATATTAACTAAAGTGTTTGTAAATTGAAGTGTTATTTATAGTTAACTGAGTGTTATCTAGTTAATAATCCGTTGGAAATTCTTTAAATTTATAATTTATATGATTTTATACTAAATACTTTTTGAAGATCTCTAAATCAAATTGAATTTTTTTTTCTACTTATAATTTCTTTTGTTTGTTTTGTTTCTTTTATTACTTATACTTTATTATGCCACTGCTTGGTGTACTTTTTGTTATACTTGTGTAAAAGGGCTATTAGCCCGTAAATTTAGTAAATAAATAAATAATATAAAAAAAATATTATTGTAGCTGCTCTTTTAAAATACTGGAAATCCATCCCGAAAATCGATGCACCGATTGCAAAAATGAGATCAGCGAGGCGAATTTTAAGGGAGTATGGTAGGTTCAAATTATATTTAATTTTTTGAGTTTTTGTAAAATAAATTGTTAGAGTATCGAATATCGCGACATTTAGTTGGAACAAAAAAAAATTAAAATGCAATGTTTAGACAGATAGAACAATCACGCAGTTTAATTTTATTTCGAACACCACTAAAGACCCACTCATTTAATGGTTGATTTTTTTCATAAAATTAAAGCTTCTTCAATCTACTTTGCAGTGACATATTTTTTGTTGTCCTCCGATGCGTAAGACCATAATAATTATTTTTTTGCTTTTCGAAAAAATTACTGATATTATATTTGGTGTAGCAAAGAATCATTAATTTAGTGCATTTAACCGGCAGTTATTGAAATAAAATTATCTTCACTGCATAGCCTATAGTTTCTTGTTACTTATCCTCTTTTTATTTTGAAAATCGCATAAGTGATAGCAAAGTCGTGTTAGTATAAGCAAAACGCCGTCAAATTATTTTCTGTTCTTACTTCGCTCACTCTTTCTATTTTCCCCCGCCAAGTAAAAATACGCAGTTTTTGTCTATAACGGATTAGTTTGGTTTCTTCTACTTCCTCGAAAGTTTTGAGGCTAATATTGAGGTCTATCTTATTATTAATTTCATATCTGAAATTTTCCCACTTTGTTTTTGCGTTTTGCAATTTCTTGAAATTTATGACTGAGGTGCGGATAGTTGCAATAATCGGCGTATGATTTGAAGATATGTCATAACTGAGGTGTGAGTTGACGCTATACCGCTAACTTATTTGAAAGGTAGAATAACATTTATTGGCAATAAAAGAAATTCTAACATTAACATTATAACTGAAACCAAAATAGAAAAGTTAATAATTTGTGAAAAAAATAGAAAATTAATAAATAGAAAAACTAAAAGCTACTTCTCGATTTTCCTTTTCCATTAATTCTAGGTCAAAAAAAATTGTTTAATACTAAAGACGATAAATCAGAATTATCAAATTTTAAAGAGAAATGGCTAAATAACTACAATTTTGCTGGTGCCTTTTAATTTTAGCTTCAACCCGTTTTCTTAAAAATTGTGTGATAGCGAGTAACGCAGTGGAAAATGGATGTGAAAACAACCCTAAAGTGAGTCAATTATAATTGTCTTCGATATTAAATTGTGCGGCGCATCCGAATATTTTATAATCGAGCAAGAAACGTTCTCCGTTGTTCTGGAACTAATGGCGCCTCGGCCATTGTTCCTTTGCTCCGTCACGATCCGGTGGCTTACGGCTTCTAATTTAAAAAAAAAATACAACGTGACTGTGATTAATTCGGGCGTGTTCATCAGATGATTAGAATTTTAATATCACGCCTTCTTGACAAATACCCGGGCCAATTCATCTCGGTATCAACGGCGCAAACCATGTTTCTCTTTTCTGTCTTTTATCGTGGTGCACGTCGTCGACGAGAAAGACGTTCTTATGTCATCAGGAGTGCGCGTGATGGTTGTGAAACGGTTAGTGAGTTATTGCAGAGCTACAAGGGATGAGTTATAGGTGTTGGACAGCCTGGGGCGTCTTGGATGATTGATGACCGTTGTCGACACCGTGTTTGGGAAGACGTGGAAGCTGAGCGCCGTCGTGGCGGGTGGTATAACTAATAGTTACAACACAAAGATGATTCAGAGATCAATATTGGGTTTATTAAAACTTGGCGTCGATAACTTTTTTATTAAAATCGGCGATTTGGTGTTTTTTTTTTCTTTTTGTTTTTGATTGGTGTCGAGATTATGCACAAGCCGCAATTTACCCCCACGTAAGCACTCCACAAACTCTTACACAAAGACCCCCTTCGAGTTGGCAAACTTCCATATTATCTCATGTTTAGAATTCCACCTCTATTCAAAATTTTATATAAGAAATTTATATGTAGAGTGAAACCGTGCTACATGTTGTAAAACTTTCCTCACAGACTTGTGTTGCATAAACAGGGCTCCGTTCTTCTCAAGTTTGTAACCCCCAGCTGGCTTCTTCGTCATGTTTTACCCCGGGATCCCCTATTCGAAGCTCGACTTATTTTTAAGTTGCGAAACTTGCGCGATTTCTATATGAATTTATCTCGGACCCCGATCGCGCCGAAGCGGAACTTCGCCGATACCGGGGAAAAGTCGAGGTAACTGGGGAGCTTTCGCGGCATGATGGCGCGAGTTATACTTTATATTAACAAGAAATGAATGGCTTTTGTTCGAAACTAAAATTGCCTAAGAAGCTGATCTCAAAGGATTATAATCATAAAGTTCATATTCGTAGGAAGGCTTTACTAACTCCAGTTATGAATTTCAATAAGTTATACGTATATTAGTATTTACACAGCTTTTGGAGCCGACTTGGATTCATTATTTACACCGGAGTTTGCGATTTTCGTTCCGTTCTCGATTCGTCGGTGTTAAACAAAGCGAAAGCTCTTTGCGCCCTGTGTATTAACGTTAAAGACAAATTTAATTCCGGCGAGATTTCTATACAGACGACGTATTCAAGAGGATTTCAAACTTTTCCTTTGGCTGGTCCAAAGAAAATGTTTATCCTTCTCGTTCATTAATCGTCCGGGAGATAGCAACGTTTCACAGGAGCCACGAAAATTAATCTGTCTCCGACATGTTCGCTCTCGGCCTAATTTAGTTAATTTATAAATATTTTGAAGAGGGTCTCTCCCTCGGCAGGCGCCCCTCGGGGTAACGCCTCATTCGATCAGTTTTATCAACCGAAGCGTTTTATTCAGTTCTCGCCTTCACGACTCGTATAATATGGCAATTTGTTTCGACAACTGGCTCGCCGATTTTCAAGCAACTTACACCCACATACAGGGTGGCGTCGAACAAAGCACCAACACACATAAGCCAAACAACGCCACAGTTTCTTCCTTTATTTCAAAATCCAATATTTATCGTCGTTTTTCAGAATTTGTTCCGCACTTTTAGTTTAGCTTGGAACGCTTTACCAAATAATTTTGAATGTGCTGCAGTAATTTTTTTTTTCGAAGCCACAATGTAACTCAAAATTTCCGGTAGTACCTACCCATTCAACGTTCTACTGGTTTATTATAAAAAATTTCTGCTCGCTGGTCAAGCTGTCGGACTTGCTCGCGGAATTGTGGTTTGCCAGTTTTTGTTGGCGTTTCCCATTTTTGGGCGAGCCCCCCCACAGTCGAGCAAGTAAAGCGCCTTGAGAACAAAAATTCTCTCGTTATTTTAATGAAGCGCGTTTCCAAGTGCTTAATTGCTTATCTTAACACGCCATTTAGAACAATTCTGGACTACTGGCTGGTTCGCTGCCGAAACCGCAGTAATTTACGTAAATTTCATCAAGTTCAACGATACATTTATGAAACCGTTATGTAAATTCGTCATAAATCTAAATAATTCCAACATTACCGTAAATCTGTCGGTCTTAACGAAATATCGCCTTAATGCCACACACGTCCTTAAACAAGCAATATTGTCTTAACTACTATTTGCACGTATGTTACGTAAGTAGTTTGATCTGGGAAAGTGTAGGTAACGATATAATTGAATACGTTCAAGTGAACTGAATTTCGTGTGTGGCAAACAAAATGTTTTTGGACTAATTGTAATAATGATGCTATTCCGTTTTGTGTTTTGACGCGAATTGGTCGACAGTTTCCTCGGTCTTATTGTTAATGGTTGAACGGATGTAATGGGGGGAATGTAACAGAACGGGTGAGTTTTGTTAGCGACCGCAGTTTTGGTTTGTTGAAGGCGCCACTTGCTTGAGACTAGTTCGGATGCTCTTAAGCGACTCGATAAATAAGTTTCAATGTCTTTGTTAAGTTGTTTTAACCGAGTTAAATCGAGGAAGACGTTTCGAGGAAAGCAAAACGCTAACTGTGGAATAAAAGAGACAACGAAAACAACAAAATTTCATGAATCGAGTTTTGACGGTATAGGAATCAGTTTTGTCTTCACAAAAAGTTGTTTAAACTAACTTATTTGGCTGCCCGCTTTGGATTTTTTCGCAAATCATTTTTTTTCATGTTTGGGTATTATACTTTATCTACCTTCTTTATTATTCTTCTGTTTCTTTTATTTCTCTTCATTTATATTATCACTTTGTTTTCTTCTGAATTCTGTGAGTTCTTTAAATAACTTTTAACGACATCAATTTAGTCTAAATTTCTATTCTTTCTCCAATCTATTACTCAAATGGAAATTTACCATTTACTGAGCCAAAGAAAGGCAACGAAAACACTGCAAGCTCCATTTTATGATTTATTAAAATCATATCTACCAGATGGGTATTTTAGAAAAAAGGTCAATGATAAAACTTCTAAGTTCTAGCCCATCAAATCGGAAGTCCCACAAGGCAGTGTCTTAGGGCCAGTTTTGCACCTTATATAGACATCTGACCTCTCTGCAGCAGATTCTACCACAACAAACACATTTAAAGATGTCCAAGAAGATTCGGTAATTGCCTCAGCAAGCTTCCACATAGAAGAATTTACCAAAAGATGGAAGATAAAGTTTAACGAAGGCAAATCTCAGCATTTACATTAAAAAGGAAAAATGTTCTCCAGTGAACATTAACATTACAGAAATCCCATTATCAGCTTCTGTTAAGTGTTTGGGAATTCACCTTGATACTGAACTAAATTGGAAAAAACACTTAAGCAAAGAATGAAAGCAAATGGACATTAAAATGAGACAACTGTACAGCTTGCTTGGCAGAATATCATAAATGGCAATAGAGAATAAGATACAAAATTGTAACTAAGCCAATCTGGACTTGTGATATTGAGTTTTGGGGCTGTTCTAGCAAGTTCAGCGTAGCTATAATTTAACGAGAACAGTCAAAGATTCTAAGAGCATTAGTCAACGTTCCATGGTATGTTAGAAATCAGATGCTACATCTATATCTCCAATAGTCAATGAAGCAATAGAGAGAAAAACCAGAAACATCATGAAAAAATTGAAATACACTCAAGCAAGATACTGCTGGTACTACTGCAAGAGAAAAGCAACAGAGGATTGAAAAGAAGATGGCCAGCTGACTTGAATAAGGTGAACTTCTGGATAGAGAAGTCTTAACACGACTCACTAACAATAGTGTCGCAGTCAGCAAAAAAGCTGACAGAATCTTCTGATTGCTGTTTAATCTCTGAATTTAAAAAAATTGATACTTTAGTTGGAACTTGAAATATTCTTCAATGTACTGTTTTGCAGCGACAAATTTTTTTTCTACCTCATCATCATTAATTAGTTCTTTGGTATGCTTTGTATTGATTTATTAAATTTGTTGAAAAACTTATTCTCCAATATTTATTTGCATTTTCCTGTTATTGTTTTATAAGCTCCAATAAATGTTCTTTTGACTTTCTTATTATTTTGACTATTTTTTGTAATTAACGTGTTCTAGAAATTTCTTATCAATTTTAATAAGAGTTTTTTCGTTATTAATTAACGTATAAAAAAGTTCAAAATCAAACTTAATCTATGTTTATGTTTCAAAATTTTTTTTTTATTGATCTACTATCTTGGCTCAACGATATTAATTTTTATCTTCCTCATTAGTCGACGTTCCATGGTATGTTACAAATCAGATGCTACATCAAGATCTCCAATAGTTAATAAAGCAATAGAGAGAAGCCAGAAACATTATGAAAAAATTGAAATACACTCAAGCAAGATACTGGTGCTACTACTGCAAGAGAAAAACAACAGAAGATTGAAAAGAAGATGGCCAGCGGACTTGAATAAGGTGAACAAAAAGCCTTCTCAAGTCTTAACACGACAATAGTGAGACTCACTAACAATAGTGTTGTAGTCAGCAAAATAGCTAACAGAATCTTCTGATTGCTGTTTAATTTCTGAATTAAAAAAAAATGCCACTTTAGTTAGAACTTGAAATATTCTTCAATGTACTATTTTGCAGCGACAATTTTTTTTCTACCTCATCATCATTAATTAGTTCTTTGGTATGCTTTGTATTGATTTATTAAATTTGTTAAAAAACTTATTCTCCAATATTTATTTGCAGTTTTCTGTTATTGTTTCATAAGCTCCCATAAATGTTCTTTTGACTTTCTTATTATTTTGACTATTTTTTGTAATTAACGTGTTCTAAAAATTTCTTATCAATTTTTATAAGAACTTTTTCGTAATTAATTAACGTATAAAGATGGTAAAAATTGAACTTAAACTATGTTTATTTTTCAAAATAATTTTTTTGATATTGGTCTACAAACTTATCTCAACGATATTAATTTTTATCTTCCTCAAAGAACGCTTTGTTGAATTTTACAAAATACTTTTTCCAATTATCTATAATTAATCAAAGTTTTTAATTTGAAAATTAAATAAGAATCGCAGGGGGTCAAATCTGGTGATTGAAAAGCATTGTAATGGTTTGAATATGAAATTTCGTTACCTCGAGCGTCTTTTATACTTAATTGTCTCCTAACTGTTCGGTTTTAAGTTTTAAAATTTAACATGATCAATTTGACTCTTCTTTTCGCTGCAGTTTCACCTTGTGAGAGTCTGTTATGAAATTCGATAAAGACAAGTCTAAAATTTACACCCTCTCCTATTAATATTTTCCATACAACTCATTCCCTATATTTTATTTGCCACTATAAAAACTTCATAAACACTTGCAGGCAATATTTCATTATGCAGTTATCACCCCTAGAGCTTCTGCGTGCGGCAAGTCGTGTGTATTTGCCGGCGACAAACAACCTCCCCATTACTATTCAGTTGCACCGCGTTTATCTCTGAAATATTTACAAAGCTTATTATATGCTTGTTTAAAGCATTTGCGGCAACTACCGCTGTTGTTTATCATCGTCGATGGAATCAATAGCTGGTTAGCCTTTTGGCATTTTTCTGCGGCTACTGAAACAATTCCCGTCTACCAGACAGGTTCTCGCTAATTTCACTGCCGCTTCGTCGACGGACGATAATTTTTATCGGATTTTGCAAAAAAAATAACTGCTCGTTTAATGCGTCCGGACTTGTAATTGTACGATTACAGAGGATGTTTACCCAGTCTGATTATTATAATGATACGGACTGCGATGGCATTTCGCGATTAAAATTGTAAATACGTTATGCGACAAGCCATCAGCTTCTCGGGTAATTTATGTTATTATAGTGAAGAATAAACCGCGAAATTGTTTTCTCGTACGACCATACAAAATAAGTACGGGGTCGAGTAATGGCGACTCGGTATCGCCTTGTTTTATCGCTTCATTATCGGACGCAAATTATAAATAAATTAGGGACAATTGATGGAAGAAATTACATAAATTCCCCATATTTTCTCGAAGAATTCTTCAATTTTTAACGTGATTGAAGAACGAAAACGAATATTTTGCTGGTACCTGTTTTTAGTTGTTGGCTACTTGACTAGGCGGGGTGAGGAAGAACGCGGGGCGATAAAGTCACTATTAGCAGGTTTTAAGGGTGGTGGCATATGGTCGACGCGTTAAAATAATAATCAAGAGTTTCTCACAAACTCGCAAGAACTTCATACCGTATTTATGAAGTCAAAAGTTGGTAGAACGAGGGGTGCCGGCAAGTGCATGCGGTCTTATATTATTTGTTCCCGGCAATTGCAGTTTTCCCGGATTTCGAGCGTCGTTATGCCCGTCGAATCGAAATTAAATTTAACCTCTCCCAGCGACTTAATCTGCTGGAGAAACCGAAAACGACAGTTGCTGAAGATTGGCGTGTTACGACGCGAATATCGTTATGGCAGCACAATAGAGGATTGTGTGAAGAATCTCAAGTTATAGCAGATAAAACGAAATTTATATTGAAGTAAATTGAAATTCTGCGTTTTGCATTTCGGTCACGCTTCAGCTGTTTAGGAGTATTTACATTTTAGATTCGGTTTAATTAATACAGCTCCCGTCTTAAATAACGACTTTTAAGAAAATGTATAAGTGCGACACCATTTTCCACAGCTGTCCTCTGAAATATTAAGCGTTTCGCTTCATTATCGCTTTACGTGCTTGTAATAGATTGTCGCAGTTTAAGTTAGATACTTTCAAATGCAGCTTCCGTGAATAACCAGTAGATCGCAACCCCCGGAACAATGAACCGCATCGATCATCCACTATCTGATTCCCTTTTAAAAATCATATATTATTATTCTCTTAGGACCATTATTAACACATTAATATAATATTTTTACAACTGGGCGTGCCTATCGGACCTTCTGTCAGTTACACTCGAAAAGAAGCAAGTTTCGATCTAAACGGAAGCACCCCGACCCCGATTTTCAACATTCAACCCCCAAAACTTTCATCCACATTAAAAGAGGTTGCTTCCATTCACAGCTAATCGCGTATATGATATTAATGTGCCCAGAAACGTCCGGGACAGATTTTAAAACTGGTTAATGCGACAGTAGCGACCTCCAGCGACTCATCTATCATATTTATTATACTTCTAATTTCAAACAACAATAGCCGGTGTTAACCGAAGTGATCCATTATCAGCGATATCACCCCTAAACCCCCTAATTGCGGCACGAAACTCGAAAACTTACAAAACGCAATCATCAATAAAACTACAAACTTCAACCACTTTCCCTACGTAAATGTGGCGTTACAGGTACATATTTCAAAAGATGCATAAACATGCGTTTGTCATAGTTTTAGTTGAGTTGCGTGATATCAGCAGGTAGAACGAAGTAGCGATTCAGAAATGCAAATAAGTCACTAATCTGATGCCATAACTTACTAAACAACAAAATTTCAAACCTCGTTCTATCTTGATCAAATATGCATGCAATAATTATAACTAATAGCTTGTTTTACCTTTATAAATTACACTTCTCTTGCTGTTGAAGGACTGACGATACATCTACAAAGCAGGGTTTTATGGTAAATTTTGCAAAAAAAAATTATAATAAAATAACGATGGACGCGCACGGAACCGCAACTGATTTTATTTATGCACAAACAGGTAATTAGACGTTGCAGATAGGTAATCCCGGTGTGTTTTTTTATTTGTTTTAACATTAAATTTGTTAACACAGAAGTAATGAACACGCAGAAGTTACTGAAACTCGTGTCTGTTTTGTTGTTTCAAGCATCAAGGATTTTTTGAAAAATTTCTCCATTGAAAGTTTCCTCAAATATGACCCACTGTAAAATATTTTTTACTATCTGACAAAGCTTAGAAATCTTTTGCGTTAATATTTCGATTCTTTGATTCGGGACTTTCTAAGGATTTAAAATCCTAAAGCATTAACAAGTTTTAAATGTTTGAGGCAATTTTTAATAAAGCACTTAAAATTACTAAAAAATTAATTATTTATTTTGCAGATACTATTATAGAATCAGAATCTGAAAATTCGTGTGATTGTAACTTTCAAACTGATGCAAAAATAGTAGAGAAACAACTGCAGTTTGGCAAGAGTAGCTTGGCGAAAATTTTTTGTTTTTTCAGAAGAACTGGCAGTATCGGTTGTGTCAAAATTAACATTTACTACATAGGGCTATGTGACAAAGAAATTATAATTTATTAATAGCAGACACAGCCATAATCGAATTTTTCGTACCTAAGTGACCCGTATAAGCGCATGATCGTCCGAAAGATCACCATTCGAAACCATCTGCATTCATACTTCACTTGAGAGGCGTGTTCAAAATTTTCTAAGAAATCAGAAATTACGCTATTTCGTTAAAAATTGTTTATAGTTTAGAAAAAAAAAGTTTGACATGGAGGTTGTTACTAAAATTTTATATTGACCATACAATGGAAAATTTCTGGATAACTAAGAATACTACAGGGAAATTGAATATCTCGTTCGTATTAAATAACACACCTTCATGTCAAATTGCATAGCAATTGGAAGGAAAAAAATCTTGAAAATTTTTATTATGTTTTTTTCAGGAATTGGAAGAAAATTTACCTCCTCAGATTTTAAAGAAACTTGACAGGCGTGTGTATAATTTCATAAGTAATCAAAACTTATACTCTGCTGTTAACCATTACTGGTGGTTTAGAAAAAAGAGAAGTTTATTATGCAGGTTGTCAGCGGAATTTTCAGCAATTCTATGTAGACCACGTAATAGAATATTCGTGAATAACTAAGAATGCTGCAGAGAAACTGAATGCCTTCATGAGTTCGTTTTTAAATAACACACGTGCTTGTCAAATTTCGTGGCAATAGAAGAAAAAAAACGTCAAAATTATTTGTAATTTTCTATTTTCTTCAAAAATTGAAAGAAAGTTTGCCTTCTCAGAGTTCAGGAAAACTTAACCGCCGTGTTCAGAATTTCAAAAAAGATTAAAAATTATGCTCTGTTGTTAACCTTTTGAGGCACGTAATTCAAATATTTGACCAGTTCTTTCTTGTAAAATTCTGTATGGTTTGTCCAAAGAGTTTATAAAATAATGGATCATAGTTACTCTTTGAAAAAATGTTTTATATTTGGCATTTGTTGGCTTTTGTATGTGGTCAGATCAACTCAGAAAGCGACAATGTTTTAAGCTATCTATGAAAATTTATTCAAATTCACAAAACTTTCGCAAGTATCTTCATAAAAATTAAAATTTGATGTCGCAGAAACTAAAAATTCGCTAGTTGCAATTTTAACGCATGGATGTCACTCTGGAGCACCGTGGTTTCTGTGTATAGCCACCATGGAAGAAAATACAGATATTAACAAATTTGGTTTTACAGTGAAGCCACAATACTTGAAAGGGTTGAACATTACTGGTGGTTTAGAAAAAAAGGCGTTGTTATGAGGGTTGTTAGCGGAATTTTCGACATTTTTATGTTAATCTCATAATGGAAGATTCTTGGAAAACTAAGTATGCTGCAACGTAACTGAAATTGTATAGCAATCAGAAGAAAAGGGATGTCAGAAATTTTTATTATTTTTTATTTTTTTCAAAAACTTCTCAAATTTTAGGGAAACTTGACTAGCGTCTGCAGAATTTCATAAAAAATCCAAAATTAAAATTCCTTGTTAAAAATTGCTGGTGGTTTAGAAAAAGATGAGTTTTTTATGCGGATTGTCAGCAAAATTTTCAGCAATTATATGTGGACCACGTAATAGGAGATTTTTGGAAAACTAAGAATGCTGCAGAGAAACTGAATGCCTTTATAAGCTCGTATTTAAATAACACACGTGCAGGCCAAATTTCATAGCAATCAGAAGAAGAAACGATGTCAAAAATCTTCACAATTTGCTATATTTTTTAAAACTGAAAGAAAATTTACCCTCTCAGAATTTAGGAAAACTTAACCGACGTGTTCAGAATAAAAAATTATACTTTGTTGTTAACCCTTTGAAGCACGTAATTCAAATGTTCGACCAGTTCTTGTAAAATTCTGTATGGTTTGTCCAAAGAGTTTATAAAATAATGGACCATTGTTATTTTTCGAAAAAATGTTTGATATTTGGCTTTTGTATGTAGTCAGATCCGTTAACCATCATGCAACAAAAGTTGAAGAATATTTTAAGAGAGTTTGTGACTTAACATTTTGTAACATTTCTGAAAAACAACATAAAATTAAATACTTCTACTGTGATAAAACTTATAAAAAAAACTACTTATGTTACTCTAAGAAACCATTTTTGTTGGCATCAAGCATAAGTCAATTTTTTCATTGTGTACAGCTCTAAGCTCTTCTGGGTGGCTTCCTCGCAGTGCTGCATAGAGCACTACGTCGGGAACTCCCATGAAGATTTGTCAGAAAAGATTCAAAACGGTTACACAAATTTCTGACGCACTAAAATCGTCTTATAGTTCACGACGCGTGAACCAATAATCGCAACACGATGGAGATTTTTTATGTCCATAAGAAAATTGAGTTATGTTCTTATCTGCTAAAAAGGCCCTTCTCTACAGAGCGGACACATTATTTTAAGTTTTTTTATGAAAATTCATTGAAATTCACAGAACTCTCTAAGTATCTTCATGAAAATTCAAATTTGACGTCGCAGAAGCCAAAAATTCGCTACTTGCGATTTTGACGCATAGATGTCAACTTGGAGCATGGCTGAGCACCGTGGTTTTTGTGTAGAGCCACCATGCAAGAAAATACAGATTTTAATAGATTTGGTTTTACAGTGAAACCACAATACTTGAAAGGGTTAAACACTACTGGTGGTTTAGAAAAATTAGGCGTTGTTATGGGGGTTGTTAGCGGAATTTTTGACATTTATTATATTGACCTCATGATGGAAGATTCTTGGAAAACTAAGAATGCTGCAGAGAAACTAAAATTGTATAGCAAACAGAAGAAAAAAAAATGAAAAAAATTAAAAATTGTCATAATTTTCTATTTTTTACAAAAACTTCTCAGATTTTAGGGACTGGCTTCTGCAGAATTTGATAAGGAATCAAAAATTACACTCCCTTGTTAAAAGCTGCTGGTGGTTTAGAAAAAAGGGAATTTTTTATGCAGGTTGTCAGCAGAATTTTCGGCAATTTTATGTTGACCACATAATGGAAGATTTCTGAAAAACTAAGAACACTGAATATCTCTATGAGTTCGTATTTAAATATCACACGTGCCGAAATTTTTGATAAGGTTATCAATACAAACTTAAAGTACAGAAGTAAAAACACAAAAGAATACAAAAATACAGACCATGGTGTATTATGGTTGCAATAATTCTGAAAATTGTTCACACCAATATTAGATGTGGAAAGCTATTAAGATACCTAATGGATCATATTCATGGAAAATAAATGTTTGGTTAATTAAAATTAATAGTTTAAAAAGATTCTACTTTTAAAAGTTTGATGTCTGAATCAGAGCAGTTCTAGTGTGTTTCACTAATTTTCAGGATCACTCTTTCAATTTTATTACTAACTCATCGACAATTAACTTTAATGCCTGCCACTTCTCCATAAAATATTTTTCCATATTTTTAGCATAGTCGCAAAGTGACTTGAATTCATTAGCAGAAAAATTATTAAAAAAATTGTTCAGCAAAGTTCATAATTCTAAAAATTATAATCCACACTTCTCAGCAACATATTCTTTAAGGAAGCCCGCACAAATTCGATAGAATTTAAGTCTGGGTGATAAGGAGGAAGTCTTGCAACTGTATGACAATAGTCACTTAATAATTTATGAATTATACCGAAATGTATTTATTTTATAAGAGCTTTGTGTTGGTTTTGTTTTTTTGCCAGCGAAATGCAATTTCTCGAATTAATTTCAGTAAGCTTTTCTCTCTATATGCGAAGTAAAGTGTGAACTTCTTTCTGTTGTGTAAAAATTTATAGTAATTTGTCTTAGAATACCTGAACTGGTTTTCGCAAAAAAAAACAATAAAAGAAATATTAAGGAGAGAAAAGTGAAAGTAAAAATGATAGACAAAAAGAACGAAATTGAAATTTGATTTCCATGAAAGTTCAAAATATCTTGCAATTGATGTTCTTGTCTCCGCCACTTGTCCACCCTTGATAAATATTGTTTCTGAATAGCTACATGTGTCAAAATCACACGTGACATTAAAAACATAAACACTCGACCGACATGACCGGGAGTCTGCACCCTTCGCACTCCGGCCCTTGTAGACAATAGAAATTTCGTTCTAGTAGCTTAGAACATAAATAACAATCATTCACAGTGTTTCTATTTGCGATTCCCACGTTCCGCCTTCGTAAGCCGCACGCGGTCGCCGCAAACATTAAATATCTAATAAATCCGATTCATATGTTAATCCGCACATATCGATATGTCATATGCGTTCGCTAAACCGCATTTATTACTCTTGTGTAAACAATGGCTGCGCGCCGTATATGTGGGGTCACTATAAACATCTACTTATACACAGTGTGTTTGGAACGTATTATCTGCCAGCTATGATGGATTTTGCTCGAGCATGATTTATATACCTCGGGGATTAAGACCGTATTTCGTTACCGTTGTGGCGTGATATAAGAACTTAATAACAGATTTGATGGAATGAATATTACAGACAAAGTCATTGTGTTGATAACGACAGACTCTCCCCCAAGACACCAGTTTTGACATCTATCAAAATTCGTGAAATCTCCTTCGAAATAGTCGCAAACGATTTAAGGGTTGCAATGACAGTCGGATGCATCCCGTAAGTGATATCCGGGTTGTAGGGAGAATGCGGCCAACCACCCGCGACGACCCTCAGCCATTATACTCACAGATAAAGTTGAT
Organism: Pyrochroa serraticornis; assembly: GCA_905333025.2. Taxonomy (NCBI): domain Eukaryota; kingdom Metazoa; phylum Arthropoda; class Insecta; order Coleoptera; family Pyrochroidae; genus Pyrochroa; species Pyrochroa serraticornis. The sequence continues at coordinate 33,420,659 of HG995154.1, read as the reverse complement.
TCAATTATAGGCAACCGCATCTGCCATCTGTTGGCCATTATGAGTGCGCATTGGCCGTGCTAACGTGATTAACTCGTTGCTAATCTCTCTGCAGCAGCTTGACTCGGCCTTCTGTACCCAAACAGATCTGCTCGATTACGACTGTGATAAGATGTGCGATAACACGTGACACTCCATATGTCTCTATTTCCGTACTTTTCAAAATCCCCCCGAAACAACTAAAAGACTTTTCTTGATGTTGAGTGAAAGAGAACAATTTGGTTGAATGCAGATGCGCGACTTCACCTTTTCGTGTACTTGGCACTAACTAACCGAGTACAAGCAAACACGCAGTATGATAATTGGTAGGTACGAAGCGATAATTACAGTTTGGCACCCTGATTAGGGCCTGTTCGTCTATCAAAAATGCCAACTGCGGACGGTGAGGTTCTTAACGTAAAGGAACGGAACGGTCAAAATAGCGGATCAATCAACGTGTTGGAAACGGTACGTTTGATAAGTGTAATTGAGTTCTCAGTTTCGTGATATTTTTGCTTGTTTCTGATAGTAAATTTAGATAGGCGAAAGCAACTTCTGCGAGGTTCGTTCCATTTAGGACAACAATACTGATTTGTTGCGATTACGAAAGTTGCTGGCACCTGCGAGAACAAAAAGCAATTCGACGATTTTTTTAAATGTTTTTTAATAGAAACGAATTGATTCGAGTTCTTTAAGCGATTTAGATGTGTCATCGTGTAAAACACCCGGCCCATTAGGTATTGTGTATTAACATAACACTTAGTGGAGTTTTAATTTGCATATTTACTATCTAACCTCAATTCAATGTTTTGATAAGCTAGCGGAATTATCATTTTAGTCCAAATTTTGTAAAAAAAATATTGATTGGTCCACCATTTATATGAAAACGAACCAGGTGCGAACAAAGATGAATTGAAAACTTTGTCACGTGAAAAGGAGAAAAGACCACTAGAAACACGAATTTTCTGTTGGGTAGCATTGAAACTTTTGCAAATTTTTGGCTAATATTCCAACTACTCACGTTTTGATTTTTTAAAACAAAGAGAGTAAAGTGAAGTTTTAACACTGAATCCGAGACAAAGTATAGTTACACCAATAACTCTACAACAAAATATGAAACCGAAAGAAAACAGCGAATAAGACGGAGATGTTTGAAACCCTCTAGGATTCGGAGTTTAAATTAATTTCGTTTTTCTTCCTTAGCATAGACTTGCACCTCGTCAAAACTGGTTGAAAGAAAAAAACGACAACTTTTCTAAAGAGGGCAACAATGTAAACATTAAATCGCTAAACAGAGTGGCTCCAAAATTTGCTACCAAAATTTTTGAAAAAGTTATAATACCCACCGGACGTGATGTCATCATAATTCTAGCAATTTCTTAACCTTAAAAAATTGGAACAGCCTGGCATCCTAACAAAACGTGACCCTTTCGAGATCAACATATTTTTAGGACAAGGATTCTATGATTTGAAGGTGTGCCTGGAAAATTAAATTTTTATGTTTTGTGTCGTCGCGAGAGTGAGGTCAGTGTCGAGATGTGGGAGTGATGCGGTTGTTTCTCGTTTCATTAAAGCTCCCTCGAATTTGTCAAGTTAGCATCCATCAGACAAAAGGCGTCATATTAAAAAATGCGAACATGAATCGACAATATGTATGCTAAATAGGAGGTTTAGAGCCATCCGCCCGTCGATGGTATTGCAATTATAAACCCTTCCGGACGTCATCGTCAAACGTCAGGGCCACATGTGTCGCCGATGGTGCACGCGACGTTTTGAAATTTATACTTTTTATTACGGCCACTGTTAAAAAGTGTAAAATTCTAAAATCGAACGTAGGGGGATATTTTTAATATTGCTCCGTGTGTGAAATATGTAGGATCTCGTCCAGACTCTCCCGACATTTGTTTTGAGATATTGGTGAATTTGTTTTATTCCCTTTTTTGACCCTTCTTCACGGACACGGCGCCGGTTTTAATATCGAATTTCGCAAAAGAGGCTGCGTTATTATTAAGGTTTGACAGGCGGATTCAATATGGACTGAATTACACCGTGTACTGGGAGTTTCGGGTTGAAAACGAACGGGAGACGGATGGAGTCGAGACAGCTCTAAAATATCTTTCAATTTTTCGCTCGGTCGGAATTCCCTAAATGAAATATACGACGCGGTTATTTCTTCGGCACTCTTCGGGCCGTAATCCACTCTATCATTTTAAGAAACTCCCGAATAGGTTAGGCCGGCTCCCATAAAAAATATGGGAGAGCAATAAAAGGCATCAAATTCAATTTTATTATGAAACACTGTATAAAACGCGTTTTTGATGAATAATGTTATCGCGGACGTCGACTTGAGTTTCCCAGTCACGTTCGGCGGTCCCGGATAATCGACAGTCTCGCCGATTCTGTTACAGAAAAATACACGCTAAAAGCCCAAATAGAACCGCCTCTGCCGTCCTTCTCGAAGCGGTCTTCGGGGAGAAAGCAAAGGAGACGGATGTACGAACGTGGTTTAGCGCCGTAGCCAGGATAACCTGAACGTTGTACGCGAGTTTGTATAGGAGATTCTCGTTCGGGGAATTCGGGCCGTTATTGTCAGAATTTCAACTGTCTTGTTCCTTTTGCTTCACCTTCTTTTTCCGTCGCGGTTACGATGGTAAAAACCGATCGCGATGCCACCTACCTTTATCGCGGACACCTTTTTGCTAATTTAGATTCGTCTACGGGTCCACTGGCGGAGATCTACGACGACAGTCCAAAACGGCTGATAAAATTCCTCTGTAACAAAAAAATAAAAATCAACTTTCGAAGCGGTTCTAAAACCCAAATCCCCCCCGACTTATTTGGCTGGACCAAAATTACAGAACACTCCGGCTAACTCTCGTCCAGGAAAACCGTGTTAATACGTATTTTTATTTTAAAAGCTCTACAACACGAGGAAGCGGCAATCGGTAAATTTTACATGGACGGAAATGCGGAATAATGTACTTTTCTTGTTTAAAAATTTACATTGTTACTCCTGAAATTAGTTGTTTCAAACAGCTGTTAAAAAACGATCGCAACAAAACTATTTCAACTCCCAACTTTTGGTATCCTACAAAATCCAATACCAAAAACAAAAGTACCGTAACTAAAGTTGGAGAACGGAAAAATTATTTGATATGCAGATTAAAATAATTAAATACTAGAGCAAAGTTTAATACTGCAAGGGCTTTAATCGCAGAATTAAATAAAACAGAGTTACGTACCTGATTTTTTCTACCGCTGCTCACCGATTCTTGTTAAAAGTCACAAAAATTTGGGAAATAAATTTTCCACTTACCCAAAAAAAGTTTCTGTTTTGTTCCATTTTAGTCGACTGATTAGAGAGAAAAATCTTGAAAAGATGATGATTGTGCACACGAAAAGGAATATGAGTAAGAGTAACGTTATAAATGAAAAAAAGAAAGAAAATACTCTTTATTTATTGTTTTTTGAACAGTTTTCTCCTTATCTTTGAAATTTTTTTAAATTTTTAATTCCATCAATGATCATTACCATCAATTATTTTTTTTTTGCTTGCTGAGAGCTTTCAGGCTCGAGACCCCAATTTTTAAAGTATTTTTCCATAAATTGCTAGCGATAAAATTTCTAAATTTTTGAACATTTTCTTATAATTATTTAACTTTCTCTTTTTACAAAACTGTTTTTTCTTACCTGCAGTAGCATTTAGATATTTATTTTTGTGTTCTATTTTCCTTTTTTTTCTCCAGAACTTTGTCCTGTAATTTTTGCTTTAAATTTCATAAATTTGCTGCGCTATTTTAATTTTGAACCAGTACCTAAGTAAATTATTTAATGTTGTTATTACTAACTTCAAAGTAAAGTTTTTTTTTTAAATAAATATTTTACTTAGATTTTTTTATCTTTTATTTATTTTTCTCCTTTTTTCACTTCAAATTTGTTAAGATTTCTTTCTTGTTGGAATTACTTTACTATATCATCTATCTTAACTCAAACAATATGCGACTCATTGGTTTTTATTATTTCTTGGAGCTTGATGGAACTTTTTCATTATATTCTTCTTGTCACTTCTTCTTTCTTCTCATTTAATTGCAACTCCATTTAATAATTTAACAAATTTTTCTTTTCTTGTTGCTACTTCTTCTTGAGATTTTTAATTTAATTTTAACTCCATTAGTTATTTAACAGGTTTTCTTGTTTATCTGCTAATTTCTTTCACTAAATCAGTCAAGAACGTGGCGAAAATGTTCTATTTTCGATCTCTGGAACAAAAAAATTATTTTTGTCCCTTTTTTCACATTAAGTTTGTTAAGATTCCTTTTTTGTTGCAATTACTTTACTATATCATCTATCTTAACTCAAACAATATGCAACTCATTGGTTTTTATTATTTCTTGGAGCTTGATGGAGCTTTTTCATTCTTTTCTTGTTGTTACTTCTTTTTTTTTCTCATTTAATTGCAACTCCAGTTAATAGTTTAACAAGTTTTTCTTTTCTTGTTGCTACTTATTTTTGACATTTTTAATTTAATTTCAACTCCATTTAGTACTTTAACAAGTTTTCTTGTTTATCTACCAATTTCTTTCACTAAATCAGCCAAGAACGTAGCAAAAATTTTCTATTTTCCATCTTTGGTACCTAAAATTTATTTTCCTCCCTTTTTTCACTTCAAGTTTGTTAAGATTTCCTTCTTGCTACAATTACTTTACTATATCATCTATTTTAATTCAAACGATATGCGACTCATTAGTTTTTATTATTTTTTGGATCTTCGATGGAGCTTTTTCATTTGTTCTTGTTGCTACTTATTCTTGAATTTTTTAAATTTAATTTAAACTCCATTTAATAGTTTAATATGTTTCTCCTTTCTTGTTGCTACTTCTTTTTGACATTTTTAATTTAATTTCAACTCCATTTAGTACTTTAACAAGTTTTCTTGTTTATCTACCAATTTCTCTCACTAAATCAGCCAAGAACGTGGCAAGAATTTTCTATTTTCCATCTTTGATACCTAAAATTTATTTTCCTCCCTTTTTTCACTTCAAGTTTGTTAAGATTTCCTTCTTGCTACAATTACTTTACTATATCATCTATCTTAATTCAAACGATATGCGACTCATTAGTTTTTATTATTTTTTGGATCTTCGATGGAGCTTTTTCATTCTCTTCTTGTTGCTACTTTTTGAATTTTTTTAATTTAATTTAAACTCCATTTAATAGTTAAATAAGTTTTTCCTTTCTTGTTGCTACTTCTTTTTGAGATTTTTTATTTAATTTCAACTCCATTTAGTACTTTAACAAGTTTTTCTTGTTTATCTGCAATTTTTCTCACTAAACCAGTCAAGAGAGTGTCGAAATTTTTTTTCCCCATCTTTTGAACCTAAAATACAATATAATGACATTGAAAAAACTTCTCTTGCGTAGTCATTCTAAAATAGTTCGATTGTCATTGTAAAAATTCCCGTCCACCCGTGACGGTTTAGTTTCCCGGAAGTGAGGATTTCGAGTAAATTGAACAAAACACGATGATCCGAACTAACTGGTATCGATATCATAAATTAATGACTAGAAATGAAACCGATTCCAATTTGCGTTTCGGGCAACGCGTTGACCATCATATTGGTCAGGTGTAACAGCCGGTCGCGGCCCCATCCTTTCACCGCCACTACCGCCGCCGCCGGCGGCATCACGCCGCCGCACAACGTCGCATTTTTGGATGACCGCGAATGGCGACCGGGTTGTTCCAACACAAAGTGGTCAGGTTTGTGTGTTTTTACAAGAGCTTAACAGCCGCCGGCAGTTTGCGGCGTAAAATTTAATTTTATCACAACCATATTTTCCTCTCCGTTATTGCAACATGCAACTAGATATTTATTCGTTTATAACGAGTATTCGCTACAGTACCCCAGCACCGATGATGCAGCTTGTTTGTAACGAAAAAAATCCTTTTATTATGTTTACCGTATTCATGAATGGATGTTGTGCGTGTTCAAGCTATATGCGCACTCCGACTCTGAATAATTAAATTTTAAATTGCCACCATCGAATTGTTTCAGGAACATGAACGAACGACTCGTAAAAATTGTTACGATTATAATAAAACTCCTGGTCGTATGTATTAATAACGAAAACCGTCACTTGTTTGACCTCTCCCGCAATATCTTTCGGTATTGGGAGTCGACGTTTTCAGTTTCTTTCAAGAGTTTTGGAAGGAACCAAGGTAAATATTATTTTTCGCACTTGCCGATCGTGAGAGCTGTCGACGCACCGATGGAGGCTATAAACAGATAGTCTTCGTCCAATTTGAGATCAAAGTACCGGCGTTGTTTACGAATCGGGATCAAGATAAACACACCTGGAAAGACCTAAATCACTCATTGACAGGCGGTTATGGCCGAGCCATATTGGTCCGTAGGTCGTTAAACACATCTAAATATACAGAGAGAGTGTTAGCAAACACCAGCTTAGCTGGCGGTAAATGGACAAACAATGGCCCGAATATGGCCGGTGTGTCGGTAATCTGTTGTCTACATCCCCTTCTTATGTTAGTTGGGGCCCTACAATATTTATACACGGATCATGAGGTTTTTACACAGAGGAACAGGGCCGGAGCCAACGCCGATATCTACAATGGCTGATATCTCGAAAAATTGCAATTTAAAAGAAAATTATCGAAGCAAAACAAAGGAGTTAAAAATGCGAGAAAATATGAAAAAAATCCTCTTTCCTGATACCAAAAAATTCTATTTCTTTTTTTTCTTCTCCACCCGCTCATCTCCAATCAATAGACGGTCAGTATTTTTTTTTTGTTTTCAAAAATCTTTCTGCTAACTTTTTCAGAGCTTTCCCAGGTCCGCTAAAAGTTTCAAATTTCTGACTCTTTAGTTAAATTTTTCAACAAAGCTCCATTATTACCTTTCTATTTTTTTTCATAATAGTTCACAGTATTCGACTATTTCTCTTTTGTATTATTGTTAATTTTGGTTGTTAGTCTTAGACCTAGATAGGTACATCCTTTTTGGCCACTGTCCATTGACACTTTTGGCATTCCACGTATAATATTTGTTGAACATTAATTTTCGTATTCAATCACTTTTTGAAATACCTCTCAGTACGTTTAAGAATTTTAATTCGGTTCTATCGTTCCTCTAGCTTTCTTCCTCTTTATTTCTCAAATTTACTTGTAAATGTTTTTTGACTTGCCATTTTAAGTTTCTTGCTTAAATTTTTTTTATCTCTCTATTATCTCATTCCAACTACTAACCAAGTTGTTGAGATACATATTTGAGAATTTTTTTAGTGATTCCCAATTTTTCCCTTCTTTGATGTGATAATGTCATATTAGTTTTGTTTTCTTTTCCATCTTTACTACTATATTCTCTACCATCATTTTCTTCTTAGTAAACGCCTTATTACCCCTTGTAAATTACTGATAGTGTGAGAAATCAGCGTTTTGTCCGAATTTTGTCACGGAGGGCCAATTCATGCGGCCCGGCCCTGTTCGAGGTGGCACGAAAAGGGTCACGACCGTCGAGATCGTAGTTTTTCGGCCCAGCTTTACCTCCAATGATGGATTAACGTCCTTTGTCATGCAAGTTTCGCCTGCTCACGAGTGTTTGATTGGGTTCTGTTAATGTCGACAGCCCCCCCAAGAACCCCCGAGTAAAAATCGAAGCAAAAACAGCCCTAAAACACTTTTATTTATCACAAGGATTAAGAGACAGCGGTTCTAAACAATTTCGATTTTCACGACGAAAACGAAACTTCTCCACTATTCATCATTATCTGGATGTCGCCAGTTTCCTCTTTCGTCGTGGCCTATCATCAATAAAATCAATGATGTCGAGCGAATTAACCGAGAACGCTATAAAGCCGAGTCGTTTCGGGTTCTCGCTGAAAGAAAAGTCTCTCTAAACAAAAGGGCGACCCGAAAAAAAATAATCAAGCGACTTTTATCTCGACTCCATTCGCAATCCAATCTTATCTACAACGCTTGGAAATAATGAAACAGCTTATACAGCAATAAAACAACAGGAGCTTTGGCGGGTTGTTGGAGTGACCGACAGATGGCAGGGACGTGTTGTTGAGAACGGTCTGAATAGGCGGAGTTCAAAGGAGGAGCGAAAGCTCCGCCTCGTGTGATTGTGACCTCCATGTTAGATGATTCCTTAGCAGCCAGGACATGTTAAGTCCTGGAAACATTGTCGTCGCTGCTCTCCTCTACGGATGTAATATGTGTATGTAGTTCGGCCACTTGCTGACGTTTTCTTGTTCCTTTTTCAACGAAACGGCCAAGTCACATAAATTCCATATTTTCAGACCAGATTGCAGGAACTGCAGGATTCTCCCTCTTATCCTTGGTATTTATGTTTTGGGATACTTATGTTTTCAAATGTCGTCTCTTTAAGTAGCGGTCAAAGAGATTTGTTGATAAAAGTTCTAAACTGAAACTTGGGTTATTCAGGAAATTCCTCAAAATATGTCTCACTAAGGGTCAAGCTTTTGGAGTTTTATTAAATAATTAAGCATAAAACAATATGCAAATTTAAGTGGTGACATACGAAATCTTTTAATTGTACACTAAGACGAAACAAAAATTAACAACGTTAAGGAATTATTTTATCTAAAACCTGATCCTCAAGTTGTCCGACGGGTATAAGTAGGTGCTCAAAAGTTATTTTAACAAAATTGTGATAATAGGCAACAAAATATTGCAAAATTTTAATTTTATCCAATTTATTTACACGATAAACTTCTTCATGGTACTGTTTGAATTTTTGGCACCCATCTTTGGTATTTTTTATTTTAATTAATAATAAATTAGTGAAAAATTTCATTATTGATTTTGATAAATTCTCCTATTGAGACATTTTTGAACTTTTACAGGCTATCACCTTTAAAATTTTTCCAACCTTATAAACTACTTGAAAAACTAGTTTTAGATCAAGTGTTTGGAAAAAGCCCCAATTAGTTCAGAAGCCAAAAATTGTTTTTTCAAAAATATCCGACAGTTTAAGGTTTGATTACCTTGCACGATTTGCATAATTGACGATAACCATTTATAATTTGACATAATTAAGAAGGACAAAAACTGTTAAACTTGATCCTTAAGGCAACAGCCAAAATGTCTATAAAGCTCTTCAGGCATTTGTAATCTGAACAACAATTTTTGGCTTTCCGTTCTTTGTATTATATATTTTATTCTATTTATTATCTTTGGCACTCTAAATAATTTTCTCTTTTTTGTCTTCTTCCAATAAACGGATCTTATGGCTTTTTCTGCGTCTTTCTGTCAAATTTCATTTTTCTGCTCTATTTAATTTACAACTCCATTATGATTTTTATTCCTCGTATACATTTCTTTTCTATACTATCATTGCATTTTTTTTACTCGTTTTACTATTAAATTCGATTTTAGTTTTTGTGCAAAATTTAATGTACTACAACTTCTCCCCAAAAATGTATTTCCATCGCTGTAACCTTTTTGCTGAAACTCAGATATAAAAATTAATTACCACAATACATATTGAAAGAATAATTTTAATATAATTTATGTTGTCTACGTATTGAGAAAAACAAAAAAAGAATAAAAAAAATTTCTAGTGATAATACAAGATAGAAAAAACAAAATGAGAACAATAACAAAGTGTTAGCAAAAAGCAAAGAAAATGATAATAACATGTAATAGAAAAATCAGCAGGGGTAGAATTAAAAAGGAGACAAAAAAGCTGATCAAGAAATGCGAAGGCACATAATAAAATAAGAAGGATTTAGTAAGGGCATAAAAATGTTAGGGTGCTAACATTTTTGAATAGGGAGTAAGAAATAAGAAGTAAATCTGATAGAAACGTAGCAAATTTTAAAATCATAAGAGAAGTGTGCAATAAAATTCATGAAAGTGGTGATGTTATAGATGACAAAGAGAAAAATGTTGGAGAAAATAGAACAACCTAAAGGAGCAATTCAGAGGAGATGACGGTATAGAAGAAGCATTGTAACCCTTTACTTCAGCAAATTTCTGGCCAAATTTTACCAGAAAATTGCCTTAAATTAATTCTTTTAACAAATTTCCAGTTACAATTTTCATTAATTATAATTTATCTTTACGTGAAATAATTTGAGAATACGTTCTTTAAGAAACAAAAATTACAAATTTACAGATCTTCTACTGAAACTATATAAAGTCTTTTGGTTAAATTGAGTTTCGTTGGAAAATCAAACCACCATCACTTTCAAGATTAATTGCGATTCGACATTTCTTTTTCAGCCCCAAAACGCAGCCATCAGCTCCAAAAATCCCGGTTTCGCTGCATTAAAAATTCTTCTAAAAGAGTAATCACCCCATCAACCACTTCCGTGTAGCCAGTAAATGGCGTCAGATTGAAGGTATCAATTAAAGTTTGTAAATAAGTGAGGGCGCGTTAATTCTTTATAAGCCAATATAGAATTAAGCCTAAGTGAAGCATTAACTAACCGGGAGAGAACCGGGGAGTAGTGTCCGTATCGACAGTGTTTTCCGCGACTCCATATACCCCGGCGACGCGAGGGGTTCCTAATGCGAGGTCCCGAGGGAGCAGCCCCATTATCGCGCCCCTCGGTGCTCACCGCTCGGCGACGCGGCACAATGATGCCAATTCCCTAGCGCAACAACGTATACGTTTAGTTTAATGCCTCGGTTGTCACTCCCAAAACGGCCGAGTTACTTGCTCTTCTCGCCGCCACCACCCCAATAACACATCAACGATTTTTACTAACAATTACGTAATTAACTTGTATTTACTATAAAATTCTGAAAGATTCAGAAAAAACTTGTCGAAAGTTGCGTTTTTGTGGCTGGAACGTGTTGAGAGTGAGAGAGGTAATCGATTCGAGAAGGACGAATTTAATAATAAATTTGAACCGAGGTATTCACCCGGCGCCTCCACCATTTGTTGCGGTAACCCCGATTCGTCGGCGCGGTCGCGTAAACTTAGTAAGTTTGCGACTATCGGAATTTCTTGGTGTCGAATTTTGGAAAACGCGGTTTAATTGCCGGCGATATCCTTTGTTGTCGTGTCGACGCCGAAGAAAACTAATTCCGTTTTAATGGCGAAACGCGGCGCCTAATCCTGCCGCCTGAAAATCCTTTCTGGTGGGATTTTTACGATGCAGCGTTGGTCAAACAGCTAGGCGACGAGTTCAGGACTAAGCCCTCAGGTCAGGATGGACGAGGGATACATTTGTCGATCCCCTGGAGGGTGGTGACGGGCGGTGACACGCTGTCGTCGGCCACGATGGCTTCTTGGCCGTCTCGTAGCGCCGCTGAATAATGGATGGCCGTGGAGATTGCCGGACATCGATGGACACGGGTCGCACCGCACATTGCGTATTCAGTGGTGTGCTATCCGCTCAAGAATCCATATAACACTGGCTGTCATGAGATTTCGTTTTTAATTATTCGTGGTGCAGGTATACGTCTCCGTTTGGAATTATTCATGCTAATGGAATTATGCTTTCAGAAAGAGGAACTGGGGAAATGGAACGATTGCGGAAATTCATGCACTTTTTAATGCGTGATGGTTTTGACGTGATTATGCCTCGGGGATAAATAAAAGAAACAACAACAAACTTAGATTTGCGGCTTGGATAATTCAGGGGCAATTTGGGAAGAGACGGGCTAATTGTCGAAAAAACTGAAGAATTAATTCATGCGAAGAACTGCGACAAAATCCAAACCTCCATCGCCGCCTCGGAACCAAAGCTTCTCAAATTATTTAAGTCTAACAGGATCAACCCCAACTTTATCTGGAAATTACTACCAAGAGCTCCTTCCATTTTCCTGCAGATCCTCATGTATTTTTGCATTTATGCAGTAATTTTTCTCTCCCTGTCTTTTTTGAACATAAATTTGCACGTACTTCTTAATTCCAGAGGTTCCTTTATCACCAAATTTTTTAAATTGTCTTTTGCAAAGTATTAACTAAATTAATATAATTTTGAGTAATTTTGCACTGTATGATCTTATTTTTTAGGCTTCTTAACTTGCTTATTCCTGTTTAGCTACCATCGTTTGAAAGGACTTGGAAAAAATCCAAAGCTCCATCGGAGACTCAAATTATTTTGATTCAACAGAGTCAACCCCAGCTTTATATAAAAATCGTACCCAAAAACTCTTTCCATCTCCTTGTCAATCTTCTTTCTATATTTTTTACTTCCACTCCCTAATTTTTTTCTCGTAAATTTACAAATTTGCTAAAATATTTTAATTCAAAATTTTTTTTAATTGTCTTTTGAATCTATTGGCTTTATAAAAATTTGTTTGGTAATTTTACACTCCTATAATTTTATTCTTTGGCTTTCTTCAGTTTGCTTATTCCTCTTTGACTAGCATTAGGAGATTCGTTGACAGTAGAGTTCTTTACTTCGCCCTATCTTTATTCTCTTTGTCTGTCTAAAAATTAATATCAAGAGCTCCTTCCATTTTCCTACAGATCCTCACATATTTTTCACTTTTATTCAGTAATTTTTCTTTCACTGATTTTCTTTTTTAATATAAATTTGTTAGTACTTCTTAATTCCAGAAATTCCTGTATCACCAAATTTTTTAAAATGTTTCCTTCAAAGTATTAACTAAATTAATATATTTTGGGTAATTTTGCACTCTATAATTTTATTTTTTTGGGCTTCTTAATTTGCTTTTTTTTGTTTAGCTAGCATCGTTTGGAAGGACTTGGAAAAAATCTAAAACTCCATCGGCGACTTTCAAATTATTTAGGTCCAGCAGAGTCAACCCCTACTTTAGATAATAATCGTACCTAAAAGCTCTTTCCATCTCCTTGTCGATCATCTTTCTATATTTTTTACTTCCACTCCCTAATTTTTTTTTGTAAATTTACAAATTTGCTAAAGTATTTCAATTCAATACTTTCTTTAAGTGTCTTTTTGAATTTATTGGCTTTATAAAAATTTGTTTGGTAATTTTGCACTCTATGATTTTATTTTTTGGGCTTCTTAACTTACTTATTCCTGTTCAGTTAACATCGTTTGGAAGGACTTGGAAAAAATCCAAAGCTCCATGGGAGACTCAAATTATTTAGGTCCAACAGAGTCAACCCCAGCTTTATATAATAATCGTACCCAAAAACTCTTTCCATCTCCTTGTCAATCTTCTTTCTATATTTTTTACTTCCACTCCTTAATTTTCTTCTCGTAAATTTACAAATTTGCTAAAATATTTCAATTCAATAATTTTTCTAATCGTCTTTTTAATTTATTGGCTTTATAAAAATTTCTTTGCTAATTTTGTACTCTTATGATTTTATATTTTGGCTTTCTTTAGCTTGCTTATTGCTCTTTGGCTAGCATCAGCAGATTTGTTAACAGTACATTTTCTTACTCCTCCTTATCTTTATTCTCATTGTCTGTCTAAAAATTGCTACCAAGAGCTCTTTCCATTTTCCTACAGATCCTCACATATTTTTCACTGTTATTCAGTAATTTTTCTTTCACTGTATTTTTTGAATATAAATTTGCAGGTACTTCTTAATTCCAGAAATTCCTTTATCAGCAAATTTTTTAAATTGTCTCCTTCAAAGTATTAACTAAATTAATATATTTTTGGGTAATTTTGCACTCTATGATTTTATTTTTGGGCTTCTTAACTTGCGTATTCCTGTTTAGCTAACATCGTTTGGATGGACTCGGAAAAAATCCAAAGCTCCATCGGAAACTCAAATTATTTAGGTCCAACAGAGTCAACCCCAGCTTTATATAATAATCGTACCCAAAAATTCTTTCTATCTCCTCGTCAATCTTCTTTCTATATTTTTTAGTTTCACTCACTAAATTTTCTTTTAAATTTACAAATTTGCTAAATTTTTTACTTCAATAACTTTTCTAAACGTCTTTTTGAATTTATTAGCTTTATATAAATTTGTTTGGTAATTTTGCACTCTTATGATTTTATTCTTTGATTATCTTCAGTTTGGTTATCTCTCTTTGGCTAACATCAAGAGATTTGTTAACAGGACATTCTCTTACTTCTCCTTATCTTTATTCTCATTGTTTGTCTGAAGTATCAAATTTTGCTAACCAAGTAGTTTTTTCAAAATCTCTATAATGCCACTTCCTTATCTTATTTTCCCTACGGGTAAATAGAATTTTTTACATTTACTTTCATCTATTCGCGTATTTCCCTATTTCCTTCCTTTTTGTTGTTTTACTTCAGATTTCTTCTTATGGACAATTCTCGAAAAGATTATTATTTTTGAACTATTTTTCAGGTCTTCAAGAATTACCGTTATTCAGACAAATGCTGAAAACTTTTCTACCGTATTTTCTGAAATCTGAAGAATGATACAAGTAATTAAAAAAAATGCCGAGAATAGAAACCAATAGCTGTTAGGTGCGTTTATGTGGGAGAGAATTGGTTGAGCACAGTTTATTGGAAGTTAACAATTAAGTTACTTCACTATTTTTCGTCTTTCTCTACCTCTTGTGTTCTATCTGTCATTAAAAACGCTAACAAATGTTCCACTCCCCATTTCTACACAAGTACACCTAGGCACACAAAATTTTTGGTGCCTAACGGAAGATGAATGCAAGTAAATCGAGTTATGACAACTGATCAATGGTTAGATCTGAAATGATTGCATCAAACAAGATCCTTGCTTGCTATCCTGCGTCTTCTTTTGTAGTTCTTTCGATTCTTGCTATCTTAAGAACCATTCTAGGAGCGATAACTGTCTGGAGCTGTCCCTCTGGTGTCGTTATTTGGCCCTGCGGGCTCTCCGCCAGGAGATTTCAACTTTCCGTTTTCCAGAGCAAACCGCCGTGACGTCGGCGGTCAGAAACATAAGACGTCTGGTAGCCGTTACGGAGACATTCCGGATCGCAACCTCGTCGGTATCAGCCGGACTCGCTCCGGTCCCTCGGACCGTGGTCAGCTGTCAACCATCACTCACGCTCGCCAGGCCACTACATGCTTTTGTACTTAGCCCCGCGCTGGCCCTAATTGTGTCGGAAAGCCGCCACAGGACCCCTTTCGCCTTGAAGCGGCACATGCTTGAAGACCCCATCTCCCGGACTCGTCCCGGAAACCGCCCTCTTAAAACCCTCACACCGGACCGTGTTTTCTAACTTTTCTGAAGGGGATAACACGGTTGTTGTTTTTTTTTTTTTTTTTTTTGGAGACAGAAATGTTAATGTTGTCGAGACAAGGTCGATTTCGGTATTGATTTAATTAACTCGACAGGATTGTGATAGAAGATGGTTCGTGGCGGCGGAAGTGATAATTTCAATTGGTCACCGGTTAATATTGGGGCTAACTAGATTTCTAAATCGGTTAAATGGACGGTTTGATTAGGCAAATTATATTTTATTTATGAGCTAAATTCGCAATTACACTTCGTTGGGTTTTGTACGGAAAGAGCCATTAACAGTAACGACAATCACGTATTTATTGCGTCGGTCTGTCAATTATGGTTTTTATTATCCCAGATAAACGAACATTTTAAATTAATGTTGACTTTTAATATATTTATTGGCACATTGATTTTCACTTCATGGAAGCGATGCGTCCACGCCGTTTATCTATTATTGATTCACTCCTTCCACTGATATCAGCCTCAACCGTTGCACTTATTATTGTCACGAATTTATTTGGTTTATTAAATAAATTGTCAAAACAAAATAATTCCGTCTTAATTATTCACCACTTCAACTAACACAGCGCAAATAGAAAGTCCTGAAAGCCAACAAAATTAATTTCATTGAAACAGTTGAAACCCCTCTAGTCAACTTCTTCAGTTGTCAAGATTACTGACGGTTTCTGATACGTAAATATATTACGTGGAAATCTGAAGGAGCCAGATCCGGTAAAAAATACTTTCAGGTATCATTAATGCCGCAAGAAATTTGAGTAACTGAAAACCGATTTTTTTTTTATTTCAGGAAATTATTAAATTTTGTCTCGCTTCATTTTTTCGAGTGTCTGGGGAGAGACAATAAGGAATTGGCCGCCTTTTGGGCGATGGAATTGGGAAATTTGCGAGGAATCGAGTTAGTTTCAAAAAGGGCGTCGTCGGGGCATGTGGTGGCTGCGATCCGGGTTCGGCACATATTAATTAAGTTAATTATGCAAGGGTCGGACGAATGCAAATCGCGTCGAGACCCGATATCAATTCGCCCATTCGCCAAATCTCCGTGGGTAAATCAGGGAACACTAGATATACAAGTGACTGCACAAACGTTAATGCTCTGGTTAGAATTACACCTAATATTGACTTGCAAAATCGCCGTTGGAAGGAAAGGAGCACGTCCCTGGGCGTGCTGGTGCCAAACGATCCCAGACTTACTGTGATTGATTGGTCGCGCTGATACCTTTGGCCTTAATTGCATCCCGAATGTGTTTACATATACTTCATATCCCACATCAACCGACGGCTCCGACTCTCCCAGCTATCTAAATGTAACAGGGGATGGCAACGATATTTACCAAGAGGGCGATCCAGACGGTTAGACACTTTTAATTATGGGATGTAAGTGTAGTGCAAACAGACGGCTCTGTTATATTGCTAATTAATATGTCCACGGGATGTTCAACATTCGGTGAGTTAGTAAAGTTTGAAGTTTCAAACTCTAATTAAAATTTCTGATTTCTGTCGCGACGAAAATTTCAATTTCTCAACATCCAAAACACTAATTACACAGAAAGGTAACATATTTACATTTTAACTAAAATTAATTAAAATTAAATAATTTCGAGCACTCAATAAAACAAAAATTTGAGTCCCCCGAGAATCGCCGTAAACTTGATGTTAATATTTTTACATTTCTGGTTTATTTCAAATATTCCAGCTACCCAACAAATGCGTTTGAGTGTAATTCCGCATTAGCTCTAATTTTTTGCGACCGCCAACATTAGCTCGCTTTGATGTTCGTACATTATGACAAGTCGTAAAACATACACAGACAAGGGCTCTTGGTATGAAATGGAAAACTTTAGGGTTGTCGTTACTCTTGTTATCACGTTGTGGATAATTTTCTTAGGTAGATTTAGATGCGGAAAGATTACTAAATATTCATGGGAATAATACCTTTGCATGTATGCAAGTAATTCTCAGCCGACGAGCTCTGTTGCTAATAACTAATACAAGGTAGTGTTAAACTCCACCCTTGGGGTTTAATTCTCTGTTCGTATATCATGTGCTCTAGCTCGGTGCAGGTCTTGTTAGTCCCTAGTTTGCCCGAAGTAATTTGCCTCAATACAGTCGCGCCCAAAAGACGTTACAACAGTAGAGAACACTTGAACATGACGAAATGTTATTGAGGAATTAAATGAAAATAAATATTTAATACCTAAGTTAAGAAAATTTTGTATTTTTATTTACCATTTTCCCGCAGTTTTTTCCCATAACAAGCGAATCAATTCTCATAAATATTGCAGTTATCATTTTCTCTAAATCGCAGAATCGAGGAGTCATGTCAGGCTTACAAAACTATTAATAATATAGAAAAGCAAGAAATGTTTTTTAAAGAAAAGATGGCAGGGTTAAGATTGATTTTGAAAAAGTTAATGCAGATTTGGAAAATATTGAGTTTTTCTCTAGAGATAAGTTCGAGTTAACATAAAAGTTTTAGGGCTGTAATTAGAGAAAGTTATTAAAAAAAATATGATGGAAAGAAAATGAGGAAGTTATGAAATGTTAAAAAAAATGTACGATCAACACAATTTGCAAATGATCGAAATTAGATAACGCCAATAAAATAATAAAAATTTGAATTCCACCGCTTTAGTTTAAAGTCGAGTGCTGGAATTCAAAGAAATTAACGATAAAAATGTTAGGGGAAGAATTCCAAAGAAAAGTTTTAAAGGGAAGATTAGAAAGAAAGATAAAAGCAATTAGGAAAAAATAAGATTTTTGTGATACCAAAATTACGTAAATTTTAGTAAAAAATCTTTAGATGCATTTCAAAAATGTAAAAAGAAGAAAATAATTTGTTAATACTCGTAACGACAAGAACTGAGAGATAACGTAGAGTAAGGACAAATTTCAACATAAAATTACTGACAATGCCAAGTTGAATGAGGAAAACTATTAACAAAAAGGAGGAACAAAAATAGTTTTAAGGAGACCATAGAAAGATTGAGTTGTGCTTTCAAGAAAATTAAATTTCTGATCTAGCTATTATATGTTCAACTCGTTAACTTTTTCATGCAATTTTAAGTTTATATTTTCTGAAATTTGTTTTCTTGGCTTAAACTTAGGCAATCCAAAGATACAATTTATTTACAATAGCCTTGGCGTAGAAAGATAGATTCGCGATACTTTACGCCTATCTTCTTTTATTATTTCTTCTATTATTTTTCTTATTACCATTCAAATTTCTTTATCTTTCACATTCCTAAGTAATCAAAATTTAGTTGCTTTTTCCCGCCTTACTTCCCAATTTAGTATTTTTACAATTATTCATTTGTTGGTGATTTCGGAAATTTTGTGTGTGGAATTTGTTGTGAGGACGCGCTGTTACCCCGCATATGAAGTTGTTCGAAACGAAGATGGGTCAATTGATAACTGCCGCCATTAAGCGTCCTTTATTCAGAATCCACCAGACCGGACGTAACTGAAACCATGCTATCATAATTAACAACTGATTATCGTCTAGTGTAATGAAGCGTATATTGAGCAGTTGCAGTTCGACCGGATTATTGTTATCTGTCTCCGGCCAGGTCGTGATCGCTTGCCTCATCTCCCAGTTTCAGGACGTCCATTAGCCGTTCCACGAGTCCGTGTCATGTTTGTACGCAAAGACCTCGATCGTTGTCCATAATCCTCGTGTCCTTTTCTTTTAAATTCATCGATCCAACTGCAATTAGTGCATCATAATTCGTTTTTCTACACCTCGAGATAAATGGTCCAATTAGTGTCGGCTATAGGGAATTTACGAGTCGTGCAAATAGACCAACATTAACGCTTGTTGCCAAAACAATTATAGTAAGTGATGCAAGTTCTGAATCACTGAGGTTTATGGATATTTGGGAATATTCAAAATAAACCCGGTATGTGGAGTTACGACATGCACTATAACTCCTTAATTATTAACATGCGTTAACATGTCCAAGCGATCCATAAATGTTGGTGATATACGAGTTACTTAAGTTAGCAACCGCTATTTGCACGAACATGCATAGCGACCAGGAGGTCGTGCTTACCTTGACAAATTTCCAAATACACGACGCCGTTATTCCGGAAAATTGCGCCCCCACACTCTAAAATTCCGAAACCAAACTAAAATTTTTTTAAAACTTCTATACTGAAAAATACAAAGATACAAGTGGGGCTAAGTTTTCATAATCATAGAGAGTACCCAATAATAGAAAAATTTAAATTCAATTGGAAATAATTGGCTCCCCTAAATGGTTCATTATAATAATAATTATGATGTTTGTTTCCAACAGGTGGGCACCCAATTACAAGAAAAATCAATACATAAACAAAAATAAGGATAACTTAGGTAGATAATACAACTAATAATGACAAATTAACAATGCAAACTACAAGACTGACGAAAATAGTGCACTTTCTTGCCTAAAAACTGACAACAAATATCAAGCACTAACCACTAAACTCCTACTAACTCAATGATATTCCGCCTAAAAATTACAAAAAAATTACAGCGAGAAGAAGTCGCCGCGTGCACAGAGAATTGAAACTAAATCTGCTCAACAAACGTTGCTGATCATACTCTCTCACTGGGTACACTTCATTCAGCCTAAAAGCCAAGAACTTGAGGAACCGTCGCTGAACTGATTCCAACCGCCGAGTATAATCATTGTAGATGGGATGCCATATTATGGCCCCATATTCTAATCTCGATCTAACTAAGGAGCAGTACAATAACTTGAGGGTCTGTGTACTGAAGTCACTACAATTCCTATACACAAATCCCTACACTCTATACGCTGTCTCAATAATATCAAGGAGATGATAGTTAAAACTCAATCTCTCATCGAATGTGACACTCAAATCTCTGATGGTGCTTACCCTATTTAGCACAACGTTTTCGACGATATACCGATGGTCGCCAATCTCGATCTTGCGAGAGTAAGACAAAACAAAACATTTGGAAATATTGAGAGATACTCTGTTATCCGTAGACCACCTCACTATAGCGTGGAGAGCACTCTGGAGTTGAAACCAACATTAATAAAAACCTTTAAATCATAAGCAAACAACAGAGTGGGACAGTCAATCACGTCCACTATGTCATTTATGTACATAAGAAATAACAGTGGACCTAGGTCTGATCCCTGTAGGACCTTTGAAGACGGTGTAAAAGTCCGTGAAGTAAAGTTTTGATATCGAACCATCTGTCTTCTATCGAATAGATAGGAAAGCATTGGCAAAATGTGTGAGTCGGAAAGTTCAAACGATTCTAGCTTGCCCAACAATATAAAGTGGTCAATTTGATCGAAAGCCTTGGTAAAATCTATATATATGACATCCACTTGGCCATTGTTGTCTATTGACTCTGTCAGATACTGGCTGAAGCAGGCAAGGTTGATGACTTTAGATCTTTTTTGCATAAAACCATGTTGGGTGACGAAATATAATTCTTAACACGTACTTAATTATTGTTGCAAAGAATGCTTTCAAATATCTTAGAAAAACCACACAGCAGCGATTTAGGTCGATAGTTTTCTATGTTACCTATGTCATCTTTTTTAAAAATTGGATACACATGGGCCCACTTCCAAATGGCAGGAAACCTAAAAGATTGCAATATGAGGTTGAAAATTCTGTGCAAGGGAGTGACAAAAATGATGACGCAATCTCTTAGTAGGAAATCCGGAATCCCGTCCGCTCCGGATGTAAGAGTATCATTTGCCTTCTTCAGGGAACTCACAATCTCCTCCTCAGTCATATGTGAGATTGAGAAAGAGTTAAAGGTTACCTGAGGGCCAACATGACATCAGGATCTGATGAAATACAAGCACCATTGAAAAAGGCACCAAACGCGTCCACTATAGTTTGAGGAGTTGAGTGCTCTTGATCCCCAACTGTCATAATACCAGGAATGCGACTACGACCTCTCCTGGTGTGAGCAAAAGACTAGAATTCTTCGGATCCCGAAATATTCCACTTTCAACATTGGAAATGTAACGTTTGTGCGCAGAAAGAATCAACACTTTTGTTTCAGCTCGAAGTACTTTGAATCGTTCCAGATAACCAACACAATTCTCTCTTCTGTATTTTTGAGCAGGTAAGATGCTACGTACCCTGCTCTACTTTGATTCCGTTCTGTCGAAAATCAACAAATAAAATATGGAACCCTGCAAAGCCGGGCCAATCGCAAGATGGATAACCCCTGGGGGGTTGTATGGTCGTGTTCCGGCCAGACCCAGTGAAGATTGGTCGCGGGTTAAGTTGTTAAGTGAGCGCCAGGTAATTTGCAAAACACAACCGGTCAAGTAATTACCACAAAAATTACCAAATGGTAATGAACCAGAAGGTTTAACTCAATGTCTTATTCACAACAATACATACATTTATTCACAAAACAAAAGCTACAACACACTAGGAAGAAACGGTAGGAAATATTGAATTTAAATAGATTGCTGAAGACAAGAAATACAAAAAACTATTAAATGCTGAAGGCGGTTATAAACAAATTATACAGTAAATTGGGTATCCTTTCTGTCGACAGACTGGCGCATATATAACAAATACTAGTAAATCCCTGAAGGGGTTGCAACCAATGCATTACGATATGTTCACTTAGCTGCTACTGGTGAAATTGACGTCAATCCGGACAAGGCTAAACCTACAGCGTCCGGTTGGAATTAAGCGGTCCAGCAGGCAGCAAATGAACAAGGGGTTGTAGACCCAATCCAAAAGGGTACAGACGTATCAAGGACGGCAAAGAAGTGCCCCTAGAGACGGTCCCAGAGAAGATGAAGAATAAGAGAAAACGTAGAGTAGAGAATAGAAGAGAAGAGAAGAGAAGAGAAGAGAAGAGAAGAGAAGAGAAGAGAAGAGAAGAGAAGAGAAGAGAAGAGAAGAGAAGAGAAGAGAAGAGAAGAGAAGAGAAGAGAAGAGAAGAGAAGAGAAGAGTCCTCTAAGAAAGAGGGCGTCGAACCAAAATTGTAAGATATCGGTCAAATGTCGCATATAAAGCAAAAAACTCAGAGCTCCTAATTACACTCAGGATAGCAATGATTATACGACTTGTTCGGCACAAAATTCCCAATACGTGGGTTAATTAATCAAAATTAATAGCACACACGAACAAATCCCGACCACTACAATCTACAATGGCGTCTTTTTTTAAAGAAAACTTTTTGTGTGCCATGCCGATATCGCTGCACAAGAAATCGAAGTAAAAAAAACTAAAGAGGGCGCGATTAGCGCGGGACTTGAAATAAAACATTTAACAGAAACATAAACATAAACATTTTCTCATCTTGCACACTAGCGAATAAACCAAAGAAAAGATAACTCTCTTAAGGCAGGAGGCTGGAAAGTGTCAAAATAGACCAAAGTCAAAAATAGGAACGTAAGAAAGATTTGCGACAAATACAGCCAATAATTTCTGAGTCGAACCATGGCGAATAATAATAGCGACGATTACGCTCAGCTTTGCGAAATGGAAGGGAAGAACTAAAAGATCCTGCAACACCTTGTGAAACAGCTTGCAGGCGACATCAACGTCGTCGACGCTATCCTAGAAGGACCAATCAATCTGCAGAAGCAACTGTCAAAATTGAAGCGAGGTAGTTTAGTGTTCCTACATAAGTGGAGAAACACAGGTAGAAGCAATTGCCAGCTCTAACGTAGGATGGTGGAGATGCTCGAACACCCAGCTAAACTCAGATCTGTTAACGGAGAGATTGTCTCTTGAAAAGCAAAATCCAACATGCGACCGCTTCGATTTCAAATGCTGTTACTCTGAAAGAAGTTGCTAAAAGATTCAAAATTCTTCAGTATTAAGCAAAAGTTATTTTTTTGACAATCACAGAAACCCGTTGTTAAACTCACCCAACCAGACAATTCTATTGTTACCCTGAAAAGTATCGAAACTACTAAGTAAATTAAAAAAAATATTCAAAATCCTGTATGTTAGTGGAAGACTGAATGACGGCTCTAGATATCTTTCCTTTTAGAAGTGTCAATTGAAATTCCAGTAGCGACCTTTAACCTCCAATTTGCTTCTGGTTCTGCGTTTTCCGTTAGTGTTTCGTCGGTTTAACCTGGATTTTGGTGTCTCTTGCTGATTATAATTCAGAATTCGGACTCACGCCCCCGGCCGAGTTCCCAACTGTGTAAAGTACTTGTCCGTTGTAGTGAGGTGGTTTAGTGTTAGTCTAATCCGCGTACAGCCATGTAAAGTGGATGATATTAATTTCGTCCAGGCTCGGACCGGTCAGTGCGGTCAGGGCTTTATGAATAATAATTAGTGTTGCAAACAAGGATCCAGCAGCCGTCCCGACGCGGTTTGCGGCTAACCGACGCGATAACGTGGCCGAACCAAGAGTTAATGAACTTCACAACAATTTCAACACAAAAACAATCGTTCCGATAGATCTTTCGTTAATGTTTCGCCGATCGAAATTAATCGTTATCAATAAAAGGTCCATTAACAAGAGAATTTCTATATAGTTTTAATTAATTCCCGTTGCGTCATAAACTATTTTTGGACTAGTGCAAATTTATTTGATATTTCCTGGCGGAACGTTTACGATTACTTTGAACCTCTCAATTAAACTTTTGAGTTACGGTCGTAATAATTAGGGTTTCGCTGCAAATTCGCGGTAATTTATTGTTGCAGAGATCACAGAAACTTCGGTTCTACTTATAACCGGGAGCTGGATATTACATGTGTTATGGATATCCATAAGCTTCGTAAGGACGCTGTAAATCATCTTGTACGGCTCTTTCGCGTAAAGTTCGCGTTTATAACTATTAGTGCTCTTCAGACTGCATTTTGATTTTATTTATACACCCGGACCCGCAGCCCCAGCCCCGCCAGAAACTGCCGTCAATTTCCAGCATTAAAAACCAAAATGTAGATAGTTTAAGTTCTTCACTCTTTGCTGGAAACGCTCCTCCAGTTTACCAAAGAAACGTTTATCGGAAATAATTCACGTATGTCCTAAAACTATGTTCTACATAATTTTTTAATATGGCGGCAATTGCATAAAATCTTTGTCCTTCTAGGTGGATCTTGAACCTCGAAATAATCGAAAACCTATATTGACCTAACCTAAAACGGAATGTTCCTCCATTTCTATATGAAACCGCGACGTTCTGAATTTGGCTTGGTGCTTGTACAAGATATTTGGGGACGCTCCTGAAATTGTCGCGTTGTCGGTGGCGTTTGTTTGGAGACTTCTGTGCCGAGATGGGGAGTCCGCTTGTGAGTCCTATCTTTCCGAGATGTGACTTGTAGGTGTAGGGCCGAAATTTATTCGGAACGTTTCGGGAGGTCGGCGGGCAAAAAGTATCGGGTAACAAGTCGGAATTTAATGTCTTAAATTGTTGGTTCTTGCCGAAACAATGCCATGTAGTTTGGCATTCAAATCAGGCCCGACGCTGCAGACAAATAATTTAAAAGCGGTTTAGTTTATTTGTAATAAAACAGTCCGAAGAAGCATGAATGGTGAGGAGAAGGACCCATCGTTATATCGTTTTCAAGTTAGCGTGCTCGTCCGACCGAAAAACCCGTGTGGTGTTTCTTTTATTTATACGAGACTTTGAGTGTTCCGACCAAGGTGGTGATGTAATTAAGAAAGGCGCGCCACCCATTAGAAGAAGCGGTCCCTCGTAAATCTCCCCTTTTGTCTCGTTCCACACCACAATCCTTTTTTTTTTCTTTTGCCAGCGAACCGAGCGGGTGTTTTTTGTGTGAGGACCAGAACGGGGGACACCTTATACTTTCGGTTGTCCAATGTGCTTTCTGTGTTTCTTTGGTTATCTCGCGAGAGATCTGAATCTCCGGCTATCACCGATATCTTTGTTTTTGTGCCGCTGGTGGCGCCAGAGACCCTCATTAAAGCGACGACGATCGTGTGTCACCAATATTGGGAGGAAATTGATAGACGGTAATAATTCCTTAATTTCCGATACTATGCAGATAACGTCGATGAGGATCTGGACGGCCAAGCATGCTTCGGATTAAAAACGTCGTTCAAACTGGACTCGTTCGGCTTCCAACTAAATCGAGCCGGCTGCACCTCGTCAAATATCCCCACGACATCAACCAGCATTTCCTTCTTCGGTAGTTTGCATGTCTGGCGGTTAAAATGATTTTAAATGTCACTTGTATATCGTAACGGTTTGGTAGAAAAACGATGATAAAGTAATCCGAAAAGTAGGAAGTAATAAAAGTAAAATCTACAATCACGATCAAGAAAAGTAAAAAACGAAAACAAGTTTTTTGTATGTAACACCAAATTTCTGATTAACTACGCGACAATAGTTAATAAGGGTCGAAGAGTTTGTGTGGAAACTAAAAAGTAGAAAGAAGAGATTTCTACAACTGAAAGAGTTAACTTTTTTCGAACACTGAAGTAATTAAAAAACCGAAACGTGGCGCAAAGATTTTAATAAAGAAACTAATATTGAGGATTTTTTGGCGACGGTTGCTTTGTGCGGCGGCAATTCGCCGCCTCCGGCGAAAGAATGAGGAGACCGCTCGAAGTCTCATTGTCTCGCCGTCGATAAATCTTGTATTGTGGCGTCGCATGTGTATGCGTGTGACAGTAGGCGTCTGAGACGCCGCCGTATGTAAAAACAAGCTCCGACTCCGCCGCCCCCGACGCTCTCCGAAATTACGTGCCTTGTAAAACCACGCGGCGGGCTCGTTTGCATAAGTTTTACTTTCCAAGATTAACAGTGCGCGGAAAGTATAATGGAATCGGTGGGGAAACCGGAGGGGTGGAGGCGGCGGTGGCGTTGGTTTTTTACGGTTATGCGGCGGCGGTAATGAACGCCGCTGATGCTGTGTGAAGCTTAATTTTTATAGCCGCCGCGCACCCACTCTATCGGATCTTGAGAC
The DNA here is from genome assembly GCA_905333025.2 of Pyrochroa serraticornis. Lineage (NCBI taxonomy): Eukaryota > Metazoa > Arthropoda > Insecta > Coleoptera > Pyrochroidae > Pyrochroa > Pyrochroa serraticornis. Next base: position 33,394,607 of record HG995154.1, on the reverse strand, counting down.
TTTATAAAGTTGGGACCACTTTTTAAAGGATTTTAAGATTCGTTAACAGTTTTAACAAACTCGCTACACTTTCCGACCCTCGTTGCCGTTTCCCGCGGCGCAAGCCGAGATAGGGTGGGCTATGATTACTTTCGCAAGTTTTTTAATATCTGCTACAGCGCCGTTCAACATGACACGTAATTTTCGGAATTTTATTTAATGGAGAAATTAGATTAAGGCCCTTTTTGCTTCGTCTGTGTTTTTCGCTGATCTTATTAAAGATTGCGTCGCGGCGCTGCTTCGCGGAACGCCGCCGGTGTTACGTTGTATAAGCGGCGACTACATAGATGGAAATTTGCAGCCAACAAATCATCCTCCGGCGAAATGAAGACCCGCTTAACTAAATAGAATGAGGCAACGTGCCGCAGTTCATCTAATTTTTCATTCAACACTTTTATGAACTTAAAAATTTTCAACTTGCCCAACACCCATCCACATTGACATCCGACCGAACCTCCAGTTTTAAGATCACTTCACCAAAATAATTTACTTAAATTTTTTTTGTACCAATATTTAATTAACACACTATTTGGGGCCAAAATTTTTTAACCTACCCCCGTAGACCCCCCAAATCAGCATGCAATTACTTCTTCGTTATAAATATACAATTTTTTTTCTCAACATCGTGCCTTTCATTTTGATACGCAGTCCGGCCGCTTCTTTCGCGTGTTAATGTTTATGGCATGAGTGAAGAAAATTTTGTGGAACGCTTTCTGAATATCTATGAGACAAATAAAGACAGTTCTGTTAAATTCTGCTGATTTTTTAATAACTTGTCCCAGAACAAATATGGCATTTACAAATTATTCAACACCTTGAATCCCTGTTATGTCACTCTTCCGCCAAATATAGTTTCATTTTTTATTTATAATTAATCAGTAAATGCAAACAATCGGCTTAATTTTTCAGGTAGTTAGAAACATAATTGCACCTAATTATTATTTTTGCAATTGAATTTGAGCCAAAACTATCCAGTAGCGGCTCGTGCATATGTCAACAAGAAGGAGATAATTCCTAGTTTTGACAAATATTTTCCACAAATTTAAAGTGAATCGAATTAAATTTCCGAAACTAATTTTGGAAAAATACAAAGAACCCATACGATGAGTCGTCATGGCGTGGACAACCTGTTCGGCTCGATAAATTGGTTTCTCAGTTTAATATTTGACGTCCAACCAGTATGCGTACATACACTTTTTAATTTTTTTAAATTTTATTTTTGAATTTCAGTGTTTAGAGCAACAGAGTGAAACATTTTCGAGTAAACTGCTTTCTTTACTACTAACAGGAGCTTTCAATAAAACGGGATTCGATCCCGCGTTGATCCAGGTAGCTGAACCAATTCGACCCAGTTTGAATTTTAAAATTTAATTCCGTCCTTAAACTCGTAGCCACTTACTTTTATCATCTTCGAAAATGTAATAGCGCCATAAATTGCCGCGATGACAGGGTCTCTCTTAATGACACAATTTCTGTTTATACCCTACAGACTGCCGTTGGTAACTCAATTTTTCTGATTATGACCGATTTAGTTGTTAAGTGTTCATGAATAATCCTCTGAATTTCGTTGGACTCCCGCTTGGACCACCGTCTAATTCGATCGTGCTTTCGTCGGGTTTAATATCCCCCATATAAAATGTAAACAGCATTAAAGACCGTATATAGCTTTTCTGAGCATGTGTACTGGATTTAGTTCGCATTCTGCAGAAGTGATCGTTGATTTTATACGGCAGTAACGGCCGGTTATAAAACTTTATTATTTTGCATACTACGACAAAGTATTAGTTAACCCCCTAGCGAGATATTTTAATTAAATTAGGTAATGTGCGAGTTTATTGCTTATAAAAATAAAAATATTTATCACATAACGTCGTGAATTATTTTTACTCTAATTCAGTTTTTACGAGGTGGACACGTACAACGACGTATAACAACGTGCATGTTACCGACGTAAAATCCCCGTGTATAACGCTCCCGGTTTCCATTCCGCTCCCGTGACGCAAGGAAAGCTTTTGTTATCGCGAGCAGAAATGTTCCAGAAAGATTTTACCAGCAGCCAAGAGAATTAATTAGCTTCAGTGATAATTGATATTAATTGCAGCCGACTCGTTTTCCACCGCATTAACTCAATAGCGCCCCCATGCGTGTGGAATTATTATTCTAAACCAGTTTAAGGGAGAAGAAGGGGGGTTAACCGTGTAATTACGGGCGTTAAAAGCAAAACAGTTACTAAGGAATCTCTAAAAATAACAGGCCAGTAAATGTTAAATATCTGTTGACAAGCTGCAATGCTATGTTTAGGTCCTGGAAGATCAATTGTTGACAGGCTCTATTTCAGTCGCGATTTGAACTAAGCATTCTACATACTTGCGAGAAGATCAGCATTTTCTTGGCGGAATTTCGTCAAACTGCCACTCGACCATCGATTCATCAATGGCCAGAAACTAAAAATATCGTCTTAGCCAACAATCACGACGCCCAAATTTGCAGGTGCAGGGTTGTCAAACCTCCATCTACATGCAGAAGCAGTTGCCATTGAACCTCCCAAAGTTTTTGGTGCTTTCAAAGCTTTCTTAAGAAATTGTAAAAGCCTCAAATAATTCATAAGATAACTTTTTGAATCAATACTATGTATGTAGGTAAAACAACAGTAAATGTCATAAGATTTTTTAAAGCTTCAAAAAGTCAATATCAAAAGTATATGCCACTTCTCCTCCAATTTGAAGAACTTCCTAATTTTAAAATTAAAATGTAAAAATAGAGGGATGGATTTAATAAAAAATTTCGTGGAGCTTTCAAAGTTTTGATATTAATTTGAACATGGGTTTTCAAGTTGTGAAAACTTCCTCATATGGGTTAAATAATTTAATTCTTAAATATTGGTACATTACTTGCAGATCAAGCATGAAAAAAGTATCGTAAGGCTCTTGGGAAGTTCAGAAGACTTTTAGCTTTTAAAATTTGAAATAAATCTCAAAACTAGAACTAGGACGAAATAGAAAGATTAAAGCTTCAAAGATCTTTCCCGAACCCTTGAGAGTTTCATATTTCTTCAAATAGCTTTTCCAAGTTGCTTAAAGCTTCATGATTTGTAAAATTTGACTTACAAATTATTTTGGAACTCTCAGTATACTGTCTAAGCAGTAGAACCTACATCTGCAACATTCAAAGTTTTTTACAGAGTTTTAAAAATTGCATGGTTCTTAGAATTTGGTATTAAACTAAAAATTATTTTTTTCTGAAGCTTCTAAAGGGAATAAATTCTCAAAAATCTATGTTGACGTTGCAAAAGCTTTCATAGCTTTTTAACATTTAAATTTCAACTGAATCACGGGGTTTAAATCAGAAAATTATTGGTTAAATCTCATTAAGTTTCTTCCAGGGCTTTTAAAGCTTCAAACTGCAATATTAAGATTGAGCTTTTCTTTTTTCATAATTTTCAGTTACATAATTATTTTTTAGTTTTCAATATATTGGCCATCAAGATTTTTCTTGAAGCTTTAGTTGTTTCAGAATTTCTAAAACTTCAAATTACAATTTAAACAGATCCCAAAATTCGAATTACTAATTATTTAGGTACCTTCAATATATATTTTAAAAAACAGATTTTTGAAGTTTTAACCTACAGAATGGTCCGCATGTTGGTGGTTAAGTACTTCAACTTACAATCCAAACAGCGTAAGCGAAATTAGAATTTGTGTAAATGTCGTAAGCTTCAGTCTTCAAAATTCGAATTACAAATTGTTTAAGGACCTTCAATATATATATTAAAAAAATAGATTTTTGGAGTTTTAATCTACAGGACGCTCCGCATGTTAGTGGTTAAGTAGTTCAAATTAAAATCTAAGCACCGTAAGCAAAATTGTAATTTCTTTAAATGTTGTGAGCTTCACAATTCCCAAAATTCGAATTACAAATTGTTTAGGGACCTTCAATATATATTTAAAAAAATAAATTTTTTAAGTTTTAATCTACAGGACGGTTCGCACGTTGGTGGTTAAGCACTTCAAATTACAATTTAAACAGCGTAAGCAAAATTGGAAATTCTTTAAATGTCGTAAGCTTCACAGTTCCCAAAGTTCGAATTACAAATTGTTTAGGGACCTTCAATATATATTTTTAAAAATAAATTTTTGAAGTTTTAATCTACAGGACGGTCCGCATGTTGGTGGTTAAGTACTTAAATTACAATCTAAGCAGCGTAAGCAAAACTGGAATTTCTTTAAATGTCGTAAGCTTCACAGTTACCAAAATTCTAGTTACAAATTGTTTAAGGACCTTCAATATATATTTAAAAAAATAGATTTTCGAAGTTTTAATCTACAGGACAGTCCGCATCTTGGTGGTTAAGTACTTCAAATTACAATCTAAAACAGTGTAAGCGAAATTGGAATTTGTCTAAATGTCGTAAGCTTCACAGTTTCCAAAATTCGAATTACAAATTATTTAGGGACCTTCAATATATATTTTTTAAAATAGACGCCTCGCATGTTGGTGGTTAAGTACTTAAATTACAATCTAAGCAGCGTAAGCAAAACTGGAATTTCTTTAAATGTCGTAAGCTTCACAGTTACCAAAATTCTAGTTACAAATTGTTTAAGGACCTTCAATATATATTTAAAAAAATAGATTTTCGAAGTTTTAATCTACAGGACGGTCCGCATGTTGGTGGTTAAGTACTTAAATTACAATCTAAGCAGCGTAAGCAAAACTGGAATTTCTTTAAATGTCGTAAGCTTCACAGTTACCAAAATTCTAGTTACAAATTGTTTAAGGACCTTCAATATATATTTAAAAAAATAGATTTTCGAAGTTTTAATCTACAGGACAGTCCGCATCTTGGTGGTTAAGTACTTCAAATTACAATCTAAAACAGTGTAAGCGAAATTGGAATTTGTCTAAATGTCGTAAGCTTCACAGTTTCCAAAATTCGAATTACAAATTATTTAGGGACCTTCAATATATATTTTTTAAAATAGACGCCTCGCATGTTGGTGGTTAAGTACTTCAACTTACAGTCTAAACAGCGTAAAAAAAATAAAAAAAATTGTAAATGTTGTAAGCTTCACAGTTTTCAAAATTCGACTTGCAAATTGTTCAGGGACCTTCAATATATATTTTTAAAAATAGATTTTCGAAGCTTCAATCTGCATGTTGATGTTTAAGTTTTGAAGCTCGGGTTCGGGTTGATTTTAATGATGCCGGTGCTGGTAAACTTTGGAAATATGTGGAGGTGTTGTTTAACGATATCTGCAAACCGTGATTTAGGGTCCGTTTTCGAAACAGCAATTTGGTCACGAAATATCATTTGTAACGCACAATCCAGATCTTTGGCGTTAAATTGAGCACAATACCGAATTTTATGCTGGAGGAAATCCAGGTAGGTACAACATTAAAATATTATTATTTTTAGCACGACCTTAGCCGGTTCGTGCCAATTTGTCGTTTAAAATTATAAAAGCGCCCATAGTACCGATGGCAATCTCCATTTACGCAAATCCATTAATTAAGCGCGAGTTTGCCCCCTCAATCAATAAACCCTGTTAGTGTCGAGTTTACTCCGAGAGAAATGGTTTTTCACCATACCGGCGCATCTTATCTGATGGACGCATAAACAAATGAGTTAAACAAGAATATAAATGTTTCGTTAAAGTTGTAAAATTTTTATAAACCATAAAGAGTCCACTTTTACAATACTGATAAAACCGTGTTATTATCCCGTGATAAATTTATTGTATCTAAATTAAAAGCAGCGGTTCGTTGCGAAGGCACTTTAAGGGGCATTTTTCCGAGTCTTTTACAAACAAAGCTTAAGTAGACGTTTACAGCCCATTAAAACATTATGATACCGTGGTTAAAGCCTTATCAAATCAATAAACCATGACCGTTTTAATTTACACTCTATCTCCGACCGCGACAATATAAACAGTTTTAACCTTCTCCCATAACGTTTTCGTGTTTTTGTTGTTGTTCTTGGATACGATATATCATTGCCACTTGATGGTGTTGAGATAAAAACGATGCCGCCTCGGCGAGAAGAGGTAGAAAACTCAACAAACACCACCTCAACGATTCCAATGAAGATAATCGAAACGCAAAAATCCAACATTAACCACAATCCCGCTTTCATCTTCGCAATTATGCTCCTGCAAATTAATAGACCGGTCGAACGGCCGTTTCTACCTCAACCTACCACCGTCATCTCGTCGTTTTTTTTTCGTGACGCGTGGGCGAATTTGTGTGTTACTTACTTACCTACAAGTCCTTGCTAAGGACCTGGGCGAGAGGACCATGTGATGTTAAGATCAGATCAGCTGCGTCTGTCTGTCTGGTCTTGCTGACGCCAGGGTCCGTGTTTAGACCAATTATAACACCTTTAACAACTAAATGACTCCGATGGGCATCGTTGACAATGGCACGTAAACAAAAAAGAAACGGCCCAATAAAAGTTGTCCATTTACGAGGCGCTAGTCTCCGTTTCTCTTGAATTATTACTATGACGAATTCTGGGTCGGGCAACGAAGAATCGTAAATTACCAGTACAACGTTCAAGAAAATTGTAGAAATTAATAAGATTAAATTGATATTATTACGCGTTACTTTTCTGCAACATATTGAATCGCGATTTACATATATTAACATAGCAGCGTGTCGTTTAGTCCGGTTATTGGCGAAAGGGAACAGCAGTGAACAGTCCATATTTAATAATTGACGATCGAAGGAGGTGTTGGGGCACAGCAGTTACGACCCTCACAGCTGGGCCGTATTGCCACATAAACACACTTGATATGCAAATGGATAAGACAGATATCGGGAATGGCACTGCACAAGTCTGTTACCACTTCCAATATTATAATTTCGAACATTAATTGTTCGCACTCATGTTCCAGTAGGGCATAAATCGTCCGGGAAAAATCCCACAACTTCCACTACATGCCCGATTAACAAGACACGAGTTGCTCAAGAAATCTAACTGCAATCGTTTTTTAGTTGAAAATAATTGAATTAAATTTTTTCAAGCAATGATGGAAATTAAATAAAATTTAGAGTTTTTACGTGAAAGTTTAGATTCCTCGAAACTTAGCTTCATCATTTGAGATGAAATGCAAATTGGAATTGCAACAAATGGTGCATCGATCGCCATAAAAGCTTAACTGCGTTTTTCAGAAAGTACCTAATGTTGTCCATTTTCTAATCTATATTGCTTCAGCATAAGGCGAATACTAAGCAAATATTGTGGTCAATTGAAGAAATCTATTTCATATCGCTCCAGACAAGACGACACTCAATAGCTAGATGGATAAAAAAAAAATTCTAAGCTTTAAAACGATTTGAGTAGTTATAGCAAAAATATTCTCTTTGAACACTCACTAAAAGACTAAAAGCATCTTGCCACAAAAATATTTTTAGAAAAAACACTTTGAGACAACTTTAAAGGGAAAGAAAAACTCAAAATCACCACTCTAAAAGATATTAAAATTGAAATTAAAAAAAGTTTTAATTCTAGAAAACTAAAACTGCAGGATTTGACTTGAATGCTGGGGAAATTCTGGAAGAATTAACTAGAAATTGTCAAACTTAATGCCTCTTTTCGACTAAGGTAACGATAATTTCTAACCTAAAGAATAAAAATAATAATAGAGAATAATGATAATAAAAATGGGGATTAATGAAGTTACTTAGTAAAGTCTATTGGATGCCTTCAGGTCCTCAAGAATCTGAGGTACCTCCCTTCAAAGATACCTCCGTCACGTTTATTGAAAGTAAAAATATTAAATTGGTGAAACTTTAAGTTCTCGTCTCACTTGTAAAATTCCACCCCTGTAACTTAGTGTTAAAATACGAAATCGACTTTTGTCGCTATTTAAAAACTGTTCATCTGAATTTTATTGAAACAACCAGGCCAGTGCATCTCCATGTTGTAGTGAAATTGATCGGGTGTTGGTTGTTCTCTAATCGCGAACAGTTTTGCAAAGTGTAGTGTTTTATTAAAATTTATTACTCCTAAATCATGAACTGTATACTGCAGTGGACGCATTTCATGACGGATTTTATTTAAAATAAAATTGCCGATGAACAATTACGGTGGTTCGTAATAAATGTTTTACAACAACGGAAAAATTACGTTCATCAACATGAAAGCGCCCGCTCTAGTTTTATATTTTTATTATTGCAATGAATAATTTTTCAAAATAACCTGCTTCTACCGTTATTCAATTTATAATATGTAGAGAAACGCTTTTAAGTCAATTTCGATCAAAATGGCTAGCAAAATTAAATAGTGACTAAATATTGAAGATTTCTAAAGTTAAAAATTTTCCATTCAAGCAAAAAAAATTAAATGACACGACCTACAAACGATGGCGTTTAGAAAAATTTATTGAGAAATTTTAAATAGAAAGAATCATTTGAAAATTTTATTTTACATTCTTCTCTTCGCGTAATTAACTTCTGATTTACTAAAAAAATTGTCACTGCAAACCAGTTCCTATTTTCTCTTTATTACAAAAAAATTGATACTTTTTAATCAATTTTTCAATTAAGGAACAATAATAGTCCACAGAGAACAAAAATTAGGTACAAATTAATTTAACTATAAAACTACGACTTGTATTTTTGAACAATTTACCGGATCTTTTTTTGAAATATTTTCCTCAGGGTGTTAATAATATTGAAAAAAAAATTTCAAGTTATAAAAGCTTCATCATATAGCTTAAATAATTTGATTCGTAAATATTCGTACATTGCTTATAGATAAAGCAAGAACTAAGTATCTTCGAAACTTAAGAATTATTTAACTTTTAAATTTGAAGTAAATTTTAAAGCTTCAATAGTCACTAGAAAAAATAGAAAGAGTGAAGCTTCTAAGGTCTTTCCTGACGCTTTGAGAGGCTTATATGTCTTCAAATATGCTTTCCAAATTTGTTAAAGCTTTATGGTTTAAAATTTTTTATTTACAATTTATTTTGAAACTTCCTGTACATTGTCTAAGCAGTAGAACCCACACCTGCAACTTTCAATGTTTTTTAACAAAACTTTAAAAGTCGCATAGTTCTTAAAATTTGGTACTAAACTCAAATTAATTTTATTCCGAAGCTTCTACAGACATATAAATTTCAAGAATTCATCCTGACGTTCAGAATGTTCCATAGCTTTTTGAAATTTAAATTTCAACTTAGTTACGAGGCTTTAATAAAAAAAGTTGTTGTTAAATCTCATAAAGTTTTTTTCCGGAGCTTTAAAAGCTTCAAGTTGCAACATCGTACGGCAACTGATGGTAAAAATCATGCTATTCCTAGATTTTTTAAGGTGGAACACACTTTAAGTCAATTTGGTTCAATTGAAGATTCATTGAAGATTCTAAAATTGAAAATTTCTTACTCAAGCAAAAAATAAAAATTAAGTGACACGACCTACAAATGATGGCGTATAGAAAAATTTATTAAGAAATTTTAAATAGAAAGAAAAGTTTAGAAATTTTATTGCACATTCTGCTTTTCACGTAATTAACTTCTTAAAAAAATTGTCACTCCAAACCAGCTATATCCAGCTGTTTTTTTTTATTAGAAAAAAATTTTTAATCTATTTTTTACTTGAGGAGCATTAATAGTCCACAGAGAACAAAAATTAGGTACAAATTATTTTAATTTTAAAACTACGACTTGTATTTTTGAACAATTTACTGGATCTTTTCTTGAAATGTTTTCCTCGGTGTGTTAATAATATTGAAAAGAATTTTTCAAGTTGTAAAAGCTTTATCATATAGCTTAAATAATTTGATTCTTGAATATACGTACATTGCTTATAGATGAAGCAAGAAGTAAGTATCGTGTTGAGAGCTTAAGAAGTTTTTTAACTTTCAAAATTTGAAATAAATTTCAAAATTTCAATATCCACTAGAACAAAATAGAGAGATTAAAGCTTCTAAGATCTTTCCTGAACCTTTGAGAAGTTCATATTTCTTCATATATTCTTTTCAATGTTTCATGGTTTAAAAAATTTCACTTACAAATTATTTTGTGACTTCCAGTAAATCGTCTGACCAGTAGAACCCACACCTGAAACTTTCAAAGTTTTTTTTACAGAGCTTTAGAAGTTGTATAGTTTTTAAAATTTGGTGTTAAACTGAAACTATATTTTTGCTAAAGCTTCTAAAGACATACAATTTTCAAAAATTTATCGTGACGATGAGATTGCTTCATAACTTTTTAAAATTTCAATTTTAACTTATGTACCAGGCTTTAATCAGAAAAGTAGTCGTTAAATCTCATTAAGCTTTTCAAGAGCTGTAAAAACGTCCTGCTGCGACATTATACTGCGACTAATGGTAAAAATCACGCTTGAATTCTTTAAAATCTTCGATTTTTAAGGAATGGGAAACACACTTTTAAGTCAATCTCGATCAAGAAGGGCTAGCAAAATTGAAAAATTACTAAACATAATTATATTTTTTTTTTGCAAAAAATTCCTAAAAAGGTAGATTTTTTGAAATTAGTTTAAAGACCACAAGTTGAAAATTACTCACTCAAGCAAAAAAAAATTAAATTAAGTTACATGGATTACGAAGGATAACGCATAGAAAAATGTATTGGAAAATTTTAAATAGAAACAATTATTTGAAAATTTTATTTCAAATTTTTCTCTTTACTTAATAAACTTCTGACTTCCTAAAAAAATTGTAACTACCAACCGACTGTATTTAGCTTCGATTTTCTTTTCATTAGAAGAAAATTGCAATTTTTTAATCCTTTTTTCAAGCAAGAAACAATAATAGTCTGCAGAGAACAAAAATTATGTACGAATTGCTTTAATTTTAAAACTACGACTCGTATTTTTGATCAATTTACCGGATCTTTTCTCGAAATGATTTCTTCAGGGTGTTGTAAAAAGTACGCAATAAAATTGACTAGTTATCGTTGCATCTTTACTCACATGGTCAGTCACATTAATTCCATGGCTAACCCATAACACTCAGAGAAGCACTTTCTAGTAATTTTTTAATATGAATAACACTTTTGAAGATTATATTTTCGGAAATAAATCCAAAAATAGTACGTTCAGTTGCCTTGAAAGTCTTGAAACATGTAACTACGTTTTAAGAGTCAAAAGATGAATCATCAAGAATGTTAAACATATCCTCGCCAATCGCCTGATGTCTTACCCAATTAAATACAAATAAGTACTACTTAATGATTGGTAAATACTCAGAGTTGTTGATTCATTCAATTTGGGTCAATTTTATTTGTATGAAGCAAAATTTTAAATAATATGGTAACAAAACTAGATGCTCATCAATATTCTTCCATTTCTTAATCTTTCTAATTCCCCCAATTGTGCCATGAATATTTTTAATTGCTATGGTTAGTTCTAAGTGTTTTCGGTCTATTGCAGTTTTTCTTCAAAGTAACTGTTTTTCCCGGTGTTCTTCTTCTTGATGTTATTCGAAGTTGACTTCCACTTTTAATAAACAAAAAATGCAAGATTGAAGCCTCCAATATTAGGAACGTTGTAGAACGTTAACAATGCCTGGAATTATGCAATGCGAGGGGTTTAGTTTTAAATATAAGTAACCTAATAGTTCGCATGGTCGTTAAGCTACTTGCTCTAATAATATACTGACATTCGTGTATTTAAAACAGATTTGTGTGTAGGTAATTAAAGGTGATTAATGGCCGTATAAAAATATATTAAAATAATTACTCGTAAAACAAGCAGTAAACACTCCAGAACTGGGATGAACCTCCAGAAACAGGAATATATAAATTTTAATAAATTTCAGCCTAACGCTTCCTGACGATTCATCATTATAAAAAAAATTATCAGATAAGTTACGTCCGTAAACCACAACGGTCCGCCAATAAAACATGAAATATGAAACTATGAATTTTAGCTGTTGACGTTCTAAGCTTTGCACGATTTCGAAATCGAAAAAATACAAAGTTGCTTAATTAACCGCAACAAAAGATTGTGGGCTTTTCGAAAATATTACCGAAATGTTAATTGAGAAGAATCTCCTAATTAAAAGGAAACAATAAAAATGCGTTTGTTGGTAGAGGTATAAAATTTAACGAGTTGTTCGACAGGAAAGCGAAGGACGCAAGCAAAGGAGCTGCATTTAGTTAATTCGCCAATAAACGATACAAGGCACGTACAGTCCATATCTAAACGACTTCCCATCAATGTTACACCAATTAAAATAAGAAAACGACGCAGACGGCTGTGGCGTCAGCGGCCATCTTGAAATCGAGTCTACCTTGTTAACATGATGATTTTTTTCGGAACAGGTTAGCGATAGTGGTCGTAGGTGTGGTCGAGAACGAAACTCCGCCTTCAGACAAGGTAATCGAACACTTGTTATGACTGTACCTACCTGTGTTTGAACCATAATGAGGCGAGCTTAAAGCTTGAAATTTCACCATGTTCGTTAGGTAACCACCGATTTTGGTCCGAGCTTAATCACTCATAATTATGGTAATGCGACCGTTCGTGCTTCGCAAGTCGCAAACGAAAATTGAAAAGTTGACACGAATAACTAGATGTGGGTTTTGGCTTTTAGGTAAAGCAACCACTGTTTGGAACAACATGAATGTTCTATTAAGGGGAACAACGCCAGTTATGCGGGTTTTGGCGGCAGCTGATGCGATAGGCGGCTAACGAGCCGTTTTCAGCTATTTCTTTGTTTTCAGCCATTGATTTTACAGATTTATATTTTTGATTACCGAAAAATTGGTTAGCTTTTAAATACGTTTTTCATGTAACTGTAATTTCTTTAACGCCAAAAAGATCACTTTTACAAGAACTGAAACTGAAATTCTTTACAAAGACATAAAATTTAATCTTCCAACTCTTTTTCTTTCAATGTTTCTTCAACTGGTGGCAAGTGTAAAACTATTGCAACACGATCACTTCTATGTGTTAATTACAGTCATTTTGAAGACTACCGGTAATTGGGAGCTACTTGCATTCCCCGGGATAGCTGGGTCAGCCATAAAATTTTCTTAAATTGATTTTTATTGTTTGCTTTCAAGTTCTTTTTCTTGCTATAAATAAATTCTAGTTAAGAGTGGTCAGAAGTTACAAAGAAATAATTGATCTCAGATCCTATCGGAAATTGACTCAAAAAGACGCTCATAAAGGATTCTTAAAGAAAATGGCAACCCAAATTTATGGAATTTCAGGGACAACGGCCACTCGGAAGATTCTTAGGGGAAATATGAAGCCAGTTTTGTCTACCCTAGAAGCCAATTGTACAGAAACACTTAAAGTGGTCACTTTTTAGAGATTTTCCCTAACTATGCTGGATGTGAAGACAAATGCATTTTTTTCTTTGACTTTATGATTTGTTTTAAAATGTTGCTGACAAAAATTTGTTGCTAGTATTTTACTAAATTCATAGTATTTGAGTGCAGATTTTTCAACACATTCAACTGGCATTTGTTATAAATTGTTTACACTGTACCATATCGTTTTTCAAAATTACAAAGTTATTGAACGGTTCGTTCAGATAAATTTTAACTATGGATGTTCAAAGCACTGACTGGTTGTTCAGTTTCTGCACAAAATTTTATAATTTGACATTGAATGCACAGTTAGCTAAAGCTTCCAACCCTGTACGTTCCACATTTTATCAATATTAAATGATGGTGGACGTAAAAATTAATCTTTAGAGTAGTTTTTCACATTTTCACACTTGGAAGCTGAAATTTAACGATTTAAACAATAATATTTAATTTAAACATAACATGTTTCAAATTTTTTTCGAATATCTTCACTTTATAGTGCATTTCCTTCATAAGCTGTGAAGTTCCAAAATGTGTAAAAAAAAGAAAATGTAATACAGTTTTTGTTAAAAAAGAAATGAATGGTCAGATATTTTATGAAAAAGCCTGTAAATTAAAAGTTTTAAGGAACAAAAAAAGCGCTATTGAGTTGATGTAAAAATTATTTTCTTCTTGCATGCATTTTCTTACTTCTATAATATCAGAAAATCTAAATGAGATAATTTTAAGGTAGTAATTATTGCTTGATGACCAGCCAGTAAAGTTCAAAAAACTTCTATTGGGTACAACGTGAAGAGTAATTAAAACGTAAACATCTAACCATCAAACTGTCAGTCTTAGTTTTAAATCACTTAGATAGAAAGACTGCCTAAAGATGAAGTGGATAAATGGTTAGGTGATAAGTGATTGTCGTGAGATTCTCATTGAAGTGTTGCGTGATTAAAATTTTTGATGATATATTCAACAAATTTTATTTTACTGCCTAGTGTCGATTTTTATAATTTTAGTACAAATCGAATTTTGAGATTCAAAATTTTCTCTAGTCATCATCATTCATCGTTAAACCTATTTTTTTATTTACCCCAAAGAATTAGGCTTCAAATAATAATAATGCATCATATATCATGCTTTCAATGGCAGTCCACTTCGAATTGAAAAATTTGGAGCTTCAAATTGATATTTGGCATAATAATCAAATAAAACGTTGGACTTGTTTTAAATGATAAAATATTTTATTTTTGAAACAATTATTGCTTCCCAGTATGAGGTTTTTATCAGCTAAATGTCTTCCTTGAAACGAAATCAAATGATATCAATTGTTTACATTAATATCAAACTCGACATTAACATTCTTCATGTTGCATGTTAACAAAAAAATTATTGGACTGAAATTGTTCAGTTCAATGTTTATAAAACGGTTTGTCCAACTTTTCTTCCATCAGTAACTTCTTACCAGAACGTTAGTGCCCCCTTAACCAGTTTTTGTTTGAGGAAACAAAATTAATATTGAAAATTTCTGAGACGTTTCACTTAAAGCTTTTTACAAATTATAAACGGCGCTTTCAAACTTTAAAAATTTTCCTAATTATAAGCAATCAATTAATTATTTCGTAACCAGAACAATAAAACCCATACATTTCCTTAATCTTCCTTTGGTAAATTTTTTAATTGGTTGCAATTATTGCGTCAAAAATTAAAATTAATTTAAAAAAAATCTGCGATTACTTTACATTTATTGGTATTGAAAGGGTGAAAAGTGTTAATAATGCAGCTGTGATTTAACAATGATCATGGCATAAATATACGCGGGAGAGGAAATTCAAACTATGCGTAACCACATTTGGTGGAGGCGCCGGGAGAATTTCATATCTCGCACTCATAAAATTATTTTTTATTTTTTTTACAAAAGTGCGAATTCACAATTACTATTCTAAACTATAATTTCTTGTTAAAACTTTCGGGATTCTACCAAAATATAAAGTAAAAAATAAAATCCTCGAAACCGTGACAAAATTTGTCCGAAATATTTATCAAATTATTTCAGGTTCTTGTTGATTTTTTAACTTGTAACTTTAATTCTAAAAATTCTTAATAATTATCTTACCGTTTCCGTTGGTAAAAAAACTGTTGATAAGTCTCGTTATCTTCGAAGGTTCAATACGATTTATGTTAATTCAGGCCAGACGAAATTCGAGAGATAATTAAAAGTACCATAACGTCATATCGGACCGTCCAATTAACTTATCTAAATTACTCGCGCAATAAATCCAAAGAAGCTTCAATTGGCTGTGTACACGTATATGATTTATGTTTATTTAAGTGATCATAAGTGAACGTGCCGCCGCCACAGAAGATAACTTCAATCCATAACACATAAATTTCTCTAACACATCAACACACTCGACCGTCTATGAAGACGCTTAAAACGCCGCTTCACTATCGCCGTTTATCTCTGGATGTTTACAGCAGTCCCGAAGACGACGATGTCCCATCGCATAAACCCGCTATTTTAATGTAAACTCCTCCGGTTATATTTGTTGACACTGGTAACGTTGTCGAAAGTGTGAGTTTATTGACTGCTGACTACCGAACGAGCCAGATAAGTAATCGTGAAGTTAAGTACCGGCTGGTGCTACTGACAACTTCCACACCTCGGTACAGGAATAGTAAAACCCGCACGTCGTCTGCATACTCTTCGGGGAAAACGGGGAGCATTTTTACCAAATGCGCCAAATGCTGCCAACGACCAATTCGGCGATAAAACAGAAGTAACAGCAAATTCGTCCGTCTCCTCAATCACTATAAGTTAATTAATTATAAAATTATAACGGCCGCAAGAAACTTATAGCGCAAGAATTGATCGAAATTTTGGTGAAAATTCCAAAATTTCGCATTCGCAACTCTCAGTAGTTACCATTAGAGTGACAGTAACTGAATCGAACGGACTAGCAGAAAAACAACTAAACGCCAGTAATAACTTGTGTTAAATTGTTTTTTTAACTTGCATAATTTCTGTATCGAAGAAATATGGCGACCGGGAGGGGCGTTGTTTTTTTTTGGACCAACAATTGTTCTTAAAGAGTTAATTCGCTTCGGGTTCACGTTCGCTAATGGAGGGCTGCAACTACAAATAACGGTGATTAAGGAAGATGTCGACCATGTAAATCGCTTCATTAGCGGCGGTCCCGCTGAAATTATAAGCAAATATCGCTTCATCCCCGCTTTTATGGACACTTCGCCGTGTCCATGTTCCAATATCTTTAAGTTTACGATGTCGCAAGAATGTCATATCAGTGGTTTTTATGAATATGAATGAAGCTTGTACTGGTTGGTGTACAGGCTTTAATTTAATTTGAAATTTTCCGAATGCTCTGATGACGCCGTCGAGGAATTTGTTATTAGAAATTTTATTGACGCTATATTTGTCAACATATCTTAAAATCATGAATGTCGGCGTGTAATAGGCAACAAAGAATTCGGCGTTTCGCCAACGAGGAGAGGGAGGTTAAGTTAATTTTAACGGTTTTCTTCTCGATATAGTTGGCGGTGATATCGAGGTCTATTTCAATTTCGCGCCTGCCCTTCTTATAGGGAAATAAACGTTAAAACCTCTAAGACACCTTTAAAAGTCATTAAGTGTAGCGACCGTAAACAGCGAGGGTTCGGTGGTTGGTTTAAATAAGCAAGCCTTGGTCGGAAAGCTCCCCTCGCCATTGGATTCCTCTTGGCCAGAGGATTACCATCGCATTTAAATAAATACATAAATATTACATCACTGAATTGTGTATAATTAAATTCGGGAGCCGCGGAAGCCGCTTTTCTGAATGCTAATTTCTCGCTGATTGTAATGGATGTTCATTTCAGTTTACAGGAGAGCTTTTGTTGCGATATTGTTTCTGCTTTCCTTCTACATTGCTTTATTTATTTAATTTGGTGCGTGTGGGAACACCAACAATGGATCACAATATCTCTCAAAAACCGAAACAATCACTTGCAGAGTTAATTATTATTGATTTCGTTACTGCACTCATCAAACTAACAAAGTAAAGCAAGTAACTTAATTCCCTTAAAATTAAAAGAACGTTAATAATTTTTAATTTGCAACATAAATAAATTTAAGTCTCTAAGCAAAATTTTGGTCAAAATCAAAAAATGCTTCTTTTTGCAAAATTTGCAGCTTACTCTTTTATGAAATGCTTGAACACCACCAAAATAAAAAATCAATAAAATCATCGACATTAATTACATTACAAACTGGTATTTTTGTTGACTGAAATTGATTCTGGATTTTTTGAAAATTGAGTTGACTGAATTTTTGTCAAAATTATTTAATTTCTTCCAGGGCATTTTGAAGATCTCTTTTTATAAATTTCACTTGGATAAGACAATGTCAGTTTTTAATTTAGACACTTAATTTGGAAACTATGCAAATTTTAATTTCTTGAGCAAGATTTTCATCAATTGTCAAAGATTTACCCTTTTTGTTTAAAAAGCCAAAACTTTCGTTTTCAGTTCCTCACAAAGCCTTTTGAATTTCGATTAATGGAACGCCCTTACATTACAAATAACTTCAAAACTTTAAAAGTTACCGAAGATTGAATTTAGCAAAAATTCGTGCTGTGTGATTATTTATGAAATACTGGAATTACATCTTATAACCGAACAAACTAAGTCCAGAAACGTGATAACGTAAGTTATATTAAAAAATGCTATTTTTGTTAAATCGAAATGATTTTGGAATTTTTGCAAACTCTAGTCGACTAATTATGTGCCAAATTCTTTAGTCCAAAGTTTCTAATTTTTTTCTAGAAACGTTTTATGGTCTTATTTTATTATATTGAGTTCATTTAATGCAACGCAGTCGTCAGTTTTTATTTGGGCTTTTGATTTCAAAGCCATGACAATTTAAATTTTACTTTGATCAACAGTAAAGAATTGAGCCTGTTTATTAACCAAAACTTTAATTGTAGGTTAATTACAATGTCCTTTGTATGTTAATTACAAAAATATTCTTCCATTTGACTTGAACGATATTTAATATGTAAAAAATTTGTGCTTTGTGTTCTTTTAAGAAGTTTAGAAAATCAATGATAGAAGTGGGCAAAGAAGATACACAAGTGAGAGCAAGCTGGAAATTTTTATAAAAAATGTTATTTTTGTTTCGGATTTTTTTAAATTTTATTTGATTGCGGTAGAAAAATAATTTCCGGGCCATTAAAATTAAAATTGCGACATTTCTTACTAATATTATTAGAACGTTCACGTTACAATCATTAAAAAGCTCGTCGGCTGACAATAAAAATGATAAACTTGTGTTGCAAGTATCTGCAAAATTTTGGTGACTATCAAGATTTTAATTTTAGTGCTTTTAAAAATTTTAAGCCATTGAGGTAGAAAGATTTGCTCAAGAATGTTCCTTTTATCTCTTTATTTGAATTTTTACTCCGTTAAACACAACGGAGTAGCAAAATTTTAACTTGAAAACTTAAGGCATCATAATCAAGAAGCCAATTTGGAAAATAAGTTGGAAAAGTGCTTATTAATTATTAAAAAACATTCTTTTCGATTTATTAACATTATTGATGTTCTTCGTGAATTTAATTTGTGGTTTTTGCTTCAAGTTTTGAAGTAGCTCTATACTCTTTGTTTTTTGTAATATTTCATCTCAGCAACAAAATAATTTTATTTTATTTATAATGTACAAATATATGAGTTAACTTAAGAAATTTGGATTTTATATGAAGGTAACTTAACGAATACAGTCATGAAGCTTAATAAATTTTCTTTTCGAATAAAAATTTATTTTCTATTAATAATAGTCCTTGCATCATGAAATGTTTAATTAATTTCGTGACATTCCTCCGACGTGTATAGGTTTTCGTCCTGCACGTTCACACTGTGCCTAAATGCGGAACAAATATTTCAGCATTTCCTTCTTTAGCATTTCTCACGCACGTTGATAAACATTCGGTTTATTTTGGCAGGAATGTTAAGGGCGCAAGTCACGTGCCCGCTATTTGTCATAGCGTCTGTGATAGAAGCAATAAAAATCATATCATTCCCGAACACGCAGAATATCAAAAAATTTTTTAGTGCCTAAACACTTATGGGAACGAGTTTCAGGATCGCGAAACAATGAGATTTGCCCCCTAACTAACGGCCGTCATTATTATTAATTACTTTTAATGCACTTGTCGTATATCGGAAAAGGGCAACGCCGTCCGTGTTCGATCCTTTGTCGAAACTCTTTTTGTTTCAGCCCTCCCGTCACGTGTTTCCCCTTCGTCGGGAATATTAAAATCGCCGCTTCTTTACTGCCCCCGATAACAATTAATTCGATCCTTTGGTTTGCACCAAATTAGCCGTTAAAACAAAAGTTTTATAATTCATTAGAAACCGAAAAATCTCTTCGCTCTAATTACTTTCTGAATACTTTTTGGAGATGTCAGGCTCAATTTAAATAATAAAACCGAGGAACAATAGGGATAAGAGGACTTTTCATTTTTAACCGACCATCAGCGGAACAATAATTAGGAATTCCTTGATTATTTCACGTAATTGTCTGGGTCTTAGAAGTTCTTAAGAGTGTCATTAGCAATAATGGATGGGAACGGCTCACCAATCAGCGGTCAGGAGGAACGAATTCGAGTCGTTAACTCTGAATAAATTATTGTTTCTCAATTAGTCTGTCGCCGGGGAAAAGGCTGGATCTGAGAAATTACCGCTACCACAATCAATTCCTATTCGAAATCCCGACAAAAAATCGACTTATTAACGATTAATCCGGGCAATAAATAAAGATCTGGGAGATGTCGCGACTAAATTTAAATTCGGTGTGTAGTGTTTCAAACTAATTATTTCTGTGTAGTTGCCCTGACTTAAGGCGTCCCATAGATCACTTTGAAATGCACAACCATTCGTTAAGTGACGACGTAACTTGCCGGGATTAACCAAGACCATACACCTACTAATCTCCATGCAAGACCCAAACTTTTCTTAGATACGCGCTGACACTGTATGATCGAAATGGGTGGCTCTCTATTCTTTCTGCGATTTCAACCATAAATCAAACGCGATACGAAACAAGGTTTTCGGTATCAAACGCAAGTGAATAAATAACGAGATGCCCTCCTACAAGAACCCGTAAAGCATAACAAGTTCTATATCAAAACCCGCCCAATAAATATGCCAAATTACTCGACACTCGCTTGATAACCGTTTTATCGCCTCCTTCAAGTGATGGGGGTTTTTGTTTTGGTTTGTTTACACTTTGTAGTTACAAGTTACACGTACCCTTTCCCACGCACCTATCTCAAACAGGTACTTTTTAGATTTTGTCCCGTCGATGATAATAACCATCCGTCGTAAATCTTTCAAAGTATCGCCCACGTTCCCGAGAAAATCCTCGAGGTCTTCAAAAATTTTTGCTACCGCTGTCTCGACGACGAGAACTCACTTAAGTAATTCTGGACATATGTAAACGTCAGCGGCCCAATCTGGAGATCAAGATAGTTGCAGGGAATAATTATAATAATGGGACCACCGGAGATAGAGCTATTGTTTAAGTTGGTATCGGGCACGTTCACAAAGGTTGGCAATCTGTTTCCGAAACAAATGAATACAAGGCGTAAGACAAGCTTAATTAAACCATATATCACTATCAAGTATTTCCTCTTCCAAGTTTTGGATTACCTTGTTAGCCGGATTCGGATTAATCATTCCGGATTTTTAATTCATTTCGCCTGGCTCGAAACAAATCTCCTGGAGATTTATGGTCGTGTTCCACTAAATCTATTCGAATTTCGCCCGTACCCGCCGTAATTAGTGTCTCTTTGATTAAAACCTCTTTGATAACTCTCGCGACGTTAATAAAATTATTGGGATATTTCAAGTAATTTTTATGGTTGACTTCGTTAAAAAACAGTTTGTTCACTTAAGCATCGTCGTCCTGTTATAATTAGCGCTATCTCTCCCATAAAGACAATAACTGTCTCATTCCGTGATCCGCTCGATTAGGCCTATCTTAATTAGTCCTGGAAGTGTGGTTCAATAACACACCGACGATTAGATCCGACCGTTCGCTTTCTTACCGACAAATTTTTTTCTTCCTCAATGTTTGCCGATGTTACGATAAAGTGGGATAGAAAATGTAGAACGAGCACGTCGACACGAGGTCGTGGGTCATCCGAAGAAGAACCGCGGACAATCAGCGAGACCGATGCATCAGGACTGCCACCCACTGAGTCCCATAAACCAGTCGGCAATCATGGTTGCGTTGTTACCGGCATACAACACGACTTTTGTAATATCGCTCCAGATTCGAGTCCAACAGCTGCCTCGTAAATAAATAACTACAGCTCGGTAACAAAACTGCAACATGACTCTTCGTTAGCGCAAAAGAAAATGTTTATCTTACGTGAGCTAGACGAAACGGGGAGAGAGACACGGAAATGTCGAATCGATGCTCAGACCCAATAACAAATAGCTACTTTTCGGAAATAGACTTTGGAAGTAATTTACTTGTGTACAGATTTGATAATTAGGCGCGCAATGCTGTGGAAAATCTTCAAATTACTGTAAGTAGTTATTGGAAGAATCTTGGTAGCTTACGATTTTTTGATAAGAAAATTTTGAAGAAATCTGACGCATCAGACAAAAAGTGTTATTTGTGCAAAACGCAGTGTTGGAACATGCATTTACACTGAATACAGTATTGGCGGGGACGAAGTCAATCACCTTCGTTTTGCGGATAGCATAGCTCTGGGAGTGGATAACTTGAACGAAGTTAAGAAAATACTTTAGGAACTGGAATAGGTTGAAAATTTGAAAATTCAGTTTACTAAATTATAGCAAAAGCAAGATGATGTCGTTATTTGACTCCAAGGGAGCTGAAGTAGAAATTGAATTATCTAGCGACTTAAAAATAGGAGATGGGAAGTAAAGTCTTTGGATGGAAATCAAAAGAATTGCCACTTCGACTTTGAAAAGGTATCTAGAAAATAATTTGTACTGGGGTCTACTACTTAGTTTAAAACATTCTTACCACGTCTCCTAACAGTGTTAGAGGGAAAAAATTGTTTTAACCTTGCGAAAATTTTCGATTAACTTCTTTTCTGATTGATATGAAATTTGGTGCTTTGGTGAGTTATTTAAATAGAAACTTGTACAGTTCTTCTGCAGCATTCTTAGTTTTCCAAAAATTTTCCACTGCGCCAATAACCCCCGTAACAACCTTCCACTTTTCAACAACTTCGTTAATTCTTAGCAACTGACTGTAGTTTTTGATTTATTATGAAACTCGAAACACGCCTATCAAATTTTTTTAAAATTCGAAGAAGTGAATTTCTTTAAATTTTCGAAAAAACAGAATTGGATTTTCATTGCAATTTTTTTTTCTGATTGATATTAAATTTGGTGCTTTGGTGAGTTATTTAAATACAAACTTGTACAGTTCCTGTGCAGCATTCTCAGTTTTCCAAAAATCTTCTATTGTGTGGTCAACATAAAAACTCCAAAAACTGCGGGAACAACCTCCATAACAACCTTCTACTTTTTAATAATTTCATTAATTCTTAGCAACTGACTGTAGTTTCTGATTTATTATAGAATTTGGAACACGCCCATCAAGTTTCTTTAAAATCCGAAGAAGTAATTTTTTTCCAATTTTTAAAAAACAGAAAGGGATCCTCTTTGCAAATTTTTTTTCTCTGGTCGATATGAAATTTGGTGCTTTGGTGAGTTATTTAAATACGAACTTGTACAGTTCCTTTGCAGCATTCTCAGTTTTCCAAAAATCTTCCATTATGTGGTCAACATAAACGCCCCAAAAATTGCGCTAACAACCCCCATAACAACCTTCCACTTTTCAACAACTCCGTTAATTCTTATTAACTGATTGTAGTTTTTAATTTATTATAAAATTTTGAACTCGCCTATCAAGTTTCTTTAAAATCCGAAGAGGTGAATTTCTTTACAATTTTTGAAAAAATAGAAGGGGATACTCTTTGCAAATTTTATTTAAATACAAACTTATAGAGCTATTCAGTTCCTCTGTAGCATTCTTAGTTTTTCAGAAATTCTCCATAGACATAAAAATGATAAAAATACTGCTAACAACTCCCATAATCCCATTATTGCTAAACCACCAGTAATTTTTAACAACCGATAGTAATTTTTTATTTATTATGAACTTCTGAACACGCATGTCCAATTTTTTGAAAATCCGAAGAAGTGATTTTTTTTCCAATTTTTGAAAAAAGCAGGAGCGGAAGTTACTCTTATAAAAATTTTTGCAATGTTTTTTTCTTATTATTATAAAATATGGTACGTTGGTGACTTTTTTCAATACAAATTTGTAGAAGTATTCAGTTCCTCTGTAGCATTTTTAGTTTTTCAGAAATCCTCCTTCAACATAAAAATGCCAAAAATACTGCTAACCACCCCCATAATAACGCCATTTTTTTCTGAACTACCAGTAATTTTTAACAACTGAGTGTAGTTTTTTATTTCATATGAAATTTTGAATAAATTTGTTAAGTTTTTTAAAAAACTGGTGCAATTGTGGGCCATCTTCATTCAAATGATAATATTTCGGACGATCATCCGATTATGGTAAATATCTGTTTCTGCCCAACACAATTTTTTTCGTGTCGTTGTTGGAAGTATTGAAGATGTGATGAATTTGAAAATTTTAAATATCGCTGATTTCTAAAGTTAATGCTAGAATTGAAAAAATGTTAGCACGTATAAGTAGTTGCAACATTTTATTAACAATTCCATCTTGAGAAAGTGTGCAACAAATAGATTACTAGTCTAATTTGAAACGTCAATGATTTAGAAAGGAGGCTTATGGAGGATCAGGATTTTAAGGTAACGATTACTCTCATTTAAAGTTGCCAAATAGAAATTGTATTACGACATAACTTTGAATCTGCAATAATTCATCACTTTCCATCTTATAGTGAACGGTGGTGACCAAATTTTTTGGCAATACTTCCACAATAATTCTAGGATTTTGAAAATTGCATTATTTTTCGTGCAATAACATAATTTGCTGCCAATCAAGATCTCCCTGTTAGGTAGTGCGTCATTTTTTAAATTAAAAAATTTATTCTTCTGGGATATCTTAACATTAATATTGCAATAATGTAATTTGAGATGTTAGAATTAAATTAATTTTAAATTATAAAAATTTGATGTATTTTGTTTGGTGAAGTCAGTTTTGTTGAGTAATTGACCGCACTGCTGAAGCATATATTTGTGGATGTGAGAGAATTGGGTGAAAATTGAAATTCGGCCGGCGGTAAAAATTGGCGGAGGCGCCGGGTTAAACCGCGTTACCTGCCACTAACGCGGTCGTTTCGGCATTTAATAATAAAAAACCGGCCACCTTAATGGCGGCGCGTCTTAACATGTTTCGCGCCTAAAAGGTAAAACTTTCCAAACTTTTTAGCTGTAATTTTTCCCGAAATGGCCGCCTTTCACTTGTGAAAATTTATCGCGTCGACTCGATCTCATTTAGCATTTTCCAGAACGATAACTGTTCATAGCTGCCGTTTCCAGCTATCACCCGCATGTACTCCACTCGACGTTTTTCCATTTCCATGTTAAAACGGCATTAAACCGAGTATATCAATTTTCAAACAAATTTCAGGATTTCCACCGCAAAAGGTCATTAATCAAAAACTCCCTCTCCCTCCTCAACATAATATTGTTCCTAAAGCAAAAATACAGCAAACTGAAAACTGTGGACAAACCTTTACAATCAAATAGCGATTGGGTCGACATTGGCAACTCGTTAGCAAACGCGTGACAACGGCACATCAAGCAGGCCATTTCCTGCTGGCCCCGCCCAAGTCCAGGAGTCGCACATTAGAGTAATGAACCTGCAGGGCGGACCCGCGGTAGGTGGAGCGTTTAATTAGTTGATTTAATAAAGTCACCCCTGTCACGTGACGGACGCCGATGGCCACCAACAGGACCAGAAAACAACAATCGACCACCTAGAACCGGATTCTTCAGCAGAAATTATCAGTTTGTTACGTAATATTTTTCTAAAACATTGCTAGTAGCTGAAAGTTAAGCTTAATACCTCATACAGGTGCTACTTATGCTAATTTCTCGCAACTGCCTAATGGTGTTTTTACTTCTATTGAAACAGGAATTAATAATAAGCTTTTTGGTCAATTTTTTTAAGTTTTCGAAATTATAAAAAAAAACCTGCACAGGCTTTGAACGAACTGAAATTGTTCCAAACTCTTAAACTGTGATAAATTCGTTTATTGACGTCAAACAACAGGAATAAATCTGTCGTTGCCTAATTAATTAAAAATTGTTAATTAATTGCAAAAATTTGTTAGTTTCCTCGAATAAACAAATAATTTGTTTCTAATTTTAAATTACTTTCAGATACCGTTAATGTATTCTCGCCCGGCGCATCCACCAATTTCGACTGTGTAAAACCCAAATTTTGTCAACGTCAAGAATTTGAATTGCAATTTCCTCCATTCGCCGCTTAATTATTGTCAAACTAATCAGAAAGTAACTAACATATTCCTGTTATAATTCCACAACAAACTTTTCTAATTACTGACATTTGACGGCGTCAATTAATCCGCTTTAATTCGACATACATCCGCCAATTTTAAACGAAATTAAAATTAATTTTCAGCACCAACTAATAACTAGAACATTTTTCTTCGTAGTTGGGATAATTAGAGATCAAAACTCTTCGCTGTATAAAAGTTTTCTCTCGCGTACTTGCACAAGTTTTTTAATTTCTCATCAACAAGTTTGAGTGTTGGAAATTTTCGTTTTGCGGTGATATTTAAATTTTTACAATGACTAGGTAGTGCGGAAAATTGAGGTCTATTTATGTAGCTCGACCGATATTGGCGAACGTTACGTGGCGGATTATGAATAGTCCTCGTTCCTCGACTCGAATCGGGAAACTCTGGCTTGGATTATGGCGAAGATGTGCGAGTGCCATTCGAATCATATTGCGAGATATCTATCTAAGCTCCCTTTTTCATGCGTCCCGAGCTGTTGCCATTGTTATATCCGCGTCCGCAGAATTCTGCGCACTATCTCGGAAAAACCTCGCCTTTTCCGCACCTTCTTCGTAACCCAAACCGTTGTTTTTCTCCTAGCCGCTCTTCACAGATACTGTAATAGAGTTTCAGATCAATTCTAGTGGGTGTATTTCAATCAAAAATATATTTGGAAATGTTGAACGAATCCGTGTAAAGTCGGGTATTGTATAAAACACAATCTTTTACAGAAAGATTCTGAATAACAGTGCGGAAATCAAATAGCGATTTGGCGCGGGAAATTTTCCAAGACGATATTTTGGCAATTATCGGGGAAGATTCGACATGAATAAATTAAAGCGAGTTCCCAGGCTCCGACCGCGATAATCTTCTGGAAATATTTGACTTCACACCAAGCCTGATCACGGAACAACGTATAAATAATACAGAATGTGTGCTTAGTGAATGATTAATATACGTGGGGGCATACAGCCCATGATCTCAGATTACGCGAGTCATAGGTCTGTGAACGCGAAGCGTCGGCTTTTCCACCCCCCAGTGTTTGTATGGTTTGGCAACAACAAGGGTTGCAGATCGCTTACAGCCGGATAATTACACTTTTCTATTATTTACACATCAAGCGCACTCATCCACCTAAATAATGGACCTGCCGCGCAAATTCAACGAAAAACCGTCATGATTAATTCGAAGAGAAATTTCCAAAAAAAACTTTACTGAAAACTAGTTTATTGATTGCGCCCCTCAAACAAACGGATCAACGTGTGATCTACATAATAATGACAACCCGGCGAGGTCCCGGGGGACACGAGTCCGGGATTAACTCCCGAGCCCGGACTTATTAATTGAATGCCACGCACGTCCGTTCATCATTGGCTGCCACTTCATTCCCAGTAATACCGGATGTGTGTATGGGATATTACTTTATGAGATAACCGGGATCGCTATCTTTTATTATATCAGCCATGCTTCAGCCAGGCCACTTAATTGAAATTGGAAATTATGACCTAGTGGGTTGATTAACACGTCGAGTGGTTGTTTGCTACTCGCGCCATGTACCACTCGCGAATTACCCATCATCCGATCGGGGAATAAAAACTTTACGTGCCGGTTTATCTAATGGACGGTTTATAGCTCAACTGGTCTCGCGGCTGACGCCTCGTCCACCACTCGATTTTTAAAGACTCGGCAGAACTGCGTCTCCAACCCATCACCCGAAATAAACCAACGCAAGCCTCTCCAGTCCAAAATCAAAAAAACTACAAAATTACCAAAAAAGACGCAAAAACTTCCAAAGTAAAGAATCGATTTTTAGCTAGTTAAAGTAATTTTTTGAAGTAAAGAGCGATGCTGTCTTCGCGAACTGCAATTAAATTGGGGATTCGAAATTGAAGTCGAGTTGGACTGGGATTAAAAAATTCCCGTCGAAGTTGCAGATTTTGTCTATTCTCTTATAATCCGAGGAGTCGTTGTCGTGATACACGTCCGTTCCGGCGTCGGTGTGCATAGAGTAACAAGACACATTGTGTACTAAAAACTAGAATTTTAAACGAGCCGGTTCACTTGCAGCGCCCCATAACGTACAAGAAACACACCCGGAGCACAATAACAGCGTTTTAGCCATTAAGGTGCAAACATCGCGCACGAACAACGGCTCGTATAACCCCCGGGATAAGGGTTAGAGCTGCCGGTGATGGCAGGGACAACAAAAAGCAGACATCCATGGACATGCTAATTACATGCTCTCTACATACAGTCTACAACATCGGCATTAATTCAACTAGCTAACTACGGCAGTCGGTCTCGCCCCGAGTGTATTAGAGCTAATGTACCCCCACGCTCTCCCGGCTTAGTCGACAAACAACTTGGTTTTGTTGTAATTGTACCCGCCGAACATTGTGTTCTGCTTAATATTGTAAGACATAAATTAATATAACTATTTAACATTGGAGGCGAACGGGATTTATTTTACATCGTGTAGAAATTTCTCAAGTTAAGCCGATGCTTTGTCACACCGGAGGATAGTAGCAACGACCAAGAACAATCAACTGAAACTAACGCGTTTGCTGGTTGTTTATTGCCAGAGAAATTGTGGGTTTGAGAGGAGCGATCTTGGTCCAACAGGTACGGTCTGGATCTCATTCCATCAATTAAATCGTAGATTTTAGAAGATTCTCGCAGCTAACATCTTTGTTATCCCAAGATTTCTCTAAATCAAAACTTTAAGGTAGAAGTAATAGATTTAATTTTTAATGTAACTCTTGTTTGGTAAACAGAAACTGTAGAGGCTGTGTAAGTCTTCGGAACAAAAAACGTTACTTTTGTCAAAATAATTAGAGACTAGCAACAAAGGCCAAAAATTGTCTTCAATTAACAGGAGTTGGTCTTGAAGAAAAGGAAAACTTAATCTATCGTAACATCAAAATACTGAAAAGAATAGAAATAATGGAAAAAAAATCCGGTGAGTGGGAAGATGAAGATTTGCCACTGCATGGAGTTGCATAATGGTAAAAAGAAGAAGAAAAACTATTGCAAATGTCTAAGGAACTTTACGTAAGATTACAATATTAAAAAGAAAAGAAATTATGAAAAAAAAAAAACGGTGAGTGAGAAGTTAAATTTGCTACTGCCGTTGAAAGGGAATCTATCGTAACATCAAAATACTGAAAAAAATAGAAATAATGGTAAAAAAATCCTCTGAGTGGGAAGATCAAGATTTGCCACTGCATGGAGTTGCACAATGGAAAAAAGAAGAAGAAAGATAATTGCAAATGTTTAAGAAATTGGACGTGTTGAAGTAGAACGATAGACTACAGAGACTGTAGAAGTCTTCAGAACAAAAAACATTTCTATTGTCAAAATATTTAGAGACTCGTAGCAAAGGTGAAAAATTGCCTAAAATTAACAAGATTTGGTCTTAACAAAAAGTAAAAAAGCCACTTAAAAAAATATTTAGCTGTTAAAAAATTATCTAGCGTAACATCAAAATACTGAAAAGAAAAGAAATTATGCCAAAAAAAATTTGACGAGTGAGAAGATAAAAATTTGTCACTGCATTGAGTTGCAGCAATGGAAAAGAAAAATTAATGCAAATGTCTAAGAAACTGAACATGTTGAAATGAAACGATGGACTACAGAGACTGTGGAAGTCTTCAGCACAAAAAACGTTTCTATTGTCAAAATAATTAGAGACTCGTAGCAATGGTAAAAAATTGTCTGCGATTAATAAGATTTGGTCTTAGGAAAAAGTAAAAAAGTTATTTAAAAAATATTTAACTGTTAAAAAATTATCTAGCATAACATCAAAATACTAAAAAGAATAGAAATTAGGGAAAAAAATTACGATAAGTGCTAAGATAAAGTTTTGCCACTGTATAACTTCCATAATGGTAATAAGAGAAATTATTGCAAATGTCTTAGGAATTGGACGTTTTGAAGTAAAACAATAGACTGTAGAGGCTATGAAAGTCTTCAAAACAAAAAACATTTTTCTTGTCAAAATAATTAGAGACTTGCAGCAAAGGTAAAAAATTGTCTGCAATTAACAAGAGTTGGTCTTGAAAACAATTAAAAAAGTCACTTAAAAACATATTTTGTTATTAAATAATAATCTAGCGTACCATCAAAATACTAAAAAGAAAAGAAATCATGGAAAAAAAATCCAGTGATGAGAAGATAGAAATTTGTCATTGCATTGATTTGCACAATGAAAAAAAGAAGAAAAATTATTGCAAATGTCTAAGTAATTGAGCGTATTAACATAAATCAATAAAATTGTTGCACGAGATTTTAGCGAAAAAAATTTAGGTGTTGCTTTTTAATTCAGGTCCTTATTTTAGTAGTAAGCAACGTTCCACTTTGTCCTGCTCTCAATGTCTCTCTTTCTTTTTGATTATTTGTTATTCCTTTTCATTTAAATTTAGTCGCCCCAGTAATTAAGTTGAAACTCAACTTAAATCGACGTGGCTTGTTCTATTTTTCTATATTAAGCCATTTTTTCTATTAATCTTCTTTTTTATGTAACTAAAGATGGGAGAAATCAAATAAATTAAACTGAACAAATCTAAACTAAAGGCAAGGTAGTTTGCTAGAAATTAAAATATAAGCAAAAATTTTAAATATACGAAAAGACGTGCAATTTCTGTTTAGAGGGATGAAAGTACTTTTAATAAAGATACAGTCTGAAAAAAAATGTACCTACTGCAGAGGAAGAGAAATATTATTTTAGTTCGCTTCAAAACTCGACAAGATGAAGCAGATATTCAAATAAAAAAATGTATTTCTCGTTTGGGAATAAAAATAATAAAGAAAATTGAAAGAAATGGATGCAGGTGTACACGATTTTTTTAATCGCTCCATTTTTATTGACTTACATTCTTCATAATCTAATAATTTTTGCAATTTTCAAAATTGACGTCAGTTTCTGTCGCCTAATTTGGTATTTTAATTCTAAAGAGACCTGTGAAATTCAAAGTGCATACAAAACAAATTACCAGACCATTATGCAGCTTTTGTTGACTGATAAGGGAATATTAATGTGATATTAAAATAAAGATAAGATTAGCGAAATGAATAGAAACAATTTATCCCTGTAAGTGTCTGCTTACAGTTACTTTTGTTTGTTATGCAATTTTCCTAATAGAAGCGAATGGAGCTTTAGATCCCCCAAAGCTCCTCTGCTATCCAATGAATCACAAATAGAAACATAATGACAATCTGGGATAAACACCATCTGATTGAATTCTCCTTCGACCCCATCCCCCGCCTCTGTATCACGTCCTTATATACAGGTCGGTTTATCGGCACATTCGCAACCCTTCAGCTAATACCTCCCGTATGCAGACCTCGTACAATCGCTCCCTCTCCCGTGATTCAATTCCGTCGAACCGCCCACGACTGTGACTAATATCCAGAGAGTGTTTAATGTCCATATTAGCCCATATGCCGAAATAAACTCTATTAAGTACAGAACGTAATTTGTTAATGTTGTACAGCCCGGACGATATATCGGTTTGTTATTGCGGGGAGGATCCATTTAAATGCGCTACGCTCTTGTTCCCTCTTAAATGTTATCGAAATGAGCTTTCGGGACGCAGATGCGACTCGTTGGTAACGTTTCAACGGTACATATTAGCATACCACCCCGGTACTGAAAACTAACTATATTGCTCTTTGCCAATCAAATAATTTCGTTACATTTGAATCGAATGATTTATTGCGGACGCGTTGCAGAATCACGCGTTTAGGTAAACGTATAAATCTCCCGTAATTGTGGAGCAGGATCCTTCTGGGTGTTTTCTTTAAGGACCGGACCACACGTGGTTGTTGTGACCACGTGAGAAACGATGGGTTTCCCATTCATTTCTCTTCAATAGGCATTAAGGATCATTATATTGTCATCGTCAATGAGGTGGATTTAACGTATTAATCACGTCCTGCAGTAACTCAGACTGTGGCGACAGATGAAAGACTTTTCGTTAAAATGGGATTTCTCTCGGTTCGGAAACGACCGGCGTTCTGCAGTCATTATTTTTCATAAAAACCCCGAGCTAAAAAGTAAACTACAGGACAATTTACATTTGAAAAGCGCCAACGAAAGAAAGTAAAACTGAAATATCCTTCATTGCCGTCCCCGCCATTGTTAGCAGCTGAGGACATTTGTATACAGACAATAAACGTAAAAAAGCTGGAAGAAGTGTTGACAATTAAGCGAAACAACAACCGAATACTGGTAGCATTGTATTTTTGTCGCGAAATAAAAGAAATTGCCTTTAATAATGTAGTCCGACACTGCGGCGCGAGTGGGCCATGAAATTTGCATGTCCTGACGTCAGTCTCTCAGGAACTTTACGTCAAATGCTCGGGGACAAAGAGGGAATTAGCTTGTTTTCGCCGTGTACGCTGCTTTATTATTCTTTCGAACCCTAAAGTTTATTGCACATGCCTGCGCGTAATAATAAGAAATATGCGTCAATATCGTCCCCGACTACTTCTTCATTTTGGTTGGTACTATCAATTGAATGAAGAATTTTTGGTTAACAAGGGAACTGGATCGTTGACTGGGAAGAAACGTGGAAAGCGTTCAACCAAAATCCTTTTTATCGCCGCCATCGCCACGCACCGCTATATCCTCGCGCCAATGTTTTTTCCATTTGGCAGTGTTCCGGCCGGGTTGTTGGGAGAAAACCCGTACTCGAGCCAATATGTTACACGGACAATGAACTGTCGAACTTGATGTCAGCGAATCGGGATAACAAACGATAGGAGCGAGGTAATCAGGAGTGATTTCATCTTACAGGGAAAGGGCGGGAATCAGCAGCATGTAGAGCGGTCGAACGTGGATGAAGCCACCGCACCAACATATCGACATCAACCCCATCCGGGGTTTCGAGTACCCATCCTCATTGTTCCCGAAATTGAGACAGCTGTAGCGGGGTGTCCATTAAAATGCGCGCGTCCCGCTACCGAGACGTATTGTGAGACCCACCAGGGGGTCCAACATATCACGACGAACTTAAGTCACAATAAAAAAGCCACGTATTTTATCATCGTGCAGTTCTTGGCAGTTGGCAACCAACGGATTCAATGTAATTCTAAACCACAGTCGGGGGCAACATTAATCTAAATAATGGCCGTTTTAATGAAAGAGATGTTTGGAGATGTCAGGCCTAATACGACAATGTGTGAATGCGATTTTCTGGCCATTTCTCAACGTGGTTGGGCCGCCATTGTTGCACCACCAACGTCTTCCAACCCCTCCTCTTACATCTAAATCTTCACCAGGTACAATTACACAAATGAATCCACTCGCGCCAGTCAAACCAACGAATTTTCTTCCCTCAATTTTGAAAAACTTAACTTTAGGTACGCCACGTTTTGGTCTCCATATTTTCAGACGACGATTGCCAACACAAAAAAACGGGGGAGAGATCGTCTTATGTAAATCAGCCACATTGCTTAATGTTTGTCGCTTGTTTTAATTATTCGGCGTCGCTGTAGTACGGTGGTGATAAAAGGAATTACAGTCGCAGGTCACGAGTGTTGCGACAAGTGTTTTTTCTGTTATCTATGCTAACGAAACGTCCTAATCTCCTGGGTACAGCTGAAAACATTACTCTCAAGCTGAAACAAGGGCTCTTTTTATGTCTGCGCAATATAATATGCCGCGTTTAGCCGGAAAATTTGCATGTTTCAGACAAACTTCGTGATTGTTTCAAAAGAGTTGACGTCCTTTCATCAGGACTGGCCGTTATTGTTTCAAACAATTCAATTAGGGCGGCAATCTAAAACGGTGCTAAATTAAACTCATTTATTCGGAGGCCGTCACAGTTTTCCAGAGCACCTCGAGAACCTGCCCTGTGACCTTCCGATTTTTGGAGCAGACTTAATTTGAGTTTTCGGCAGTTTTTATTCATCGACCTATTTACTTTATCTACAACAACTTCTACAAAAATCATCCAATTTTTAGTAATTCTTGTTTGCCAAAATAGAACGAAATAATCAAGAAACTTAGAATGAAAGGAAACCCAAACTACAGAAATCACAAAATTTCAAAAGATTCAATGACTTATTATCAGAATTGACCGTTATTGTTGCCTATAATTCAATCAGGATGGCAATCTAAAAGGGCGTTAAATTAAGTTTTTTAGAGCTTAATTTCAATTTATTCAATTAATTTTAATAACTCGCAATTCCTGCTGATTTGTTAAAAAATTTAGTAAGCTTGAAAATTTCATATTTTTTAGAGATCTTTTGAACTATAATTTTGCAGGAAATCATAAGTTTACTTGATTAGCCGCTAGATGGCGAAATCTAAATTTGGAATTTCGTAAGCTATCGCAACAATCTTCTCACTCCAAAATTTCTTCCGCAAACCTATAACTTACTCCCTATAATTTACATTATCACTCTACTAAACTTAAACTTCCATTAACACTTGCGTAGGTAAAAAGATGGATTCGGACGCAAGCGAAGCCTACAAATTGAAATTCTGCTAACCTCGTGAAGGTTTTCCGCCCCGATATCAGTTCGTCCCCCGCCCCTTCGCAGAAATAATAAGTGCGATATATTTCCCTGCCGTCGGTTTCGTAGGAGTACGGGATCGTTTTGCGTGTGAATCGTATCGAGTCGAGGTCCCGAGGGAGATCGGGGGCAGCAGGATATCCGCGGTGCGGCGGATCCGTTGGCCGTCCGTCGTTTCCCTGAGGTGTTGATGATGAACAGGCCTCATCACTCACCCTGAATTGGTATTAATGCAGCGGCCGGACTGTGGACAGGCCGGTCAGTCTGGTCGGCGAGCACAAGAATTGATATTAATGGTCCTAGTAGATGCAGGCCGGACCTAAGGAGACCACAATGAATGCCCTGCTCTAGCTCGTTCACTGTACGCGTTATCGCTATTTTATTCATATGATGGCTTCTTTCATGCCGGATTTAGTTATAAATGGTTAGTAAATTGATTTCGTGATGCTAGCGCCGACGTTTATTGGTCGTGATTAATATTTCAGACGCTGGATGTGGCAGGTGATTATGTTTATTATTATAACTTATGATAATGGCGGTGCCTAATTTTTCTGAGGTGGTTGTTTGCACGTCAACGGCAATATAACTCCGTGTTTTTATTGTCAGTCCGGAATTTTATTAATGAACTTCACAAAAGATGTTGTCCATCGATGGATCAATCGGGTGAAACGGCGACGAAATTTTGACTCAACAAATGAGTTTTGTCGTTAATTCCTCTGGGTGAAACCCGATGTTTTACATAAAACCAACAATTTGAGGAAGCGTCGAACGCATGTTGTCGGTTTCAACACAGTGTGATGGTGTTTTCTTACCTGATCTTATAGTCAAAACAAATCGATTTATCGTGCGTTGGTGTTAACAGATTTTATAGTTCCCTCAAGAGACTGAGGGAATGTTTGCCGGAGCGACGCTTCCCTATCGTCTGCTTATTTGTGTTTCCTGAAATAATAAACCTGCGCTTCCTACCACATAAATTATATTGAAACTCGTTCCGAAAAAAGATAACTCGTAAAATTCACCCACCTACCGATTTAAATATTTAATTAAACATACCCGCTCGCTACTCTAATTTTGTCCAATAAAATCATTAACGAATTGATTGAAAAAAATTAATTAAAATATACGTAAAAGTTATCCGACAGTCCAATTATTCAATTAAGCAATGGACTATCACTCGTGCCAGTGTTCGACAGTCATTAGCCAGATACGATCAAGAGTAGAATCGGCTATCTGATGGAATATCTGTGGAAGTTTTAATCATTTTAATTTGGATATTAATGTCAACGTGTTATCCCGACAATTCTGTTCATGCTACGGGTTCTGAAACTAAATAATGACTTTATTAACAGGCACGCTCTCATACACTAATTGCATTCGGCCGGTCCTATCGTGTTTTCAACAGCACAATTGAGAATTTTAGTGTGAAATCATTTGCTTAATGTGATTAATTTTAGATATTGGCGCATAGTCACCGCAACTGAACACCAATTTACAAGCAACCGCCAACTTTTCTTCTTCCGCCATTCCTCGTTCAGTTGCGATGAATAAATATTTGTGGAACGATAAAATAGTTTTAAAATTGTTGTAAATTTAGTCGGGATTTATCCTTAAAGTAGGGGAAAATAATTACTCAAAATTGTCATAAGAGTAAATGCGCAAATGGCGGAGGCGCCGGGAGAATCGTCGCGTAAAATTTAATAAATTAGAATTTGTTAAGATTTTTCGAATAACGTCAGTTGAGGTTTAATTTTAACTAAATACAGAAATCCATGACCTTTCAATGCCCCTGGACTCCTTGCGTTGAAGAAAAATATTTTATACGTTAAAACTATTTTTGTGATACTTTCGAATATTGTAAATCGTCAGAGATTTGCCCAAAAATTTTATAACAGCAAGCGTGCAAATGGCGGAGGCGCTGGGAAAATAATCGCGTAAAAATTTAACAAATTAGGATTTGTTAAGATTTTTCGAATTACGCCAGTTGATGTTTAATTTTAACTAAATACAGAAATCTATGACCTTTCAATGTCCCTGGACTTCTTGCGTTAAAAAAAATATTTTAAACATTAAAACTATTTTTGTGATACTTTCAAATATTGTAAATCGTCAGAGAATTGCCCAAAATTGTTATAACAGCAAACGCGCAGATGGCGGAGGCGCCTGGAAAATAATCGCGTAAAATTTAATAAATTAGAATTTGTTAAGATTTTTCGAATAACGTCAGTTGTTGTGTAATTTAAACTAAATACAGAAATTCTTGACCTTTCAATACTCCTGAACTCCTTGCGTTGAAGAAAAATATTTCACACGCTAAAACTGTTTTTGTGATACGTTCGAATATGGTAAAGCGTCAGAGTACAAGTCCAATTTTTTCAATTAAAGTTAAAAGGTATAAATGTTTGAAATATTTCTTTCCTACATTCAAGAATTTATGAAAGTTTATGGTGGAATGAGCAAAAATTTAGTTTTATAAATTTTATGAAAGTAATAACCACAATTTTTTTAAATGATACAATGGAGTTATCGGAATAGTTGCAAAAAGAAATAGAACGAAACAAAGTGGTAAACATAAATGGCAAAAAAATTATATAGAAATTTTAGAAAAAAGATAACTTAGATTAAAACATTTTTTTTGAGAAATATTTACAAATAAAAAAATATGAAAAGAAAACAGTTTCCAATTACAAAAATAAATTGAAGGAGTTTTTGTCTAATTTTTGTATAATAGCCAGACTAGTAACGTAAAAAATTAAATTATAATTTCAAAAATAAAATTGAGAGATGACACGAATTTATTGTAGTTGAATAGATTATAAGATGCAAAAGAAAATAATTAAACTCCCAGTTTGTAGAAATAAAGTTGCCACACAAGACTACTTTTTTTTAAAGAATTTTATCTTGAATTTCACCCAAAAATTTCAGTCAATTTGATGACTGTTTCCAAAAAATTCCTGCTACATATTGCCCTTAAATACTTAAACTCACTGCCCAAAAGTAAAAAAATAAATTCAATAATCAAAAACGTTGACTTTTACTCAAAAACTAAGAAAATGTTTAAATTGAATATATTAATATTGTTGCTATCATTTTATTTTTTGTTTCTTATTATTATAAGGACAGTTCAGTGTTTTCAAAGCCCATAGTTCCCTTTCTCTTCCAATTTTAAATTTAGTACTAAACAGTTGAGAAATAAGATAACATCAAAACAATTCTGACATCTAAATCGAAAAATCTCTTTCAATCTTAAATTAACTACTAGACACTTTAAAAATAAGATAAAATCAAAAAATTTCTGATGTCTAAATGCAAAAATCCTGATGGATATCTCAAAGCTAAAGTTTCAACCAGTTCTAATTCCATTTTTGGTTAACCTAGTCAAGCACATGATCTAGTTGCCTACTATGATTTTCTGCATCGCAGAAGATTTACAGCTCACGCAGTAGCTCCACCCATCGATATGGATCTAATATGCCGCAAGCTCTACCATTTGTACTATTTGCAGTTGACACTTGCAGTTTAGGGCTTTTTCTTTATTATTCTCGTACCCTCCCATATTTATCAATTCTTTACCCTATTTTATTATAATTGAAATCGACAAAATGACTCAAGTAAAGATACTGAACGGAATTCATGGGAAGAGAAAATTCTTTATGTGTCAAGATTAGAAAAGTAAGATATTTAGGTCATGTGGAAGGACATTTAAAAATATTATAAGCCAAATTTGAAGATAATAAAAATGAAAGAAATACAAATTTTGTAGATATTTCCTGATTGCCAAAACTTTAGATGACACTCACTCAAGATACTCGATTATAGGGTAGTGACAGCCAACATGGTCACAAATGTGCAATATTAGACTAAGTAAAAAGATGAAGAACTGCACAGAAGAATTTAGAAAATGTTCAATTAATTTAAAAGAAATATTTTCTTCTTATTTTTAGTTATTGCAGATCAAGATCCGGGCACTTCAATTAGCGTTTAATTCTACTTGAAATTAGGACGTATAAATTTTGCTTTTAACAATAAACTATCGAGGATATTGGTGAAAATTCAATTATAACATTTTTGTAGTTTCTTCAATAGGCTCGCTTTTCTATATTCACGTCCCGCACATAATGGAACTGTACAATGTACATACAAGTTGAATTATGTCGTCAGTTTCTTGGTAGAGATCGAGACCACCAGTTTGGTAATACGTCACCCACCTTCAAGACTTGGCAGTAAAAGCTCGATTTCATTTAAGTTTACATAAAATATTTACCATTCACTTGTTGGACAAAAGCTGTCCATTATCCCAACAATACCCGGGCATGACTTTCGATAATTCCCTCTTAGCCAAACAAATCAAAGTTTCCATACCTGAGCCCTACTTCTCATCCAAGTATATCCCTCATCCTCCTTAAAGAAACCAGTGTGGAAATTGTGTGTGTAGAAAGAAGCGATTGAATCGCGTCCACTAACATGTTACTCTAATAAATCATGTTCTGAATGCGTGTTTTGGTTGCGGGTGGTCAGAAAGTGTCAGCCATAGGCGTGCTGACTTCATTACGGGGGTAAAGTCACCTCGCACCTGGGCCATACATCACAAACTCCGGGTTCTCTTCCGGCCCAAATCTAAAAACTCATTCGGACAGCTGTGATAATATGCTTAGTTCGGGTGCGCTACAGGAGGGCCCCGTATTAATCACTGGCCAATGTGGTTTCATTGAGGAATTTGTTATTTATGGCATCACTATAACGGGGATTATGTACAAACTAACCACCGATGAAATATGCCCGGCTGTACGTACTGAGCTTTCGCCGGAAATTATGGGGATTTCCGCGGAGCATCACAATACATGGAGCACCACGGACGGGTGAATTATACCCACCTAACCTACCAACGGCTGGAAATTGAATTTAAATGCGTTTATGTAGCACAACCGATACAGGGGGCACTACTGAAGAGATCAACAAAATACAAAACTAAAATTAGCGCTGCGTCCCAAGACCGCAAACAAGAGTGGCAAATTTGGCGGTAGCACCTTCAAACTTTGGAAATTTCGAAACAATTTTTAGTTGTTACAAGTTTTTCTCATTGAGGACTAATTGAAATGTTAACGGTGTAAAATTACTTTTGAAATTAACCAAAAACGCAACTTTTGCTGGATATAGTTTTAAAAAGTTAAAATTTTGATTTTCTGTGTGGCGATAGGGGAAGTTTCATGGAGGTGAATTCGGTGGAAAATATTTGCGCGGTACTAATTCAGGTGATTAATCCGGACTTGTATGCGAAAATAACGGTTTTACGAATTCGGTCTAATACATCATAATATTTCAGCCAAACAAGATTGTCAACCATTAAGCTTGCTTCCCTTTCCGCATCGGAGCAGATGTGGATCCCATTCTATTTCATGCCCCCGTTAAAATTAAAACCATGTTTCAAAATTAGTTTAGTGGTGTTTTAAAAACCTTGAAGGATGTCGTAAATTCAGAAAGATGACTGTATAAAGTTTGTAGCCTTAAACTTTTTTCCCTCGGCCGTAATGTGCGGACAACTAATTCACAGCTCCTTCTCGAGCTCGCTTACTCTACATTGTGTAAAATGTTTATCACCATTAGTCGGATGCAAGAAATATACAAGTATAGCATCTTGAGGATATAAAAGTGATATTAATGATGGCCGCGGTGATAAAGCGGGGAAGAGTGCTAGATGAAGAAAAATGGAGCCGGGTAAGCGCAGTTGTACATCATAGATGGCTACGAGCCCGGAACACATCGCCCACTTCGCCGGGGTAAATGAGCTTAATCGCGAAATTTTTTCTTAATTAAAAAATTTACCGACGTTTTTTCTTTATTGTTATTATTGTTGTTGTCGACGAGGAGCTGCGTGTGAACTGCAGGCAACAAATTTAGCGATTAGCATATTTAACGAATTATGTAAATATCCCATTAGGCATTTTCTAACAAGTTTTTTACATTTGCAAATAAAGGAAAAGCTTATCGTCCCGGTTCGAGAACACGTAAACCGACAATTTCCGCGTTATCGGGAATAGTTAGGCGCACAGGAGGGCCATAACTCAGTCTGACAGAAACCACTGCTCCGGTTGTCGACACATATCGCTCATTACATTAAAATATTACAAGGACCGAAACTTTCATTAATCACACCGGTCTCGGCTTATCTGTATTACGGGCCGCGTGTGTTAATAGTTCAGCCGAGACTCGACTAGTTCTCTTGGGGTAAGGGGTGGTTTTGCTCGAGGAAGTGGTACATACACTCAGAAAAATTTGTGGTGTTACATTCTGCAATTGCAATTTTTGCACCTACAAATTGTAGTACAAATAGGGACGGATACAGCTTGTAGGATCTATTGATGAAACTTTGTAGACAATAAATTGTAGCTGGTAGTGAGAAACTTTGTAGTACTCATTATTCCATAAGCATAGTTCAGTTAATAATATTTTACACATATATTTATAATACGTTGTGGAAAAGAATGTCTAATCTTTCAATAGTCTATACCAAAGCTTGATATAATTATAGGAATTTACTATTGTAATTGGTACTGCAATATTGTGGCAATTCTTTGCATTATTTTAACGCTAAACTAATAATATTGGGACAATATTTACCAAAACTTGTAAAACAAAGTGTCAAATTTTACTTAAGTATTTTCCAAAATTGTAGTAATGATTTAAATTTATTGTAGTAATTTGCATAACAATTTCTTGTATAATTGATAAAATATTCTAGTAATGACTGCATATTTTTGAAACACTGACTACTACAAATTGTAGACATAACCATCCCCTTTTAAACCCCTAATTATAAAAAAGCTAAAAACAACT
This sequence comes from Pyrochroa serraticornis, assembly GCA_905333025.2. Classification (NCBI taxonomy): domain Eukaryota; kingdom Metazoa; phylum Arthropoda; class Insecta; order Coleoptera; family Pyrochroidae; genus Pyrochroa; species Pyrochroa serraticornis. Next base: position 33,353,389 of record HG995154.1, on the reverse strand, counting down.
CAAGGACGTGTTCTGAAACCTGCAGGAAGTAATGCGTTAGGCTTAATTATAAATAGTTTTATTATATAACAAAATAAATAACAAATAACAAAAGTAAGACAATCATAAAACGATAAGGGTAATAATTATTTTGCATCACACTATGTGTCGCATAGATACGAAGCTTTTACTATTATTCCTTATTAATAAACAAGGCGTATAATCGTGAAGCTTAGAAAATTCAACCATTTTATATTCTGGTTGACTGGTATCATCGTCTACTTCAAACGCATGTTTATGTGAATTAAAGCTAAAAGTATGTAAAACAGTGCATATAAAATAAACTATTTCTTCACATTGTAAAATGATGTACTTTATTATACCAAATATGGGAAAATCATTCGAGAAATTAAGAACCACCACCACATCTTCACTGTAACAAGTACCAAAAATTTTAATCCATGATGTGAAACAAAAATTAGTAATGGGTTGTCTAGGAAAGTATTCGTCATGTATATTTTCTGTTAGAGATGAAACATCTTCATATTGAACATTAAACCTTTCTTGCCACGTCGAACAAATTAATTCGTAACATAATTTTAGTTGGGCTTTTATGGCCAGCGTGTAAGTTATATTTCTGAAGTTACATGATATATTAGAAGTCATTTTAGATTCTCGGTGCTTTTGCTCCGAGCGCATACACCACAAATGAACAAGGGGGCCAGACATTTTTAATACCAAACTGTAGTGTAGCATGTGGTGATGCTTTGGCCTCAATCGTTTACAGTAGAAAACAATAATAGAAAGATATTCTTCCACAGCAACTTTTAATCTGTGATATTCAGAGAAGTGAACACTAGGTGCTGTAACAATGTCAATGATTTCACGCAACTTTATCCAAATTTTCCAGAGTTGTAAATCAATGGGAACTAAATCGCCTATCATAAGACCAAGATATCTGCTTAAACAAGCCATCTCACTGGTTGACATCTTAATTTTCTGCTTTAATCCTTCAGATGTAATAAGTGGAGGCTTATTCGATCGCTCCACTTCATTGTAACGAAAACATTGTATTCTAGAATTTAACGTTTCTAAAGTAAATAGTTTGTAATCTGAAATTAAGCTGTTCAATAGATAAGTCAAGTCATATGCACATACTCCTTCAAACATGTCGTGCATGATGTCCACGACATAATTTGACGTGAGGTGGAAATCGGCTAGCTGATGCCACACACAAGTTCCTTTTATACCAGTTTGAGTTACATTATTTAACATTATATCACTGTTATAATTTTCAACTGTGCGAAAAAGAGTCTCATCTTCGATAAATGCGGTATATGAATCAGTCTTACACATTTTGCAAAATCGACATCTGAAATTGGCAGAGAAACTTTCAGTAAGTCCTAAAATGGTGTGCATGCCTAAATTATCTCCAATTACTAACGATAACTTAAAATATATCACATTTATGGAACCGTTAACAGATATTCTGATGCCATTCTCTTCTAAAAATTTCAATTCTGCTATAAGTTCTTTAAAAACTGCTTCATTGCCAAATTTCTTGTGGTCCTCTGAATGAAATAAGGAAAATAGATACATATTTTTCAAACTTCCTTGCATTTCTGATGGTAAGGATGGGATAGAAATATAAACAGCACCTAATTTGTTTTTACCCGAATGGGAACCAAGAGCATTGCCTGTTTCGTAATCGTCAAAAAATAGAAATAATGGAAAAACATGTTTATTGCCAAATGCCTTTTTTTGAGATTTCCATAACTCTCCTTGAATAAAATTATTATAAACTCGATTATTTGTTATCAATTTATTATAATGAGAGTTCATGAAGGTGAAAAAATTTGGTCGCTCAAAAAGTAAACGTAACGTATCTCGTAGAGGAATAATTTGACCGGTTACAATTGAGGGATTAAGAATAACGTCATTACCAACACGTTTTTCTTTTAAGCATTGTCCTATGATAAATGGGCGTGGGGATACAAAAACTCCTATGGATTTAAAATACTCTAAACGTTTATATTCTGTCCGAAAGCTATCAACGGAATTTTGATAGACACTGAATATACTTTGAATGGTATTAACAACATCAACGTTTTCATGCAAAGCTGTAAGACGTTGAATGATTGTGTTTTGAAGGTGATCCATCAAACCAGAACAAAAGATTTTAGAAAATGATTCAATTACATACTGAATGACGTTACGGGGAATCAAAGAGTTATTGTACAATCCCGCAATTAATTCAACGACAGCAGTGTGATGTTTAGTTTTCCATGTTTGGAAGTTACGTTGGAGATTTTTAAGCGACCAATCAGAGTCATTTGGCAATGCCGATATATTTAATGTTTCACTAATAATTTCTGATGTTATTGCAACATGATTAACTCCACAGTGAAAATTTTCCTTTTCTTCAGATGCAGATTTATGGTTTCTAATTTCCCTAATTTCGTGCTGCCTTAGATGTTTTCTAAACGAATTGATAGAGGAAAATTGTCGTTTACAATTTGTCTCACTGCATTCAAAACTTGAATGATTTCCAAATATCTTATGATCTTCTTTTAAGTGATAAATGTAACTTCTTACTCGTAGAAACAGTTTTTTGCATTTGAAGCAATGCATTGTAAAAATCGTAGCAAAATAAAGCAATAATCATAGTATTATATCAAAGTCTTATAAATTATATTATAATATATAAATAATATTATATATTACATATAATATATTATTATATATTAAATTATAATTAAATAGAGTTTTAATCGGCCGAACTATTTTTTTCAATAATGTTCAAATCCGAGATGAGACTATTTACGGACACATACTTATTTTTACTGTCAAATATGTCAAAAATAGCTCTTTCTATAAATTTCCATGACAATTCGGCTTCGGGTGGATATTGCGCATTTAAAACATTGAAAATTTTAAAACACAATTCAACCGCCTTTAGCGGACTATCGACTTTATAAAAAATATCGTTTATATTCACGTAAGAAGCACTGATGTTCTTTATATTTTCGCCAACAATAACGGGCAGGGGCTGGGCTGTTAAATGGAACTTTGCTAGTTTGTCGCGTCTACGCTGCAGCTCTGGTTCCATATCGGCAACATTCTGTAATAATTAAAGAGTAGTGCATTACGTTCAATAATAAAGAAGACAAATACCTTAATATGTAGAATAAACCCGTTTTTCATTTCCAATTTTGACGGCGTCCATCCATCTTTTTTCTTACCAATGTTAACGCACGAGAAAAATGTCGGTAGTAAAGTTAATCCAAAATTTTCGTCATCTTGAGTACCTTAAAAACATCATAATGTAGAAATGAAAACTTGAAATTTAAGCTGCACAAAAATTTAACTTACTTCTTGGACCTACTATTTGTTTATATTCTTTCAGCAATTCCTTGATAAAAAGGTTCTGCTTCCTTTCAGCAAGTTTCAATAATTTTGAAGCAATTTTGGGCCATTTTACAAGTAAATGGTTTCCCTTCTCTGGGTTTTCGGCATTAAAATATTGCTCTAACTGAAAACCAGTTGGATGACAAAATGCACAGAATTTCACATTTTAAAACTTACAAGCGTATATCCAAGAGGAAGCTTAAGACATGGAAATGTTTTAAAATATGTGTGAATATCACATGCTGCTGCGATCTTTTTTCGATCAAAAATTGTTTTCTCCCAATATTCTGAAATGAGAGTGAAAGGTGCAGAGTTGTTCTTTAGATACGCAACACCTTCTTCGTTAGACTGAAACTCTTTATGCAACTTAGAGGTATGCCCTGACTCATCTAAAACAACATATACAAAAATATTAGTGGGCATAGAGGAGGGAATATTACAATGTAACAGTTTTCACCTTCATCGCGTTTTCGTTTATTTGAAATAAACCCTAATTGCCTGTATTGTTTTCGCAAATATGTGTACACGGAAACCAGTTTACCGCGAGCCGCCTTGGGTCTTCCCTTGTCATTTACATAAGGTACATAGTATATTTCTGGAAATTCATGAGGAAATACTTCACGAATTTCTTCCGCTAGTTGCATGAACCGGGCAGATGTAATTCTGTAAAACAGTTGTAACAGTTTTATACATTAAACATTCAGATAGCTATAGGTGGGTACATTTGTATAGGTTGTTCGTTATGATTTTCAATATAAAATACTTATTGTACTATAATTATGCAGATATACTGTTGTTTCCTACTATAACGGTATATCTTTTCACCTCTAAATAACTGTTACATAATCTCCTTGAAAACGTTTGTTATAACTTCTAACAATGATTTCCAAAGAAGTTATGTAGCACTTAGAGTTTAGGTGAAAAGATCGGCCCTTGGCAGGCTACATTATACCTACATACATACGGTATAAAGGGGATGGACGAATCTTACCTCGCATTCTTATAATGTTTCAATTCATTCTTCACTATCAGCTCCGCTAGTTCATCACGTCTAAAATTTGTATTTTTATTATAGCTGGCTTTAATAACTTCGCCTTCATCTGTTTCATTCAACAATTGCAATACAGTCTAAAAAAAATATCAAAACATCTAATCACGATTGAGAAATGTACTCACAGAGTATGGACTTGCGGTTGTTGAAACGACATATGGATAACCCGCAGTAGCCTTAGTACGGTAAGCTCCCGGTAGTGGAATAAGTCCTTCTTCTATAATAATTTCAGAATTTCCTGAAGAAATAGATGGTGCCGGAGACTCAGGCGATGTCGGAGAATTACTCCTGGTAGGAGTCACAGTGGACGAAGAGGAATTAAAAATTTCTTCGAATTGCTAGCAGATAATGAGTTAGTTTATTTGATAAAAAAGAAACATAAATTAGATACCTGAGTTTCAATAAAAGACTTCTTATATTCAGCAAATTTGTGTAAAAATTTTCTACAATCCCCGACCGGTTTAATTATTATTTTAATATCATCCTCTGTTAGTAAATTAAATGCTTCCTGGTCAACGCGATTAACTGTAAATATATAGAATTTAATGGTAGCTACCTGCTTCAATTAACAAAATTAGGCAATTCCTCAAGTATAATGTAAGAGTAAATAGAAAACAAATGTCAATTAGGTAAATTTCTGGAATTTACTATGCAAACCTGGCACGTATTCTACATCTTATACCAATTTAAATTGAACATAAATTTACCTCTGAATGCATTTATTGTTTCGTCATCAATTTTCCAATTTTGGAGCGTTTCTATAACAAATTCGTCCATTGTTGTAGGTATAAATAATTTTCATTCTCATTCACGGCGTTGCCCACAGCCAACGACTAAATTGTAATAAGATTCATCGCATTACCATCACCATTAAGAGCAAAGAAATGTTATTTACTTACCAGATAATTATCTTCGTATCTCCCACGATCACCAATAACGAACCTACACAACAGAGGAAAGCGGGATTATGGCATGGCAAAGCATGCAAAGTGCCGCGAAAAAAATCGCAAAGTCGGTAAAAATCTAGCCTTGATCACCCAGCGTCCAATAATATGGCCCAAAGTCTTGACTGCAGCCGATCACGTGAAATTACATAATACACATATTCAGTTTCCGGCGCCAGAATTTACTGAAGCATTGTATCACCATTTGCTACAATTTGTAGTAAGGAATATGGGAGCATAAGTTATAAACTACTGCAATTGTGATAAATATTGTTTCGTTTTTCTTACAGATTGTTTCAATAATTTTGTAGGACAGTTTACAACAGGATAGTGCAAAATATATGTTATTGTGGTTTTTTTTGCCACAACACTTCAGGTACAATTTTTAAGCTCTGAGGTTTATACAAATCAATAAAATCAGCTACAAATTATGAATCTAATTGCTACAAAACAGTTACTACAACGTTTTAGTAATTATTGCAAAACCATTTTTCTGAGTGTATGTGCGAGCCAATGTTCGCCGTCTCCTGGGAGTTGCCAGGCCTTATCGACGGAGCCGCAGCACAACGGACCTCTGTTTCGATTACACGGCTACATAGCTCGGTTTAGTTCATCGAGCGAAAACTTGTGTCTACACGAATACCCAGATTTAACGTTTTCGGGAAACTGTACTACAACTTGTTCTCTAATGCTGTTTGGTTAACATAACACGAATGCCATTTGGCAGCTCATAAATTTCAACTTGTTGAAATATGCGAATCCCTCATTATTCATACAGGAATCACCCGCCCGATTCGCCAGAACCCATCCAGAAAGCCTCCATCGAGCCAAATTGATCCAGAGATTCCCCTGAAAAATTCATATCTCGAAGAAACAAAACCCGTCCCTGAGGCCCCTCGTGATTATTAGCGTTTCGGGAGCCAGAAACCATCATCCACATATCTATTTTAATTTCCTTTTTCCCCAATCTCATTCGGTTTTTCAGGACTAGCAACAATTTTGTTAAGATGATGCATTCTACAAACCTCTTTGAGTGGCTCTGTAAATTTCGCCAGAAGCTTTATAATTTTTTTATTGCAAACAACATTACTAGTAATCTTTCAACAAAAATTTTGTTGTTGTGCGATTTGCTTTGTTTAAAACCAAATGTTCTACAATCCAGGAGTTGGCAGAGCGGAAATTTTCTAAAATAGATCAAAACAGCTCTGATTTAGCGTCTAAAATAAATAATTCTTGGCCGGTTTCAAAACATTCTCAAATTCAAATGTTTAACCAAAATTGAGAACATTAAGTTACTGGCTTAAGTAAAAAAAGAGAAAATTACCAAAATCTGATTCTGCCATTTTATAAGCGAACTGTGGTAATTGAGCATCCTCTGTATTCATGAGTTTTAGTTTCTTGCGACTTTCATTGATTTTAAGAGTGCAAAATACATTGGAGGAAACTCATTTTCAGACTACTCATCTCGGTCACATTTTTTTTCCTGTTGATGCCTCGAAGAAGTTATAAATATTTATCCTACGTGGTTTTCTTCATATTATTCCGTAATTTTAATATTTTAGATACTTTGACCTCACAATTTTTGCGATTTATGTGCTTTATGACGATTGTTTACAATTCATGTACACTTAAAAATTATGTGGTATGTCATTGATTTTTACTGCCAAATAGGAGAGCAGGCTATAATCAAGTGGGGAAATCCTACAGAAGCTGGGTTTACTCTGTATCTTCTGTATTCATAAGTTTTAGTTCCTTAAGACTTCTATTGATTCTGAGATGCAAAATACATTGGAAAAAATCATTTTCAGACTACACTTCTCGTTCGCGGTTTTGCTATTCCTGTTGCTACCTTGAAGTAGTTCTAAATATTCATCCTACATGGCTTTCTTCATAATATTCTGCAATTTTTTTTATTTTATATGCTTTGACCTCACGATTCCTGCAATTTATGTGCTTTATGAAGATTGTTTACGATCCATGTTTACTTAAAAATTATGTATCTATATTATTGGTTTTCACTGCCAAATAGGAGAGCAAACCTTAGTTAGGTGGAGAAATCCTAAAGAAGCTGCGTTTACTCTGTATCTTCTGTATTCATAAGTTTGAGTTCCTTAAGACTTCTATTGGAGATGCAAAATACATTGGGAAAAAATCATTTTCAGACTACACTTCTTGTTCGCGGTTTTGCTATTCCTGTTGCTACCTTGAAGTAGTTCTAAATATTCATCCTACATGGTTTTCTTCATAATATTCTCCATTTTTTTTTATTTTAGATGCTTTGACCTCACGATTCCTGCAATTTATGTGATTTATGAAGATTGTTTACGATCCATCTTTACTTAAAAATTATGTGTCTATATTATTGGTTTTCACTGCTAAATAGGAGAGCAAACCTTATTCAGGTAGAGAAATCCTAAAGAAGCTGCGTTTACTCTGTATCTTCTGTATTCATAAGTTTTAGTTCCTTAAGACTTCTATTGATTCTGAGATGCAAAATACATTGAAAAAAAACATTTTTAGACTACACTTCTCGTTCGCGGTTTTGCTATTCCTGTTGCTACCTTGAAGTAGTTCTAAATATTCATCCTACATGGTTTTCTTCATTATATTCTCCATTTTTTTTTTATTTTAGATGCTTTGACCTCACGATTCCTGCAATTTATGTGCTTTATGAAGATTGTTTACAATCCATGTTTACTTAAAAATTATGTATCTATATTATTGGTTTTCACTGCCAAATAGGAGAGCAAACCTTAGTTAGGTGGAGAAATCCTAAAGAAGCTGCGTTTCTCTGTATCTTCTGTATTCATTAGTTTTCCTTCCTTGCGACTTTTATTGATTCTGAGATGCAAAATACTTTGGAAGAAACCTATTTTCAGACCACTCATCTCTTTTGCGGTTTTCCTATGCCTGTTGCTGCCTCCAAGTAGTTCTAGATATTCATCCTACATGGTTGTCTTCATAATATTTCCTTTTTTTTTATTTTAGATGATTTGACCTCACGATTTCTACGATTTATATGCTTTATGAAGATTGTTTACGATCAATGTTCACTTAAAAATTATCTGTCTATGTCGTCGATTTTTACTGCCAAGTAGGATACCAAATCTTAGTCAGGTGGAAAAATTCTACAAAAGCTGGGATTACTCTCAGCGCCATTTCTTCAGTAGAAATATTTTTGTGTTCTTGGTGTTTAACATATTGGAAAAATAATAATTTTTTGACAACATAGCGAGCGTTTCGTTTCGCACACTTCTGTCTTTGTGGACATTTTCCTACAGTTCTACAAAAAATTATTTTCGATAAATGTTATGCAATGTTGGTGGTTCGTCGTGACCCTCCGGTTGCGATCTATGCCGGTATGTCATCTAGCTCAATCTAATTGATTTTTCATTTGGACAAGGCCGGCGAAACCGTCCTCGTGCCCAGACGGGGTCCTCGGACAACGCGTGTCCTTAGTTCGGCGCCCGTAGCCCCCCGCTTGGAGTCCGCGCTCGATTTCCGAAGACTCCGCGGGATGTTTGTTTAGCACCGCCCCCTGGGGTCATCTCCAAGTCATTTGTTTACCTGCCCTGTCGTACATTCCGATACTATAAATAATAACGTATTGATCCGGTGTTCGTGCTTGAAATTCCTCTCAGTGCTACACGGTCATTTATTTGATTTGTATTCTTGTTCGAAAGACCATTGTGTCTGTAGATACATAGCAGCAATGTTATATTAAAGGATATTATTGAATAGGACGCGCGATATTTTCTCAAATTAAAAACATTATTGCTCTTATTTATTGCCGGCCGCATAAATGGTTATAAATTCAGATATCTTCATTCGGCGCGACAGATTTATGTTTTGACAAAGCCATAATTAAAAACCACTACCACTTGTTTGGACGTCTATGTAAATTTACACGTTGTCCGACAACGTCCTAAATAAATATATTCCGAATAGAATCATCTCCTGTCAACTGCTACTACCCATGTTCTGGTCGGCCCAGAAATTATGGCGTCTTCACCCTCATTAAGATGCCGTGGAGGAAACCCGAGTAGGTGGCACCACGTCCACTTCCACGCAATTAGCTGGTAGGAGAAGTTTTCCAGATAATTACACATATAACCAATTTGGTAACTCATAAATATTTGAGAATGTCTCAGAAACTTGAGGTACTGATTTTTGCAATTCTTGGCATGAAGTACTTAGTTTTATCTCTTCTTTCATGGTCGCTTTCAGGTCTAGAGAACCTCAATTTGAGCGAGGAAATCTTCCATTCCTCGAAATCCTTTGTCAGTGTATTTTTTTGTTTACAATTCCTTTATTCTCTGAGTTTCGGGGTTAGTCCATTGTCGCTTGCGGAAGCGCTAATTGATTTCGCCACGTCTAAAAGTAACTGCCCGACTTCTGTTAAGTGTATCGTCCTTATTCCCGAAATACCGTAATTTATTAGAAACCGAACGTCTACCAGCTAAAAATATGTTGATCAAAAGCGGTAGGCGTGCAAGCAGCATTTTCCCGGTCATCAATAACCCGTCTCGACAGGGTGTCCTCTCTCGTGGCAGGATCAGTTCGAGTAAACGTGAAAGGAATCGACATAATCGTATGCAATCGTCAGACAATCACGCAATAGAAAGCCGTTTCTATTCGTGATTATAACATTCACGACGTAATCAAATTCATGTGATCCATCGGATTCCAGCTAATATCGTCTCTCTTATGAATAGGTGAAATGAATTTCAAATAGGTTTCGAGGTAATACCCGAGAGGATTCGCTCCAGCCATTGATGTGTGAAGATGGGGAGTTACGAGAGAGAGATGATTAATTACAGAAACTGCTGACATCCCTGACGCTGATGACTTATTACCGCGACGCAGGAATGTTAACTTGGGAGAGACTAAGCTCGAGTCGCGCAAACTGTGGCAATCTTCTAAGTAACCATTGTTTCGGAATGTTTTGTGTCGGTCCTTAAAGCGAATCTAATGCTAATGCAATTGGTTTTTATATATTCCTCCAAATCCCGATGTCATCGTGGAAGCTGGTGTGCATCGCCCCGCTATCCAATTTGCGAAGCTCTCGCCGAACAGGGGCGGACTTATCGACGGGCGGCAAAGTCTCAATATGTACTCGACTCAAATGCAGAATTAACTAGAGAAACTAACTCTAACTGAAACGATCAACGGTGAGTTCCTTGATCAGTACTGCGATGAAAAATACACAATTCCGAAGAAAATCGATTTTCAAGCATCCCATCAAAGTAGATAAAATTTTGAAACATGAAATGAAGTAGTTCTTCAATTCAATTAACTAGAATAATGACTAGAAACCGAAGCATGTCCATCTGAAGGTTGTTATTCTTCGATTCTGTATTGTTGCTCACTCAGCTATTGTCTTTAATCAATTAAATTTTAAAAATTTTCATATCCACGTAATTAATTTAGAAATTAATTTTAAAATTTTCTCTTCTGTCATCTCTATTAGTTAAATTCTTGCTAGCGTTTTTTCCACATTATTTAGTATTTTTCCATCGTCAATCGTCTGAAACAATTTTTCTTTGCACAAATTCAGATTTTGGAAACTTCCTATGTTAAGCTTTCTCTAGTATTTTCAATTTTATGAAAATTTTTAACTATTTTTTGGCTTCTTTCCACAATATTTTTTGCACAAAACATTTAACCAAATTCTTAGAATAAATTTATGGATTTAATTTCCCATTGCACTAATTCATAATTTTCTTAACCTCCATTATGTCATTTTCCAAGTAAATTTCCAAATTTTCATACTTTGAGTTTTTAATTCTCAATTTCGATGTTATTCTCAACTACATAAGTGACCTTCAAGCTGCTATCTCAAATGAGGATAGTTGTGTGAGACCTGACTATTACGCTGCTCTTTTCTCCGTTTATCCTCAAAGATCTGCGACTGGAGGGGAGGTTGCTGTTAGTTGTTCCGCCCAGAATATTTTTTGCACAAAACTTTTAACCAAATTTTTAGAATAAATTTATGGATTTAATTTCCCATTGCACTAATTCATAATTTTCTCAACCTCCACTTTATCATTCCTCAAGTAAATTTCCAAATTTTCATACTTTGAGTTTTTAATTCTCAATTTCGATGTTTTTCTGGACTACATAAGTGACCTTCAAGCTGCTGTCTCAAATGAGCATAGTTGAGTGCAGACCTGGCTATTGCGCTGCTCCTTTTCCCGTTTATCCGCAAATTTCTGCATCTGGAGTGGAGTGGAGGTTGCTGTTAGTTGTTCTGCGCCATAAAGTTGTATCGGACGTCGTTTTGGAGGAAAGGTGGTTTGCGTAATCTCGTTTTTGGAAACGGCTAATCAGCCGAAATTTATGGTGCTGGGACGTGGTAAAATTATGATGTTTTTTGTTTGGGCGTGGAATATTTTAACGGATTTATTAATTTTCCGAATGTCGTAATTTATTTGGAATCCACATGGGAGTGAAATTTACACCTGGGCGTCGCGTTGAAAAAGCCCGAACGTATGGCAAATTTATGTAAATGGGCGCGACCGGGCCGATTTTGAGAAAATGAAAAATTGGTTAATTATAAATTTAAATGCCGCGTTGGTGATACGGCCATTAGTGTTGGCGGAGGCGAATGTAATTCCTTCGGTAAAACAGTGCGAGAGGTGTGAAGCGCCGTGGTGTCGACGGGGGTCCGGCCCTGCACCAGCTCATCACCGCAGGAGCCGCCAACTTATTTGGGATTTTTAATATAGTTGAGAGTGTTAGGTTGCTGATGAATATTTCATGATACCCGCACCAGTATCAAGTACGGCTTCATGCAGTCAAATGAGATGTCGGAGGAAGCAGGAACGCGACCCGCTGGATTTGCAATAGGACTTTTTTATTTTCGTTTTACTCAGTCGTTTATTTCCTTCATTCCGAGTGCTTACGCATAAACGCCCATAAAATTTAACGTATATTTTTGTAAGAGGCCGAAAGCGGTGTAATGCGATATTGGTTCGAGCCGCGCGACCTCAAATCCCGCGAGATGAGGGCTGCAATTGGTCCGCGAGATTGCCGGGATCCTCCAAATCACTTCCAGGACCGCGGATGTGAGCGCCTCCTTCGACCCGACGCTAATATTACATTCACCTCGAGTATTTTTCAATGTTTACATTGCGGAGTTTGTTGAAATGTAGATTGCAGATGATGAAACCCATTTGCAATATATAGCCGCCGCTCATTTCCGCTCCTTTGAATATTTCACACTTCGCCAATATTGAATTCTACTTCTTCGAGAAACGTCCATCAGGGAAATTTCAGACCAACTTTACGCCGCGCATATCATCAATTTTCCCACTAAATAAAACAGAGATTCGCTGACACCATTCATTTGGGCCAAAATTGATTGATTTATTACCGAAATGAAAACACTCGCCGATCTCCCTCACCTCGCCCAGAAGCCCCAGCAAGCCCTCCACTCCTCCCCCACACGCAGTTCTTCCGCAGCCGCGGTTTCACTACGTTTTATTATATCAAATTAGACCAATTAAATAAAAACTAATAAGAGACCACTCGCAGCAAGAGAAACGGCATTGTCGTACTTCTAAAACTGCTGCAACTTTAAAAAAATTTGCTTCTAATAAATTTCCTCCCTCTTCATTTCGATTTATTGGACGTTGACAAAGGTGCTGAAACATCATCGCAAACTTTCAAATTCAATATTTACGCTTACTGGTTCGTTATAAATAAAATCGAAACATCAATATCTAACGTAAAAGGACTATAAAGAGATCTTGGATCGAAAAACCCCCTTGTAGGATTTTTGAGGACAGAAAAGGGATGCTGCTAAAGCAAGCGCCTAAATTTTACGACAACACTAATAATGATTTGAAGATTGACAATTGTTTTTTCAAAATGTTAACAAAAAAACAGGAACCAGTTTGTTGAAAATTATTTTAAGCAGAAAAATTTTCCGCCTGAGCTATAAGATCATAATATGCTCATTTTCAAAATATTAGAAAAGCCAATTTTATGGAATTTTCTCTATGGTACTAAAGAATTTGTTGAGATTTTGGGGTAGTAAAGTTATCAAAGCTAATTAAATAAATTAATGTGTAGAATGCTCAACCTTGTTAATTAGTAAATAAAAAGGAATAATACTAAGGACTAAGTACTTAACAAATGATAAACCTTGAGAAGATACCTTAATAACTTGTAATTTTGCCCAAAAACATTTTAATGCGGGTTGTTGAACTTAAAAAAAAATCTAAAATGTGATACTGAAATGCAAGGAGACAATGAACTGTCTTTATTTTTAATGCATGGAAGACTTTGTAAAAAAATTGTAAAGTAGAACATGACAAAGACTAACTGTGCTTTACAAGGATCAAACTTGAAGTTTTGACGAAAATAAAACTAAACTGAAAAAAAGTTGATAAAGCAATATAAAAAAACAAATTTGAGCAAAAAATCAAAATATTTGCAAATAACTTAATTATAAATGTGATGTCAGAGTAATTCTTTATGCCATTAAGTGGGACGCCAAGACACTACCTTCAAATTCCTTCTACCGACTTTACGCGGAAAGAAATTTATGATTTTTTTTGCAAATGAGGGAACTAGTACCAAAATTTGTATATCAATGTTTCCTTTTTATAACCGTTTTTGAAAAATTAAGATGGTGTGGCATGTCAGAAATGTTGAGAAAGAATTGGCCACCCCTGCTTTAGGTCCTAAAATGGGCTTAAATAATTCAAAATCAATGTAAAAGTAAAATCTGCTTGATAAAAGATGAAATATATTTAATATATATTTTTAATATATTAAATATATTTAATGAAAAATATATTTAAGAAAAAACTAAAATGTTTTCAAAACATTGAAAAAAAGAGTTAAAGAATAATTTATTATCAACATTAAGAGAAAAGGCACTAATAATATTAATTTTGAAAGATATCTACAAGATAGTTGTATATGATGTAGAGGCCTCAAAGAAGAAAAAGAAGTTTTAGTAAGACACTGAAAATCGAAAATTACTACAATTCAAAGATTAATATGTGTTTGACTTATCAAATTATCAACAACAAATAGGAGTAGACTCAGATAAGCTAGGAAGTCAATGTAAAAGTAAAATCTACTTGATAGAAGAGGTGGGATAAGACGATTCAAAGAAATATTTTAGAAAAATAAAAATGTTTTCAAAACATATTGAAAAAGAGAGTTAAAGAAAAACTTATTATCAACATTAAAAGGAAAGGCACTAATGACATTAATTTTGAAAGATATCTGCAAGAAAGTTATATATGATGTAGAGGCCTCCAGGAAGAAATAGAAGTTTCAGTAAGATACTGAATATCAAAAATTACTACAAGTTAAAGATAAATATGTGTTTGGCTTATCAAATTATTAACGACAAAGAGGAGTAGACTTAGATGAGCTAGGAAGTCAATGCAAAAGTAAAATCTGCTTGATAGAAGAGGTGTAATAAAATAATTTAAAAAAATATTTAAGAAAAAAGTGAAATGTTTTCAGAACATATTGAAAATGAGAGTTAAAGAAAAACTCATCATCAACATTAAGAGGAAAGGCACTAATGCTATTAATTTTGAAAGATATCTGCAAGAAAGTTTTATATGATGTAGAGGCCTCAAGGAAGAAATAGAAGTTTTAGTAAGATATTGAATACCAAAAATTACTACAATTTAAAGATAAATATGTGTTTGGCTTATCAAATTATCAACGACAAAGAGAAGTAGACTTAGATGAGCTAGGAAGTCAATGCAAAAGTAAAATCTGCTTGATAGAAGAGGTGTAATAAAATAATTTAAAAAAATATTTAAGAAAAAAGTGAAATGTTTTCAAAACATATTGAAAATGAGAGTTAAAGAAAAACTCATCATCAACATTAAGAGGAAAGGCACTAATGCTATTAATTTTGAAAGATATCTACAAGAAAGTTGTATATGATGTAGAGGCCTCAAGGAAGAAATTGAAGTTTTAGTAAGACCCTGAAAACCGAAAATTACTACAATTCAAAGAGTAATATATGTTTGGCTAATCAAATTATTAACAACAAAGAGGAGTAGACTCAGATGAGCTAGGAAAAGATAGGAGATGGTCGAGAATGCAAAATTAAAACAGAGACTTAATATTGGAAACTATAATTTCGATTTAAGGATAATTTCGCCAACTCAAACCATTGCCATTGATGCTTTCATTGACCATAACTTTGTGTCGTAGTTCCTGTAGCGTAGTATCATTGGAACGGAATTTCTCGTGCAACAATTGATACGTCAGCAACCCGTCACGGCAGCCCCTTTTGAGGGATTAAATTTGTAAAATTGGTCCGGACAAGAACTTTCAGGTAGGTACTCCTTCTCGACAAACACGATTAAAAGTAAACAAGTTCTCATAGCAAAACTAGATTTTTGCTATAATTAACAAGTTGCCAGCAAACAGAGCGTTAATCCCTCCTAATGCGATTAGAGGGTAAAACGCGTCTTTTTCAGGCAACGGAACAGCAATTGTTGCGTTGACAGTAAGACACCCTTATAGGCAGGACACATGTGTTATTTTCGTCATTACGTTTGGACGGAAAGCGGATTATATTGGCCACGACGCCGTCACCCAGAAAACTATCATACAAACGAACCGATGAAAGATCGACGCGATTCAGCTGAACAACTGCAAACGATATAGAAAAAGGATCAGTGCTTCCTGACCCACCCACAGGACAATCTGACAAATCGGATCAAAAAGTCGACAATATTGTCGCGGTATACAATGGACTCGAACGGATTTAACGCGTCAATGTGTTTCTGCAGCTTCGACATTGTCCGAAAAGAGAACGTAGCAAAAATTTATTTGATTGTCAGGACGCGTCAAAAATTCCGGTTTAATCTCTTCGCTACCTATCTGGTTAATGCCACGAATTTCGTCAGCGCCTCCAACTATAATTAAGGTGATCAATTAGAGAGGTTCGGTTTTCGGGATTTATCTCGATGTTCCCGTCGAGTGACGCGCACCAAGGACAGGGATATCGACACATCGGTTACCCTCGTTAACGCCAGCTGACTAATGGCGGAAGCATTAAGCACTATCAGCTACTAAATAAGGCGATCACGCCGTATAATAGCCACTTTTCCGGTCTGTCCTCTTCCCATTATTTTATTGTATCGCCACTCCGCTCGACTAGTTTACAGTAATTAAATTAGATGGTCACTGCCATGCGACATCTGCAAAATGGAAAACAGAAGTTAATGGTTTGTTATCTAAATGACTGAATTGATTACCGGTAACTGGTTTACCAGAACCGTTACGACAAAGACCTTGGATTTATTTCAGAAAAAAATGCGACTTCTGGACCAAAAAACGAATTGTCCACAAGTCAGTTTCCGCCCGAAATTTTCGAGACAAAGACCTCTCGGGTCGTATCTAAACGACATCTCGAGATGTTTGCATATGACTTTGTGATGCTAATGCTTCAACTACACCTGTACGCGGAGGTACCTACCGTGATGTTCTGCTCTACATAATAATAGTGGTCTCTGGAGGTCTATAGTTACGTTTTAGTGGCCGCGAAGAGATGCATCTTGTTATTGTACACATGTCGTTTAGATATGCGCCCTAATAAGAGACAATTGTACGTTTTGTGTTGGTGGGCCGGTTTTTATTGCCCCGCTACTGGTTGTACGTGATGTTTTACAGGGAATCTCATAATCTGAAAACAAGCGAGAGACGATGGGTTTTACGACCACCGTCGGATACACGGCCGAAATAATGACGTTAAATAATATATTAAGATCTTACAACGCTAATTCATATTTATGATATGTAGATTAGGGTATAAATCAATATTAGCTATTTTGTGTAAGCCGTATAATTTTAATGGTACAAATGATGGATGCATTCAACTTCTTATCGACCAGATTTATTTACGCTCCCAGGTGTCCATTCAGACTACCGAGCTTCAAAACATTTACCTACCTACTGCTGCTTTATGAGATTCTAATCCTGCTGGTCGCGACAATTTTTCATATAGCTGGTAATCCGACGGCACCAACAATTATTGTTGTGACTCCACAAAAAACACCAACGTAATTTAATACCTCTGACCAGCTCGTCAAAGACATCGCCCAAGAACAGAGCCAAAAAGCCACAAAAATTATACAAGAACATTGAAACAAAGAGGCTTCATTTAAACCAGAATAAAGATCCATTCGAAACGTGACCAAAACGCGGTCAGATTAGCACAAGCAACGCGCCGAGTGGACGGCACGGAGGTGAAACATGATATGAATATTTTTTTGACAAACAGAATCTTGAGATATCGTTTTATTAGGATGCTGGTGGGTCTGACATTTACCTCCTTAGTTTTGTGTGCATGATTGTTTGTATAAAATAAGAAATCTTTTTTCATATAAGAGAATGGCTCTCGATATTCAATTATTTAATTTCTAGATTTTCTGTTTATTAAGAAGCCAAAAGATAACGGCATGTGCTGCCTTGTCTGATTTTCTGTTGGTGCTTTGGCTCGCATTTTAAGTAAGATTTGCATGTGCGCGGAGCGCGTATTTTCCGCCTTTTGGTGAGCTGTTAGGCTCTGCTGCTGGTTCGGTTCTTGGAGGCTTGTTGCTAGTTGTGGCGCTTGCTTTGGTCGAGTTTTTTGCGTGGTTTGCTGTGGTTTTACAGGTTTTTTGCACTGTAGATAACCTCTTATCATTTCGCCCGGCGCCTCCGTCATTTGCGGGTCGTAATTTTTGATTTTATTATAGTTTTTGTCGAATTTTTGGGATCATTAGAGTGATGTCTGAAGAGGAGTTAACGCGGTCGTGATTGTCGGTTCCTCTGTAGGGGTCACTGAGATCTCTGCTTCGTCGTCCGTTAGCGTTGCTTCGCTTTCATGATGGGTGCTTGTGTGTTGTTATTTATAGTTCCTCATTGCCAAAAACCAATACAATTTACGATTGCACTGGCTTAACGGACAATGATATAAACCTCAACAGATCCAAATCGAAGTCATTGAAGTTGGTGTGTAATATCTATGACACAAACATCCAACAGTATAGGGATCTTAACACAGTTAAATCTATGAATCGCCAGCTTTCCACCTCCTGGGAGAAACTTAGAATTGATTTAACCGCGGGGATAGAGACCTTGGAAGGATCTGGAGGACGGCAGCAAGCGACCTCCTCGGAGTTCTTCGAGGAGATTTGCTAGAAAGTGGCTAAGCGGGGGAGACGAAGGAGGAATCTGATAATCTTTGGTGTCACCGAGCAAATCGCTGATGATCCATCGATTGGTCGTGGTCATCTGGATCAGGGAACTGTAAAGGAAATAATCTCGAAGCTTGACACAAGTGCTAACGTCTCCAATATCAAATGTTTCAGATTTTGGAACGTTGATGCAACCAATTTTCGTTGTAGTCCTATCAGGATTGTGCTCGATTTCGACGGTGATGTCCTTAGATGTATCAGGAGCGGCGGTAGGCTCAGAGGTTGTTGAAGGCTTTAAGGCGGTATCAGTACCCCACGAGCGAAGGTCGTGGAGTTTTACAGTTATATATCTGCTTATGAGTTTGACATTGTTTCTCTGACGGAGACGTGGCTCTCCGAGGTTGCACTTAGTGGCAAACTGTTTCCAAATAATTTTCTCGTGTTTCGAGCGGATAGAGATCTGTGCCGACTGGGTTTGACCAGAGGGGGTGGTGTTCTGTTGGGGGTAAAGGATAGGGTTGCGTATTCGGAGTTGAACATCTCAAGTATTAGAGATGCAGTGAACAGTATAGACCTGATAGGTGCTAAACTTGTCTTCAACAATTCTCAATCGGTCTACATCCTAACGGTGTACATTCCGCCTTCCATTAACACACAAGATTATGAATTATTTTTTAATTTACTCAGTAGTTTTGATACTTTTTAGAGTAACAATAAAATTGTCTTATTGGGTTTCTTTAACACACCGGGTTTCTGTGATGGTCAAACAAATAACTTTCGCTTGGTACTGCATTTTTTTTAATCCTTTAGCAACTTCTTTCAGAGTAACAGCATTCGAAATCGGAGCAGTCGCGTGTTGGATCTTGCTTTTTCGAGAAACAATCTCTCCGTTAACAGATCTAAGTTTAGCTTGGTGCCCGAGGATCTTCACCATCCTACGTTAGAGCTGGCAATTGAAGTGTTTCCACCTGTGTTCCTTCACTTATGTAGGAATATTGAACTACCTGGCTTCAATTTTAGGAGGGCTAACTTTCCTCTTTTATACCAATTGTTTCTGCAGACTGATTGATCCTTCTTGGATAGCGTCGATGACGTTGTCGCCTGCAACAGGTTCCATAAGGTGTTGCAGGATCTTTTAGTTCTTCCGTTCCGTCTTGCAAGGTTGAGCGTAGTCGTCGCTATTATTATCCCCCATGGTTTGTTATTGGTTGTATTCGTCGCAAATCTTACCTGCTCAAAAATACAGAAAGGCGAATCGTGTTGGTTATCTGGAACGATTCAAAGTACTTCGAGCTGAAACAAAAGTGTTGATTTTTTCTGCGCACAAACGTTACATTTCCAATGTTGGAAGTGGAACATTTTGGGATCCGAGGAAGTTCTAGTTCTTTGTTTACACCATGAGTGGCCGTAGTCGCATTCCTGGTATTATGAGAATTGGGGATCAAGAGCACTCAACTCCTCAAACTATACTGGACGCGTTTGGTGCATTTTTCAATCGTGCTTGCATTTTATCAGATTCTGATGTCATGTTGGCCCTCAGGCAACCCTGAGAAGGAGATTTTGAGTTACCTGAAGAAGGCAAGTTATACTCTTAGATTCGGAGTGGACGAGATTCCAAGTTTTCTGCTAAGAGATTGCGCCATCTTTTTTGTCACTCCCTTGCACAGAATTTTTAACCTTCAAGGTTTCTTGCCATTTGGAAGTCTTTCCATGTGTCCCATTTTTAGAAATGGTGACATAGGTAACATAGAAAACTATCGACCTATATTGCTGCTGTGTGGTTTTTCTAAGATATTTAAAAGCACTCTTTGCAACAATATTTTTGTACATGTTAATAATTATATTTTACCAGCCCAACATGGTTTTATGCAAAAAAGATCTACAGTCACCAACTTTGCCAGCTTCAAACAGTATCTGACAGAGTGAATAGACAACAAAGATCAAATGAATGTCATATATACAGATTCTACCAAGGCTTTCGATCGAATTGACCACTTTATATTGTTGCGTAAGCTACAATGGTTTGGACTTTCCGACTCACTCATTTTGCTACTGCGCTCCTATCTATCCGATAGAAGACAGATGGTTTGATATCAGAATTTTACATCACGGACTCTTACACCATCCTCAGGGGTCACACAGGGAACAAACCTGGGTCCACTGTTATTTCTTATGTACATAAATAACATAGTGGACGTGATTGACTCTCCCACTCTGTTGTTGGGGATGATTTAAAGGTTCTTGTTAATGTTGGTTCCATTGGGGATTGTTTTAGACTCCAGAATGCTCTCCACGCTATTGTGAGGTGGTCTACGGATAACAGAGTATCTTTCAATATTTCCAATTGTTTTGTTTTGTCTTACTCTCGTAAGATAGAGATTGGCAACCATCGGTATGTCGTCGAAGACGTTGTGCTAAATAGAATAAGCACCATCAGAGATTTGGGTGTCACATTCGATGAGATATTAAGTTTTAACTATCATCTCCTTGATATTATTGAGACAGCCTAAAGAGTGTACGGATTTGTTTATAGGAATTGTGGTCACTTTAGTACACAGACCCTCAAGCTCCTTACTTAGATCGAGATTAGAATATGGGACCATAATATGGCATCCCATTTACAATGCTTATACTCGGCGGTTGGAATCAGTTTAGCGACGGTTCCTCAAGTTCTTGGCTTTTAGGTCGGATGGAGGGTACCCAGTGAGAGGTTATGATCAGCAACACTGATTGCACTTGCTTGTTGGGCGAACTAAGGTTCGGGATACCTCGATTACACGCACAGAGATACTTAACATTTTATCCCAGTTTCCTCAGAATCAACATTTTAGGAAGATCTCCGATATCGATGATGTGCAATATATTTGATTTGATCTGTCAGCATTGCGATGTCAATTTTGATTCATTTCACTGCATTAAGCAGAATGTCATTGAGTTAGTGGGAGTTTAGTTGTTAGTGTCATTTGTTGTCAATTTTTAGGCAAGAAGGTGCACTATTTTTATCGGTTTTGTAATTTTCATTGTTATTTTATTATAATTAGTTGCATTATCTACCTAATTTATCCTAATTTTTGTTTTTGTATTGATATTTCCTGTAATTGAGTGCCC
This sequence comes from Pyrochroa serraticornis, assembly GCA_905333025.2. NCBI lineage: Eukaryota > Metazoa > Arthropoda > Insecta > Coleoptera > Pyrochroidae > Pyrochroa > Pyrochroa serraticornis. The sequence continues at coordinate 33,331,727 of HG995154.1, read as the reverse complement.
ACCTGTTGGAAATAAATATTAAAAAAATATTTATTACCATTGTTTCTTTCTTTCAATAAATTTTCAGATTTCTGTTGTTTTATTTTATGTCACCATTGTCTGGCTTGTTTCGTGACCAAGAAAAATCCGAGCTGCTAAAACAAATCAAAAATAAACAATATTCGACTGTATTGATTTGTTGTCATTAAAGAATCCCCTCCATTAGAATAACATCTGGCTCCAAACGTGCTTATGCCTATTTAAAGGGACTGCTGTTTGCAGGTCCTAGAGTTTGATTCAAAACTTCAAAAAAGCCGCGAGAAGCGTCGCTTCTTTATAAATTTCCTCGTTGGCGAAACTCACTAAAATTTTGAAATAAACCTTACTATCCGAATAGTTGTCAGAATATGAGAAAATTAAAGATGATAATAGGAGAAAATTTATGCGTAGCGAATCGCAAAATTTAGAAAGCGATTAGTCTAAACGGAATATGAGACGTGACTAAGATCAATGAATACAGAATTATGGAAATCAATCGATATCGAAATGGGTGAGTCCCTGTTAAAATGATGTTAAATCTCCCACTTTGCAGCAGTTATCAAAGTATTGGTAATAAATTTCAAAAATCTGCCACTATGGTCGAATTCGATATCGCAACTATTTGAATATTATTTGCGTTCCTGCGTTGTAATTCATTTTAGCAGTTGTTCCTCTATTGTCTCCTAAATAACACTTTTTGCAGATTTCATTTTGGTGGAGGGCGCTTCAGTCGCAGTCCCGAAGGACGAATTTGGGGGTATGCGCTTCTGCCAGCCGATGACGTTGAGCATTGAATGTTCCTCCAGTTCTTGTGAAGACCGCTTCGCCTCTCCCGTGTGTAATCAAGATGGATTGCGATTCGAGATTAGCCTCTCCACCCCTCGTGCCGCCATCCAGAACCTTTTAGGCTCATTTTTAACCAAAAAGAATAAATTTCAAATAAGATCACCGCGCATATATATGACTCGTAAAAAGTCGAGGGCTCTTTGGTTGTCTCCTCGAAATTCACAGCTCGCATCCAGTTACCATAGGAACTAAATCAACGTTGGCACACGACTTCTCGGACACTTTCTTCCCTCTTTTTGCCGAATTTGATGGTTGTGAAATATTGAATCGGCTTGTCATAATCTGATCAGGATCGAGCTTCGAGAGTACTTAATATTTGAAATGGTATTCAAATGAAGAGCGCATATTTCACATCAGTCAGATCGTTGTGACACGAAACGTCGTATAATTGACAGCTGTAGACGCGAGTCGAGGGGGTTGGAGTCGACCTCCGCGGATGGAATGTCGGGTCGCACTACACAATGCCGGCTATTGACTAACTGCAATACCTCCCCAGATATTGAATTTTTCGCGTGATATGGCCCCAAGTATCTCTGGTATTCGGAGAGCGCCACCGATGAGGAATTGCCGTCAAATTGGTCACCTTTGTTCTTGTCTCTATATGAAGTTCGTCTCGTCGAGTTATTACTTGAAATATTTCAGCGGTACCATCAATCAGACGGTCGAAAATAATTACGAACCGGACGTCACTTAATTATTTTCGTCTTTCTCGCCTCAAAGCTCGATATATCTCCAATAAAAAACTTCATCATGGCTTTAACATCGAAAACAAACTCATCAAAGAGGCAGCAAAATAAACGAGAAACGGCCGCGCTCGTTTCATCTGTAGCAATCGTTGAGCGATTGATCTGGGACAAGTGTTTACAGGGTCAATACGAGTCCAGATTTCAATTAGAACTCACTATTTGCGGAACTCTCGTTATGATTTCATATCGGACAAGTCGGGTCCCGACGATGTTTGCTTTTGGCATTTGTTGCTTCGGGACAAGGGCGTCTCGACGTCTCCTATTCCCAAACATTGCGGACTTGCGAGCAACAATTCCGATCGAAATTTTCGACGAACAATAACGACGCTGTGACTGAGTGATGGGTGCTTCGGTCCGGCCGCCGCGACGCGTGTCCTACACATGTAGAGCAGAGTACAATTAATGTCGGATGTAATGCACGAGCAGCGGCTTTGTCTCCTCTTGTTTATGGGTTATTGCAGCCAATATAAAAGCTATTGATTCGGAACGATTACACGGACAGTCGTGCCACGTACTGATGTATGCTAAAACTTAACACCACGCAATAAATTGCACGACGACGAAACCTTATTGGATCGGAACGAACGAGAAATTTACGAGACGACGGATTTTTGTACCAACACAAACGACAGAGACAAAAGGAAATTTTAACCCAATTCCCCAGATTAAGTTAGAAAGCAAAACTGATGTACAGTGTGGCCGGAAAAACCTGCAGTCTCCCGGTTATTCGCGGCAATCTCCATTCCAACAAATCACTGAGAGTCCGCAACAAATTAAACCCATATCGGTGGGCGGAGCTATTCCAAATCTGCTGCGCCGTAGAAAATTTCAATAGAAAATACCTTCTGCTTCTATTTTCATAAACTCTCTAATTTTTGGCAACTATCATTTGCTATTGTGCTGTAATAGAAAATTTAAAAGCTTATAAATGCCTTGAAATTATTTTTCCGCTTGGTTTATCATTTAAATATTTGATTCTTAAGTATCGATTTTTTATTTAGCATAGCAAAACTTTAATTCTCGGCTTATTAGAAAGTTCTTTGAATATTGATTAAAATTATGTCGTTGTGTTCGAGATGAAGTGAAATCTCTAGAAGTTATCGAGGTTCTAATTTTAGATTTTGAGTTTTCTGGGAAATATTAGAAGTTTACCACTTGGATGAACAAATCTAGACCAAAAACGTGATCAACGACACGAATTCCATTAGAAAATTTATTACTCGTTTTCAAATTTTTCTAAGCCCTTTTAAAGTGTTCATTCTATAATTATTATTTACAATCCCAAGACTTCCATTTTAGGCTACTTAGAAAGCCCTTTCAATGTCGATTGAAAAGAGTTCTTGTATTAGAAAAGACATAAAAGCTTAAATTTTTATGCTCTTTTGTAAAATACTAGAAATTCGTCGATTAAATGGACAATACGGGTACAAAAATGATATCGGCGGCACGTAATTCACTATAAAAACTTCCCTTCATTAACTAAATGTCATTGGTTTCTATTTTAGCATTTTTGAAAATTTTAATCAATTGATATATAAAAAAATGGAATTATTGAAATTTTTGATTAGCCTTTTATGATTTTATTTTAACCTTTTAGATTTGCATAACAAAAAGGAGCAATTAAATTTTAATTCAAAATCCTAATTTCTAATTATTCTAAAGTCTGAATTTTTACCCTTGGCTGAAATAGAAGCTTTTTTATTTATTTTGTTTATTTTAGCCTTGTTAAAAAGCCCTCTGAATGTCGATTACAGAGATATCTTTGTATTCGAAATTACTTTAAAACTGCAGAAGTTATCAAGATTTAAATTTTTCAAAAATTTGTATTTTGCGTTTATTACAAAATAATGGAAGTCTATCACTTGAATGGAAAAACCTAGCCAAAAAACGTGATCAGCGACACAAATTACATTACAAAATGCGTTTCTCGTTGGCTCAAAAAAAAATTGATTTTTCTGACAATTTTAATCGATGAATGTGTGCCTTTTTTGTCAAAAATTTTCAAATTTTTCTAAAACCCTTTTATGTTTTTATTTTATAATTTTCAGTCTGTTTAACGACACAAGTGTCAATTTTTAATTTGCAGTCTTAAAACAATTTGAATTTTACTTTCACCAACGGCAAACATTTGAGCTTTTTTATTTACCATTCCAAGACTTCCATTTTAGGCTTATTAGAAAACCTCTTGAATGTCGATTGAAAAGAGTCCTTGTATTTGAAAAAACATAAGAGCTCTAGTATTTTCGAGGTTTAAATTTTGCAAAAACATAAATTTTTATGTTCTCTTGTAAAATACTAGAAATCCGTCGCTTAAATGAACAATCCAAGTACAAATATGAAATCGAAAGCACGTAATACATACACTAAAAAATCTTCTCTTATTAGCTCAAAGTGATTGGTTTCCATTTTAGCAATTTTTGAAAATTTTTCGATTAAAGTAGAAGAAAAAATTTTAAATATTGAAATTTTTGATGGACCCTTGATGATTTCTTTTTGACCTTTTAGATTCGCATAACACAAGGGGGCAATTAAATTTTAATTTGGAGGTTTACAATCTAATTACTCTAAAGCTTAAATTGTTACCATTGACAGAAACGGAAACTTTTTTATTTACAGCATTTTATTTTAGCCTTGTTAGAAAGCCCTTTGAATGTTGATTACGAGGATGTCTTTCTATTTAAGATGACTTTAAAACTCCACAAGTTAGCAAGGTTAAAATTTACCAAATATTTATATTTTGCCTTCTTGCATGAAATACTAAAAGTCCATCACTTAGATGAACAAACTTAGCCCAAAAACCTGATTAACAACACAAAGTACATTAAAGAATGCACTTTTATTGGCTCAAAAGAATTTTAATATTTTGAACAAAAATTTTAAAAATTTTCGAAGGCCTTTTCATGTTTTCATTTCATAATTTCTAGTCTGTTTAACGCAACACAGTCGTCAATTTTTAATTTGGACTCTTAATTTTGAAGTTATGACAATTTGAATTTTACTTTAACCAACGGAAAACATTTGAGCTTTTTTATTTACCATCCTAAGACTCCCATTTTAGGCTTATTAGAAAGCCGCTTAAATATCGATTTAAAAGAGTTCTTGTATTAGAGAAAACATAAAAACTCTGGTATTTATCGAGGTTTAAATTTTGCAAAAATTTGAATTTTTGTGTTCTTTTGTAAAATACTAAAAATTCGTCGCCTAAATGAACAATCCGAGTACAAGAATAAGATTGGGGGCACGCATACACTAGAAAATCTTCTCCTCGTGAGCTCAAAGCAATTGGTTTCCATTTTAGCATTTTTGAAAATTTCAATCGATTGAGGTAGAAGAAAAAATTAAAAATATTAAAATATTTGAAGAGCCTTTTATGATTTTATTTTAACTTTAAATTCGCATAAGCCAACGGGGCAATTAAATTTTAATTCGAAGGCTTAATTGCTAATTATTCTAAGGCCTGAATTTTTACCATTGGCAGAAATGAAAACTTTTTTATTTACAGCATTTTATTTTAGCCTTGTTAGAAAGCCCTTTGAATGTCGATTACAAGAATGTCTTTGTATTTGAGATGTCTTTAAGACTCCAGAAGCTATCAAGGTTAAAATTTTCCAAAAATTTGTATTTTTTCATCTTGCATAAAATACTTTAAGTCTATCATTTAGATGAACAAACATAGCTCAAAAACCTGATCAACGACACAAATTACATTAGAGAATGCACTTTTTGTTGGCTCAAAATAATTTTTATATTTTGGTCAAAGATTTTCAAATTTTCTAAAGTCATTTTATGGTCTCATTTGATAACATTCCGTGCACCCAACTCAACACAATAGCCAATTTTTAATTTGTAGTCTTAATTTCGAAGTGATGACAATTTGGATATTACTCTGATGAAGGTTAAAAGATTGAGCTTTATTTACTATCCCAAGACTTTCATTTTAGTTTTGTTAAGAGCTTGTTGACTGTCGATTAAAATGATGTTCTTGTACTCGAAGTGACTAAGAAACTCAAAAAGTTATAAAGGTTTGAATTTTACAAAAATTTGTTTTTGCTGTTCTTTTATAAAATACTAAAAACCACTTAAATGGACAAACCGCAGTAGCAAACTATAGCAGAAATTTAAAAAGCCTAGGCTTTTGGCACAAAACTTTAGAAGGACAAAAGAATCTTTTTTTACTCACTTTGTGATTTAAAAAATTAATTCTTAACTAATTATTTTTCAATTTCTTTGAGTTTTGGGAACAAAATTGGTCTAATACGCCACTGGATTTACCAAAAGACTAGTTAAAACTTCATCTTCAAATTGATATTTTATTTGGAGGTCAGAAATGCTTTCAACTTTAAATGTATTAAAATTCGAGTTAGAGTGTTGAATAGGGATATGTACTTACATGTAATTAATTTTCAGCGGCAGATCAGCTTCAATAGCTGACGTCATGACTTACAATGTACACTCTCAGCTATTCAAACTTAAATCTTCTTGTTTCTTACAAATAGGAGACTTAGAATTTTCAACAAGCAGTTACTGAGTTACAAAAATCCAAAGAAAAAAATGTTTTAAATTACTCATTTTAAAAAAAGTTTTGAAAATTATTAAAAAATGGGTAATGTTAAAAAGGCGTTCTTCAGAAGAATTATTTGTATTTATCAGGAGATCTTGTAGGCTTTTCTAAAGTTAAAAAAACTGAAAGCTATCGCAGAAAAGGTCACGAAACTGAAAAAATCGTTAATAAAATTGATTGAAGACCTTCGGTGATCTTTGCGGTTCGTCCTGATGTTGGTAAAAGTGTTTTTTAATTATTCTCCCGCTGTCCTGTTTGCGCCTGAAAGTGCGGCTTTGTCGCGTCAGAGCCGGTCCTGTCCTCGACAATCCCGCATGAATAATTCAGCAAGCCCGGCAAGAATCGGCGATCCGGGCGATCGAACGATCGCCGTTCATCGCAATTAGACAATAGTGGACAGATTTAATATTATGGATTGAGCATTTGTATTCTCCTGGAACTGAATCCTATTGTTCCCATGATAAACTTATGAGACGGACTTTGTCATATTAGCTTGTCTATGTCATAACTTGCATTACTTTATCGCTGTTGTGTGTTCAAGTCGTGACCGCGTTTTTGTCCAAACCAACCGTACAGATAATCACCTCATTGTTGAGAGTTAAAAAAATTAAAAAGAAAAAACTAGTAACTAATGACGAAACAAATTATGAAAATTTCAGAGGACAAGACGGAAGGGTCGCGTTCGAAACGAATCGTTGAAAAGGGTTTAAGCTGAAAAGAATAGCCTAAACAGTCGATCAATCATAAATTTAAAAGGACCGTCCGACGTTTTCAGCCAACATCCCGAACTTAACTATCGACCATATAACAGGCTTAGGACATTTTCAAAACGTGTTACTAAATAGGGACAACCGGGTTGTTTGCAGTTCTCACTATTCCCAGCTCCCTGTTTACATACACGCATTATCCGCGTATTTATTTGACGGATCTTCGCGTATAGAAGCGGCCATTGTGGAAGTGTGTTCTCGTGGTTTTGTGCCGCTGTCGCATTTAATAATCAATCTTACACAAAAGAATAACATGCCACCCCGTCTGTCTTTTCCATTTGAAAGTCGCTGCGGCGGAATAATTACCCTAACAGACGTTCCAAAAACTGAAATCATTTCAACGGTGCTTTTAATAGCTCGCAATTAAAAGATCTCGTGTCCTCCAACACATATCTACCGACTATTCAAATCGAAGCAATTACAGAAATTCAAATTTTAATACCCCACCATTACCGTGATTTATCGAAGTTGTGTAGCAGGAAATTACCAGAAATACACCTACAACACTGAATTCGTAGTTAAAAAAATTTTTCACATATTTCCTCGAGAGGGTAGATCCCGTCGAACTTGTTGACACAACCAACAATAGGCACATCTGCAGATCCGAAAACTCCGGTAAATCACACGTACTATAAACATTCCCGAAATATCATTTGCTGAATGAACGTGTCGCGTTTTGCGGCATTTTTGTTTACTCAAGGGATTTGGCCGTTTTAACAGTATTGTTCTTGTCCCCTAAACGCTGTAAACATTGGTGTTGGACCTTTTGTGAGAATCACTTGCGGTTGATAAACGCACCTTTGCAAATTTTATACTTGGGATTAAGGGATCTGCCTGGCGGCATACACGATAACAATTTATGCACAGAAGAATTTCGATTCCGAAACGAAACTTCTTCGTATCCCGAGTCTTTGTTGATAATTTTTTTCAGATTCAATCGAGATAAAAAATTAACAACTTTGGTTTCAAGAATCCACTTGATAATGTGGTAGCAACCAATTATACAGCGGCTGCTATTAACAAATTATGAAAGACGAGAAGGTAGATGCGCATCGAAGAGAAAGTACGGAGAACCGCACCGACCATTTCCGTGTGATCAATACAGTAACTGGCCTTAACGTGAAAAATCTACTTGTGGAAATAGCAAAAAAGTTATAAAAACACTTCATTGACCTTAACTGTAATTTAGAAAAAAAAGCGGCCGTGGAGCAGACGTTAAATCTAAAAAAAATCGGTCGCTCCCCCTCGAAGGGTAATGGCAAACTATCGAATATTTTGCTAGGAGAGCCTCTCACGTAAGCTCCTGGTCGTTCAGCTCGGACCTAAAACTATAGATCCCAAGTGTCTGTGAAAACTCAAAAAACACAGGCCACAGACACGTGTAGGGAGATCGCCGACGGTTAGTTACGAGTATGACACGTATAGAGTAATAAAATGTAAAAATTTGTATTGTTCTATTGTTCTATTGTCCTTGATTTAATCAACAAATGTGATGTGACGTTAAGAAAAAAATAGAAAAATTACTTAAGCTGAGAGAAACTTAAGGAAGGTTCTAAATGCCTAAAATTAGGCTAAACGTTATTGGAAGTGTCAAACATACCAAAATTAATGAAACCAAAAATATATTGTAATGTCAAAAGTGGAAGAGCTACTTACGCTAAGATGTGAAAAATGTGTTAAAAAAGTGTCAATATACCAAAATCAATCTTATAGAATCATCGAAAGTCTTTTGTGCAAGGGTTCTAAAAATCTGGAAATGATGGACTAAGGAAATAAACTTCAAGAAAATATTTTGGCTGCTTACTTTTTTAAAATTGAGCAAAAGTGCCATAGATTTCCAAAATCAGAATGAAGAAATATCCAAATACATAGAATCTCAATGGCTTGGTAATGAGTAGTATGAAGAGGGTGGTTAAAGAGGAAATTTGACCAATCAGTTTTCTAAAAAGACAACATGGTATTGGATCTTTCATAATTAAGAAAACTTACCATAAACTTGAGATTTTTATATTGAAAGAGGTTGGTTCTTTTGACAAAGATCTTATTTGAAGCTGTGAAAGTGTCAAGATTCGAGACATGTTAAATTGATAGTTCAAAAAACTAAGAAAATACTTTTAGATACATAGAAAAAAAGTATAAATCAATTTTTTTGACTAGAATGATACTAAAACATCCAATCACTGCATAATTGAGATGGAAGAAAGTTAATTTTAATATAATTACACAATTGTATGTCTATTTCTACCATTATTTCAATAAATCTTTAAGAAAGTAAGCTAAAATTGACCGGCTTGAAAGCCCAGTCTGCACAACTTAATGATGGCCCCTTCTCTCTTGCTGAGTCGACTTTTTTGAGGACCATTGTACGTCCTTTAGTTGGGTTATCTCCAACATCAGCTAATAAAATTTTTAAAAAAGCAGAAATGAATCAATCGAGCAAGTGGACACTTACTTGCAGAATTTAAAAAAAAAATTAAAAAAAAAATTGACCGGATTTGTGAACGCAGGATTAAGTGAGGTTATGAGAGAAAACCGTTTTGCTTCAATAAAGCGCAATCGTAATAGGAGATTGAGGCCAATGACTCCTAAAGCATCGGAAACTTAAGTATTTCAGTTTTTGTAATATTTTGGTCCAATTTAGGTAACAATTCCATAAATATATGGACTTACCCTGGCTGGTACGATATTAAAAAAAAATTAGCAAAACTCACCTCAAAATTTTCAACAATTCCGCTGCAACACACTTGCGGCTTACCACAATCACTTTAAGTTATCTATTGTCAATTTCACTGCCAAATTTCGTTAATTTTCGGAAAATTATCACGACTTTACGCCTACCTTCGCGTTAATCACTCGAATCAAGTGGTTGCAGTTTTTACGCGGTACTTAATCAAAATTACTTCCGTGTTCATAACAACATTAAAAATGTCTTTTAATCATTTTTTTGTTTAATAACAGTAAAAAAATTGCAATTAATGATTGTTATCAAAATCAAATAATCGCGGGCTTTGTAATTATGTAGGGGTAGCGTTATTGAAGCGATCAAACCGGTTTTGAGTAACTTCCGCGCGTAACCACCTGCTAGATGCAGTTAATTAGTTTCGGGTCATCCTAAAATCGCGACAAGAGTGCAAAATCATTGAAAATCTCCAAAATTCGAGTTCCAAAACGACTATTAGTGACTTTAGAGCGATTGTGTGTGTTTGTGTGGATATCCCGTGAGTTTTCGAGATTAACCCCGTTTCACCATTTTTTAAGGTTAGTGATACGAAATTGCCGTAACATCGGAAATTTATTTTTTGGATAATAATCCTCAAACAAGTACGACTAACAACCCGGAGTTTTGTCAAAATTGCGAAATTAGTCGAAAATTATTTGGAGGTTAAATTTTTCACAAGCCATCCGTACAGGTGGTATGATGCATCGTAATTGTGTCAAGGTGGCTTTGATTGATGACGTCATTTACTCTAATTGCACGTCGTAGTTTTAAAATCGCGTTTGTTTATTTAATTTTCGAAATTTACCGTGAAATAATGAAAGTGAAGACAACTGTTAGTGACTGTGAAGTGATAGTAGCAATTTTTATGGATTGGAGGAATTTCTGGAAGATTTATCTCGAATTGCTGATTTTTTAGGTTAGTGTTACAAATTCCTATCAATTTGACTGCAATTGTGCTAATCGCGAGGTTTTCTTGTTTTCATCCGACTTCTGCATTAAATTTAATCAACCCTCTAACCGTTTTGCGCAAAAATTGAATTCAAAATTGTTTCAAGGTTACTTAATTATGTTTAAGCAACCGTTTAGTTGGTATAATGTGCCGTAATTATGACAAGACGGCACGACGATTTTGACCGATGATGGGCAACTACCCTGATCGGAATTTATCTTTAAGACTGACGCTAACCTCAAATTTTTCAAAATTTTATCTTTATGCCCTAATGTAAAAAGCATCATTCATGATTTTAGAGTGATAGTGGTAAGGTTTGTGGATTGCAGACTTTTTGAAGATTAATCTCAACTCCATAAATTTTTTGAGTTGGTGTTACAGATTTCTGTTAAATCGACAACAATTCTAATCGCAGAGATTTTTTCTTTCCATTGTTCAATTTCTAAAAATTGGAATAAATAATTTGGAGGTTATATCGTAATTGTCACAACACTGTCAAATCAAGCCGGCTTGACTGATGACTTTGATTGCACGTTATAGTTAAAAATCTCAATTTTTTCCAAATTTGACGCCCACTTCGTATAAAACAGTCATTAGGGACTTTGGAGCAATAATATCAACTTTTGTAGATTTCTTAAAGATTCATTTCAATTTTAGGTTAATATTACAAAATTCTGTCAAATTTGACTGCAATTGTGGTAATTTGCATAAAATTTGACGCAAAATTTCTTTAAAAATATTTAGAGACCATTGACTCGAAGCATGTCTGCGATTGTTATGATGCGCTATAATTACGTCAAGACGGCTTTGACTAGTGACTTGCAACAACTCCGCACTCTCGATTTTAGTGCATAAAATACTCCAAATAGCTTCTCTTCGACTTCTTTCAGCAACAACAACAAGTTTATAATAATTTTGCGAGGTGTATAAATTTTTAAGTGCATTTTCCAACAGTGACAAAATGGGGTCTGTCATTTGTGCTTGCGGCAACTTTCTTATGGCAACGTATTAATATTTCTATTCAGCCTGACGCAAAGATTTATTCTCCACACAAGCCTTGATTTTTTTTCCTGCATCAATTCGTTTATTTTTACATTATTCGTCATGAAAGTCCGTCCAGTGTGGGCTACCTGAAAGATGGGTGTGTATCTCAACACAATACACAGTCGACATATGACGTTTGAGGTGACAATGCCACTCAAATTGAACATTCTAATGGCGTTTTCAACTATGTATTGTATTTGGATACACCCCCATCTACCAGATATCCCAAACGTATTAATATTTTTATTTAGCCCGACGCAAAGAATCATTCTCCACACAAGCCTTGAATTTTTTCTTGCATCAATTTGTTTATTTTTACATAATTCGTCATCAGGGTCCGTCTAGTGTGGGCTACCTGAAAGATGGGTGTGTATCTCAACACGATACACAGTCGACATATGACGTTTGAGGTGACAATGCCACTCAAATTGAACATTCTAATGGCGTTTTCAACTATGTATTGTATTTGGATACACCCTCATCTACCAGATAGCCCAAGCGTATTAATATTTCTATTCAGCTTAACGCAAAGAATGATTCTCCACACAAGCCTCGAATTTTTTTCCTGCATCAATTCGTTTATTTTTACATTATTCGTCATCAAAGTCCGTCCAATGTGGGCTACCTGAAAGATGAGTGTGTATCTCAACACAATACACAGTCGACATATAACGTTTGAGGTGACAATGCCACTCAAATTGAACATTCTAATGGCGTTTTTAACTATGTATTGTATTTGGATACACCCTCATCTACCAGATAGCCCAAGCGTATTAATATTTCTATTCAGCTTAACGCAAAGAATTATTCTCCACACAAGCCTCGAATTTTTTTCCTGCATCAATTCGTTTATTTTTACATTATTCGTCATCAAAGTTCCATCCAATGTGGGCTACCTGAAAGATGGGTGTGTATCTCAACACAATACACAGTCGACATATGACGTTTGAGGTGACAATGCCACTCAAATTGAACATTCTAATGGCGTTTTCAACTATGTATTGTATTTGGATACACCCCCATCTACCAGATATCCTAAACGTATTAATATTTTTATTTAGCCCGACGCAAAGAATCATTTTCCACACAAGCCTTGAATTTTTTCTTGCATCAATTCGTTTATTTTTACATAATTCGTCATCAGGGTCCATTTAGTGTGGGCTACCTGAAAGATGGGTGTGTATCTCAACACGATACACAGTCGACATATAACGTTTGAGGTGACAATGCCACTCAAATTGAACATTCTAATGGCGTTTTCAACTATGTATTGTATTTGGATACACCCTCATCTACCAGATAGCCCAAGCGTATTAATATTTCTATTCAGCTTAACGCAAAGAATGATTCTCCACACAAGCCTCGAATTTTTTTCCTGCATCAATTCGTTTATTTTTACATTATTCGTCATCAAAGTCCGTCCAATGTGGGCTACCTGAAAGATGGGTGTGTATCTCAACACAATACACAGTCGACATATGACGTTTGAGGTGACAATGCCACTCAAATTGAACATTCTAATGGCGTTTTCAACTATGTATTGTATTTGGATACACCCCCATCTACCAGATATCCCAAACGTATTAATATTTTTATTTAGCCCGACGCAAAGAATCATTCTCCACACAAGCCTTGAATTTTTTCTTGCATCAATTTGTTTATTTTTACATAATTCGTCATCAGGGTCCGTCTAGTGTGGGCTACCTGAAAGATGGGTGTGTATCTCAACACGATACACAGTCGACATATGACGTTTGAGGTGACAATGCCACTTAAATTGAACATTCTAATGGTGTTTTCAACTATGTATTGTATTTTAATACACCCCCATCTTCCAGATAGCCCAAACGTATTAATATTTCTATTTAGCCTGATGCAAAGAATTATTCTCCACCCAAGCTTTAATTTTTTTTCCTTCATCAATTCCTTTATTTTTACATAATTTGTCATAAAGGTTCGTCCAGTGTGGGCTACCTGAAGATAGGTGTGTTTCTCAACACAATACACAGTCGACAAGTGATGTTTGAGGTGACGATGCCACTCAAATTTAACATTATAATGGTGCTTTTAACTATGTATTGTATTTGGAGACACCCCCATCTTCCAGATAGCCCAAACGTGTTAATATTTCTATTCAGCACGACGCAAAGAATTATTCTCCACACAAGCCTTAAACTTTTTTCCTGCATCAATTTGTTTATTTTTACATAATTCGTCATAAAGGTCTGTCCAGAGTGGGCTACCTGAAAGATGGGTGTGTATCTCAACACAATACACAGTCAATATATGACGTTTGAAGTGACAATGCCACTTAAATTGAACATTCTAATGGTGTTTTCAACTATGTATTGTATTTTAATACACCCCCATCTTTCAGATAGCCCAAACGTATATTAATATTTCTATTTAGCCTGATGCAAAGAATTATTCTCCACCCAAGCCTTAATTTTTTTTCCTGCATCAATTCGTTTATTTTTACATAATGCATCATAAAGATCCGTCTCGTGTGGGCTACCTGAAAGATAGGTGTGTATCTCAACTCTCAACACCATACACAGTCGACATATGACGTTTGAGGTGACAATGCTACTCAAATTAATGGCGTTTTCAACATATACTGTATTCGGATACACCCCCATCTTCCAGATGGCCCAAACTGGGCTGCAAAAATGCTAATTTTCCCTAAAAATGAACTGCTTGATTATTAATTTTTTATTGCATTATTACTTCTGAAGCATTTCCAAGAAAGAAACAACTACGCATATTTTTCATATCAATCGCTTTATGTCTTCGTCCATATCGGATGGTAGTTGTCTCCTATTAAAAGAACATGTTCTGGAGTCTTAATAAAGTTGTTTCCGTTTCGCGTTCAAGTATGCAAAAAATGGCGATTTTGTAGTCCATGATGTATAGATACGTCTTCCGTTCCCATACAGCTTTTCTTACGACAGTCCCAAGCGATGCATAAAGCGGGATAAAAAGTGACTTTGAGCAAAAGCGATATCGTACAAGACTGGTAGCACCGTGTGGTAATCCGTTAACAATGGACTCATATCTACACGGATTCCCATATATCCTCGAGAATGAATCCCAGACGGACGCACGATTTAGTATAATTTTATGGTCGACTACCTGGTGGTCCGGTGACGGATGGGACCAGTAGCGCTCGTTACGTCTCGCCCATTCAGGGATTATCATTCTTGTGATATCGCATCAGCGGATGAAAACAACCGCCTCCACTTGTAAATTGTCCTGGGCGCGACCCCAGGAGTCGCCGTCCGACAACGTCCTCGATGATCGATAAAATCTATACGATAGCGTCGCGAATGTTCCATCACGGAGCCGGCTCTTTGTGTCCGGAGATCCCATGTGCGAATCTGCCCGAGTAAATTGTAAAACTTTCCGACAAATGTATTCAAGCCAGATCCAATATCTTGACGGGGCTGGAACACAGGTTCATCGGGGTAAACACGGGGGGATAGGTACTCGAGTTCTGTACACAATCGGCTTCCTAATAAACACACGGCTAGGGCCGGGATCCGGGACCGAACGCAAAGGGCAACCGGGAGCTCATGTAAGTTTCATCCGACGTGTACACACAAGATGGCGGCGACACATCAAAGACATCCCGACAGACGTGAGGCAATTACGGCTCTCTCTACGCCCTTTTGCCAACACGCCGGGAAAATATTGACACAATACAGGCGACTCGACTTAATTAAAGTCCGCGTGTCGAACTGTTCATTTCCTGATAAGGCGGGGATATCGATTGTGTAGACAGAATTATGACATCGCAGTAACCTATGAATACAAAGTAGCTGATAAAAATGTTTATCCTCTCACCCTCCGGAATGTAGCGGCGCGGTCGCCGCCTCCGTAAGCCCTTCGAGCTGCAAATTTTATTCGCGACCGACAACGGCTAACAACCAGCCAGTCGATTCCCTAAATCGCGCGCTTCTCTAACGCTTCTTTCTGCATGTAATTAGGTCGACAAAGAAACTATAACGCGCCCCCGTCGCGTCTACTTGATCAAACGACGAAATTTTTTAACAGCCCCTGCTTCTTGGTACTGGTTATTTGTTTTCGGTGTGATGGAGGTCTGTTGGCCGGATTTAATAATAAATAGAGTGTGAACCAGCAGATAAAGGATGAGTAATCAGAAACGCGTGCCTGACCGATGCTTCGTTATCAGGCGATATGCAGGTTTGGGATGGGATACCTTTATGGCTTTATTAACGGCGTATACGAATTTAATTAACTCTATGTCGCCCAATATTTAAATTGGTAAATTCGTGTTGGCATCACTACTTCATTATAATATTTTAATAGGACATATGTTGATCCACACTCGAGATTATTGGTCGATATTGTATTTGCCGTACAATTATTTCTGCTCCCAATTTAATTAACGTAAAACAATTCAGGGATGGATTTGGAACGTTATCGCCGACAACGGAAAAGACCTCGCACCTGTTTACCAGCATCACGACCGCATAATCCAACAATACCGTGATATTGAAACAGATATCTCAATTAGAAAAATTGGTTCTAGAATTTTTTCCCGATTTTCTTCCATAGAACTGAAAATAAAAATTTTTACTGACATTCTGCGTTTTCTTCCGAGAGTGCTTTTTATAGTTTTTTGCTTTTGCTGCAGTTCAATGTCAAGTTTTTGATTTTTTTAAAAAAGCAGCAATTCCATCAATGTTATTCTAATAATTTTCCAAAAAGTTGCTTATTTTGGAAAACACGAATCTCCATATTTTAGAAAGATTAATTTCAAACTTTTAACAAATTGTAATTGATTCTGGTTAACAAATGAAATACAAATTTACAAAATTTGAGTACGATCTTTTATAACAGACGGAAAATTACATTTGCTTGATAAAAATTACTGGTGGTTTAGACAAAAAATGGCGTTGTTAGCAAATTTTGTGTTGGCAACATAACGGAAGATTTTTAGAAAACTAAAAATTCTACAGACAAACTGAATTCTTCTACAAGTTTGTATTTAAGTAATACACCCGCTTGCCAAATTTTAAGGCAATAGGAATAAGAAAAACTGACAAAAATTTTCATAAGATTTCTTCTTCCATTTTTCCCAAAATTTGGAAGAAAATTCACCTCCTTGGAACTTAAATATTAAATATTAAATAATCATTTTGCCGGCTCATAACGATTGATTTTTATGAGAGCAAACGATGAAATTAAAAGTTACCAAAATTTTCACAAATTTTTGTCAAAATCAAAAATTCGAACTTTTTTATCTACACACTTAGGAATTGAAATTTCCTACGATATGAAGGCTATCGAAAAGCTGATTAAATTGACTTATTCACAATTGATAAATTCTAAAGACTCAAGAAGATAAGGAAGTTTGAAATTTGCAAAAATTCAGATTTTTGCGAACTTTTTCCAAATACTAGAAATCTATCTCGATAATAAACTAACCGAGTGTAGAAATAAGATCAGGGCGACGAATTGCATTAGGAAAAGCTACTTCGATTGGCTCAACGCGACTGGTTTCGATTTTAGCATTTTTGAAAATTTTAATCGATTGAGGTAGAAAAAAAAATCGAAAATTTGAAATTTTGGATGGGCGTTTTATGACTTCAATTTAATCTTTTAGTTTTGTACAACACAACGGCGCAATAAAATTTTGATTCAAACCCTTAATTTCGAAGATATGACACTTTAAAGATTCCCAAATTCAAGATTTTACAATTGGTCAGAAAGGGTACTTTTTTATTTACAGCGACAGGAGTCTCATTTTACCATCGTTGGAAAGCCCTTTAATAGTCGATTAAAATGATGTACTTTCGTTCGATATAACGTGAAAACTCGAGTAGCTATCGAGGTTTAAAATTTGCAAGAATCTTTATTTTTGTAGATCTTTTCGAAATACTGCAAATCTATTTTGAAATTCGATAAACCAAGTCCAAAATCGAGAAGATCGAATTAAAATACATCAGAAATAATCATTTTGCCGGCTCATAACAATCGATTTTTATGAGAGCAAACGATGAAATTAAAAGTTATCAGAATTTTCACAAATTTTTGTCAAAATCAAAAATTCGAACTTTTTTATTTACACACTTAGGAATTGAAATTTCCTACGATATGAAGGCTATCGAAAAGCTGATTAAATTGACTTATTCACAATTGATAAATTCTAAAGACTCAAGAAGATAAGGAAGTTTGAAATTTGAAAAAATTCAGATTTTTGCAAACTTTTTCCAAATACTAGAAATCTATCTCGATAATAAACTAACCGAGTGTAGAAATAAGATCAGGGCGACGAATTGCATTAGGAAAAGCTACTTCGATTGGCTCAACGCGACTGGTTTCGATTTTAGCATTTTTGAAAATTTTAATCGATTGAGGTAGAAAAAAAAATCGAAAATTTGAAATTTTGGATGGGCGTTTTATGACTTCAATTTAATCTTTTAGTTTTGTACAACACAACGGCGCAATAAAATTTTGATTCAAACCCTTAATTTCGAAGATATGACACTTTAAAGATTCCCAAATTCAAGATTTTACAATTGGTCAGAAAGGGTACTTTTTTATTTACAGCGACAGGAGTCTCATTTTACCATCGTTGGAAAGCCCTTTAATAGTCGATTAAAATGATGTACTTTCGTTCGATATAACGTGAAAACTCGAGTAGCTATCGAGGTTTAAAATTTGCAAGAATCTTTATTTTTGTAGATCTTTTCGAAATACTGCAAATCTATTTTGAAATTCGATAAACCAAGTCCAAAATCGAGAAGATCGAATTAAAATACATCAGAAATAATCATTTTGCCGGCTCATAACAATCGATTTTTATGAGAGCAAACGATGAAATTAAAAGTTATCAGAATTTTCACAAATTTTTGTCAAAATCAAAAATTCGAACTTTTTTATTTACACACTTAGGAATTGAAATTTCCTACGATATGAAGGCTATCGAAAAGCTGATTAAATTGACTTATTCACAATTGATAAATTCTAAAGACTCAAGAAGATAAGGAAGTTTGAAATTTGAAAAAATTCAGATTTTTGCAAACTTTTTCCAAATACTAGAAATCTATCTCGATAATAAACTAACCGAGTGTAGAAATAAGTTCAGGGCGACGAATTGCATTAGGAAAAGCTACTTCGATTGGCTCAACGCGACTGGTTTCGATTTTAGCATTTTTGAAAATTTTAATCGACTGAGGTAGAAAAAAAAATCGAAAATATGAAATTTTTGATGGGCGTTTTATGACTTCATTTTAATCTTTTAGTTTTGTACAACACAAGGGCGCAATCAGATTTTGAGTCGAACGCTTAATTTCGAAGATGTGACACTTCAAAGATTCCGAAATTCGAGATTTTACCATTGGCCAGAAAAGGTACTTTTTTATTTACATTGATCGGAGTTTCATTTTACCCTCGTTGAAAAGCCATTTAAAAGTCGATTAAAATGATGTACTTTCGTTCGATATAGCTTGAAAACTCGAGTAGCTATCGAGGTTTGAAATTTGCAAAAATCTCTATTTTTGTAGATTTTTTCGAAATACTGCAAATCTATTTTGAAATTCGATAAACCAAGTTAAAAATCGAGAAGATCGAATTAAAATACATCAGAAGTGATCATTTCGCAGGCTCATAACGATCGATTTCCATGTGAGCAAACGATGAAATTAAAAGTTACCAAAATTTTCACAAATTTTTGTAAAAATCAAAAATTCGAACTTTTTTATTTACACACTTAGGAATTGAAATTTCCTACGATATGAAGGCTATCGAAAAGCTGATTAAATTGACTTATTCACAATTGATAAATTCTAAAGACTCAAGAAGATAAGGAAGTTTGAAATTTGCAAAAATTTAGATTTTTGCGAACTTTTTCCAAATACTAGAAATCTATCTCGATAATGAACTAACCGAGTGTAGAAATAAGATCAAGGCGACGAATTGCATTAGGAAAAGCTACTTCGATTGGCTCAACGCGACTGGTTTCGATTTTAGCATTTTTGAAAATTTTAATCGATTGAGGTAGAAAAAAAAAATCGAAAACATGAAATTTTTGATGCGCGTTTTATGACTTCATTTTAATCTTTTAGTTTTGTACAACACAACGGCGCAATCAAATTTTGATTCAAACCCTTAATTTCGAAGATATGACACTTTAAAGATTCCCAAATTCAAGATTTTACAATTGGTCAGAAAGGGTACTTTTTTATTTACAGCGACAGGAGTCTCATTTTACCATCGTTGGAAAGCCCTTTAATAGTCGATTAAAATGATGTACTTTCGTTCGATATAACGTGAAAACTCGAGTAGCTATCGAGGTTTAAAATTTGCAAGAATCTTTATTTTTGTAGATCTTTTCGAAATACTGCAAATCTATTTTGAAATTCGATAAACCAAGTCCAAAATCGAGAAGATCGAATTAAAATACATCAGAAATAATCATTTTGCCGGCTCATAACAATCGATTTTTATGAGAGCAAACGATGAAATTAAAAGTTATCAGAATTTTCACAAATTTTTGTCAAAATCAAAAATTCGAACTTTTTTATTTACACACTTAGGAATTGAAATTTCCTACGATATGAAGGCTATCGAAAAGCTGATTAAATTGACTTATTCACAATTGATAAATTCTAAAGACTCAAGAAGATAAGGAAGTTTGAAATTTGAAAAAATTCAGATTTTTGCAAACTTTTTCCAAATACTAGAAATCTATCTCGATAATAAACTAACCGAGTGTAGAAATAAGATCAGGGCGACGAATTGCATTAGGAAAAGCTACTTCGATTGGCTCAACGCGACTGGTTTCGATTTTAGCATTTTTGAAAATTTTAATCGACTGAGGAGAAAAAAAAAATCGAAAATATGAAATTTTTGATGGGCGTTTTATGACTTCATTTTAATCTTTTAGTTTTGTACAACACAACGGCGCAATCAGATTTTGATTCGAACGCTTAATTTCGATGATATGACACTTTAAAGATTCCCAAATTCAAAATTTTACCATTGGCCAGAAAGGGTACTTTTTTATTTACAGCGAACGGAGTTTCATTTTACCCTCGTTGGAAAGCCCT
Source organism: Pyrochroa serraticornis (assembly GCA_905333025.2). Taxonomy (NCBI): domain Eukaryota; kingdom Metazoa; phylum Arthropoda; class Insecta; order Coleoptera; family Pyrochroidae; genus Pyrochroa; species Pyrochroa serraticornis. The sequence goes on along the minus strand of HG995154.1, from coordinate 33,311,000 downwards.
TTAAAAGTCGATTAAAATGATGTACTTTCATTTGATATAGCTTGAAAACTCGAGTAGCTGTCGAGGTTTGAAATTTGCAAAAATCTCTATTTTTGTAGATCTTTTCGAAATACTGCAAATCTATTTTGAAATTCGATATACCAATTCCAAAATCGAGAAGATTGAATTAAATTACATCAGAAATGATCATTTCGCCGGCTCATAACGATCGATTTCTATGTGAGCAAACGATGAAATTAAAAGTTACCAAAATTTTCAAAAATTCTTGTCAAAATTAAAAATTCGAACTTTTTTATTTACACACTTAGGAATTTAAATTTCCTACGGTATGAAGGCTATCGAAAAGCTGATTAAATTGACTTATTCACAATTGATAAATTCTAAAGACTCAAGAAGATAAGGAAATTTGAAATTTGCAAAAATTTAGATTTTTGCGAACTTTTTCCAAATACTTGAAATCTATCTCGATAATGAACTAACCGAGTGTAGAAATAAGATCAGGGCGACGAATTGCATTAGGAAAAGCTACTTCGATTGGCTCAACGCGACTGGTTTCGATTTTAGCATTTTTGAAAATTTTAATCGATTGAGGTAGAAAAAAAAAAATCGAAAACATGAAATTTTTGATGCGCGTTTTATGACTTCATTTTAATCTTTTAGTTTTGTACAACACAACGGCGCAATCAGATTTTGATTCGAACGCTTAATTTCGAAGATATGACACTTTAAAGATTCCAAAATTCAAGATTTTACCATTGGCCGGAAAGGGTACTTTTTTATTTACAGCGAACGGGGTTTCATTTTACCCTCGTTGGAAAGCCCTTTAAAAGTCGATTAAAATGATGTACTTTCATTTGATATAGCTTGAAAACTCGAGTAGCTGTCGAGGTTTGAAATTTGCAAAAATCTCTATATTTGTAGATCTTTTCGAAATACTGCAAATCTATTTTGAAATTCGATATACCAAGTCCAAAATCGAGAAGATCGAATTAAATTACATCAGAAATGATCATTTCGCCGGCTCATAACGATCGATTTCTATGTGAGCAAACGATGAAATTAAAAGTTACCAAAATTTTCACAAATTCTTGTCAAAATCAAAAATTCGAACTTTTTTATTTGCACACTTAGGAATTGAAATTTCCTACGGTATGAAGGCTATCGAAAAGCTGATTAAATTGACTTATTTACAATTGATAAGTTCTAAAGACTCAAGAAGATAAGGAAGTTTGAAATTTGCAAAAATTCAGATTTTTGCGAACTTTTTCCAAATACTAGAAATCTATCTCGATAATAAACTAACCGAGTGTAGAAATAAGATCAGGGCGACGAATTGCATTAGGAAAAGCTACTTCGATTGGCTCAACGCGACTGGTTTCGATTTTAGCATTTTTGAAAATTTTAATCGATTGAGGTAGAAAAAAAAAATCGAAAATATGAAATTTTTGATGGGCGTTTTATGACTTCATTTTAATCTTTTAGTTTTGTACAACACAACGGCGCAATCAGATTTTGATTCGAACGCTTAATTTCAATGATATGACACTTTAAAGATTCCTAAATTCAAGATTTTACCATTGGTCAGAAAGGGTACTTTTTTATTTACAGCGACCGGAGTTTCATTTTACCCTCATTGGAAAGCCCTTTAAAAGTCGATTAAAATGATGTACTTTCGTTCGATATAGCTTAAAAACTCGAGTAGCTGTCGAGGTTTGAAATTTGCAAAAATCTCTATTTTTGTAGATCTTTTCGAAATACTGCAAATCTATTTTGAAATTCGATATACCAAGTCCAAAATCGAGAAGATTGAATTAAATTACATCAGAAATGATCATTTCGCCGGCTCATAACGATCGATTTCTATGTGAGCAAACGATGAAATTAAAAGTTACCAAAATTTTCAAAAATTCTTGTCAAAATCAAAAATTCGAACTTTTTTATTTACACACTTAGGAATTGAAATTTCCTACGGTATGAAGGCTATCGAAAAGCTGATTAAATTGACTTATTCACAATTGATAAATTCTAAAGACTCAAGAAGATAAGGAAGTTTGAAATTTGCAAAAATTCAGATTTTTGCGAACTTTTTCCAAATACTAGAAATCTATCTCGATAATAAACTAACCGAGTGTAGAAATAAGATCAGGGCGACGAATTGCATTAGGAAAAGCTACTTCGATTGGCTCAACGCGACTGGTTTCGATTTTAGCATTTTTGAAAATTTTAATCGATTGAGGTAGAAAAAAAAAATCGATAATATGAAATTTTTGATGGGCGTTTTATGACTTCATTTTAATCTTTTAGTTTTGTACAACACAACGGCGCAATCAGATTTTGATTCGAACGCTTAATTTCGATGATATGACACTTTAAAGATTTCCAAGTTCAAGATTTTACCATTGGTCAGAAAGGGTACTTTTTTATTTACAGCGACCGGAGTTTCATTTTACCCTCATTGGAAAGCCCTTTAAAAGTCGATTAAAATGATGTACTTTCGTTCGATATAGCGTGAAAACTCGAGTAGCTATCGAGGTTTGAAATTTGCCAAAATCTCTATTTTTGTAGATTTTTTCGAAATACTGTAAATCTATTTTGAAATTCGATATACCAAGTCCGAAATCGAGAAGATCGAATTAAAATACATCAGAAATGATCATTTCGCCGGCTCATAACGATCGATTTCCATGTGAGCAAACGATGAAATTAAAAGTTACCAAAATTTTCACAAATTTTTGTCAAAATCAAAAATTCGAACTTTTTTATTTACACACTTAGGAATTTAAATTTCCTACGGTATGAAGGCTATCGAAAAGCTGATTAAATTGACTTATTCACAATTGATAAATTCTAAAGACTCAAGAAGATAAGGAAATTTGAAATTTGCAAAAATTTAGATTTTTGCGAACTTTTTCTAAATACTTGAAATCTATCTCGATAATGAACTAACCGAGTATAGAAATAAGATCAGGGCGACGAATTGCATTAGGAAAAGCTACTTCGATTGGCTCAACGCGACTGGTTTCGATTTTAGTATTTTTGAAAATTTTAATCGATTGAGGTAGAAAAAAAAATCAAAAATTTGAATTTTTTTATGGGCGTTTTATGACTTCATTTTAATCTTTTAGTTTTGTACAACACAAGGGCGCAATCAGATTTTGAGTCGAACGCTTAATTTCGAAGATGTGACACTTCAAAGATTCCAAAATTCGAGATTTTACCATTGGCCAGAAAAGGTACTTTTTTATTTACATTGATCGGAGTTTCATTTTACCCTCGTTGAAAAGCCATTTAAAAGTCGATTAAAATGATGTACTTTCGTTCGATATAGCTTGAAAACTCGAGTAGCTATCGAGGTTTGAAATTTGCAAAAATCTCTATTTTTGTAGATTTTTTCGAGATACTGCAAATCTATTTTGAAATTTGATAAACCAAGTCCAAAATCGAGAAGATCGAATTAAAATACATCAGAAGTGATCATTTCGCAGGCTCATAACGATCGATTTCCATGTGAGCAAACGATGAAATTAAAAGTTACCAAAATTTTCACAAATTTTTGTAAAAATCAAAAATTCGAACTTTTTTATTTACACACTTAGGAATTGAAATTTCCTACGATATGAAGGCTATCGAAAAGCTGATTAAATTGACTTATTCACAATTGATAAATTCTAAAGACTCAAGAAGATAAGGAAGTTTGAAATTTGCAAAAATTCAGATTTTTGCGAACTTTTTCCAAATACTAGAAATCTATCTCGATAATAAACTAACCGAGTGTAGAAATAAGATCAGGGCGACGAATTGCATTAGGAAAAGCTACTTCGATTGGCTCAACGCGACTGGTTTCGATTTTAGCATTTTTGAAAATTTTAATCGATTGAGGTAGAAAAAAAAAATCGAAAACATGAAATTTTTGATGGGCGTTTTATGACTTCATTTTAATCTTTTAGTTTTGTACAACACAACGGCGCAATCAGATTTTGATTCGAACGCTTAATTTCGAAGATATGACACTTTAAAGATTCCAAAATTCAAGATTTTACCATTGGCTAGAAAGGGTACTTTTTTATTTACAGCGAACGGAGTTTCGTTTTACCCTCGTTGGAAAGCCCTTTAAAAGTCGATTAAAATGATGTACTTTCATTTGATATAGCTTGAAAACTCGAGTAGCTGTCGAGGTTTGAAATTTGCAAAAATCTCTATTTTTGTAGATTTTTTTGAAATACTGCAAATCTATTTTGAAATTCGATAAACCAAGTTCAAAATCGAGAAGATCGAATTAAGATACATCAGAAATGATTATTTCGCCGGCGCATAAAGATCGATTTTAATGAGAGCAAACGATGAAATTAAAAGTTACCAAAATTTGCACAAACTTTTTTGTTTACACACATAGGACTTGAATTTAACTACCGTATGAAAGCTATCAAGCAGTCGTTTCAATTGGCTTATTTACAATTGATAAGTTGTACAACCTCGAGTATATGCAGGAGTTTGAAATTTGTAAAAATTAAAATTTTTGCAAACTTTTCCCAACTACAGAAAATCTATTCCGATAATTGACTAACCGAGTGTAAAAATGAAATCAGGACAACAAATTATATCAGAAAGAATTACTTCGATTTGCTTAGCGCGATTAGTTTCGATTTTAGCATTTTTAAAAATTTTAATCGGTTGAGGTAGAAAAAAAAAATTGAAAACATTGCGATTTTCAAAGAGCATTTTATCATTTTATTTTAATCTACCTGATTTTTATAATACAATGGCGGACTCAGATTTTGATTTGAACGCTTAATTTCGAAGATATGACACTTTAAAAGTTCTAAAATTTGAATTTTTATCTTTTGCAAAAAAGGCGCTTTTTTATTTACAGCGTCCCGATTTTCGTTTGACCCTCCTTAGAAAGTCCTTTGAGATTTGATTAAAATGATGTACTTTCACTCGATATGGTGTAGAAACTCGAGTAGTTGCTGAGGTTTGAATTCTACAAAAATTTGTATTCTTGTAGACTTTTTCGAAAAACTTCAAATCTATGCTGAAATTCGACGAACCAAGTTCAAAATTGAGAAGAGCGAAACAAAATACATCAGAAAATGATCTGTTCACCGGCCCACAACAAATGATTTCCATGTGAGCAATCCATAAATGAAAAGAATTAAGAAAATTTGCACAAATTTTTGTGAAACTTTTTTGTTTACACACATAGGACTTAAATTTAACTACCGTATGAAAGCTATCGAATAATCGCTTCAATCGGCTTATTTACATTTGAAAAAGTTGTACAACTTCGAGTATATCCGAGAGTTTGAAATTTGTAATAATTTTAATTCTAACAGACTTATCCCAACTATAAAAAATCTATCCCGATAATTGACTAACCGAGTGTAAAAATGAAATCAGGACAACAAATTATGTTAGACAGAATCACTTCGATTTGCTTAGCGCGATTAGTTTCTATTTTAGCATTTTTAAAAATTTTAATCGATTGAGATAGAATTTTTTTTTTCGAAAATATTGCAATTTTCGAAGGACGTCTTATCATTTCATTTTAATCTATCTGATTCGTATAATACAACGGAGGAATTAGATTTTCATTTGAACGCTTAATTTCGAAGATATGACACTTTAAAGTTCTAAATTTTGAATTTTTACCTTTGGCAAACAAGGGCACTTTTTTATTTACAGCGTCACGATTTTTGTTTTACTCTTATTAAAAATCTGTTTGAGAGTCGATTAAAATGATGTACTTAGATTGGATGTAGCGTAAAAGCTCGACATGCTATCCCGCCTTGAATTTTGGAGAAATTTGTATTTTTGTAAACTTTTTCAAATATCTTCAAATCTATGCCGAAATTCAACAAGCCAACTCCAAAATCAAGCAGATTGTAACAAAATACTTTAGAACATTTTATTTCGCCGACCCACAACGGATGTTTTCCGAAAAGTTCACAAATTTTCCTCAAGACTGAAAATTCGACTTTTTTTATTTTCACATTTTGGACTTGTAATTTACTATCAAAGAAATCTATCAAGAAGTCAATTAAATTTACTTATTTACATTTACAATTGTACAGATTCGAGTTGACATGAGAATCAATTGCGTTAGCAGAGAAAACAGAAAATAAAAGAGGAAGGAGAACAAACTAAAAAATGTAAAGTAGAAAGAATTTATTTTTTTGAGGTTTTGCATGCAGAACCTCATACTGAGGCTTGTTACTCGTCTAATTTTTTTCATTTACCTCCACATTAGATAACGTACTAAACGCAAAGAACATAAAACACTCATTTGAAATTGAAATGCCTCTATCCGTGAATCACTCAACTGTTGATTTATGCCGTAAAACCTTTGGTGTATGTCAAAACGGAATACACCCATACAAGATGTAAATCAACACATCATTATTTACATCTAGTCCCGAAGACAGTTCGTACGTGTATTTTTATTTACTCGGGTGTATAAGATATTTTCACGGTTGTTTGTTAAACACAATTGCACTATTAATCAAATCTTTCGATCAGTTTCGACCATTCCACCACACCTCAATCTATTTCGATTTCCATATAATGACACACGTCCAGACATTGTGAAAACGATCCAATTGAGGAACACACACACAGAGACGCGGAAGAAGATGAGAACGTAACCATTTAGTAGCACACATATTAAAATTTGTGTGAGAAACATATTAAAGAAAAAAACAGTTGCACAAATACTTACGGTGTGTTATAAGCAGATGCAATTAACGAAACTCGTATGTATAATTAAATTTTTTTATGGTGCGTGTGATGAGAGAAACAAAACCATTCAGTATTCGCTATCGTAATTAATTAAATAAAAATTGATACACAAAAATGACAATGTATCAAACGTTTCACAAGAGGCATTGTTTTGCAAATCATTGTCTGACGTTTTTACACAACGAACATCTTGTAACACTTGAAGATTTTTATCGGGGCATCATCTCCGTGTGCACTGTGCTGAAAACGGCTGGCTCCACATGAAGACGTCTCGAGAGGAATTCGGTAATTGATAGGTGTATCGTCATTTTTCGACAAGATACCATCTAATTGCTCCCAAAACAAGTCTTGGGCAATATGAAAATTAATGCGGATAAATCACGGCGGTAGAAGGATGATTTTGGCGTGACCCTCCTTTTTCGGATTTTAAACCGACGTGTTTATCTGAGAAAGGGTTAATTGTCCGGCGCATAACTCACGGCAGCCATCTACAGACGCGCTGCGGAAGAACCATAACATAAACTTCTCAGGGCTATCCCTTAGTTAATCCGCATAATTCATTGTAAACTCCTGGCCTGGTCAGTTAGCCGGGAACGGAACGTCATGAGCAGCCTGATCATTTTTCAATGTTAGATTTTGTACAAGACCTTGCTTTCAGTCGACGCCTACCACTTTTTGTTATTTATGAATGAAATTATGTGGCGTTTCCCGATTTAATTTACATTTGTATCGAGATAGAGCGCGGACCATTATTAAATGTCATGTGGTAATTCAACTTCTGTGTTTAACCTCCGGTACGGGTCGAACCGTTGCTTGCTGGACCCCAGCAGATTAGATCGCTTTAATTTGTTCTCGATCGTTCCACCTTACCAATCTTGTTTTCGGTGTTATTAGACATGGACGCCTACCTACAACAATATAATTAGCACCGTTCGCTGATTATTCGACCATTTATTAAACGAACCGGATTACATAAATAATTTCGGAAATTTATCGAGGAGAAACGGCGCCTCCATCTCGTCACAGAAATTGATCCCTCCAAAACGACACGACATCTAGATCTGATTGTCGAAAAAGACATCACCAGAAACCCAAACGATTCAGGAGCGGCGGGTTCTTTATAATTAGGGTATAACTGGAAAAATTTAAAAAATCGACTAAAAAAAGTTATTTGGTGTATAACATTTAGTTGTCATTTTAATTCTCCATGTTTAGATGTTAGACGAACTTTATTCGCCTTAACTCTTCAAAATAGCAAATCCATGACCAATAGACTTTTTCGTTTCGACTATTTTTGCAAGAATAGAAATAGCTAAAAGTTGCACGACGCCAAATCCGAGGAAAAGCTCGTAACGTAATTAAAGCGGAAAATCTAAGTTGGATTGGGACTCGAGAGAGGCAAGATAATTTTGACGTTACTCAAAATCTCGTTAAATATTTTCTAAAAAAATCTGGTTAAAAAACCATCGTTTTTCCATATTTTACTAAAATGATTTTTTTTATTTGCGCAACAACTGAGATAACAGCGTGCAAAGAGAAAAATGTGCCGAAAATAAGAAACTTTTAGACGATACCGAACCGAGATTTAAAAGTTCCGCAATAAAGTCAACCGCGTTCCAATGGTAGTGCCTCAAACTTCAATATTTTTAAAATAGAACGACTGCAGAGAATATTTTGATTTTCGGGCCCCTTATTCTACAATAATGGAGCTTTCTCGTGGTACCTTTAGTTTGAATTTTGCATTTTATATCCGCACGCACTGTACGATTTTTGTGCGACTTACGGATTTAGAATCTATAGGACATATCTGGCAGTTTCGAAGTGGCCACAGAATCGCAAGTGTCATCGGTAACAAGTTTCTTGTGCCACCTGCAGATGCCGTCAAAATTCGTTGTTTGAGTGAACGGTCGGGTTATGGGACCACCTGAAATTCGATAGTCGTAAGGTCCCTTTTATTAGCATGGAGGCATGTCGTCTATCCGACTCCGGTAATGGCTCCGATTAGACTTGTTAATTCCGTGGCAACGTTGGTCCTCCGATTCGTCGATGAGGCGTTGCTAATAAATTAATAAGTCCGAAGACAGCCAATCTGAAAATCAAATAGCTCAAAGTGTTGTCGCGTCCGCGCTTCAAAAACGCCGCCCGTACCTTGCGGCGTTTCTAATCGTCCGCATCTCGACACTCGGTCAAAATCACAACGTTATCTTATTTACGGTCCAGCGGACCGATCTAACGTTTATAGGGTTTTATCTGGTTGTCGGCAATTGGGGAATGTTAAGTAGATATTTATAATTGCCGGTAGAGGTAGCACCGGCGCCGCGACTCGATTCTCACGGCTTTTTCCTCTGGGGCCACCTTTTTTTGCATCGGGCCTTTCGGTCATTTCTGAATCAGGTGGTATTTTAGTGGACAGTAGCGGAATCTTGGTACACCACTTTTAACTTATCTCGGCCGTCATTAAGGACGATCTTGCTTTAGAGCTTGTTATAGTGTTCGACGGTTTCGATAGCGTAATGTTGTGGTGGTCGGATTTTTTGTTTCTTAATGAATCAAGTGGGAAGTATTTCGGATAAAACGACCGGCGTTTCTAGGAATGCCGACGAAAGAGAGGCCCCCATTGTTATTTATGTTTCCTTTGTAAAGTGGTGGATTTTTCTTTCGCTTCCAGGATCGTCCTGATGTTGGGTTATAAATAAATCGATCGCAAGCGACAAATTTTTAACACACACTCTATGACTCATCAACCGCCAATTTAGTAAAATAACTAAATGAAACCATTAGAGTACCTACCTGGATTTCTATATTAAATTCAAATTATTCCGGAATTACCATTTAAGCCGTTCAAAAACCGCCAAATATTTAAATGATATGCAAATCTATTTTGATATTGCATTAAAATGAAAAGAACATAAGATGAGCATTAGGTAAATATTTCGGTTTAATGTATGAATAAAAATTTATTTTATACATACATTCAACTTTAATCAAATAAATTAGAACCGTACCGAAAATGTGGCGGCTTTCTCGAATTAGACCACAATCCCTAAAACTCCATACGACGATCGATGTCTATCTAGAATTCTCACCTCGTGTTTAACCACGTTTTCTTCACAATTTCTATGTTATTGTTGGATTAATTAAAATTATTGGTGGAACGGTGCTAGAAACCCCGTAATTAGGAGCAGTTTCACCTCATAACTCATCGCTAATTTTGTTGACTATCTGCATTCGAATACACAAGATCCATTGTTTAATTTTAAACTATGCTAATATTAATAAGTCACGTCGACAGCAGGTTTTCAGTTTGCTAATTTGTGTCGTCGACTTCTGATTCCTTAAAAAGTTTCGTAAACGCAATTATTTTTAGACTAATAAAAAAATAAACAAATTTGAACGTAAAAAGTGAAAAAAAGTTTGTGGCCCATGAGGGGATCGAACCCGCGACCTTCGCGTTATTAGCACGACGCTCTAACCAACTGAGCTAATGGGCCGCTTACAAAATTTACAGGTTTGCGACCATAAATCAAACTGGCTGATATTTAGTTGTAAGGGTATCTTTACAATATTTTTGATAATACTAATCATATAAAAATTGCACTACATATATTTTCAACCACTTTAATAGTGTACAAATACTTTTTTATACCAAGAGACTTTACGTCTACTCTGGTAAAGGAACAAAAGTGTTAGCATAACCTCACTTTCTGAGTCAATCTTCAACAAATAAACATTTTTGTTGAAAATCTGAGGTGTACAGGAACCGTAAATCGTCTTTTCTCCAAATTGATTTTGATTTTAATTATTATAACGTACGGTATGTAGCAATATTTATTAAAGTTATCTGCAATAACGACGAAATATCTTTTAAGGGTGCAATTCAGTCGTCGCTGTGTTCTCTGTCACACACACGCCACGTTATAGACATTATAATGCATTCTGCCGTTGTACTAGACTCTAAAGCAAAATTAGCAAATTTTTTGAATTTTTTTCGCTTTTAACAATCCGGAACTTGAGTTAGGGAACCAAAAAATGGTTAAGTCGATAAGTCAAATACTTTTAAAAATACAGTCAATTTAATTTTGCCTAAAACTTATTACCAACATTATATTTCTATGTAATTTTTTTTGAACAACGTTTTTCATGTATATACAACAAAAAAAACAGTTTTAGAGTCTTCTACAACGACACTGTTGTGTCTATAGGGCTCTGAGCGTTCGACAGAAAACGCAAATTGATCAAACCGCAGCCTTAATCAGTTCTTTGTAAAAGGAAGTTATTTGGTTAAGTGTTCGTCGGTCATCTGTTGCATCTTGTAATGCTCTACGAGAATCTCTGTTCGTTCTTCATAACCCTAAGTAACGAGTTGATGGTTCTCTAATCTTTCATCAAAATCTTTATGGACGCTTAATGATTATGCATATTGTTAATATTCTTGTACATGGCTAATGAAAAACACTTTCAAACATTCATTTAGTTATTTTAATTATTTTTAATACCAAACAGTAAAATCAAAATGCTGAATTAAAAAAAATAAATGTTGAACAAGAGTTTATCTATTTTTTTTTTCAAGAATGTGGTACTAATATTAACTGGTATTTGACAGGAAAAGATTAATAACAAGTTATTCGAGGCCAAGATTCTGCAATAAAACATATTTTCGGCTTGACCGCATATTTCATAATTTTGCTGCAAAAGACAATTTTATTTCGTAATGCCGTAATACTTAAAAGTGACTTTCTAGACAATTGGGAAGTTTTACGTATTTTGAAAACGCTTTTTGCTACGAGTAATTGCGCAAAGTTGTCTGGAAAAAATACAAAAACTCCTATTGGTGAGCAACTTCTTCATTGTACAGCGATATAAACATAACAGGAGAATTCATATACTTGCCGAGAACCTTTCAAAATCCTGGGGTTGGTAGAATTACGTTCAAAGACACTAAAAGACTCTCAGATAGCACTGGTGAGACCAGCGAAGCACAACAGTCTACAGCTGGAATAATCATCTCAGAAGACGTAAAGAAAACTTTATTGGAACCCAAACTGGTCTGCAGGATTTCGTAGTGTACTTCAAAAAATCGGTAAAGAAACTATGGAGAAGATAAGTGACTTGTACGATTTTGATTTCAATTATTATAACGTACGGTATGTAGCAATATTTATTAAAGTTATCTGCAATGACGACAAAACATCTTTTAAGGGTGCAGTTCAGTCGTCGTTGTGTTCTCTGTCACACACACGCGACTTTATAGACACTATAATACATTCTGCTGTTGTACTAGACTTCAAAGCAAAATTAACAATTTTTTTAATTTTCTGCACTTTTAAGAACCCAAAACATGAGTTAGGCAACCAAGAAATGGTTAAATCGTTAGGTCAAGTACTTTTAATAATGCAGTCGATTCAATTTTGCCTAAAACTTTTTACCAAAATTATATCTCTGCCTAATTTTTTATGGCGCCGTCGCTTACAAGATTACTATTAAAAATACGTTAAACCGTAAACATCAATAAGGATTGTGGATACAACAAAAAAAATCTTAAAAATTCATCAGAGTTTTGGAGTTTTCTACAACGACAGAATATATTGTTGTACCTATAATGCCCTGTGCGTTCGACAGAAAACGCAAATTGATCAAATCGCAGTCTTAATAAGCTCTTCGTATAAGGAAGTTATTGGGTTAAGTGTTCGTTGGTCCTCTATTGCATCTTGTAATGCTCTACAAAAATCTCTGTTCTTTCTAGAAATCCCTAAGTAACGAGTTGATGGTTCTGTAATCTTTCATCAAAATCTTAATGGACGCTTAATAATTTTGCAACTGGACAATTAGGTTCGGAGAAAGTGACAATCGTTGAATTTATTATTTTTTGAATTATTAAATTATTGTTAATATTCTTTAACATGGCGAATGGAAAACACTTTTCGAAATTTATTTAGTTATTTTGATTATTTTTAATACCAAATAGTAAAATCAAAATGCTGAATTAAAATAAATTAAATGTTGAACAAGAGTTTATCTATTTTTTTTTTTCAAAAATGTGGTACTAATATTAACTGGTATCTGACAGAAAAAGGTTAATAACAAGTTATTCGAGGCCAAGATTCTGCAATAAAACATATTTTCGGCTTGACCGCATATTTTATGATTTTGCCGAAAAAAAGAATTTTATTTTGAAATGCGGTAATACCTAAAAGAGACTTTTTAGACTATTGAGGAGAATTACGTATTTCAAAAACGCTTTTTTCTACGAGTTATTCCACAAAATTGTCTGGAAAAAACCAAAAGCTTCCATTGGTGAGCAACTTTTTCATTATACAGCGGTACAAACACAAACAGGAGAATTCATATACTCACCGACAACCTTTCAAAGTCCTGGGCTTGGTAGAAATACGTAGACACTAAAAGACTCTCAGATAGAACTGGTGAGACCAGCGGAGCACAACAGTGTACAGTTGGAATAGTCATCTGAGAAGACTTGGGTTGGAACCCAAACCGGCCTCTATTACGAGTAGATGAAAATACATGGGTAAGAAATAGTCGAGAGAAAGCAGATTTATTTGCACAACATCTAGCGAAAGTATTTAGTCCTATTACTAATACCTTCCAACAATATACACAAGAAGTTCTAGACAGTAATATAGGAACACCACAAACAATATGCATACAATTTGTAAAACCTAAGGAGGTTAAAGAAAAGAAATTTTTACTAAACAATAGGAAAGCACCAGGAATTGATATGATAACACCAAAAATGCTAAAAGAATTACCAAAGAAAGGGTTAGTGATGTTAATGTACGTATTTAACACTATTATAAGTTTACGATATTGACCTAAATGCCTTAAGAAATCTGAAATAATACTTATACCAAAGCCTGGAACGCCATTAATAGCAAACCTGCAAGACCATCTCTTCCACATAGAAGAATAGAGCAAAAGATGGAAGATAAAGATTAATAAAAGCAAATCTCCGCATGCAGCATTTACATTAAAAAAAAGCAAATGTCTTCCAGTGTACATTAACAATACAAAAATTCCATTATCACCTTGTGTTAAGTACTTGGGAATTCACTTCGACACTAAAGTTATTTGGAAAGAACACATAAGCAAAAAACGGAAGCAAATAGTCCTTAAAATGAAAGAACTGTACTGGTTGCTTGGCAGAAAATCACAAATGGCATTAGAAAATAAAATACTAGTATACAAAACTATAATTATCTCAATCTGGACCTATGATATAGAGCTCCATGGTAAGTCACAAATCAGATGCTACATCAAGATCTCCATATCCAAACAGTCCAAGAAACAATAGAGAAGAGAAGTCAGAACCATCATGAAAAGATAAAAATACACTCTAATAGAATACTGCAAGAGAGAAGAAACAGAAGTTTAAAAAAAAGATGGCCAGCGGACCTAATATAAGATGAAGAAGAAGCATTCTCAATGGAGAGGTTTCACCAGAAGAGTGATAGGACTTGTTAGAAATAGTCTTTCAGTCAAGAAAATAGCTTATAGATGTAATAGTTTGATTACTGTTTAATTTATGAATTAAAAAAACGATCTTCAGAATTCTGTACTGTACCTCAAGAAATCGGTAAAAAAACTATTGGGAAGAAAACGTGACTTGTATGAGATGGGGAACCGTTTGAAACAAAGACCAACAAGTTGCTGAGTAGACACCAGAAAGACGTACAGTAAGTATCCTAATAAGACATTGTCGGCTAAAATGCACCATAAAGATGACAGACTGTAGAATAAAGTCGTGGAAAAGACGAAGCTTTTCACCACATTTTATGTGAATGTCTAGCTTTGGTAGCTAAAGGGCATTTACATTTGAAAGACCATCAAAGACACCGGAACAGATACCCAGAGCTTCTATAGAGCGTTCTTTCTCCTTTGTAGAGAAAATAGTTTGTGGACCTGGTTTCTTTTGACTTTTCCAGTACTAAACGCTAGTTTCAAGCGCCATCTTTAATATCCTATTAAGTATGGTCAGTGAGACTGCAAATTTTATCTTTTCTTGCTCTAGAGCGAAATAAAGTTCTTATGTTCTCTCAGTGTTGCTTTCATGGCGTGCGAAGTGGTGTTGAGAAGGTTTTTCTCTAGATTTTGGAGCCAGTGTTGAACTTGACCTATTTTTGAAAGCAAATTATGGGTAAAGATAACTTTTTGATTTAGTCTCGGATCGATCGCGGTCGTGCTAATTTATGCAAAATTATGGCAATCCGTCGTATTCTCGGTAGCAATTAAATCTCTCCAATTTCCCAACAAATGGCGGAAGCCCCCATATATTCCCATGGCGGCAATAAATAGAGACATGTGCCCCACTTTTCACTGTAATTCCTCTAGTGTTGGAACTGCGTGTTAGAACACGGTCCCAATTTCTTATATTCAATGCTAATAGCGAGTTTATAGATGCAACACGCCGTATTTACATCGAAATCTGTGATTGCCGTATAAAATATACAAACAATTATACATAATACGCATAATTACTGCTTCTCGGTTCGCCGGAGCTCAGATATCGGATACATATCTAGCAAGTGGGAACGGGATTATCGTGTGCATACCTGGGCTCAGCTCCATATGAATACGCAATTCAAATATGGTAATGACAATCTCTTCATTTCAATTATCATTCTCATCAGAATTTTTACTGTTATATAAGGAGCGTTGCGTGGAGGTTTTACAACACACTTATCGCTCTTGCGGTAATTACTCAACAATTTTCTGGTGCCATTCAGGACCTGACACATCTGTTCCGTAACACCTCATCGGGCCAGGGTACACGCTGCCAAAACTATGTTGAGTTGTTGGGCGAAGGCGGCTACACGAAACCGCATTTTTGCGATACTTTTTTCCAATAAGGTGACGAAGCAGGAGAATTTTCCCATACCTGCTTATCTCAACTGGGAACCACCATGACATCCAGTCATTACCATAGAGACATATAACAAAATATTTTACAAGCCGAACTAACGATACCAAAAATAAACACAAAGAAAGGTGGTTCAAATCGAGAAACCAATGTCCTGGAGGGATAACAAGTCGAGTTAGTGCTTGGTAATTTGAAACCTCTAAACTCCTCGTGGTCGAAGCACGGTTGTCTTGCGTTTGTTTCTAACAGTCGAAGGTCAGTTTACATGTAATTGAGCCTGTCCTGTGTCGGTGTTGGAGTGGTAAAGCACGTTGTGGCAAGGTGGCGACATCGAAATTAACGACCGATGGTTTTCGCTAATTTGATAACGAAATTAATTGCTTGTCAATTCAACTATTTACAACAAAAGTCTCACCGGACCGGTACAAGCCATTGTTTCTCGGCACCCATACGTTTTTTTTTTTTTCAACACCCAAAAGGTCGAGTCAGGAATCCGACGGAAAATTTTTGCATAAAACCTGGGTGTTAAAAAGTCGCTGATAATGGCGTAGGTAGCACCTAAATTGATCTAATTACGTTATCGCAATCGCGATCGCTTCTCACATTAATCCGTTTGGTGCAAAGCTCGACTACGATACCAATAAAACAACTAGATAGTTGTTGAAAGTGCGAATACGTGGGCCGATTGTCACATCCGGTTACAGACAGAAAGTGTCTGGTTTCTTGCTGATAACGAAAAGTGGGCAGGATGGTTTACGTTCAACAGAAACAATAGTCCGCGACCTGCTGAAGAGTTAACGGGTGCAAACTTTGCAGGTTCATTCAGGACCCGCTGTTACAAGGATATGCGATTGTGTTTATTCTGGGTTTATCTCCGTACACGATTTTATGCACTTTCTCGATACCGTAGAGAGAGAATGGAGAGCTTGTGTTAGCGCAGGAAGGATGACTTGTTCGCGCAGGAATAATATCCGAACGGTTTACACAAGCCGAGTCGCGATAATAAATGCGCTACTGCACTTTATTAAACAATGCAGGTTCTTTGTTGGATTTATATGCGCTCAGTCCCAATTAGCCGGTTATCTCTTGTACACGTTTACGTGTAAGTACATTAAACAATTTGCTTACTTAATGCTAATTATAAGCCGGCATCGCAAATATGTTGAGTCTACTTCATTAATTTTAACGTTGCATTTGATGCGTATCATCAAATACGCGAGTACCAGGAGAAAACCGCAGACAAAAAATTGAACAGAATATGCTACTGGCACTTAGTCGCAAATCGCATCAAAGTTATTTAATTGTTAGTAAATGATAACACCAATTCGAAAAAAAACAATTTACAAAAAAAAATTAAATCAACAATTATTTGAAATTGTTCAGGTGACCCAGAACGTGCTCTGATTGGACTGACGTCAGACGTCACCCGGCCAAGACAACTAGTTGGTTACTTCTACGCGATTTACAGTAGAACCTCTTTAAGGGCGTATGGTAGGTTCAAATTTTATTATTATTTTTTAATTTTTGAAAAATAAATCGTTAGAGTAGAGAACATCATGACATTTAGTTGAAACAAAAAAAAAAATAAAATGCACTGTTAAGACAAATCGAATAATAACAAAATTCAATCTTCTTTCGAACACCGTTAAGGACCCATTGATTCAACGGTTGATTTTTTTTTTCATGGAATTAAAGCTTCTTTAATTTACTTTGCAATGACATATTTTTTATTGTCCTCCGATAAGTGGCACCATCATAGTTCATTATTTGCTTTTCGAAAAAATTACTGAAATTTGGTGTTGCAAAGAATCATTAATTTAGTGCATTTAACCGGCAGCTATTGAAATTAAATTATCTTAATGCATGGGCTATAGTTTCTTGTTACTTATCCTTTTTTATTTTAAAAATCGCATCAGTGATAGCAAAGTCGTGTTCGTATTAGCAAAACGCCGTCAAATTATTTTCTGTTTTTACTTTGCTCTCTTTTTCTGTTTTCCCCCGCCAAGTAAAAATACTCAGTTGTCGTCACAATTGTAGAGGAAGCGATCTCCTCGTATTTAGTAGTAAAACTGGGAAGGTACATGTTTACAGATGCTTCTCTTGTGTTGGTAATTGCGACCATAAAGATAGTCCAACCAACAAAGGGTCGTTTCGACGGAACCAAAAATATATTTGTGTTGTTTTGATAATTTAAACACTTGCTTCTTACATCTGGCACTTCAACGTGTAACAGCCAAATTTTAATTTTATTTTCATTTTCAAATCTCAAAAGTGAAAGAAACGGTGAAACATAAGTGAAAGAAAATTTATATTGTTTTTTTAAGAAGAATTTATAGACTAATTTTTCTTAATTTTTATATTTTTTCAACTTCTGATTACTTCATAAAGAATTTAAATATACCGCGATGTAAAAATCTCGGACCTCCTCGACCGCCCTCGCGCCAACACTTTGAACCCATGCGAGATACGTCGAAATTTTTTGTATAGAGTCGAAGTTCCTTATTCGCGGTTCCTATATTCGCGGATTAAAAAATTGTGACCATTTCCCGTATTCACGGGTGAAAAATTCTGTATCTGCAAATCCAAAAGGAAATTGCAGGTATTGAAAATGTAAGAAAAACTATAATTTACTCATATCGTTACTAAAATGTTAATTCGGATTAGAAAAGTAAGGAAGTAGTCAATTTAAATCGAGCAACAACTTCCACATTATCAGGCTAAATTTTGCCAGCAGCCAGTTATGAATACCACATTTAAACAGATAGGTAGGAAAAATTTGTAAGAGGATAATGCAATTCAACTTTTCTTTTAGCAGTTTGTTAAATTCTTTATGTGTTGAGAAAGTAGAGCCACCAATAGATAGTAAAAATTTATTGCCTGGAAGGCGAATAGTGGATTTAGGACATGTACTAAAACAATATCCTAAAGTTGTGTTGCATTCCATCAAATGTACTACTGGCAAGATGGTTTGATATCAATAGAAGGGGGAGTAAAGGTGAAATGTCTATCGTTGCTATCAGGCCACTAAGGCCCGGTATTTCAGTGAGAGCTTAACCCAAATCATTTTAGTTAAATTTTGAGTTGGAGTTATTTTTTCGTTTAGGCGTATTTCAGTGACCGCTTTTGGTTTAACTAGTTTTTGTTGACTCAAAAACTTAACTCATAGTAGTTGACGAGTTAAACCAAAATTTTTTGAATTACTACTAGGGCGCTTGCGCTATCTTTTCGATGTTTGACGACCTCAACCGATTATCAGAGAACAAAAACATATTCAATTGGGCCATGGCCATAACCTTAAAAATTAAAGCACGGCAGTTGTCGGGATTACTGGATATTTATGAAAAATGTTAATATAAGAATGGGATATGCACGTTAGGTTACATAATAATCATTGGGATATGGAGGTTTAGGAATCAAATAAATCACAACAAGATTTATTCCAATACATTCATATCTCTAGATATTAGCGAAACAAAAGGTAAATAATAACTCTGCACATATATTTATACGTAAGCCAATGCACTACAAAACAATATGAATTTTCCAAAAATTGAAAGAAAAATCTAAACAAAATTAGGAATTACTTTCGCCACACAGGAAAATAGCTAGTAATGGCTCGTTGTTTCTTACAATCTATTTATGCTTTGATTGCCTTGTTACGAAGATTGTAAAGCAAATGGACTTGATGGGATGGTATATCATTTTCTGATGCCTATTGATACAGGTATTGAAAGAAGAAATAGCTTTTTGGTGCATGATGGTATTCGAATAAACTTTATCATCACTAGAAGAACCAGAATCTTTGTTTTTTGCCGGAGGTTTTCTCCACTTTCATTACAATATTGTTATCCGTTAAAAATATCTCATTATCTCGAGAAATCTTCAATTTCTTCCATTGTAAGTTGCATATTTTCATCGATTTTTGAGCTCAAATTTCTCATCTCCTTCATCTCTATTTGGAAGCCCTCCTGTTCCTTTTCTTGAACAAGTTTTTCTGCCAACAGTAAAAAAGTAATGTTATCATCTTCATCATCGGAAGGTTTTTGCTGAAGTTGCATAAAAGTGGTTTCCACGATTTCTTCATCAGCTCAACAGTAACGCGCTGCCATGCTTCGTCAAGAGAATAGACCACATCTCTAGTGTATCAGGAATGTCAGTTTCTGAATCAACAATTGCTTGGTGTAGCTTTTTTTGATAAAAGAGCTTAACAGCTTGAATGACATGTTGGTCCATGGGTTATATTAATGGCGTACAATTAGGAGGCATGTACATAACGGCTATTTGATTATCATCACTGACCAAATCTTTGAGATGTCCTGGAGCGTTATCTAGTATCAAAAGTGATTTTTGAGGTAGATTCATTTCATTGATGGCACAAATTCAGTATGAAGCCACTCATAGAAAATATCTTTTGTAATCCAGCATTTCTTTTGACCTTTATAACTAACTGGAATGAAAGCATTTCCAAAAGCTCTAGGCTTCTTTGTTTTCCCCAGTACAAGGAGTTTAAGTTTGTGACTGCCAGTGGCATTAGCACAGAGCATAAAAATTACTTTTTCTTTTCTAATCTTTCGTCTAGGAGCTGACCTCTCGTCACGATGCGCTAACGTAAAAAGAAACAAAAAATTTGTTAACCGAACAAATTAAAATTTCACAATTTGTTCTATCAATGATGAAGTCAACGCTAAAGATAGTTCGCAATCAAGCGATCAATTTTCACTTACCTTTGGCTCTTTCCTGCAGAAACCAGGTATACAAAGCTTTTTTTATTTCTAGATAGGAAACTCAGCTTTAGAGTTTTTTTGTTTCTTGGGCCGGAATTTAAAGATGCAACAAATTCCAATAATTTTGTCTTGTTCTTATGTATATCAGCTACCGTTGATTTTCCAACTCCGTATGTTTGTGCGACAAGTCGCATACTTTGTCCGAATTCAATTAGTTTTATTATTTTGCACTTTTGTTCCAAATTCAACTTATTATGTTTTCTTCTCGGCATTTCGACGAGTTGAAGTTGAACCAAAGAGTAAAGAGCTTATAAAGAGTCTTCTTTAACTTCTTTAAAGAAGTTCTTTACTCTTTAGTCTGACATGGAAGAGGCCGCCAGCCGAATATCGTATCACACGAACGTGCTTAACGATGTTTTGTCTACCCTACCAAATTAAAAGGACTGCTGTTTCAAGGTCATAAAATTTGGTTTCAAAATATCAAAGTAGCCTCCAGAAGCGTCGCCTCTTTATAAGTTCTTCACTCTTTGGCCAGGCGGTTGGTTCTTAGCGTCGTGTTGTTCTTAACGCCTCACCTGTGGAAATTCGAGCCCGTTGCGGTCACAATTTCAAAACAAACCTTTTAAATTGGTAGGTTGGGCATCTCTGTCGTAGAATCAGTTTTCTTCTTCGACCGTCGCCTCTTTATAAGTTTTTTACTCTTTGGTTGAACACACAGACTAAGCACTGAGAGCGCGTCAAAACAATTGCAGGCGTAGCACAGACATGCTTAATACACACGAACCATTCTTACGTAAAACGGTCAAAGAACACTTACAATTAACAATAAATAATAAATTTTATGGCGTTTGACGAGTCTATGCATGCAGTGTCCGGATTAACGAGGAGCGTCCGGACTATGACTGGATCTTCCCAATTTTCTCCATTTGAAAGAGAACGGGTGGAAATAAAAAAATTCGATGCGTAAAACTTATTGGTGGTGATTGCGATTGGGGTGGCGTTTTCCTGCGAAACTCGCGTCCTGCCGTGGATCTCCCTCATAGAAGAGTTAATAAATAGCGTATCTTCCCCGCCGTTAGAGGTACCGTGCCCAGGTAATTGCGTTTTATGTCAGCAATAAATAACGTGCCGGTGACACCACTATGCGCCATTAGGAGGCACCTTAACTTCGACAGTCCATTCATTAATTACCTGGGGATCCTGCATCGCGAACGACATCAATATGTCTGCGTGGAAAATAATTAAGCAAGCATTTGTCAGGCGTTTCCTGCGCATCATTTCTCTCGATAACATTTTTAGGACAAGTTGAAACGTCGCCCTCTTTGATGCCACTTTACGATGATAAACGACGGGCCGCGTTTGTCAGTGCTCAGCGACATCCGGCGAACCGGCTCAAAGGCCCAAGCTAATAAGGGTCCTCGGTAACTAGTGTTGACTCTAAATATTTTATTTGTTCAATGTAAATATTTAGATGCTGCGTGTGTAGTTTTATTAGGCGAGAACCGTTGTTCAAAGGACCGTATCGAAGTCTCCGCCTACTCTACGTCCACGTTCGAACGGCTGAAAGGACGTCGAGACAGTGGCGGAGCAGCGTCGAGAACTCCCCAAAGTCATACTTTCGTCCTGCGATTTTTTCGAATTTGACTCCTGTTGTACTGAAAACGGGGAAGTTGTGGGGAAAATTATGATTTAAAAAATTAAAATGATTGGGAGGGAGTTAAAAAATAAATTGAGGCTGCAGAGGGAAAAAGTGAGGTTTGTCAAAAATTTTGGCGCCTCCGTGTCGTTGAACAAAAAACGAAGCAACACAGCACGTGTTGAGTACATCTCTATTATTACTCCTCTGGTCTTTGAGCGCCGCCGGAAATTTTTATTTTTGTTAAACGCGTCTCTCGTGTCTCTTTCCCAAAACCTCCTTCGTCTATTGACAAATATATTAATCCATCCGAAAAAAAGTGTCCAAGCTGAATAAGCAGAATTCTCATTGAAGCGTTCCCGATTGCTATTATTAAAACTTTGAATAAAACAGTTTTCGAATGAGAATTGGTCGCGCGTTATCTCTCGTGTAGCAGTGGTAGAGCAACTTGGCGGAGACAAAACGAACAGTGATTTCCCTAAAACTCAATTAACGAGTCATCTTACTAAATGAAAAGTGATTGAACGTGTCACTGCAATCAAGGAAACAATTCGGTGTGCTATTAAAAGTAACGATTGAGATGGAAATTGCTCCGGCTGGTCCGCAGAGATAAACAGAGTCGAGTGGGCCCGGAGATAGACCTGCGGGTCGGGCGAGGCTCGGACCCCTCGGAGCCGCTTGTGTTCACAATTAATCAAAAGAGAATTGACGGAATGGGTTTTAATTACTTTGCAAAAGCATCCGCCATCGGCTTACACCACTCGACGACCGGACGGGAAGAGACGAGGACCTTTGTTGGACCGACTCCATCCCAGGAACGGATTAAAACGACGCCAAGGAGAAAACGCGGAAATGCAACGAACTTCGCCCCCAACACAAGAAACCCACCATTCGTCTGTGGCGGTTTCAAACCTAATCAATGGGGATCTCTGGTAGAGAAAATCAACTAAAAGCGAGTAAACAACGACGAGAATTGAGAAACACAATAGAAGAAATTCTTAAAAACTTTTGAATCAAAACCTAATCAGTCCAGATCTTCCGCAGAAGGCCACAAAGCAATCACGAGAATTGAGGAATGTAATAAAGAAAGCCAAAAATTTTGAAAAAGTTTTTTTTGTTAGAAGACTATTAAGTCCTTACGTTATGAGAGGATGAAGCGTTCTTCCTGATATTGTCTAAGGAAAATTTCTGAACTTAGTAACAAAATTTTACGGACCAGAAAAGTGCTTTTTTGCAGGAAAAGAGCAGTGACCCCCACATCAATAAACTCTGCTTCAGAAATATTTTTTTAATTTTGAATCTAATTCTAAAAGTTAGAAAGCTTTGGGAGGAAATTATTTAGCAGCTTTTCAGCAGGACTATGAATTTCCACCAAGGTTCACAATTTTTTTATTTGAATATTTTAAAAATTTGAATCAAGAAAACAGAATTTTTAAATGTTAATTTTGGTCCCACTTTTAGAAATAAGAAAGCCTAAAATTTTCCACACCCAATAACATTTTGGGTACGTATAGCCAGATCTCGTTTTAGAAAGTGAGATTGTGGCCTGTTGAATTAGGTTGAAACTAAATTTCTAACAAAGAACTGCTTGGTGTCAGGCGGATCTGGAGTTAGCTTTTTAAATCCTCATGTTATGGTTTATGACTTGTCGATGTTTTTTCGAAAACACTTCTTCGTTATCGATATCGTGCGCATCATTGACCTTAATGTCGTTTCCGCGTATAAAACACTAATGCGTTTCCATCAGCAGAAAAAATCCCAGCTACCGGCCTTTAAAACTGTATCCTAATCGAACTCATTAAGCCAATCTCTAATATCGGATATTTCTAATGGAAACAACGTTTTAACAGAATTATTCACATAACGCTAAACCGTTACACAACCTTTTTCTGTCGCATATAAAACGCGATCCTCTCCGAGCACTGATTAACATTCGCTACCATGTAATTCATTTCGGTCTAAAAGGATGCCGGACTTAAAACTAAAACCGTGTTACTTGCCCGAACCAGGTATCGCTTAAATATGTTCATTAGCGATGTCTCATCACTTTGTCGCACCAAATTGTACAAAACTTTTCTTGTTGGCGCCGGATTCCTCTAATTTTATGACAGACGCTGACATTTATGACGATGCAACACCAACAAATTTTAGTGTTGTTCGATCAAAAAACTTTCAATACGGAAACTGCAGAGTAAGGTACAATTAAGTGCTCGCGGAAAGAATAGAACAGTCCAAGGAAGATTTATTGTTATTGATCGATAACGTTCCGGACGAAGCCGGCAAATTATGGAAAAAATCCCAAATCGTACAGAAATTAAGGTTAATAACACTACAAAAAATCGCTACAACTAGCAGTAGTGTAGTGTTAACCGGGCAATTTTTTTTCAAATCAGGGGTGCAACCCATAGCGTACTTGCAAATTCGGAAAAATAATTCGATTTGTTAGAAAAGTAAATCGCGTATAAGTAACTGTCAGGGTCGGAGCGATGCTTCGCTAGGTGACGTCTGACGTCAGTCCAATCACAGCGCGTTCTGGGTCACGTGATCACGCGATTTAAGCCAAGTAAATGGAAGTATCTTTTGATAATTTCGCGACAAATCTGGATGTTTTCTTTTGCAGACGTGGCGGGGGCGACGAGTTCGGAACCGGAGGTCTGCGGGACGTTAGATATTAGAATAAATTGGCTGCTACAGCAGTGATACATTCTGATAACATGACAAAGCACTACGTCATATTTGCGCAGGAGACGTCATGAAATATATTTTTCGAGACTTGTATTATATATTTCCATATTGTAGAACATAAATATATAAATACGCAGGTATACATTTGTGAACCGGAGACTTTATGGGCCCTCGGCTGCATTAAATTGTCTAAAGCCGCGGGGGATTTGCGATGTTTTAAATCTCGCCTTTATTTTAAGTGAAAATACGACCGTTGCGAGCTCTTCCTCGCATACAATATGCCGCTAACGTTAATATCTAACCGTGTAAACTAGTCCTTATATCGGCACAACGGACGCGCATACAAACAAAAACACAACACTCGGAGTATGCAAGAGTTACGTCTGGCGTATCGCTAAGAAATAGCCGGCTAAGTATGTTGTACCGGGTGTATAATGAAAAAATTACAGAACCATAACTTTAACAGCAAGAGAATCAGACAGTTTTATTAACACAACGAGAACCTGCCGCAAGTTCACCACATGTAAGACGAGAAGGGCATCTCCTAAAGTCAGGAAGGTTGCTTTGGTCACGACTTTCGGTCGCTATCACAAAATCTCCCCCGACCGCCAATAAAGACTTCTAGAACAATTGTAATTGTTGAAAAAATTAAGGAAACGAAAATAATTCTAGAAGCGTTGAAATTCAATGAAGAGCTAGCTCAGCATGAGTATTGATGTTGCCATCAAGCGGTATTTTGTTCCCGAGTTTGTCGTAGTAATGGTTCCCGTATTTAAACGTAAGGTAACAAGAGAGGAGCTTAGCAACAATGGCTGCGTACTTCACCTTAATTAGAATTCTCTCATATGGTAATAGCTGATGAAAGTTTAATTTCGCGTCGCTTGCGGCCTCGTAATTAGAACTCGCAAACACCCAGGATTCAATAGCGGCAGCCTACCTCATTGTGCAAAGATCTGCGTCGCTGCTAATTATCCCGCGTGAGTGTTGAACATAAACGACAAGATTAAGTCTATTAGGCGTCCTAACTCGCGCAATTTGCATGTGCTCGCCGACGAACAGATGACTCTCACTACAGGCTTAACACAGCATGTATCATACGAGCCACGGGGATTTCGGGAATCTTCACGAACACATCTTTAGGGCTTCCTAATTAAACGCTTAGAGTGCGAGATGTGTCGCTGGGTTAGAAGCGAGGACCTTCCGGTTATCGGGAATCGACTCGCAAGAGAAAACGATAATTGGAAAAGTTCCGAGTCTCCAAACCAGCACCACAATCATGAGAATAGAAGCAAACAGAATTGAGAAAAGAAGAGGAGAGAATTTGAGTCGTCGAGTTGGCAGAAAATTTCTTCTTTAATTTGTTGATAAATACCAGTTCTTTTGATTTTTTTACCACAAATTACTTTAAGTAGTAGCGTATTATAGCAGAAGTCTAAATTCTTACAATAAACCTTTAAAAAGACGCAGAGGTTTTGATACTCTTTTTCACCAGCTTTGTTATTTTTTCCATAAACCAAACGTGGTCTTTAGACGGAAAATTTGTTTAAGGAGTCACAGACTTTATGGGTGAATTATCTGGAGCTCACGATGAGTCACAAGGTAGTGTAAAGACAATAGAGCATTCTGTTTCTAAGTAAGAAGAGAAATTGAATTTTTTAATTGCGAATATTAAAAAAACATAACCAAAGAAGTAGCGGAAAAAGTCCAAATTAAAGAATGCAATCCCGGGATCCCGAAATTCCGGAGTCCCTGTTAAAAACGCGCAATTCGGGATCCCGAAAATCAACGAGCGCTGATTTCTAAATTTTTTGCGCTGTTGTGATAGCTGCTGGAAGTCAGACTGCATTCTTTAGGGCCTGTACTGATTGTTGTGTCAAATGAGTCAGTGAGTGTACTTATTAAGTTAAATTCAATGATGGCCGATAATAGCAAGTATATTATTCATCCGAAAAAGAATGACGATAATAAATTGATGTGGCGTCACTTCTTTATTTCTGAAAATAAAAAAACTGCGAAATGTAAACTTTGTAAGAAAATTATAAATATTAAAGGAGGCTCTATTAAAGGTCATGTACATTATAATTCTCAACATTCACAGTCACTAGCACAAAATACCCAGGCATCATCTTCTACAAGCTCAGACACTGACAGTAAGATCAGCAACGTCGAACCAGAGACATCTGCACCAAAAAAAAAAAGAACTATTATGGAATATTTTGTTTCCACTGATGAGAGTTCTTTGGATGTCGTAATTGCTCGTATGACTTCCTTAGACGGATTACCATTTAGAGTATTTATCACTTCTAACGATTAGAGACTAGCAATGCAAGCAAGGATTGAGTAGCATACCAAATTCGACAAACACTGTTCGTAGCAAAGTGATAGTTTATATTAAGGAAATTGTAAATTTTTATATTCAAGAATTACAAGCACTTAGAAAAAAGGGACAATATTTCTCTTTGACGCTTGACGAATAAACTTCAGTTGCAAATCAGAGGTTTATGTAGATAAATGTTCATAGGTTAAACTCAAATTTCAATATTAAGATCTGGAATATAGGGCTAACATGAATAAGAGGTTCAATGCCAGCTGAAGAATGTGTAGAGATACTCAATCACAGATTACAAAAATTCAATTTATCTATAAATAGTGATGTAGTAGGTGTTACAATGGACGGAGCAAGTGTTATGAAAAAGTTTGGAAAACTGATAAAACTAAATCACCAATGATGCATTGCTCATGCTATTCACCTTGCTATTATTGATGTTCCTTATAAAAGGCAACCTACAGAAGAGATTGAAGAAATTGACATTTCAGATATGGAGCTAGATATGGAAGGAGCTAGTGAGAGAAATTTTAATGACAGTGGTGTGAATTAGGATTCATGGAAGTGGAAAATGATATAACTCAACTTACCAACAATCATAGTATTTATCTTTTAGTACATAAGGTGAGAAAAATTGTTAAAATGTTTCGGAGATCTCCTACAAAAAATCCTATTTTGCAGAATTATGTAACTGCAAAATATGATAAGGAATTATCTTTGATCCTAGACTGTAAAACCAGATGGAATAGCCTCCTTACCATGTTGGAGCAATTTCTTTGTCTAAAGGATTGTAAACAGAAGGCGCTGATTGATTTAGGAAATCCAATCGTCATCTCCGATACTGCATTTGAAATTCTGAGAATAATGGTTCAGTGTTTTGAACCAGTTAAGCTTGCAGTAGAAGTGATTTGCAGAAGAGATTCGAATATGTGCACTGCTGATGCTACTTTAAAGTTTTTATTGCAGGAACTTGATAAATTAGATACGAACCTAAGTAAAGAATTTTTCTAAACTTGAAAAGACGTATACATGAGCGTCGAACAATTGATTCTGGTGTAAATACATAGTTATCTTCATACTCCAAACCAGGAGAAATCTCCAGGCGACAATTTTTTTGATTTACCTGATTTTGACTCAATAGCTAGTTTTGTTTGTGATTCAATAACTACTTGGCCAATGAAAAGCATTAGTCCTTTGTGCGTGGATATAGAACTAGAAACTGATTACGAGGAGGAAGATATTGTACCCCTTTCGCCATTAAATAAAAAAAAACCTTTGGGGCAAAATCTTGATTAAGCAATTGTAGGAGCATTAAAACCCCAAAAAACTAAAAAGCGATCTCTACAAGATAATCTTAGCACTATAAAAAAGGAAATGATTCTTTATGAAAACGGAGGTACACGAGGTTCGCATCTGCAGCAATGTTATGAGTCTCTTTTGACCATACCACCGGCAAGCGTAGGATCTGAGAGAGCCTTTTCTTCAGCGTCATATTTGGCAACAAAAATAAGATTAGGATTCGGTGACTCTACTTTAGATACCTTAATCTGTTTGAAAGAATCTTTTCGTAGAAAATAGTACGCGTAACGTACTTTTATTATTTTGAGTTCCTCGAGTTACTTTGTTTGTCTTCTAGAGTTTAGTTTATGTTATTTTTTTAAATTTTTATTTTCAAATTCATGTTTTACTGTGTAAGAAGAAATTTCTATTCAAAGTACTATTTCATTAAAGCATATTATACTTTTTTTGTTAACTGAAAATCCCGTTTTTTCGCGATTTGATCTCGGGATTAAAATTTCTGATCCTGAAATATAATCCCGATCCTAAAATTTGCATTTCCTAGTCCCAATATCAATTTTTCTTCAAAAATTCTGTAGTTGAGGTACAACTTCATATTATTTGCTTCACATTTCTTTACGGAACTATTCCTAATTTTGTATAACAGAAAAATTATTTTTTAATACTTATCATCTATTAGTGGTGCCTTTCTTTTTCCTTGGTCGCTGTTCTTCGTTACTAACTATATTTATCAATGTTTAAAGCAGAAATTGACTACATGCGTACATTGCATTTTTGGTGGAGGCGCCGGGTGAATAACTTCGTTCACCAAACAATTCTCTTGGAATTTCAGATAAAGTTTCAGGCAAATTTGGTAAATTTCACAGTACCTTGAATCGTAATTCAAAAATTGTTAAAGCTAAAATCTCGTCAATGTTTACAATTTTTGTAAAACCACAAAAGATGTTAGAATTTAATATCGGGGACATCCGTTTATAATATTTCTTTCACACCCAATATTTTCCGCTTTTCATGAGTTATTTGTAAGGATAATTAGTGAACTTAAGCGGTACCTTGTGGTACGATGCATGTCTTAGAATCGCAAATCGACGGAATGATCAAAGTCGTTAGAAGCGCAGCCAATCTTCGGCCATTGACTGCAGCAATTAGGTGTTATCTTTTACGAATGTATGAAACCTTAACGTTTTTTTTCTTTCGCTCCTTGAGCGATATCTTTGTCTGGTTGCTTGAAATCGAGCTGCGCTCAAGGGAATCCGGGAGGAGGGAACGAGAAATGCTTGTCTAACGAGACGTATCACACGAAAAGTAACAAAACACTTTGGATCGTTTAAAAAATGCACCTAATTATTTACATGTGGAAGTGCGTCGTCTCGGCAGATGTTCCTTCCTCCTTGCAGTTTTCCTCTTCAATGGTTTTTATTTTTAGTCCACGAACCGAATGACAGAAATAATTGTATCTGACTGAGAGAAACTCGTCATTTCGGCGAGTAATATTTTTTTATCGCGTTTCTAAAACGGGAAAGACCTCTAGAATAAAATAAACCGACTATGCAGCCGTTGTTTGACAGCCGCGTCAACCGTGAAAACGCTCCCCAATTAGCCGAGTGAGATATGTGCTATGAGGCGTCCTGGACGGAATGCGGCGCCCTGCACACATGTCTGCACATGTTCTACTAACTGCATTTATTATCAGCGATTAATTATGACCGCCGTCGGGGCCCGTCATACGTCACGATGCTCGGTCCCCGATCTTCCGATGAATGTTTCATGTTCAAGCTTAAAAACTAACGTCTAGAATGGGGAGTCCGCTGATGATGTTGTCATCGGCTGTCAGACGAGACCAATTTAGCCCTATAAGGACGCGACCCGCCAGAATAATGAAGACGCAAAACTTCTTTTATATCGATCTATATGCAGCGATTTATGGAGGCGGTTTTTGCGGCGGGCCCACAGGCGCCCCTGACCGCCACTAATTCTCCGGCCGCTCCTCGCTCCATTCCGAGAAAGCGAGCTTTCAGCAAATTGGAGGACAAACGACTAATTTGACCTCCACCTGGCCCACCGCTTCCGGAAACGATCCACCACGACCTGGACATCTGATCAAAATCAAAGACACTAGAAAACGAAAAATTTGCGTTCAATCCGATTTGAAGAAAATCGATAGAGAAAATTATTAGCTCCTTCCCTTTCTCTTTTTCCTTCTTTGGTTTCGACCTAAAATCGATTAGCGGAAAAAAGTTTAAAAAATAGATGAATAATTTTTTTTTAAACAGTGAACCAAAGACAAGAGGCTTAAAAAAAATTTAGCAAAAGACAAGAAAAATTTCAGTAGATCTTGCTACAATTATTTTTGAAACTTGCGAAGTAGATTTTGGAATTCTTTTTTAACTCTTTTAAAATATTAAAAAAATAAAAACAACAGTGCCGCTGAATTTGAATCAGAAAGAGGCGATCTTTGTCAATCTGCAATTGTTACCGGTAAAGAAATTTCCTGACAGATCGAGAGATGAAATAGAAAAGATTGCAGATCTCTTCCACGAATGGTATCTGATCCCTCCTATTGACCGCATTTAGCTCCACGAGACTTTCAATTCTTGCCTACTCGGAAAAATTTAGCGATATGATCAAGATGATGGAAAACAAGGCAACAAAGAAGAAGAATCACTGATCAAGTCGTGCCGATTCGAGAGACATGATCGCCACTCTCTCTTGTATAAGACATTACTACTTCAGAAGTGAGATTAGATGGCGGTGATTCTTTGACTCCGTTACTTACTTTCGCGATCTTCACCTATCTTTGACCTCTGTTCTTGGTCTTCGGGAGTGTTTGGCTGTCAACGTTTTAATGATGGCGATTGGTGCAAATACCATCGAGTAAATGGCGCGTTCGGCTCCGTTTATTAAGTTTATAACGCAAAAAATTGTCAAACCGTTTACAACACTACCATAAAAATTTATCACCACTTAGCGAGGAGTTCCATAAACGTTTCACTTGACTCACGTTGTTGTGAATACCTTTGCAGACGCCCTGTTGAGATCTTATATTCGCCGGCTCCTATAATCATAAAAGAATAAAGCGGTGTCTATGCGCTTTATCTGGTCTCATTAGATTTGTTGTTGGGTGGGAAAGACATTGTAAAATTTTTAGGAGAGCACGACGTTCCGGTAAAACTCTTGCCGGTTTTTGATGCATCGTGTTGGCCGGACCAAATCGGTACCCGCGACCGGTGGTCCGTTCCGAGATTTGTACCATGGGTATTGTCAGCGCGCATTCTGAAGTTGACGTCGCGGACCGCACCGTCTGCATTCGGTTTCTTCGCCGACCACATTGGGAATTTCAAATAAAACAATCAAATAAATAATGAACGATTTACTTTATTGCAGCGTCAACACACGACTGGGTAAATTGGAAATATAAATACACTGTTAAGACTGCGTCATGATATGTCTGCTGGAAAAAATATTCGTGTGTGTATGTGTGTGTGATGGTGAAATTTTATAATACACAAATGAATGAAATACTATTAAAGTTAGTAACTTCCACGTATGTACTTTTGCTTTTTCGGATATTGTTCTTAATATTAAACATTATAATAACAAATATTTGCTTACGTTTCTACACTAATTACATACATAGTTACAAGTTTTTAAACTGCTGCGGATCCGCAGTTATTTACATGATGAACTAAGGCGAAAGTCCTGGCGCCGAAACTAAGGAACCAAAAGGTATATATCACATTGACTGTACAGCACACTACGGGTAATTGCGTCCGTTATTGTCCACATTGGTCATTGCCGAGGTAGATCAGGGCCACGAGCCCGCAATAGGTCAAGCTTTATTCAACGCCACCGGTTTCAGCGGCGTTTCAGAACCCGACGAAAGCGACGACGTCGACGACGGCGATAACCTCGACGAACTAGTGGTCAATCCCAACGGCACCCCGCTACTCGCCATCGAAGTAGCAGCGGCCAAACTAGCTTTGGTTAAAACGGAACTGAGAGAAGAAGGTATCGACTGTCCAGCTCCACCACTCGAATTTTGGTGAGCAACCAGGTTCGCCCCCAAAGTCCTCGAGTAAGTTTCCAACAACGAAGCATCCCCACTACTCCCTCCAGCCCCCGTCAATTGCGGCCCGTACAAACTCCTATAGAAATCATGCGGACGCGCATAAGGAGTCGTATGGAGACCCGGAGGCGGTAATCGTCCGGCGAGCGACGGCACTAACCTTCCGGCGGCCTGCGAATATAGCGAAGAAGCCGTCGATTGTGGCGGTCCGTCGCTCTCTTTACTCGCCATGTCCGCCAATGACCAAATTCGCGGTTTCGAGGTAACCGAAGCGGATTGTGGGGGTGATCCCGAGGATCGGGGAGGTAAAAACGCGGGATGTGGAGGTCGTTCGTAACATTCGGGACTGTCGGGACCGCTGTCGGGTCGAGATTCGCTCCATTCGCTGGCGGTGTCGGGAGCTAAACGGGAATGTGGCTGTCTGTCGCCGTCTTCGCTGGAAGCTGTTCCGGAATCTTTGGAATCTGTGGACAAGTTATGTTGGTAACGTTTTGGGTTTGGTTTAAGTGGTCGTGGTCGTTTACCTAATAGGTCTTTGCCGTCGGTACTTTTGTGGTCGTCGTCGTCGTTGTTGTTGTCTTCGTCTTCGACGCGATTTCGGGGCTCCCACGTCATTTTGTTCTCTTTTTTGAGGCGTCGACGTGCGTTGGCGAACCACGTCGATACTTGGGTTAACGTCATTTTGGTGATGATGGCCAACATGATCTTCTCGCCTTTGGTCGGGTACGGGTTCTTCTTGTGCTCGTTGAGCCACGCCTTCAAAGTGCTGGTGGTTTCGCGGGTGGCGTTTTTCCGACGGGCACCATTGAGGTCCATGCCGTATCTGAAACAGAAGAAACAAATTATAAAAAACTTTGACTTGGTCTCTACCACCGCGGCAAAAAAAATGGTTAGCATAGATCCAAACCACCAAGAACAATTGGAGGTTTAATTGCGGAAGGGAAAAGGGAATTCCAACATCCCCACAGATGATAGAGAAAACTAATCCGGAGTAAGACCTTTAAAGTTTTCTTGATGCCAGCGTGATGTCTTGTGAATCAGAACTCTTGGCACTAGCTATTCCAAAATAAGTTTAGGCTTTGCAATTTTTGATATTTGTGGCACCAAAGTCACTAAAAGAGAGTCCTACATGATGCAGATGCTAGAGAGCTGCAAATGCTAAAAACTAATCCGGGATAAGACTTTTAAAGTTTTCTTGATGCCAGCGTGATGTCTTGGGAATAACTCTTAGCACTAGCTATTGCAGAATAAGTTTAGGTTTCAGCATTTTTAATATTTGTGGCACCAAAACCACCAAGAGCTATTGGATGTTAAATTTCCAAAAAGCAAAAGAAATTTTTACATCCAAGCAGATGCAAATCCAGAAAGCTAAACCGGAATAAGACCTTTAAGGTTCTCTTGATGCCAACGTGATGTCTTGGGAATCAGAATTCTTAGCACTAGCTATTCCAGAACGGGTTCAATCTTCAGTAGTTTTCATGTATGGTTTCCACTAGCCCAAATTACTCTCCTCACTCTTGTTTCTCGTCCATAACTTATTTTTATAAGTACTTAACGATCCCATAAAAGTGGTTATAGGTCATTAACCCTATAATCAAAAGAAACTCGTGTTTTTGCTCTACGATCCTCGAACTGATACCTAGTTGGGTAAGATGTATTTGAGAAATCTACAGATTTAATTAAATTGTGGTTTCCTCTATCAGATTTCTGCCACGACTGGTGATGGATCGATGTCTGTCCCGGAATTAATTATGGTGATTGCTCCGCAAATTCGTCTAGTCTCCAACACCTCGGCTCTTGCCTTCTCGGGTACGGGTCGTACCCGCCACATCGAATATCATTGGTGGCTGCTGTCACTCACCCCTTTCCATCCCGACGATGGCTGCCAACGTCGATGCAAATCGCCGGTGATGCATCGATATTTAATTGCGTTTTTTTCCTTTTTTCCCTTCGGAAATTTTCCAGCGCTCTGGATAATCCGTCACGGAGGGCGGATGTGTATGTAAATGTTGTCCAGCCGAAGAGGCAGATGGGTTCGTATGTTTATTCGTGTATGAAAGCGCGGTTCGGATTGCACCTGGCGGCGATTCACGGGTCTCGTTAACAGCAAACCGGCTTATCGGTGAGCTGATCGGCCTTATCGAGACCATCTCCAAAGAGGATATTTAACATTGCCTTATAATACACTACGTGTCGCTGCTGATTGTCATTGCTCTGTTGTTCAACCTGTTTTTCTTGCAAACTCCACGACACAGCTACTTGGTGATTTTTTCCCTTCACGACCATTAGTTCAAACGTAACTGGAGGACGAAATCGAGTTCTTTGATCGATAGTTGGGAGACGGTAGCCCACATTTCTACCTAGCTAACATACATTAAAATCGAGCAAGCAGTTGCGGGTTCCATTAAACGATTAAGCCGCTCGGGTTTATCAGCGATTTATGTCTACACTAGCGGTAATCCCTGAGTTGCACGGCGTCTAACTAGAATCAATCACGTACGCAATAACATTAAATCTGCATGCCGGTCGTGGGCCATGAGTCACTGCTAATAGACATTCTACATGCGCGACCGCGATGGCTTTCTGTAAGGAGAAGAATCGGCTTGTTTTTAACTAGTTAACGGTGCGACAATAGCGTGTAATTGGTCACTCTTCCGTCCACGTGCGAGGCCATCGCCACCACTTTCTGGACACCATATAGGAACACCGTCATTGATCGATCGAAAACGTAGGAACTACCAGGAAATGACACACGAGCACTTCCGAAACGGTAGTTACGCATAACAAACAGGACCTACGAGGACCAAGACATCAATAAAATTGTTTGATATTCGCTGCGGGTTACGAAGAGAACGAGTATCGTAAATTTGAAAGTCGAAATAAAGGTGTAAGACAAATAACTTCTCCCATCTGCCATGGTGCAGTCAGCGATGGTTGCTGAAGGGTCGTATTGGCAAAACTGATAAACTCAATAGAGGCAAATGGTAGAAGCAGTGGCCCAATTCCTTATCGTCTTCTATTTATCTATTTTAGTTCTTCATAAATTTCCAGTTTCAACTACAACATAATCGAGTTCTTATTTTTTCTTCCTGTCACGTCCCGGCTCATTTTAATGTAGCAAATGTGGTAGAAGAGTTTTCCTTGTCCGAGATTTTAGCCTTTGGACTAAAAACATTTGTTTCGTCCCATTTTCCAATTGTTCCCTTGCTTTGACTCGGAGGAGTGAGATAAACAAAATACCGAATCTCCACGACCCACTAAAGTGTTAGTGGCGTCGTCCTAGAGGAGAGTCGAGTTTGGTTCCTTGCACCTCTAAGACGAGTGGATTCGCGTTTATGAACATTTGCGGGTGCATTCCCTTTGTTGTTGTTTTTTCGTTAGTGGTCGCAGTGCCATCTAAGCTGACCAAACTCCGCGGCGAGGTAAGTCCAGTCAAACTTTCCTTGTGTCCGTTACAAATCTCCTTTGGCATTTCTCAGCATTTGTCGCTGATCAACATCTCCTTCAAGCAACACATTCGGCCTCTCCGATGTTGTAATTTTCAAAATTTATAATTACAGTCCGCTATAGATTTGAAAATTTTCGTACGCCAAAAGTGTGATCCTCTTTGAACTGGATCGCATATTCTTCGGTCATTCGTAGCCATATAACTTTTCTACATTAAAAACGTTCTAGTTAACATTTCTATCACTAAAAGAAATTTTAGCCCGATCCAAAAAAGTTTTCGATAAAAATTATTCCTAAGGACGAGAGCCACTGAAAGACTACTGAAGGAAATTCAGTAAGATTCGATACGTTTATTCATATTCAGAACTGGGATTGTTGCACCAAATTTCAGAACGATTCGATCAATTTGGACTAAAACCTTACTGCAACGAAACTGCCCCTCGAACAGCGAAGCCGGTTGTTTGAGGGTAGAATGAAACCTTATAGGTGGAGAGTGGGGAACGATGGACTTTTTAATAAAACAGGCGTGACTGCCCTGACGGAGTTGAAAATTTGTCGTAATCTCCCCCGTCGCGGGAGTCTTCGGCTCACAAAAGGTGTCACCGGCAACAGACGACACGGCCTGTTAAAATGACGTCGAGTATGAATAAAGGGCGTCGCAATCCGGCAATATCACCGCGACATCCGCGGGGATCTGCAGACAGGTAATCGATGCGTTGTCCAACACGACATTCGCATTTCACAGTCGAAAGATCCGCGTGTTTTATTCATGTGTGCAAACTACTGCAAGTTTTAAAACCTGCATGCACCGCCGCCATCCAGCCTCAATTCTGCATCCACCCACGAAATAATGCACGCTTTAACACATCGTCTGCCATCATCCCTCTTAAACGTTACAATCGAAAATCGCGTTGCATTAATGATGGCGGTGTCAGTTGGATGCGATGGCAAAAGTGCATCATCGTGGGGGTCGGTCAACGGTTAATTTGCGAAGGTACCGAAGATGCACCTTGCGGGACGCGCGGTAGAGGGTCGTGCGCGCATGGCGGCGCCGCGTCGCGACGCTCATTGGCACTCTCCGGAGCGGAAGCGATCCGCATGGCGCACTCCGATTAGCAATTGCTATGGAAACAAACTGATAATGCGATCAGGGTGCGACGAAACCTGGCGTGCCACTCACTGATTTTTTAAATCATCCCTCTCGTTGTGCATTTTAAAACGGGATAGCTGGGAGCGTCATTTGCGTCTCTGCAAACATCACGCTCGCCGGGGCTCATCAGATTGAAATGTTCCGCACGGATGCGTCGCTTCGCTGATAAACTGACAGCTTTATTAATTTCCCATCTATAACCCTCCCCTGTTTTTGTGGCACGGTGTCTGTCTCTTGTTTGCTGCGAAAAATAATCAAATGCCACCGTGTTTTTCGATACGCCCCCCCGACGCTTGTTGGCTCAAATCATAGACGGCTGGGTCTCTAAGGTAAGGCACTAGGGACGACCAAAGTACTTTTTCAATTCTATTGGTTTTTCATAAAGAAATGCTACGATTTTGTCGATTGAAACTGTAAATGCGAAGATTTAACTAGAAGATAATTTGCAGAAAGGATAAAATTTAATTTTGTTACAAACTGAACTCCGTAACACAAGACAATATTTTTGAAGTAACGCCTCCAATTTTTTGGTAAACACCTAAACTCTGAAAATTTCTATTTTATTTAAATTCAGATTTTTTTCAAATTTCAGTGGTACTGTAATGGAACAGAATTACGTTCAACTTTTTAAAATTGAAGCACCACATCAATTTTTCGTCACTGTTGTAAGTGTAAAACTAGCCAGTGATTGCTCGCTCGGTTTCAGTAATTTCCCATAATTATGGCAAAAAAAATTCTGTTTTTCAAATTTATAAGAAAATTTTGCTGTATAAATAAAAATTTGTATCTACAACCAGGAAGGTCAAATATGGCCGAACGGCCACAATTTTGGTATTTTACGGAATTTTTTAGTATGAATAACAATTTTCGATTATCGACCTATAATTTTTTTTCAAAATAAAAAAACTTTAATGTTGCTGATTTTATCGTCACTTCCTTGATTTTTTTCTATTATGGCTAGAGTTTTATGACCGCCGCCGGATTTCAGGAAAGTATCAATTGAGACAAATAAAATTGGCCCAGGGGAAGTGTTACTAAATCGGTCGACACTAAAAAAACATTTGGCGCCATTGTTTGACACTAAGAACAAGAAAACACCTACTCGAAACTAGCAATAATTTAAAAAATAATTTCCAACTTCCGGTTCTGCTGCAGAAAGTTAGGATCTCGATTCCAAGAACTTTAGACCCAAGTTAATAGATTTCCCTTTATAAATTGTTTCAAGTAACTCAACACTACGGCTGGTAAGTATCGTTTTACAAAAATAAAATCTGAAATATTTACATGAAACCTGCCAGTAATTATGTTGGGTCAAAAACTGATGGTTTTGGTAAAATTTATGGATACAACGGACAGGATGATTTGCGGCACACTCAAAGTGACCATAAACACATCTCTAATTGTACAGCGACAAAATAAATGTTAGTCGAAACCCTGTGAAGGAATGTTAAACAAGTGGATTCTCGAGCTACCCAGCAAAGAATGATAAGACGAGCAATTTGAAGATGCTGGTTTCACTTGTTTATGCGACCTTCGAAACCCACGAAATTTTCCAACACCTTCGGGTGTTTTAGTTGTTTTTTTGTGACTCGTTATTAATGCTCTTTAACCTTACCTAAATTGCCCAATAAAATTTGTTGGGTTGACCACGTATTTTATTAATTTCGTGGCAAATCCTAGTTTATGGCTCTCAATAATTTACTACTGACAACAATAAAAACTTTCATTTGACAACTTGTAATGTCATCTTGATAGGACAACCGTAGGTAGATTGATCATTAATTCAAAGAATTGATTCCTCTGTACGTTTTCCTTTCAAAACTTTGTGGTCGAAATCGCTAATTTATTCTCAACCATCAAAAGAAACTTCAGCAAAACTTTCATTAGCTTCCAACATAACGTTTTGCGGTTTCTAACCGACGAGTTAATGTTGGAATTATTCCAGGACCCGCCACCAACAAATACGTTGATGGATAGGTGCTACTCGAACATCAAAGAGTTCGTTGTTAAAAACTCGTTACAAGCTTCCTTATCGCTAAATTTAACCCGTCGAACAATTAGGGCCGACGGAAAACTCGCGACCTCCTGGCGCATAACGACGAGACCGCGCGAGGTGTTTTATTACTGCAGACAATCGGATTACGGACGCGACGATTGTGGAAATCGCATGTAAAAAGCAATAACAAAACAAGAGCGAAGAAACGTTTCGGTAAATATATTGAACTCATCAACAACACGCGAACGAAGAACCTAAAAATCGGAATTAGAGTAAAAACCGACGTTTTGACGCGACATACTCGTCTCGTTGGATAACCTCGGAAGCGATCCATTGAGGATCGCAGTTAATGCGAATTTCAATTAGTATCTAACGAGAGATAAGGTCGATGTGTGTGGCGGCGGTTTCCAGAATTATTGGCAAATAATTGTACAATTAGCGATTTCTAGGTTATCGATGGATCAAATTCCGGGAATTAAATCAAAAGATTTTCAGGTTTCAAAGGGTGAATCGTTTGAAATTGAAGATTGCATTTCAATTAAAAAAGTCTAATCTGATGTTTTATTCAATAGATCGGGCGAAGTGCCCTAGGGATTAGTGGAGGCGACTATCAAATGACTGGGGTGTCCCGGCTCGTTATCGCTCTAAATAATAAATGACGTACATCAGGGTGCTAGGCGATTTAACCACGGCCGACGGCTTCGCGGCCAACCCAAGACATTAACCCGCCATCAGTCACACATCCACTTCGGGGCAGCCAGCGTTGCCGCCTCCCCAATTTCGAGCTTCCGGACTGGAGTCTTACTATAATTTTTGGGGGAATCAAGGAACGGGATATAAAATGTGAAATGATTTTAGTTTTGCGTCAACTTACCCATTGAAGGGGTATCCCGCGAAAGCGGTGTCGTAAGGATGGTAGACGGAGGGGTAGGGCCATGAGGCCGCTCCTGCGGCCAAATTTTCTTTGAGTTCCAATCCGGCGGCCTGTAACAACAAAAAGAAACTTATTGTTGGGTGCGATAAAATTTGATTTATTTTCTGTTGTTGCAACGTTAGGAAATGAATTATCAATTAAGTGTTAATAAGTCGTAATTTACGGCGGTCTCGACAATTATTTCAATAAATTGTGACGGAATTATCGCTTCGAAACCCAGTTCATCTGACCTTTCAACTACATCGCTAATTACATTATCTAAGAAAACATATTACTATGGATTTATTGCGGCGAGTGGCCACCGGGGTTGGTGATGTTTTCAGCGAACAAATCGCTGCTAATGGTTGGTGATAGCGAGTTGAAATAAATACTTGAAAAGTCTCGTTATAAATGCTGCTTCTTGACATGGGTTTTTTGCGATTTTAATGCATTCTCGGAGAAATTAATTCTGATTACCTACATGGAAAATTTAACCATATAAGTGATTAACATGTGGATCGGAACTACTTAACATTTTATAACGACATATAAATACCATCAAGATAATTAGTTTGCTAATTCAAATAATTGCCTCAACAAAATCTTCTCGCTCT
Organism: Pyrochroa serraticornis; assembly: GCA_905333025.2. Lineage (NCBI taxonomy): Eukaryota > Metazoa > Arthropoda > Insecta > Coleoptera > Pyrochroidae > Pyrochroa > Pyrochroa serraticornis. The sequence continues at coordinate 33,270,534 of HG995154.1, read as the reverse complement.
TGTAGCAAATTCTTTCAACGTCCGCTTACCGCCAGCATTCCCTTCCATAAAAAACTACCATTTCGTCAGCTCTCGTGTTGGGATGTTTTTAGGCAACCTCCGTTTTTCAGCGCAATAAATCTACGCAAAAAGATTTCCCAATTCAATAATAATTGTCGCAGTTCTTGGACTTTTTAATTTTTGGAAAAATTAAATAAACCTTTTAGGGTTAAAAATGAGACAATTTGCAGCTTGACTAGAACTTCCCAGGTTTCCAGTCCGAGTTTTTAATTGTTTGCAAGCGATCACCCAAGAGGATTTGTATAATTCACTAATTTCTGACACTTCCTCATTTTATCAAAATTTAATTTTTAACCGATCCAATCACACAAATTTGATTTAATGAAAACCAGTCGAAACAATTTGATACCAATTAAAGAAATTCTATTCCAAGACATCTTCGTGCAGTTCTGTGCGTTTTTGGATGTTAAAAAAATCTCTTGATCAATGTTCGTCCTTTACTATGTGCAGCTTTCGCCAAATATGGTCTTCAAGTGTTAAGTACAGATTGACCTTATTAAATCGTTTGCTATGCGATTAGTTCTGCCATAACGTTACTTGGATTTCTTTCTATGGTTTCATGCTGTGCTTACACGCCTTTCTTTGTTCCGTTTTTAGATCAACGTTTTTAGCAATTAATAAATTCAAAATTTATTCGATTGAATCGACGCGTTTTTCTTTGAGAGACGTAATCCAAGTATTGGAGGTTACCAATAAGGTTATTTAGTCCTTTGCTGAAAGACTGCGAGAACCGGCGGGCAATTTGTTTTGGAAACAACAAACTACCTCGCTAGAATTTCCTAGGTCATCAAACTGAACTTTTCATTGATTGCTAACCAAACTAAGTCCAATTATTACTTTTAGATCAATTTTGTTAATTTTGTCATTCGCATTTCTAACAATTTTTATTTTTAACTGTCTAATTCCCAATGGAAATTAAAATCAGTCGAAACTTTATTTGTGGTCGAAGTCCTTAAACTCGCTTATTTGGAATTTGTCGAGTAGATCTTAATTAAGCTCCCATCTTTGATTAATTTTCAACTCAGACACAATAACAATGAAGGGAGTTCTTTCGCATGAATCCAGACATGTTCTTGCAGTTTTGTATATTTTTTGCCGGTAGATCTACGATTTTAGGCACAGATTAAAATGCATTTCTTAATTTTCGTTCTTTATTTTTATGATACTGGTATTTCTTGTCAAAAAATTCAGAGATTGTTCTATTGCACGTAAAAATAAATCAAAAGAGGTCTATTTGAAGCTCGCAAGTCCCCCTAGATCCTGGAACTCAGATCTACCTAGTCCCTTTTTGATCTGTTGGAATTTCTAGGGCTAGTTCTTCCTTAGTTTAAATTATTACTAGTAGAGTTGAACTTCTTGACCTTAAAGATAATTTCAAAATTTGCAGTGATTTTTGCTGATTTTATTTAACTCAACGAGTTGACAAAATTTTCAAAAAAATCTTCCTCTAGTCAATTTTCGACCTACACCACTTGCAGTTTTCGCCAAACATGGTCTTCAAGCGTTAAGTACAATTGACTTTATTCAATCGTTTGCCATGCGATTAGTTTTATCATAACGTTTTTGTGGTTTCATGCTTAGACACATTTTTCTTTGTCCTGTTTTTCGAGCAATTAACAAATCCAAAAGTTAATCGATGAGTCGACGCGTTTTGTTGCTGAGAGAGGTAAGTCTTGAACGTTACCAATAAAAAAACGTTATTTAATCCCTTTGTGGAAGAGCGAGAATGTTGTGAGAACCGACGGGCGATTTGTCTTGAAAACAAGAAACTAGCTCGCGTGCAATAATCAGGAAGGTAATATCGGAACTTATTGCAATTTTATGCAAATTTCCTCATTCACCGTATACATTAGAATCCAAACAAACAAGTTCCCAGTCGAGAGCGGTCGTGGGCGCGAAAAATATTGCATAACATTCAATATTTGAACGGTGAAACCGTTCATCAGACCCAACGCCAGCTAAAACCGCCGCAAATTAGCTAATAAACAAGTTATGGTAATTTTATGGTGGTCGCACATAAAATCTCAATCTCGCCAACTTCTTAAAAAAAATTAACTGTATCAACATAATAGTAGCGTGAAAATTATAACAGTTATAATTCCGAAATTTATAATTGCCATAATACGTAATAAAAAAGTTTTTATTTCTTTTTTTTATCATCTTTATAACCAGCTCCGAGTTTCGGTAAAAAATAAAATACAAGAATGATTCTTGTTTGGATGAAATTCGCGGTTGTTCAGTCTCTGGTTGCGAGATCAAGTTAAAACGGGGTGACCACGAACACGGTTTGTAAATGTACAGTATTAATATAACACAGAATGGGTTAAAGACGATCTCAAATGGGATGTTAACATGTGTTCTCTCCTGAAAGTTTGATTGGCGAACAGCAGGCTCGCATCCCCGAGTTTAGTGATTAGTACAGCAGGACATGTCCCGATATCCACTTTACTAAACTCATTATCCTCCATCCAGAGTTGCAGAATACTAGCGTGACACTTGTTAAACGTCTGGCAACTCTCCGAAATTCCCTACACAACAAACAGCAAGTAGCCTTTGGTGATTGTTGCCTAACTAAAAATCTCTTAACCGAGCCATAGCTGGCACCACAACAAGCCATTCTCTCTGATTAACAGCAGTCAAAGCGAGGTAACGAACAACATTTAAAATAATTTAAAGGCCGAGCACATAACGTATAGTTGTTGTACAAAGAGAGGAGCTGTCAGGGCCATTGTTAAACCACAAGCATCCCGTGATTAATATAATAATCCGTAATGAAGTTATATAGACACGTCCCAATCCTGATTTATGACAAAACACATTTCATTTTGTATAATCTTCAGGCGTGTTTATATACAAGACTCCTCTCTCGCGGTTAATCCCTCGGGCCAAGATTTACAATGAACACATTCATATTCATAGAGTGCGCGCTCGGACACATAATTAAATTTTAACTGTCATGTTAACTAAATTATTCCGTTTAGGACGTTCTCTCACACGCTGCCTCAAGAACCCCCCAATTCAAGTGTGTGGCTTTAATTACATTTTTACGTCTTCGGATCATGCCGAATATACGTCGGCAATAATGCTTCTCTTAATTGTGTTTGACACTATTGATTTAACACGGCGTGAAGTTGCAGAAAACGTTTTGCAACCATTCGGTAATGATTAATTGGTATTTTTGGTAGCTTGATCGACAGAAAATCCAACAATTACTTTGCATTTATTTCCAGTGACAAAGCAAATTGTGTGTGTGTTCGAATAGAAGTTTTGTAACAATGAGCGGAATTGAAGAGAATTAAAGTTTTCTTTTATGGATCTGATTAACTCAATTGTGTCCGATCGGGTCGTGGCGATTCGAAAAATGACCCGAATTGGGTCAGAGATGCAAAAGAAAAAACGAAAGTTGCCAAATTGTGGGGGACGCAACACTTTTACTCTAAATTCAGAGATTACGAAAAAAATTGAAACGTTTTGGAGAAGTTACGAAAAGAAAAAAATGTTGCATTCAAAGATTTGCATCAACCTCAACAAAATTTTAGGGTTGTTGATAACAACACCCATAAGTCAAATTGGAAACAGTTCTGGGCGAGTTTCCTTAAATCCGTTGGGTGTTGGGTTGTCGAATTTAAACGTGATCGTAGATTCAATTGTTGGTAAAGTTTGGACTAACACTTTTAGAACCAAGAAGAAACCAAAACAGCACATTGCTGAAAATATGGCTATGCTGAAAAAATGGGGCAAATAAATGTTTGCAAAGTTGCAAAATTAATTTTAATTATTAAACAACCCTCATACAACAGGTGAGGATTTACTCAAATTATTCAGTAGAATTCAAAAATTTTGGTTTTTACAAGAATTTGATCCTGAAAGAAGTAAACAAAGCGGAATTCAGGAATGTGAATTAAGAATAATTTACGTGTCCTGAAATTTTAAATTTTGGTTTTCAACTAAAGTTGAAGTACCTAAATCAAACAAAATGATTTATGCCTAAATTAGTGACAAAGTCCAACAAGGGTCTAAAGACTCATCAGTAGCCACATCTTTGGTTGATTTTGGGTTTTTTGGTCTCGACTCATGTGGTGGAGCTTTTGAGTTTAATACTGGCTCACGCGAGGTGCTGTCAGATCTTGAAGATTATAAAATTGAGAAATTAAATTAACCGACGTGTGAGGAAACAAACAGATTGAAACGTCGGATATGTCCGATCTTTAAAAAAATTTTGGTGCATGGGTGTGTATAAAATATCATTCATTCTTTGCGTCAAGTGTTTGAATGCGAAACAACAATGGATATGGTCGGAATACTTAAACGTGATGCCATCTAGGTAATTCTAATTATAAATTACAATTTTCAAGATAATTATCAGTTGGTGTACAACGGTTGTAGGTAAATGTGCGCGAAGCTCGACGTCTAATTCTAAAATATGACCTGAAATGATACGTAATACCTACTTATGCAATTACTATGCACTTACAAAGGTTTCAAGCCAAATTAGCGATACACTTGAACTCGCGCTCTCATTATTATAATGAATTCCCACATTTGCGTCTTTTACATGTGAAACGGTCATAGAAATAATTTATCTTTTATGATTTGTAGGCGAGAAAAAAGTTCTCGAGACCTGCATATGCAAATAAAACACATAAGTTACACAAGTAAAGCATCCTTGAATATTAATTGTAAGAAATGTTCCTCATTTGCATTTACATTGTTAATGGTCGGTTCCTCTGTTAAATTGTAGCGATTTGAATTTGTTTGTATTCGTCTGGTTCTTTAAATTTTCAAAATCGTGTCCTCGTTGTTCAATTCCCGATGAATTATTCATTTTCCATGTTTTCGAGGAGTCCATAATTTTATAGTGTGCTTTCATTATCACGGTAATAAATCGAAATTTCGCTAAACTGGAAATTATGTATGGAGAAACGTATAATTGTCCCTATCGTGCGGTTAATATCACAAATTTATGATACAAGAGAAAAATTCTGTCGGAATCTAACTATTTTAAAACAACCCATTATACCGCATTTGCGTTTAAGCGGCAATAAATCCATGTCAGAAGCAATTTACTAAACGGAATTAACTTTCGTGCTCGTTATTCTAGAACACCTATTAACAGATTCGCTGTAAGCAGAACCCGAAAAATTAATGAAGTCGTCAAATTCGTTGGCGATTCCCGTCTATCGACCTTTCACGCTTTTTAATCATCACAAATTACCGAAAAAGAATTGGGTTTTCACAAATTAGCCATTGAATTAACTCGTTCTCACGTTTAGAGAGCATCAACATTTTTATTTTCGTTGAATCTATTAAAAGTACTAACCGTGGAGGTGTAGAACGGCGCCTGGTCGGCTCCAAGAGCGGGAAAGTACGCTGCCATTCCTTCGGGGTAAGGGGCGCTGTACATGGAAAGTGCAGGAAGGCCAGGTACGCCTCCTGCTAATCTTTGATATCCTAAAAGTTCATACTGACACGAGCACACACTTTGACCGGTAATTGGATCGGTAAATAAGGGCCTGCCGGTATCACAGCATCTTTGAGTGGGGGCAGGAGGACTGCCCGGCGTCGGGGCTGAAGACGTCACGGCCATACTTGACGGGGGCGGAGAAGACTGACTAGGACCCGAAGATACTGCACTCTGAAACAAAAACACAATCAATAACACGTTCAATTTCGATGTTCGACGAATAAAGATTTTGCTAGAGTTGAAATTTTACTACCCATCGGGTTCCTAGAAGCAATTTTGATCCAGTTTTGGACTCGCCACCAACAATTCCGCAAGTATTTAGATAGTGACGACGCGGGTTACTAGAAGCAATTTTGATCCGCTTTTGGATTCGCTACCAACAATTCCACAAGTATTTAGATAGTGACGACCACTTAACGCTTCAGACTCGCTGAATTTTTTTGGAAACAATTAATTAATTAAAAAAGTTGTAATTACTTCAAGTGAACAGGAGTTGTTTAACAAGGTTTGGGTGTACGTAAAATTGATGGTTCGCTGCCTTGGCAATAAATATATCGAGACATATGACTAAGAGCCCGCATTAATTCGATATTTTCGAAATTACAGTTGTCGATACAAATTATTTGAATGTTTATGCCGTTGTCGCATTAGCATAAAAAATGATGGATAATCTATCAGTGGTTGAGGTGGGCGCGGTTAAATTCTGAACAAAAGTCGATGGAAAACCGTAAGTCTTAAATCAAGCAGCGACATATCACGAAAAGATCCATTTTTTCGGTTCAGTCTCGCCAAATCGCAGTAAGCTACGATCATAGCCAACTGTATAATCTGGCGATAAATCATCTGCCGTCATTGCTACCGTTTGATCTCGGTTGGAATCGCGTTCTCGCTGAAATTGCCGGTGTTGTTCCATGAATTTTTTTAATAATTAAATCCAAGTCCGTCATTGGGTTGTTCGGGGGTCGGTCCTTGCGCCGTCATACTATCTCCCCTAAAACATCTTACCCAACGGGATGAGAGTCGACGTTAAATTATCTGGAATTACGGTAACGCGCCGTTCAAGTCTATGATTTCGGTCCTTAGTACAAAACGTTACAAGAGCCAGAATGGCGTGTTATTCGTGTCGGTTGTCTGCTGAACTCGGTACAGTGTGATATTCGGTGAGCTGTAATAACCGCATTATTTATTTACCCCGGGGATGTGCACTCATGCGATCTCGTATTCGTTCGCCATTATTAAAAATAAATCTGCTTTTTTCGAGGGGGACTTTTCCGGCCCCTCCTTTTCGACGCCTCCCGGGCTTTTAGTGCATCGGCACGGTTAACGGGCTTATTAATTTATCGACGGAGGCTATTTCCGGTTTATTTCCCATGGTACGGTCGCTAGCGTACCTGTCTAGGTACGCGGAAAACGTAACCGTCGACTTTTATCAGATTTATTTGCCAGCATTGCCATTCTTCTAGACGGAGTTAGTACATGACAACAAAGCATAATCAGTTTTGCTGCATCACGATGCCAGATTTCACTTATATTAGCTGTCAGCGACAGTGGTGCAACTTTATCCAGGGGTTGAGGTGAGTAGGGACGCCGTATCCCCTCGCATCCCAGACAGCTACACTTCAGAAGGAATAACTGACCTATTTACTCAACTACACTCCGATCCCGGCCATTTCTTCGGAAGTGTTTGAATAGAGTTCGAAAGGTACATCTAACAATATGTAATCTTGTAAATTGGTAAAATATCTGCAGAATTGCGGTTCAGATTTGAGAACCGACAATAACAAAAATTGAAACATTGTTAAAAGTCATAGAATTCTTCTAATTCATTATTTCAACTTTTCTGGGCAGCTAAAAATGCTTATAGAGGGTTCTGAAAAATGTGTGCGTCTATACATTTATTTCTTAATATACTGGAAAAATTATTTTATATGAAAAATCTAAAAAAAAGACTCTTAAAATTCTATATATTCTTCTAATAAGAAATAAATTTCCAACTATTTCAGAAAGTCATTTTCAATGAAAATGAAAAGAAGACTTCTATCTGAACTCACGTTTTAGCTCATTAAACTAGAGAAAAAAATTCAGATTGTCGTTTTTTTTCCTTTTCAAATAGTAAACCTAATTTGTAACGACTTCTATTTTCCTGTAGGTATCACTTAGAAATTTTTAGCAATTATATTTGGTCCTAGAAAATCGTTCTTCTAAACCAGGGAAAGTTTTTGCATTTTTGAAATAATTTTGCGACAGAGATACAGCCCAAATTAATTTTTGGGTGCACCCTCATAAAATCTTGTCAATCTAAGCCTATCAGACCTGACCCTTTAGGGTTAACAAAATCAGCCGCTAATTTTTTTACAATTTATCCGTTTATTTGCCCGAATTTGGTTGCGCAACTATCCAAGAAAAAAATTGGGGATTGCAAATTTTAAGTGGTTTCACCCATTCAGGTGGGTAAATATTAATAACGCCCTTCTGTATACCAATTCGAGCTTGTAACAAAATTTGAAGTTGAATTAAATGATCGAAAAATCTACTTCCAAAATTTTCATGCGTCGACTTCCGGCCGTTTAGAGCAGAAGGACGAAATTTTGGGCGATTCTGCGCTAGTCTTGCGTAAATGGCGCTCTAGGCGTGATACGTCGACCAGCTTTCTAACTGTGCAGCTCCAACTCTTATTTTTACTTTCATATCTGGTCTTCAATTAGCAATTCGGTCATCATCGCTGTTTAGTTTGTTTTTTATTTCCGAAACAAAAATTACGGCGACTCTCAACAAGTTAACAAGTATTTTGCTTGCTACCGTTCGAGTGCTTTCGAAATTTTTGAGTTAATTGTAATTAGTGTTAATGGCCTTCGATCGTTGTGTCGCACATGGCCATTGTGAATAATAATGCATCGATTTGTACGATCGGTTTCATTAGCTGTTAACATTTACTGCAAGCGCTTTATAAGCACTCAAAACGACAGCAACATAAGGAACATAAAATTAATTATTTGTATATGGAACAAAACCATTAAGAAAAATACTTTCAGCTTTAATTGCGATTGATAAAAACGTGCACAACCGGTAGTTGATTTAAGGAATTGTTTAAAAAAAAAATTGAACCCGCAGCAGTTTCGAATTCAAATGTGCCAATAATACTGTAAAGCGAGAAAAACGGTAGCAATTAATGTTACAAGCGAGTTACCACTGAGTTACAGTCAAGTCATCACTAATATCATGTCACGTAGACAGTTTTAAAATTAATTGTAATTTCGCCTTGTATGTTCTTCGTTACCATTAATTAAAACGTAAAAAGCGTCCAGTATTGGTTTTAATATTTATAAGCATAATACAATCGAACGGTTCTCAAACCCGTTCTGATTAATTCAACAGTTTTTGCCGCGTGCTGGAAGTCGATCGAAAAATGTGGAAAGCGTCGTTTTAGGTGATCGTCCCCTTTGCTGGTAAGACCACCGATCCAGAAACCAAAACGCCCAATTAACGTAACGCCCAAAACACAAACCCCCGCAAACAATCGATCATAAAGCGAATAAATAGATTTACTTCTTTCTCCCCATCGATGCGGAAAGTAGCCGACCATAACACCGAGTCTCGGCGTGTGTGCCCTTCTGATTTATAACGATTTAATATTTATTTTGATGGGTGAAATTCGGCGTTACTAACACTCGCTGGAGGGTTCAACCATCTGCTGAATTACATTCGACGTAGGATAAAGAAAACGACCCTGTTACCGACGTCGAAAGGGCGACAGTCGCCGATCGAGGTTCGCGCCGGCCTCAGCTTTTGTCATTCGAATTGGTTTTTACTGCTTTTCTATTAGACGATAAATCCACCTTTACGCCAGTCGGGGACCGTTAATGCGCCCCGTACTGTACCTCATTACGAATTTAAACTGTGGCTAGCAACAAAAACAACACGGACACCTGTTACCGTTTATTTAATTAAAACAAATAATTCGTAAGGTTATCGGCGCAACGGATATCCTCACGTTCACCGGGTCATTTCTCGACACCCATCGGATTTTAGTTAAAAAAAAAAAACGCCACTTTTTTTACTTATCAACACCGAGTTTGAGGACCGCCGGATTAATGTTGTGTGAAGCCCCATTTAGTAACATTGTATCCGCCTATTAAAAGCGGCTAGAGTTCCATATACGAGTCGTTAATTAGTGCTGGATTTGGTCATCATAACTTTTTTTCTTGGATATTGGGTAATAAATTTGATTGTTTCGATGCTGCCGAGATGGAAAGGAAGTGTAGGTATGTGAATTTCCCCGTGGACCGTCTTCACACGTATACACATGTGTTCAAATTGAATTGTTTTGGTGCGTGTTGCGGTTCTGGGTTAATTCTATTTTTAATAGATGTACGGAAGCCGGTGTGGAAACTGAACAACTGGTTTAATGTCTACGTTCTGTGAAATTTTCAAATGGTTATAACGCATTAAAATTGTGAATTATTCATATTAACCGTATTATGTATGCTTTCTTAACTAGAGGAAGCTATAAATATCGTTAATAAGGATAAAACAATGTAATTTGAAATATTTCTTTAAATGCGGACGGCTTATCACTTTTGTTAGTGCGGGCTATTTGCATAAAAAAATGTTATTAAAAGAAAATTATGCGGTTCGCAACACCTTTTAAAAGTGTTCCTACCTACACTAAGCGCGATTAATTAAATTTATAATAAAAAAACAATTTTGAAATCTTAAACGTTTGGCCCATTTTGCCTCAAAATCAACAACAACAAGTTACAAGAAATTTTCTTGATTTTTACTTTAATTGGTCACACTGTATAACTAGTAGAGCGATACTATGTACACTTGACAAATGTGTTCAGAATTTCATAAGGAATCGAAAATTACACTCGGTTCTTAAAAATTACTGTCAGTTTCGAAAAAAAATGGCGTTGTTAGCGGAATTTTTGGCATTTGACCATATAACGAAAATTTTCTGGAAAATTAAGAATGCTACAGAGGAACTGAATGCCTCTGAGTTCGTATTTAAATAACACACCTGCGTGCCAAATTTCATAGCAATTAGAAAAAAAATTGTCAAAAATTCTCTTCTGTTTTTTCGAAAATCGAACAAAATTTACCTCCTCGGGTTTAACAAAACTTGACGGATGTGTTCAGAAATTACCGGTTCAAATATTACCGGTGGTAAAGAAAAAATTACGTTGTTATGGGGGTTGTTGGCGAAATTTTCGGAATAATGAAAAATTTCTAGAAAACTAAGAATGGTACATCGGAATGAGTTCGTATTTAAATAACACATGTAGGTGCCAAATTTCATATTAATCAGAAGAAAAAAATTACATAATCGAAAAATTTTATAAGTTAAAAGATTAAAAAAAAAATTCATTTTTGCAGCAATATTTTTGTATTTTGCTACATTTAAAACTTTTTTCATTTCCCAGTTCATTTTAATTCTTCTTAACATACTCTGAATTTGGCTCATTTCTCCTTTCAACTTTCTTACATTATACTGGCAATTCTAACAAGTTTTCCACATTCAGAACCAATGTTACGTTGTAGCTCTTCCGTCAAACTTCTCTCTTATAATATTTTGTCAAAATTTTCGTTCCCCTTGATCTTTTTTATAGACTATTTATAGATTTTATTTAATTTTCCCCATCTCTATGCTTTATCATAACAGTTACATGTTCTCCTTAATTTCTCTTCATCTGTCTATTCTTTCTTATATTTAATTTCTAACTACACAAAATATTTCCATTAAATTTATTGTGATGTATTAAAATCTTTTTGATTATTTTAGCTAAGTTACTAAAATTTTGGCCATGGCAAGTTGAACGATTTATCTACAATTAGACAGAAATATCTTCTTCGAAAGGTTTTCGTACAGACTTCCTATATAAATTATTTAACAATTTTAAAAATTGAAGAACTCGCTTAATTTTTTTAATAAAACTGTAGGCAATTTCAATAAATAATTCTGAATTTATGGAGTTCTAATCACCAGAAACAAAACAGTAATCAATGGAAAGGCTCTGATTCTGAAATTAACAAATTGCTTGTTTGAAAATCTTTAAAAAAGGATTTGAAATAAATTTTTTGAGGTTACCTCCGAGTATTTACGATTTACTTCAAAAATAAAGAACACTTCAACACTTTATCTTGATATGAATCCCCCGAAATATCATCTCTCGAATAAAAAAATTTTGTCTAACAAAGAGTCTCAGACGCTGTGTTGAGCACTTTTTTTATCGGTATTGTGGAGATTTTCAACGGCTGTCATGGTGATTTTTAGTACTTGAGGTACTTGAAGTGGTCGAGTATAAATAATTTTTGTTTAGTCCAAAGATACAAGTGAAGCAATTCAAATAAACTTTCAGATCAATTGCAGTGTTAACATTTTCTTAGCTAGAATAACAAAATAACTTTGAATTTGTAATAAATAAAAGTTATCTGAACGAAAGTGGCAAAATTGTATGGTAAAATCCACAATTAGCCTGCCTCGTCTTTTTCAAGCTCCTAAATGTTTTTTCGTTCCTTTTCTTCAACAAACTAAAAATTAAAAATGAAAAACAGGCGAGTTACGATAAGAAGCCCTTTTATCTTGTTGCATAATTAACTGAAAAACCGGCTCCAAAATTGCAAATTTCTGGATTAAACCTCAGATGGAAACGTTGATAAATAAAACAGATTGAATTCACTTAGAAAATATTTTGTTGCATGCAAATTTTTACTGAAACCTTCAGTTGTCGTCCTACCCGTATTTTGTTTCATTCATAATTTTTTAGAAACTTCCTGAAAATAATACCAGCATACACAATTAAAAAAGGTATCCACAAATTAAAATGAGTGGTCGGAAGTGGTTATTAAAATATTTCACTAAACACGCTAGCGCAATTTCCATAAAATCCCCATAATAACAACAGATACCTAATGTGTTTGTTATTTTTTTTTCAATTATTTGCGGATCAAGTTTCCGTTTTCTTTTCGCCGTCGCTCCAAAGTAATATGCGTTTTTGAATCGTAATAAGCACAATATATCAACTTAAGGTTATCGCGCCTGGGATCGCAGGAAACGCTTTTTAAACGCGTTAGTTACAATAATACTTGACGTGAAACCTAACTCGGCACAGCTGCATTATTTTAATTTTTTTCTGTTGTGTTAATTATTTATAAATTTAAACAACTTCTTTAATGGCGTTATAATCGATACAATCACATTTTCCATTCATTATTTATACATTGCAGTTGCATCTGCATAAAAACAGATACTTTTTCGAAATTATCTCACAAATAATTGCAACTTTGGAAGGTTATCGTGGCACCATCAAAATATTTTTTTGAATTGCCTCTCGATTGTGAGACTCTGTTACTTTCTCGATTAGTTAATGAGTGGATGATTGGAACTGTTTGACAAATTTGTGGGCGGTTTGCAGAAATCGTCGGAAGTTAATGAAGCGTTTTCTTTTCACTTGACTCATCAAAAAATCTTGTCGTTTAGTGTTTCTTGTCTCGATAGCGTTTTAACAATGCCGCCTACTCTTTGTTACCAGGTGTTGGAGCTTCATTGATAACATTTGCCAATACAACAACTTTACGATTTGATACGCCGACTTTCTGGTTATTGTTATTGTTTAGAACTGCTGTTGTGAAGATCGACATTCATTGAAGGAGCGTTATCAAAATGTGTAAACAAAGCGGAGTTGGTGAGCAGGTCATGAATTGTCAAGAAATCTCACCACTGCCACAAAGTCTAGTTAGATAACCCAAAAAAAAAGAAAAATTATCAGTCACTTCAATTATGTTAATAGAAGTAGAAAAATGGAATCTAATTTTTGATAAACACGAGGATAGTTGATATTAAATTTGACTATAAAGGTTCTGGTGAAAATACATTTTATTGACCATACTGTGAATTTCCAAAATTATGATACCATTAAGATCAATTATTTATTCGAATTTTGAAGCAGAGAAAATGGTTCCTCCAATTTTCTTTTTCTTTAGAAATGCCAAAATTTTGCCCTGAAGACCTCCAAAATTGTCTCACATGTAAAGGTACATAAAGAAATATACTTTGGAACATGTTGTTCCCTCATTAAAATAAAAATCAATTGAAACTCTTATCGTGGAGTTTTTGTGCATTTGAAGCTATTGATTTCGACGTTTCGATATGTTATTCAACAATTTTGGGCCTACCTGTTTTTTGCATGAATACTGCAGAAGAGTTTATTTTAAAAATAATTATAGCAGCACAAAGTACTTGGAAGATGCTGATATTGTTGTAATATCACAAATATTTCTTGGTTATCAAAGAATCTGATCGGATAAAATTTTTGTTTTCGGTATGATGATATGATGATGGAAATTATAACGTAGCAAGTTTGGTGAAACAGTGGATTTGCACAAATTTTTGGTTAAAACCCAAAAACGTGGATAAATTTTATGAGAATTTATGGCAGCTCGTTTAAATCTAATTTTTTTAATTCATATGCTTACAGGAAAATATCAAAATAATTAGTTCGATAAAAGCTCAACAATTCAAATAATTACGGTAATGCGAAGTTAAACAATCTTGAGTTGATAATAGTGCAATAATAAGTAGGTAGATAAAAATTGTGGGAAAAAAAGAAAATTTCCTCAATGTTTGCAGTTTATTTTTTGTGCAAAATAATTTCTTGCTATTTCAGTAACATGCATTTTTATAAATAATTATATGTTGTCGCCGTCAAACACGCATAAAAATTACGATAACAATAAAACTAACGATAATGAAATTTAACAACATTTCAAATGAAGTGCAAATTTAGCTAGCAACAAAACGATATTTGGCATCCACCAAAGCAACTTTTACAATTATTGCCACTAATTGTTGTTAAATTAAATTAAATTAAATTAATTTAAAAAAATAAAAAAATTTTGCAAACTCTAAACGATAAGTGTTACCAGGCAAAGAAGCTTTAGAATAACTATTTCCACTATATTAGGAACAGAGTTATAGAATTGGGAAATTACTAACCAATTTAAAAAAAACAACACAAGAAAATGGACTTTTTTTTTTAAATTGATCAACAAAAATCCTCAAAACTTGCAGCTAGTTTAGTGAACTTTAGAGATTAGCATTTTTATTGATCACCAAAATTTTAAACTTTTTTACTAATAATTGACGTATTCTTGCACTTTTCCAAAAAACTTCAAAATCAAACCAACTGGATTAGATAGTTGCTCAATTACTAAATAAAAATATTAAATGACAGTTAAAAGTGAGATTAACTTTTAAGATGAGGATACTCAAACAATCTCAATCGATAAGAAGTGTTTTCAGATTTTCTTAATTGGCGTCCTCAAAGTCGCGAAACTGTTTGAATTAGCATTATTAAAAAAGGCAATGACGCTAAATTTTTTTTTTTTTAATTCCGGATTGGGGTGGTAAAATGTTTAATTTCCGAATCGGTGGTTCGAGTCAAGAATGTGGGTCATTTTAATTGAAACCAACTTTTCTCATGCGTTAAGTGGATTAGAATTAACTTTAATAACGGGGACTTTACGATTTAGAACAAGTTAGAGATATCAAATTTGGAGTCGATTATGAATTTAGTTTTCGGGCTTCCAAAAAATTCAAATTGTTGGTGGTAGAGAAAAAGAGATGCGTCCGTTTTAAAATGTCGTGACCGGCGGGGTCGTTTAATGAAGTGGATGTGCCGGTAATGCTTTGCGGGGTCATGAAGCGAATTTGCGGCGGCCTTTGTGCCGGGCTTACGAGCCATGTAGAAGCAAGTGGCAAGAGTGGATGGCATTAATTAGCAAGGGCCGGGGGGTCGACTATCCCTTCACCCACACCGCGGCCGAGAGTTCTGAGTTGGGGTTGAGCGCGCACGGTGCCGCATGGTCCCGGAGCACAAGGGACTTAAAACGTGTGAGAGAGTATGTTTTAGTACCTGAGTATTCGGCGATGCTCGGAAGCCAAACTGGGACATGGTGTGCCCCAGTCGCTGCTGCACTCACTGAGTCGTCGCCAAGGGAAGCATGGCTTCCAGCACACCCGCACTTAGTTTCAACACCACTCGTACAATAAACAACAAATCCGACGAAACTTCCTTCGAGGTCGGAGCACGATCTCGGGGTGGCACGTGGCGCGGTCGCGAAAAATCCGGTAGCGCTCCTCCGGAGCCGGGTTCGGCGTGTCGAGTGCACCAGGTGATAATTGCGGTCGGCTTCTTTCGCGGCCGGATTTTTGCGTCTGCCCAGTGGGTGGAGCGGAGTGGGGCCTGGGGAGGGGGGGCGTGAAAGCTGCGGTCAAAAGCTTCTCCGCGAGTCCTGTTTTTGCCACCGACGACAGAACGCGACTACCGATGTCACGGAATTCTTTTAACGGCGACAAATTGTCGCGATCACACAACACAAGCGCAGTAGTCGCGGCGATCCGTAAAAAATGCGACGTGGAGTGGCGGGGCTCCTCCGGGGACGGTGGCGCTCTTTCTGAGATACATTTTTGCGGCCTCCCCTCGGCGGACCGATTGATCCACCACCACTAAAAATTGCGCCCTACTTCTTTTTCTCTGCCCCTCCTGCGGCGCGCATTTTTCCCCTCTGGAGGGCGAGCCGGCGGCGGATTGAAGAGCGCGCCGCCGGTACCGCCTCGGCCCGCCTTCTCGTCTCGCCCAATCCCGGACGAGTGATGGATCGACCGCGTGCAGACGTCGGGGGTCCCCCTCGATCCTGCACGCCGAAACCGCCGATCCGTGTTCGCACCTATACAGGCTGCAGACATCGACGAACAGTCGCACCGCAAACATTGTTGGAGCCGACGCCGCCGGCACGCTTCCAAAAATCTCATCGACCGGACCGCGCCGCGCGGAACTAGGCGAAATCCGACGTCCAGTTGCACGAACGTTCAACACGAAACAGCATCTGAATTAACGTGTAAATTTGACGTAGCGTTACGTTAGATATTTTCCTGCAACCGGACAATTTTCAGGAATTTTATAAACTACGACATTAAAATGAATTTTTACAATTAAATACCACAATTTGCTCGTTTTTTGAGGGGGTTTGTTGACGTCAACATAATTGTAGTCCTAAAATATCCCGAACCCCTTGCGTTACCCATCTGCTAATAGATAAGATTCTGATATCAAACCTTCTAATGGATTTAGGTCAATTTAGGGGCTGCGGTGAAAATTACTGAATGTACAGAGTGGCCGTTAATTTTGCAGCCGACTGTACCTTTCCATTATAGCTAAGCTGCACTGTGAGTTCATGCAAGGTGGTCTAATTTTTAAATTGCAAATTTAACCCAAGTATAGCTTTATCAACGTTTAACTTGACACACACTTCCTTCAGTTTCACAACCAATTTCAACATGCCATGCCCGGACGCCTTATTTTACGTTTTCCCCATATAATTTCATTTCCTGCTGTACGTACAGTGTATGTAAAAGCACTTAATTCATCCCTAATTACAGTACTTCAATTATTATCGGCGTAATAATCCGGTGTTGGGGGGCGCGAAATCCGAGGATGAAAACTGCGCCTCTTTAGGAACACGCTGTAGGTGAACCGCCGCTTTTTTCCGGTTGGTAATAAATAAGTTCGAGCGAGATCCGCGGTAATCGTTCCCCGATGGCAGCACCGTACAATCATCTGGTCCGGTACGAACCGCGGTGGGGGCAATGCAGGAGAGTTGCTGGATCGGTCCGCAGGATGGGGGATCGTTCCTCTTCTTCTTGCCGGAACCGCCGCTTAGCGTTCGTACGCTAGAACAACTCGACACGCTCTCCAAGTTGATGGAACATTGTCAGATGCGCGATCTACTTCATGCTCAAGTTTTAACATTAATCTTTGGAAGATTGATAGTTTCTGCTATCTTCGCTTCGGCTAACTTTCTGTGTTGTTTCGTTGACGGGATAATGTTATGGCGGGAATTGTTTTCGGGAGAACCTACCGACACAGTGTTGGTATTGGCACGTGTTATCATCATGTAAGACGTGTGTGGTGGTTTATGGTTGGTTGGATGACTAACGCTATGTAGGCAACCAAAAAAACTTCTTCGATTCCTACAACCTGAATGCTGAATGTTAATTAAGGAATCACATTTATGTTAATATTTTAATCGTAAAAATGTTTTATTTCAGGAAAAATTATTAATTGAATTTTTAGATAAATTTGGAAGGTTTTGTGAATTTATTGGTAAACCCTTTCTCATCTTAACTTAAAATAAATAAATCAATAAATTTCTAATAAAAAAATTACGAACGTAGACATAAACTGAAGCTACTTCGACCGGACTCCTTTTGTGCCCTTATCTTAATGAGCACTTCCAAATTTTAGCGTTTATCCACGAGTGTTACGTTAAGTAGTACCTTATGCATATTTAATGAATGGTAAATACGAGTTATTACAGTTAAAAACTAAAAGAAAAACGTGGGTTATTATTGTGATTAATCACGCAAAAGAAATTACCAATTAGAGATAGCGTTGGTTTTTAGTTTTGTAATTTTTTTTTCAAAAGTTCCCATTTAAGTGCTTTAACAACACAAAATAAAAAATGTTTTTTGTAACATTTCAGAAATTTTTTGTCAGTATACACCCAAATTTTTTAAAAACGTAATTTCATGTCGAAGTAGCCTCTGCGATGTGATAAGATCGACAATGTTTATTTACCGGGGGTTGAAGTTCCTCCACTGTGAAAACTACTTCCACACTAAATAGAAAAATTAAAAATCTTTATCTCATAACTTTTAGATTTTTGCAATGGGCTGAAATCAATGGGGGAAGACTTCGTTTGGTGTAATAGAATGGTTCAACCGTTGTGACTGTGGTGTTTTCTGCATTTGCAGATGTCATTATTTTAACAAAAAAAATTATCTACAAACAAGTAGTTTAGAAATAGTAAAAAAAGAGAGAAAATGCTCTAAAAATTTTTTTTTATACACAACACACCAGTAAATCAAAGTCATTTGCCCCTGTATAATCGTTTTGAATTATTCTGTATGTACAAAAATAATTTCCGGTTACAGACTTTTTCCTCTACTTCATTTATGTTTATAAATCAAATTTCTAGCTAACATAGAGTTTGAGCTGTAGAAGTAGGACTCACCTAGTTAAATACTTTAATCAGCAATCAAATGAATACAATTTTATGAGCTAATTTGGTAACAATAGACTAAAGTAGCAGTGTATTAGTCCAGAAAATAGCATAATGAGGACGCTTCTACTGAAGAGATCTAAGGTCAATCTTCTTCTCAGTCTTCTACTGTCTGGTTCAAGCAAGAGTGGTTGTAAGAGTGGGCTGGGATGTTTGTGCAGCCTTTAGTGATATCTTTTGCCTCGTTCTTCTGTTCCTCGTTAATGAATATATTAAGATCATGAAGTGTAACATTCGATAAGTACCATGGTGCGTCTATGATTGTCCTCAGGATTTTAGATTAAACTCTTAGAAGGAAAACAGCGTTTGACTCACCGGCACATCCCCAAAGTACTATGCCATAAATCCAAATTGGGCTTATTACAGGTTTGCACAAAAAAAAGTGTTTCAAGGATAAGTGAGATTTTCTTTCAAAAAGTCAATAAATTCTTTTAATCTAAGACAAATTTGTGTCCATTTTTGATATATGATTCTTCCAGGTAAGTTTTCTATCTAAGTGTAGCCTCATATATCTAATTGTTGTAGATTCCGGAATTAACTGGAGGACGACCTTTAGGTTAAAAGTCACTTGTGTAAACTTTATTTCGTTAACTGTTATCTTCCATATCTTTACTGTTATCTCCCAGTCCTGTAGTCGTAGGTTTAAGTGGTGCTGCAGGTGGTAAAATGACGTGTGTGGGTTCTCGTGGCTTGCAATTATTCTCGTATCGTCACCGAAGGTACTAGTTACTGTATTGGGTGTTGTTGGTAGTTCTGATGTATACAGGAGTGCCCAATAAACTGTCCTGAATTACTCCAAATTGGAAGAAAGGTTAATATTTTTCCTTTAACCCTAGTCGTAAATTGACGGTCCTTTAGATAGGATTTACGCAGGTTAAAAACTGATGAAATGGAATGTTTAACTTTGTAAAAGAAGCCATCATGCCAAATCTTGTCGAAGAAATACTGAGGGGCAATATTTTTGTCTTCTAAAGATTGGTTTATTACCTTAATTAATCTGTGGTCTTGCTGAATAGTTGAATGTAACCCACAAAAATGAAATTGATGGTCAGGAACTTTATTAAGAACTGGACTGTTCATTATTGCAATAGGGTTACAGAAAATTTATAACCTTTTTCGATAGAAGAAGAAAAAATGCAATTGAAAATCGATTTTTGGTTTATTCTTAGAGTTTCCACACTTTATATACTCGCAAATTTTGTTACAATTTTCGAAAAAAATTGTTTTTGCTACTATTTACAGCAAAATAACTTTCTTTTTCTTCAAAATTTTGTTAATATTAGACATTTTACAACGTGTAACCAGAAATTGCAGCAAATCAATCTAATTTAATAAAACTTCCAAAATTGGTGTGATGACTGTCAAAATTTCTAGCAAGCAAAAAGTTAGTCTCAACAAATTACTTACACCATTCTCAATGTGCTGAATTAGTAATAACACGTGTGCTACTATGTAGAACTAATCCGGCTCAAGCCAGAAATTGCAATAACAATAACTAATTAATGGGTTTGTTAATGTAGCATAAGTTAATTTGTATTGTTGCTGAAATTAATTCATAAAATGACTTAATTTTTGACTAAGAACTCCTTTTTTGAAGCTATATAATCGAAAAAATTTGATTATCACTTTAAGCTTTTCAATAAAGTGATTTCTGCGTCTTCTTGACGAACCCAATTATCTACTCTTCACCTATACATCAATACAAATTTTAACTTAGTCTCGTACAAAGTAGTTAGAACACTTAACATTTCTTTGCATTATTAAAACGTTATTGTTCTAGAGGTCACCAACCAAGCTTTCAGACCCTCAATACAATTCAAATTGTCCCTAAATTATAAACACAGACATGCATTTAACACGTTTACCATGAACTAGTAGTTCCTAACCAAAAATTGGAGCAATAATTTTGCTTCTTTCCTCAAGTACTAGGTACTACAATAATTTTTTACGAGACCAATACGAGTTGAATACAAGAACAGGGTACGTTAGAAGTAAACAAAATGGAGAGGAAGGAGCGTCCAAGTTTTGTTAGATCCTAAACTGTTTTTGGAACGAGGTTATGTCGTTTATTTTTATTTAGGGAGGTGCCTGGGCAGTTCTCAACATGTGTATCTAAAACTCTTATGGTCGGATTTGGGTCGATTTGCATGTTTTCCTATTGAATGAAAATTAGTTTCATTAGTTTTAACCACTTGACCAGCTAAAAGTAGCTGGTACTAACGAGATGTTTCCTTTTCGTTTCGTCAATGGCCCATCGACCCGCTCTCTAATGATCCTGCTCCACACGCCGTAACGATGGTACACGTTCCGTAAATAACGGACAGCTCACGATTTAAAGTTAGCACTCCGGGTTGGATGTAAAAGGGAATCGAGAGAATCTAAACATGGTACAAGTCCAGCATGGAATGCCCATTTTTTTATTTTTTTTTCTCCTTTTACGAGCTGTCCAAGCACACTGGAGATCTTCTGGACCAATCGAACCTCATCCATGGGCAATGGGAGGCCTCTTCTCATTAGGATGCACTTTCTGTAAACGCCTCTTTCTGATTACACGTCAGGTGTGACTGATTACCTGGACCCAGCGCCGGAAGTACTCCAATCCCGCTTGATAATCCGGTTTTTAGATCGGAGCCTGTGCTTTCGTGCTCTCCGGATTGCCTACGCTTAACTGTGTCGTGTCTACGATTTTTGTTCGTTTTCGAGTTTTACCTAAGAGGGCGCGTGTGAAAGGGGTCGTAAAATTAAGAGGTCCCGTCCTCCCTCGAGTAATTGGCGTTACTGGAGGAGTAACAGCGGGGCGACATTTGGTTCGATAATTATTAGCTGCTATTTAATTAATGCGTTTATGCGTTGATGTATATTAATTAGTGTAACTTATTGCGTCAGGGCACTTGGGCAAGTTCGCACCCTAACCCCGGAGAGTTTCTCGTCTCGCTCCGTCGACGCCTGCTCGATTCCCAACAAGTAATCGTAAAGTTGTACCAAGTTTTCTCCACACTATAGCAATATGTCTCGTGCAAAGTTCTAAACACTCGACGTTCTGAATTAACAAGTTGTTTTAATAAAATCCCAACCCTTCCCCTGTGCTCGACTGCGAAATTGTCGCGCCTGGGAAATCTAACGAATAAATCAAAACTTGGCCTCTGCCGTCTGGTTCTTGTTTCGCTTATGAATTTGTTTAACTTTATGGAATATTAAATTTAATCGCCTCACCTTCGACGCCGCCCGTTTCGTAATTGCCGGCGAACTATTTTTATTAAGCGATTTGGCATCGTTTTACTGCCGCCAAATTTCTAATTTGTACGGCGATAGCCGCCTGCGCTACAATAAGGAAAAATGACAAAAAATTTACATACCTATCGGCTATTAGACCGAACACAAACTTGTACCAATCTTATGTCGATGAACTATTGTCACAACAAATTCTAACATTTTTTTTCTTATTTTCCAGGTAAGAGAACTTCCATGGATTTTGCTTAGGATTGTGAGTATCTACTTAAATGTTTTCTGGACTCTTGTGAGATTTCGAAAATATTTATTTAAAAACAGTTTATTACTTCCGTCATTACTTTTATATAGCGGAAACTCAGTGTACCTACTTATACAAACGTTAAATTTATTTCTTGCATTGAAGAACATTTTTTATTTAGCTCCTGCCTCAACTGAATTGATTTTTGATATTTTTTTAAAAGGGCTCAAAAATACTTAAAAAAATTCTTCTTATAATACAACTAATTCACTTATTTTTTATCAAATAATAGAATTTTTCTACAGTTGGGGCAATTCTCTCCTTTTTTAAAAAAATTGGTAAATTTAATTTTTCGTAAATAAATTTAATATTGAATTTCAATGATTATTCGTGATTATTAAAATTTGAAAAATTGGTAAAAAACTACAATCCTTAAGGAAGCTGAATTGTGTTTTCTGCAATATTTATCGGATTTCTTTCCTTTTAAAGCTCGAAACTTGAATTAGCTAAATTTGCAATTAAAGTAGTCTTCTTCTTATTTTTTCTAGGTTCTTCAAATAGTGTTCCCAATAAATTTTAACAAATATTTGAGGGAATTTTTATTAATTACTAACGAATGTTTAATTGGAGTTGTCGGTTATCTTCTTAGGTTTGCTTGAAGTTTTTTCCGCTACCATTTTGATTCATATTCCATGTGTACTTTTTCGCCGGGACAAATTAAACCGTTTACCTAAATTCTTACAATTTCAAAAGTTAGAGACGTTACAAGGTTCTTTGCTCTCTTTCTCACCACAACTAGATTTGTCAGTTTTTACGTGTTCTTTGCCACCCTTTGGCACATTATTAGCAGTTTAAAAGAGTTGATGAAACTTAGGACCACAATTCTTACTAAAAACTCTAATTCCAATCGCCAGTTTCAGACTTGGATGCTTTGGTCCACATGGAAGGTATTGGTACTTTGAAGAGCAACTAGCAAGCAAAAGACTATCAAAAAATAGATTTCTTCTATATTTGTCAGTTTATACATTTTAAATTATCTTCCTGCTTTTTTGTTAATTATCATTTTATAGGGTTTAGCAAAGCAATGAATAATCTTCCCACCTCTGCAAGGCTATTTTCAAAAGCTGAGATGCAAATATTTTGCTGCTAATCTTATGCGGTGTCTTTGTTTCATTTTTATTATTTTTCAGGAGACTTTCTCACTTAATTTATCTCTGTGCTTCTCCTGTTAATAATAATTTTAAAGGATTTAACAAACCAAGTCATCTTCCCACCTCTGCAAGTCTATTTTCAAAAGCTGAGATGCAAATATCTTGCTGCTAATCTTGTGCGGTGTCTTTGTCTCATTTTTAGTATTTTTCAGGAGACCTTCTCACTTAATTTATCTGTGTGCTTCTCCTGTTAATAATAATTTTAAAGGATTTAACAAAGCAAGTCATCTTCCCACCTCTGCAAGTCTATTTTCAAAAGCTGAGATGCAAATATCTTGCTGCTAATCTTGTGCGGTGTCTTTGTCTCATTTTTAGTATTTTTCAGGAGACCTTCTCACTTAATTTATCTGTGTGCTTCTCCTGTTAATAATAATTTTAAAGGATTTAACAAAGCAAGTCATCTTCCCACCTCTGCAAGTCTATTTTCAAAAGCTGAAATGCAAATATCTTGCTGCTAATCTTGTGCGGTGTCTTTGTCTCATTTTTAGTATTTTTCAGGAGACCTTCTCACTTAATTTATCTGTGTGCTTCTCCTGTTAATAATAATTTTAAAGGATTTAACAAAGCAAGTCATCTTCCCACCTCTGCAAGTCTATTTTCAAAAGCTGAAATGCAAATATCTTGCTGCTAATCTTGTGCGGTGTCTTTGTCTCTTTTTTAGTATTTTTCAGGAAGCTTTCTCACTTAATTTATATTTGTGCTTCTCCTGTTGATAATAATTGTAAAAGATTTAACAAAGCAAGTCATCTTCCCACCTCTGCAAGTCTATTTTCAAAAGCTGAAATGCAAATATCTTGCTGCTAATCTTGTGCGGTGTCTTTGTCTCATTTTTAGTATTTTTCAGGAGACCTTCTCACTTAATTTATCTTTGTGCTTCTCCTGTCCATAATAATTTTAAAGGATTTAACAAACCAAGTCATCTTCCCATCTCTCTGCAAGTATATTTTCCAAAGCTGAAATGCAAATATCTTGCTGCTAATCTTGTGCGGTGTCTTTGTCTCATCTTTAGTATTTTTCAGGAGACCTTCTCACTTAATTTATCTTTGTGCTTCTCCTGTCAATAATAATTTTAAAGGATTTAACAAACCAAGTCATCTTCCCATCTCTCTGCAAGTCTATTTTCAAAAGCTGAAATGCAAATATCTTGCTTCTAATCTTGTGTGGTGTCTTTGTCTCTTTTTTAGTATTTTTCAGGAAGCTTTCTCACTTAATTTATATTTATGCTTCTCCTGTTGATAATAATTGTAAAAGATTTAACAAAGCAAGTCATCTTGCCGCCTCTGCAAAGCAATTCAAAGATTGAGATGCAAACATTTTGCTGCCAATCTTGTGCACCGTGTTTGTCTCACATTTTAGTATTTTTCAGGAGAGCGTCTCGCTTAATTTGGCTATTTTACTGTTTACTTTTTCTGCTTTTCCTGCAAATTCAATAATGAAAATATGAAAAAGGTGATAATGTTGAAAGTAATCACTTCAGTCACCAAATTGCTTTCAGCACGTTATCTTGTTAGATTTTCTTTAACTTCACTTCTCCATCCGAATTGCATTAAATTCCTCCATGCAACCATGTAATTTCTGCCAAAAATTGGATTCACTGGCAAAAATTTAATATTTTCTACAGAAGCATCTCCAATTTTTTTTCTCTAAATTCATAAATTTAGAAATGCCATCGTTTTCAAAATAATTACACCATTCTTCGCAGATTTTTTTAAAACTACTTTTAATCACAGCAGAATTCAACTTGCATATTCCAGCTAAGACAAAGTTAATTGGAAAACAAAAAAGTTATTTGATTGCCAATTTGTGTTTGTTACTAATTTCAAAATTCTTGTTTTGTTGTCCGCAAAATTCTTCCAGGTATCAACTCCTTTTGCGACCCTGCCAGTCAATTCGCAGTACAAATAGAAATCGCGCTTCTATACCTTAGTACGATTTTGTACTACCAGTAAATTTTGTATGTCTTGTTGCGAAAAATTTTCTGCCTGGCCGGTTGGGTAGCGGCGAAAAGGTAAAAACGTCACTTCTGGCAGCGTCTATGGTAGAATTAATCGGCGTCGAAGATTTACTAAGCCTTTAATTCAATTTGCGAAATTTGTCGGTCCGCATCTGCATCATTTATAAATGATAATTTAATGCGGCTGAACCAAAAAGACCGCATGCTGGCGCAGAAAGAGAACCAACCATCTTGCGCATTTCCAGAATTAATATCCTCGGATGTTCAGCGACAGTAGAGCCACCTGCCGGGACATGATGATTCAGTAAATTAGTATACATCGGGATTTCTTAATAATTCTTGTCTCTGGGAATGTTTCACTAAAAACATATGTCTACACTGTCAACGTGAAGGTGCTGGACTCTAACTTTTGTTAGTCTCATGACAACAACACAGGGAACGTCGGACGCGCCGCACCGAGCCAACCAGTGTAAGCAAATATGTTACGGATATTTGTCAAACTTTCAGAACTAAAAAGAAACCGCGACGTCGCGCATTTTCAGTATTTATGTTTTGTCACATACTTCGGGTGTATTTTATTATTTCGAAAAACTTTCTACACTTTATTCTTCCAAAAACTCAACAACTACCGTAAAGCGGTTTAAGTCTCATTAAGTGTTGTTATCGGAATTTCCCGGTGGTTGCAGGTGTTTCTGGAAAATAATTGGGGTTTTTGGAAGTGTCGCAAGAGGTGACGGAAGCACCGCATTACAGATGTAAACATGGTGACAATGGTGTGCAAAGCAGGAAGTCGCTGTATTGTTTAGACAGGAAGAGCGACCTTTAAGGAAGATTTGCTAATATGATAATACAGCTACACGGTTCATTATACTTATAAATATTCAATGTGGGGGACCTGAAAAATTGCACGTTCAAGATTTAAACGCACGAAGAGAATTCGACAGTTGGGGGGCGTCAGACCGCTTCCTGTCCAACCTAATTACGGGAAATCGAACCAGGCGAATTGCCGAAGGCAATTCCAACACCCAAGAGCAAATCAACATCCATAATCATGTCCAATTGTGTCAATAAGAATATGAAAGTAAAAAATCCAATAGAAGTCCCAGTCATATGAAGACGATATTAACTGATTTAAGGGAAAAGTCGCAGGAAGGGTGCAACATTTTAATAATTAATATTGATATTTACATAGAGATCCACGTAACAAAAAACTGCCAATCCACCAAAGGATTTGAGGCAAACTGAAAGCCTCAAGAATCTGAATTGGGAAGAAATGGAACATTGGCGGTTGCATAGCGTGTTTTGCAAAATCACGGAATAGGAACCGAAAACGAAGAATTTTCTAGAAGAAATTTTTCGATTTGGGGTTCGTCGAAGCAGAGAACCGAGGATGCTTCTCCTTGACCCCGGTCGGTGAAGATGTCTTTGCGCATAAAATATTCCATGTAGCGTCAATCCGTGCAACGTCTAACGCGTTTCCAATGTCCCTTTTATCAAATTGACGTTTTGTTAATCCAAGAACTCGGTGGCTGTGATCAACACAAGCCATAATTTGTATTCACAGCTAATTTCCGGTTGCAGAGACATGCCTGTGACACGTGTAAACCGCTACATACTACTTTAACACCGGACATGTAACTACCAATAAGTAGTGTCAACTTCCTCCTTGTTAAAAATTCAATGCGCACTGTTACAAGGTACAGTTACTTGATGTCTCCGAAAAAGATACACAACGAAATTTAGTGGGGTACAAGAAATAATATTTTTATCACTTCCGGTTCGATGTGAGAAAAGGTTTTTTTCTCTCTCTCTCTCTCTGATTATTAATTGGGAGAAATTAATTTTCGATTATCAATAAACGGGTAAATTGGTCGGAAAATAGCAGACATTCCGTCAAGTCGTCTCGATAGTTTTACCATAAATTTATTGCCTTGTAAATTATTTCTTTCGTCGTAAATATTTTTGAGTCATATAAAACCGCTATGATGGAACAGACCTGATCGCTGGTTGGTTTTCAAGATATCTAATGCGATAATGATTGTTTCAACGACAAATTAATATGGGTAATTTACGACTTACGTGGCATAAAATTAATCAATGTTACCAGACGATTAGGCGCATTATAAAATTAATTTTTATTTAACCTCAACTATTAAACGTGTGTGTCGCCTTAATTTATGCACTTAAAATTATTACGATGGGCTTGTCATAATTTGATTGCGATAAAAAAAAAATTACCGACCGAAACTGGACGTGTCCAACATGACGGCAATTAATTAGATTTTTATATTTCTCGTCGAACCGAAAAGAACCACTTCTTGGGCAATCGAAGGCCGGAAGTCTTTTGTTTCATCTTGTAAAAACTGCTGATTTCAAGTTAAACTCTTCGCCAACAAAAGCGTTGAATCTTTTTTTGTTGCTTAAAAATCTACCATCAAGTGTTTTTCGGTTGTACGCCCCCAAAACTTCGTTTCGAATTTCCGGACGGTGCGATGAAATGAAATGCATCGCAATTTTCGCACGTTACGTTTGGAGATTATGAATGGAGATAACCCTTGGAGTCTTAACGCCGGGAGGTGGTGCTTAGTGTTCAACTATTTACACGACCCGGTGAGGTGAACAATTGTCTGCATAATCGAGGAAAATACAAGCTGGGAGTAAACGGTCACATTTCAGGATGATGCATGCCCGTCTCGTCCTCCAATAATTCAGTTCTAACATGGGGCGCAGAATGTTTACATGCATATTGATATCTATCGCACATCTACACGTATAATTTCCCGAGGTATACATATTTATGAAGTTGGTGCCGTCGCCGTGGATGCCGTGTGGCGCTGCCAACGGAGATATCCGCTACTTCCATAGCTCACACAAGCTGAGCGTACCTCATAATTCTGTCACCACACGAACTCGCCTTTCTTGTTTATATGAATGTTTCAATCTAACTAGAAGAGACAAAAAAATTAAAGGAAAAAATTACGGAAGAATTCGAAAAAGATCGTCGGAGCATGTGTTTCGAGTAAAAAATCGTGTGTAATCCTGGAATTGTTCGGTTGGGCGCGTAATAAATTTAGGGACGCTCTCGAGTAATTTATGCGTGAAGGTATTTAAGAAGGGGAAAAAACACGGGATACTCTGGAGAAAAACGAAAGGGACGCTTAAAAAGAAATGCCAACGTTGTTGGATTTTATGTCGCTAATAATAGCCACGTCTAGCGAAACTTCCCCCTAATCGTGGCAGTTCGATGATTTAGAGTAAATTATTCGTATTTACGTTTTTTAGAATTTGAGGAAAAGTGGGTCATTAGATAACTACGTTTTGTTACTTAAAAAAATGCTGCAAATTTTTTGAAATTTTTAAATACTTCGGTGTTGAAAAATGGGAAAGAGGGAGAAGAAGAAACAAAATAATTTTAAAAATAAATTTAAAGCTAAATATATTGATTCAAGTGCAGATACAGATGGAACAATATTTCAGCGACTATATAGGCGATTAAAAAAGAAATAGTTGTAGAAATTTTTTTAATTTGTTTGAGGGAAAACGTAAACATTGTAGACTAAGTTGAAACATAATTATAGCAAAATTGGGTTGTTATTTGGAAAATTTGGGATTGGTTAAAAAAAATATGTAGAGAAGAACTTTTAGTAAAAAAATAAAAACTTATTAATCACTGTGTGAACCTCATGGTTAAAAATAGAAAATAACAGTAAATGATTGCTGCTTTGTAGGTTTTAATAAATAAAAAAAATGGAAGAAACTTTAAAAATTACTAATGAAAGAGAAGTTGGTGTGGTTAGAAAGTTACAAGGCAAATAAAAAAGCAAAATTCTTAAAGAATGTTATTCTAAATGAGTTTCTCAGTGAAGGAAGCAATAAGGAGAATAGAGAAAGCAAGATACGAAAAAGTTACTAATGAAGTAAAGAGTAGAAATTGCAAATTTTGGGATCGGGATTATATTTTGAAATTTTGGGATCAAAAATTCTAATCCCGGGATCAAATCCAGAAAAAACGGGATTTTCAGTTTTTAACAAAAAAGTATAATATGCTTTAATAAAATAGTATTTTGAATAAAAATGTCTTCTTACACCAGTAAAACATGAATTTGAAATCAAAAAATTAAGGACAATAACATAAACTAAATTCCAGAAGACAAACAAAGTAACACCAAGCACTCAAAATAATAAAAGTAAGTTACGCGTACTATTTTCTACGAAATTTTTTTTTCAAAAAGTAGAGTCACCTAATCTTGATCTTATTTTTGTTGTCAAAGATCCCGCTGAAAAAAATGCTCTCTCTAATTTTACGCTATCGGTGGTATGGTCAAAAAGTACTCGTAACATTGCTGCAGATGCGAATCTCGTGTACCTCCGTTTTCATAAAGAATCATTTTATTTTTTATAGTGCTAAGATTATCTTGCAGAGATAGCTTTTTAATTTTTTGGGGTTTTAATTCTCCTACAATCGCTTCATCAAGTTTTTGCCTTTAATATTTTTTTTATTTAATCGCGAAAGGGGCACAATATCTTCCTCCTCGTCATCGTTTCTAGTTCTATATCCACGCACAAAGTACTATTGCTCCTTATTGGCCAACTAGTCGTTAAATCACAAATAAAATCAGTTATTGAGTCAAAATCAGCTAAGTCAAAAAAGTTGTCTCCTGGAGATTTCTTCTGGTTTGGATTATGGAGATAATTAATTACACCAGAAACAATCGTTCGACGCTCATATATACGTTTTCTCAGGTTTAGAAATAATTCTTTACTTAGGTTCGTGTTTATTTTATCAAGTTCCTGAAATAAAACTTTAAAGTAGCGTTAGCAGTGCACATATTCGAATTTCTTCTGCAAATCTCTTCTACTGCAAGTTTAACTGGTTCAAGACACTGAACCATTATTCTCAGTATTTCAAATTCAGTATCGGAGATGACAATTGGATTTCCTAAATCAATCAGCGCCTTCTGTTTACAATCCTTTAGACTAAGAAGTCGCTCCAAGATGATAAGGAGGCTATTCCATCTGGTTTTGCAGTCTAGGATCAAAGATAATTTCTTCCATATTTTGCAGTTACATAATTTTGCAAAATAGGATTTTTTGTAGGAGATCTCCAAAACATTTTAACAAATTTTCTGACCTTCTGCATTAAAAGATAAATACTATGATTGTTAGTAAGTTGAGTTATGCAATTTTCCGCTTCCATGAATTCAAAGTCTACACCACTGTCATTAAAATTTCCTTCACTATCACTATCACTGTCTGTATCTGAAATGTCAATTTCCTCAATCTCTTTTGCAGATTGCCTTTTATAAAGGACATCAATAATAGCAATTGATGATTTGGTTTTATCAGTCTTCCAAACTTTTTTATAACACTTTCTCCGTCCATTGTAACACCTACTACATCCCTATTTATAGATAAATTGAATTTTTGTGATCTGTGACTGAGTATCTCTACACATTCTTCAGCTGGAATTGAACCTCTTATTCGTGTTAGCCCTATATTCCAGATCTTAATTTTGGAATTTGAGTCTAATCCATGAACATTTATCTGCATAAACTCTTATTTGCAACTGAAGTCCATTCGTCAAGCGTCAAAGAGAAACATTGTCCCTTTTTTCTAAGTGCTTGTAATTCTTGAATATAAAAATTAGCAATTTTCTTACTATAAATTATCTTTTTGCTACAAACAATGTTTATCGTATTTGATATGCTTCCCAATCTAGCTTGCATTGCTAGTCTCTAATCATTAAAAGTGATAAATACTCTAAATGGTAATTCGTCTAAGGAAGTCATACGAGCAATTACGGCATCCAAAGAACTCTCATCAGAGGAAACAAAATATTTTATAATAGTTCTTTGTTTCTTTGGTGCAGATGTCCCTGGTTCGACATTGCTGATCTTAGTATCAGTGTCTGAGCTTATAAAAGATGATGCCTGGGCTTTTTGTGCTAGTGACTGTGAATGTTGAGAATTACAATGTACATGCAGACCTTTAGTAGAGCCTCCTTTAATATTTATAATTTTCTCACAAAGTTTACATTTCGAAGTTTCTGTATTTTCAGAAATAGAGAAGTGACGCCACATCAATTTATTATCGTCATTCTTTTTCGAATGAATGATATATTTGCTATTATCGGCCATCATTGAATTTAACTTAATAAGTACATTGACTCATTTGACACAACAATCAGTACATGCCCTAAAGAATGCAGTGTGACTGCCAGCAGCTATCACAACAGCGCAAAAAATTTAGAAATCAGCGTTCGTATATCTTCGGGATCTAGGGATTCCATTCTCTAGTAAAGAGGCTACAAATATAAAGATAAATTAGAAATTGGAGATTTAGTTGAGTGGCGAGAAAGTAACGAAAAAGTGGTTTAGGCAAGAAGTGAGATCATAAAAGTTTGCTTGGGATAACATTTTGACCGGAGTTGTAAGTATGGGAATATAAGAAATATATACAAGAAATACGCTTATTAATAGAGAATTTACAATAATAAATTTTAAATAAGTAAGTGAATTAAAAGTAAAATTTTTTGAAAATGACCTAATAAACAAGGGTTAAGGGAGAAGAAGGAAAATCGTTAACTGAAGCAGAAAAGATAACATTTTAATTTTCTGGTCAAGGTAGACAATTTTCTTTCAAGTTTAATTGTCTTGAAACTAAGATCTATTGTTTTCCTTAATATATAAATTATATGCACAACCAAGGCCGATTATTTTTAAGAGTGTAAGTCAATAACACCTGAACCAGGTAAATTCAACTAGAAGTTGCCAAGCAATTGTGAAGATACAAATAAAAGTAACAGGAAATAATAAAGGAAAATATTAAAGGAGGGCAAATGAGGAAGAAGCAAATATTAGAATAAAGGAACGAATTCGAAAATTTAATATGACAGCTGAAAAAAAATTATCGAATGAGGTGACAGAAATTACTTGGAGCTAAGAATTTGTTAATAACTAAAATTAGTGTTAGCTTGCAAGGTAACGAAGCGAACAATTTTTTTAATGACATAATTACTGAGAAACGTCAATCGTGATCATGTCAACTGTTCATTGTTGAAGCTAGAAATGACGGTATTGGCCGTGCACGAAATAGAAATTAAGTCATATAATTTTTTTTATTACAGATAATTTCTTACTTGGTTTAATTCCCAATCATACGAAGTAATCTGGGCAATAAAGTCGAGAATTCATTTTACAGCATATATTTTTCATTACACGATGTAATCTGTTGCCTTTATGGCGATACTTGTTTCTCAGTTTTGTTTCCGACGATAATCTAAATACCAAACAATTTTATACGAGTTTAATTGGAAGTATTCCGTGTTGTAATTCTATACCCAACACGTTGTATGACAGGAAACGTGGAAAACAAACTTTGCTGGACTCAGAAGGATTAGCACTATCAGCGATAATAAATCAGGTGCTGTTCGGCCGTTATACTATTAACGTCTCTACTTCGGTATAATTATAGACGATTAAGCCGTAGTGAGTTGGAAAAAGCAGGAACGTGTAACCGTTAGAGGACCCCGGAATTTTGCATAAACCCGCATAAATCTCGGAATCAAAATTTTAATTCCCGTCAAAAAATCCATTACCGATCACAAACGTAATTAGTTATTGAGCAATCCGTCGCGTATTGGCGTTCTATTGGTTGCCTATATAATTTCGTTTTCACCGAAATAACGATAAACCCTAACAAATTGAGCGTTTTCGTGTCTCATTAACATAAAAGCTATGGCTTACATTACACAGGTACTTAACATGCTCGAAGCAGGTAACTGCTTGGGACTGGAGACAACAAAATAAAATTTCTAAAATATCGACAATTCCGGTGTTAACTCCGATATTGAGTGACGCCTCAATGGCACATTTTCTACGCTATCTTCCTACACACCGGCCACAACCGTGAATGAAAAGCTTTGAAAGAGAGCTTAACAACCCACCAAACATTTGTAAGCCTCTTCGGTTACAACGGCACCGGCCAATTCTCTAATGCCCATATCTGTAGGACTATCGCAGCTAGCACCGACAAGAACGATCTAATTGTACTAGAATGCCTAATGCCCGTCGGGATGGCCGATGACAGTGTCCGGGACCACCCAAGCTCCGGCGGCGGACACGGGCACGTTTCTGGACATTACACCCAATAACTATGACAATATATTAACCATCGACATTCAAAAAATGTTAATTTGTCTTAAGTTTTTTTTTTCGTTTCATTGACGATCCGCTCGAGCCGCCGCCATCCAACAATTTCACAAACGCAACAATTTATTGCCGACCGAAAACTCTTCCTCATTAGGCATGTTCGTTTCGATAAAACCATAGAAGTATGCCAACATTGAAATATCGATGGTGTCGCCGATGAGTTAAATAACCAAGTTGCTATTGTGGTTAGAAAGAGGCAATAAAATAAATTGTTGGCAACAATTTAACGATAAATCTTGAGGTTGTCGAAAACAAGTTACAATTCCCACCTTTCGATCACATGATTTCTTATACGTTTAACGATTGGATAAGATTAAGTTGAAAACGAATGTTTTGTAACGTACTAAGAACCAATAATTGCAGCAACCATTGAAGTGTTGTTCTTTATTACTGCGATAGAGGTTCATGTCAGACTCCACAGGTGGCACTGAAATATCAATTAATAAATCTAAATTTGATTTATGGTCCACTAGGAGGGTTTAAATAAGGCCGAATATAGGTGTGTTTGAAAGCAAAATCGCGTTTTGGTTTGTTCACTTCAATAGTCATGCAACAATTACGGAAATCACGTAACAATTTTTGTTAATCGCAGATAACAAAGTGATAGCGCGTTGACCTTTTTAGGCTTTCACGTGGGCGGCTAAAATCGACATTTCATTAATCGTTTGCAACCCCCGTAGCGGCGAGCATTGACCTAATTTTAAACATTGCGCCTGATTTTTTGGTATTTTCTAGGTTTTGTTGGAACTTTCTACCTATAGATGTCGTTGCAAAATTGGAAATAATTTTGTCAACAACAAAGTGGTTTTGAAGTCATTTAGTCAACATCGGCACGCAGCACCCTTCATGGTTGAGGCATCTGAAGGTCGCTTTTATAATTTGAGAAAACTTCGTTAGTTTTATGACTGTGGTGGTGTGATAAAAAGTTTTTTACAAAAAGACGAAATAATTTTGCCACGAATCAAATTACCAGAAGCTTTTTGGACTAAATTTTCAAGCGTTACTGTAATAAAAAAATGTTTGAGTAACTTTGGTTTTGTTACGTCTATGGACCATATAAGACGATCATTCTTAAACAAATTTTACAAGCCATAAAATTGTTCATGCTCAATGATTGCAGTTTTGTAAAAATTTGGTTGGTACTCAACACAATTTTTCGGATAGTTTATGGCAGTTTTATGGTACGTTTTCTGTTTAATGGTAACGTTAATAGGTAACGCTTTTATGATAGTTACCATTGTTTGACACTTTTATCGCAAGTTTTATGATGTGTTCTGATAATGACTTTTTTAATTTTTTTATTAATGTTTGCACTTGTTTTGAATTACCTTTCACCTACACGATTTCTGATTTGCAGAAAAAGAAAATTTTCGTCAATTATGGAAATTTATTTGTTTGCTGACCGGCCTAACACCGAGTTAGACCCAATTTCTTGTTACTTTTCTATTTTTACCCCAATACAATGAAATCTTGCTAGAACATGCTGGTTCTTATAATTTTTTTTCTTAAGCATATGACAGCATGTTGGTTGTGTATAACGCCTGGTGATGACAAAAAAAAAATCGAGCAATTTTACAAAAAAAGCCAGAGAAACAAATTCAACTTGATTGAAACGATTTTTGAGTTCCTTGCTTCTGGTTCCCCGAACGCCTTTTAATTTTGCTCTTACATTTTTACGCGATCGATCATCTTGACATAATCGTGGGCATCTAAGCGCGACTCTGGCTAATTATAACTTAATGGTGGTAACAATAGGTCAAAAGTTTATTTGGAACAATTGGGTAATATGGGTAGAGACAGAGATTCAATGCGGCCAGTAGTGCGATTTCTATCTGTCAACTCTTCTAATTATCGATTGTGCGTTGTCGTTGAAAGTTGGAAGCGTCGATGCGGATGTGTAAAACAGAACATGCCACAGTTCCAAACAAAACTAGCAGAGAACCGGGAACGATAGACGAGTGAACACATCAGTGAGGAAAGTCGATTTATTTCTGTCCGCCCCCGAAGTGAAATAACGTCCTGGCGAATTATTCGAAAACAAAATGAAGCAACCTGTCATTATTCATGAGCCGGCATGTGACTGCTCGCCTGGTACAGAACGGGGTTATAAATTCAACAATTTCTTAATGACTCCAACTGATATATCTGTTATTTACATCTTTCACTCGGAGGCTCTCCGATCATTTTTCATTCCTACTAATAGACTTCTAAACAATAGATGATAACGAATGGGAAAAAAGTCGCTTCGCGCATCCAATTATTGTTGTTATTACCGAGATTTTCCGGTACTAATAGCTGACGTTATGGTTAGGTTTCGACAATGCGAATTCTAGGAAACGCTCTTTTGTTGTTGTTTAAGGTATAAATAACGCTTAATATTTTCATGTCAGATCCAGCACTATAGCACGGGGTACAGTGACAAATTATATGATGTATAGCGGCTATTAAAAATATAATGCGGCGCATTACAGGCATTTACTACTAAGGAGCTCCTATCTCTTGAAAGTCGCAACAAACCACGAACAAGGAAGTTCAGAGTTGAAATTCAAACTCGTTATCTGACGCATAGCTAGACTGGATATTCCATGATAAATCTCGACCAAGAAAACGCTATTAAGGCCACTGGACGTGGCGACATTCCCACTGGAACCAATTAAAACAGTGGCATGCCTCGCCAAAAACGGACCGACGCCGCCATTACCGCCTTTAATTAACCCCATCATGGGCAGCCAGCAGGCCGATTCCTCACGGTTATTGGACAACATTGCTTGATCAGCTGGCCATCCCATAAATTTTAGTTCTATTCGTTAATTTTCTTCTGCATCACCGTTTTGTTAATTTAACAAAAAATCTCTTCAGTAGGGATCAAATTTAACATTGTAACGTTTTGGAGTGGTCGTTAATTTTTCTTGAATTTACGAAAAATCTCTTTAGTGGAAAACAAATTTATGATTGTGACATTTTTAGAGTGGTCGTTAATTTTTTTGTTCATCACATTTTCTTTGAATTAAACGAAAATATCTTCAGTATGAATCGAATTTTTGTTTGCAACTTTCTTGGAGTGGCCGTTAATTTTGCTCCTGCATCACATTATTCTTGAATTTAACAAAAAATCTCTTGAGTAAAAATCAAATTTAAAACTGAAACGTTTTTGGAATGATCGTTAATTTTCCGTCTGCATTATCTTTTTGTTGGATTAAACAAAAAATCCTTTCAGCAGGAATCGAATTTAAAATTGTGAT
The DNA here is from genome assembly GCA_905333025.2 of Pyrochroa serraticornis. Lineage (NCBI taxonomy): Eukaryota > Metazoa > Arthropoda > Insecta > Coleoptera > Pyrochroidae > Pyrochroa > Pyrochroa serraticornis. The sequence goes on along the minus strand of HG995154.1, from coordinate 33,233,802 downwards.
TTTTTTTGGAATGGTCGTTAATTTTTTTCTGCTTCACCTTTTTGTTGAATTAAACAAAAAATCTCTTCAGTATGTAACTTTCTTGAAGTGGTCGTTAATTTTTCTTCTGCATCGCATTTTCGTTAAATTTAACAAAAAATCTCTTTAGTGGGAACGAAATTTAAGATTGTGACGTTTTTAGAGTGGTCGTTAATTTTGATTCTGCATCACATTTTACTTAAATTTAACGAGAAAATTCTGCAGTAGAAATAAAAGTTAAGATTAGGACGATTCCGGAATGGTCGCTAATTTTCCTTCTCTTTTCGTTAGATTCAACAAAAATCTCTTCAGTAGGAATCGAATTGAAATTTGTGATTTTTTTGGAGTGGTTGTTAATTTTTTTTCTGCTTCACCGTTTTGTTGAATCAAACAAAAAATCTTTTCAGCATGAATCGAATTTAAGATCGTAACTTTCTTGGAGCGGTCGTAAATTTTTCTTCTGCATCACATTCGATGAATTTTTTAAGAAATCTCTTCACTGGGAACAAACTTTAAGGTTGTGGCGTTTTTGGAGTGGTCGTTAATTTTACTTCTGCATCATCCTTTTGTTAAATAAACAAAAAAGCTCTTCAGCAGAAATCGAATTTAAATTTGTAAATATCTTGGAGTGGTCGTTAGTTTTTCTTCTGCATCACATTTTACTTAAATTCAACGAGAAAACTCTTCAGTGAAAATTCAAATTTGAGATTGGAACGTTTCTGGAATGATCGATAAATTTTCTTCTGCATCATCTTTTTGTTGGATTAAAAAAAATACTGCAGCAGGAATCCAACTTAAATTTGTGATTTTTTTGGAGTGGTCGTAAATTTTGGTTCTGCGTCACCTTTTTGTTGAATTAAACGAAAAATCTCTTCAGTATGAATCGAATATAAGTTTGAAACTTTCTTGTAGTGGTCGTTAATTTTGCTTCAGCATCACATTATACTTAAATTTAACGAGAAAATTCTGCAGTAGAAATAAAAGTTAAGATTGGGACGATTCCCGAATGGTCGTTAATTTTCCTTCTCTTTTCGTTGGATTTAACAAAAAATCTCTTCAGCAGGAATCGAATTTAAATTTGTGATTTTTTTGGAGTGGTCGTTAATTTTTTTTTCTGCTTCACCTTTTTGTTGAATCAAACAAAAAATCTTTTCAGCATGAATCAAATTTAAGTTTGCAACTTTCTTGGAGTAGCCATTAATTTTCCCTTTTCATCACATTTTCGTTGAATTTAACGAAAAATATCTTCAGTATGAGTCGAATTTAATTTTGTAACTTTCTTGGAGCGGTCGTTAATTTTCTTTCTGCATCACATTTGATGAATTTTTAAAAAAATCTCTTCACTGGGAACAAAATTTAAGATTGTGACGTTTTCGGAGTGGTCGTTAATTTTACTTCTGCATCATCCTTTTGTTAAATAAACAAAAATCTCTTCAGCGGGAATCGAATTTAAATTTGTAACTTTCTTGAAATGGTCGTTAATTTTTCTTCTGCATCGCATTTTCGTTAAATTTAACGAAAAATCTTGTCAGTTGGAACGAAATTTGTGACGTTTTTGGAGTAGTCGCCTGAAAAGCTCGATTCAGGAAGACATTTATTTCCAGCAACGCACTCGATCCGTGCTTTTTCCCCCGTACACAATACGTTTTAAAAACCGACGAAATGCACGAACGTAAAAAACAGAGTTCCCCAAAAGTTGCCTAATTGATGTGTCGTTTTTGTTTTGCTTAATACGAGGCCAGGACATGGTTTGGCCATTAAAACGTCCGGCATATCGCGGTCCGATCTGTACTAGATAGATGATGGGCAGTAAGACAAATGAAGCGCGACCCGGACCAACAGCACAAAATACACACTGACTGACCAGCAATAGTCCGGGTACCATACGGTCGAACCCTCTCCCTTCCAAATACTTCAATGATATCCGTGTTGGCGAGCTTTTGATGCCGAATTAACGACGAGTTTTATCGGGGGCAGCTGTAAATCTGCAAAGCTTTGACACGGCATAACGCAGATGCAAGAACGACACTATAAACTCGATGTTTGAGATAAAAACACGCAACAACTGTTTAAGTTTTTAAAATAAATTCAAAAAAGTGGCGGAATTTTTCGAAAGGTATTAGTGGATCTAAATTTGCGTAAGTACGTTAGGCTGTTTAGAGTTAAATAGGAAAATGACTAACAAAAAAAAAATTGTTGAGGGACTGTGGAGTTGTTTCCGTGCTAGAAATAAGTGAAAATTCTTATGCCTTAATTAATTTTTCTAAATATTTGTAAAGAAAATTGCCAACCAAAACCGAATATTGGGTTTGCACTTATTAAAAAGAACTTTCTTTGTGTCTTGCGTCATATAAACGAATTTCTTGGTTTTTGATATTTTGGATTTTTTCACTAATCTGAATATTGCTTTGAATGATGTGGAAAACTTCAATATATTTAACTATCATAGGACCAACTTGATGGACAATTCCATAGTCAATGTGGTTATTGTTCCTTGAAACCCCAAAAGAGTTGAAAAAGTTTCAAACCACTCTTCTCTCAGTATTATGGTTTGTAGAACTGCAAATAGCAATTTTCTTCCATTATGGTGCTTCAATTTGGTATAAAAATCGGATAGATTGCAACCTTCCTCGAAAGAAATGTGCCAACAGTCCAAGAAAAGAGCTAAATCACTGTGAGTTCCATGTTTCAGCTATGGAAAAGATGTAAATATGGCCACAGAAATGGACGTTGCTGCTTGCTAAGCAGCTATTAATATTACATTCATTATTTTTTCTAAATATGGGAACGAGAGTGAATTGTTCTATGATTCTAAATAATAGAAATTGCTGCTTAGAAAGCGGCAACTATCAGTTCTTTATAGATTAATGCGCATCAAAACACAAATAGTGTAAAACAGAACCAAAAATGTATGACCATTTTCATACATTTTTATTTAGATGACCAAGTAGTCCCAATTGCAGAGTAACTTGCTCAAAAGTATGACACTAAGCTTCTCCTGTCTAAATTATTAGATTAAGATCATATTAAAGCATATTTCTATTTAGCTTGACGTTGAGAATTATTCTCCATACAATCGTAAAATTGTTTTTTTTTCATGAATCCGTTAATTCTTAAATAAATAAATAAAATTTGCATTTAAGTTCTCTTAACTTAGACTTTGGTATAAAGGTCCACTCCGTTTAGGCAAAGAGTTCTTTACTCTTTTTTTACTCTTTGGTTTAGGGTTGGGGGTGTATCCTAACACAATACATAGTCGACAACACCATTAGAATGTGAAAATGGCAAAACTCATTTGTTTGAGGCCCACTGTTTCACATAGTCTGAGTGCTAAATTTTTTATTTCTTTTCACTAAATTAATTCGAGTTACTAAATATTTATTCAATATAAATAATTAAGAAATTATAGTTGTGCCGCCACAATAATTTATTGATCCAACGTACTGGTTTCTGAATCGTTGAATGTCCGTTTTCGAAATTAAAACGCGGTTAGAGCATCTTGCTTATGATGTTGGTTGGGGATGTGAGACGAGTTAAATCGTGAGCCGGGGTTTTTGGGAATTGTCGCGTCGAGCAAGTCCGAATGGCCCCAATAAACGCAGTTACGACCGTAGCTCATCGCTTTGGACTCCGGTTACAGTACACCTTTTCGCTGTCCAAAGTTTATGTGACTCGCGGTTCGCTAACTCTAATAACCGGAACCGCACCGGACCGCCGGATTCGGGTAGCCGGACCTTCATTAATACCACCGGTCTGGCGCCACTGCATTATTATTTGTAACCGTACCTGCCAGTCCGTCGGCCGCAGCATCCGACCTCTGCTTTTCGTTATAAGGTAATTAATTTGACAGCAGAAAACTGCTTTTATCGCTCCTTACCCAGATAAGGATTATTCGAGATAATAGCGACACGACCCAGCAGACAACTCGGACCGGCCGAGACGATCACAAAAAATTTATTGCCACTAATTTTTCTGGACGACCAAACGCCAACTTTTATTGTCGCTAGTGTCAAGTCGAGTGAATGAGAAATAAAGAAAAACTTTTCCGATTGTTGGTTGTGTGAAATAATTTAAAACAATTTCGTTCGGCGATAATCCCCCGCGATCCGCCACGAACAAGACGTTCTTAATTTCGATATCAAAAGCTGTGACAGTACAAGTAGTTAAACTTGAGACTTGTTTTACATGCAACAACTCGGCCGATAGTGCTTCAACATTAGCGACGATCGGTTGTTAAAAATTGAAACATGATAATGTCGTTGCCGGTTTTTGTTTTAATGAAATTGCGAAACTTCTTCGGGTTTCATTGAACTTTATTGTTTTTATGGATTTTTCTGCGACAATCGATAAATTGTGCGATTTGTTTAAATTTTTTTTTGGCGTCGATTTCGTGACTATTTCCATCTTCATTGGTGGTCCTCGTTTGCACTACTTGACGATGGTCGCGTTATGGGACATTAAACCGACGCATGGTCCCCCACCCTGATATTGATGGTGATGTAAACGTCCGACTATTTGGTGAATCTGTGTTGATACTGACAATAAACCGTATGTATCGTCAATGAAGAATCTGGTTTCATATGCCCAAGTTTTACGGCCACTTTTCAGTTAATAACATAATAAATTTAACATATGTGAACACTATTTTTTATTACCCAGAGGAGATAATGATAACCGAGATGGCATAGTAAAAGCTTTTAGTGAGTGGTTTAATGATTTGTTTTCGACCATTAAAACTAAGTGTATAAATTATTGGAATTAGATTCTCGGAATTAGTCGGACGATTTACCTGGAAGAATCTGGATAATAAATAACTTTACCAGCTAGCAAGCATGCAGTAATCAAAACTCGATTTGCTTAACTTTAGTGCATAAGCAATTTAATGAAGTGTCAATGGAGGAGGAGACGAAAAGAAAATCGCGATTTTACGGTTATCGGAGAACACGGAACTTGAAATGATCACTGGTGCACCGTTCCTTGAGTTTTTATGACCGAGAAAACCTGTAGATATCGCAAACAGAGGACGTTGTAAGTCAAAGAAGTATCGAAAAGAGCATTGAAGTAAAAAATATTTGTTCATAATAACAAAGAAAAAGAAAAAAAAATATTTTTTGAACGAAAAGCTCTCATTATCTTGCCTCGTTTAGAAAGAAAATAATTTTGAGGCAATATAAAAAGTCCAGTAGCCGTTTACTGATAAAAAGTGTACATTTACATAAGGTAACTCTATGAAGACTTTAGGTAAAAAGTTTTTTTTTTCCAACAATTTGTTTTGAGTTTCGTATTTCAACATTTGCATTTTACCATATTTTTTTGGGGAGTTCCCAATTTTGTTCAACGACCTTAACAGTTTAATACTGAAATTCAATGAACTATTATAACTAAAAAATTCGAAACCAGAATGTAAATTTGGCATTGGCGTTTCTGAAAATTTGCCACAGGTTTTGTGAGTTTTTTTTCTAATTAAAATTTCTACAGTTTGCCCCACAACTTATTGTCCCTGTTCCCTTCTTAGCTTTTGACAGTCGTGGTGTTAACGACAAACTGATTTTCTTTTTTTTTAAATTGGCTCTGAAGAAAAACTAACATTGAAGACGCCTGTCAAGCCTTTTTTAAAATTCGAGGAGGTAATTTTTTTTTAATTTTTGTAGAAACATTTTTGACAAATTTTCTTTTTCTGATTGCTATAAAATTTGATACGTAGGTGTGTCATTTAATTATGAACTCATGGATGTATTTAGTTCTCCTGTATCATTCTTAGTTTTTGAAAAATATTTCATTGTGGTCACCACGATAACGTCGAAAATTCCGCTAATAACCCCCATAATAGCGCATCTTTCTTCTAAGCCACCAGAAATTTTTAACAACCGAGTGTAATTTTTTATTCCTTACAAAATTCTGAAGACGGCTGTCAAGTTTTGTTTGAAAATTCAAAGAGGTAATTTTTTATTAAATTTTTGTAGAAAAATCTTCGACAAATTTTCTTCTTCTGATTGCTATAAAATTTGATACGTAGGTGTATCATTTAATTATGAACTCATGGATGTACTCAGTTCTTCTGTATCATTTTTACTTTTCGAAAAATCTTCCATTATGTGGTCACCACGATAACGTCGAAAATTCCGCTAATAACCCCCATAATAGCGCATCGTTCTTCTAAGCTACCAGAAATTTTTAACAACCGAGTGTAATTTTTGATTCCTTACGAAATTCTGAAGACGGCTGTCAAGTTTTTTTTGAAAATTCGAAGAGGTAATTTTTTATTAAATTTTTGTAGAAAAATGTTTGATAAATGTTCTTCTTCTGATTGCTATAAAATTTGATACATAGGTGTATCATTTAATTATGAGCTCATGGATGTACTCAGTTCTTCTGTATAATTCTTACTTTTCGAAAAATCTTCCATTATGTGCTCACCAAAAAAATGTCGAAAATTCCGCTAACAACCCCTATAATAGCGCATCTTCCTTCTAAACCACTAGAAATTTTCAACAACCAAGTATAATTTTTGAATCCTTACGAAATTCTGAAGACGCCTGTCAAGCTTTTTTTAAAATTCGAGGAGGTAATTTTTTTTAAATTTTTGTAAAACATTTTTGACAAATTTTCTTTTTCTGATTGCTATAAAATTTGATACGTAGGTGTGTCATTTAATTATAAACTCATGGATGTACTCAGTTCTTCTGTATCATTTTTACTTTTCGAAAAATCTTCCATTATGTGGTTACAAAGAAAATGTCGAAAATTCCGCTAACAACCCCCATAATAGCGCATCTTCCTTCTAAACCACTAGAAATTTTCAACAACCAAGTATAATTTTTGATTCCTTACGAAATTCTGAAGACGCCTGTCAAGCCTTTTTTAAAATTCGAGGAGGTAATTTTTTTTTAATTTTTGTAGAAACATTTTTGACAAATTTTCTTTTTCTGATTGCTATAAAATTTTATACGTAGGTGTGTCATTTAATTATGAACTCATGGATGTACTCAGTTCTTCTGTATCATTTTTACTTTTCGAAAAATCTTCCATTATGTGGTCACCAAGAAAGTGTCGAAAATTCCGCTAACAACCCCCATAATAGCGCATCTTCCTTTTAAACCACTAGAAATTTTCAACAACCAAGTATAATTTTTGATTCCTTACAAAATTCTGAAGACGGCTGTCAAGCCATTTTTAAAATTCGAGGAGGTAATTTTTGTAGAAACATTTTTGACAAATTTTTTTTTCTGATTGCTATAAAATTTGATACGTAGGTGTGTCATTTAATTATGAACTCATGGATGTACTCAGTTCTTCTGTATCATTTTTACTTTTCGAAAAATCTTCCATTATGTGGTTACAAAGAAAATGTCGAAAATTCCGCTAACAACCCCCATAATAGCGCATCTTCCTTCTAAGCCGCCAGTGATTTTCAACAAACGAGTGTGATTTTTGATTCCTTACGAAATTCTGAAGACGCCTCTCAAGTTTTTTTAAAATCCAAAAAGATAATTTTTTTTCCAATTTTTAGAGAAAATGTAGGAGTATCTCCTTTTGAAAATTTTCGATATTTTTTTTTCTGATTACTATGAAATTTGACACGTAGGTAAATTATTTAACTACGAACTCGTAAACGTACTCAGTTCTTCAGCATCTTTCTTAATTTTCGAGAAATTTTCCATTATGTGGTCACTAAAAAAATGTAGAAAATTCCGCTAAGAACCCCCATTACAGTGCCTCGTTTTTTCTGAACCACCAGTTTTTCACTTGTCAATTTTTTTTAAATTTGAGGTATAAGTACAGTTGCGGACCATCTGTATCCTATTATGCAGGTCACTCAGGTACGAATAATCCGATTATAGAAAACATCCGATTCTGCTCAAAGCTAGTAAAAAGTGATACAGTCGAGAATACGAGGTACATCCAAAAGTATCCTAGAGCAAATCTCTAAAAACAACAACTTGAGAACTACTAGAAGTAGATCTGGCAAATCTACACCCTTAAGATCATAATTGCAAAGAGTTTTTTAACATTATTACAATTGTGGTCTGGACGCAAACAGTCGATTCGTGCACGTTGCCGAAGAGACTTGTCGACGTAAAAATAGTTGGGATGTGGTGAAAAAACAGTGTCGGTTCCGGCAAAAATTTCTGTTGAAAACTCGGTCGAGAACGTAAATAAGACCCTCGGGCATCAATCTCCAGGATCGGGCAACAGGACATGCACGCCAACAATTATACGGAATAAACAAAGTGATGTCGCCGTGTTTTATTTCCCCCATTGTTTCATTGTTTGTGCGATCGTGAGACGCCTAGCGGGGGCCCCGTGATTTATCGGGGCACGTGGGGAATGCAGCCGGCGCCACCGGGGGCGCCCTGGCCCGGAGACGCTGACTTTATTGTATTTCGTTACAACTTCTGATGGACTATTTAGGAATTTCTATTGTTTTGCGTGCTTCCAACGTCACCTCGTTCCTTTTATCGTCAAGCCGCCGTCGCGCTTTTCGCGATACGCGATGGCGTGCCAGAAGAAATCACCGAAAAATACCATTTTCCTCCGGCAGACATGCAACTGGAAAAGGCAACCGCAATTTCGAGTATCTTCAGTTAGTTCTGAGTAACGGTCGGGGAAGAACAGGAAGAGTGGAAATATTTAATTTTTTTTTTGGTTGATGATCGCGATGCGGATCTATAGATCACAAATTCTTTACGTCTCTATGAACGTGCCTCATAGTGGCTATTACTAGATCATTGTAACAATAGCGACATGTACCATGCGAGTCGCAGTTGGCCGTGGCATTCTTCGGAGAATTCCCGCCGAGGCCCCCTATGGTAGGAAGGAAGTGCCCCCCATCGCTCGGCCCTCTGCTCCAAAATAAGCCATAAAATACGAAAAATGTCAATGCGAACATAACCCACCAAATTAAGATTTAGACCGCTCGTAATATTTATTATAATACACTCTGTCTGTAAACACTACACACTCAGAAAAATTTGTGGTGTTACATTCTGCAATTGCAATTTTTGCACCTACAAATTGTAGTACAAATAGGGACGGATACAGCTTGTAGGATCTATTGATGAAACTTTGTAGACAATAAATTGTAGCTGGTAGTGAGAAACTTTGTAGTACTCATTATTCCATAAGCATAGTTCAGTTAATAATATTTTACACATATATTTATAATACGTTGTGGAAAAGAATGTCTAATCTTTCAATAGTCTATACCAAAGCTTGATATAATTATAGGAATTTACTATTGTAATTGGTACTGCAATATTGTGGCAATTCTTTGCATTATTTTAACGCTAAACTAATAATATTGGGACAATATTTACCAAAACTTGTAAAACAAAGTGTCAAATTTTACTTAAGTATTTTCCAAAATTGTAGTAATGATTTAAATTTATTGTAGTAATTTGCATAACAATTTCTTGTATAATTGATAAAATATTCTAGTAATGACTGCATATTTTTGAAACACTGACTACTACAAATTGTAGACATAACCATCCCCTTTTAAACCCCTAATTATAAAAAAGCTAAAAACAACTCAAGGACGTGTTCTGAAACCTGCAGGAAGTAATGCGTTAGGCTTAATTATAAATAGTTTTATTATATAACAAAATAAATAACAAATAACAAAAGTAAGACAATCATAAAACGATAAGGGTAATAATTATTTTGCATCACACTATGTGTCGCATAGATACGAAGCTTTTACTATTATTCCTTATTAATAAACAAGGCGTATAATCGTGAAGCTTAGAAAATTCAACCATTTTATATTCTGGTTGACTGGTATCATCGTCTACTTCAAACGCATGTTTATGTGAATTAAAGCTAAAAGTATGTAAAACAGTGCATATAAAATAAACTATTTCTTCACATTGTAAAATGATGTACTTTATTATACCAAATATGGGAAAATCATTCGAGAAATTAAGAACCACCACCACATCTTCACTGTAACAAGTACCAAAAATTTTAATCCATGATGTGAAACAAAAATTAGTAATGGGTTGTCTAGGAAAGTATTCGTCATGTATATTTTCTGTTAGAGATGAAACATCTTCATATTGAACATTAAACCTTTCTTGCCACGTCGAACAAATTAATTCGTAACATAATTTTAGTTGGGCTTTTATGGCCAGCGTGTAAGTTATATTTCTGAAGTTACATGATATATTAGAAGTCATTTTAGATTCTCGGTGCTTTTGCTCCGAGCGCATACACCACAAATGAACAAGGGGGCCAGACATTTTTAATACCAAACTGTAGTGTAGCATGTGGTGATGCTTTGGCCTCAATCGTTTACAGTAGAAAACAATAATAGAAAGATATTCTTCCACAGCAACTTTTAATCTGTGATATTCAGAGAAGTGAACACTAGGTGCTGTAACAATGTCAATGATTTCACGCAACTTTATCCAAATTTTCCAGAGTTGTAAATCAATGGGAACTAAATCGCCTATCATAAGACCAAGATATCTGCTTAAACAAGCCATCTCACTGGTTGACATCTTAATTTTCTGCTTTAATCCTTCAGATGTAATAAGTGGAGGCTTATTCGATCGCTCCACTTCATTGTAACGAAAACATTGTATTCTAGAATTTAACGTTTCTAAAGTAAATAGTTTGTAATCTGAAATTAAGCTGTTCAATAGATAAGTCAAGTCATATGCACATACTCCTTCAAACATGTCGTGCATGATGTCCACGACATAATTTGACGTGAGGTGGAAATCGGCTAGCTGATGCCACACACAAGTTCCTTTTATACCAGTTTGAGTTACATTATTTAACATTATATCACTGTTATAATTTTCAACTGTGCGAAAAAGAGTCTCATCTTCGATAAATGCGGTATATGAATCAGTCTTACACATTTTGCAAAATCGACATCTGAAATTGGCAGAGAAACTTTCAGTAAGTCCTAAAATGGTGTGCATGCCTAAATTATCTCCAATTACTAACGATAACTTAAAATATATCACATTTATGGAACCGTTAACAGATATTCTGATGCCATTCTCTTCTAAAAATTTCAATTCTGCTATAAGTTCTTTAAAAACTGCTTCATTGCCAAATTTCTTGTGGTCCTCTGAATGAAATAAGGAAAATAGATACATATTTTTCAAACTTCCTTGCATTTCTGATGGTAAGGATGGGATAGAAATATAAACAGCACCTAATTTGTTTTTACCCGAATGGGAACCAAGAGCATTGCCTGTTTCGTAATCGTCAAAAAATAGAAATAATGGAAAAACATGTTTATTGCCAAATGCCTTTTTTTGAGATTTCCATAACTCTCCTTGAATAAAATTATTATAAACTCGATTATTTGTTATCAATTTATTATAATGAGAGTTCATGAAGGTGAAAAAATTTGGTCGCTCAAAAAGTAAACGTAACGTATCTCGTAGAGGAATAATTTGACCGGTTACAATTGAGGGATTAAGAATAACGTCATTACCAACACGTTTTTCTTTTAAGCATTGTCCTATGATAAATGGGCGTGGGGATACAAAAACTCCTATGGATTTAAAATACTCTAAACGTTTATATTCTGTCCGAAAGCTATCAACGGAATTTTGATAGACACTGAATATACTTTGAATGGTATTAACAACATCAACGTTTTCATGCAAAGCTGTAAGACGTTGAATGATTGTGTTTTGAAGGTGATCCATCAAACCAGAACAAAAGATTTTAGAAAATGATTCAATTACATACTGAATGACGTTACGGGGAATCAAAGAGTTATTGTACAATCCCGCAATTAATTCAACGACAGCAGTGTGATGTTTAGTTTTCCATGTTTGGAAGTTACGTTGGAGATTTTTAAGCGACCAATCAGAGTCATTTGGCAATGCCGATATATTTAATGTTTCACTAATAATTTCTGATGTTATTGCAACATGATTAACTCCACAGTGAAAATTTTCCTTTTCTTCAGATGCAGATTTATGGTTTCTAATTTCCCTAATTTCGTGCTGCCTTAGATGTTTTCTAAACGAATTGATAGAGGAAAATTGTCGTTTACAATTTGTCTCACTGCATTCAAAACTTGAATGATTTCCAAATATCTTATGATCTTCTTTTAAGTGATAAATGTAACTTCTTACTCGTAGAAACAGTTTTTTGCATTTGAAGCAATGCATTGTAAAAATCGTAGCAAAATAAAGCAATAATCATAGTATTATATCAAAGTCTTATAAATTATATTATAATATATAAATAATATTATATATTACATATAATATATTATTATATATTAAATTATAATTAAATAGAGTTTTAATCGGCCGAACTATTTTTTTCAATAATGTTCAAATCCGAGATGAGACTATTTACGGACACATACTTATTTTTACTGTCAAATATGTCAAAAATAGCTCTTTCTATAAATTTCCATGACAATTCGGCTTCGGGTGGATATTGCGCATTTAAAACATTGAAAATTTTAAAACACAATTCAACCGCCTTTAGCGGACTATCGACTTTATAAAAAATATCGTTTATATTCACGTAAGAAGCACTGATGTTCTTTATATTTTCGCCAACAATAACGGGCAGGGGCTGGGCTGTTAAATGGAACTTTGCTAGTTTGTCGCGTCTACGCTGCAGCTCTGGTTCCATATCGGCAACATTCTGTAATAATTAAAGAGTAGTGCATTACGTTCAATAATAAAGAAGACAAATACCTTAATATGTAGAATAAACCCGTTTTTCATTTCCAATTTTGACGGCGTCCATCCATCTTTTTTCTTACCAATGTTAACGCACGAGAAAAATGTCGGTAGTAAAGTTAATCCAAAATTTTCGTCATCTTGAGTACCTTAAAAACATCATAATGTAGAAATGAAAACTTGAAATTTAAGCTGCACAAAAATTTAACTTACTTCTTGGACCTACTATTTGTTTATATTCTTTCAGCAATTCCTTGATAAAAAGGTTCTGCTTCCTTTCAGCAAGTTTCAATAATTTTGAAGCAATTTTGGGCCATTTTACAAGTAAATGGTTTCCCTTCTCTGGGTTTTCGGCATTAAAATATTGCTCTAACTGAAAACCAGTTGGATGACAAAATGCACAGAATTTCACATTTTAAAACTTACAAGCGTATATCCAAGAGGAAGCTTAAGACATGGAAATGTTTTAAAATATGTGTGAATATCACATGCTGCTGCGATCTTTTTTCGATCAAAAATTGTTTTCTCCCAATATTCTGAAATGAGAGTGAAAGGTGCAGAGTTGTTCTTTAGATACGCAACACCTTCTTCGTTAGACTGAAACTCTTTATGCAACTTAGAGGTATGCCCTGACTCATCTAAAACAACATATACAAAAATATTAGTGGGCATAGAGGAGGGAATATTACAATGTAACAGTTTTCACCTTCATCGCGTTTTCGTTTATTTGAAATAAACCCTAATTGCCTGTATTGTTTTCGCAAATATGTGTACACGGAAACCAGTTTACCGCGAGCCGCCTTGGGTCTTCCCTTGTCATTTACATAAGGTACATAGTATATTTCTGGAAATTCATGAGGAAATACTTCACGAATTTCTTCCGCTAGTTGCATGAACCGGGCAGATGTAATTCTGTAAAACAGTTGTAACAGTTTTATACATTAAACATTCAGATAGCTATAGGTGGGTACATTTGTATAGGTTGTTCGTTATGATTTTCAATATAAAATACTTATTGTACTATAATTATGCAGATATACTGTTGTTTCCTACTATAACGGTATATCTTTTCACCTCTAAATAACTGTTACATAATCTCCTTGAAAACGTTTGTTATAACTTCTAACAATGATTTCCAAAGAAGTTATGTAGCACTTAGAGTTTAGGTGAAAAGATCGGCCCTTGGCAGGCTACATTATACCTACATACATACGGTATAAAGGGGATGGACGAATCTTACCTCGCATTCTTATAATGTTTCAATTCATTCTTCACTATCAGCTCCGCTAGTTCATCACGTCTAAAATTTGTATTTTTATTATAGCTGGCTTTAATAACTTCGCCTTCATCTGTTTCATTCAACAATTGCAATACAGTCTAAAAAAAATATCAAAACATCTAATCACGATTGAGAAATGTACTCACAGAGTATGGACTTGCGGTTGTTGAAACGACATATGGATAACCCGCAGTAGCCTTAGTACGGTAAGCTCCCGGTAGTGGAATAAGTCCTTCTTCTATAATAATTTCAGAATTTCCTGAAGAAATAGATGGTGCCGGAGACTCAGGCGATGTCGGAGAATTACTCCTGGTAGGAGTCACAGTGGACGAAGAGGAATTAAAAATTTCTTCGAATTGCTAGCAGATAATGAGTTAGTTTATTTGATAAAAAAGAAACATAAATTAGATACCTGAGTTTCAATAAAAGACTTCTTATATTCAGCAAATTTGTGTAAAAATTTTCTACAATCCCCGACCGGTTTAATTATTATTTTAATATCATCCTCTGTTAGTAAATTAAATGCTTCCTGGTCAACGCGATTAACTGTAAATATATAGAATTTAATGGTAGCTACCTGCTTCAATTAACAAAATTAGGCAATTCCTCAAGTATAATGTAAGAGTAAATAGAAAACAAATGTCAATTAGGTAAATTTCTGGAATTTACTATGCAAACCTGGCACGTATTCTACATCTTATACCAATTTAAATTGAACATAAATTTACCTCTGAATGCATTTATTGTTTCGTCATCAATTTTCCAATTTTGGAGCGTTTCTATAACAAATTCGTCCATTGTTGTAGGTATAAATAATTTTCATTCTCATTCACGGCGTTGCCCACAGCCAACGACTAAATTGTAATAAGATTCATCGCATTACCATCACCATTAAGAGCAAAGAAATGTTATTTACTTACCAGATAATTATCTTCGTATCTCCCACGATCACCAATAACGAACCTACACAACAGAGGAAAGCGGGATTATGGCATGGCAAAGCATGCAAAGTGCCGCGAAAAAAATCGCAAAGTCGGTAAAAATCTAGCCTTGATCACCCAGCGTCCAATAATATGGCCCAAAGTCTTGACTGCAGCCGATCACGTGAAATTACATAATACACATATTCAGTTTCCGGCGCCAGAATTTACTGAAGCATTGTATCACCATTTGCTACAATTTGTAGTAAGGAATATGGGAGCATAAGTTATAAACTACTGCAATTGTGATAAATATTGTTTCGTTTTTCTTACAGATTGTTTCAATAATTTTGTAGGACAGTTTACAACAGGATAGTGCAAAATATATGTTATTGTGGTTTTTTTTGCCACAACACTTCAGGTACAATTTTTAAGCTCTGAGGTTTATACAAATCAATAAAATCAGCTACAAATTATGAATCTAATTGCTACAAAACAGTTACTACAACGTTTTAGTAATTATTGCAAAACCATTTTTCTGAGTGCAGGTTATCAATTGTGGCGCGGTTGAGGCGCGGTCGGAGGGCCCGTCGTAAACAGAAATAACGAGTCCGGCTGTCGTGGCCAATAATTATTTAACTTTTTCAGGATACCTCGTACTCGGGCCGGGCAGCAACGATTATAAATTAACCCGATTAATGCCGGTGCTGGCGGAAATGCGACTGGTTTGTCAATCCAACACTTCAGGAGGTGTCGGAGCCGTGTCTTCTCCCATCTTGCCGATTTCCTTTTCATTCAGCAAAATCTCGAAGCCGAAAGTGACGTAAACCGCTTGAAGCAAACAATTCAAGTTTTTGCACCCAGTCAAAAATTACCCCACCACTAGTCACTAAAATCTTCGCCTCTTACAAATAATTTTCTTCAGCTTTTTTGCACTCAGTCAAAAATTACCCCACCACTAGTCACTATATCCTTGGCCTCCTAGAAATTATTTTCTTCAGCCTTTTTGCACCCAGTCGAGAAATTGTCGAATTGTCGGATGTAGGTCCTTGCTTGTAGCTCAACTATTTAGTAGAAGGGATTTCCTCCAGGTCTCTTTGTGATATTTTCCTGGTGATCGCGTCGTTCGCTACGGGTATAGGGATGAGTGCTGCGAAGCTCGCTGGATCCTTCTTGCGTCTTCCGTGGCGGCTGTGCGAAATCAATCACAGTTGAATTTGTCACGACCCAAACAAAATCTTGACAAGATCGATACGCGTCAATGCACAGATGCAAGCTTGTGAATAATTATGTGAAAATCAATTATAACAACGATTTATCATGCATTTCTGGAGCCAGGCCGTCAGCCTAGTGTCGCAGCATCAATCATAACCTGTTTTAATCACGGCCGTGATTTTGTATCAAGTTTATTCAATATAATCTCTCGTCTAATTAACAACCGAAATTAATAACGGGCACAAAGAGGACGTACCTTTCTGGCGATTAGCTGGTGCTTTTTTGTCGGATGCGGAAACAAGAAGGACACCCACGAAATTTTGTTAAACGAAATGGTAACAAATACGTCCTGGTGAGAGGACATTTGAAAATGGGTTGGTTTGGGTCAGATGCGATTGTGTGAAACATCGGACGTCATGGTGAGAGGCCACCGTGAAATTTCTGTTAGGAAAATGTTTGTCAACAGAGATTTCTTGTGTAAATACACAGACAATATTGTTGGACTCGGAATGGTCTGCCCTTCTAACAACAAGAATAATAGTGGAAAGTGACAGAGAATGATGACTTTGTGCAACTAAATAGGATGACAACCTAATTTAAACGGGCCACTGCAAATCATTTACAATTGTTGGACAGTTTGGAATCATCTTCATTTCCGTCGTGGTCCACAATTTGGTTTACACGTTAGCACAGAAAATAGGACACGTCACTTTCGTTCAACCAACATAACATTTTCTCTCTCTTCTAGCTTGTTCGTTTCTATTATCATTTTTATTTTATTCTCATCTATTCAAAGCCCCTTTGAAGAATTCTTAATTATGATGTTAGGTTAAAAATCGATTATTTTTTAATATTATTTGCGATGTTACGAATTTCCTATCAATTTGGCCAATTTTCTTTCCATATTCTCAAAATCTTCAACTCGTTATAGTAGTGTAAAATTTTTGCTATAATGCCGCCATCCATTCTTCGATTTATCTTTTAATTTTATCTTTTCTTCTATTTTTCGTGATAATTATTTCTTACTATTTTGTTTCAAATTAGTTTTTAAATTTCTCGTTTTTTCTTTGATTGTTTAACTTCTGGTCATACCACATATTGCCCAGTCTATTTCGACTGTTACTTGTAAAAAACCGACAAACTAAATTCCTTCACTCATACTAATTTGTATCAATACTTTTCATCCCTTTCACTTGTTCTACTCTGCACATATTGTTGTATGTGAAGAGTTTAATCCTTCTTGTTCTCTACACTCTTCCACGTTTAGTTAGATGTTCCATTAATTTTCTTTTAATTTGGCTAATAATTTTGTACCATCTTGATCACTAATCGTGAATAGTATTAGAGAACCCATAATAAAATTTAAGAAAAGTTTAGCCTACATATGTATATCATAACGATTGATTTCTATGTGAACAATTGATAAATCAAAAGGATGCCAACATTTTTTCAAATTTTTGTCAAAATCGAAAATTTCAACTTTTCTATTTACACATTTAGAACCTAAGTTTTACTACGCTATGAAAGATATCAAAAAGTCAATTAGATTGGTATATTTACATTTGATAAGTTTAGAAGACTCAAGAAGATATGGACGTTGAAAATTATCAAAAATTTAGATTTATGTGTACTTCCAAATACTAGAAATCTATCTCGATAATGAAGTAACCGAGTGTAAAAATAAGATCAGGGCGACGAATTGCATTAAGAAAAGCTACTTCGATTGGCTCAACGCGACTGGTTTCGATTTTAGCATTTTTGAAAATTTTAATCGATTGAGGTGGAAAAAAAAAACGAAAATTTGAAATTTTTGATGGGCGTTTTATGACTTCAATTTAATCTTTTAGTTTTGTACAACACAACGGCGCAATCAGATTTTGATTCGAACACTTAATTTCGAAGATATGACACTTTAAAGATTCCCAAATTCAAGATTTTACCATTGGTCAGAAAGGGTACTTTTTTATTTACAGCGAGCGGAGTCTCATTTTACCATTAAAATGATGTACTTTCGTTCGATATAGCGTGAAAACTCGAGTAGCTATCGAGGTTTAAAATTTGCAAAAATCTCTATTTTTGTAGATCTTTTCGAAATACTGCAAATCTATTTTGAAATTCGATAAACCAAGTCCAAAATCGAGAAGATCGAATTAAAATACATCAGAAATAATCATTTTGCCGGCTCATAACGATTGATTTTTATGAGAGCAAACGATGAAATTAAAAGTTACCAAAATTTTCACAAATTTTTGTCAAAATAAAAAATTCAAACTTTCTTATTTATACACTTAGGAATTGAAATTTCCTACGGTATGAAAGCTATCGAAAAGCTGATTAAATTGACTTATTCACAATTGATAAATTCTAAAGACTCAAGAAGATAAGGAAGTTTGAAATTTGAAAAAATTTAGATTTTTGCAAACTTTTTCCAGATACTAGAAATCTATCTCGATAATGAACTAACCGAGTGTAGAAATAAGATCAGGGCGACGAATTGCATTAAGAAAAGCTACTTCGATTGGCTCAACGCGACTGGTTTTGATTTTAGCATTTTTGAAAATTTTAATCGATTGAGGTAGAAAAAAAATTTCAAAAATTTGAAGTTTTTGATGGGCGTTTTATAACTTCAATTTAATATTTTAGTTTCGTACAACACAACGGCGCAATCAGATTTTGATTAGAACGCTTAACTTCGAAGATATGACACGTTAAAAATTCCAAAATTCAAGATTTTACCATTGGCTAGAAAGGGTACTTTTTTATTTACAGCGACCGGAGTCTCATTTTACCATCGTTGGAAAGCCCTTTAATAGTCGATTAAAATGATGTACTTTCGTTCGATATAGCGTGAAAACTTGAGTAGCTATCGAGGTTTGAAATTTGCAAAAATCTCTATTTTTGTAGATTTTTTCGAAATACTGCAAATCTATTTTGAAATTCGATAAACCAAGTCCGAAATCGAGAAGATCGAATTGAAATACATCAGAAATGATAATTTCGCCGGCTCATAACGATCGATTTCCATGTGAGCAAACGATGAAATTAAAAGTTACCAAAATTTTCACAAATTTTTGTCAAAATCAAAAATTCAAACTTTCTTATTTATACACTTAGGAATTGAAATTTCCTACGGTATGAAAGCTATCGAAAAGCTGATTAAATTGACTAATTCACAATTGATAAATTCTAAAGGCTCATGAAGATATGAACGTTCGAAATTTGCAAAAATTTAGATTTTTGCGGACTTTTTCCAAATACTAGAAATCTATCTCGATAATGGAACTAACCGAGTGTAGAAATAAGATCAAGGCGACGAATGGCATTAGAAAAAGCTACTTCGATTAGCTCAACGCAACTAGTTTCGATTTTAGCATTTTTGAAAATTTTAATCGATTGAGGTAGAAAAAAAATTTCAAAAATTTGAAGTTTTCGATGGGCGTTTTATAACTTCAATTTAATATTTTAGTTTCGTACAACACAACGGCGCAATCAGATTTTGATTCGAACGCTTAACTTCGAAGATATGACACGTTAAAAATTCCAAAATTCAAGATTTTACCATTGGCTAGAAAGGGTACTTTTTTATTTACAGCGACCGGAGTTTCATTTTACCCTCGTTGGCAAGCCCTTTAAAAGTCGATTGAAATGATGTACTTTCGTTCGATATAGCGTGAAAACTTAAGTAGCTATCGAGGTTTGAAATTTGCAAAAATTTCAATTTTTGTAAACTCAACAAATCTATGCTGGAAAACGACACAAAATACAGAAGAAAAGTATCTTTTCGCCCACACACAACCACTGATTTAGTTTACTAACAATAACTTCGATAGACTTTTTGTATTGTTTTTATTGAAAAATTTTCCGCCTTTTTCCCATTGCTTCAGTAACGGCCACAAGGATCTCGATTACCAGCCGATTGCCAAAAAACAGAAAGTACATGTGGTATATAATTGTCTATTGCTCAATTCTTCAGAAACAACAGTAGAAGCAAGGGAAATTTCCTCCAGCAACTTCTGGATTAGAGATGAAATTGTATGTTGCAGATCTGTTGTGGGTGTAGTCGCGCAATTTTCTGGTTGCTTGAAGTTTTCAAATCGTCACGAATCGAGCAAATTAAACTGGAAATGATGCGACGAGAGGCATAAAGCGGGAATAGGTACCGGAGTGCCTTCCTGCTCGCAACGTATTACAGCGACCTTTTCTGTAATCGAATTAAGTGCCGTCTTAATGGACGATTTGCTTCGATTCGCTGCGCCTTGCGGGGGTCTCTGGCTAACACGATTAAGAAATCGTGCCGCTAAATGAGAACAACTGGCCGGTTATTAAACATGGCGCGAAATAAACATGTCCAGTCCCGCCGTACACACATAAACAATAACAAATGCTAAACGGCCTAAACAGTAAATTTACAAAAGATAAAGTTAGATACATCTGTAGATAAACGTGACAAAGGTTATAGTTAGTCAAACAATAAGGTAGTCAGTTCCAAAACGTCATAAATAACCCGGCAAGTGGCGGGGTTGGCGAGGCCGAGCCCCCCGTAGCACAGTGGCGGCGGTGCCCCATCGGTCCCGCAACACAGCCATATCCCCGACTGTTAAACGTACTCCGAAAACAACCATAACTGATTACGATCTCTCACTCGACTTTCTCCAGTTACACCGGTCACAAATTTGAATATGTTAATTTTCGGGTATATTCCGATGAAATTTATAGTAATGTGTTTGTGGGGGTTGGCGAGGGCACGACGCGATTGAAATGGGGTGTCGACACGACTCTGTCATATTTAACACGGAAAGCTTAATCTCGGCTTTATTTTTACTTCTCTCCTGTGTCACACGCTACTTTGTTGCCACTCCATAATAACTTTTATCAAAAAGAATTGGAATAAGCGGGGCCCTTAAACCGCGCGTTCTCGTGCTGGTGTGTGCCGCAGCCATAAATCACGCCATATTTAAATGACACTAGCAATTTTTTATTTGATTACTCCAACAGAACCATTAGTGTCGAGTCCGAGCACCTAACAATCCGATTGATTCGCAACACTGGCATTTATTCTTATTATTTTAATTCCGTTGGCGATAATTGGTAATGTAACGAAAACGTAACGCCCAATTAGCCGAATTGTGTTGCTGGACTAGCCCTGATTATAATAATTCGATAACGAAACTTGAATAGCCGCAACGGTTACACCTTTCGAACGACAATCAATGGGCTGTCAAATCTGACGAATTAGGAGCAGCTTTGGAACTAATTGAGATTTTATCTAGCCACTTTCATCTTGGCTCCACAACGTTTGAAACTATTAAAGCAATATGTTTATCATGTTGTGTGTTCCGTTTTTTTTTTTTCGTTTTTGAATTAACGTTTTGGACCTTTGTTAAAGTTACAGTGACGACGCAATCTGTCAATGGGGATAATCCGAATGATTGGATTTAGAGAAGAGGGCGAGCAAAGTACCGTGACTGGTTTCGGATTACCGCTAGCGGGTCCGCAAGGTCTTTTCACGTTGGCTTGTTTGGCCTTTAGCAGGTCCGAAACAATTACTTATTGTCAACTTCGTCACTTATGTTAACTTATCATCCTGACAGCTGATAATTTCCGCTAATTGAATTGTTTGTATACAACGAAGTCGAGTTACTTTAAGGAATTGACGCCATCAATCAATGTAGGGCAAACAAAAATTATTAAATGTTAAGTAATTTTTAAGGTTTTAAATTTCGCAATATTTGTTACAAAATTGAGTTTTGAGAGAGGAACGAGAATCTGCGGTACGAAGAATTTTGTTCACTTGTAACGCTATAATTTTTCTTCTCGTCTGTCGAGAATCCATTCAGTAAAAATTTTGTTTTTTTTTTAGGTATGTTTTGAGTTTTAATTATAGTTGGACGTCTAAATGCGTTAAATCCGGTGATTATATTTCCAAATTAATTTGAGAAATCGAAATTGTAAATGTAACCACTCATATTGAGAACAAACATTATTACATTAACATTAACTCTTTGTTTGTATGTATTGTATGGAAATAAAATTCTTACCATCATTAATTAGTACTAAATTAAGTACTAAAATCTGGAAAAAACAGAATGTTTTGAATTTTCAAGTAAGAGGCACTAGTGTTAAATGTGAAAAGAATGCAATAAAACATTATCTCGACGCTCTAATCTTTTGATGGAACCATAATCATAATAGCAAACAGCAACAAGCTTCAGTCACACTATTATTTAAATAGAATATTTAAATAATTGCCTTACTAGGTCTAAATAACCGTTTGAAAAGCAAAATTGTCTTTCCTTTACAGAGTTTTAGCCATGTACTCTTTAAATATTTGTACCTCGCGATCTAGAAACTCAATTTTTGCAATATTTTATCATTGAATTAAAATTTCTGGCATTTCAATTAACGGAATGACCAATTAATTGAGGGGGCCAAATCTGGCGAATAGATATATTAAAATTACTAAATTCAGCAAGATTCTACACTATGCTGCAAAAACAAGACACTTTTAGACTCCTTTCAGGTCTAGTATCTCAAAAAGATGTTTTTCTCGTATGGCGTTATCTGAGATTCAATTTTATGATTAGATACGCATTGATCTATTAATGTTTTTCAGAACTTACAACCTACTCCTCTTGCACTTATAAAATAAGTTAGTAACCATTCAAGTCCTTAAAGTTTTGGCTGACAAAGAAGCTTAATTATATATTAGTTATAAAATTATTCTCCCGGCGCCTCCACCAGTTGTGTTGAAATCTTGGTAGATGTCCGTTCTACTCTACTTATGTTAATTTTTATTCAAAAAACTTTAAAATCGCTTCCAAATAAATTTTGGTTCGAAGAGCACTTTGTCGTTATTCGTAGTTTTATTTTACACTATTGCTTGTTATTTACTTTGTTCGAGTAACTTTACGCTACGCCTCAACAATAAATTGCGTAGGAAGGTACTAGTTTCGAGTTGTCTTCGTATTTTCAAAAAAAACTACAATTTCAGTTCAATGTGAAAAAAATTAAAAAACGCTTCAATGGCTCTAGTTTTTCTAATAACAATAAAAATTATAATGAACAGCAACACTTTTTTTAAATATTGCATATGTAAAGATAATTAGTATAACCTTGCTTAGAATAGATTACAATTTGGGAGGCAACAGCTTGGTCTAGAATTTCTAAAAAATTTTCAATTTTTTTTGCCACAAGAAATTATTTTTTAGGATTTGAAAATTTCATTGCTTTTCTAATCACATTAAATTGTTAGCTTTTCAAGTTATTCCTCAATTAAAGAAAGAGCTCATTAATAGTTTGAGGGGATCAAATCTGGCGAGTGAAAATGTTAAAATAATTCAAAATCTGTTTTGTTGCATTAGGATTTCAGGGAATGCTCCTTTTTGTAGGTAAAAATAATTTTTATAATTTTAATTAAATGCATTGAACTTTTTTAACGATTGTTCGCTGCTTTTACCTTAATTACAAAAAAGTAGAATTTCAATTTCTCAAATTATTGGCCGACAGAACTTGATTAACGCCAGTTATAAAATTATTCTCCCGGCGCATCCACCAATTGTGCTGAAAACTAAATTTTGCTCGTCAATCTCGGTAAGTGTTTTTGATAACTACAATTAATTTTAGTTAGCAACATTTGCAACAGTTTTACAATTCCTCAAGAAAGTGGTTTGATTTTGCAAAAGTTTCTGGTGCAAGGATTTAGAATGAAGATGTTCTGCTTCCTACAAACCTTTCAACGCGTTGTACAAAGTGTTTACAAGGATTGGTAATATATTTTGACAATTGTAACGTTCCAAAATTATTAAAAAAAATTTTTTTCTTTGAAAAAATTTAAGTATTAGCTGTTGCTCTTGTGGATAGTAAATAAATCGAGGTAGTTGGTTTCGTGCTTTGGAAGAATGGTGACCCGTAGCTCGGCAATCGTTTCTCTGCCCATTACTATTCAATCGATATCAATAATGAACGTCAAAAACGGTTCTAACAAAACAATGAAATCTACATCAGACGGGTTCCCCCCAAAGCACTCCACGGCGTTCTACCTGGAGCGCGTGTGGGTCGAGATTCCTCTCCCGGACTCTCATTAATAAGCCCACTTGTCCGCACAATTAAAATATACACAACATTTCGACCAATTTATATTATTGATCGACGATAAACGAGTGTCGTTGATAATTTATCTTGTTTGTTTGTACAAGCAGATCGCCAAAATGGATCACATTTCTCTATTTAGCTCGGTTTCTTTTTGCACCACCTGCCACGACGTTGCCCGAATGAAATTAAAAATAGACACTTGCTAGCACCGATGCTTTTAATAGGCCCCTCGCTCTGAAATATGGGTCCATAAAAATGTCCCGGGTTTGATATACATTTGGGTACCTCCAAGTGGGACTGTTTATTCAGGATAATTTCCGTTAACGACCGGTATTAATCTCGGCGCATGGACACGCACCGAATTTGAATAAATCTTAATGGGTTTTATCTTTATGGACCTGATTCACACCTAGATGGCAGCCATGGGGCAACAACCGGCGCCTAAAACTCGAAATTAGATCCCCTAATCGGTCCAGTTGTTCGCAGTTACGGAACTGAAGCGTCATTAGTTATGGGTTATGCTAACGCAGTTTCCACAGATAGGATAGTTGGTCATTAATATACATTAGTGTCGAAGGGTAGCCTTGATTGTCACTTATCCTTGCACGCCCATGTTCCCGTTTACGTCAACTAATAATAGGTTATGGTTGTTGAAAATGTGACTTTGCTCGAGTTTCGTCGATTAGGGGCTGATCCGGAACGAACGGAGGTTAGGGAATGAAAGGCGAGGTTAATATAGTCTCTGTTAATATTTTAATCAAGACAATTATAATATCCTTCTATACACACTGATCTATTTACAAACAGATAAAATAATGTACAACTTTAGGCTAAGAGCCAACAAAATGAATGTTAGTCAATAATATAATCCATGATATGGTACTTTCAATATACACAACAATTTTCTAATTATTTAAAAGAACATAACAATAAAATAGGTGAATCCTGAAATACAACTAGCCTGACTTGTGATGATACACAACAAGTTACAAACGTAGGTGCGTCGTTGCAATTTCTATGTTTCAAGAAACTACTGAAAATGTTCCATCGCCGAAAACAACGTCAACGCCACTTTTGGTAGACATTTTTGTTCTTTATCACAGATATAAATAAATGCTTTTACACAAATATACAATAGATTGCAATCGGTCAACACGCGACGAGGTTCACACCCACTAGCATATTTGTTGCACTTTGCCCTTTTACTGGTCGTAGCTGGAGCCGTCAATCTGCAACAAAACAAAAAAAAAAATAATTAGACAACAATAACTAATGAAAATATCAAACGCGGGATTCGTTAAGTTATTATGTCACAACTAGTTAAGAGAGTCTATTCGAAACGTGTCTGCAGGACGATGCTATCTCTTTGCTCCTAATTGTAAACGTTCGAGAAGAGGCTTCCAGATAACAACACGTCGTCAAATGGACGTCGTCCTCTTTATAACATAAAGGGTGTGTGTATATGTGTGTGGAGAGAGGATATTGATTTAAAACAATGGATTCTCGGCAGGCCAGCAGGACAGGTTTATCCGATTGAGTAAGTCGCGTATACATTTATACCGCGGGCTAGTTAGCGGTCGGTCGGGTCCTCGCGAGGGCCATTCACTGATCAGAATCTGGGGTCATTTGTCAATGTCAGAAAGGTGGCGATAGCGAGTACGGGCATTCCTCATTCAGTATAGTCGAGCGTGGGCACACTACACTCACCTAGCGGATGGGTCGACGGGGTCCAGCTGGGAGCGGCTCACACTGGCGACACGAACCCTCCGTTCATGCTTTGGGAGCTGAAACAACCAACAAAAAAAAAAAAATTTAAAACAGATTAGAATAACGTTAAGATAAAAGTCCATCATTATAAGAACAAGAGAAGGATAAAGATTCGAAGTGCCTAATCAACTCCAAATTGGAGTCACCGTCTCTTCGAAACACAATTCATTAAGCCGTCGGACCCTTTGGGCAATTAATTCGGTTTGGGCACGCAAATGAAGCTGCACGGAGGGTCGGATCTGTTCGCGTGGCTTTCAGCAAAACACGAAAAGTTAAAAAGATAACCAACGTCGAGGTAAACAAGTTTGTGGTAGAGAGAAATGACGGCTTGCTAGATTAACAGTCCAAGGGTTAGACGCATCAATTTTGCAACTCCGAATAGAAGTTTCGAATGAATGCTCGACAAAGAGATGCTAAATGGCGGCATTGCAAAATTCATGTTGAACGTGGCAGAGAAAATAAATCAAAGCAACAAAGATGAAGAAAGAATCAAGTAATATGAGGAAAATAGTTGAGATGACACGGTAAGGATGAGTATCCAGTCAACCAGCAGAATAGAGAATATGTAACGAAAATTAGTTGAAGAATCTGCAAGAATATTAAGATAGTTTTCCAGCTACCAGAACTATTCGAACCGGAAAAAGAATTGCAAGCTCCATTATGCAGTGCAGAAGAATTAGAATGAGTTTGAATGCTTGCACAAGTAATAGAAGATATCGATTTCGAAGAAAACGAAAATAGTAGTAGGTAGAAAAAATAGCAGAAAGATGTTGGTAAAAATCTTTTCAGTCTCCATAAAAATTTAGAGAATGTAAAAACTTTAATAAAAAGTAAATAAATAAAGGGAAGTTTTTCTAAGACAAAACGAATAGACAATAAAAAAATGTGTAAGAGAAATATTCTGCAAAATCTGAAGCAACAAATACTGGAGCTCATCAATAATAGTGCAGATTGCAATTAATTACTGGATTAGTTGCAGAAATCGTCAAAATAGTGTAGTAAATTGAAAAAAAACTCATAAAATTATAGAAGTGTCAAATGAATGCTCAACAAAGAGATGCTAAATGGCGTCATTGTAAAATCCATGTTGAACGTGGTAGAGAAAATAAATCAAGGAAACAAATATGAAGAAAGAATCAAGTAATAGGAGGAAAATAGTTGAGATGACAGGGTAAGGAAGAGTATCCAGTCATCCAACAGAATAGAGAATATGTAACGAAAACTAGTTGGAGAATTTGCAGGAATATTAAGATAGTTTTCCAGCTTGCAGAACTATTCGAACCGGAAAAGGAATTGCAAGCTCCATTATGCAGAAGAATTAGAATGAGTTTGAATGCTTGCACAAGTAATAGAAGATATCGATTTTAAAGAAAAACGAAAATAGTAGTAGGTAGAAGAAATGGCAGTGAGGTGCTCGTAAAAATCTTTTCAGTCTTCATGAAAATTTAGAGTATGTAAAAACTTTCACCAAAAGTAGAGAAATGAAGCGAACTTTTTCTAAGACAAAGCGAATAGACAATAAAAAATGTGTAAGAGAAATGTTCTGCAAAATGTGAAGCAACAAACACTTGAGCTCATCAATAATAGTGCAGATTGCAATTAATTACGGGATTAGTTCCAGGAATCGTCGAAATAGTGTAATAAATTGAAAAAAAACTCATAAAATTATAGAAGTGTCGAATGAATGCTCGACAAAGAGATGCTAAATGGCGTCATTGTAAAATCCATGTTGAACGTGGTAGAGAAAATAAATCAAGGAAACAAATATGAAGAAAGAATCAAGTAATAGGAGAAAAATAGTTGAGATGACAGGGTAAGGAAGAGTATCCAGTCAACCAACAGAATAGAGAATATGTAACGAAAACAAGTTGGAGAATTTGCAGGAATATTAAGATAGTTTTCCAGCTTCCAGAACTATTCGAACCGGAAAAGGAATTGCAAGCTCCATTATGCAGAAGAATTAGAATGAGTTTGAATGCTTGCACAAGTAATAGAAGATATCGATTTTGAAGAAAAACGAAAATAATAGTAGGTAGAAGAAATAGCAGTGAGGCTCTCGTAAAAATCTTTTCAGTCTTCATGAAAATTTAGAGAATGTAAAAACTTTCACAAAAAGTAAAGAAATGAAGCGAACTTTTTCTGAGACAAAGCGAATAGACAATAAAAAATGTGTAAGAGAAATATTCTGCAAAATGTGAAGCAACAAATACTGGACCTCATCAATAATAGTGCAGATTGCAATTAATTACGGGATTAGTTGCAGGAATCGGCGAAATAGTGTAGTAAATTTAAAAAAAACTCATGAAATTATAGAAATGTAGAATAAATGCTCGACAAAGAGATGCTAAATGGCGTCATTGTAAAATCCATGTTGAACGTGGTAGAGAAAATAAATCAAGAAACCAAATATGAAGAAAGAATCAAGTAATAAGAGGCAAATAGTTGAGATGACAGGGTAAGGAAGAGTATCCACTCAACCAACAGAATAGAGAATATGTAACAAAAACTAGTTGAAGAATTTGCAGGAATATTAAGATAGTTTTCCAGCTTCCAGAACTATTCAAACTGGAAATAGAATTGCAAGCTCCATTATGCAGTGCAGAAGAATTAAAATGAGTTTGAATGCTTGCACAAGTAATAGAAGATATCGATTTCGAAGAAAATCGAAAATAGTAGTAGGTAGAAGAAATAGCAGAGAGGCGTCGTAAAAATCTTTTCAGTCTCCATAAAAATTTAGAGAATGTAAAAGTAAAGAAATGAAGCGAACTTTTTCTAAGACGAAGCAAGTAGGCAATAAAAAAAGTGTAAGAGAAATATTCTACAAAATGTGAAGCAGCAATAGTGCAGATTGCAATTAATTACAGAATTAGTTGCAAGAATCATCAAAAAGTGTACTAAATTGAAAAATATTGAACTAACCCATAAAGCTGCGGATAAGAACCTCATAAAATTTGATATTGCGTGGAAACGTCAGAAGACTAACGAGGAACGTATCAAGACAATAAGCGAAATTAGTAAAATACAATTGAGAATGTAGATAAAATAGAAACAGAGGCTAATGAGGCTATCAGGAAATACTGAAGAACAATTAAGAGTTTGAAAACCCTTAATATCGTCGGCAGTAAAATTTTACTATTGTCTTCCTCATTACTTACAGTTACCACGTACCTAACGAATTCCCGCAATGAACTTTCGGCAACGTGGAACTCCTCGTGGGCACAATTATGTCGTAGTTAAGAGCGCATTTTGTTCAGCTAACGCGACTGATGCTATCAGCGAAAAAGCGGCCGCTACAGTTATTTTCTTGTAATTAATTTAATTGAAACCGTCTGTCGAGCATTACGCGTGTTAATAAATTTCAACCAGAGCTCCTCGACAATTGCCGTAACACTTCGTGATTAAAACTAAAAAAAATGTTAACAATAATAACAACCCACCTTTTGTAGAACGGTTTGAAAGCGGCACTATCCGTCGTAGGCGCCCCCATCTGTGAATTCTGCGGCGGTACCGGCCTTTGCGGACTTTGCAATCTTCCGAAACCCCCAAGAAACCCCGCTTGTGAATAATTATTATTTCCCGAACCACCTATACAAGGTCCTTGACCGGGCAGAAGATTTCCAGCAACACTCGGTAATTTCATACTAGGTGGTGTTTGCGGAGGAGTGTCCGTTTGTACTTCGGGAAAACCCTGTTGGCAATGACTAGGTAGAAAACCGCCGCCGCCACCGCCGTATCGGGAAGTGGGCAAAGCGAACCCGTTACTTCCTAACCATTGCTGTTGTTGGGACGGAGGTGGTGGTGGCGGCGTTTTACACGCCGCCGTGTCCGCCAACGACCAAATTTTCGGTTTCGACGGAGGTAGAGGCACGCCACAATCGGACGTTTTCATTTCGGGTTTGAGGCCGAAACCGTTGCCCAAGATGTGGTGCATAGTGCCGCCTAAAAGATCGTCTTTGCGGTCGTCGTCGTTCATATCTTCGTCGTCCAAATCTTTGTTGTTCCGTTCCGACTTTATGCGGCCGTGGATATCTGCAAGCAACCCAACACAACCCCTCGTAAGTACAAGTAGCAATCGGCCGAACTTCGCGTTGCATTATTGCACAAAAATTTTTTTCTTTGTGTTATGGCACTGTATTTGATACCAAAGGCTTCTTGGTGGTTAGAAAAATTTATTGAATTCCGAATTAATCCCGAAACGTCTTAACAAGACTTGTCAATGTTCTTAGTTAAGCCCTACACTTGTGTAAAGTGACATTTCGAAACCTACACATAAAATCTCGAAATAAAACCAAAGAAGTTTGATGGTTTCAGGATTGTTTTAACTCCCAGAAATTGATAAAAAAAATTCGTTTCTATTATTTATGATTTGTTGGGATGCGTCGCGGAAAATTGTGGGAGTAGATGTCTAAGCGGAAGCGCCTTAACTCTAACTTTGTGGCGCGAGGTGCTGAAACCGACGCGTGATCGAGTGAAGTGCTCAAAGTCGCGCAAGGTATAATTTGAGGCAAAGCTGTTGAATTTTGGGTACTTGAGCGACGTGGAGAATGGGATTCGGGGAGGAACGGAGCAAATGCGAAACGGGGCGAGGTGAGCTCGTCTGCCATTCGTAATTTATCGGGACGTTAATTGAAATTAAAGAGGAAAACACTGCAGCAATTAAGGAGCGCTGTCCCTATTTTCGCCCCCCGCATTAACTGTTGATCCGATTAAGCGGAGAGGGTAAGTAAACGCACGTAAAACTCGAGGAGCGCGTTTGCCGGTTGACGGAGCAGCAATAAGCAGGTTGCTATATTAGCCCCATCCGAATCACTCACCTGTCTCATCGCGTTTGTCCTCTTCATCTTTGTCTTTGTCGTCGCTGTCTGAAACTAAGGCGTCGTCGTCGTCGTCCGTTTTATTTTTGGGTTCCCACGTCATCTTGTTTTCTTTTTTCAGTCGCCTCCGGGCGTTCGCGAACCACGTCGAAACTTGCGTTAGGGTCATTTTGGTGATGATGGCCAGCATGATTTTCTCGCCTTTGGTCGGATAGGGGTTCTTTTTGTGTTCGTTGAGCCAAGCTTTGAGCGTCGCCGTTGATTCTCTGGTAGCGTTCTTTCTTCGCGCCGCCAGATCGTACCCGGCACCGTACCTGCAATCGTAAATAATACTTAAAACATGGTAATTGGGGCGTTTATGTTAAACAGGCGCCCTTTTATTCGTGTTTGTCCCGTAATCCGAGGTGGGAGTCACGGAAAGGTGTAGTTTTCCGATGGGTTGCTCGTTGGTAATTTATCGGGGAGGAGATGGTATTCGTTACGAGAGTCGTTTTTTTGTGCCGAGCTGTCAAACTGATGTAGTGCAGCGCACCCTCGCTGTTTCCCCTGCAGCGGGATTTGATTACGCCTAGAGTGGTTTCACCCCTATTAAGCTCGCTACTTTTTCCCGATAGACAAGGGAAAGGCGGCCACCAATGTCGATAAAACGGGAAAAATAAAGTTTCCTCCGATTTCCCGGCATTATTGATACACATCCGCTGATCGAGCGCTTTAGCTCGCCCGCCCTGTTGCGGTCCTCCAATTCGCGACTCAACCCTCCGGCAGCCAAATTCGCCCCCGAACCGAAGCCACCTTTTAATATGTTTATACATAGAAATTCGTCGACGACCCAATTTCGAGATTTCAGCTTCGAGAGCCGATGACGTCATTAAAAGTGACGGAATAGTGTTTGGGGTTGGAAGCGTCGAACTACGGCGTCCGGCCGTGAATCGGAAAATGAACGGAACCGATTTTATCGACTATAAATACAAATGGTGCATTGCGATGGCAGCCGCCACCTGCGCCGCGACGCCGCAACAGCGCGCCAATCAATAGCGCTCCCTCTTCAGCCATTTTGTCTTGAAGCCATTCCGTCTCGTTCCGCGACCGGGAATTAGCCACAGAGCGCAATCCGGATCCGTTCAATGTGCCACCGCATTAAGCCGACACTTGAAGCGATTTATGTTGGTACATCGGGTACGACATCGTCGTCCTGCGGGAGCGCGCGTTTACGGCTCTTTCGTAAAACCGACGTCGACGGCGTAGCCGATCCAACAAACAGTTAGCTAGACGAACAACAGGAAGGCAACACAACAGTCGCTGCTGATACATCGCATGTTCCTCCTATCTATGGTCGATCTGCGTGTCGTTTTATATGGGAGAAATGTGGACGCGCATTCGAGCACATGCAACGTACCGTACGACACGCTCAACACAATCACCATGTACCCAATGACTGTCACAATGACATAACCAGTCACGACAATAGCGATCCATTTCGGGAAATTACTCGAAGAAACGAGCGACCCGCAAGTCCCGGCTTTCAGCCCGATATTGTCCCGCACCACCAGCTAAATCAGAGGATTTTTTGAGTGAGGAACTTGAATCAACTGCAAACGGCAATTTTTAGTCCTTTGGTTGTTTGAAAAAC
This sequence comes from Pyrochroa serraticornis, assembly GCA_905333025.2. Classification (NCBI taxonomy): domain Eukaryota; kingdom Metazoa; phylum Arthropoda; class Insecta; order Coleoptera; family Pyrochroidae; genus Pyrochroa; species Pyrochroa serraticornis. The sequence goes on along the minus strand of HG995154.1, from coordinate 33,201,397 downwards.
AACTTTTCAACAACTTTTCTTTGAATTTAGATAATGCCAACTTTAAGTTAATTCGTTAATTGTTACTCTAAAAAAACTAAGGACGAAGCTTAATAATAAATAAATTACCGGAAAGCTCTCAGGACAAAGTTGAGATACGGAGTTAACCCAGCTAAAGATGGTAACGAGTTCTTCAAATCTTTCAATTATGGGTGCCCCCGCAGTAAATTAGCAGAATTTGACAGCAGATGATTGGTGGGTTTTGGTTTAAAACTATCCTTTCTTAGTTGTTTTTTTTATTACAAAATCCCCTGTTGCTTCCAACACGTATCTCGTCTTTATTACTAGGCAATTGACAGATTAATATTTTACGTCTCGTTAACTCGTATCGCACGAACCCTCTTTGACTTGAGAATGTTGGATAGAAATTTCTTTTGAATTAGTTGAATAAATTTTTTCGAGCATCACCATCTGATGTGAGCGTATCGCCCATGCGAGGGTGTTCCATGGACATGCACGTTGTTTTTTTAGTGTCCACCGACCTTCAAGAACTAACGTGTTAAATCATTTGCGGCCAGTTATAAATTTCAGCAGGATAATGTCTCTGTCGCTTTGTCTCCCGCATGAATCATGTCAGAAAGGCAACTCACCCGTACGCTGCGAGGGCCGGATCGTAGGGGTAATAACCCGTCGTGGGTTGGAGTCCGGCGCTGGTCCACGCCGACATATCCGCCGCCGCCCCACCCGCATCCTTCAAGCCGTAAGGATTGCTCTGCAACAAGAAAACACACAAAAATAAAAACTCGAATCGATGTCAGTAGAACAAGTGGTGACGGATTTGCAGGAAAGTGGTGTACGGTGTGAACCGGGCTGGGACTCCCGCTAAGAGACATTGTCCTGTCGCAGCTAGTCGAGATTCTCACGGCCGCAGGATCGATGCCGCCACTGACTCGCAGAAGACAACATTTAAATTTTTTAATCGACAACAGTTTAATTGCGGGGTCTTAAAACTAATAAAAGATGTTGAGAGTGAAAATTTAAATTTCCCCCGTTGTTTTATGGATTTATTAAGAATTGGGTGGTGGAAAAAAAACTGGTCCGGTGGTGGCGTCACTGGATTTTTATTGGCATTCACAAGAGTTGCCCCGTTGAATGATAACATCTGCGATATGCCGTTTATTGCCCGGCGAGACTATTTAGCGTCGATCCGTCGATTTATTCGTTTTGGCGTCCTCGAGGAACGCAAACGCTAAATTATCGCCTTTATCCCCTTGAACGCCGCATTTTTTGCAAAACACTTGTGGAAACGATCGCGGGGCCCGGCCACAGCCCTATTTATAAAACCTGACAGAGTGCCGGCAAATAGGCTTAAAATAAAGGTTCGAATGTCAAAACGCTAAGAAGTTCAACCTCCACCCAGATTTTCTCCCGGATTATAAGGGCAAGATGAAAAGTGAGACAAAGAAAAAATTTATCTAATCTACAAGTGAAAAAGTTCAGTTACTATGGTGGCTAACCCCCAAGTGGGGCACGAAATTGCGCAATTTCGTCGTCTACCAAATAATCACGTTCGAGTAAACCGTTTAATTTTAAAATTTGTGCAGCGCTCGGTCATTATGTTGATTGTGGACAATTGCGTCAACAATAACCATTACTGGGGGCAAACTCGCGGTTGTGTGCACTCCGCAATTAATTTCGTGCTAGGTGCATTTTATTATTGCGGTTTGTAACCGTGACGGAACTGCCGCCATTTTAGAGACACGCAACATCCAATGACATTTCTATAATCGTGATTCGGCGTTATCACCGGAGTAGGCACACAATTTGTCAGTGATAATCAGTGTTCTGTCGCCATTAGATGCCGACAAAGGGATTCAATCACGGCCGATAACTAATCAAACAACGATAACATTCGCGTTATCAATAGCGGTACGATTGCTGGACCAGGTGATGCGCACCCTAAAATCAACAAAACACTAAAGTAAATTTTAAAAAATAATAACCGATAGTGTGTACTCTTATCGGCGCGACATTGTAAATCGACAGTTATATTGTCATCACGTTTAACAAGACCATGTAGGCATAATAGGTAGTGCTTGTAAGCAATAACGCCTAACTGAATGTTGTTGACGCGATTGCACCGCTTCATGCACTCAAGAAAAAAATTTAAGTAAACAACCGTGTCCCAGTTAATTCGGGTACTCGAAAAGTGGCAATTAACCGCCGAAATTTCGAATTAAAAGAAATCGCGGCGATTTTGGAAAAAGTTAATTACGGCGGTGATTCCCCGGGAGTTAGAGTTGATGTTTATCCCGTTTTCGTCCCTCTTCGGGCGATTTGCGGTCGCGCTCGCCGCTTTGATGGATATGATTTCGAAATCCACTTTATATAAGTGTTCCAGCCCCGAGTCCTCCGGTCGACGCAACGAAGCCACTCTATATTTATTCCGGGCGCGTAAATCTTTCTGCGGGAAGAAGAGACTTGGCTTGAAAGAGGGTGAAAAGTGGGGGAGAAAAAGAACCCCGAGGGATGCGAAAGATGGATCGAGGGTTTCGCGCCTCGTGCCGTTACCGGCTTCATAAAAAAAACCATTTCTAACCACTGTTCACTAAATTACCGGCATTATACTACAGTAAACACCAGTCAATTGATACCGACTCATTTCTTCGTTGCTTCTCGTGCTGCCCGAATAGAGGCGCTGTCTACCGGCGGACGCGACCGGATGAGGAAAGACTTGTTGCGGAAATTCGCAATTAGTGTTGGAGCGGAGCGCGGTCGAAATTTTAGAGAGACCGACGAGGTTTTACGGTTTTCAACTTTCACAGAGACTTTTGTTAGTGAACACGACAAGGTTTTTAAATCAACCTGATTTGAGCCGGCGAAGAGCAGCTAATCCTGCTTTAGCAGCTTAAGATGCATTTGTGGAGAACCAACACTTTCTAAAATAATACGTCAAATCCAAAAATTCCTTGCAATAATAGCTTAAAAATTGCAATTTTCTAAAGCAATTACAGCGAATTACTTTAGGGCGAGTCATTCGACCGGAAGATACTCCACTAAGCAAATACGTTAAACAGTGTGTGAAAGCCTTTACAAAACGGTGTATTGGTTAACTAATTCTTTTAGCAGGTGGCTGCTTATCTCCAGGTAAAAAGATTACCCTCAGCTAGCTGAATTCTAAAAAGGTAACAAATTCCTAATTCTTGGCTATTTTATAATGTAAATGGTAGAAAAGCGAGAGTGCAACCTGAAGCTTTAACTTTTGTTGGGCAGATGTATAGAGTGAAATTTGACAAAAATAAATGCGCTGCTCAAAAAGTCTTTTGGCTCCAATATTTTGGTTGAATATTTAGAAAATTTAATATAACTAGAAATATGCATTCAACTATCTTTTACTTAAGTAAAAACAAAATTTGACTTAAATACTTTCTGTTATAATTAAATTATAGCCTGAAATGTTTAGAACAGACAGAAAACAAAATCGATTTTGGTGATAAATAACGTTAGGCAAGTCTGGCAGCTTGCTGACAGTTAAAAGAAGTTATTAATCAACAAAACAATAATAATGTCCAACAATTGACGATTTAGTAAAGATGTAACGTTCCTAAAAAGGCGTTTGCAGTGTTGTTGCCCAGCAAGTTGGGCTTGTAAGAACAATCACGTACAAGCCTTACAAACGGCATAGAAAAATAGATTGGGGGGAAAAATTATAAGAAATATTCGCTTAGTGCGTTTGCAAGCCTTCAAGAAGAAGTGAAGGCAAGAAAAACCAGAATTAATGACAAAACTGTCTGCAGTAGACTAAAAGAAATTAATTTAAGACCAGAAAATTCAACAAAAAAGTGTTAAACACCATTGAGAAAACAAAAATAAATAATCTGCTCAAAAAATTGAAGTCGTTTGGGTCTAATATTTCGGTTGAATATTTATAAAATTTAATCAAACTGGAAATATGCATTCAACTATCTCTTATTTAAGTAAAAACAAAATTTGACTTAAATACTTTCTGTTATAATTGAATTATAGCCTGAAATGTTTAGAACCGTCAGAAGATAAAATCGATTTTGGTGTTAAATAACGTTAGGCAAGTCTGGCAGCTTGCTGACAGTTAAAAGAAGTTATTAATCAACAAGACAATAATAATGTCCAACAATTGACGATTTAGTAAAGATGTAACGTTCCTAAAAAGGCGTTTGCAGTGTTGTTGCCCAGCAAGTTGGGCTTGTAAGAACAATCACGTACAAGCCCTACAAACGGCATAGAAAAATAGATTGGGGGAAAAATTATAAGAAATAATCGCTTATTGCGTTTGCAAGCCTTCAAGAAGAAGTGAAGGCAAGTACAACAAGAATTAATGACAAAACTGTATGCAGTAGACTAAAAGAAATTAATTTAAGACCAGGAAATTCAACAAAAAAGTGTTAAACACCATTGAGAAAACAAAAATAAATAATCTGCTCAAAAATTGAAGTCGTTTGGGTCTAATATTTCGGTTGAATATTTAGAAAATTTAATCAAACTGGAAATATGCATTCAACTATCTCTTATTTAAGTAAAAACAAAATTTGACTTAAATACTTTCTGTTATAATTAAATTATAGCCTGAAATGTTTAGAACAGACAGAAAACAAAATCGATTTTGGTGATAAATAACGTTAGGCAAGTCTGGCAGCTTGCTGACAGTTAAAAGAAGTTATTTATCAACAAAACAATAATAATGTCCAACAATTGACGATTTAGTAAAGATGTAACGTTACTCTTGAAAGGGTGTTTGCAGTGTTATGTTGCCCAATAGGTTGGGCTTGTAAGAACAATCACGTACAAGCCCTACAAACGGCATAGAAAAATAGATTGGGGTATAAAATTATAAGAAATAATCGTTTATTGCGTTTGCAAGCCTTCAAGAAGAAGTAAATCTAAAAAAAAGAAGACTTAATGACAAAACTGTCCGCAGTAGACTAAAGGAAATAAATTTAAGACCTAGAGGTCTAACAAAAAAGTATCAAACATCATTGAGAAAGATTTTAATTTGACAGAGAACGCTTGAACTAACAACTTTTTTATTGTACTTTTGTCACGTCTGTTTTGCGAGGTAATAGTGGACGTGTAAGAGTGAAGACCGTTTTATTCCAAAGATAATAATAAAATCTTCCTAAGGTTAGAAAACAATTACTCCCGGGAACCTTATTTTCAGTCCTAGTGGTTAATAGCTGAAAAGCCTCAATTGATACCATGAGCAACTGTTGTGGTTTAAATTTTTATTTTTGTGAAAATTAAGAGATGATAATAAAAAAAATATAAAATAAATTGACCAGCATGTAGCCCAGACATAGATCCAGTCGAACATGTTTGATATTAAGATGACGTATTTACTGAAGTTTACTTCTAACTGAAGAATAAAATAATTTTAAAATCTTTCCACAGGTAAACTATTCGAATTGTCAGTTTTCCGCAACCACAAATACAGACGGGTAATGTGGGGGAAACAAATTTCGAATTACGGTTAATCCAGGTAGAATGCGACGTTTAATTTAATTTAAATCTTTTAGGGTCAGTCAATACTCCGTCATTTCCGCCGACGGTTTTTGCGAGTTTGCGGCCAAAAGATTTTGAAATGCTGTCTGGCGGTCGGTGCGATTTCCGCCACCGGCAAATCTGGGTGTAAATTCGGTCCCATCGAACAACAATAAAACAAGGTAGAGACCGGCTTTTTCTTTCTTCGGCATAAATTTGGATTTCAACACATTTCTGCAAGTCTTATCTCGTTCATTAGTTTGAATTTTTCAAAGCTGTTGAAAGCTCTCGGATTAGCATAAATATGCGGTGCCAAACACCTTGCAGCCAGCAATCTGAAATCTCCTGCCACAGTATCGATTATTCTACACACGACGACACATTTCCTTCGTAAATCTGTGCCGTACAAGTCCAACATAAACTCGCCACAATTCCCTTCTTCTATATAAGTAAACTGGAAACAAGTCCGAACAAATTGAGGCGTTTCGTTTAATAACATTTCGGTAATTTAATTTTTTTTTTAGTTTAGAAAGTGTTTTACAAAAGATCGCGGCCATTATTATTGCGATATAGTGTCGTTAATTAGTGTTAAAACATTTTTTATTAGGAAAGTACGCCGTGGAAAACAACTGGTTCTATAATTTGTTAAACATGTTTTTTTATTTACACCTTGACAACTTTAGTGTTTCTAATATACATTAATTTCGTTCTGGAACTTGTACGTGAGTTACTTTATCGCTAATGACCTTAAAATTTAATTATAACGATTTCGACACTGAAGTATCACGACGGAATTAATCGAAGACTTAGAGAATTGCGACGGGGCCGTCAATGCAACACCCACACCTAAATCACGGGGTAAAACGAGGGCAAGAGAACCAAAATAACAAGCAAAAAATTCTTGCGTTTTCACAAAATCCATTCCCATTTCCCCCAAAACTCAAACTTCCTTGATTTTTAAAAAGTATCCCTCCATCCGATTTCCTTTGTTAACTTTTGAATTACTTGAACCCAAAAGGAGTTTCCTAAAGATGAGTCTAGATAATTATTTTGAAGTTCCTGGAATAATAACACTGTCCCATAAAGACAAACACGTTAACCGGATTTTTCACGAGTTTTGAATTATTTTTTGCGTCTACTCATTATGGTTCTGCTAGGCTTAGCTGGAGGATATCGAGCGTTCCTGTGTAGAACGTTTTACAAAACTGCATCTTCATTGACTTAGTAATTAGAATAATATTGCACACAATATCCTGCGATGTTCTGAATAAGTTTATCGGCGTTTGATAAAGAAAATCAGCATAAAATAATTTATTCATTAAATATTTCTTGTTCTTCTTCATGTCTAATTTTTCGAGCGAGCTTGCACGACAATCTTGCTAAATAATATTTTTTGCAGGGATAACTTCCTACTACTCTTCTATTCTAACAATTTTTACTGCCTTCTGTTTCTTTCATAAACTTTGTAAAATTTTGATTCCAAATTAGTGGATCAATTCCGAAGATCTGATGATTTGAGGGTCGATCTTTTGATAGAGGAAAAAGATTTTTTGTGCTAAATCCGGAACGACCAATCGGCTCAATGATCTTATTACGTCTAGATCAGAAGTAGAGAGAGAAAGATCGCCAGCTACATAGAAATGAGATAGCGCTAGTCGACCACGTGACTGTGGGACACTTGTGCAAGTGATTGACGCATTTCAGTCATTTCAAGTCGTTGATTCTGATAATTCGTTCATTTTTGCGTGATTTGTGTTATTGTTTTGATAGGAAAATTTAAAAACAGTACCAGTAGTAAGTATTAAGTAGTTGATTTTTGATTACAAGAATGGTGATGTATTGTGCAGGTTTTGGCTGCACCAGCAATTCAGAAACATTTGAAAAAATGTCTTTTCATAAGTAAGTGACTATATTTGCAACAATTTTTGATAAGCTATTGGCTTAAGGGATCGATTAAGGTAATAATCAGGAAGTTTGCATCAAAAAGGGAACAATTTAATTCAAAATCCGGTACAGATTGCATCATTATAATATGTTAAGGAACGAAGTTAAAGATAGGATAAGACATAAATTGTCCAAGTTAATTCTTTTTAACAATCAATAGGGTTGACTATTAATAGAATAAAATTATTACTACCCTGTGCTACTCTTTTACATCCAATTTCATGTACCTAGTAGATCTGCCAGAGCCCGTTGTTCGTTTCTTGTTGAAACAGCGAAGACTAATTACATGCTAAATAGTCTCATTTCCCGAATGTGCGAATGCTCGAACGTCACATTTCGACTTTTTTCGGTATTTTTAGACCACATTTAAAAATACATTGAGAATTGTCCTTAATGTTTAATTGTTGGTTATATCTTTGTTCTGTTCAAATCATTGTTTTATGTTCTTTTGATTCATGTCTGCTCTATTTTGGTATGATGTATGTATGTATATTATTATTATTTTTAAAGATAATTAAACTGGATATGTTTTGCTTATATATGACTCATAAGTAAAATTGTTCAAAATTCTGACATGTATATTGTTAATTCCTATTCTACATTAGATAAAAGACGCAGACCAAAATAAAACTTAAAACGTTAACGATAGGTAAAAGTTCTTTCATTTTGTTTAAAATTTCAAAGAAGAAAACAATTTTCCAAAATAATTCTCCTTAAAAATAGATGTATCCTAACATTTAGATTTTTTTAGTCATTCATAAGAGGTAATTGAGTTAATTTTTCTATCAAATTAACTAAAAACTTAAAAAAATCTCATAATATTCGTATATTCCAACGTTTTTCATCCCACAGTCATGTGACCTCCGATGTCTCGTTCCTTCTCGTATACATTTTTGACGTAAATCTCCCATCTCTCTCTCTTTAATGCTTCAGGCAATGTCTGCGTATTGTGATCATCTAGTCGTATAGTATAAGATCATTGGGTCGGCTGGATTTTAAGAGTGAACAAATTTCTTATTTTAACATAACAGTCCAAATAAAAAGCCGTGCAAGCTGGTAAAAAGAAGGACAACGAGAACCAAAATATCACAAAATCCATTCCAATTTATCTACAAAATGCAAACCTTCTTGGTTTTTAAAATGTAGGCCTCAACGCGATTTCCTTTATTAACTTTTGATTTAACATTTTACCCAAGATGAGTTTCGTAGAGAGTTTAGATATTTCTTTTAAAGTTTCTGAAACTATAACACTGTCCATAAACAGACCCACGTTAATAGGATTTTTCCCGATTTTTTGTGTCTACCCATTTTGGTCCTGCTAGGTGTACTTGGAGGATGCTTCTTGCTTTCTGTGCATTATAAATTGATGTTTTTCCTATGTCCAGCGTTCCTGTGGAGAACGTCTTACAAATCTGAATCTTCATTGACTTAATAACTAAAAAATATTGTAGGAACACGCAACATCCTGGAACGTTCTGGAATAAATTTATCGGTGTTTGATGAACAGAATCAGCAGGAAATAATTTATTCATTAAATATTTCTTGTTTTTCTTCATGTGTAATTTTTCGAGCGAGCTTTCACAACAATCTTGCTAATTAATAATTTCCTACTACTCTTCTATTCTAACAATTTTTACTGCCTTCTGTGCTGCTTTTATAACTTTTGTAAAATTTTGGTTCCAAATTTGTGGATCAATTCGGACGATCTTCGGATAGAGGTTTTTGTGCCAAAACCAGAACGACCGATGGGATAGATTTTAAGAGTGAAAAAATTTCTTATGGTAATATAACTGTCGAAATAAAAAGCCGTGCAAGCTGTTAATGACACCGTTCTCGTAATAAGCTCCCTGGTAACTTTATAGTTTCTCGGTACTAGTAAAGCGGCATATTTATTTCGAAATCACGTAGTCACTTCCTGGACTCGACCTCACCGTTGTGATCTGCAAAACCGACCTGGAAAAAGTTATGCACAATAACACCAGCAAGTCTGTTCGTACATACATAACGTCTCGCGTGACGTACAAAAAACCAACGTATCTTCTTATATAGAATGTTCTACATTGAGTGTTAGCATTGTCGCCATATACACCGAAGCGACGACTCGAAAATAACGAATGAAGTAACTAATTATAAGCGTTGTAAAAGGCTGTAAACTCGAACTTAAAAAAAAAAAAAAGAAACGACGAACAATGAAGGCGAACCACGGCATGCGGTTTTGCGTCGACTGAACGACAGGAATGCAAGAAATTGAATTTTTATAGTCACACTGCAGTTTTTAACAATACGGCAGCGACACGACGTGGCGAGAAGAACCTGCCCCGATGCCAATAGTGACGGACGCAAGTCTTTCATGACGAAGATCAGCGCCGTTGGGGACCTTGCTCGTCAAGGATGCGAGTTGTTAATTGAATTATGTGTTAAACGGGAAATAATCACGTACTTGCATATACAATAAACATATTGCGAACAACCAGGAATCATAATTAAGACATTGCGATACTGTTACTTTACCAGGTACGCACCAGTAATGGATTTATGGGCGCTACATAAATCAAGTGTCGTTAAACACAACAATAAACTCGATAATAATAAACACTGATATTATCAATAAACAAGTGTACTAAAGATAATTTAGTGGTAATAAAAATGTCTTTACAGCGCATAGACAAAGCGTTATTAAAAACTAGTCTTGTGTCTTTGCCATTTTCTCGCTTTTCGATCTTGACCATGTCGGCATCAGTTTAATTGTTGGTAAAAATTGAGCCACCCCAGTGCGAAATTCGACAAAAATTGAAACCGCCGAAAATATTGACGACTATAGAAAATTGCCACGTGTCAATTAAAAATTTTTATGGGTCGACGTCCACAATGGTTCGACGTTTGATGGGAATTGACGCGAATTTCGATAATAACGACGGCCGGAATGGCCGCCGTTAAAGACGTCTTCTGGCAATTCTAATAATACGCGTCGATCGTGCACCGCCGGCGGTTCCACTTATTAAATGAATAACACAACAATATCTTCATAGTCCAATAAACGTGAGTGCGGTGTAAATGGTTGTTTAATAATATCGGAGCTGGCCCTGGGTGGCCGTTGGTCGGGCCGTAATTACCCGTCCGGTCGCTTGATTGCCACTTTGCTGATTACCACTGATTACCAGCACCCGGATAACGCGTTGATCATCTCGTCGATAAAACGAGACAAAAGAGCAAGGGCTCCGGTTTACAACCAACCGGAGTCGACGGGCTTTACGCCGTAACGATAGGAGGAGCTTTTATATTCCATTATGTGGTTCTTTCGTAGTTAATTTGGTTTTTGTTACGCTCAATGATCAGGTCGGAGTTTTTAAAAAGTAACTTCGAAGGGTCCGGGAGTGCTCGCTTTATCCGCTCAAGAACGGACAATTACCGAGGAACTTTCCATAAAAAGCCAACTCCCCGGGAATTATTACCGTTAAACAAAAATCGTCGTAATCGGTGGTAATTTACCACCACGATTTCGTGCGCTCCCGTTTAATTAAGCTCCCCGTTTCCGGTTGAATTAAATCAAAACTACAAAGCGAGATTAATTAAACTCTGAAAGATTTACAGTCCACTTCTCGTTCTCGACCAATTAATACTTCCACTTCTTACACTTTGTAACGTTTATCTTTCGATTTATTTCAATGTCGATGGCGGCTACGCCGCAAACTCGTCCGATTTCGAGCAACGTTTCTCGAAAATAAGTGATTACGTCGATTATCCGAGTTAATGTGAAAAGAATAAAGAAACCGCTCCGGCGATTAGATAAAATAACCTCAAGATGCGTTTAAGAGGGCAAAAAATCCGATAGCGCTAATTTCGGAGTTGACAAGTCATCACAAGAGCCGCCGATACCGATCTCCAACCTCGTCAACCACTCCGCAAACTCCTCGGAAATCCACAAACAAAACCTCTAAAGTGGACCTACCGTATTAAGTATCGTACAAGCATAAAATCAAACACTACAACATCTAAACAAACTAAGTGAAATATGAGACTACTCACCAGGGGGGAGTAAAAAGCCGAACTCTCGACGCCTATGCTCGGATAGGGGTTTTGGTCGGTTGAGGGGTAAGGGGTGCCGTAGACGCCGACGCTTCGGGGATATTGCAGGGCTGCTAATCTGGCTTGGTCGTATTGACAGGAACAGACGCTTTGACCCGTCACAGGATCGGTCACTAGAGGTCTGCCGGATTCGCAACATTGCGTTGGTCCGGTGCTGGAAGTGCCGCCGGGAGATAGAGCGCCGGGAACGCCGGCTGATCCTCCGGGACTTAAAGAACCACCACCGGATGCCGGCGAAGAACCGGCGTTCGTCGTCGGTTGACCCGAAACCAGCAACTGCAAAACAAACTCTTTGAGGCCTAGTCACACTCGAATCAGGGATTTGTAGGTCTTCCTCTTCTTTCTTGACCGGGGATTTTGATCTCTCTAAAGAGAAAATTACAGTTTCGAATTTTTTAATGTTTACAAGACAAAATTGTTTAAAAAAAATTGATTCTGGTTAATTGAATTTTTGCTTTATTGCGGTCGCGCGATAGTTAACTGTCGATTATCTAATGTCAAACAGGTTTAAAAAGAACCAATTTACTCTTCACCTGTCGGACTTATCTGTTGGGTAATCTTGAAAACAATTAATTTTGACAAAGTTTTTTCTCTCGAAAAAGGTTATCAAAGAACAGGAAAGCATATAACAGAACTTGTTTGGGCAATCTATAAATTATAATAATTTTAAGAAACTTTTCTCGCCGTTTCATGGGTAGAGGAGAAATAAAAATTACCAGAGAAGCCGACGAAAATTATGGAAACTCCAAATGGAATAATGATTTGCAAGCATGTGCAGAGTTTTGAGAAACCACGTCAACAAACGACAGTTGAAAGAGGAAATAGAGGAAGTTTTAGTACGTAAAAATGAAGTATAGAAAGAACTCTCTAAGGTTAAGGCAAAATTGTTGTTCAACTGAAGAAATTACAAACAAATTGAAACTCATAGACTTGAAAACAAAATGGGAAAGAAAATTATTTTGTTATAGGCTGAAATTATAATAAGTAACACTAAGAATAAACAAATTGGGGGAAGGTAGAGGAACTAAAGCAAAACAAGGTTCAAATAGCAGAAGGAAGGCTTTAACTTCGAATCTCGTCAGAAGAAATTATTCAAAATATATTAATAATAACTGTGATGCAAATATATCACAACGTCGAACAAAGTGTGTAAAAGGACATAACAGACTCCCAGAAGGTAGACAGGTTATCAACGAAGAAAATCTGAAGAGAATTGTAAAAAATTTGAAGGGCAAAACGTGTCAATAGTTTGAAATAAGTCCAAATAACTATGAAAATAAAAAGTAACTGGTCTTCTAACATTTTTTTAGGAGTAATTACTAAAAATTAGATAGCTTTTAAGGTATCGTGGTGAAAGAAGAAGACGGATCTCTTGTTTATAAAAACTTTGTAAGTAACAAACAGTAAGAAATTGTTAATCAAAGCCGTGAGAAGCTGCAATAAAAATAATTATGGGACTGACTCGATTTTTCAATCAGAATAAATATTTTTCAATTAATCAAAATCTAGGTATTTACTGTTCAAGAGTTATTATGTTGTAAATTCTATGTATTCCACATTGAGTTTGAGGTCGGATTCCCACCTTTCCTACGGATAGTTATTTTTGTTCATATCTCCGTTTATTTACAATACATAATTGCTCATTACGTAAAACTGATATCGTAACACATTAAGTCCTATTATCACGATTTGATCTAATTTCAATTGTATGGAAATTCCTGGGGTTATGCAATATTACAATTAATACAAAAAGTTCCTTCAATTTCAAATACTTTAGGATCATTATCAAATCTATTATTACTTCTCTCGAATTAAATTAAAATCGATTCAAACAAATAATTCAAATAAATTATTTTCTATCTCTATCTATAGTCAACTCACATGGCTCCATTTTAGGACCAATGCTGTGTGTTTAATTTAGTTTAAATATTTTAATTGAAAACAATTGTTATTTTAATTACGCCTTACGCAGAAATAAATGTTTTCAGGGTCTTTTAAAATTGATAACAATTCCCAATATCGAAATAAACAACTTAAATTACTATAATTAGTTAGCCATTGATAGGCTGCTACTTAAATAAAGCGACAATTCACCATTACAAAAATTATATTCGAAAAATATTCAATTCGTTAATGTTTACTTCAAAATCTGTGAAAAATCTTGACAAAACAATTATTTGATGCTATTAAAACTGTTCAAAGGTTTCTCAAATTTGACGCGTACAAGGGGTTAGCATTTAAGATTCTGTCTCCACATTTTTGAGGCAAATGCGCTGAAACTTTGGTGATAAATTTATGAAGGATGCCACTAGGCGGGTAGCCTCTCAACTAAAGTCTCCATAGTAAACGAGATATTCAATGTTAAAGAGGGGTCATATTTATAGACAGAATAAAATATTTGCAATTAAAAATTGAGTTTTTTTATTAGATTGCCACTTAGCCGTATTCCTCATAAAGCTATTTCCGAAATCTCAACTCATTTATGTTAAAAATGACGGGGTAGTTTTTAAAATTCGAACAAAATCACTGAAATAGTTTTTAAATAAATTTAACCAACGCAACTCCTAATTAGGGTTTCACTTATTCTTTAAAGAAACTTTTCGGGATAAATAAAAATTAACAAAATATTAATAGATAATATACGAGGTCTACTCGAAAAATGTTTTAGGTCAAGTTTGAGAAAAACCTCAACTGAATAGAGATTGCTGGACCTCTAAATACTACGTTAGGAAGTCGGAATTTTTAATACGTTAATAGTAAAAGATAATTTTTTGGCATTTATTAAGGATGCAAACGCAAAATAATTTAAAACAACAAAATAAATTTTCAAGATATTTTGTTTTACAATCCAGTGAGAGTTCAGAATTTTTTGTGTCGCCGGTATATTTACTTATTATTTATGTTAGTCATAAATTTTTCTTGACAACTGCCATCGGACGTCATGATAAGTGGTCTGGGCAAATTTAATGTTTTTGGATCAGAATTAGGAAAAAAGTTTGTGTTGTTACAACGGAGGAGCGGATATATTAATTAAATTTCCTAGCGAACCTCAAATTCCAATTGGGCAATTTGTTTCGCCGAAATTGGCGCCCATTATCATCCGACTCTCATCAACGCGCCTAATCTTGTAAAAATCCATTTATAATGGATGACTGATTTTTATTGGTAAAGTGTTTTACCAACACGTAACGTAAATTTTATTTGCGGAAAATCTTGCGAACAGATGTTACATTATACATTTTATCATTCATTATAATGTAATGTGACACAAAGTGATGGAGTATACGGCTCAAATGCGATATTGATGTATAACCTCTCGACTCCATTCCCCGAATTTCGCCTTGCACAAACACCTTTCAATACGAAGGATTTAGATAAAACTATCGACAACACTCATTAATTATGTGTCCAAGTGCTTTTGCTTAATTGTGCCCCAATTAACAAACAACGACTAACGCCCAATTTTTCATAAACATGCAGAATTTCGCAGGTAAATACCGACGTAATTGCCGGAAGCTTCGCGGTTACCACCGAGATCGGTATCCGTTGCAACAAAAAAAAATTAATTAGTTGAAGTGCTGTCTGGACTGGATATGGCTTTTCCTTTCATTAATTGGGTAAAATTTTGGTCTTGGACCCAAAAAAACTGTCGTTTCGTTATCGACGACTCATCAGCAAAGGGAGGGCTAATTAGCGACGTAATTCTTGAATAATCGCGTCAGACACAACAACATTTTTCAAATTTCCCAAAGATGTTGGCCCACAGTCAAAACAAGCAATTTGTTTCAGAATTAAAATAAAAGATTGTTGAATATACAAAAAATTTTCTCAAAGAACTTAATAAAGTTGTTCAAACAAAAATATCTTTTTAGACACACGCAATGATGATGGCGATCCTAATAATAATCGACGTGGGCGTATAAGTAGCGTTTGCCATCGCCACTTTCCCAATGACTTTTGATGGATGATTTTCGAATGGATGTTGTGATAGGCTGTTACGCCACTGAATTAGGACGGCCGTCATTTGCGGCGGCTTCAGAGAACGACCGCCGTGATGGATATTACAGGCGGATCCGAAAGTGCTGGGCAAATGTTTGCGGCCCTCTCGCTGTTTACACAACTCTCGTACGCACGTGAGTTCAATACCGATAGCTAATTACCTCGGACCATCGACGGAAGAGACGGCGAGGCCACCAACGCATCTCAACACTTACTAATTGGACGTCACCGGCCGTAAATCGACGGCCATTTGAAACCCGAAACGACCGCTGTTGGAAGACCGGACCGAGGCATTAATGAAGCCAGTCACGATAAAAACGTTGGTGAGGTACTAACCGCCAGAAGGTAGGGCATCCCGAATTCTTCAACTCCTCCGAGAACCCGTCGTAAAAAACGACACTCTAGGTGCGACGTACGTCGCCAATTGTAGTTTTTTCGGCAATTTTTATAATTTTAAAGTGCAACCTTGAGCTCTTGTGCAAAAATTTCTATACGTTGAACTGCAGCGACCGAAACATTGATTCGTCACTGCGATAAATTCAGTTACGACGTACGTCTGTACATCTTTATGTGTGACGTCCAATATTTGAAAGATTTTTTAACTTTAAAATTTCGTAGTAAGAAAATTATAATTTGCAATAGAAGGTAGCTAGGGTTGACCAAAGGCTAAAAAACTTATATAAGCTCTCTAGTCTTTGATTTGACTCTACGCAAAAATATAAACGATACGGATTTGTGTCGTAAAGAAACAAAAATTTTAATTCTATGGTTTTTCTTCAGGTCATCGTTCTGTTTAACTATGAATTTGATATATTTGATAGTAAGGAACTAAAAATATTTCTTATGCTCTTGTTACCTGGATCGCATCAGTATGAATTTTTTTTTCTAAGCTTTATCAAGATAAGAGATTAATTTTGAAATTAGTTTTGAAGTAGCAACAAAAACCATATGTAGATTGTGACAAATATTAATTGGTGGCTTGACTCAAAATGAAACCGCTTTTTAGCTAAAACTTTAATGAATTTGTAAATTTCCTCCTGTTTAAGCCCCCAATTACTCATTCTAGCACTTTTTGGTCTTGTCGACGTTCTTTATAGCAACTTCACAAAATTGGTGAGTCATACGGTTAATATCTTGATGCTTAGTGCACCAATTTAAAAATAACAATTGAACTTCGAATTCGTTTTCACTTCAATATTCTTGTGTCGAAACTGATTTTTTGTTCGGTTTGGAGTTTTTATTCGGTAATTCCTGCTTTAATATTATTAATAAAGAAAACTAAATTCGTTAACAATTCGCTATCTCCAACATGTGCAACTTTTAGGAAGAAAATTATGTTATCTGATTAAATTTTTGTAACAACACTCGCTCTATTTTATTTCAAACAATAGTGAAAACGAGATGTGGGTCGTATCTCAGTGATTAAGAGTCGCTACTCGAAATTCCAAAAGTATCTGCTAATAGTTGCAGGTCATTTTCTCGTTTGGTAAAAAAATTGCAACGTCCACTTGCCCGGTTGTCTATTAAACTTACTTATAGTGATTATCGGAACAATTCAGGTACCTACTTCTTATCTTTCAACCTTTACACTTTGATAAGGTGACTGTAATAACATTAAATTTCTCTTTAATGTTATGGTGTTGTTTTCATAATTTCCTCGACTGGTTTGCGTGACGTCGGTTTTCTTCTTTTTTTTAATAATGTCATTAAAAAATGCAACTGCCGTAACTCACATCCATTAATATGTTACGCAATCAAAAATTATTGTTATTTAAAATGTGGATCAGTAATGACAATTTTTTAATGAACTTATATTGTTATTAAGAAAATTGATCAGTCCGTAACGAGATGGTTTGTGTCATTAGAATGTAAATAACATTTTTGTTGAAAAAAGAACAAATTTCTTGTTATCAGTTCGATCGAAAAGTTGAAAAAATATGTTGAATTGAGATTATAAATTAAATTCCATTTCGCCGTAATTATAACCAAATCAGGACCATTCTCGATAGACAATGAAGTTAGTATGTGAAAATGTTATAAAATTTGCAGCTACTTCTTGGATAAAAAAAGAGAACAATTGGTAAAAGAACTTTTCGTGAACTACTTTAGAAAAAAAATTATCAGATATTTTTTAGTTTTTTACCAAGATAATTTTCTTTGTTTGGCGGGAATTATTGTAACTGTTCTCTATCTCAAAAAATTTCTCTTAAAGGTTATCACTATTTTCATTTGATGCACAACAAAGTGAAATTCATCTATTTTAACAAGCTACAAGAAGTTGCACCAAAAAACTTTTTGAAAAATTTTGATATCCAACTTTGGTTTTAAGGAATTTTAAGGAAAAACTTTTTTTAAATAATTTGAAGCTCTATAGTAAACTAGTTGTCAATGAATTAGTAAATTTTTTTTAAGGACGTGCATAAAAACATTTTAATTCTTAAAATTTTCTTCACATGATTGCTCAACTACTTATGCAGATAGGAAAAAAAATCCATTGCCACACAAACGTTTGAGTAATCATTCTGATCCATTGTAAAAGCAGCTGCTGGATTGATTCGATGGATTTATTGAAAATATTTAACTAATTAACATATTTCATCAATAAATACTCCACGGAGTTTACCTGCCCATCATTTTCAAAAAAATTATGCAATAAAATCAAAAATACTCAAGTAATCAAGGGCGGCTTTAGCAACGTCAAATACCCTAACCTCACTTCTCTCACACTCAAAATATTTTCGGTACTCTCTATTTACACTTTTAGGGGGAAAACAAGTTTTTCTTACTTCCTTCCGCTTCCAAATCCGCAACAACGGCTGACAGCTCAAGTGACAGATAAACATAAATCTAGTTACAACATCCAATTTTGGGTTCAAAGCCGCCCTTGATTGGAAATTTTATTTATCACAGTTTATTGTGTCTAGAGATGGGAGCAACTAGAATTTTAACTCCAAAACCATCAAACCTAATGAAAATTACTAATTAAACAAATTAGAGGATTCTAAAAATATTTTTTTCAAATTAACATTGTTTTCAGATGTTTGTTAAATTTTATTTAGTAGATGCTTTGTCGTGATCACTGTTAATTTTGCACTTTGACGGGGATTAAGAAATTGTTGTCGTTTTCAAAAGTAATAAAACAGAAAACTGCAAGTTTCTCGTTTAAAATTTCAAGTCCAGTACAAGGATTGAATTTTTTTTATTTTTTTCACATAATTTGAGTTCTCAAATTCAGGAAAATGTACAATTTTTTAGAAAACAGGGCTTTTAGTCGCAACACAAGTTTTAATCGCCAAAATGTTGGTAGATTATCATTTTTTAATATACCAAAATCTACTTAGTTGTGTCGCAATTGTAAGTAAAAATGCGTTTGTTTATTTTTCATAAATAATTGGGGCCTAATTTAATTTTAGTAGGAGCTAACTCACGTTTCAATTTATTTGGTCACAGACAATTTTGGGGTCGCAATTGTAAGTAAAAATGCGTTTGTTTATTTATCATAGATAATTGAGCCGAATTTAATTTTAGTTCGAGCTAACTCAACGTTTCAATTTATTCGGTCACAGACACTTTCGGGTCTTCGCCGTATTTGTAAGCGGATTCATCTTGCACCCAACTGGGATCGTGTCACTGAAAGTTACGTCATTTCCAGCACACCCACTGACGATTATGATGTTAAATAACGCAACTTCTTCGAAAATTAAGCCGTCCAAGTTCATTATTTACGTCGATTAGCGCGAATTTTTAAAGCCACAGGTGCCACCTTTGACCTTATCCCGCGATTGATGGACAATGAGGGAAAGATTTAGCAGCTGCTTCAACAAAATTCCCAAAAACAGCCTGCTCCATAAAAATTAAGTGGCCGTTCTTCTGCCTTCTAATTACCAAACAGTATACCGAAAATTCTGTGGATGAACTCCAGGTAAATATTGCGAATAAATGCAAATTAGCTAAACGCGTGTCAAATAATTATTCAAATTATTCGATTCGATTGGTATTGATGGCACGCCGCGGCCATAAAACAAAATATTACGTGGGCGTCGCGGGCGCGCTAAAACAACTAATTTCCTTTTAGACAATTGTTTTTTCATTATCGAGTTAAAGGGGTGAAAAGTTGAGGGGCGATAGGAGAGAAAAACTGGATAATTGCCACTTGACGATAGCGGAGGAAGCAGGTGCCGGTGCCGTCGGGTCTCGATGTCACCTGAGTATTTAACGGATAATTCGATAACTCCACGAACAGTTTGTGAATAAAAAAAAATCTTTTCTGACGTTTTCGATAAAATTAAAACTTTTAATTGAGAAAATTCGGGTGCGATCAAACTTGTTGCTGCAAAATTTTTGATTTTTTCGAAATCGAGCCAATTGTTTGGTCGCGTTCCGAAACAAAATTAGTGACAATAACAAAATAATAAAAACAAAACCAATATGGGTAGTTGAGAAAATTGAACCGCCGTACCTGTGAAGCCGACGGATACGAGTAACCGAATTGCGCGTAGGCCGCCATACCGCGTAACAGTCCAGTTCCAAAAAATCAACAAAAAGAAAAAAAGATGCACAATCACCCACACACTATAAATCCAAAAATCGACACATCACGAACTTCATGACGTTAAGGTCGACATCCACTGACCATCGTGGTAACATCTACAAAAACGACTCAACGAGCTATGCACTACAGCGATCTGATAGCGACTGGAGCAAGCAACCACTCGTGAATGCGTTGGAAGCCCGACCCCTCTACACCCGCACAGTTGGGCGTTACTACCAGAAACGACCAGTAAATACACGGAAAAACTGGAGTCAAACTCGAATCGATACTTTGGATTGGGGCCCCTCCACTTTAGACCGCCACCTCCTGGCGTGTCAGACCGCCTTTAAGGGCTGGAGTGAGGGGAACACGCGTGACTATCTTGTTTATGGGGCTCCACAGATCCGGACAAATCCCACTTCTATGCAACAAAAACGCTAACTGAATTTATTGGATACAAGGTGTTTGTCGGAATGAATCGCTCGCGTCATTTGTATTCTGATTCGGACGAATGATGCTCCGCTTTTTACATGGAAACCCACTTTACACCTCGTGCCGTTTGGCTCTTATTGTCACATGTGTCTTTACAACACTAAAGATACGATGAGCGCATATGCTCAGATATGTTTATTAAATGGACATGGTATAAAAGCGTTTAAGCGAGATAGTGCGAACGGATCATGAATGGGACGTTTCGAGCTTTCTATCGAAATTAACCGGGACAAAATCGGTCGCAATTGCGATTTTTGCAAATGGAAGCGCTACGAAAAGTCAGGGGTTTCATGATATGACTAAATTTAAAAAAACGATTTTTTAAACGAAATTGATTTGTCGTGAAGAGGAAATTTTGTTAATTTATTTGAGAATTATCTAGAAGTTTTATGAAATGATTAAAAATTTTCCTGAAACTTCAATAAATTTTGTGTTTGAGCGAGTGTTTTTAAGGGATGGCGTGGTATGAATCGAAATTTCGAACCAAATGTTGAAAACGGTAATTTTGAAAATTTCAACAAAATTAAAGACCTGAAACTTCTTAAAAGTTTCATGAACCAAAAGACTGTAAGATATTTTTACTGAAATGAAGTCGATTAGTTTTAAAATTGAGTTAAATTGAGAAATTTGAACAAGTGTTAAGTTATTTAATTTTCAGAGGATTTGTGATATGACTAGAAAACTATGAGAATTTATTTCTCAGAACTGAAGAATATTTTACATTTCGAGCAAACATTGAATTATTTAAAGAATTTCTAATTTCAAGATTTGGAAAAATCTCCAATTTTTTCTGAATCGAACTGAAGTCCTGTTAGTCATTCAGGTGATTCAAAATGTACCTTTCAAACTTTAATGATGATAAGGTTTTAAGAAATGTCATAATACGCCTGCCAAGTTTTTGTTACGTTTTCTCTCTTTAAAATTATTGTATTTGAAGAAAATTTGGGCAACTGCCCAATCGTTTTCGAATATTTTAAAAATTTCATGATTACTGAAACAAAATGCAGCATTTTGAAGCAAGCGTCTCAATTTGTAAAATTAGTTAAAGTGGATTGATAGGATTGTGGTGATAAGTCTGGAAAATTCTTAAGTTTAAATTTATACTGAAAGATACCGACGCACCTGAAAAATTAAGAAAATTTCTGAAATTAATTCAGATGATTAGATTTAGAGATTCTATGATACCCCAGAAAATTTGGAGAGGCTATTTTTATTTAAGGAATGTTGACCCGTCATCAAACTAAAATTTTAAATATACCAAAAGTGCTGAATCCATTCTTTCAGAGGATTTATGATATGACTAAAAAAACATTTTTTTTAAAACATTTATTAGTGTCTGAAGTACGCAAATCGGTGAACAATTTTTTTATTAATAGTTTGGACCACTTTTTTAAGTGAATATTTTGGGTATTCGTCTGAAACCAAATCGTTGGAGGGTTCTTTAAAAGTTTTATGTTATTTTTCAAAAAATATAAAAATGTCACTTTACTGAAGCAATTTAGAGACGCTGGGCAACTGAAGCAAATTATCAAAGTGTTGACGATTTTTTTAGTGGTTTTATGATATGACTAGAAAATTTTAGAAGCAATTTTTACTAAAATAAAATTTACTCGCTTTAAAACTGAACTGAGTTTCTGAAATTTATGGTAAAATGAAAGTTAGTTCCTCAGAAGTTTTAAAACTTTTAAAATTTTAATCAAAAAACGTAATGAGTGAAGAACATTTTTTAAATTAATTCATATGATGGAAGTTTAGTTTTTTTAAAGAAGAATTTTTTCATTTTGTTGTAAACTTTCTGTGGTGAGAGCACTTGGAAAGAGCTTTTTCTTCGCTCTTCTCACACTTATCAGGAAAGGAATTTACGGAAATTTTTTTGATAAAAAAAATTAAAACCCCCCCAGTCCTATCGGTTTCAGTTAACTTACTCCACTTTGGGTGAGGTTTATCGAAACGTTCAAAAATACTTATTTAAACTTATTTGTGATTGCGTGATGCACGTTTTTACTAGGCATGTTGGTACAGTTAATGGCATATTAATGCGCTAAAAAAGGGATATTCGACAGTTTAAAAACAAATTATTTTTCCCTTTATCAAAAATCACTTGATGAAAGGATAAAGGGCATATAATAGAGAAGCTAATTAGTTCACAATATAGTCCATGCATTTGCCTCATATAAAGTCGCAGTTGTTGCTCTAATCAGATATTTTATACAATAGCCAACAACAAATTTTTAAAAATTGACTAAAATATTTTTGTGAGTCGCTCAGCATTCAATTTTTCTTATTTATGTAACTTCTATAAAGCAATAAAAAAAATCCATTTTGTGAGCAAAGGATAGCTGTTAAATACATGTAAGTCAGTTCATTTAATCAGAAAGATATCAAATTGCTGTGACAAATTTTCTGTTATCTAATGAAATTTTTTTGCAAAAAATCCAATTAACGACTAGACGTTTGTTTAAATTTTCGATTATGCCAAGTGGCTGAAAAAAATTGTTAAGAGCGTGCTTGGCAGCAACAAAAATTTGTTAGATTTCCAAGCATTGTTGCAAAAAAACTAAGGTTTAATTAATCCCTCAAAGGTATAAATTTGCTCGAATTACATTTTAATTGTCCTTAACTTTTGAATGATGGTAAAGACGGGACTGTTGAAGATAACAACAATAAAATGATTGTTTCGTTCTCGTTTAATGTGCTTCATTAAAACCGTGGAAATGTTACAATTTACGGCTCCATTGACATATTGCCTTTGTTTTTTTTCTTTACAACAATTTGAGTGCCAATCCAGCAAGCTGTAAACTTTTCAACAATAAATTTACAAACAGTTGGGCGTGGGTGCGAAATTTAAGACTAGTGGGCCGTTTGGTGTGGTCGGTGGTACAGAAAGAAAAAACAATGGAATATCCATTGCCGAAACATCCGACGGGGGTCCTATTAGGACTATACAATTGTAAAATTTGCACACCTGCTCAAACGAATCATTGACGAAATATGCCTGCAAATTGTTGAATATTTTGAGCTACACGCAGAAGAGATCACAAAATATTTTAAAGATAATGAAGCGGCACCTCTATTGACTGGTAATGAATTAAATACGCTAGTTTTTGGCACACAGCAAACGATGGAAAAAATTAAAGGAACCTGAAAACTAACAAAATTAGAGAAAACGACACCAAAAACTAGACTTGCAACAAGCTTTAAAAAAAGTTGTAGAGGTGACAATAAGGAATAGTTAACAAGAGAAAAGTTGAGATAAAATCGAGAAAACAAAAGGGGAGGAAAACAAAAAAGAACAGCGATGAGAGAAGGGTTAATTATTCAGAAATTTTGAAAGGAGCGAACGCCGTTTTACTTGTGTGAACTTTTGTAGAAACTCTTTGTGATTTTTTAATTGCTGCCGTCCCGTAATTTGATCTTTTCATTTTCAGTCCGTTTAAACTGTCAGTTTTGCTACTAACTAATTCTAGTTACCCATCCACTTCAATGCAAGAGGTTCGAATTATTTAAATTTGGTCCGTCACGAAACCGTGACGCTTTCTTGAGTTCAACCACAGAACCCGCTAAAAACGTCGAAAATTAAGAAATCTCCGTGCGCTCATATCGCTTACAATCGCTCAATTCAATTCGAAAATTTAACAATAACATCGATTCACACACGAACGTTTTGTAATTTCCTTATCTGCCATTATCTTGACTAGAAAAAAAAAACGCTTTCTTTGTTTGGACCAGCAACAAATGAGTTTGTAATTTCTTATTTATACGACGTGGTCCATTCATCGAAAACAATGAGAAACAATTCCGGAATTTAAATGACGGACCAACTGCTTTTTAATAACGTGCAAGTAGGACCCGTCGAAGACAATACACCTCAGAGAGTGTTGTTATTAGGCAAACGTTTTGAATTGTAAATATAAAACCGGTAAAGGTTGAAATATTACAGAGCGATCTGTGCATGGCGAGCTTTAGGTTGCATCACGCAGAGCACGGACCCGCGCCCATTTCTATCATAATCTACGTGTACATTAATTGTTGTTCGATATTAAGTTATTTATTGTTATTGCCACGGAATAACGGCCAAAAGACGTTAAGAGAGGTAAAAGTCGAAACGTCGAAGTCCAAGACGTAATTCTCAAATTTTTGATTGATTTCGTGCAGAAACTGCAATAAAAACTGAAAAAACTTTTATCTAGTTCATATAATTTTCTAATCAAAAAGTGACTCTTCGATAGTAGAAAAATTGTGCTTTGTAACGCTTCCTAAATCAAGTTTTAGATCAAAAATTAAAATTAGCACGAAGCAGAAAAGTACCTAGGCCTGGAAATGTAAATATAGAGAAATTTAGTAACTGATTGGCTGGAATTGTAGATGTCGAAATTTTTATTGTAATTTTTTGCAAAATTGGTTTTTATTTTGTGGGAAAATTTCAAAGACTTTTTTGGAAATTGTAACAAATTTGACAGCAATTAACTTCCAATTTTTTAAATCTCAATTGCTCTTCATAAATTGCGATTTGGAAAGCGGTTTCTATGAAAAATCATCCAAATTAAGTTTAAACTCGATTTTTGTCATGGACCTTACTTAGTTTCGGAAAAAAGATCTTAAAATTTTGAAGAAAATTATTAAATTTTTGGTAAAAATTTTGGAAGAAAAATCTGTAGCGTCTTGTGAATAATTTTTTTTGGAAGAATCAAAGATTTCTAATCAAGCAGATAAGTGCGTTAGAGATATGAGAGAGCATTTCGATCTTCTTTTTAATTTGCTTAACTATCCTTTGTTAAAAAAATTCTTTTACTGGAAACATTTCTAAAAATGGAAAGCAAAGGAAATCAATAATAAGAAGAGTGACAAATCTGTAAAAACCAACTAAAAATATAAAAATATTCCATAAAATCGTTCAGGAATTTTTCACAATATAATCTGCTAAGTTGATAATTTTTTATAGATGACGTAGAGTAACTAAACAAGAAGCTATTTAAACGATAAAGTGAATTTGTGAAAAACGCCAAAACGGGGCGGGCTAAAATACAAAAATGAGGCAAGAAAAATGCAGAAAAATAGCAAATGAGTAACGAAATAATAAAAAAAACAAAATGGGGCCGATAGGTCCTGATCCAGTTTCTGCTGGTTTAAAATTTATTGACCATAATAAATTTCGCAGTTTTTGCAGACGTGGTGTTTTGCAAATGACTCGAATACAAGTTAATTTGAATAAATTTGGGAAAATTTAGGGTGGTCCTACCTACAGTTGATAGATATCCGTGATAATAATTATCTCTAATATTTACTATGCTTAGTACGCGAATTTAAAACATAAAAATTTTTACTGCATTTTTTGTCTCAACTTCAGTCCCATGTTTCGTTTGATTTTATATGTTAGCAAATTATTGTAATCCAAGAGTTATTCTCTTTTTTACACTCATAAAAATCTAATTTACATGTTATTATCGTAGCTTATCGCAACGTTTTTCATTATTTGCTTACCAGATAAGTAATCTGACAATCACCTAATGGACCTTTTCGATTTTCAACAACGCCGATAATTCCCTTTATTTTCAAACTTTTTCGCCACATTCCTCAATCTGTCCAAAAAATCGAACAAATTTACATAAATAATTTCGGATTACTTTTTGTTCATCATAGCCCCTCGTACCGAAATTTTCGCAAATTTCGTTTCAAAAAATTATTACCGCTTCAGCAGACCTAAAATAACCGGCAAGGGAGGAATTTTAGAAAGTTGACCTGTTTCTCAAAACCTTATCTTAAAGAGATGTTCGCGATTGTTAGAATACAAGGGAAAATGTCGCATTATCTTATTTTAGTCACACTTGAAAAGGATGAACAAATTGTAAAAACATGAACGTCACAATGGAGGAAATGATGCTAGCCAAAGTTGAACCGCAATTACAAGAGTTTTAGGGCAGCTTCCTAGTAACTTGGGAATACCACTTGACAGCTGTGACAAGTGTCGAAAATATTTTGGCCCTTGACTAGGGACAAAATTAGTCAAAAAAATTTTTTACTTTAATTTAAAGCAATAAAGACCTGCCGTGATTTTGTTGCGTTGCGTTTAACGTTACATGTAGAGCCTCTTTAGAATTCTCTAGACGTCCTGGAAGCTTGCCGACAACACAAGTCGAAATGAAAGTTAAATGCAGGAAAATAGTACCGCGGCGGTCCGTTACAAGTTTAATTAAGATGCACCGAACACGTCTCCATACACACATTTACAGGGCCAGGTGTTACTTTTTCAATATCCGCGCGATAATCTCTCGATACCCACATCATATCAAGTTGAATATTAAAATGTGAAACCGTCCATGTCCGGATCTGAAATTTCTTCGAACAATTCCTGTTGGTGTTCATGGGCGGTTTAAGGCCGGCAGCTAATTTTAATTGACAAGATTTCGTCTTGTTACTGCCTAATTCGCGTTGTGAGGTTGTCTAGATTGGAATTTTCCAAAACGTCGTTTTTTCAAGTAGCCGGGTAACGACACCGCCAACCTGTGATTACGGTCTCGACCATTTTCATAGAACCCTTCATTATGGGGCAGGTGTCGAGCCACTATTAATTTCTCAAATTATGGCGTATACGTGCTGCATAACTTTATAAGTTTTACGATAAAGGAAACGGTTTAAGGCCAATCAAAATAACGTTAATGGGAACGTAATTTAATTTATAAATTTCGTAATAAAACTAATCGCGACAGGTTGACAAGAAATTCCGCATTTTCTGCCTTTTTTACATCATCATCGGTTATTTATTGGCGATTTTCGGCATTACCATCAATCTTTGCGGCAATTATTGGTCAAAGGAAATACGATATTTTGCGATTTTCATTTCTGTTTTTGTCATCCAGAAATCGCGTCAGTTTCCTTTTGATGGTCGTATTTTATCGCGTCCGCGGACAAAACGGGAAAGGTTACAATCATTACCAATTAGACTTTCGTTATCTCGGACGTTTATTTCGAATTATGCATATCTACGTTAAGTGCCAATAAACATATAGATAAAAAACCCATACGTGTCGGATTTTTAGTACTTCACAAATCATTCATAATTATCTTCGGATAAAATTTTAATCGCCGGTAGAGGCGGATTCCGGAAATTTTCACCTGAAATTTCGACGTTTGGTCCTGGAATTCGTTATCGCCGGCGCCTGTCGGACACAGTTATAAAATTCGCCGTAAGGTACTCCAACTAATTCGACTTGGTTCCAATAAAAATCACCACCGAAAACCCAATAAGTCAACCACCCCATAAAAGTCACCAAAATTGTTCCAGATGGTAAAACTCTTGAATTATATTAGCGTACTTCCGACGGCGCCAACTATAATCGTCTCTTCTATACCTGCACTGTTGGTATTTCCCGTTCCTATCCCATGGTCTTAGCAATGATAGGAATTCGAAATGACAAACTCTTATTATGAATGGCACGACGGAACCCCCTGCGGACGCAACCCCGTCGGACACCCGCCTCATCAACTAAAACCTGCTAATTCACCACACAATCCTCAAGGAAGTAATGATCCTTACAACTGTGACAATAGACGAAATTTCGTGCAAAACCGCAAAGCTTCTTGTAGAGTTTTAAGCCGGACGAAGAGAAATTTCCACGAAACGAAACCAATGGTTGTTGGAAAATTTTAATTGTTTCAATTAATATTAAAATCGCCATATTATGCAAGTGAATTAATCTGAGCTGATGTATCCGGCCAGAAGCCGCTATTTTGCTACTAAAATATTCTTATGAATTAACGAAAAGATAGTAACGGATATGAACTTGTGTGTTCTACATTGTTTTCGAATATTCGTATTTTAGGCCGTAAATAACTGGAAGAGATTACCGAGATATTATCGCTGACTCAGTTCTTTCGAATGCAACAGCGACCTGGTGGTATTTTTACAAATTTGCCGGTACCTAAAGTGCATTTGCTAACAAACTAGTCAGTAATCTTAGTCCAAGTCACTTTCGACCAGAACTCGCTTCACCTATTCTAGCCAAAGAATGTCACGCGAAGACTAGTTGAGAAATTCGCAGAAATTCGCTAAAGGCACTCGACGTCATTCCGGTAATGAGGAATTTAATTTTTCTTCATAGATAATTTTTTAGAATTTCCCCGAGTGCTTCAGGAAAATAGTAGAAAGAAGTTTGGCATTTTCTATAAACAATTTTTTAGTTACGTTACGTCATTCCGGTAATATTTATAGTTTTGGCAAAACTTTTTTGATTCATCAAATTGGATTGATGGTCCAATAATGAAGAATTTAATTTTCCTTCGTTGATCAACTCTCCGAATTTTCTCGACTGTTTCAGGAAAATAGTAAAAGAAGTTTGTCATTTTCTACAAAGAATTTTTTAGTTACGTTACGTCATTCCGGTAATATTTATAGTTTTGGCAAAAGTTTTATGATTCATCAAATTGAATTGATAGTCTGGTAATGAAAATTTTTTTTTTTTTTATTGATTAACTCTCCGAATTTCCCCAACTGTTTCAGAAAAATAGTAAAAGAAGAAGTAAAAGAAATTTGGCATCTTCTACAAACAATTTTTTAGTTACGTTACGTCATTCCGGTAATATTTATAGTTTTGGCAAAACTTTTTTGATTCATCAAATTGGATTGATGGTCCAATAATGAAGAATTTAATTTTCCTTCGTTGATCAACTCTCCGAATTTTCTCGACTGTTTCAGGAAAATAGTAAAAGAAGTTTGGAATTTTCTACAAAGAATTTTTTAGTTACGTTACGTCATTCCGGTAATATTTATAGTTTTGGCAAAACTTTTTTGATTCATCAAATTGGATTGATGGTCCAATAATGAAGAATTTAATTTTCCTTCGTTGATCAACTCTCCGAATTTTCTCGACTGTTTCAGGAAAATAGTAAAAGAAGTTTGTCATTTTCTACAAAGAATTTTTTAGTTACGTTACGTCATTCCGGTAATATTTATAGTTTTGGCAAAAGTTTTATGATTCATCAAATTGAATTGATAGTCTGGTAATGAAAATTTTTTTTTTTTTTATTGATTAACTCTCCGAATTTCCCCAACTGTTTCAGAAAAATAGTAAAAGAAGAAGTAAAAGAAATTTGGCATCTTCTACAAACAATTTTTTAGTTACGTTACGTCATTCCGGTAATATTTATAGTTTTGGCAAAACTTTTTTGATTCATCAAATTGGATTGATGGTCCAATAATGAAGAATTTAATTTTCCTTCGTTGATCAACTCTCCGAATTTTCTCGACTGTTTCAGGAAAATAGTAAAAGAAGTTTGGAATTTTCTACAAAGAATTTTTTAGTTACGTTACGTCATTCCGGTAATATTTATAGTTTTGGCAAAACTTTTTTGATTCATCAAATTGGATTGATGGTCCAATAATGAAGAATTTAATTTTCCTTCGTTAATCAACTCTCCGAATTTTCTCGACTGTTTCAGGAAAATAGTAAAAGAAGTTTGGAATTTTCTACAAAGAATTTTTTAGTTACGTTACGTCATTCCGGTAATATTTATAGTTTTGGCAAAACTTTTTTGATTCATCAAATTGGATTGATGGTCCAATAATGAAGAATTTAATTTTCCTTCGTTGATCAACTCTCCGAATTTTCTCGACTGTTTCAGGAAAATAGTAAAAGAAGTTTGGAATTTTCTACAAACAATTTTTTAGTTACGTTACGTCATTCCGGTAATATTTATAGTTTTGGCAAAACTTTTTTGATTCATCAAATTGGATTGATGGTCCAATAATGAAGAATTTAATTTTCCTTCGTTGATCAACTCTCCGAATTTTCTCGACTGTTTCAGGAAAATAGTAAAAGAAGTTTGTCATTTTCTACAAAGAATTTTTTAGTTACGTTACGTCATTCCGGTAATATTTATAGTTTTGGCAAAAGTTTTTTGATTCATCAAATTGAATTGATAGTCTGGTAATGAAAATTTATTTTTTTTTATTGATTAACTCTCCGAATTTCCCCAACTGTTTCAGAAAAATAGTAAAAGAAGAAGTAAAAGAAATTTGGCATCTTCTACAAACAATTTTTTAGTTACGTTACGTCATTCCGGTAATATTTATAATTTTGTTAAAACTTTTTTGATTCATAAAATTGAATTGATAGTCCAATAATAAAGAATTTAGTTTTTTTTCATTGATCAACTCTCGGAATTTGCCCGAGTGTTTCAGGAAAATAGTAAAAGAAGTTTGGAATTTTCTACAAACAAATTTTTAGTTACGTTACGTCATTCCGGTAATATTTATAATTTTGTGAAAACTTTTTATTATTATTTTCAAAATTGTCATTCCGGTAACGCATCATTCCGGTGATGTTCATTGAAATAAAATTAGCGCTACCCAATTTGGCCAAAATAACCGCGTTTTGGTGTCGTATGGAAAAGACGAGAAGTTTCAAAAAGCGTTTTGAAGTGACTTCAGCGATTTCATTGCACGCGTCTAATTATCGTGTGGTGTAATTATCGGAATGAGACCAGGTGTAAAATTTATTGTCTGAAACCGGCCTCCATACATTTATACGTTGCATATTAATTACGCTCGTAAGTAATAAAAATAATTGAACTCCCTCTGTTTTTATTATAATTTCCCATAAAAATATTCACACTAACCTGTAATTAATCAAAATTTCTAGTTAGTAAACAAAGTACGAACCGTATATTTTTCCACTTTTAACACGGCTTAATTAACAAGTTATCCGTTTAAGTAGGAGATAATTCTGACCAGAAAAACGCGATAATTCCAACTGCAAAGAGTGAGATATATGATGGAAGGTAATTTCGTCCATCCTGTGCTAGAAACCAAGAACACATGTCTGCATTAAAATTAATTGCTCGATTTGCATAAAAAATAATTAGCCTAGTTAAGTTGCCGTATGCAGATTGCTGGCCATAACCACGAACCTGCAGCAAGAAGGCCATTTTCGCGTCAGAAATAGAATTCTAACACCACATAAACCGCAGTAAACATGAAACTATACAGAGTGTCTAAGATAAAGACATTGCAACTTTTTCAAATTATCAGAAATTTCCTCACCTCACCTATGAATTCATAGGACAAACACAACTGACGTACCTACTGACGTGTTAATAAAAGACCAAAATTTTCGATTTTTTATTATTTAATTGCTAATTTGATAGGAAAAGGATCGACGGGAGAGATTATTCAGATTTTAGATGAGAAGCTTTTTAATAAATTTTCGCTTCGTCATTTTTTAAGAACTATAAAGCAAATTGGGGTGCAATTTTTATTTTTAATTATAATTGCAAAGATATTATCGACGACTTATTTAGGGAAGTTAAATGCTTTTAACTGTTACCAGTGATTTTAGAGGTTCCCTCGAGTATCGTGCAGATTTTTTCAGTGAGAAGTTCAAGGTTACAGTTTTCCATAAAATTGTTTGGAAGCGACCTCTACAAACATCTAGGACATTTTGTCACACGGTTTCCAGTCTATGATAATCCAAGCCATTTCAATTTCTACAACCACACAAAAAATTGGTAATTTAATTATATTAACCTGCTTTTTTAAGAGGAAATTTCTCTAGTCTTTCACAATTCAGTATTTGGTTTCAGGTTCAAGCTCAAATAGGGAAATTATGCTGAAATTTTTTCAATGAAGAAAATTTATCACCAATTTAACTACCTAATAACTAATCTCAAGTAAAATGTGTAATTTTTTTTAAATTTACCAATAAGAATTCTCAAGACAAATTACTAAAATTTTCAATAATTTGGATTTTTTATTTATGACTTAAAACTTTTGACGTAAATTCTCGATACATGGCTGCAAAAATATTTCGAAAATTAATTTGCGAAAAAGTTGAGGAATTTATATTTCAACTAGCCGGAAGATACGTTCGTTTAATTTTTTACAACTTGTCACTGTTATAAATAGCCAAAATTGGAAGAAATCTGGGTAAAAGCAGTAAAAGTAGGTACGAAGTTAATTTATTTCGAAAATTGTTTTAAGTGTGAAGTTTTAATTTAGCACTCGCTCCACTTTGGTCAATTTCTGGCTGTTGTACAGATTGTTTGTAAGTTTCGCCTGACTGACTTCCATAAATGTTATATAAATTACGGTTTATCTAAAACGGAAAACCTATTTATTACCTCGAAAAGTCCGCCTAATTAGGATAAAAATAAATTAACGTCTTTAAATATAATTAATGAAACGAAATGCGAGCCAATATGACGTTTTTTTGAACCATCTGCCCTCCGCGACCAGTTAAAACACAACAAGAAATAAGTCGTTTTCCTCGTCACGTTCAATATTCATGGAGTTAACAAAACAATCAGTACACAAACACTCGCATATCATTATCAATATTTAAATTGAAAATTAGAAAAGAAGGACCCCACATAACGACATTTAACGAGGACAAATTTTTACTAAATACCTGCGACGACATCGAAACTCGCATCGACATTTGGTTAAGTTATGGTTTTTCGATTTCTTTTAGGTGTCTCAATTTATATTATGCGTTAACTTATAAATTATAGATGAGACTTCGAAACGGGTTTTTAAAGATATTAAATTAATATTCTTGTTTCCCGTACGGATGGCGATTAATAAATTCTTATCGTCTACCCATTGGTACGTGTATCTGAAGCGCGTACATTAATGCCAAAGTGCCAATATTTCTTTCATTAGCCAATTCATTTGGTTAATATCCATACCCGGTTCGTAAAAGTCGCCGTAAATAATAGTTCGAGATTTTCTCTTCGTTTTTTCCCAACCAAACAATCAGTAACATCGTTGTACTCGATCTCGAAACATATTTTAAGGGTTGAATCGAAAATAAAAAATTGATGGGGTGTCGAGATTTACCCTTGAACTCGCCCGGTTTCCAGCGGCGTGCCTCGAAGGCGGGCAAACGGGCAATAATGCAACTCACTTATCGCGTTCGATATATCGCCATGTGCGTTCGCACAATCTAAAACCCATCAGACGACCTGTCTCGCGATGACTAATTAAAGAAAACGTGACAGTGGCGCGGTTTGTGTTCGATTATGTCCGACCTGCACGATATGCATATGGAATTACCTAAGTATGACAGATGGGACAATAGAACACAATCTGCGTGGCTCAACAGTGGCGCGTGTTTCGATTTTAGTTTCCATTTTGTACACGGAAAATGTACGTGGAATATTGATTCGATCCTTTTTATAGATATGCGTACTGTGAACGTATGTACGTATAACGAGAAACTTACTACAAACACAACTTCATCGGCAAAACTCACGCGTAAATTCGATCAAAATACAAAAATGATAACAAATGCGAGCGTCGTGAGATTAAAAGTTATTTCAACACTTTCGAGTATGTTAATCTGCTGGAAATTCTCCACAAAATTTCCTGGACAACTTTCAATAAGTGGAAGTCTAATGGAACAAAATCCGGAGAATATGTGAAATTTCTGATGCTGCAAAATTTAGAGGAACATTTCGCAACGTTACGAAGGTAGTTAAAATATTTTTTAAGATGATAAGCCTTCACTCTTGTACTTCTATCTGGCAATAAAAAGCTCAGATCAGGAAAGAATTATTCTTGAAGACTATGCCCATGCTTTTTTAGATTTGTAACAGTTAAAATCTATAAATGAACTTGACGATTTTTCAAGATTTCCTAGATGTTCCACGCTGTGAGGTCTGCATAATAATATTTTTTCAATCTTATATTTCAGATTTTTAGAGTTATTTACAAAAAATTGTTGTACTCAAATTGTCCATTTAAAGGATCATGTTTGAAGACCATATCCTCAATGAAATCGATATCTTCTTCCGAGCTTTCAATATATTTCTAAAGAGCATATGGTAAATGAAGTTGGTGTTCTTCAAAATATCTCTCTTTATAGACTTTATCGTAAATAGAGCGAATGTCTTCAACACTCCCTGATTTTCCACACTAAAAGTCATCTTCACAAACCAAATCGTGAATAAAGTTTTAATATTTTTTTTTAAATTCTGTTGAGGAATATCTTCAAAAAGCTATTTCCTGACAAAGTTGGACTTTCACTCACAGTATCATCGATGCTTATTTCGTATCTCCCATCTTCTACCTTGAATAAAATTTCTATCGTCCTAAGATATTTTAATCAAAATTATTATAAAATATCGTAAATAAAGTTGATGCTTTTTTTAGAGTTCTTACATCAACATTGCAAATAATCTTCAAGAACCATGTCGTTAACAAAATTAATTATTTTCTCCAAATCAGTTTCGAAAAATTACATTGTAGGTGGCGCCAATTTTTTATTCAGATCTTTCACTCGAAGAATCATCTCTCAAGACCAAATCGCCAATTCTATCGTCAAACATCTTAATATTGGAATAATTTTCATAAATCATATTGTGAATAAAATTCTTCTAAAAATGTCTTAATGTAAAAATTATTTTTATGGATCCGTATCGAAATAGAGTTAAAGTCTTCTTCAGATTTCTCACATCACTCTTATAACCAATCACCTTCAAAGCTATAACTAACGTTGAAGAAGATGATATCTTCCAACTTTTTCTTCCTCCATTTTCTGATTATCGAGAAGATGTCTTTACTGCATATTTGCTTCAGAATTTTTTGTACAATCCCTTCATTCCTGTAGGATGTATATTCTACTTAGAAAGTCATTGCAGTATTTTTGGAATATTCTACAAAGATTCGAATTGTATTTCACCACTCCCGTGGTTACTTTGATATTTTGTGCAAAGCTTAAATTGAGATTTCATTTCAATTTGTGACTCAAAGCTGAAACAATAATTTTAATAGTTCCTAGAGGCTGAAATTTGCTTTTCTCGCAATTTTTCTCTGGAGAAATAAACAAGACGTGTCTTGTATGTTTCAACAAAGTATGAATTTGTTGAGAAATTGATGGCTGTTGAAGAATAAAACTCACCCAAAAATTATCGATACATTAATTTACGTTAAATCCGATGGAAATACAAAAATGCGAACAAATGCGAGCGTCGTGACGCCAGGAGTTATTTTAACATCTTCAAACATTTTAATCTGCTGCAAATTATCCACAATAGTTGGAAGTCTAATGGAACCAGATCCGGAGAATAGGTGAAATCTCTGATGCTCCATAAATTTAAAGGAACTTTGCACAAGGTTCTTCTGTAATTTTTCTCTAAATTTTCAGAAAGGTAGTTAAAATATTTTTTTTAATGATGAACCTGCACTCTTCTACTGGTTTGACTACTGATCTATCTAGAAAATCTTGCAATAAAAAGATCAGATCAGGAAATAATTATTCTTGAAGACTATGTCCATGCTTTCTTTAGATTTATAGATGTTCAAATCTATAAATGAGCTCAACAATTTTTCAAGATTTCCTAGATCTTGCACATTGGAAGTCGTCTTCATAAAAATATTTTTCTAATGTTAGATCTCAGATTTTTAGAGTTTTTGCAAAAAACTGTTGTAGTCAAATTTTTCATTTGAAGGATCATGTTTGAAGACCATATCCTCAATTAAATCGATACTTTTTTTTTGAGATTTCAATATGAGAAATATCTCCAAAGAGCATATGGTAAATGAAATTTGTGTATCTTTAAGATATCTCTCTTTATAGACCTCATCCTGAATAGAGTGAATGACTTCAGCTCCCGGAGTTTCCACAATACAAGTCATCTTCAGAAACCAAATCGTGAATAAAGTTTTAATATTTTACTAAATTCTGTCAAGTCTTCTATTTCAAGGGACATTTTTAAAAATGTTGTTGGTTTTTTAATCAAAGCATCATCGTTGCCTATATCGTATCTCCCATCTTCTACTGTAAATAAAATTTCTATCGTCCTAAGATATTTTAATCAAAATTATTATAAAATATCGTAAATAGAGTTGTTCAGATTTCTTAGATTCAACTTTGCAATTATTCTTCAAGAACTACTATGTCGTTAACAAAATTAAATATTTTCTCCAAATCTCAGTTTTCTTATTTTAAGAATCAGTTTCGAAAAATTACATTGTAGGTGACGTCAATTTCTTATTCAGATCTTTTACTCGAAGAATCATCTCTCAAGACCAAATCGTCAATTCTATCGTCAGCCATCTCAATCTTGGAATAATCTTCATAAATCATATTGTGAATAAAATTCTTTTAAAGATGTCTTAATGTAAAAATTATTTTTATGGATCCGTATCGAAATAGAGTTAAAGTCTTCTTCAGCTTTCTCAGATCACTCTTATCACCGATCACCTTCAAAGCCATAACGTTGATAAAGTTGATATCTTTCAACCTTTTTCTTCTTCCATTTCCTGATTATCGAGAAAGCAGGAGGGTGTCTCAAAAATATCAATTACTTTACTTCATATTTGCTTCAGAATTCTTGTAGAATTCCTTGATTCCTGCAAGATGTATATTCTACTTAGAAAATAATTGCAATATTTTTGGAATATTCTACAAAGATTCGAATTATATTTCACAACTGCAGTTATTACCCTGATATCGAGTGCGAAGCCTAAATTGAGATTTTATTTCAAGTGGTGGCTCAAAGCTGAAGAAGCAATTTTAACAGTTCTTAGAGGCAAAAATTTTCTTTTTTTCTCGCAATTTTTTTTGGAGAAATAAACAAGACATGTTTTGTATGCTTTAACAAAGTATGAATTTGTTGGGAAACTGATGGTTGTCGAAGAATAAAATTCCCCCAAAAATTATCGATACATTAATTTACGTTTACTTATCACTCTCGGGATCCTGCATGCTCTAGCAGTTGATGGAAGTGTCCGTAATTCTTGAGCTTGTTTAGAACATTAACCGCGATGTAGATTAAGTACGATAACAGTTTTTTAATTGCACGTTGGATGCCTCTATCAGTCACTTATTACTTGGCAGTTAAAGGGGGCCGACCGTTCTCCAAGTAGTTGACCAAAGACTCGCAGGTGTCTACCGATTATTATTTGAAACGTGCAAGGGATAAACTGTTACGTGTCCATTCCGGAAGCGGTTTAATTGCGTCAATTCCTTCCATCAAACACGTGTGTCTTTCAAGAAAACCATGGGAAAATTCTAAAGGTAAACGAACAACGCGAATTATCAACATCATCAGCGATTCTGTCAAACCAAAACGTAATTTACGACGAACAAGTCGCATGACGGTCAAGTTTCGCCGCAAGTGACCAATTCAATCAATTTAAACACACCCTTTATGTCACATAAACCGGGCATATCCAGATGACCTTTTCGGTGGCGTTTTATAGACGGGGAATAACGACGTCCTTTATTTGCACAAGAGATCCGCAAAAACAATGACCTGTTATTCGTGATAATTAAAATTATTTTATAGGTTGGAACACAATGGGCGTTCGTAAATTCCCGATGTAATTCATCGGCTTTTTCATGACCTTTTCCGTTAAAATGTCGAAAAATTACGACCTCGGATATAGCATACGGGTCACCTGCGTGAGACCCCCGAGCTGTATAAATACCTATAGGTGTTTGTTTATTAACCACGCATTCGACCAGTAGCGTCCCATCTAGGTAGATTCTTCAACTATTAGTGAAAAACAACCACCCGACGACCAACATGATTGGGGACGAAACGAAGAAAATCGAACTTTAATGCACGTTTAGCATGGTAGACATTCATCATCGTGATAGCCTCCGTTCTAAACCAATTAACCGCGTTATAAATGGTGCGGCTATTTGTTTTCGAAAGCAATAAATTTTGTTTCTTTAATTAGTTGTAATTTAACGTCATGTATCTTATTAAATTCTTAGATTAGCACACGAGCACGTTAGGCGGTCGCGCTTTCCGAAGGGGGTTATTTAAATTATGCAACAAACGTAGGCATTAAAACAAAACTGATGCCGTGTCTATAGTACATAGTAACTACTTTATTCACGGCATTTTGTGCGAACTTGAACGTCCACAAGCAACAATGGCGTTGGTGATGTTAATTACGAGATCTGAGATTAAATCCGGCTACTTTCGTATCTGAGATGATTGACGGTTTGTTGGTTTAATTTATTGTATTATTAGAGGCGAAGCAACGCCCCCGCTGCGAGGCCATTTCTTCAGTTATCCTCTTCGACTATTATTCAGAAACTGAAACTGAAATTTACACTACGGCGCTGGATACGCACATGTAATAACATAGTGCAGCGGACCTTGAAGACAGAGTAACTGAGTAGTACAAGTTATTGCAGTATTTACAATCGTGCATTTCCTGGTAAGTCTTGCAGGTAGAAATGTTACGGAAAGAAAATGCTTGGAATTTGTAGATTTTTAGTATTTTTCTACCTCTACTTTTCTCCAATTTATTTCTAAAATATGCATAATTACGATGATTTTTTTACTAAAATTGTCTTTCACCTCTTAGAAATATCAAAAAACTGTTAATATTTCAAGTTAAGATTAAAATTTATTTTTTGAAAGATCTTTTGAAATAATTCTATAAATTTTATAAAAAAACTATCTCTATGGAAGACACTGATTCACTTCTCTTTACTTATACCTCAATCACGGAGACGTATTTTGATCTTTTTATCTATTAAAGAAGATTCGAATCACATTAACAAACTTTTATTTTTTTAACACTCTTCAACACTACAAATTTTTTCAATTGTTTCTCTCAAAAATATTTTTGAAACTTTTTTCTTGAATTGTCTTTAGGTTAGTGAATAAAAAAATTGTTAGTTCTAGACTATAATTTTATTTACTTAGTGAGGGCAGCAATAATTGTAATAAAGCAACAATTTTTTTATAAATAAGAAAATGGTTGTTGATTATTTGAAAACTTTAAATAGTATTTCTAGATGTTTCTTCAATTAGTAACACCTTCTCTTAGAGAATTGTTGCTATTTGTTCTATTTATAAAAAAA
This sequence comes from Pyrochroa serraticornis, assembly GCA_905333025.2. Taxonomy (NCBI): domain Eukaryota; kingdom Metazoa; phylum Arthropoda; class Insecta; order Coleoptera; family Pyrochroidae; genus Pyrochroa; species Pyrochroa serraticornis. Next base: position 33,162,028 of record HG995154.1, on the reverse strand, counting down.
TCATATTTGGCTTTTTGATGCTGGGAATTCCTTAAAATACCAGCGCATAGATTTTTATTTAATGGGAAGACCCAAGTCAAAGTTACTTCTCTGCAATACTTGGAAAACAAATTTGGTTGCTTTTCAACGTAACTAACCTTTTTTGATATATATCTCTAATTTACTGTGTAATAAATGTCGGAATTCGCCACGCTAACATTTTTTATGTCTCTATTATCATGTTAAATTTTTAGAATCTTTGCCTACTTTATTAGTAATCTTTACATTTCAGCTTGCTAATCTTTCAAATTTTCGCGCTATATCTTTGTTCTAACTTTCAAGAATCGTTCGGGTCATATTAAATCGTTTTTTTACTCAACCGAAATAGTGTAAACTTAGAATTCTTTTTTTCATAAATTCCTCTTAATGCACTACCTTTTTCGCGAAGAAACTTTATTACGATGCGATGCTCAAAATTAATTTTTAAAAATTTTAACCCTATAAATCTTAAAATTTAATAATTGTACTGCTAAATCTTTTAAATTTTTTTTAAATTGTCTCAGGCAAATAACATTAAGAAACGCTCTAGCATCTTTTTTCCAACTTTTCTGTAGTTTTCTTTTATTTCAGAATTAACAATCTTTGTTGTTAATTCATCTCTATTTAATTTAATTAAAACAATTACAACCCCTTTCCATTATTTTAGAAGCAGTTTTCTGGATTTTGAATTTAAGGATTTACTTTTCCCATATTTTGCTTCCCCTCAATTAATGTTTCAAGTATTTCTAATAATACTCAAATTTTTAAAACATTTCCACCCATCTCTCCTATGCTTTGGGCTACTTTTTAATTATTTCTATTTCTCGTTGTTGACCTTTAGTGTAATTGCTCTTATTTTACCAGAAACAAGAAAAATATTTTTAAAGCCAGAGTAAAAATTGAATACGCTACTTATCGTTCAATATAAATTTTTTTATGCTAATTGTTATTAACCAGTTACTGGACAGTTATTGGACACCTCCAAGTATTTCGTTTCTCTTACACAAATTTTATTATCATGTAAAAGTTGCAAACTCCCTGTGTGAGTTTTAGTGTTAGTGAGTTAGTGAGTCTTTTAGTGTTAACCTTTCGGATTTTCGTACTATGTCTTTGTTGAAACTTTCAGGAGATGTTCGGGTCATCTTGAATGATTTTATTACTCCGTCAAAATAATTTAAATCAAAATTTAGCTTTAAATTTTTCCTTTTATAAATTCCTTCTCAGTACCTTTACCTTCTTTTTGAAGCAGCTTTAATATAACGTGATGTTCAATCTTAGTTTTTTAAATTCTATCAGCATATTCTTTCAAATTTTTATAACCACATAAGTTAATAACATCTTTGGATATGTGCTGCAAAATTTTTAGAATTTTTTTAAATCATTGAAGGTAGAACATTAAAAAACGCTTTCGTATCTTCTTCTCAATTATCCTGATAGTTTCTATTTTATCTATTCCTAAACAACAAACTTTGTTGTTTCTAATAATTTCTAAGCATCTCTCTCTCACTTATAGTAGCACTTCTCTGAATATTTTGTTCCTCTTCCATTAATGTTTCAAGTATTTTTAGTAATTTCTCAAATTTTTACGAAGGTTTTCCATCTCTTCTATGTTTTGGTTTACTCCATTTAGGAACTGCTTCGTTGTTTACCTTTATCGCATTACTTTTAATTCATTAAGAAGAATAAAAGAACATTATTACAGTGTTGGACAGAATCGGATGTTTTCAATAATCGCATTTTTCGTACCTGAGTAACCTGCATAATGAGATGATCGTCCGAAAGACTGCTGATGCAATTGCATCTCCGATTTTAAAGAAACTTGACAGGTGTATTCAAAATTTTACAAAAAATCGAAAATTTCACTCGGTTGTTAAAAATTACGGGTGGTTTAGAAAGAAAGATGAAAAAGCGTTGTTTTGCATAGAATTTTTAGCATCTTTATGTTGACCACATAATGGAAGATTTCTGAAAAACTAAGAATGATATGGAGGAACTGAATGCCTCTATGAGTTCTCATTTAGATAACACACTTGTGTCCCAAATTTCATAGCAATCAGAAGAATAAAAAATTTGGTCAACAATTTTCATAAGGGGATCCTCTTCTGTTTTTTTTAAAGATTGGAAAAAATTCACCTTTTCAGATTTTAAAAAAACTTGAGAGGCGTGTTCAGAATTTCATAACAAATGAAAAATTACAGTGGGTTGCTAGAAATTACTAGAGATTTTGAGAAGTGAGAGGTTGTTATGGGGGTTGTTACCAAAATTTCAGCCGATTTTATATTGATCATATAATAAAAGAAATCTCGGAAACTAAGAATGGTACAGAAAAACTAAGTACATCTACGATTTCGTATATAAGTAACTCACCTGCGACTCAAAATTAGAAGAAATGAAAATTAGTCAAAAATTTTCTGATTTTTCTCAAAAATTTGAAATTAATTTACCTGCTCAGATTATACAGAAACGTATCAAGCTTGTTTAGAATTTTATAAGAAATCAAAAATTACCGTTGGTTACTAAAAATTACTGCACGTTTTAAAAAGTGAGAAGTTGTTATGGGGGTTGTTACCAAAATTTTACTCGGTTTTATGTTAATCGTATAATAAAAAAATTCTCAAAACTAAGAATGGTACAGAAAAACTGAGTCCATCTACAAGTTCGTAATTAAATAACTCAACTGCGTGTCAAATTTAATAGCAATCAGAAAAAAAAATTGACAAAAATTTTTTCTCATAAATTGGAAGGTAATTTACCTGCTCGGAAAAAAGTTGACATGCCTGTTCAGAGTTTCATAAAAAATCGATCGCTAAACATTACTGGAGGATTTGAGAAGTTGCTATGGAGCTTGCTATGGGCGTTGTTATCAAAAACTCTCAAAAATCCCCAACGTGGCACGGAATTATTTTATTAAAATTAAAGATAGTCAAAAATATTTATTCCCTTCATTCCTTCGAATGTTGTAACAATAATCGGATTATGCTGGACATTTCGATAATCGGATGATTGCCGAATTTTTTATTCAAATGCGCCCAGCACTAATTATTAAAAATATTTGTAGTAAGAATAAAAATTGAAAACCCTACTATAGAATTTTATAACATTCCCCATTTGCTGAAAAGTTTCTGGATCACCCCAAGTATTTCCGCTACAGAAATAGTCAGTTTTTAATAACTCTTCAGGTGTTAAAAGTTTAATTTTGGTAACTTTAAAATTTTTCTGCAACTCGACTGTTTTATTGCGCCAAAACCGCATCACCACCTACAGATGGCGCCGTAAGTGTACCGTCCTCAATTTAGTTGAAAAAAAAACAAGTTAGTGACTATTACATCGTAGGTAGGTAGTAGGTGAAGGTTCGTAGTTACATTGCACATAACATGCAACCAAACGTGAATTACCGACGGTCGAAATCGGCCATGGTGAAAAGACCAATTTCGGAGTTAACCATCGCGCTAATCCCTTTGCAATATCAAACTTTGTCGGCTCCGTTGAACTTACACCGTAGCAAAACACAAAACGAGTCAAGAGTTTAATATAGGAAACCCGGGGTAATTACCAGGGCGATGTAGATGTAGTTAAATGTAGCTACGTTTAAACTGCTTTAAATTAGCGGCAATTCCGTGAAACTCCACGACGGTTCCCCGATAACATCGCTTCATACTTCTCTCTCCCTATTTATTATTATACAAATGTTAAAAAGCAATTAGGTATATTTGTGACAGGTAGCTAGTTTCGCCGGTTGAAACGAACACGTGTAAATGTTTTCGGTAATAACTCCCAAGCAATTAGAAGCTGCAATTATAAACATGGCATGGGCTTATCTACTACAAATTATAGTCTTGTTTTCGGTGGTAATACATTTAATAACGCCCTGTCTAACTGTGTAACTAGATCCGTCGGGGAGATCGCACAATTTTTTTTTTTAATTTTTGAGCTGCGAAATTATTATCAAAACATTTCTGAACCTATCCTATGATAATTAATTGAAACGATTCAATTTCGACCCACGCGACCGAAACCTTATTCATTAGGTATACCAGAAAAAATGATTGTCATCCGTAAGTTGACCCGGGTAATTTGAATTTAAGGTGTTCAACTGAAAGTAATTAACGACAGTTACTAGGTGGCAGCTTTCGTCTGCATATACAAGTGGTCCCGAAAACCCGCTCTATTTACGAAATTGGTTTCAGCTTAATTAAAAAAAAATAACTTAATTGAATTTGTTTTTTTTTTCAAATAATGACTGTGTTAAGTTTGTGTTTGCACGTCGACAATGAAAATCACGCAATGGCCGATTGATAAGCAAACACAAAGGAATAATTATCATTCATGTTTGTTATCTATCGGTTCTGGTACAATTAAGTCTTTTTTTCCCTTGTTGAACACAATTTCCTGGAAAGTGTCCAACATCGTCAACGAAGACTATATCACTAGGTCATCGATATAAAAAATTAAATGATTAAAGTTGCATGTTAAATTATTCTGTAGGCATCCACGTGTTATCTTTCCATCAACATGTGTGTTCTAATCATGAATGCAACACAGGTCATCTAATATTGAAGACAGTACACGACGCGAGCACCAGGAGACGAATTTCCCAAATCCCGAACACGCCAAGCAGGACCGTAACGGCGGACCAATGAAAACACTCGCCCCAAATTATAGTCCTAGCAGAAGTGCTAGGGTTGAATATCAATCGGAGAAGGGAGAAATTTAATTATCGATTTAGCCACTATTGAGAAAGAGACAGTTAATTTTTATTAACAGTCAAAAACTCTTCAATATTTTTGTTAACGCGTCTACTTTTTAATTTCTAGCTTGCAATTAATTATTATAAAAGCCACTAGTGCACGAAGAAAATCTTGTAGAACAAAATGTTATCTTACAAAATCGCAAGTTAAATAGAAAAAGTCACCGCACTTTCCTATAACGTTAATCGATTTTTGTGTTGAAAAGTCTCTTTGTTAAGTGTCATAATTTATGATTGTCGAAGGTTCTGCCTTGAAATTTAACGCATTTAGTTGCAAATTATTGATTAGCTATTACTCTAAAAAATATCTAGCATTTGGTAAAAAACGCGTAAATAGCTGTAGATATATTTTAGTGGATACTACAAGCAATTAGCATCATCACAAGCATGAGCGTTGATAATTACTGAATTACATTAAATGTTGCAGAATAGTTTTGTAAAATTAATCAAGAATGGGTACAAAAACACATAGAAGCATTATTTAGTAACGATAATTGTTCTTTGGTTTTTATAATTATTAGCGTCAGTTTGAGAAGTGACTCGTGCTCTTGTTGTACACACTTTGGGAAACAAAAAGTAATTACGACACCAGATTGGAAAAAATCCAAGCAAGCGTCTTTGGTTTTCTTTCGTATTAACTATTTTAATTTTGTTCCTTTAATGTTGAATTTGCAATTTTTTTCTCCAATTTTGCTTCTTATTTAGCCTTGCTTTCAATACAGAATTTAAACACTGACAGCTTTGAACTTTATTGTCTGCATTTGAAAGCAATTGTTGCTTGGAACGGTTCACGTTTACTACTAAATTATTCACATAATTTTTCATAAAAAATTGCTAAAATATTTATTAAACGCCAAACAATAAAAAACATTACTAATCCTTCTATGTAGGTTGCTAAAAAGAAGTATAAAACCAGATGCTTGTCGGAATTATATTAAAATTTTGACCCAAATCGGTCTAGTGGAAAACCTTGCTATAATAGTTACAAAATATAAACGTAAAAGTTGAAACTAGAATTGCCTATTCTTGTGTGCAACATTAAGATAAAAAATAAAAATTGTCGGAATTTTGAAAATCTTGGTTTTCATGAGAGTCAACAAGTTAAAAGCTTTAAGAATATTTGAATATGGTGATAAAGCTTTGAGAGAAACTCCCCACGAGGATGCATTCGATCATTTATCTCAATTTCGAGACTTGTTTTCATGTCAATCTGTCATCATCTGTGACATTCTGTTGCCTAACTTGATTTAAGAAGATTTGAAATTTTTGAGAAAATTAACCAAAATTACAAAGAGTGTAAATCATTTAAATTGTAATCAAAGTCAATTGAAGAGAATTAAAATTTTTGTATATTGCTCTACAATTTTAGTTTACAGTTTCTAACATGCAAAATATAATTAAATTAGCACTTGTCGAGGAACTAATAAAAATGCGTCAAACTGTTATTAATATTACTATGTCGTTTTTAGATGAGCTAAATTTTATAAACATTCTGAAAGTTTATGGACTTGTTCGGTCTAAAAGCTTAATACAAAAAAGTGACATAGAAAACCGAAAAATCAGGTCCTGACTCTTCTCGTTTCTCAGAATAAAATTTTATTAACGTATTGCAACTGTAATTTGTTTCTTGAACATTGTTTTCAATGGAATAAAAACAAAACATTTCCTTCCATTTGAATTTTTTAATCTTAACGCTTTAGGTGCAGTTTTTGCAAAATTCCACTCAACGTTTTTTCCACTTTTAACTACCGTGGTAAAACAAACATAAAAATAACGTTTATTGCTATTAAGATCAAAAAAATGCTTGACTAAGTCTAAATGGGTGTTGTCGTCGTTAGGACGATGTCGTTATAAAAGATAATCATCGCAACTAAACCAAATAGTGTAGCCAGAATGTCACTCGGACCTGTCTCAAATCTTCTCATATCTGGGCAAAAAACAACAGAAAATTCTAGCTGAAATATTTTTTAAACGCTATCAGTCCATTGAGTATGACAGTTACTGAAGTTTCGAATTTAGCTCCCTTTTTGTTTCTGGGATATATTGTGTAAATGCTTTTGAATTAATTAATAATTGTCCATAAAGAACTATTGCAATTTAAATGATCAAACCTTTGTTCTTCAAGTATTTATGAAAATGAAAGGGATTCTCAATATTGTAATAATTAGAATTTGAGGGTAATTGTCTATAGCAAAATAAGTGAGTTGCTGAAGTTTCTAGAAAGGTGCGTAACGAATCAAATTAAAAATCTGTCATAACATCAAAGCTCAACAAAGTGCAGAGAAGTTAATTCGATGTAGAACTACAAGTTGAAATTATGTAAATCTTTCATAATCCATTTTCTTTCGACATGCATTGACGTTTTTATTTAACAAATTACACTAAATCACTGAAACAAGACATACGAGGTCAAAATTTTTTAAAGAAAAAATTACTTGTTGTAGACAATACAAAATCGAGGACGCTTAGCAGAACCATCAAGAATTTATTTGGGGTTTGTTCCAAATTTGTAGACTTGTTTTCTGGAGCTAGAGGGGTAATTTATAATACAATAAAAGAAGTTTGGAGGTTTGGGGGATGAAATAAAATTGATAAGCCGCGAAAAATTGTGGTTGTCGCGTCGAAAACCCGCTTCAATATTTATTTACTAGCGGTCCCGAAACATCTGTTCTTGTCTATTTAAAAATTAAGTCAATTTAACGTAAACGTCGTTTTCTATGGCGTTTTTTGCGGCAATACTTAACGTCAGCCGCTCTAATGAAGCCATTAATTAATAATAAATTCAGTTCTTCGCCGATAATCGTCGTCGACCGCGCTAATATATTATTCTAATGTCCCCGAATTAATGCAATATTTTGTCTTATAACTCTTCAGATGAATGGGTAATTTGAAATTGTAATTTCGCCCCAGCCCGCGTGTTTTTGGCTTTCGTCGGTGCATATTTTCCTACCTGGTGAGCGAAATAGTCGTCCGGCCCCCGATGAGGCCGCATGTCGTGCCGGCCCATTTCCCTGCCCAGATCCTGCTCGATGTCCTGATGAATGTCGGAGGCGAGTTCTTGATGGTGATGGTGGTGGTGGTGAGGCATGTTCAGATCAACGGGCATATCCTGGCCGTGTCCCTGCAGCTCTTCCATGCCCTGCATATCGCCCATCCCCACGCCCATCACTAAAGGGGATACGTGGGACTCCCAACCGTCCTCCATCTTGGCCGCCCACACTTTGATCGGCCCACTTGATTTGAATAACTTTATATGCGTAAGAACAATTAATTAATTATGCGCCGAGGGACCGGGACGATGTTGGTGGTCGATAACACGCGTGAAACTCCGAAATAAAATTGAGCATTATTCAGGAGACGTGTCCTGTAAAGTTTTATTGTGCACTTGCGACGGTGCTACAGGTGTCTGTTTTTATTGTTTTTCTTTTCGGGTACCTACGCCGCCGGATTGTCTCAAGCACACTTTATAGTTCTGACGAACACGAGTTCCACATACTAATCGTTATGGCTAATATGTTCGGTTAATTGCTTATTTATAACACCGTCGATATTTGGGGAAAATCGTAAAAGATTCGCTTCGAAATCGTAAAATCACCTTTAACGCACTGTTCCGTCGTTAAGTAATTTTTAATTAGCCAATTAAATTTTATTTTTCAAGATTGTACTGAAACCCGTCGGGACAACAGTGATTTATCTCTCGGATAACCCCGAACCATCTCTCCGGCGTCCGCACCACAACACCAAAAAACTCCAAAAAAAAAAGACGCCGCACTGTCAAAACCCCGAAAAAGCGCGCGCTTTTTGGTACGCGATCGAAAGCTCGCGGCGGCGACTATTTTGGTTAGCGGAATCGGCGAGTTGCTCAGGTACGGAGCGCGACGCCGTGTGTGCTGGTTTCGATATGAAGAAGGAAGGTTTCAGTGTAACAATGTGTGTGTGTGTGTTGGCAGGACAGCGGTGCCGTCGGCAGCGTGAGGAGACTGCGTGAGGTCGGTGGTGACCGCCCCCCTCTACCCCCACCGTGATGCACCGTGCCAACCCCACGAACACTATTATAATTAGCTGCACCGTGTACACGACGGTCCCCATGCCTATTGCCAGGATCCAGTCACCCATTATGAGATATCTATCAAGTATCTAGTTCTAGGCGAAACCGCTCTATTCTGATTGGATAGATCGTTCCATACCAATTCCTCAATGTATGCTCAATAGACAAGAGCATTGCCGCAACATGCCATCGACCGCCCCTCAGATAGACCATTTTACCAAAAAATCCAAGTTTTCACTATTATGTCATTTCTGATAGCTTCTAACCTGGATCTTCAAAACTTTCTCGTTTATCTTCCATGATTTCTTCTTCGGATTTTCTCTTGGTTTTACACAGCTATTGCAAATAAGTTTCGTAATTTTTTTCTTGCCGCCCCTAAAATTTTCTTTGTTAATTGAAATTTTATTTTTCAGCAGTTGTAATTTTTAATTCTTCTCTTATCTTCTGTTTTCCTTGCTTATTTTAAAACTTTTCAAATTAAATCTCGATAAATCAAAGTTTTTTTAAGGACTTCCTAATAAATTAATCTTTATTTTACCATCAATCCGCAAAAGAATATGCTTCCTTTGAGCTACTGTTAGATGTTGGGAGGATCACCAAGAAACTGTAACTTGTATAGTCATTGCAATGAGGAAATTCAGCATATAAGGCATAAACAGTAGAAGTAAAAAATAAATACGTGAAATAAACACAAAAGGAGAAAAGATGTAGAAATATTATTCAGTTTTAAGAAGTTAGAAAAGTGAAGACGTAAAAGTCAAAATTGCGAAGACAAAATAGGAAAATGGTAGCAAGTATTGTAGAAAAGAGAACAGGGTAATCAATGAAGTGGAGGTTTTGGTGTGATATTAGATGCTTGATATCTTTTTTCGAAGAATAAGAAGTAATATAAAAAATGGCGACTGAAAATGTACTTTGGAGAAGACGAAATCTGTGAATAAGTGTTTCAAGCTAAAAAAAAATTAATGTGAAAGAAAGACAAAATAAGACACTTAATACCAAAAAGCAATATCGTGAAAAAGAAAAAAACTAGGACAAAGTCTCCTTGGTGTAAAAATCCTTAAATAATTTGAAAAATATAGAGAAGAGAACCAAATAATTAATTAAGAAACAAATATTGCAGAAATAAAGAAAGTACAGTCAAGAACTTAAAAGGCAGCAATAAAAAGCATTAAAAAAATTTAAAAAAAGAACACAAATCACACAAAAGATTTGGAGCGAAGAGTATCATTCAGAAATAAGGTAAAGTAGAGAAACTAAAATTATGAAAATAAAATAGAAACAATTTTTTGAGTAAGGTAAATAAATTACTTCGAAAAATGAAGATACGAATAAATCTATAAAAATATATAGAAGATGAATCTAGCAACTAATGATAAAATTTTGTGGATCAAGGGATTTAAAAAAAGAGAATTAAAGAGAAATAACATTGAAATAGCGTCCAGATACAAAAATGAACAAGAGAGCAAAAAAATTATAAATATAAGAGCCAAGCAAATCAAGAAAAGAAATAATTAAATTCCAGAAATTTTGGAATCTTGGTTGGACGTTAAGGAAGAAGAGGCCAATTTTAAAATATTAAAAAAAAATTTAATTCATGGGAAATATTTTTACAAAGAAAATGCTCATAGGGATGGAGAAAATGAATATAAAAACCTAAAATCATAACTTAGAAAAATTGTCACTATAATTAAATTACAAAATTGGAAGTGATTTTAAAGAAGAAGAGCAGAAACTAGGAAGACTCTTGGTGTGAATATCTTTGAAGAATTTAAACATAAGATAGAAAACCACATAATTAATTGATGAACAAATATTGTAGAAATTGAAGAAATGAAGAAAGTACTGTCAAGAACTTAAAAAAGCACCAACAAAAAGCATAAAAAATTAAAGAAAAGAACACAAATCACTCAAAAATACAAAAGATTTGTAGCAAAGAGTGTCATTCAGACTTAAGGTAAAGTTGGAAAACTAAAATGATAAAAATAAGAAAAAAAATTGGAATAAAGTAAATAAATAACTTTGAAAAATGAAGAGATGAAGAAACCCATAAAAATTGATAGAGGATTAATCTAGCAATTAATGATAAAATTTTGGAAATTGGAGAATTTAAGAAAAGATAATCAAAGATAATATTGAAATAGCGTCAAGATAGAAAAATGAAGGAGGGAGCAAAAAAATTATAAGGATAGAGCCGAGCAAATCAAGGAAAGGAATAATTAAATTCCAGAATTTTTGGAATCTTGGTTGGACGTTAAGGAGGAAGAGTCCAATTTTAAAATGTTTAAAAAAAAATCAATTCACAGGAATGAGTTTAATAAAAAAATTCTCATAGGGATGAAGGAAATAAAAATACAAACCTAAAATCATAACTTAGAAAAATTGTCACTATAATTATATTACAAAATTGGAAGAGATTTTGAGCAAGAAAAGAAGGAACTAGGAAGACTCTTGGTGTGAAAATCTTTGAAGAATTCAAACATATAAGAAAGAGAACCAAATAATTAATTAAGAAGCAAATATTGTAGAAATTGAATAAATGAAGAAAGTACAGTCAAGAACTTAAAAAAGCAGCAATAACAAGCATAAAAAAATTAAAGAAAGAACACAAATCACTCAAAAATACAAAAGATTTGTAGCGAAGAGTATCATTCAGACTTAAGGTAAAGTTGGAAAACTAAAATTATGAAAATTAAAAAAAAAATCGGAGTAAAGTAAATAAATAACTTTGAAACATGAAGAGATAAAAAAAACTATAAAACTTGATAGACGATGAATCTAGCAATTAATGATAAAATTTTGGAAATTAGAGAATTTATGAAAAGATAATCAAAGATAATATTGAAATAGCATCAAGATAGAAAAATGAAGGAGAGAGCAAGAAAATTATAAGTATAGAGCTGAGCAAATCAAGAAAATAAATATTTAAATTCCAGAATTTTTGGAATCTTGGTTGGACGTTAAGGAAAAAGAGGCCAATTTTAAAATGTTTTTAAAAATAATTTAATTCACAGCAATGAGTTTAGAAAAAAAAATTCATATTGTTAGACAAATGAAAACAAAAACCTAAAATTATAACTTTGAAAAATTGTCACTATAATTAAATTACAAAATTGGAAGAGATTTTGAAGAAAAGAGAAGAAACTGGTCGCTTATGCAGCAAAAATTATAATTAAGAAATAGCAAGAAGAACAGAATTAACTTTGACCATGCTACAAACTTATACAAATTTTTAAAGACGGACCTGCCCCAGAAGTTCTTATCTACAAGCTCGGGATTACCTAGTAGTGTAGCACGAAAAGAGGCGACATTTTTTGCTTCCTGTTTTTAACTGATTCCAGCAGCAAATAAACAATTTAGTCCTGCAATATAGCCAAGCAATAATTTTCAAGTTGCAAAATTTTTGTAGAAGTAGACTCCAAAGTGTCAGAGTGAAAACAGGAGGTTAGTAATTTAGAAAATAGAATTTTATTTTTACAGTATTGCAGGCGAAAGAAATATCTCAAAAATTATTTTAATGTGAATAAATTTACACTTTTGGCAGCCTATTTGGCTTATTATGTATGCAATAAAGACCCAGGAGCTTTAGAACAAATAAAAAGAAATAGAAATACAAAATATTTATTAGAATTAAAATTTTTGTAATAACGCTATTATTTATAAAATGCAAACTTCAACTAACCCCGCAGTCCGAATCATCGATTACTGCAAACTTTTGATGGTTTGCCTGTGTTCACAGCGAGTGATTTCGAGCAGCAGCGGATTTTATTGGTCAGCCGCTCACGTGATGCTTAACACAAATTTGTGGCTGCAGAGTCTGCAGAACCGCTATTTAAAATTTGGGTATTGTATTAACAAAGCCAATCGGCAAATGAGATGGTGGGTTAGAAGTTAACTAATATAATAACTTCCGTGCAATATTTTTTAAAGAATAAAATTTTGCTATCAGACGAAGACAAAATAAAAATTATAAGATTTAGAAGGTCTCTGCCAGATCAACAGTTGCTGGTTCTAGTTGGCAGAAACGTTATAAAAGACATCACCGGAGCTGCAGTTTTTCTGCACACACTGTTAACAAACAACTTGTAGGAGCTTTTCAAAAAAACAGTAAAATAATTGGAAAAATTCTATTCCAATGACAACAACAGAGGCTGAAAGATGTTTTTCAACACGAATTAGAAGATTCTTGTGCAATTCTATGATAAAATATCGCCTTTTTGCTCTTTTAATGATATTAATTTTAATGAAAAGTAATTGAAAACTTCGGAAATTTTAAAGAGCGTCTTGCATACTTCATAAAAAGTAAAATTAAAAAAATCTATTAACCTTGTCATTGATTTCGCCGACAATTTGCTTAAGACAGCATAATATTATGATGAGTTTTAGTAAGTGTAAGACACGCTAAAATAAACTTTACGCGCCGCCACTGTAAAGGCCTAAGTAAATCATGTGTGGTTGAGTTTATTAGCTCAAGAAAATGAGCACTGACACTTTTTGGTCTAATTCTATTGATGGTGAAAATTTTGTTAAAAAATTCTATACTAAGTAGAACAAAAGAGGTACCGACGCGGATTGAAGCTTTTGATTTACGTTTCCTTTCGGGAACCTTTCACTTCAATGGTGAATTATTTCCCTACAAATTGTTGATATTGTTCATTACGTCAACACCGATTATCATTCTACATTGTCTATCAATCTTGACAACTCATGTGTTGCAGGAACTTAGCCAGCGAGAGATTTCGATTTCATGACTACTAAGCCGCAATTACCGTCTTAATTATGACTTCGCTAATCACTTAGATAACATTATAATGAGGTGCATTAACTATTGTTTGTAAGCATGACGGTAACCGGTACTTAAGGAAATGTCACCGACACTAAGAGAAAAACTAGAAAAAGTACTTGACTTTTAATGTAATTGTCATGTTCGGTTTAATTCTCGGGCACTTGAAGGAAGTGAATTTAATGGCAATATGTACCCCTATCGCGAGGTTCGTCACTGTTTCCCATCCTAAGTGGCAGTAGCGGTATTAGGTACCTACCGGCTAAAGTACTGTTGTTCATTTTTGCGTCGTTAATCTTAGCATGTTGTAAGTTTCGGGTAATTTATAGTTCCGGCGTTCAACGGCGAAATTTCCAAGCTCATGTTTGCTATATTTGAAGAGTAATAAAAATATTTTATTAATAATTTGCGGTTATAGGAAAGCAGGTGATAATTATTGTCGTGACGGATATAATTATTCATTTTTTCGCGTGATGGTTCCCATGCTTTTGTCCTAGATCACAACAATAGTCAAATTAGCTTGCATAATGGTCAAAACCGGCCCCTCGTCGGCGAGGTGAGCCGGTCAGTTGTTGGTGTTACACTTTTCTTTTCGTCACACATTTCGTCAGTTGGATCCGGCACATTAGCTTATTAAATTCCCCGACGATGTCAACATAATTATTTCGTTATACTACACAAATTCGTAAACAACCCCGGGTTTTTTTTTCGTGGCGGTTTTCGGGGGTTGGCGTGACTCGGGGGAATTATGTCGGCTAATGGTGAATTTCTGTAAATAATTTTGGAATTATGGAAATTTATTTTCCATCAACAGCAAATGAAAGCGTTCACACAAATCGTTCGAATTCTGGGCCGTGGCCCTTTGACATGCCACCTTTGACCTTACGGGGCTGCGGACGACGATTGTTTGTTTTCGATTAGACCAGGGGACTTTCCAAATTTATTACCGAATTATGGAATTTTCGGCGGCTTGATGTCCGTATAATTGTCAATCGATCAGCATACAAATTCACGATAATGGCGATAAATTTCGGATTTGGGAAAGGAAACCTTAATCCGGCATTCATATGCTAATTGACGTTAGGTGCGCACCTACCTAAATCCAAATCCCGTACTTTCTACCCGCAAAATGCTTCCGAGATGACCGCGACTCTAAAAAAATCTTGAAAACCAGCCAAACTTTAGAAAATTAACCGAGAATTCGAGAAAATCTGCAGAAAAAGACGCGGTCGTCTAGCCCGAGCTTTTATGGTTTCAATATTTAGCCAATAAAATTTATTATGTTGCCCATAATATGCAATAAAGAACGGATAGTCACCATATCTGTTTACGATCGACGTTATTAGTTATTACACCGTGGGAGAAATTACTGAAGCCTTGACAAAAATTCCAATAGCCCATCGAGACCCTCCACATATGACAATGAGGAAACTACGTTTTCAAAACAACGCGATTCCTATAAACAAGTGAGTTAGCTGCGGTATTTTCCATCCAAATTGTGGCAACAATAAATCGAACATACGTGGGGAGATGGAAAATTTTGTGCTCTAATATTTGCAGATAAAAAAATTGTTCCTCAATAGTTTGTAGTCTATCGATCGTAAAGGAATGGAAAAAAATTTTCAAACCAACAAAATTATACTCTTTCAAAATAACTCTTCGAGCTCTAAAAACTTCATGGGGTAAATCCGGTGAATACAATGAGAGAGTGTAAAAATTCAAATTTGGACCAACAAAACTGTTGATTAGACTGAATTGGCACACACGAAACTTTTTAGAACCTCTTGTAATAGTTCGTAGACCCTCAAAAAATGTTTATCTATTCTGATGAATCTACTTGAAGCTGTTTTCATTTTATTTTAGGACCTCCCATTCAAATTTGGAGATTTTTTTGTTATTTCAATATTTGCCACAAATTTTGTTTTTGTTTCAACTGAAGTGCATCTAGAGAATACCCATTAGTGGATTTCTTCACACTCGGAGTTCCACGTGAAAGTCATGTTGGAGCTGCAATGTTTACAAAGCAGAACCCAATAAATTACGGATGAATTAATAAATTATAAACCGAATTTAAATTGCACCGCCATTGATATGACAGCAAACCTTGTATGCATTTATTTCGAAGAACGTTACAAGAATCCGCTTTCGCTAATTGCTGGTAATTACAGTAATTAACAAGAGTTTGAGAAGTTTATAACTATGCTTTATATTTATATGCAACCATTTTAGCGAGATAAAAATATTTTTGCAATTAAAACATTCAGTAGGGGGGCGACAGTCGTTAATAAATAAAACGGATGGAAGTCTCACATCAAGATTCATAATTAATAAAGACAAGTCGAACGTAAACAAAGCGTATGGTAAAGAACAATTAAGATGCGCTAAATAAATGAGTTTATATATTTTATGCATATTTATAAGCGTACATTATAATTTTCACACAACAACAGCGGCGTCCTAATGTGCATAAACAAAATGCAAGTAATAATACAATGCAGATTTTAATTGGGTAAAAATTTTTCGAGATTATATCGGCGGCTATCGAGATGGGAAATGTTGGTGGAAAAATGCAAGTGTCCATGTAGCACAGGATACATAAAAAGTACGTGTCATATGCAGTTATCGCAATTGTCAAGATTGCATGTTAAATGTGACAATTTTTATAGTCTAAAATTGCACACAATTAACCACAAACATTGCTCTAAAGCCAGAGATAATAGGTAGCGTGATCACGATGCATGGCTCTATTTCCAGGCAAATCAACCTATTTAGGTCGCTCATACGGTGTAGTAATTTAGTTGTTGCACATTTTTCTTTATATTTAATGGTTAAGTTCTAAAAAGCAACACGAGCAATAACAAAATTTTCGGACAAAATTGACGGTCGATAATGATCCGGTTTTGGGGCAGTTATTCCAAAAAGACTCGTCTTACCGTCGTTTAGCGAAGCCTCGAACCGGTACTAATTGCAGGTGTCATGCACGGCTCTGATGGCCTGCGCGATTGTGGTTCAGAAATATTTAATTAAATGCATTTCCCGTTGTAATATTATATTTTGATCTGATAAAAACCACCGGAATTCAAGCCTTTTCCTTTATTATTCCACCAAAATTAACCCCCCAAAATCATGCACCATTATCTAATTTTATTTCAATTGTCAATTCACAATTGCGGCTGAATTATTTTCTATTAAAAAAGGTAATTATTTTGAAATTCGCGCGTTTTTTTGATGCTGGAAGTTGGTAGCGGCCGAGAATCAGCTGAAATCTGGGGAATTGCGTGAGGTTTAGTTGGCGGCACCATGGCGTCCAGCGATTTGACACTTGATGAAATTTACGTTTATTTTAAAGAAAGAGGCAATGTAGTGAAAAACCGTGAGTTGGTTCATCAATTCAAGCGATATTTAACGGATCCTGTCTCGAAAGGTCAGTGGCCCCAGGCGCGCCAGCGTCCGGTTACCCCAGAACCAGCCTTTGTTTACGTTGAGGTTATGTCGACAACCTGTGGATTTTTCGAAATTCGACGTTAATTTCCGGCGAAAAGCTCGCAGTTTTCGTGTTTAAGGTCCCCAGGATCAATTTCAGTTGCGGGGCGGCATCGTCGACGGTGTCGGCGAAAAATTTCGATTGTATAAATCACATGAGCGATTTTCGGTTCAAAGTTGCAAAACTCCTGATAAGGACCCCTTTTCTGGGAACATTACCTGCGGAAATTTTTGATAATAATTTTGGATATGTCAGCGAGTAAGGAACTGGCTAGCCATTAAAATGTCTTTTGGATAATTCCTCAAATTTGCTCTATTTGGCTTAAAATTAAAATTTTGTTATAAACTATAGCAGCTACCTTGCTGAATTTCCCTCCAAGACTTCGAATTCATTAACAAAGTACTTACTTTTGTTCGTGAACACTCAAGGTTTTCACTTTAAGTGGAATAGAATCTATGGGGACGACACACGTCATTGATTTGATTACTGTTAGAATTGGTTTCCTAGAGAGTTTACTCTGCCATAGTCATAAAATTTTCAAAATTACTGAATAATATTCTACTTACGTTTTGAACACTTTGGCTACATTAAATTGCTTTAAAATTCTTATCAATAACCAACTCACAACGTTGTTTCAGGCTTATCATTTTGTTCATATTAAACTGGATCAAAAATGGTTTTTCTTTTAAAGAACAAAATTGTGATTTTTGAGATCTTGTTGAAGGGTTGCTAGCTCGTAAATGGCTAGGAGAACGTAGTCTTGTGAGAGTTTTTAGATCTAACACTAGAAAACACAGAGAAGCTGACAATTATATTCTCTTGGTTTGGTCTTACCTAGTGATTACTTAGCAACAAAATATTTATTCAACATATAAATAAACCTCCATTGTTTGTTTTTTTCTTTATCAGCACCTACGCGTTAAATGCATCTCGTCCGAGTTACCGCAGTTGGCAGTGTTAACTTGTGCCAATTTCTCGTGGGTGTTTGTCTTATTCAGTTGTCTTTTCTCCGCAGATGACGCACGTATCAAGTTCAAGAAATACGTCAACATCCTGGCCCAGACCAAAGCCGAAGGGGACGAAAAATTCCTCATCCTCAAAACCAAATACATCAACTCCTTGGAGCCGCCCAAAACTCCAGATTCTCAATTCATCACATCACCTCAATTCGATCCGAGAAACTCCATAGGTATCCCAGTTTCACCCGCCCATCCCTTACCGGATTACAGTCCAAAATCGTCAAATCAAAGACAACCGCCACCGTATCGACCTCCACCACCAGTAGCATCCCCGAGTTCCTCCCTCGATAACCTTTCGGTTAGTTCTTTGAATTCCGTCATGTCCCATCAAGATGTAACGCCTCAAGCACCGCCACGTCGAAGAAGCGCTGATCGACCAAAATCTCTCGATGAAGATTTCACGCCGAAACGACGCGTGGAAGAACGTCCCGATGGTGACGGCGAAGAAAAACAAAGTGTCAGCGTCAAAGAACGGACGCAAAAGTTTAATAGGTTGGCGTCGGTCGAAGACGAGTTGAGTCCTCGTCAAAAATCTGCTGAGAAAACCAGGAATGATAAGGTAATTTTTTTGGTTCCCCGATGATGATCTTGGTGGTTGTGAAACTGATTTGATGTTATGTACCTTTGCTTGTAATCAACGCTAAAAGTACACCTAGTCACTGCGATAGCGCATCGGAAATGACTAATGACCCGCATTGGTGGAATGTGTTCAGTCATTCGGTCATATTTAAGTTTTTCTTGTGTGTTTGTTTATCCCTGCTGCGATCACAAATTAGTTTACGGGAACCCACGTGCCGGACGGACGGGACGATGTGTGCTAACGGCGCTCGCGAGATAGTACGGACCTGTTGTATTTATGATATCAATTATTGGCTGTCAGGTGACTTGCGTTTTTGCAAATGGATAATGTTGGATCGGAGAACGTGTTCTTATTATAAAACGTCGGACGTCGTGACAACAATTTCGGCAATCAAAGCCGCTGGCACCCCGTTCACTTTTCTTTCGCGGACGTCACAACTAGCTGCACATGGCGAGCGGAGGATCTCTCAAAAAATTCTAAACCAAGGACTGACACTCAATCAAGTTGTGTTTTAATTGTTGTAAATCGAAATATTTTTAAGTGAGAGGCAGCAAAGCCACCAATTACTTTGGTCGGTTCCAACGAACGACGCGATTTAGTGATTGGTGGTTCATTTTTATTTCTAGAGTTTTTTGGGGTCACTTTTTCGTTTCTATTTTGCTAGGGGATCACTGGAATTATAGTAAATTTTGAGATTCGGTTAAATTTGGGGATTTTTGGGCAAAATTTTACCAACCCGATCAGATCGAGGGACTCGTTCGTGAACGACGCAAAAAATATTTTGTCGAAATCGAAAGGATAAAGCTGGACGCCACCTTTAATTTTGCAATTTTTGAGTTTTAGAAGTTCGGCGTCACAATTCCGGCGACCTTTCCGTGTCGGCCGCGGTTGATTCGATTGAAATTCGTGTCCCTCGCCTCAGTTTCTTATCACTGATTTATTCGACCTGCGGTGAGAGTGTAAAAACGTTGCAACATCCAGTCGAAAAGTCGAATCTTGACCCGACCTCCCGTGAGCAGTCTTACCATCAATAAATAGCAACGCCGTCCGGGATGATGGGGCTCCAGGGGGCATGACTGTCACACTGTCACCTGAACGTGGTACGGACAGAGAGCCAATTGATTTTATAATCTTTTCAATTTACTACATGTTATTGGTACGACACAATGGAGATGGACAAGGGAGATAACACCGGATCTTGACAACCCGCGGAGAGGATTTACTATGTGGCAGCTATGAAAGGAGGTCCTGATGAATAACGGCGCCTAACGAACAGTCCGCGCGGGATTGATTATTGCCGTTACAACTAATTGAAGTTGACACTCTGGGAATCTCCCAGATGGAGGAATTGAAACGTTTTTTGAGGTTATTACACCGTGTTGTGCGAGTTCGGAACGGTCGGTGATCGCGTGGCCAATAAATAATAAGATAACTCGAATTATGACTGCCGTGACACCAGACGGCAATACGATACATGTAAATCAAGACTTGGTTGTTTTTCACTTTTCCATCGGTCGAACCATAAGTCAGGGCTGTTGATAGAATCTGCGCCTGGAACTGTAGGAGAACTCCTCGCAAATATTTAATTTGTATTTGTTTCATGTTGCACCGTACGAGCCAAGAAAAAGAAAAAGTGAATACGCACCGATGCTTTACGGATGAAATGCGATGTTGGCGACGTATTACATTCATGGACGCTCCGAGAGATTTAAATTTAAACGGTCGTTCGAAAGGAATTATGCCAGGATTTATAGACAAACCGATTAATACTTAAAAAGTGGTCCGACGGGCTCAAGAATCAGGACTTCAATTAAGAATAGTAGCTGCAAGTTTCTTCTTACAGATCCCAAGATTTCACCCACTATTGGGCGCCTTCCATGTCGCTGGAACTAAAAACTAAGTTCATGAAGGAAACATAGAATAACGATCAAACATCAACAAAGTTCTCTTCAGAACAGTAACGCGATGATCACGTCACTTCAAGATTAAGTTTATCGCACTAAAGAGAAAGGATTCTGCCCTAAATTTTCTCCAGTTCAAACGAATCGAGTCATTGTAGTGATCTGTGCATCTGGAACTTAATTTAACTGTAGATAGAACAAACTGTAAGAGTAAAAAAGTAAAAGAATGAGGAGACGCGGAAAAAAAGTTTCCAAATTAAATTTATTGGCAGGCGTTCAAGACCTGAAGTTCTAATCCCAACATGCCTCTATTCTCGCTTTAATCGCGAAATTTCACCTGTGTCAAGATTCGAATGCTCTTCGTTCACCTCTTTATAGGTTTCAATTAAAATTACGAAAGACGATTTAAAAAAAATGATTTGAAGTGTTTTGGCAGTCGTTCGCAATGAGAAAATTTTTTGGAAAGTTAACAGGTCTCTCTCTTGTCGCTCCCGGGTATCGCAAAATTGACAGCTCTGCCCTGCCCACTTGTAAAATCCGCCTGCCGATATAATCCTATTAGGGCTCGAAGTTGCGGTGGGAAAATTTGTATTTAGCAAATTCAACGTAACCAACCGCCACAACAATCGCCAAGAGAACAATGTCCACGTGTCAGTTGGGTGCAGTGACTATATGGCCATTGTTAGAGAGGACTTCTTCAAAACATAATAGCCACTTGTTTAAGCGGCAAGCACAAGGATGCTTTACAAATTAGTGTAGCGAACAACAATCAAAGAACAACAGTTAGTAGGAAAATCGACAACGTAATTAGGTAATAAATAAAGTTTTTGTTTGTTTTTGTCAGTAGAAACGAATTTATTTTGCCGGCCCATATTTCTATGATGCATCGGGAAATTAATCGGAAAATTTTGTTCACAAATTACTACAAGCTGACCGGCTCGTGTTTATTACGGTGGTGGTAATAATTCCGAACAAAACCGGTGTAAATATAAATATCGTCGCGAATTCAATAAATTATCCGCCACTATAATTCCGCCGGGGATCATCACGCAAATTAATTTCCCAAATGTAAATGACAAAACAACAAACGTCCGTATAGAAACTGACACCGTTTTGAATAACTGCTGTAAAATTTTAATTCATTTCGTGTATGCGTATGAAAAGTTTATGATTTAGCGTTGTTTAATTCAAGTGGGCGAATATCAGCGGGATAACAAGGGTGTTGAATGTGAGCAGAGTTTTTCCCGCAGGGGCGGTAAAACCGCGCCGAGGGGGCCAACCATCCGATGCAGCTCTAACGTCGTTATTGGTTTAACTATAAAAATTTTGACTCAAATTATATAAAACGCATCGTTTCCATCACGTCCCTCTGTTTCTGGGTAAGAGGCAGCGGCGGCTGGTGGAGGAGGAACAAAGAGGCAATGCCCTCCCAAAGCTCCCCAGAAAAATAAAGAATGTATTAAACACAAGCGAGAAATTCATAAAGGCCATCAGAAGTATTACCTGCTTCTATTTTAAGTTTCCCGCTTCCAAAATAAACGCTGTGGGCCAGCTTGGTGTTGCCCTCCGTACTTTGCCAGATTGCATGAAACTTTGTCTACTATCCTTATTTTACAATGTAATTATACATCGAGAGTGCTTTAAAAAATGCTGGCAACAAGGAGAAAGGAGGGGCCAGATTCATTTTGCCCAAGCCAATAGAGTAACTTGTTAAACCCGAACGTTCTCGCACTTCGTCGTTGTTTAAAGGAATTCGGTAATCTGCATAAACTAAATACAATACCTGCAGGTGTGGTGTGGTCTGGCGTATTAGCGATTGATTCAGCTTTGAAATAATTTCGTTGCTCTACCGTTCTTGTTTTTTGGTTTTACTGAGATTCAGCAGTTGTTGGGTGATTTTGTGTTCTAATTAAAACAATGAATACCGTCCAAGCAATTAACGCCCCAAATTTGAGGGGATTAAGTTTCGAGGATCGTAACAAAATAAAAAAGGCGGGTCTATTTTGGCCTAATCTTCAGATCCTAGAACAACAGGTGAAGGGCAAAAATGTGGTAAGATCATTCAATGTAGGTATGTACCAAAATGCAAATTGGCTATGTCAGTAATGTCAGTAATTTATTTTATTGCTTTGTATCTTTATTGATGACATAAGTAACGTAATTCTTGCTGAAATAAAGAAAATTAATACAAACAAATCTCTTGAAAGGTTAATACCTCAAAGTTATGATGGGGCTGCTGTTTTGAGTGGCCCAAATAATGGAGGACAAGCCAAAGTCAGTTCAGTTTGCAAGAGAGTCATTTTCATTCATTGTTATGCTCGGCAATTAAATTTAATTCTAGAAGGAGCAGCCACTCAAAGGAAGCAAGTTTGAGTATTTTTTGAAAATGTTTCTGCTTTTTCAACATTTTTTTCTAGATCACCCCAACGAATACAAATTCTTGATAATATAGTTATGAAAAGGGCTGCCACGCAGATCAAATACTCATTGGAATTTTAACTCCAGAGTTGTTTGTACTGTTATTAAATATAAAAAAGAACTTCTTGAATGTTTTGAATTTATTATTGATAATGAAAGTCAACCGGCTTAATAAATTGTTTGAAAGATGAGGAATTCAATTTTTTGTTATATTTTTTTAATCAAATTTTACCACACAGTGATATTGTCTATGAACAATTACAGTTACGCCAGTGAGATGGTGTCAAAATTCAAAAATACTTTTCCGATTTTAAGAATGCGATGCAGAATATCAGAAATGAGGTTGATTATGATTATTATAATGCAGATGATAAATCAAAATCACCTACAAAGCGAGCTCGATATGTAGCCAGAAACATGCAAGTGGCCAAAGAAGTATGTGATGTTATTAGTAGAAATATCACACATAGAGTTTGTGTTAATAATCATTTGGAAGCTTCTTTAGTCTTTGAGGCGAGTTCTTTTGAAGATTTTGCTGTAAACTTCCCGGAGCATTTTTTTAGTACTGCAGTTACATTTTTTAAGTTAGATTCTTTTTCATGAAAGCAAAAATTAATAATCATATATAGAAGGGAAGATTTTCCTCAAGCTCTTCAGATTCTTCAATTTCTTTTAGACAATAACCTTCAAAATAATTTCCATGAATCTGTGAAATTGTTAAGAATTATTTGTACAATCTCGATGACAACAGCTGAAAGCGAACGTTGCTTTTCAACTTTAAAAAGAATTAAAAAAAAATCTCGAAATACTATGGGCCAAGATAGGCTTTGCGTGCTAGCTATTTGCTCTATTGAACGTAAACTTATTAACTCCACAGACGATTTTAATAATCTGGTTATTAGTCATTTTGTAGCTCAAAAAAATAGACGAATAGACTTTGTCTTTAAGATTTTTAAGTAAATATCTGATTTAAATAAAAAATTCTTTTTTTCAAAAAAATATGCTTTTATATCCCAATTTTACGTTAATAGGGTTAATTTCGGGTAAGAATCATTTTTTAGTTTTTTGTTGGGAGTAGGGCTACTGGAGGTCTCCCCTTTATAGATCAACAGATTGGTAGTAGTACCTCAAAGGTGATATGGAAACTTACAAAAATTAATTGTAAAATAAAAATCAATAAATATCGAATATAGTTCACTAGGGTATTAATTGTTATTAGATACTTATAAATTATAAGTTTGCCCTAGAGGTTGCCCTCCCATCTGATTTAACCACGAGCCGCCTCTGGTAATTTGCTCTTTAAATGCCAGTAACAATTTTTTAGTGTTCTGGCAAGTCGGTTTATAGACTTTTAAAATTTTTGGAGAGCTTGATACGATCTGGGCAAAGAGTAGCGAACTGGTAAGTTTTCGACAGGCTTGCAACTTTTACTGCAATCATCTGGTATTAAGTAAACACTTATTATTGGAGGTAAATTGCTTATATTCCACCAGAAAACAGTAATTGTTCTGCAAGACTGATCAACTGAAACGCTGGAAGTATTTGAGATGCCAACTGAAGAGCCAAGAGCTAACTCTCGCTAAACAGGAGAAGCATCAAATTTTTTTCATGCACCGTTCGAAAACAAATTAATTCGAAAATTTTAGTCATATAACCAGCATGGCTGACAACAGGGTTGAAAAATTATTCATATTTTAAACCGCAACTATATTAAAGATTTCCTTAAACGTCATCACCACATGGAAACTTGGGTCTGTTTTTTAGCGCTATCCTTACTTTTTTATTTTTACAGTTTTTCTTTCCACTGGCTTGTCCTACGTGGTATTTTTGTCTTTGTTCTTGTTGTCTTTTTTTCATGTGTTTTTAAATCTCGTTCTTCACGAATCATTTTAAAAACACGTCCTTCTACTTTTCAAGTGTTCCCCAAATATCGAATCACTTTTCCTTTGCGAGAGTATTTTTCTTTACATTGTTTATTTACTTTCCTTTCAGTAATTATTTTCCGTTTTTACTAAATTAACCAAATACTTTACATGGAAGAAACGGCCAGTTTTGAGCAGGACAGTTTCTGGGGATACTCGTTTCACGCCGCATCGCACGCAGGAGGACCCCTTGCTTTTCGACTCTTCCCAACAAAAACTGAAATATAATGTAGAGCTTGTCATATTACACAGTTTAACGCGTTAAAAACATGACTGCTTTTCACAAGTTATTTATGGTACTTTTCAACACTACATTAAGTAACCGCTGATGACTACATTTATTATCCCAGGAGCTATTAACAAAAACACCAACAACGTTGCATCCAGTTTTTCGTGCCGACATCCGTCACCTCGGTTCGTTCTTCGGATATGATTTTTTCTTGGCGGTTGTTCGATCAAGTTGTCAGTTGGGCGGTCGGTGGTGATTTGCCGGTGCAGGTCCGTACCCGATCAAATTCATTACCGTAACGACAGACAAATTACCTAGATGTCCCATGTAATTCGTTAGTAAAAACGGCGTGACTAGTCCGTTTAGCGTATGGCGATGTTATCGCCCAAGCCACCGCTAATTTATACATGATGCTCTTTGTTTAGTGTTGTGTTTTGTCCACAGGGGGCCGACGAGGACGACGGCGCCTCGGTCACATCGGTGAGTATTCCTACCTCATGTTGTTAGTTTTTAAGTTTAAATTGAATTCGTTACATATTAAACACAATCATCTTTGTTAGGCGATGTAGATCGGTATCTCGATTATTAATTGCCGAATTATTTTAACTACTAATAACTTAGTTTATGATTACCATCTAGCGGAGAGGAGATTAATTAAAATTAAAATATTGAAACGTTCCCATGCTGCGGATGCCCATAATCGCCTGTCAGTGCGGAAGCCCGCAAAAGTGCAAATGTCCAAAACGGATCTTTACCGCCGGGCCACCTGTTACTGGTCAAGGATACCACTAAAGTTTTCACTCGGTGCTCGAAAAAAAAAACGAATAAATCCTCATTTCCCTAATGGACTATCATTATCCTGTCGGATTATGACGATTTCGTCGAGAAAACAAATTGACCTCAGTTGCGTTAAAGAGAAAGTCTCGAATTGGGTAAATTTCTATTGAAATTTTTATCGCCTCCCGTCTTTATGTCCGCAATAATTTTTTGTTCTTCTCCGGACCGAAAAACTATAAACGTCAATTGGCGGGGTTGGGCCACCGTCCGACACGTCACATAAAATCTCGAAATTATTGTTGCAGTTAGAGCCGAAAAAGTGCATGGAATGGTGCGTTACTGCCTCCAAGGGTGACGTCCAGGAATTGGTGAAGCTAGCCAAAGACGAGCCCAGATTGGTCAGCAGAAAGGTAATTTTTTTTGTTTTTTTTTTGTGGCTTGCGCGTTATTGTCGGTAAAGCGATTGACAGGTGAGGCGCCTCTGCATGAATTCCAGATTATTGCCAGATTGCAGTCTAGACAAGGGGCTGGAAAACAAAACGATTTGTCCGATTGTCTCTCGAGAGGTTCGGAGTGGAGACGTATCAATCGATGATCTTACCTGAAAAGGTCTTTTGATACCTATCTGTTGTTTAGTCTTTAAAACAATAGGGGCGGTTGTTTGGGTGCGAGGGATTTTGGGGCGTGCCGTTTAAAACCATTTGAAATGTTATCTGACACGTATTTAAGTAGAGAGTCACCACCATTGGGGTTTTAGGGCCGTTTATTATAAAATTTTCTAACATCTTTGGGGAGCTGACGACTGATATACTGTTGCGGAAGCGACGCTTTAATAGTTTTGATGAGTTTTGGGCAATTACCACATTTCTGACTATGCATCTACCTTACTACTTCTCCATGAATTTTCTCGATAACATTTTTGACTTCAACGGATTTTGAACTTCAAAGAAATTTATTGCAAATTAATTTACGATTTACCCCAAAATTATGGATGATGGAATTTTTGGAAAACTTGTAATTTTACAAATTTATGCATGTCGTTAATTAATTTCGCCGAAACCGACCCGATGCCGAAGAGGTGTTCCGGTTGGTTGTCTTGCAGACGCCTGTGCGGGATTAAATTCGCGAATTGAAATTGTGCGTTGTCAGGCCGGAGCTTGTTAATTTATTTCATTACGTACAGAGTTGGCGGTGGTTAACCGCGGAAAGCAAAAAACGCCTGGTTTAACACACAAACCTTTAATGAATCACACACAGGGGCCAAATAAAATAAATTAAATTTTTTACCGGCGAGCCGTCGGTAAAAAGGGGCGATATATCAGAGAGACGAAAACGATCGCGCCCACCTATTATTTACAAACGAGAAGGCGATCTCCGACCATCTTGTAATTAAGATAATATATCGTTGATTGTAATTAAAATCTATTTCGTACAGCCAAATCCTGACTACCGGTTATAAATAATTCGGTTCGTTACTCGAGACTCGCGAGGATCTACGATCGTATTTGTTTTATTAATTAGGGAGGCTCCGGGCGCTTCGACATCATCGCCGGTTTTCAGCAGCGAAACCGAAAGAGGACGGCGGGCGGATGCGTGGCGAAATCGGAAGATTAACGAGGATAAAGCATCAATTTTTAATTATATAAACTTTATTGCTGCGGTAACGGTCGGGAGGTACCTCCCGAGGACCTCGTTAGAGCTTTTCTAATTTGCGCCACTCTCAACCGGTCGATGGGTGGGGTGTTTCTGATTCGGACGTCATAACTCGCTAAAGCGACGTGTTTAGTCGGGAAGGTCCTTCTGGATCGGAAATCGATTCGAGAATTGTTATTTGTTTACGACTGCGGCCGAAGACCACCTAACAGAAACAAGCGTTTTGTGTTCCCGACCAATTATTTCCAACAAGAGGTGTTATTAAAGCCGCGGCTCGTATTTCAGTAGTAATGAGGCAACACTGGTAGCCTGCGTCCTGACGAGGATGGATGGCGATGCCTTCCTTGCGTCTCTCCTGACGGCAGCCAAATATTTCAGTAGGAATCCCATTCAGAAGTTTTTTTTTTTTTTAATCAGAAGGGCAGGTAGGTTTTTGAAGGTAACGATCGATAGGTGCAACGGCGGATGTGGTGTGGTGTTGTCTGTGCGCAATTTCACCCATGCCCCAGGAGACGGCCGGGGGCGGCTGATTGCAGTGCCTTGTTTCATTAGCGGTCCATGTACAGGTATTGGTATCGCTATCGGCACACCCTTCGGTCCCTAAATTGATGAATGTTCTTGTACTATAATTATCGTCGCTCTGACCTGGCTGCGATGGGAGTTCGGCGTTAATTCGGGCGATAAAACGATCATGAGCTTCTCCTCCCCGCATAATCATCTTCGGCGCGCGAGATCTGCGGGTGGTCGAGCCAGTAGCGTCATCAAACACGCGACCAGAACGTCGTAAATATCGCGCAATTGCACTTGACTCGGATGTTTGCATGCTAGCAAGTCAATTTTAATACTGCGGACGTTTGTCAACTTCGAAGGGGTGGTCGATGTTTTACGGCCAGGAATGGTTTATGGTTTTGTTCTGGTTATCGAGGAATCTGGCGCCTTGGGTGACCGGCCTCTGGCAGATTTTGGATTATATTGGCCGAGTCTAGACGGACATTAAATGGTTACGTCTCCGATTACGAATCGTGACAGATTACGTGAAATCCTAAACTTTTTGGGACTCCGAAGAGACGTTAATCACTGTTTGTCCCATTTTGTTGGGGTTGGACGACAGGCAGAGGACGGGTTCACCGGATTTACCACTGTCAACAGGGAAATTTAATAAAAAATATTTAAAAAATCGTTTCTTTACAGGGCTGCATTTCAGCAAATCGAAAAACTGCCACTAATTTGCGTAAAAGCCGAAATTTTGATATCTAAAGCTGCAAAGCTTTTTATTGTTCATCCTTAATTCGACACGAGAAAAAAATATTATTTGCACTTGTTGGTTACTTCACCTGAAAATTTGACACTTTCCTGTCGCCCAAAGACAATATGGGAAAATAGTTTGTCTACCTTCAAAAAGTTATTATTCAAGAATTGCCACTAAAATCCTCAACATGACTTTTGTGTTGATCGACTATTAAAAATATTATGCTGACGTGTTAATAGGAGGGAGAAATCAAGAAAGCTGGATTTTCAGGAAATTGTAATTAAAAATTCATAAATTTAGATTCAGCTTTGTGACCGGATATGTTGTGCAGACCTCTTTCCAGGGCAGAAAAATTTTTAGTGTTCAAAAATTTTTCAAAATATGAAACGCTGAAAGGAAATTACGTAAAAGAAAATAATTTCAGTTATTGTTGTAATCTTTAAAATTTGTTTCTCTGTTTTCAGTACCCCGGTAGAATTGAAACGGGTGCACCTTTCGACTGGCACACTTTTGTCGTATCATTTTTTGTTGAACATGGAATTTTTGTGGTTCTTCATATTTTGCGCCTCCAATTCCGGTTATGATTTCCTGAAAGTTTGATGGATTTTTGACGAGACTCGGGTTGACGTAAGGTCGAGCTGCGTTTATTAATCATGACTTCTGGTTGAAGCCCGATATTTGATACCCGCCATTACATCATGTAATGTCTTGTTAATTTTATTCCCATTGACATGTCACGTACATCAAGCCGAACTTTTTCTTAATTTGCCATGATTAATGAACAAACTTTAACATATTAATTTCAGTAGCGGACTTGATTACCATACAAACAGACACTGAAAATCCCGAATTCCGTCGAAATTAATTTAACTATCGTTCAGATTCGAAGGTAAAAGTTTCCATTAATTCCTTCTTTACGACTATCCACCAGAAAGCGACATAAAACCGCAAAAAAATCACCGACTGAATTAATTCTCACGCTGTCGTCCCCTAACAGTAATAAAATCATCACGCTATACGTTGTTCAAGAGTTTTGA
Source organism: Pyrochroa serraticornis (assembly GCA_905333025.2). NCBI lineage: Eukaryota > Metazoa > Arthropoda > Insecta > Coleoptera > Pyrochroidae > Pyrochroa > Pyrochroa serraticornis. The sequence continues at coordinate 33,132,163 of HG995154.1, read as the reverse complement.
TCGTCGCCAAAGCTTGGAAACAAACTCAAATCTATTTTTCACATTTACCGATGTAAATAGCCCCTTTGAAACGAAACAAAAACACTTAACGCATTTGCAATTCAAAATGACTGCGATAAATTTTACTTTATGGTATAATAGAGTAGGCGTCTGCATATAAAATAACAAACATTTGTTAAAATTTACCGATAATTTATTTCGCGTTTTGGCCGCGGAGCTGAGGTACGTAGGCCGAATTGATTTGTTGGGGCCGAATTCTGTCCCGTTTGAAAAATTACCATCAGCTGTTCCGAAAAGGCCCGCCAGCGGAAAGGCAAAAAAAAAACACCAAAACTGAAGAAATTTCGGCCTTCACCGTTCAAGGCCGAAATTGCGGACGTGTGGGTGTTACGAACGCGTTTTTGTTGTCGATCGGTTGAAATTGTGAAAGTCGTTGCGTATGTTTATTTTATTGTGATTGTCTCAGGCCTGGGAAACTGCGGGTTTGGCCAATAAACGCCACCAGATACTAATTTCGTAGCATGTGAAATGTTTGGCGTAACACGAAAAAGGAAGACCGTTATAAATCAACATCAGATAATGATAAATGTGTGTAAAGTTGATACCGAGGTATAACGTTCTAAATTACCATATAAAACGGCCCAAGAAACTATGTAGTTCGGTTTCGTTATGCGCTGTAAAAGGAAAAATTGAAAATCCCGCCATTAACATATCAAAATGTAATTAAGTTTAATTACCGTTGTTTTATGATATCTATACATTTGGTTCGTTGCTTTATTGCGATCGTGAAAGTGTCGTTCAAAAAAACGGCATGCTCAAGTGGCCCAAGGTACCAACTGACGGGATAAGATCTTGCAGTATTTTATCCGCGAGGGGGCCGCAAAAGTCGCTAATTAACAACAGTTCAACTCTGGCTATTACAACGCAACCACCTTTCAGATATTTTCTAAAAACAACGTAAAATTGTAAAGCCCCACCCGTTGTGGGTCCTCCAGGAGATTAAGACAAGTCCCTCAGAATTTTATTCTAGATGCCAAGTTTGTGTAACAAAAATTACTAAAAGAAAGTGTCGGTTTGGTGACAGCACTGAACCAAATTTTCCATCCACCATTTGGCCAACAAATGTCAATTTTCGGTTAGGTATCGGTATGTGGTTCACGTTCTCTTTGAAAGTCTGGAAAATATGTTTGTGTCGTCTTAAAATTCCAAAATGAAATAGTGACTTGGAGCAGCAGACGCCATCAAATGTCTTCAGTGTTAAAGTTTGCATTAAGAGAAACAAATCCTTGAACAATCTAGAAACTCTTCAATTTTCAACTTCTAAAGTGGACAAAAAATGAGTTGCCACTGACGTAATTGTATTTTCGACTCGATGCAGTCGCTTTCGATGAAACTTGATGCAACCAAAGTGAGACAACGAAACGACCTTTCAGATATTTTCTAAAAACGTCAGCCGTAAAGCGCGAGTCTCATTGTCCCGTTAGCCCCACTTGTTTCGAGTTCTCCAGGAGGTTAAGGCAAGGTGGGCAAGTGCTTCAGAATTTTTTTACAAATGTCAATTATATGCACTGAACCAAATCTTCCATTCACCATTTGGCTAACCAATGTCAATTTTTGGTTTGGTATCGGTACGTTGTTCACGTTCTTCTTGAAAGTCCGGAAAAGGAGACGCTCTCGATGCTTTTCGTGTCGGAAAATATGTTTGTGCCATTTTAAGATTCCAAAATGAAATAGCGACGTGGAGCAGCAGACGCCATCAAATGTCTTCAGTGTTAGAGTTTGCATTAAGAGAAACGAGGCCTTGAACGCTCTGGAAATTCTTCAACTTTCAACTTCTAAAGTGGACAAAAAATGAGTTGCCACTGACGTAATTGTATTTTTGACTCGATGCAGTCGCTTTCGATGAAACTTGATGCAACCAAAGTGAGACAACGAAACGACCTTTCAGATATTTTCTAAAAACGTCAACTCGTAAAGCGCCAGTCACATTGTCCCGTTAGCTCCACTTGTTTTGGTTTCTTCAGGAGATTAAGGCAAGGTGAGCAAGTGCTCCAGAAATTTTTTACAAATGTCAATTGTATGCACTGAACCAAATCTTCCATCCACCATTTGGCGAACAAATGTCAATTTTCGGTTTGGTATCGGTACGTTGTTCACGTTCTCTTTGAAAGTCCGGCGGAAATGGAGACGCTCTCGATGCTTTTCGTATCAAAAAATATGTTTGTACCATCTTAAACTTCCAAAATGAAATAGCGACTTGGAACAGCAGACGTCATCAAATGTCTTCAGTGTTAAAGTTTGCATTAAACAAACAAATCCTTGAACAATCTAGAAACTCTTCAATTTTTAACTATACAAAGAACGCGGTCGGCACTGACGTAATTGTCTTTTGGATTCGAGCGTTGCTTTCGATAAAACTTGATGTAACCGAAGTGAGTTCTCAACTGAATTAAGCAAGAGCGACCGCGTGTTGCCACGAAAAAACTTTTTTTCATGACATCACCATTTGAAGTAATCTAGAGTCGAATTGAAGCTGGAATCGTCAGATTTGGTTCCTTGCGATTTACAACGAAACTATTTGATGTCGATCAACGACAATTCGAACAATTTTACGAATTCTCACGTTAAAAATGGTAAACACGGTGATGTTGTTTTTCTCCGGCGCGTTCCTTGTTTGAGTGTTGTTGCTCGGATTAACCCACAACAATTTCCAATCGTTCCGAAAAAGTTTCGTGGGGACTCGTCCATAAACCTTCGTCGTCGCCTTGTTTTCAGGTCTCGTCCTGTGTTTGGCCATCGCGGACGAACCAATAAAATATAAGTGGAAGGTCCTGGAAAGGAAACGGGGCGCCTAGCCGCCCGCGTGCGTGTGTCCCGCGATAGCGATCGCGCATGTCGCTTGTTTGTTTACAGCATCAGAGTAGGCCGGACCCAGGACCGCCGCCGATAAATTTAATATAAATCAAGATTACCCCGCATCAGGACGTTTAATTACAATGCTGAAAACCAATTATGAAACGCTTAATTTATGGGTGATTTGAGGAGCCGGACCCGCGTTCTCAGCAACAGAGGCGTCCGAGCTTCTGTTTGCCCAGAGCGTCCTTCGTGTAATCCTCCTCGACCAGGACGATTTCTTCGTCCAACGATCGATGGTCGTGGCTGTAAATTATCGACTTTTTATCAATGAGAATCGGGAGGCGGAGACGTTATTATTTACGGAAAGCAAACGTGATTAAGTGGTAGCGATTTCGACTCGCGGCTAAGTAGAATGCGAATTAATCAAACGGTCGCCGACTAGATCTAATCTGGACATGGAAAAATTAGGCTTTACCTTTCCTTATCTAATGGGAATGTAATGAACTTCGATACCGAGCTCTTTCAGTAATTATAAGTTTCGTATGTACGGCCGAGGCCAAGCAGCCGGGCCCAAAGCAACTTCCTCACACAAATCGATTATTTTCCAAGAACGTATTTCAATCCAAACAACCGTTTCGGTTTTTGCATGGAAAAGGCATGGAAGAGTCCTTGATTCTCATCCTTTTTTTAAACGGGATTTGATAATTTGTGGAAAATGTAAAATTTAAGCGCGTCTTCTTGCTATGTGAAGACACTTCTAAGTTAATGAGTCTTTGATTTTTCTATTCGCTTGCTTTTTTCTTTTAGGTAACAGGCCGTTCCCACTAATTTTTTCAAATTTTTGTAACGACTCGCCTTTGCAAAATTTGATGGAGGAAAAGCTCCAAATTGCGACATGTTGCACGATTTTTTTCGGTCAATAATAAAATTATTTTCTTATTTCAGTCTTTTCTTGTCATTTTTTAACCACTGAGAGATCGTTCACTGTAATTTTTATTCGGTGGAGGTTTGTGGCAAAATTCGGCGGAAAAACCGATTTGTTAGGCCGAAACGGCCGGAGGCGACTCGGGGCGAGCTCCAATTAATTCTCATTACAGCCACTGAGTCTTCTCCCGCAACAATGTCGTATGTAAATTCCTTTAATGCGGCCAATTTTGTCGTGTAGAAACTTTACAAGTGTTCGGGTTATGACAAACACGTTCGCGTTCTCACGCACTTCGCGGTAAAATCCGGAATCCTGGAGGTCGGCGGCGCGTCGTTGGGGCCTTTACTATTGCCGACGACATATATTTTGTGAAGCGCCCGAAGAACCGGGCCGGGGTCTCATCATCGCATTGCGGTCCGACGTCGAAAAATCTTGAAATTCTACTTCGCTGCGGAACGCTTTGAAAGTTCTCGAAATGGCAACGGTCGTCTTGAACACGACGCACGTGACATCGCGACAATTAAGAAGCGACGACAGTAGCGCAAGTCTTCAACAATTTTGATATTTTCTCTTTACATCATTTCATTGATCAGCCGCTTTTGATCGATTTAATTGATAAAAATGTTGTTAGCTCGAGTACCGACTTACCTACTGGTTATCAGCCGCCGCTGATGCAATTACCAAGGAGTCGGTACAAGGAAATTGATAAGACTATTTACCGGACTAAAAAGCTCGTAAATTTGTTATTCAAAAGCTCGTAAGTTGGATAGACGTTAAGCACCGAACGATTCGCACTTGGATGCTACAGTGATAAATGGCCGGCCATTGTCTCGGTTCTGTTCGTATTTTACACGTTGGGCATAGGCAATTTTCATTCCCACGAACTCGGGATCGTTGGTGATTTTTTTATTTCGTTTCTGGAACTCCGCCGACGAAAATCCGCCGAATATCCGTTGACTGAAAGGGGAGGGTCGGGAAAATTCCGGATTTTCGGCTCCATGTTATCAAATAACTACAACCCAAGTTCTGTTACGGTATCGAAGCCCGAAGGCTACAAGCTTGATACGTTTGACTTTCGCCGAACTCAAAGGAAAGTTCGCCATTTTGTACTTCTTTGGTTTATCATTATTTCATTGTTTTAGGCGGTCGGTTGATATTGTTGCGGTTCACCCGGAGGCGCACTGAACGCTCCCGACGTTCGCGATCCCGGCTTTGTCGCAGGACCTAATCCGGGCGGTCCCCATTATTTCACGCTAATTGGCAAGGATACGTTGCCGGATTCGGCAAAAAACAACCTCCTCGCTTCCGCATCCAACTAATTACCTTCCAACCAGACGGTTACCTTCCGAACTACCCCAAAATTCGGCAAGCAACGAAACGTAACTTCCAAAAAGTCAGAAAAACGAGGAGCCTCAATTCGAGAACTACCCTGAATCACTTCAACCATTTTAAGGTTTTTTTGAAAGTGGATGGGGCTGGTCCGGGAGGCCTGGCGGGGTCGTCGGCCGCGCTTGGCGATATCGGCGCCTGGCAAAAATTTGGGAGTCGATGCGAAACGGTGGCGGGTTTTATCTCGGGCATTTCTCATACAATTTCCGAGTACGGGCAAGAATAACGCATTCTTCTTGCGCTGCATCAGATAAACGCTGGGAAGGTCTTTAATTAAATTTACAATTAGCGACCGACGTGCACCCACTAATTAATACGGTAACGTTGAGACGGGAAGGCGCACCATCGGGCTCCCCGGGGACGTCGGGAACCTAAAGGATGAGACAGTTGCCGTCGTCCTCGCGATCTCGGGGATATGTTAATACGGTCGTCTGCCGAGACCGCCGTATATCTCCCGCAACTAATTGCATACAAATCAAAGACTGAAAGAGGCCGCGAAATTTATGTTAAATATCCGGAGAGATGCGATCTTAATCTGCGACCGACTGGCTGCAGCTTCCAATCCGAATTGGGCTGTTTGTTTCGTTAATATCGTCGGGATTAATGTATCGGTTCCCATCTCTATCTATAACCGATTTGATGCGTCTATCTGTACGTATTTGGACGTCGAGAAGCGGTTTCTTGGGTTAACTTTATTACACCACCGAGAGGTGCGCTACCTACTATGTTTTATTAATCGATCGTCGGATTGTTCTCGCTACCACGAAACGGGTCCCGCGGGAATTCTACTTGTATTTAACAAAAACCCCGTAATTTACAAGAAGCGTTCTTCGATGTGACGAGAAGAATTTTTAGCAGTTTTTCACGCGACATCCGTCGTCGTTGGGGCCACCGTTCGGTTCGCGTCGGCATCAGAAGAGTTAAAATAACGAAGCGCCATTTGGTCCCAGCAACATCAAAGGTGAGCGACGAGTTTAGTCGCAGGAAACAAACAGGAGGACCCGGCGGGAAAACTTATGGATTCCGGATACTGCCAATTGAAAATGACAAACTGCTTCTTGAAGTTCGTGCGCGGCAACTCTCACAGGTTTTCACAGCTTTTAAAAGCTCGACGACAACATGGCATCCACTTGTAAGTAGTTGCGAACATATCGAAAGGAGCCGGATCTACGAGTGTTTCGCTACTGTTGGCGCAATTTTGTGTCGCTGCAACTGCTACGTGTCAGCTCAGTGATAAATGCACACACAAATTGAGATACGCTCCTGCGATTATCTCTACAGAATGGAATAACGAAAAAATATTCGACATGAAGTTAACTTGAAAACCTTCCCCTAAATTTAAATATTTTAATATAAAGAGTCTACCAAAAATATTTTTGGACACCTTAAACCAGAACATTAGCTAGAACGTTACATTTTGGGTCCTGACGTACTCGGCAATTTTTAGTTTGTCGGTTTCAGCATTTACTTGTTCATAGCTCAACCTACAGGTTTCGGGTGTGTTAAGGAAAGAATAATTTATTGACAGGAATATGCCACGTGGGAATGAATTGAGGATGCTGCCTTAATGCACGCCAGCTGTATGAAGATCATTCACGTTCCGCTTTAGAGGGTCGCTGCTATACATTTCGGCCCGACACGTAAAGATATTAATGTTCAAATCAGTGTTACTATGTTTGTAAATAGTCGAATTCCAGAACAATTTATATATTTAGCAGCAGATTAATCTCTTGTCGCGTTCCTTCAACGAGGTATTTTAATCATTAGAGGTTTCCTTGTCACATCGCGCCGTATTACTTAAAAATATGTTCATTCTGTACGTCTCGTTTTTTTTTCAACTTCAAATATTTACTTCGGTATTTTTATGTGTCGCTTCCTCTTCCAGGGGGACGTTAAAATACCGAACGATTTTATTGGCGCGCACGGGAGAATACTCTGGGCTAGAGGTTTTTTTTTCTTCTTCTACTATATAGCTTTTTACTGATTGTGGAGCAGATATGGTTGAGGTAGTGTTTTATCGTTATGGTGACCGCCGCTTCGTTGAAATGCATACAAAAACTACGCGCCGTGTGTGGCACCGGATTATAATAATACGAATTAAGCCCGGATCGCGGCCTTAACGGAGACACTCTCCTTGTGGACAAAGTCGCGAGTCTTATCAGATGATATAATGAGGGGCGGAATGGTCGGTCGGGTGCTCACTGGGATAATAAACCTGTAACGCTTTCGATTCTCTTTTTATTTCGTTTAATGAAACGAAAATGACGCTCCTGCGGTTTCTTGCAGGTAATCCCAAAATTTGACCTTATTTTGAGTACCGCTGTTTCAATGTTTTTAGGCCAATGACAAGTAATTTTTTTCCACCAGAATCTCCAAAACTGCTCTAAAAACAGGAATTTAATGGAATCAATTTTGTTACCATTAGTTGCATAAGGAAAATCAGTGGCGTATTTTGACAGAAGTCTCAAAAGCCGTCAAGTTTTAGTAACCCCAAAATTTGGGGATTTCTTTCTGTACTTGCTTTGCCATTTTTATTTTTTCATAAACCTAAGTGTTTTTGGGTTTCGGGCGCTAAATTGGGTTATCATGCCACTGAGTAAAGAGGTTGAAAATTTCGAAGGCGCTCCTCGCTCCTTAATTGCTTGGTTGCTTCCAGATGGTTGTTTTTATCATTACCCACATCAAAGAGTAAACGAGGAAATAATTTAGCCACCACTAAATAATTTAGCGGGCAATAATCGTAAACCAAAATCACACTAACGTCAGAGTACCATTAAAAACGGGTCTGGAAGACATAAAGTTCTGGATGGCGCGTTTTCCCGAAGCCGCTTATATCCTCCGGTATTTTCGATAATTACAAAAGAGTGTATCGGGTGCAATTATGTTTATTTACATCCGGATGTAACCCAATATCGGTTGACGTTTCTTCGACATGAGCGAAATTAGTGGGAGCCATCGGGGTCTTCTGCCATCAATCACGCCGCAGGTCACGTGTGACTGTACTGTTTGACACTTGAGTTTCTGAGGATTCGCTAATCGTGTTTAGTTGTAAATGGATGTTTTCACGCTACTGACGGTAGCGTTTCGTTGTTGGCGAAAATTCGATAAGGCAATTAAAAAATCGAATCGTTGCAGGAAAAATTGGATACGTGTAATACAACGGTTCAATTAAAGCGTTTTGATAGGACAGATGATATTTTTGTTGAATCGTAAAAAAGAAGCAATCCACCAAACAGATGTCAGATTGAGAAGATTAATTTACATGGGAACTCGAATACAGTAATTTGGAGCTTTCTAATACCGTGCGGCAATGTCGAAGATATCATTTCGTCTTAATTAGGACAGCTGAAGCGACGTTGCAGGAAATTTGCAAAGTCGCCGCTTGCACTTTCGACGAGTTGATCTAGCGTTGAAAAATAGTCGTGGTTAAGGTCGTCGGGACGACTGTCGGTCTGGTAACATTAAAAACCACTCGTTAACGACAAGCCAACAAATTGATGCCGAACAGGGGCCCATATATAAAATTTCAAAATCGACGAGTGCACAACTAACGGCTAAACGGCTCATCCGACAGCGGAACATGGTGATCGATTCCCGTTCGTGTCGTATTATGTCTAAGCATGCTATATTTTTTCGCATATTTGGATCGGAGCGACATGTAAATGCACTTACGGTCGGCCGGGGTCGACCTGACAGCCTACAAGAATGCACTTATGCAGAACACATCTGCATCGGGATACACGCGCGACCCTGTTCGGGAGAGAGGCGCTAAAGATCCCTTAGGTGCCCCGTCGGTGCATTCAGTCAGGGCACGTTCAAATCGATGCCTCCAATCTCCGGTTCTCGCCCAATTCAAAGCCGAAAAACAAAAATTCAACAAGCCTAAGCTTCAGCTGGTTTTAACTGTGTCTAATTTTTTTTAGAGCAAAAAATCATGTTTTGTTTTTTTTCTCTCTTCGTTGCTTGTGTGTGCTCATCTTTTTGTTGATTGTCACGTTTTTCGTTTACAACATCTATTTGGGGATTCGAAATCGCCTTTGCCCTACAAATTTCTTTGTTGTTCCGTTCTTTAGTTGGGTCAATTTCGATAGTTAGACTCATAATTCGTTTATGTTTGTTGAAAAACATAATTTTGCGTTTCACTTTTTTAACGTGTTTTTCACCCCAATAATTTACCTTGTGGGTATTAAAGTTTATATTAATTTTTCTAAAATAATGCAACTAGTGATCTCCGTCAAAATTTTCCCATCTTTTGCTACTTTTGATTTTCGTCTACAACATCTATTTCGTGCCTCGAAATCGTTCTTGTCCTGCAAATTTCTTTGTTGTTCCGGTCTTTAGTTTGGTCAATTTCTATACTTAGGCTCATAATTCGTTTATGTTCGTTGAAAATCATAATTTTACGTTTTACTTTTTTAACGTGTTTTTTACCGCAATAATTCACCGTGTAGGTATGAGAGTTTTTATTAATTTTTATAGAATAATGCAACTAGTGGTCTCCGTCAAAATTTTCCCATCTTTTGCTAGTTTTGATTTTCGTTTACAATATCTATCTGGTGCTTCGAAATCGTTTTCGCCCTACAAATTTCTTTGTTGTTCCGTTCTTTAGTTGGGTCAATTTCGATAGTTAGACTCATAATTCGTTTATGTTTGTTGAAAAACATAATTTTGCGTTTCACTTTTTTAACGTGTTTTTCACCCCAATAATTTACCTTGTGGGTATTAAAGTTTTTATTAATATTTCCAAAATAATGCAACTAGTGGTCTCCGTCAAAATTATTATTATATTATTTAATAAACAAATGCCACAATAAATATTTTCACTGCAAGTGACGGTTGGTTAGATCGCTGGAAGAACGGCATGCTATTCGAGAATTGATAATTTGTGGCAAAAAGCTTTGTTCAGATGACTTTTTATTCAAATTTTTAAAGATAACTTCAAAAAATTTGTAGAGGAAGAGGGTAACTCGAACAATGGTATAGTCTGCAAGCTTCGGGGTCTTCGAAACGAAAATCAATGAAGCCAAGTGACTACGAAGAAGTTGGCAACAGCTTGTATTTATGGTTCACACAACAGAGGAATAATGGAATTCTCTTACTGGGACCCATTTTGAAGGACAAAGCGTTATTATTGAGTGAACAATTGCCACAACAAATATTTTCACTGCAAGTGACGGTTGGTTAGATCGCTGGAAGAACGGCATGGTATTCGAGAATTGATCATTTGTGGCGAAAAGCTTTGTTCAGATGACTTTTTATTAAAATTTTTACAAATAACTTTAAAAATATTGGTAGAAGAAGAGGGTTACACTAAAGATCATATCTACAACTAAGATGAAACTGGCCGAACTTGTAAATTGATGCCAGCAAAGACTCTGGTTGGTAAACGAGAAGCTTTAGCCCTTGCTTACAAACGCAGGAAAGAAAGATTGACGATTATGGCTGTCAGCAATGCTTCTGGCGGGCACAAGCTTTCGTTAATGTGCATAGCCAAAGGAGCCTTACCCGTTTATTATAAAAATCATAAAAGGGCATGGATGGGTTCAACACTGTTTACGAATTGGTTTTATGATAAATTTTTACCAAGTGTAAAGACATTTTTGAAAGAAAACGGTCATCCCATTACGGCAGTGTTAGTGATGGATAATGTACCATCCCATCCAGCAGAAGCAGTTTCGAGGAGTGGAAAAAATATCATTAAATTTCTTCCACTAAATGTGACCGCTTTAATTGAGCCGATGGATCAAGGAGTTCTAGAAAATCTAAATGGAAACTACGGACGATCTCTTCTACAGCATGCTTTAGAGCATAGTGAAACTGATAATTTAATTAAAAGAAGGAGATTAATCTAAAACATGTCGTTTATTGAGTGGCTGAAGGTTGGAACGCTGTGAAGCGATCGACGCTTAGAAAATCTTGGTCTAAGATTCTGACCACTAATGCAACTGAAGAAGAGGAAGCTGACAAATAATGATTACGAGGATGCGAAGAAGTGTCAGAAATCGAAGTGCAAGAATGTTGGTGATGATTCCGAAGAAACTTTAGACGATCAAGAAATAATCTTAAACATTTTAAGTGATAGTGATGAAGTGAAATCAAAATATGAAGACACATCAGATGGCATACATCACAAAAATGATCGACTAGTATTTCACGACCAAGGACTTGGGGCATTAGAGACGGCTTTACGATATGTTGAACAACAAGAAGAAGCTACACCCGTCGATGTCTTGCTTATCGAGCGCTGAAGAGACGCAAGAAAAAGATATCGAGAATAACTTAATATTTTTCAATTTAACAGTTATAGTTTACATGTACCTATGTATGCAACATTTAATTTCCATTTTCTTCTAATTCTTCGGATTATTTGAGTTTTTTCTATTCGAGCAGGGCCCGGTCCACATTATCTCGGATAATCGCAATTCTACTGGATTTTGATTTTCCTTTACTTCAACCTTATCTTCTATTTTTTATAAAGTTATTGCGATTGATAACGCGTAGTTTCACCTTGCCATCTACTCGAACGTAGTCGAGTTATTTGATTTATGGCAGGTATTAACGCAAGTGCCTCCTGATGAATCACTGCTAATATAGTTGCGTCAGCCTAGTTAATTTAACATACTGGATCACTAGGTGCCTCAATTATCGCGGTTGGAAGTCAAATAATGTTGTTTCTGACGCAAAGGTTGATTTTCTACAAAAAGTTGCGCTTGTTAATTTATCGTAATTTGGCGTAAATTATTGTCTCTGTATTGGCGTGGACGCAGGTTTTGCAGTTATGCAGCTGCGTCAGTAAATGAATTAGCGTTTTCTCGTTGCCGGTGTGAATAGATAACGAGCGATCGTTGCCCCTCTTTGCATGATTTTATGGACGCACACGGGATTCAGGTCGCAGGAACACGTCAATTGGCCGTGACGAACAGAATCCGCGCTCGTCCTGTCGAAGGAACGATTTACATACAATCTCCGCACTTCGATATCGAAATTTTATTAAAACGGATAAGCGTCCCGATAATATTCATATCGTAATTAATAGCGTTAAAAAACGACTCTGCATCGTTAATTCTTCGAGGAAATTGCGGAAGATACGAATCGAAGTTCTTGTGCGTTACACGGCCGGCACCGGCCACCACCGCCGAACGTCTACTTCGACAAAGGAATTCGACGGATCCTTCAAACAATGGCTCGCTGATTCTCCCGTCCGATATGCCCTCGGATTGCATTAATTAGCATCAACTATAAATAAATAACAATTTGATGACGTTTCTACAACGTGTTTTTACACGGCCGACGGTAACGCCGCAAATAAATTACCGACGGCAGCGAACAGAAGGGGTACCAGTTCACCATAATTGAACGATTGTCCGGACAAATATGTCGGATACAAATTTTTACCATCGCCAGGAATGCGAGGCATTAGAAAATAAATATTGCGGGCATAGCTCGGCGGGGCCGTAAGTAAGATAACATAATTCTTGAAAAAGCCGCGGAGTTATTCGGTGAATGTTGTCTTCTGTTTCTCCGTCAACTTTCTCGAGATTTATTTGGGAGCCCCGAAGCTGGTTTAGAGACGAGGGATTGTCGTCAGTCGGTTCTTCGGCAAATCGAGGGCTTCCGTTGCTTTTCTGGCGAACGAGGTGCGGGCGCCTCGGCCTGTTGCGAGTGATTGCAGGAAATCCACCCCATTAGCCCCGTGTTCGGCGACGTTAACGCCAACAGAACCGCACATAGCCCCCGAGCTTCATTAGCAGGACTCCTGATAAATGCCGGTTAGTCCCCGGATGATTTACGCCGCCCTGTGTATCGCAATTATACACTAGTCGAAGATTTAATAAACTGAGAAATCGGCCGGTGATTTATCGAGACGTTGGCAAAAAAATCACGGAATGCGTTTGCAGCCCGGCTCGGGATTTTTGTAACGGTCGATAAATTAGTTCTCTTTAAAGTTAAGTGGCACCTCGCCAGCTCTTAATGCTGCGGATAAATAACTACCCAGCTATGCTACCAAGATATACTACGTGTCCTCCTCAATGAATTTCTGGGCTGCACGATAATTTCAAAATATTGTTACGTTCCCTGAAATACGAGCCCGCCGTGATGGCGTTATTAATTGCGTTCTAAATCCGACAGGGCTTCGCCCAGAAAACTCGCGACAAATCTCACTAAATCCCGAAAATTCCCGATTTAGACGGAGAGTGGAAATGTGCGTCCGTGAAACGGCACATCACGCAAACGGTTTTATTTTCCTCTGGCGCAAATAGAGAGAAAAGTGGCAGCCGACAAATGGGACGACTTAGATGCATTCCGAAAGCGATTGGATGGTTTGGTAATTTGTCCTGGTGAGTTGCGCAGGAATTAAGTGGTTGATTGAAGGGCGAGAGTGTTTGGTGTGACGTTGTGCTCACAAATAACTCGAGCGAAATGCAAGTACCTACGTACATTAGCGGATCGGTGTCGCAATGAGGTGGCCGTTTCTTCTTCACGTAGATAAAACGAAAGCTCGATGAGAATTCAACAGGAACAACCCCACCAACAACTGAGACATGAGAAATAATATCGCAACAATAATGAACGCGAATTAAGTTGGTAATGAAAGACTCCAATTATGATAAAGAAATAAATTTTACATATTTACCAGAAATTATGCAGCACTTATCTTGGTAAGTGACACCTTAAGTGCTTAATTGGGGTTTTGAGGTGTTAATTAGGATTTTTTTTCAATGTTTACAATCTTATGATATATTATGACTATCTGCGAATTTGTAGAAGGAAAATTTAGAGGCAAACTTGAAGCAACATCTTGAAAATCTTAATGCATTTCGTCAGAATTCGACCTAATATTACACTTTCGATCAATAATTGAAAAGTTCAACTTTTTTATTAACAGTCGCAAGCTCTTCATTTTATGCTTGTTAGAAAACTCTTTGAATATCAATTTAGAAATTATTTTTGTATTCAAAATAATTCAATTCGAAGTAGTTATCATTTGGTTTAAGCAAAATTGAAATTTCGATATGTTCATACTGCGGTCCAAAATATTTAACAAATTTGATGCGCTGTTTAGGACTCCGTCCAAACTTTTGGGATCTTTGGAACACAACGAAGATACGACAATTTGAACTTTTTTGTTTTAACGGTTAGAAATTGAGCTTTGTTTTCCTTAGTGTTCGCGAATGGTAGGTACATGCCATGAAAGACGAAAGTAACTCTAATTATGATAAAGAAATAAATTTTACATATTTACCAAAAATTATGCAGCACTTATCTTGGTAAGTGACACTTTAAGTGCTTAATTGGGGTTCTGGAGTCTTAATTCGGATCTTTTTTCAATATTAACAATTTTATTATGAAATTTTGGAATTGATATCACATCTTTATAAAATTTTACTATCCCAGAATTTGTTGAAGGAAAATTTCGAAGCAAACTTGAAGCATCATCTTGAAAATCCCAATGGAATTCCTCAAAACTCGACCTAATATTACACCTTCAATCAAAAATTGAAAAATTCAATTTTTTTTATTAACAATCGTAAGCTCTTTATTTTATGCTTGTTAGAAAACTCTTTTAATATCAATTTAGAAATTATTTTTGTATTCAAAATAATTCAATTCGAAGTAGTTATCATTTGGTTTAAGCAAAATTGAAATTTCGATATGTTCATACTGCGGTCCAAAATATTTAACAAATTTGATGCGCTGTTTAGGACTCCGTCCAAACTTTTGGGATCTTTGGAACACAACGAAGATACGACAATTTGAACTTTTCTGTTTTAACGGTTAGAAATTGAGCTTTGTTTTCCTTAGTGTTTGCGAATGGTAGGTACATGCCATGAAAGATGAAAGTAACTCTAATTATGATAAAGAAATAAATTTTACATATTTACCAAAAATTATGCAGCACTTATCTTGGTAAGTGACACTTTAAGTGCTTAATTGGGGTTCTGGAGTCTTAATTCGGATCTTTTTTCAATATTAGCAATTTCATTATGAAATTTTGGAATTGATATCACATCTTTATGAAATTTTACTATCCCAGAATTTGTTGAAGGAAAATTTCGAAGCAAACTTGAAGCATCATCTTGAAAATCCCAATGGAATTCCTCAAAACTCGACCTAATATTACACTTTCAATCAAAAATTGAAAAATTCAACTTTTTTTATTAACAATCGCAGGCCCTTTATTTTATGCTTGTTAGAAAACTCTTTTAATATCAATTTAGAAATTATTTTTGTATTCCAAATAATTAAATTCGAAGTCGTTATCATTCGGTTTAGGCAAAATTGAAATTTTGATATGTTCATACTGCGGTCCAAAATATTTAACAAATTTGATGCGCTGTTTAGGACTCCGTCCAAACTTTTGGGATCTTTGGAACACAACGAAGATACGACAATTTGAACTTTTTTGTTTTAACGGTTAGAAATTGAGCTTTGTTTTCCTTAGTGTTCGCGAATGGTAGGTACATGCCATGAAAGACGAAAGTAACTCTAATTATGATAAAGAAATAAATTTTACATATTTACCAAAAATAATGCAGCACTTATCTTGGTAAGTGACACCTTAAGTGCTTAATTGGGGCCTGGAGTCTTAATTCGGATTTTTTTTCAATATTTACAATTTTATTATAAAATTTTGGAATTGACATCACATCTTTATGAAATTTTACTATCTGCGAATTTGTAGAAGGAAAATTTAGAGGCAAACTTGAAGCAACATCTTGAAAATCTCAATGGAATTCGTCAGAATTTGACCTAATATCACACTTTCAATCAAAAATTGAAAAAATCAACTTTTTTATTAACAATCGTAGGCCCTTCATTTTAGAAATTTTTCTTGTATTCAAAATAATTAAATTTGAAGCAGTTATCATTTAGTGTAGGTAAAATTGAAATTTCGAGATGTTCACGCTTCGGTCCAAAATATTTAAAAAATTTGATGCGCTGTTTAGGACTCTCTCCAAAGTTTTTACATCCTTGGAACACAACGAAGGTACGACAATTTGAACTTTTCTGTTTTAACGGTTAGAAATTGAGCCTTGTTTTCCTTAGTGTTCGCGAATGCCTTGAAAGAAGAAAGTTAAAAAGTTTTTTCATGCAGCACTTGAACTATCTAAGAAATGTTAGAGTGACGCAGTTTTAAGCCTTTCTCCGTTAAAAGTTCTTTTACCCTCTTAATTTTTTTCATCGGAATCGTCACAGTAAACTGGTTGAATGAGAAATCGACCATTAGCGTTGATGAGACTACTTATTTATTTAGACGCTTTTAAGACCGATCATGTTACTCCCGGTGGGCAAATTGAAATAAAATATTCGAAAATCCGTATGTTAGTCGGATTAGGAATGACGAAACTTAAATCGAACACTAATGCCGAAAAGCTGTAAACGGACATAAAATTCGACTCGTTTCACCATTATTTATGTGCCGAAGCTGTCGATACGTTTTCTTTAAAACGGCGGTAATAAAGATATCAGTTAATTAGTTACAAATTTTTGAATTAATCCTTTTCGAATTTATAGCTGGAGATATTAAGATACTTTAACACACTTTAATTATGGCATTTTAACGACTAAACGTATATAATATCCGCAATAAAATCTCGAGGTATCAAATGGTTACATCGTAACGATATGTTTAGCTTGTTTTGTGAACACTTATTGAATAATAAACAGAACGGGCGTCGTCGAAATTCTTAATTATCAGCCGTACATGGCCAGGTGAAGGAAGCGTCGCGGCTGTATCTTTTAATTAAATTTCTGTAGTTCGCCACATACGAGTTTCGTAATTGCCGCACGCACCAGTGGCTGGCAATTTTTTTTAAATTTTCCCCAAATCCGACTCTTTTTTTTATTCGCTGTAAACTCGCCTAAATCGGCCGTTTCGGTGGTAGACGGAAAAAGTGGTTTTGATTCAACCAACAAATTTGTGTCGTGTGTTGTCATGTTTCAGGCAAAACTTAACACGTGTAATTTCTTCTTAGAAAAATGCCATGTTGCTGCACACTTAATGAAAATTAAACGAGTTGTAACAAAATACGCAACATATGTGGCTAATTAAGCGTAAGATCCCTGTCTGTGTCAAGATGCGTCAAGATGGCTAAAAAGCGAAAAAATCTGTCGTTAAGGACCGTTTTTGACACCAGCAGGTGTCGCTTTCCTACGAAACATTAAAACTCAAACATCCGTTACGAAAAATGATTGATCAATTAACAGTAAACCGTGTGAAAGTGCAGCTGGGAGGTAAACGGATCGTCGTTAAGTTTTTGGTTAGAATTTCGGAAATTGGTTCCGGAATTTATTTTTACGGCACACGAATACCGGAGGATTTCGTTATTAATTTGCGGTAAACGACCATCAATCGCTGTCGGAACGGGAATGAGGTTTTCGCTGAAATCAGCAATGAAAGCGGCTAATTTACATAGGTTCGTGTAAAATGGAATAAAGTTTGTCTCGCAGTCTTCGCGGGTTAATGACATGATTTTCGTGTAAACAAGACTGGTTTTTGTGTGGCGCGATTATTTCGTACACTCTCTCGAATCTAGGTGATAAAATTTAAATTAAACATTTATGTAAATTATGCATGTAGCCCTGTGTCGACAAAATCATACTCGTACGTATAGTGATTAATTCGGCCGTCACACGAACCCGCCACTGAACTCCCTTCATAATTTTCATTACGTTTCGTTGTTTTGTTAATGCTAATCCGGCAGCAATTTTATCGCAAATTTTTTTTTCGTCTTCTAATAATTTCAAATTTTATGGTCGACAACCATGTGATGGTTCGGTGCTAATGGTTGTTGGAAATTTTATATTTATCAGCCGTTGATATTTGATCTGATCCAGTGATGGATACTAATGGTCAATGGGCAGACAACGGGCGGACCCGCAGTCCGGGACGTTGGGGAGTGCCAGGGAGTCCTGGCGCCAGCCCCAGACGGGACCCAATTAGCCTCGCGCACCTACACCCTGATTTACGACACCCCCGCTTCAACTTCCTGTTCACACCACATGAACCTATACGATCCTGTTTTTAATTAAGCGTGTTCGATATTGTCAAACCTTATCAGGATGATTGATTTCAACCGACCAGCAGGCACTTTAAAACGTCTCAGTTCCCATCGACGGCTCGATACCAACAATTCAGTTTCATTGAAGAATTTATCGAAATTTTCTTTAATGACCTTAAAGTCTTATGTGGTCTCTGGGGTACAAATAGTTTAAATTTTAACTTTCCGGATGCAAGAACTGGCGCCAATTCGGACATATGTTGCCGTTTCGAGACGTTTCTTTCATCGATGTGACGACAAACAGAATGCCTACCAACCAAACCGATTGATGGATTGATTAATGATATCCTTGCAGTTCGAAGGAAGTGCGAACTTGAAACTTAAATATGATAAAGCATGAAAGGGACTGCCATGAAACGGAGACTCCAGAAGTGTTTAACGGTTGCCAAAATTATTTGAGTTGTCAGCGAAGTCAGATTAGTCTCAAAAACTAATGATGACATTAATTCGTAAAATGCAAATGAAGAATATTAAGTGAAGTTGAAATTCTGTACTATTCGTTCTTTAAATTTATTTAACGTCCAATAATGCTTCGAATATCTGAAATTTGTCAGCAGGTGTCAAATTTGGATTTAAATGCTGCGCATGTGTAGCGATGGGATCCAAAACGTCAAAAAAAGGAGAGAAAGTGTTTTGAAAAAAACAAAAAATAAATCTCAAGAAAATTTCTAATTTTGGCCTTCTGTGCGTATTTCTGCCGTATTCGATTGTTCTTCGAGTTGCGTTGCTGGTATTGCCACTGAAAGCGAGGCATTTGAGAAAGCTTTACCAGTTCTGCCTGCAAAAATCTCGTGTTGCCCATCTTCAGAAGACTTGAATCTATTTAGTTATCTTTGCCGACGATAACGAAATAAACGTTGCGAATTCTTGAGCTTTATTTATGCATGAATTGTCGAGATTTACCATTATCGGCGAAAAAAAATTGCGGTAAATTAACTCAGATATTTGATCGACGTATTTCACCTCCAGAAGTGTTTAACGGTTGACAAAATTATTTAAGTTGTCAGCGAAGTCAGTTTAGTCTCAAAAAATAATGTTGACATTAAATTCGTAAAATGCAAATGAAGAATATTAAGTGAAGTTGAAATTCTGTACTATTCGTTCTTTAAATTTATTTAACGTCCCCAATAATGCTTCGAATATCTGAAATCTGTCAGAAGGTGTGACATTTGGATTTAAATGCTGCGCATGTGTAGCGATGGGATCCAAAACGTCAAAAAAATGAGAGAAAGTGTTTTGAAAAAAACAAAAAAATAAATTTCAAGAAAATTTCTAATCTTGGCCTTTTGTGCGTATTTCTGCCGTATTCGCTTGTTCTTTGAGTTGCGTTGCTGGTGTTGCCACTAAAAGCGAGGCATTTGAGAAAGCTTTACCAGTTCTGCCTGCAAAAATCTCGTGTTGCCCATCTTCAGAAGACTCGAATCTATTTATTAATCTTTGCTGGCGATAACGAAATAAACGTTGCGAATTCTTGCGCTTTATTTATGCTTGAATTGTCGAGATTTACCATTATCGGCGAAAAAAAATTGAGGTAAATTTACTCAGATATTTGATCGACGTATTTCACCTCCAAAAGTATTTAACGGTTGGCAAAATTATTTAAGTTGTCAGCGAAGTCAGTTTAGTCTCGAAAACTAATGTTGACATTAAATTCGTAAAATGCAAATGAAGAATATTAAGTGAAGTTGAAATTCTGCACTATTTGTTCTTTAAATTTATTTAACGTCCAATAATGCTTCGAATATCTGAAATTTGTCAGAAGGTGTCAAATTTGGATTTAAATGCTGCGCATGTGTAGCGATGGGATCCAAAACGTCAAAGCAATGAGAGAAAGTGTTTTGAAAAAAACAAAAAAATTAATTTCAAGAAAATTTCTAATCTTGGCCTTTTGTGCGTATTTCTGCCGTATTCGCTTGTTCTTTGAGTTGCGTTGCTGGTGTTGCCACTAAAAGCGAGGCATTTGAGAAAGCTTTACCAGTTCTGCCTGCAAAAATCTCGTGTTGACCATCTTCAGAAGACTCGAATCTATTTATTAATCTTTGCTGGCGATAACGAAATAAACGTTGCGAATTCTTGCGCTTTATTTATGCTTGAATTGTCGATATTTACCATTATCGGCGAAAAAAATTGCGGTAAATTAACTCAGATATTTGATCGACGTATTTCACCTCCAGAAGTGTTTAACGGTTGGCAAAATTATTTAAATTGTTAGCGAAGTCAGATTAGTACTCAAAAACTAATGTTGACATTTGAATTCGTAAAATGCAAATGAAGAATATTAAGTGAAGTTGAAATTCTGTGCTATTCGTTCTTTAAATTTATTTAACGTCTCCAATAATGCTTCGAATAACTGAAATCAGTCAGAAGCTGTCAAATTGGGATTGAAATGTTTCGCATGTGTAGCGAATGGGATTCAAAACGTCAAAAAAGGAGAGAAAGAATTTTGAAAAAATTAAAAAATTAAATCTCACGAAAATTTCTAATTTTGTCCTTTTGTGCGTATTTCTGTCGCATTCGATTGTTCTTTGAGTTGCGTTGCTGGTGTTGCCACTAAACGCGAGGTATTTGAGAAAGTTTTACCAGTCCTGACTACAAAAATTTAGTGTTGCCCATCTCCAGAAGACTCGAATCCATTTATTTATCTTTGCCGGCGATAACGAAATAAACGTTGCGAATTCTTGCGCTTTATTTATGCTTGAATTGTCGAGATTTACCATTATGGGCGAAAAAAATTGCGGTAAATTAACCCAGATATTTGACCGACGTATTTCGTCCTCCAAAACTCATTCCTAAATTTGTTGACGGCTCTCAAAAATTTAGTAACAATTTTCGAAGTTCTGTCCTAGTTGACGTGATTTATCTTTGATGTTTCTGGTTTACAACTCTTATAAATTAAATATTTTTAAGAGCTCCGCGATTTATGGCGTGTTTCGTTTTATCTTTTAATAGCTGGTTTAGTCCATGATTAATATTGAGCCGTTCCTAAACGTGTTTAAACGGCCGTTTCGATATGGAAATCGAAAACGTTTCCAATAGTCGAAAACTGTCCCATGTGACGATAATGGCCGTTATCTCGCATTTGAAACCGGGAAAGCTTCGACGACGTCTCGTTTCTTTTTCCGAAATAACCCGCTCTGGCATCTAACTTATAATTTGAATCCGTTTAAGCGGCAATGAATCAATCACAGTCGACCTTATCTTCCTAAATACCCACGTAAACAAACATGTGTAAGCTACAACTCGACACCTTATTTTCAGATGAGTTAAAATAAATCCAGCGGCTATCGAAAAACAGCGCACTATCTCAACGAGCGTTGTCAGTGACAAAGTGGCGAACTGAAATAAAGCCGAGCAGCTGCCGGGAGGAGAGGACGTCGTCGCAAGCTCGTGTTGTCTGTCAACCCTCCCGAGTATGAAAAGTATCCGCGAGGAGGACGTGAAACGACCGTTACTTACACATATCTTCTCAAATTTACATGTGTACGACAACGAGTCGGGCTTCGCAAAGACACGGAAATCACCTCGTATCGTCATGTTATTCAGATCGGTCTGTTCTCGATGATGCTCGCTAATTGTTTATCGTGTTTTTGTTGTCCCACACGCCAATTCTCGACCAGATCCACCCAAAATTCAGCAATACTATTCAAATGACCGTTTTCAGCTGAAGCACCAAGAACGAAAGTTGATTTGACTTGGCCGGAAAAGGGTGCTAAACTGCTAGATTGGGCCAAAATTCAGCTATACTCTTCCGATGGTCATCTTCAACTAAAGTACCAAGAGAAAAAGTCAATCAACTGACCGCAGAAGGGTGCTAGACTATTAGTCAGGCCAAAATTTAGCAATACTATTCAGATGATCACTATTAGCTGAAGCATCTGATAAAGACAAGGTGACATGGCCGTAAGAGGGTGCTAAACTGCTGGGTCGAGCTAAAATTTAGCAATGATCTTCAGATGGGTCATCATCAAATGAAACACCAAGAACAAAAGTCAATCTGCCATGGCCGCAAAAGGGTGCTAAACTATGAGATCGAACTAATATTCAGATATACTCTTCCGATGGTCACCTACAACTGAAGCACTAAGAGGAAAGTAAATCTGACCTAGCCGCAGAAGGGTGCTAGACTGTTTGATCGGGCCAATATTCAGCAATACCGTTCAAATGGTCGCCTTTAGCTGAGATCCCTGAAGAAGTCAACGTGACATGGTCGCAAGAAGGTGCTAAACGGCTAGATCGAGCAAAAATTCAGCAATGCTCTTCAAATGGGTCATTTTGAGCTGAAGTACTAAAAGCAAGAGTCAATCTGACATGGTCACAGAACGGTACTGAACTCTTATGTTGAGCCAAAATTTCGCAGATAACCACCATCAGCTGAAGTATCTGAAAAAGTTAATGTGACATGGCCCTAAAAGGGTGCTAAACTGCTAGATCGAGCCAAAATTCAGCTATACTCTTCCGATGGTCACCTTCAACTAAAGTACCAAGAGCAAAAGTCAATCTAAACTGGCTGCAGAAGGGTGCTAGACTATAAGATCAGGCAAAAATTTAGCAATACTATTCAGATGATCACTATTAGCTGAAGCATCTAATAAAGACAAGGTGCTAAACTGCTGGGTCGAGCTAAAATTTAGCAATGCTTTTGAGTTGGGTCGTTTTCAACTGAAACACAAGAGCAAAAGTCAATCTGACATGGCCGCAAAAGGGTGCTAAACTATTAGATCGGACCAAAATTCAGCGATACTCTTCCGATGGTCACCTTTAACTGAAGCACCAAGAGGAAAAGTAAATTTGACCTGGCCGCAGAAGGGTGCTGGATTGTTCGATCGGACCAAAATTTAGCAATATTGTTCAGATGATCACTATTAGCTGAAGCACCAGCTAAAGTCAACGTAACATGGCCATAAGAGGGTGCTAAACTGCTTGGCGAGCCAAAATTTAGCAATGTTCTTCTAATATGTCAACTTTATTTGAAGTACCAAGAGCAAATATCAATCTGACGTAGCATCAGAAGGGTGCTAAATTGTTTAGCAATACTATTCAGATGACTACCATCAGCTGAAGCATCTGAAAAAGTTAATATGACATTGCTCCAAAAGGGTGTTGAACTGCTAATTTGAGCCAGAATACTCCTCCGACAGTCACCTTCAACTGAAGGACGAAGAACAAAAGTCAATTCTTTGTGGCTGTAGAGGGGTGCTAGACTGTTAAATCGAGTCAAAATTCAGTAATACTTTAGATGGTCACCATTTGCTGAAGCACTTGAAAAAGTGAAATAGTCAACTTAGCATGGCTTAACTGATAGACCTAGCCAAAATTTAGCAATGCTCTTTAGATGGTCATCTTTAGCTGAAGCACAAAGAGCAAAAGTCAGTCTGACATGGTTGCAGAAGGGTGGTAAACTGTTAAATTGGGCCAATATTCAGCGATACTATTCAGATGTTCACAATCAGCTGCAGCATCTGAAAAAGTTAATGTGACATTGCCTCAAAAGGTTGCTAAACTGCTAGTTTGAGCCAGAATACTCTTCCGACAGTCACCTTTAACTAAAGGACCAAGAGCAAAAGTCAATCTTATGTGGCTGCAAAACTGTTAAATCGAGCCAAAATTCATTAATACTTTAAATGGTCACCATTAGCTAATGGTGACCATTTAAAGTGCTTCAGCTGAAGCACCTGAAAAACTGAAAAAGTTAACGTAGCATGGCCGCAAAAGGGTGCTTAACTGCTAAATCGAGCCAAAATTTAGCAATACTCTTCAGATGGTTGTCTTTAGCTGAAGCACCAAGGGCAAAAGTCAATTTGACATGGTTGTAAAAGGGTGCTAAACTGTTAGATTGAGCCAAAATTCAGCAATACTATTCAGATGTTCACAATCAACTGAGGCATCTGAAAAAGTCAATGTGACATGTCTGCAATGGCATGCTAAACTGCTAAATCGAGCTAAACTTCAGTAATTCTCTTCAGATGGTCAGTTTCAGCTAAAGCACCAAGAGTTAAATTCAATCTGAAATGGCCGCAAAAGAGTGCTAAACTGGTAGATTGAGCCAAGATTCGGCAATACTATTCAGATGTTCACAATCAACTGAAGCATCTGAAAAATTCAACGTGACATAGACGCAAGATCATGCTAAACTACTAGATTGAGCTAAACTTCAGTAATTCTCTTCAGATGGTCATTTTCAGCAGAAGCACCAAGAGTTAAACTCAGTCTGACATGGCCGCAAAAGAGTGCTAAACTGGTAGATGGAGCCAAAATTTGCTAATACTATTCAGAAGATCACCATCAGCTGAAGCATCTGTAACAGCGCGACAAGGCCGCGAAAGAGTGCTAAACTTACTATTAATCTTATATAACTTTTGGCCAGTTAGATTCCGTTTGACCTCCGAAAGAGTTCTCTGGGATCTGGTGCGGGTGTTCAGGTTAAACAAATTGCCCATGCATTATGTCATGCAATCTGGAGCGGTAAACGTTTATTATCGGCTCATTGATTGCCAATAATGGTTCGATTTGCGTTGATTACAAGGCAGAGCGGCGGAAGCTGCGGTCGGCTGTTCCCCGTGTACCGTAATGAACGCGAGAATACCTCGATAGCCGTAGAAGATGATGAGAACGCCGGTTGGCACGATCGCGGTTTTTCAGGATCCACCACGTCGCCGCTTGGCGGTTTTGCGATCGTCGTGCGAATTAATTTCAGTCCGGGACGCCAAAACCATACCCGACAGTTAAAAGGGGTAATCGGAGTGCTCTCCGTTGTGTAACGCGAGGTAATTATACCCACATGTTGGATTAGACCAAGATTGACCGGTAATGTTTCAATTACAACAAACTGGAAACGTCATCAATAGGGGTGTTTAATGGGTGCACTTTATTATTAGGTATAACGCAATCTTGAGTTTCCTTATTTGTTTTTAGCAGAAAACGAGGATTCGTTAATAACGCCAGTCTTAAGGTTATCGAGTATCTCCTCTCAATTCCGACTTTCTAGATGAGCTTCTTGTCCATTAATTAATAGTTCCATTGTGTTGCTTGCAAATGTTTTTGTTTTAATTGCCCAAGTTCTCCGCCTTTCCATTCGAATTGGTCCGTGATTCATGGGACCTCGTTTGTACCAATTAATAATTTGCGCCTTCTTTTGTTTCAGGATCCATTTACGGTACGTTGCCGAAGAGGTGTTGTCGCATCAAAACACTATCAATCATCGAAGGCTTGATTCAAGTTTTGCGTGTCCGTCGGTTTGTATTTCCTCCCGGTCTGTTCGCCGGCATCCTCATAATTTCTAACAACGCGACCAGTTCATTGGACACAAATGTAAAACAGTGCGATATGCCACCATCGAAACGACTTATAATTATCACTAGTGACATTTATTTCTGGTTGATTATCTCGGGTTTTTATACGTACGGAACGAAATCCGAGAGCCATTAGACGTGATAATTTATAGGCGCCTCTTTAAAATATTTTCCTGCATAAATCTAATTCTACATAAAATTTCGGTAACTAAAAAGATAAACAAGCTAATTAAAACACCTCCATCTCGACGTAAAGATCGCTGGTAATTACGCGTTTTAAATTGCGGGCTTTGTTAATTTCTCTTATTATAAGCTGCCAGCGTGCTTTGTTCGCGAAAGATGTCGGCATCATTAACGATTTAGCATCGAACTGTTGTAATTGAGGAATAGCCGCGTCAACAGCTACCAAATTTTCGAAAATCTTCGTGTTTAACGCAGGTACGTTTTCAGACACCGCGCAGCCAGATGTCACAACTGGCCTGTTATCCTTTTAATTATTTCCGAATCCGGAGGTGTAATTAAAGCGTCATTTCTTTCTTCAACAGATGACTTGTCATCTTGCTTCGTGACCGTTTTCCAAACGGGAAACTCTGCATGTTGATTTAATGGTTTTAATTGCCGCTATTTGATTTGCTAATCGTGAAGTGTTTAGCTATGCACCAACGCTTTCGCATTGTTGCGGTAAAATGGCCGCAATTGCTGTTGAAAGAGTTCTTGTGTTCGGGTATTTGCGTAAACAATAACGAATAAATTTGTCTTAAACGCCAGTTAGCGCTGTCAAGATTGATCTCTATATATCCGTGATTTTCGGCAATTTTTTTACTCCGTCATCGTCTCGTTAACACCTTTCAATTTATAAATAGTCGGGACCGAACATACCTGACAGCCGGTCTTCCAGATGTCGTTTTTACTAATGACACCCCGTTTATCCGTAATTTAATAAAAATTTGGAGATGGGACCGGACGATAGTTGGGTTGCAGTTTTTGTTTGTTTTCGAAAACTGTTGAAATGTCGACTTATGAACGGTTACGTGGTTGCGTGACCGGAGGACAAGCTGTGAATTCATGGTTGGTGATCGTCAAGATGTCTCAGCTCAGCTAACGACAGTTTTCACATTGCCACGTTTCAGTTGAGGAATGGTCATATTTGATACGGGAGAAATTGACTATTTGCAATTATGTCAGCGCGTCTCCGTTCGACCAACAATAATTTCTCAATAAAACTAACGATCTGTAAAGAGTCGTGCAGAATTCGCGAGGGCGCTGCCAAAAATCGCACCAGTTCGAAAAGGTCATCGGAAAATTGTTACAAAAATTTACAGTAAATCTTTCAAAGAAGAAATTTGGTCCTAAATGTCTTCTCAACGTGTCGTTAGCTTGCACACATTAATCAATTAATTAATTAGAGAGCTACTGAGTGACCAGAGATTTTTTTTTCTCATTTAGTCTGTAAACAAGTATCAAAATTTAACAAACTTGAGATATGTACCGTGCCGGACCCAGTGGCGTATTATAGCAAAAGCCTAAGAAATCTAGGGTTTGGGCTCAAAGCTTTAAACTGGATTGTGTTTCTACTTGCTTTGTCATTCAAAAAATAAATTCTTAACTATTGATTTTTTTAAACCAAACAGGCCAAATTTCCTTGCGTTTTTCTCGCAAAATTAACTTAATACGACACTTATAATCGTGACCAGCGACACGAATTACTAAATACTATTTTTGTTTCTTCATAATGGCCATGGTACTTGTGAAAATTTTAATATCTTGAATATGTGCCTAACTTTGTTATTGCTAATTTTAAAAAAAATAATTTATGGTCCCATTTTATAATATTCGAATCACGCAGCCGTTAGTATAAAATTTGGGCTCCTAATTTCACTTTGACCAACAATAGAAAATAGAGCTTCTTATCTACCATCACATGACTTCCACTTTATTCTTACTAGAAAGTTCTTTGCAAGTCGAGTGCGAGGATGTCCTTTCATATGAAATAGCTCAAATTTTCTAGAAGTTATAGAGATTCAAACTTTGAAAATTTAAATTTTTTAAAAACTTTTGTAAAGCACTCGAAATTCATCGCTTAAATGGGGAAACCGAGTACAAAAACGTGTTCAGCGACAAAAATTACATTGGGGAAAGACATTTTCTTTGGGTGGCAATTATTTTCGGGTTTTTGAGCATTTTCACGCACTACTATGTGCCTTGCTTTTTGGTCGAAAATTTTCAAGCGACTTTTTATGGTCTCATTTCATGACAGACAGCTCCCTCAACGAAACCATATGGGTAGTTTTTAATTTGGACTCTTAATTTTCAGAGCTATGACAATTTGTATTTTTTGAGCAAAATTTTGGATAATATTGAAGAATTGAGATTTTTTATTTGCGGCGGTAGAAAATCCGTTTTAGCCTTGTTGGAAAGCCCTTTAAAGGCGCATTAAGAGGATGTTTTCATATTTGACATATCTCAAAAGCGCTGGTAGTTATCGAGGTGCAAACTTTGCAAAAATTTGTAATTTTGTGTTCTTTTGTGAAATGTTGAAAGTCCATCACTCAAGTGGACGAACCAGGTCCGGAAATGAGATAAGGGTGACACTTTACGTCAGAAAATTATTTCTATACTTCAAGAATGGTTGATGTCGATTTTAGCATTCTGGAAAATTTTTATCGGTTTGAATTTTACTCCAACTTTGGTAAAAAATTGTGCTTTTTTATTTACCATTCTTTGAAGTTAATTTTACGCTTTCTGCAAAGCTCTTCGAATTTCCAATGCAGAGATGTTTTTGTATTTGCAGTAGCTTAAAAATTCTGGAAGTTATAGAGGTGCAAACATTGTGAAAATTTGAGTTCTTGTCAATTTTTGTAAAGCACTCGAAATTCATCTCTTAAATGGGGAAACCGAGTACGAAAACGTGTTAAGTGACAAAAATTACGTAGGGAAAAGACAATTTCTTTGGGCGGGAATGATTTTGGGTTTTTTGAGCATTTTCATGCACTACTAATTGCCTTGTTTTTGGCCGAAAACTTTTTATGGTCTCATTTGATAATAGACAGCTCGCTGAACGAAACGCTATAGTTGATTTTTAATTTGAACTTTTAATTTTTAAATCTATGACAATTTGAATTTTTTGAGCAAAATTATGGTCAAAATTGAAATTTTGAGATTCTTTATTTACGGTGGTAGAAAATCTGTTTTAGACTTAATGCAAAGCTTTTTAAAGGCCGATTAAGGGGATGTTTTCATATTTGAGATGGCTCAAAAACTCTGGTAGTTATCGCGGTGTAAATTTTGTAAAAAATTGTAATTTTGCTGCTGTTTTGTGAAATGTTTAAAGTCTATCACTCAAGTGGCCGAACCAGGTACGGAAATGAGATAAGGATGCCACGCTATGTCAGAAAATTTTATTTCTAAAGACTAAGAATGGTTAGTGTCAATTTTAGCATTTTTTAAAAAATTTATCGATTGAGGTAGAAATTTTTTTTTGAAAATTTTGTAAATTTTCGATGCCGTTTTATGGCTTCATTTTATACTGCTAAGCTCGCTTGATGCAACGCTGTCGCTAGTTTGTAAGTTGAACTCATACTTTTCAAGTTATGGCCGCTTGAAGTTCACTCCAACTTTGGTGAAAAATCATGCTTTTTTATTTACCACCCTACGGAATTCATTTTAGGCTTATCTGAAAGCCCTTTGAATTTCCATTGAGAGGATGGCCTTGTATCTGCAATAGCTCAAGAACTTTAGAAATTATGAAGGTGTAAACTTTGTGAAAATTTGAATTTTTATCAACTTCTGTGAAGCACTGGAAATTCATCACTTAAATAGGAGAACCGAGTTCAAAAACGTGTTCAGCGACCAAAACTACGTCGAGTAAAGACAATTTCTCTGGGTGGGAATAATTTTTGGATTTTTTGAGCATTTTCATGCACTAGCATGTGACTTGATTTTGGTGAAAAATTTTCAAAATTTTTAAGCATATTTCTATAGTCTCATTTGATAATAGACACCTTGCTGAACGAAACGCGATCGCTAATTTTTAACTTGCACTCTTAAATTTCAAAACTATGATAATTTGAATCTTTTGAGCAAAATTTTGGTCAAAATTGAAAAATCGAAATATTTTACTTTTCGTCGTAGAAAATCCGTTTTAGGCTTGTTGGAGAGCCCTCTAAAGGCCGATTCAGGGGATGTTTTCATATCCAAGATGCCTCAAAAACTCTGGTAGTAATCGAGGTGTAAATTTTGTCAATATTTGTAATTTTGGTGTTCTTTTGTGAAATGTTAAAAATCTATCAACTATATGAAAGAACTAGGTACAGAAATGGGATAAGTTTGACACTCTACGTCAAAAAATATGATTTATAAAGACTAAGTATTGTTAGTGTAGATTTTAGCAATTTTTAAGATTTTCATTTTGAAGTTCAGTGCAACTTTGGGGGAAAATCGTGCTTTTTTATTTACCACCCCACGGTGTTTATTTTAGGCTTATCCGAAAGCCCTTTGAATTTCCATTGAGGGGATGTTCTTGTATTTGCTGTAGCTCAAGAACTTTAGAAGTTATTGAGGTTCAAACTTTGTGAAAATTTGAATTTTTATCAACTTTTGTGAAGCACTCGAAATTCATCCCTTAAATGAGGAAACTCAGTCCAAAAGTGCGTTGAGCGACAAGCTTTGCATACGAAAATTTTTTGCCCAATTTTTTTTGGACTTCAGGCGCGAGTTTGGCAATATACGCCACTCAATAATAAGTTATGGACCCTCATTTTTTGAAACTCTCCTTAGACACTCTGCAGACCTGTTTAGAATTTTTTGTTTTAGACTAAAAATGCGTTCCAGCCAGAAACTCCCTTCTTGGTTTAACCAGACGAAATTTCCTTCCTAAACTTTTCTTCACCGAATAGCTTTGTGGCGGGGTTGCAAGAATTTCGACTTCTTTGTTTTGGAAATTTGAAAATGCAGAACCGATAGTAGATATTTAAATAAGCTTTTGTTGGTATTCTCTTGGTGGGCCTCATTGGGCTAAGACCTGTGACACGGTTGACCAACATAGCCGTTAATTTTGATCGAGTTGACGGGAAAATTGCGTAAGTGTCCCGTTTTTGACTCGATCTCTCGCATGTAAACCTTGAAAGTTTTATGGATGATTTCGACCTCATCGTTTCGACACTACCTGTCAATTAATCTAAGTGTGTTTTTTTCCATGACACCTCTCGTGACGGATGAATTCTCTTGGCAACCTGACAGGCCGTAAGTATGATATCTTTATTAGTGATAAATAGCCGTAATAATTTTCGCCATCAAACAGTACCAGTAACCAACTGTGCGCCTTTCGAATTCGCACATCTCCTAACTTGAATAATTAACGAAAATTGGCGGCCCCACGCTGTTTCGTTTCAAACTAAATCATTATATCGTCAGTTTCCATCATTGAAAAAACGACAGTTCCGAAGAACCGCAAAGCAACAATAAAAGTTGTTTTTTAAGGTCGTTGCGGCAGCAACGTAAAAATGTCGTCCTCACCGAACGAAATGAAACATTTAAATATATCATTTTAGTTCTTTATCGCGCATTCTTGGTCTCGAGACAACGTCATGACAAGAACGATACGAGAAACATATTATGGCTTGTACAGAAATTATTACAAAGGCGCCAAACACCGGAGTCCGCATTAGCGTTTCGAAAATTTAATTCGACGTTTCGAAAGTGAAGTTTTTTGATTCCACGATAACCGGTAGTTGTGGCTAAAAAGAGACGGAAATCTGTGAAGTTTGTCTTGGGGCCGGATCGGAATTGTCATCATGTGGAGATCTGATAAGGAGAAGCTTTTAGGGGAGCTGGGGGCCCGGTGGGGGGCAAACACGCCACGGGGTGCCCTAAAACAAACAGCGTGTCCCCTGCGTTACGAGGCTCGGTAAAGGATTTCCTACTGGGTCTTCACTTGGCTGCATGGCGGTTTTGTTTTTTAGGTCGGTCGTTTTGTTAGTACGTCATACTGGCGCGATTTTTTTTCTTTCGTCGACGACAATAAGCAAATTTGGTTGAGCGACTCCGATACTATCCCGAATAGATCGCTACAAGCTACACGATTTCACTCACGTCATTTGTGCCCACACCTTAACGTCATATACAGAGTGCTCAATCAACTGCTCAACTGATTCGGCGCCTCGTGCTCCAGATCTGGACCCCGGAAAAGTGGCAGATACCGATCGCAATTCGGTTAATTTGGAACGAATTGTTTATGTCAAAATTTCATCGAAAATTCTGTCAGTTCCCAAAATTTCGGTTGATATTACAGGATGGTTCTTACGGAGGGCCCCCTTTAAAAAAATTTACTGCATAATTTTGTTTCCTATTAGATTTTACTAATTTAATTACTGCAGCCTGATGCCCAACACTGCTGTGAAAATTTTAATTTTTTTCTGTTTATAAGAAAAAATTTTTTTTTCAAGAATGTTGCAATATCGAGACAAAGTCATACTAAAATTCAATGGCTGTTCCAAAAATAAAACTACAGGGTGTTCCATTTAAAATTTGAAAGTTGCGATCAACTGTAATAGCAGAAGTTCCGCCATTTCTAACTTAATGTTCTTAGGTTTTTTGTGGAGAACTTGATTGACTTTTTGAAAAAAGATGTTGCCGCTGGGCCCTCGCTGGAAACTCTTCGTCGGATGAGGTTTTTCGCTTGTCGGCCCCGCTCGATAGCTGGGTGTTATAATGACGGTTGGATTCTGGCCCGCGTCCAGCTCGGAGGGTGCCCGAAGGCCGCTACCGTGGAGTCTCGTGGTGGACGGGTGCTCCACGTCATTTGCATAATGATGATGATAACATATTAACGGACTCAGCTGCGCGGCCGACGGCAATTAGTATCGCGCGTTCTCGTCAGATCTTCAGATAGGCCCGATGCCGGTGACCGGCTTTTGGTGCTGCGACTTGGCCGTTTTGTTCAATTAGTGGAGCACATATGAATCGCGACCGAGAAGCCTTCAGTGCTGTCACCTCGACTCACCTGGGTCTGTCTTGGCCGGCACCACCGGCCATCGTAATCACCTGCCCGTATGCACGACAACTCTTCGTCTGAACATCAACGTCGCCACCGCCCAATTCGATGAAGATACTGACACATATCCAGCGGGTTTCCCTCCAAATCGTCCTCCTCCACTTAAATTTTCTCAAGAATCGACTCGATTAAATCTCGATTGGGGATCTACCATCTACCATACGAAACAAGAAAATCGCTATAGACGAAGGAAGAGAAAAATTTCAAAAATCTACGTACGAGACGAATTTTTTTGATTCGCAGTGGTGTCATCTATGAGTGCCGATTTCAACAATTCTTTGGATTAAGTTTAAGAGGACCCAATCAACCGGTTTTTGATTAGTTTTTAAGACTGGTACTGTTTCGAAAATTATTGCGGTGCAATTTGATTTCAAAATAACAATTGAGGTTAATTCTATTTTTCCTTTTTCATGTTTGTCTCCATCCACTCTTTGATTACCATCAAAACAGTATGTAAGTATCTCGGAATTTTACTTAGATAATAAGGGTAGTTTTAGTAGATTAGCCCAAGAGTAATGGAATGCTTTTAGGCGACCCTTAGATAGAAAAAGAGATTCCAAAAAACTGACTTGAGTAGTCAACGAAACCGTCGCTTCTCGCAATAAATTTAATTTATCTAAACATTGAACTGTCGCATGTTGATCATCGATTTCATTTGGTTTAACATGAACGGACCTCTACAATGACGCAATTACGGCCTGAGGAGTAATCTGGTTTTTTAATGCCAGGAAATCGAACGACCGCTATTTTTTGGTGCCACCTAAGAGGTACCTAATTGCTCTAGTTAGCCTAAGTGACCAAGTCCAGTTGAGAAGTTGAATGGCCATTGTTGCCAAATTCAATTATTTATTTGTCAAAGTTTCGCTAATTTTATTCTAAGAAAAGCCACGTCTGACATTGCAAATGGTACCAAGCAACACTGCAATTAATATTGTCACCGCTACCTAGCTATTCGAAATTAACATTTAGGTTTAAAAATAATTTTGAGTAATTAAGGGTATTTGTCAACGCGCTGCGTTGTAAGTTTCAAATTTTTCGAAATTTCCGAAAACGTTTTTCAATTAATTTTTGAAGCTGCAAAAGCAACACGTCAATTTATCACAAATAAATAGCCATCGTCTTTATCTTTTTCACATCGCAACAATTAATCATTTTCTGGCGGAAGTCTTAAATTATTTTCTGCCGTCAAGTCCGAAGATTTTTTCGAATTGAATCGACGCGTCGTTACTTCTTGATGCCGGATCGTGGCAAAGTGCGTTTACTTAACAATTTAACAAACGCCCCAATTAACAATTTAAATGAGTCTCTTCTGTTATCGCGTCCGATCGCCCGAACATCCGCTTTTTACGACAAATTCAGGTGTAAATTCCGATATCGATGTCGTCCTGCGGAGGAAGTTGTATTTCTTCTGTTTTTAGTTGTTATACCATTTCGGTTCGCGCAACGAAACCCTATCCGTTTCTTCCCCTTTATCAAGATACAAGACGTATCTGTAGCAATCGTGTACCCCCACATATTTTGGATTCTTGTTTACTTTTAGTGGCTGTCGTGTTCTCGCCACTATCTCGCCCCATATTTAAATTGCCGACATAGTCATGTGACGTGTTTTGGTTTTGCAGACTGTTTTGCATTGGGGCGCCAAACACGGCAACGCAGAAATCATCAAGATTTTCGCCGGAACTTACAAGGTCGACGTGAACGGCCGAACGGTAAGTTTTTTCGTTTTATTTCTTCTGATTTAAGTGTTTTATGTTAACGTTTGTTTCCGGTCACCGTTGGAATGGCAGAACGGGGTAAGTTTGTTAATTTTTTGGGGTTTAAAATATTGTTCCTGGTGGTTGGTGATAGCCAAAGGCGATTGTTGGCTTGGTTTTTTATTCTGGTCGTGTTCGAAGCAAGTCCGGTAGCATCTTGGTCCATCATCGGCATAAAGGGTTGTCATTGTGCCGCCGACTAGTGGCGACGCATGCCGGGCATTCCTTATGCGAGCAATGTGACATCTTAGATTAGCTTTAATACAACAGATAACGGCTTGTTTATGACGTTTACATTTGTATCAGCCGACTTAATAACGCCGGAACCCCTACGGAGCACCAATCTGGCTCCAACAGTCTTAGTAGACTTCGAAGAAATTCGGACACTCTTGAAAACAATTGTTCGGTTGCGTTACTGAAAAAATTAGAACAAAATTTGGGAGTGGCACTCAAATTTTCTTGTTTTTTTGCCTTTTACTCTCATTCATTGTTTAAAAAATAAAATTTAAATTCTAGGGCTACACACCTCTTCACCTGGCAGCACAATTCGGACATAAACACATTTTCAAGTTACTAATAGAAGTGTATAGTAAGTATCCTCGCCCATTAATAGACAAATGATATTTTAAATAAGCCCCAAATTTATTTTGTGTTTGAATCCCAATTTTTGAAATTGCCCGGCTTGTCACTTTTTGTAAAATCAAAAAATAATTAATGTAAAGACTAATAAAGCTAAATTTTCAAGTACAACTAAACTGGGGAAATTTTTGGTTAATTTTTAATATTTTTCAAATTTTTCGACACGATTTTTGTTCACTTTGTTGAAAAAAACGCAACTCAACTTCCAATATTTAACACGAAATTGCATACTTTGCGGCCGGGTCTAGCGGCAGTTTAAAGCATAATAACAGCAAATTTGTAAAAATCAAAATTTAAAAAATTGTTCTAATGAAAAATTATTGCAGAAGCCGACGCGAAAGTTCGGGATTACAACGGCCGATTGCCGGATTATTACTTGATAGCCCGAGAAACAAAAGGCAGAAAAGACATCGTTCGTAGTGAGTATAGCGAAGAACCAAAGCATGCCAAGCTTTCCGCACATAAACACAGCAGCTTTCGATTCAAAACTAAATCCGTTCCGCCATCAAACAAACGAGCATGTTCCAGTATTGAAACCCCCGGAAAGGTGCTTTTCGGTTCTTACATAGTAAATGAGTAGTTTGGTTTTTTCGTTGTCTTATTTGTAGATTTTATTTAATTAATTTTGTTGTATTTATTTGGGTTTCTTTTTCCAATGTTAATTTCAATCTAGTCCCCAAACCTTAAAGCTTCATCCATCACCATTATTGCATGAACAAACAATTCAAACAAACTAATAAAGATTTGCGATAACAACCGTTTTTTTATTTGTGATGTTTTACAGAAATCAAAGGTCGTAAAAAACCGTCAGGTAAATATGGTGATGATTTTGATTGTTTTAGTGTTTAATTATTTGTTTTTTGTAGAAAAAGATTTAGGATTTTTGCGAATAGGTTCGCTTAATGTTCGCGTTAAAAAAACGACGGAAGCTTTCAGTAATTTCTTGGGGGTAGGAGGTGGATCAATTAACCCTCTAGATTCTGCTTCTGATAAAGTACACAAAGGTTGGGGATCGGCCGATAATCTCAATCAAGTGAGTTATTATATTTAATGGACGCGTTAATAACAATTTGTAATGAACAGGAAAAAGGTTTCGTGAAAAAGAAATTGAAGAAACTCCAGGATCCCGAGGGAATAATTCACACAGCTCCCGGAACACCCAAACAACCGCTAAGGAATCTCGCTAAATTACACTCAAACGATTCCGATTCGGATTCCGCGGCCGGATTCGACTCGCAATGGAAAAATTGAATCGGAGAAGAAGCATTGAAGACTTCAGTTGTGCCTAGCATAGTTGGTGGATGGTTTTAACTTTGTTATAAAAAAATAACTATTTTTGTACATTTTATTAAAAAAGTTATCTGAAATTCTCTTTTAATTATAACATTTTTAAATTCATCGTTAGCGAGAGGTCAATCCTGTTTGTTATTCAAGAAAGCGCCATCTATTCGTAGAACCGTAAACGTGGCCCTTCGAGTTAACAGCTTTGGTATAGAAGTCTTCAGGAGCTTTCGCTCTACCCTACAAGAGATGTCGCTGTAAGTAGAATATTAACACTTTGCAATTTTCAATCCAACAATCGTTTCACATGAGGGGAGTCAATAAAAAAGGACTAAAGTCTAAATTATCCCTCTTATAACTTGCAACATTAATTCAGCAATTTTTTTCCGATTTGCGATAAAAACTTTTAATTCTCAATAGATAAGTTTGAGTGCTTAATGGGTGGAAATTGGGTGTTCCAGTGCCTTTTTGGCACGGGTCGGGTCGAGTTGAGTTTTCTTGTTAACTATTTTTACCTTGCATGGGCGCGGCTGCTATGGGTAATTTATAATTCTCACTCCCCTTGCAACGTAAATTTAGAACAACCAGGTAAAGTGTTTTCCCCGCAACCCCATGTAGAAACCGGCCTTTCGGTTTCGGTTAGCGAAATGGCGCAATTAAATTTAAAGGTGTTCAATTATTGAGTAACATTTATGGCCGTGATAGAAACCAGAAGCCGAACCAGGTGCCCGGTGCAATGTTAGAACGAATCTTAACCACCACAAATTTCATACTGTTGAAAGGCAGTTGGAACACGTTTGGTCTTAGGGAGGAATAAATATCGACAAGTACACATAATAATTATTGTTATTAGCAGCTGGAATCGATTTTCGTGCAATGTCGGTTAGACGGGGGGGCTATAAAATTTGTAAGCAAAATTGCGGAGGCGGCGAAAGAAAGAATTTCCGTTCGGTGAACACCTTCGTTGGTACAGTAGAGCGTGCGCATCATGTGTGTAACATGTGTTTTTATACCACTTGCCACAGGAGAGGTGTCTTAAATTTATCCATTCAAGCAGCTGCTGGAAGACAAAAAAATGATACCCTGCATAGTAATTGTTGAGTGAAATTCGCCCACTGACTGCCGTCTTTGACGCTGAGGGACTTTTGGCAGATTCGGAAAGAAATTTTTGTTAAATTAAGAACAACACCTACCCAAAGTTTGCAAATAAGTGCTCTAAACTCAAATAGATATTTTCACCTACGGCAGTTTTGTCACGGAACCAAAAAACATTTATAATAAGTTCCTTTGTAATTAATCAATTTCAGTTGGTCTTCTCTTTTCTTTTTTCTTTCCTCTTCATTCCACTGCCCAGTTTACAATTGATAGGAGTGGAATATTTTACAACCATTTTCACTCTTTGCTTGCTTTATTTTCTGATTTTTCCCTCAATTATAATTCCTTTTTTATGTTGAGCCAACTTGTAGAGTATCCAAAGTGTTACCTGTTCCTGGGTGTGCCCGATAAACTTCCGGTGTCATCGAGTGGGTTCCTTGCCCTTAAAGAGTTAATTTTAATAAAATTATCCAGATGTTTTTAATGAGCATCCGTTTCCGCATATGAAATAGTTGCCGAAAATCGTCCCTGAAAGTATCTGAGGTACCTAAATTCCAAAAATAAATAGCGCTAAAAAAAACAAACTTCGTCCACTGTTAATCGGTTGAGGTGCTAAAGAGGATTGACCGCACGTGGTTAAAGTCTGTTTTCTTTGGGTTTTTTTCTACGTAAACGTGCCGCGGCCACGTGTCGAAATGCAGGAAGAGGGATTCACAAGTTCCCCTTTCCGTAACATCCTTTCTCCTCCTACGCTGCAACCATTATGTTGGAAAAGAGGAAGTGTAACAGCTTTGTATATTGATGTTTTCTTCTGGAAGCGATTTGTCGAAAAACATACAAAATTTCAGGTCAAATCTCGATTCTACAACAAACAGTAGACAAAACTACTTGTTAAAAAAATTCGTCATTTCCTATTGATAAAAATAAGATCAAAGAGGTGACAGTGGAACCGCAAAGAGAAAAATGTAATTTTTTAAGAACAATTTCGAGTGATAACAGCAATTAATCAAAAACAGTGGGTCTTTAGAGTAGGTAGCTATTTATTTTTGTAGTAAACATAAAACATAAATAAAAACTCAGATACCCACTTATAAGCGGGTGATAATAGTTGGAAGATGATTATCGCCTTGGCTAGAAACCCATAAAACATCTGTAAATTGCTGTAAAAAAACGCCGAAAGGAGCTCACTGGGGCGCACCAATTAGTCGGAACTCTTTGGTGATTTGTTTTACACAATTTC
Organism: Pyrochroa serraticornis; assembly: GCA_905333025.2. NCBI lineage: Eukaryota > Metazoa > Arthropoda > Insecta > Coleoptera > Pyrochroidae > Pyrochroa > Pyrochroa serraticornis. Next base: position 33,093,580 of record HG995154.1, on the reverse strand, counting down.
GGAATTTCGCAACGTTATCAATCTAGCAAGTAGCTGCCGCTTTTGATGGTCGACAATTCAGCCTAATTGCCTCCTATCTTATCTCCATACCTGGAAAAACTTCGCAGCGAGCAAGCGAAGACAAAACATGCAAATATTTGCAACCCTTTTCCTTACAACTGTTGCACCGATGCGGGATAAATTGCGTTGAGACACATACAAAAATTTTTGCAAATATTTTGTTTTTACCCATCCAGGGATGGTAAATATTGATGGTGGATAAATTGCGCGTAGACGAAAACAAAAACTTTTTCCTGCAACTTTTTTATTTTTACTCAACCACGCAAACGTGGGTGGTGAATGAAATTGCATCCACACGCAAATATTCGCGTCTACCCTTTTCCTTTTCACCCATTCTGGGATGGTAAACCTAAATGGTGGTTGAAATTGGATCTCAGTTGAGCGAGCAATTTTTTGGTTATTGTGTAGCGTCAACTTGTGTGGTGGTGTTTCTGCAGGCTGCAGGATCGCGAGTCGTCTAATTGGCAGGAAAGCTGCGACGCGGCTTTGGCGTTTTATTTCATAAATGTTTAGAGTTAAAGTAGTACTTCACCTGCTCTTGCACACATCGGAAAGCGTGAAAAAAGCCGATACTGACTCTTGCGACATTTTTACGACCGCAATGATATTTACTCTCTTTAGACTTTTAATATTTATGTTGTTCATTTCGCGTGCGGTTTTACGCCACGCGTCAATCCACTAAATCCAAACACGTGTACGCATTCGCAGACACAACATGGCCAACGGCGGCCGCAAATAGCGAACATCAACCCCTCGAACGCCCCCCTCGATTTTACTTAACTTCAAAGAAATCGATAAGTACTTAGGCGGGTTTCCTCTAAGTAGCCCCAAAAAAGTTTTGATGTATACGCAGGTTTGACACCAAGATTGAAACCTCCAGGTGAAGGCTTAACTTGGATAGGTGTCAAAACGGTTTCAGACCTGAAAACTTGATTGCCCAAAGAGTTACGAAGTTTTTCAAGAATTAGAATTTTATTCAAGTGGAAATGAAGATTTAGGTTAAGAAATTTTGGAAAAACGTTGGCACATGCAGAAAGTATTTAGAAAATGAAAAACCTGTGAAGTGACAATATTGAGATATTGAAGAAGGCAATGGAGACGTTGAAAGTAAAGTAGAGGCAATTAAGAAATTGGAATGGCTTTGAAGAGTTTCAACTGTGGAAATTAAAACTTTTTTAGAGCTTTGATGCGACGAGCAAAATTAAGAAACATACTTAGGAGGCGCTAGGAATGTTTCTTCAAAATCCAAAAACTGTAGTGAAAGAACTATGGACGTTATAGGCATATTGAGAAAATAATTGAGAGGCTAAGGAACGAAGAAGGACTAATAGGAAATACAAAGTTATATATTTCTAATAAAAAAATCGATTAAAATCGAGGAATTATAGCGAAGTAATTTTTGGAATGGACTGAAAAAAATCTGAAGGAACCACACAAGGTACAAAAGACAACTTAAAGAAAAAGTAGCGAAAATAGAAGGATATAGGTAAGAGTATTAATGAAAAAAAGCAAATAAAGATAAGTAACACAAATTAAGAGCAACAAACACCTGTGCAACGAAGAGTGTACAGTATTGGAGAACATAATACAAATGGAAAAAATTAAAGGACCATGTACGGAAAGTAGAAAGATAAGGAAGACCAAGTGCTTTGAAGACTACTGAAAAACTGTTGGAAAAACGTCGGCATATGCTGGAAGTATTAAGGAAAAGAAAAAAAAACTGTGAAGTGGCAATACTGAGATATTGAAGAAAATAATGGAGACAATGAAAGTAAAGTAGATGCAAGTTAAAAAATCGAAATAGATATGAAGAGATTAAAGAGTTTCAAGTGTGGAAATTAAAACTTTTTTAGAACGTTGAAGTAAAGAGCAAAATTAATAAACATACTTAGGAGGCGCTAGGAATGTTTCTTCAAAATCCAAAAACTGTAGTGAAAGAACTATGGACGTTATAGGCATATTGAGAAAATAATTGAGAAGCTAAGGAACAAAGAAGGGCTAGTACGAAATACAAAGTTATAATTTCTAATCAAAAATCTATAAAAATTGAGGAACTATAAAGAAGTAATTTTAGGAAGGAAGTGGAGAAATCTGAAGGAACTACACAAGGTACAAAAGACAACTTAAAGAAAAAGTAGCGGAAGTAGAAGGATATAGGGAAGAGTATTAATGAAAAAAAGCAAATAAATATAAGTAACACAAATTAAGAGCAACAAACACCTGAACAACGAAGAATGGACAGTATTGGAGAATACAGTATAAATGGAAAAAAATTAAAGGACCATCTAGGAAAAGATAAGGAAGACCAAATACTTTGAAAACTACTGAAAAAGTGTTGGAAAAACGTCGGCACATGTTGTAAGTATTTAGGAAAAGAAAAAAAACTGTGAAGTGGCAATACTAAGATATTGAAGAAAATAATGGAGACAATGAAAGTAAAGTAGATGCAAGTTAAAAAATCAAAATAGCTATAAAGAGATTGAAGAGTTTCAAGTGTGGAAATTAAAACTTTTTTAGAACTTTGAAGCAAAGAGCAAAATTAAGAAACATACTTAGAAGGCGCTAGGAATGTTTCTTTAAAATCAAGAAAACTATAATGAGAGAACCATGAACGTTATAGAGATATTGAGAAAATAATTGAGAGGCTAAGGAAGAAAGAAGGGCTAGTACGAAATACAAAGTTATAATTTCTAATCAAAAGTCTATAAAAATTGAGGAACTATAAAGAAGTAATTTTAGGAAGGAAGTAGAGAAATCTGAAGGAACCACACAAGGTACAAAAGACAACTTAAAGAAAAAGTTGCAAAATTAGAAGGATATAGGGAAGAGAATTAATTGAGAAAAGCAAATAAACATAAATAACACAAATTAAGAACAACAAACACCGGTGCAACGAATAGTGGACAGTATTGGCAAACATAATACAAATGGAAAAAATTAAAGGACCATCTAGGAAAAATAAAAAAGATAAGGAAGACCAAATGCTTTAAAAACTACTGAAAAAGTGTTGGAAACACGTTGGCACATGCTGGAAGTATTTTGGGAAAAGAAAACAAACTGTAAAGTGGCAATACTGAGATATTGAAGAAGACAATGGAGACAATGAAAGTAAAGTAGATGCAAGTTAAAAAATTGAAATAGCTATGAAATTATTAAAGAGATTCAAGTGTGGAAATTAAAACTTTTTTAGAACTTTGATGCGAAGAGTAGAATTAAGAACCATACTTAGAAGGCGCTAGGGTTGTTTCCTAAAAATCAAAAAACTATAATGAGAATACTATGGATGTTTTAGCGATATTAAGAAAATAATTGGGAGAAGAAGGACTAGTAGGAAATACAAAGTTATAATTTCAAATCAAAAATTGATAAAAATTGAGAAACTATAAAGAAGTAATTTTAAGAAGAAAGTAGAGAAATCTGAAGGAACCACACAAGGTACAAAAGACAACTTAAAGAAAAAGTAGCAAAAATAGAAGGTAAGAGAATTAAGATAAGAATAAAAATTAGGAACAACAAGCACCGGTGCAACGAAGAGTGGACAGTATTGGAGCACATATACAAATGGAAAAAAATTAATGGACGATTTAAGAAAGATAAAAAAGATGAGGAAGACCGAATCCTTTGAAACTACAGAAAAATTCTTCGCTGGCCCGGCATCAAATAATCGGGATCTTTGCCTTCTGGTGGTCTGTCTTGATTTGATGGCGGAGGATTGTTTATTTGTGTAGTGGCAGACGTCCGTTGTTGTGTAGATTCCCTGGTTCAGGGAAACCGATATAAACACGAGAAATGGTGTGAAACGTGAAAAGATGCAGAGGTTGTAGCAGCGGTGGTGGATTGATGGCGTCGCCGTCGCCTAAAATAACCGAGAGCGAAGCAGCATCGCGACGCGGCCATGGCCTCATACGTGACAATGAACTCACAAGTGTCTTCGGAAAGCTGCCTGTTTAAATCGAGCCATCCGCCGCCAGGGAGATATTTTAAATGGAAAAAGGGGGTTTGAGCTGGAAATAGCGAAAGCGGTGGTTCCTGCAGTCTACAGACCTGTTATGTATACTCACTTAACTTACGCTAGCAAATCAAGAAGTTAAGTCAAATACGCGAGGTGTACACTAAAAATATTTACCTAGATGTACGATCAAACAAAATGTTGTTTTCAGACTAAATTTCCCTTAATCAATTTTAAATCAAAATAAAAGTGGAGAAAATATCTTGAAACTATTTATTCGTAATTTCTTCAGTTTTTAACTGAAACTCCTTGAGAGGTCTCAGGTAATTTTTTTATTCATTTAAAATTTTCCTGAAGATTTGATAATTAATTTTGTTTACGTATTTCAAATTTTGAAAGAAAATAAATGGCAAAATTGAATAAATATTTATTCGTCCTTACTTACCAAGGAACGAAAGTACCGAAATGATTATTTGCAAGTAATTGGTTGTCACGATTAAAGTGATAGGAATTTGCCGGATGTTAGTCATATTTTATATTTATTCCTTCAACGCATTTTCGAATTGCAGCAATTCCAAGTGCTGAATTCATATCAATATTTTCGTATTGAATCCAAATTAGGAACTCGTGTTTTTAAGTGTCCAACAGCACTTATTTGAAACAGTCAACATGAGCAAAATCAATGCAGCAAAAATATGAAAGAGAATGCAATTATTAAGAAAATTGAGGACTTGAAACGACTAAATCGTCGAAAGCAACAATTTTTTTGGGTAAGTATACAAATTTCTCGTCAAATCCTAATTAATATTTTTGTAGGTCCCGCTTCATAGAGGAAAGACTGTAGGAAGAGGACCAAGAGAGAATCGAAACGGAATGGGTGCCAAAATGATTTAAAAAAGTAATTTTCGGGTCAAGTTTGCGGCATTAATTAATTTAAATTTTGAAACTTAACGAAAGCGATAAAATTCCCCTCAGTAAAACACCAACGTAAACACACCAGTGTACGCTTCCAGCAAACGGATGTGGAGGTGGTTACTGAAATAGAAAGAAATGTATAGGTAGTTACTTCTCCCCATACCGGCCAACAGCGCAATTTCCCACCCCAGTTTCTGACTCAACTTCTTGCATAAACAAAACTGCTAAGTAAAGTACCATAAATTTTATTACCGTCATTTTTATCATCTTGACTCAGTCAGTTTCAAAATTTTCCTAATCAAATTTTGAATTAAATCTCATCTTTGCTACTTGTAATTTTCTGTTGATTTGTTACATAATCTGTCACGTAACAACACGTGTTGGTGACAGTTCATTGATGAATTCAGCAGGATTCGCGTGCGGTTTGTGGTTGCTATAACCGGTGCTTGCATATATAAAAAGCTATACGCTAAAAGTAAGCTCTCATAACGGAAGCGAACAAAAACAAACCAGGAGCACGTGTTGCGGTCCTGCAACAAACCGGGCGCACTGCACAAGCTCACCGACCGCAGGACAGGATGTATATATGCCTTGTTTGTATTGCCCTCTATTCCCGAATCCTAAATATCGTTTTTGTCCTGCCAAAACATGTGCAGGTTTTCGCCGCTTTTCCAACGATCGCCCCCGAATTCTGCGCAAATTGAGTTTACACCATCTTTCAATACCTAAATAGACCGGGGAGGAAATTGGAAAACACCTAATTGCATCTTTCGTTTATTTACGTAGTCTAATCAGAAACAGTTTTCCGAAAGCACTCGGTAGTTAAGTTACGGTTCTTAAAGGCGAATTGCGACCCTTTTTCTTCCCTAACTTTGGCATTGACATTCAACACAATGTTCGTTTAAAATTTTTAATTATTACTGAAGCTAAAGCAAATATCTTTTTCTTGCATTTTTTAATTTGAGCTTTGCTGCTTCCGTTTTTTTTTGCCATTATGTTACATTTTATATTTTATTCTTTATTTTATTTCATTCTTTATTCTCTTGGTTTCCTTTAATTTCATTCAACTAACTACTGTCTATAAATTTTTTTCTTAGAGTTACTCGTTGAATATAATTGTGACCTCCCTCTCCATTATTTCATTTCCCCACTTTTTCACTAATTTTTATTTATTTGCCTCATACTTTTTTCGATGTTTGTTTTCATACAAATCGTGAAAGATTTTGCTCCGAACTCAAGTTAGTCGGTTAAATTATTTTCGTTATCAACCCTTTTTGTCCTTTACTAGACTAAAAAATTGCGTTTTCACATAATTGCGATTTTGAACGTTTTTGAAAATTTGAGTAAATTTTCGAGTTGAAAGTAGCAAATAGTTAAATGAAGGAACTTCAGTGCTCTTATTGAAAATCTTGGGTCATGATGGGCTTAATAGCTTAATTAGTTGGGAGCCCCATCAAAGCATGAAATGTTTAATTATCCGCGGCTATCCTATCTGCGAATCGCCAGGTGTTCGGTCGGAAGTCAAGGACCCACCTCTAGCCCCCATTACGCAAATATGCAGACAAGAATTCGACATTTTGCCCAAAAGGGGCCGAGTTCATTGAGGGTAATGTAGGAAGTCAGGGGTTACTCCAGACAAGACCCTAGACGGGCCAGGTGATCCCGCAAGCGAGACGCCACTACCATCCCCTATTAAATTAGAAAGAGAAAAACGTTTGTTTTAGTTAGATAAACCGGAAGTCAGGTTGAAGGGGACACGTGCCCTTCGAACTCATCTTGTTCACAGTTGTTAAATTATAAATGGATTGTTGTTGTAGCACGTCTCCACTTATTTGGCGATTAATTTTTTTTAATTATTTCAGGACAAAGCTAATGGTGAATCCGGTGAGTCAGTGGCTGTTAAGATAGGCGGTGCAGCCAGCAAGAGGTGGTTGTGGCCGACGGCCAAGACGCTTCAGACGCCGGTATGAGCGTCGCGGCGCATTCCTGTTCTCGATTTAGACGGTTTGAGTAACGACGGTGGCATCCATTCAGAGCGAATCCTGCATGTGTTTCGAATGTTCATCGACAAGGCGAAGTTTTCGAGGAGCTTTTCTATCGAATCGCCAACATTCTGCGTGGTTGGATTAATTGGCAATTGGGTCGAAACGACCATTTTTGACCTCAGAATTGATATGTTTATGTTATTGCGTGTTTGTGGAGTCTGCGCGATTTTATTCTTTCAGAAATTTTATGTGTCGAATGATTTTACAACCGAACGGTTGCAAGCGAAAAGTTCTTGGGTTGCATGAAAATATGCGGATTTTTCGACCTTGGCCAGTATTTATTGTTTGAATTGTTCTATCCAGGAAGTGAGAATTAATGGATACTTTTACTATGTGCTAAGTTTAGAGGGAACCAGTGACTTTATCCTAGGCCCACTCTGTTTCGGAATACTGCATTACTAATCACTTTACGCCAAAATCCTATAATAACTTGAGTTTCTGCCAGAAAATTTTCAACAGGTTTTCCTTGACGTTATTCAGTGGGATCTTTGAACTATATCTAAATATATTAATATACCTGTCACAGTGTTGTGTCTGAATTAATTCGAGCAAAAGTTGACCAAGCGAAGTCTCCGAAAGCGTCACCAAGAGGACCACTACAGGTACCAAACTTTTTTACATCTTATGTGAGTAGTTAAAGCTTCAAAACTCTTACTAGCAGTGGAAAAGTAGAAAAGAAAAGCAAATTGGGAAGAAGAATCACCACCCACCAACAGGGGCGAAACGTGGTTTCATGAGACGTTGAAAAAGCAACTGAATGATCTACTTCGGTGCTTAGTAAAAGGTAGCGCAAGCATAAAATAGAAAATTGAAAATTTTCCATATGGAGCATATCAAAAAATTAATTAAAAAACAAGAAGTTAACCAAAATTTAGCAGTAAAAATTCAGAGAGTCAAATAAAGAGAGAATCGTCAATTTCTTTCATTTCTATATTCAGCGTATCGTTTTAATTGTCGGAATTATTTTCCATTTTTTTAAATTCTGCCTCAGCTAGTTTCTCGTTCATTTATATGAGGAACGAAATATTTTGTTTGTTTGAAACAAAATTTTCCGGTTCCTGTAGCGGTTTCAGGGGAATTCCCGCACAGTGGGCGTTTTTCAGCAAAAACACCAACCACTAATAAAAATTTCAGGAATTGCAGGAAATGGTTGTGTTCAGGAGAAAGTATAATTTTGACCCGATTTCGTCTATTCCGATTCAACTGTGATGTAAACAAAAATAATTACAATGTCGAGACAAAAACTGTCGATTCCTGCAACAAACACATGCAACAGATGAGCTTCAATAGCGGCGTCGGGTCGGTGCGGGAGGGCCAATGGACGGCGGGTATATACGCGAGAGCAAAAGGGGCGAGGGGCTCCAGCATCCCTACTGCCTGAAACTTGGCACGCGTCAAGATTTGTAAATATAGAACAGCTAACGCGTTTCTTAAACTCAGTAAAGCTCAAAGCACCGCACGAGCAAAGTCTAAAATCCCGAATTGTCCTGCTGGCCAACTACGACGACGTAATCGAGTGTGCGTTGTTCTTACGTCAACAAAAATCACTTTTTATTGTCAAAACGAAAATTGAACGCAAAAGAAACAAAAATCTACTTATGGTCGTGTAACGTTCCAGCTTGGCAGTTGGCTGAAAAACTGAAGAATCACGTCGGCACTGAAACCATGCCGAGAGCTTTCTTGATCACGCATCGCCGGTACAATCCCGACGATGAGGCAGAACACAAAGGTATTTACCACTTTTTTTGTAATTAACCAAATTTGACTTTATTAGTTATATTTTTGTACTAGACCCCTAATTGTTTTCCCCGTCTCTATCAAGAGTGACATATCATCAACTGAACTGTTAAACGTGTATGCTTCAAGTGATACGGCAAATTTGAGGCTGTTAGAGTCAAAATGGATTAATTTGCAAGGAATGCAAGGAACTTTAAGCTTTTCAGCTTTTAATTAAAGGAACCTGAAATCGGACTAAAAATTGGTTTAACTTTTCTCACTATTGTTCAAAACACTGACTTGCGTTCTTGGAAATATTTACAAGAGAAATTTAGATCTGGAGTGTCTACGAATTTCTTTCTTCGTAAACAGCTACAACCATTGAGGCAAAATCCGAAATTGTTTATATTTTAAAAAAGGAACTTTGAATTCATATCCTCTTAAAAATTTTACGTGGCCCGGATGTTGGCACTTATTCGATATTATTTTTTGTTGATGGCTGCATGGAATAGTTTTGTGGTGGTCTAAAAAAAACTGAAGTTTTTCAACCACAATATTCCCTTTATAACCTTTTATTTCTTAACAATTTTTTTTAGTAGCAGTAGGTAGAAAATAAATGCTTGCAATTTCCTTTTTTTATAAAATTTTGTTTAGTTGGTGGCTTTTGTCAGAGTCAATACCATAAAAGAATAAATAATAATAACATAGCAGCATTCTCACCTTTACAGCTATTGCCAAATGGCTCGAAATAAATTAGAAAAAAATTCTTAGTCACTTCGTACTAGTCTTTTTGAGAAATTTTGTGTTCTCACGAGATCTCAAACCAAATCAACCCCCAAAAGTGTTTATATTTTTTATTGAGAATATATTTTTTTCAGCTCCATATATAGTTCTCCGTTTTTTCTTTTCTATATCTCATTCTTGTTTTTTTAATTTATTTATTTAAATTAATTTCAACAACCCATAATTTGGTGAATATTATTCTTCACGTATTTTTGCTTCTCACCTCTAATTTGCGGTATGTTGCCTCTTCCATGATTTATAGCTATTGTGGTTACACTAAAAAAAATTTGTTTAATCGAAGAGTTACTCGCCAAGTATTATTTAGTAATTTGTTTCCATTTCTTGTTTAATAAAATAAATGAGAAAAAATTTGGAGCAACTTCTTACTTCTAGTGCAATTTATCGCCGAAATTGATTATTGCCATTAAACAATAACAACAACCAAAACGTCAAATGTTACTCAAGTTTCGTAATTAGCAATTTCCTGAATGTTTAAAGTTTAAATCGTCACTCTCTGAAAACGGTTTGAATAACTTCACAGTATCCCGGCGCCTCCGCCATTTGTCTGCAAGTTCTTCAAAGTTTTATTTTCTCTTTTAGAAAGACGTCTCTTTGTGACCAAAAATAATATTTGCATAGTCAGCTTCTCTCTAAAAATTGTCGACACCAAGACATTACTCTCCTTCTTAAAAACTCCAAGAAATTTCTTGAACTTCTTCTTTTTTTTCGGTTATTGTAGTCAATTATCAGTTAATTTCACCCACTGCTGATTTTTTAAATAACTTGCAGGTGAATCTTTTTTTTAAGTATTGAAATTTTTTTAGATAGAGGTAGTGAGGGAATTATGAAGTAACGACAGGATTGTTAACATTTAATGGAAGTGAAACATTTTCTTAAATTATCTAAAATTTTAAAACGAAAATGAATATTTTCAGCAAAGCTTTGGCATGTTGGTTGTTTGTGCGGAATTTTGTCGAAGACAAAATATGGAACACTCGCTTGGGCGAATAATGTAGGTAGGTAGCTGGACACCTATTTTAAATCACTCGATTCAAAATAGGTCGTCACTTCCTACCTGTCTATTTGCAGGATAAGATATGGACCAGCCGATAATGTGCGGCTAAAAATATAATTTTCTTGGATCTCCACAATGATAGGTAGATAAATATTATTGGTATTGTCAAAGGCCGTACAATCTGCACATGTTGCACCGAGAATGTATGTTAAAGTGAATTGCTTTTTCGAGAAGTAAACAATGAAAGAGTGAAAACAATCAGGAAATTCCCTAAAGTATTTAGGCCAGGAGAAAAGTGAAAAAATCTCACGTAGATACAAACTTGTAAACATCTCATCGCAACCCTGCTTAAACCACGATCCTTCATCGCCACAACAACTCAACGTGGTTTATATCACGAAGTGGCTGCATCTCGCCTGTTATCGAAAGATGGCGATTCCTCTCCCGAGTAATTGCCGGTAATAAATCGCGATGTTTCCAGAAAAACAAATTTACGCTAAAGGATCTTGTAAATATTATCCTTTCGAGTTTCGCTCGAACCTGGATCCGCTACCAATCAGTGAGTCATTCCGGTAAAAATACGAAATCCGCGTTATTTTCGAAACGTAAATGAAGGTATCTTCCAAAACACTAACCACATGGCCGAAATATCGGCAGAGAGTAATGTAAAACGGAGAGGCCAGCTACTTGTTGTCGACAATAACGACTTGTTGCGATTTGGCAATTTGCCGATCACACCTTACAGCGCCTCTGCTTTTGGCCCGAATACTACGAAACTTGATGGTTTTCAACGAGACGTGTCTCTCCTTCGATCACTTAAATTTATTGACATAAAAAACTATTTTCGTCCACACCTTGAAATTTTTCTATTTTTTTTTTTGCAGGATTAAGTCCGGAACATTCGGTTAGTATAGGGGATGGCGGCGATTCTCAAATTTCGGACAACAGTTCCGAATGTCCCGACGAGCTTTACAATTTGACGAAACTAGCAGAAGTTGCTGTAGCTACCGGACAAATTCTGGAACAAAGAAGGATGTCGTCACCTTCGAGCACCACCAGCGACGACCAATCAGTTTTCACTTACACCCACAAGCTTTTCGATAAATCTTCAAGAGCTGCGAGGCCGCATTTGATTAAGGTTGGTTTTCAGAAAACCCTTCTTAGTTAGTAAATATTTTTGTTTGTTATGAAGATAATTTTGGGTTGCGACACAAAACTATGTTACTATTTTCAGACTGATGACTACAGCAAACCAACCAATAAATCGCCACGTCCTTCAACATTGTCGCTACCTCACAGCACCACTCCCGATCTCTCCCCAATGTCCAACGAAGGCAACGACCATGAATGCAACGATTGCGGCAAAAGATACAGCACTTCCAGCAACCTGGCGAGACACCGCCAAACGCACAGAAGTCCAGGGGATAAGAAGGCAAGGAGATGTCCGCATTGCGACAAACTCTACGTCAGCATGCCGGCGTTTTCCATGCACGTCAGAACCCACAACCAAGGCTGCAAGTGCCAATATTGCGGCAAATGCTTCTCGAGGCCCTGGCTGCTCCAAGGACACATCCGGACTCACACAGGTAATTTCAAACAAAAAATTTCGAGGTTTCTGTTATTTATAACGATAATAGTAACTCGAACTGATTTGGACTTGAAAATTTCAAAAGTTTGAAGCAAATGAATTTGAAATTGCTTTTTTCAGGCGAGAAACCTTTCAAGTGCACCATCTGCAACAAAGCCTTCGCGGACAAATCCAATTTGCGTGCTCACATCCAAACTCACTCCAACACGAAGCCTCATATTTGTGGTCGTTGCGGCAAGGCTTTCGCCCTCAAGTCGTACCTCTACAAACACGAAGAGTCTTCCTGTATGCGCATCAATGGTCGTCATTCATCTCGAGAAGCTACTCCTGACAAAAATTTGGCTTCTCCCACTCCCGTTATAGTTTCGGCGCGATTAGGGGATTCCGTTATTAAGAGTCCCGAACGTCCCGTTAGATCCCCGATGTTGTATAGATCGACAGTTATTTCGCCTAATCCCGAACGTTTGTTGTATTCGACCATAAAACATCCTACGGTGATCTTGAATCCTGTTGGGCGATTCGGGAACGCTATTAATCAGATGTTGCAGGAACAACCGATGGATTTTTCGTCGGCGACTCGTAGAGATTACGGTCAAAATTCTGATCGTTACGGTTTAGGTTTAGCTATTACTGTTTAGTTGTTAGATACGATTCCTTGAAGGGACCAATAACGTGGCTTCTTTGTGTGCCTTATTAGTACGTGCCAAACTTTTAGTTGTAATTTAAGCTAATCCCGCGGTGCTTCTTTGATAGTGCCCTAAAGGCAGCTGTAACAGTTAATTCGTTGTAAATATTCCTAGTAAGTTACTGAATGGCTATGGTGTAAGTACTATTAGCCGATAATTTTTTAGTTTTCTTTACGTTTTGTTGGAATAAAATATCAAACACCCTGGTATTTTATGAAATGATAGACGAGAGTGTCTCTAGTCTCCTGAACGCGTTTCGTAGCAAAACTTAGTTTTGTGAAGCTCGTAGTCACTATGTTTTAAGTTATTTATTTTACTAATGAAACACTAACAAGGTAATAGAAGTTTAGGTTTAGTTTTTTTATTTATTTATTGTATCGGCTAATGATATAAATTTTCCTAGTCATTATTTGTGGTAGTTTAAGGTTGTAGCGATAGTTGGACGCATCAAAAATTCTTGATCAAATTTGATGCCGACCACGCGGAGGCCGGAAATGCAATAATAATTTTAAGAAATTACTTGGTAATTGTGTGAAATTTCACTTAAGTATTTATAGCGTTTTCTATTGATTGTATTCGTAGTAAAATTCATTCCCTTGAATTTTTACAGTTCAGTTTCATTCCCGTAGCTTTTTACGTCTCGGTAGCATGTTTTCTAGGACTTGTTTTTTCTAGATTTGTGTACTTTTATACAGCTCACGTTTTTTAAATAAACTTTCGCCTATACCAACGTTTCCTTGATCGGCAGAATTTTGCCGAAACTTGCTAAAAATAGCGCCAGATAGTAATTCAATTTGTTCGCGTAAATAACAATTAAAAATCATAATAAGTGCAGTTGCATAATACTCAGGCATGGATCATAAACTGTGATTTATTTTTAGGTCAGATATAATTCCCGTCTTGTAATTAAAAGATAGACGTTGATTGCAACTCGTAATTTATGGATTCCGGCCGTAATTTATCCACTATACTGCATGGTACTACGCACATTTGCATACCAGAAATTGCGCTCTAAAGAAATCCAAAACGGTTTGAAATCGTTTGGCAGAAACAATCAATCCAACTACTTTCGAACCACAATAAAACAAAAATTTAGCAATGTTATAAGAACAAATTTATTTAATAGAGTGGCGATTCCGAAACCGTTTTTATTTTTAAGAATAAAACTCGTCTAACGCAATGTAGCAATAAAATTTCAGGTTGGTCGCGAATTTGCGGCGGCCACCCTGTATATGAGCGTAACGATGCCAAGATCTGATTACAGTACTGATGAATGTCTCAATTTTTTCACCAGTTACGTATATAAACCAAATCAAGACCACTAGAGTTATGATATCTTGTAGGGGACACCATGTCAAGGGTCATTCATAACCAGGAATAGATTCAGCATTTCTTGATAGGCCGCCCTGCGGTCAGTTACTTCCATGGCGCAAGTTCTCTTAATTTGTGCCGTACTGAGTGCTTGTTTCTTCCAACCCACCTTGCAGGACCCGAACAAGGTAAGTCAATAATCGTTCAATTTTGCTAAATTAATTGAATCGTCCTCAACTGTTTTTAGTTCTAACAATTGATGTTAAAGAAATTTTCTATTTCTTATTTTAAAGGTATTTGTTATCAGCGTAACAAACTCGTTCTATTTAAAAGGCTATCGCTATTATTCTCAATAACAATTTCGTGTTTACAACCATTTTACTTCCTGATCAAAAGAAAGTTTGAGTAAGATGTTGGGAAATGTTTCGATGGAAAACGAATTTGTAGCGGAAATTATTACAATTGATTTAGAAATTTTCAGTGCTTGGCAATAAATCAAATTATTACTTATCTGTAACTTTTTTACATTGGGGTCAATAATTCTAGGACATGAGATAAAACTTTTTGTGACCGTTATTTTTGTAGGATGCTCCTAATTTAGAAGATGCGTCTCTAGCGAATTCCATTCGAAAAGGAAGCGCGAAATCTCGAACACTTTACGACTACCAAACTGTAAGTGCAAAAAGTTGAATTAATAAAAAAACAATTTTAATTGTCTCAGAGAATTGTCGCCTACAAAGATTTGATTGCATCGAGATGTTTGTTGGAGTTTCTAAAAACTGGAGAACCTATATTGGGGCAAAATTCCCAACAGATTCCCGTCAAAAATTTGTCGAATTTTTTTCGATCAAATCCTCTATCGAAAGAACAAGTAATGGTGGTTGATTTAAGGAATTGGTGTCAACATTTTGATTTTAGATATGGACGATCGGAGGGCCACGCATTTCAGAGTTTTGTCGAGGTTTCGCCACTTACCTCATCCAAGAAATGAAAGCCAACGACCAATTTGGCACTAACGACATTTCTAATAACGAATTTAACGTTGATAAAAAGATTGTGAAAAGGTCAACGAAACATTTTTTTGTTGGTAGAGTAAGAGGACAAACGCAATCGCAATATTTAAATTATGGAAACAGCAAAGATCCCGGCAAGGCCGAAGCTGAATCAACTCTTGATGGCTCAAAAGCTGTTGTCAGTGAGTTCTCCCTTAACTCACTCACTAATAAAAAAATTATTTATTTAATTTTTAAGGTGGCAGCAGCGGAATGGGTCAAGCCCAAAGTCAAAGTAACCCGTATGGTTGCGAGGAGTGTTATGGCGAAGGTACGGGATCTTACGATCAAAATGCCGAAATAAGACGCCCGGGTCCGACTGGTCCTGGAATTCCAGATGATGTCGATATTTTGCATTCACGTACCCCACTACGGCCTGGTAGTCCTCAATTACCAGTAGGACCTGATGGTGGTATTCTAGGTCAGATACCTGGATATCCAGGTCAACAACCAGATTATCCAGGAGGAAAATTTCCTGGACAACAAATACCGGGTCAACCAAGCGAAACGGGGCCTAGTTATCCAGGGCAACAAATTTCTGGTCGCCCCGGAGTTTTGCAACCTAATTATCCAGGCCGCCCTGGCGAAACACAACCTAGCTATCCCGGTCAACAAATACCAGGAAAACCAGGAGAAGTTCCTTCAGGTTATCCAGGACAACAAATCCCTGAGCATTCAGGAAGGTTTCAACCCAGCTATCCAGGTCATCAAATTCCTGGACGACCAAGTGAAACACCCAGTTATCCAGGTTATCCTATACATCCAGGACAATTGCCGGGTTATCAAAATGGACTACAACCTTCTTATCCCGGACAACAACCGGCAGGGTTTCCGGGGCAAGTTCAGCCTAGTTTGCCGGCACAACAATCGAGATATCCCCCTGGAATCGATCATCTTCAACCAGGTTTTCCAGGACAACAAACTCCCAGATATCCAGGACAGCAAGTACCAAATTATCCCGATCAACAAATACAGGGGGGGCATCCCGGACAACAAATACCGGGTTACCCCAGTACTGGATTCCCGAGTCAGCAAGTACCCACTTATCCTACTCAACAAATTCCTGGACATCCAGGTCAACAATTGCCTAGTTATCCAGGACATCCAGACACACCTTCGTATTTACCGTCAGGTCCCCCAACCTATCCAGATGGACAATTACAAAAGTATACCGAACAACCTGATGGAACAATTTATCCTTTACAGCCTGGACAGAAAGTACCCGCGGGACCAGGTGTTCATGGTGGAAAATTCGGTGGTCAACTTTCAGGTGGTTACAACGCAAATGGGGGTCATCAAGGCAAATTTTCTGGAGTTTTTTCCGGGGTATATGAAGGTCATCAAAATGGAAGAGTGCAAGGTGGGGGCGCTACAGGTCCTGGAATTGCTCAAGAACATTACGAATTACCTGGGACAGGACAAGGAGAAACTATTTCGGGGCAACCTGGATACGTAACGGGTCCAGCAACTGGTGGACAACCGGGATATGTGGGAGTTCAACAACCCGGCTATGTTGGTGGACCTGGAATTCATGGACAACCAGGATATATTTCACGTCCGGAAAGTGGCGGGCTGGTTACAGGTGGTGGACATCCTGGCTATGTTGTTGGTCCGGGAGGTGGAACTCAACCGGGATACATTACCGGTCAAGGAGGTGGACAACCTGGATACATTACTGGTTCAGGAAGGCAACCCGGGTATGTGACAGGGCCGGGAGGCAGCGGTCAGCCTGGTTACGCCACAGGTCCAAGCGGACCTGGATTACAACCGAGTTACGTTACTGCTCCAGGGGGAAGTGGACAACCAGGATACGTTACTGGACCGGGAGGTGCGGGTCAACCTGGATACGTAGTACCTACAGGAGGACAGCCTGGTTATATTACTGGTGCTGGGGGAGGACAACCAGGATATGTTACTGGTCTAGGGGGAGGTCAACCAGGATATATTGGAGGAGGAGGAGGAGGTCAACCCGGGTATTATACAGGTCCTGGAACGGGTGGCGGGCCAGGGTATGTTACTGGTCCTGTTACTGGCGGGCAACCTGGTTACGTTACTGGTCCTGGAGCAGGAGGTGGGCCTGGTTATGTTACTGGTCCCGGGGTAGGAGGTGGGCCTGGATATGTTACTGGTCCTGGAACAGGAGGTGGACCTGGTCCTGGGGCAGGAGGTGGACCCGGATATGTTGGTCCTAACGGACACGGCGGACAACCTGGATACGTTACTGGTCCAGGACCTGGGCAGCCGGGGTACACCGGTCCAGGTGGCGGAGGTGTGTACGGCGGTGGTTCCGCAGGTATAGGCCAACCGGGATACGTTCCAGGGACTGGAGGCCAAGTAGGACAAATTATTGCTCAAGGAGGTCAAGCCGGTTATTATGACCAATATGGAAATTTTATTGCAACAAGTGGGGCTCAAGTGGATGATTCAGATTCACAAGTCCAAACGTCAGTTCAGCAAACTAACAACGAGACTCAAGCTACTGCAGCTGCTCAAGGAAAACATGGAGGAGGTACAGCCCAATCGCAAGTAACAGGCACCTACACTGGATCAGGTTCTTTCAGTGCTTCTGCTGGTAGCGATGATGGTAAACGAGGAGCGCTAACACAGGTAGCAGGTGGTAAAGAGGGAGCTCAAAGTTCAGCTCAAGGTAGAGGAGGTTTGGGACAATCTCAAGCCCAAGTACAGTTGAATTCAGATACTGGAGACACAGTCTCAAGTGCACAAACAGGTGGTTGGAATCACGGATCTCAAACTCAAGTTCAAGCAAGCGGAAAGGGTGGAATGGCAGATGCTCAAGCTAACGGGCCGGGAAGTACGTCATCTCAAGCTCAGATAGGTTTTACGCCTCAAGATGAAAACGAAAATGATGACCAAACGAGTCCTTATAGAGGGGGAGGTCAAGCTAGCGCCCAAAGCGGTACTCTTTCCGGTCAAGCGCAATCACAAATACAAGGTAAATTTCTTTATGGAATTAAATATACAGGGGCGGCTCAAGCGGGTTCTGGAAGTACCAAGTCTGTAGCAAATGCCAGAAACCAGTCGCGTCCTTTAGGATTATCGGGTAGTTTCCCGACTTTTAAGCCTTTGACGTTTTCACCTGGAACTTCTGGAAGATCTTCGCAATCTCAACAAATAGCGGTACCACAACCGCTAACTCTAGAAAGTCCTCAACGCTCCAAGCCAACAAATTCGAGATCTGGAAAACCGGCAACAGTTTCGGAAACTGAATTTGATGAGTCTGCAACGCCTGCAAATTTGAAGCCGGCTACCAACGAAATGTCGTTGCATTCAATGGAGACAGAAGACGTTAAGCCACAAGAATTTGAAATGGAAAAGCCGTCGCAATTTCCAGAAATGACAGCAGCTCAACCGTTAGGTTCGCAAAAATCTACACACTTGGTCCAAATGTCTCAACATCAATCACCCGGGTCCCGTTCGCAGTCCAAAAAGAATATTCAAGGAAGTATGGTGCAACATCCGAATGAAAGTGATGAAGTAACGACTCAGAAACACGAAGGAAATGACGATTACGACGAAGATGAATACGAAGACGATTACGAAGGTGATTTTACAACAGCAAATCCGGCAACTAAAGCGATAATAGCTCAAACGGTCAAAAATCAAAAGCAACATATTGTTTTGGATCCTTTAGAAGAACTCGACGCGACAGTACAACAAAGTTACGGCGATATTCCAGAAGGTACAATTCTTCAACCGGGTCAACGCGTCCCTGGTTCTCCAGGTTACCAAATTCCTCAAGGTTTTAGAGGTAGAGTGAAATCGATAGCGGGTGGTCAAAAGACTTACGCTACAGGTAAAAATTCGCAAGCTCAAACGGTAACGTTAAACCCCGGTTCCGGGAGAATCGTTTATAAGAGACCTCTATACGCGGTTTCTTCAAACACTCAAATGTTGAATGGACGTTACGGTTACGGTTCGGGGTACACTTACCATCCTGTACAGTATCAAGTTAAAAGTGGCAAATCTTATCCTAATTTTGTTTCAGTTTCTAGATCCGAAACGGGATCGAGAAATTTGCATACTGGCAAAAAAAGTCCTTCGGTTTACTATACTCAATCGTCGAGTTGTGGTGTGTTCACAAATACTTGCGTTTTTAACGGTAGCGGAAAGGTTTGTTTTCCGAAACCGAAAAAGAACCCGGATGGCAGTTTGATGGGTTGCTGAGTTTCTTAATTATTATTGCTAAAGTTTAACTTATGATTTTATGTTATGTACTAGTTTTAACCTTAAATGATGTAATTTAATAAAACAATTTGTGTTAATTAAATATTTTATTGGCACGAATCATACGTGATACAGAACCCTGAGCAAAACAGCTACACTTTACGAGTATAAATATAATTTAAAAAAGATACTCCTATTTCGTTAACAAAATCAATTAACCTTAGTAACTAAAAAGGTCTATGCATGTGGAAATTATTAGTGAGTGTCTTTAAATTAAATTCGTGATTAAGGCACTAATAAGTGCAACAGTGGTAGTGAGTTGAACAAGTACGGTTTATTGCTAATGTGAAGTTGCTAGTTGCCTCGTGATGTCAGTACAAATTTTGATTACAATTACTAATTCCTCTTATAAACTCTGTAACGTCAACTGGTAAACGAGCTGCTGATTGTGACGTATGCATCATCAGTAAAATCGGTAATAACACAAGACAGTGTAAAGAGTATCTTGCAATTTATACGATTTCAATCAGTCTACAGTTTCTGATCAGTCAAGAAACAGGACGATCTGGCTTCGCCAGGTAGCAATTTAAATTTACACTACGTGTTTGTCACAAAAAGTTGTAAATTACGTAAAATCAATCACATGGTTCTTCTTAAATAACGTTAGTAACTCAATTGCAGCCACAATTCTGTAACAACGTTACGGAACAGCAACCCTGGTACGAGACACGGTTTGTACATGCGGATAAATAAATAAAATGAACACAAAGTTAGAAAAGATCGCAGTAGATTTACTTAAGTACTCTGGTACGTTAGTTTGCGGAATAAGTTCTGGAATTATCTTACTAGACCTGACTAACATTTGCTATCTCTCTTTCTCTCTAACACTCCATTCACGACTCCTGTCTTAAATGAATCTACTCACGAGGTTGATACCTAGTTGAAGAATACACAATTAATACTCAGTTACGTCATCATCACTGGCGTCCTCTGTTAACAACGTTCCTCGATGCGACAGCAGACTGGAAGAACTACAATTACGTAACCTGCACAAAAAAAATGCGTTAAACTCAACACTTTAACCCCAGTAATTGTTTAGTAAACAGAAGCAAAAGCGTTTTGGTTAAACAGATACTTACACATTCGTTTTCGTCGAATTCGGCCATCTCTTCGCCGCCATCTTCTTTCTCCAAGCTATTAGAAAAAAGTGGAAAAGAAAGCAGAAAATTAAGACCGTTCCCAAATTGTTAACAAGAGGAAATTTTCGGTTAAAATTTTTATTAATTTATAACGAACCTGGTGTGGAGATGTTGGAGTTGCACTTGGAAATTTTCGACTTGCTCCTGCAACTCATCGTTGGATCTCTGCAATTTTCTGATGTTATTTGCAGCCGTGTCCAGTTCGTCCTCAGCTACCGCCAGGTCACGTTTCAATTCCTCGACCCGATTCCTCAATTTCTTCACTTCAGATTCGTACTGCTCGGCGCGCCGCACCGCGTGGGCCAACTCCGTTATCTTGTCTTGCACCATCTTCTTCAACTTGTTCTGGGAATGCCTCAACTCCGATATTTCCTTCAAAAACCGAGCGCAAGGTTAGTCAAAAGTACGGAACCAAATTACTACAGGGCCGGCGTAATTAAACTCTCATCAAAATTTTGATTGGTGCTCACAGTCATCCGCTGTTTTTAAGAATTTGAAAGAAATCAAAGTTAATGTTTGTTAAGTTCCTATAGAATGTAACAAACGGCTAATGTCCAGTTAATGTAATAATTTTTTTAGAGATCCGCTAATGGCTTGTTAAACTCCCATCACGATTGTGTAACCGCCCCTTAGACTTGGAGATAGCGGTTTACTTTTAAATAAAGAAATTTCGCGTTTATGTTCATTTTATCTTAATTTTGCTATAACAGTCACCCAGTTTTGGGTTAGGGGTGTAACCTCATTAAAGAACGCAATTTTGCGAACAAAAATTTTATAATTAACGTAAAAACCCTTAAAAGCACCTTATTCTTATCAGACAACTCCTGCTGCAGGTGTCGAACTTCCGCGTCGGAATTCGACAACGGCCGCCCTTTCCTCTCCATCCTCTCCTGCATGTCCCTCAGTTCCGCCCTCAATTTCTTATTGTCCCTTTCCAATGCTAACTTTTCCGTTTCCAGCCGCTCCCTCTTCCCCCATTCCGCCGCGTTTTCGGCTTGCAACCTCTCCAACTAAAATTGCGATAACAATAACATGAATTTTAAACAAACTGAAATAAACCTCAGCTCGAAGATCATTAAGCCTCTTGTCCATTCCTTCCCGAGAACTGGCTTCATCCTGCAAATCCGCCTTGATCAACCTGATTTCCTCCAAATGTTGATCTTGGAGACTCAACAGTTCTCGAGCCGCCTCCTGACGCGTTTCTTTCAATTCATCACATTTCTCCTTAACTTCTTGAAGTTCAATTGTCAACTTATCAATAACGCGATGAAGTTGCGATTTTTCCCTAAAAAACAAAATTTTAACAACAACAACAAAACAAACAGTTAACGTACTCGCGTTCGATTTGAAGCGTTTTTGTGGCTTCTTCCAGTCGTAATTGCAGCATGGAAAGTTTTTGTATTACGTATTCTTCGTCGTATTCGTCCTTGTGGCAACTTTTGCCTTCATTCGTTTTTTGTAGGCCGTTGAGATCACCGTTATCACTCTTGCTATCGATCAAGTCTTTAACGTATTTAGGAACGGCGCCTTGAAGAACATAATCTTCAATTATTGGCACTCCTGAATTATCGTCGCTTTCTAATTGAGAAACCCTACCGTTCTCGCCGGTTTTAACCGGAGAACCGTTACTGTGACTAAAAACGAAATCTTTTAAAGGATCTTCTCCCAGTGCTTCAAAAATTTGACTGTCAAATTGACCGGCGTGTTTCAGTAATAATATGTGGATTTTTTCCATCTCTTTTTTGAGTTGATCGTTTTGTATTTCTAGTTCTTCTTTTTCGCGTTTGTACGTTGTCGAATCTTTAGCTACAGTATCGAGTTTTGTTCGTAATTGCTTGCATTCTTCTCTGGCTTTGTTGCGTTCGTTTCTGACTTTGCTCCATTTCTCTCTCCAATTCGCTGTACAATCTGACCACCATCGCATGGTTTTCTCCATTTGGGCGGCGCGCCCTCTCGCTTCTTCCAATTCTCGTTGTCGTAACGCCTAGAAAATTATTGTTGTTAAAACAGGAAATGATTGGCGGTTGTGCTGCCGGAAAAGTTGTTTACCTCATTCGCTTCCCACTCAGTGATGTCCGCAATTCTGGAAGAGGTAATTGAGGCTGTGTCGTGATCTCTGGCGTGACGTCTCGACGACGTGCCGCTGGTTGTGCTTTGCGACATTTCGGAGGGTTGTTGCTTCTGACTTGTTACGAATGGCAGTTTTCATTCATTATTACGGTTTTATGGTTGGATTTGTTGATATTTTGGTGCACACCTGGACAACACCATAAGCACAGTGACAGCGGGATGACACTAGTGACTTTCATTGTTGCCAAATTAACGCGATGAAAATTCATTGGTTTTGGGTGCTCTCGGGGGATTTCGCGAGATTTAAATCGTTCCCGCTCTATTTGAGTTTCAAAAATTACGTAATTAACTAAAATCAATCAATTTTGAAGCTTTCAGAAGCCGTTTTTGAAAAACATAAGGGCACCCACTTCAGCTACCAAAATTGTGAGCGTTAGAAACATTTTTTTGGAATTTTCAAAAATTGAAGCGTTAGTCAATGTTGAATCCGTTCAACCAGTTCAGTTATCGAAATTTTAACGTTACCGGAAAATATTTGCAAAGAAAAGAAATCCAAATAATTTTTAAAGCAACAAAAAATTTTAGGAAAAGATAAAAAATAAAGAAAGACAATTTCAAGAAAGATAAACATTTTAATCCCTCTAAAAACAAAAATATTTGCACTAACAAAATCTGTGCTCTATTTGACGAGATGTAGGTAGTTTTAACCTATTAGGTAAACACTTTAAGTAATTATTGTCAGCCAATTGAAGCTGTTGATAAGACAACATAAACGCAATTAAAAGATTTTTTCTCAATTATCACAAATAATGGCAACATAGTAAATCTAGTGAAGTAATTGCTGCAGTTTTTTTCTGAAACATTTCCATGTTGCCAACAAACAACACCCAATTAATTAATGATTAGAGTAAAAAATCGACGTATCAATGTCAAAGTAGAGCAAACCTTGAGAAGTAATGTGAAGAATCCGTAACGTCGAAGATGGTACCGTAAGCCATTACACGTTGCCTACCTACAAATCTTGTCTTACGTGTCCAACGTCTGACCCAACACCGTGAAGCTACGTGGATTTCCTCCTACCAAACCTCACCTGACAGCTCCCAGTACCATAGCTTCGATTCTTCTTCAGTTCAGACCCAGTGCCGGTGTTGTGCGTTCATTGAACTTGTCGTTACAAGAAAAAATGCCAGTTAATTGTCCATATTCTTTAAGTCTAACGAAAATGACGTAACAGTTAGTGTTAAACCGGTGAAATTCGTCCCTGGAAAATGTAATTTTAAACAAATAACTTCATTTACCGTGACATTCTATTAACGTTATCTATGTGATACGTGCTTTGTTTAAAAAACACCCACGAGTTTTAGTAATCGCTCAAGCATGCAGGCTAACAGGTCCGAGAGGAAAAGCGTGGTTTGGGCATACGTGTATTGGTTATTTGGAGGAATTTTTGGGGTACATTTGTTTTATTTAGAGAGAGACGCACATGCTTTTCTCACGTGGAGTACTTTCGGAGGATATGGACTCGGATGGATCGCCGATGTTACCAAAATCCCCAGATACGTCAGGGATTGCAACGACGATCCCAAATTCCTAGAGGAACTGGGAGACCGCATGAGGAAGAACAAGAAGGTGAGCATTGGTCAGATTTGTTATTCTATATTGTTACGTGTTTTTAAAAATTTCAAAATCGTAGCTCCATAGATGGCGGGTACTGACTTGCAACAATTTTCTGAGCAAACTACGTGCGTGTCCCAAAACTTGGTGGTACCATATTCACTAGTACCCACTGATAAGTCGTTAAAGTTCTATCTCGCATCCAATTGTATTTACGCTATTTAAATTATCATAATGTAAAGGGTGGGCAGCACTAATTCTTCTATACACAAAGACTTGTTAACAATTAGAACTTTCCTCAAGTTCCTGACGTTAATAAGGAAGGTTATTAAGTTCCATGTCTCTCCTCGTCCTTACAAGTTTTTCACCACAAGCAACAACACAATTTTAATTGTAGCATTAAACGTTTTATAATAATTCCCAGACATGACCTAAAGTGGTACTAGCCATTGAAGTCAATTTTCCTTATATTGTTAAAGACTAAAGAGTTTCTTAGCAGTTAATTAAAATGTAAGTACTTCATAAGTAGGTAATTAAAAACAATCTGCTTGGTGCATTAATAGAGTTATGCGCTATTTTACGAGATATGTGAATTTACATAAAGAATGCAAGTAGTAAATGGAACGGTGTTACAATAGATGTTAGGATATCCCTTAGTGTTTGTCATTTTGTCAACTTTTCTGTAGCAAGATTTTTGAAATGCCTTGAACCAACACCAAGAAGTTGTTGCCAAAATCATATACTCGAGAGACTAACACTCTGAACAATCTTCTGGTCTAAGTAGGTTCTTGGAGTCTTGGTCCTTGTAGAAATTTTTCTTATTACAAAAATTACAATAATAACTTAAAATATTATAGAAGGATTAATTTTGCGCATGTAGTGTGAAGATTAAAGTTATGTTGTGCCCCACTGGGGCTGCAGCCCAATTGGCCTCACACATTTTGACCCATTACTTGTCGTTTCTAGCCGCCATTTTCAACTAGTCGTTTCATCTCCGCCATCATGGTGGGTTACTTGTGGGGCCAGTTGGTGATGCTGGCAATTCCTCAAGACGAAGTACTTGGAATCAACTGGAACGTCTTCCATTGGTTCATCCCTCTAGCGGTAGCTTTAGGTAACTAAACGCCTATTTTCGCCCCAATTTACTAAAACTCGATTTTCAGGAGTTTGGATCGTGGGTAATATAGGGAGAGAAAAGGGAAAACCCTGGATCGCCATCGCTGTTTCCTACATAACTTACAACGCCCGTTGGTACTACTATGACGACAGCATTTGGTTAACTCTAATGGTTTTTTCTGCCGGTTTGGCTTTCGATACTTTCTCGAAAGAGTGGCGCCGGACTCCACGTCCGAAAAAATCTTTTTTTCGCCGAACTTCGGTTTTGGTGTTATGTGGTGTGTTGTATTTAGGACTTTGGACTTCTTACTTTTATTTTAACGGCAAAATCACGGACGCTAACGGCGATGAAATTCCGGTGCATGAAGCGCTGCATCATTTTTATACTTCACCTTGGTGGACGGACCTCAAACAATCACTTTATGATGTTTACGTTTATGCTCAACATCACGGATGGTTTTTTATTGTGATTGTTAATTAATTTTTGATTAATTTGTTGTTTTTAGGTATGAAATCTGGAAGCAAATTATAGAATTATCGGATCCGCAAGGAGAACAAAACGCTTATAAAGTTTTGGGAGTTGGACCTTCCACGAGTCAATCGGAAATTACCGCCAAATGGAGAGCGTTGAGTCGGGAGTGGCATCCGGATAAAGTTAAAGATCCGGAACAGCAAAGGGCGGCTCAGGAAAAATTCATGGAAATTCAACAAGCTTACGATATCTTATCTAATATTAAGAGTAAAAGGAGGCGGAAGAATAAGAAGTCGGTTAACGATGATTAGTTAGGTTTTAATTTTTTGTTAAATTTAAGGGAGGGAAAGTGATGATTGGGTTGGTCAAGACGTCACCCAGTTGACCAAGCGTTTCGAATCATTAAAAATTTTGAGTTTGTTAATGTAGTTGAAGTTTTCTTGGTCCTCTAAAAGTTATAATCCGAAGTCCTGTTACCAACACTTAAATTCCAAAATTCACTACTATCTTCTGAGGATAATTTCAGTTTTTACTAAGCCAGTTGGGTGTAATTATTTCTGTTTTTACCATTTCAGCCTCAACACTAAAACCTAATTCAATGTATGTAATGACCAAACTAGAGTTACAAGTCAAAAGCGCTACTCACTTAATCAAAACCAGTTAGGAACAAATTTTTGTTCTAAGCTTTTAAGATGTTGTACCACCTTAAAAATAGTTTGGCGACCGCCCTCTGGTTTATTATTCAAATATTGATTTTACTGTTGTTTCTGTTATAAAACAAATAGTTCCGCCCAAGTTTCTTTTGCCACCCACTTGAGGAATAAAGCACCGAATAGAAGTAGTTGTTTCTTTATTTTACGGGTAATTTGTAAGATTTTGAGTTTGTTACGTAAATCGATAAAACATATCTACCCTCGCTTACAGTAAAATTTGAGTAACA
Organism: Pyrochroa serraticornis; assembly: GCA_905333025.2. Classification (NCBI taxonomy): domain Eukaryota; kingdom Metazoa; phylum Arthropoda; class Insecta; order Coleoptera; family Pyrochroidae; genus Pyrochroa; species Pyrochroa serraticornis. The sequence goes on along the minus strand of HG995154.1, from coordinate 33,066,864 downwards.
CTTAAAATACTCCACGGTTATTCGAAGAATAGAGGAAAATCACCAGTGGAGCTAGATTCAAAATATTAAACTAATACAAATATTGTTAAAACAATTCGATATTACAATTTCCAATACTTTACAAGTTATTACTTATCTAGTTTTAGCACCATCAAGTATCCCAACAGAAATGTGCCACGATTTTAGTGAACAACACAGTAACATCTTGAGTTGTGCGATGTGCTCGGACCCCCCAAATAGAAGGGAGTATTGTAAGTTGCATAAGACTAACAAGAAATGTGAATACTATTTCCAAGTTGTAACTGTGCTTGTAGGGGCGTTCCTGCACTTCCTGAAAGGCCGACATTTTGATCCCAATGTAAGATATGGTCAATAATTCGCGTTACTTCTATCCTAATCACTCATCAACAAATTGCTGCATCTCAATTACCACAGTACCTTCGTAGTTGATTTATAATGAGCAGTACTTTGACAGTTTATTGCTGATTGGTTGCGATTTTAAACAGCGAAAATGTTACTAAAATGTTGTTAGAACTTGGAAAAGATGCTGTGGTAATCACGATTGCATCTTAAATATCTTCATCAAGGTAACACACATATCACATAAGGAAACGAATTTGAAAACAACCACGAAGCTGTCGGTTGATTTCATGCAGATTTATCTCGATATAACAAACACCTGTCATCTTTGTGTAAAACTACCAAAGTTTATTTTGCTGGCATCTCGAAATAGATTTGCATAAAATCTCACCTTTTAATAATACACCGAAAATACTTATAAACACTGACTATCATAATAAATTGTAGGTACAATAGACAAAAAGTGTCTCTTAAGTCTTAATCTCTACCACGTGCAGAGTTGACATTGGTGCTATTTCTTTTTCTTCGTCCTCAACGGTTTTATTACTGGCGTTTCAGCTGTTTTAACGATCGGTGTCGTTTTCGCAGCTCCATTACTCAAATTGTTATTCGGATGGTCACCGTTGTTGTTGACTAATGTTATCTGGAGTCTCGGAACAGTCAAAGGCCGTATCAACGATTTTACTACAGGAGGAACAGTCGGGCCGGATGGAAGAACGGGGGAGCTGGCACACAACGCCGCCGACGTCAATTGCGTCACTAATCTAGCACTGGAATAGGCGTCGTTGTTGCGACCCAGGCCGGAAGACGTTCTGAAGACTTTCCGCAACTTCGACTTTAGACCTGCAAACAAAACCATCAACACACTTAATAAAAAGTCAGATTGGGGTAAAGCTACGGCTATACTCTCCTTAAGAGAAATTTTATAGAAAAATAAGACCTTGAGAAACTCTTGTAGAGTGAAGCGTAACATGCTTTTAGCTTTTGCCATTATACGCATAGGAGGTAAAATTATTAAAGACCTCACATGGTTTTACTGCGAACGGGAATTCAGGGGGAACAAAGGTTAAAGTTCAGCAGTCGTTACAAACGACCGCAGGGGCTGGTGATGGGCCGGTTCGCCCAATTCGTTGCAGGAAATTTTATTTATTTCTAGAAGTGGACGGGGGAAGGACATGACAAACCCTCATATCTTCGTATTTCATCAACTGTTACGGGTAAATTGATTTTATTTACAATGGATTTTAGAAGTAAATGGCAAACCCTCAAATCTTCGTATTTCAATAACTGTTACCAGTAAATGAATGACTTTAGTTACAATGGTGAATGGCAATCTTTGTGTTTCATTGAGTGTATGCTTACCGTTGGTGGGTTGTTGCGGGATTGGCGGGACGGGCACGACTTTGCCCATGAGAACTCTGGCGCCGATCTCGTTGTCTCCTCCCCAGTTCCCGTAGGAAGTGCTCCTTTCCAAGAGCCGTTGTCTGGCGTGTTTCTCAATGACATCAGCACAGACGTAACGGCCGCAGAATCTGGCCCATTGGTCTGCCCGGAAACCTCGACCATTATCACGCAAAGTTGGATTCGCCCCTGTAATCAGTTGTCAAATTTGAAGTAAAAGTCACGAAATGGACCGGAATTACTACAAAACACTCGGGATCACGAAAACCGCCACCGACGATGAAATTAAGAAAGCTTACAGGAAACTAGCTCTCAAGTACCATCCGGATAAGAACAAACGTCCCGGCGCCGAAGAGAAATTCAAGGAAATTGCGGAAGCGTACGAAGTGTTGTCGGATAAAAAGAAAAGAGATATTTATGACGTTCATGGTGAAGAAGGGTTGAAGGCGGGAAGTTCCGGGAGTGGCACGTATACTTTTCACGGGGATCCTCGGGCTACTTTTGCGCAATTTTTTGGAAGTGTCGACCCTTTCCGGTCGTTTTTTTTCAGTGATTCGGGAAGCACCAGTTTTCGGATTTTTGAAGGTTTTAACCAAATTTACTCTAAAAGTACGGCAATTCAAAATTCCCCGATCCAGCACGATTTGTTCGTTTCGTTGGAAGAATTGTTGACTGGGTGTAGCAAAAAAATGAAAATTTCTAAAAAAGTGCTAAAATCGGACGGTTCCCGGCGACAAGAGGAGAAAATTTTGACGATTCCTATCAAACCCGGCTGGAGAGCAGGAACTAAAATCACTTTTCCTCGAGAAGGCGATCAGGAAACGAATCGAATTCCTGCTGACATAATTTTTGTGATACGCGATAAACCCCATCAATTTTTGAAACGTGAAGGAAGTGATCTCCGTTACGTTGCCGCTATCACCCTTAAACTAGCTCTATGTGGGTGCGTTATAAACGTTCCTGCATTGAGTGGCGGTTTTTTGAAATTGGATTGTACCTCTGAAATTATTAAACCAGGCATCGTAAAACGGTTAGCAGGACAAGGACTGCCGTACCCAAAAGAAACATCGCGACTTGGCGATATTATTATCGAGTTCGACATCGAATTTCCCGACCACCTCCCCCAAGCAATCAAAGAAATTTTGTTAGAAAATCTCCCTAATTAACCAATTTTCGTCGAAAATAAAAATCATTATTTAAGTCTAACAATTTTTTTGTTAGTTTCACATTTGTTTTGGTGGTTGGCGATTGGATCAATAACGCAATTAAATCGTTATGAAGGATGAGTAAAGCGAGTGAGTGTTTTCCTGAAACATTGACGATCATTCCAGAAGATTGAGCACGTCTCGCTTCTCTAGAATCTCCACAAATTCAGTTTTCATAACGTAATAAAGTGTTGGCGCATGAAGAGGTTCTACGCACAAATCATCTACATTCAAGATCTGTTTCAGTATTTCCGATTGATTCCGCCTTCGCATCAAGGACGATAACAATAAAACTGTTCGACCTATTTACGGACACAATAATTTAATTGTTGACGATTTCATCAATAAATCCGCATTCATCATCAACTCGAGGAATTACTGCAATACAACTTGTTGACCTAAAAAGGCAACTCTCACAGGCGTTTCAATTTTCATTTATATGCCTACATGAAAATGTCATGAATAAAATAGCAACGACATGTTGTTAAGTAAGTTATCTATGCAGTTGCTGCGAAGCGGAAATGATGCTTCTAACTTTGTTTCTTTGAGAGCAACGTGATTAGCTTTCGGCAGCAAAACGGTAATGGACCTGAAGTTGAACGGATGTTAAAAATATAGTCGAAGGTAGAGATTTACGACATGTTTTGGGCAGTGGCGTGTTTTGCATAAACCAAAAAACTTTAGGCCACCACTTGCAGGTACGAAATTGCTTTTTTGTGTTCAAGATTTTATGACTTCTTGAAGTTGACAACGCTGTAAACAATTAATATGACCAAAGCGAGGAAGTAAAATAATTTTGGGGTTTAACTCCATAATTTTGAAATATTGCAGTTTTTATTTGTAGCACTTGCATTTTTTGGAACAATTTTTGGTGATTCGCCAGACGGAGAAAACTTTCAATTTTGAAGAGGCTAAGAGGAGAACTATTGTTGCCTAATTATAACGATTGGGATGTTGTTGAAAGTAACTTTTCAAGCAATGGTCATGACTGTTTAATATTTAAAAAAAGTAACTCTCGTAACCCTCCCAAGTGGACGCAAGCCGACCATTGGCAGGTTAAAATCCAGACTCGAATTGCAGAAAAATGCATAATAAGGATCAAATTTACTCGAAATTGATTGTGGTTTAAAAAAATCGAATCATTTCTATTCCTAAAATTTTAACTAAGAAGTCTGCTTAATTGTATGTTTCGTCCAAGGTTTTAACGCCCACAACTGTTCCTTGCCTGAGGCTTTTCGAGTAACGTTGCGACTATAACAGAAATTATTTTAGAGGTAGGAACTAAAATGAAAGTGAAAGGGGTTATTAGTTAGTAATACGAGGTTAGTTCAAAATTATGAGAACTCAACTGAGGATATCACGTTTTTCTACAAGCTGATGAGGAAAATTTTAGCGCCAGAATTTTACAAATCTTTGTAAATGAAAACTTCTTAAGGTACTAGTTCTGGTGAATCGTGTTAATTTTACGTTTTCTACTAACGAAGCCTTCAAATGAAAGAGCAGATTTGTGGAAATTAGGAAAAAGTTTCTTTTTAGTCTCAATATTTAGAAAAAATTGTGAGACTTGAGGAATTTTAGGTTCAATTTTCTAGTTAGAAATTAGCAAAAATACCAAATAAATGGAAAAATAGGACTAAAATTTTTGTGGGAGACTGCACAAAGTTCGTCGACATATCTATTTATGGGATATCCCAAAACTGCGGTTTGTTCAGCACTGAAAAACAGGAACAATTAAAACTTTCGTTAATATTGACCTGTCACACACACTAATGGATTCTATTAGAATAGAAAGTCGTATATATTTATCTCTAGACCACTGTTCGTATTTTTATGTTGTTGCGTCACGTTGCTGGTGTAAACCGTTCAATAACCAATTTGTTAATTTTACATACTGTTAGTGCGCCAATTATAAAAATAAAACAATATCAACACTTCAAAACTTGAAAATTGAATCAAGTTCCTCAATATTCTCCAATATTTTTCGCCATCTTCAAACTATTTTAAAAATACGCCAAAAACATCACTGCGTTATTAATAATTATCAGGTAGAAGCGGATATTGCATGTCGGATAAAAATACGAAATTAAATTTAGGGTAGTGTTAGCGTTTTCGCGAACAAACTTTTAAGTAATAATTCCGAGTCAATCACGTTAAAGTTCGAATTTATAAATAACTTTTTATTCGCTACCGTCATTTCGAAACTTCCATGTTTACTTTTAGGTGCAGTTCATTTAAAACTACCATTAAAAATCGGCCACTACAAGTGTTTACGTAAATCCGCAAAGAAATTATTTTTACCCGCCACTTTCGACGCTAAAACAACTCACCCGCGAAAAGGAGCAGTTTGGCACATTTATTGCGCCCCTGGAGAGCGGCTTTCATGAGCGGGGTAAAACCCAAGTTGTTCCTGGAGTCGATCTCGATCCCCCTGCAGCGACTCAGCATGCAATTCAAACATTCCACTTGCCCTAAAACCAAAATCAGTTGCCACAAAACTTCCCCAACCCAGCACAGTTAGCAGCAAAATTAATGAAGTTAACAAAAAATTAATCGACCTCATTGAAGAAACTCTTACTGGTTAATTGAAACTGAATTAAGTCGCAACAAGCTTTAGCAAATTAAAAAAAAATTAGAAATTTTCTCGTTACTCATGGGACGCAACCCTCGTTACGCCGTATTTGGGTCATTTTGCTAGTAACTGTGCCTGTACACGAGACTTACCGGCTTGAGCGGCGAAATGCAAGGGGGTATTTCCTTCGTTATCGGGTTTATTGGGGTTCAAACTAGGTAATTGCAGTATTAGTTCTAGCAATTCGATCGATCCATTCGAAGCGACGTAGCTCAATGCTGTCTGAAAAATTATTGATAATGCATTAATATAAATAATAAAACCAGTTGGAATTAAAGTTTTAGTTGTCTTAATTAAAAGGATTTAACCAAGCATATTGTTGAACCATATGGTGGCAATAAAAATAATTAAATCAAATTTCTGACTCGAACGCTAATCAAACAGTAAAACCGTCATCCAAGTTATGTGACGCATGAATTTTCATTATTATTTGTTATAAGAGGTCGTGCCTCTAGAGGTATCGCACTAATTTATGCGCAAATACAGCAATCATTAATTAAACGCGAGCATGTTGTCGTTTGTTTACAAGCAATTTTGGCAAGAATCACGAAGGTTCCCTCGTAAATTGGTCAACAAGTTTTTCAACAGAACTCACACGTAGAGGTGTTTAAAAATTGCTTAGATGCGGCCAACTAATTGTTAAAAACTTCAAAGATCGATTAAGGAAACATTGGTGACAGCTCTAATCCGTTGTATACGTTTTCGTCGATTGGAATTGTCGCTAACGCTTAAAAAAATTGTTTTTCGATGTACGTAATTTTGTAGTTTTCGTTGAGTTGATTGGTGAGAGACGTCGGGCCCCCGTTGTGCTAAAAACGGCGAGATTAATCAGAACCTGTCCGATACCAATAAAAATAGATAAATCCTCGGGCTTGAGCACGACACGTCAAAAAATCCCAACGAAATCCGCGATAAGGTTTCATTTTCCCTGACCCGCATTCAGTATCTGCATATTCATAAATTCGCAGGCATTGTCAACCTCGCGTTCTTTTCAGGCCGTCCATTACATATAACACAAGACTGAAAAAGTGACCCCGATTTCCAGAAAATTCATTACTGTCAAGGACTTTCGCACCAGACTTTTCTCCCTGCGTCCCCTTTTTATCCGGCGATGACTTCTTGACATTTTCATAATAAAAGCGGCGTTGTTGTATTTAATTTAATTACCTCCGAAAATGTCGTTAATTTGATATTTATCACGCCGTATTAGTGGCGAGTTAATTTGATTAATTGGCAACGCAAAAATTCGTGATGGGGTTGGTTGAAAATCGGGATTAAGGAGATTCGATGGTTGTTAAAATTGACCTACAAAGAGTTTAGTAGTGCGCAAATGAGGATGTTGACCCACATATGCTGACTCGACTAATATGTGAAATTTTAGTGATGTTCCCTCGCTTAAATGTATCGATTCCTGTGATGCACTTTATTGGGGTCAGGTCAGGTCATAAAGTGGGCGGATGCACCTAGTTACCCGGCAGTTGTAGCTTTACGTCGCAAAGGGATGAATAAAACAGACGGATGACATAAAAAATAAATATGTCAGCGTCTGGTTTTGTAGGTCATATTTATAACGTGTCGAGTTGTTTTCGTAACTTGGAAAAGAAGAATTTTTCACACCGCCAAATCGATCACCGCAAGTCAGTTTAATTAGAAATGAAGAGGGTTCTCCTCCAGTACATGCTCATTACAGTTTTCAATTGCTTACACAATGCAGTTGCGATCAAGACAAATCGGCAACTTGTTGCGTTTAGCTCCAGTCTTTTTTGGCTTCCTCTTTGAACTTTTAAAAATTTATGAAAACATCTTTTACATAATTTTTGAGGTACAGGAATTTGAATATAAAAATTGAAGAATATTTATAGATTATAGGAGCTGAACATTAACTTTCTGAACTGCGAAGAGGATTCGAATATTGGGTAACAATTATTTTCTGCAAGTCCAAATTCTCTCAGGCTCCAAGAGAATTATAAAAATTCTGTGTACTACAACACTTTTTACAAGACTTGCAGTATCTTTTTTGGGGTACTTAACAAACGACAAGATCTGAAAATAGGGTCAATGTTCCATAAATTGTAATTGTAAAATTAAATTTTTATTAACACTGTTGCCTGAAGTTGCTCAAAATTTTCAAAAAGTTTGAACTACAATTGATAACTTGGTAAAATATTCGAAACAAAAATTGTTTGAAACAACTTACTAGTACAACGTTTTTGATTTTTTAAACCCAAATTGTGCAATTGATACAATTTTTAAAAAATTCTGCACTATTAGAAAATTCAACAAATTGTTGCAGAAAAACTAAAACTAGATTTAAAGGTTCATGACTATTTAATTAACAATTGAATCTTTGCCGATTTTAAGATTTATAATTAATTGATTGATCGACACTTTAACTTAAGTTATTGTCCAAAATTTGAAGATCCACGAAAATTATTGCAGTTTCAAGCTTTGAGATGGCAGTAACGTAAGTAAAGAAAATTCAAAAGACCTTCTATTTCACAAGTTTCTCTGTTGTCTAACAACAAAGACATTGATGCTGCAAATGTCAAGTCCAATTTCAGATCAAAAAACAGAAACCTAAAAAGACTTCTGGCGCAAAATTTTAAAAAGGTGCTAACATTGTGGAATCCATTTTTCACTTGCTTTGTCATTAAAAGTTTAATTCTCAATTATTTATTTTTTATAAATCAAAGGACGCAATTTTTCTGCGGCTTGCTCGCTAAATTGGTTGAATACGTTACTGACATTGTTAATTTTTATTTTGTTGATAAACTTCATTGTCTAATTTCATGGGTTTCATATTGATTTGCCAGTTCTCATCCCTTCAACATTTTAAATTTTGTATTCTCCATAGAACTAAGGAAGAAGCATGGAATTTTTAACTAAAAGAGAGGATAATATGCTGAAAATAAATTATGTTGAAAAGCGAAAGAAATCGACTTAATAGATAAGAGAAAACAACATAAAAAATCCCAAAAAGGATATAAAAATGTAAATAATAACGTTTCGAAATTTTTTTTTTAGAAAAATGTGGACGGAGTTAAGTGATTAGCTGTAAAGATTTCGTTTCATTATTTCAAGTAATTGTTGTACGTAGAGGTAATTCAAAAGATTTTCTGTCTTACGTTGTTCTTCCACGCCCTTGATCTATGAACTATTGCTCCTATTTCAAAGTTCCTCTATTGTTGAGCTACGAAGTCTTTCAGGTTACGAGATCTCGAAATTTAAAAAATTCGTAACGGAAAGGTTACAGGACGAGTAACGTTCACGTGTACCAAGTCCCTTTGTACATTTTGACAATTAGGTGGACTTTCATTTATGTTTTTTAATTATAGTAAAATGATTTTACCCAAAATTAATAATTTGAGTCACGACAGTTTTCTGATTTTTTAGTAAATTTTACAATTGAAATCCATTAAAGCTCATTAAATTTTTTTCCTCATTTTTCATTTCTTTCAAGTCCAACTTTATGACTAGTTGAAAGCTGTCGTAAAATTACGAGACTATTACTTTGAAATATTGTCGTCATTACCTCCTTCATGTGATTTATATTGGAATTTTTCTAATAATCCACTTTCAATATCTAAAAATCTTTCAATTTCAGAAATTTTGTTATTATAATTTTTTATTCGAGAATTAGTGAATAAAGGTTATTTCCTTAATTAATTTTTCATTCACATTAAAACTATAAGTTGGCTGCTTTGCTTCTATGAACATTTTATTTTTATGGTAACTTCTCTTCAATAACAAGAGGTAGAAAAAGATGGACAAAGTCCAAAATATTTGTAACTTTCAGCAAATTTCTAAAATTCAATCTTTATTCTCTTTTGGTCTAAACAGGAGGTAAAGATTGCTGAAAAGAAATTGATGTTAAGGAAGAGCCAAAAACCGATTTCATAGATAGAACACTAAAGAAAAACTAAAAATAATATAGAAGAGCAATGGTGAAGCTGAAAAGGAGTGATCAAAAAAAAAAAAATGTCAACGTCTGGCTTTGTAGGTCATATTTATAACGTGTTGAGTTGTTTTCGTAATTTGGAAAAGAAGAGTTTTTCAGACTGCCAATTTGATCACCGCAAGTTAGTTAAATTAGAAATGAAGAGAGCTCTGCTCCATTACAAACTCATTACACTTTTCAATTGCTTACACAATGCAGTTGGGATCAAGAAAAATCGGCAACTTGTTGCGTTTAGCTCCAGTCTTTTTTGGTTTCCTCTTTAAACTTTTAAAAATTTATAAAAACAGTATTTAGATTGTAGGAGCTGAACATCTTCTTTCTGAAATGTGGAGAAGATTCCAATATTGGGTAGCAATTATTTTCTGCAAGATCAAATTTTTCCAAGCTCTTTTTCATGAAAATTATAAAAGTTCTGTGTACCACAACACTTTTTTCAAGACTTGCAGTATCTTTTTGGGGTACTTAACAAAGGTCAAGATCTAAAACTGGGGCCAATATTTCATAAATTGTAACTGTAAAATTAAATCTTTATTAACACTGTTGTCTAAAGTTGCTCAAAATTTTTAAAAAGTTAGGACTACAATTGATAACTAGCTAAAAGTTTTGAAAAAAAATAATTGTTTGAAACAAGATACTGGTCGAATGTTTTTAGGTTTTTGAAATCCAAATTGTGCAACTGATACAATTTTTAAAAAAAATTGCACTTTTAAAAATTTAACAAATATTTGCAGAAAGAACTAAAACTAGATTTAAAGATTCATGACTATTTAATTGACAATTAAATCCTCGCTTTTGTCGATTTTAAGATTTTTAATTAATTAATGGATCGACACTTTAACTTAAGTCATTGTCCAAAATTTGAAGATGCACAAAAATTATTGCAGATTTAAGCTTTGAACTAGCAGTAACGTAGGTAAAGAAAATTCAAAAAACCTTCTACTTCACAAGTTTCTTTGTTGTTCAACAACGACGACATTGATGCGGCAAATGTCAAGTCCAATTTCAGATTAAAGGGCAGAAACCTAAGAAAACTTTTGGCGCAAAGTTTTAAAATTATCAATCAATTTTTCACTTGCATTGTCATTAAAAACTGAATTTTCAATTATTTATTTTTCATAAACCAAAGAACGCGAAGTTTTTACGTTTTGTTTACTAAATTAGCTGAATACGTCACTGATATTGTTTTCATGTTGATTTTTATTTTGTTGATACACTTCATTGTCTAATTTCATCGGTTTTATATTGAATTGCCAGTTCTCATTCCTTCAACATTTTAAATTTTGTATTCTCCTTAAAACTAAGGAAGAGGCATAGAGTTTTTAACGAAAATGGGGGGATAAGATGCTGAAAATAAATGATGAAAAAAGCAAAAAATTGAGTTAATAGATAATAGCAAAAAACAACATAAAGAATCCCAAAAAGGGTGTAAAATTGTAAATAATGACGTTATGAAAATTTGAAAAAAATGCGGATAGAGTTGGGTGATTACCTGTAAAGTTTTTTCCCATTATTTCAAGTAATTGTTGTACGTAAAGATTTTCTGCCTTACGTTGTTCTTCCACGCCCTTGATCTATGAACTATTGCTCCTATTTCAAAGTTCCGCTATTGTTGAGCTACGAAGCCTTTCAAGTTACGAGATCTCGAATTTAAAAAAATCGTAACTGCACGTTTTCCCGGAAAGGTTACAGGGCGAGTAACGTTCACGTGTACAAAGTCCTTTTTTACATTTTAATAATTAGGTGGACTTTTGCTTAAATTTTTTAATTATAGTAAAAAAATTCTACCCAAATTAATAATTTCAGTCACGACAGTTTTCTGAATTTCCAATAAATTTTCCAGTTTAAATACATTAAAGCTCATTAAATTTTTATTCCTCATTTTTCATTTCTTTCAAGTCCAACTTTATGACTAGTTGAAAGCTGTCGTAAAATCACGAGACTATTACTTTGAAATATTGTCGTCATTACCTCTTTCATGCGATTTATATTGGAATTTTTCTAATAATCCACTTTCAATATCTAAAAATCTTTCAATTTTAGAAATTTTGTTATTATAATTTTTTTATTCGAGAATTAATGATTAGAGGCTACTTCCTCAATAAATTTTTGACTTCGCTTCAAAACTGTAAGTTGACTGCTTTGTTTCCATGAACACTTTATTTTTGTGGCAACTTTCCTTCAATAACAAGAAAAAATAGAATAATGCTCAAAATACTTGGAACTTTCAGCAGCATCTAATGTTACATATCCTTAAAGTTATTGTTCTATGGTGATTTTTTTACATGCCTCCAACTGTTCTATTATTGCTCCAATTGAATCTTTAGCCTCCTATAAAACTAAGGAGACGGTAAAAGATTGCTGAAAAATTTTATGAAGGCCCAAAAACCGATCTCATAGATAAAAAAGAACCTTAGATAAAAACATATAAGATATAGAAGGGCAATGGTGAAGCTGAAAACGGAATGAGCAAAAAATAAATAATAGAAATGGAGATAAAGTCCAAAATTTCGCAGCAGCAATCATTTAAAAAAAATCCTTTTGGTATATTAGGCTTCAGTTTCTTTTTTGGCTTCCCCCAAAATGTAGTGTTCATGACATTTCCATAAGCACTCAAACTTTCAGTGTAATTTTTTTTATCCAGGAATTGCAAAACTTTTTTTGTTTAATTTAATATTTTTACGAGTAATTATTTTTACTTCTTTTACTAGCAATTTAATTAAATAAGAAGCAATTTTATAAGATTTCCGCTTGAAAACTGTTGCGAGTTACTCTCTAGGTTTCGGTTCAGTAATCTCAAGTTAGCAGCTGGAAGTTCTTCCCTGCTCCAAATCCCGAGATCCTCAGCGCAAACTTGTTAATAGAATAGCCAAAGTTACTATTGTCCTTCAACCCGTATTGCTTCCGTTTCGCTAATTTCCCAAACCCTTGCAAATACAAACAAATTGTGTAAACCTCGCAACTACTAACAAATATGGCAAATTTCGGAAGATCGAGAGGTTCCTGATTTTTTCAGTAATCCCTCTATCCCGGGGGACCGCGACTATCAATACACGTGCAGTTCCGTCTCGAAAACCAATCAGTAATTAAAGATTAAAAGCGAACTCGTTCTCAAGTTGAAATTGGATTTAGCGAGGTGAGTGACCAGAATGTTGGGCAGTGCATTATATAAATGGATTCCCGGAAATTCACTTATTTAATAAATAGGACAACGTCCCGCCTCGTTCCTGCAACATCAACCCGGGATGCCATCAAAAAAACACTTGCAACAAACAAACAAACCGTCACATCCGCAATTTCAAGCAAACCACTAAAATTTAATTAACAATAAAAACCCCAATAAAATCACCCGCAAGTTTGTTTAAATAATTGATTTAAAGGTGCGTGCTACATGACTAATTTGTCGAGTCACAGTTCGCATTTAATTATTCGAGAAATCTCCCCCGTAATGGTTGTAATAACAAACATTGAGAAAATTTAGGGTTTGAATGTAAATCGCGCTCCAAATAGCTTAATGGACGGATTTAATAGCTTAGACAACGAACCGAAACTAAACAACGCAAAAGACAATCGGAATTGACTGACAGAAGTTGAATGTTGTAGACACTTTGAGCTTAATAAACAGAGGAGTTGGAGGCATTACACCGAGTTTTATGTACAAAAATAGATGTTGGCTGGCATCTGTACAATCGCAAGTGTCGAGTTTTACTTTCTTTGCATGTGGCGCAAGCTCAATAAAGCTCGCAATCAAGTTGAAACATTGGAGGGTTGGTAAATAGATTTGATAGTAAAGTTGTCATCGGGAATCGCTGCGTTTTGTTAAATATTTACTTAAATCGAATGATATTATTTTAAAAGTTTCAAAGAATTTCTTGCATTAAAGTTCAGTAGTACAAGTGTTAAAAATAAAACTTGAACTTTCAAAATAAATAGCTCGAGTAATTTTATATTGTCATTAGTGGCGCATTTCAATACCATTAACCTACTAAATGTTTCGTAACTATTTTGTTTTTTAATAAATTATTAACGTCAACCTTACCAACAGCCAAATATTAAGATCAACAAACCTAAACTCGCTGAGTTGCGGGGGTTTACACGAAAATTTGGTGTAGCAAAAAACAATTGGATGGGTGGGTTTAACAATCAGCTAATAATAAGTAGTTTCACAATTTAACGCAGAACTCGTGTTCTATCGATTTCGCAACATTTCTCGCTGTTACTGTCAATTAATTTTATACCGTTTCGCACGAAATCAAATTGGGAGGAATCCAGAGAAGTTTCTAACGCTGCCACGAGGAGGATTCTATAGGACACCAATTCAAATATTATTTTTATGTTGATTTTTATTTTGTGGAGACGCAATGTTTTTATTTAAACATTCAAAACGTAATTTCGCCTGTTTCGTATCGATTTACCGCAGCTTTTACCATTCTAATAGCGTTAGTTCCTATGTTCCACAAAATTCAACGAAATTGTTAAAGAAGTGAAGATAAAATGCTGAAAATTAATTATAATAACTGAAAGAAATCGACAAGAAATAAGAATAAAGAAAAATAAAAAAGTGTAGCAGTGAAAAAAAATTGAAATAATTTTTGAAAAATTGAGGCGTTGCAAGAAAATTTTATTATCTATAGAAAACCTGAAAGTCACCTCACGAGACTTCCACCTATTTTCAATATTCAAGAATAAGTCGTAACAAAATATTTTGTTAGTAGAAACCACGTTGAAGCTTGTTGTGAAAAGTTCTAAGACCCTCCCGTATTGTGCCTGAAAGATTTTGATTTACTTTTCATATTAATTGAGAATTTAAACTCTCTAAAAAAATCAAAAAATAAGTAGAAACAGCATCAATGCGAGGAAGTGGCTTGATGTCCTAATTGCAGATTTACAAGTTGGTGATTTGATTTAATAACTCGCTTGCATCGAATCAAACGTAATTTGCTAAGCTAGAAATGCTGCAGTCGCTTTGCAATTTTCCCTAATTTACTCGATCAGACTGAAAGGGCTGGAATTTTATTGCAATCCCCATCGGTGTCGCTTGTATTACTCAAAAATTTACCTCCGCAAAGGTCATGTACTTCACTTGGAATTAATTCCGTGTCTTCTCTTCAAAATTTTTACGACCCCGCCGCAGTTTCAGTGAATGTTCACGATCCTATCTCGCTGAAGTCTTTAGCAATGTTTATTTAGCGAATAGAGCAACAGCCTCCAATGTTAATCGATTAATTCGCGGTGTCAGAACGAGGTTGACGATATTAGTTCTGCATATTATCGATTAAAGTTCATTAACTATGACCATATAAGTCGAGTAAACGTATGCAAATGCGTTCGAAACCGGCTAATTTATCTGAATGTGTGCTAATACGTAGCCTTCGGCCTGTAACAACAACAAAAAAACTTTTTCGCAGCCAAAATCTAATAATAATCGCATTTTCTCTTTATAATTTTCGTTGATGATTTATGCCAATTTGGCCGCAAAACAAAAACCGGATTTAACGTAATTTCGTCGCGTAACTGTAATTTCGTACATCCCCTGATTCTTCCTAACTCCCAGTCGGTAGTCTCTCGAGAACTTGTGTCCGAGTGGGGTAATTTCAACAAAAATAATTACAAAAGGACGACTTTTTTTTGTTGCGGTCTTCGGGGGATTTTGACGAACCACTAACAAACATCAAGCAAAATCGACACGTGTCTCTGAAACACGTAACGATGTTGAAAGGTTTGGATAATTATGCCTCAAACTATACGTAATTATATACCGTTGAAGTAGTTATTGTTTGTTGATGACGTTGAAGTTTTGGGTTAACTTGCGATTTATCTGGAAATTGTGTTAATTAATTTGGGAAGAGCGAAATTGAAATGTGTTTGTAGTTTGGTTAAGTTCAAGGAGGAATGATCGAGATTTATTAAGTTTTGGCCGCAATGACCTGATTTCGGTATATTTGTAGCAAGATGCAAATGTTCGTAGGCCACCTACCTTCTACCATTAATCAATTTTGCATTCAATAATGATCTCAAATTTAATTACTGGGTTTCAAAGACTTCAATTATTATCGTTACGCAATGGTGAACTGAACTTTACCTACTGCACAAATTGCTTTTCGACCAACAACGAAGTTCACTCGATAACGGATACGAAGCCGTTATCGTTAAGGACAGAAAATTTTAGGATCAATTCTGCACATTAATCGAGTAAAATTTTTCCTCTTCTTCTATCAAAACTAAACCCTTTCTGCGTTCACCTACATAAACGCAACCAGTTAAACTTCATGCTCCTTGTCTTGTTCTCATACTTGAATTTTTTTAATTTCAACTCTCTACTATTCAATTTGAATTCCGTATTCTCTTTTTTGTACATGCTGCTCCTCCACTGTTTGTATTTTAGGTTCTCTAAACCATTAATTTCCCCAATTTTTTGCTGATTTAATAATTAAAATTTTTGTCACTTTTTGCCTGATTTTTCTTTTTCTTAAAAAAATCTTTATCGTACAATTTTGGTCGCAATTTGCAATGTTGCGTCATTAGAGTGTCCTTCGATACTGATTCGCATTAAAATAATAGAAATTGAGAAAGTTGAACAATGTTTAATATCGATTTTGCATAAACTCCGACCACGCGTTTTTTAAAAATTAAAAATCTCTCGTCGATAGAACTGTTTATCTTCACTTTGTTGAGGCTTCTCTTCCAAGATTAATATCCCGCATTTTTGTTCAACATTGAGTGATTGAAAGTAAAACTTTGCATGTAATAACTTTAATAATTAAAGTTAAAGCAAGTCCGTTAATAAATTTATCTAACAGTTATCAATAAATTAATAAATCAATAAATAAGCTAAATAGCAACTACAAAGTAAAAGCTCCCATTAAGAGAATTACTGTTTAGACTATTTACAATTTTGTTGTGAAAATTATTTACTTGTTGTAGTTGGATCGGAATTTTCTTGGCTCAAAATTTCGCTCAAAATTCAAAATTTCTTGTCTTGGTCGTTTTTAAGTCAAAGTTAAATAAAGATGTCGAAATCGAGAGTTTTCCTTTTCTATTCCGTCTATATTCAGATTTTCTGGTCAGCAGGAATTGCTATTTGTTAAATTAAAATTTTGATAAAGACGCATCGCTTGCTGCGTCAAGATCCAAGAGTTAACAACGTTGATCTACTAAACGCAACAAACGACACTGAATATCAAAATTCTAAGCCCCAATTGTTTAGTATTCCCGTTACTTTCACATTTTATCTACTGAAATAAAGCAGAATTTTGTATTCTATACAATAAAAATTTTTGACGTTATTATGGAAATCACGAACAACATTACCACAAATTTTTTCTCTTATCACACATAATTAGTGAATTTATTCGTTTAACTCAAAACTCTAAGCCCCAATTGTTAACTGTTTGCCGCTACCTTCACTTTCTATCTAATGAAATGAAGCAGATTCTCGAATTTCATACAGTAAATTTTTTAACGTTATTATGGAAAGGTCAAACGTATACTTTGCCTCGTTTTTTCCTAAAAAATACGATTATAAATACATTAAAAAATTAATTATAACTTTATCGCTAATGAAAGTGTTAATTAACGAACAACAAGAAGAAGGAGAACCTCAATTCGGTAATTGAACCGAAAATTACTTATCGATGAATCTTTTTTAAGGTTCTGGAAATAACAGGCGATAAAGCGAAGTAGATTTTTATTACGACTGCGCTGTCATCAACAAGCTACTAAATTTTCATATTTCCACCCATCGCCCCCGAAAGCCGAATAATTTTTGTTAAAATATCTTTTATTGGCTTTGCTCATTGTACTTCTTTCGATATTCGCCTCAAACTTGATTGTTTTAAAATATTTTATTTATGAAGTAAAATCGATGTTGGAGGATCCTCAAAATATTTCGCCAGCTCTTCTAGAATTTTGCAACAAAACTCAAACAAATTTTTCGATTGCTTTTATAGTAATTTTTTATTTTTTATTTTAAACGTAGGTGGTGATTCTTTAATGCATTATTCCCGCTTCCCTCTCGTTCTGTTATATATTTAGTGTTTTGTGCAAACAGTAATTTAAATTCTTTAAGCATGGCGGATATAAGCAAAGTTCAGGATCAAAGTGGTCGGATTACGTGCAGAAATATTTTTTTGAAAATAGAGCGAGTTTACGTAATTTTAAAAATAAATTTCCATTAACTGTTATTGCGTTTCCCAGCCCGTCGTGTACAACGCCGCATCCATTGATAATCCCAATTCGAAATTTAAACCCATAAAACGCCACTAATTGTAAGTAGGGTTGATAATTATCAACTCCTGACCGATCATCCGTTAATTAAAAACCTAACAAGCCCTTCAACAAACCAAATCACGTCACCGGACCAGATCCAAAACAACAAATAATAAAAATAACTTGAAATTTTGGCAGTAATAGGATCTAGAACGACTTAATTTGAGCAAATTTTGCTACTAAAATTGAACGCCCTTTAATCAGTTAAAAAAGAGAAAAATTTCAGTAAATTTTATTACTTTTATTCCTCGGTTACGTGGCGTAGTTTTTTTGACCTTTAAAATTTTCGAGATGCTCGCGAGCAAATTTTTTTGGCTCATTTCAATCAATTGCGTGGCGTTTCTTTGATTTGGTTGGAAATTGGTCGAAAATTAATGATTTTATGGTAGTTGCGTGCAACGAAACAAGTTTGAACTAGTACCAAATTTTCATAAGTACAAACGAAGGCACGCCGATGTTCTAGATTTCTTATTACAAATTTATTTCGTTTTAACCACACCCCGTCACTCGTTCACATGAATAAGTAATGTTCCCATATCAAAGAGTACGGAATAGTAATTGCATTCGGGATTCGACCTGAGTTGTAGAAGTTGTAAAGAAAAGTAGGACGAAAAGCCAACTCTATTTGTTTGACATGTTTAGGTCACCTGTTGCATGCAATAACATCAACGAAAGCAACGAGGCAATAAAGTTTTTCCCAGTTTCTTTCCAATCGATATTATTTATAAGAATATTCAGTCGAGGCGACTTGAGAAAAGTTTCCGATAATTGCAAGTTTTAAAGAAAAAAAATATTTCGTCGAGTTTCCCGGCGCATCCGCCAATTATGCAAAAGTTAAATGTGGAAATGTTGTGACATTCACCACGGGATTAAATTGATATCTCTGATTAGTGGCGATATTATTTGTAGACCCTCAACTTTATGGCCAATAAGCGTGACCTAGTACGCAATTTTAGTTATTTATATAACGAGGAAATTTCCGCCAGATTACGGATTCAATTAACGAATTTGTGGCGGTGACAATAACGACGTCGAAACGATTTCTATTAATTTCCGGGACATTTCCACAAAATTTCAAAAATGTCTTGAAATTACGAGTCTTTTTTCCATAATTTTTAAAGATCATATCGACTTAAAAGCTTTTTCATTTGATGGTAATCTCCCAAGTTAAGCGAGTTTTGCTGAATTAAAACCAAATTATATTTTATCATAATGTCACCATCTCTTAGCACAAACATCGTTTATTAAATTGGCCTCATAATTTCGTAAAGCAACGCAGGGCTCGGCCAAATTATCGCTCTTGTGTGTCGAAATGACTTTAAAACCACCACTTTGAGGTAGTTAACACGCAATTTCACGAGAAAGGGTCATTTTCTTAGAGAACTTGCAGTTCCAAAATTTTGGAACTGCCCGAAACTGTAGAAATATTAATTGAATCGGACGTAATGGCATTGTAATTATGGTTCTCTTGCGAAAATTTCTCTCATATAACTTTGACATTTAACCTATTGGGTCTTTTTGTTTGACCAACTCTTCTCATTAATTATTCAACAATACTACGTAAAATTTTACACGATGACGTGTTTTTGTAACAAAAAGTATTTTTTTGGAACACCACTTGACTAGTTTCAATTTTTGAAATTATCTTACAACTCTAACACTAAAGTTTCGAAAATAAATCGTTGGAAAAAACGTTTGGATCGCTTCTCACAAAAAAGTTAAATTTCAGTTCTTATGCGATAAGGTGTTGGTTTGTTTCATTTCAAAGTAAAAATTATAATTTTGAGAAAGATTAACATTTTTATATGCTTCAGTCAAATAATTTCAATTTTTGAAATTACTTTGAAAGAAAAATTATTTTTTTAATTTAAGAAGCGTGGTTAAGTCTTTCTCATTTTTCAAAAATGTTGAGTGCCGCTTAAGCTCGCCTTTTAAATTTTAAGGGACCCTTTTAGGTCCCTTAAGTGTAAGTACTGAAAGTCAAATTTTCTTGAGACACTACTTAAGTATCTTTAATTTTTGGAACTATTTAAAAAAAATATATTTGTTTTCAAGAAGCGTTTTTAAGTCCTTTTTAATTTCCAAAAATGTTGAGTGCCGCTTTAAGCTATTTTTTTAATTTTTAAGAGGCTCTTTTAGGCTTTTTTATTAGTGTAAGTACTGAAAATCGAACCTTCCTTGAAACATTACTTAAGTATCTGTAATTTTTGGAATTATTTTGAAAGAAAAATGTTTTCTTTAATTTTAAGAAGCGTTTTCAATCTTTTTCAATTTCCAAAAATGTTAAATGCCGCTTTAAGCCTATTTTTAAATTTTACGGGGCCCATTTAAGCATTTCCTTTAGTGTAAGTACTGAAAATCGAATTCTTTTTGAGACATACGACTTAAGTATTTTTACCTTATGGAATTATTTTAAAAGAAAAATATTTTTTTAAATTTTAATAAACGTTTTAAAGTCTTTTTCAGTTTCCAAAAATGTTGAATGCCGCTTTAAGCTCTTTTTTAAATTTCAAGAGGCACTTTTAAGTCTTTTTATTAGTGTAAATACTGCAAATTAAATTTCCTTTTAAACACTATTTAAGCATCTTTAATTTTTAGATTATGTTGAAAGAAAATTATTTTTTTAAATATTAAAAGCCGTTTTTAAGCCTTTCTCATTTATCAAAAACGTTAAGTGCCGTTTTAAGATCTCTTTTTTCAAAATTTAAGAGACCCTTTTAAACCTTTTTTTTCATTGATGTAAGTACTGAAAATCGGCACTACTTAAGTATCTATAATTGTTGGAATTATTTTGAAAGAAAAATATTTTTTTTGAATTTTAATAAACGTTTTTAAGTATTTTTCAGTTTCCAAAAATGTTCAGTGCCACTTTAAGCTTCTATTTAAATTTTAAGAGGCTCTTTTAGGCCTTTTGATTGGTGTAAGTACTAAAAATCGAATTCATTTAAGACACTACTCAAATATCTTCAATTTTTGGAATTATTTTGAAAGAAAATAAATTTTTTATCGAATTCTTTTTAAGACACTATTTAAGTATCTCTGATTTTTGGAATTATTTTAGAAAAAAAATATTTTTTTTAATTTTAATAAACGATTTAAAGTATTCTTCAGTTTCCAAAAATGTTGAGTGCCGCTATAAGCTTTTTTTTAAATTTTGAAAGGCCCTTTTAAGCCCTGTTGTTCATGTAAGTACTAAAAATCTATTTTTCTTGAGACACTTCTTTAGTATCTTCAATGTTTGAAATTATTTTTAAAGAAAATATTTTTTTTTTAATTCTAAAAAGCGTTTTCAGGTCTTTCACAATTTTCAAAAATGTTTGAATGCCGCTTTATGCTCCTTTTTAAATTTTAAGAGGCTCTTTTAGGCCTTTTCATTGAAATAAGTACTGAAAATCGAATTTTTTTTGAGACACTACTTAAATATCTTCAATTTTTTTAATTATTTTAGGAAAGTTATTCTTTTCAATTTTATGAAGCGTTTTTAAGTCTTTTTCAATTTCCAAAAGTGTTGAGTGCCGCTTTAAGTTTTTTCTAAATTTTAAGAGGCCCTTTTAGGCTTTTTCATTGATGTAAGTACTGAAAATCGATTCTTTTTGAGACTATACTTAAGTATATTTAATTTTTGAAATTCTATTCTAACATTTTAAGAGACGATTTTAAAGCTTTTCATTGGTGTTAAAAATCTAATTTTTCTTCAGATACCACTTAAGTATCTTCAATTCTTCAATCTTCAATATTCTAAAAATTTTGAGTGGCACTTTTAGATCTTTTTCGTTCCACTATATTTTGAAAATATTTTGAAACTTATCTAAAATTCAACATACACTAACAATACATAAACTTCAAAGTTAATGCGTTTATGGGCTATTATAAATCAATTTTGCGAAAAAAATTCCAACAACCCTTGCAACATGGTTAACGACATTTTACAACGTATTCAGAGACTTTGCGACTCCTTACGACACACGTAACTAACGGTCGCAACACATTTAGCATCTCTCCATAATACTATCACAGACCCTTCCGATGCTGAGTGATATCTGTACCCAGACGCTTCATATTTTTTTATAAACTTTTTTTTTGAAAATTTGTGGCTCACCCTGCCGCTGCTGTCGACCGCATTGAGATCTCCTTCTGTGATCCCGATCAAGGCCGCTCTTCTTAACAGATCCCTCAGGAGATGGTCGTCTCCATCGCGGGCCGCCCGGAGGAGCGCCTGCCCTCCTGGTGAGGCGGCCGCGTGGGGCGTCGCGTTGGCCGTAGGTGACAGCGTACCCCGCACGTATCTTCCAGTGGGATGAACTCTATTCCTGGCACCTGGTGAAACAGTCACCGGAACGCTAACTCCGTTTCTCGCCAAAGTCAATTCTAATAAACGTTGCTGATAATCGTCACTGTTTGTAGTTGTGTGGTCAATGGGATAACAACGACCGGCGCTCTCTGAACGACGGACATCCGAACGATGACTGAAAGCAGGAGCGCGTGTTCGCAACCAACCGTCTCCCGCCGTTGGTTTGGCGACGACGCCGACGTCCCCGACGCCGGTACCGCCACCGCCATCTGGCGGCGGCAAAGTGAAGCGCACGCGGCGAGCCTGCAAAACGAGGTTTGAGAGCCAGCCAATTTACTCAATTTGAGTCAAAGCAATTTGTTTTGTTTTCGAGAAAATTTAACACGTCTTTAAGTTTTTAACATCACCAAATTTACTCATAAGTTTAATATTGGGGCTTAAGAGTAGTAAAGTTAGTTGGAAACAGGGCAAATTCACAAATTTTTTTTGAAGAGAAATAATATGTAAAAAAATGTTGATACATAAAAAAGTTAAAAACTGCGATAAGGACGTTTGAGTTGTAGGTCCCTTCCAAAAAGACTGAAATGTTGCTTGGATCACAGTGCGCATAATCTTAACCAGTAGCTAGAAGTTGAGGACGTGCACTTCATTGACGAAGAAGCTTCAAGGGCAATGAAAACAATTATTTTCTGTCCTCTGACGCTTCTGATAGTAACAGTTGTCTCCGTCAGGTTTCTTTGAAAAGTGTTATGCAGTTTCATCAGTAAAAATAAATTTCTGCAAAGGTAAATTGTTATCGAAACTACCCAAGACATTACTGACTTTGCAATCACAAATCCGATAATGGAGAAATTTCCAAACACTAGCCGCGATCTTACCAGTAGGAACTCCTCAGATTTAGACAAAACTGATGACGAAAAAAAAGCGAAATCTTCCAGTTCAGAAGCTAGTACAAATTTAACACCAGTTAGGGTAGCCCAAGAAAACGAACGAAGACCGCCAACAATGTTCGAACATTTTTCTCGAACTTCCCCAATGTCAACTTCTGTAGTTATTTTGAATTCCAGATATAAAACCGGTGAATTGAGTAAATTATTTACTCCTAGTAGAAGATCAATTAACCAGAATCAAGCAGCCACACTGCCAGCTTCTTCAAGCGATTCTTCAAAAATTGTTGATAAAGAAGTTGCGACATCTACTGCATTGGAAGAATTTTCAAGAAAGTCCCCTAAACCCGTTGCATTTGACAACCCACCTAAAATGACTATAGTTGAAGAAACTACGCCGGTAAAAAAGAAATCAGCAGTAAGGAATTCCAGTCCAATTCCAAAAGCTCAAAAGTCTTCCCAAAAAAGTCCTAAATCACCAACAACATTTATTCCACAAGATTCAATTAGTGAAGAACCGGAATTTGCTATTGATGCTCATAGCGTTAGTGTTACTGGCCATCAAAAGCATTGTCCAAAAGCTCTACTACCAAAATTACACACATCACCTCCCCAAAGAATACTGCAACAACCCCATCAGACTTTTATGTCGAGAAATTCGATTAGTGAAGAATCTGAAGTCGTTGCTGATACCGATAGTGATGTTCCTCAATCACAAGTAGATGATTTCAAAAAGCGTGATAGTCAATCAAGTGGTGATCCTTCTACTGCAGAATTGATAAGTTCCACAAATACTTTTACTGATCGTTCTTTACAGTTTGAAGTTTCCGAAGATTTCGCAGCAAATCGTCAAGTTGTCGCCAATATACCAACAAATTGTGGCATACAAGAAGAATTGATTCCAAATGAAACTGCAAGAATATCAATAACTGAAACGACTTATTTGAGTGAAAGATTACGTCGTTTACCTGCACTTCCCAATTATGGTGCTGCAAATTCACGAATTTCGCCCAATCAACAAGATGTATGGCAAAATATTGGTGGAAGAAGACCAGAATTTAGAAGAGAACTGGATGATAGCGATAATTTTCGTAATTTGAGACGAGACAACTTGTTAATGACTGTGATTTCGTGTCTGTTCTGTTGGTGTAACTGAATGTTTTACAATAACGGTATTTAAATTACCTTTAATAAGTTTGTGGGTAGATAACTGTGCTTCAACAATTTTCAATAAAATTCTTTTTACCTAAAATTATTTTGCAATTTTCCAGATTTTTTAATTATTTTTCCAAAAAATTCAAAATTTTTCTAGTCGTTCTCGAAATGAATTAAAATCCTGGATTTTTGAGTCCTTGATCATTAAGGTTTTAGTGTCATTGTTGCTCATTATTGTATTGCGCTTGTTATCTTTCAAATTATTGATAAGATCTGCGAAGCATCACAGTTGATCAGTTATCATTGCAGGGCCAAACCTAATTGTTTATCGTTCTATATCAGATTACTACGAGTATGAGATAATAATTTCAAAAATAATTTATCAGTAAAAGGGGGGATCACCAGTTAAATCGTAGCATTAGTAGTAGTAAAAAAGCTTGTTGTCCGGGTCTGACTGCCCCAGGTTCAACTTTGAGATCAACCAATTGCATTTTCGGTTCTGTGACAGCGCCCCAAATTTTCAACATATAAACCACACGTATCCTCTTTCAAAAGCATAGTTTACTAGTTCTAACCTAAAATAGCCGCGATGGATGCTGAAGACGCTGAGGCGCTTCGAATACATGGCTTAGGATCCGACAGCAATAGTGGTAGTGACAGTGATAAAAGTGATTTTGATGAGACATATTATGCAATGAAACCAGCTGCAATTCCTATCGATCCAAAAAAAGTTGTTGTTATCAAAAACAATGAAGATAGCGAACAGCAGGATCGATTCGATAAATCTCTTAAAGTCAATAGTGCAAGTTTTAATAACCTCAAATTATTCCAAACGACTTCAAAATCCAACACCGATCCCCAAAAACAGTCGACTAATGAAGACCTTAAAAACCGCACAACAAATTTTCCACTTAACCAGGGAGCTACATCGTCAACTGCGCCAGAAATGTTACGTAACGATATTGATGTCTATAAAGAAGCAAATGGGTTTCGTGGATTTCCATATCTCGCAAATAAATTTCCAAGAGCGTTGGATTTTTTTTCTGAATCTATCCCAACCACTAAGTTTCAGGATTACAGAAGTGTTCATGCTCCATCGTTGGTAATGAAAGCGCCATCATTTATTACCAAGCCTCAATCCACCACAAGTCGTAGTATAGAGATTGACCAAGGAGCTGTTCCAAAAGTAATACTTCCAACAATTTCAAGTGTTGTTGATAATAATCGGTCACGTTATGAACCTCAATTTTCTACAATGTTCAATGATTTGTTAAATAGCAAAACTCCATCGCTGGTAAAGCAAGCTTCATCCTTTAGTACCAAGCCTCCACTCAGCAAAATTCGTGGTGTAGAGATTGAGCAAAAGGACGTACCAAAATCAATAATTCCAACAATGTCAAATATTGTTGACAAAAATCTGTCACGTCATGAGCCTCAATTTTCAACAATGCCCAATGATTTGTTAAAAATCAAAACTCCATCGCTGGCAAAGGAAGCTTCATCCTTTAGTACCAATCCTCCACTCAGCAAAATTCGTAGTGTAGAGATTGAGCAAAAGGACGTACCAAAATCAATAATTCCAACAATGTCAAATATTGTTGACAGAAATCTGTCACGTCATGAGCCTCAATTTTCAACAATGCCCAATGATTTGTTAAAAATCAAAACTCCATCGCTGGCAAAGGAAGCTTCATCCTTTAGTACCAATCCTCCACTCAGCAAAATTCGTGGTGTAGAGATTGAGCAAAAGGACGTACCAAAATCAATAATTCCAACAATGTCAAATATTGTTGACAAAAATCTGTCACGTTATGAGCCTCAATTTTCAACAATGCCCAATGATTTGTTAAAAATCAAAACTCCATCGCTGGCAAAGGAAGCTTCATCCTTTAGTACCAATCCTCCACTCAGCAAAATTCGTAGTGTAGAGATTGAGCAAAAGGACGTACCAAAATCAATAATTCCAACAATGTCAAATATTGTTGACAGAAATCTGTCACGTCATGAGCCTCAATTTTCAACAATGCCCAATGATTTGTTAAAAATCAAAACTCCATCGCTGGCAAAGGAAGCTTCATCCTTTAGTACCAATCCTCCACTCAGCAAAATTCGTAGTGTAGAGATTGAGCAAAAGGACGTACCAAAATCAATAATTCCAACAATGTCAAATATTGTTGACAAAAATCTGTCACGTAATGAGGCTCAATTTTCAACAACGCCCAATGATTTGTTAAAAATCAAAACTCCATCGCTGGCAAAGGAAGCTTCATCCTTTAGTACCAATCCTCCACTCAGCAAAATTCGTAGTGTAGAGATTGAGCAAAAGGACGTACCAAAATCAATAATTCCAACAATGTCAAATATTGTTGACAAAAATCTGTCACGTTATGAGCCTCAATTTTCAACAATGCCCAATGATACTTTCAACAAAATGCTTCAACCAACTATACATCAGTGGCAGACAAAAAATGTTTCAGCTGCTGCTACTGACTCTTCATCGTTCAGACGTCCAATTATTTCGGCAATGCCTGGGGTTCAAATTCATGAAAACGTGGGACAAGGAATTAGAAGCTCCTCTTCTGAGGAAGTTTTGTTTCACGATTTTTTAGATTGCAAGAATCCATCGCTAGTAAACGAAGCGTCATCCCTTGGTACCAAGCCTCAACTCGGTCTTCCAAAAAGAGTACTTCCAACAATCCCAAATGTAGTTGGCAATAATCGGTCGCGTGAAGTACTTGAAGGGTCACGTTCCAAACCTCAGTTTTCAACAATGCCCAAAGATACTTACAACAAAGTGTTTCAACCTTCTATACGTCAGGAACCAACAAGAAATGCTTCAACTATTGTTACTCAACCTTTATCGTTTAGAAATTCTATTACATCGGCAGTGCCGGAGATGCAAATTCCTGAAATCGTGGGACAAGAAATTAGAAGCACTTCTGATGAATCTGATAATCTTTACGCGTATCCAGATAGCAAGAACAAATTTTTAGCATGCTTCCACTTCATTTATTACGGTTGTCGTAAATAAAATTTTAATAACTTTAGTTTGTCGATATTTTAAATAATTGTGGTATATTGTCTCAATTTTTTTAGATTTCTAATAATAATTTCTATTAATTACTATTAAGAACTTTTTATTAATAAATTAAGTTGTTAATAAGTAACTATTATTATTCATTGGTGTGTTAGATTGTTTAAGTGCGTCTTTCAACATTATTGTTACCAAATTTGGTTCATTACATTTTGTTTTTGATTGAATAAATTAAGTGCGTTTGCTCCAATTTAGATGTGAAAATCCAAATGGCATGCACGTCGAAAAAATTCGATTTTTTCCAATTAATTCTAATTTTATTAATTAAATTAATAATATTACAATACAAAAAGAACCCCAATGTTGTTTTAAACGTAAAGGATCTGAGTGAAAAAAATCAACAAAATTTCGTGTTTCTTCTAGCAACCTTAAAAACGATGACACATACGTGACCACAATTGCAATGAGCCAACGATTTGTTTTCCAAACTACGTCACTTTATACAAACAGGGAACGTTGCCAGCGATTGTTTCATTCCCATCCACATAATCATTAAAACACGATTCGTTGTTGTTTAATTTATCTTATCTGATTGTTGAAACTTTTGTAAACTTACAGGTCTTCGTGGCTTATACGTCGAGTCATTGTGCGAATATCCGTTTCCTTTCTTCTTGCCTTGCGGCAGGATGTCGCTATTATAGTGCGAAGTAACCCGCAAAGGTCCCGTTCCCGAAGTCCTGGCGCCAACAGCTCCATACCGCAACGATGGGAGTTCAGCAACCCTCCGGGTTATAGGACGCGGATTATGGGGCAACCCCGACTGCAACAAGCCAATAATATAAATAATTTTTTTAAACAATAACAATGCTAATAATAGTTGACGACAATAAAGGGTGGTTAGTTTTATGACGCCCCTCAGATTTGATTACGCACTCCATCGGTCATAAAAAGGCTTTTCATTCCCGAAAACTGCATGATAATAAGTCATTTATAGTCGAGGTGTAGATAGACAATCAATTCGGGGGCACGGAAGGTTTGAATAGCCGAACGTGGGGGTTATTGCTGGCGTCGCGCCTGGTACAACACGCCAACTATCTGGGGTTGCTTTACTATTGGCAATTTTATGCACTTCGCCGGTTTTTCCGCTATTTACGTTGCTCGGAAGAATTGTTGGAAGCGAAAAGGATAATAAGGGAAATCAGGAGCGGGCGTGACATTCATGAAGGGTTCACTGATATCGTCGCATGTTTCAGGACGATTGATATTAATCGCCATGTTCGACTAATAACCGATGTAAATAAATTCCGAAACGTTTTTGTGAAACTTGTTACAATTCCTCGAGTTTCCCTCAATCAAACCAAATTGTTTCCAAATTATTTTTCAAATTTTTGCAATAATTAGTTTTGTTTAAATTTTTTCTGTGCGTGAGTTCTTCAGATTCTTATTAATGGGTTACGTCGTCTCGATCTTTCGAAATGTTTTATTTTCGATCAACAACAATTTCCGTCACCGCGACCTCTTCAGTTATTTTTATGAACGTGTTACGTCCTCTTGATATTTCGAAATGTTTTGTTTTCGATCAACCTCAACTTCCGTCATTGCTTCTCCCCCTCACAAGTTACCCAATGGACATTTACGTCTTTTTTTCAATTTTATTTATAAACCGAAATTATCTCGCCTCCAAGCAAAAAATTCGTTAAGTAACTTTTTGTAAATTTGTTGCTAATTTTGGCAAGTGATTTTATTACCTTCCTTTTGTCACCAACCCCTGTCGGCAGTCGATCAATGTCTGACCTGGGGGCGCACCCACTTACACATTAAAATAAACAAGTTTTCATGAAGGAAAACATCGGTTCTATTAATACCGCAATAACATATCAGCCCTTAAAAAAATCAGTTTTGTTGCCTTATTGTTTAACATAAAAGTGTTGTGTTCCCTAATGTTTAAAATCGCCCGATTTTGTTCCTATCAAATATGCAAAATCGTTGATTTGTTCAAATTATGTTAATTGAATCTTCCGATGAACAATAATAGACGGCATTGACCTCTTTCGTGCTATTAGCGAATTACATTCACAACGCTCTTACATTAAGGCTGTCAAATTCCGTGAGTGGAATTCTGTAGTTGATGGAACCACATACTGCGTGATTGCAGTTTGAAACAATCAAAATCCTTCACAAATTTAATTAACTTGCAAAACGTTTGAATTTTTTTTCAATATTAGAAAACACCTTCAATTTCGACGCACCCTGATAATTGCGCTGAATTGTATTTACTTTTCAACAGAATCTCGTTTCAGCTGACTAAATTTAGTCCAATGATGTTGCAAGACTATTTTTTATAAATGTTCCTCTAGCCCTTAGGACTTTGTTATTGTTAAGTTTTTGAAGCAAATTTTTTTTCCTTAGAGTGTAGATGAATGAGATAGGCGCAAAACTTAAAATATCGGGCAATGGTACAAAATTACCCCAAATTTTGGGCCATTTTGGACAGGTTATGGGTTCTAAACTAACAATAAAGTTATTTCTAAGCGTTCTAAGCCTAGGGCAGGTAAATATGTACTACCTAGTTTTTGCAAAAATAAATTATGATAAGATTCAATAACATTTTTAAAAAATTAAAGAAAATTGTCCCTAAAACGCTAATAAAAATAAATTTGAAAGAGTTAAAGGTTGCATACAATTAAAATTCTTCTATTTACCAAAAAAGAGAAAAAACGTGATAAAATTCAATAACATTTTTAGAACTAAAACTCTAATGAAAATTAATTTAAAAAATTAGTTAGACGTTACATGTAATTAAAATTTCTGTATTTACCAAAAAAGAGAGAAAAGAAAAAAAAAGAGTGGGTCCACAACAAAATGCCATTTTAACCTTGCTACCATTTTTGAAGGACATGTTCAATTTATTTTTATAGTTCCACCTGTTGTTCCTTTTTTGGGCTGTCACTCGCAAAACCTAAGAAATGTTTTTATTCTACTGATAATTTTTAATATGAATACCAAGAGATAATATTACAAACACTTTGCACTTAAGGAAACCATTTTTTTGTATTTTTCAATGTAGTTATTTTAGAAAAAATAATTTACAAATTGTCCAATTTTCTAAATTCTATTTTGATGTAAAAGGGCAGTCTGGCTCCTTAACATGTTAAGATAATGGCTTAGATTTTAGTTAAAACCAAATTACTTTGACACTCTTTTAATTGAGAAAATTATGCAAAAAGATCGCCTTTTGCTTTACGACTAAAGAATTTTTATGTCTCTTGTTATGCATAATTTTCAAATTAATTATTTATATTTTTCAATGTGATTTTTTCGGAAAAAGTAATTTACAAATTGTTCAATTTTCTAAATTTTATTTCGATGTAAAAGGGCAGTCTGACTCCTTAACATGTTAAGATAATGGCTTCGATTTTAATTGAAGCCAAATTACTTTAACACTCTTTTAATTGAAATAATTATGCAAAAAGATCGCCTTTTGATTTACGACTAAAGAGTTTTTATGTTCCTTGTTATAGATAATTTTCAAATCAATTCTTTGCATTTTTCAGTGTAATTTTTTTGAAAAAAGTAATTTACAAATTGTTCAATTTTCTGAATTTTATTTTGATGTAAAAGGGCAGCCTGACTCCTTCACATGTTAAGATAATGGCTTCGATTTTAGTTAAAACCAAATTACTTTGACACTCTTTTAATTGAGAAAATTATGCAAAAAAATCGCCTTTTGCTTTACGACTAAAGAATTTTTATGTCTCTTGTTATGCATAATTTTCAAACTAATTATTTATATTTTTCAATGTGATTTTTTCGGAAAAAGTAATTTACAAATTGTTCAATTTTCTAAATTTTATTTTGATGTAAAAGGGCAGTCTGACTCCTTAACATGTTAAGATAATGGCTTAGATTTTAATTGAAACCAAATTACTTTAACACTCTTTTAATTGAGAAAATTATGCAAAAAGATCGCCTTTTGCTTTACGACTAAAGAATTTTTATGTCTTTTATTATGCATAATTTTCAAATTAATTATTTATATTTTTCAATGTGATTTTTTCGGAAAAAGTAATTTACAAATTGTTCAATTTTCTAAATTTTATTTCGATGTAAAAGGGCAGTCTGACTCCTTAACATGTTAAGATAATGGCTTAGATTTTAATTGAGGCCAAATTACTTTAACACTCTTTTAATTGAAATAATTATGCAAAAAGATCGCCTTTTGGTTTTTATGTCTCTTGTTATGCATAATTGTTGTATCCTTTTGCAAAATAAATTCCTGGGCAGTATTTTGTAGATATTTAGCTATACTGAAATCTCAAACTTATGTACCATATTTTAGTCAGTCTTGGTCCTTTTTTATTAAATTTCTTTGAAAACACGACTAGGCATCTATTTTTACATATGTTTCAATTATTTGAGTACCCTACAAATATTTCCATCCTTCCTATCTACAAAAATTTTTCTTTCTAACGCCCTAATTTTCTTAATTTAAAACTAAAACATTGGCTAAAAAAAGAATCTTTTTGGAACAAATTGAGACTTAATGAATTATTTAAATTTCATCACTTTTTCTACTCTCCCGTCCCTTCTACCATTTTTGGGTCAAGATTTTAAAATTAACGATTCATAGCATAGATTCACACTATTGCCAGAAAATATTTTCTCCGCTAGCTATTCTTTGAAATGACTTGAACTTCGCAGGGGCTCAAATCTGGCGAGTAAGTAAGCGACTCGGTTTCAATTACTGCACTTTAATCAACAAAAATGGCTAAGGAGAAACACTTGGTTGAGACAAATTTATTTAAAAAAAATCAAGAACGGTACTTGAAGTGTCTTTTCCCCGAATAATCATGATAATGTGATTAAATACTAAATTCACCCTTTACTCCACACTTGCTTAGTGGTGTACTAACATGTTAGTCACTTGGATTAATTATCTAGCAGCCCTCGTAACGTAATCAGCCAATTACGCTATTTATACCTACACTTTGGCCACAGTTATTATTATGCAATTATTTGGTAATGTTTGACGACTACTGATAGGACGTCGCTGATAACTTACAAACATGAGGTAGGTATAATAGGGCGGATCTCGATGGTTTGGCCGCGTAAATATGACAATTTTGCATAAATTTGCATAAAATTTTCGCGTTAAGCCTCTTCAAATTTGAGCTTGGGAAAATCTAATTTCGGCTGTTGTGATTTATGGACAATAATTTAGCCAAAATTAAATCGGTTCTTGAATTTTGTAAAAACTATAACCAAGTAAAACTGAAAATTTTTTGAAATAAAAAATAAATTTCACGATAAAACCAATTTTTCCTCAATTGACGCAATTGAAAAAATAAGTAAATAAAAATTGTAAATTACGCCAAACTTTGATAAAAAAAATTGTTTCTCCGCGTGTATCTAGTTATCGATTTTTTTGAGATTGCGTCGATAGTGGTCGTTGACGAAACGATTTATTTCCTTTTGAGTACTTTACGTAGACTATTCAAATAAACGTTCATCTGATACCGGTAATAAAACCAAAGTGTTAACCGCACTCGCGCCTTTGCATGTCGACCCTTATTTCCAGTCACGGAAAGAATCGTCTATTTCGAAAATAAATTGAATTTTTCGAAGATTAATACACCGACACGGTCGTTTATACTATAAACACGTCACCAACAAATTTCCGTAATCGCACTGCAAGTCAACATTTTTCAGCGCACCAAACCATCACGATAGATTTAACCCAATTAAGCTCTAACGACTTTGATAATATTAAAATTAGGACAAGGTTGTGATGATAACGAGATTTCGTGTTTCACAAAAGTTTTAGGGGCCAGTCAATCTTTCAGACAAAAATCTGGTTCGTAACTGAACTACTTTTCCTGTTCAGCAGAAATAATTTTTAAGAAACAATATCCGAACAATTAACTAACAAAAAAATTGCTGATAAAATCTTTATTGAAGTAAACCTGCAATTAAAAGTAATTTAGTGGTTAACGGGTTTAAATTTTAAGTAGCCATTCCACGTGATGAATTGCGAATTTTGGAAAATATCGCCGTTATTTGAGTTTTATTCCTGCCATTTGGTAGATCAGATATAATGATAACCAAAATTTGTTCCTGCACCAGAACCTTAAATTACTTTGGTCCTAAATTACATAATACCAAAAACGCTATCAACAAAAATTAAAAATAGATGAAGAAGGAAAAGACAGAAAGGGGTGGCTTTGAAATAATATTTCAACTGAAAGAAGAACACGTACAGAGTAAAGCATTAAAAGAAAACTGAAGGGGAACTTAATTACAAGAAAGGACTTAGGTAACGAATACAATACAACAAGCTTTGGAGATAACAATTCTGCTGAATGTTGCAAAATTTTTTAAATAGTTTGATGCTAAGAGTAGAACCATAAACGAAGAAAAAATTTCTTTACTAAAATGCAGAAATCCTCTCTTTAAAGTTAGACAATCAAGTCTTGATTTTGATTTCTATAAATTTGGGAGTACCGCAGGATGCTAGCTCCAATATTTTAACTTTTTGTATCAGCAACATGGCAATATCGAACCAAAAATCCGAAACAAAAACTTAAATTTACAGCAACTGATTAGATTTGTAAATCACGCCACATTTTAGTTGCGCACGCTTCTGGTAAATTGGGCAGTTGCGCTGACTTTTTGTAAATTAAAAAAAAATCTTTATCGACAGAATTTCAAACGCAGTTCAATTTCAATTCAATTGACTTGTGAACGTTGAGTGAAGTAGTTGTGGTAAACAATAATGTGAAGAACAGTTCGAGCTTCCCAGATGTGGAGAGATACTTGTAAGATTTCTTCCTTTCTCTTTTCCGCAATAAACGTTGAAGGGCCATAAGAACCAAACGCTGGATCGCCAATTATTGAATAATAGTAGCAAAATTTTGAGATTTTCACAATTAGATCCAAGAGCGTTTAGTAGTTTTTATGGCCACATCGACGACATTTGCAAGAACATCACCAACGGAATAAAACTATTAAGAAAAAATCTAGCACCGGTTGAATTGATGCTAAAAAATTAAAGACATTTCCAAAATAATCTTAAAAATGTCATGTCGGTTTATGATTTACAAGCGAGGTGGTTAATCGATATGGGACGTCGCGTTTTTTGCTAGCGGTTTTTGGAATAAATTTTTCGACTTTTGCTGAAGCGATAATTCAAGTAAAGTTTTTACAGATGCTAACAACCCGCGTCGATGAATAGGCAAGACATCAGCGTTTCCGTGGGGTGTACACTTTATGTTTCCTCGCGGTGCAAGAACTATTTTTAGCTGCAGAAATGAAAAATTTTGGGAGAATTTGGCAAAACGTTAAACAGAAATATTCGGTCGCGAAAACAATTTTTTGAAGTTTTACGCTAGAGAACCGTAATCTTAATGTCACAACTTGATATTACTCCTAAACTACATTAATGAAGAAGTGTTCTAGCACTTATTATTCCTAAAATTCTCGTTTCTGATGAAAAATGTCCATCATTTGCGTTGTACTGCAATCGTTTACAAAAAATATTCTTTACGAGCAAGCAGAAATTGCCCAATTACCAATAAAAATTGATGTCGTCTTCAATACACTAAAAACGATTTGGGGATA
Source organism: Pyrochroa serraticornis (assembly GCA_905333025.2). Lineage (NCBI taxonomy): Eukaryota > Metazoa > Arthropoda > Insecta > Coleoptera > Pyrochroidae > Pyrochroa > Pyrochroa serraticornis. The sequence goes on along the minus strand of HG995154.1, from coordinate 33,032,062 downwards.
ACTCTAGAAAGAATAATACTGTTAAGTCACTTAAGATTTCCGTGACCGTAAAACTGAAACTAGGAGAATTAACGATATTGGGGAGCGAATTTAGAAGTTTTTTCGAAAAATTTTGATTAGGCTCAAAGAAACGTTGAAACTGGTATCGTGTTTCTCAAAAACTGGGAAAGAACTCTTTTTCTTGACAGCGATTTTTACGTTGAAAACTTTTTCGAGATTTACCAAAATGAACAAAACGGTTAAAATATTGCGAAAATGATGCAAAAATTTTTTGAACTTGGATCAACATTTGACATTATAAGAGTAACTGGAGCTACTCGAGGAAAACATAGATAGCACCCATCGCTGTTAAAAAGTGGTTTAAATCTACTTCAGGAAGAAAAGTTATGAAATAATTTCTCCTAAATCATACCAAAAATCAAACAAAGAGCCACTTGCATTAAGGGACAACTTCCGCGAAAAGAATAGCCGTGATTCCTTAAATTTTGACAACGTTATCCTCAAGATTCCAGAACTTCAGTTCGAAATTGAGGACCAAAACCCCGTGAAATTGCCTGCTATCGACTTTTTCGATCCTCAAAAAACCTCAGGTACGTGATATTCTTCCGGAAAAAAACAAATTGATAGCAATGTTTACTTTTTTGTATTTGACACCTTATCGTGATTTTTTTTGTCGTCTTGTCGCAAGTAATTCGAACTTTTTCTGCTTTTTGTAATTTTAAGTTTTTAATTATTTTTCAATTTCAGGAAACCAAAAGTTTAACGAAAACCGGCAAGGATCATCAGTCAATTGATACTTCCAATTGGTAAGAAACTTTCCTGCAAACCATTTTCGATTTAACTAATTCAATTTTTTTCCACAGTTTCACTCCATTTCGGCTTCGGTTGCGGTGACAGGATGATGGGCGCGATTGAAGGTAAAGCAGATTTACTTGAATTTTTGCGGGTTAGTGGCGTTTTCCGGAAGTGAGTGAATTTCGATTTAAATTGAAACTCTATTGTTATATTTTCGAGACACTTGTGGATAATTGTGTCAAAATTGAAAGAATCTCAACTTTTCGTTTCCCGACAGTTATCTGTTAATGCAATTGGCTTCAATCGATTTTTGGTACTGATTTGGTGAAACCAATTTCTTACTTTGTCTCCTTAAGTGATTTTGGAACCACGGTTTTGATAGAGGTTGGTGCTATCAATGTTTTCATCGAGTCGCTTCAGTTACTTCATTAATTCCTGACGTTTCTTCAAGTTCGAAACCAATTTTTCTTTGTTTCCATAATGTTTCATCTGTTTTGCACTTACGTTTTGGTAAACAAGCAAAAAAATTCGATGCGGAAATTAGTGTCAGCGAATAAAAAGTCATTTCTTAGTTGTTGAACAAAACAATATTCGTACCAACATTTCTTTAAACTTAACCAAAATTTTCTAGAGAAAGTTTCAAGTTATTCCTCTTAATAACGCCATATTTGCCGGTTTCAGTTTTCAGTGGTTTGAAAATTTTAAATAATTTACCAGTACTTTTTCCGAAATTTTTTCTCTATCAAATCGCCTTCTAGTCTATTGAAGATATCGATTTTTATTCGAAATTCTGTCGATGATTGTTTCTACGTGAACGTTATTTTCTGTAAACGTCTACACTACAACGCAACTGATAGAGCTTTTCATGGAAAACAAGAATTTCAGAAAAGCTAAGTCCAGAATGCATCTTCCATAATTGAATTTGGGGGTAATATCAAGTTCTGATATGATGGCAACGAATTCCTGGAGTAGCATTAAAAGTAGTTTTCTCAGCCGCAAATTTCTGTTTAGAAGTTGTGCAGATTCTCCAAAATGTTCATTTACTTGACTGAAGACAGCAACCAAACGGGGTAGAAACAAATTGGGCATTTTAAGGAAACGCAGATATCTTCCAGATTTTCATTAAATCTTCAACCTTCCCTGCTCCATTCGTTTCAAATGATCATTAATTTCGCCAGTAAAGTTTTAAGGTGTTTCAAAAATTTTTCTTAATTTCGTTCATTATATTTTTGCAAAGATCATGGATGTGGCTATAAAAACTATGAGGCACTCTTTGATCCAGTTCTGGGTCTCTTCAAATTTTGCTATTATTTTGGGCCACTTCAGGCACTATAGCTATATCGCAACGTTCAAGTGATTCATCAACTTTTATTAAGGGAAACGAAGAAGAAATATCGACAATTTCTCTCCAAGTCTTTGAAAGGCTTTTTGGAATCATTTTATTGTTTACCACAATTAATTTGCTCCTACGTTGGCAATTACCACAATTTAATTTTAAGCAATATTTGTACTATCATTTCTGTTGTATCTTAGGCAACTTTGTTAACACTTTAATCCAAAATGTATTCATAAATGTACAGTTGTAATATGTTAATAAAAATGTTATCGAAAGATTCTGAGCTTCTCAAAACACACCCTCTGATATCCTATAAACTACAAGAACTCAAAACTTCCCTTGCTACTATTTCGGGTTAAGAAATTGCTTTTCGAGTAGAAGCACAGAAAAAATCGAAGGAAAGAGTTTATGTAATTGACAAAAATTGAAGACTTCTACTTAACGAAATAAAAAAAAATGTGTAGAAATTGGGGAAAGGTAAAAGGAAAAGTAATAAAAAGGGAAATTATGGAGCTGAACTCTCCCATAAGGAAAATGAGGAAGCCAAAGCTGCAGTAGGTGTCTAGCTATTGATAGTTGATAGTTCTCTAAGTAAGACAAGGCGATGGGAAAATTGAGGGAAACGTGGCAAAGATGCGAGGAAAAAATCGGAAAATTTGAGAAAAAAACTAAATTTCGGTTGTTTGAACTTGTTTAAGAAGAAAAATCGGAAGAGTAACGTCGCACTTAAAAATACGTTGCTGTCATAAGGTAAGACGGAATTTCACTGTATCGTGCTTTTCGGCACATAAATACTAATCAAAGGAATTCAACGTTCGGGGGTGGAACGTAATTACGTGGTAGAATGGATGTTTTCGCTGTATCGATGAATTGTTACCTCGATATAAGGGTAGCAGCAAAAAATTAAGGGTAAATGAGTAATGACTTAATCTACGAATCTGATTTTATAACTCACGACCGGATTTAAAAATAGAAAGTCGTGTATGGCTTTGAGTTTCATTAATCAAAATTAGAAGGTAGATACAATATTGCTATTTCAAGAAATGCCACCCAAACACTTGACTCGAGCTATTTTTTAGCAGCCCTCAATGACTAAATTACAGTATTTGCATTAAAAAATAATTTATGGAACTGACTGCAGTTGTTCAATAAATTTTGTTAAACTTTCTAGGTACTTTCTTCTAGCAAGTTAGCAATAAATCATTTCGCATCTGCATTTTTCGTGTGGAAGTGACCTTTGATTTATTTTTATTTCCTGCATTTTTTACGTTATAAATACCCTAGAAAATTTTGCATTATGACTGTTTGAGGTAACTTTTCTATTTGTGTTTTCAACCCGGTGAAGGTTAAAAGGTTAACTCCCACAAACCACCCACGTAATTCTGCTATTGTGAGATAACAACCCAATTTTGCAAAACTCCAAAATTAATTGTTTCAACTTGCACAATAATTTAATGAAAGTTTTGACTGTAGTACCACATGTTAGATGTAGAATTTAGACGCCACCCTTTAGACAACAATAATTAGTTACCAAAATGCATTATTATAGGTGCAAATTCGCGTGATGCAGTTGAAAGCGTGACACTACTCAGTAACAAAATTGTTCTATTTTCGGTTCAATTCTGCACACTTTGTCCATTTGATTTGCAGAAATCGCGCATTTCATTGTGAACAATCCACCAATTTTGTTGCAAATTTGATCGTTGCAAGCGTTACGGCTTTTCAGTTGACGGTCAATCACGTCCCCACAAAATCTTATGCAAATTAATTCATTAATCTGATTTTAATACAAACACTTTGACCTCTACGTTTTCCTGACAACGTCTCGTCATATTACGTTGAATGTGCGTGATGAGGACAGTTCCCGATGAATATTCAGACATTTTCCCGGTGGACCTCACTCGTTTCGCATGAAAAACACGTCGAGGAAGGAAATTTGCCAAACGGGAAGGAAATGACATGTAATGTGACGAAAATAACGTGAGGACTCGAAAAATTTGTTTAGAACAAAACAAAAATTCCTGCTAATCGCAGGAATTACGCAAATAATTAATTAAGTTGATTTATTATGAAGATTGCATGATCAGGAATTGCGAGGGTAATTACCGGAATTGAAAGCTGTTAAAATTTTGTGTTAATTAAAGCTTCGCGACAAGAGTTTTTTAGTAATCAAAATTTTAATTACGAAATGATTTGGTTAATTATAGCGATACTTACTTTTAATAAAAACACGAACGACACTTACAACAAAGATTACCTCTTTGATGCCGGGATGGACGTTGGTAGCGTGTCGCGACACCACCATCCTCTTAAAGAATTTCTTCAGCCGTTTCAGTTCCTGCAATAACGACGCGATTTTAGTAAAACTCGTTATAAATTATCTCGAACGATATCGTGCAACAACAATTCGCTGTAAATTTCCGCTTTTGATGCACTGACCTGGGTTTGGTTGCAGATATTTAATTAACTCTTCGTATTTTACGGTGCAAGAGAGGGAAGCGTGAGCTTTACTGGGAGCTTTCAAAACTGAGTAAAGTCGAGCGCGGACAAGCTGCAAAATAACTCACTTGACGCGTTCACACGCTAACCTGCGCGTTCGATTTGTTAACATCTCGCCGACGTGCAATTACGAAGCGCTTTTGAGGGTGGCACAACCATAATTCATAATGGGGCAACACTCCAACTTTACAGGCCATTATTCGGCGAAATTGTGGCAGTTAAGAAAGTCAATCCTTGAATAAAAAAACTAGGCGCTCCTTCAGTTAATTTTGTTTGCGTCACACTTTGTTGCCATAAAAAAATTAAATTGTTTCACTTGTTTTCAGTTGCAATCTTTAAAATTTAACGATTCTGTGTGTATTTCTAAACTAGTCAAATGCTCTATGAAATTGAAGTCTGCAAGTTAGCACAGCTTTTGCTTTACACGATGTTGCAATAGCCGAAATTAAAAAAATATTTTAATAAAATATCGAAAAATTTGGCGGTTTTGAAATTAAATTTAGAGAGTTACACCAAAATTGCTTCTCGTTACGCGTTTCACTGCTCCGCAAGTCCTCCTTTCTTTTATAAACACCCAGACGCTTCTCAATAGAAAACAAATTTTTGAACGAAATAGTATTAGTCAAGAATAATGTTAAAAAATTTATTACATACGTAGCTGGTGAAAGGAATTGTGACTTCCAGAGTACGGAATCAACGAAATATTGTTATGAAAGATTTTACAAAGAACCGTTTTCAAAAATAATATTTGGTTGCGGTTTTTGACAAAATTATAAATCGTTACCAAGTGGGCCAAATAAAGAAAATTTGTGTCATTTAAAGCAGAAAATGTTTCAATAAAATTCAGTGCCTCATCAAAACTGGAAGAGTAGCTTAGACCGTGTAGTGTGTTAACTTAAATTCTCAAAATATTTTTAAATTAAATTAATTATTGAAACACCTACACACTTTATTTATAATCGTCTTCGTTTAACACATGTGGTGATAATCACAAGAAGAATATTGATTTTTGTCGCTACGGTTTCGGTTGTTTGTCCTGGCAATCCGCATTAATTATACGATAAGTATTTGTCACCATTAATAGAAGAAAGAAATGCAAATACAAACAGATTTCGTTTAATCTTAATACGCAATTTGAATTTCCATATCGAGTTCTCGCTTGTTAAGTCGTAACAAGGTTCGTGTTTTCTCGAGTTTCCCAACGTCAAGTATTTGCTTTGAAGATATTTCTTTCAGATGTGGCAAATATCTAGCAAACAAGCACGATTCGTTTTTCTCAAGTTCAAGAATAGATATGGGTAATTATTTAAAAATTATGGGTATAGAATCGATTTTGAAATATTTGTAACGTCAAAGAAGTGAAAATAAAAATTAACAACAATCTCAATTTAGTAGCAAGTTGAATTAACAACTCCTAAGTATCACCTGTAACGTTGAGTAATCTCTTTCACAAATATTGAGGTCCATTGTGAAGCCAACCTGAGCAATGAGGTATCTCCGAAGGAATCAACAATACACACAAAATATTGAATTAAAAAAATAACTTAAATTAGAGAGAAAGCGTGTTTCGACAATGTACAACGTATTGGAGTAAATTAATCTTTAATGGTTTTCTTTCATAAACATTTTTGTTCAATAAAAACCCACTCAATACCCTCGAAAACACGAACCTCTAACATGCACTCACAATCATGTGAGCAAGATATTTAAAAATTGTTTCAATTTTTGGAAGCTGGCTGGTAATAACAATCAAATTAATTGCGGTCCAGCTTGTCGAAATTCAACGTAAATTAATCATTTTTAATCGAGTGCAACAGATGTTTGGTGAACTTGGCGAACGGTCAAGAAGCTTTTGTTATATCAAAAATACTCACTGTATTTACTATGAATAAGTTTTAGGAAGCAAAAATAATTTTAGAAATGATTGCACTAAATGGATACTACTTACAGCAGAGTCAAATCGTTTGATAGTAGTTTCTCCTTGATAGAAATGTCTCTAAAAACTCCTTTTCGTCCCACCAATTGTTTAACAATCAAGTATACAACCAACTGATAAAAAGACAACTTATACTCTAAACGTTAAACAAATACTTAGTTCTATAAATTTAATAAATCTTTGAACGTTTATTTTTCTCGAAGTGCTAATAACATGGAAATGTGCTGATTTGTTATTTACTTAGAAAATCAACAAATTTATTAGAGGATCAAGGTTTTGTGGGTACCACAAAATCCTGGATAGATGCAACTGTAATTATTTTTCGTAGTGCATCTGTTAAATTGCACTCACCATTAAGACCAATAAGTTACTTAAGAAAACTTGTACAACAAAGTTCTAACTGACACAAACTTACACGAATTTGGTTATGTAAATAAATTGAACTCACCACTTTTATACAAATTTGTTCGGTCTTCATGCAAGAAAAAAACTAACACAGAATCAAACTATGGCACAATTAACTCGAGTGATGTATATTTAGAACTAATTCGTATGGCACATGGTTTGCATTTTAAATGGAGGAACTCCCGCGTGTGCTAATGTCGGTGCCAGCGATCCGCATTTAAGATTTGTTGACATTGGACATAATTCTTAAATTATCTTTTATTTCGTCGACACGTAATCGATGTTGTTGGGTAACGCATCAACACCACAACCTGATGCTACGCAGACTTAAACATCATGAGTCAGACAATTCAAACACTTAATAATTGTCGTTACAGTTTTTTTTTGAGTAGATTTAGTCAATTTGAGAGAAAAAAAAAGACTGGGTAACAGCTGTAGAAACTGATTTATTACTTAATTCAGATGTTATACAAGTAGGTTCTATGTACAGCTAATAATAGGGATGAAACTACCCACTCACAAAAACTAAAGTGATGGCGATAAACGAAATTTCGGTTGATTGGCACGATACAGATATCTTTAAATGTAAAGGGTCCCAATACCAATGCAAGTCGGGTGATAGAGGTATCAACGCTCGACAATGGAGAAATTGGCTTAAGATTAAGAAGTTCCACGCAATTACTCTAAAACGAATAGAAATTCAATGATTCTAAAGCAAGTATAATTACTTTCGACAAGAAAAAAGTTTACTTAATATCGAATAGTGAGTGTCATAGCGATTCAAAGCCATTTAAAAACGGGCTGTAGATGTTTAAAACCCGGAAATCATGCAGGTCAGTTACTCGGGAAGTATTTACATTGTTTACTACCGGGCTTTACGTAGTCGTTGGATGATTATTGGTAAAATGAGGGTTCCAAACGTGGTTCAGATGCACTACGTCATACTTATAGCTTCACTTGGCAACCTTGGATAGGATTTGTCCTTGAATCAAACTCGGTTATAGGCACTATTATTATCAATTAAATATCAATTAGGTGACGAAACCGGATTAACAAATAGAATGCGTAACAGTGGCGCCGTTAGAACTTGTCCAGAAAAGTTCTTGTTGTTGCCTCAATTTGTAATAAAACTCTTTTGGAGAAGCGCCACGCACCTACGGAAGTAAGCAATGATCAATAGCAGAATATCAATAGTAAACGAGCAAAAACACCAATTTAGAATTCAATTTATGTACGAAATGGCAGTGTTCACATCTAAAACGTCTGGTAATATCCGAAACAGAACAAACAATCGTCTAATTATTATCCCTAATTGCTTAAGTATATTAAAGTCAACAATTAGCTTCATTCGCTAAATTTAGTTAGGCATCTCTTTTATAACTAGAAAAATTTACGCTAAATATCAAAAGTTGCAAATGCAGTAGTGCTATACGTACACCTTTGGGTAACGTGATCAAAATCGCTTCACTAGTAGAAGCGACGATGCTTCTTTCCCACACGTGTGACGAGTGACGCGATTGACCCGATAAAATTGTTGCGGTTCACCTAACAAAATTGTGGTTGACCCAACAAGATACGTGGTTACAAAACTTTGGCTTCAAGAAGATTAATTATAAAAAAGACGCGAATAGAGTGGATGATAAACTTATAAATATTAGGTAACAACATTAGCTTTGGTACTAAGAATAAAATTTTAACATCAACGTAACAACATAACTGTAGAAATCACTGAACCCACGAGGCCGGTACCCATAAAGGTTCAGTTTCAACGCGATTAGCAGCTGCTAAAAGTTGACTAAATGCTATAGCTAAATCTCCATTAACAATAGATTCATCGAAAAAGTGATCGTACAGAAATTCGATTCTAGCAGCAGACTTAATGATGTCGTTAAATTCTTCTTCCTAAAAAATTCAATTAAATCACGCGCTTCTGGATTCAACAACTTACTGTAAACCCTCTGGAATTGTTTACGTCAAAAGTGGATCGCGCGTGTACTGCGTTTCTGGTTTCTCTTAAAATTTCGAGAGGGGGAGGTTTAATGTAGATTATGTAGGGTTTGAGTTGAGGACTTCTCAACATCTTCAAGGCTTGGTAATGGGGGTTCAAGATGCATACGTGACCTGAATTCATGATGGCTTTCACGCTTTCTGTAGAGGTGCCGTAGAGGTTGCCTTTGTACTCGCCAAATTCTATGAATTTTGTGGCCTCTATGTCTTCTTCCATTTTCTCCCGTGTCACAAAAAAATATTCCTTGCCGTTCACCTCTCCCGGCTTCATCGGGCGGCTAGTATCTGCAATAACACAATTGGTCGTCATCCTAGCAGTCAGTAAAGTAAATTCTACTTGAGCTAGTTAAATGTTGATTACTGTATCAAATTTGGTGCCACGCGGGAGCGCCATCTCGCGTAGCTCTGCCTCGGCCATAAACAATACTACGACTTCACAAATTCTTAGTAAATTCTACTAACTTTCGGCGGATTTGAGGATGTACGTAAGTACCTGGAGAGCTAGCGTTTCGGTGCAGCGAGGATAGCGGCGCGTTCCTTAACCCTGATTCGAACCCCGGCCTCTCAATTGCTATCAAGGTACACTAATGTAGATACAACGATACTATCGACACATTTTCACCACAAAGCACTGTTCCTTCTACTACTTTGAAGCGGTGGGTTGCCTCAAAACTAATTTACTTACATGGGGTGGGCGTGCGGTACTTGTCGGGGTCGGTGTCGATGAGCCTCCTCTTGAGCTCGTTGCGGCCGACTCCCGGCGCGCCGATAAGGACGATGGGCCTGTAAATGCCGGGCCTGGGGTACAACTTGGCCACTTCCTCGTAAGTGGCAATCTGTTCCCGATCGAAATCATCGTTTTCGGCTGTGTCATATATAATCTTTTTAGTTTTAGGTTTGGATGCGCAACGGGGGGATTTCGGGGACTGACTGCAGGTTAACACAGGTAAAACTGAAACAGAGCAAAGCCCTACGGCCACCGAATGGAATGTTAGTAACAAAAATCGAATTACTGAAAGAAAGATGAGTGAAAAGTGAGAAAGCGTCAAGCCTCTAAGGGAATCGGCAAGCGAAAATTTCGTAATTATTTACCGTCGTCATGATGTTTAGCTGCTCGAGTTCGGTCGCTTATAATGCGACGTTCTTGGAGAGCTCTGCTAGGAATCAAACCTGCTCGCATGTTGCGGTCGCCTTCTTTACGCGCTTGCCACCTGATGTTAAAATTAGAAAAGTGGTAAAAGTGTTTTAATTAATTACCAATAAGCGTCGTCTTGAGAAACAATATGTAGAACGTCTCCTTTACCAAAATCTAATCCGGCTTCTCTACAAGGGATGTAAGGGTCGATGCAAGCCCTGTAATTAAAATGGGCCCGCACCCTCACTTTGCTTTCTCTTAAGTTCAATTTGCTATCGGCAGGCACCAGTTTGAAAGTGATTGTGCCCTCAGAATTTTGCTGAAACTTGAAATTATTTTTCGCTCTTTTAAATACTTAAAACGTACTAAAATACTGAGAACATCGCTTGGTGTTTTTCCTTCTACGTTAATATTGTTGACTTCAACAACTTCATCGCCGACGTGGATGAGACCTGATCTGTCCGCAGCGCCACCATGCATGACTCGCGCTATCACTATCTTTCCGGTATCTTCATCTGTTTTAATCGTAGCTCCCTGAGAATTTTTGAAAATTTCAAAAACAAAATATAAAACAAAAAGTTACAAATAGTAAAACAATAGTATTGAAGGAAGACTACTAAACCCTAACGGCACATTGAGCTTCTTAATAAAATTAAGCTTCTATGTAAGTTTCTCTTGCTACGTGTTTTGGTTTCCAAAACATGTGCTGTTAAGGCAAAAAGGAGGACTGTTTGCTTTCTCAAATACTTACAACTATCGGTTCAGCACTTTGTGCCCCAGTCTTTGCAAAAAAGAAAAAACGTCATGAACAAGGTTTCTTAAATTGAAACAAATCTAAAAGTGAATTACTTGTGTAATTTATAAATTTTTGATTTTCGTTACTATTTTTGGTCCATTCATCAATTTTATTCAAAATTTTCTTCTTAAAACACTTACCAATGGTTCGTTACTCTTCACTAGTTGTACGATTTTAATAGTTTCTTCATCTTCGTCTGCTTCTTGGGGTATTTCAGGTAAATGAGGGTAGTAATCCTTTTGGGCTATGGCGTCGTGCGAGCACAAAAGTCCCTAGAAACGATAACGACAAATAGAAACTCAAACAACTGAACTATTTATAGATAAAAAATCAATGTTGAGAATTTGTTTAGAAATAAGAAAAATCACGTCAAGGCGTCTTTTATTTTCTTGAACGGATCTTATCTGCGAGCAACCATTGCAGGCAAATGCAGACGTTTAAAGTATTGATTAAGTTATTTATAACTCCATTTTATTATTTATGGAATGCTATCAGCATTCCAGTTGAGGAGAACTCTATTTTCGTCCTATGCTAATTTAGATGGTTTCACCCAAAATCTAACAATAATTAAAACTAATTGAAATCCCGTTGCTACTATACGTATGACCTGAAAATTCGCAAAATGTGTCATTTGTCCGATTTATGTGCATACCTGCACGTGGGGCTTCTGGAGAAGGAAGAAGAGTTCTCGGCAGTCTTCCGATCCTTGCATTCTGCCAGCGAGCACTTCCAAAACGTCCACCATAACGTGCATGGATGTCGACAACATAGGGAAGAATTTGTCGCTAGCTCCATTACTGATTATCTTATTGTGAACGTTAACTAAAGCATGTAGTTCCTTTGATTGTAACAGATCACTCAGAAATCCTAATTCCTCTTCGGTAGAGGGTAGCTCCGTGGCTTGTTGAAGGGAAGAGAGCAAACGCGACAGTGCTAAAGTTAAAAGAACATTTCATCAAAAATTCATAAAATAAGTCTCAAAAAGCACAGTAACGAGAACACTTGAATCTGCATCTAAGGTTAATTGATGTCAATCCCCCAAGAAACTTCAGGGATGTTTTCAAAGCTTATACGCAACAAGACTAATAATAAAGTTTATTTAGTTTTTCGAAAAACCTGTATGCTTATTATTTTTCGCACCGTAAAGTATCCAACTAGAAATTATTTAGATAAATCTTTTTTCTAATGTATTTTGCCATAGCGTAGGGTTTAGTTGAACATCATTGAGATATCTAGTTCAACCAAAGACAGTTCTGTTCTTTGGTTTAGTAATCATTTCTTCTTGGTCTTACTTGATTTGTGGCCAGGGATGAATTTATTACTTTAAGATGGCGGCACAGAGTGCGGGTGCCGCGTCAAGGCTAGGAGAAACAGCGTTCAAGTGTCATCCGAAAAAGCAAAGTGGAATAGTAACGTGTATAGTTTGTGAAAGTGTATATCATGCTAGTTGTTTTGTGAGATTAGATAATATAAAAATAATAAGTGATGCGTTTGTAATATGCCCAAAACATAATGACGTTAACATAACCTCAAACTTGAATCATATGGAACTGAATAAGGAAACTAAAATTATTATTGCTCAGTTAAAAAAGTCAATTAAAAGTGATATTGAAGAAAGAATGTTAATGAAAATCCAACAACAACAACAAGAAAACATTCACCTAAAGCAGCAGAATGAACTTCTAAATGAACTAAACACTACACTAAAAGAAAAAAATGCCTTACTAGAAGAAAAGCAGAAAATATACACACCTACATTTGCTGATGTATTAAACATAAATCCTACACAAGGAATACACAAACAAACAGAAAAAGTACCGGCTCTAATCATCAAACCGAGAAATGAACAAAATATTAAACAAACCCTACTGGATATCAATGCAACAGTTAAAAACCTAAAAATAGGAGTAAACAAGACCTCAAAAACCAAAGAGGGCGCAATGAAAATGAAATGTAGAAAAAAAATCGAGAACGACGAAATTAAAAAAAGAATGAATGAACTTTTCCCTGATAAATACACATGCGAGAGTGAGGAACTGTGGAAACCAACCATCAAAATTGTCGATATGAACGAAAAATATAATCCGGAAGAACTGAGAGATACTATAATTCAACAAAATTCGCTCGATGAGCTAGAAGAAAGCGAGTTAAAAATCACGTATATAAAACACATACGCACGAAGAACACATACACAGCATTCATGGAAACAAGCGCAAGAATATATGCCAAACTCATGCCAAAGAAAAGAATATATATAGGCCTTCAGACGTGTAGAGTTTATAATCAGCTGAACACAAAGAGATGCCCCAAATGCCAGGGGTATGGCCACTCTGTCCTGAAATGCGTGCGAATAGCATGTAATTACTGCGCAAAATACCACCTTTCTGAACATTGCACAGAAAAACAAACCAAATTATGCACAAATTGCATAAACGCGAACGAAAAATACAAAACCACACGAAACACGATGCACACAGCATCTGATGAAAATGAATGCGAAACTTTTAAAGAGAGAAAAAGATATGTAATCTCCAAAACCGATTTCCCTGGTGGAAAAATTATTGAATGATATAGAGATGTTCGATTTCCCGAGCTTTGAAAATTTCGAAACTCTTGAAACTAAAAAAACTGATAGTTTAGAAGATTGCAAAAACATTTTAAAAACAGGAGAAAAAGGCTTGATAATTATACACTTGAATATTTGCAGTATTGACAAACATTTTGAGGAACTCCTGATAATGGTACAGCAGCTTGAAGAACTTCCAGACGTAATAGTCTGTACGGAGACAAGAAAAATAGACGAAAATATGTACAAAATCCCTGGATACTCGAGCCATTATAATAAAGGAATATTAAATCAAAACGATGGGGTAATAACCTACATCAAAGAAGAGTTTTCTGAAAGCCATACAATTGACCACATTGGGCAAATAGCAATAAATACTAACAGAGTAAAGAAGCAAAACTTTGAATATGAAATATACTCAATATACAAGTCACCAACGGTTAGAAACTCCGATTTCATCGAAAATCTGGAAACCTTCCTGAACAACCAAAACATGGAATCAAACGCTGAAAAAATTCTCATCGGAGATCTAAACATTGATCTCATGGACCGTTCACTGGCTACAACCAGCTATCTGAATCTCTTAGCGTCGCACGGTTTCATCCCGGCAATAAAAATACCAACAAGAAACACCGATTCCACTTCAACCTGTATAGATCACTGCTTTGTTAAAACTAACAGAGCAACTGATAACTGGATTGCAGTTGTGATAGAAACACACATTACTGACCATTTTCCAATTGCCATAAAAATTCCAACCAAGGCTACAAAAAACGAATCGTATAAACCACAAACAAAAAAGATCACAAACTACAATAAATTAAGGAATATAATGCTACAAAAAGACCTAACTCATATTTACGAAAGCCAGGACGTCGACTACTGTGCTGAACTCCTTACAAACGCAATACAGGACGCTTTCAAAGATAGCCAATCGGAAAGGAAAATATGTACATCAAACAAGCAACCCTGGATCACCTCCACAATCATAAGAGCAATAAACAAAAGAAATAAATTATATCAAACTGCAACCAGAACAAAAAACCCTGCTGACAAGGAAGTATTTCGGAAATTTCGGAATAAAGTAACAACTGACATTAAAAAAGCAAGATACGAGTACTACCAAAGAAGAATATAGACAGGAATAAAATCGATCAAAAAAACTTGTGGGGAGTTGTAAATGAATACATGCAAAGAAATAACTCAAAAAAACATGCAAACGCGGAACTTATAAAAGAAGATGGCACAAAAACACTCAACGATCAAGACCGGGCAAACTATTTTAATAACTTTTTCACAAACATTGGTAAAAATCTGGCCAGTAAAATAAAAAATAGACACCGTCGAACCAACCAAATTGAAAGAACTATGGACACTCTCTACCTACAACCAACAAATGAACGAGAAATATACAAAGAAATAATGAACCTCAAAGACGGGAAGTCTCCAGGCTATGATAACCTAACATCAAAGTGTCTGAAATCCATTGCGGAAATAATCACTCAACCGTTGACCCACATAATAAATACGATATTTGGCACAGGAACATTTCCCAGAATCTACAAGAAGGCTATAGTTAAAGCAATATACAAGACGGGAAAAAAAGAAAATGTAGGAAATTATAGGCCGATCTCTCTAATCTCAAACCTTGCCAAAATAATTGAAAAATGTTTATATAGAAGAATCATGCAATTTGTTGATGAACATAACTTGCTCAACAAAAACCAGTTCGGCTTTAGGCACATGAAATCCACCGAAGACGCTCTCGTAGAATTTTCCAAAACAATATACAACAACATTGACAATAAGAAACCAACACTGTCAATTTTCATAGACTTGGCAAAAGCCTTCGACACACTAGAACACAAAACGTTACTCAAAAAACTAGAGTTAATGGGCATAAGAGGATTACCCCTCTCGCTAATACGCAGTTACCTTGAACAAAGAGAACAGAACGTGAAAATCGGCGATTCTACTAGCGCTACTACAATTTTGGAATACGGCGTTCCCCAAGGAACAATACTTGGACCTCTTTTATTCATATTATACATCAACGATCTATATAGTCTCAAAACGATGGGCAAAATACTTTCTTTTGCTGATGATACAGCAATCATTTTTGAAGAGGAAACCTGGGACAAACTCCAAGCACTGCTCTCAGAAGAAATTCCAATTATCTATGAGTGGTTTTCAACAAACTCATTAACCATTAACGCGGAGAAGTCGAATATACTATTACATGGATCGCAGAAAACATCAATTCCTGAATGGGAAACCATCAGTTTTAAATACAATGAAGCAAACATCGAGATAAAAACAACAAGCCAATGCAAATACCTTGGAATAATAGTGGATAGTCATCTTCGATGGGACGGGCACATTAACTGGCTGTGCAAAAAATTAAGATACCTACCATACGTTTTCAAGAAACTGAAACACATCATACAAGAGAAGATCCTCGCAACATCACTATACAATGCACTATTTTATTCAATCCTGAGATATGGAATACTGATCTGGGGTGGAGCGAATAAAACCATCATCAAAGAAATAGAAACCATCCAAAAAAGAGTATTGAAAGTAATTTACAACAAGCCCTTCATGTACCCCTCAGAACTGCTATTCAAAGAAACGAAACAGTTAAACATAAAAGAAACCTTTGGATTAAAAGCTATAACAACCGTATGCAGCGAAGGATCAACAACCATAAACCACCATGCACCGCTAAAGACAACTAGGCAAACAGAAAGATATCTTATACAAATTCCAATTAAAAAAAAACGTATTGGACAAAGAAGCTTCGAATATACTGGGATTAAACTAATCAATAACATGCCAACAATATTGAGGAAAAGACTGCTATTCAACCACGAAAACAGCGAGAAAAAAAAGAAAATGAATGAAATAATACAGTGGCTAAAAACAATTAACATAGAAGAAGTGCTGAAAATCGAACAATGATAAATATATACCAAATTAAGAAAATTATACTTGTTAAATCAATATTTGAATAGGTATCAAAATTTGTTATTATTTTTGCTTTGTATTATATTGTTATTATTTGCTATTTTGTATATATATATATTATATTTTCCTATTAATTTTACATTCAGCTGCCTACGAGGATTAAATTCCTCACGCAGGAAATCACTGTAAATTGTGTACTTTCTTCTTGCTGAATAAAATTTCAATTTCAATTTCAAAAGTACGTATTTAGGTTTACATAATTTGTTTCAGGCTAGGTAAATAAATTATAAATGTCTCAAGTAGTAAATGAAAGAATAATGTTAAGAACAAGAATCCCTTCGGCATTTGCAGTAATAGCACAAAAATTAAGCGCTCACAAGGAGTAAAAGAAGAAAATTCAAAATTTACACAGTAGGTAGCGTTTGCACATGCGCACTTAAATTGTCATGTTCATACTTAAGTAAGCAATTGCAATAAAGGTGTTTAGGCTATAAAAAAAGTACATTTAGTTGCTTATTAATTAAAACGAGGTTTTAAAAAAATAGAAAAAAATATTTATTAAACAAAAAAAAAATACAAAAAAAAAGTGTAAATATCCATTACAAAGTAAAATAAAACGGTAAATACGGGGTTAATAAAGCAAAAGGGCAGAAATTACTTTAAGTAAAGATTTTCCTGTTATTTAAACAGGCTAACCATCAAAGAAATTTCCATAAATCCTACAACTGGGGACACTTACTACAGGATAAAAAATTAACCAAAAATTAAAAGAATCTAAGCCCAATACACTCCTGGCTCACCTGGATCCCATTTCTCTTTAGTTCCATTAGCCATTAGCTCTGTCATTCTAAAAGCAAGAAACACAGTTAAACAACCAGCTAAGAAAACGTAAATTGCTCTACTAAAATTTTGAAAGATGTCATTGACATTTTGAAGATAGATACGTGACTGAATATGCAGCAAACATAAAAAATTATGCAGTTGAAGCGTATTTCAAGTAATGAAGTGGTATTGTACTTAAAATTCCATTTTTGCTTACTGGACAAGTCAGTGTCTGACCCTCAACTGGACATCTGAAACATGTAAACTCGAGTCTGAAATCGACTGTAATTTCGTGATTTAGGTAATTGGAACAATTGTAATTCAGGAATCGTTTTATACCTTTTACGTGATTCCTAAAATTTAACTTTATCAACAACATTCCATTACTAATCAATCACGTTCACCCCTCCTTCGAGAAGTTACTGGAGCAACATGGCGTTTTGACAGCGATTGCTGCCAACCTTGCGGTATCTAAAACCCCAAATGGAATAAAGTAAGAACAATTTTTACGAGTTAATTTATTCCGTTAGTAATAATTGTAATTGTTGTTCAGGGTGATTTAGGCTATTATTGTTTTTTTGTTGAGGGGCTGCTAGATTTTAGGGGAAAATGTTGTTGGTGCAACTGGGATTTGAATTTGACCGCGAATTAAACGTTGGGATCATGTTTGAATTTATACAATTTATTCTTATTTACCATACAGACATAAATAATAGTAATAATGTGCGTAAATTATTTAAACAATGTATAATGAGACTTAAATAAATAAAGTCTTGAAAAAAAAATTTAAACAGACTTCACATTGAATGACTTATGCCTACAATTGGGCCACCGCATGTAATCTCCACTGTCTCTATGAGTAGCACAACTTGAATGATAATAATTATTGCGTACTGATTAAATAGGCTATTTATAACTTTAGGTAATGCTATGTTATATTTGCACTAACATCGAACTATATTATGTTTTTTTTTCTTTAAATAGTATACATTAAAATAAAGCTTTTACCTGAATTTGGATTAATTACATATCTAAAAAATGCCAATCTCACATCACTTTTGCTTATAATATAATAAAGTTTAGGTATATAAATTTACAGATATGAAAAAGAACATGCCATTCAGGGTGATACCATACCGAAACACATTAGAACGCGTAATTTTGTTGCAAAATTTAGTATCTCGGATGACAAGTGGTCATAGTTTGGAAGGCACTTACTACTTTTACTTCACTTTTGAACACATTAAGCCTAGTCGAGAAATAAGTACACTACTAACATAAAGAGTACACGGGGACAGGTCCGAATGCGAAATTTTAAATTACTGAAAGTTCATAAAGGCCACTTTTTGAAAAACATTTTCTTTTATCACTTTTCGCATAAAGTTCAAACGAGTGTGGTAGACCCATAAATGGCAGGAAGGCATTTATAATTTCTTTTAATAATTTCTTCTACATTTACAAGATTTATATAAATTTTGTACATTATTTTCATATCCTATTATTCTAAACAAATCACAAAAATAATTTTTGTTGGCTCCGTGACTCCTAAAACTACCAGAAACTATAATTAAAGTTTGTGTCAATTAACATGGGTGCGTTTGGTGAACTGAAAAATTGTGTTGCAGCACTGGAGTTTATGTTCGAGTTGCACTACACTCTGTACATACACAACACCTACATTCACTATTGTTGCTACGTCGTAACATATATGATACATTTGGCATTGCTACAAGTCAGTAAATCAAATCATAGTTCTGAAAGGAAACGCAAACAACCAGCACATATTCCAGTTTTCAAGCAATAGTCACAACGATTTATAGCCATTGCACGTAATTACTTAACATTTAATAAAATTTTGATTGGGTCGTCGCTATGTACGAAACGTGATGCATTATTACTCTGAAATATGCCGACTGTTGAGACATAGAAGCTAGAGGCGTAATTAACAAAGCAAGTTATGCACAATAGTTAAATACCTATACATCTGTCGTAATTACAATATGTACTAAATAAATTAAATAATTTAACGAGACCAAACAAATACTGATGTTCACTGACCTATTAAGTTAGAAAACGAAACCATTAGGAATATTGCACTGAAACAGTGTCTGATAGATTATACACACATACAGTATGGGTTACACTTTCGTTTTGTACATGTCATTTTCACCCTATGAAGTGACTTTGGTGTATTTCATAGTTACTCGGTATCAAAATAAACCGCTCCCGGTACTTCCAAACTTATGCAACGTTGAAATAAATAACGCATCTGCACACTTAACGCTAAAATATACAAGAATTAAGTTACTACATAAATAAACTATATTCTTTACAAAAACGTAATAAAACAATAGGAAACGCATCCTTTAAGTAAACTTCCAGCCCGTCTTCAAGTCGGTTCACAACTAAATTAATTTTTTTCTAAATCTTGATTTCGATACATTGCAGTCCAGCTACACGTTAATTTACCAAATTACCACGTAGCGGTAAAATTAAAAAAACTCAGTTGCTTGAGTGCCAACACATCTCAACGTAATTTTGCAGAAATTTAGATTTCATTTCTTAAGTAAACGGTTTGAGCAACTGAACTGAGTAAACATTTTTTGAAGACGGCTTGGGACTGATTTGATTGGAAATTTGTATATGTGTACAGGTGCCTGGAAAATCTATTTAGAATATCGTATTATTGCATAGCTTTCCTACTGCTTGGGCCCGAATACAGCAACGTCAATGTCATATAGAAAAAAATAAAAATATAAAGCACGGTCGTTGTCACGTTCGGGAATCTCTTCTGCAAGATATGAGAATCAGTTTCACTCAATGGCCATCGAGAACAGATTGTCGTAAAGCGAATGTGAGGATGTGGGGAATGCTGATAAATTTCCCTACTAATGTGATTTCCACCTACGAGAAAATATCCACTCTAATTTTGAATTTAGAACAATAGTATACATATACACAACAGTCTTTTATGGAACTGGCCGAGACTTTGGCTTCTAGATAAATTTTATAAAATCGTCCAAAACATTCTACACACTAAAACTTTAAAAAGTAATTAACAGTTTGATCTAATACAATAAAAATAAAGCGGCGACGTCTCTAACGCCTGCTAACTGTTAACTAATAATAATTTATCACATTACAATGTAGCATCGTCTCGTTTCATTCGCCTCGACACTCTGCTAACGGTTCCATTTTGATGGTGGCCATAGAGTCTTTGGTGCGTGGATTGGAAGTGTGCATGGGTTTAACTAATTCGTCTATGTCTTCCTGGAAGAGATTCTCGGGTCTCGGTGACGTAAACGATCTAGTCGGCTTATAAGTCATCCCTCCGATACCGACATCCATGTTGTTTCCAATATTCAAATTGATAGCAGGTTCCATCGTACTGGAAACGGTCAGACCCAGCGGTGACGAAATCGGACTTTCGAGAGCGGATTCAGCAGGACTTATTCTCAAATCTTGTATGCTACCGGCGGGGCTACTGATGCTACGCATCGAAGTGGCATGGCTCATGGGCATGTGAGCGGCGCCGTTACTTGACATGGAAACGTTGCCGCAATGGCTGGCTAATGCCAAAGAGTTTACTAAACTGGCAACGGGGTTCGTGTCGTGGGCTGAACTCTGATGTTGGGCTGCCGCCACCATGCTGCACATTTGTTGACGTAAACCTTGAGCGACGGCCGCCACTGCTGCTGCAGCGGCGGCGCCGGGTGATACATTAGGATCGGAACCGTTGCTGCAGGAGTTGTTTTGGTAGCTGTGTATGCTCACGCCGTCCTAAAAAAATTACTCCATCAATTACATCTTCATAGACAAAGAATTGATCGAACAAAGCGTAACAGGAATTTTTCTGCGACACCAAAAAGCGGGTTTTTTTTTGTAAAAATTTTTCAACGTGGTTGGCACAGAAACTTGACTGAACTGAAAGTTTGAATTAGAAGCTAAAACTACAATTTTGGATTGTTTTAACAGTTCTGTTATTACATTTAGGGCAAGAAGCTTTTGGGGTTTCTTTGTTGCTATACTAAAGGGACGGCGCCTTCAATTCTGTAATGGTGTTTTTTCGTGCTCATAATGGGCGCGGATGGTGGATGTAGTTGTGGTCACGAATACAATTTTCATACTGCGATAAGAAATTTTAAAACAATTAAATCAAAATGTAGGTAAATTAAATATTGTTCGTAAAACAAACATTTTTGTTAGCAAAAAAAACAATAATATCCTCTAGCACTATTGTTTTATGATTAACAGTTAAGAATATGTTTGGAAAAATTGTCGTAATTGCACAAGTAAATGTTAATCAAAACCACTGCAATTAATTTAAAGTGATAAAACTATTTTCAAATTATACCAGAATACCAGAAAAAATTGAAAGTTTCTGAATTTTTGATTTAAATTCATTTTCGTAGATTTTGGCCCCTCTGTATCAATCGAACGGTTTTTAATTCCGTAATTTATGAACTTGAAGAGTAGAGAACTTATAAAGAGGCGATACTTAGACAATGCAAATGATTTTGAAAAATAGATAGAGAACCCACCCGTTTTAAAGGTACGTTGTTCATTGTTCACTTAATAGAGAATGACTCATATAATTCTAAATAATCGCCAAAGCTCTGTAGACATTTTCTAATTAAAAAATCACGCCTTATGTACGTCTAGGTAGGTGCCACCCACCCAGTTTAAAGAGACTCGCGCTTAGAGGCGACAGGATTGGTTTTAAAGCTCCAAAAAAAACTTCTGAAGAGTCGCTTTTTAAAATTCTCAATGCTTTAGTGTTATCAAAATTTTGGTCGTTTCCCGTGCCACGCAATTAGCAAATTGTTCGCTGAATCCACCCTGTATACCCACATAACGTTTTACCTGGCATTAACAAAGTTATTAAGAGTCGCGAGGGCGGCACGCAGCCGCCTATAAACGCGTTCTTTTCCTGCATTTTTCATTTGTGACACGTCAGAAAAGTGATAAAACTAGTTTTATGTCGCAGTCCTACTACAAATAAGACGTCCATCCCTTAACTGCTAAAAAATTGATACCGCTTTGCGTACAACAAATTGTATACATGTGAATAATGAATGTCGGTAACAATAAAAAAACTTACTGATCAGGGGTAATTGCGGACCAACCCCTATCGGTTTTATCTACATGGTAATAAAACGTCGTGTTTGGTAATACTTACATGTATCCGCGGATAAGCGATGTGAGGCTCTTCCTTAATTTGATGGGAATCCCGGAACACCACCGCCCTTATCACGCCCCTTATATGTTCATCTGGCCAAACTCCTAGTAAAATTCGCTGGGGTCTCCCGCGCCCTTTCGGCCGCAAGTCTGAAATTTCTTAATTTAATATAATGTCACATCGATAACTTCACGATACATTTTTATAAATGCAAAAATTTTTCATAAAACTTCTACTGACTGTTTATTGCGTTATTTATGATGAGTTTATGCAAATCGAGCTGTCTTGAAAGTAATAAATATATCTCGCAGTTAATAATCTGATTCTTAATAATTTTAATTATGGGTTTCGTTCGTTTCAAGCACTGGAGAGTTCTTGAGAAATACAGTCGATGTTTCCGGTTGGGTGATATAAATTATTACAGTAGTAACGCTGAAGGTTATTTATTGATGAAATCTTAAAAACTGATCTTTATTGCAGTTACATAGTATCTAATTGTAGTGTGCAAGAAATCGTTACCCCCCTGTATTCACTCCTCACACATCTTTCCCCTTATAATTTGAAAAGCAGAAATTTAGTCCGTGACCCTTCAGACACTTGATGCATGCGTGGAAGTTGAAGGGGAACAAGTGAGGAAGTATTTAATGTGTTCAGTATGATTTTCCTTACACATCTTTCTGTTAATAATTTGAAAAGCAGAAATTAGTTTGGTGACCCGCTTTTAGACACTTGATGTATGCGTGTAAAGTTGAAGGGGGAAAGGTGGGGAAGCAGTTAATGTTCATACAACTCATGCGGATATTACTATAAAGCCAGCACAATAAACACATAATTATATATCTGCAATTGTTTCCTCGGCCATTAAACCCATTTAATGGAATTATTAACTATTGATAGTTTATTCTCAAGGTCCACCCCATTTGCGACAAATGATGTTTTATTAATACTGAAACTTGTCATAAAATAAATAACAAAAAACGCCACTCAAACCGTTAGAAATGCAAGCAAATAAAGTGCTGCACAATATGGTTAGTGGACCATCCCCCAAATATTTGTCGCCATATCAAAAATGCCCGCTACCTAGTTGCCAGTTGAACAATTTTTTTAACTTTGCAAGGTGGTGATGGTTGACATACAAAAATGTTTTTTTAATTATCAAGATCTGGTTTTGTTTGAGTGAACCACTAGACTGAGTGGAAGTAAAAGTTGTTCAAAAAGTATCAACTGATTTAATAATGAACAAAGTTAAAGAAAGTAATTAAAAATCTTCGAAAAAAAGACACTAATAGGATTTTAAGAGCCAGTAAAATATTCCTGCAAGAATTTAATTTCGACAACTGACCCAAGGCTTAAAAAACGACTTGAAAGTAGCATAAATCTTACTTAGAGACTCGGAACCAAAGCAATTTTGCAGCGATAAGATTTGGTGTTAGTGGTCCAGCGTATCGTAACATTTGATCTTAGTTTATACAAAAAATTGACGTTTTAACATAATTTATGATAATCTATAAAACTAATTTATCGCGCGAATTAACTGGATCATTATCGCAAGTTATGCAACCCATTATGCGGGCAAGAATGGATGCATAACTTGAGGGTGTGGCTCAGTTGAAATTGAGGGTTGAATTTGGTAATTTAGTCAAAATTAGACTTAAAAAATCCGCAACTATGAGTTGTAAAAGAAAAAGCGAGTGTTATTACCTGAGCCGCCGTCAGCTGAGGGTCCCAGCATGTTGTGCACCCGGTTGGCGTAAAGAACGAAGGTGGGATAGGGAATATCGTATTTCCTGGCGGCTTGGGAGAGAGATAAGCCCTCCTTGAGTACCGAGAATATTGCCTCGGCCATGGTTTCAGGTCTCCACGATTTGAGTGGTCCTCTTTCACGGAAGCGCAGATTATGTACGAGACTTTGATTCGTATTCCAACATTTCTGCCACATCGATTGCAACTGGTACTGGTAGCTGTCTGCTGGAAGAAACAGAAAAAAAGACCATATTAGTACACCGGCGGAACGAAATCGACAGGGGGATGTGGGAGACGTTTTCCCCTCATCAAATCGCCGCCAAACTGGATAACGAAAATCATCGGTGGCGGGCGAGAAATTAATTATTGCAATAATTGGTTTCGAATTCGCGGCATTGTTGTAATCGCTATCCAATTTCGCAGCCAACGCCAATGGTACAATAAACGAAAATGTGTAAATGTTTATATATTAATAATAAAACAAGTGTTATTACCCCTTTTGATGTGTGCCTGGAACATAAAATTACAAGTAATAAGTTTATTTCAAATTGTTTAACATAAAGTTTATGGGCGAGATAAAGGTCTGGAATTGGGAAATACTTAATTGAAAAATATAATTTATTACTTTACGATCTAGCCACAAAAATTGCTTTCTTATCGCAATTATTATATTATTTTTATTTATATTATTATATGCGTTTTAAAAATAACGAGGCCGAGATAAAAATATGCTAAAGCGTTCCTGGAAAAAGCTTTTTGTTTTCTTGTTTATTACTAGCTGTTATGAAACGCTTGTTAAAACGACTAATAACGACCATTGTATTAATAAAATAGCTATTGCACTCGTTATAACAATTTACGATTCCGTCAGATGAGGAAAATGTCTAAAATTCGAGCCAGTGGCGGCGCGGCTTTGTCGGCCCTCAAATATAACAAGGTAAACGACGCGCAATTGGATTACACCCAAGTACAAAGTGAGCCGCCAAACAGATTTTGTCGTAAATTTTATTACAGGTATCTACATAATTAGTTAATACATGCACTACGCGAGGGCGAGCATAAGTGATACCGGCCTTCCAACAAGACCCTTCAAAAATCGCCCCAAATTTAGTAAAACGTTTATTATAAACCATTAGCGATATTCTAAACACTGAAAGAAATAAAAAAATCGATTTAACTGGTAGCTGGAATAGCACCAAGTACATACACAGATCTGGTGTTAAAAAGGACTGGAAACATTAGAAACGCAATTTAGTTGAGCAAAACGGAAAAAAACTTTTCTTGCAAAAACCAAAATAATAGAGGACGTCAAGTATTTACAATCTGTAAAAGTGGGACACCTATAGGGCCATAAAGTAGAAGAATTTCAGAAACCAAGTAAATAGAGAAATAGAAGCCTAATTGATAATAAAAACTAAGTTTTTGAAACGGAATGGAATCAGTTAAAGGACGAAATGGACCAAGAAGCGAGTAGAAGATGAAAAATAGTGTGGGGATTGGTTAACCACAAATGAGAAGCGGTCGAAACGGCATTTATTTGAACGATAACGAAGTACACTTTAGGTCGGAATTGTAGTGGTAAGTGTAGTCGCTGTATTATCACTGTTTCTCGTTCGAGAGGTCCGAGCGTATTTATGTGGTTTATAATGAAAGTTTCAGGACGTTAGAAGACTTCGGGAACCGTTGGAAAGGGTTAGGATGTTCGAAATGGTTGATATAGGGCGGCGGTAGCGTATAGACTCAAATCGTTCTTTATAGAGAAATAGAAGCCCAATTGAAGATAAAAATTAAGTTTTTGAAAGTGTATAGAATAATCTAAAGGGCGAAGTGGCCCAAGGGCCGAGTAGAAGATGAAAAATAGTGTGGGGCTTGGTTAACCACAAATGGGAAGCGATCGAAATACAGAAACGAAATTTATTTGAACGATACTAAAGAACAGTTTAGAGCGAATCTGGAATAGCAAGTGTAGTCGCTGTATTATCACTGTTGCTCGTTCGAGGGGTTCGAGCGTATTTATGTGGTTTATGATGAAAGTCTCTGGACGTTAGAAGACTTCGGGAACCGTTGGAAAGGGTTAGAATGTTCGAAATGGTTGATATAGGGCGGCGGTAGCGTATAGACTCAAATCGTTCTTTATAGAGAAATAGAAGCCCAATTGAGGATTAAAATTAAGTTTTTGAAAGTGTATAGAATAATCTAAAGGGCGAAATGGCCCAAGGGCCGAGTAGAAGATGAAAAATAGTGTGGGGCTTGGTTAACCACAAATAGGAAGCGATCGAAATACAGAAACGAAATTTATTTGAACGATACCAAAGAACAGTTTAGAGCGAATCTGGAATGGCAAGTGCAGTCGCTGTATTCTCACTGTTGCTCGTTCGAGGGGTTCGAGCGTATTTATGTGGTTTATAATGAAAGTTTCAGGACGTTAGAAGACTTCGGGAACCGTTGGAAAGGGTTAGAATGTTCGAAATGGTTGATATAGGGCGGCGGTAGCGTATAGACTCAAATCGTTCTTTGTAGAGAAATAGAAGCCCAATTGAGGATAAAAATTAAATTTTTGAAAGTGTATAGAATAATCTAAAGGGCGAAATGGCCCAAGGGCCGAACAGAAGATGAAAAATAGTGTGGGGCTTGACTAACTACAAATGGGAAGCGATCGAAATACAAAAACGAAATTTATTTGAACGATACCAAAGAACAGTTTAGAGCGAATCTGGAATGGCAAGTGTAGTCGCTGTATTATCACGGTTGCTCCTTCGAGGAGCCCGCGCTTATTCATGTGGTTTGTGACGAAAGTTTCTAGAGGTTGGAAGACTTCGGGAACGGTTGGAAACGGCTGGAATGTTCGAGATGGTTGATATAGCGCGGCGTGAGCATATAGACTGAAATCGTTGTTTTTAATTAATTTAAATGTAACAAACCAATCAACAAAAAATCACTTATCCTCACCCCCTATACAAGTTAAAGTTACAATTCTAAATAAAGCAAAATTAAAACACTTACCCTTAAGAGTAATAGGAACAAATTGAAAAAAAATATCTCTAGGTCATGATTATGTTTAATTGTATGCACAATAACAAAATTTTCTCAGTTTCGAAAATCTAAAGCAGAATAGTGTTTGGCTTGAATGCCATGTAAAATTGGTTAGGTGCAGTACCGTTGACGTGACGTTTTACTTAAATTATGGGTAAGACGCGACGCCACTGTGGCTTGAATGAGCACTTTATGGACAATTTCTGGGGCTTTATTCACAAGCGCTCGTCGGCGGTTATCTGAATTGAAATTTTTATTAATTAATCAATTAACATTGAATCATTTGTACTAATTGGGAGAGATTAAATAAATTGCTTCAATTATTGTTAATAATTGTTTATTAAGGATAAAACTCGCAAAAATGTTGGAAGATCATCGTTCAGTGTCGCACTTACTTTATTTTAAGTTGTTCAAGTCTAATACAAAAAAAGGGTAGGAATATCATCGTTTTATTGCTATAATTATGGAGCCGCTGTCGAAATATCGCCATAAAGACCCGCGAAAGCTGCCAGAATTTCTTTATGACGACATTTGACAGTATCATGTCAGCCTTACAATACGTGAGAAAATAAGTTATTAATAAAAATATGCGTAACTAAAGTTAAAAGAAAATAGAATATCGCATGTGAAATATAATAATAATATAACACGCATGGCATAATAGCCACGTAATTAGTTGCATAAATATAGTTCACTTGAACGCAAACATCGCATTATCAATAATAAAGTAACTTTAATAAGGGGATCTAATATAGTACACAAATATAGCTAACAAGACAAAAATAATGATAATAATAACAGGAATGAAGGAAGCACATTTGAGTAATGCGGGAATGTAAACATTTTTACAATTTCAACTGAACCATAAAATATTTCAAACAAACTTAATTTCCGAAGAATTATAAACTTTATCTATCATAACTAACAGTAGATATTTGCTTGAATAGAAATAGTGTATAAATAAAGAGCTGGCGTCAACAATCTCGCTGGTCCGCAAGAAAACAGCAACAATTATGGCAAAATTATTGCTAAATAAATTGATTGATTCCTAATTAACGTATAAAGTGGCAGTACTTTAAGTAATTGTCAATTGTGCGTGTCTTAATTATCCTAAAACTAACCGTCGCATAGGTCATAGAGTATTATTCATCGACCCGTTATTGCTCTCGTAATACAAAGAAACGATATTGTGTTTTTTGCAAAACGCCCACCACCACCGGAAACCGGAAAGTCCAGTAAACATAAATTCCGGATCTCTAGCACGTCTCAACTTCTCCACGTACGTCAGTACCGAATTTAGAGATTTCTTGGTACGTCGGTTGTAGGGCGAAATGGAAACGTCACAGCAAAACTCCAAAACGGCGGCTTCTTCAGCAGGTAAAAGACCAGCTTCTTCTAATACCGCCATTCGTTTCGATTTTCCTAGGATGTTATCGTACAAAGTTCCCTTCGGTATCCCGTATTTAGCGGAAGCTTGCGTAAAACGCATTTTTTGTTTCACTACGGCATCTATGGCTTCTTTTAGCTGTTCTTGGGTCCACGTTGGCGTTTTTAGTTTTAGTAAAGTCGGATAATCTGAGCGAAAAACAAAACGTGCACGGTTAGAAACATGCGAAACCGAAAAAAACGAAATTAAAAAAAATTGGTCTAAGGTACGCAAGCAAAACGGAACCAAGGGGTACGCAAAATTAACTACCGAAAAGCGGACGGGGACAGAAAAAAGCAAGCAAACAATGTCAATGCCGTAAATGGTAAAAGTTGAGCTTCGAAAACTGGGAGGAAATCCCACAATAACGCGACTCTTCTGGAAAATTCGAACAGTCAGGAGCCCAAATCTGAAAGCTTCAAAACGGAGCTTCAGATTATTTGTAAATCTACTGAAATTATCACGAACACGTGGAAATTTTTATCTTATCATTAGATTGATTAGAAATTTGTTCCTGTGTTCAAGTCGAGTACGAGATTACGTAATTTTTGGTCCTTTATCGGTTTTAAAGGAGGTGCAGTCCAAATTGTCACGACATTAATAGGAGCTTCGAAAATAGGAGACAAGGGTAAAACCCACATACGATTTTGTGAGGAAACGAGAGAATTAGTTGCGTAATTCCCCAATTAATTCGACGTAGAAAAAGTTCCGAAAAAGTTTAATAGCGATCGTAGCTAATATTTTGAATTTGTTTCTTTAAAAGCTTTTACGGTAAGAGCTTGCGAATTGTAAAAGATGTTACGCATTAAAGCTTCTTCTCAGCGTTAGCCTTTCGAAATTTAGAACTGAAGTGATCCATAAATGATGGTCCAGTGTCTCTTTTACGGCGTTTTGCAAAAATTAAGTCCATTTTGCAGAACCGTTACTGCGACGGCCCTATCAAAGCGACGATTTCGCTAAAGTATGCACACATTCCGAGCTACGTTATAGGGGAATTTATTGGAGGAAGAGAAAAGTTTAAAGTCTATGACGTTCAACCGAAGAATTAAATAGAAAATACAAGTGTATAAAAGTTGCAATAACTGTAACAAATGCCGCAATATACGGAATTTTTTTTCTGTCCGCGTCCGAGTTTCGCACAAAAATACTTTTAAAAATATGAAAGACTCATATATCGAAAAATATAACGAGGTTATTTATTAGGGCAGCTCAGAAAAGTCCAGGAAAACAGCACAATAAAAACTATTAACAACAGCGAAACACACATAAAGCAAACGAGAAAACTTATCTAATAACTAATTCCTCAATTTTTCAACTTTAACATCCTCAACAGTTCGGCATAGCGCAGCAACAACGCCCTGACTTGGTCTTATCGGAGTGTTCGTCCCTTTACCCCGCCGCCCACGTAACGAAAAAGCTCGACTGCTAACAATTCCCAAAGCACGCGTTCGACGCCACAAAGTCATTACTGGTATTTGAAAGTTTTCAGCGGCGGATTTTACGGGAACACCTGATTGCACCAAGTCTATGGCGTTAGCGAGGTCTTCCGGAGACCACTTTCGGGACTTGCGCCACGGACACGACGAACTTTCAGCCCGAAGAGGCGCTGAAATTTCAAAACACACACCTGATGACACAACCTCGAGTCAATCCTCCTAGTATTACGTAAATTGAAATTAAGTTATTTCGCATAAATAGTCGACCGGCGAAAATAGTTTTCGAAAAAGGAAAGTCTATCAAGTTCTCAGCACGACTTCTAATTTGAAATATTCTTATTCAATTACTCGCCGCATCTAATTATAAAGTTTTCAATAAAGTCGCAGTCCCAGTCGATTCTTGGTTCGACCTCCCTCCTGTCAATCAATTAACAATTAAAAATTTCATTATTCTACAACAATGAGATTCAAATAACAAAGTAGTTAAATAAATTAGCAACACTACAGGTCAAGCCGTAATGGAATCATTAAAGATTCACATCAGGTCCGTCAGCTATCTCAATATTCCAACAGTCGATAACATCGAAGTGGAAATTAAATTATGTATTTAATTAAATTTATTTACAGCAGTTAATAATGTTTTAATGAAACAGTTGCTATTAATGTGCAAATGTTTGATTTCATTGTGGCGTCACATCTATTATTTACAATTATTCTATTGATCGCGAAATCAGTCTGGATTGGGCACAACGCATTCTTGGCGCACCCCGTACATCCATCCCCCCAATTTACGAAAAAAAACGAATCTATAGAAATAAGTTTTCTCTTAAACTATTTCTGGATATTTTTTGAATTTTGGTGGTTTTAAGTCGAATTGGCAAAAATTAATAAAAATATTAATAGACCAGTCGGTGAAAAAAATTGTCGCAAAGCTTCTAAGATATTTGTTCAGGTTAGAAGAGAGTTTTAAAACAAGAACTACAATTTATTACAAAATTTAATCACTTTTAAACAGAACGAGTGCTCTCGAGAAAAGTTTCAAATTTTCTTTAAATTTTCGCATTATCTCCTAATAAATGATCCTTAACTTGAACTACTTGAAAATTATTACATAATTGTCTGAACCTGCAATGGATATTCCAATTTCCAATTTTTAATCATCGAGAAATTGATTAAGCCTGGTAAAATTGTTTTCTTTAAATTGTTCAAAAGTTACTCAATTATCGAAATATTTTCATTTCATTTTCTCATTCCTGTTCAAGTTCAAAAAATTTTGAAACAGTGTTGCGAACAATTTCCTGTTCATTTTAGCCTTGAAATTATTTTACGATTCTTCAAGAATTTCTAAAGATAGTAAAAAAATTTCCTGGCTACAATAACTAAAAATAATTCCAACAAGTTTCTTTTTAAAAACAGGAAATAGGAAAGAATTGGCTTAAAGCTGTTCAATTTTTTCAACAATCCATTGTAAATTGAAGAAAGTGCTTACGATTGTCAATATTGTGTGCAACTTAATGTATTTTTATAACTTCCACTATTCCTAGGGAAGAAAAATATTGAAGCTTTGATGTTATTCCAATAAAATCCTTAAAATAATTTAATGTTTAAATGTTTTAATGTCTGCCCATAAAAATATTTAACACTTGACTGCTCCGTTAATTATTTGAAACAAACTGAAGAATCTTGTAACAACATTTCGAAAAAATAATTGAGGTAATCAAAATCTGAAGAAAACCCTAAAACCTCAGCCTTTCCCATTGGAAGCCCAAATTTTTAAAATTTCTTTTCAAATACTTCCAATATCTGCAGTAATTGATTAAATCATTTAAATTGTCCCATTTTAATATTTTCATAAATTCCAAAATTGCAAACTGCAACATTTCGCCCGCGTTACTTTTACACTTAGCGCTATTTTGGCGATTGCTACTGAAATAGAGCCATCATGAATATTCTAGGATCGCCCATTAATTTCCTCGTAGGTGTAAAATCTAAAGCGAGTTTTATGGGTGTTAAAGGTCGTCGGAATTCTATGTGTGGGGCCTCTGTATCGTCCGTATACTAGATCGACGTCACGCTACAATTTATTTGTTACATATGTTACAATTTTGTCGACCGTGAAACACTTAACGTAAACCGTATGCACGTCGGGTCTCTTGTTACTGACCATGTGATGCGGCCATTAACTTGTCAGTCGTTAATCCGCCAGCCAGAATTGTCTAATCGTCTTTAAATGCTCACTTCGCCCGATTCCAGTCGGTTTCAGCATTAAAAAAATCGCCTGAAAACCGAAATAGAAATGTTGTCGGTAACACGAGGAACGAGAAGCAAGTTCGCGTAATTATCGCAGAAAATAGCGGATGATTACGGATGGGAGAATCAATAAAACAACCTGATTACAGAGAATGATCCAATCTTAGGAGCGCTTCTATGTCTGCGCTATTTATTAATACAGCACAGTCACAGTAATACAAACATAGAGGAGGATGACTCGGGTTTTTATGACGTTTCGATGAAAATACAAGGTTTTGCGCTGTATCACTGACATAAAACACAATTCATATCAAATGTCACGTCAGTTTTAATTTAACGTCTATTATTTACGCACGATAAATTATTAACGGGAAAAAATGTAAAAAGGGACAGTCAACGCGAGAAGTGGGTAGTAACTGAATCAAGTCACCCACGTTAAATTAAGTTGAAAAAAATCCAGAAATCATCATGATGATAACTTAATATTATTGACACTTACCGGCTATTGAAGACGTGGAGGCGCCGAGCCAAGCATGAGAAGACTCCAATAACTTGGCCTGAAAAAAAAAACTTTAATTAGACCAACGAAATTTTTAGTAATGAAAATAAACGTTGTTGGTATAAAATGTTGTTTGTAATAAAAAGCTATTCAAAACATATTACTGATGACGAGAAATTTTCGATTACGAAATTACGTGAGTCACGGAACGAAAATTCCATGAATAATAGAGGAAATGTATTTAATATTTCTGTTTAACTAACGTTCTCATATTATATTAATAATTTCCATATTGTCAGTGGACGCATCAAACAATGTCGAACCACACGAAAGATAATCAGCCTCGTAGTTACTTTATTGAAATCACAGTTTTAGTTTTACGAGAATCGAAAATAGAAAACAACGAAAAATTTCTATGCAACCAACGACACCTGCTGAAGTTTTCCATTTAAACTGGTGGCATTTTGCATTGAAATGGGGTCCGTTCGATTAGGTTATTAATTCCGTCGAATAAATATGAGAGAGGTACATGAGAAACCCGGTTAAAATATGATTCATTGCCTAATCTAATATTAATGGGTAAAGCCATTGAATTAAAAATTTCCTAGTGCCATTAAAAATTGAGCGCCAGCCGTAAAAGCTTCAAAGCAACCCCTTTTTTGTTCTGGCGCCCCAGCGTCACGTAAAATGACGTCACATGCCCTTCTTAATGCATCAACTATTTATGCCCATTAATACTTAATTATATTTGTTCTCCTGAATAATTAACCGGTTCACTAACAATGTTTTTATTATGTATGCTTGTATGTACGTGTATTATAAGTAATTCATTACAGAGTGGATATTTGTGTAGGTATCCGCGGAGTTAATGTATTTTAAATGTTTCAGGACATGAATTATGATTGTCAGGAATATGCCAACGATTATTGTTGTTAATAGAGGGAAATTTCGACACGGACTCCTAGCGAAATTTCTCACTAACTTCACGGTCCCGTGGAGAACATTAGAATATCAACCAGGTGTATTTACATTTGTATGTACCTACATTGTTTAAACGATTTTTAAACAGTGTTTAGTCGAGCAATTTCATGCCGGTTTTTATCGTACAACAAAAGAAACGATTTTAAGGTGCGATACCCACATGTTAACGCGATTCTTTACGACGGTAAACCTGCTTGTTTTCAACAGCTGACAACTCGGGACAACTAATTAAATGGATGCTTGGAACAAAAGCTCTTCAGTTCTCGAACGAAAGAAAAAAAAAAGATTGCTTCTCGCCTTGTTGGGGGATTACCAGATGGACGGAGGAGCTGTCGAGTTATACAACAGAGGGACCACACGTCGTGTCGGTGTAATGAGGAGAC
Source organism: Pyrochroa serraticornis (assembly GCA_905333025.2). NCBI lineage: Eukaryota > Metazoa > Arthropoda > Insecta > Coleoptera > Pyrochroidae > Pyrochroa > Pyrochroa serraticornis. The sequence continues at coordinate 32,997,867 of HG995154.1, read as the reverse complement.
CGTTTAGCGCCGCCTGATGACACGACTGACAAGTTGTCGGCGATAAGCAGACGAGATGATGTCAGAAAGCTCACTCTCACACATACACCCGCGACACGCACGCCATAGCTGTCGCTTTTTCCCGCACACAACAACTTTCGACTTGCGTGTGTCGTGAGCTATTAAAATCCCGCATATAAACACCTTGTCACAATTAGTTGTGTTGTAGCGCCAACGCTAATGCACTGCACGATAACTTTATGTTGTTACCAACCGAAGAGTTATCAGATGGGCCGATTTGGGCACTCTCAAATCAAGGCGCGCCCCGGGAAATGACCCCAAAAACTCGTTTCAAACGCAACTCTATTCTGAGATAGTGGCGGGTCGATCAACTGATTTCTTTAGATTCGTCTCTCGAGTAGCCCAACAAACAAACATTCAGCAGTAAGAGTTGCAAAATTAATAATTTCTGAACATCACTGATGGAAATTTTTTATTACGCTGCATTAGAAATGAAGCCAACAGTATGTACGTTTGTGCTTAAAGAAAAGTTAATAGTGGCAAAAGAATTGATGAGAATATTTTCAGGGAAAAAATGGCTGGCATCAAGAATACGCAAATTGGTTGAAAGAGTATCCAAATCAAAGAGTGGCGTTTTGCTAAAACTGAGCAAAAATCAGTTAAGATGTCAAATGGACATCCAAACAAAACTGAGAACTCAAATTCGGACGCGCGATATGCTGTTTCTCACCGCATCTCATGTAGTTGCTCAACTTTGATAGTGAACACACTTCAGGGGAGCAGTTACAACACTAGCAGCGCTCCCATGCAGAACCCTACTCTTGAATTTCTAAGAGTCAGTTCTGTGAAGACGGTGGCAGTAGCTACAGCAGTTACATTTACGACACCTGAAAAGATAGTTGCGTTTCCAAACTTTACTTTTGAGTTCATAAAAGTCAGTTATGTGGAGATGATGGCAGAATTCTTTAGCCCAAACTAGCTACTGAAGCTATAGTTACTACAACTAAAGAGATAGTTGCGTTTCCATGCAAAACTTTACTCTTGAGTTCATAAAAGTCAGTTATGTGGAGATGGTGGTAAGATTCTTTAGCTCAAACTAGCTACTGAAGCTACAGTTACTACAGCTGAAGAGATACCAGCGTTCCTATGCAAAATTTAACTCTTGAATTCTCAAAAGTCACTTATGTAAAGATGGTGGCAGGATTCTTTAGCCTAAACTAGCTACTGCAGCTACAGTTATTACAACTGAAGAGATAGCAGCGTTCCTATGCAAAATTGTAGTCTTGAGTTCATAAAAGTCAGTTATGAGGAGATGTTGGCAGAATTCTTTAGCCCAAAGTAGCTACTGCAGCTACAGTTATTACAACTGAAGAGATAGCAGCGTTCCTATGCAAAATTGTACTCCTGAGTTCATAGAAGTCAGTTATGTAGAGATGTTGGTAAGATTCTTTAGCTACTGCAGTTACAGTTAGTACAGCTGAAGAGATAGCAGCGTTCCTATGCAAAATTTAACTCTTGAATTCCCAAAGGTCACTTATGTAGAGATGGTGGCAGGATTCTTTAGCCTAAACTAGCTACTGCAGCTACAGTTATTACAACCGAAGAGTTAGCAGCGTTCCTATGCAAAATTGTACTCTTGAGTTCATAAAAGTCAGTTATGTGGAGATGTTGGCAGGATTCTTTAGCTCAAACTAGCTACAGTTACTACACCTGAAGAGATAGCAGCGTTCCTATGAAAAACTTAACTCATAAATTCCCAAAAGTCAGTTACGTGAATGTTGGCAGGGTTGTTTAGGTCAAACTAACTACTGCAGCTGCAGTTACTATACCTGAAGAGATAGCAGCGCTCCTATGCAAAATTTAACTTTTGAATTCCCAAAAGTCAGTTATGTAGAGATGGTGACAGGATTCTTTAGCCCAAACTAGCTACTCCAGTTACAGTTACTACACTTGAAGAAATAGCAGCGTTCCCATGCAAAGCTTTACTCTTGAGTTCATAAAAGTCAGTTATGTGGAGATGATGGCAGGATTCTTTAGCTCAAACTAGCTACTGCAGCTACAGTTACTACAGTTGAAGAGATAGCAACGTTCCTATGCAAAATTTAACTCTTGAATTCCCAAAAGTCACTTATGTAGAGATGGTGGCGGGATTCTTTAGCCTAAACTAGCTACTGCAGCTACAGTTATTACAACTGAAGAGATAGCAGCGTTCCTATGCAAAATTGTACTCTTGAGTTCATAAAAGTCAGTTATGTGGAGATGTTGGCAGAATTCTTTAGCCCAAAGTAGCCACTGCAGCTACAGTTATTACAACTGAAGAAATAGCAGCGTTCCTATGCAAAATTGTACTCTTGAGTTCATAAAAGTCAGTTATGTGGAGATGTTGGCAGAATTCTTTAGCCCAAAGTAGCCACTGCAGCTACAGTTATTACAACTGAAGAGATAGCAGCGTTCCTATGCAAAATTGTACTCCTGAGTTCATAGAAGTCAGTTATGTAGAGATGTTGGTAGGATTCTTTAGCCCAAAGTAGCTACTGCAGTGACAGTTACTACAGCTGAAGAGATAGCAGCGTCCCTATGCAAAATTTAACTCTTGAATTCCCAAAGGTCACTTATGTAGAGATGGTGGCAGGATTCTTTAGCCTAAACTAGCTACTGCAGCTACAGTTATTACAACTGAAGAGATAGCAGCGTTCCTATGCAAAATTGTACTCTTGAGTTCATAAAAGTCAGTTATGTGGAGATGTTGGCAGAATTCTTTAGCCCAAAGTAGCCACTGCAGCTACAGTTATTACAACTGAAGAGATAGCAGCGTTCCTATGCAAAATTGTACTCCTGAGTTCATAGAAGTCAGTTATGTAGAGATGTTGGTAGGATTCTTTAGCCCAAAGTAGCTACTGCAGTTACAGTTACTACAGCTAAAGAGATAGCAGCGTTCCTATGCAAAATTTAACTCTTGAATTCCCAAAGGTCACTTATGTAGAGATGGTGGCAGGATTCTTTAGCCTAAGCTAGCTACTGCAGCTACAGTTATTACAACTGAAGAGTTAGCAGCGTTCCTATGCAAAATTGTACTCTTGAGTTCATAAAAGTCTGTTATGTGGAGATGTTGGCAGGATTCTTTAGCTCAAACTAGCTACTGCAGCTACAGTTACTACACCTGAAGAGATAGCAGCGTTCCTATGAAAAACTTAACTCATAAATTCCCAAAAGTCAGTTACGTGGATGTTGGCAGGGTTGTTTAGGTCAAACTAACTACTGCAGCTGCAGTTACTATACCTGAAGAGATAGCAGCGCTCCTATGCAAAATTTAACTTTTGAATTCCCAAAAGTCAGTTATGTAGAGATGGTGACAGGATTCTTTAGCCCAAACTAGCTACTCCAGTTACAGTTACTACACTTGAAGAAATAGCAGCGTTCCCATGCAAAGCTTTACTCTTGAGTTCATAAAAGTCAGTTATGTGGAGATGATGGCAGGATTCTTTAGCTCAAACTAGCTACTGCAGCTACAGTTACTACAGTTGAAGAGATAGCAACGTTCCTATGCAAAATTTAACTCTTGAATTCCCAAAAGTCACTTATGTAGAGATGGTGGCGGGATTCTTTAGCCTAAACTAGCTACTGCAGCTACAGTTATTACAACTGAAGAGTTAGCAGCGTTCCTATGCAAAATTGTACTCTTGAGTTCATAAAAGTTAGTTATGTGGAGATGTTGGCAGAATTCTTTAGCCCAAAGTAGCCACTGCAGCTACAGTTATTACAACTGAAGAGATAGCAGCGTTCCTATGCAAAATTGTACACCTGAGTTCATAGAAGTCAGTTATGTAGAGATGTTGGTAGGATTCTTTAGCCTAAAGTAGCTACTGCAGTTATAGTTACTACAGCTGAAGAGATAGCAGCGTCCCTATGCAAAATTTAACTCTTGAATTCCCAAAGGTCACTTATGTAGAGATGGTGGCAGGATTCTTTAGCCTAAACTAGCTACTGCAGCTACAGTTATTACAACTGAAGAGTTAGCAGCGTTCCTATGCAAAATCGTACTCTTGAGTTCATAAAAGTCAGTTATGTGGAGATGATGGCAGGATTCTTTAGCTCAAACTAGCTACTGCAGCTACAGTTACTACAGTTGAAGAGATAGCAACGTTCCTATGCAAAATTTAACTCTTGAATTCCCAAAGGTCACTTATGAAGAGATGGTGGCAGGATTATTTAGCCTAAACTAGCTACTGCAGCTACAGTTATTACAACTGAAGAGTTAGCAGCGTTCCTATGAAAAACTTAACTCATGAATTCCCAAAAGCCAGTTACGTGAATTTTGGCAGAGTAGTTTAGGACAAACTAGCTACTGCAGCTACAGTTACTATACCTGAAGAGATAGCAGCGCTCCTATGCAAAACTTAACTTTTGAATTCCCAAAAGTCAGTTATGTAGAGATGGTGACAGGATTCTTTAGCCCAAACTAGCGACTCCAGTTACAGTTACTACACTTGAAGAAATAGCAGCGTTCCCATGCAAAGCTTTACTCTTGAGTTCATAAAAGTCAGTTATGTGGAGATGTTGGCAGGATTCTTTAGCCCAAAGTAGCTACTGCAGTTACATTTACTACACCTGAAGAGATAGCTGCGTTTCCATGCAAAATTTTACTCTTGAATTCATAAAAGTCAGTTATGTGGATATGGTGGCAGGATTCTTTAGGGCAAAGTAGCTCTTGCAGTTACAGTTACTACATCTGGAGAGATAGCATTCTCATGCAAAACTTAACTCTTGAGTTCCTAAAAGTTAGTTAATTGGAGATTGTGGCAGAATTCTTTAGCCCAAACTAGCTACTACAGCTGCAGTTATTACACTTGAAGAAATAGCATGCTCGGATTTCTAACACGAGCGATATGTAGAGTTTTCTTCAGAACTTCCACAACTTTTTTGTCACGGTTAGCCTAATCCTTTCGAAATATGTCAGGGTTAATCTTCCCCAGAGAAAAAAAGCGAATAGTCATTATTGTAGTTCCCAAGGGATGCCACGGTTCGATGAATGCACACTCGTTCCTGGCTGTATCCGGAACTTCTTCCACTATCCACATGCAAACCCCGAGTATCATTATTCCGACTCATGTTTCACTTTCCAGTTGTTCATTACATATTTACATTGTCGTATATAATTACTGTTTATTGTCGTAATTACTGGACGGAATGGGTATTGGGTGTCAAAGTCACGTGATATGTTAGCATGGGTCGAAGGAAATTCCCTCACCGCCCCCAAGGTGCGTACCGCACCTACCACGATTATACACGCTCTCGCCTAAGAATATGGAAATGACCACCGCACACAGTAATTGTTTTCAAATAATGACGGCATGTTCATTAATTTATAGCGGTGGTAAAATGGTGGAGTTTATTGCTTATATAACGCGGACACGCGTAAATACCACCACCGACAAAAGATTCTTTTAGAGACAGGTTCTCTTCGGTCTACACGCAGGAATAATGAGCGTTACTTTGCTGAAGGAACGAAGATCGTTGTAGTTAAAAAAGTCCCAAGTGACGCAATAATTCAAATAAGAACAATGTGGAAAATTAAAATGTAACTTGTATGAGTCAGAGGGAGTGTTAATGGTTCATTTACATTTATAAGTACAGAGACAACATAAAACATTAGGTGCTTTTACAACAAACGGTTTGTTTGATCGCATCGCGGCCGCGCCATTGTTCACAAAAACTCTTCCGTCCCAGAATGTTTTACTCGGCACCTTATCGCTTCTCTTACTATGTCGTTGCTAATTCTATTGTTTATTTAGTATGTCTTGAACTGTTACTGTCGTGTCAATATCTTCAGATCTGGAACGAAACTAATTTCGTCCGCGCTTCGCCACGTGTTCGTAGTTTAAAAAAATGGTAATTTTTGGGAAATTTCACGATTTTTTAATTGGGAAACATGAAAAACGTGTTAGAGGTTTGTGTAGAAAAACTCTTTCGGTAGAGTTTTTATAAAGAGATGTAAGCCGCGTGGGGACGCCTGAAAATTGCAGCTGGGTACGCGTGGCCGGCAATTTTGACGTTACTCGACCCTTAAATAATTTTCCCGTGAAAAATTTGCTCCAAAAACCGTCGCTATCAGGAAGAATCCTCAATGTTCTCTTACAATTAAATTTTTTGATTCCGCAACCGGAAGTGGAGCTAATTAATTTTTTGTTTCTCTACGCCTTTGCTGCAATATTGTGACCAATTCGCTTGTTTATCCCCGCGAACGGGAGTGACGTTAGTCCTAACGTTTGTCTTTACTAGATTCCCGTTTTTACGACTCTTTTGATCGTGAGTTGTGGCCGGTTGAAAAGCGCTTTCATTTCCTCGTTCGGAATTCAACAGTTACATACATGAACTGAGGCTGGGAACTCGAAGTCATCATAAAGGTCATAACTAAACCGAACCACCCAAGCTACCATCGAGTCATGCAACATTCAACAAGTGCGCTAGTTTTTTCTGTTGATACAATCGTTCCGATTGGTTAAACGACGTTAAGATCGAGCAACCAGGAATGGGCAATACTCCTGCCGTAATTGCGGTTGTATTTTTAACAAGACAGCTCCACAATGCAGTCGCTATATATGATGCACTGTTCACGACCTGCTATTATTCCATTCTGAATTCTAATGCGACACATGTCACATGAAAGATATGCACTTTTTAACGTTTCGCTTCGGGTGACAAGTTTCGCCTTCTTCAATAAAACTCTTTGAAATTAGGTAGCGCAAAATTGGCCGTTTCAAAATTTGTTACGGTGAAAAATTTTTTATAAAAAAAGGAAGTGTCAACCGTCTTTTATAGCCGGAGGCGCCCCAATAATACTTTCAACAAAGTACCACGTTTCAACTATGCTACGAATTAATTGAAAAAACGCACAATTTTGTTGGTGAAATTGCTAGGTACGCAAGTTGCTAGATGATGGTCATCAATTATGTTGAGGGTCGAAACGAAATGAAGAACGGATGCGTTTCGTGTAATTACTTTCGATCTTGTTATTAAAAAAACGTCAATTGAAACGTAATGAGGGGTTGCGACCGATGTTGACAATTGAAAATATATCGCAGAATGGACGAGAAAGAAGATGAAAATTATATAAAAAATTTAAGTGACGTTGCATAATTTCCACGTGGGTTGCAACAATGTGATGCCGAATTTCTGTCGGCAATCGAAAACGGAAACATGGATTTCCATTACGAATATTCAGTTATTCTGAAAAGTACAAACCAGAGACGTGACGGGAGTCATTGTCTGGATTGGACACGTGTCAACGCCGGGCCAGCTCCACGTGGAGCGATCTCCACTAATTACCTTCTGTCCAAGCAACTGGCCAACACGCGAACAGTCGGGAGAACTCCAGCCGGTTCGAAGTGTTTTAGAGACAAAAATTGTTTACTTCAGCAATCTATCGCCAGGATCTCCAAAAGGAATTGAGAACCCTTAACGTGGCACAATTGGATTTTGATAGCTGCAAGGTTAGGTTCCTGATGGATTCACTCTGCACAATGCACTATCATAGCTTCTGATTGATTAAGTCAGTTGCTTTTCCCTTTGGACTAATACTTTATACAGGGCGGTTTTTCTCCAAGTTCAGCTAGAACGAAATAGGGAAACAAAAAAGGTACAATTTTGTGCAAAAAAAATATTTAAAAAATTTAATTACTGCAACTTTATGTCTCAGAATCGAAAATTTCAGGGTTACTAATTTTTTGTTCAGAAATTACGACCTTTTTATTCGAAGAGGATCTTTCGCAAAAATGATGCGATATCGAAACACAAACTAATAGTAAAAGTCGATTAGAATTTCAAAAATTAAATAAAACGCAAATGCCACCATTTCAAAAATATTTTACTTTCATACAAAATTTCAGATCGGTATCTTTTCTGTTTCTTTGAATTCTTCTAATGGGCAGTGAACCACTCTGTATATGAGAATATTTTGATTTTCGGTTTGTTTGTTGAATTCTCACACACAATTTGGTAACGCCACCTGAAGTTTTTGGATGTTTCGTTAGTGTCTCGCCACTGGTCATGTTTGGACCTTTTATGACCCCCGTGGCTGGGTACCATAAATCGGCTGGACTTCGTGCGGCCTCCGAATAAAATAAGAATGTTGAGAGTTAACGCCATTTAAATAATGAATAACAAATTTATACTATGGTTGTTTACCAACAACGCGCATACATTATGGTCCTCATTGGGGAAAATGTGTTCCGGGTAAAATATTTATGTTAATTAAAAATTTGAATGAATTATCATCCGAGGAAAATTTTAGTTGACAGCTTCGTTTCGTATGTATCGTTGTTAATTTCACCTAAAGAAGTTTGAATATTCAAACCACCCATTATTAGTCTTGTAAATTTTTACTACAGTCACAACACCAGATCATGAAAACACTACAGAAGATTTCAGGTTCGAATAAGACGTTATGGAGGGCTATATTCGATGACGGGACGACCGTTTAAATTTGACTGCAGCGGTCTCGAGAGACTATAAAATATTTTTAACAAGACAGCCAGTCGCATTGTCATTCAAACTAAATGCAGACAGCCGTAAAGCATGTTCAATAATATAATTTTCCGTGTGGCCCGGATTTTAATGCAAATAAGTGCGCCCAAGAACAACGCTAATGGCCCGGCCACACACGTAAAAATTTCGCGAACCCAACTCTACCTTCCCTCCCAGAATCACGTCAATGTTTCTAATAATAAAAATTACGGTAATAGTTTTGGGTTTCGCGGTAATTTTTTTCTGGGGTTGCAACTGATGACGTTGATGTGGTTGGTAGTGAATTATTTCTGTAGATTACCAATTCTCCTTACAATTAAATTCAATGGCAGCCCATCAATATTTCTTCTACCGTAACGGAGCCGCATTTGTGTGTTAATAGTGTAATTGCCATTAATCATATCAGTGAAATATTCAATATGGCTCGACATAATACAAGAACCGTCGCCATTGGAATCTGCGCCATTTTCTATACGCGCAATATCCACAACCTTAACTACAAACGTCCTATATTATTTAAATTACAATTACGAACTTCCGGTTATAATTAACTTATTACATTACAAAGACTGAAGCTTTAATGGTGGCAATAATTTCATTAAAAGTTGAAACGGCACACACGTGCATTCAATTATAATAAAACATTTATAAATCTATTTCGTTTTGTACTATTTCCAGCCTTTTCCTTGCACTCCTACGGATCATAAATAATCTCGAGACGGATTTCGCATGATTCACAAAATTATTCGAGAATTATGCCCCCATAAACCAGGTCGTCCTATATTGAAATCTCTAGGAAGCAGGTGATAAATAACGGGCGTGATTGCTAACGTATTTAATAAATAAGCGAGTTAAACTTTGATGTTATAATAAAAGACTTTAAATAATCTAAGATAAAGCGCAATAAAATTTATTGGAACTATTATGTTTTAAAATGTCGAGTAAATATTTACGTGCTCACACAAACGCTATTTATTTAAATTGTTTGTTTATTAAGAGAAATAAAAACTATTTTTAGTCTCCGGGAAGATCCGGCTGCTTTTTTCGGGAAATACACAGCCATCCGCCGCAGCCCAGGGTGTTTGATGTTTGGATGACAATGGTCCCGAATAACATTTCTAAAAATACAAGCGCATCAAAATAGACTCGTATCAGCTTTGATTATTTAATAATTGCAATAATTAATTTTTGACCGTTTCTTTGGAAAAAATTTTGTGAGCGATAATTGTGGCAAATCGACGTCAAGTTAGCAAATACTGAATCAAGGCGTTTTAGAAAATAAGCGAAGTTTTGAATCAATGCAGAAAATCTGAAGACGATGCATAGAATTCTGTAGATTTGTCTTGTTTTCTTGCGATTCCAGTAATTGGTGTATTTTTACTTCTTTCTGCTTCCCTCCTCTTCTTTCTTCATGTGAATCTCTTTTTGTTATAAGTAAAGAGTCCTCTTTTTTGCTCTAGAAACTGTTTTTTCTTATTAGTCTCTTCACGTTATTGCCAGTTTTCCTTATTTTCCATCCGTTATTTAATTTTTTCTACTTTACCCTAACGAAGGAAAATTATCTTTTACTATTCCGATATCTTCCCCTTGTACTCATTAGTGTGTTTCTCATTAACTCTTATTTGAGGTGTTTCTTATATTCGTGACTACTTCTCCCCCGAAGTTCCCCGGAAACTTTCCCACCTCTTGCAGTTCTTTCTGCAAATGCTAATTTTTGACTCCACGCCACACAATTTGGACTTTAGCTTAAGATACAAATTTTTAAAATGATAGAGTGAAGATTGAATTTACATCAAAAATATAAGACAACAGAAAATATTCAGATAGCTTTCCCTTGTAGTCGTTAGTCATTGACTCTTACTTAAGGCGTTTCTCATATTCGTGGCTACTTCTTCCCCGGAGTTTCCCAAAAATTTTCCCACCTCTTGCTGTTTAGAACCTGTTTTTTCTTATTGGTATCTTTTTGCCATTGTGATTTTTTCTATATTTTTCCATCCGTTATTTAATTTTTTCCACTTTATCCTAAAGAAAGGAAAATTATCGTTTACTATTCAGATAGCTTCCCCTTGTACTCATTAGTATGTTTCTCATTAACTCTTATTTGAAGTGTTTCTTATATTCGTGACCACTTCTCCCACAGAGTTTCACGGAAATTTTCCCACCTCTTGCAGTTCTTCCTGCGAATGCTAATTTCTGACTCCACGCCACATAATTTGAAATTTAGCTTTAAACAATTTTACAAATTTTTAAAATGATAAACTGAAGATTAAATTTATCTCAAAAATACAAGACAATAAATAATATTCAGATAGCTTTCCCTTGTAATCGTTAGTTATTGACTCTTACTTAAGGTGTTTCTCATATTCGTAGCTACTTCTTCCCCGGAGTTTCCCAAAAATTTTACCACCTCTTGCCGTTTAGAAACAGTTTTTTCTTATTAGTCTCTTGCCATTGTCAGTTTTTCCTTATTTTTCCATCCGTTACTTAATTTTTTCTACTTTACCCTAATGAATGGAAAATTATCTTTTACTATTCAGATAGCTTCGCCTTGTACTCATTAGTATGTTTCTCATTAACTCTTATTTGAAGTGTTTCTTATATTCGTGACCATTTCTCCCACAGAGTTTCACGGAAATTTTCCCACCTCTTGCCGCTCTTCCTGCGAATGCTAATTTTTGACTCCACCCCACACAATTACGAATCAAACTTGAGGTAATTTTACAAATTTCTAAAATGATAAGATTGAGGATTGAAATTACCTAAAAAATATATCACAACAAAAAATATTCAGATAGCTTCCTCTTGTAGTCGTTAGCCATTAACTCTTATTTGAGGTGCTTTTTATGTTCGTGACTACTTATCCCCTGAAGCTCCCAGGAAACTTTCCCACCTTTTGCCGTTCTCCCTGCGAATTTTTGTTTCTGACTCCACGCCACACAATTTGGAATTTAGCTAGAAGTAATTTTGAAATTTTTTAAAATGATAGACTGAAGCTTGAATTTACCCAAAAATACAAACAGAAAATGAATAGAAGTTGCTATCGTCGGCCTTGGTTTTCTTGGCTGCTTGTGCGAGTTTTGCGGCGGCGGAAATTGGGTAAAATATGGCGGTTTGGCTTGTTGTTTGAGTCGACATGCAGTAAGTGGGGTGGGATGCGTAATGAGGCCTCGGAAGAGTTATGAGGGTAGCGAAATAAAGCTCGCTAAAGCTCTGCGAGTCGAGTGCCAATAACGCATGATGCTGCGTCTGGTGATAAATACGATTCGAAAATCCGGTGCATAATGGAAACGCAAGGCGGCGGTCCTGGAGGATCGCGAAAATGCGGCTGGAATTCGCGCAACATATTATAAAATTAATAAAGCGATATTTATGATGGCAATTTTTGGGTCGCCGGTGTAAAGCCGGCGTATTTCACGGCGTTTATTCTAGATTAAAACAGTTTATTTTAGATATTTATAATGGGAACGTGGCTCACAATGCAGATCACTTGTCGGCAACAAAAATAATAAAAAATACAGAATGTGACGTTGGTGCGAATTTATTGTTTTAATAATGGTAAATAAAGCAGATCGGGCGCGATAACCGGCACAGGCCGATTATTCTACATACACTCTCTCCCCGTTATTGTTGCAGCGAAAATTGGATTTTTATGTTGGACCCATAAATTACCCCGCCGTCCCGTGCGATATGTATAAATAAATTGGGAACGACACGACACCCAAAATAATTCGACGACTACGACGAATTAATGTGTCTGATGATACCTGAATATTTCACAAAAATACGGCCGCGTTTTCACCTAATTCATCCAACGCCACTGACTGCACATCCCATTTGTCACGTTTGATTTCGACAAGTCCGCCACTTCATCAACTATTTCCCATTTTTGCAACTACCTTCCAACGCAACGCCACTGGACTCTAAAACCCGATAATCTCGCATTCTTCCACCCCTTATACCGAGTTCTTTCGAAAAATTCCAACTGGTGACAATAATCAGAGAGCGGACCCTCTCCATTTGTTTGAATTAAATAAATTGATGGCAGCCACATCAAATATTCACACGCCACTTAAATCGATTATTGATTCTCTTTTACTTTATAGACGATAAGCCTACAAACGTCACGTTTATTTATTATTCATTGTATACACCATATTGAATCAGTACTGCAATTTAAAGCAAGAAATCACGTGGCAGCACGTCAGGGACATTAATAAGAAATAAATCGCGATTTCCAAGCACGACCAGGAAAAAATCACTAAACAATTCAAATCCCGGAATTCGATAATTTGACTCAAAACGAGAGAGGTCCAACAATTAATTGAGACAATCCCTTCAACATTGGCCACTATTCCGTTTTAGCCCTCCCTCCAAAATCAATGACTCACCTGGAAGGAACCAAAATTAGTTGCAAACTACCCCCAATTTTTAGAGTGCAAATTTGTTATTAAACTAATTTGAAGCATTTCAGGTAGTATCGCAATTTTTTGTAATTTTTAAATTTAAAGAAAATTAGAGTAAAATTCCTGGTTTGGACAGTAGAAAAAATCTTGCAAATTTTAGCAACTATTATCATATATGATGTAATTGCTTGAAAAATAAATCGTGTATAAGTAATCAACTTTGAGATGTTTCGCCGAATGATGTCTGACGTCAGTCTGGATCACGTGAAAAATTTCGATTTGTTCAATAATTAATATATGACACTGAAACTGATTTTTTCAAAATTTCAAGCATTAAAATGCACCCAAGCGGCGCGTGGCTGATTATCTTCAGAGCTACATGGATGCAGTAAGACTGACGTCACGTACTGAAAAGTTACTCTATATAGATTACAAAGTTTTCTTTCCGTTGAAAAGTCGTAATATTGCAGCAACCCAAAAGTGTCATTCTCATAAGAAAATATTTCTATCGCAGCTTTGAGAGTTCGGCAATTTTTTCGTGGTTAATTAGTCCGAAACTTGAGCCAAAATCCAGTATTGACCCGTCGATTTCAACAATTGCGGCAAGGGGTAAACAGCTTACTAATTTTTACCCCTGAAATCCCCGGACCGAGACAAACGACCTCTCGTTATTAATTTCGCGACTAACGTGTTATCATGGCGTCTAGACGATGTTGCCAGATTCCGGATGAAATTTGCCGGCACAGTCTAGAACACGCGTTTAAGTTTGACGTCGGCAATTTATTAAATTTAACAACGATAAGCTCGAATAGAGAGAGAGAAATCCTTCGGTCATGCAGGGACAGGTTCCTCTACACGCCAGGTCCAGAGTGACAGATGAGCGGGGAAGTTTAATAATCCGGCTGTACCCGAAGCTTAATTCTATTACATTAGAGTTGACTGCAGTGGCTACACCTCTGTTGGTCGCTCGATATCCTACATAATTAACAACGTGATATCGGTCTGCAGATCCCCTGTGGCAGACGTCGGCGTCGGAACGCCAGTAGGTGACCAGATTCCATCCGTTATCTCTCTATCTTTCTCTAATCTTCGTTTTCAGAACGAAAAACAAATGTTGAAAAGCAAAAAAAAGGAGGAACGTAAACATTCGAGGAGAGAGGAACACAATTTCTTTTATGTCTTCAACTAATTTCCAAGTAAAATAAACCGCGTTTATTGGAGTTTATTTTTGAGAACGGTTAACAACACTCGAAGATCAAGCGGCGGGAGATGTACGAACAAATATTTGGGGGGGCTGATGGGTGAATATGTTATGTGGTGTTCACATCCGGCATTTGCTCGCACACTGCATTAATGAGTCGGGACGGCGCACAAATCCAAAATTTCGACGCCTTCCTTTTCTTGTTTTACCAACTAATTTATTTTAATAAAAAATATTCGAGTTGCGCCTCTTATCGCGTGATATTAATTATTGGCGGTCTAATTTCTGGTTATTTTACCAATAATTGAAATAATATCCCGAAAATGTTGGTCGTACGCAATTCAATTGTTGTTAATGGAAACATTTATCAATAACGAACTGCTTGAGAGACCGGCCAATATTGCCATTCATTTGTGTAAACGACACTTGGATAATTGCGACCCAGTTCATCCTTTTAATTATGTCGATTCAACGACACGAAATCACCTTCATGGTGAAGCGCAATTTCTTTTTATTTCTAAATTATTCGGATGGGGAAGAATTTCCCCCTTAATCATCTTGAATATTTTGAAAATTTTCCCAAACCTGTCTTGCGTAAAAAATCGATCATTTAATTCTACCAAAAGTAACAGATGATTGAGTTTGTTGTAACGTCTAGCAATGTCGTTTTCTTGTAGTTCCTTCAGTTATTTCGGAAAATTAGCGATGGTTTCCGATGGGACACGTATTTAGTTGGAATTCGGCGGCTGTTGCGGGGAAACGTATCGGTATTTTGACCCTCCCCGGCGCCGGGCAGATTCCAAAAACAAGTTTATTTTGCACATAAATACGTGTGCGTAGTGTAATTACGGTGAAATATTATTTTTGGGAATAATATAAGCAGCGAACCCATTAGACGGTAGCTTATACTCTTGAGTTATTAATATCGTACATTATTTAAAATGATTTACTGTCTGTGTATTAATATTATATATGGATGGCGATGTGACTACAGAATTAATTAAGAATATATTACTACGATAAATTCATAAAATTCCAAGCAATTTATCCGAATCAAAGTGAAATACCGGCACGTCACACAACGATCACTGTTAAATTTAATACGAATATAAATCCAATAAATATTTCATTAAACGTCAGTAAATTATTCCCGCGAGTACGGAGCCAGACAAAGAATTAATCCCGGGATTTATGGACGCCAAACAAGAGTCGATTTAACGAAAAAACGACGAAATTACGAAATTTTGACCTACTTCCACTTTCGACAAAAGACGAGGACGGATCAATTAAAAAAAAAAAAAAAATCTGGCGGTATAAATTGTCGAAAAGCACGTCTCTTTTGCGTCCTCGACCTAATTACGCCAGAAAGATAAAGCATGTGAGACTCTTTACTTTTAAAAGTATAGTTACGTTCCAAGTACCGAACGGGAGTTGCGGTAACCTCGTTTTTTCCTCTATAAAAATACCCTTCCGAGCTTTCCAAAGTTCAACAGTTCGACGAAAACAGGGCCGACATTAATATTTAAGTCCTTATCTGAACCACGTACAACAGCCGGAATAATTAAAAGTTTCTTAATAAAACGCCGGGCAATATAATAATACGGGCCAGTAACTTCATTTACATTAACATTCGGCTAAATATATTCCAGCTAGCAACTTGACACCAGCGCCGCCGGCACGTGATTGAACTAATGAAACTCCCCCGAGTCATATACATGTCTTGCGAACGGTTATTGTTATGATTATTGTTATTCGTCGCAGCGCTTACGATTATTGTTATTATAGAATATAATAATACTTAGCGCATAACTGAGTTTAGAGCGGAAAAGTGGAAATGCGAGAAGGGTCTCGAGGGAGTTGGGGGGTTGGTGGTGGCGTCGAAATGCGCGAAACTGTTAAACAATCACGCTTTTGTTCTGGGTTTATTTCTTGGGTTTTATTGGGTCGTGAGTCAAACCACCCACCATGTGGGTTGTTGAGAACGGTGGCACGTACCTTTCTCTGCTGGCTGCTGCATGCAGCTCGACTTCTATTTACAATTGTACATTTATCAAGCATCCAGCCAGACGGACGGCCATTTATGTCTAAATTGACAATAATGATATGTTGAGGAATATATTTAGATTCCCCGATTGGAAAGGCCAAGTAACTTGTCTCGAGGCCTTTACCCAGCTAAAGGCAAACACGAGCGGATGTTCGGCCTCTTGCTAAATTGGCGGAATCTCATTTGCCAGAATCGAAGCTTTTTTTACTTGCCCTTACAAAAACTCCATAAGTCACTTCGGAACCTAAGTTGGTTTATAACATAAAAAGAGTTTGATGGGCTCCAGTGAAATGACAGTCTTCCCAATTTACATCGATTGAATTTCTTTTTACAAATTTTGCAACTTTTGAGAGCGACTTGAAGTATTCTTGCCGTTTCAGTCTAGTTAGTACAGTAATTTCGAAGTAAAAAAGTAATTTAAGAGTAGAGTTTTAATTTTTGAGTCAATTTTTTTTTTGCCAGGACCCAAGATTGTCAGAACCGAAGTTTCTTCCTCGCCATTTTTTTTCTTGCCCTTACAAAAAATCGATAAGTCATTTCGAAACCTAAGTTGGTTTATAACATGAAAATTAGTTTGATGGGCTCAAGTGAAATGACAGTCTTTCCAATTTTCATCCATTGAATTTTTTTCCTTTTTTAATTTTGCAACTTTTGAGAGCGACTTGAAGTATCCTTGCCGTTTCAGTCTAGTTAGTACAGTAATTTCGAAGTAAAAAAACAATTTAAGAGGGGAGTTTCAATTTTTGAGTCGAATTTTTTTTTGCCAGGACCCAAGATTGTCAGAACCGAAGTTTCTTCCTCGCCATTTTTTTTCTTGCCCTTACAAAAAATCGATAAGTCATTTCGAAACCTAAGTTGGTTTATAACATGAAAATTAGTTTGATGGGCTCAAGTGAAATGACAGTCTTTCCAATTTTCATCCATTGAATTTTTTTCCTTTTTTAATTTTGCAACTTTTGAGAGCGACTTGAAGTATCCTTGCCGTTTCAGTCTAGTTAGTACAGTAATTTCGAAGTAAAAAAACAATTTAAGAGGGGAGTTTCAATTTTTGAGTCGAATTTTTTTTTGCCAGGACCCAAGATTGTCAGAACCGAAGTTTCTTCCTCACCATTTTTTTACTTGCCCTTACAAAAAATCCGTAAGTCACTTCGGAACCTAAGTTGGTTTAGAACATGAAAATTAGTTTCATTGGTTCTGGTGGAATGACAGTATTTCCAATTTTCATCGATTGAAATTTGTTTTGAGGACGACTTGAAGTATTCTTGCTGTTTCAGTCCAGTTAGTAGCAATCGAACAATAATTTCGAAGTGAAAAGTAATTTAAAGGGGGAGTTTAAAATCTTCGACAAACATTTTTTTTGCCAAGACAATTTCTTACTAGTCCTTACAAAAAATCTATCAGCTATTTAGTTGCTTTATAATGTAAAAATTAGTTCCAATTGGTTCCATTTACGAATAGAACTTTAATTTCGAAATCACAGTGTAATTGAAGAGAAGTTCAAATTCTTGGATCAAGTTCAATTTGCCAGGACCAAAAGATTCTTCTTAAAATTTCTTTACTCGCCCTTATTATCAGTTATTTACAGAAATTAAGTTTGTTAATAAAATAAAAATTGGTTCTATTGGTTTTGGTGAAATGTCAGTGTCTTGCCAATTTTCATCGATTGAAAAAGAAAAAAAAAAGAAAATTTTGCAACTTTTCAAATCTATTTGACCTATTCTTGTACATTTCAGCCCAGAACCAACTGAACAGTAATTTTGAAGCTTTAACTTGAGAGAGGGAGTTCTTGAGGAATTCTTAGCTCCGTTTCTTTTTATTAAATTTCACACTTTCCAAATTAACTTAATTCTTTGCTACCCGATGAACGACCAATTAATTCAAATTTGATTTACGATACCTAAATTTAAACCAAAATTGTAGACCATGAAGAGAAAATTTTAAAATGTTTGACAAAGATTTTGGAACTAATTCTAAGTTGTAGCAAATTTTTTCGAAAACAAGGCGCAGGGCCGTAATTTTTTCATTCGGTTGCTGAAAATGCAAGTTTAAAGTCTGCAACTGTCAAATTACAAGAACGTCCTGGAACTGAAACACTTCGTTGCGTCAAGACAATCGATTGAAGTAAGTAAAATGTGAAATGGGTCAGTAATCAGAAAGTTAAAGCCGTGCTGTGTCAGGAGATCAAAGCTTCGACGTCGTCGAGATTCGGAGGTAGCATCGGGACGGCAGCGCGAACGTCGTGTAAACCGTGTAGTAAACGGAGTCGCAGGAGAGCGTTTATGGTTACGGCCGATGGCGGAGTGCTAATGTTTAGTAAATTATTCAGAGTGCACAGCACACGCTCTACAGACTGAAATGCATTAAAGAGCACTCCGATCCCTGACTGATTGATAGATTCATTAACTTACAGCGCCATCGAGTCCCACGGTTTTCGATTATAAAAGATTCAACCAAACGCGAGGCCAGATCTGCAAGAAAAAACGCAATTCTCCCAAAAGGTTACCGAGTGACGAACACCTCCAGAACCGCATCCTAATACTAGTAGAGAGGTTTCTGACCAAGAGTCACTTTCTAACGGAACCAACAAAAATTTCCATTTCCGGCAGCAAAATTGTTTGAAAAATCCCGATAAAAAGTCGAGACCATTTGAAAAATTAAAAAATTAATTTCTGCAAAAAAGAGACCAAAGTGTGGATGTTCGGCACTCGAAGCCTTATCGGTTGCAGGTTGAATTGTTGGCGTTGTTCCCAGTTCGTGCAGGTTGTCTGTAAAAACTCCAGTTGCTTGTAGCTGGAATCGTTGGAGCGAACGGAATTGAGATCAAGAAGTTTTGGCACTTCTCGTTGCATGTCAGTCGACAGGAACTAATTCCTCGTGCACGTCACGTGATTCTTCCAGTACGGCATCGCGCTTTTCGCTATTCTTTCAACGCCAATAGAAACGATAGACGCGGAATTACTCAAAGACTTCTTTAATCCGTTAATTATACTGGCAACTAACCGCCAATGACGCTATTCAATTAGGAAATTAAGAATTAAATTCTAATTACGCTAAGTTAAACATATTCGCTATGTTTATGGACTCTGGTGTTGTTAAGACGCGATTTGAGCGATCGATAAACTTATAAAACCTGAAACAACAAACTTCGGCCCGTTCGAAGTTCCGGACGGGCTTCGTCGGCGAACTGCTGAAATGTACGATTTTAATTATCTGCGAAACGGACCTTTCGGGCCTATTTACGACGCTGCGCGGTGCTAAAACGGCCGTTAGTAATTAGCATATCGCCAAATTGTTTAAAAGGTTTTTCGCGCCTATTAACGTCATCAATCGAGACCAAGGATCGCCACCATTTTATGATTTTTAAAAACAATTTTAAAAAAAATATTTTTTGTAAAATGCAGGAAATGCCGAGTACTACCGAGTAGCTCTTAGGCTAGTGCGTCGAATTTTTGTGGGGGTGAAACGGGAAATGGAGGCGACGAAATTTCACCTGAAACTATGATAATGGGACAAGGTAATTTGGGATTCTGGAGGTGCGGGATGGGCGTTTCGTGGCTAGACAAGTGAGAGAAGAGAAAACGAATAATGATCATATAGAATTAATTTGAAACCGACATCCTCTCCCATAAAACGCTCATTTGTTATTCCGACAAACAATACGCAGTAAATAAATCTCATCCTGAGTAATATACAGGCAAAAGAGTATTATATTCAGCAATATTAAACGGTGCGGACATCTGCTTCAGAACAAACACATCTATTGTTTTAGATTTCAGCATCGCCACTTAAATATGTTATTAAATTGTTTTATAGCTTCCGGCATGCCACTCTTACCGCGTCCATTATTATTCAGCGATTTAATTTATGCTAACGATACGGTATTGAGTACAGTTAAATATATTTAACGATATCATGATCTCAAAGAGATAACTGAAGATGGGCTCTTCCTGTTCCCATTCGATTGGTCATTGTTCTGTTAATTTCGCATCAAGATAACGACGGATTTACAAGCATCTTTCTCTTCTTCCTCCGTCTGAAATCGCGACGGCCTATTTGATTTGATGAGCTCTCTCGACTCTTTCATGTTGATCTCTCGCCGTTTCCGGTGTTCGAATTCCGGTTTCGGCTCTCGTGCACGCATCGCAATTTGCTTCTTTGTGGAGCAATCCCATTCGAAAAGCTCCACCGCGACACCACGAGAAAATTTCAATGTCTACTAGACATTGAAATTTTCTGGTTCTAGACATTGAAATTTTGTCGTTGGTGTCGCGGTGGAGGAAACTTGGCCTCTACACTCAAGTTTCGATGTGACAAAGTAAAAACTAAAAACTTTGCGGCAGCACCTGATGCCTAATAATTGTTTGCAGTCTCTTTGAGTTTACAAATTAATTCGGCAACATCTCGTCTTTCGTGGGGGCCAAAAGTGTGAAAATAGACAAGTTGAAGATGGCTTGCAGTTCAAGACTTGCAATTTTTGTCGGTGAAATAAAAACTTCGCTACAGATGGTCGAAGATTCTAGAAACGGAAAGGGCGTTTTTCTGATTTTTGTAGGTCTAAGTTTGGATTAAGACGGGTAGTCGGTTTCGGCGGGAAAGGAGCGCGGGTTTAGTGGTGTGGCGGAAGCGCGCCGGACGGACGGCGGCGGTTAGCGTATTGACAGCGGAACAATTGTCGAAAATAATTCGAAATATTACAAAGAGGAGTAATTACGGCGATAAACAAAAACAATTAATCAAACCATTCACGTAATTTTACATTCCGCAATCAGAGGCGCGAAATAACACGGAAAATTGAAAATAACAGGTGTCAGAGCATATACACAACACAGTGGCTCTCACCATGGGCGTCACAAAGCACTTGAAAAACACACCACCGCACCGCCGCCACCGGTAGCGGTGCAAACATTTTAAATGGCAAATTCGGAAAGCCATTAATTAGCCGTTTAATTATACAGGCCGATACATGTACGGTCGTGTGTATGCCGTGCAATTTTCACCTGGTCTGATTAGCCGGGTTATCAATTAAACTGCATCCAATAATGCAAAAAAATTTAAATAATTTCCGTCGAAATCAAGTGGGTAGATTAATCAAATTGCGGACGAACGTATGCTAATGGCAAGTGGAAAATAATTAAGCCGGGCCGTACAACGGACGACAAATTAAAAATTACCAACTAATGGACTTAACGAAATTTAACAGTTTTAAATTGCATATCGCCCCGGTAAATAATTCATGCCACCTTTAAATTGGAATTACCGGTGTCTAACTGCGAGTGTTAAAATTAAAATTGTGGCCGCTGTCAGCACTTAAAACGAACGAAAATATGTATAAAGCTTATTTACCAAACGAGCTTTGTATGCAGAAATTTTAGAGCCGCTTTGTATATTAAAACGTAACGTTCGTCGACGAGCCACTTTGTTGCGTTCCTATCGCCGGACCCCCATCGGAACGGTTTTCTTCGATAATTACTTTTATTCTTTGATCCCATCAATTGAATCTATATAATTAAATTTAATTACGACGAATAATAGGATGTGAGGAAACCGAGTTAGTGTAAAAAACGAAGTCAACCAACGACGAAGATATGTAATTAAATAATACTTACGTATCTAATTTATTGTGTTGCGTATAATTTGTATCAGTAATTAACTGTAATAAATGCGAGGATTTGATCGGTTAAATACGCCTTCTTTCATATTTCATCTTCCTGAAAATACCGGGGGCGTTTTCACCCCGGCTCCGAAATCGCTTTTCTAATACTTTTACTTGTCATTTGTAATTCGATTAGTATTACTTGTAATGAGTTAATTACAGATACGAGTATTACAAGTCGAGTCGGGAAAGGAAACAACAATTATTATTTTATTATCCAACAACAATTATCGACAACGTTGTTTTCCACTACTGATAAAAAGCTTGTTTCAATTAAAATTGCATAATTAAATGTTGCATTTCGTATAAATTATCAGCGGTAGAGTTGCAACCGTACACGAAAATCTAACACACGATTACTTCGAACATCTCAGCTGAGAATTAATTAGGACATTCGCGTCCGGAACTTCCGGGTTAAAACGGTTTTCATCGATCTGCCCGACCTTGACCCTCTAACTAAGACCCCGTCCAACTACACCAAAATTTCTTCTAATAAGAAAAAAGCGAATTTGGAAAAATCTAATTTGAGTTTGACTTTTCACTAGATTTGTTCCCTTGAGACTTTGAATAATAACCGCCGAGAAGCGTCTAGCTCAACGGAGGTTGTATCTAAAGTTAAATATTTTTCCTTTAGTTTACTCGGATTAAAATTTTCAGAATCAGGTTAATAGAGATTTCAAAAAACGGAAAATTTTTTAGAAGACAAAAAATTTCCCATCAGTGGTCTTCTAGTTTTCCACCTAATTTTCGAAAAACTGCTACTCTCGTCTATTGTAGTTGCGTGATCCTGAACAACTTAATGCGTTTCGCTTGTATGACAATCCATTTTCCCTTCACATGGTGGTATTTGAATTTTCGGTGCACCCTTTACTCTTCTCGTATTAGCGGTTATCTTGGTATCGTGCTCTGCTTCCATTATAACTATTATTCGTGCGTGGAAAGAGTAAATAACCATAAAGGTCGAAAGAATTTAGCGTTAATCACGCAAATAATTCATTTTTGGGTAACTTCTTTAACTCTTAAAAGATTGGTCGCAAACTCAAAATTTCCCTAACCCGTTATTTTGTACATATCCTTCGTGAGTAACTGAAGTATTGGACTTTTAAGGGACGAGTGTTACAAAAATTTTCGACAATTGTTTCTCTTTTGAGAACTTGTAGAGAAGTTGAGTTTCTCTGTAGCATTCTTAGTTTTCCTAAAATCTTCCATTATGTCGACAATATAAAATTGCTAAGAAATTCCGCTCACAACCCCCATAACAACCTTCCACTTTTCAAAAATCCCGTTAACTTTTAGCAACCAACTGTAACTTTCAATTTCTTATGAAATTCTGAACACGCTTGGCAAGTTTCCTTAAAATCCGAGGAAATAAATTTTCTTCCAATTATTGAAAAATAACGAAAGAGGATCTTATATGAAAATTTTCGATATTTTTTTTCTTCTGGTTTCTACGAAATTTGATATGCCGGTGAGTTATTTAAAAACAAACTTGTAGAGATATTCAGTTTCTTTGTAGCATTCTTAGTTTTCCAAAAATCTTTCAATATGTGATCAACATAAAATTGCTCAAAATTTCGCTAACAACTCTCATCTTCCACTTTTCAAAAACCCTGCTAGTTTTTAGCAACCGAGTGTAATTTTCGATTTTTTATAAAATTCAAAACAGGCTTGTCAAGTTTCTTTAAAATCCGAAGAGGTAACTTTCCTTCCAACTTTTGAATAATAATAATTATGAAAATTTTCGTCAATTTTTTTTCCTTCTGATTGTTATACTTGGCACACAGGTGTGCTATTTAAATACAAACTCATGTAGACATTCGGTTCATCTGTAGCATTCTTAGTTTTCCTAAAATCTTCCATTATGTGGTCAACATAAAATTTTTCAAAACTCTTCTAACAACCCTCATAAGAGCCTTCGACTTTTCCAAATCCCCATTAATTTTTGGCAACCGACTATAATTTTCGATTTTTTATGAAATTCTGCACACGCTTGTCAAGTTTATTCCAAATCCGAGAAGGTAAATTTTCTTCCAATTTTTGAGAAAAATCGAAAAGGAATCCCTTATGAAAATTTTCAATAAATTATTTCCCCCCAATTGTTACATTTGGCACGTAGGTGTGTTATTTAAACACGAACTCATGGAGACATTCAGTTCATCTGAAGCATTTTTAGTTTTCCTAAAATCTTCCATTATGTGGCCAACATAAAATTGCTCAAAACTCTGCTAACAACATTCATAAGAACCTTCCACTTTTCAAAAACCCCGTTAATTTTTAGCAACCGACTGTAATTTTCGATTTCTTATGAAGTTCTGAACACGCTTGGCAAGTTTCTTTAAAATCCGAGAAAATAAATTTTCTTCCAATTATTGAAAAATAACGAAAGAAGATAATGAAAGTATAAAAATTTTCGACTTTTTTTTCCAGTTTCTACGAAATTTGATACGCCGGTGAGTTATTTAAAAACAAAAAATTTTTCAAAACTCTTCTAACAACCCTCATAAGAGCCTTCCACTTTTCCAAATCCCCATTAATTTTTGGCAACCGACTATAATTTTCGATTTCTTAAGAAATTCTGCACACGCTTGTCAAGTTTCTTTCAAATCCGAGAAGGTAAATTTTCTACCAATTTTTGAAAAAAAAACCGAAAAGGAATCCTCTTATGAAAATTTCCAATAAATTTTTTCCTCCCAATTTTTACATTTGGCACGTAGGTGTGTTATTTAAACACGAACTCATGGAGACATTCAGTTCATCTGCAATATTTTTAGCTTTCCTAAAATCTTCCATTATGTGGCCAACATAAAATTGCTCAAAACTCTGCTAACAACATTCATAAAAACCTTCTACTTTTCAAAAACCCCGTTAATTTTTATCAACCGACTGTAACTTTCGATTTCTTATGAAATTCTGAACATGCTGGCAAGTTTCTTTAAAATCCGAGGAAATAAATTTTCGTCCAATTATTGAAAAATAACGAAAGAAGATATGAAAGTATAAAAATTTTTGACTTTTTTTTCCAGTTTCTACGAAATTTGGTACGCCGGTGAGTTATTTAAAAACGAACTTGTAGAGACCTTCAGTTTCTCTGCAGCATTCTTAGTTTTCCAAAAATCTTTCATTATGTGATCAACATAAAATTGCTCAAAACTCCGCTACAACCCTCATAAGAATCTTCAACTTTTTAAAAACCCAGTTAGTTTTTAGCAACCAACTGTAACTTTCGATTATAAAATTCTGAACACGCTGTCAATTCTTTAAAGTCCGAAGAGGTAACTTTCCAATTTTTGAAAAATAACGAAAATTTTCGACCAATTTTTTTTCTTCTTCCTATTCCTATAAAATTTGGCACGCACATGTGTGATGTAAGTACGAACTCATAGCGGCTGTAATTTTTCGATTCCTTATGAAATTTTGAACACGCCTGTCAAGTTTCTGTAAAATCCGAGATGCAGGTGCAATTGCGGACCATGTGAATTCGAATCCTGATCGTTCGGACGATCATCCAATTATGCAATTACGAAAAATTCAAACTCTAATTCCAGTTCCTATTTAGCGATTCCGATTTGAGCCCGAAATTGCAAATTTAGACCTTGATAGGTCGCAAATGCGAAATTTTCGATGTTACAAGATGAAATTTTGAAACTCTTCTAAACCGGGTTAGTCCTCGGGTTCTGCGTTCGAACGAGAATGGATGTAGGCGGGGAAAGGTGGTTCCGAAAATTCAGAGGCTCGCTGTGCCGAAGTGAATTACATATAAATTGAAAAGGTATTCGTTACCGATCTGCCTATAGCGGTGGCATCATCGACGTTGTTAAATAGCATTCAATCACCGGAATCAAACAAAGTGACCCCATTCGTTATTTAATTATCTTCAACGTTAATAATGGCGGCGTTTTCACGGTAGATGGTATCGCAAAAAATCGAAATACCATCCGAAGCTCGTTACAAAATGCGAGCCCACTGTTTCGCCTAAAAGAGTATATCTCCCACCGGACTGACGCAATAGCATGATTATTTGATATTTTTTAATTAGCCGAACTCATTAAATAATGGCACGATATCAGCATGTGTTATTAGCGTTCGAGATTTAATCTTGTTAAGTTGGTACGCATTGGTACTGAATTAAAGGGTTAAACTCATATTGGTTATGAAGCGGAAGATTAATCAATAAGTTTGTTTCATTGGCACGGGAATTAGCAACGGAGGCCGCGAAATTGCACCTAATGACGCATCCTGTTTGCTGCAGCACTTTGTTTTTGTTGAAGAAAAATAATGTCGACTCGATAGCGTTTAGTCGGGATAAATAATGAATAAACTATTAAATTTAAAGACCTGATACATTAAAGATTAACGCAGTCATAAATCCGGCCCTCAATGGCGTTGTTGCAGATCATATCTGCGGAATTTGTTTATCGGCAACGACCGGCTGAAATCAATTTTACGATTGCTGTATTTCCAGGTACACCTGTGCTTATATTTTTAATTGCCGTTTTAATAACTAATAAGGCGATGGAGAGCATAAAACATATATGGAGACGACGAAGTGGTATCGCGAATTAACTTGCAGCTTTATTTTATATTAGCACTCGCCAGCAATAACTTTAATTTGTCTCTACAACACTCGAAACAAGCGCTGCTTCAATTACAGCTAATGTATTTTAATTACTTACAAATTTATACAATTTGCAATGAATAACGCCGCGCTGAGTGGGCTATTAACTATTTTCCTTAGACGATTTGAATCACAATAAATTGGCGAAATCGCGGGTAATTGATTCCGGTAATCGCAACAAAACATTAACAACGTTTCCTGGAGTTCGTTTGCAAAAGCTTTCGTTCGCCGTACCCGGAGGACTTGCACGTCAATTAAAATTCGTTGCGGATTCCTCTCGACGAATCTTGCCAACTTTTTCGCCGATCCGATGGTCAACGTCCTGAAAACTCCAAAATTTTCGAGGGCGTTGAAAATTCCGCCATCCGGAATAAAGTACACAAAGGCGTGGTAATAAATATGCATCCGTCCGACATTAACATATTATTAAAGAAAACAAAATATAAAGTAGCCGAAATTGTAGGTATTTTTATTCAAAAACATACATTTCAACGTCAATTACCATCTTTTCTTTCTCCTTGGTCCCATTCCGGCGTATACACGTAGAGTTAGCGAGCGTCCTGGCCGTCAATTTAAATAATTGAATACATGAATTCGTGATAAGCCACGATGCATAGTGCATGAAGCAAATTTGATAATAAATAAAAATAAATAACGTCAATACCGCCGAATTCTATAAATATTTATGCCGTTTAAAGTAATAAACAAGCCGGGCGAGAGATGGACGGAAGGAAGATATCTAAAATTGCTCCTCGCTTTGCAATTTATGAGATCATTTTGTTTACATTGTATATATTGTTTATAACGCGCATTTTATCGACGATAAAAAGTGTCGTTAAAGTTCGCTTTTAAATATAATAAATTTCAGTCAAATTACAAGCGAAACCGTTCTTCTCCACGACTTACCGATCAAAACATATGTCGAACAAAACAAAAAAATTCAAAAGCTGCAACCACCCCCAATCCGTTTTCATCCGTTGCATTTTAAAAACTCGTACACACAAATACACGAAAAGAGAGGCAGCGCCAATTTTCTTTTTCCTTGTACAAAACAAGTTTTCAATTTGGAGAGAGACGGCGGCGCGAGTTGGCGGCGGATCTGTAGGTGTGAAAACAAGCGTTTCCATTTGCCTGAAAACGAAGCAACCCGGCGCTGAAATATTTATTTATCCACTTAGCGTTTACCGGCGGCAAAAAGTCATACAAATGCCGCTTCTCGGCATCACAACGCACCCCTTCGGGCGCGAAAATCTGCACTTGGTGTGCGGACAAAAAAGCGGAACCGCTGAAAATCCGACTGAAACCGAATTAATAGCGCACCGGGCGCTGACGCGAAACGTCTATATGCAGATTTCGCACATTTCTACAAGCGATAGATTTTCACCCCTGCAATTCGACCCGTCGCCAAACCCGCTTCGTTTTCGGTATAGAGTTTGCACTGAAATTATTTTTTAACTTTTACTCCGTTCATATCGCAACCGTCAGAATAATTAATTTCAGAATTTTCGATCAGAGCTATGGACGAAAATTTCGTTCGTATCGATCCCGTTTGAGTGACCGGCAGGAGGTTTAGAAAAAAATTGTGGCTCTTCATGAACATCCCACACGTGTAGCGTTTTGCCGCAAACGCTACCTCGGGGATCGGCTTAAGCTGTGACAAGGGGTTGCGCAGACTACAGGTGTTCCGGCAAAAACTCCAGGTGTTGAAAACGTGGGCGGTCCCGACACGAAATTAAGATTGATTGCCGCCGGGGAACGTTCAAGAAATATGAGTCACGCCAAAGAAACCCCGTTCTGGATTCGAGTTGTGTTGATGAATCAAGGAGTAATTGCCTCGGATATCCCGGAGTCTGGGGCGGACCCCGGAACCATAGATCTGACACCGGAATCGGCGACATTGTCCCGTTATCGACGTGTGTTCCGCGACCGGCGTGTAATAATCGTATTATTTCGGAAGATGAGTCGTGCTGTAACCTATCTGCGATTCAATATGGCGTTATGGTCGCGATCCGGCCATTGTATGGTTTGAGTTGGAATTGCAGGAGTAGCTGGACGCGCTTTAACCTCTCTCCGGACCGAGCAAACCCGGTCGGCACACATTAATCATATAGTATTGACGTTAATTAGTTATGGCGACATGATGGGTGTATTTATATAATTATTATATTGTTCTACTGGCAGCGGCGTAGAGCCGTAATAATTTAATTAAAGCAATACATATTCAATTTAACATAAATAGTAGCGCCGGTTATTTATTTACGTTGGTATGGAAGAGTAGACGTACGAGTAAATAAATTATTAGCTCATGTTTTAACGTATTATTGCTTGTTTCAGTTGGGTTCCATTATTTATTAGCTTTTATTTTAGTGTAATGACTTAACTGCGCCCATGAGTTTCGCTCATCAAATATGCATACGCCTTTATAATAAAATCACATGAATTTTACATCGGCGTCATCGATAAGTTTCAAAGTCGTCATATATTTATTATCAATTTCCAGGAAACTTTTGAAATTATATCATGAATAAATGTTTGATTACGGAGAAAATTGGAATATTATTCACATGCAATGACCGGCTGCGCGGGGACTTCGCCAAGAACTACATGCAAGTAAATAACATGAATTTACATTCGTGCATCGTCATTTCTTAACCATCCGAGCTTACGTAGTCAATTATTAAGAACCACTTTTGAAGTTCACTGAGAGCCATCCACTCTCGAAAGCTGGAAAAGATTCGATCAACTAATATCTTAACAGCTTTCATAAAACAACAATTGTCTTCTTAATTTCACGAAGTTAGAACTAGTGTCGCATATAGGTCGACCCTGCACGTACAAAGATCAGGCCCATTAATAATATTAAGTAACCCAAACAATTTTAATCACCGTAACCAACCAAATAATATTTTAAAAGTTAAAAAATAAATAGGCGACACGAATTGGGAAATTGACCGAGTCACTCTTCTAGTGTGAATTTTCATTGAAGTTATGGCATCTTTAAATATGATACGATAAAACTTATGAAGGCTTGCAGACCAGAAGTATTTTTTTAACAGAAAAAATGTAAAAATAGCATTTCTTCTAAATCTTCTACCACTTTTAAAGAAATTTCTAAATTAAGTTTACAAATTGTTCTGGATTTGGGCACTTGAATTTTATTTAATTTCGCCCATGAGCATTCTCAAAGTTCTTGAGAAAAATGCAAAATTTTACAAAACTGAATACTATCCTTAGCGTTGCTAATACATTGTGATAATAAAGCTTTCTAAATATCCTGGAGCTGCCCATTCGGATTTAGTTTAATGTCCACACAAATTCTGTTGTAAAAAAATAAACTCGGAAGTATATAATTTAGATGCTACGACAGGATACTAGTTATGAAGACTTACAAACTAGACCGATTTTTTTAAATAGAAAAATTGTAAAAATTACTTCTTCTAAAGTTCGTTTTTTTTGAAGAAACTCTTGAATTAGTTTTTTGAAATATTGCAGAATTGCCCACTTGAATTTTATTTAATTTCGCCCATAAACATTCTCAAAATTAAGAAAAAAATTTGAAATTTTACAAAATTGAACACTTCCCTTAGCATTGCTTATACATTTTAAAGAAATTTTGCAATAAAGCTTTATAAATATCCTAGGGCTGCCTATTCGAATTTAGTTCAATCCTCAAAAATTCTGTTGTAAAAAAATAAACTCGGAAGTCTGTAATTTAGATGCTACGACAGGATACTAGTTATGAAGACTTACAAATTAGAACGATTTTTTTAAATAGAAAAATTGTAAAAATTACGTCTAAAGTTCGTCTTTTTTTTTAAGAAACTTTTGAATTAGTTTTTCGAAATATTCTAGAATTGTCCACTTGAATTTTATTTAATCTCGCCCATAAACATTCTCAAAATTGAGAAAAAATTTTGAAATTTTACAAAATTGAACACTTCTCTTAGCATTGCTTATACATTTTAAGGAATTTTTTCAATAAAGCTTTATAAATATCCTGGGGCTGCCTATTCGAATTTAGTTCAATCCTCAAAAATTCTGTTGTAAAAAAATAAACTCGGAAGCCTGTAATTTAGATGCTACGACAGGATACTAGTTATGAAGACTTACAAATAAGAACGATTTTTTTTAAATAGAAAAATTGTAAAAATTACTTCTAACGTTCGTCTTTTTTTTAAAGAAACTTTTGAATTAGTTTTTCGAAATATTCTAGAATTGTCCACTTGAATTTTATTTAATCTCGCCCATAAACATTCTCAAAATTGAGAAAAAAATTTGAAACTTTACAAAATTGAACACTTCCCTTAGCATTGCTTATACATTTTAAGGAAATTTTTCAATAAAGCTTTATAAACATCCTAGGGCTGCCTATTCGAATTTAGTTCAATCCTCAAAAATTCTGTTGTAAAAAAATAAACTCGAAAGTACGTAATTTAGATGCTACGAAAGAATACAATTTGTGAAGACTTACAAACCAGAACGATTTTTTTGAAGCAGCAAAATTGTAAAAATTACGTCTTCTAGAGTTGGTTTTCTTTTTGAAAACACTTTTGAATTAAGCTCGAAATATCCTAAAGCTACTTATTCGTATCTCATTTAATTTCGTCCATGGACCTTCTCAAAATTCTTGAGATAAAAATTAAAAATCGACAACATGGAATCACCTTAAACTGCCTTTAGAATTGCTTCCGCTTTTTGTAGACATTTTTCAATAGTATTCTAGATATTCTGTAGGTGCCAATTCGTATGTTAATTTCGCCCATAGAAACCCTTCTATTCTGTTGTAAAAAAAGAATCTTGAAGGTACGTAATTTATAGTCTAAGAATCCTTTTTCGTTGTGATCACTTGCAAACCAAACAAAAATTTTCTTTAAGTAGAAAAATTGCTAAAATTACATTTTCTCTAAAGCTGCTTCCACTTTTAAAAGAATTTCTGAATTAATTTTTCTGAATATTCTGGAATTGCCCATTTGAAGTTTATTTAATCTCGCCCATGAACATTCTCAAAACTCTTAAGAAAAAAATGCAAAACTTTACAAAATTGAATACTTCCCTTAGCATTCCTAATACATTTTGAAGAAAATTTTCAATAAAGCTTTCTAAATATCCTGAAACTGCCTATTCGTATTTAGGTTAATCTTCAAAAATTCTGTCGTAAAAAAATGAACTCAGAAGTACGTAATTTAAATTCTACGAGAGGATACAATTTGTGAAGACATATAAACCAGAACGAATTCTTCTAAACAGAAAAATTGAAAAATTCGTCTTCCAAAAATTGATTTCCTTTTTGAAGAAACTTTTGAATTAAGTTCGAAATATCCTGAAGCTACCTATTCGTATCTCATTTAATTTCGTCCATGTCTACCCTGTCTTTAGCATTGTTTCAACTTTCTGTAAAAAAATTTCAATAGTGTTTTACATATTCTGCAGCTGTCTATTTGTATGTTGTTTAATTTCGCCCATAGACACCCTTAAAAATTCTGTTGTAAAAAAAGAATCCGGAAGGTACGTAATTTATAGTCTAAGAATCTTTTTTTGTTGTGATCACTTACAAAATAGAAAAATCTTAAAAATTACTTCTTTCGCTTTTGATGAAACTGTTGAGTTAAGTTCGAAATATCCTGAAACTGCATATTTGCATAGTGTTTAATCTCGTTCATGGCCATCCTCAAAAGTTTTGTTGTAGGGTGGGTGAGGGTAAAATAGAAAATAGTTTTTGTGAATAAAAACACTGAAAAAATAAAAAACTCCATTTCTACAAGTCCGTCGAAATACTTCAGACCTAATACTTCAATCGTCTTTCAAAGAGCCCCTAATAATGTCGACTTTTATGCATCCCTTCTCGGAAAACTCGGCCGGATATTACCATATTAATTCATCAATTTCAGCATATTTTCATGGTTGTAACTTTTGTTTTTTAATTACGCCACAGCGTCGGTGCTGCAAGAGAAGCTTAAAAAATGAGCTTTCGCGAAGCTACTGCGAGAACCCCTGTAGTAGTGGAAGCAACCCTTCCGGCAGTATCGCGACACAATCCCTTAATAACTCGTTTGAGACCGGCTCGCAACCTTTATCGCCGAGTCGTGTAGGGGGGCGGCGAAGACACCACACCGCCACCATCCGAGTCAAAGCAGCTGCTATCGATCCAGAAATCCGGTGTGGAGTAGTGTCGGGAGTCCGCTCGGCTATCGAATTATATAGTCTGGAAAATTGATGTCCGCCGATTTCATTTTCAGTCGATTTCACACCCGCATTGAAATGTGTCGGGAATATAATTCCGGGTCGAATAATTGAGTGAAATTCAAATTAAACCACACGCGCAAGGTTACCGGGACTCTTCCCTGTCGACGTCTGGCCCCATCCAAGTCATTTTTGTTTCAACATTTTTTCGTCACCACTTTACGTGTCGAAAGTTGAGAGGGCTCGCGTTATTTAATCAAAATTAAAAGCGATAATGGGAGGAACGGCGAAATTTTTCGGGGCGTTTTCTTGCGAGCTTTTGGTTCGGCGATTTCGTGCTCAACTTGCTAATCGGCGTGATTATGCGGGGTCAAGTCGGCGGAAGGGTAAACAGAAATTAGTTATCGACGAGTAAATAATTCTTTTATCGAACATTAAAAGTATTAAAGCGGATCAGGAAAATTGGAGGGCCGGTAAGAGGTAAATTCTGGTTAATATTTATTTCACATTTATCAAATTGAACGTCTCCGCGGGGAATTGAACTCCGTTCGGTGTGCGCTTCGTATAAATTTGTATTCTATATTTTAAATTAGAATATATACGCAGACGAGAGCACATATTTCATGTAAAAACGTATCTTGGAAAGTTTCGAGATGTACTAGCATTTCAGAAATTTGCATATTATGGCGAAACTTGAGAATATCTGAAAATATTAGCGGAAACTTCCGAGAGCAATATATAATATGTATCGCTTTAATTTTGGGCGAAAATTGCCAACTACAATTCGGATAAATCTACTTAGTTGTGCAGCATCTGCGCAGACATCAGATAACTCAACAAAACAATTAAAACGTTAACGAGGTTCTAACTGCGAGTTTAACGACTCGTTTCAAACGTGTCTTACGAAGTGCAGATAACTATTGATGTCACTTGCCAGAATATCACATGCTGCATCCAATTTCGCACCCACCTCCCTCACAAATGGGCAAAGCTGGCTCGCGCACACCAATCGAATATTTAAAATTATTTAATATTTTTTTCCAGAAAACGCAACAATCAAACTCGTCAGCTTCGACATCAATCGGCCTTCCGAAATGACAGCGTAAATATTTGGATATTTTTTTAAGAACACATTTCAACTGCCGTCCATAAACTACAAATTACTGCGCGGATTCGTAATCCTCACCTTCAATTAATTTTAGGCAAATATTGGAATTTCTTTGTAAATAAATTTTTGATATCGAAACGTGTACCGGTTTGAGAACGCGAACGATGCAATTGACATGTCTAGGGATAAAGCTCGAAACGGGAGGTGCTCGGGGTGTATTAGAAGCGATTAAAATTCCTCCATTAATGCGCCGCGATGAAGAAGTGAAGAATGCAATTGATTCTAATTACCGAGGGATCTAAGAGGTTGGTGTAAACTCAATGATAGATCGTTGGGATTCCAAGAGGAAGCGCCAGGACGCTCCACCCTACTTAATTACTGCCCGTCTTGGATTACGGAGAAATTAATTTCTCCAGAGAACTCCCGCATTTCTCTATATAATATATTAAATATTGCATTATATTAAATTTTCCATCTGGCTGCTTCACCCCGGTGCGCTATTGAAACTCCGCTATCAAGTATGGCGCAAACACGTTCGGAAGTTGTTTCGAAACATTCGTAATATCCAAAGATAATGCATCGCTCCCTAATGCCGAGGGAGGAGCAGCACTCTATACTGCATCTTATTGTTTTCGGTGAGCTATATAGGTATATACATGTTACACCGTTAATGGCGGAGTAATTTACAATGCGCATACATCACTTAGAAACTTTACCGATGTTGCCACCTTAACGTTTTGCTGTACAAGATGATTTAAGGCCTCGTTTGCTGTCTAACTTTAAAATATCATCAATTAGCTTTTGAGATTATTACCCGGCGAGCGATTCGGGGCTCCTCTCCGCTCCAAAAACCGAGCCAACCATTAAAGTTAATGCGAAAATTAGCCGTCAGGACGAGCTTTTTTCCACAACTTCCACGCCAACAATTTATTCTTGGATATTTTATTTATTTTCAGACACCACCCCGTTTAAGCAGACACCTCCGTCAGTTTCGGGGGCTTTAATGAAATTACGGCCGTTCCGCCGGACCGAAAGAAATTGGCCCTAAATTGATGATTTATCCAACTAAAGGGTTGCGCATCAAAATTAATCCCCAATCATCTCGAGAGCTTAATCGGAAAAAATGTCGAGCATTATCAGAAACATCGCTGCAAAATTCTTTTTCCAACAATTCTGCGACTCGCTTCGCAGAAAAGCTCTATTAAATCCACCGAATATCTGACTTGTATATCGATACAAGTTCGTGTCTTGTGCGATAATAATAGAAAACTGTTATAATGGGATTTTAAGTTGCAAAATGCTTCGCGCTTCACTGAAATGTTTGTTGATTTCATTTCTTTAAAAAAAATTTTTCTAGAATGCAACACGAACTTAATAAAAAAGTTTTTTGCGTCCGACTCTACAACAAAATGTCGTGAGCCCAACAAAATATTTCTTTGATTACTATTTATTTTCGCTGCAACAAAACTTTTTAAATGCATTGAAAAGTTATTTTTATTTCGCCCTTTTTGGTGCGTCTACTGGATAAGACCGACCCTATCGTGGCGTTGTTGAGGCCAAGTTCTTTTAATTTTAATTATTACGAATCAATTTCGCCTCGCACGAGATTTCAGGGTAAAATGCAATTCCAAGACTTATTAATTAAGGTTATCGTTTCGCAGTAACAATTGTGTAAATAACAAATTTTGTTGTCGAGTTTTGCACAAGTCTCATTCGAAATTAATTTTTTTGTTTAAAGTAAACAGTCAAATTATGCATTGTTTATAATGAAATTTTAATTAAAAAATTATTCAATTATTTTTGTTTACACGGCTGATGTCAGCGTTGGTACCACTTTACAATTAACTTACTTTCATACAAGTAATTCAATGATGACTTACATCGACACCATTTCTATAAAATTATCATTTTTACCAGTAAATATATTCAAAATTATTTTGCTCCTATTTTGTAATTACACTTTTTAAATTCAAACTCCTGCTCCGCGTTTCCTCATTTCAATAGAAATTTTCCTAAGATTATCAATAAATGTCCAAAAACATTTTAGTAGTAGGAACGATTTTTCCATGTTTTTGGTGTGACCACTTGCATCAATCAGCAGATAAGAGACTTTATATTTATATTTAATAAATTGAAAACGAGTTGATAAAATATTAAACGAGAAAGCAACCCCTAGGGCCTTTGTGTGATGAGGAAACTTTTTTTTAAACGAAGTTTTACCGACTAAGGTACCGAGTACTTGCATAAAATCTTTGCACTTCGATGGAATACCTAAAATTTATTTAGCAGCGTCCCTTTTCTCGTTTTACACTTAAATCATTTTTAATAAGAAAATCAGGCAGAACTTTAACGATAACTGTCACGTAAAGCCGGCATAAACTGGCCTCTACATCTAATTAAGCACTACATTAAGGTCTTCCGAGTTGAATTTCGTTTAATATGTCGTTTAGCCAGTTTCTTGTTTGCGTTTTGAAATTGCTCGTAAACGTTACTTAGTGCAGTTATAGTAAATTTGTAAATTTTATCTACAGCCACACACGTAATTTTATTGCCCGTATTAGGGACTTTAAAGCGTCAACTAAATACGGGCCATATTTCAGCTTCGTAATTTGTATTATAATGTGTGTATGTAAATTGTTAATGATCTCGAAACTTTGTGAATTTATCGCGATATTAAATTTCATAATTCCCACCGCCTCCCGCGATTAGCAACAGTAACGACCGACTTGTCCGCTGCAACGGTCCAAAGCAACTCGCAAAGTCCTCCCCAAAGAAAAAAAAACGGACCCTGCACCTTATGATTCTACGTAATTTTAAAAAGTCTCTTCTGGGAGAGGAGGATTTTTGCTGCAATTTTCAGTTTCTTTTGATGTACGTGGCGGTGGGTGTAATTAAAAGTGGGATGTTCTTTGAGGTTGAAGGTGAAGATTTTGCAAAATTTGAAATTCAGAACGGATTTAGCGCCGCTGTGGGTGAATTTTTAGGATTGTAAAGATATCGGGGCATGTTTGCATTACGCAGTTCGTGCAGCGACAGTGCATAAATCGCAGTGTATAGGGAACAAATATACAAAATACATGTGCATACGTAATAACTATGCAAGCGTAATACTATAGTCAACGGTGATAAAAATGGAGCACATATCTGCGTGAAAAAAGCGAAAAAATGCCGCTTCATTATCAAAGTGTCGAACTGCATTGAACATGTATGATTCATGTTTGAAAACGACAACTTCAATGTAAAAATATGCACTTCTCTTGTCATAAACAGGACATATATTGCACTATACATTATTAATATGCCATGAAAAATGAATCAAAAGGATCCATGCACATGCATTTCTTTGCGCCGTCTCTTGTTTGCCTTTCAGCCTTTTTTAAAACGGAGCCTGAGACGGAATACGAGGAACTAATTAAAAAAGTAATCCTAAAAATAATAAATAATAGTGTCACGTATTGTTCGGGAGCAACAATCGCGCTTTTATTTGCGCATTTTTAATTAAGTCGACCGGGGGAGTTTTTTTTTTTTAATTCTAAACGAAAACGCGACAATCTCTGCCTAATCCATAGCACCGTAATTGGAAAATTAGGTGCGTCGCGATGAAAGCGGCTCGAATTCAATCAGTTTTTAGTCGAAACCGTTGTTCTTTTTTGAAAAAAGCAGCGTCAGCCAAACTAATAAAACAATGAAAAAGTTGGATATTTCCCGATAAAAATTCTACAAGTAATGCAATCGCTTTGAATGGCAACATTGGAGAGTTGGCAATTTCGCGAATATGAAATTATTCGAAAAAATATCGCTGCCAGCATCCGTTCACGACAAAATAAAGCTCTCGATACAATCGAGCTTTTTGACTCCACATTTCAACAAAAGCGCCTTTAAAATAAACTAAAACAATTTTTTTTATTATTTTTGATCGGTCGTGTTTTCGAACCGGTTGCCGTTCGATTTTGGCGAGTTCCGTTAGATCAAAGCGTAAGAGTTGCGAGTCCTGAGGCGTCGCGTCTGTGACGCTAGCGCCGCGACGCGCGAGGCAGGTCAGTAACAAAAGCCGCGTGCCGATGTCTTTCTGCCCCACCAAACACACACCTTTCACAACATCCGGATATCCAGGACAAAAAAGCAAGAGCGAACGATTTCCCGGTTGCGGAAGAGAAAAAACGTCTGACGGGATGAACTCGCCAAACTACCCTGCAGGCCGCCAGTTCCTGCGGTCGACAACGCAAATTAACGGCCTACTCGGCCGGCCGAAACCGTCTGCAACCTCAACCGTCCTAATTAAAACATCTGGAAGCGAGATTTTTAGGGTTGGCGACACCGCCGCCGGGACCACGAACGTCGGGGCGGGGCGGACGCCAAGCCGCAATTCGCGCCCCATCCCCGACCGGATCGGGGCCGAACTTCATCGGATCGTCGCCTCTGCTACACCCCGGAAGAACGCACAGACGGGGTCCGTAAGACGGCATTCAAAAGAGGACGAAAATTCTTTTAAAGCATTCCCTAGACTCAAATTGTGAGTCAATCGAGGAAATGAGAATTACAACGTCTAACTTACAGATCAAGGACTCGGGCGGAGATTGGCGGATCAAGGACTTACCTGAAAAGAAAAAAAAATTAGTGGCAAGTTCAAAAATAGTCGCAAATATAGCTGCAAAATTAGCTTAAAATAATTTACTTCTTCTGCGAGTTTCTTTTAGCTTCTCTTTAATGATTTGTGAAAGTGAAACCGTAAGGGTGTAACTTTATTTACAACCAGGCTATAACAAATGAGTTTGTGTATTGTTCAACTTTCGTGAACTGGAATCAGGTTGTGAGAAGTCATTGCGTGATAACCAGGAAAGGAAAGCTCTTGGACACTTTGTGCAAGAAAAAATCGGTAAAACGCCCCATAATCGTAGAAATAGAATATTTCTGGGGTTTGAGCTTCTCGTTGAAGCAGAGGCGCAAGATGGAATCGGCGAGTGCAATTTCGAAAATGGCGACAATAATTCATCGCCATTATCAGATTGTGCAATAAATAATTGTTCCTCGTGAAGTGGGCGTAGCAGGAAACATATTTATAGAGCAGGTGAGCTCGCCGTTAGTTCGTAATTACCAAAGTGGGATTATCCTTTGTCAATTGATAATTATTAACTGCCGTATCTGGCAACATCGTCCTGCATTTGTTCCAGTTACAAAACCCCCACAGTTTTGACGGTTATTAACTTAGACATCGATCGATCAAATGACGACTTTTTCTTCCCCTACCATCCAAAGACTAATTGACTAGGCGACTTTTATAAGTTCAACAACCCTACCTGTCAAGTCGATTTTAATTAAATCACTTCCAAACGAATCTTGTCCACGCCACTACCAACAACAAGAACCGAAAAAAACAAAACTTTTTATCTGAACGCCAACCCTCATTAGTCCCTTAAATCAGACAAATTATCCGGAAACGTCCCCGTTAAACGGCGATTTCTAAGCAAAGCCTTCGGTTGGAAAAAGCAGCAGAAGGGGGAGAAAAACACGAAGACCGTCGAGGCTTAACAAATTAAGCTTGCGGCGATAAACTCGCCAGATAGTGCGAACATTAGCATGAACAAGTAACTAAATAAAATCGTAACAGCGGACAACATGAGGACGCATGAGTGGCTGCTATTTCACGCACGGCCCGCCAGAATCCGGGATCCCTACCGCGTTTATTCACACTCGACTGCCAGAAATATGCCCGGATTAGGCGGGAATCAAAGGTCTTCGGCGAGCAGATCTCTCAATGAAACTGAAAATACAAATCAACCGTAATAATTATTTTCTTTGAGGTCGAATTTCCGAAACGCGCTGATCTTTTTGGAGAACTTGCGATATTGTTGCAAAATTGAAAAAAAAAAATATACGAATTATAGGAGCAACAGCTAGATAACAGGAAATTGAAATATGTATCATTGCATCGTCTAATAGATTACTTTCCGGTTTTGTAATTTTAATCCCGGGTTATAGCGGAATAATTAAAATTAAGTGATGATGGGCCGGTTCGAACTCCGTGCATTAGTTGATGGCTATCGAATAGCTTTTAATTAAACAAAGTATTTTCGTAATGATTCATGCGTTTCCGAAGGCGCGGTTCTGGAAATTAGTGATTAATACATTTTATTATACGACCAATAAAACGATGGGTTTTTTCCATAGGATCGGTGCGGATGGCAGGAAGCGTTCAATTAATCCGAGGCGTTATGCAGATTTGGCTGGAATCAGGGGTCGTAGTCTTATTTCTGGAACGCCACAGTAGTGCCGTATAATCGGGTTATATACGATGTGACGGGACAATTTGTGCCACTTTGTCGAACGAATTAGTTCAAATTGCTGCGAAAAACGTTGTGTGTCATATTTAATGATTTAATGGCAAATAAAATTATGTACATTCAGTTTTATCATTTTAATAAACATATGCGAAATCCCGTCGAAATCCCGATGGCGGTCAGTTAAAACGCGTTTATTTTCGTCGTCGGAAAATAAATGGATTTTGAATATTCGGAAGCGACGCGACCATTGACGAGTTATTTCCAAGTGCACCTCTCGACGTTTGCGTCGCCCGATCCAGCAAAAGTTCATTCAAGTAAGAAATTCGAAATTAATTCAAAGCGAAATAGGGCTTCGTACCAATAAGAAAATAAAATATAAAATCGAATAATAAAACGTACCTTCCCCTCTCTCCTGAGTTGATAAAATAAAATTTAAAAGAGGAGCGACAAAAGAATATTTCCATCCATTTTGGTTATATAAATGTAAAGTCTCGCGCAAGAAATTCAAATGTGTAAATTAGATTATTTCAGTTCTTTTATCGGAAAGCTGTAACAGTATAAAAAGTACAAAAGCTCGACTCGGAAAGAGTTGCGGAGACGCGGCTGCTGCTGCTACTCCTGCAGGGCGTTGGCCGGACCGGAGCTAAAATATTTACCTTAGAACTTAACATCGTCGTCGCTACGTAACTTACAAATTCAATAACAATACTTTCGGAAAGGACGAGGCGGGAAAAATCTTCGAACCGCCACACGTTCTTGCCCTCGCCACCAACAATCAGGTGCGTTAACGCCGTTAAGACCGCGTCCACCAGCCGATCCGCTTTATTAAATTCATTTCATTAACTCACAATACAACAATGGACACTTTAAATACGTGCATTTATACCATTCTTTACTACCTCTATTGTGATATCGCCTCTTAAACACGTCCATTTCGACTAAATAGGTGAGAACAACCGCACGCCGCAACCGGCCAAAGACTTTTGCCACCGAATATATTTTAGCGGGGAGTTCACAACGAAATTTTTGCTAGATCTGTTTGCAAGAATTTACCACAAGTGTAACAGAATCAAAAAATGTTTCAACCAAGTTTGTTCGAAATTGCTTCCATGACCCATTTTCTTTGTTTCCGGCCGGGCTTGAGTTCCTTACAGTGAGGGTACTGAAATTTTCACATCAAGGAATGATAAAATACATTGCATCGTGTTAATATTGATCTCGTTGAATTTTATTTCTCAATTTTGGCTTCTTTATCCGACTGTTTCTTGAATTCAAAAATTCAGTAAATTTTGTCTTTCACTTTCTTAGAAACACTGACAAATAATTTAATTTTGAATCAACATGGCTACCACAACGATTTCTATAAAACTTTCGTCTTTATTTCAAAATATAATAATTTCTTGGTAGTTTCTGAGAACAAACGCACGCCGGCGCCACTCTTTGAGTCCCTATCCGGCCAGATGCGGCACGACTTTTGCCACCTAAGATATTTTAGCAGGGAGCTCACAACAAAATTTTTCTTAGATCTGTTCGCAAGAATCTACCACAAGTGTAACAGCATCAAAAAATGTTTCAACCAAGTTTATTCGAAATTGCTTCAATGACCCAATTTCTTTGCTTCCAGCCGAGCTTGAGTTCCTGACAGTGAGTGTACTGAAATTTTCACATCAAGGAATGATAAAATACAATGAATCGTAATAATATTGATCTCGTTGAATTTTATTTCCCCCATTTTTGCTTCTTCCAACTGTTTCTTGAATTCAAAAATTCAGCAAATTTTGTCTTTCACTTTCTTAGAAACGTTGACAAATAATTTAATTTTGAACCAACAAGACGACCACAACAATTTCTTAAATCTTTCGTTTTTATTTCAAAATAAAATAATTTCTTGGTCGTTTCTGCATATATCGACCCATTTTCTTTCATTATTTGGCAGCTACTCGGGTCCTTTTCCCAACATTTGGCAACATTTTTATTTTCTAAAATTTCCTTTAGATTTCGTTGACGGTTCTGCACTGCTCGATTTCGGGTAGATTCCGGACGTCGGTTTGGTGTAGGTTCTTGGCGGTGTTCTGAATCCGAGATCGGGACGTCCGACAATATCGCAAATTAATATTAATTCAGGCAGCAACAAACTAATAGCAGGTCGCTGTTCGGCTGCTCTTCCAACTGGTTCAATAATATAATAGGGCACATGAAGCTAATCGCATACCTGAGTATAGCAGATAGCAAACATGTCAATTGCACAAAAGAGCAAAACACTCGGTACGCAAATACCCGGACGGGCCGCACTCATTGTTTGACGATGCCGGTCATATAATAATAATTGATCTGTTTTTAATCCTGTTTTTGTTTAACAGCAATGAAAACTATCACGCGGTTATTTGCGGCACTTTATACAAATGCCCCGGCGTTATTCCCGGATTGCGAATCTGGAATTATCTGTGCGGCTGTCAATTAAAAGTTAATTTTCATTATAATATAATTCGAGCTGTTACCACTGGGGCACGACTCTTGATAACGTGCGCCACTGACGCCAACTTCCAATGTAATTTAACATTCGGATGGCACTGGCGGAATGTAATATTACATTTACGCAAGTTATAATTAATGTGAAGCCCATATAATCCGGCGCCGCCGCCTGCGAGAAGTGCGAATCGTGAAACCGCCGAGACATGCCCGGAACCCCGACCACCTGGACCAGCATTTGCAGGACTCCTCGCGTTCCTTACGTGTAATCGTTGTAGAGTCGATAATCGTCGCTACCAAAGAAAAAAACTTCCAAAATCTTTCCTACAGGAGAAATCTTTTGCTCGTCTATTTGAGAAGAGGAGAAAT
This sequence comes from Pyrochroa serraticornis, assembly GCA_905333025.2. Lineage (NCBI taxonomy): Eukaryota > Metazoa > Arthropoda > Insecta > Coleoptera > Pyrochroidae > Pyrochroa > Pyrochroa serraticornis. The sequence goes on along the minus strand of HG995154.1, from coordinate 32,955,021 downwards.
TTCAATTGAACGAAGTTACTAGGGATGGCCAAAAATGGAGTTTCTGCGGTGTCCACCCTGTAGAGGGTTCAATCCGGGTATCAACGGAGCTTGATTGACCTGTTTCGCCGGTGTTTCGATGGGGGATCGCGTCCGGGTGAGGGAGGATAATATACTGCTTTGATGAGTCTGAAGAATAATGTCGCATAAATGCGGGCGTTGAAAATTTAGTTATTGAGACTTTTATGGAGCACTAAAGTATTCCAAATACGGGTCGAAGGGAATTAACTAAGGCGGGCGCTTTAAATGCGTTTTTAGTGTATACCTAACGCCGTATACGTATACAATATGAACACATTTATAAACAAACGTAGTGCCGAGTTTTATTATGTTATATGAAAAGTTTTTATACGGTGCCTATTGGATGTTTTCCATTACACGGGCGGTGATCAGAATTGCAGACTATATCCGACTTTATGAGCCCCGTTCGGGCTGTATATTGCAGCAGGAAGCATTATAAAATGTAAAAACTACCCAACAATGTATTTTTTTGCCGACTGATAGACCGACTCCGAAACTTTTATTGGGTATAACAACGGCAATAAAATATTTCTATGAAAGATTTCGCGAAAGCAATAAAGGTGAGTTTCTAATTTCGCGAATCACCCTCCGTCCTCCGGGACCAGCAACCGAGAACATCTTTCGATTTTTCCACCCCCCCATCTCGCGTTTCTCGCCGTTATTCCGATCAATCTAAGGAGTGATGAGACGAAAACGTCCGTTTTCAATGGATTTATTCGATTTCAATCAAGCGCAATCGTCCAATAAAACCCGGCAATTATAATAAATAATCGCATTACGGAACAGGAGCCGTCAAAACGGCCAACCGCACAACACTAGCGTATTAAAATGACATTTGGAACTAAAATAGCGGCGGAAATCAAACAGCGGTCAACACTTTGCGATAGTATTTCATAATTAACACACAATGATTGCATTATATCGATTGATCGAGCGATTGTGGGCTCGATGATCGCATTACAGAGAGTGCCGGACGGACCATAATCTCTCCCGGTAAAACAGCGATGATTGATGCTACTAAACGCGCTCTATTTAGAGAGCTCACTACGCTTCCCAAACGCGCGGGACTCTACCAGCACCCCGAAACCGATCCACCGAGGATCGGCCGCAAATCCACCGTTTTCGCATTTTATCCCAATGAAAAACTTGCTCGAGCTATTCGGAACTAAAACTGGAAGTTTCGGGTGGTTCTGGACTTTACGAGTTCTTACAAGATGACTCAAGATTTAAATATTAAGATGATTAAAAGAAATTTAATTTGTCTCTAAGTAGAACAAAATTATTCAAAAACTGCAACTGGACCAGATTCCCCTTCACTTTTTGCTGAATTACTGAAGATAATGAACTGTATGGAAGAAACCGAGGAAAAAATTACTTGGAGGAATCTGTTGCCGAAAGTGTGAAAAAAAAAATGTTAGGGATAAAACTGGACAAACTTAAAAAAAATCTTTGGAAAGAACTGTTCATTTTAGTAAACCACTGGAATGCTAGACTATGGCAGAAGAACTTATTGGCTGAAAAAGTTTTTCTGTATCTAATATCGAAGTTCCTCAAGTTATGATGCGTCCCTTCTTGATTTAACTAAGGCACATCCGACGAAATTCTGCTGAGGAAATTATATTTTCACATTTTTTCCCCAAGTAGCATCACAATAATATTGTTCCATTTTTTCAACAGAAGTTAAGTGGTAAAAAACGCCCTTCGATTCAAGTGAAATTTCACTAAAAGATGGCAAGGTGCAATAATGGGATCCTTGCTGTTTCTCATATATGTTAACAACTTGATACCCTTTAAAATATTTTTTCACTATATCGGAAAAATTACTAAGAATTGCAAATTTCCAGCTTGTTAATTATTATTTGCAATATTGAATCCTAACCTGAGGCATTTTCTTTATTTTACAAAAAACTTGAACGACGAGCCATTCCCATAATCGCCTCAGTTACAGAGATGACTGTAAAAACTCATTCAGCTCGTTAGGAATTTTCACACTTCCAAGATAAACTTTTAAATGTCTAAAATACATTAAAAAAAATCAGAGAACGCTATCAGTGACTGAAATCATTCTATGACTATAAGTCAAGAACGTCCAATTTATCATTTTGTTATCGGCGAATTGATAGATGTCATAGTTACAAGAATTATTTTTGCATTAAATTCTACAATAAAAGTTCAAAACAGTTTAGAGCTAAGCATGAAAAGAATTAACAAGCAGGAGTGAAAGCAAATCATTCTACTCTTGCAAAAAAAAAATACAATCCAATTTAAATTGTTATGTTGAAACATTTAAAAAACGTTCCTCTACTAATTTGCATTGTTTCTTACGTTACTTTGTTAATTGCGTTAATAGATTTCTTGTAATTTTCTTTTCCTTTTGCCGGTAACCTATCTTCGTTTTCAAGCTCGTCTCAAGCATCCTGCTCTCCAAATTCCAATTTCAGTAGCGTCCATCCACGTTTCTGACCGATCCAATACATAAATCGCTATAGACTCGTGCATTTACAATTCTGAAGATATCATTAATATTTTGCTTGAAATGCCTCACCACTCTTCGATTCTGCAAATCGCGCAATTCCCCCAAATTCAACACGTAGTAACTGCGTCGTCGAGGTCCTATCCTGCTACTTTTTCCATGTCTCGCGCCTCAATTTCGGTAATTCTAAACCTAGAAACGCGCTCGCGTTAATTACGCTTGATTAAATAATAAGACCCCGTGGTGGTGGTGGTGCTGCGTGTGTGCTTGTTTCTTGCGAGAGACAAGGCGCGAGAGGTTCTATCAGTTGAATGTTGTTGACGGGAAGAGAGCGAGTTGTGTTTAAAGCGGATGTGATATTCAGGAAACGCTCTTTACTTGGATCAAGTCTCTCCCCATTGCCAAGCTGACGGAATGGGACGACAACGTTGCTGGCTGCTACCGCTAGCAGCCCGAGTTTTACTTTCAATACTCGCCGCTTTTCCCGGATTACGGAGCTTAAATCGGCGGAAGTGCTATTTGCGTCTTCAGATGTTATTACAACCTCGCTTGCGTTACAAGAGTATCTGGGTTACGAACGTCGGCGTCAATGATACCACCTTTTATTGCGCGGCGGTTTCGAAGGGGACGGGAAAATCGACGGCTTAGAGAAGTCGAGAAACTGCCGTTAAGTTGGGAGTCGCGTTCACAAGCTTCGATTGCCGAATTTTCCGGACCCCAAAACTTTGCGGCCGCGGCGGGTCGAGGATCAAGCCTCGCCAGGTAAATTACGACCGAAGAGCGGACACTTTCATGATCATCAGTCTACTCAATCAAACGTGCAACTGGCAATGATAATTTAATTATAAATTTCCTCACGGCACTGCAGTTTTGATAATAAATGGCTAACCCCATTTCTTTAGACGGTACCGATTTAAGCGCCCACAAAAACGAGACGAACAGAGATGGTCGTGTTGCTCGCTGCGATATGAGTGAAATTTTCAGGTTTTGCCGTGGGCGGATAGGCCGCATCCGGAAGTTCCTTTCGGCCATTTCGGGATGGAAGTGCAGGTGTGGGGGCGTCGGATAAAAACAGTAATTGAAATTGGCTGTGCATGTGTGTGGAAATGAAGACGAGGCGGATGCATCGAGTCGGCGTCGTAATTCGGACGCCGAATTAATCAAAGTTTAAGCTCCGTAATAATGTGCAGTGCCTGTACGTCAGCATTATTCCTATTTTACAGCAAAACTCAATCAGGGACTAATATATTAGAGCTGTAAATTGGCAATCAATGTTTCCATGCATATGTATGTGTGTGTGCCGGAGTACAGGTAGGGCCCGTGCTCGCCGTGTAATAACAACGCTAGATTGCATCGTATATTAAGCAACATCCAATATAGATAGGACAGTTTTAAAATCAAATTTTCTCTATCTATCACGTGTACGGTTTATAATTTCCAGCATTAATACAATGCACAGGATGTTAATCTGCAATAACCGTTCGCGCTCTGGGATTTGCTCCGATGACATTGCGATTCCGATTCGAAATCGACGGCAGCGACGCTCATGTCGCAATTTATCTAATTTAAGGTTTATACGGCCCTTCGCAGTTACCAATCAACGGCGCTTTTTTTGATCCGGAGTCGATTAAAACCGGAGGAATTATTCGAAAAAATTTAACGAAGCTTCGCTTGCGAAAGTTCGTCTTTTTGCAGCCGGCGACGAATCGTTTGCAGTTATTGCAACAATGCAGGTGGTCTCGGAAATTAACATTATTCGTCTATGCACTTTCTCTTTGAAACAATCGCGTTGCGTCGAAACGCAAAAATTTGACGTATTAGGGTCGTAAAGAGAAGTCAAGTTTGACGACTGCACGTTCAACCGCCGGAGAGCAAAGAAAATCAATCTCAATGGAATAAATAAACCCCAACATGCATCGTTCATAAAACGCACCATAAATACGCGATGTCAATCCGTGAATGCGCCGGAGTTCCTATGCATTTGACAAGATGAGATTCGATATGTATAATACAAAGCGAGTTTCTCCTGATGCTACCATAAAACATTTATAATAAGGTTTATTATTTACTCGGAACCACCGCTAGTTTCTGTCAAATCGTTGTTGCAAATGCACCTTTTCATCGTGCCTCGTTACCGATTCTCTTATTTTTATTGCGTTTTGATTTCAGGGAACGCTCCTCCACTACTACCATTATTAAAGAGTTGATCCGGTAATTGCCGTTTTAATCATACAATTCACTTGAAAACTTTACGTCTACCGCACGTTGCAACCTCGCTAACAAATTCTTGCATATTTTCGAAATTTTCTTTATAGACGCAAATTGGCGGGGAGCAACGCCTAATCATAGCGTTCACCACGTCAGCTCCTTGATTCCCGCAAATTACACCCATTAAGCAGTTCGTTTCTTATTCTCGAATTCTGCCAGTTTCTGCTAGTTCCAGACAGCTTTATGTAAATACGTCACTTCTTTCCCCACAATCCCAACATATTTATAAGTCATTCAAATCAATCGACCAGACATGTTCACTAATTTCCAGTAATTGCAAAAAAGTTTTGTCAAAAATAACTTACGCTGTAGAAAATGCTCGCAACGTGAAGGTTCGGGTATGTGACGTCACTAGGCATACAATGAACTCATCGGCTTGACTGCGATTTGCTACGTTCGCAAGATGTTCGTGCAAGGGGGTGGTTGAAGTCAATGTGGATTTATAATGCGTCACACTAAGTGGTGTCTTGTGCTAAAATGCCCAAATGCGAGTGTAAAAACTCTTAATAAAATATTAATTACTACGTCCATTACTATTGCACCAGAAATTTGGCAATTTTTCATAGAAAAGCCACGTTTATTGTTGTGAGGATAATTTTAATGCAAGTTCATTGATTCGATAACTCTATGTCCTAACATTTTCTTAAAATATTCAGCTCAAAAAATAGATTCGTTGATGAGTAAAAGTTTTCTGAGATTGAAAAGTAGAGTTGTTCCTTATGCCAATCAGACAAAAAAGTTTCCGCGGAAAAACGAGGTCAATAGCAGAAAATTTCGGAATTTCTGGAATTATCAACAACATTTATGCTGAAAGAACCGCAATCGTCAACATCGTATTGTCGTTCAGAATCACCTAAACATGAAAAGCAAATAACAATTGCAACGATTATAAAAGATATGGCTTGCCAAAAAGTCAGATTGGATTAAAAAAAAAAAAAAAAAAACGCGACCTCACTTATCAAATTACTTGCTCTTGCGCAAAGCTCACTGAAAAATAATGTTCCACCTTTTCCACTTTTTGATAGAAACGTAATTGAAGGAAATAATTTTTCGGCTCAGCAGAGATTCAACAAGGTGCGCGCTACCTGTGTAAGCTTTGTGACGTGGACCAATCACAAGCTCGATTCAAACAAATATGCGATCTTCAAGCATCAAAAAAATTTCTTTCTTCATTTACAAATTGATATTCGATTGAGCTATAAGTGACTAAAAAGATTTTTTTTTGAACAATTAATAAAAAAAATTATTTCTTTCTGCACAATTCGCTTACATTTCGGCATTGCTATTCAAAAAGCTCTCTCGCCCTAGAAGTTGTGAGCTTCGTCTATTGCGTCGTTCTTACGAGTTTCGGATTCGTTCATGTTATTTTTTGGCCCAGCACAGATTCAACAAAGCGCGCGCTGCCTGTGTAAGCTTTGTGACGTGGACCAATCACAAGCTCGATTCAAATAAATATGCGATTTTCAAGAATATAAAAAAAATCTTTCTACATTTACAAATTGATATTCGAGTGAGCTATTAGTGACCAAAAAGATAATTTTTTAGTAAACAATTAATAAGAAAATTTGTCTTTTTCTGCACAATTCGCTTACATTTCGGCATCGCTATTCAAAAAGCTCTCTCGCCCTAGAAGTTGTGAGCTGCGCCCATTGCGTTGTCCTTATGAGTTTCGAGTGCGTTCATGTTATTTTTGGCCCAGGACAGATTCAACAAAGCACGCGCTGCGTGTGTAAGCTTTGTGACGTGGACCAATCACAAGCCCGATTCAAACAAACATGCGATCTTTAAGCATAAAAAAAATATTCCTTCTTCTTCAACAAATTCATATTCGATTGAGTTATTAGTGACTAAAAAGATATTTTTTTAGCAAACAATTAATAAGAAAATTTATCTTTTACTGCACAATTCGCTTACATTTCGGCATCTCTAATTAAAAAACTCTCTTTCCGTAGAAGTTGTGAGCTCCGTCTATTGCGTCGTTCTTAAGGGTTACTTTCCTTACGAGTTTCGAGTGCGTTCATGACGAAAGGGCTCTTGACTGTTGCGGTGACCCGCGCACACAGCCGGTCTGTTTACATCGACCATGTATAATACATACATCTATCTGCGTACTGATAAAACTTGTATGAATGTAAACCCGGTGACTTCATTATTAAACGGGGGGTGGCTGTCGCATACAGGGGTGTACCGGTTATATTTATGGGCTCTTGTTAATTTGCAGCGTGTGAGAGGACCGGCCGAAGTGCGACCGCAAGACCCCCAAATCCAACCCCAATTCACCGGATGATGACTAATAACCCTATTATATAGTTTTCAGGACACCCCCAAAACACTCGCGTCAAAATCAAATCAATTTTAAGGGTGAGTTAACCGAAAATTTTTCATTATAAAAAAGAAGTGTCCAAGAGCACTGAAGCATCATCGCAACACCTCGATTCGAAATAGAGTAAGTAAGCGGGAAACAGGTTTGAATGGAATTTGGGGGCGCTTCTCTTTGGAAAGAACTCTTGAAAAATGCTGCTACGGTTATTGGGTCAAGTGTTGAGGATTGGGGAAGCAAAAATCTCGATAAAGATTTAAAAAAATCGAATTATATCTAGAAACTAATTTTCTTTAAATTAATGAAAAACGTACAAAAGATCGAAAATAAAAAAGAAATAAATCGAAGAAATACGATACTACAACCCATAGGAGTAGCTAGACAAAATGAAGAAAGAATTAGAAGCGGAATTTCTTGCCATTTCAGGTTAGCAGAATTTTATATCTATGTCTTGTGTTATTCTAATATTTTTAGTTGTTTGCACAATTTTGTTGTTAGTCTTTGCCCTTGAAGCAACAATTGTTTACTTAAATTTTATCTATTTTTCAGTACTGTAAGCATTTGCGTTTTACTGGATCTAATCAAACCTAAAACTTTTACGTCTCTTGTTATTTACATATTATAAATAACACAAATTCAACATCGTGTCAATATTGATAAAATTATCTTTACATATTTGTGTTGTCCATTTCCATTTTCGCGTCCTTCTTGTTGATAGTAAAGTGTACTAAACATTTCGAATTTTCAAATAACTTCCTCTTTAGGCACTTTTCTCTATATCGCACTTTTACCCACAACCATTTTCACCGTGGTTAGTTGGCCACCTTCAAAGACTAAATTCATTAATTATTTTGAGCTGCTCTTTGCTGGATTTCACCAAGTGTTTGTTAAGGTTCCAGCAAGATAACAAAAGTTGCTGTAAAAACACATGTGCAGTCGATGATGGGGCGAAACGCCCAAATTTGCCATAAATCCCAGTTAAGACTTGCAACTCCCTCTCGACTTTGCAGTAAACCAAACATCGCCTCTTCATGCCAATTTGGTGTTTCCTCCGAACATCCCTCGCGTCAGTAGTTGTTTAACTCAGTCACTGGCAGTCAGTTTTCCTCCGTCTCGAATTCCCCGATTTTAATTAACCACCACTTTTCGATCCGCCCGCCAACTTTCCCGACTCCAGTAACCGAATCCGGGCAAACATCCCGTAATTAAGAGGGATAACGGAAGTGTGGACCAGTTCGGCTATGTGTGCCGTTAAGCGATTCACCTGAAACGGTTCATATTTCAACCGTAAAGTCCTCCCTTGCCGTCTTAATCCGGCTCCCAGTCCAGTTAAATCGCTTCGGAAACTCCCGCCATCCCTTTCAATCACCGTCGCTTTTTCGCGGAGAGTCCTGTTAATCCCGAGGTTCGTAGTCCGTGTCTGACGTCGAGTTAAGGTTGCGCACGATGTCACACCCCGACGCGGGGGTGCGCTTCTCTCCGACAACCGCTGTTTTCCAACACCACCAATTCTCTTCTCGCTCCCTTTACCTTGCGCCGTTCGGTCGAAAAGACACTTGTTGGAACACGACTCAGTGACGTCATGGGGAATCGCGGATTTTTCCGAGGAGAGCGCCGATCGATGGGGGGGTTGAAGGGATGAATGAAATGACGCAATAAAAATAGAAACACGAGGAGTGTGCAATTTAATTAAATTTCTTATGGAGTCGGTATTGATTGTTTTGTTGGGGGGTGATGTCGAATTGGGTTATAGAGCTGACTAAATTAACGAAATCGATCTTTTCTGCAAAATACTAATTACTTTTTTAATAATTGATCCAATGAGGCAGGTTTTTAGTTGCCAGTTGTTTTTCGCGTTGATGGGACAACTTCAGGTAATGACACCGTTTTGTCTAACTAATTAGTTTCGAGTTAAATATGAACGAAACGTTTCGTAATTTTTATTAAAGATCGGTATCGCATTAATAGCGACCACCGAGGGTGGGAGTTTCTCGGGGCGGGGGTAAGGAAAATATATTATTATATACGTTTGTGATAAATGACGAGATAAGGCGGCGCATTAAAATTATAAATGATTGTGTTTATTTTGTAGAAAAAGAAAAGTTCGAGATGGAATTTCGTGTATTTTGTTATAAATTATCATTTTTATTGCACCGTAAACCCTAATCCAAAATTTATTGCGAGGAATATTAAATTATTTCCTTGGATGGAGGATAATAAATATAAGATATTAAAGCTAAAGACTTGAACGTTTTATCTTCCTATATTTTTATTTTATAAGAAAGGCGATATTCATCGTTCAACATCCGCACATAAAGTTTGGCTATTAAAGATACAAGTTTATAATCTTTTCATTTTATATTGCATCTAATAGCTTCACTCGCCCGCCCGCCTGATGGTATTTTCGGAACTTTTTATTGCTCCAATTTTGCTAATATCAAATAAACTAAAACGTTTTCTATGAAAGCTGCGCTCGCAGACGGCCCGCTCGTTATTGTTTATTTAATGTTTCTATTTTATTTTTGATGAAAGTATAAAATTGTATTTACTCACAGACGTCGGAGACGTTCCATTGTTTCAGGCACAAAACGAAAACTGGCTCGGCGTTATTGATTCGCTAATAAACATGGTTCACTTAACAACTGCAAACTCTGTTGTCCCCGATCATTAACACCACTCTTTACCCGGCACGTATTCGCTCTTCCTAAGTGAACTAATCCACTATTGGCCGTCAATCATTTACGTCACTTTTCCCCAAAACGCTCCAAATCCCGCCATCAACATGGCAACCACCAGGATGCACCGGTAAAGCTTTCTTCCAACCTTTCACGCGGATAAATTAGAAAGCCTCAAAAGTAGGGTGAAATTGATGTTACTGTAATTTCTAATGACGGCTGATGCAAGAGGGGCAAACAGGCAAAGCTCCCCAGAAAAATAGAGAATGTATTAAACACAAGCGAGAAATTCATAAAGGCCATACTTCTATTTTAAGTTTCCCGCTTCCAAACTGAACGTTGTGGGCTAGCTTGGCGTTGCCCCCCGTGCTTTGCCAGATTGCGTGAAAATTTGCATCGAGAGTGCTTTAAAAAACGCTGGCAATAGCAGTGAATAGGGGCCAGATTCATTTTGCCCAAGCCAATAGAGTAACTTGTTAAACCCGAACGTTCTCGAACTTCGCCGTTATTTAATGCAAGTGTGGTGTGACTGGTGTGGCGTAGTAGCGCTTTATCCAGCTTTGAAATAATTTCGTTGCTCTACCGTTGTTTTTTGGTTTTACTGAGATTCAGCAGTTGTTGATTTCGTGTTCTAATTGAAAGAATGAATACCGTCCAAGCAATTAACGCCGCAAGATTGAGGGGATAAATTTCGAGGATCTTAAGACAATAAAAAAGTTGGGTCCATTTCGGCCTAACCGTCAGATCCTACAACAACATGTGGTGAAAGAAAAAAAATGTAGTAAGATCATTCAATGTAGGTACCAAAAAGCAAATTGACTATGTGGTTGCAATGTCAGCAATTAATTTTATTCCTTTGTATGTTTATGGATGATATAAGTAACGTAATTTTTGCTGAATTAAAGAAAATTAATATAAATAAATCTCCTGAAAAGCTAATAGCTCAAAGTTTTGATGAGGCTGCTGTTATGAGTCGCCGAAATAATGAAGGACAAGCCAAAGTCAGTTCAGTTTACAAAAGAGCCATTTTCATTCATTGTTATGCTCATCAATTAAATGTAATTCTAGAAAGAGCAGCCACTCAAAGTAAGCAAGTTAAAATATTTTTTGCAAATGTTTCTGCTGTTTCAACATTTTTTTCTAAATCACCCCAAAGAACACAAATTCTTGATAATATAGTTATGAAAAGGCTGCCACGCGGATCCAATAATTGTTGGAATTTTAACTCCAGAGTTGTTTGTATTGATTTTAAACATAAAAAGGACTCCTTGAATGCTTTGAATTTATTATTGATAATAAAAATGATAAACTAAACATTTAGCAGTCAAAATTGTTTAAGATGAGAAATTCAATTTTTGGTTATATTTCTTTAACAAAATCTTACCGCACAGTGATATTCTCTATAAACAATTACAACTACGCCAGTTAGATAGTGTCACAATTCAAAAATACATTTCCGATTTTAAGAATACGGTGCAGAATATCAGAAATGAGGTTGATCATGATGATTGTAATGCAAATGATAAATCAAAACCCGCCCTTCAACCCGAGCTCGAAATGTAGAGAGAAACATGCAAATGGCCAAAGAAGTATTTGATGTTTTGTGTTAATAATCATTTGGAAGCTTCTTTGCTCTTTGAGGCAAGTTCTTTTGAAGATTTTGCTGTAAACTTCCCGGAGCATTTTTTTAGTACTGCAGTTACATTTATTAAGTAATATTCTTTTTCATTAAATCAAGAATTAATAACCATATATAGAAGGGAAGATTTTCGTCAAGCTAATTAGAGCTCTTCACATTCTGAAATTTCTTTTAGACAATAATCTTCAAAATGTTTTCCGTGAATCTGTGAAATTGTTAAGAATTATTTGTTCAATACCAATGACAACAGCTGAAAGCGAACGTTGCTTTTCATCTTTAAAAAGAATTGAGACTTTTTCCAGAAATACTATGGACCAAGATAGGATTTTCGCGCTAGCTACATGCTCTATTGAACGTGAACTTATTAAGTACACAGACAATTTTAATAATCTGGTTATTAGTCATTTTGTAGCTCAAAAAATAGACAAATAGACTTTATAAGACTTTTAAGGAAATTCCAATTTTAGGGTTAATTTCGTGTAAGAATAATTTTCTAGTTTTTTATTTGGGAGTAGGGCTACTGACAAGACCCCCACTATAGGTCAACGGATTCATAGTAGTACCTCAAAGGTGATATGAAAACTTACTAAAATTGAATGTATAATATAAATTAATAAATATCAAATATAGTTTACTAGGGTATTCAGTGTTATTAGATACTTATAAGTTTTCCCTTCCATCTAATTTAACCACGAGCCGCCACTGGTAATTTCAATAAAATAGAAATAGCGACGATATTTGTTGGTGAGTACCTGCAATAAATGGAGGGACAACAAGTCGGGCTGCTGTTGGCTTTTATGTGGTTCCGGATAAGGTCTCGCAGGTGGGGCAGTGTTTGTTTAATTTTTTCCCGAGTCTGTTACATTGTGCGAAACTTGAACGGGAATCAAGCCGGTTAATCGTCAGGCCGGCACTCGGCATTTAAATAACTGCCACTACTGACAATAATTACCGAGTAGCGGCTGAAAGGTTTCAGCGTCCGGTCAAAGCACGCGAACGCCGTATTCTGCAGGTCCTCCCCGTAATTTCCACGAAACCACTATAAATAACAATATAAATATATTAAGTCTAATGGTTTAGTTCGAGCCGTAAATATTGCACGCCGCTATCTACCTACCGAGCTATTACTTCAAAAGGAGAAAACCTTTCTCGGAAAACTAATATTTCTCCGCAGATTAAATTAAATCAAAAGCCCGAAGCTCGAGCTTTTACTCGGCGCAACCAAATATAATATAACATCTCCCCGACCTAGCTGCGCAAATACTTTTTCTTCGTTTCGAACGAATTAAACTAAATTGAAATGCGCCCGATATTAATTTATTGCATTCTGTAGTCAGCGCGGCCGTTTTGAATAATTACTTTCATGTTTCCACGGTTCGTTTTGATTTAATTATATATTTAATTCGACACCGCAAAACGACGGATTTGCCAACTGCTCGACGCTTCAATTATTGATAATATCAGAAAAATCAACCCCTCCTCCGATCGACATGTAGCGACCGCGAATTTATTATCGCTTTTGACATTTTGTAAAATAACTTGTGCATTATTAACACATCCGACAAATTGCCGGTCTGTAAAATTAATCAACTTAGGCAAAAGCGGCATGCGATTGAATTACACGTTTCAAACTTAATTTGGAAATTAATAATGCAAACTCCGGCACACATACAAAATGCTTTCAAGGCGTCGATATATTACATACACAAATTACCCCGAGTCCAGAAAAGCGAAGTTCACATTGAGGCCAACATCGAGGTAAACGTCACAATTTTGCTCCGCTTTGAACCGACAAGAAAAACAGCAAAACGGAAAATGAAGCAAACGAAACAAACCGATAGAGAAATTCTTAATTACTCGAGTTAATCAACCAGTGGATCTTCGAAAATAAATGCGCCATCCCGTAAAAAATCTATCAAAGTCACTAAACTTTATTTTTTTAATTTAATTTATAGGAATATTTGAACTTTGTTGGTTATTTTTGATTCTACTAAATCAAATTAGAAAGATTCTGTGATTTTTGAAATATTTTTGATACATAATTAACCGAATTTCGATTTATATTTAGATTGTTTGACTTTAGTCACATTTACCTAGTTTCAGTGATTTTTTTTCTAATGAAGATCAATTTTCATCCACCATAACGAGAACCGCCACGAAGCTCAATTTTCGCTGCAAGCTTTTCCTGCCAATACAAATGCATTGGGTATTCTTTGAATTCAACCTCAAACCAATTTTGCGACACCATGACAAATTTTCACGCATATCTGTCAAATGTATGTCATCAGCATATGAGTAGTGCCGAAAGCCTCAAAAACAGTTGGCAAATCGAACATGAACAATAGAAACAAAATTGGGCCAATAATACTTCCCTGTGGTACTGCATTTTTGGTTAGTTTGAATTGAAAACGTCCCTCAATCTTAACGGCCTGTCGTCTACGCGTAATATAACCTCTAAACCACTTTAGGGCTGCCCCACCCACCCCCACATATTCCAACTTTGCTATAAGTAGGTCAAAATTTATTAGATCAAATGCTTTACTTTGGTCTAACAATCTTTGATGAACCAATTGAATGAGATATAACATTCACAACCTTCAACAGGGTCAGTGCTACGTCCATGTCAAAAACCAGACTGCAATTCTGGCAGTACCTTATAATCCTCAATAAATATTATGAGCTGGCCCGCGACAAGCCTTTTGGCAACTTTAGAAAAACCCGGCAAAATGCTGATAACCCAGAACATTTCGTAAAAAAAAATTTCTTTGCACCCTAACCTACCCCATAACTCCCAAGATGTACGTTCTAGCTTATTTCATTCCACCGCAAAAGTTGTTGCAACGCACCGCTTAATGCCAAAAAAGTTTACTTTGATGAAATCTGCAGGTACATCTAGAAGATACTCACGTTTAAAATCTCAAATTACCGTAATCGCCTCATTTTCGGGTAAATTGCATATCATGAACAGTACTACCAAGAGGTAAAAAAATTATAAAGAGATGACGCTTCAGTTGATTTCATTCAGTTTTGAAACCAAATCAGTTGCTTTATTTGACTGTAGCCTTAAGTTCTCTACTCATTGGTGCTACTTCCCGTTGTAATTGTTTCCAGCTAGTGACTTCTTCTTGAAGAAACCGAGTCTTGACAAGACAATCTAAAAACATATTTATTTACTTATTACCGAGCATTTGTAGCATTTCAAACTAAAAATATATTCGAAATTCCTAAGCTCTAGATTTAGCGAAAGAAGAAGTGGCGCCAATTGGGCGCAATGCCCTTTTTGTCTAATTGCATCCCGAATACCACACCAAAAACCAAAATTAGCTCCAAGACAACTTCGCTAAAATTTCATGACACGATCTACCCTACCAGAAGATTTCTCATTTGATAATATTACTGGGATTCAAAAGAAGTTTCTCCTTTTAAGGACAATTTTTACCTAGCGCAAAAAATTTGAGATGATAAGTTGGGCTATTAAAGAAAATATCGACAGCCTATTCCTGAGCAAATTATTCGACTTCTCGCCTTCATTAGTGCATTTTAAGAATTCTTTGCCTGGCACCGAACTGATTTTCTCAAGAATTCTTAGCTTTGAATTAAAAATTTTTTCCTTGTGTTTGTTGGAGTCTTTGAAAGATGGAAATAATTAGTAAATTCACTTTCTAATTTTCTCATAAGCTACTCCTAACTTTCCCCCAACTCGCAGAATTTAAAGTAAAAAATAGTTCTCGATGCCAAAATCTTAATTGACATCTTCCATCTTCCATCCCGAAGGGTTCGTGGCGTCTCCGGAGCGGTAAAGGTGTTGTCCAGAGTTTGCTTTCTGGCCGAGAAAGGGTGTTTGGTTGGGTGTAGTGAGGCTTTGATAATTCCGGTATTTATATTGGCCTCGTATGAAAGGGCAACTGAATTTCTCAGAAATTTCTTTGTTTTCATTGGAGCCTTTGAAAGATGGACGTACTTAGTAAATTGGCTTTCTAATTCTCTCATAAACTGCTCCTAACTTCGAAGAATTTAAAGTAAAAAATAGTTCTCCTTGCCAAAATCTTAAATGACGTCTTCCATCTTCCATCCCGAAGGGTTCGTGGCGTCTCCGGAGTGTGGTGAAGGTGTTGGCCAGAGTTTGGTTTCTGACGGAGAAAAGGTGTTTGGTTGGGTGTGGTGCGGGTTTGATAATTCCAGTTTTTATATCGGTCTCGTATGAAAGGGCGACATTAAATGCGGCGTGATTGGGAACTGTCTGGAATTACGGCGGCGTGAAACTGGCTCCAGAGATGACAGGTTTGATTTGCATGCTCGTATGAAACCACGCGGGGAGACAACTGATCCAGGGCGGCAGGCTAATGTGTCGCGCAATCCGCAACCCCTCGATCGACCCTCACCGCCCCCATTCCCTCCCCCCACCCTGTCATCCCGCACCGTCCCCTATTCCCCCCTCTCCACCACAACCACCCCGGCCTTACGTGAAAACCGATATCACAAATCGCAAATGTATTTTTTAGATTTATTTTTCAATCGGAAAAATCGTATCGCTCCAATATTTTCATATCCATCTCAAAAATTAATTACACTTTTTATTCGACTGGCAGACCAAGTGATATACACAGACGGTATCGATATCCCGGCGAATCGAAAACAAAAAACTTCAATTTTTATAATTAACGCCCGTAATCCAATTTAAATGATGAACGGCGCTGGTGCATTTTTTATGGCTGTCTTTAATTTAATTTAATATTTTTATCGCGGACTATAAATCAACTGTAATTAAGTTAATTAAAAATAATTTTAGCCAAGTTCTTTGTAAAGCGGATAAAAGAACAAGAACGTAATCAATTTACTTTATTAGAAATTCTGCATTCTCTACTCCTTCGCTGCAGTAAACAGAATTACACTTTCATAAACGGCGTATTGTAACGTCCGACATCTATTTATTTATACCTTTTGCATGTCGCCTCCTCGACCGCGATAACATCAATTTATTTATAATTAATATTTCCCGAGACAACATGACATGTCACGTCCATCTGTTTTCTATATAAATAAGCCCGTTTTCATAAATAACTATTTCTTGATAAACTTCATGACAATCGAAAAGCTTCCCTCGACCGTACATTTTATTTGAGGGCACAATTCATGACGTGCTTGTGTTATCGCAAATCCCGATCGAAGAGTTTCATTATTCCGTCTCTCATTAATCAAACCAGGCCCATGCGTAAATTTAAAAATCTCGTTAACGAAATAACTCTTGCGTCGTATTTATCGTGAATTTAAATTCAACCGACACGGGGAAAAGGGCAGTTTTCGTTGCCTAGCCCCGATACCGGCGATCGGGGTGGAATCCCTTCCACGAGCGCATTCTCTCCCGACGTGTCCACTAAATTGCAATTTATTTGGGAAAGCTCATTTTATTCCGAAAATTATCATAATAGCATCGGGCTCTCCCTTATTTTATGCTTTATTACAAAGTAAGAGACGGAAAAACATTAAAATTTAAATTTTCATTCTCCGCCGTTATAATTTGCATGACGTTATTCGCCGGCTAGAATATAATATGCATTATGAATGTTTATTTATAAATTATGTAAAAAGAGACTTTCGGGCTCGAGCTTTATTGTAATATATCGGCCGTCGCGACGGACTACGACGCCCGGACGCTGCGCTGAACAAGAAGAGCCACCACGAATCACACCCAAGCTCTCCATCTTGATCGAAAATCGATTCGCAAGAAAAATTCACGTTTAACAGGCCACTTAAGGAATGTGTACGAAAATTGCAGCAACATGCTTGCTGGCACAGGCAGCTCCAACAGATTGGTTCCGAAAAATAGGCGCGAGGTTGTTCAAAATAAAAATATTTTGGAAAAATTAACAAGAGCGTTTAAATTATTATTAAAAATTGAAGCCTAAAAATTTGACGAAATAGAAGAGATCTGAAAGAATAATTGCTGTGATACCATAAAAAATTGAAACAATCTAAAATCCATCAAATTTGATAAGAACGTCTGTTTTTGGAACCATCGACGTACCAAAAAATCTGTGAGATGAATCAAAAAAGAGTAACGCTGACAAAGTTTCAATTTATTGACCTCCGTTCTCGATAAGATTGTAAATTTTTAACCTCTTAGTTACTATTCAAGATACTAAAAATTTTCAACGACTAACTATTTGTTAGAATGAAAATATTCTGATTGTCCATGTTTCAAAAAATATTTCGCTCAAAATTCACAAAATTCAATAGAGACAACCCTATGAATGAACAAAACTATGCTAACATTTAAGAAATTGTGAAAAAATGTTATGTTTGCAGCTCAATTGACGAATGATTCATAAATATCCATTAAAAATTAATTGATCCATTTTATTGTCAAGATTTTGTCCCCTTAGAGAGCCGTTTATTGTCGCAATAAGACAATTTCGAAACTCCAAAAAATTATTTTAGACCATCAAAAAGAATATTTTCTAAATTCTGGAAACTGGCTGCAAGAAGATGGGCTTGTCAAAATAGTAGATAAATTTCGTTATTGAGCTCCAGTTAATTTTGGTGGCGGCGTTGTTGCGAAACCTCGAGGCATGTGTGAAACCCCGTCGGCGACAGAATCGTCCCTGTAAATCGTCGAACTGCACGTCGACCGAACCCTTTGGGCTTTTTAATCAGTCCAAGTTGACTGCTGACCACCAAAGCTTTGTGGGTCCGACGGCGTTAAAAGGATGTACAAAAATAATTGGCTGGTAAGTGTGTCGAGCAAAAATGTCCGTCGATGTGTATGTGAACGAGGTAGCGGACGAACACGAACGCCGATTGTGGACGTGTACACTGTGCTCTCCCGTTGTTCTCGAGGATGGGGTTGAAGGGTTATAATGGAGGTCGGCCCGCACCCCCTGCTTAATCAATATCCCCCCGCCGACGGCGCGTCCCCCAGTTCCGTGCTTGGTGCTCTGCCCCTGGTACTTGTGCAGCCTCGCCGCCCTGATTGCTAATTTAATAATATGCACACCGCCAACTCTTGTTTAATATGCGGAATCTGATTTGTATAAGTTGTGTTTTCGCGCACGGAACTCGAGAGAGAGACCTCTTCTTCTTCCGACAATTAAGAGCCTCTTAAATTTTAATCAACCCGAGATTTTTTGACAACCATCCAGTACCAGCCGGATCGAGCTTCCCGACTTAATTACCGCCTCCCAAGGCAACAGGAGGCGAACCTGAAGACCACACGCGCCTCCACAATAACGTCACTCAATCGCCGCGAATAAAGACCAATTTCAACAAGCAATTGACCCGTTTTTTCCAGAATTCCTCAAATTATTATTTACGTTTGCACTTCAAGACCCAAAAAATTCTGTATAGATAAGATGCTACGATTTATAAAATTTGTTACTTGCTTCTAATAATCTAAATAGCGGACGACGAAAAATATTTTTAATCTCACTGAAATCCAGGCGAAAACAGAGAAATTCAACTTTTACCCAATATTTTCTCGTTATAGCGCCGTAGAAACTTTATTTTGAATTATATTAGAAATATTAATTAATAACGTCAACGGCACGACTTTGAGAATTCAGGGACATTTACTTTTTATTGTTGCATCGCTGCGTAATTTTTAAATAATTTTCTGCAAAAAACCTAAATCATATTATTAATAAATGACACTTATCGTTTCATTTTCTTATGATAGATTGACTTCCAGACCTTCAAGGTTCATGCAAAAAGAAACATTTTGTATGCAACGACACGTGTAAATGCAAAATAAAATATTAAAGAATTGAAAAAAGTTAATTATATTATTAATAAATAACTCCAATCGTTACTTTTTCTTATAATTAGATGAGTTTCCAGACCTTCAACGTTTTGCAAAAAAATTTTGTGGGTGCAAGTGCAAAATAAAACATTGCAGCAGCAGACGAATTGTTTGATGTAGAGTGGTTAAGGCTTATTGTTTAAAAATGTTTATTTACGGATTGATAATACTTAGATATTTCTGTTGAAGGAAATTAAATTATAAATAGCATTGCTCACCAAATTATTACAGATCTCTTCAGAATTTACCACGAAAGAGGTCATGGAGCGATCATGTATTAGAAAATTATTTAATAATTTCGCAGTAGTTGTAACAATTTTTTTTAAATATCTTTGCATTTCCGACGTTTTGCTCGTTGACGTTGTTAATGAGCATTTTTATTATAATTAAAAATAAAGTAGCAAGTGTAAACTTTTATGCGTCGAAACTAATCGAGATTGGCCTCGCCCATTGACCGGTAGTCTTCGGAAGGGTTGCAATTTTTTTTTCCACGTTAATTTCCTCCATATTTTTGAAGAATTTCTCTTGAAATGGTGAATTGATTTTGAGGCGACTCCGAGGCGGTTCTTGTTTATCGGCGATTAGCGCCTCGCCTCAACAACAAAGAAGTAGAAGTTGGTATATTTATCGGAACAGTCCAGATACCCAAACCACTTCTGTAATTGCATTGTCGGTAATAACCGGCGGTGTTGTCTTGGGTCGTGCGCGCCCGTCCGATAATTTCCAAATGAATCAAATATGCAAATAACGGATCTTGGCTAAATTCATGTTTTATTTATGAAAGCAATATTTACTTAACTTGATTATTTTCACGGGAGATGTACGATGAGCAAAAAAATAACGACACGAAAACACGAACGGCATCAGGCAATCGGCATGATATGATTCGAAAAGTGACTGCGGGGTTCGTATCCGTACTCGCGTAATAAATTAAAGCAAAGGGTGGCTCACGGGGGCACAGGGCACAATAATTACTAATTATTAGTTAAATTGCGTGCCGTTTGTAATTATTCCCCCAAGTCAAAAATCGGGTTGCGATACCGCCAGCTCGTTGCCCGATTACATTCGGTCATTTCGTTGTTGTTGTTGTTGCCCATTTCATTTGAAACTATTCGTCCGGCTCTATCATTAAAACAAACATTAATGCAGAAGCATGCGAAAACGTAACGATCGCGTGAAAAGAAGAAAAAATCAGCCGAAAAGGGTGTTTAATACGCGTTTGGTTCTGGCGCACATACCGGAGAACCTTAAAAGCTGTCAACTTGACAACTTCATTCGCTGAATCATCACAGAGACACGACGATCGGCTGCAATAACATCCTGGCAAATAATGAATATTCAACGGGGCCACTCACACTTTACATAGGGGTAGATGTTCGCGGACCGCCACTATCGACGTGAAATTGACGGTACAGAAAAACTAATTTACAAACAGGCGGAGTTGGAGCCGAAAAACAAACAGAAAATTGGGCCACGCTGTAAGAACTATTTTTCGATTTGGGTAGTGCCGACTAGTTAAAAATAAAGTGCTTACGATTAAAATAAAAAATAGCGAGAGACTCGTTTAACATTTAATTATTGTTTTGGTGTAACGAAAATTGAAACGGTCCAACTTGCTTCTGATTTGAAATATGCACCGGATATTTTGATGAGTTGCTAGAGTTGTTAGTCCCATTTGAGCGCACCTACTTTCTAATCTGAAATAAAATGCGAGATCTTATTTGCTGACGAAAATTAATCACCAGTCTCGCGTCGATAATTCCATTCGGTTTATTAATAAGAATCTATACATTATTGAAGTATATCCTAATCGAATGACCATAATTATTATTCTATTAGAATACATAATAAGGCGAGCTTGAGGCTATTTAGGTTGGGTTCATTTCAATCAATAGAACGACCATCACATCGCGCTTTCGAAATTATTGTGTATTGTGTCGTCAGATTTTAGATTAGGCAATTTCGAAAATTGCTCGCCAATTACGAAAATCGCTATAATTTCACGTTTCTTTTTTCGTTGAAAATCTTATAAAGCAGACGAGCCAAGCAAATATTTATCGCTATAAGTTGTCATTTACCAACTAGCAATTATTTATTACTAGTGGCGCAAAAATTATTAATTTAAAGAAAACTTACGAAGGTTAACAAATAAAATCGCACAAAACTAGGTTCGAAGAAATGATGGTGAAGATTTATCTTCAAAAAAATTTCCGAAAATAAACAACCATAAAGCAAAAACAAATATTTCGTTACAATTTTGAAATTAAATCTATTGAAATATCGGAGTCCAATATAAAGACACTTGAAGCTTTCGCTACCTCTGGAATGAAATTTAAAAATTACAATTCAGAACTTGCATAGTCAAAATTCGTTCTTAATTTATAAGGGACACCCCTATAGGAGCGAAAGAAAGAGAGATAACTTAGTAATATTGATGAAGCGTTGATGGTTAAATATTTAATTATTACGACCAAATCGAAAAGTAATAAAAATATTTTTTGTTAGGAACTCAAAGGTCATTTATTAAACTCCGTCCGCTCTTGCTGTAAAATATCACCAACTATTGATATTGCCATCAAAAGTTCGTTGAAATTAGGTCAATTATCTATTTTTATTTCGCAAACTTATGCATATTAATATTAATAACCGAAAGTCCACTTGTAATTATCATAATTATTATGAACAAGTTTGACATTTAGAAGGGTCAAAACATAGGTAATTCATAACTTTGGCTTAACAAACAACTTTGTAGTCAACTTTAAACGAACGTTATCAAACAAATAAATGCATAGAAAATAATTTTGTTATTTCGATAATGCAATCATCCCCCGAATTCATGCCAGATTTTAATACAACAAAACTTGAGTTTCTAAAAAACAACTCCCGAAAACATGTTGTGAAAATTGAGAAACACACGAAATCTTCTGCAATTAGTAAAATTTCTAAAATTGTTCGAGAGGATCTTGCATCTTTTTACATTGTGTAGAAGGGCTTATCGAACGACGAAATCGTCCCGAGAAAATCCGTAAAATTTTCCGGTGTTAAAAATATGTTAAAGGCTGAGTTTTTTTCATCCTGAAACGCTGTCATAACCTTTGTATTGTGAATGTTGTTACGTGTATTTAATTGTACGGAAAATTTGAATTAAATATTATACCGTAATTAAAATACAAAGCATTCATCAAATATGTAAATTGCATTGAAATTTTCAACGCTTAAAGT
The DNA here is from genome assembly GCA_905333025.2 of Pyrochroa serraticornis. Taxonomy (NCBI): domain Eukaryota; kingdom Metazoa; phylum Arthropoda; class Insecta; order Coleoptera; family Pyrochroidae; genus Pyrochroa; species Pyrochroa serraticornis. The sequence continues at coordinate 32,932,569 of HG995154.1, read as the reverse complement.
TTTTTAATATTCATAATGCCGTGTGTCACATTCCGTCTACATTTAAATTTAAATATCCCCGCTTTCACGTATTTATTTCCAGCTTATATGTTGCGCAATTGCAACGTTTCTCGGGGGTTTATTCAAAAGTGCACGTCTGAAAAAGCACAAGTTTCCACCAATCAGTTATTACGAAAAGTAGTTGCATCTTCTGCAACGTTAATGTAACGTCTGGAACGAATATAATAAAATAAACCAGTGAGTGATGTTCTATAATAACTACGTAGCTGCCCAATAATTGCTACGAGCTCTGCCTGTAATCTTTTATACAGTTGAATTTTATATCAATTAGACTTTACCATACATATTTTAATGGGGCCCCCATAGCATGCAATCAGAAGCCTCAACAGTGATCTAATATACAATTACACAATGCGGCTATAGAATTATCTCTCTCTGCTCCTCCGGATTAAAACGCTACACAATAGCGATGATAATTTGGTCATTTTCAATCGACTTTTTGTCGCACCGAACTCGACGACTTACTTTATGCAGTTTCTTGTCGAACCGCCAAAATCCTTAATTGACACGCCAGTAAACGACGATGGTGGGGGATGATTTTTTTCCCCAAGGAGGGTCGAAGGGGCGGCAGGAAAGCAAATACAGAGGGTACACACGAAGTTAAGCACTAAAATACACCGTGAAAGCCGGGAGCAGTTGTCGACAGCGGCAGCCGCTTTGTCCTGATCGCCTCGGTAAACGCTCCTACAAAAGGACGAAAACCATCGGCCCCGGATTATACCGTATCGATGGCGGCCGTCGACAAGTGTTTGACGTTAATATTAACAACTAACTGTTTTTCATATTTGGCCAGTGGCCTAAGCCGATCGCTTCCAGTGATCGATGCGAAAATCATCCTTCGACTGCGGAAAGGACGAATCGCAATTGGCCCGCAGAAGACCGAGAGGGTTGAAAAAAACGATGTTGGGGTCGAACGATAGATCTTCGGGACGCTCTCGAGAAACAGAGACTGAAATTGAAACAAACGACGCAACAAATTACGGCAACTAGTTAAAGCTCTTCAGTTAGTGCGGTAACTGTTGGTTATCTGGGGCTAGAATTGACTCCACAAAAAATTGTTGACAAAAATACAAGAATCTTAAAGTTTACGGCCATGGCAACAATCAAAAATTTTTCAGAAATTATCAATTCTTTTGAAGTTGAGTTTCCGTGAGAAATGCATTTTTTGTAGTAAAGAAGAATTGTGCTTTTTAATTTGTTGAAACCCCAGTGAATTTTATTATGAGTCTGAATTTTTGGGAAAAAGAAAAATCCTCTTTGAATAAAAAAATCGTAATTTATAAACAAAAACATTAATAACTTTGAAATTTTTACAGCGTCAAGATATGACTAAGAGATACAAAGTTGCTTGCCCATTATTTAAACTTTTAGTAACCTTAAAACTTAGTTGTGTCAGACAATAATTGGTTTTGTAGAAACTAATATTAAGGTTATTATAGCGATTACGATGTTAAAATTACGTTAAACATTAACCATTGTTGGAATTTTACGATACCACAATAAACAAAACGCATTAAAATAATTTAGAAGCGTGCACATCCTTGACGTGAATCAGCAAACGATTTAGATAAAATTTGTTAAGTCTGGCAAGATCCTAAAACCGACTTGATCCCAACACGTAATTCACCCCTAAAGATTTTGATAAAAACCGAATTGTGACCACATTTTTTTTCCTGAAGACAGCGTTTTAACGATTCGCCCGGCGCCTCCACCATTTCGCTCGAGTCCGCCAAAATAATTTTTAATTACTGCAAGTATCACGACGTGACAAATTCGTATTTTTATTTATTACTTCAACTCGCAATTTCGAAAATTCCTAACACCTCTTCGTGTCACGGAATTTGGGAGTTTCCACGCTATAATCGAGTCGAAAATGACAGCGACGATAAAGTTAAGTATCGAAATCACACCCTTAACTTTTTCGTACCGCCCCGTTTCGCAAGAAACGTGATGCCGTCTCTCTTCGTGGAACGGTTGTAATTTTTCGCAAAACAGCGATGTTAATTAGCTTAAAATAAAGCTCCAGCTTTAATCGTGACAGTTCTAATTGCAGACGTGCCTTGTCAGTGTCTGAGCTGAGCATTATATCGGGGATTGAGCTTGTGAACGGGGCGGCGAGACAGCCGAAGGGGGAAGAGGCGAGGGTGTGTTTGATATATCGTGATGGCAGTAAGACATATTAATAGTTATTAGTCAAGTCTGCGAGCATGCTACATTACTATTGATTACAAGTTGTACAAACAGGCACGCGAGGCCCCACATTGCGCCAAATCCAAACTAACGCCAAGTAATTACAACACAACTGCCAATGCTTTCCTCAACAATAAGTAGCAAAAAATTATATTTCAAGCGAACTGGAATCGGGTCGAAACGCCGGACGTTAGAGTGAGGGTGCGGGAAAGTTGCGGTTCCGAATATGTATTCTGGTCGTGGTGGTTCGGACAAGAACTCGAGCTGGGTGCGGGGTTGCAAGTCTGGTTACATTTACATATCTCTATTGTCATAGGATAGCAAGTGGAGGATAGTTTAATTAGTTCATAAGTTTGTATGTTTCCTCGATTTGCGCCTTCTCCAAGTTTATCCAATCAATATAACGCCCAAGTTTGCAAAGTTTAACGTTTGTTATATAAACAATGTGCACCTACACCATGCAATAATAACGGAGCAGGCTATTTATCTTATATGTATAAGGGCGAGTTCTGCTCGAAACCTAAACAACTCGCGCTCCCGGATTTATGCAACTACTTCGGTCGACGCGGTCTTCGGGAAGGACCAACGAACTTCCATCTCGAAAATCAGCGGATTCTCACCTAAGATTGGAAGGACCTTAAATTTTGCCATCACTGGTTTTTTGACTTTTTGGGCAAGATTTGGTCGATTTTTAATTGGGTGCCGGCCGATGACTCAATTACGCGATCCGAAGATAAACGGGCCCCAAAACAAGAACAAGAACAATCGCACAGTTTTCCTGACGGGGTGAAGGTCCCTTCCACTCCTCGGCGGAGTGGAAGGGACTTGTAATGATGGATTTTTGAGTAATGACGATCATTACAGACGCAATTACCACAGGGTCGTTGTTGTCATTTTTCTCCTCCTTTCGAGTTATAATTTAAATCGGGCCGGTAATTGCAGCAAAACTTTAAACAAAACGCAATAATAAGTTGAAAGTTTTCCCGTATAATTGTGCATATTTAAGTAACGCATAATAAGCAGACCACCTATTTTACGAAGACGAAGAGCACCTACGTATAAAACGTGTGTGAATATTTTCCACGATTTCATTTTATACCTTTTACATAATTTAAGCGCAACTTGTTTTATTACTTTAATAATATGGAAAAGTTGATTCTAGAATTGTTTAAGTGGACGGTAAACTCGGAACAAAAACACGCCAGCGAATCAGGCCGCAATTACATTGTAATGAAATTGTGTAGCTATAAAATATTCCTTACAGTGCTACATACGAACTACATAAATAAATTACCGACTGCAATTTATGAAATAGCCGAACGGATTTTGTTTGTCTTAGCATTACTGGGAAGTTTTGTTTATGAAATATTCATCCAATAATTGCATATTTCAAAGTTAAATCAAGATCCCGGCTCTTTCGCTCGATTTCGTTTAAGAAGGCATCGAGCCGTTACAGAGTACAGTTTCAGCAGCACATTCGGCCACAAATTCCACAACCAAGTCACCCGTTACTGTGAATGAAATGCAATTTTTCTGCGATTACTACTAATCATAATCCAAAAGGATTCAATTTCTTAAAAAATACTAGCCAGAGATCAGTGGCGTAATTTAGCAAAAGTCTAAGAAGTCCAGCTGTAGGATTCCTTTTACCTACTTTGTTATTTAAAAACTAAATTTTTAACTATTTACTTTTCATAAACCAAACAGCGCTTCAGTCGCAAAATTGACTTGATACGCCACTGACAAGTCGAGTCCAGAAACGTAATCACCGGCACTAATTAAATTTGAAAATGCTATTTTCGTTGGCTCAAAATAATTTTGGCTTTTTTGCAAATTTTCTTCGCCTGATTTCAAATTTTTTTAGAACCGTTTTATGGTTTGATTTTGTCAAACTCAATTTGCTTAACGTCGCCAGTTTTTAATTTCGACTCACAATTTTGAAGTTATGGCAATTTAAATTTCACTCCGATCAACAATAGAAATTTAAGTTTTTTAAAATTATTTCTCATAAACTGAAGCGTAAATTTCTTTGGACTTGGGTGGCAAAATTTGCTTAATACGCCACTGTACCTAATTGCAAAATAAAATTTTCGGCTTTTTGTGAAGTTTTATGATAATTTGGGGCGATTCACAAGATTTGATAAAAGTTTATTGAAAATTTCCTGCTACACCGCAAAAGAAACTGACGAAGCAATGGATATATAACACGAAAGAACCTTGTAATCAGTGAAGTCTTGTAAAAAAATTGTATGGACAAAGAGATTTTTCAAAACTATCGAAAAAATTTGCAAAAACTTGTCAGTCACTACCCGCTCTCTACTTTAAAAGCTCCCGTGCACATTAAAGAATATCAACGTTAAAAAACATTCCTACGATTTTAGCGAAGCTGTTTAAGTACACTTAACTGTAATTCTGAACAATACTGTTGCCCACAACTCGTTTAAAATGGACTCATGGAGCAACTTGTAGGTAATTACATGTAAGTTGTTTGAATTTCAACAACGAGATCGCCGAGGTTGGCGATTTCTGAATCGAAATGTAGAAACTTTACCTGCAGCAAAGCCGGGAATAGGAAACCACGTGACTTACCTGAAAAAAAACAAGCTTGAATTAATAAATTGTGGGTGAAAGCAGTACGAGAGGATCTTAACTATAATGTAACAAGACGTTGTAATAAACTAAAGTGCAATATTTGCAGTGAAAATCTTGCTCCGGTGAAGAGATAAAGAGAGAAAGTTTATTGCACGTTTTACGAGGTATATTTTACTAGGTTCCATAACATCATTTCTCGCGGATGAAAATCCCTTAACTGCGTGTATTTACCTCATTGTTGCATTACGACTGACGTGACATGCAAAATGCAACAACACAACAAAAACATTACCATCGTTACGATGCGAGTTGTTAACGGCTTCGTTCGCAGGATATCGCCAGGAATAACAAATTTCGAGTTCTCACCTTAATTATGGCCAAGAACAAATCATCAACACTGCAATTTGTCTTTGTCGGCGTAAAATTATAGCATTTACGATTGCCGGTTCTCGTTTTAAATGTCATCTTCTCGATTTCATCCCGGAGGAATTGAGTCATGATGATCGACTAATATTGAAATTTGCATGGTTGTTGGTGTGTGATGACTGTCGGTTTAATTTGTTTATTTGTGACAATAGTCGGGGAAACAATGGGAGCGTTTCTTGGGCCAGGTGGCACCTGTTTTTAGATTTTCGACTCGTGTCGTCGTCAACATGGTCAATGTTTAAACGGCATCGCCGGAATATAAATTAAAGTGTATGTTTATCAAGTACTGTTAGGAAATAAATTGCCTCTCGACCGAATCCATGTGAATTTCTATGGCGGCAGTAAAAGTATTTCCGGAGACAAGCCACCTTAATTATCATAATAATCATTCAACAATTCAATACTATTCTGGTCTCTAACAACGGCGTATGGTAATTATATTTTTAATTACGGGTTACAGTTCTCGCAAACGGTTGGAAATACATGGCTTAAACTATTTGTAATAATTTATGTACCGTATAATTACGTATCTATGTTAAAAACTCCAAGTATTATCCCTTTGTTTGGAGCGACCGTTCCGTGTTATTTGCATTGCGGCCCTAATTGCCCCCAATTCCACTAAATAATGACCAAAAACGTATTGATTACGGCGCCCCATCGAAAAAGGAACAAAAATTCAACCCCCTAAGGAGCAAGTGTGTTGTTCTAAAATTAATAGCGGCCTGTTGACGGTTGCCGAAAAAATATTTCCCTTTTATCCCTTTAAAGGGAGCAAAACACCTAAATGGCTTTTATGAAATGAACGTTTACAATAACAAAATTTGAACAGATGATTGGATTAACAGTGCGAGAGACTTGTACGCCATATTCCATAAAATAACTAAGAGCGGAACAAAAATCCGACAGGACGTGCAGAAAGCACTTCATTATAAAAACCTTTTTAAATTTTTGCCCGTTCAAACAAATCGGATTTGATTAGTATTCCCACATAGAGAGCGCGGTGTTCCGACCGGGCCCTCCGCATACACATAACAATGAAGAAACTTTAATTCGCGAATGCACTCGAGAATGCATCATCATACCAGATGCAACCGAACCGCATTCTCAGCGTTCTGACGTGCCAATCGCAACTTAATTTTTTTAACCCTCAACGACAACAACACGACAAAATCGCAAGCTTTTCCGAAAATAATGAGGTAATGCAAAAACTATCAAGTGCTAGAAAAAAAGTCGCAACAGTTCAAGTCTAGTGAGCTATAACGGCAGTGGCGTATTATTACAAAAGACTTTTTTCATTGATTTGTCATTTAATATTTATTTTTCGTAAACTAAACAGCGCAAATTTCTTCAATCTTCGCTGGCAAAATTCGCAAAATACGCCATCCATCGAGTCAAAAACGTGATCAGAAACAAGAACTACGTTGTAAAATACTATTGCGTTGGTCCAAAATGATTTTCGGATTTTTTAAAATGTTAATCGTTTTAAAGCGTTTTTGTCAAAAAAAATATTTTCTTTAAGGTCTTTTAAGGTTTTATTTTATAATACTCGTTCGTTTAACACAACATAGTCACCAGCTTTTAATTTGCACTTTTTATTTCGAAGTTATGGCAATTGAACTTTCCTATTTACCACCCAAACAATTTCATTTTAGACTTGAAAGTCCTTTAACTGTCGTTTAAAAGGATGTCCCTGCATTCTAACTGACTTAGCAATTCTAAAACTTATCGAGGTATTAATTTAGGAAAAAATCGTATTTTATGCTTCTTCATGAAATAAATCAATCACTTTAAGGACAAGCAGAGTCCAAAAACAAAGTCAGAGATTCGAGTTACATTTGAAAATGCTTTGAAATTCGCTCAAAAATATCGAAACTCTTTTTTTAATTGATTTGTCATTTAATATTTATTTTTCATGAACCAAACAGCGCGAATTTCTTCAATCCTCGCAGGCAAAATTCGCAAAAAACTCCATCCATCCAGTCAAAAACGTGATCAGAGACAAGAACTACGTTGTAAATGCTATTCGCGTTGGTCCAAAATGATTTTGGGATTTTTTTAAATGTCAATCGTTTGGAAGTGTTTTTGTCAGAAAAAATGCTTTTTTAAGGCCTTTTTAGGATTTTATTTTATAATACTCGTTCGCTTGACGCAACGTAGTCGCCAGTTTTTAATTTCGAAGTTATGGCAATTGAACTTTTCTATTTACCACCCAAACAATTTCATTTTGGACTTGAAAGTCCTTTAACTGTCGTTTAAAAGGATGTCCCTGCATTCTAACTGACTTAGCAATTCTAAAACTTATTGAGGTTTCAATTTAGGAAAAAATTGTAAATTATGTTTCTTCATGAAATACTAAAAATCCATCACTTTAAGGACAAGCAGAGTCCAAAACCAATGTCAGAGATTCGAGTTACATTTGAAAATGCTTTGAAATTGGCTCAAAAATATCGAAACTCTTTTTTTCATTGTTTTGTCATTTAAAATAGAATTCCCAACTATTTATTTTTCATAAACCAAACAGCGCGAATTTCTTCAATCATCGCTGGCAAAATTCGCCAAATATGCCATCCATAGACTCAAAAACGTGATCAGAGACAAGAATTACGTCATAAAATGCTATTTGCGTTGGTGCAAAATGATTGAGATTTTTAAAAATTTTAATCGTTTGAAAAGGTTTTTGTAAAAAAAAAAATTCAAGGCCCTTTTCGGGTTTTATTTTATAATACTCGTTCGCTTGACGCAACGCAGTCACCAGTTTTTAATTTGGACTCTTAATTTGGAAGTTATGGCAATTGAACTTTTCTATTTACCATCCAAACACTTTAATTTTAGCCTTGCAAGTCTTTGGCTGTCGTTTAAAAAAAATTTCCTGCATTCTAAGTGACTTAGAAATTCTGAACTTATCGAGGTTTAATTTAGAAAAAAATTGTATTTTATGTTCCTTCGTGAAATACTGAAAATCCATCACTTTGAGGGCAAGCAGAGTCCAAAAACGAAATCAGAGATTCGAGTTGCATTTGAAACTGCTTTGAAGTTGGCTAAAAAAAATTGAATTCTTTTCTACTTGCTAAATTCTTAATTATTTATTTTTCATGAACCAAAAGGCTTCGGGTGCAAAACTGGCCACTGTATAACGGCAATCATCCCATACCAGTACAACATCGATCAACAATTTTTTTAAACCGCTTCATGTTTTGGACCGCGTCACTCACTACGCGTTCAGTTGCAAAACTGATCAGAAAGCTGTCATTAACATTTTGATGAGCTACTCTTTGACGATTTGAGAGGTAACGACACAAGTTAGTGGCAAGTTGTGTTCTCAAAATTGGAAATTCTCGCATCTGGGAGCTTCCTGGCTGAAAGTTGGATGCAACGGGCCTAATTATGCGGTTCCCGTTGCGGTTGTGATGGATGGTACCGATCTGGGGTAGGAATATGGCGAGTGTGTGAAAATAAATCATCGAAGAGAACCGGATAACGTATGATCAACCGATATAGATCATAACGTAGTGAAGGAACAACATGAAATTGTCGAGTAATAAATAGTGAAGCACTTAAGACGTCATAGCTTGTGAAAGGAGGCGCGGTCTTTGCGAGATCGCCGATACGTAACAAAATCTGACACCGTAAGTCACTAATTACCCGTGATATATCACAATATAAACAGCGGCTGCGGTCAGACCAACGCTCAAAGTGTTAAAACACTAAAATATATTAGTTCCTGCGTCGACTTCATTTACATGAAACCGACTGGGACGCCCATATTTATAATAGTTATCTAGCAACACATAGGTAAGAATTATTCACGGATTTGCATACAGTCCCACTATATCATACGGGTCTTTTGTGTCTTTCAGCGCGGTCTAAGCGATTTTTTAATCTTTGGAATTAAAATGAGTTTCCTTCGCTCGCGAGAAATGCATGTTGATGGGTTCTTCTCTTCGCCGGAGCTCTTTGTAGAAAGGAATTCTCAATCGATTCTACTTGCCGCTATTATTCATACCGACACCGCGGAAATTCGTGTCAAAAGTAACCGAGAGCGATATTAGTCTACATAAAAGATTAATTTCTTACGTGTTAACGCCTGTATAAATACATTCCTAATCACATTACGTAAAACAACTCGATTCGATCCATGAATTACACAACGCGAACAACAATCGTGTCGTCTAAGTGCAAAATTTTATTATTGTTACATAAATTCATCACTTCCGAACGACAAATCAAATTAAAACCGTTCAAGATTTCGCAAAACGAAAGAAGGAGAAAACAAATAAGCGGAGGTCAATTAGTATTTTGGGTCAACAAATTTTATGCCACGTTACTATCAAAAAATTTTGTACACGGGTGCTGGTATTGTAATAAAATTCAACACAAAAGACGATGAGATCGGTATCGCTGTGAGAACACTTAGTAAAACAGACCTATTAATTATTTATAAGAACAAAATGTCCATTTGCATAAAATAAAATTTTCAGTTTTTACATCATAGAGCTTTTAAAAATAATAGAGTCGAGACGACGTGCCATCTGATAGCGGAAAGATTAAAATTTCAAGGCGCCGCCAAAATTTTAACTTCGCAATTTTAACATTTGCAAAATTTCGCAGCATAATTGAACGACCTGTCCAATGACGAAGCAACCATGTTAACTTCTTTTAAAACCCCAAGTCCACCGAACGGAAACAAAGAAACGACAAAAATAACGAAAGTTTCTTCTTTCCGTATATCGACATGGAGACAATGTTAAAAAACAGAAAATTGGTAAAGCTAAATTTTATCCTTGCCCTCTTTGTTCATTGTTGTTAAATAAGCATATTAGTTGACCTCAATTGTACGGCGAGCCTAAGGGTGTATTGCTATATTCTCGTGGAAAAGTCTTCAGGTGATAATTATAAAATGGAATGACGTTTCTATAATATTATTTTGCATAAAGCCGCATTTTATTATTAAGAAATTTAAATAATCAGCAACAATGTAACACATTGGTAGCCGTAAGTGCAGCGATTCCGATGCAAATTGACACATTTAAAGAATAAATTGAAATATTAACAAAAGGAGTGAATTAAAAACTTCAAAGCCTCATTACAGAAAACAAATAGCGTCACTGTAATTTCCTAAGTACGTTAAGGTCGTATGGTAAGTTCAATTTTTTTTTTAGTTTTTGGAAAATAAATCGTTAGAGTATAAAATATGATGACATTTAGTTGAAACAAAAAAAAATTAAAATGCATTGTTTAGACAGATAGGACCATAACAAAATTTAATCTCATTTCGAACACCGCTAAGGACCCATTGATTCAATGGTTAATTTTTTTTCATGGAATTAAAGCTTCTTAAATCTACTTTGCAGCGACATGTTTTTTATTGCCATCCGATACGTAACACCATCATAATTAATTATTTGCTTTTCGAAAAAATTACTGAAATTTGGTGTAGCAAAGATTCATTAATTTAGTGCATTTAACCGGCAACTATTGAAATGAAATTACCTTCACTGCATAGCTTCTAGTTTCTTGTTACTTATCTTTTTTTATTTTAAAAATCGTATCAGTGATAGCAAAGTCGTGTGCGTATTAAAAAAACGTCGTCAAATTATTTTCTGTTCTTACTTCGCTCACTCTTTCTAGTTAACTGTCATTCGAGTTTTCAGTTAATATTTTAGCTACTGATTTTTGTGGGGTTCTCGACAATTAAGAAACCACATTCTGCCTGAAAAAAGTTCAACGTCAATACAAATAATTGATATCAAGATCAAGACTTGGAAATTTCTTGTTCTTTTCGCAGAAAAGTGGACACCTAAATGAGACACACCTCAAGGACTTGAAACTTCTACAGCGGAAAAATATTCGGCCGGTCGACCAACGTGTTAAAGTTGAAAATAGTAGAGAAGTAGAACAGTAACCTATAAAAATTTTGAGAAATCAGTTAAGAAGCTAAAAAAATTTTGCAAGAATTTTACAAGAATTTTTGAGACTCAAATAGCTTATCCTCCTGAGCGACTAGAAGGTAAAAATGAGTGCATTTCCACCTGTACAACGTTGCAGCAATTTCGGGAACTTGTCCCTGTGTTGATTTTTCTATTCCTTTATAGCCCCATCAGAATTCTTTCTACTTATTGTAAAAATTTCGCTCTCGTACTTAATTTAAACCCCAGAACTTCAATAAATCGTTTGGATGTGGACGATACAAAATGTTTTAAAATTTTTCTCCCCGGGAATCGTCACGGTATCGGGAGTCAATTTGCGCGCAGTTCCCGTTGGATCGAGGTCTAAAATCTGAACGTCATTAATTAATGGCACATTTCTTTGTTGTCCGTATCTAACGTTCTGCAATGCTGCCTCCGAATTCCCCCAATAATCAGTCGTTACTAAATTCCTATGACACATCAATAACGTTCATTGTACTAATTACAATTGGGCTGATTTAGTTGGAAACCGACCCAGCCGATGACCCATCCTTTAATTTCCATCATTATGTTTAATGGCGTAAACTTAACGGAGAAAAACTGAAATTGATTTAGCTAAATTATTGTTATGACAGGCCGGCAGCGCGACGCATATTTCACTGCAAATGGGCATAGTTGCAACCAATAACTACAATTACAGTAGTGACAAGGCGAGATACATGACCGGCCTATGCCCATTAGTTATCGGACAAGGCCCCAATTAACATTAGCGATAGCTTCGGCAACCCTTGCGGGATCGATACCCAACGGCGCCTCCACCGCCAAGAAAACTCCCGTCGTCGAGAATTAAAAAAAAAAATTGCCGCAACGGTTTCGCTGCCGGATATCGGGTTTTCGCGCGGTAACAAGTGGTCGGAGTTGGATTTTGGAAGTGGCGGGTTTGCTTACCGATCGGGGCACGCTGCTAGTTTGAACGTGTGGAATTTATGTCGTTGCTGTGTTACATTGTAATAATAGCGTCGCTTTTTATGACCAGAAGGATATAAAAGTTGTTTAATTAAATTTCGTTTAACGTTGCATAGCCTATATTTTATAGTTTTATGCGAAAGTCGAGATATCCCCGCATGACGCTAGAATTAAATACTAGTCTGAATCCAGGCTATAAACAAGGGCGTTAATTTAATATTAATCATCGTTTGCAACGTTTTAAGGTAATTTTTAGCAACTTTGTCGAGACGTATCAATTTGATCGGATGAAAGTCGGTAAATTCGAAAACTGAAACAAAGGACCGTTGTTACATCGATCCCGGCTCGTATGGCAGATTAACGAAATAACACAACATTAATAAACAATCCATTAATAAATACATTAAACGCCGGAGAAAATTACTTCTCGACGCCAGCTCAAATAAACAGATACAAACCGTGTTTAAAACGCCCGCAATATTCAAAGATTATTTACTTACCGATCCTTCTGCGATCTGAGAAACGTGTTAAAATTTGTGTAAATCTAATTTCCTAGAAGATTTATGATAAACGCCATCCGTATGTCGGCGGGCGTAATTTTTTTTTCATAACATAATCAAATGCCGTCATTTCAAAGGCCCGGCTGGGCGTCGTTGACGAGTGCAATATAAATAATACAAATGCCAACCGACAAACCCACCGGTCGTTTTTCTCCAATTAAATATTCAAATTGCAGTTGGTCCGTAAGACCGTCGCTCTTTCTGCAACAGAAACTGCACCGAAAACGAGACGCTGATGTAATCCTGCGAACTTCGCTCTCCGTTTTAAATTAATTAAGGAGTATTAATGCATGACCAGAGAGACCACCAATTGCCACAAATTGAAAAACTAATAAGTTGTAGTTATCATGACATCAGAGGCCTCGAACATAATTTATTTGTGCATCGTGCGACTAAAAATAAAATATTTTATTTCTCTTATACCTTTGACCCCACCATATTAATATTCCAACCTCGCTTGATGCCTTTTTATAGACGGTCCTACTCAAAGGAGGAATAATAAAAGTTTTTTAGTTATACTACTAACGAGGTGTCTTAAAGAACCGAGAAACTAATAATAAAATTAGGAGATCGTGATAATGGAAAGGAAGCTGTAAAAAGCATAACTCGGATTAGAAAAATTACACAACTTGCTTTAAAAATTTAAGAAGGAAAATTATTAGTTTAGTTATTGTTGTGAAGCGTGCAATGAGAGAAATAGCCCAAGAAACAATAAAAAACAGCATTGAGGAACTTATTATGATAAACATAAATCTGGGTAGAGTGACTTAAATAACAAAAGTACAAGTAAAAAAAATGTTTTAAATATTGACATAAGGAGAAATAAGAAAACGAATAGAAAGAGAATGTACAAAAAAAATTGAACAAAAAGGAAGAAGTAGAATAAAGCGAACATTAGTAATACCACAAAAAATGCCTAAAAATAAAAATTATGAGGAGAAAAACTAGGAAAAAATAAGAGTAAATATAAAAATGGAAGAACAGCAAGAAGCAGGGCAAAGGGTAGATTTAACGTATTTTAGGGCAAGAAGGTGAAAAAATATTTGCTGGAAATTTAAAAAGTAGAAATGATCTGGAAATTGAAAGCTCGCAAAATGGAAAACTATTGATGTCAATGAGATTTGAAGCTTTCAATCTCGCTCCCAATGCCAACGCAAATTTTTCAAAATTATTTGTGGTTACGAAAATGTGTTATCTTTCTTAATTAAGGGCCTTCATTTTCCACATCAACAATGAGGAGCAAAAATCGCAAAATGTAGGAGAACTTGAATCGAGAGATGTCGTCTCTTGGAATAATTTTGGGGCCGGTGATCGGAATAAAATAGTGCGTTAAATTTTATATGAGACATTGATTAAGTGCTTCATTATTTCGTAGATAAATCACGCCCGGTATTATATTATGTATTTAATTAAAGTGTGGGCCCGTTTTTGGACGAATCTGACGTTGGCTCGTCATGCAACTAAAAAATTACGAAAGCAATCAATTTCGAGTCGCCGATTCCGCTGTTGGCAATTTAATTGTGTGTCGTCTATTTTTTGTTTTATTTAACAAAATTCCTATTACTTAAAATTTAATTTAAATGTAGATTGGGTAATATTTTAGTACAAGAGAGAAAACTGAGCATAAAACATTTCGATAACAGCTCGCCAGACTCCATTTAGACTAGACTGCTATACAATTGAAAAGTTTCATAAATACGGCGTGCTATAAACTAAACAGACCCCATTCAATATATTTATTTCAGTATATCGAGAAATAGATAAATGGCAGCACATATTACGTTCGCATTTCTAGCTGAATATTTTATGTACAATGCAAAAAGTTATTTCCAATTTAAAAATGCTAGTCGATATAAATCTCGGGCGTGTGGAAACGCTGCAAGCGAACCAACGGACTCCTGTATCAGGGAGATGCAGGCATAATCGAGAACAGAGGCGCAGCAACGGAGCCAACACCCGGGGAACAACAACTCAATTATTGCCTCTCGTTTCGGCAACTCACTTCGACTACACTTTGGAGTTTTCAACATTTACAACTCGACTTGTCGGTTATTTTTCACCCAAGCCAAACTGGAGGTGTCGCGATTTTAGCGAAAATCCCAGCTTCCGCTGTTTTCCTGAAAATCGTTGAAAAATCTCAAAACTCACCGCCTCACCAAAGAATAAGACGTCGAGTTGTCTACTCTTTGGTTTTACATGACATAACCAAAACTTACGACCTGACTGTGCGAGTTGTTTAAATTGTTTCTTTAAGAGTCAAAGGAACCAATATTTTGGAGACCCCACCACGTGCTGAGTACTGAATCAGAATGGGGAAATTTTCTAGTCGCTTTACATCACATGTAGTAGCTACCGATTTCCGGGCCGGCGCTGCCGTCGAACTGACGTCAAGGAGCGGGGAGTCCTGCGGGATCACCGGGGTATTTGGGGGGTTGCATCCCGACGACCGCAACCGCACCGACATAACCAACAGACATTCCGGTCGCGCTGTAGTGATTACTGGAACCGGCATCGGATTCCCGACAGGCATAGAGCATAATCATCGTCTCTATTTAGCGATCCCCATAACCGGAAATCTTTAACTCGACGCTTTCGAAGACGGTTCAACCGAAAACTGTCGCCGCCGGAATCGAGTGAACAAAACGCGGGATAAATTATAAAAAATTGTAAATTTCGAATGTTAATCAAGGTGTTGGCAATAATGGAGGAATTATAAGGGTCGCATTATCCCTTAATTATATATCAAATCATGTAGCAATATGTAACGTGTTATTAGCAGCAATGTCACCGCCATACCTTGACCGGAAGCGTTCTTTTTAATCAAAAACACGCCGAAATCGCTCGATGAAATTATTCGTCAATTTCGGCAAACGACGCTGGTCGCTTTTTTGTTTTTTAAAATCCCGGGGATGCGGCGGCGCTCGGCGTCGTTAGTCGTCGAACTCTGGATCTGACATGAACGATATGGAATTATTGCACGGCACAAGGGCCTAATGGACTATGTTCAGAAACGAAGTAATCACATTAGCGGCCATAATTACTAACCCCTTTGAGAACGGAAATGCATCCATATCCTGTTGTGCATAGCGGCGGCTTTTTTGCTCATCCCTCCGCGCCCTCTGTTTAATGTACGTAACTCGATTAATTTATTGTCAAATTGCCTTAATGTGGTTGTTTCACGGCAAATGGCGCCGGTCGCAGACCGGAATCGCAAGATTTGCGCCGGATGCGAACTCCGAGACAATCGACTACGCCACCGACTAAGGCTCGGCAGCGAACGCGGGGTGCACGTCGACCATCATTTAAAATTTCAAGCAATTATGCCCCTCAAAAAAAAACTCAAGACGTCTGAGAACAACTTTCCTCGAGTCTAAGATTTTTCTCGACCCGATGCTCGAAGCAAAAGCTACTAAGGAATTTGAGTAAAGTTTCAGAAAAAAGAAAAAAATATTGCAAGAATAAAAAATAAAACTACTGACCAGCAGTGTTGCAATATTGCAAATAATTAAGACCAATTAAGTAAGGACTAAAATAAAAAATAGGAAAACCAACCTGCAATGAGGATAATATCATAGTAATACATGAAAAAAATAAAAAGTTGGCCTAAGAAGTGAAGATTATTGGTCTTTCAAGGACTTGGAGGGAAAGAAATTACGTAATTAGTATAAATCGAAGGAAGTGTTAAAAATTTTATGGTTGTAGGAAGTGGGTATTTAGATATGGAGGAAAAAAATTAAAAGGCTCTCATCCGCTTAAGAGTAAAATTGTTAAGTAGAGTAAAAAAACTTGGAGGGAAAGAAATAGAAAATTGAGATGAGTTCAATAGAAAAGGCGCAGTGGTAGGGTCAAAAAATAAAGAAAACTCGATGGCAAGTTTTTAAGCAAATTACAAAAACGGAATGCTGTAAATTAAATACAACTAGAAGACAGAAAACTATGAGAAAGGTAAATAAGTAAGTGTGGAGGTAATTAAGTTCTACATACTTTGTAAGAACAGAAACCGAATGAAAGACAAAAATATTGAGGAATGAAAACGATAAATTTCGACCGTTTTAATTATCGACAACAGTGAAGAAAATTCATTGCAGATAGCTAAGGAAGGCAGAGAAATAAAAAAAAATTGCAGATTATGAATTGAATTGTAGAAGTTGATAGGAGAAGAAATGAAGACGAGTAAGGTAAGAAAAGTTAAAAAATTCAAGTAATGGAATAAATTGAAGGATAACTTTGGAACATAGTTACATACTACACTTGGACACGTGGCAGGAGTTTAAAGAAGAAAGAGTGCAACTGAGTTGGACAGCTGGCTGAAATGGTTTTCGGGGATCGAAAGACTTTCTGCATGACGATTGGGATGTCTCTGACGAAAAAGATTAGAACGCAGAAGTTAGAAAATTGAAATGTTCACTCCCGGAAAATCTTAAACGGTCTAGCAGCCGACGAACAGTCTGCAATTAAGATACGAACCCGGTGTGAATGGGTGCAGGGAACAATGCACCGGAGTCGAGGCGACCGTACAGTGGAAAGCAAACAATAAGTGAAATTTTATATTTAATCATTTACAAAGCACGGAAGCGCTGCAGAGCACAATTATCAGCAATTAGCTGATTGGATCTCGCATATATGACACTAGTGTCCTAACACAATTAACAAAATGAAATATCGCCCGTGCCATAGGTAAGTTCTCCTCCATCAGTCCCCGAACTTGGATTCATCACCATCAGTGCCTTTTGCTACGCCGCATTTCCCGATGCCAACGCCTACATTTATCGATTGCGCTCAGTTTATATTAAATTAGATCAATTTGTCAAATCCTTTCGGACGTTTCATAATTCGCCGGCGGGATGAAACGCGAACAGGGCCCCATTTCCAGTGAATCGCATCAGAAAGGTGGTCCGATATGGGATTTTTTTCGTTCGAAACCGATTCTTAACGTTTCCACCCCCATCCCTTCAGCCACCGATTCGGGTTGGCTTGAGTGTTAATAAGTCGAAATCGCGGGGCCATGTTGATGAATTTTATGTAATGGCGCCTCTCTTAGTTGAATTACGGCAAATTGGGGAGACGCCGCCGTAGCTGTTGGCCCCTCGCACCCGACATTAGTTCGAGTTATTACAGATATTAACACAGCGGGGGTTGTTTATTCTTGGTTACAACTTGTAATCTTTGCCTCCACTATTGCGCGCCCTCTCTACCGGCATTAATAACGACTGATTTATATGTGTGTTATCCAGAGAAATTCCCCGTAATTGCTTTATTAAATCCACCTAGCGACGCGACGCTGCTCATCCGA
This sequence comes from Pyrochroa serraticornis, assembly GCA_905333025.2. Classification (NCBI taxonomy): domain Eukaryota; kingdom Metazoa; phylum Arthropoda; class Insecta; order Coleoptera; family Pyrochroidae; genus Pyrochroa; species Pyrochroa serraticornis. Next base: position 32,914,576 of record HG995154.1, on the reverse strand, counting down.
AGGAATATTTCCAAGACGTATCGATTGCGTTATTATTGTGAATATCTAGGAATTTGGACTATGGCTGAGAAGCGTTACTGCAACATTGGGTGGTGGCATTAATTCTTGCTACATTGAAAGTCGCACGTGGGCGCAACAAAGAACCATAAGATAAATTAAATATAAATAATTATTAACCACGCAGTGGGCATCTAAATGTAATACGCCTACCGCGCAGCTCAATATTAATTAAAGTTATATTGTAAAGTTGAATTTACAATTAAATGAATTTCGTCTTTGTTGGATTGACGTTTTATGACACGCCTTATAATTATTAATTAAAACCGCCACTCGACACGAATTTTTTCGTGATTACTTTTCGAAATTTTGGAGAAAGTTGGTCTTCTTCACGTCACAATTATTAAAATTCTCAACAGCAAAAGTGAAAGTTTCAAAAAATTGCGATTATCGAAGAATTTTCTCTCTACTCCCCATGCAGCTAAAACAATTTATTTGCAAGTTTCTGTTTTTCTTCTTTCGAAAATTTCTCTCAAATATCCTTATTCAAAATCGCTTCAACCTCCAAATTCACATCACTGTCGATTTTTTCCCTTTTCATTCAAATTACCAAGTAAAAAATAGTCACAAGGGATCAAGTCTGGAGTGACGTTTGATTCAAAATTGGGATTGTTAAAGTTTTCAGATTTTAGAAAAGTTTGCTACCTACAATTGCTCGAATGGTCAATGGTCGAAATCGACCTTCAACTCTGTAATCTACTTATTAATTAATTGCATGCAAGAAAAACAACATTTCTTCATTCCCGATGGAGTCATTTGTATATGAACTTATAATTAATTCCCGTATATTAATGAATAAACTAAATACATAAATAGGAAACTTTTTCTATTATACGATAATCGAGGTTAACCGAATGACCCTTAAACAATAGAAAATTTCCAAACATCCGAATTATACTAATACATTGAAACTTAACAATACTTCTATTAAAGATTTAAATAATACATGGACTACCGGAAAAATTATTATTACATTAAGCTAAATTTAGACGATTTTGATTTTTTAACAAGTAGCTCAACAGCATCGGTTTTTAAGCGGATTGCGTTTCGATTTCGCTGACAACGCAGCTACGTAACTTTATAATTAGAAGCTTCGTGGACAAAAAATCGAAATTAAAATCAACTTCGTCACCACAGGGTCGATTTAAATTTCATATCGTAACAAATGCACGGTTTTGAGGTCCATCACCCGTCAAGTTGGCTCGCGACCTCTCAAACCTATTTCCAGCGAGTGTAGTAAACAACGATGACTAACAGAGATACGCCACACAGCCAGCATGAATGGACCTCGTCGCAATAAAAGTCGATAATAGAAGGAATCGTAGTAGATAGACATCAGCAATTCGGTTACGGGTCCAAAAGCATTGTAAACTACGGTCGCGGAGACGACGTGTTTCACTCAATGCGTGACGACTACGACGACGACGACAACGTTGCAAGGTCGTCCTCCCACAATATTTTCACCGAGCAGGAGAACAGCTGATCGGTACTATATCGAACGTAGAAAACGGGAGATGCGAGGAGAACGTGAATGTCAAGGAGGCCGTCGCGAACCCACGGGAGAAACGGGTTCATTGAGCCGCAGCGGCGGGACGCGCCGCCGTCACATCTTCAGCCAACGGCCCGGCCATTCCCAATTCGCGAATCAATCGAGAGGAAGCTAAGGGCAACGCCATACCGGGTCGCCTCGCTCACGGAAATCACTCAAAACTGTGGAAAGTCCGAATATTGCGATTTTCGTTGTTAGTAAATGCCGCGGAAATGTGAATCTGGCCTAACTCGACCGGCTGTGGAAGTAATAGTGTTACGGTTGCGGCATGACCGATTAAACCAAGCGCGAAGAATTCTCTATAAACAAATCCGAATGGGACAAGACCGTCAGCTGCCGGTTGAGGGTAGCCATCGACGTCGCTGCCATTATACTATGTAATTACGTGTATAGTTTAATTATTCATCGAAGCAAACTAACTATTGTATCCATCGATTGCCTTGCACCAGGGTGGTCCCATTGCACATGCATTCTCCACCGTACAATACCTTTGAGCATGTATTGTGTACACTGCCGTGGATTATACATGGCTGCCAGTTTGTAGATCATTAATTTAAATATTGCGGTACAGATGCGTCACGTGACCATTAGACAATATCATAAACTTAACCCCACTAAAAGAACTTGCGATAATGATAAAAGCAAAATTTAATTTCGAATTCCACAATTGATATCTGGACGTAATTGGTTTAGTTGAATCACCAACCGTATCGGTGATATCAACAAAATCAATTGTTAACACATATCAAGGTTTCCCTCGAGCTTCAGCAAAGAAACGTTTCGCATATAGATTCAATTAGTGTAATACGTAGCCGGTGCCGACGCATTAGTTACGTAGCTCCGTTAATTAGTTGATTAATTAAATGATTAATCAATTGATTGGTCTGCCGGGTAGCAGTAATTAGTTTTAATTGAAATCCCGAGTCATTAACATCGGGACGGGACCTGATAAGCTATTTTGGCATCACGAGAGATCGCTATTCATGGCGGTCAAGTTGCCCTCCGGCTTCAATACATCTAATTAAATTAATATAATTGTAGTTCATTTCGAAATTTGCCAGGCAATTCCTCCCATTGATGTTTGATTCCAATTATCTCAATACAGACGGTTCGTTAACGGTCCAATAAGAATTGAGGGTGATACGTCGAAACCGGCAACAATTTCACGTATATATCGCCGACTTGTGCAGTACGGAGCAAAAAAACGGCCCGCTATATCACGATGCGATCCCTGGACCAGTAGCGGGTAGAAAATTTAAAAATCGTTAGGCAAACTGCCAACGGCGATTAGCAGAAGCAAATGGCGGAGGCGCCGGGTGAATCTTAAAATACTTCGCATAATACACGCGTAATTTTGTGAATCGCACAAGTTTTCTATTTGTTTAAATCCCCGATCGGCCATAATCGCAGCCTCTGCATCTCGGTTGTCTGAATATCCGAAATTCTCAAAAGTGGTAACGTCACTTGTACGACCACCAGACTCTTTTGAAATAAAAATTGTGACTCCATCCGGGGTACATAAAATTAAATACTTGACAGAATTACAATTTTTGTAGACTGACCAAGTTGTACACCTGAACTCGGTTTTTAATTTCTATTTCAAGGCAATCTATAATTAGATTGAACATTATTTAAAGTTACTTAAAAATTAATTGAAAGATTACGTTTTATTGAATCTGTAATGGGCCAAAAAATCAATTCATTTGTTCGTTGCGGCAAAAGAAAAACACCTGTTTGAGAATTTTACTTGCGTGAGCTTCTAAAATGCCGAATAGACCGCTAACTTTGCAAATGAATCGTTAATTTTAATTTTTGATTTCTGTAACCAAAATTTTAAATTGGAGTCTCGCGGCCATTACCACTAAAACTAGTAGTGCAACTATCGAAATGTGGAAAGGCAAAACATTAATTCTTTTAATGAAATTTGCAAAGAAAAAAATTTAATAGAGGAAATGGTATCTAGCCCTCGTTGCTTCGATAAATGATTTAGGTTTGGCAAGCCAAATTTTTCTGAACAGTAATGCAGCGAATAGCAACAAATGGCGGAGGCGCCGGGCGAATCTCCGGGAAAATATTTTATTTAGTTCCCAATCGGGTCTAATTGTGGAGTTCGAAGCAAAAACTTAACCCAATTTGTAAAAGTTTCTTTTACAATGCCACATTTTGATGTGTTAGAGGTAAAAGAGACAAAAATTGTTAGCCCTGTCGGCAGTTTAAGTGCCAGCAGCAGTTATTAATAGCGCAGCCGCCGGGTAATTTCGACGAACGTCACGCCCAATTGAGCAGTATTGGGCAAAAAGCAGGCCCAATTTTTTTTATATAAGCAGCGAGCAGAATTATGTCAACAACGGTCAAATCTTGATGAAAGTAATTTACTTAATTCAGATAATTACGTCAAATTGTGTAGTATGGGGCAAAAATCTCGGTCAGTTACTTAAATCTTTTTTACAACGCGATTCTTCGACAAATCACGAGTAGAAAAAATGAGAATTATTAGCGAAACTCGCAAACGGGATTGACAACCACAAATGGCGGAGGCGCCGGGTGAATCCTGCCATTTCTATTCGATTACTTGGATCTCTCTGTTTTTCCCCTAAATTTCGGCCAATATTTAAAGCGATGAATCTTGAAACACGAAAAGTGGATTGAACAATAAAATCTTTTGGGGAAAGCAAAGATATTAAAAAATAGCTGCAAATTCCATAATTAATTCTTCGCTCACATATTAAGTTCTACTTTTTTCCTTCCACGCTTCCATAAACTCGACAACTTTATTTAAGAAGTTCTTCACTTTAAGAGTCTTTAGATTTTTCAAAAAACGCTACGCAACTGTTCGTTGTTTGAAAAAAGTTTTGACGTTTGCTGGTTTCGTTCTTAGGATTTCCAACAGTTCATTAAAGATTAATGCGAGGGTCCGGACCAAGGTAAGCATCACCGCCGTGATAGTCGATATGGGGGTGGAATTGATCGACTGTCACCGCAGACACCTCGTAGGCTGTAGGTGGTGGTTGCTGCCCCTAGACCGTCGCCGTTCGTACACCCCTAATGCGATGCGGCGTGTTTGCGGATTCGGCCTGTAATGCATATGTGTTCGTTGTGCAATTATTACGGGCAATGCAATGTCATATTACATGGAGAACGCGTATGTGTGTGTTCGATGGCAACTATCCCGAGCTCTTGGGTGCAGCGCCCCAGGCCGGTCGTGCTCCTGGTAGACGCAGTGGCGCCCGCACGACTCGCATGGTTGTCCGTTGTTCTGGTCATACCTATTTGCATAGCACATTCAATACCTATTGATCACGAGCATTTACTCTCTCATGATGCCGTGAATTATGGTCGGCCACTATCTATTTGTTTAGCTGATTAGTTAGTAACATTATTAGATCACAGCGATACCTGCTAATCAATTAATTATTTATGTATATGATCTGCGAGTGTTGCGGTTCGGTTCGTTAATTTCAAGATATAGCCGGGCATACCAATCCCGATTAGTCGACCAAATAACAACATCGACAATATCCTCAGAAAGTAGAACATCTAATCCCTCATCACAAGTGTGAATCTGAAGATGAAGACAACTGAAGAAAGCTGGATTCTGACAAAGTCTGCTCGCCGTTACCCCCAATTCCAGAAATATTTTGAAAAATCGTCAGAATGGACTGAGGTTTAGATTTTGGTTCGACAAAATACTCTTCAACAAGATGATTTTAAGCAAAACGATTCCACCGGAAACCAAATTTTAGAAATCACAAATTGTATCTGGATCCGCCAATGGACCTAGTGGCTATTGGAATTCGAGTGACGCGCCATCTACCGGTGATTTAGTTTTTAAGACGCGCTTTAACCGGTCATTACCTCAGTTCCCGGCCATTTCCAAAGGAGGAACTTTAAGTTGTAATTATTGGACTACACATTTTTAATTAAATTAACCACTTAAGCGGTTAACCGTGTAAAGAATGATTACAAGGAGCCCAATGGAGCATGGCGCGATACGTATTATTGACAGTCGTCCTATTTCCAGCCCGTTCAGTTGGTTGCATGAGATGATTTATTAAAACTTTACCATTTAAAGTCTTCTTCGAGCATCAACTTCTGGAAATATATGATTTCACCAAGTGAGTTGCAATGGCCACCGGAAGTGCCGCCTAGTTGGAGAAATTTGAATATTAAGAAGCAAAAATCGCATCGACATCTGTTGTTGCTGCCGGTTGTGGTGTTGAGGGGGTTGTAGGTGTGCATTTGAAAGGCGAGACCGGAATATGATTTCGCGTCAATCGAATGACGTATCAGCCAAACGTCAGGCGCTATGAAAGGTTAGGTCAGCCGACTGAATATTTTAACGTCCCCATCAATATTTCACTATAAAAGCCGGGATTTTTTAGCGAGTGCTCTGTGCGTGAGAGATGGAACCGAGGTTAATTCAATCTGTGTGCGTCGTGCGGAGTGGAGGATACTTTTTGGACCGTTTGTGACGCGTACAGTGCCGCTAAAAAATCGCGATAAATCCTGAAATATTTATGAAAATGCACGAATTATTTACACGCACACGCTTTTTTTTTTCAAATGTATTGCGTTTCCTGATTGATCTACCCGGCCCGCGTTTCGTCCTTTTTCTGTCTGGAAACGAATCGATGTAAATATTTCAGTTTAATAGATGCGGCGTAATAGGTTCCAGCCGAAGCAATTTCACAAAATATGGCAACAACAAACAAAATTGGATTCGGCAACAAGAAACCAAAAACACCAAAACTCATTCGAGATTTCTAGCATGAGTAGAACGAGAGCGTCTACCCCCTGCCACCTCCAGCTAATTAGCAGGAATAAATCCCCGGAATTGATCCCGAGTACTCAGCAAAAGTGATTTTTGTCCCCGCACGATTCTCGCTTATAGAAAGACCCATCCCCACCTAACTTCGGCGTGACTCTATTGGTTATGAAGTAGAAAAACGGTTGCTCATCCCCTCTTCTTGTATTAGGTTGAGTACCTGAACGTTTCCGGCGTGACTCCATTGGTTATGAAGTAGAAAAAAGGTTGCTCATCCCCTCTTCTTGAATTAGATCGAGCACCTGAACGTTTCCGACTTGACAATCGTCTGTAATGGCGATAATGAAGAACGTGAGTGACGTAAAAAGAAAACAAGAACCAGGTGAGCATCGACTGTTTAGCATATTGTTTATGTTAACGCCATAGCCCAGACACCGTACCTAAGCGACGTCGTTAGCATAGAAGGCAGAATTACGGAAATGGCGAATATGACAAATGAACTCCCACTCTTAATATTTTCAATTGTCGCATGTATTATTCATGCATCTTACTCATCTGTACACATTTGCACATTACACGCTTACGTAACGTCGGCAACATCGCCGTTATTATTTAAACCATAAAACACCCAGGCCATATAACCCGACGACGAATCAAGCCATGATGCTCACGAACGCAAATAACAGTACTAATAATAACAATTATCATTATAACTCGGGATTACATATAATAAAAATAAAAACAAATGATAACAATAACAGTTAGGCATAATAAGACGGCGACCTTGCGTCGACTTGGTTGCAGTTTGCGTCGTAATTTATTTAAGGGAACTTTTTTTTTATTACGACAATGAAACAGCAACGACGACGATAAGGGTGGATGATAGTGGGTGGAGTTTTTGGTGGTTGATAATATTATACGTTCGCTGCCTAATATGCGATGCAGTGTACATTTATTGCATTAGTAGGTTGAAACTGGATTGCCCCACATACATGCGGGGGTTCGGCGGTTGCAGATAACTCGGCGGGGTGGAAGGGTGCATAGTGCACCCCTACCGGAGCAGGCGATGATGGGGAAACCCTCATTTGATTTCGCAAGTGCGTCGTTATGCGCAGAAGAGAGACAGACAGGTGGATGTCGCGTCCTATTCTACATCCACAGCCACTCAACCAAGCCGAAATGCAAAAATCAACCGGTCCATGAAGAAAAATAATAAATGTTTGAAAAACTATACAGAAGAACACGACTGAAAAAATGTTGTAATTGCGTTTCTAGGTCATCAATAAAGGATGAAGTCTAAACTCGTAGAAAGTCAGTTCAATACTTAAAAGAATAATGAAGGAAGAGTTGGAATAAAATTTTTAATGTACCTACGTTAAGAAAAAAATTTGTAAGGTGTAGAGAAAGGAGAACCGAAGACAAGGCAACAAATAAAGTTGCAGGGTCAAAAAAATTAAATAAAAGCCTTGAACTGAAAATTCAATCAACGCTAGAAAGAAACGAAAGTTAACAAAAAGTGAAAATGATAAAAAATGGATATTTGCAAAATAAATTTCAAAATTCTAACCAAGAAATTGGATTACTTAACTAAGAAACTAGGCTAATAAAAAACAAAAAACAAGACTGAAAAAAGGTTGCAACTGCGTTTCTAGGTCATCAATAAAGGATGAAGTCTAAACTCGTAGAAAGTCAGTTCAATAGTTAAAAGAATAATGAAGGAAGAGTTGGAATAAAATTTTGAATGTACCTACGTTAAGAAAAAAAAATTGTAAGGTGAAGAGACAAGAGAACCGAAGACAAGGCAACAAATAAAGTTGCAGGGTCAAAAAAATCAAGTAAAAACTTTGAACTGAAAATTCAACCAATGCTAGAAAGAAACGAAAGTTAACAAAAAGTGAAAATGATAAAAAGTGGATATTTGCAAAATAAATTTCAAAATTCTAATTAAAAAATTGAATTACTTAAGTAAGGAACTAGGCTAATAAAAAACAAAAAACAAGACTGAAAAAAGGTTGCAACTGCGTTTCTAGATCATCAATAAAGGATGAAGTCTAAACTCGTAGAAAGTCAGTTCAATAGTTAAAAGAATAATGAAGGAAGAGTTGGAATAAAATTTTGAATGTACCTACGTTAAGAAAAAAAAATTGTAAGGTGAAGAGACAAGAGAACCGAAGACAGGGCAACAAATAAAGTTGCAGGGTCAAAAAAATCAAGTAAAAACTTTGAACTGAAAATTCAATCAATGCTAGAAAGAAACGAAAGTTAACAAAAAGTGAAAATGATAAAAAGTGGATATTTGCAAAATAAATTTCAAAATTCTAATTAAAAAATTGAATTACTTAAGTAAGGAACTAGACTAACTAATCAACGATTCAGAAAGTGAAGCTAGAAAAAAATGTTAAGCAAGCTCAATTTGAAATAAGGAAGGAACAAGAAGAGAAGAAAATTGAAAACAGAAGACCAAACTGGCAGCCAATAAAAATATTTTGATAAATAAGAGGAAGATACCAAACTGAATCGATCCCTAAAGTCCTTTAATTGTTTTAAATAAAATGCCACTTCAAGTTTTGAGAACACCAACTAGTTGGCACTGATTCGCCGGTTTGATGGGAATTTGATCGATTTCGGGGCGAAATCGAAGAGAGTCGCGAATTGGCCTTTTGGCCGCTATCCAAGCCCTGTGGTGGCGACTGTACGTTTCCGCTTCGTTTTTTTCGCGTTTAGCGAACCGACAATTGCCCAAGCGTCAGTGATTCGAGGAGGGCACGAGGTGGATGGGATGGATGGTGGTGGGTGTGCGCGAGCGCTCGAGTACGTTGACAATCAAAGTTTTCGCCCAGAGGTTCGAATGACGAGAGGGTGAAAACGACAGTTGTTTGTCACTATCCGTCTGAGGGGGTGGGCGCGAAAGGGGGGCCAACGCGAGAGAGCAAGGGTTCCCGCCTGCCACCCGCGTCCTCGCGAGGGTTGTTTTTATATTTTGCATACACCCCCGTCTATTGATCCGTTCATATTTTCATACGTGTGTAATACATTTATATTTCAGTCTGAATCACTGTGTAATGAAAAATTATTGTGAGGTGACGTTTACATTTTTGCTTGTATTTATTACAAGTTGGTTTTTCTGCGCGACGGGAATGGAGTGAGGAGGCGGTAACGGCGAACATTTTCCTTTCCCCCTGATAAAATTTCATGCGGAACATGACATACGAGTTTAATTTATTATTAAATTTCATTTCTATACGCAGTTTGAACTAATTTCAAAAGAGAGAAAAACGGAAGCGAGAATGCACCTCGCTAAATTCGTTTCGACGAATTCGTCATTTTTCACCCAGTTACGGGTTTTCTGGATTGGAAAGGGGTGCGGCGGCAGGAGTTGAAAACAATAGTTTACGATTGCGCGACTTCATTTATAATAATATTAATGTAGGTAAAGAACAAAAAGGAAACAGGCAGAACGGAGTCAAGAAAACAGCGGAATATTTTATTCGCAGCCGTTCCTATGCAAATGAACTTCATAGAGTTGGCAGAGCGAATTTCTGTACAATATGTTATTTATCGATTATGCATTACAACGGGGACAAAAAAAACGTAAAAATAAGCAAATTGTAAAGTCGTTTCGCCAATCAGACGCATTGAAATTTCATACAAAAATAACCAAAAAGTCCCGACGTCCATTGGGGCACAGTACATGCACACGACGAAAAAACATAACAGTACACATTTTCCTATACTCATATTTCAAATGGCCATTTTTATTTGTCTGTCAAACTTTTTCCGCATGCCTGAAAAATGTTTAATTATTTTTGCGTTTCATATCGAGAAATGTAGGCGGCCACATCTATATCGCCGATATTTCATTTAAAAAATGTGTCCGAACGAGAACCGACCATCATATATTTATATTCTCGGCGGACTGGCATTGTTTCAGTTGCAGACAAAAATTCGATGTGATTTTTAAATTTAATGAAACAAAACGAACCATCAAATATGCAAAATATCCTTCCAATTTTTCATCGAAACGTTCCGGCCGTTTTCCAAATCGACATACAAGTGAACCCCCTCCACTAATTACCCGCGTAAATCAGACGCATACCAGAAACAAACCCCATCACAAGAACCTTTGTATTATTCAAACGACCCAACAGTAGAACCAAAACTATTAAACCCCAAACAATTAACGCAATCGCCAGTAACTTAGCCCAAAACAATGACTGAAGTGGGCCGGTGGCAACTAATTTCTCAACTTATTTCCAGAAGCTTAAGAGCGGTTCGGTTTGGTCATCCGACAGTTCATCTCGTTTACACGATTTTAATTTAGTTGCAAAGATGTTGGACGAGTATTATTAAGCGTCTCGTCACGTTTTCAGCTTTTTCATCCGTTTTAACGATTTTTTAATGATCGAAAGTAACGCCAGCAAGTGTCATCTTAATTAACAAAAGTCGACTCAATTACTCAGCGGTCCTCAATTTGGTTAATCGCTATTTTATCCCCTTTTTAAACAAGCCATCCGCGCTCTAATCCCAAACCTTGAAGCAACTCAGTCGCGCTCAAATTCAAAAGTTCCACAAAAAATCGCCTGCGAACAAGCGACGAAAAAATCTTACTACAAAATTGTACTAAAAAAATTGTTAGCTACTGGCTTGGCAGACGTCATATGGGAGAAAAAAAATCTACAGAAAATAGGAAAAAATAATAAAAAAATTTCAGAAGTTTGTGGTAATTTAAGAAAAATACAAAAGATAAAAATAATAATGAATTCAAAATATTAAAAATACTACACGTTGAAATTCTGCCAAAAGGAAAAGCTTGAAAGTACCGACAAAAGACAATATTTGATTTTAGTAGAGGATCAAGAGACCTTCAGGAATGTTGAGGATCTAATTTAAAGCTTGCAAAAACTAAACAGGAAGATTAACTAGAAAGCGCTTAAAAAAAATTGCAACACTGCTGCAAACTTGAAATGAAGAAGCTTTAACGAATCAAATAAGGGACGTTGAAGATAGAGAAGACAAATTTTTTTAATATAACAAGGTCCCTCCTCTTTCTTGCTGTTCTATAGGGCAAACTATCAAAGATGAATAAATTCCGTCAAATTGCAACAAAATTACAGCACGATGGTTTTCAAATTCAATTATTTTGCAACAGCATCACTGAAGTTTCAACAAAACAGTAAGTTATGGGGCGAGATAAGCGATTTCCATAAGACACGGATTAATTTTAACTAAAGATAACTGAAGAATGCGCCGACATTTTCAAACATCCATTACAATAAACAGTCGGCTATTAAAATGAAATTATAAGAAAAACTAAATAAAACACGATAAAATTAATGGATTTCAGATTAAGACTCGACTTGCACGTGAGAAAGTGAAAAGTTTCAAGTTCCGTAAGAAGAACAAAAAAAAAGGCGAACGCCAGATTCGTCAGCTAGTTTAATTTTCCCTACTTTCCCATCGCATAATAGTTATTAGCTAGTCGTGGCCGACTGAGATGCTTCATCTCGAGTTATTAAACACTAATCTGCAATAAGCAGAATGCATGGAGGCCAGGCAGGCGTACGGGTTTGTTGACTCGTTCCCTGCGATTTTCAGCGATTGCAAATTTTTAATTCTATGCAACCTAAGCCACATTGTTGCGGCCGTTTGTTTGCCTCAAGAACAACGCACGCTTTAAAATCGCCCGACCAGCACAAATTTAACCGAAAAATTACTCACGTAGAAGCGACGGGACCAATGGTAATCAGGACTTACCTGAAAAAAAGAAAAACGTAAGTAAATGCGCAAGAAACAACAACGCTGCAAAATTGATTACATCAACAGGGTTACTAGGTTAGTATTTGATTCAATACCAACAAGCATTAGACGTTTCGGTACAAGAAACCTTGAGGTAGTGTGTACGGTTCTCCGCAAAAAAGTGAACGACTATAGTGACGGTTTTTTCCTAATGTAAACTGGGTGCGGCCGCAACGCACCGAATATTTAGAGATCGCCTTAAAGACCCTTAAAGAGTGCAGCGATGGGTGTGAGACTTGGAAAGATATTCAAGAGGTGGAAAAAGGTTGTTAGTATCAGCTGGTAACAATCATGACTCATTAGTGGGCGATGAGGAGCGTTTTTATGGCAATGTCTATTTCAATTAATTTATTATTTAGATTACTCTATCGCTTTATTGGAAACTAAATTAATAGCTGATGGCTCCGGTAAAAATAACAATTTAAATTACTGTCAAATAGCAATTACCGCGATAAAAAGAAAAATATTAATAATTCACCGGTATTGAAATGTTTTATTCATAACGAGCTTAATTTGCCTCGATGTACTTAATTAATTTCTCTATTTTCCGCGAGAACATCCCACAACTAATGTTTCATCGTTTGCATTTTTTTTATAAAACTAATTTTTTTATTGTCGATTCGCATTAGTTGTGAGAGAACGTAATTTTCCCATTAAGTCACTAACTCGCTGCGTATACAAAGAACGGGACAATGACGGATAATTTCCAATAATAACTAACTTTAATAACGTTTTATTGAAACCGCGTCTAATAATATGAGAAATAATGTAGACATGCATGTGTAAATGTGTACAATAACAGTAAAATGACAACAAATATGGTTAATAAACATATTTACTTTTATTTCTTTTTACGATGGGAAATTGCGGTAATAATCGTTATACCAGAAACAAATAGAGCTAATGGGTCCGCCGTCTACTTCTTTTTATGTCGTAGATTAGTTGGTAATTATGCGGTTTCCCACATGGCGACTTGTGGATGTCGCAACAACAAATTCGGTAGTGGCAAAGATCTGGCAACATGTTGATATGTAGAATGCCCGTAAAACCGAACAATTTCGCAGCTCGACGATCAGTTGGCCGATAGCTAGCTGATGGTTGTTTTATCACTAACACTGATTGTGTCGATATTTCCCGACCATAAACCCGCTAACCGCGAAAATATCCAAAACGGTTCGCTAATAAGCGCGTTATCGGACGCTCCCCTGATTGCCCGTTTGATATCGCACAATTTCGATTCGTCGATAAATCCCCAAAAGACTCGACGAAGGGAGAGGTCGAGAAAGTGCACGTGTTATTTCTGGAATTGATGTTTGCCGTTCTGTTCAGTGATTCCCGAGAAACTGTGGGAAGACGGTGGGAAGCGGATTATTCGACGTTGCTGCTCCCTTCGCTGTTGCACGTCAGATTATCTGCATACTGACTCGATGACAATGCGACGGTTTTAATCGGCGTGTTTGCCTACTTCCATCTATTTCTGTATTGATTGATTTTCAATTCTCTAACCGGGTTTTGTGACAAGTCCATAACGAGACTTTCTGTCGCAACGTACGTGCCGCCGCCTAAGGAGCATCTAAAACTTGACGCTCTATCTAGCCTCTGACTGTTACAACTGTCGCTAACACTTAACAAAAGGATCCGTCCAACTCGACCGGGATTTTCTAGATGAAGCTACGGAATTTTCTCAATGGTAACAACGCTATTTTCAAAAAAAATTAGAAAGGTCTACCCAATAGGCTACGTAAACAAATAAAATCAACAGCTGAACACGCTGCGATTGGACTGACGTCAGACATCACCCATAAAAGCATATCTCTGAGTCTGCTAGTCGGTTACTTATATGCGTTAAAAATGCATTGTGAATCTTCGAAGTGCACAATGACAGACGAAAGATTTGTGAAGGCCGAGTTGGATAATTTACCAAAAGTTTCTCCTCTTTGCCGGATTTTTTGCAGGAAATTTTATTTTCAAATATTGCATCAAGAAGAAAAGTATAAAGAACTACGTGTCATTGCTCAAGACAAGGGTGATGAGAAAATAGTTGATATTTCGCATTATAATTGTGCAGTTTTTTCAGATGGATGTAAACATGCGATTGCGTGCATTACGTGAGTTCACAGAGGAACCAAAGAACCTGCTCAGACAGAATATTTATATACAATCACAGTTTTCTGTTAGAAGACTTTGGCAAAATTTATAAACCTACAAAATAATTTTCATAAAGTTTATTTACTTTATATCGCTATTGGTCCTTTTAAACCAAAAGCTGTTACAACTGCTAAGTCCACGTATGGAATTAATCCACAAGAATGTGGCTTGAGCAATTTAATTTTGTGCAATTGGCTACAGCTCACAATAGGTAATCAACCCAAATAACATTTCTTATGAATGTTTTCAATATGTTTGGAAGCTCAACCTGCCATTACTACATTTTGGTTCAGCAGAATTCTCACGATCTTCCGAACATAAAAATGTCGCTAAAGGTGCCTCAAATATTTCTCTTAATAGTTGACCTCAAATTCGTTTCGCAGTTAAAAGCTAACAAACATTTGATTTCCTTTTCCTGCTAGTCTGCCAGTCAAATTTAGTGGTACAACAAGTTCTTTCATAATTTTAATCACCTTCCATGTTCTTTTGCGATTGCACTATGCATAATTATTATATAGAAATAAATGGCCTCCACCTACAAAAACAATGGTCATCTTGAAAAACTCTTCATTCCATTCTTGCAGCTTTAAACTACATTTTTCGACATTGCAGATTTTGCTTTGGCACTTGAAACTTTTATTAAGTTATTTTCACAGCCTGCCTCAATACAACGGAAAACCGTAGAACTTCTATTATTGTTATTCATATTCGTCGATATAAATGTAGCAAATCACGCAGCACTAGTAATAAACCAGAACCGAGTGGTTACTTTGAAGTTTTACGTAGAAGTGTTCTTATACGTCCTTCAACGGCCTTGAGAGTTCTCGGCGTTTTGGGCAAATCTTTCCAATTTTAAATTAATGTTTAACTCTGTGGAAAAAATTACCCACATGGTGATATGAATTCAAAAGACCATTTAAAATTTCGTTTCATTCGGCTGTTCGAAAAATTTCTACATAAGCCTCAGCAATTCGGCGGCCGCTAGACGGTGGACACTGCCATCAAGTTAAAATTCGTTGACCACCAGGCGTGGGTATCGGTACGGTACCGGTCTTGTAAATCCCACTACTGACCCGCTGCCGTAAAAACTCTTGGAATGCCGAACCCGAGTGTTAGAAAAACTTGCATCTAAACAAACTGTTGTTTTGTTTAAATTTCACCCTTTTCCTAGACCGGAAGGGGTTGCAGGAGGTTCAGTACCGTCGGTACTTGCCCCACGTATAATTTCAACGCAAGGTTTCCGTGGAGTGTCAAGTAATTGCTTCCTGTTTTCCAATAAAATGTAATTATATATTTACAATGTTGCTGTATCGATCGAGTTGCTATTTAATTCGTTTTGTCGTTGGATCTGCGTCGTGACAACCACAATAATTACTTGAACGTGATTAATTGAATAAATTGTGAAACAAAGACACAAAAACAAAAATAATTGATGAAGCTGTCTGCAATAATAAAGAAAATTGCGCACGAACAAAACGCAAAAATTATTCTGCACTCATCTAGATTTGTTCCGTGTAATTGAGGTAATAATTCGCCTACAGTAGATTAATATAAATAAAATATAACAAGTCCCATCCTGTTGTATAAAATAAAACGACCTCGCCTAACTCTGCCAGAAGTACGACTCTGTCGGGTCGACGTTATTAAATCTAATCAGTGTTCGCGATGCATTTATAAACCTGCAACGTTATAAATGCAGACGGCTCAATCGCACTGAAAAACCGTCGATGTCGGTACTTTTACCCACGTGATCGACGAAACGTTTCAGTCCTTTCGCTACGTGTGAAAATCGTCCAAAACTTATTGAAATTGCAACAGAAATCCACCTCGAAGTACTCGAATCTGTTTCCCTAAGGATCAACTGCTGATAGCTCGGAATGTGGCCGTCATAATTTTTGTAATTTTCAAAAAACAATAATGGCCTTAGTAGCAATCGAGGTTATTCGTGGTTTACGTTCGGGCTTTAATTCGTATATTTACCGGTCCTGATTTATGTTTGGTTATATAAAAAAGCGCAGCCGTTCGCAATTATGATTTATTATTAAGTCTAAAACGTTTAATTTCAAAAAACGAGTCGGGGTAATGCCACGTTGGGCTCTTGGTTATTGATAACCTTATGAAAATTTTCGACACGTCTGTTATTTAAATATAAATTCATAGAGACATTCAGTTCCCCCCTAGCATTAATAGTTTTCCAGAAATCATCCGCTATGTGGTCAACGGAAAAATGCCAAAAATTCCGCTAACAACCCCCCCATAACAATGCCTCCTTTTCTAAACCATGAGGATTTTTAACAACTAAGAGTGATTTTCAATTTCTTATAAAATTCTGAACGTGCTTGTCAAGTTTCAATAAAATTTGAGGAAGTGAATTGTCTTCCAATTTTTGAAAAAATCAGAAAGGGTAAATTTGATAAAAAAATTTGAAAATTTTTTTTTCTAATTGTTACGAAATTTGGTACGCTGGCGAGTTATTTAAATACGAACTTGAAGACATATGCAGTTCCTCTGTAGAATTCTTAGTTTTCCAAAAATCTTCCAATATGTGATCAACATAAGAATGCCGAAAATTCCACTAACGTCTGATTTTTCTAAACCACCAGCAATGAAATAATCGAGTGTAATTTTCGGTTCCTTATAAAATTTTGAACTCGCCTGTCAAGTTTGTTTAAAATCCAAAAAGGTAAACTTCTCCCAATTTTTGGAAAAAATAGAAGAGGATCCCCTTATGAAAATTTTCCACAGAAATTTCGGTTTATTCTGATTTCTATGAAATTTGGCATACACGTGTTATTTAAATGCAAACTCATTCAGTTCCTGTGTAACATTATTACTTTGCCAAAAATTTCCATTATGTTAGTCAACATAAAAATGGCAAAAATTCCGCTAAAAATCCCACAACAACCCCTCTATCTTCTAAACCACCAGTAGTTTTTAACAATCGAATGTAATTTTCGATTCCTTACAAAATTTTGAACAAGCCTGTCAAGTTTTTCTAAAATCCGAGATGCAGGTGCAGTTGCGGACCATGATCTTTCGGACGAACATTAGCATACAAAAAATCCGATTCTGCCCAACACTAATTGATGATAACTCGCAGAATTTTGAAAATAGTCGTGTCTACGCCACTGATACTGGAAGAATGCTGTATCACAATTCGGTGTTTCAAACTTATGATTAACGTTTTATTACCTTTATCCCTGCCCCGCCGCGCTTCCCCTTTCCCGACAATCAACTTTAGTAATTTATTTTATTCTATGTTTATATTTTTATAGAGTATTAAAAGAAATCCGTAATTAGAATATAAATAATAAACGTGACGACATAAATAATTCTTTTATGGCCGGCACTGAATAAATAACGATTTAAATTATCGTTTTATTTAAATATTTAAATGCACCAATTTATATTTAAATAGTCTCAGTCTTAATTGGCTTTTATTGTTATTAAAGAAAGGTTATCGCCAGGAATTTTACCTGCATTTGAAAATAACTGACGCATTCACGGCGCTTTTGAAAACATGATTTATTGTGTAGCATTCTGTAACAACTAATTTGACTTTGAATAGTAATATTAAACATAATTAAAGCCACTTCGTTAAGGACCCCGTTCAAGGACTCACCCCCTCCCTCTTTCCCTCTACCACGAATTATTTACATTATGCACTTACTGCTTCAAATCATTGTTGTTCCATCAATTAGGTTTAATCCGGCGTCTTCAATTTTTGATTCAACAATATTAATTAAGTTATTCCAGTCGGTGTGTTGAATTTAGGTCGTTATGACCGGACGATTCGGCTGTTGTCGACCGACATTAAAATAAAATACAATATCGTAAATACTGCATATTTATGTTGCAAGTGCACCTTGTGGTATAAATTGCAGGGACATAAAACGAATATTTATCCTTTTCACCTGCAATTTACAATCATAAATATTTCGATTTTTTGGTTATGTTTGAATCGCTGTCGGATTAACATTTTCTGCATCCCCTGGCATTTTCTTTTGTCACTTAACGTGTGTGCGTGTGAAATAAAATCGGGATTTGCACCTGCATCGCCATGTGACGCTACTGAAAGTGAGGGTTATTGTTTAGCATCAATTCTAATTCCTTCTTTGTGTCTCGACTTAATCGAGAGCTATTCGAATTAATATTTTTTAATCTGCAGATTCTAATTTCAGTTGCACTAAAACCTTGCTGGGTAAAATTTTTCCAAACCTCTACAACATTACGAGGAAGTGAAATTGTAAATATTTCACTTAAGAAGGGTGATCGGAGTAAAATTGTAAAATTTGGTTCATTTCGCTAAAAAAGTAGTGAAAAGTTGCCTAAAAAATGTTCATTCCTCAATTAAAAACGCCTGGAAAATCAATAATTTTGATGCAATAATCAAATTTTAAAACTATTGACAGCGTGATTAAAAGCTAAAAGCGTTTCTCTAAGCGTCAAGAAGTGTAAAACTAAAAAAAAAAATGGAAAAATCAGGGAGAAAAGGAAACAGCAAGGACCCAGTGTTCTTCATCAAGAAAATTGAATTTTGACTTTTCAACAAAAGCCCTAGCTCGAAAAATAGAATATTAATCGAAAAATTAAATGGACAAATCAAACCAAGGTCGAAGACAACGAAAAATTCGTCAATTTCGACTTTTTACGACAAACCTTTGACGTGTTTCAGCAGTTAAAAGTATTTACGTAACCAAAAAGAAAGGAAATGGGATTTCGGGTATTAATTAATTAATAATTGCTTCTTATACATTCATGACAATTGACAAAAAAAATTTAAGAGCAATTTAGTAAAAGTTTTAACAAGAAAAAAAACTATATACCTATGTTATATGAAGTTTTATATATATTTTTTAAATCAGAGCCATTCACTCGAGTAGAGGGCTCACGCTGAGAAAAGATGCGTTTTAAGCGATTCTGTAGTCACTTCTTAATTCGTAAGTCGTACAAAAATCGTTCAGTGCCCGCGGACCCAAAATGCAAAATTCAAACTAATGGTATCACAAGGAAGATACAATATTGTAGTTTAAGGTGTCCAAAAATCCCAATATTTTCTGATTTGAAGCTACCATTGAAACGCCGTTGACCTTATTTCAGAAGAAATTTTAAATCGCCATTTTCTCAGTCGGTATGGGCTAAAAATTCATTAATTCAGGCACACCTTTTGCTTTGTAGTCTGCTATCTCAGTTGTTGCGCGAATTAAAAAATCGTATTTTAGTAAAATATAAAAAATTTAAAGTGGATAAAGATGGCTTTTGAATTATTTTTTTAGAAAATTAAGGAGATATTGATTTAAATATAAAGTAACATCAAAATGGCCCTCGCATTTCATATAGCTTTTGACCGCACGATCCTCGTGTCCCCACATTTCAATCAATTTCTTGCTAAATATTTTTGAAAAAAAAAATCAAAAGCCATCGTTATCCAGGTAGAATTCTCCATATTCTACTACAATAAAAATTTTGGATTCCCTCAACGGCGACTGAGCTAACAGCATGTAAAGCAAAAAGTGTGCCAAAAATAAGGAATTTGTAGCCAATATCGAAATAAAGTCAACGGCGTTAGCTCCAAAACAGTACCTCAAACTTAAATATTTTAAAAATAGAAGGTCTACAGAGAATATTTTGATTTTCGGGCAACTTATACTACAATATCGTAGCTTTCTCGTGATACAATTAGTTCAAAATTTGCATTTTGTGTCCCCACGTACTGTACGTTTTTCGTACGACTTGTAGATTTAGAATCCACAGAGCATAAGCAACAAATCTGACTAGTTCATATATTTTTAATTTAAAGTGCCCACACAAGTCAAAATACGAGCGGCGTTACATTAATGGTGGAGAGCTAAACAAATCAAATAACTTTAAAACAATTTTTTTAATTTTCTGAAATTATCTATGTAAAACCAAAATAAAATCACCCGGAAAGAATGTATGGCTAGAAAATGATTTAACTGCTGAATACGGAATAGTTTTTGAAATCCCAATTCAAAAGTATTTTACTTGCTAATCGCTGAAAAGTTTCTATTCGCATAAAAAAGGAATTAAAAACAACATTGTCTATCCATAAAAAAGGATAGAACAGGATGGGTGTGAATATTTCTAAAAAAATTGTGGGCGGTCGTAAAAATATCTCGTAGGGGTTTTCGCAAGAAAGCTTTTCACGGGAAATCCCGATAAGCAAAAACTCTTAGAAAAATCGATAATAACTTTCAAAAGCTCTAGCATCCAATACCTTGATTTTTGACATTTTGTCGTTCCACAAATAGAATTTCGCCGCATCCGGCGCCGCTACACTTGAAAGTTCCAATGCATAATTTAGATGACCCTGACTTTAGTGAGTCTTGAGCCGGCAGATTTTTGGGGTTGGTGTAAAAGTGTTTTGTTGGCGGACGGGTGGCCCTCGGCGGCCGTTTAGCTCAGTTCATTAATACGTGTTGGCAATGTTCGTGATGGCCGGTAATTAATCGCTGCGAGAGAATTTAATAATGGCCGTTGCGGGCTGTGATTATGAATTAATATAAAAATATATCAAAATTGCATTAATCACACCGGCTCAATTACATATTAATGCGACGGCGTCAGTCCATGTCAAATAAATCTGAATCCTTCAAACGGTGGTGCGGGCATACAGGATAATAACACTTTTACGTTGTAAATTCCGTTCTGAGAATGAGTTATTTTAGAACGGCCATATATCTGCGTGACTCATTTAAAATTCAACGCCAAGAAAAACTAATTTAATATGAATAAGTAATTCCGAATAAATATAAAAGCCCTGCGATGCTCAGGCTCGAGGCGCGGGGGTATTAACTAATATAATATTCTATTATTTTTTATTCGCCGCCATAAAATATGGAAGGGAAGTATATTTTTTCGAGAGTGCATATAAATTATTTATATTCGAATCCATTGTGCCCCGGCTGACTGGGACTGCATTATTTAGACGCGCAGCCTTATTTAAACAGTTCACATGATATATCTGCATTTCGTAAAATAATCATACACCTCGCCACTGCTAATTTATCGTCGGTAATGCTGAAATATAGAAAAACATTTATATTTATGTCGCTTGTGTCGATACAAAACGCATAAATTCGACTTAACGCAGGAAGCATTCCGCTGGCCGTTATAAATAATTCGCCACGTACTTAAGCTTGCAGCCATCTATCTTAAAAATGGCATTAAACAGAACAAGTCGTTGACCACGAAACTCTTAATTAATCCCCATTCATTTCGAATTCCCATTAGATATCTACCATCGGTACCGGTCAATTTCACTCTACACACTTCTTTCACGATGCATGTGTGTGAAGAGGTTTATGTGAACAATCAATCCCGAGTTCCGTGAACCCCTTATTTTATTAAGAATGCCTACAAATTAAACATAAAGACAGACGGGCTGTGTGGGCCGACAACAAATGAGAAGTGTCAACACTGTCCATAAATAAGAAACTCGCATCGTGTCTGTAATAACATATATTTATACATGCGGACAAGACAAACAGAGAACACTGACACCCAGTTCCACTCGCATCGAAAAAATAAATAATAAACCTAAACAAATTTATATTTACAAGCGATGCGCTTAAAAATAGAGACCACAACTCAAACAACGCAACGCGCATATGTTGTCGAAGGAAATTTATAAATAAGCCCCAAAACCATAAGATGGCCAACGAAGAGTCTTCAATGAAAAGCTTCGTCTCATTAAAATTTTTCTTAAATTTTGGTTTCGCTAAATGTGACCAAATCTCGAAAAACGATTTTGGTGGTTAGAACTTAAACGTTACAAAAACCCGAATTATTGATATCACCATTCTTTGAACAAGTTGCTGAAAAGTGATTTTTGAACGAATTTTGATGAACGAAGTCTTCGTTTCTTCGGCAACACGGCAAAACGTTGCTGCAGTCAAATTTTTCCGTTCAAAAACGTCAATGGCAGATGGTTTCGCATGCAAATTCCTAGGTGTGAAATAAAATTGTCCGGCCAATGATCGGTGCAATAGTTAGACGCGAATTCGTTTAAACTTGTTGCAAATACAAGGCGGGACCGTATGCAAAACATCGCCAGTGCCATCGTTTAATTTACTATTCAATGCCGTTGATACCGGGGTTTATGTTTTCAATTAAAAATGTATCTGCCATTGTTTATTTCTACATCACCGTCCTGTTTCCGTCAAATTCAATACTTTGCATTAAATTCCGTTCGAACTCTTCATCGCAGTGACGTTCCAAGGGATACCGCGAAAATTAATAAGAAATTTCTTTCGACTTTGACCGAATTTAAAACGAGTAAAATATAATTGTGGTAAGCAACAAACGCGATCCATCATCATCATCATTATTATCAGAACAGGTTGATAAGGTTCGATCGGTAAATTGAAAACGTGGAGAACGGACCGCCAAACAATAAGCATCGGGGGCCTTGGAGTAGTGTAATATAATTAACAATTAGTGACAATGTAAAATGGTAAGTATGGGTTCAACGATTGCAGTGAGGCAGAAAAAGACGACGAAAGCAATAATGGCCACATATTGAATAAGAGTATTTTTAGGCGCGCCGCTGGTCGAGAGCCGCAGACGCTGCCTCAGTAATTATTTTTATTATTTTAATATCCCGACAAGAAACGGGTTCACGGTCGTTATCATTAAATATTATAACTTTTATTCCAAGACCATTCGGAGATGATTGTTGTATAATAATACATTTTAGAGGCATGTAAGTAACTAGACACAATTACCATCGGCCTCCTCAAGAACCCATTTAGTAAATAACTCTGGATATAAATAAAAACGACACGTCGCCATATTCCAAAGACCGGAATTAAATTCTGGATTATTGCAATATTAAAAATTAAAATTATGCGCTGTAAATTCTGGCGACGGCGACGTTTCCCCGGCCGGTCGGGGCTTACAGGGAATTTTTCTGGAGAACTGGTTTCGCCGGGTTATTTATTCTTTTGAATAACATAAACATACATATGTTTATAAAGATTCGTTCTTTGTGTCCGACGTATTATATTGCAAGACTGCACAACGATAACTCATCAACCACCACCAGATTGTTGCTATAAATTCATTTCAAGTGACGTAGATGCATTAAGCCGATTGTACGGAGTGAATAAATCATCGCTAGAGTATCGATTGAAAAATCTCATTATTATTCGCTGATGGAAACCTTTTATTATTTTAAAATAAAATACTGTCGGCAATTCCGGCTCACTATCAACCCCCGACTGGCTATACAAGCGGAATCGGTCCTTTCGCGAACCCTCCAGCTTCTTTTGTACCAATTTTAATTTCAGTGACGAAGTCCGAATTTTATGACCAATGATAGCGATCTGGAATATTAATATCGGATATGATTGCTGTTTGCGCCGCCACTATGGCCCTAATTATACATGTGGATATATAATTCCGGACTTGGCTTAGGTCCATAAAATTTTTTAAAATGTTTTATGGAATTTATAATATTAATAATTTAGCGTCTGGCCGCAGATGGACTCTTCTATTATGTCGTTACGAAACTTTGGCACCGTCATTACGGTAATGTTGCTAATAAAAAAAACAATACGCGCCCCAAGTCTCGTCGCCAATCTTAGAAAAAAAACAATGAGGAGTTTCGTGTTGTAATTACAAAAGAATGCATTTTGGCGTTATTATTAAAATTTCCATTTAGTGGCGTTCAATCGAAACAGCCCCCGAACGAAATTGCCATTCCGCTGAATACCAAACAAATTCAATAATATTACAACATATTTCGGAACGTAATAATACACTTGTTGCTTTTTTTGTCCAATCTAAAACGCAGTTCTTGTTCGTTTTATAAAAACAACAAAAAAATACTTGGACCTGCGATAATTTATTTTACTTTTTTTATGTTTATTTTATTTGAAAAGCCTTTGTTTGATGAGAGCTCTCGTAAAAATTGGGTTTTATTATCACAAACAACATTTGCGTTCCGAGTTCAATTATATATATTTTTATTTTAAACCATGTGTGTATTTTTTCTCGCAGCACTAATATTTATTCAGCCTTTATTTATTCAGTATCTCGATGGAGTTACTCAGAGTCCCGAGAAATATTATATTGTGTGTAACACCAGTGTCGTCTTCATCGGTTTACAAGACAACCATCTACGAAATTTCACTCAACCAAAAATTACCGCCATTTCAAATCGAGTCATCCAGAATTCTCCAGCCACAACTGACTCAAAGATTTTTTGGGAAAATTTTTTTGGTCCGCTGCAGCTTCGCTTCAAAAAAATAGTTTTTTCAGTTTTGAGTTCCACTTGAACGCTTGCACCGTTTGAAATATTCGGCTTCAGTTAAATTGCCTTTTTATACCCCTGAAGGTTTTTTGTTTGCTGTAGCTTTTGAATAGAAATCTTTACGAATCAAGTCAAACTAATTCTTAGCAACAGCTCCGACAATATGAACTTGACTGTTGACTTGTTACTCTTGTTACGGACATCCCTCCACTTATCGAAAATATTTTTCTGTATAGGCTGTAGAAGGGGGACATAAGATAAGCATATGAAATTATTCTTCGAGAGTTGACGATTGAATTTTCATTTTTTCGAAAAATCGAAAGCCATTTATCTAGAAAAGTGATTCAAATTCTGCATTGCTCGAAAGCATCGCTGAGATTCCTTGTAAAGTGCATCCAAATCAACCCTTTTTGAAGTTCATACTTCAATTTATTCCTCGACACGAAATCCTATGCAACCACAACCAATTGTCTCTGGTTTCAAAATTTTACAATTTTTTGATGCAAGTTTTTGCAATTTTCGAAACCAAAAAATTTTTTTCCCCAATTTATTTGCCACGTGAGATCTAAACAGTTTTCTTTCCAAACTATTTCGTCAATATTTGAACAGTTTTATTGTAGAAACACTCACGTCATGCATTGAATTGGATCAACTATTTTGAAAGGAGAACATTTCAACAAAAGTGTTGTGTCAACAGTGTCAATTTTTGAAACGTCAATGCCAATTGCGAATTTATCAGTTAATTAATCGTTTATGTAAAATAAAAATAATGGAGATGCACAAGTTGGAAAGACTATGAGACGCATTATAAAGCCGCGTTCAGACACTCGAGACTCGTTTTGTGTAAGTAATGAAAAGTCAAAAGAATCCTTACAAGTAGAGATGGATGATCCGATTCCGGATTCGAAATCGGACTCAAACAGTCCGGACCGACTGAGGAACGAGTCTTTCGGATTAGTTCCATTTTCGAGTGAAAGTCCGACGTCCGACTGGAGGTTGGAACGGTTAGAGTCGGTACGAGGGCTAAAAATAATTTTGGGTTTTTCGAAAAATTTTACCCCATAATATGTGCCTAGCTTTTTGGTAGAAAATTTTAAGATCTCATTTAATAATATACAGTTCGCTCAACTTAACGATATCCCTAGTTTTTTTTTTGTTTTGCTTGAACTCCAATTCCATACTTATGACAATTTGAATTTTTTGAGCAAAATTTTGGTGAAAATTGAGAAATTGAGCTTTTTATTTACGCAGCTAAAACTGTTATTGTAGGCTTGTTGGAAAACCCTTTGAACGCCGATTAAAAAGATGTTTACGTGTTCAAATGGACTCAAAAATTCTGGTAGGTAACGAGGTGTAAATTTTGAAAAAATTTGAAATTTTGTAGCCTTTTGTAAAATGTGGAAAATCTATTACCTAAATGGACGAACTGGGTACGAAAATAGGATGAAGGTGCGAAGTTACGTTTCAAATGGACATTTTTGATGGCTAAGAATGATTGATGTCGATTTTAGAATTTTTGAAATTTTTTATCGATTTAGGTAGAAAAAAAATTGAAAATTTTGAAATTTTTCGAGGCCCTTTTATGGTTATATTGTATACTGTTGAGTTCGTATAACGCAACGCTGTCGATAGGTTCAAAGTTGGACTCATACTTTCAAAATTCACTCTAACTTGAGTGAAAATTTGACCTTTTTTATTTACCATCGCGTGGTGCTCAATTTGGGCTTATTAGAAAGCCCTTCGAATGTCGATCAAAGAAATGTCCTCAAATTCGAAGTAGCTCAAAAACTTCCGATGTTACTGAGGTGCAAACTTTGTGAAAATTTGAATTTTTGAAGACTTTGGTGAAACGCTCAAAAGACGGGCGATTAGATCTTGGACTCAATCGGTCCGAACTGATAGAGGAACGAGTCTTTCGAATTAGTTCCATTTTCGAGTCTGCGTCCGACGTTCGACCGGCCGTTCGAACGGTTGGAGTCCGGTGCGCTGTTACGTTCCATAGTTCCGAAGTAGTTCGCGAGTCCCTGATAGTTTACCGATCATTTCGGTCCGAGGAACGACTCCGTGTCGTTCCGACTGCACACTTGGTCCTTTGGAACTAATCACTCCGGAACGACACATCTCTACTTACAAGCTCGTAGTGAACAAACCACCCAATCCAGTATGGACGTAATCTCTGCGAGCTCCATAAATCTGGAAGAGCTCGACGAGTTTACGAGCACGAGTATCTGAATGCGCCTTTAGGATTGCTAAATATTTCATTTTTCAACAACAGCAGATTGCAGAAATATGCACCCACACAACAATAACAAACCAAATTCGACAAATTTAGAAAGTCGTTGGACAGAAACTTAACAGTGGAGAATTCGGTTTAATCGATACATTTTCTTGGTCAACGAAACAGTGACGTCATCTATGAAATTGGTTAAACCAACGAGCAATATCTGGGTTAACAAGAAAAAACGGTTATCGACTTTTCGATTTTTGTAAAACCAAAGATCCAAAAAATTTTTTGTTCAGTCGTTCTTCAAGTTTACTGAGCAATCCATGAAAATTTTTTGAAAAAATCCGCTATACAGCAACTGATTTTTTTCTAGTTTCAAGTAAGTACTCGTAAAACCAACGGCAGGGTGGAATGGGTCAAGCTAAGAAAAACGCGAAAGATCGCTAAGCAGAAGAAAATTTCAAAAAACTCAAAATATGAAATATGCCAATCTGGCAATCCTAATAGTAATTGTCAAGATGCTTGATCAAAACTCTTATCCCGCATCGTTACCAGAAGTTTTGATAACCTTTCCCAATTTTCCATGCTGTATATTGAAGAAACGGTTCTGATAATTCTAAATTAATTTTTTCTGTGCGTTCTTGGGTTCCCGCAGCGGCTAATCTCGTCGATTTCGTTGCTATTAGAGGCCCCAACAGTAATTGTCCGCTGAACACTTAGAAACAGGACCACCTAGTTGAACACTTGTATAAAATGTTTTTTTAAATCGCCTGGAATCCGGAAATGGCGGGAAAAATGCGTGGGTGCCTTCAATTTATTAGGTTTATCGGCAGGTTCGCGAAAAGGAATGTCCCCATATCGAAACTGTTACAATGTTAAACCTGGTCGTGCAAAATGAGAACAAAGATTTTCAATTATTTCAAATAATTGGTTAATGCATTTTACGATCATGGATATTTATGCAGAAACCGTAATTAGAGTGGTCGACTATATTTGTGGTAAATTACATATTATATATTATCGTCTGTAATAATTGCGGCCTAGATCGACAATTGAATTCGGTCCGATAGCGATGGGAAACAGCTAGACGAGCTTTAAGCTGCACAAATCGCAAGTTTGCCGAAACTTCGGTGTCTATTTTACGTCCGGCCGTAAAAGTTACAAGGAATATTTTAATTAATTTTATTGGCAACACTGGTCGAGTTTAGGGGCGATTCTCGTGATCGTCTCCCATCAAATAAATCGCTTATATGACAACGTAACATTATTTCGTCAAGAACAGACAAATATAATAAGCCATACATCAAGTTTTCTGGCTGTTGGGCTCGGGGCGACTCTAGATCGATGATTAATAGATCTATAACTCTCGACCAGGTGAGCAGTCGAGCCCTGCTAATAGTCTTCATAATATATTTTGTTGGAATTAATTGTCGACCAGCATTCATCTTGGACGCGTACGTTAACGTCAAAACGAGTTAGACCCAAGTCCCTGGCAATTACGTCATAAATTGAGGTAGTTTTTATCATTTCCATTCGGCCGCTCGTTATTTCTCAAGGTATTTATTAATGTAAAACAAAAATAATATAATTGGGATTATTACTCTTTCCTGATTTATCGTTGCATTTGTTGGTGGTAGAGTCCGGAGAAGGGAGGGGAAAAAAACGTAATTGTAGCGGCGCGGCATAATGCGGTTGTTACTCTGATTGCATTTTCAATGTTTAATGCCGTCTCGAAACAAATTGCGGGAAATTTATAAAACATATTCTCAAGCATATTGAGAAACTACCAACATGCGAACGACTTATTGCAAATAAACAACTATTCGAGTGAAAACAGTGCTTCTATTGTCGCTAATGTTTATTTATTTAAGCTAAACCCATGATACTTCACTGAACGAGATAAATATTTGAGCAAATCAATGGCTTTTTAATACTGTGAGCGCACATAATTTATAAACGTCCCGATGGCGATACGAAAAAAAAAACAAGCCGATTGAAGTAAATAAAATATAAAACCAACCCCGAAAACGCACCTGCCCGTTCAATAACCGCGGCCCAAAACAAAGCCCACGTCAGCGGAAATGTTTCGCGCAAAAACTAACAAAATCCTTCACCTTCCACCTACAAACCTAGACACCTCGAAAAGTACGAGGGTGGGTTTTAAATTATTTTCAACCCACCCTCGTACTTTTCGAGTTAACGAGATCTTTCCGTCTAACTCGACACGTGTAAAGAGATGTGAAATGTTACGTTTTATGATCAATTTGCTGTATTCCTTGAAACCAAACAATAATTTCTATAGAAGGATCAGTATGGAAGCTATATTGAGACGGTAGACACGAAAAAAATTCGCAGTCATATGAAGAAGATACTTCTGACGCTATCTTTGAACTACCTTTCACTTTGGTTTTTATTTAAAATCTAATACTAAAAGATATTTTTATAGTTGTATTAATAAATTACTCTAGCGACCATAAAAGGATTAACTTTTATTGGATGCTATAAAAAACACGTGGAGTCGCTTCCAAATTATCTCTGGAAACGCCACTGGAATGACGAAGCAATAATTAGACAGGTGATGACGAGTTACCAGTCCATAGACGCAGGAAACGAATGTTTGTTTACAGGGCGAACACAAAACGGTGAGTGCCGGTTCCTTCGCGATAACCGTCAGATAGTCACGGTTCAGAAGTCACTGGTTTTGTCCATTTACAGAAAACTTAATTTTCGAAATTCCAAAACGTTTTTACGTATTAGTTTGGTGGCCGTTACGTGCTTCTAATTTAGTTAAATCGGTTCACTCGAAATTTGGTCGAATGAGTTTTCGAGTTTTCGCAATTACAGGAAGCGACATTTTCCGGAATTCGACACGCGAATATCGATAAAGATAATGTTGAACACAATAAATCGCTTGATTTTATTGTAATCACCGAAACCTCTTAAATAATCGAATCGTACTTAAGCAACAACATCAATTAAATATTAATTAAAACGACCCATAAATTATTGTTATCCATGACGCCCGATTAAACACTGTCGGCTTATAACAAAACCTCTCGTATCCAGAAGTCGTCCCGACCACCGAAAAACCATCGGGTTAAGTTATTGTGGTAAACCGGATAAAGGCAACGACGTAGAGACACGACATAACAAAACAGGGATCGTAAAACCGCTAATCAAACCCACCCTCGAGCTGCAACGTTGTATTCTAAACACTCCACTCTACACCTGCTTTAATGCCGCGACAGAGACGACATCAAACTCGGTTCGATAAAGGTTGAAAAGAGACGGGAAGGTTTTGAATTATTGTTGTGGCGCTGGTAGGGAGGGACGAAAAGGGGTCGTAGGGGTGCCATGCCGAGCTCGCTGACGGGGCTTTGGATGTTTTGTCAAAACGAAAAGGTTATTTGAGGAATGTGAGACGGTATCGTTTAACGACCTTAAAAGGTAATTTGTTAGCCGACACTTGCGATGATTAAGTCATTCGGAGGAATTAAAGGTTGAGAGCAACTTAATTCTGCGGCCTGAGCTTTCGCCAAATCAAGTCAATCGAGTTTCGTTCAATTTCGAAAAGTGGCGCGGACGGGCAAATAACAAAAAGACAGCGGGGGAAAAAACTAAAAATGCATGTCATGACAGGAGGGAACCGCCACTGGTCAACGACGAGGTTTTTAAAATTTTGAAAAAATTTATTTGAAAAGATTGATTCAACGAAGCAATAGTGAAGGGAAAACGATAAAAATTACACATGATAGCAGAAAGAAAAGTGAAAACAATGGGATTATCATAAAATTGTATTAAATTTTTTTTTTTTAAATGATAACAGATAGTGAGAAACTAAAATTTAAATATGTAATTCCAGCAAGAAATCAGTAAAACAGGCAACAGTAAGTTTTAGAAACTTAAAAAAAAAACTAGAAAAGAGTAACAAACAAAAAGATTGTGAAAGAAAATAAATTGAGAAGTTTATATAACGGTCGGGGAACAGCTAAGTAACCTACAGTGGAATTTTCCAAATTAAATTTCAAGAAAAATTAATGAAAAACTGTCAGAGGGTAAAAAAAAATTAAAAAATAACTATAACGACAGAAAGAAAATAGTCAATAGTGAAATTTTCATAAGGTTTAATAAATCCTTAAAAAGGTAACAGAGAATAAAATTTAAAAAGTAGGTACACGTAATGGCAGCAAGAAAACAGTAAAGTAGTAAAGTACATTTTCAGAATTTCATAAAAAACTAAAAAAAGTAAAAACGATGGGATGGTAAGAAAAAAAAATAAGAAGTTCAGACAATGATAAAACAGGACAGCCAAATAGGCAACAATAGAATTTTCAGATATTCAAAAAAATTGTTTTTGGGGTTTTGTTGATTTAAAAGGAATTTGCAGCCCCATAAAACTCAAGTAAAAAACATATAAAAAGATGCTAGTGAAACTGGTAAACAGTAAAAAGAGAGGATGATAAAATGAATGTAGGTCGAAGAAAACCTATCGGAGAAAACTCCTAAAAAATTACTAAGTAAGAGATTCCAAAACAATGTGAATACCAAGATATAAAAATCAATTCCCACAAATGAAGAGAAAAACCAAAATGTATGTAAAGTACAAAATTATTTAAACTAAAATCAAAATAAGATCTTGTAGACCTACTAAAAATTGCACTCAAAAATCAAATGAAATATCTGGAAAACTATAGTGGGAAAACTATAGTAAGAAAAACAACAACAACACAACTGTTCCAATTATTTCCGAATCCCTCCACTATGGGTAATTATCAGCTAAATAATTAATTTCAGTTCAAGTTGGTTTTCGCTGTACATCGACCATATGTCCTGGCTCGAGTAAAGGTTCTTCTGGATCTCATGGTTGTTCCTGGAAGACGTAATTTTTTAAAATTATAGTTGATTCGTTCCCCTCTCGCACTCGTTCATTGTGAACGGTCAATCAAGAACGACGCATTTTCTCGAAAACTGCATGACACGCCAGCATCTTAACAAACGCTAGAAATGAAGATAAACATCTAAACCAACCGATTTGAATGAAGCCAGCGAGCACATTGACGTGAAAGAAAATTTAATCAAACGCAGCAAGTTGAACGTCATTAAATTAAACAACATCATGGCGAAAATATGCGGGCATTAATGAAACAATTTGAACAAACAGGGTTGAACGCGTTAAATCTAGTATTTAACGCGCTTTAAAATTCATATAATATGAAATCTGGCAGGGACAATCCGTATATGATAATGGCGTGTGGCGCCACAACGGACACCAGCGAAAGTAATCCGACACCAACTCGCGTGCCGCTGTAAATCACCAACGTTGATGTTTGTGGCCCGGAGCATCATCCAACATCATCGGGATGGATGATGATACGCTCGTAAACGACGAGACGCCGGTGTGTAGAACACGATGCACCCGTACCGACGGCACAACCCGGTGGTACACGGCCACTTTACGACGCTGCTCCCTCCTCTCGACGTCGCATCTCCGCCGCCGGCTTATCGCCACCTCGCTCCGACCGACCACTTTGCGGCTCCAGAAGTCGACGGCGCGATAAAATCAGCCAACAGGTGCCGATCCGCACGAGTCCCCCGCGATTTCGGCGACGAGCCGACACTGACAACAGCGCCTAACGCGCGTTCACCTATGTGCAGGAATGATAAAAAAATCGGCAGCAGAATCAAAATTTTACTACGACACTCGAGTGATGTTGATCGAAATTAAGGAAGATAATTCTTGATTTCGTTTCTTGTTCTACATGGTATAACGGGAATATGTTGATTGACGCGGTTGTAAAAACAGCGCCCCAGTTATATTGACGCGCCTCGCTCGAAGTTCATTAAAGAGGTCGTTCGAAGGGGGCCTTAATCTTCTCGGCACGCCACTGCATGACAGACGCTGTCACCGCTGCCATTAGTCCGTTACAGTGAGTGCAGCAGTTGAACGCTGCACACAATTTACTTTATGTGTGTATTAAACAGTTTTAATGTATTTTGTAACTAAGTTTATATTGTAAAGCGAGGGTGCTAGGAATATTAATGTTTCGTTATTATTTTTTTTTTTTGCAGGAACAGATAATGTGTTATTGTCGAGCCCGGAACAATGTAGCAATATTTGTGATATGATAAAACATTGTGACATCCACGCACGCCCGACAAGTTATTTTGAATTTAAAATGCCGAATGGCCGCCGATAAAAGAACACACTTTTTATCTGAGCAATGACAATGCATCCAGACAGTTTAATTAATTATTTAAAAATCCATCCCCAGCCACTACCGAATTGACAGTCATATCGTATAGGTCAGCAGAAGTCGACGTTCAAAATTTCGCATTCAAAAAATGTTTCGGTTATTTCGTGAATTTTTTGAAATTGTCAACTATCAAACAAATAAATATCTTAAGAATCAGTTGATGACTCAAATTTAACAGTACGGTTCTGAATTTTTTTCTTCCAGTCCAGTGATAGTCCAAATAAAAATATTTAAGGGCGTAGGTAGGTGCAATTTTTTTTGAGTTTTTGTAGAATAAATAGTTAGAGTATAAAAAATGATAACATTTAGTTGAAACAAAAAAATTAAAATGCATCGTTTAGAACAATAACAAAATTTAATCTTATTTCGAACACCGCTAGAAGCCCATTTATTCAATGGTTGATTTTTTTGCACGGAATTAAACCTTCTTTAATTTACTTTGTTGTGACATATTTTTTATTGCCCTCCGATAAGTAACACCATCATAATTAATTATTTGCTTTTCGAAAAAATTACTGCAAGTTTGGTGTAGCAAAGAATCATTAATTTAGTGCATTTAAGCGGCAGGTATTGAAATGAAATTACCTTCACTGAATAGCCTCTAGTTTCTTGTTACTTATCCTTTTTTATTTTGAAAATCGCATCAGTGATAGAAAGTCGTGTTCGTATAACCAAAACGCCGGCAAATTATTTTCTGCTCTTACTTCGCTCACTCTTTCTATTTACCCCCGCCAAGTAAAAATACGCAGATGTCGGGGAATTGTAGGGGAAGCGATCTCTACTCGTATTTTGTAGTAAAACTGGGAAGGTACATGTTCACAGATACTTCTCTTATGTTGGTAATTGTGACCATAAAGATAGTCCAACCAATAAATGGTCGTTTCGATGGAACCAAAAATATATTTGTGTTGATTTGATAATTTAGGCACTTGCTTCTTACATGTGGCACTTCAACGTGTAACAGCCAAACTTTAATTTTATTTTTATTTTATTTTTATATTTCTTCAACTTCTGATTACTTCATAAAGAATTTAAATATCATGTGACTTTTTTATCTCAAATTCGGAAAATGAATTATTAGTTATCTTCATAATGAGTACTTTTCATAGTAATATCATTGACTTTTTACTTAGAGATAGATAAATAGTGATAAATAATCAATGGTAATATCGTGCTCGTTTACCCAAAAACGATTGTTAATCGCTCGCTCTCAAGTCGACAAGAAATGTGTTGTGGATGACAAGGGCGGGTAACTTCATAAATGGGACCCTTGCCTCAGTCATAAATAAATTTAGTTGCCTTCAAGCGAGTTGGGCAACTAGCTTCAGGTAGAAGTTGGACTGGAGGTGGTAGATCAACCCGGTAGGAGAGTA
Organism: Pyrochroa serraticornis; assembly: GCA_905333025.2. Taxonomy (NCBI): domain Eukaryota; kingdom Metazoa; phylum Arthropoda; class Insecta; order Coleoptera; family Pyrochroidae; genus Pyrochroa; species Pyrochroa serraticornis. Next base: position 32,880,134 of record HG995154.1, on the reverse strand, counting down.
CATTCTCTCAAAATGATCTGATAGTTACTACTAGCGCCCCCATAGCGAATTAGTTTGGCAGGTGAACATACCATACCCCCTTAACGTCACAGATACTCCACAGTCGTCTCTAAAATTCGAAATAAAAAAAGGGAGTAAGAACCAGTTGTCTTTCGACTGATCAAATTTCACCTATTCACCGGATTTTGATCCATACCATTTTCATTTAATTTCCATCAAAACAGAGAAAGAAGACAATGAATTTCGAGGTGCATCGAGGTTGTTTCACGACCGATTTTGGAGACAATGGCGAAAAATTTTACTATAGTAAATATTCTCGTGTAAAAGAAACTCTGGTTTTGGTGGTAACGCGTCGAATTCTCAAAAAACATAAATTCCAGAACATAATTAAAAAATTGAAAACGATTAAAATAGAAAAAGTTCCCGCTGCGAGGCGAAATTAATTTAACTACAAGTAACGTCGAGCAAATATTAACACATTGAAGTAAATGTTTAATTAATGCAAGGTCAAAAAGTTAACTTGGGAACTCCATCTGTTTTAAAAACTTACTTGTCGTAAATGTGGCTCTTCTGAATGATAGTTGGTAGAAATGTCAATTTCTTGAATATAAAAATAAAAATTATCTAAATTCGGAAGGGTTAGAAAAAAGTTGTTTAGCGCCTGGCGATTCCTTATCAGTTGTGATAATATGACAAAACAACTAGATGGAATGTGGATTAATTTTGAAGCGACAACGAGGCGTTGAAGAAGTAAAACAATTCTTGAAATTGATACAATTTGTTCAACAAACAATGCGATGACAATTAATTTCGCAAGAACTCGCCATCTAGGAGCTTATGCGTCATGATGTTTAATAGCATAAATTAAATATACATGTAACTATGTGTGTTACATTTAAAAACAACACAATAGCAAATAGTAGCAAGTTTATTAGAAATCTAGGCGCATATATTAAGATAATGAAAGTATGCAATTATGTCCATGAGAACTGACGTACTTACTAGCTACATTAAATGATAAAAAAAAGTAATTGGCAACGAAAATAATGTAAGTAATAACATATTATTTGTTGATTAATAACGAAGTGGGTTTGGAATTTTCGAAAATAATTTCGTAAAATTTCAATAAAAAGAAATCACTTGGGATGTTCGTGCGAGCTTTGTGATTAAAAAACGAAATTAATGCCGTAACTCCGATAATAAGAAACGCGTTCGACTCTATGAATTTAATTCTAGAATTCCATCGCAAATTACAGTATAGCGTCCTGCAGCTGACAAAGTGCTTCATTCTGGTCTGAGCGAAATAAAATGAATTTATTCCCGAGTTTAATACAATAATTTACAGCGCGGCATGATTAAATATGTACTCTAGGCGAGAAAACCATTTGGAATGTAAATATTTTTACACAACGCTGTAACTACGCTTTCACCAATAAACCTTGCCACGAAGATGTAATATACAAATAACAAACTTTCCTTTATTATCTTAAATAAATAAAATATTTGTTTGACACCGGTCAACATAACTGGGTTTTTATTAATTGGAAATCCATGGATATTGTTGGCGTTTCCTGGGGGACCGAGGTGCTAAACGCCAAGACACACATTGCTCAAGTTGAAATTCAACAATTATTAGCTCGCCTGCTATACATAAATATCGATAAACATTTAAGACGACAAATCAACCAATTTTTATTCATCACTTCTGTCAACTCGACGACTCCTCAATTACTCAACCAACTAAAATAACAAAACAACACTTTGGAAATTGTGAAATCTTCGCCGTAAATCCTGAGACGCACCAGGAATTTGGGTAAGTTTTTAAGTAAATAGCGAGCAACTAATTCGGATTGTTGAAACGTTAAAAATGCGCCGCTTTGTAAGTGCCGTTGTCGGCTGGCTACAAAGCGAGTAAATAGGTAGGCACATTTATTTAACTTGGTATTCTTGAATAAATAGCCGGGGTATTACTTAATACTTAATTGCATTTATGTATTCAGTGAAGCAAAATTTATAGTTATTTGCCCAACTTACTATAAATTATTCGACGTTATCTCCGCCGTTTCCCCACATTTTCATATTATCTATCACTTCGGTCCCGCCAAAATTCAACCCGCTACACTCCGTTCGCCGTTGCGAACCTCCAACTGATGGAGAACTTAAATGTTCGAAAAACTAAACCCGCTACACTCCGTCTCGCCGTTACGAACCTCCTGATGGGGTTTGAGTATATCGAAAAACTGAAATACGCGCTGTACAAAACTGTTTTCTGCGATTTTTCCGTCCGTTGCAACTCCCGAGTGCTCCAGTAAATAATTATAAGTATAAGCTCATTTGAATAAGGCAAAAAGAAAAAGTCTTCCACTTAAAGCGTGCAATACAATGTAAGCTTAATTTAAAGCCTGAATGAAACAGCCGCCTGCAATTAATAACCAGTTCTTGAAGTGATGCAGGAAAAACGTGAATGCACAAAAATATGAACACGAAACCTAAAAATATCGGCCAACTTCTCGTCGGTTATAAATAACGAGTCGCCGAAAAAAAAAGTTTTCACTTAAAAAGATTCTAGTCGGATCCCCCCCGTCCTGCTGAATTGACTGCCAGATGTTGGCTGGTGTGTCTCTTTGGGAGTTTAGGTCAGGACGACACAATCGATTGATTTAAGAGCATTTGAGTTTCGCTCCCCATTGATTTAAATGCGGGTTTTGTGGGAACCAAAGGGGTTGAATTGTTGAGAAAATGCAAGTTTGCTGCCAGAATCCAAGTTTATTGCTCGATTACAACAATTTTTGTCGCTTTTTTATTATCAAATTTTTAGTCATCCGATGACATAAAGGGAGCTAAAATTAGATCAAATTACTATTATTTGGCACCTCAAAACTCAAAATTTTTTCGTAATTATTTAATTATTGAACGGTTTTTGTCGCAATTTTTTTTATTAAAGTTTTTGCAAAAAATTTCCTAATTTTTAGTTTTAATTTACGGCAAGTGGATGCAACTGGTAGGCTTATATCCAGGGAATGCAAATCTCGGGATTTTGGCATCAGAAATTCTAATCCCGGGTCCCGGGACCAACTTCCGAAAAATCGGGGTTTTCAGTTTTCAACAAAAAAAAAAATATACTTTTTATGAAAAAGTATAGTGATTGGAAATGTCTTCTTATACAGCAAGATCAACATGAATTTAAAAATAAAAAAAGAACAATAACATAAATTAAATTCTAGAAAACAAACAAATTGAAACCAAGAACTCAAAATAATGACAATGAGAAACGCGTACTTTCTATTTTCTACGGAAAAATTCTCTTAAAAAAATGCAAGCGCTAAAGAATGCAATCCGACTGCCAGCAACCATCACAACAACTCAAAAAAATTCCAAATCAGCGCTCGAATAGTTTCGGGATATTTCGGGATCCCGAATTTCGCGTATTTTAACCGAGATTACGGGATTTTGGGATTGCATTTCCCACTTATAACGTCTCAAGGGAAAAACTAGGGGTGTGTAATTGGCTATCGAAGACATTGCAATTGATTGAACATAAATATCAAGAACTAGCGCTAGGAGAAATTTCAGGCAAAATAAGCGATTAAAATGTTTTAATGAAGAAAATTTTGAAAACAAAATTAAATTCAAAATCGACTCCACTGAATTTGTTGCAGAACAAATCGGAAACGAATTTAAATGTTTCGGTTTTAATTCTGATCGAAGTTCGGAAGATTACAGTTTGTAGCTTGTAAATTTCCTACTTACTTACCGCTATAATCTCCAATTTTTTTCAAAAACACGATACGGGTATAAGGAAAAAAAACCTTGAGCGATACCCGTCAGTTTTTATGTAAAGCCAAATTTGAACAAAATAATTTTAAATTTATGGATTTTTCTCAAATTATATTTTAGTTGTTTGGAAATATGGCGAAAAAAAACAATGGTAGAACCTCTAAAATAAATAACCGAAATGACACCTTGTTAGGGTTCGTTCTGTTGAGAGATGTAAATCGAAACGTCTGTCGTAACTAAGTTTTCGCTTTTAATGACCTCGAAGTCTACCGTAGCAAGATGAACGAACGGTATGGTAACGAAAAAAAAATCTGCACGTGATTTAGCTTATTTATGAGTGAACAGGCTGTCACAACTAAAATTAAATTATATGGATACAAATTTGATTTGCAGTAATTGGTCTATTGTTAAAAATAATCCATTCAATTTTTATTGTCCGCAACCAAACATCGCAGGAAGCAGTAGGTGGTGGCACCGTGAAGATTTTAATAATGTTGTCAGTTATTTTCGATAAAAAAATTGAAAAAGCAATACTTAAAACACATAAAATTTGCATAAAAACATCTGAAATCACCACAATTTTATTCGAATTTAATCTCTTCAACACAGAAATAAAACTACCAACATGGACTTGACCGTTCAGAATTCCACCTAAAAATCTTAAATCATACCGAATTTTTATCGAGATAAGACAATGTTAGAACAATTTTTTAACGGATTGGAATTTGCATAAGTGGTTTAGATTCGATTAAATTTTTTTATTTAATGACCGAAATTTTATTTCGCGCCCTTTCTGAACGAGGTTGATGCCCAATGGGAATAGCTTCCACTCTGTATGTTGTTCACGTCAAGATCTTATCGGAATAGAGTCTAGGCGGACTTACTAAGTGCATAAAATTACGTAAAACGTACTTTTTGCTCAACTCTGAAGAAACGAAGATATTAGAATGAAAAAGTTTCAAAAGCTTCAGATTTTTTTTCTTTTTTTTAAGAAGTTAATGAAGGTATTCGACCCGGCCTTGGTACAGATATCTGAAATACAATTGGATAGGCATATTTCAACTTTAATAGCTTCTTCTTTAATGACGCAGGAAATTAACCTGTTAGGCGATAACGGTACATATTGATATTGACCGACGGTAGCGACTCATCAGGTCGTTAGATGACCATTCAAAAAAAGCGTGAAGAACCCATCCATTTTTCGCCCCTTGCCCTCATCACATAATAAATGATCTTTTCCGTCGTCTCTTAGTAAAAAAGAAAATCGTGCATCAACCGCAAAAATCTCAAAACGTAATTACGCCATAATAAGCCCCCCAACGAGAGTGGTAAAGAAATTGCGTTCGATCGTCGTGTTTACCAAAAAACACCCCACAAGCCGTCACGCCAAACGCAATTGGCTCCTCGACAGCGAAGCCTTTAGAAATTTCAAGCACGTGTCGAAAATGTAAATAAACAACGCGGTGCGCCCTCTTCCGCGCCACATTCCCCGATTATCATCATAACAAGTACAAAAAAAACTAAATAAAAAAACGACTTACCCGTTCCTCCTCGCGTATCATCTCGGCAATGCCGGGCTTGATTTCCATGTCGTCTGAAGCGGCGTGCGGAACTTGGGATTGTTGCGATAACGGTAACGTAAGCGGCAAGGGCTCGTTGGACACCGCCGGTGTTAGGGGTGTCGAGTTTTGAGCCGGCGACATCTCAACGGAAGCCGGAGGTTCCGGAATTTCCGTGCTCGCACTTTCCGCGGGACTGCTCAGGCTGCTCCTTTCCCCCGAGCCTCTTCGTCTTTTTTTAACGCGTGTCGGACCGTCGTTTTCGGAACGAGGTGTCTCCCATTCGGGATTGTTGTTGGGAGTGGATGATGACGGTTTGAGGAGGGCGGCGCGGGTGGTGATTTCGCCGGGAGCGGCGATGTCTTGTTCGCCGTTGACGTCGGCGAGACCGCGGATTTTGAGTGATTCCGCGACCTTGAGGAGAGGTCCGATCTGTTCTTGGGAGACGTTGATTTCGCCTTTGTACATGAATTCGACTGCGGCTTTCAATTCGGGCCATTTAATGTCTCTCATGATGACGATGGGATGTTGGCAGGGATTATCGAAAAAGAGCGATTGGAAATAGGGGCTGCACGCGGATAAAACCATTTTATGGGCCTTAACCGAATGCCCATCGCAGGCTAAAGTCACATCGACGAACGACTCACTTTGAAGAAGTTGATCGAAAACGTTGGTCAAATTGCTCTGGTAGTTGTTCCATCGCAGACAGAACTGCTGGGGGGATCCGGTGGTGTGCTGCATCGCGACGGCGGCGTCACCTGCAAGTTCAAACACACAGTTCACAACACGCACATGGCAGTCCTGGCAGTTTAGGATATTCAACAGGAAGAGTTTTAAAAATGTCACTTGGATGCGAGCACGTGCACACGTGTTTTTCGGCGACACGAAAACACGGACGCGGAAACGGTATACTGACAACACGAATGCGGCGGCAATACTGACGGTATGACGGGCAAGCAGGAGGGTCGAGGCCGCCGCCTCCCGCGCACGCCTTACCCCCACCAAACGTCGAGACCGCCCTCACCCCACCCATCCACCCACAAGACCGCGTGGCCACCGTGCTGGCAATCACCGCCACCGGCAGCCTAATTACGCCCGATACATCGACACCTGAACCCTGCCCTGGTCCGACGCCGACGCTTAGCCTAAGCCGGCATCACTTGTGATTTGCGGGATCAAGGGGGCAACTGGGGTGGCAAGAGCGACCAGCATCGATGGGTCGCGTTAAACAAAGCGCGCCGCCAACTGAAACTACACGGTTTACCGACAACTGAAATTAAGGGCACCGCCGCCGAAAACCGAGTGCAAGTGGCTCCTTTGTGGCATCGCTGCCAGGAATTTTGCGATTTCCCGCCATCTGCATCGTTCGTTGTTAGCAATGAATCACGGGAAACCATCAGCGATTTTGCTCCAAAAATTAATTTGGTGGTCCAAAAATCTTGACAAATTAGTCATGAGTCATTTTGTAACATAGTTTTTGGGAGGTCTTTGTTGAGGAAAGTCAGATTATCGCACTATCTAATTTTTCTCGAGCAATTGTCCTTCGTCGGAAGGTACTAAAAACGAGCAAAAGAAACAAAGATGAGATAAGACGATGGAAAAACTCCATTGGAAAAGTACACTCGCAAAAAAATTTAAATTTAATTAGAAACAAAAAAATGAGACACAAAGAAAAAAGCAATTAAAAAAAAGATTTGAAAGTGGATGTTGTAAAACCTGACAATATTTAAATAAAAAGATAAAACTATTTCTGTATGATGTAAATGAAGAGTAATGAAAGAGATTATTGAAAAAATTGATTAAAAAGAAAATTATTACAGAAAATCAAATTAATTCAGAAAAAATTAAGAAATATGTAGATAGATTTTTTTCTAGATGATTTGACCAAATGAAGAAAAACTGGATAAAATACTAAAATGAAAATATATAAAAAAAAATCGAATAAACTAAAAAAATTAAACGTCACAGAAGCTGATATATGTAAAAACAAGAAAAAGAGAATAACTTTAGAAAATAGTTAAAATTGGAAAAGAGAAAAGCCTAAGGAATTATATATCACCAATAAGATGTATCTAAGGAACAAAAACCAATGGCAGAAAACTAAATGGGCAAGAAATTGATAACCAAAAAGGTAAAGAAATAAGAAATGGATGCAGTAAAACAAAGAAAACAGCAGAAAAAGCAGATTAAAGCGGGTGCTGAAGTAAAAAATCAAAAAAAAAAACTTCTAAACATTGCAACGTTTAAAGAAATCCGTTACTGGTTAATTTTAGCCCTCATCCAAAAAAGCAAAAAACAACCACCACCGTGGTTGGAAACCTGTCTAAATTAGGGAATTTGAGTTTTCATGATTTAGTAAAGTACCCAAAAAAAAAATTCGCTTATCAGTTTGAGACATATCGTACAACAAGTGTTGGTGGTTGAGCTTCGACTTTATAGTTATTTTAAGACTCAAACACCACCCAGGAACCCGCTCGAAATTACCGTTATCATTTGGTCAAGTGATAAAGATTTTTCGAAACCTCAACACACAGGCTATGTAGGTAACTCTTTCGCTTCCGACCAAGATGTTAATGGCTATTTAAGATTTTTTTTTCTATTCCACACTTAATTTTCTTTCTTCCCTTTGTAAATCCCTTTTTGTTCCTTACTCAATTTTTTTTTCAGAATCCTCGTTGAGTTTATTATTTTACTGGAAATCGAACTGCCATTCCGAGTCATCGAATCCAAGGAATATTTGCTGGTGGATGCTGGTTTTCCACTCTCAGTACAACCGAGTCCAGAATACCGTCCATAGAAGCCAGCCCAGCTAAGTCCTCCATTTTTATTCTTTTTTTTCAGATTATTCGAATTTTAATTTCAATTTTTTTATTATTAAACTAACTCTGAAGTCACAGTAATATGCGTAGTACAACCGACAAGATCTGCCTGTCCGATTTATTTGTTTTTTTTTTTAATTCAAGTTTCTATTTCTCTTTATTAAATTTGTTTTTTCTTTGTTCCCTTACTTCCCACTGTTTCCAATTTTAGGTGACTAACTTACTAAATTTAAGATCAAAATTGGTGGCCCTTTTTTTCGTTTTTGTTTTAACTTTAAATTTATAATCTTGTAAACCTGCGAACCACTCTCAACTATCAAGGCGTAAAAATATAAGGTTTTCACGTTACAACAACATTTCAAAATGACTATGAATGAAAAGAAAGAAAAAAGAAAGAAAAGAATGAGACAAAAAGGAATTAAACGTGTCCGAAAAAAATTCGTAGCTAATTGAAAGCAACGACAAAACAGAAATCATTAAATTAAAACAAAGTCCCAAGTTGTATGAAAAACTGGATGCACGAAAAAAGTATTTTGGTAGATTTGAAATATGTTGATTGACGCAAAAAATTATTTAGAAAAATTGATGTGATAAAGTAAAAAATCAAAAACGCTTTCGAACATTACAACGTTTAAAGAAAACCGTTACTGGTCAATTTTAGTCCTCATCCAAAAAGAACGAGAAACAACTACCACCGCAGACACAAATTTCTTTCTTGTTGTGTTGTAAATTTTTGTTAAATGTTTCTTCCTTCCTAAAAAATACCGAAATGCCAATTGTTAACATCAGCCCTTTCCAATAATACCTTATTTACGAAAACCTGGGTAAATTAGGGAATCTTAGTTTTCTGGATTTCGTGAAGTATCCAAAAAAAATTCACTTATCAGTTTGAGACACATCGTGCGACCAGTGTTGGTGGTTGAATTTCGATTTTTCGCTTCCAAGATGTTAACAATGGCTATTTCAGATTCTTTTTTCAATTCAACACTTGATTTTCTTTATTCCCTTTGTAAATCCCTTTTTGTTCCTTACTCAATTTTTTTTTTCAGACTCTTCGTTGAGTTTATTATTTTACTGGAAATCGAACTGCTATTCCGCGTCATCGAATCCAAGGAATATTTGCTGGTTGACGCTGGTTTTCCTTTCTCACTACAACCGAGTCCAGAATACCGTCCATGGAAGCCAGCCCAGTTAAGTCCTCCATTTTTATAAAAAAAATTCGGATCATTCGAGTTTTAATTTCAATTTTTTACTATTAAACTGATTGTGAAGTCACAGTATGCATATTACAAGAGCTAAAATCTGGCTCTCCAATTTTTTTTTTTTTTTTAATTTGAGTTTCTATTTCTCTTTATTAAATTTGTTTTCCCCGTGTTCCCTTAGTTCCCAGTTTCCTATTTTAGGTAACTAACTTACTAAATTTAAGATCAAAATTGGTGGCCCTCTTTAGTTTTTGTTCTAACTTTAAATTTATAATCTCGTAGACCTGCAAACCACTCTCCACTATCAAGGCGTAGAAATATAAAGTTTTGACGTTACAACAACATATCAAAATGACTATGAATGAAAAAAAAGGATAAAATCAGACAAAAGAAATTAAACGTGACCGAAAAAAAATCGTAGCTAATTGAAAGCAACGACAAAACAGAAAAAATAAAATTAAAACAAAATTACAACTTATTGGAAAAAGTGGGTGCACCAAAAAAAAAGTATTTTGGTATGTTTGAAATAAGTTGATTGACGCAAAAGATAATTTAGAAAAATTGGTGTCTTCGCAAAACTATTTCTGCCCTGTTTCCTAAAACTTATTCAAAAATTAAATATAAAAAATAATACAGAAAACGTCCAAAGAAAAAATCGACAAATGATTTTGAGTTGGAGCCAACAAGCGTCAGATGCTTGAATATAGACTCGGAAATAGCTAAAAAAATTGTTTTCAAAACCTTTAATTGACATAATTTCATCCAAGTCATATCTCATTTACCTGTGACGTATAAACCAATAGTGTCGATCTAGATAACGTGCACCTGTACAGTATGATTAACTAATCAGTATTATCAAAGAGCCAATCGCGTTGCAGCAATTTAAAAGAATTTAAATTTTACAAAAATTTGAAATTAATAAAAAGGTACCTCTTGATAAAAATTTGCAAATTACTAAAATTTATTTTGGGGGGATTGAAAAAAATATTTGTCTCTTTAAACTATTGGTAGTTAAACGAATCATCTAGCGATCGCGTGGTCCATTATTAAAAATATTGAAAATTTTCCAAAAATAACCAAAATTAGGTAGCGAGATCACGTCGACCTCCAATCGAAAAGAAGCAAACCGGCCTTCGTCTTCCTCGACGGGTTCCCGCTGTTTGTTGTCGACTTATTAACATTTCAATTGTCAAAACAATACCTTAGAATGGAAATGAAGTCCAATTTAGTTTCGGTTCCCCCTAGCATTCTGGCCAAGATTGGTCCATTGTTTATAATCGAACAATTATTAATACTTCGAAATGGAAATATAAATTTGATTCCGACAAGTAATTAGGTAGAACTAGCAATTAGTTGAGCAATGTTTATAATCAAAAATTCACCGAAATGTAGCGGACAATTTTTCCAACTCCAAAATTATTAATTTTTACAAAATATCGCACCAAGAAACCGCAGAGTCCAACAAAATGTTTTTCGTACAGTTTTAATGGTTCAATGACGTGAAATTTATTACCAACTGAAACGAAATTTTACGATTAATTTTTGATGAAACGTCCCTGCAATTTTTCGACAATTCAAGATGTTTGGACGCCAGATATTTGCATCGGTGCCTACATTAAAGTTCATTGCAAACGTTATTTTCGAATAATAAAATATTACGCAATAAAGCATCCAAATATAACTCGTAAGACGTGCTTCTAGGCGCATTTTCTCAATAAATTACACCAATATAATATTTAATCTTTATTCGCAACCGATCGGTGTTTTGTTATTTTCATATATACTTAGCCGCTTTACGGCTGCTTGCAATAATAAATCTATAAGTACTGTTCTAGTTTTCGCGCACGTGTTCTCGGCAACAACGTGGAACAAAGAGGGCGAGATGCATTTGGAGCCGTCGATCGTGATTATTGTAAAATGTTTTTTTTTCGTTTTGTTTTTTTGTTAAATGCAATTTAATCTCTAGGCCGCATAGCGTTGGGAATAAAGCGAAATGCAACATTAAAACTGATTTATTGATTCCGATTTACCTTTTAAGTAGCTCATAACGTTTTATGGTAAACTTCCATGCTGACTTTTTCCGTTTAGCAAGCAACCGTTTGTTCGCTCCATAATTATTTCGAGTGTTTGAACTATCGAGTTGTAAATTAATAACCGAAATGGGGGGAAGTAAAAACGCTCCTTGTAACTAAGTTGGGAACCGGGTACAGATAACCCCGGAATTACGTGGAGCCAAGTGCTAGGTAAATGTATATTTTATCGAGCAAAGCAATCTAGCAAATTCAATTAGCTGAAGATTAGTTGTAGATGGCGCTACACCATTTCATATTAGTTGTGCAGATCTACGGGATTCGGTTAATTCTACATCTGCTCTCCCACATAAATATCTCTATAATTTAACTTTATTTCGTGAGCTCGAGTAATGGGAAGAAAATTTCGTTCTCGGATTAAATTTCGAGACGCCGGCCTAATACGTCGAATTAATTAGTCCGAGAGAAAAAAATCGGTTTTTGCTGTTGAAATTACGAAATGACACACGACAAAATCAACGAAAGCACGGCCCTAAATTATTTTAACGAGAGCGACCAAAAAACCATTTACTTTTAGTTAAAACAACGCCTCGACCAGCGGAGATGCTAATTGACTGTTGTTTTAAAAATGCGAGTCACTCAATTTGGAGGAGCAGCACTGTCACCTTCATTAAATTTTATTATTTTTACAGACATAATAACACACGGGTTATTGTTTAACGGACCTTTCTGATTTTATTACTTTTATTAAAATGTTTCCCTTTGTCAGAGTCCGCGGAAACCGAACGACCCACCTCCTCCCCGACATCAATCACTTCAACCACCGACTGTTTTCAAACAAAGAATTTTGGGGCGTAACATCCGTTAACACGCGAAGATGCACAAAGTGCGATATCGGTTAAAAGCTGCACACCGTTATTTATTGAATAATTTACGCTCAACCGGTTATAACAATAAATTTGGCGTTCTTTATAGAGACTATTAAATTTTCACCAAGTACCCGGTTGACAAAAATATCATTTATGGGAGCTGTTAAGAAAGATTTTTATCTCACGTTTTAATTACAAAATATCTCGCTGTGGTAATTTATATGTTAAATAATCGATAAGTTATTAAAATGCGCGCCCACGATCCTCTTTTTCTTTCAGCAAACACACTCAACATAATTTTAATTATAATAATATTTCCGATAGGAATTTAATGAGACGGATCATAAAAAATCCCAATTTGGATCAGTCGTTAATGAACCACTTTCACATTAATTTGATACCTTCGCAGCTATTAATTACGAATTCGCCTGTCATTGCTCCGATAATTTCCACCAAATAACAATCAATTATTGGCGCTTAAAGCAACATTTTCTTAACGTCACACGCAAAATCGCAAAAACCCAGAAGTATTGTCACTACATGCGATCATTTATTGTTTGAAGTCTGCGTTATTGAGAATGTTCAGGAAATATAAAAATGTTGCAAGAAAAACAAGACAAAGTCCATAGCTTGCAAGCGTGACGTCAGGTGGTTATGTAGTTAAAAGTTTCAGGATATTTTTGCCAAATTTTAGTAATGTCAGATAACTGTAAACTAGAATGAACAATATTCTCGTTTTTTCAATTCCACGCAAACGCGTAACCATAAAGCAGATACCAGATAAGTTTATTGCAGCGTTCCACCGACCGGCTTCAATAGCTGACGTCACAATTATCACACGTATAGAGTAGATAGAAAAATAAATTTTAATTAAATTCAATAAGATTTTTATTAAAACATCATAGAAAATCGCTTCATATTATGGAAGTATGCATCTGAATAAACGCTAAAAATAAAGCAATCTGACGAGTTGAACGTGAGCTGTAATAAAATTTATTTTCGTATTTACCAAAAAAATACTAAATACGTGGTAAGGTGAGTCCACAACAAAACGCTGTTTTCTATAAACTTTGCTACAATTTTTTAAGAACATGTTGGGTTTACTTTTATACTTTCACCTGTTGTTTCCGTTTTTTGAGTGACTTGCAAAGCCTACATAATGTTTTTAGTTCACCGGTAATTCTTAATATAAATACCACCATGTAAAATTTCAGACAACTACCCCTACAGTTTGAATGATATTCCAAAAAGCATCTAAGAGTAAAAAGGCCTTAGAGGTTTGGAAGGTTGCAAAATGTACAAAAATTCTTAAAAAAAATTGACAGCGGCAGTAAATACTGAAAAAGGAAGAGGTCCTAAAACCGACCGCTGCGGTGACGATATTAGCGTTTTGCCTCTGTGTGTCTATTGGTTCACTTTTATCATGTAAATAATTATTCCAAGAACATCAAGTGTCTCGAGCAACCTTTCACCAAGAGCTGCGTCCTCTGTCAAAAAATTTAGAAGCACTCGAAGCTAATTTAGATATAGATACTGCTTAAAATGTAATGGAATAAAAAACAACGCAGATACTTAAGAATCAATTACTGAAACAGAATGAGTGGAAAAGTAAAAAGAAGACAGTGTAGTAGAAAAGTAGAAGAATAGAAGTAAATTAAAAAAAAACAATCCGCACAGACCGCTACAGTTAGAATAAGTTTCTAAATTGCATCTAAGAGTAAAAAGGTTATTTGCCTTAGAGGTTTGGAAGATTGGGAGATGTACAAAAATTCTTTAAAAAAATTAACATCTTCATCCATGCCGGCCGTAAATACTGAAAAAGGAAGAGGTCCTAAAACCGACCACTGTGGTGACGATATTAGAGTTTTGCTTCTATTTGTCTATTGGTTCACTTTTATCATGTAAAAAATTATTCTAAGAATGCCAAGTGGGTCGAGCAACCGTTTACCAAGAGCTGGGTCCTCTGCCAAAAATCTTGGGAGCGTTTGAAGCTAAATTAGATATAGATACTGCTTGCAATGTAATGGAATAAGAAACAACGCAGATACTTAAGAATCAATTACTGAAACAGAATGGGTGGAAAAATAAAGAGAAAACAGTGTAGTAAAAAAGTAAAAGAATATAAGTAAATAAGAAAGGACAATCAACACAGACACCTACCGCTACAGTTAGAATAAGTTTTCAAATTGCATCTAAGAGTAAAAAGATTATTTGCCTTAGAGGTTTGGAAGATTGCGAGATGTACAAAAATTCTTTAAAAAAATTGACAGCTTCATGCATGCCGACCGTAAATACTGAAAAAAGAAGAGGTCCCAAAACCGACCACTGTAGTGACGATATTAGAGTTTTGCCTATATGTGTCTATTGGTTCACTTTTATCATGTAAAGAATTATTCTAAGATTGCCAAGTGTGTCAAACAACATATGACAAAGACCTGCGTCCTTTGCCAAAAATTTTGGGAGCGTTTGAAGCTAAATTAGATGTAGATACTGTTTAAAATGAAATGGAATAAGAAACAACGCAGATACTTAAGAATCAATTACTCAAACAAAATGTGTGAACAAATATAAAGAAAACAGAGTAGTAGAGAAGTAGAAGAATAGAAGTAGATAAAAGAGGACAATCAACACAGACGCCTACTGCTATAGTTACAATAAGAATCCGAAATGCATTAGAGAGTAGAAAGACTAATGCTTTGAAGATTTGGAAAATTGTGAGATGCACAGAAATACTTCAAAAAATTGACAGCTTCATCCATGCTGGCAGTAAATACTAAAAAGGACAAAGTCCTAAAATCGACTGCTGTGTGACGATATTAGAGTTTTTCCTCTATATGTCTATTGGCTCACTTTTATTATGTACAGAATTATTCCAAGAATGCTAAGTGTGTCGAGCAACCTATCACCAAGAGATGCGTCCTCTGCCAAAAATTTTGGAAGCGCTTGAAGCTAAATTAGATGTAGATACTGTTTAAAATGAAATAGAATAAGAAACAACGCAGATACTTAAAAATTAATTACTGAAGCAGAATGGGTAGAAAAATAAAAATGAAACAGAGTAGTAGAGAAGTAGAAGAATAGAAATAAACAAAAGAGGACAATCAACACTGACCCCTATCGCTGCAGTTAGCATAAAATTCCAAAATGCATTAAAGAGTAGAAAGATTAATGCCTTACAAATTTTCAAGATTGCGAGGTGTACAGAAATTCTTAAAAAAATTGACAGCTTCATCTTTGCCGAGTAAATACTAAAAAAGAAAGAGGTCCTAAAACCGACCGCTGTGGTGACGATATTAGCGTTTTGCCTCTATGTGTCTATTGGTTGACTTTTCTAGTGTGCAGAATTATTGCAAGAATGCCAAAAATTTTGGGAGCGCCTGAATCTAAAGACTGTAAATACTGTTTAAGAAGTAATTGAATAAGAAACAACGCAGATATTTAAGAATCAATTACTCAAACAGAATAGGTGGAAAAATAAAAAGACAACAGTGTAGTAGAGAAGTAGATAAGAAAGAACAATCAACACTACAGGTGGGAAGAAAGTGTTGCGTTATACAAGGGTAGTCTGAAGACTCCATGACCCAATAAAGAGGACCCGCAACTATTTCTTGCTAGGCAGCAAAACTCCGTCAGAACTTCAACAATT
Organism: Pyrochroa serraticornis; assembly: GCA_905333025.2. Lineage (NCBI taxonomy): Eukaryota > Metazoa > Arthropoda > Insecta > Coleoptera > Pyrochroidae > Pyrochroa > Pyrochroa serraticornis. The sequence continues at coordinate 32,864,232 of HG995154.1, read as the reverse complement.
TTTTTAAGTAAATTGATTTCTAAATTTTGTGAAACAAAGAAAAATTTTCACCCTTCATCTAATATTTTTCTGAAACATTTTCGTTTTCAACTTTTCATTTCTCATATGGTCCTTTAATTGAATTATCGCGGTGACAAGATATTTTTAGTTCTCCGTTACCCAGTATCTCATCAATTTCGACGTTTTTGCTTCCTTGCTGCACGACTTTCAGCTGCTTTGATATAATTTCCGAAAAATTTCCTTAAAAAAAATTCAACGAAACCATTTCGGAGTTTGGCCCTTGTGCTAGCGCCGTCTAGACTGGCGTTTTAATTTTTTGAAGAAACGTGAATGGTGATTAAAATATTTTTAAATGCTGCGCCAAGTATGAGACGGGCCATAAATATTTTAATTATAAATAAATACCAGACAAACTAAAAATAAATTGTAATTTTTAAGTGCATTGCTCTCTTGTTTTTCATGTGGAGAGCATGCACGCAGAGCCCCAAGTGCATATACGCCAAGAAAACGGAATACAGAAAATTGTTATTTTGTCGTGGCATAAATATCGAATGAAGAATGCAACCCGAACCGGGATTAGTGTTATTACATCTTGATCGATGCCGGCGCCATTCCATTACTTGTGTAAACTTTAAACCTCAGATTCATTTATTATTTAACACTTGATTTGATATCCAAGTCGATACGTTCGCTGTTTTATTAAGAAACGTTGCGATTCAACATCATGAATCGATAGGGTTTCGAAAATATTTCTGGCCAAAATCGCTAGATCTAGACGATGTTACGAAGCCGGCTGCTGGTGCCTTACCCGCTTTGTCTCCGTACGATCCGGCTTAAATTATTTGAATTAATAATGACTAAACAATATCCAAGAGCGTTCTTAAAGAGCAATCTAGAGCTGGAGGTTCAGTAGGGTTACGAAATTAATTATTAACAACTGTAGTAGATTGGGTTTAATATTTGATGGGGCTCCGTTACTTGAAATCTACAACTTATAGATCACTTTCGGAACCAAAGTGATTTCGGCTCGAAATCTTGGGTCGCCGGGTTAATTTATGTTTGGAATAAATATATCGGGAGTTTGGATCATTAAAAAATAATTTGTGGAGAATTTGCATATTTATTGGATACGTCAGAGCGGTAGCAGATGTATTTATCAATTTGTAGTCAGTTTTAACGTCTTCCTCCTCTACCGGGTTTATGTCTTAATAATACCACATGATTACCGGCAATGCTATGCAAATAGGGGGCACCCAGCGGGAAGATCGACGAAAATAATCAACAACCATAAAACTATGTAGGTGAGGAAATTTAGTGCCTTAATTGCTTTTTTAATAATAACAACAACTCGGGATTTTGTGTAATTTCACGCTTCGAACGCACTTTATTTCGGTTCTCTCTAACCGTTATTAATAAAATATGTTAATGAACACCTGATAGCGCAGCGAGGACGGCTCCAATAGCTTTTTAAGTGTCCGTAAACCGACGATTATTTAAAATTATTTTATTTTTCTAATCGCAGATAATTGTTTGAATGTTGGGAAAAAACGCTGGCGGCGTCGGGACGCGTAGCGAAAGTGATGGAGCTAAATCTGTTGGCACATTGTGGAGTCCCAACGCACGCAAGCAGCTACCCTTCCACACCCCAGCCGCGGTAATGGAACCAGCCCCATGCAATTTTAACAAGTTTCACTGTATATTTAATTATTGTAATATTTATAAAAGCAGGCCCGCTCAGGGGGTTACGCGCCGTCAGTGGGTGGGGGGGTCTCTAAATAACTAACAACACTCTGCCGTCTAATTTACTTGGCAAACTTTTATTATATATAAAAACTTTCAACTTTTATTCGCAATTTATTACTTTTCCTTCAGAAATACCTACTTGAATATTAAAAAAAGACAGTGGCCTTTATAACGCCGTTTTTAAGTACGAATCAAAGAAAGTTGGAAAACTTGAGACTCGGAAAGTTTTAATTATCATCAAAAAGACTCTAGGTCTACTTACACGGCACCGAAGGCCGAATTTTATTTTAATTTCAAAACGACAACCGACACAAGTAAGTAATTGGAGTACCGAAACGCTAATTGCGCTTTTGGACGAAAATTTCCATCGAACACGAAGTTGTTCATCTGAACAATTTTCATCTGCGTAATTAAAAATTTGTTATCCTCAAACTCTTGATGGACCACTTGGACAACTGTCACGTCATAGAGCGTGATCCTGAAAACTTGTGGCTTTATTAAAAAAACATTTTAAATAATTGAAAAAAAATTGTTAAAGTTTTGCTGTCTAAATTTAGAATGGCATCTCAGAAGCTGCAGCAAAAATTTGATAACTGGGTTTAGAGCTGGAAGATTCTTCTCTTTTAATCCAAGCGAAATGTAGCAAAGGATTCCTGATGTTCACCAAATGACCAAGTCAACATAGAAAAAGCTTCAGGTGTTTCGATGATTGATTATCTAAAAAAACACCGAGAAACCTTAGTGCCAATTTAGCTGCAGACACCAAAAATGCGACTGTATCTAGAGTCTCTGATGTAAACGACGACAGAACTATCCCAGAACTGCAGGATGCTCCTCCAGGCTCAGGTGTGATGGGTTCAAGAAATCCAACACTCTTGCGTTGGATTCCTGCTCTAGTTTCCAACTATTTTTCTATCTCTTCACCAGATTCTAAATTCCACCTTTCGTCCTTTAGAAATATTATTCAAGAAATGCAATTCTCTGCACCCCCTTCACTTACAGCAGGAAGTTTGAGGTAATATGACTTGATATTTTCAAATTACACCATTATACAGTTAGTTGGAAGAACCTATTGCGCAATAACTGCATCGGAAAACGATTTTAACATAATGTGAAGACAAAATAGCTTTCAACTTTAGTTGAATCACTATGCAAGTTGTTATTGATTTCGCTTCACAAAAAGTTGGTTTTCATAGCGACTAACTACTCGTAAATTATGTAAATCTAAAGTCTCACGTAAGTTTAAGTAGTAATTATCCAATTAAAATATATTTAATCAGACTTCAATCAATATGAAAAGTTCAGCAACTCAAAGAGGTTAAGGCTCGATCGAATTTAGAAAGTGGTGATAATTTTGGAAATTTTGCAAAAGTTTCGGCCCTAAATAAATGATCGCTTCTCGAAAATTTGGAGAAAACGAGTCGATGAAGAGGTATAAAATTAGCGTCTTTACGACGTACTTTAAACAGCAATGTTAATATTGAACAATACATCCAAAGCACCATTTCTCAGGCCATTCTCGAACAATTGAATTATTTACCGAACGGATTGGCATAGAAGAGCGAGTTCTATTCAAATTGCACCTTTAATATTGCATAAATGAAGCGAAATAATTCATAAGTTTGTAGTCTGCGCGTTTAGGGTTATTTACAATGCACAAGGAAATATTTATGATCCTCTTCTTGAGGAAGGATTGGCCGCGTTGTCTTATTGCCGAGTTTGATTCGTCCCCTTAACTATTAATAGCCCGGACTCCCGGCAATTCGTTAATGCATTACCCTCATGTCTATTCAACAGGGACACACCTGATGGACTGCACATCGTGAACTCAACGCGAGAAGAGCGAACGCCATAAATTCACCAACAAATCAACATAATTCTCAAACATCCCCCCGATCGTTCCGAAAACGACACTTCAGCGACACTCGATAACCGCCCGCCACGTAGCCCCCGAGCTAACCGGCCGACCACTAAATTTAATTCCACGCCTCTCGATTTTAAAGAATACGAAACGATTTCTCCGGATTTGTTTTATTGTCGATAATCGAAATTTTTCGATTCTTTCAAATGATTGAAGTCAAAAAAGGTTCCTCGGTTACAATTTTTTAATTGATTTCGTGGCATCTGCCAGTTTGTTTTCTTATTCTAGAAATATTTCCGACTGACGTTCATTCATCATAGTGAAAAGTACAATTGCTAGGGCTTGATGCGTATGCATGTGGCGATAGAAATATAGTAAAATTTAAATTTTTCCTGTCAAATCTGTTTAATTAGGGCGTACACAATGGGTATTGGGAAACGTGGAACAATGGAGGGCGCAATCAAAGAGGTTCCTGAATTTAAATTTGGAAAGTTAAATAATCGGAAGAAATACAATACTCAATTACGTAAACATTATTCCTCGGGCAATATACTTGTAAAATTATTTTAGAATACAATAATAAAGTTTTACAGCGGCAATTTCGTCGTCCGCAGGATGTGTGTACATAACCTAAAAGGAGCGATACAATCAAATATTTAAATTCAAAAATATAAATGCAAATCCGCCGCCACCAAATTAAAAGCCGTTGGAAATTATTTATTTTATTTCGAGCAACCCTAGAAACTATGGATGTGCGTGTTCTTGAAAAACCCTCAATGTAGCCGTGATTGCGACACACGAACACTCGCGTCTTTTTCTACCCCGGTATCGAGCTTTCGCTCCGATGGAGATGGACGTGTAATGCAGGAATACCCGAGATTGCCACCCCGATGCATATATTTACTTTGTAACTATTTGTAATATGAAATGCACGGCCTGCAATCACCACCATAAGCTCAAATTTTATGAAACGCTTGAATTTGTTTTCATTAAAACTTCTCCTAACTAGACGTCAAAACAAACACACAAACGAAAAAAAATTGCAATAATTACACAGCACCAGAAGACTTATTTAGATACGGAAAAAGCAATCTATTGAGGCGTTTTTCAATGGAAAAACTCGGTAGGTACACTTAATGATGTTTATTCAATTCTATTAATCCTAACAGCACGTTACGTTGTAACGAACTCATTTATTCGCGTTATTTTCGCTTCATGAATCATTATTTGTCTAAATGTTGTTTGTGTATGTATTTTTAATAAAATAATTACGCCCCGAACGTAAACAAACCGTTCAGGATACATTCCTATTTAATTGCGTCCCTAGATAAAACTCCGGCCAGATGTCGGATAAAAACGCCCTAAATAGACAACATTTTCAGAGAAACCGACACAACAATTTTAGGTTGTTGCTACCGACAATTACAATCGAAATTTAAATTCCCCACCGAATAGTTGCGCAAATTGGGGATTTATCAACAAAATTACGCGAAATTAAACCATTTCGGAAGCGATTTGCTCAACGGTCGTTAAGATTTTTAATTACTGACTGCAATTAATTTAAATCGCTTAAGATTTCCTATGGCCGCTTACAGATATTGGCAGGTACCACATCACAGAAAAGTTTCCTCGAGTTTGAGGATGCAAAATTGAATGGGAGTCGCATGAAACACCTGCGATACCAGAGATGTATTGACGAAATTCTACCCCACAGTCTATAGTTAATAATATTTCTCGATTCTGCCCTTCTCACTTACTGGTGGTGAGTTTAAGTATAAATATTAAAAACAAAGTTAAAATCGGTCGCACACAAATATCAAAGTAGCTAGTAAGATATTGAAAGCCTGTACGGGTCTTCGTGTTGTAATATGACGGAAGTGGAGGAAAAGCTTGACGCTCTCTTTGCTTTTCGTTGTCATACAATTTACAAGATTCACGAAAAAAATTGAAACTCAAGCTAAATTAAATACAATGAAAAAACAAAGTAGAAATAAGAGCATAAAAATTGGAAGTAAAGTGATGTAGGAATTTAATAGAGTGAAGGAATACGAAAAGATTTTTTTAAATCCAAAAAGCAAGAAGTTGAATTGTAGAACCAGTCATAAGAATGACAGAAATGTAAAATTATTGAATTAAATTACGAGTAATAAATAAAAAGATCGTAGAACAAAAAAGTAAAGTATGAAGTATCAAGAAACATAAAATAAATTCAATAAATTAATTTGTTAAATCGAAAAAACTTACTGTAGTGGTAAAACATAAACAACCACCCTCGGTCACATCAAAAAACATAAAGTTGCAGATCTTTTTTACAAATACAACTAAGACAACCGAAAATCAATAAAAAGAGGACGTATTCAAGGGTAAAAAAGTAGAAGTGAAGTGGAAGAAAAATTGAAAACATTAACAATAATGAAAAAAAAAATTATGCGATCAAAAAACAAACTAAGAAAGAATAAAAATTAGAAATAGAATTATGTCAAAGCATACATAGAAAAATAAGAGAAATAGGAACATAAACCTTAAAGAGCGCAGCGCACCTAAAATCAGAAAAGCAAAAAATTCAGCAAGTGGAATTGACAAAACAGTAACAAGAATTATTTTTTTTTTCAAATATTTAAATATGACTGATCAAGAGACATAGAACTAATTTGTAAATAAATTGATGCAACGTTAAGAAAATTTACTGTAGTAGAAAACAAAGAGAATGACCTGCAGTAACCAAGAAACCGAAAGCATAAGTAATAAAACTGAGCAAAAATAAATGTCAGAAGAAAATAGTTTGCCAAACAGAAGAACAAACAAAACAAAAATAAGAGAACCGATATAAAGTATTTAGTAAGAATCCAACCAATAGGGTTATTATTGTTGTATATAACACCGGCAGTTTAAGTTTAAAAATGTCAATAGAATGAGAAAATTGTGGATGAGGGAACTAAAAATCAATGAAAAGAAAAAGTATGAAATGTGGACTTGTGGAAAACGTACATAATTTTATTTAAAAAATTTGGCAATTTCTGAAGAGCTTTTCAAAGTCTTATCTTGCGTAATTTTGCATTTTCTCCTTAAAGTTTCGGCCGTATTATCGCGCCCTTTCTCACAAACCTACGCAGAATCTCGTACAATTTCTCCGAAACAGGCTGGAAAAATTGAAATAAATTTTACTTCTTTAGATGCGAACTTAACTGTCAGCTTGATAAGGAGTCTTAAATCAAAAATTGGTTGGCGCGTCCCCTGCTAAACTTTGTCAATTTTTAATCCGTGTCCGGTCCTAAAGTGGCGATATATTTCCGGAGCCGTTAGTATTTCCTGATTTAAAACTTATTCTTGGTCCGTTTGGCAGCGAGCTAGTTAGCAGGCACGACGCAAATCAGTAAGAGAGAAACTTTTTGAACAGCCATCGCGTCGGACCAATCCTCTCGGCCCACGGGCCCCTCGAACTCTACGACGATCGATGAAATTAATTTTTGTTATTAACGATTATAATATATTGCTCGGAAATACGTTAAGTTTTTCTTTAATTAATTCCGCTAACGGACCCCTTGAAATATCTCAGTTTTAATTTAATTAAGGAAAAGTTATTCGACTGTTTTTTTCGCGCCGCTCAAATTCCACCAGTTGTTTTCTTTCGCGAGGTTCTCCGGAAGTTCCGGAAAATTACCTCGCCATTTTTCTAAAAAGCCAAAGTTTAAGTTGGAAACTTTCCGATGTTCAACAAGGCGAGAGGAGCCAAATAAGCAACTTCATAGTGGCGATTCGCATCAAAAGCCGTCCAATAATTTAATTACCCGACATTTAAGGGCGAACGCATGTCCCTTCCCCACGACCAAAGCTCGCTCTGGTCGCTGTAACAAGTTCATAGAAGTAAATTATTGAGCGAGCTTCGAATAGGATCAAACGCCGCTGATAACGATTATGTCTGCAGTACCTAACAAGGTTGTTTCGACTTTTCGGGAGCACTGAACTTCGTTTTTCAATTGTTTTTTCGACTTTTAATAAGCTGCCGGTTTAAGTATCGAGTGCGCAGAAATCGGTTTGCAGGCCGGCGAAACGGGATTAGCGTCCGAAAGCGCTTGGGGTAGACCGAGAGCATGCGAACCGCCGTTGTGGGTGGTCATTTTCTGTAATTATTAAACACAAGTCTAGTGTAAAATTAACGTTAACAAGAGAACGCGATTCGATTATTAAACCACCATAACTTTCATAAAACGCGCGTACAAACGGACTTGTTCGATCTCGTAAAAAGCGAACTTTATAACTTTGCACAAGTGTTCAAATCAAACATTTATAAGTGACTTATCCAGTTTGCCACGCCACGACGTAAATTTTCTCTTAAACCGCCGGAATTACTTCTCTAATTAGACGAGCACGTTAAGGGATATCGAGTCGTTTAACGGTGTGATTCTGCATAAAATTAACGCTTGATTGGGACGAAAACAAATAGACGACGACGATGTAACATCCCAAGTACCGAACTCGAGGATCGAGGACGACGGTAAGGTACTTTCCGAAACGGGCATAAAAAAATTTAATTTACAGCAGGAATATTAAGAAAAATAATTATTTGTGAATTATGACCGGGATTAATTTACATCAACTCGTTCATTTAAATAAACCCATAAAAGTTTATTGCGCTCACAATGTAGCTGTTTTCGTAGACCTGAAACACTTTTGAATTAATTCTGACCGGAGTTACGGCAATTTTTCTACATAAATCAGCCACATAGTTGCGGTTATGTCCTTTCTATGGCGCAAACATGCACCCTTGCCCCGGTAATTCGAACGCAGTTCCTGCGAATTATTGTCTTTTCGATTTGCCGATGTTTGGTTCCGCGGGTAAACACTCAAAAAAGGCAAATTGAAATTATATTTTTACTAAACAGTGCTGCCACAATTAGAGAAATCTAGTGGTAATCAGAATAAAATTTTGCTTAAAAATAAAATCACGTTGATCAAATGTCCAAAAAATTTCAAAAAATTACCACAAAACAACAAAGATTTTGCCGTATATATTTCGTGATATAAAAAAATTAAGTTTTCATAAGAATTAACATGTCGCATTTGTCGCAAGTAGTAGAACAATGCTTCTGAATTAACGAGTTTCCAAGATTTGGTAATAGAAGGAAATTGACAGTCTTTTCAAATTAAATTCAATTATTATTATTCGGCTTGAATATGAAATAGATAACAAATGCTTAATTCAACATAAAGTTTTAGTTTCAAAAATAACATTATCTGGTGAAATAATTGCAAATCCGTCAATATTGCTTAATATTTTTTAATCAATTTTTGAAATAAACCGCCGTCCTACAAAACGTTTAAAATAATTCTGGAGTTCTGAGTGTCAAAAATCCAAAAAATGTAGTAACAATAACATTTTTATGCAATTTTTCTTTTTGGGAAGTAGAAATTTTTTCCACCTGGCTAGTGTTTTGGTGTACCTACTTCTACAAAGATTTATAAAACTATTTTTGTTGCACAAGTCATTGAAGACATCAATTTTTTTTGAAGATTTCTATTCTTAACAAATAGCAGTGTTCAATATTTCGTCTGAGTGATCTTTTTCAGAAATGTTAATAATTTTACCAATTAATTTCTTTTGTATGTCATTGTAGCTATCTCTGTAGAAAATTTTACGCCCTCCGCCACTTAAAACATTAAACTGGCGAAGTTTCAAGAACTCCTAGCAAGTCAAAACGAGCAGTTGCACAATCTTGCAAGATGCTTAGGTATCCCTTTCTTTCTCAAATTTTGCGATATTTTTTCCATAACGCGCCTTTCATATTTGTCTTTTATTATTATGTCTTCACTTTCAGTTGAGTTGTTTTATTGTCATCACTTAAAACAATGTTTGTTTCAACACAGGCACAACTTACTTCTGGCAATGTTGATAAAAATAGATTAAAAAAAAATTCTGGAAGATTTCTATTCTTATCAGTCTTCAATATTTCGTGTGACTGATCCATTCTAGAAGTGTTAATAATTTTACCAATATTTTTTTTTGTCATTGTATCTATTTCTTTAGAAAATTTTACTCCCTTCATCCCTTAAAAACGTTAGACTGGCGATGTCATGCCACAAAATATTTTCTTGATTTTGATTTTACCACAAAAAGTTTCAAGAACTCTTAGCAGGTCAAAGCAAGCAGTTCCACAATCTTGCAAGTTGCTCAGGTATCGCTTTCTTTTCCAAATCTTGCCATATTTTTTCATAACGTGCCCTTCATATTTTTCTTTTATTATTATATCATCACATTCAGTTGAGTTATTTTATTGTCACCACTTAAAACAATTTTTGTTTCAACAGTCACAACTTGCTTTTAGCAGTGTTGATAAAAATGTATTTAAATTATTTTTTTTGAAAGATTTCTATTATTATCAGTTTTCAATCTTTCGTTTAACTGATCCTTTCTAGAAATGTTAATAATTTTACCAATCAATTTTTTTATGTCATTGTAGCTATTTCTGTACAAAATTTTACGCTCTCCATCCCTTAAAAACGTTAGACTGGCGATGTCATGCCACAAAACATTTTCTTGATTTGATTTTACTACAAAAAGTTTAAAGAACTCTTAGCAAGTCAAAGCAAGCAGTTCCACAATCTTGCAAGTTGCTCAGGCATCGTTTTCCTTTCCAAATCTTGCCATATTTTTTCATAACGCGCCCTTCATATTTTTCTTTTATTATTATATCATCACCTTCAGTTTACTTGTTTTATTGTCACCACTTAAAACAATTTTTGTTTCAACAGTCACAACTTACTTCTAGCAGTGTTGATGAAAATGTATTAGAATTATTTTATTTAAGATTCCTGTTCTTATCAGTCTTCAATATTTCGTATGACTGATCCATTTTAGAAATGCTAATAATTTTACCAGTGAATTTTTTTTTGTATATCATTGTAGCTATTATTTAAATTACGTCCCCCATCCCTTAAAAACAATAGACGGGCGATGTCATGTCACAAAACATTTTCTTGATTTTGATTTTACCACAAAAAGTTTCAAGAACTATTAGCAAGTCAAAGCAAGCAATAACATAATCTTGCAAGTTGCTTAGTTATCCTTTTCTTTCCCAAATCTTGCGATATTCTTCCCATAACGCGCCTTTCATATCTTTCTTTTATTATTATATCTTCCCTTCAATTGAGTTGTTTTATTGTCACCACTTACAACAACTTTTATTTCAACACAACCACAATTTACTTTTGGCAGTGTTGATGAAAATGTATTTAATTTTTTTTGCAATGTGAAATTTTTTTACGTGTTAAAAAATTATCTAACTAGTTCAAAAACGATTTACAAATTATGTTTACTATTAAAATTTGCAATTAATTTTTTCAGCTGGTTTCCTCCCTAAAACCCTCTAATTTTCAATTCAGTTCAGTTCAATTGAGTTTTTTTTTTTTTTTTGACGTGACAACATTTACTTTCCCTTCCCACCACCCTGCTTGCATGTTTTCGAAATCTCTTTGAATAGGATCTCAACCAGCAGGAGAGCCAGCATAAAAAATCATGACGTTCCCCAACTATTACCACAATGCTTTGGAAAATCCGTCGACTCCAACCGGAAGTACTTTGAAAAGCAATAGGAAGCTTTCTTCTAAATAAATGGCGTAAATGTAGAAAAAGTTGAGAAAACTACTCCGAATAATTTCGCAGTTTTTAGACTTGGGAGTAAGGGAAACTCAAAAGGGGTCAAATAAGAGTGATGTGAAAACAATTATAAAGAAAATACTTTTGGAGGCTTCATATGTTGTAATAATTTTTTTGGAGTAGTAGATTTTTGATGAAATCCCTCAAATTTGGGATTATTTTAAATTGGTGTAGTTTCAGTGGCGTAAATCACGGATTGTTCCACAAATACCGGCCGCGTACTTACTTTATTAAAATGAATAATAAATGGGATCGCTTACCTGAAAATGTTTTATTGAAGGCGTATGCGATGTCGGCCCCCTTTTCCCGCCCTTTTCTTATTGCCACTGCTGCCAGCCCACGTCCAGACTAAAGCTAGGAAAACGTCGAAACAAGGACGGAAGGCGTCAACTGTAAATAACAAGAGTAGTAATTTTAATAATGCAGGACGCAAATTTGCATTCCGGGTATTTTATAGTTTTCATTAAATTGTTCCGGTTTTCTTTCAGAGCATACATTTCCCTGCTGGAAAATCTGATGAAAAAATCCATCGCGTTCGCAGATATAACCCCCGTATTTCTATTAAAATTGCATTTTTACGGTTGCAAAGTTCGTTTCTGGTATTTTATCATCATTTCTGAACGAAAACAATGTAATGTTATTACGCTTTTATTACTTTTCAGAGTATCGGAATGAAATAGTAATTTTTCTCGGCGACGCGACTATTTATTATACCGGCCGCTTTTTTAATTGAAACGGCCCCGTTAAACAATCACGATCCGAATTACGAAAAACCTCCCCCCGAGATTTGCTTATAATAAATACGTGTTATTAAGAAAAAGAGACGGGGGGAGGAGGAGGGATGAGGTCGAGTTGGAGCCGTTCCAGGGTTGTTTTGATGCAATTTAGCCGAAAACGCTGCGAGCAATAAACATTTAAAGTTCATTCCGAGAGGGCGTTAGTAAAAACCGAAACTCGAACTAGTAAAAATATAAATCTGCAAGAGTCAACACGTCTTTACAGCAGTCAACATTGTGGCCAACGATAAAAAAGTAAAGTTCCCTCGCTAATGGCACCGCGGCCCCGTTCTTTATAACTTATCATAAATTTCATAGTGTAATATTGCAAGAAACGGGGAGCCATTTGTTTTTGCTTCGGTATCCGAGAGTGATGTATATTTTAATTTTAAAACTAATGGCCGCTCCCTTCAATGTAAATAAAAAAATTAAAGTCGGCCTGGTTTCGGGACGTGCAATATTACAAATGCTGAAATTTACATCCCCTTTTGTCGCACCACAAATTTTTGCCGGCGAAAATGAGAACGAAACAAAACGAAACGGCCGGGGCGCCGTCAGCCAGAAAAATTAATAAATCGGACGTTCAAGTGTCGACCACTGCACAGTTTTCGAGCCCCAAAACTAACGGGGAAACCTCGAACGGAAAAACGGCCGTGGACCCCCAAATTGAAAAACCAACAATCACGGCCGGGATGACGTCTGTGGCTATTAAATTAAATAATTACAAACACCCGTGTAAAATGTTTGATTGGTTAACGATAGTCATTGCGTCCTGTCATGCATTTCCCAAACTATACGTTCAGGATATGCAAAGCAGAGATACCGGTTATTAGTTTTATACAGATTACAGACGAGTCGTACATCCTTGCTGTAGTGCTGTCACAACTGCATTATACTTAATTTTATTCATATTGTTATAAATAACATGTCCATGTTCAGTGTGGAAACTTATTATTACGGAATCAGCTCTGAGGGCAGTACCCGTCATCATCGGAGAATCCGCACGTTTCGTTCCTGCTACTCCCCTTCTATTCCTGACACTTTACGCCGCCCTCTCATTTTACGCCTTAACCGATCCATTTGTGTATCGGCAAAAAATCGAATCATCTTCCTAAGAAGCAGCTTTGTTAATTTACAAGAAATACTAGTTATTCGTGATAACAGCGTCGGAAAAGTGTCTAACTTTCAATAATGAGATCAATCTCTCAAGGGTACAAAATTTTTATATCAGCCAAAAATTAAAAAAAAAACGTCTCCTATTTATTTTATTTAATAATTTTTTAAAATGCTCTTTTTGATCTGTAGAACACAACGGCGCAATCGAGTTTTAATTTTCGGAGATATGACAATTTCAAGTGCTCCGCTTCTAACGGTAAAAAATTAAGCTTTTTTAGTTGTAACGTCAGGATTTTCATTTTTTCTTTTTTACGAAACCCATTGAGAGCCGATGTATTTGTATTCGATATTGCCTAGAAACTCCAGTAGCTGTCGAGGTTTGAATTTTACAAAAATTTCTATTCTTGCAGACTTTTTCGAAGAGCTTCGACTCTATGCTGAAATTCGACAAACCGAGTCCAAAGACGAGAAGAGCGAGACAAAACACATTAGAAAATGACGTGACCGACGACCCACAACGATTGACTTTCATGTGAGCAATAGATGAATGAAGAGTGTTATGAAAATCTTCACAAATTTTCGTCAAAATTGAAAATTCCAACTTTCTTGTTTACACGCTTAGGACTAAAATCTTACCACCGTACGAAAGCTATCAAAAAGTCGATTAAATTTTCCATTTTACATTTGATAAGTTGTACAGACTCGAGAAGTTATGGAACTTTGAAATTTATAAAAATTCTAACTTTTGAAGACTTTTCCGAATTACAGGAAACCGATCCTAATAATTGACTAACCGAGTATAAAAATAGAATCAGGGCGATAAGTTATATCAGAAAAAATTACTCTCATTGGCTTAGAGCGATTAGTTTCGATTTTAGCATTTTTGAAAATTTTAATCGATTGAGATAGAAAAAAAAAACGAAAATTTGAAATTTTCGAAGGGCGTTTTATCCTCTCATCTTAATCTGTCAGATTCGTATAACACAACGGCGCAATCCGATTTTAATTTGAACGCTTAATTCCAAAGATATGACACTTTGAAGATTCTAAAATTTAAATTTTTACCTCTGGCAAAAAAGGACGCTTTTTTATTTACAGCGTTCGGATTTTTATTTTAACCTCGTTGAAAAGCCCTTTGAAAGTCGATTAAAATGATGTACTTGCATTCGATATAACGTAGAAACTCGAGTAGCTGCCAAGCTTTGAATTTTCCAAAAATTTCTATTTTTGCAGACTTTTTCGAACCACTTCGATTCTATGCTGAAATTCGACAAACCGAGTCCAAAGACTAGAAGAGCGAGACAAAGTACATCAGAAAATGACGTGTTCGACGACCCACAACGATTGACTTTCATGTGAGCAATAGATAAATGAAGAGGGTTATGAAAATCTTCACAAATTTTCGTCAAAATTGAAAATTCGAACTTTCTTGTTTGCATACTTAGGACTAGAATCTTACTACCGTAAGAAAGCTATCAAACAGTCGATTAAATTTTCCATTTTACATTTGATAAGTTGTACAGACTCGAGAAGTTATGGAACTTTGAAATTTGTAAAAATTCTAACTTTTGCAGACTTTTCCGAATTACAGGAAACCCATCCTAATAATTGACTAACCGAGTGTAAAAATAAAATCAGGGCGATAAGTTACATCAGAAAAAATTACTCCCATTGGCTTAGAACGGTTAGTTTCGATTTTAGCATTTTTGAAAATTTTAATCGATTGAGATAGAAAAAAAATTTCAAAAATTTGAAATTCTCGAAAGGCGTTTTATCCTCTCATCTTAATCTGTCAGATTCGTATAACACAACGGCGCAATCCGATTTTAATTTGAACGCTTAATTCCGAAGATATGACACTTTGAAGATTCTAAAATTTAAATTTTTACCTTTGGCAAAAAGGGGCGCTTTTTTATTTACAGCGTTCGGATTTTTATTTTAACTTCGTTGAAAAGCCCTTTGAAAGTCGATTAAAATGATGTACTTGCATTCGATGTAACGTAGAAACTCGAGTAGCTGTCAAGGTTTGAATTTTCCAAAAATTTCTATTCTTGCAGACTTCTTCGAACAACTTCGATTCTATGCTGAAATTCGACAAACCGAATCCAAAGACGAGAAGAGCGACACAAAATACATCAGATAATGACGTGTTCGACGACCCACAACGATTGACTTTCATGTGAGCAATAGATAAATGAAGAGGGTTATGAAAATCTTCACAAATTTTAGTGAAAATCGAAAATTCGAACTTTCTTGTTTGCACACTTAGGACTAGAGTTTTACCACCGTACGAAAGCTATCAAAAAGTCGATTAAATTTTCCATTTTACATTTGATAAGTTCCACAGACTCGAGAAGTTATGGGACTTTGAAATTTGTAAAAATTCTAACTTTTGCAGACTTTTCCGAATTACAGGAAGCCGATCCTAATAATTGACTAACCGAGTGTAAAAATAGAATCAGGGCGATAAGTTACACCAGAAAAAATTACTCTCATTGGCTTAGAACGGTTAGTTTCGATTTTAGCATTTTTGAAAATTTTAATCGATTGAGATACAAAAAAAAATAATCGAAAATTTGAAATTTCCGAAAGGCGTTTAATCCTCTCATCTTAATCTGTCAGATTCGTATAACACAACGGCGCAATCCGATTTTAATTTGAACGGTTAATTCCAAAGATATGACACTTTGAAGATTCTAAAATTTAAATTTTTACCTTTGGCAAACAAGGACGCTTTTTTATTTACAGCGTTCGGATTTTTATTTTAACCTCGTTGAAAAGCCCTTTGAAAGTCGATTAAAATGATGTACTTGCATTCGATACAACGTAGAAACTCGAGTAGCTGTCAAGGTTTGAATTTTCCAAAAATTTCTATTTTTGCAGACTTTTTCGAACAACTTCGATTCTATGCTGAAATTCGACAAACCGAGTCCAAAGACGAGAAGAGCGAGTCAAAATACATCAGATAATGACGTGTTCGACGACCCACAACGATTGACTTTCATGTGAGCAATCGATAAATGAAGAGGGTTATGAAAATCTTCACAAATTTTCGTCAAAATTGAAAATTCGAACTTTCTTGTTTGCATACTTAGGACTAGAATCTTACTACCGTAAGAAAGCTATCAAAAAGTCGATTAAATTTTCCATTTTACATTTGATAAGTTGTACAGACTCGAGAAGTTATGGAACTTTGAAATTTGTAAAAATTCTCACTATTGCGGACTTTTCCGAATTACAGGAAACTCATCGTGATAACTGGCTAACCGAGTGTAAAAGTAGAATCAGGGCGACAAGTTACATCAGAAACAATTACTCTCATTGGCTTAGCCCCATAAGTTTCGATTTTAGCATTTTTGAAAATTTTAATCGATTGAGATAGAAAAAAAAAAGCGAAAATTTGAAATTTTCAAAGGGCGTTTTATCCTCTCATCCTAATCTGTCAGATTCGTATAACACAACGGCGCAATCCGATTTTAATTCGAACGCTTAATTCCGAAGATATGACACTTTGAAGATTCTAAAATTTAAATTTTTACCTTTGGCAAAAAAGGGCACTTTCTTATTTACAGCGTACGAATTTTTATTTTAACCTCGTTGAAAAGCCCTTTGAAAGTCGATTAAAATGAAGTACTTGCATTCGATATAACGAAGAAACTCGAGTAGCTATCAAGGTTTGTATTTTACAGAAATTTCTATTTTTGCAGACTTTATCGAACAACTTCGATTCTATGCTGAAATTCGACAAACCGAGTCCAAAGACGAGAAGAGCAAGACAAAATACATCAGAAAACGACGTGTTCGACGACCCACAACGATTGACTTTCATGTGAGCAATCGATAAATGAAAAGGGTAATGAAAATCTTCACAAATTTTCGTCAAAATTGAAAATTCGAACTTTCTTATTTGCACACGTAGAACTAGAATCTTACCACCGTACGAAAGCTATCAAAAAGTCGATTAAATTTTCCATTTTACATTTGATAAATTGTACAGACTCGAGAAGTTATGGGACTTTGAAATTTGTAAAAATTCTAACTTTTGCAGACTTTTCCGAATTACAGGAAACCCTTCCTAATAATTGACTAACCGAGTGTAAAAATAGAATCAGGGCGATAAGTTACATCAGAAAAAATTACCCCTCATTGGCTTAGAACGGTTAGTTTCGATTTTAGCAATTTTGAAAATTTTAATCGATTGAGATAGAAAAAAAAAAGCGAACATTTGAAATTTTCAAAGGGCGTTTTATCCTCTCATCCTAATCTGTCAGATTCGTATAACACAACGGCGCAATCCGATTTTAATTTGAACGTTTAATTCCGAAGATATGACACTTTGAAGATTCTAAAATTTAAATTTTTACCTTTGGCAAAAAAGGGCACTTTCTTATTTACAGCGTTCGAATTTTTATTTTAGGCTCGTTGAAAAGCCCTTTGAAAGTCGATTAAAATGATGTACTTGCATTCGATATAACGTAGAAACTCGCGTAGTTGTCAAGGTTTGAATTTTCCAAAAATTTCTATTTTAGCAGACTTTTTCGAACAACTTCGATTCTATGCTGAAATTCGACAAACCGAGTCCAAAGACGAGAAGAGCAAGACAAAATACATCAGAAAATGACGTATTCGACGACCCACAACGATTGACTTTCATGTGAGCAATAGATAAATGAAGAGGGTTATGAAAATCTTCACAAATTTTAGTGAAAATCGAAAATTCGAACTTTCTTGTTTGCACACTTAGGACTAGAGTCTTACCACCGTACGAAAGCTATCAAAAAGTCGATTAAATTTTCCATTTTACATTTGATAAGTTCTACAGACTCGAGAAGTTATGGGACTTTGAATTTTGTAAAAATTCTAACTTTTGCAGACTTTTCCCAATTACAGGAAACCGATCCTAATAATTGACTAACCGAGTGTAAAAATAGAATCAGGGCGATAAGTGACATCAGAAAAAATTACTCTCATTGGCTTAGAACGGTTAGTTTCGATTTTAGCAATTTTGAAAATTTTAATCGATTGAGATAGAAAAAAAATTTCAAAAATTTGAAATTTTCGAAAGGCGCTTTATCCTCTCATCTTAATCTGTCAGATTCGTATAACACAACGGCGCAATCCGATTTTAATTTGAACGCTTAATTCCGAAGATATGACACTTTGAAGTTTCTAAAATTTAAATTTTTATCTTTGGCAAAAAAGGGCGCTCTTTTATTTACAGCGTTCGGATTTTTATTTTAGGCTCGTTGAAAAGCCCTTTGAAAGTCGATTAAAATGATGTACTTGCATTCGATATAACTTAGAAACTCGCGTAGTTGTCAAGGTTTGAATTTTCCAAAAATTTCTATTTTTGCAGACTTTTTCGAACAACTTCGAATCTATGCTGAAATTCGACAAACCGAGTACAAAGACGAGAAGAGCAAGACAAAATACATCAGAAAATGACGTATTCGACGACCCACAACGATTGACTTTCATGTGAGCAATAGATAAATGAAGAGAGTTATGAAAATCTTCACAAATTTTAGTGAAAATCGAAAATTCGAACTTTCTTATCTGCACACTTAGGACTAGAGTCTTACCACCGTACGAAAGCTATCAAAAAGTCGATTAAATTTTCCATTTTACATTTGATAAGTTCTACAGACTCGAGAAGTTATGGGACTTTGAATTTTGTAAAAATTCTAACTTTTGCAGACTTTTCCCAATTACAGGAAACCGATCCTAATAATTGACTAACCGAGTGTAAGAATAGAATCAGGGCGATAAGTGACATCAGAAAAAATTACTCTCATTGGCTTAGAACGGTTAGTTTCGATTTTAGCAATTTTGAAAATTTTAATCGATTGAGATAGAAAAAAAATTTCAAAAATTTGAAATTTTCGAAAGGCGCTTTATCCTCTCATCTTAATCTGTCAGATTCGTATAACACAACGGCGCAATCCGATTTTAATTTGAACGCTTAATTCCGAAGATATGACACTTTGAAGATTCTAAAATTTAAATTTTTATCTTTGGCAAAAAGGGGCGCTCTTTTATTTACAGCGTTCGGATTTTTATTTTAGGCTCGTTGAAAAGCCCTTTGAAAGTCGATTAAAATGATGTACTTGCATTCGATATAACGTAGAAACTCGCGTAGTTGTCAAGGTTTGAATTTTCCAAAAATTTCTATTTTTGCAGACTTTTTCGAACAACTTCGATTCTATGCTGAAATTCGACAAACCGAGTACAAAGACGAGAAGAGCAAGACAAAATACATCAGAAAATGACGTATTCGACGACCCACAACGATTGACTTTCATGTGAGCAATAGATAAATGAAGAGAGTTATGAAAATCTTCACAAATTTTAGTGAAAATCGAAAATTCGAACTTTCTTGTTTGCACACTTAGGACTAGAGTCTTACCACCGTACGAAAGCTATCAAAAAGTCGATTAAATTTTCCATTTTACATTTGATAAGTTCTACAGACTCGAGAAGTTATGGGACTTTGAAATTTGCAAAAATTCTAACTTTTGCAGACTTTTCCGAATTACAGGAAACCGATCCTAATAATTGACTAACCGAGTGTAAAAATAAAATCAGGGCGATAAGTTACATCAGAAACAGTTACTCTCATTGGCTTAGAACGGTTAGTTTCGATTTTAGCAATTTTGAAAATTTTAATCGATTGAGATAGAAAAAAAATTTCAAAAATTTGAAATTTTCGAAAGGCGTTTTATCCTCTTATCTTAATCTGTCAGATTCGTATAACACAACGGCGCAATCCGATTTTAATTTGAACGCTTAATTCCGAAGATATGACACTTTGAAGATTCTAAAATTTCAATTTTTATCTTTGGCAAAAAGGGGCGCTCTTTTATTTACAGCGTTCGGATTTTTATTTTAGGCTCGTTGAAAAGCCCTTTGAAAGTCGATTAAAATGATGTACTTGCATTCGATATAACGTAGAAACTCGAGTAGTTGTCAAGGTTTGAATTTTCCAAAAATTTCTATTTTTGCAGACTTTTTCCAACAACTTAGATTCTATGCTGAAATTCGACAAACCGAGTCCAAAGACGAGAAGAGCGAGTCAAAATACATCAGATAATGACGTGTTCGACGACCCACAACGATTGACTTTCATGTGAGCAATCGATAAATGAAAAGGGTAATGAAAATCTTCACAAATTTTCGTCAAAATTGAAAATTCGAACTTTCTTATTTGCACACTTAGAACTAGAATCTTACCACCGTACGAAAGCTATCAAAAAGTCGATTAAATTTTCCATTTTACATTTGATAAGTTGTACAGACTCGAGAAGTTATGGGACTTCGAAATTTGTAAAAATTCTAACTTTTGCAGACTTTTCCGAATTACAGGAAACCGATCCTAATAATTGACTAACCGAGTGTAAAAATAAAATCAGGGCGATAAGTTACATCAGAAAAAATTACTCTCATTGGCTTAGAACGGTTAGTTTCGATTTTAGCATTTTTGAAAATTTTAATCGATTGAGATAGAAAAAAAAAATCGAAAATTTGAAATTTTCGAAAGGCGCTTTATCCTCTCATCTTAATCTGTCAGATTCGCATAACACAACGGCCCAATTCGATTTTAATTTGAACGCTTAATTCCGAAGATATGGCAATTTGAAGATTCCAGAATTTAAATTTTTACCTTTGGCAAAAAAGGACGCTTTTTTATTTACCGCGTTCGGATTTTTATTTTAGGCTCGTTGAAAAGTCCTTTGAAAGTCGATTAAAATGATGTACTTGCATTCGATATAACGTAGAAACTCGCGTAGTTGTCAAGGTTTGAATTTTCCAAAAATTTCTATTTTTGCAGACTTTTTCGAACAACTTCGATTCTATGCTGAAATTCGACAAACCGAGTACAAAGACGAGAAGAGCAAGACAAAATACATCAGAGAATGACGTATTCGACGACCCACAACGATTGACTTTCATGTGAGCAATAGATAAATGAAGAGAGTTATGAAAATCTTCACAAATTTTAGTGAAAATCGAAAATTCGAACTTTCTTATCTGCACACTTAGGACTAGAGTCTTACCACCGTACGAAAGCTATCAAAAAGTCGATTCAATTTTCCATTTTACATTTGATAAGTTCTACAGACTCGAGAAGTTATGGGACTTCGAAATTTGTAAAAATTCTAACTTTTGCAGACTTTTCCGAATTACAGGAAACCGATCCTAATAATTGACTAACCGAGTGTAAAAATAAAATCAGGGCGATAAATTACATCAGAAAAAATTACTCTCATTGGCTTAGAACGGTTAGTTTCGATTTTAGCAATTTTGAAAATTTTAATCGATCGAGATAGAAAAAAAATTTCAAAAATTTGAAATTTTCGAAAGGCGTTTTATCCTCTCATCTTAATCTGTCAGATTCGTATAACACAACGGCGCAATCCGATTTTAATTTGAACGCTTAATTCCGAAGATATGACACTTTGAAGATTCTAAAATTTAAATTTTTATCTTTGGCAAAAAAGGGCGCTCTTTTATTTACAGCGTTCGGATTTTTATTTTAGGCTCGTTGAAAAGCCCTTTGAAAGTCGATTAAAATGATGTACTTGCATTCGATATAACGTAGAAACTCGCGTAGTTGTCAAGGTTTGAATTTTCCAAAAATTTCTATTTTTGCAGACTTTTTCGAACAACTTCGATTCTATGCTGAAATTCGACAAACCGAGTCCAAAGACGAGAAGAGCAAGACAAAATACATCAGAAAATGACGTATTCGACGACCCACAACGATTGACTTTCATGTGAGCAATAGATAAATGAAGAGGGTTATGAAAATCTTCACAAATTTTAGTGAAAATCGAAAATTCGAACTTTCTTGTTTGCACACTTAGGACTAGAGTCTTACCACCGTACGAAAGCTATCAAAAAGTCGATTAAATTTTCCATTTTACATTTGATAAGTTCTACAGACTCGAGAAGTTATGGGACTTCGAAATTTGTAAAAATTCTAACTTTTGCAGACTTTTCCGAATTACAGGAAACCGATCCTAATAATTGACTAACCGAGTGTAAAAATAAAATCAGGGCGATAAGTTACATCAGAAAAAATTACTCTCATTGGCTTAGAACGGTTAGTTTAGATTTTAGCATTTTTGAAAATTTTAATCGATTGAGATAGAAAAAAAAAATCGAAAATTTGAAATTTTCGAAAGGCGCTTTATCCTCTCATCTTAATCTGTCAGATTCGCATAACACAACGGCCCAATTCGATTTTAATTTGAACGCTTAATTCCGAAGATATGGCACTTTGAAGATTCCAGAATTTAAATTTTTACCTTTGGCAAAAAAGGACGCTTTTTTATTTACAGCGTTCGGATTTTTATTTTAGGCTCGTTGAAAAGCCCTTTGAAAGTCGATTAAAATGATGTACTTGCATTCGATATAACGTAGAAACTCGCGTAGTTGTCAAGGTTTGAATTTTCCAAAAATTTCTATTTTTGCAGACTTTTTCGAACAACTTCGATTCTATGCTGAAATTCGACAAACCGAGTACAAAGACGAGAAGAGCAAGACAAAATACATCAGAAAATGACGTATTCGACGACCCACAACGATTGACTTGCATGTGAGCAATAGATAAATGAAGAGAGTTATGAAAATCTTCACAAATTTTAGTGAAAATCGAAAATTCGAACTTTCTTATCTGCACACTTAGAACTAGAATCTTACCACCGTACGAAAGCTATCAAAAAGTCGATTAAATTTTCCATTTTACATTTGATAAGTTCTACAGACTCGAGAAGTTATGGGACTTTGAAATTTGTAAAAATTCTAACTTTTGCAGACTTTTCCGAATTACAGGAAACCGATCCTAATAATTGACTAACCGAGTGTAAAAATAGAATCAGGGCGATAAGTTACATCAGAAAAAATTACTCTCATTGGCTTAGAACGGTTAGTTTCGATTTTAGCAATTTTGAAAATTTTAATCGATTGAGATAGAAAAAAAATTTCAAAAATTTGAAATTTTCGAAAGGCGTTTTATCCTCTCATCTTAATCTGTCAGATTCGTATAACACAACGGCGCAATCCGATTTTAATTTGAACGCTTAATTCCGAAGATATGACACTTTGAAGATTCTAAAATTTAAATTTTTACCTTTGGCAAAAAAGGGCGCTTTTTTATTTACAGCGTTCGGATTTTTATTTTAGGCTCGTTGAAAAGCCCTTTGAACGTCGATTAAAATGATGTACTTGCATTTGATATAACGTAGAAACTCGAGTAGTTGTCAAGGTTTGAATTTTCCAAAAATTTCTATTTTTGCAGACTTTTTCGAACAACTTCGATTCTATGCTGAAATTCGACAAACCGAGTCCAAAGACGAGAAGAGCGAGTCAAAATACATCAGATAATGACGTGTTCGACGACCCACAACGATTGACTTTCATGTGAGCAATCGATAAATGAAAAGGGTAATGAAAATCTTCACAAATTTTCGTCAAAATTGAAAATTCGAACTTTCTTATTTGCACACTTAGAACTAGAATCTTACCACCGTACGAAAGCTATCAAAAAGTCGATTAAATTTTCCATTTTACATTTGATAAGTTGTACAGACTCGAGAAGTTATGGGACTTCGAAATTTGTAAAAATTCTAACTTTTGCAGACTTTTCCGAATTACAGGAAACCGATCCTAATAATTGACTAACCGAGTGTAAAAATAAAATCAGGGCGATAAGTTACATCAGAAAAAGTTACTCTCATTGGCTTAGAACGGTTAGTTTCGATTTTAGCATTTTTGAAAATTTTAATCGATTGAGATAGAAAAAAAAAATCGAAAATTTGAAATTTTCGAAAGGCGCTTTATCCTCTCATCTTAATCTGTCAGATTCGCATAACACAATGGCCCAATTCGATTTTAATTTGAACGCTTAATTCCGAAGATATGGCACTTTGAAGATTCCAGAATTTAAATTTTTACCTTTGGCAAAAAAGGACGCTTTTTTATTTACAGTGTTCGGATTTTTATTTTAACCTCGTTGAAAAGCCCTTTGAAGGTCGATTAAAATGAAGTACTTGCATTCGATATAGCGTAGAAACTCGAGTAGCTGTCAAATTTTGAACTTTACAAAATTCGTATTTTTGCAGACTTTTTCAAAAAACTGCAAAACCAATGCAGAAATTCGACAAACCAAGTCCGAAATCGAGAAGAGCCAAACAAAATACATTAGAAAATGGTTTTTTGCCGGCTCACAGTGACTGATTTCCATCTGAGCAATCGATGAATGGAAGAGCTGAAAAAATTTTCACAAAATTTCTACAACACTGAAAATTCCAACTTAGGATTTCAATTTTATCACCGTGTGAAAGCTATCGAGAAGTCGATAAAATTGAGATACTTACATTTGATAAGTTGTACAGACTCGAGAAAATATGGACATTTGAAATTTGCAGACTTTTCCCAACCACAGAAAATCTATCCCGATAATTGATTAACTACAATTTTTTATTAGCAATTAGCCCTATTATTATATTAGCCCTTTAAATTCCGATTAATACTTTGTACTTGCATTGAAAATAACTTTGAAACTCTAGTAATAATCAAAGTTTACATCTTGCAGAAATTCATATACGGCCGCTCCAAGATAGCTGCGTAATTTAAAAAAATATATATAAAAATTATTGGACGTACAAATATGACAAGACAACTACAGTTCTTTTCAGGGAGACTGCACAAATTCACGATAAATCGTTAAAATCTAGCAAAAATCGATATTGGCAACGCAAAAGAAACTTGTTTTTCATCGGAAGTGGATGCAGTGATTTTGTCATGAAACGTCAACAAAACAAAATATGTAATTGTTTTGACTGACAATTGAAGAAGTTTACCAAGAGACGCGAAAATAAATGTTAACTTAAAGTACTTTTTGAATAAAAAACGGGAAGGAATTGTGTTCAACAAATAAGCAAAAAGAGGAAAGAAGTCGCGGGAACATAGCGGCGTGAAGTGAAAGGAGCACATTTGTTTATTTAATTTTAATAAATTTGAATTCGTATGTGGTCGCAGCAAGATGTCGGGTAATTTAAGCAGCAAAGTTTTAGCACAAGTTGGGAAAGTTGCGCACAAATTTCCCAACCAATAAATTTGGTGGAAGCAGGAACAATACTGGCCTTCCGCACACAAGTAAAACAACAATTCACAAATGCCGGTAGTGGTGTTCATTTAGTATTTTCACACTCCACCACTCATGTGTGGACGACATATCATAGTAAAACACATCAAATAAATATGTAAATAGAGTTACTTCAGCATTCGTTGCCAAACAATAACTTTAAAAGCTATTTTATTACTTTATTGCTATTCTAATTTTCAATTTAAATACCTTTTCTATGTAAATTCCGATCGACCTGATATACATTTTCTCTAAATGTTGTAAAATGTAAAGCAACTATTGTGCTGTTACGCCGCCATCCTGATTTCTCAGTTTTGTTCCTTGAACCATAACAGCAACGGCATCATCTTAACTCGAGACCATCGCCTCGTTTTCCACCAATTACAAATTCGAAATTGCGGAAAACGTTCCAATCATAGATAACGCACTTTTCACCGGCAAATCGCGCATAATGAAGCAACACGTTCACCAACTGATTTACACGCTTTGGGAGCTAAACCGTGATAAAACTGCAATTGCAACAAGCGGTGGTGCATCATTGCATGTTTAAATCGTGGGGTTTACAAGCCCCGCGGGTTGTCAGCGGCCCGTTCGCACTACGCCTGTCAATTATCGGCCGCACTGTTGACAAAACGACGCATCTTCCCCATGACGGACGGCCGGAAAATGTCAACCGTTTCACATCTAACCCCGGACGAATTTCGAGAAATGACTACAAAAATTCCACGCCAAGCCAAAATAGGCGACCGCTAACGCAGAAATCTTCAAAGATTTGGCCGACAAGAATTTCAAATGCGACTGGTGAGTTTTCAAAAATTTTGCAAAAATTGCTGCCACAGTTTTGTTATTGAAAGTTAAAATTAAGCAAATCTTATCCAATCCTTTCGTCACTTTTTGATAACACTTTTTGCGGTCGTGAAGTTTTACAATTGTGTGTTTGCTTGTGAGTTTGACATTGTTTCTCTGACGGAGACCTGGCTATCCGAAGATGTACTTAGTGGCGAACTATTTACAATTAATTTTTTCGTTTGTGCCGACTGGGCTTGACCAGAGGTGGTGTTCTGTTGGCGGTGGCGGATAGGGTTGTGTGTTCGGAGTTGAACGTCTCAAGTATAGATCTGGTGGGTGCTAAACTTGTCTTCAACAATTCTCAATCGGTCTAGGTCTTTATGATGTACATTCCGTCTTCCATTAACATACAGGATTATGAATTATTTTTTATTTACTCAGTAGTTTCGATACCTTCCAGGGCAACAATAGAATTGTCTTATTGGGTGACTTTAACACACCGGGTTTCTGTGATGGTCAAAAAAATATCTTTTGCTTAACACTGAAAAATCTTGAACATTTTAGCAACTTCCTTCAGAGCAACAGCATTCAAAATCGGAGCAGTCGCGTGTTGGATTTTGCTTTTTCGAGAGACAATCTCTCCGTTACAGATCTGAGTTTAGCTTGGTGCCCGAGGATCTTCACCATCCTACGCTAGAGCTGGCAATTAAAGTGTTTCCACCTGTACTCTCCCATTTATATAGAAATACTGAACTACTTGGCTTCAAATTTGGGAGAGCTTTTATACCAGTTGCTTCTGCAGACTGATTGGACCTTCTTGGATAGCGTCGACGACGTTGATGTAGCCTGCAACAGATTTTATAAGGTATTGCAGGATCTATTTAGTTCTTCCGTTCCGTCTTGCAAGGTTGAGCGTAGTCGTCGCTATTATTATCCGCCATGGCTCGATTCAGAAATTATTGGCGGTATTCGTCGCAAATCTTACCTGGTCAAAAATACAGAAAGAAGAATCGTGTTGGCTATCTAGGACGATTAAAAGTACTTCGAGCTGATACAAAGGTGTTGATTGTCTCTGCGCACAAACATTACATTTCCAATGTTGAAAGTGCAATATTTCGGAATCCAAGGAAGTTCTGGTCTTTTCTTCCCACCAGGAGGGGTCGTAGTCGTATTCCTGGTATTATGAGAGTTGAGGATCAAGAGCACTCAACTCCTATAGTGGATGCGTTTGGTGCTTTTTTCAATAGAGCTTGCATTTCATCAGATCCTGAAGCCATGTTGGCCCTCAGGAAATCCTACACCTTTAGCTCTTTTTCGGTCTCGCATATAATTAAGGAGGAGATTTTGGGTTTCTTGAAGAAGACAAGTGAAACTCTTACGTCCGGAGTGGACGGGATTCCAAGTTTCCTCCTAAAAGATTGCGCGATCATTTTTGTGACTCCCTTGCACAGAATTAGCAACCCCATATTGCAATCTTCTAGGTCTCCTGCCATTTGGAAGCAGGCCCACGTGTATCTCATTCTTAAAAAAAGGTGACATAGGTAACATAGAAAACTATCGACCTATATCGCTGCTGTGTGGTTTTTCTAAGATATTTGAAAGCATTCTTTGCAACAATATTTATATACGTGCTAAGAATAATATTTCACCAGCCCAACATGGTTTTATGCAAAAAAGATCAGTCACCAACCTTGCCTGCTTCAGCCAGTATCTGACAGAGCCAATAGACAGCAATGGTCAGGTGGATGTCATATATACAGATTTTACCAAGGCTTTCGATCGAATTGACCACTTTATATTGTTACGTAAGCTACAATTGTTTGGACTTTCCGAGTCACTCATTTTGCTACGGCGTTTCTATCTATCCGATAGAAGATAGATAGTTCGATATCAAAATTTCAAATCACGGACATTTACACCGTCCTCAGGGGTCCCACAGGGATCAAACCTGGGTCCACTGTTGTTTCTTACGTACATAAATGACATAGTGGACGTGATTGACTGTCCCACTCTGTTGTTTGCGGATGATTTAAAGGTTTTTGTTAATGTTGGTTGCATTGGGGATTGTCTTAGATTCCAGAATGCTCTTTACGCTATAGTGAGGTGGTCTACGGATAACAGAGTATCTTTCAATATCTCCAAATGATTTGCTTTGTCTTTCTCTCGCAAGATACAGTTTCTCGACCATCGGTGTGTCGTCGAAGACGTTGTGCTAAGCACCATTAAAGATCTGGGAATCACATTCGATGACAGATTAAGTTTTAGCTATCATCTCCTTGACATTATTGAGAAAGCGTATAGAGTGTACGAATTTGTGTATAGGAATTGTGGTGACTTTAGTACACAGACCCTCAAGTTATTGTACTGCTCCTTAGTTAGATCAAGATTAGAATATGGGGCCATAATATGACATCCCATCTACAATGCTTATACTCGGCGGTTGGAACCAGTTCAGTCACGGTTCCTCAAGTTCTTGGCTTTTAAGTCGGATGGAGTGTACCCAGTGAGAGGTTATGATCAGCAACTTTTGTTGAGCAGATTTAGTCTCAATTCTCTGTGCACGCGGCGACTCCTCGCTGTAAAATTTTTGTACCGGCTGCTTAATGATGACAATGAGGCACTTGACGTTTTATCCCAGTCCCTTCAAAACTAACATTTTAGGAAGATTACCGATATCGTTGATGTGCAATATATTTAATTTGATCTGTCAGCATTGCGATATTCATTTTGATTCATTTCACTGCATCAGGCAGAATGTCATTGGGTTAATAGAAGTTTAGTGGTTAGTGTTTGATATTTGTTGTCAGTTTTTAGGCGAGAAGGTGCACTATTTTTGTCGGTTTTGTAGTTTGCATTGTTAATTTGTCATTATTGCTTGTATTATCTACCTAAATTATCCTAATTTTTGTCTTTGTATTGATATTTCCTGTAATTGGGTGCCCACTTATTGGAAATAAACATTATTAATATTATTGTTATTATAACGGCATGTACACAAAAACCTGATGCAGTAACCGTAACAAAAATGGCTTTGCGGCGAAATCGATAAGAAACTCAAATAAAAAATTGTTATGAAAAGGTGCTCATCGAAGGTGAAGAGATTTTTTGGTGAGGTTTGAGCTGCTGGTGTGGGTGTCGAGTATTTTTTGCGATGGGAAAAACGGCTCGTTTTGGTGCCACTCCAGGTGCTACTTATTACTTGAGGTATCCTGTTCGCGTTAATCTCGACATTTTAATCTTGTGTTTATTACGGAATTTCAAGTTTTAAATTTTATAAGCGAAGAGAAAAAAACATGTTGAAACATTTAATAACCTGTTAAATTTATGTCCCACGTAGGGATTAAAAAAACGACTATTAATCAAAAATTTATTGCCAGACAATTTTTTCAACATTTAACAACTATTCGAACGATTCCGTGTTCCTAACCTAACGCAAAATTACACAGAAATGCACTGTTCCAAACATAACGTCGTCACAAATCAGCGAAAAGAGCGGTGAAATTTATTCAAATATCAATTTCTAGAAAATTATTTCTTGCAGTTGTTGCTAAAAAATCAGAATTTCCTCCATATATATCCGAAAAACGTTTCATTTTTGGCTTCATCCTCGAGTTTGCGATATTGGCATACGTGGTGGAAGCCTTTTGTTGTTGAAATGATTTTTTGCGTAGGTGTGTTACATGTTAAATAGCAACGATGTCGGAAGTCGAGAAGTAACCATGGCGAATGTTGAAATTATATTGAAATTTCAGCCCCCGTCCGCCTCTGAACTTGGGCAATAAAAGAACTTTTTATTACTAATACCTACACAATATTTTAATGCAATTAAAAAATTCCTTCCCTCGACCCGTAACGAATAAGTTGGAAAAGTTCGCAACATTAAATGAAGAAACTGATTTTAAATATATTTTAATTAAACTTTGTTTCCCTCGCTTTACTTTTAATCAATGTCATACCACAAACTTTGCAACAATAAAAACAAGCTCGGCTCCAAAATATTTATTGTCAAACAACCGAAAATCGCAATTGATTAAAATAATTACCATCCACAGCCATCCTGCAATTCCAAATTTCATTTTATTAATTTTTAGAAAATTGCCTTTGTATAACACAAATTGCAGGAGATTCACAAAAATTAATAAGAACCCCGACATTTTAGGTAGACTGCTGCTTCTTCTGCTCAAGACAATACAAATTGTTTGGACTTTGTGCCGCTAGTTGCTATTGTCAATATAATCCTCCAACTTTTTATAAAAGCTCAAAACTTAACGCGATTGTCGTAATCATTCGCTTTCATGATCCATCGCAAACAAAACCAGTTTTTGCAACTCTAGCAATAAATTCAAAAATGTTTTTATAATATGCAAATGTTAATTTTATTTTTATGCCTTGCGAGTTTTTTACGTGATAAAAGTTTTACTAATTTCTAAAATATTTGGTGAGAAACCGAGTTCAAAAAATGTCCCATCAACGGAAATAGTGGAAGTAAATCATTAAAACTATTGATTCTCTTTTAATCTCAAGTACACAAACCAAATTGTAATTGAACTGGAGATGGTTCTTAGAAAAAAAACATTTTGAGTTCTGATTCATAAAAAAATTTATGAATGAAGAAGCGTCCAAAACCGTCCGTTTCGGGATTAACTATTGAAAAGTGGGGGATGAAATGTTTAAATAATCGCTGACGGTTTTTGTGGAAATTTTGCTAGGATTTTCAGGAGCAGCGCACAGAATCGTCGACACCTATGTTTGGTAATTAAATTTCAGACGAAATCTTTTCGCTCTCGCCACTTCCAATTAGATTTTATCTAAATGAAATAATAAAGAACGCTCAACCCTTTTATACTTTAAACGTTTTACCTTCGGACCAACGAATTTAGTTTTCAACACGGTTAATTTAGAAATCATAAGCATGTCATATAATTAAAAACATACCGACATTACGCTTTTAGCATCTCTTTTATAAACCGTTATTCACATAAATGAATAATAAATTGCGGACATCAAATGCAGTGCCGTATGGACCTTTATGTAGTTACGGGCCGGGCCCGCCGGCCCGATTTTATTTGCTTTTATGACAATTTATTCGGTTTTCTTTGAGTCCGGAATTATGACCGTGCATGTCCGGAGTTCAGATGTTATAGAATTACCTTGATTGAAACATGCAATTTCGCTCCGGCCAAAACGCTTTCGACAAAAAACTGCCAACCTCAATTTTAGTGCAGTCTCGGCGACCACGACGTCCGAAGGGGCGCGGTTCCGTACTTTCGGGGCCGGCAACACGGCGAAGTTTATTCTAATATCCAGACAAATTGGGGCAAGAATCTGGTCGGTTTCGAGATGGGTCTCGAACGGTGGAACCGGCCCAATTCGATGTGAAGTGAAGGGGCGATTTATGTAAATCGAAATTAAGAGACCGGGAAAAGCAAACAAATCGAAAAGAAAAGCGATTGTCGCGCGAAAAGTTTGCGTAAAGGCCGAGCCGAGGTCCTCCTTTTAATATTCTAATACAATTTATTTTATGCATAAATTTAGGTAAAAAACCGTAATGGAATAATAAAAGATTCCCGGAATTTGCATTAAATATGGGAGAATAACTAAAAACAAATTAAAATTTAAGAATAAAATTTACATACATAGTAGGATCCGCTAAATTAAATCCCAGCAAAGCGTAAGTTGCTTTAATACTTTAATCAATATTAAGTCTCGTAAACAATGATTAAAGTTAATGGTTATTGGTCGGGCACAGTGGCCGATCGATGCAATATAGTTCAATAAATTGCTGATAAATAGCGAAACTCCCACGATCCGAAGAGGTATTGGATGCTTATTGGTGACGTCAGTGGCGCGCCAAAGGGGGGACAAATATGCAATCGCATCGCAACGTTGTGTCACAGTCCACAAACCGTTAATCATATCACCGTACAGGTGTGCTGCACTTAGGATGGCCTCGTCTCGACCATTGGAAGGGGCACAGGAAGTGGACGAAATTAATTGAAGCTAATCGCTGCGATTAACAGCGATTACACGACACCCATTTTTACTGGGGGCAATGAATCCGGATTAATCAAAGACAAGCACGCGTTCCGGAAGCAGATCGGGCCACCAGCAAACCGCGATTCGTAAATTCCAGATAACAGAGAGACCCACTAAAATAGTGAATTAGATAGGGCCCGACTCAAAAACGCAAGGCAAACGGGAAAAGTGCGTTAAATATTGATACCGTTTGTCAGTGTCGGCTTGTTGTAATCATACCTGCACTTAAAGACCTTTATAGAACTGCCAAAACATAAAAAATATCTACACACATAAAAACCTCCATATAATTTGCCATAAAAACCCACCAGCAAGTCTCCTTAAAGACCTCGGAATTACAAATTTGAAAAATAAAGAAACTAAAACTAATCCTTTATTAAAAAGCGTTTCCGTGAAATGCAGTTAAATAAGCCAAGACCGACGACTCGTTCTCTTTCTCTCGTCGTGTGCCTATCTATATGTGTTTGATAAATAAAACGAAATGGGATTGTGGAAAATTCAAGAAAATTTTAACATCAAAGGAACACGACTGATAGATAACGGTCCGAAAGCCAATTGTTTTTGTGGAAGATTAAAAATGAATTGTGACGACACACACGAACTGAACCTAAGTCAACCGATGGAAAGTGACGTCAACAAGGAGCAATCACCATTTAAAATGTCGGCCATGCATTGCTAATAGGTCTTTCAATTATTCGCGACTCAATTGAAACTTAAAACAACGTAGGTACGAACTTTTTACATCCCCATTGAATTATTTAATAAGACGATTTGATTCCGGAAACTCGGATCTACACTTTTTAAATCTCATCATACAATATTTACAGACGTAGATGAACTCGTCCGCACTGCTATGTTTAATGGAGTTTTCGACACAATTTGCCACCAGAGATGTTGAAACGATCAATTTAAGGCAACTTACCACTGGGTTTTCAGTTGATCTTGTTTATTAGAAAAATAGTTCTTCTTTCGTCTTTTTAGATTTTTTTGGGAAAATCTCAAAATGTTTGCTTAATAACTTTTATTTTTCTTCGATTATATTAGAAATAATTTATTCAATTTTTTTTATACTTTTCCTTTTCTTTCTACAATTATTTTGGGGCAATACTAAAGAATAGTTTACTCAAGAGTTATTCTCTTCTTCGCTCCTTCCAGCGTTTTTCAATTTTTTGGGGGCAATACTAGAAAAATCGTTTACTGCAACTTAGTTCTTTTCTTTAGCTATCCGATAATTATGGTAGCAAAGTATTGGAAAGTTCACTCAAGATTCATCTGTACTTTCCTCTTTCTCTGATTATTTTAGTAAAATATTAAAAAATACTTTGCTCAAGTTTTATTCTTTTTTTACCTCTTCTTTTATCGTTCTCTCATTATTTTGAGAAAATGGTGGATAAATGGTCTACTCATTATTTTCTTCTTCACCTCTGCCTTGTTCACCTCTTCTTTCGTATTTTCCCCGACTAATTTCGGAAAAATATAAAAAAATAATTTTGGCAAGATGTCGTTTCTTCACTTTTCTCTTCATCTTTGTCCTATTATTTAGTATCAAAAAATTATTTATTCTAGTTCTTTCAGCTCTCCAGTTTTCTCTGAATATTTTGCAGAAATATTAAAATTTATTCCCGATTCGGTCTTTTACCTCTTCTTCAATGTTACTCTGATACTTTTGGAGAAATATTAAAATTTCTTCTCTTCTTCACCTCTTCTTTACCGACCTATTTTCACGGAATATTAGAAAAAATATTTCTTTTCGATTTAAAAATTGTTTTCTTCTTCACCTCTTCTATCTCCGAGTTATATTGCCTGAATGATTGAAAAATTACTTCTTCTCGATTCGTGTTTCACCTCTCCTTCAATTTTGGAGGAAGATGAAAATTTCGTCTCTTCTGCCCCACTTCTATCACCCAGTTACTTTCAGAGAATATTAGAAAAATTTATTTTCAATTCGTTCTTTCACATCTCCTTAATTTTTTCTCTTATTAATATGGAAAAATATTAAAATTTCATCTCTTCTTCACCTCTTCTATCACCGAGTTATTTTCAGGTAATAATAGAAAAATTATTTTTTCTCGACACGTCTTTCACCTCTTCCTTCAATTTAGGAACGATATTAAAATTTCTATTCTTCTTCACCTCTTCCATCACCGAGTTATATTGAAGCAATCATAGAAAAACTATTTCTTCTCGATTCGTCTTTCACATCTCCTTCAATTTTGGAGAATGATTAAAATTTCATCTCTTCTTCACCTCTTCTATCACGGAGTTATATTAAGGCAATGATAGAAAAATTATTTCTTATCGATTCGTCTTTTACCTCTACTTCAATTTTGGAGAATGATTAAAATTTCATCTCTTCTTCACCTCTTCTATCACGGAGTTATATTAAGGCAATGATAGAAAAATTATTTCTTATGGATTCGTCTTTTACCGCTCCTTCAATTTTGGAGAAATATTAAAATTTCGTCTTTTCTTGACCTCTTCTATCACCGAGTTATTTTCAAGGAATATTAGAAAAATTATTTCTTATCGATTCGTCTTTTACCTCTCCTTCAATTTTGGAGAAATATTAAAATTTCGTTGTTTCTTGATCTCTTCTATGACCAAGTTATATTCAGGCAATGATAGAAAAATTATTTCTTCTCGATTCGTCTTTCACATCTCCTTCAATTTTGGAGAATGATTAAAATTTGATCTCTTCTTCACCTCTTCTATCACCAAGTTATATTAAGGCAATGATAGAAAAATTATTTCTTATGGATTCGTCTTTTACCGCTCCTTCAATTTTGGAGAAATATTAAAATTTCGTCTTTTCTTGACCTCTTCTATCACCGAGTTATTTTCAAGGAATATTAGAAAAATTATTTCTTCTAGATTCGTCTTCCACCTCTCCTTCAATTGTGGAAAAAGAATAAAATTTCGTCTCTTCTTCCCCTCTTCTATCATCAAGTTATTTTCAGGGAATATTAGAAAAAATATTTATTCTCGATTCGTTCTTTCACCTCTACTTCATTTTTTCTCTTATTAATTTAGAAAGATAAAAGATAAAAATTAAAATTGCTTTTCTTCTTCAACTCTTCTGTCACCGAGTTATTTTCAAGAAATATTAGAAAAAATATTTATTCTCGATTCGTTCTTCCAACTCTCCCTCAATTTTTTTCCGATTATTTTGGAGAAACATTAGAATTGCTTCTCTACTTTTCCTCTCCTTCCATCTACCTCCCAGATAATTAAAAAAAATAAGCAACTTAAAATTTGTTGGCATTTTCCTACAATCGAAAAATATCAGAGAGCAAAGCTGTTGCAACACTATTAACTTTGGGTTGCAGAAAATTAACGAAAATAAATTAATTTTTAGAAGGCGGTAACTTGCAGTCTGTTTGCTTTATAAATTGCAAAAGAGCCGTCGATGGTCCGTTAACGATTCATCGGCGGTTTCGTTGTATTACTCGAGGTTAGGTCCACGTTGAACGCGTTACTTATGTAAATCTTTTAAATTACAAAAGTCGCGGCTGACGCCCGAAATTGGGGGTCCGATCCGATTACAGAGAAATTGGTACCTTCAACTATACGATAATTAGCATATTCCGTATTGCGTCTTTGTAACGGTCCCTATTTCCGAGTACTTTCACATTTAAGAACTTATTGGCGGTATGTGTTTGGAATTTTATGGCTCATGATTAACGTGTTCGAGGGGATAAAAATGTATAAAACTTTGTCCGTGGCAATAATAACCAGCATTTACAAGAGGCGAAGTAAAATTTTTATGTAGGTTATTTTTTACCATGCGATTATTTTATAAATAAAAGCGGCGCTTAATTCGCGGTTGTGTTATGGTCAATAAAATCGCTTTTCTGATGATAATTACAATGTCGTTGTTTATCGACGTTGTGTAAATTTTTGTTCTTGATTGTCGTGTTATTTTTGAACCGGCGGCGGTTGTAAATTTGCGGTGTAACAAGGAAATTTGCGGTCCTCCATTAACCCGGTGCGGATTTAAATAGTATCTTGACAATAGCCGCCCCCGCCCGACAAGATCCCCGTTTAATAAATCTAATTCTGACATGCACACAACGCATATATTATTTATCAATGCTGAAGCAGGACAATTGGAGTTGACAAACACCGATATGGCCATTATTTGAATATAACATCATGATCCACCTATCGGCTGCATTATTAATTAATACAAAATACACAACGTACATGTTGGTGGCGCATAATTGCAACTAAATTTGTGGCACTTTCATAAATTAACTGATATTGATATTGGCTAATATTTTGTTTAAATTTGCAAACATAAATTCCCTTTATTGGTCTATTCCAGATTCTTTGCGTGGTTAACGGCTTATCGAGCCGATTATAAAATCATTCACCACCACCCCATCAACAGATTTCAACCAATCTTCCCATCGACGACATTATTTCTGTTTTTTTCCCCAAAAACACAAGATTCACTTAAATTAACGGCCTTGCATAAGTTTCCCAACTTTTCTGCGGGCAGACGCAAAAATCTATAAATTATTACGAAATAACGACCGAGCCTAACAAAAAATTACGGACTTTAATATTAAATAATTAATTTTAATACAGTGCGCAGGGGTTATAAATTTGTAAGCGCCGTAAATATTTAATGTTGCAAGGCATTGCCGAGACTCAGGCCCAGGAATTTCACGATCCCTTCATAAGTAATAACACTTCGCATGCAATAATCATTTAGTTGCGAAGCAATTTGCACGCTCTACGTAAACAGCTTTATAACAACAAACACATGGTATATGCATGCCTGTACTTATTGCTTATAACTCCCAACGATTATTAAAGCGACGAAAGTTTAACTTTAGCGACGTCTGCAACCGTTAGATACTGCTCCAAAAACGAAATTTGGGGCCCCACCAGCCCCCAAAATAGAAAACAGGACCATTGCGGAAGAAATCGTGAAGAAGTAGTACGTGTCGCAGTAACTACGAAATATGTGATATTTCAAGAAAATGTAAAAGAAAAAAATCTTAAAAAG
The DNA here is from genome assembly GCA_905333025.2 of Pyrochroa serraticornis. Lineage (NCBI taxonomy): Eukaryota > Metazoa > Arthropoda > Insecta > Coleoptera > Pyrochroidae > Pyrochroa > Pyrochroa serraticornis. Next base: position 32,827,095 of record HG995154.1, on the reverse strand, counting down.
GACAGAGCCTGGGTCGACTTCTAAAAGTGGATATTTAAGTTAACCAAATCTAAGAACAAATAACCTTCTTCATGTGGGACTCTTAAAAATTCAGTTCCTTATTTGAAGATCGATTGTTAATGATAAGAAGAAAACTGGAACGTGGTTCTCTCTATTTTCTCTCATTTTTTTTTTAGTTTTCAAATTCTAAAAATTATTTTAGGTTTGTGCTATTCGAAGTCCCCTTTTTATTAAATTTGGCAAATCAACCCAATTTACTGAAGTTGTCTAAAAATTCGATATTCTACTTCGTTCGAGTAAAAAAACAATTCAGTCGGTATTGAGAAACGACCTCCGCTGACTGGGAAACTTTCACCACATGCAAAAACCTTAGTCAAACATTTACATCTTAATTCATTTACACCGAATTTTTTAGTTGTTTTTCCCAAGTGTAAATAATTTCAACACGAGAAAATGCAGATCCGGACTCACACTTTTGATATTACTATTAATGACCGCTACAATCCCGAAATGTTTAAGTCGACGAATTTCTGTAGGTTGAAGGGTCACGGGTGTGTCCTCAAAAAATAATAAAAAATTCGTCATAATATCGCCATGTTATTCTCTGAATAAATTTCAATCGTTTAATTAAAAGGCGAGAAACAAAGAGTGTGTCACGCAGAATAATGTGTGTTCGTCACGTTTAAAATGTTATGTAAAATAACAGGTCGTTGATTGTTATTCGCGGAATAGTTAATTTTATATAAATATCTATAACTATAACTCGTCATGTATGCACGGCTAACAAACGTAACTAAATGAATATATTTAGTTCTTCTCAGAACCGATTATTTTACAACATCAATATCTATAACCAGCCGTCCAAATTACATACAACTAAATACTTTTCCGCACTCTTATCAACAGACCTTGTAACGGCAATTTTTTCCAGGAGAACCCCGAAGAAATTTCCCCGGCGAGATAGGGGAGTAATTTTCAAATAAAATTATCTGTCTAGCTGAAACATGCTTCGTAAACGAACGTTTACATCAAACTTCTTTCAGGTGTAACATCACCAGCTTTCAGTTTTCTTGGCGTCTTGTCGCAAATTTACGTCAAATTAGTCGCATCAAAGCTTCGAACTGAAAGGTGCACTACCAAGAAAATATGCCCGCAAATTATTTGTTCGCTACTAAAAAGAAATCTTTTACGTACGGGTGTAGACGAAGAGAAATTTCTTTTTGATTCGAGTTTTTTTGACTAATTAGAAGAGCTTCAATAAATTGTAAACAAAAATGCATCCCTCTTTTGAAGGGTTCTAAAATAAACCACGTGATTCGGTGCGGAGCAACCACTGGATTTGCATGTTGACATTTAATGGTTTTTGGTACGCCAACACGACTGACAAGTGCCAAATTTGTAAATGAATTCTAGTTGATGTTGGATCGGTGGTTTGGTAGCGAAACGATGCTGGATACCGAATTCTACATATACTTTGTAATGCCGACGTTACAATTACGGACGAAGCAGTTGTAATTTTTTTGTAATTACAGCATCATAGTTGGCGTGTCCGCGGATGCAATCCCGGTAGATAATAATAAGCTGATGCGGGAATGAAATGCAATAATTCTGTAAGGTTAATATCATAATTAAATGGATTCACTTCCCGGTAAAACACAATGTCATAGTGGTCAAACAATGGCAATATAGCGACCAACTTGTATAATTTAACAGAAAATAATAAATAATGTCGTAAATTAACATAATAACAAACCCGTAGGCACTGCGGACACAATTAAACGCGATAGCTTTCCAGAAACACAATTTCGAATAATTGAAGCGAAACAATTTTCGATATGTTAAAACGCATAGATAGGCAGAAACGGAAGGATAATCTAATCTGCGCGGGTCAAGCCTTACCGCCGCACTTTCAACAGCCGTTTCATTTTTTAAGCAGAACACAATTTTTAGCGGGTCAGAAAATTCTGCGAACCAACAGAATAAAAAGCCTTAAGAGTAGCTCCAAAGGTACAGCGCTAGATTCCACAGAAACCGCCACAACATCATTTAACCTCGAAACCAACCGCACATATCCAGCAGTCCTTATTGAGAACGAAGATCTTTCTCTGCATTTTTGTTTCTCGAATTTTAGTTATTAAAAATATTTAGGTACAACTTTAATCCAGTTAAAATTAATTCTCGTACTTTGAATCATCACCAGATTACCTATACAAAGCAACTAGATGGATCTTGGAGTTTTCACAAGAGTACTGTTGGACTAATAGCCAATCTAAATTGTTTCAATGGGGCAGAAATAACTTAGAAAGCAACCTGGTAGGTTTCTAGAAATGACTGATGGTGGTATAATTTTTTTCTTGCATGAACTCGGGCTTAGGCTATCATCAAGTGATTGTCACGTCGTACATCAAAGGTGAAAGTGAGAACATCGACCTCCTAACTTAGAAGGCTGCATCTTCCAGTCTATCTATTCAAAATGTCCGAAATCAATTTATATCGAAGGGAAATTAAAAGAAAGGTACTGGCTATTGACTGCAAATTGACAAAAATTCGTTCTTATTCAGAAAAACCAAGCATTTACTTCACCAAATGCTAACATCAGAAGTGGACATCCTATTCCAGTTACATCTTTTTAGCCTTGCGACTAAATGGGTCTTGGAGTTCTTGAAAGGGCACTGTATGTACTGCTGGACTAATAGCCAGTCTATCGATTGATGGTCTAAGCAGCTTAAATCGGGCAGAAATTTCTTAGAAGACAACCTCGTCGGTTTCTAGAAATTACTGATGGTGGCACAATTTTTCTATTGCATCGACTTGTGGTCTTAGGGTATCATCAGATGATTGTCAGGTTGCACATCAAAGATGAAGGTGACAAGAACATCGATCTCCTAACTTAGGAGGCTGCATCTTTCAGTCTATTTATCCGAAATGTCCGAAATCAATTTATGTCGAAGGGAAATTAAAAGAAAGGTACTGGCTATTGACCGCAAATTGACAAAAATTCGTTGTTATTCAAAAAAACCAAGCATATACTTCACCAAATGCTAACATCAGAAGTGGACATCCTATTCCAGTTACATCTTCTTAGCCTTGCGACTAAATGGGTCTTGGAGTTCTTGAAAGGGCACTGTATGTACTGCTGGACTAATAGCCAGTCTATCAATTGATGGTCTAAGCAGCTTAAATCGGGCAGAAATTTCATAGGAGACAACCTCGTCGGTTTCTAGAAATTATTGATGGTGGCACAATTTTTCTCTTGCATCGACTCGTGGTCTTAGGGTATTATCAGATGCTTGTCACGTCGCACATCAAAGGTGAAGGTGACAAGAACATCGATTTCTTAACTTAGGAGGCTGCTTCTTCCAGTCTATTTATCCGAAATGTCCGAAATCAATTTATGTCGAAGGGAAATTAAAAGAAGGGTACTGGCTATTGACCGGAAATTGACAAAAATTCGTTCCTATTCAGAAAAACCAAGCATATACTTCACCAAATGCTCCCATCAGAAGTGGACATCCTATTCCAGTTACAACCTTTTAGCCTTGCGACTAAATGGGTCTTGGAGTTCTTGAAAGGGCACTGTATATAGTTTCTGGACTAATAGTCAGTCTATCAATTGATGGTCTAAGTTGCTTAAATCGGGCAGAAATTTCTTAAAAGACGGCTTCTAGAAATGACTGATGGTGGTGGCACAATTTTTCTCTTGCAATGACTCGTGGTCTTAGGGTATCATCATTGTCACGACGCACATCAAAGGTGAAGGTAACAAGAACAATGACCTCATAACTTAGAAGGCTGCATTATCCAGTCTATCTATCCGAAATGTCCGAAATCAATTTATATCGAAGGGAAATTAAAAGAAAGGTACTGGCTATTGACCAAATTGACAAAAATTCGGTCTTATTAAAAAAAATCGGGTATACACTTCAACAAATGATAACATCAGAAGGTGACATTCTATCCCAGTTCCATTTCCCTGAAGCTTCCGACCGCATGTATGCTATGTGAAGGATGCACGATCGAAAAATTTCCTTCCAAACACTAGGATCGAAGAACATTTGAAGATTAGCACTATTGGTAGCGCACTCGGAGACATTTAGTCGCCTGATTTAAGAAAATATATTTAAATTACTCATAAATATTTATGAACTTGCATATGTGGTGCTAATGACCGGTATTGGGCGAAGCACTTCAAGTTGCATAAAAAAGTAGAAATGCAAGACAAAACAAAAGTTACAACAAAATCGAAATGTGTTGACATCCCAATAAATAAATGTAATTAAAGCAATGAACGCCTGCAAGAAACATCCCTTAAAAACAAGTTTAAAGTTAAAAGAAAATGAAAGACTGCCGTTGAAGAAAAATGTTGCCTGCAATTGAATTTTTTGGTTTTGAGCGGCCGCATTTTTTAGTCGCCGCTCGAGTCGAAACGAAGAATTAGTAAAAGATAAAGCGAGTATAACGGAATTCTTTGTAAATTAAAGACGCATCACGCAAACCAAGCACGCAATAATCCCCAGACGAGTTTCAGGTGGAAATAAGTATTTAATTAACAAGTGTTTTCCGGGCGCTGTTTGGATAAATAATTAATAAACGCGACACGTCACGTCGATTGTGACAATTCGACTCTCTATCATCGAAAACTCGTGTTTTTCGTTTGTGAAAAAAAACTTTTTTTCGCAAAAATAAATAAAGCGTGTTTGTGAATATTTCTATGCAGTTGAAGCATCACGTATCAGTGGGTTGATCAATATTATCCATAAATCAAAGTCCCGCCTATTCCAAGAGCGCACGACATTCTATCATATTTCAAAAACATCAAGCCATTATTCTAATTACTGTGGAATGAATATAGATGATTTTAATAATATAACAACTCAGCGGGAACTCTTCACTGCTGTAATTACGGAATTTGAATCACAGAAACCAGATTCGTCTGGAGTCTCCGCGTCGATACCATCGACGGATGCTTCGCGATGATCGGGACTCCGATAACGCCACAGACATTATAATTAAGCTTAATTCAACTGTAATTTAATGTTGTGTTTAGAAAAATGACGGGCAAAACGCCGGAAATGGTTTAAGGAACAACAGCTTCAAGAAAAATTCTCAAGAAACCAAATCTAGCGAACAGTTCAAACTTGTCACGTGTCCGGTGCGATATTTTCCTGAGATCACCGTTGCGACAATGAAATAAATTGGACGGTGATTGTCTGTTTTAGTTGACTGTCATCAGACCCTCAATCAAATATAAATCAAATCAAATAAAAGACAATTTTGTTGAACGCTTTCATCTACAACATTTGCTTGGATTATTTAAGAGTACTCGGAAGTTCTGTGATTACATTACGGGTACTCAGTCTCTTTGGCGCAACTAAAATGCGGTCATAAACTCAGTTGTTGTGAATATTTAATTTGCAGTACTGAAACGTGGGTGCTGTTCGAGTTCAATATCCGGTGTTTAGTTGGGCTCTTGAATCTCCAATCATTCGAGATCGGCTGTTTATACGAGTGATCCAAAGAGTGAAATTTTTTCTCTTTGCGCCATTAAATTGTCTATTACCATTCGGCGATGTGTGTTGTTTGGTTTAAAAAATTGTTAATTACGATATCAGACAACCAAAACTAAATGGCATGATCTCATTTCATTTCCGACGGAGCATTGCATTATTAGTGACAGTTTTGTAAACAATTTTGTGTGAGAATTGTGTAACTAACAGTAATTTCCTCCTCATTGTGCGTCTCATTATTACCATCATTCAGCAGTACCCCACTTGTCAAATGCCACTCATCTAATTTAATTAATATGTTTATTATTATAGAAACTGACCGAAAACATTGTTGCCTTCAAAAATGACGGTCATTAACAACGGTTGAAATTACCGAAAGTTTAATTATTTTTAAGGCAAAAAAAATTTTAATGGTAGGTAGTGGGAATACAAATAATGCGTTTTTTTTTGTTGGATGTCAATTAATTTGGTGGGTTGAGTGACGGGCATCGAAAAACCGCGATATTTAAATAATTAATACAAAGACCGCCCCTGAACCGAAGTTCTGAACTTTTATACACAGTAGACAATCTATCATAAAATTCATATAATAAGAGCGCACTTCCTGTTTTCAATGAATAAGCATTTACTTATTGAAACTCTTGGTAAACTATTATATTTGCGTCTGCCATTATTGAAATCAATGAATTTTAATCGAATTAACCTTAGGCGCGCTCTTCTGTTTTAAACGTGCATGTTTTTGATATTCGCTGACGTCTTTGCATGTAAAACTTCACCGGCTTTGTTTTGAGATATAAATTTCGTTTAAAACAGAAAAAATCGTAAGCAGATACAGATAGACGCCGAATTATTGAGACATAAATTAAATTTTGGAAGCATTCCTCTGTGATTTTTCTCGTTTATTATTACTTTTAATGGTTGAATACCTTTTTATTATTAATAAATTTTTATGTATTTAACAGTTTTATATCGTTAAAACGCGACTATTCTTCAATATTTTGTTTAATTAAGTAACTCTCGTAAAATTTTATTCGCCATAAAGATGTATATTTATGTAACTCAGATATTTATTTAACATTCTCGAATCAATAAACACGTCTTATTATAGAGCAATCATTCCTATCGGGTCCATCCACAATGGGTTTGCGCGCGACCCACCGTCGCGACCCATCAAACCGTAAAACTCCTATAGTTAAAAAAAACAACTAAACCAAACTTTATTTCGAGTTACAAACAGATTTACTGGCGAAATTGTGGGATGGTTATCTAACTAAAAGAGATTTTGACTGACGTTTTCGTTTGATGGTAGTCTCTAAAAATACATGTAAATTGACATTGTTTTCCATGGATAAAAGAACAGCGCAATTACTTGGAGCGAACAAAACGGTTAAGTGGCAGTTAATGAGGTTTAGCAAATATTCATTACGCTCTAGCATAGATAAACAACGTGCATTTTCATGAATAATGTTTTAATTACTTCTCGTCGTTAAAATATATTCAACGAACACATTAGGGGATGCTTTCACGGTATTTTTACACAATTCAGAATTATTGATTTAACCCTCGCTTTTCTCTATTAATAATGGAAATTCTTTCATTGAGTCCCAACTCTTCTACTTTGTAATTTTTGCAACTCAATCCCTTTGCGTTTCCACCAGATTCCTGTTGGCTAACGTTTCGGGCTTTATTTTGCTTTCTTATCGCGTTTCCGGACGCTTCGTCTTGTTGAAAAGGTTTAGGTAAAGACAAAAATGATTACGACCTAAAGTATGGTATAGATGATGTGCAATTCTGAAGAGATCTACCCAAACTTCTTCTTATCACGTCTCTGAACGCTTCGTCTTATTGAAAAGATTTAGATGAAGACAAAAATGATTACGACGTGAAGTATGGTATAGGTGATTTGTAATTCTGAAGACTTCCAACAAAACTGAATTTTCTTATCCCGTTTTCAAACGCTTCGTCTTGTTGAAAAAGTTTGGGTGAAGACAGAAATGATTACATCATAAAGTATGGTATAGGTGATGCGTAATTCTGAAGACTTCTAACTAAACTAAAACACCCCCAACCAGACTGCACCTATACCCTACTAGAAAAAGAAGAATGGTGCTCCTCACTATTTCCAAAGGGACGCCCATAATAGAAAATCCGATACAATTGAAATTAGTTGGCGCTTCGTTGCTGATACCTACCGTTTTGAATCCCTGAAACGTAATTAAATCCTTCAGGCCGATTAAAAAAAGGAGCGTATTTCACAAAAAAAAAAAAAACAATTGCGCCGTAATTCTGAGTTATCTGTTGCCAGGTTGGGGCGACGGAGATACCGCAAGATATATCAATCCATGTGACGTTTATAATAATCCAAAAATATATATACGTGTGTATGCGTTATCCGGCACACGGTTGACAGTGGGCAACTCGTCACCAAACCCTCTCCCTTTGTTATTTGCAAAAAATACATTCATTATTCATCAAAAGTGGGGGAAAGAGTGTAATCAAAACAAATCGCGCTTGCTGCTGTTGTTGCTGCTGCAAACCCACTGCCCTAACTCGCTCTAATACAACTGCCCTTGCCGGAGGCCCTCTCCTGCAGTGAAAAGGGAGAGGAGGGAGAAAAGGTAAATAAATAATTAGCGACATCTCCGTGTCCAAAAGTGACAGCTGAGACGTCGCTGCCAACACCTTCCGGAAACTGTTGAAGATGCAAGGTGTTAAGTTATGAAAGGAACGGGAGAGAGAGAAGGACGGACGGTCGCCTGCGTAATATTGACCCTTTCTGTTTGAATCTTTTATAAATTTGTGGCAGTCTGGTGTGGATGAAATTTAATTTTTTAAACAAATACCGATACCTGCGCCTCTCAACCGGACTCGCGATATTATGAAATGCCGGTGATTGTGGAAAAATACAAAACTCCAGTAAAAGTCAATCATTCGCTCCTGCAGAAATCCACCCCCCGACAACGGAATAGCGCCAATTAGTTTCTGGATGTAGCAATATTATTGTTTAAGAGACAGAAACAGAAAAGTCGACTGTAAAAAGTGCGGGGATGACGAATTTGAAAGGATAAAAATTATCATTGATTGAGGAGTTTATTCTTAAAACATCGAGATGTCTGATTTTAGAGTAAAATTTTTGCCCCCCTGCACAGTAACGGGAAATTTTCGGAATACTCGAGGCTAAATCTAAGAATTGAACTTTACTGTTGACTTGTTGTAATTTTCCTTGATTAGAAAGTTGTAGTTTCGCCTGCGATTCTTGGTCAAAAAATTTCTGCCTTTGATTAGAAGAATTCTCCACGTTATAGGAAAAATTCGAAATTTTTAAGTTGAGCCCGATTGAGCTTTTCTTACTAATTCCCATTCACCCCCGTTTCTGCCTATGCTTGGAGTTCTTGCATTTCAATAGTGGCGAGAAGACGCGACTTGGTGCAGTGGCGCCGCCGAAATTTAATAAACCCCGCCCTTATTTATATTAAAAATTAAAACGTTATAGCGCGCCTTTTTGTAATTTAAAAAAGCCGCCCCGTAATTTTCCCTTTTGAGCATAAAGCCTCTCCCCACACATGTACATCATCCAAACGAAATGTATGTATCATATACATATACATCTGCATAAAATTTAAAAAAAGTGTACGAGTTTTTTTACGCTCGCAAAAATTTACCCTCTGCTCTGACCCATTAGTAATTCAGTCAACCCCGATCACATGTGGACGAAATTCGCTCTAATTATTGTAATGGATGGCGATTTCGTTGATTTTATTTTTAAATTCAGAGAAAAAAAAATGCAAATTATTAATACATGGAATTTTTGCGAACCCGTTCCTGGTTATTCAATTACTTTGTTCTGTTTGGTCATCACGAATATCGAAATGGCGGAACAATTTTATACGCAGCAGCGTCATGTGTGCCTTGATGTCAAACAAAATGGGAAGCGCGAGAGGGATATATCGGGAGTTTACTTTATTACAAAACAAAAAATACAAGTCCGCCACAAAAATTCCTCGATAACACCCACTAGCGTCGAGGGTTGAAGAAATTGCGATTTTAATCAGCGCAATTCAAAACTAAAAACTCGCAAGAGTTCAAATTCAAAAAGTAAAAACGGCGTGTAAACCCTTCCGCCCCCAAATAGTTCCTTATCTGCACCCCTTTCTTAACATCTATAAACGAGCAAAACAAAATTAAATGTCAGAAATTTCTATTCAATTCAACGGTTCCTTAAATCTCCCAATGCCGATTGACGGAAATAAAAGCAAATTGCAGAAATCGAAGATCTCGTGAACGTTAAAACTACTCAATTGTGTATTTCTGCAGTATTCCAAATTAAATAAGCAAAATTATACGAATTCATCCCTCCATGAGAATTGAGTCGTCGAGAAGCTCAATTAAAACGCAACAAAACACGAAAGCTTCATGTCATTAGAAAACTCTTCTAGTCAAAGACTGAAGAAAAACTTGACAAATTGATTCTCCAATTTTAAACGAGGGTTTATCTTCTTCGAGTTGTCAAGGTCGGGGAGTTTTAGCGCAGAAGTTGGTGATTTAACTTGTGCTACCCCTGCTTACTGGCAGGAGCCGCGCGTTATAAGGCAAACTCTCGTGCGCAAACGTAAAAGCTCTACTTGAAAGCTTGATACTTTTATTGAGGTGTTAAAACGTGTAACGTGGATGCGAGCAAAAGGTCGTTTTGAAAGGAAACTTGCATTTACGTAGTGGATTAGACGAAATCGCCACTTAAAAGTTTCATGTAGGTACCTATATAGATATAGGGGTGGCATCGTGGGGCGCGACCGATCATGCAGATATTGTTGTGTGCAAACGCAATTAGCGAAATAGATTAGTAATAGTCCCGCCGCCGAGCCGAACCGGGTTTAAGCTGATAAAACTAATAAATTCTTATCAGTCGTAATATCGCGCATTACCTTGTAATTTTCGTGTTAGCGCATCGGCAGGAATCAGTCCTGCATTGATCTGCGAGGGGGCGATCGCGACGCCCCCCATTCAATCAAGCCCCAGGGAGGAGGATTGACAATTTGTATCCATTATATTTATGTATTTTTACTAAGCCAAGAGCAGCGGTGGATATTGCGGACCAGTTCTTTTTTGTTATATTTGGGAATAACGGTTGGCTCCGGGGCTTGATCGAGAGCCTATCCATTTGATATTTGATAACCAAATGTGATATATTTGATTTTTGCTTTGCTGCTTTGCGACCAACGGGATCTCACTGGAAGTATCATGATGAATTGGAATTTTTAAAGCCGAATAAAGAGAATGTCAGATTCGAAAATGTAATCAATATCTATACACCCTCACTCGCTACCCCCCAACCATGGCAAACACACGCGTGAATTTATAAGTTTCAAGATATCAACCCGGCCAATTTGACCGATCCGCTTTTTTCGGGGGGAATTAAACGTCCGAATATCCAAAAACGAAACAAAATGTCCAACAACTTACCAAAAATCTCCGAATTACTCGACAACGTCCTCTCCACGATCTGGAACAAACAAGAGAGTTCTTTTAAAAATTGTGCAAAAAACAACAAAGTATGCCGCCACACTAAGAAACTACTCAACTAGAATTGCCAGGCTCACCGGGTAAAGCTCTAAAAAATACTCTCAGTGCCTGAATCAGAAGCGGTAAGTTGGGGCTTTATTGTGATAGAAAAGATTTCAAGTTAAATTAAAATCGAAGTTAATATGTAAAATCGTTCGCGAATTAAAATTAATTACAAAACACATAGTAAGTTACTAAAAGTTCATAGTCCGGGCCTCACTGCAGAATTGAATTTCGAAGTACCAAAATCTGTCTTCTCGAGATTTAAAAAACTGTACGAAAATACTGTCATAAACGGTAGTTTGCTGTAACGTGAACTGAAATCAAATACGAGCCAATATTTGCATTGAATTCATTGAACCTACACGCAAGTGTGATAAATTTAAATAATAATTCATTAACCTTACTACATTTTTAAACACATAGAAAGCACTTGTTGAATTTGCTCATTTTTATTAACAACCACGTATTTGCAATACACCCTTTTGCGATTATTTAATGACATGAACTGCTTGTATTGGAATTGCAATAATATTGGCTGGTGCTGGTGTCAATGTTATTTGTAGGAATATTTATTTTACCAATTTACACAAAATACAAGATTTAATTACGCACCATTCAAAAGAAACAACGCAATTTTTTCCGAAGTTTATCAATAGAAAAAACAACGGCACGTCACTATATTTCCGCCAAGCTACTGTTTAGTAGTGTTGGGTAGAAACGAAATTTTTCAATCGATTTTTCGTACTTCATTGTCAGAATGATCACTCGAATGCAACTGCACCTACACGTAGGATTTTAAAGAAACTTGACAGATATCATAAGGTATCGAAAGCCGATTAAAATGATGTACTTGAGATCGATATAGCGTAAAAACTCGAGATGCTATAGAGGTTTGAATTTTGCAGAAATTCGAATCTTTGTAGATTTTTTCGAAAACCGTCAAATCTATCTTGAAATTCGACGAACTAAGTCCGAAATCGAGAAAAGCGAAGCAAAATACATCAGAAAATGATCTGTTCTCTGACTCACAACGAATGATTTTAATGTGAACAATCGATAAATGAAAAGGGTTATAAAAATTTCAGCAAATTTTCATGAAAACTAAAAATTCGAACTTTTTTGTTTACACACCTAAGACTTTGATTCTACTACCGGATAAAGGCTATCAGAAATCGATTGAATTGGTTTATTTGCATTTGATAACTTGTATAGACTCGAGAAGATATAAACGTTGGAAATTTGCAAAAATTTAAATTTTTGGAAACTTTTCCGAACTGCAAGATATCAATCCCTATAATTAACTAACCCAGTGTAAAAATGAAATCAGGACGACAAATTACGTTAGCAAAAATTACTTCCATTAACTTAACACCATTGGTTCCGATTTTAGGATTTTTTAAAAATTTAATCGATTGAGGTAGAAAAAAAAATTGAAAATATTGCGATTTTCGAAGGACGTTTTATCAACTCATTTTAATCTGTCAAATTCGTATAATACAACGGCGCAATCAGATTTTGATTTGAACGATTAATTTCGAAGATATGACGATTTAAAGATTCAAAAATTTAAATTTTTACCTTTGGCAAAAAAGGACGCTTTTTTATTTGTAGCGTCTAGATTCTCATTTGACCCTCGTTGGAAAGCCCTTTGAAAGTCGATTAAAATGATGTACTTGCATTCGATATAACGTAAAAACTCGAGTAGCTGCCGAGGTGTGAATTTTACAAAAATTTACATTTTTGTAGACTTTTTCGAAAAACTTCAAATCTATGCTGAAATTCGACAAAACGAGTCCGAAATCGAGAACAGCGACACAAAGTAGATCAGAAAATGATCTGCTCGCCGGTCTACAACGATGGATTTCCATGTGAGCAATCGATGAATGAATAGGTATATGGAAATTTTCGCAAATTTTCGTAAAAACTGAAAATTCGAAATATTATGTTTACACAATTAGGACTTGGATTTTACTATTGTATGAAAGCTATCGAAAATTCGATTGAATTGGCTTATTTGCATTTGATAATTTATACAGACTCAAAAAGGTATAAACGTTTGAAATTGGTAAAAATTTAAATTTTTGGAAACTTTTCCGGTATGCTGAAAATATATCCGGATAATTGACTAACCGACTGTAAAAATGAAATCAAGACGACAAATTACATTACAAAAAATTACTTCTATACACCTAGCGCGAATGGTTTCGATTTTAGGATTTTTGAAAATTTTAATCGATTGAGATAGAAAAAAAAAATCGAAAATATTGCAATTTTCGAAGGGCGTTTTATCATCTCATTTTACTCTGTCAGACTCGTATAATACAATGGCGCAATCAAATTTTCATTTGAACGCTTAATTTCGAAGATATGGCACTTTGAAGATTCTAAAATTTAAGTTTTTACCTTTGGCAAAAAAGGACGCTTTCTTATTTGCAGCGTCTAAATTCTCATTTGACCCTTGATGGAAAGCCCTTTGAGAGTCGATTAAAATGATGTACTTGCAGTCGATATAGCGTAAAAACTCGAGTAGCTGTCGTGGCTTGAAGTTTAGAAAAATTTGTATTTTTGTAATATTTTTCGAAAAACTGCAAATGTATGCTGAAATTCGACAAAATCAAGCAGAGCGAACCAAAATACATCAGAAAATTATCATTTCGTCACTCACAACAATTGACTTCCATCTGAGCAATATATGAATGAAGGAGGTGCCAAAATTTTCACAAATTTTTGTCAAAACTAAAAATTCGAACTTCTTGATTCACACGTTTAGAACTTCAATTTTATCACCGTGTGAAAGCCATCGAAAAGTCAATTAAATTGGCTTATTTACATTTGATATGTTGAACAGACTCAAGCAGATGTAGACGTTTAAAATTTGTAAAAATTTAAATTTTTGTAGACTTTTTCCAAACACCGGAAATCTATCCCGACAAGTGACTAACCGAGTGCAAAAATAAGATCAGAGAGCCGAATTACATTGGAAAAATCTATTTGGGTGGGTTCAGCGCAATGAGTTTCCATTTTAGAATTTTTGAAAATTTTAATCGATTGAGGTAGAAAAAAAAGTTGAAAATATTGAAATTTTTGATGGGCATTTTATGATTTCATTTTAGTGTTTTCGATTTGTATAACACAACGGCGCAATCAGATTTTAATTTAAACGCTTAATTTCGAAGATGTGACACTTAAAGATTCCAACTTCTAATTTTTACCTTTGGCAAAAAGGACACTTTTTTATTTACAGCGGCTGAATTTTTATTTTAACCTCGTTGGAAAGCCCTTTGAGAGTCGATTAAAATGATGTACTTGCATTCGATATAGCGTAGAAACTCAAGTAGTTGTCGAGGTTTGAATTTTACAAAAATTCGTATGGTTGCAGACTTTTTCGAAAAACAGCAAATCTATGCAGAAATTCGACAAGCCAGAGCCAAAATCAAGCAGACCGGTAAAAACTACATCAGAAAATGGTCTTCTTGCCAGCTCACAACGACTGATTTCCATCTGAGAGCAATGGATTAATGAAAGAAATGAAAAATTTTTCACAAAATTTCTTCAAAACTGAAAATTCCAATTTTCTTATTTATATACTTAGGATTTGAATTTTATCACCGTATAGAAGCTATCGAAAAGTCAATAAAATTGGCTTGTTTACATTTGATAAGTTGCACAAATTCAAATAGATGCGGGAATTTAAAATTTGTAAAAATTTAAATTTTTGTTGACTTTTTTCAAACACTGGAAACCTATCCCGACAAGTGACTAACCAAGTGTGAAAACAAGATCAGAGCATCGAAGTACATCAGAAAAATTTATTTTGGTGGGTTCAGCACGATGAGTTTCCATTTCAGAATTTTTGAAAATTTTAATCGATTGAGGTAGAAAAAAAAATTGAAAATATTGAAATTTTTGATGGGCATTTTATGATTTCATTTTAATGTTTTAAATTCGTATAACACAACGGGGCAATCAGATTTTAATTTGAACGCATAATTTCGAAAATATGACACTTTGAAGATTCCAAAATTTAAATTTTACCTTTATCAAAAAGGGCACTTTCTTATTTACAGCGTCCGGATTTTATTTTACCCTTGCCGGAAAGCCCTTCGAAAGTCGATTAAAGTGATGTACTTAGGTTCGAAATAGCGCAAAAACTCGACTTGCTATCAACGTTTGGATTTCGCAGAAATTTATATTTTTGTACTTTTTCGCTTATTAAAAATTATTGGTGGTTTAGAAAAACGAAGAAAATTTTCATAAGGTTATCTGTTACATGTGAAAATTTTCTGTTGATCTTTCGATTACTTGAAGTTAAAAATTACTTAGCTACTTCATAAAACAATTTTGGTTTAGCTAAAAAAGTTTCGCGTACTGGAAAGTATTTTATTGCCACCGAAAAAACAAAAATAAATTTAAAAAAATTAAGTTCGCATAAAGTCGACGTAGATAGGGTTAACAATAATTGCAAAAACAATCAAAAAACTTATTAATACCACGGATAATCAATCAAAAATAGCCTACGAAACTTTGTTTTTCGTCATATCAAAATTTTGGATTGTAACCAAATAATTACATAGTTTGACTGACAATTTCGGTTTGCTGAAAATTTTTGGACGCATCACAATTTTGAGTTCAAAACTGAGTGATCAATAGAGCTTTGTTCGAATCGGCTTTATTCCCGGTTTGTGGTGGTGAGGATGTTCGGTATTAGAGGAGCAATAATGAAATTTATTCGGTAGCAAGTTAGCGAAACCATCTGATTCATAGATTAATGCAATTTTATATCGGCTTTCTGGAGTGGCGTTCGGCAACTGGGAATCGAATTTGGCGAACATGAAATAACATAATTTGTAGTAGAAGACCCGGCCTAGTTCCGATAATTATATTTATTATATTATTTATTAGCGACCCTTCCCGAACCGTCTGCATGGAAAATTGCATTGCGGTCATATTCGAAGCTACGTCGGCGATGGGAGAACACATTAGAATATCGATATGAAACTTCACAAGTAATACTAGTTTTAGCTAAAGTTTATGTCGGCGCTAATGAACTCAATTATAACTTAATTTTAACTTCCAGAATGTTATATTCGATTAAATTTTGGCAATGCGTCGGGAAGTATTAAGACGCAAACTAAATATTAAGTTACCGAAATTCGAGACATCTCCCACCGACACCCGGTCGGATTTTTCCCAAAGAGGTTGTTAAAAATTTCGAGCGAATGACGGCGTTAATTTTTTATTAAATTTGGTTAAAATGGACGCTTTAATTATAGCGTCGCTTTAATGTAATTACTAAGATTTCGACCGTTAAAAATTTAATCGGAAATATAATTATCGGGAATACACGATTATTCCAGTGGGCTATTAACAAGTTTCAATTATTTACCGGGACGTCTAGCCTCCCTCAATGTTGGGACGAAGCTTTATTAATTAAAAGCGAGGATGTACAATAAAATCGTGGAGAAATTCGGGAACCTTGCCCGAATTGTCGAAGAGTTTTTAAGCTGTCTCCAAGTGATGTAGTGTGTTATTGGAAGTCTGTAATTTCGTGGGCACGTAAATAAGTTATTATCGAATAAGTGGGGGTTCGTTCCAGATTTATTACATGTCTATTGTATGGGATATTACGTAATTTTCCGGCACAAACCCCGAAACAAACTCCCTACAACTCGTAATTGCGGGTTTAAGTATTTTATTTACTCCGATCCGAATAAGTGTGGAAGATTTTTTATTTTTTTGGCGCGTGAATGTTTAATTATCGATCATTGTGCCGGGCAGGGGAACTGTACAGGGAATTGCCGAGCTTTTGAAATATTCACAAAAATATTAAGGGATGGCAGGTTCGGCGGCGGCGATGCATTGATAAAGCATTCAAAATTGCATTTTTCTGAATATATTGGAGAACGTCGAATTACCATCAATAAAAAATAATGAGTAAGTATGTCCATCGAGGCTCGTTTCACGGGCACTCTGAAAATCATAAATATGTACGAGTTGCTGTAAAAGCCATGGAGGGGCGACCGGAGCGGAGTAAAAACTGTCATTTTTTCAAATTCGCAAATAAGTAGAACGCGCAATCACGATCGGAAATAATGGCAGAGGTTGGTAAGCATCCATTCGTTATTTATCGGAATTAATATAATGACATATCGATACGGCATCAATTCAAGATGGCCGCCGGTCGTGTATTTCGACTCTCTCTGCAAATATATCCATAAATGCATACCTAACTAAGCAGCTACCGGCAAATCATATCTCTCTCTGCTAACTACACGTTGCTCGGGATAAAAATTTAAATATAAACTGCATTTCGTGTCTATGTTAAAGTTAACTCTCTCCGCCCGGCCCTACGATGCTTTATTCAGGAGTTGCACCATTTGCCAAAGAAATTATCCACTTGTCTTATTTGCCTTCCTCTTTTATTCAGACATGCAATTGTTAATCTTTCTCTTCAACAACTCACTTCTATTAGATATTCCGATTGTGGATGGAAAATTAAATATGTCTCTCTCTTTGTTTTTGATTAAAAAACACACTCCTACCGTCTTATCGTCCGTAAATGCTCCTCAGACAGATTCTACCCACTTAAGGAACCATCGTATGTACGGGACGTTTAAAATATTCACCGATACGACTCGAAGCGCGACGCTTTGTCTTAAACTCCTACGAGAATAGCCTCGAAACTATTCTCCCTCCTGAACGCCACGATAATTATTGCCCCTAATCTTAGTTTAATGCAGAATTAAGGGATTCACAATTCTGATGCACCCATCATGCGTTTCTCTACTTTCTTCGATTTTTTCCGTAATCTTATTTGTAGTGTTGAGCAGAATCGCATGTTTTTCATAATCGGAATTTTCGACCTAGTGACCTGCATAATTGGATGATCGACCAAAAGATCATTCGAATGCATATGGTCTGCAACTGCTAAAAAATACTGATGCTTTAAATGTTTTGAGGATTGTTAGCAAAATTTTCGGCCTTCTTGTATTGACAATATAATTTTTGAAAAACTGAGAATTCTACAAAAAAACTGATTGCCTCTATGAGTTCGTATTTGCATAACACTCTTGCGTACCAAATTTCATAGCAATTAAAAAAATAGTTAAAATTTTTCATAAAAGGATCCCCTTTCATTTTTTTCAAAAATTGGAAAAAATTACCTCCTCGGATTTGAAAGAAATTTGACAGGAATGTTCAAAATTTCATAAGGAATCGAATATTCTTCCACAAGTTTGTATTTAAATAGCACACCAGCTACCAGATTTTATAGGAATCAGAAGGAAAAAAAATTCTATCGAAAATTTTCGTAGGGTAATTGGAAAAAAATTCACCTCTTCGGACTTTAAAGAAACTTAACAAATGTTCAAAATTTCATAAAGAATCGAAACTCACCCTCGACTGTTGAAAATTGCTAGTAGTTTAGAAAAAAGGGCGTTGTTATGGGATTCTTAGCGAAATTTTCGATATTTTTATCTTGACCACATAATGGAAGATTTTTGGAAAACTAAAAATTCTTCAGAGGAACTGAATTTTTCCACTAGTTCGTATTTAAAAAGCTCACAAGCGTACCAAATTTTATAGGAATCAGAAGAAAAAAAATTTTGTAGATAATTTTCTTACGAAAATTGTAAAAAAATTCACCTCCTCGGATTTTAAAAAAACCTGACAAGCGTGTTCAAAATTTCATAAAGAATCAAAAATCACCCTCAGTTGTGAAAAATTGCTGGTGGTTTAGAAAAATGGGGCGTTATTATCGGAATTTTCGGAGTTTTTGTGTTGACAACGTAATTTTTGAAAAACTGAGAATTCTACAAAAAAAACTGAATGCCTCTATGAGTTCGTATTTGAATAACACACCTGCGTGCCAAATTTCATAGTAATCAAAATTAAAAGAATATGGCAAAATTTTTCATAAGAGAAACCCTCTTTAATTTTTTTCAAAAATTGGAAAAAAATTTACGTCCTCGGGTTTGAAAAAAACTTTAGAGGTATGTTCAAAATTTCATAAGGAATCGAAAATTCTTCCACAAATTTGTGTTTAAATAGCACACCAGCGTACCAGATTTTATAAAAATCCGAAGAAAAAATAATTTTATCCATAATTTTCGTAGGAAAATTGGAACAAAATCACCTCTTTCAAATTTAAAGAAACTTAACAAATAATCAAAATTTCATAAAGAATCGAAAATCACCCTCGGCTGTTAAAAATTGCTAGTAGTTTAGAAAAATGGGGCGTTGTTATTCGATTCTTAGCGGAAATTTCGGTATTTTTATCTTGACCACATAATGGAAGATTTTTGTAAAACTAAGAATTCTGCAGAGAAACTAAATTCTTCCACAAGTTCGTATTTTAGAAACTCACCAGGTACCAAAATTTATAGGAGTCAGAAGAAAGAAAATTTGCTCAAAAATGTTCGTAGGAAAATAGGAAAATAATTACCTCCTCGGATTTTAAAGAAACTTGAGTAGCTTGTTCAAAATTTCATAAAGAATCGAAAATTACCCTCGGTTATTAAAAATTGCTGATGGTTTATGAAAAAGGGGCGTTGTTATCGAGCTTCTTGGGGAATCTTTAGCGTTTTTATATTGACCTCATAATGAAAGATTTTTTTTAAACTAAGAATTCTACAGAGGAATTGAATTTTTTACAAGTTCGTATTTAAAAATCTCACTAGCGTACCAAATTCTATAGAAATCGGAAAAAAAATTGGTGAGAAATTTTCAAAAGGGAATTGGAAAAAAATTCACCTCCTCGGATTTTGAAGAAACTTGACAGGCAGTTTCAAAATTTCATAAAGAATCGAAAATTACCATCATTTGTGAAAAATTGCTAGTGGTTTAGAAAAAATTGGCGTTGTTAGCGAAATTTTTGGCATTTTTTTTATTGACAACATAATGGAAAGTTTTTAAAAAACTAAGAATTCTACAGGGGAACTGAATTTTCTATGAGTTCCTAAAAAATAGTCGAAATTGTCGTTTGAAACTCCAAGACTTCAGTTACCCATTAAAGAAATGTATAGAAAACCTAATTTCGTCCGTGAGGAACTAAAACTCTCAAAATTCCCCTACGTGTATTAAAATTAGAGATACCTACATTCCATCTTCTTCCCAAGCCAAAGCGCCCGTCACGCTGTCTCCTGGAGAAAAAGTACGCCCAATACTACGTATTTTTCACATAATTTTGCTTCAACCCCATAAATCTTTACTTCCGAAAAACTTTTTTTGCGAACATTCATTTCGTTTCCCTTTCGTATCCTTTTTAAACCCTGCAACCTTCTAGAATAATCGGCTCTTTCGGTAGTTAGCTCCCTGAACGTTCATCACAAGTTTGTAATATAAACTTTGACAAATCTTTAAGCTATCAATTTATGTTATTTGATCAAAAACTCTTCAAGTCCTTATCTTTTCACCTTTTGAACTTCGCTTTTGTTGAGAAGTTTTTTAAAAACCCTTGCAATTGTTCTTGCAATTTTTCGTTTTTGCTAACAGTTAAATGTCACGATTTTAATTTACGACCCCTTCCCCTCTCTCAGAAATTTTATTTAAACCATTTTCTCCCAATAATTGTTCTTCATATTTACCACTTTTCTTCTGCACTGATGACAAGCCCAGCTTTAAAGATTTTTTCTCAATTGCTAGTGCTACTTATCCCGCTTCAAACACAATCTTTCTTTACTTCCCTCCCTAGAATTAAGTGATTTTTATTTTTAGTTTTTTGGGAATAACTTCCACCCATCATTTTATTCTCCTTGAATTTTGGGAAATTTCTCGAGATTTCTCCTGCCTACATCAAAAATCTGAAGAATTTATAGATATTTCCACTGTAAGCGCCCTTCTTGTTCAAAGTAATCTTCGTGCACTCTGAATAAAGATATCTAAAGATTCTTCTTCCACTTAGAGATCTATCGCCTTTTCGAAATTCTGTTAGAGCAACTGTTTTTCACTCACGCTACAAAACGTGAATAGATTAAAGAAAATTTTGTTCTTTGTGTTGGTGTCAAGTGTTGGTTCCCTGCAATCACGACAGCCAGCCATCGGGTTCGCTTGCCAACCCCAACTTTAATCATAAATTAGATTACCTGGTCCGTGGCTTTCGCGTTCTATGGCGCTAATGTTGCAAAATCGCTCACGAAACCCCCCTTCGGATCCGGTCCCTCGATTGCTCCACTTGGGCATTATTTGCGGACCAAATCGAATTCGCGGCGACAATACGACGGATTATTGATCGGCCATCGGTGATTGACACGAAACTTGAGTCTGTTATAGTTTCCCAGTTGAAATTGCAGATGGGAAAATGGACCCGATTCGAGTTGATCGTGCATTCGCAATGCGATCGTAATTTGGACATGATCAGGAAGTGCATCAGTTATACAGACTTTAATTCGATGATTTATACGAGAAAATTAGCATATTATATTAAATGGCCGCGAACCCGGCACTAGAAAATCACCATCATCGCCAGAAGGAGTTTGTATCCTCACATACTTGCCTCGCCCACGACGCGGAGGTTTTCAATTAATATAATAAGTACACGGGGAAGTAGTTAATTGCGACCAGATTAAGTTGGAGGCAAAAAATAATTGTGGCGGCGGATCCGAGACCGTTGACTTATCGACGATTTATGAGAATCAAAGACCAAGACGAATCACACCAAAATCTAGTTCCGAATTATTCAAAACAGCAGTTGCAAGTTAAAGTAATGATGGGTGTATGAGGGGATTTGATATGGGCAACTAACCCTAACTCGCCGCCAATTACCTATGCAGTTCCTTTTCTGCAATGGCGGCGGCTCTGGTAAATTACCGTGATGACTGCGAGGCATTCCGTATGTAATTTGAGTCAAATAAAGATTACGCGTTGTGATACTGACTGGGGATTGATATCTCCATAAAATATCACCATGTGATTACTGCATTCTGCAATGTATTAAGGTAATTACGCCGAATTTTTTCGACCTTCCCCAGCTCCGGGGCTCCGGCTACTGTTCGCAGCGTCGCCTAATTATGCCCTAAGATACACAACCAGAAACCGCGATCGTTTATTATTCGGCGCTCTTCTATTTGGGTTCTTTGTTTATCGCCGGTTATTATTTAAATGCGAATACCAGATTATTACAACATATAAAGCCGTATAAATAAATTATACGTCGGGTTTTAATATAAAATCAGAACGATTTCGATCCGCAGCATCGGTCTCAACGAGACTCCCGCCTGCGAATTCCAGTCATTAAGTTGTTTTTTTTAATAAACAACTATCTGTTCTACATGAACGCAGAAATAAACAAAACGAACATTTCCGCAAGCAGATTTGTTGGCGAACACGTACCTGATGTTTTATTAACGCAAACATTTTTCTTTTTTTTTGAGTCATTGTTTCTTTAAAACGGCACAATATCGTTCGCAATTGTCTGTCTATTTGTAAATTATTCATAAGACAATGAGCTTGGGTCGTGCACAGCCTTCAATGCGCCGCCTAATAAAACAATAGAAAGCTACATTTATGAAAAATATACATCAATTTCGTGAAGGGAAATAATGTATTCAATTGAAATTTAACAAACGTCCAATATATGAACGTGAAAGGAGCGTTATTGTTCGCTTTGTCGCGGCAGGGTGAACTCCAAATTTCATTAAAAGGTAAGAGGCGCTTTGTGGCTGAGTTGCACGCATCGTTCAAGGCGCTCCAAGGCGGTCGAGGTGCACGACGCCGTTTTAGTGATAATATATACCAAAATTCGTTCGAAATAGTATTAACAATTTTAGCGACATCGCCCATTTAGCTTTTCGGTGGTAAGTGCCCCAAGTGCGAAGCGGTTCCGTTTAAACTCCAGAAAGTGGCTTCGGGTCACCAAACCATCAAAAAGGCATTAAACCCGGCGTCAAGCAACATAAACGATCATTTTCAATGTTTAGTTAGATTGAATTTTTTTAAGAAATAAACATTTGCCGACTCTCATAATTGAATTGTAGGCAGTACTCAGGGCTGCCAACTCCAACTCCATTTTCAGCTGATTTTAGAAAATTGAAATTTGCAAAGAGGGAGACTGGGAGGTTTCCATAATTCACTGTCACTGTCAGCGGTATACGACGCAAGATTTTAGAAAGTCAAATTGCAGTTATCGATACATTTTTCTAACTTTTCTGTAACAGCTGCAGAAGTTTCAACCGAATTTTTATAAAAATTTATTATTTTGTTTTGAATACCTTTTTCATAGTGAAAATATTTAACTGCTACGAGGAAGAGTTTTCGAATTCCTTTATGAGACCCATCCGCAGCTATAGACTTTTCATTTTTTGTAAGACTGTTTAAATAGATTTCGGCGAAAAGCTTTCAGCTTTTGTTTTTTCCTAGTGAATTTTGGTGCATAATTTCGAATCACTGAATATTTTCGAATTTAATTTGATACCCCAGTTGATGCTTAATCTTCATTTGTGCTCCTTTTAGGAAGCAAATGCTTTAAAAATTGCTTAATTGAAACAGTTTTAACCATTTTGATCTTCTTTTTACTGTTCACAAGAGAACGTACTGCCTTTTCGCCATCGTACTTAACTCTAAATATTTCTGACACGTTTTGCAAAAACAGTTGGTCAATTTAAACAAAAATTAAACCACAAAATCATTGAATCCTGAGAATCTGTTCACAATGCGGGTCTAACCAGGAGAAGTGGTACCCTGGCAGTACCGCAAAGATCGAATTTTACACCTTGCTTAAAGTTTGAAACCAAAATTAATTTTGTAGATGCAAAATTTCTTTTTTTCTAGACTTGGAATTTTTCATTTACGTATTTGCATTATTACTCAGAATACAATCAATCTCATGAGCTAATTTGGAGTCTTAAGCACCATTTACAGCGCCATGACAAGAACTCCTCCACCGATGGGTCCTCTTCAATTAATTTAATAACTCTGATGGTCATTGTCTTTTTAGCCTCCTAACTCAGTGTTCATCGAGTAGCAGTGTAGCAAAATATTGCAGTGGCTCTCTGAGATTTCTTGCTTTATTTTCTAGTCTCTAGTAAATTGCTTATTCAAGTCATCACGAAGGGTTTGACTGGTCGCAAACCAAGATACATCTATGACTATTCGCAAAATTTTGGATTGACCCCCTTGAATCGTTGCCAAATTGGACTTACTCGCACATCCCCAGAGTTCTGCTCCATAGACCCAAACAGTTTTCTAATGTCAGACTTGACTTTCTTCCAATCAACCAGTAAATATCGTTCACCTTCAAATGCATTTATTTACTCTTTTTGATGACATCTTTCTTTGTACGAGTTTGATGTCTCAGCGTTTCGCAATGGTAGATTGAGGTATCATTATGTCAATAATATGCACCGGTGGGCATTGATCTTTTCGTAAAGTAAAAGTTACGTGCACGGATTTTCCCTCATTTCTTCTTATTTTCCACTTCTTTAGCCAACCAAAAAGTTTATGTAAATGATTCTGTAATTTACTGGAGACTGTTGCTAGATCTTCATCCCTAGCAAGAATCACTGTATCATCTGCAAATGTTTCTGTTGTCAAATTTATGTTGTTGGCAACTAAAGCACACACAAGAGTGGTCCTATTACACTACCTTGAGGAACGCCCGCTTTGGTGGTAAAGCTATCAGATTCTGCTTAACTTACCCTTCTTCCAAATTCCCAGCTATGGGTACAATATTCTTGATTTTAAGCAAGAGACCATCATGCCAAACCTTATCGAAGGCCTGTATGACGTCTAGGAAAGTTGTCGTGTAAAATTCTTTGTTTTCAAAAGTTCCATTAATAACTTGGACGATTCGGTAGGTTTCTTGTACAGTACTACTGTTTCGTCCTGTTGATTTACCCGTCGTCCGGTCCTGTTTCTTTTCTCCTTTTTTTCCCTTGTTTTGACTCGGACGAATGAGGTAAACCAGAACACAGACTCTGAACGACCAAGAGACGTATTAGTGGTCGTGATAGTCAAGCTTGGTCCTTTACACCACCAACACGGGTAGTTGCTCGTGATTATAAACATTTTGCGGGTGTTTTTCGTTTTTTTTTGTTGTTATTGTTGTTAGTGGTCGCAGTGCCATTTTTACGCTGATCAAACTCCGCGGCGAGGTAAGTCCAGTCAAACTTTCCTTGTGTCCGCTACAAATCTCCTGTACACTTATCAGCATTTGTCGCTGATCAAAATCGCCTTTGAGAAACACATTCGGCCTCTCCGATGTTGTAATTTTCCAAATTATTAATTACAGTCCACTACAGGTTTGAAACAACACATTTCATTCATTGCATAATTTACATCAAATTTCGTACATCCATAGTGTGATCCTCTTTGTACTGGATCACACTGTATTTGGTCTTTTGGACACTACAACTACTTCTACATCCAAACTGATGGAAGGGGTATCCAATCTTCCGGCTCCGTATCGGAATTTAGTCTTCTAAGCAATAGCCGTTCAAGGATTTTCGAGATTACCGACAAGACCTATTGGCTGATATGACGACACCATTCTCGGATTTTTTCCGGGATTTGATATTAATATAATTTCAGCTTTTTTTGAAGCCTTGGTCCAGTAATTCAGTCTTAAACATGCATTGTATACGTACATTAATATCTTCACTCCTCTGGTAGTTCCTTTACCAATGTTGGTGTTATTTATTAGTGATTAAAAATAGAATTTTTTCTTTCACTTCCTTTGACGTGAATTTTTGAATTGCTTGAATGTTGTCTGAAATGGATGTGATGCCTCGTTGTATGGTTTGATCAGGAACATTAATTTGTTAAAGTCTGGGGGTTCTTCAGAAGATGATTTCTTCAAAGTAATTGATAGACATATCCGATATCCGCCATCTCTGCTTTGATTTGTGTTACCCACAAAAGCCCACAACTAATAATTCTACTGTTAGCGCCAGAATCTAGATTCAAATCCGGAGAACTCCCGACAGAACTAGAGATGGCGCTGTAGCGAAATAGATGCCGCTGTAGCAAAAGAGATGGCGCTGCCTGTTCTACCAGAGGGTGGCGAGTTCTTGTAGGAAGGAAATTTGTCACTTTTTCCATGGTTGGTCTGGATTCAACAGCTCTTCGGTGAATTCCTTGTTTTTATTTGCAATAAACCTCGATTTTATAACAACTACAATAATTTTTCTTGGTTGCTACCTGAGAGTTGGAGAAGTTGCAACGGAGGTGAAGTTCTAAATCGCGAAAAATCGGCGTTGAGCTTGCTGGTGATGTCGTCTGCCATGTTCCGCTGGCAAGCAAGCCTTCTAAATAACAGTCCTTGGCGAGGGCCGGCGATTTTATTTGATTTCGAGTTTTTGCGATGACGACAATTAATTAAAAACTTGGAACTGAATTCATATCTCATAATTATTACATATAAATCTACTGGCGCTGCCGTCTGCCGAACTCGATTTTAATTATATAGTATAAAAGTTCCCGGCGAACTTTAATTATTTAATTATTTTTTAATTCGATGTTATTGCGACGTACTGGTGAATTTCTATCCCTTAAAAGTTTTATTACTTTCCGTCTTTTTCTAATTAAAAATTATTGTCGGTGGGAACGAGCAAACATGGAGAGTAATTATACAACATCAGGAATGTAAATTCGAAAAGTTTAAATATTTGATATATTAATTGGTCGAGATGAATGGACATTGGGTGGATACAATACAAATAAAGGCGGGAGGGGTTATTAGTGCTGTAGACCACCCATACCGTTATTATTGTGTTTTATAACCATTTACCGATACCACCTCGAACATGTAGCCGCCACATTCCGAAAACAATTGCAATTTCATCAACGGACGCCAAATTAACATCATCAGTCACCTCCGAAATAGATTGTTAACACTATCGATTCCATCGATGGGTAAAACGATGAAATTATCATCGGACGAGAAAGCGTGACGTCATCCCTTTTCGTTTTCACCAAAATCGAGAATCTGAAATAATTACGACGGCGAAGTCGTCGGCTTCATGGTCGGTGCGCGCACCCAAACCCCTAATCAAACCGGATTAAGAAAGTAAGATAATTCATCATGGCCGGAATGTTATCAACAATTAGCGGAGCGGCCGGTAATGTCTGTGATTGGAGGTAATTTGAGCAGACAGACAATATATTGTAATATCTATAATTGTGGACGGCAACCCCGTGGAGATTGCGGCGAGGCACTCTGTTATTAGGGCCGTAGTGGATGCATGTGCCAGCGACGCTCAGGGACAACGGCCTGCATACGTTTCTACGACTGACTCGACCGTATTATCAACACATTTTCGATGCACCTTCATGGCACAAATCGCACCATTAGGAGTGACAATCATTATTACAACACTGTCAGTTCAGATCCCTCAACGTCAATTCACCATTTCCACTAACAAACAAGTTTCTTTTATTTCACTGTTGCTTATTACATCCATCTTTAGGCAGTTGCGGAATAATTGGGAAAATGCAAAATTCGCTCGCTAGAAAGCTTTTGATGGCTTTTCTCAAAGTCCTTGAGTACTAATTTGATATTCCAAAAAAAACCTTTCCTGTACTGTATACCGTCGGAAGAAATTTTTGCCTACCGTATCTCTATTGGTCGAGTAAAAACTCGTCACCCCGCTCTTTTTTCTTGTTTTGAATTAACTCGCAAGAGGTTAGAAACCTAAAATAGATCAGGTCAATTATCTTTACCATGTTTTCTTAGGTTATGGTGTAGTAAGATTCCCTTTCTGTCAAAAAAAAGAATACTTCGTCATCAGTCGAATTTGAACACTTCCTTTCTAAAAACCATTAGGCAAAGTGAGAAATCAAGCAAAACTCAAGATGATGTTCCAATTTTTCCTTCTAATCATTTTCCATTTCCATTTCTAAAGACTGCAATGGGTCTGTTTCATTTTTCCTGACTTTCTGCAACTTCTTGTCCCTGAAAGCTAATCGAAGAAGTCTTACAATCCTCAGAACTCTTCTTGGATTCTTCTAACCATCCACCAATTCCGAGACTTGGTAAGATTTTTTTATTGTCTAATTCGCTGCAAAAACTGACTTTTCAATTTTCATAACTTTTCACAACTTTTAATAGAATGCTTTTCGTCCCCGACAGTTGGTACTAAAAGCCTTAAGTTTCTCATCGCGTTCCTTGGTTTCTTCTTACCATTCACCAATTCCGAGACTAAGTAAGATTTTTTCTCATTCTTCTTGTATTATCTCCGCTGACAAAATTGTGAGTTCCTTTCAAGTTTCATAACTTTCCACAACGTTTAGTGAAATGCTTTGCGTCCTCGAGAACTGGTACTAGAAGTCTAAGTACGTTCCTCAGCACCTTCCTTGGATTCTTTTTACCATTAATCAATTCCGAGATTTGGTAAGATTTCTCGATTCTCTCATTCGCTGCCAAAACTGAGTTCCTTTCAATTTTCCACAACTTTTAGTGCACATTCCTTGGCTTCTTCTTACCATTCACCAGTTCCACAACTTGCTAAAAATTCTTCATATTCGCTTTCGCTGCCAAAACTTCTTTTCAATTTTTATGACTTTCTAGAACTTGTTGTAAGATATTTTTCACCCCCAACAGCTGATCCAGGAAGTACTAAGTTCCCGAGGTTTCACGTTCCTCATCACGTTCCCTGGTTTCTTCTAACCATTCACCAATTCCGAAACTTGGCAAACTGTGAGTTTTTCATAACCTTCCACAACTGTTAATGGAATGCTTTTTCTCCCCAACAGCTACTACTAAAAGTGTTAGGTTCCTCATTACCTTCCTTGGTCTCTTCTTACTATTCACCAATTCCGATAGTTGGTAAAAAAAAATCTCCTTCTCCTTGCATTGTCTTCGCTGCTAAAGCTTTTCAATTTTCATAACTTTCCACAACTTTTAGTGGAATTGTTTGCGTCTCCGACAGCTGGCACTAAAAGTTTTAAATTTCTCTGCACATTCCTTGGTATCCCCTTACCATTCCCCAGTTCCACAACTTTTAGCGAAATGCTTTGCGTCTTCGAAAGCTGGCACTAAATGTTTTAAATTTCTCTGCACATTATTTGGTTTCCTCTTACCATTCCCTGGTTCCACGACTTGCTAAGAATTCTCCATTGTCGCCTTCGCTGCCAAATCTTCCTTTCAAATTTTATGACTTTCTACAAGTTTTTGTAGAATGTTTTTCACCCCGGCAGCTGATTCAAGACGTCCCAAGTTCCTCACCATCTTCCTTGGTTTCTTCTTACCATTTACCAATTCCAAAACTTGCTAACATTTTTCCATTGTATCCCTCACTGACAAACCTGTCGGTTTTTTTCAGTTTTCATGACTTTCCACAACTTTTTGTAGAATGTCTTTCGTCCCCGACAGCTAATCCAAGAAGTCTTACGTTTCTCATCACGTTCCTTGGTTTCTTCTAACCATTCACCAATTCCGAGACTTGGTAAGATTTCTTTATTGTCTCCTTTGTGCAAAAACTTTGACCTTTTCATAACTTTCCACAACTGTTAATGGAAC
Source organism: Pyrochroa serraticornis (assembly GCA_905333025.2). NCBI lineage: Eukaryota > Metazoa > Arthropoda > Insecta > Coleoptera > Pyrochroidae > Pyrochroa > Pyrochroa serraticornis. The sequence continues at coordinate 32,797,575 of HG995154.1, read as the reverse complement.
GCCTTTTCTCCCCAACAGCTGGTACTAAAAGTGTTAGGTTCCTCATTACCTTCCTTGGTCTCTTCTTACCATTCACCAATTCCGATACTTGGTAAAAAGTTTCTCCTTCTCCTTGCATGGTCTGCGCTGCCAAAGCTTTTCAATTTTCATCCACAACTTTTAGTGGAATGCTTTGTGTCTCCGAGAGCTGGCACTAAATGTTTTAAATTTCTCTGCACGTTACTTGGTTTCCTCTTACCATTCCCCAGTTCCACGACTTGCTAAGAATTCTCCATTGTCGCCTTAGCTGCCAAATCTTTTCAAATTTTATGACTTTCTACAACTTTGTGGAGAATGCTTTTCACCCCGGCAGCTGATTCAAGAAGTCCTAAGCTCCTCACTACCTTCCTCGGTTTCTTCTTACCATTTACCAATTCCAAAACTTGCCAACATTTTTCCATTGTATCATTCACTGTCAAACCAGTCGGATTTTTTCAGTTTTCATGACTTTCCACAACTTTCAGTTGAATGCTTTTGGTCCCTGATGTAGAAGTCTTAAGGTCGTCAGTACCTTTCTTGGTTTCTTCTTATATTCTTCTTATTTACTAGTTCCAAGACTTAGTGAAATCTCTCTATTGTCTCAGTTTGAACCCATTACATGTTAATTCACGACTTCAAGTAACAAATAGAGATATGTTTCCTTACTACTGTTACTTCTTCTCTTTCTGTCTTCAAAAAAATTAGAGAAAAAAGTTAAATTCACTCAAAAAAAAAATTCACTACTTGTCTAGCAAGTTTGGAAGAGTCGTACAGTCTTTAAAATATTTCATTCATACGTGCTGGGTCCTCTTCTGTAACGTGTACGAAAAACAATGGAAACTAATAAAATCTCTCCAAATTTAAACGGAACTCGATAAAGAACAAAAAAAATTAAAAAACACAAACATTCCACCAACTCACGCTGGTGTACCTCAAGGAGGCATATTAGAACCCATCCTATATCTTCTTTACACTGCTGAACTACCAACAGACACAAACATTACCACACACACGTTTACTTCAGCTTCAAAAATATTAAAATAATTGTGAAACAAATGGAAAATTAAAACAATATATTCTCTTGTAAAATTAAATGAAAAAAAAAAATCCTGAGGATGTAGGTACTTAGCAAAATAAACTGGCAAAGCAACTAACCACTACAAACTAAGTTTGTGGTGGTTAGTAGAGAAAAAATCCCAACTGACACTTGAAAACAAAATATTGTTCTACAAATCCCGTCTGAACCCCATATGGGCATATGATTTGGAGTTATGGGGCCACAAACTCTAACGTATAAATAATACAGAGGTTCCAATCTAAAACCATATTTTAAGATTTTCACAAAAGGGGCCTTAGATTATTAGTGTCAAGCGTTCTCAACAATTCTTATGTTAAATATTGTCACATTTTTGTAAACTAAGTAACGAATTGAGTGTATACCTGGATGTGACTTACATTTGTACTTAAAACTGATAAACGTATTAAAACTTTCAGTAGAATCATTTTGTCACCCATAGATGGCGCAACAGGTCTTCTTGAGGAAATCTTGACGTCAAAACACAAGAAACTGGCATAAAAATATTTCAATTTTTGCAATAACCTGATCGTATTTAGAAGCAGGATAGAATTACTACATAATTACATTACATTACTGCATAATTACATACGAGCTTACCCCAGTTTTCTTAGAATTATAGAAAATTTAGCAAACTCACTGTAAAAGTGTTCGACGGTCCCGTTGTCACACTCACGATTTAACACAATCATTTCAAAGTAATTTATTGTCATTTAGAGTCAAATTTAGGAAAGTTTCACCAATTTTTCCAAAATTACCACCACCCTACAGCCACCGACGCGTCAACACTCACATCTAGTAGTTCTAGTTTTTACGCGGTACTTAATCAAAAGTAATTCCGTGTTCATAACAACATTAAATAAACAACCCCTAAGCAACTTTTTGCTTAATAACAATTAGAAAATTCTAATTATTTTTTTACAACCAAATCAAATACTTGCGGGCTTTGTAATTATGTAGGGGTCGTATTGTCGTAGCGGTCAAACCGGTTTTGAGTATCTTCCGCGCGAAACTACTAGATGCAGTTAATCAAATTTCAAGTGCAACTAAAATCGGGCAAAATGCGTAAAAATTATAGAAACTCTCTAAAATTCGAGTGGGAAAACAATCATTAGTGTCCTTAAAGTGATTGTGTCGATTTGTGCGGACGTCCTGCGAGTTTTTCGATATTAACCCCGACTCGCCGATTTTTTGAGGTTAGTGATAAAAATTGCCTTTACCTCGACAAAAATCGCGAATCGAGGATTTATTGTTGTTGCGATTACTATACTGAATTTAGTTAGCCGTACAAGTCGGAGTTTCCTCAAAAAATGCGAAATTAATGGTTAAAATTATTTCGAGGTTAAACAATTGAAAGCATCCCGAACGGTTGGTACGGTGCAATTGTGTCAAGGTTTTGATTGATGACGTCAATTACCATAATTGCACAAAACGCGCTTTTTTATTAAATTTTCCAAAATTCTGCGCCCACGTCGTAAAATAATGAGAATGAAGACAATTACTGATAATTTTGAATCGATTGTCTCAACTTTTGTAGATTCGCGAGATTAGCTTCAACTTGTTGATTTTTTAGGTTAGTTTTACAAACTTTTCTTGAAACTTGTCTAGATTTCCCATTGTCTTTCTTCTGATCGCAAAAATGGCGGATGCGCCTGGTTAATTAACGAACTAACAAAATTTCTCCCTCGACTTATTAAAAAAAATCTTTGATCAACTGGGTGTGTTTTGCCAACAAATTCCGTGATTGATGGTTTTAAATTATGCCACACTCCAAGTTATGACATGATAGCTAGTTCGACAGCCAGTAAACACGATACCTTCCATGACTGTCAGCGACACTTCCGAAATCCGTGGACGTGGCGTCGCGCCGCCACCTGTAACCCTTGCGTCGCCTCCACCCGGCAATCAATTGAACCCTCGTCTTCCACGCAATCAGAAAAGCAACAGCCTCGAAGTAAAATTCGGTCCGTCGATGTTTCGAGGGAGAAACTGGCGGGGCCAATACGGGTACCTATAGGGCCCCACGCACAGACCTAACCTCAGTGGGTGGGCCCGTTCATTCGATCAAAGCGTTTAGATTGATATTCGTCGATTGATGATTGACGGTTCGAGACTCCGTGCTTCGACGCCGCCAGCTCCAGACGCCGCCACCACAAGCGGCGAACACTTCCACAACTCGCAACAACCCTCTTTTCGACGAAACAAAAAATTTGGCGATTGTCGGATTTTCTTAATATCCTTTTGCATCATTGATGGGGTTGAAAGGGTGGAAAAGTTGTTTTTTGTTTTTGGATATGGAGGGGTGGCGTAGAGAAACGGTGCGACGCTGGTGATGAGAGTGAATGTTACTTTCACTCTCGCACCCCCCAATTTAGGAAATTTTCACGCCAAGGGGCGTCACAGATATGGAGATACCAGACGACCGCCGTGACGCCCGAAAATATTTAAACGTAATGCTCGCAGGAAATGGGTGTCAAAATTCTATTTGGACTAATTTGCGAGGCGAAATATAAATTATTGCTTTTTAAATGTGATTTTATGAGACGGCGAAAAAGCGAGTTCGCCCCACGTCGATAATTAAGCGAGAATTGGGAGAATATCGCGTATCGCCAATTATTGCTTCTGATCAAATTTTGGCAAGTCCGGCCTGTGGAAAGGACCCGATCGCCCAGCTAGATTACTTGTCTCGATCAAACGCTCAGGGATTCCGGCGAAGCACGGACCGAATCGCCCAGCTCAATTACTTGTCTTGACCAAACGCTCAGGAATTCCGGCGACGCACGGAACAAGACACGGAAAATTAAAAATTAAAAAAAAATAATTGAAAATATGTTTTGCAGAGGTCAAAAACGTATAGAAAAAAAAAGTTAGCAAGTAATTGGCAATTTGAAGTTAAAGTGATTAGTTTTTGGTTTCCTTGACGTTTAAGAAGTAAGAACACACCAAGGCGATGTAGAAAAGGAAATCCTGAAGAGTTGATAGGTTCTTAAGAAAAAATTCTTCTGATTGAGAATCAATTGTCTGCAACTCGACAGTTAGGTTCGTTGAAAAATTCAATAAAAACTATCACCAACGGGATGCATAAAGAGAAATCCTGAAAAGTTGTGAGTTCTTCAGAAGAAAATATTCTTCTAATTGTTTCTAACTGGAAAGTTTGGGTCAAGTTTCGATTCGGGTTTTAAAAAAAAATACAATAAAAATTATCTGTGAGGAAGCCCCAGAAAAAATCAATTTTTTGGTATTATTGAAGTTTGAGAAATAAAAATACACCAATGGGATGTATAAAGAGAAATTCTGAAAAGTTGTGAGTTGTTTAGAAAAAAATATTCTTCTAATTGTTTCTAATTGGAAAATTTGGGTCAAGTTTCGATCCGAGTTAAAAAAAAAATCAATAAAAATTATCTGTGAGGAAGCCCCAGAAAAAATCCATTTCTAGGTATTATTGAAGTTTAAGAAATAAGAGCACACCAGCGGGATGCATAAAGGGAAATCCTGAAAAGTTGTGAGTTGTTCAGAAAAAAATATTCTTCTCATTGTTTCTAACTGGAAAGTTTGGGTCAAGTTTCGATCGTGGTTTAAAAAAGAATTTTAAAAAAAATTCTGTAAGGAAGCCCTAAAGAAAATTAACTTTTTGGTATTATTGAATTTTAAGAAATAATAACGCACCACAGCGATGCATAAAGAGAAATCCTCAAAAATTTGCGAGTTCTTCAGAAAAAAATATTTTTCTAATTGTTTCTAACTGGAAAGCTTGAGTCAAGTTTCGATCCAGGTTCAAAAAAAATTGAATAAAAATTATCTGTAAGGAAGCCCTAGAGAAAATCCATTTATTGCTATTATTTAAGTTTAAGAAATAAGAAGACACCAACGTGATGCATAAAGAGTAATCCTGAAAAGTTGCGAGTTCTTCAGAAAAAAATATTCTTCTAATTGTTTCTAACTGGAAAGTTTGGGTCGAGTTTCGATTCGGGTTTAAAAAAAATACAATAAAAATTATCTGTGAAGAAGCCCCAGAAAAAATCAATTTTTTGGTATTATTGAAGTTTAAGAAATAAGAACACACCAATGGGATGCATAAAAAGAAATTCTGAAAAGTTGTGAGTTGTTTAAAAAAAAATATTCTTCTAATTGTTTCTAACTGGAAAGTTTGGGTCAAGTTTCGATTCGGGTTTAAAAAAAATACAATAAAAATTATCTGTGAGGAAGCCCCAGAAAAAAACAATTTTTTGGTATTAATGAAGTTTAAGAAATAAGAACACACCAATGGGATGCATAAAGAGAAATTCTGAAAATTTGTGAGTTGTTTAAAAAAAAAATTCTTCTAATTGTTTCTAACTGGAAAGCTTGAGTCAAGTTTCGATCCGGGTTCAAAAAAAAAATCAATAAAAATTATCTGTAAGGAAGTCCTAGAGAAAATCCATTTTTTTGCTATTATTTAAGTTTAAGAAATAAGAAGACACCAACGTGATGCATAAAGAGAAATCCTGAAAAGTTGCGAGTTCTTCAGAAAAAAATATTCTTCTAATTGTTTCTAACTGGAAAATTTGAGTCAAGTTTCGATCCAGGTTCAAAAAAAATTCAATAAAAATTATCTGCAAGGAAGCCCCAGAAAAAATCAATTCTTTGGTATTATCGAAGTTTAAGAAATAAGAACACACCAACGCGATGCATAAAGGAAAATCCTGAAAAGTTGTGAGTTGTTCAGAAAAAAAATTCTTCTAATTGTTTCTAACTGGAAAGTTTGGGTCAAGTTTCAATTCTAGCTTAAAAAAAAAAAATCAATAAAAGTTATCTGTGAAGCAGCCCTAGAAAAAATCCATTTTTTGGTGTTATTGAAATTTAAAAAAATAAGAACACGCCAAAGCGATGCATAAAGGGAAATCCCAAAAAATTGCAAGTTCTTCAGAAAAAAAATTTCTTCTAATTGTCTGTAACTGGAAAGTTTGGGTCAAGTTGCAACCCGGATTCAATTTTTTTTTAATAAAATTCCCTTTGAGGAGACTCTAGAGGGAAGCAATATAGTTTCTAGAAGGATGCAGCAAATACTGAAGAGATCTGGGAAGATGAGGCAGGATGGAAGATCAATTCTTAAAATCGTTTCAAAAAGTCTCGCGAGCAGGTGGTGTTTAGGGCAGGGGAGGCAGTTTGATGGCCGCATGTCCGAACCAGACTGCACTCTGGTATTCTGCGCCGGTTCCGACATTAGCACTGAATCTATAATAAAATTTGCTATGCAGGAGGTGTAATGCGATATCGACTTCAGTGTAATAGTAAACAATATTTTACACATAGCACGCTGCATGCATGCACTTGTCAGGTATATTAAATTAATTATTGCAATAAAATGTGGAGTACGCAGCGGGATCTCGGTGTGCGGGAATTGATTCATTGTTAAGTTTGATATTGCATAAAGTCTATGACAGATGTGGCTCAGTCGTTCGAATTGAATACTTACCAAGTGATTAATTACCGCCCGATGGGTCATTATTCCATGTTCCGTCGCATTTTTACTGTTTTAATTGAAAATTTTAATTCAAAGTCTTGTTACCGGTCGAGTTACAAATTCATTCTGTACCCGAACAAATGAATCCTTCCGCTAACTTTCCAATGAAAATTTTTGAAATTCCAAAAAATACACGACCCGTAATCAGTTCATTATTGACGATTTACCAAACGGATTTTCGAAGCAAAATTTTCAGAATTAAAAAAACCATATAATGGCCTAAAATCCGTTAATTGTTGATGATTCGTCAGGTTTTGACATGAAGGGAGGTTGAAGTATTAGCAGGAAACATCGACCCGCGGCGTGGCCTTTCAATTTCGACGTAACGAATCGGAATTGAAAACTGAAGCCCTAATAGTCTTAAAAGGTCCAATAAAGCCGTTTTATCGGTGCTTCCAACGTATTTAGCGCGTCACATTCAAAAATAAGCGAATCTATTTAGGGGCGATTAGCTCGTTTCGGCAGCCGCACAGGTGGTGGCAGTCCTCTCCTGGTCAAGCGAAATTCGCAGGTGGTACTGCTAAAAAGCGGGACCTCCAGACGAACATGTTCGTCCAGCTAACCGTGCAGTCTACGGACCTAATCATACGCATGACCGGCATTTATATTATTTAGAAATTAAATTGAGCTTATTTAGACACGGACCGAACGACCCAGTCCAATTCGCAAATGGCTTTTCGGCCGTACCGGCCATCGATTGTGACGAAACAGCATCACGCGTCAACCTAATTTGGCCACCTGGGAAGAAGACCAGAAACACCCACGTCCCTCCCGGAAACCCCGCCATTCGCAACGGCTACAACTAATCCCAGTAGATAAACAGGCCGAAGTGGAGCAGCAGAATCCGCAAGAAATTTTATCGGCGTCGGGGGAGCGCAAATCACTGAGGTGCAGGGATTAAAACTTTCCTACTTCACCCAAACCGGACAACCCCGCACCCAATTTTTACGAAGTAACTAATTTTTAGGGCGCCAAAATCCCAAAAGGGCTAAAGTGAAAAAGTAATTGTGTCAAGACCAAAGATTACCAAATTGAAAATGTATGCGTAGAAAATATTTTTATCAGTAAATTGAAGGCTAGCAACGCCTGAAGATGAACGAATCGAAAAGAAAAATCAGAAATAATTTGATTTTGTTGCAGTGCTACGAGGAGACAATTTGCAAACATTCATTGAAGGTCTTGTTCCGATTTAGGAATTCTGGATCCATTATTGTAACCCCCCTGTAATCTCAAGGTATGGCTGAAAATTAAACTTCTTCGTTAATTATAGCATGAAATGACCAATACAAAGCTGTGGTAACAAAAACAAAGAGGAAAACTGAATCGAGACTTTTCTCACAGTGAGGCCCTTCGATCGACTTGCTGGTTAACCCGCTTCTTTTCAAGATTTGACACCTCACGACTCTTATTTGCCTCAGAACTAAAGAAAAGCGACAAAATTTTGGAAATTCTTTTCACTTGCGTTGTCATTTAAAAATTAAATTTGGTTTCGGATGCCACTGGTAGCACGAAATGTGTTGACCAGATCATCAAACTTGAATTTCTAACAACCTCTACGCCTAATAGATGCTGGCACGAATTAATTTTGGTATTTTAGTTTAACCAATTTCTCTAAATTTTTAAAAAATCTCAAATATGGAAGATTTATGGCAAATAAACGTTAATACAATAGTAAAAATCGAAACACCCCGAAGAACTAAAATAAATTTTTGATATTAATTTCGTTCCAAATAATTCAGTTAAGAGACTAAAGGGACACGTGGGAGATTTTCCAGTACTTCGTTTGGGTCAGTTTTTGGGCAAACTTGTTGACGGTTGAGAAAAGCAATTGTTTATCGACACCGTCACCGGGAGCAAACCCTCAGACACCAGCTGCACTTTAGCAGTTTACTTGATGATTATTTAAAATTGCGTATGACACACTCGAAAATGGCGGATGCGCTTCTGGTGAGGACTAACCGTAACTCACTTTGCGAACAAATGGAGTCCGCTCTTGTGCTAATAGTTCGAAATTGCTCTATAATAACAGTATATCACTGCGGGTGTTAATGGGCAAATAATAAAAGTTGAAATGCAAATGATTTGTTCTCGTCCCCCTTTTTCTGCGACGCGGTCGTTGTCTCTATTCGGGAATCCGCACGAGGACCCTCGGCGGGTTTCCACAGGGTCGGGCGCTCGTTCAACTGTAAAACCACCGCATTTCTAACGTTACTTCATCTGTTTATTATTTTATTATTATTATTTTACAAGTGCTCTCGACGTTCACAATAATTGTGCCTGGTTGAGCGATTCAGCAGATGCATGCGAATTCGTTTATACCATTGCGCAAGGTTTCTCGTTAAAATCTCGATTAAAATGCACGAAACGATTTACAAGCAAGCAGCGGCGTTGTTGCTTCAGAATTCGATCATCATCGCGGTGTCCCAACACGATTTTTCTGCACCCGCCCTCGAAATACATGTAGGTACCTGGTTTTCCTTGATAAGTTATTTTACCATAAAATTACTTATTGTCTTCCGGATATCCGTGACAATCACTTGATTATTCACAAATAACCGAACAAAAGATGCTGAATTTTCGAGAAGAATCGGTTTGGATTAGTGGATGGATGCGGTGGGATAATAGAGGGACGATAAGTGGAGACTTGGCCGGAACGAATCCTTCGGCTTCACGACGCGAAAGCTGCGAGCTTTCCGGGTATTTACTTTGTCATTATGTATTTGGTTGTTTATTGTTTTTTTTTCCTATGCGAATAAATCGTCGGTGTTTGAAACAATAAAAGATATATCGTGTCCGATGGTTCTGTTCGTAGGAATATAAATTAGGGTGGCTAAAATAAATAAAGGGGAGTCGAGATCAATAATTTACAACTGTGTTTTATGTTAGTCTCATATGTACCCAGCGAAATTACTGGTCCGCATTTTTACAATCGAAATTCTCCCGAGAATTTGTTTCATATAAATGTTATATGGCTCAATTAAATTGCCTTTCGGTTATGTTGTGCATTGTTCGGAGTTTTGTCGCGACATTTTTTCGTTCCCTCATTGTCCGCATTCGATATGCGAATCAATTATCTGGAGATGGAAACGAAAATTCCAAATTTCACCCCAACCGTTTTCGATGTACTAAAAAAAGTGTTTAAAAAAAAATAATTATACCTCAAACACTTATGGCCTGGTGCTTTAGCAACATTGTATTTCCAGTATCATCGATATTAAACATCTTATTCGCTATTAACCTGTTTATGATGGACGTATACTTTTATATCTATTTTATCTGTGCCGCCGCCCCTCCGTTATTTGTGTATCGGTTACGAGATCAATAAGAAGAGTCCATATTATTTGATATCAAGACATTAGCAACACAATCGCATCAGATTGTGATGCAATATGACCTGATGATTCGAAGGTTGCAACACTCCGCCGAAAACTCAACCATCAACTTTCATAAATTCAAAATAAAATTAGAAACAACCCCCGACATAGTTGCGGATAAAATAACAAATTGTTTCATCACTCTGGTGGTAGAGTTAATTAAAAGTTTGGAGCTTTTTTTTTTTGGTGAATTTTGCGCGATTTGAACGTTGGGAGATTTTAGCTGAGTGTAACGCGCTTTACATTGTGCTCAATTCGCCAGTTGCTAATATATTTTAGATGAGTGCCGTATATTTTTATGTTCGGAACTGAATCTAACCAAACACATCCCCGCGCTCTATCATTTATATTCAAACAGTCATTTCGACGGGCTTTACATTTAATAACTGTTCTTTCATATATTTGCGGTTTTCGCTCGATTTGGCTACGCAAACGGCGGATGCGCGAACTTACTCAAATGAACGTCTCCAAAATGACGCCAATTCAAAAACTTTCGAACTTTTCTTAATTAAATTTTGCTGCAAGTTGAAAAACAACTCAAATCTCTAACTCACGTGGAATGACCTGATTGTTTCTTTTTCAACGAACTAAGTTAATTTTGAGGAAAATTTGCTGTTTGAGTACTCCCCCGAAAACGCTACCATTGGAAGAAGAGGTGATTAAGCATCAACAATTATTAACAAACACCAAAAATTAAGAGTCTGCGCGATAGAATGTAGTTAACGTCAAGATGAAGAGAAAAAATGAATTGGGCCGTAACCCAAAAAGCACCCTCATTGGTGGTGAAGGAACTCCTGGCGGAATGGAGCAAAATGGACTGTAGCCAAAGTTATGAAGACGACGTCACAATCCTAGTGAAATTATGGACGTGTTGCGTCAGCAATAGTGGATAAACAGTACATCTGGGAAGATTTATGGGTGAACCCCTAGCAAAATTATCGTGGTGACGTTTATAAGAAAGGAGAAAGCTCCAAAACTAGAAGACCTGTGTTAGACACCAAGTTTAGCTTCAACACTAATCTAGAGAAAATAACTACCAAACCTACAACTTTAATGCCAAACATGATACTTCTGTATAACCAAGTGAATGTAGAGAAAAATTTTGCCGTTTGAATACTCCACGAAAAGCTACTATTGAGAGAAGAGATGATTATTAATAAACACCAAGAATAGAAAGATTGCGCGATAGAATGTAGCTAACGTCAAGGTGAAGAGCAAAAATTAATTGGGCCATAACGCAAAAAGCACCCTCGTTGTTGATGAAGGAACTCCTTGCGGAGATGGAGCAAAGTGGACTGTACGCAAAGTTATGAGAACGACATCACAATCCTATTGAAATTATGCAAGTGTTGCGTCAGCAATAGTGGATTAATAGTGCAGCTGAGAAGGTTTATGGGAGAACCCGAGCAAAACTATCGTGGTGACGTTTATAACAAGGAGCAAGCTCCAAAACTAGAAAACTTGTGTTAGACACCAAGTTTAGCTTCAACACTAATCTAGAGAAAATAACTACCAAACCTACAACTTTAATGTCAGACATGATACTTCTGTACAACCAAGTGAATGTAGAGAAAAATTTTGCCGTTTGAATACTCCACGAAAAGCTACTATTGAGAGAGGAGATGATTATTAACAAACACCAAAAATAGAAAGCCTGCGCGATAGAATGTAGCTAACGTCAAGGTGAAGAACAAAAATTAATTGGGCCATAACGCAAGAAGCACCCTCGTTGTTGATGAAGGAACTCCTGGCGGAGATGGAGCAAAGTGGACTGTACGCAAAGTTATGAGAACGACATCACAATCCTATTGAAATTATGCAAGTGTTGCGTCAGCAATAGTGGATAAATAGTGCAGCTGAGAAGGTTTATGAGAGAACCCGAGCAAAACTATCGTGGTGACGTTTATAAGAAGTAGCAAGCTCCAAAACTAGAAGACTTGTGTTAGACACCAAGTTTAGCTTCAACACTAATCTAGAGAAAATAACTACCAAACCTACAACTTTAATGCCAAACATGATACTTCTGTACAACCAAGTGAATATAGAGAAAAATTTTGCCGTTTGAATACTCCACGAAAAGCTACTATTGAGAGAGGAGATGATTATTAACAAACACCAAAAATAGAAAGCCTGCGCGATAGAATGTAGCTAACGTCAAGGTGAAGAACAAAAATTAATTGGGCCATAACGCAAAAAGCACCCTCGTTGTTGATGAAGGAACTCCTGGCGGAGATGGAGCAAAGTGGACTGTACGCAAAGTTATGAGAACGACATCACAATCCTATTGAAATTATGCAAGTGTTGCGTCAGCAATAGTGGATAAATAGTGCAGCTGAGAAGGTTTATGGGAGAACCCGAGCAAAACCATCGTGGAGACGTTTATAAGAAAGGAGAAAGCTCCAAAACTAGAAGACTTGTGTTAAACACCAAGTTTAGCTTCAACACTAATCTAGAGAAAATAACTACCAAACCTACAACTTTAATGCCAAACATGATACTTCTGTACAACCAAGTGAGTGTAGAGCAAAATTTTGCCGTTTGAATACTCCACGAAAAGCTACTATTGAGAGAAGAGATGATTATTAACAAACACCAAGAATAGAAAGATTGCGCGATAGAATGTAGGTAACGTCAAGGTGAAGAGTAAAAATTAATTGGGCCATAACGCAAAAAGCACCCTCGTTGTTGATGAAGGAACTCCTGGTGGAGATGAAGCAAAGTGGACTGTACGCAAAGTTATGAGGACGACATTATAATCCTATTGAAATTATGAGGGTGCTGCATCAGAAATAGTGGATAAATAGTGCAGATGGGAGGATTTATGAGTGAACCTGAGCAAAATTATCGTGGTGACGTTAATAAGAAGGAGAGAGCTCCAAAACTAGAAGACCTGTGCTAGACACCAAGTTTAGCTTCAACAGTAATCTAGAGAAAATAACTACCGAAGCCACAACTTTAATGTCAAACATGGTACTTCTGTACAGCCAAGTGAATGTAAAGGAAAATTTTGCAGTTTGAGTACTCCCCGAAAACGCTACTATTGAGAGAAGAGGAGATTATTACCAAACACCAAGAATATAAATCCTGCGCAATAGAATATAGCTAACGTCAAGGTGAAGAGAAAAAATTAATTGAGCCATAAAGCAAAAAGCACCCTCGTTGTGTTGTAGGAACTCCTGGCGGAGAAGGAGCAAAGTGGACTGTACGCAAAGTTGTGAGAACGACGTCACAATGTCCCATTGTAGTTGTCTCTATACACTGTTACTGGAACATCTTTGGAACCCATCACTTTACAATTTGGACACTTCTTGGTCTTTACCTAGTATGGATGGACATTCCCAATTTTCTTTCCCCACACGTACAAGCAAAAGAGAAATTTTTAGTGACATCTGTTGCTTTTTCCCACAATTAATGATTCCAAACAAAATTATTACACAACAAAAATATTACGATTGGAAAATGAAAAGTAAAGAAATTTGAAAATTTCTGTTCTTTGAGTGTACCCTTCGAGTATTAACCTCAGGATAGACATGTAGTTGGTAACTTTTAGGACGTGACAGCAAAAACAAATATTAACAGGATCTGAAAATTTTAAGTAAAATATTAAGAAAAATGCATCCTGGTATGCCAAAAATAAGTAAACTTCGAAAAGTGAGTCCAATCTTTATTTACGAATTTTTGAAACAGTTACCCTTGGAATCAAAAAATCTCGACGAAAATGCGAATAGCTGCAGGCTCTTCATGAAACGCTTAATTTTTTTTAAATCGGCTTAGAATCCCGATTTGGCCCCGTGTTACCTCTCTCTATTATCTAACTTGGAAAAGTATTTCAGTGTCGCTCAATTTTTGACCAATTTAGTGCGAAAATAAAATTATTTTTGTTAAGAGTTAAAATGATTCTTACTCAATCAATTTTTGCATTCGATTTTCGAAAATTTTGGTATCTATTCTGCCAGTTGAACATTTTGTTGTGGATTACTACCGGAAATAAAAAAAATTATGCTAACAAACTACGTTTCGTGGGTCAAGAGCATTTCTAAGCATCATTGCTACTTACGTAATGCATTTCAACTTGAACCTCAATTTAATTAAGTTCTAGTACTCGCCAGTAAAATAAGTTACAACTTTAAATAAAAAGGCTTCAGTGATACGGAGAAACTATAATTTTCCACAAGGATAAGTTTATTATTTTCTGATTAATATTTAGTATATTCGATCTGTTGTAATGCTGCTTTTGAATTCTGAAATTGCGTAACACCAGCAACGGATGAAAACAAACATTACCTATTTAACATAAAAAAAAATGTTTTCTAGAAATTTCGGTTGATTAAAATATTGATAATTTTTGTGAGGCGTGTTGCAGATTTGTTTAATGAAATATCAATGAAACATTTAGTTAAAAAACATTATAGTTTAGTCTACAAGGAAAACGTTAAAAATTAATGGTGTGTTAAAATCGTTAAACCAATAAAAAGAGTGATTTTGAAAAACTTTATCGCCCTGTTAATATTTACTGTTTTTCTTAAAAAGAACATATAAATGAAGTACAAGACATTACGACATCATAGTTTGTTCTCGATTTCGATGTCATAATTAGCCGAAACGTTCCCAGATTCTACAGCTAGAGATGTTTCTTCACTAATTGATAGAAAAAAGTTATCGTTCTAAACAAACAAAAATCTAAATCCACATGAGCAAAGCATAAGATTTGGAACTAAACAATTTCTACTTTAAATTATTCAAAACTATTTAAGTTCCCTCCCTATTTAGAAATTTTTTATTCGATATTTTTCAAGAGGGTTTCACTAGATCTAAATGCTTGCGAATTTTTCATTAAATTTTTGACTCGAGCTATTAAATTTTACGTGCTCTATAAATATTTATGTTTCCTATTGTTATAAAAGTTATTCCTACACATTTGTTTCTTAAATTTGTGATTGTGGTACCACTAACTATAACTTTGTCTATGGTTTTGAAATGTTTCTCCTACATTTGTGTATCTGGCAGTCATTAACAGCAACTATTGTTACTATTTCATTATAACTCAACCAGATACTGCTGCAATTAAGCTTGATATGTCACTAGGGGGAGAGTTATGGGGCCACCGTTCCTTACATGCACTAAATCTTTCAAAATTCAACAAATACAAATTATTTCCAACAAGTTTTATTCCAAATCGGATTATTAAAAATGTGGCTACTAAATATCTGATTATTTAATAAATTAGTTTCATGTGAGATTAACTCCGCACGAAACTTATATTTATTATTGCGCAACTAATATTCTAATAATTATCTTGTAAAACACGCAACGCACTTGCACAATTGAAAAGGAAAGCGTTTTCAACAATACTACTGACAATTATTTATGTAAACAGATGTGGAGGAACGTGTCAAACCTTAAAGCCCTAAAAGAATAAAAACGACAATATTTAACAAAATTAAGGGTGAAATTTGGAGTTGGCATTGGAACCCCGTGGCGCCATCTGTCGATTCCGTTGCGCGGTGGTCAGACCGTTAGGGAGAAAACTAGTTTTACAAATCAAGAAACAATAGTTCACGCTATAATTTGTTGTTATAACTTACCTGTCACGTAAAGTTTTAATGCTTAATAAAATTTATCAGTTTTTCGAAATTTGCGAGATAATATCGTAAGGAAGGATATTGGGAATGTTATTTATTTAAAAAACTGTTGGGTTGTTAGGGGAGGATGTTGGGTTCTTGGAAACATCTGAAAAAGATGGTGAAAGAAAATTTACCCGCAAAATTACATTCATGAAAATAAAATAAAAACGGGCGAATCGCGGATTTAAATAACGATCTAAATGTCTCTTTTGTTCGTAATGGGTTGTTTCGGGTGAAGCTGCGTGGTACTCGTGGTATTAGCGTAACGCATGTAAACAAAAATGCATTTGTTTACAACAACACCTAACCTCACTTTTCCCACGACTTCCTCCAAATTCGTTACATTAGACGTTGTTTCGTGTTGGATAGACGCCACAAATTGTTTTGATACGGAAAAATGTCGTTGTACCGAATTTGGAGGTGTTCAGCGCCATTCCTGGACGGGCGTCTTGGGCGTCTCATCTCATGACCCGAAACTTCCGACGTAAATGTCGTCGAAAAACGAAAAAATAAACAAAAATCTCACCTCGCAAAACGAAAATAAACAACGGCACAAGCACACGAAAACGAAAAATCACGTCGTTGATAACTAAACAAAAATAATAACGACGTTTTTCATCTCAGCAACAACGTTGGGTTCGTAGGTGTGCAAAGAAAACAGGTGGATGTGGTGGAGGGACGCGTCGTGGCGCGGCCAACGTCGTAAATAGCGGCGCTGCCGTCGCGGCGCCAGCTACTTGTTGATCCGTTCAAAAAGACGCCCGATCACAAGAATCGAAAGGAATTGTTTCAACGGCACTCCTTGCCGGCTTTTGCGCCATTGTAATTTTTCATTTGGATAATATAAACAAGAAGCACGTGGGGTTTGACAGCTCAAGCATGTGGTTATTAATTCATGTAAACAAATGAGGCGCGGGCGAGGACACAAACCGGTGTCGGTAATACAGGCATGTTGCCAAAAACTCGCTACTTCACCGCTAGATGGGGCAGTTCAATTTTGTAAAAGTTAAATTTTACGAAATTGTTGCATTTTTCTTCAAAAATTGAAAATTTCAACTTTTCTAAATTGTTACCAAATTTTTACTTAATCGTAAAAAGTATTGTCTCAAAGAGTTTAAAAAGAAAACTGTGGCAATTTGTTAACTATTTATTAAATCCCGTAAGTACAAAAAAATACGTTTTCGCAAGTAAAAATTAAATGCCTGGCAATATAAAAGATTTTCCTATATACACGATAACATTAATGGAAACCTCTAAATTTTCAAATTCTAACTGAAGATGATTTTTTAATATGGCAAGTAGCGTCTATTGTTCGTCCTTTTCCTTGGCTCCATGTTTCAAAATTCGAGTAAATTCGACGTAATCGAACAATCCCCCTTTAATGGGTGCCTCCCGGTACATTTCATCCACTTCATCATCAGTGAACCGGTCTCCCATTGATGTCAGCAACTCCCTGAGCCGCTCTTCGTTTATTACTCCATTATTATCTTCATCAAAACACCCGAAAGCGTTCTTGATTACGTCTTCAGGGTCAGTTCCTTGAAGGCGTTCCCCGAACAAAGTCAGAAACATAGTGAAATTGATAGGTCCAGGCGCTTCATTCATCATACCGTCCAAATAATCATCAGTTGGATTCTTGCCTGTACAACCAAATTAGTTATTTTTAAAATAAAATTTTGAGAATTACCCAGAGATGCGAGCATATCATGTAAGTCTTCTTTGTCGACGAAACCATCGTGGTTTTGGTCAATCATGTTGAAGGCTTCTTTGAATTCGGCGATTTGAGCTTGATCAAACATTGCGAAAACGTTTGAAGTGGCTCTTTGAGCGCGTTTTTTGGTGGTGCCACGGCGACTTACGGTTTTCCTTGACGACATTTTCTGGAAATTACAAAGGAAATTATTATCAATAGCGATTAATATGGAATGTTGCCACATAATGTAAACATAGGTTAAACTAAAAACTGATTGCTATAAGAAATTCGGGTTAATTACTCGAAATTTCTGACAGTAGTTGACAATTATTGGTTTCTAACTTATTTTGAGTTAATTAATAACGGAATTAGTACATACAGTTCTTTTTGTTAACGAGAATTGGACAATGTTACACCTTTATTGGTGATGATTAACTGACAGTTGGTCGGTTGATGAATCAGATACCCGCTTTACCACACCTACTTTTCAGCCAATCAAGGAGATGGAAATTTGACATATGAGCGCGCGGATTTTGAATTAATTGAGAAAATTAAGATTTTCAAATTAGTTTGGGAAGATTTTGGGCTCATCTAATTTTTATTTAGAAAAAATGCGTTAGGGAAAAAATTAAACAATAATTCGTGTTAAATCATAAGAATTGCCATTGCAAGTATTGCAGATGGTCTCCTAAGAAAGTTGTAAAATGAGGTCACTCTTATTTCCTTTTAAGGCAATGTTTTAGCGCTATGAAGGAAACGCTACTACTACAAAGCAACTGTTGTTGACGTTATCTTTACGCGTTTATTTTCCTTCATTTTAACTGATAATGTAACTGGAATGATAAGACTAAAAACTGCAGTGGCGTAACTAAATAGCCTCTCAAAAAAATTGCTTGTTTTCTTTCCTGACCTAACTATTGTCGAATATTTGTCACAAAGATCTTCTAAGCCCCACGCCCCATAAGAGAAGTAATAATAAATAACTGAGTCCTGTTTTGTGTTTGAAACAAGAAATATGAATTCAAAATGAAAAGATTCAAAATCAATAAAAGTGGGAATACTTTATCACACAATTTAAGACGTGCAGATAGGAGTGTTGTTGTGATTTTTAAAAGTAAGGCGTAAGAGTGCCATTTCTTTCAATAATTTCGAAATTAGTTTAGATGTAAGGTAAAGATGGAGAGAAATATATTGGGAAATTATCCTAAAACGTTTAATAAAAAAACGGTATTTACATAGGCTAGATCAACAAGTTGATCTCATCATTCATCACACATTCTGACTATAAACAATTAATTATCATACAGTAATTACACAGCTGGATCGGTCTTTAACTGAGTCGCGTTGCATTTTATCGAATAATTTAGTGTTTTCGACAAATTAAAGACCGTCCAGCACCTCTTTTGGACACCTAAGTTATTTGGTAGCGTCGATTTGTTTCAGTTCTTGCTCATCTGACAGCAACACCATTAATGGTTACACTGTTGTTCCTTCCGATTGGTTCAGGTTCGTAAGTGCCACTGTCTCTACTCGTTTCTTCATATGGAGCGTCATACATATTTTCGTCATGAATATTTTCATAAATATTTGGCGGTAGCTGGGAATGGGTGTAACCGTTTCTATCGCTTAAAGTAGCGTAACTCATTACAGCAGCGTTCCTATCTTCTTTTCGTTCAGCACCTTCAACGTTTTCAGTGTTTTTGACTGGAATTGGTTTGCGACTGAAAGCAATAATTATTATAGAATCCCAAAAAAATTTGGTTGTAATCGTACAGTTTTAGGTAGGTGATGCCTAATAGGATCAGAAGAAACAATACAACTCCTGCCCCAATTCCGATACTTGTACCCAAATTGGAGGGTTCTTGAGGTTCGCCGGTAGAAACTAGGAAAAATTATTTAGTAAAAGAAGAGACAAAAATAGACTTCACTACTTTCACAGCGAGGTTCTTCCCCTGACCATTCCCCATTTTCCAAACACTTTCTGAGGTAAGGCCCTATCCTTTCATAGTTGGGAACGCAATGGTATTCGATAGCACTATTGTAAGTGGTACCGTTCATAACGATAACCCTTCCGTTTTCTATTTTGCCCGGTTGCTTACAGTCCACCGCTACAATTCAATAATCAAAATTATTTCATATCTTTGAATGAAGCACTTACAAAGACAAGAAGGAGCTCTCCCACTCCAAATTCCGTTTTTGAGGCAAACTCTAGTCGAGTTTCCTTGCATCGTATGCCCTCTAGGACAGGAATAAACCGAAATTCCCCCAACGCTGCGAGTACTGACTTTAAAAGACATCCCCTCCAAGGAATCGGGATCCTTGCAACGAATTTCTAAAATAACAATTAATAGAAAACTACTCCTTAGAAATATTAGTATAAACCTCTACAGACAGGCGCGTCTGAGCTCCAGGTACCATTTTCTAAACACAGTCTTCTTGAAACGCCATCCAATTCAAAGTTAGGGTCACACGCGTAAAGAGCTGTGGCTCCATAATATGTCGCATTAGAAGCAAGAGTCACTCTTCCGTTCACGAGCAGTCCCGGATTACCGCATTCAACATCTAAGAGAATAACAAAGAATAAGTAAAAATTAAAAAAATTAAAGCTAATTAAAGCGGTAACTTACAGACACATTGAGGGACCTCTCCGCTCCATCGCCCTGTATCCTCACAAGTGCTGAGAGGTTCTCCTATCACTTTGTAACCTCTCTCGCATCTGTATTTGACTAGAGCCCCAATTTTGTAAGTGGTAGCTCCAACATTTGTTGATTCTGCTGTCCTTATTAAGGTTCTTCCATACATTCTGTCGTTTCCGGTTACTGATAGGATACTGTGGTCTGCTAAAATGGGTTCCGGGCATCTTATTTCTGCAAAATTAATTTTATTTTCAATTTTTTGATTTTTTTTCGAAAGTACCTTCACACTTGGGAGTAGAGTCGCTCCATTGTTTATTTTCTAAACACGTCCTTCTAGGTACTCCGTTCAACCTATAATTTTTGCTACAACTGTACGTAATTTCGCTATTCAAATAACTAGTGTCGTTAACATAGTTGATGGTACCATAAAGCATGGTGGGTACTTTACCGCAATCAATATCTAGAGAAACGTTTTAATGAATTCTTTGTGCTATTTTGAAATAATTAATTTACATTCACAACTGGGAACTGTTCCGGACCATTCACTTTCACTAGTACAAACGTGTATTGGTTCTCCTCGTAACACGTGTCCTACCTCACAATGGTACTCGATAGAGGAATGGA
Source organism: Pyrochroa serraticornis (assembly GCA_905333025.2). NCBI lineage: Eukaryota > Metazoa > Arthropoda > Insecta > Coleoptera > Pyrochroidae > Pyrochroa > Pyrochroa serraticornis. The sequence continues at coordinate 32,777,028 of HG995154.1, read as the reverse complement.
CGTTGAAATCGTATCCAACCACGTAACTTCCTGAAGGAACCTCAGGTTCTTCGCAAGTGATTACTGAAAAACAATGATAACATCCAATTGTGGTTAAAGGAATTCTTACGTTCACATGATGGTGCGTCAGATGACCATTTTCCTTCTCTTGTGCACTTTTGCAAGTTTTTTCCAACCAACCAATAGTCGTCTTCACAAGTGTACTCAACAAGACTCTCAACACTTGTGGTTCCGTTCAATAATTCGTATCGACCTTTATCTATATTAGGAGGAGCTCCACAATCAACGAATTTACAAGATGGGGCTTTCCCCGACCATTTTCCCCCCAATCCACATGAAAGTACCTTAAATTTTTGTTGTAATTTAAGAAAAATAACACAAAAAACTCACTCCTTGTCCAAATAAAATAAAACCAGATTGACAGGTATAAGTGGCAGTATCTCCTGCTCGATGTCCTGAAGTTGTAACGATACCACCATGTAACGCAGGAGGATCCGGACACCAATCGAAAAGACATTGAGGTGTCGAATTAGTCCAAAGACCGTTATCGCCGCAAGTTCGATTTTCATGTCCGATTAAAGTGTAGTTTTCGTGACAAGTATAAAGAGCGTGGGCATCATACGTGGTTCTTTGGTCTTTTAAAGTAACGGTGCCGTGATCAAGATCTGGGAGGGCGCCGCAATTAATGTCTGCAAATTAATTATTAAAAAAAGAAAGTTTGGGGGGGGGAAACTTACATTTACAAGATGGTGCTTTTCCGGACCAGAACCCTTCTTTTCCGCAGGTTCTTTTAGAGTCACCTACCAACATGTGGCCTTCCGGACATTTATACTCTATGGAAGAACTTACTTCGTAGTTACTACCAATTATGGTGGTGTTGATTTGTTTGTCGGGACTGCCGCAAGATGATGGTACTAAAAGTGGAAAATTAAGTTTTCTAAGGTGTTTGAAGAAGATATTGGTGATGGATGGAAAGTTTTGAATTGGTTCAATAGAGCAACCTACTTGAACGATAATCAAAAATGATTGCTACGTTTCTCTCAATGTCACTCATTATTATCTCAAGTTCCTTTGCAGAAATTATGTTAATTTTTTTACTGGACTACATCTCTCTGAAAACTGTAGCAAATCACTAGGGGGTAATAATTTTAAGAAATACACCCCCCGTTGATTTATTTTTGTGGAAGTGGTTCTAAACATTACCGCTGCACTACGACTTATTCTTGCTTTTTATTTGCCTAAACCAAGAAATACGTTGCTTCTAAAAGGCATAGACAGCTTAAATCTGAACACCTAAGACAACAATTAGCTATAAATGGCAAGAAAAAAATTGTGTTTTAGGTAATTTTCCTTAGAATTTCAAGGATAATTGGACAATCTATTTTGAAGCAAAAATGTGGATGGTTGAATTGGTGAAGCACGAAAAGGTCACATTTATTGCTTTATAATATCCTGTGAATAACGACGATTTCCTGGTTTGTAAAATGAATTAACGCGCACGCTCAGGTAGTTCAAATAGTTTAACAAACTATTTCTGAAAAGCGTGGCTAGGTGCGGTACCTAACCAACTTTTTCAAAAATTTTACCTTTAAAGTTCACATCGAGCATTGAGATTGTTTCCACAATTTCCACTTTCGCTTCTTATTACTGATTCAAATTCTGCTCTAGAATACTGAATTTATAGAAACCGATACTTTGAAACTAGTACCGCTACTGAGGAGGTTTCTTTTCATAATTTTATTAGAGTTTGATAAAAATCTAGCACCACGTTCATCTGTACCTTTGCCTAATAAATTTTTGTATTAGTTCTTGGGCTAGCTGTACTAAACTTCACAAAGGAAGCTCGATGTGCTTCCATTAACCCTGATTAACTTGGATAATAAGAATGGAAATTATGGTAATTTCGGAATTTTGGTTGGGCATGCAAAAAATTGGACAAAATGTTATTGTTCATTATACCTGGCCAAGTGTAATTACCACGCTCCAAGAACTTTTGAATATTCACCACATGAAGCAACACCCACATCCTTCATACAACGGTAAAACAATAGGACTTTTTCCAACCAAAAACAAGTGCGTGCAGTATCAAATTATATGGTAGCCCTACCTTAATAGAGTTTCTTGTAGGTATTCTGCACGCAATTATCACATTTTAATTATCGATTAATTAGCGAATAATTAACGTAAAACAGCTGGTGAATCACAACTAATGTTAATGCGGCATTGTCTAATTATTTCAAATTCACTAACAAGGTTTGAGGTTTTACACATTGCTTACGAAATTAGTTGTTGATACCACACTAAAACGAAGCCAATGGCAAGGTTACCATTTATTTCCTTAAGTAGGTTAAACTATTCGAAAATTGTTGATGGTCAACTTTTATTACAATTATTTTAAAATTGTCAATAGCTCCAAAAAAAAATTAATTTCGAAAATTTTGTCCAAACAAAATTTTTGTAAGAAAGTAGTTTGTTCTAGTTATGTTAAATAGTAATACTTACAATGTTGGCATATCCAATGCAGGTAGTCAAGATTACAACCTACGTCGTTCCATAACCACCCGCGTCCACCATCAAGGACAGCGCAATTCTGTTCACCGTTATAATTATTGGGTTGATCCTTTCCCCATGCTGGTCGTTGGACAAGATCACCTTCGAGAAAAACAATCAAATTTTATTTATAAATAAAAACTAGAGAAGAAGAAAATTTGTTTGTAAATTATCAAAGACTCGAAGAAGAAGCACGCAACATCGTGCATCCGACCCACTTTCACGTTGGCATTTAATTTTTAGATTCGTGGTTTGTTTGCACACCTACAACGCCTTTAGTTCACGTTCTTAAAACCACTCCAGTGGCGGCTCGCCATCAATCTACCAAAAGTATCAATTTTAATCTTTTTAAAGCACCCAGTTCTGTCTATAGATCAGAATTATTCTTAGTTTTCACACAATTGAGAGCTTCTTCAAGTTGCAGAACACATGAAATTTTGTCTTTGAATTTCTGCAAGGAGCAAGAACATTTTTCTTAGTTTTCAGTTCTTGGATATGAAAGATCTTCTAAGTTGCAGATGATGTCAAATGTTGTTTCTAGATCTCTGTCAGGAGCAAGAATTTTTTTGTTAGTTTTCAGTTTTTGAATATGTAACTGCCACTCAATCTGAAGCTTCTCTAAGTAGCAGCTAGCAGCTAGCATTAAATTATGTCTCTGAATCTCTGCAGAAGCAACTTAATTGTTTAATTTTTTGTATATAATTTTTAAAAATGTAAGTGCTAATTATTTTTAAGCTCTGTTAAGTTATAGATGCACAAAGCATCAAGCTCTGTCTCTAAATATTTGCAGAGACTCGAAAATTTTTCTTTGTATTTAGTTCTTAAACATGATTAAAGCTCTTTTAAGTTCCAAATAGTGTCAAATTTTCTCTCTAAATCTCTGCCAAGAGCCATAAAATTTTTCTTAGTTTCCGGCTTTTAAATATGTAACTGCCACTTAATTTGAAACTTGTCTAAGTTGCACCTAGCCCTAAATTCTCTCTCTAGATCTTTGCAGAAGCACAAGAATTTTTCCATTTCTAGTATATAGTTTTTAAATACGTAAGTGCCAATTAATTTAAAGCTCTTTTAAGCTTCTGTCACTAGATCTCTGCAGAAGCAGAAGAATTTTTCTTTGTTTTTAGTTCTTGAACATGACCGAAGCTCTTCTAAGTGCAGATAGTGTCCAATTTTGTCTCTAAATCTCTGCCAGGAACAAGAAAATTTCTTTTAGTTTTCAGTTTTTGAATATATAACGGCAACTCAATCTGAAGCTCTTCTAAGTTGCTGATAGTATCAAGCTCTGTCTATAGATCTCTGCAAAGGCAAGAGAATTGTTTCATTTTTAGTATAGAATTTTTAAATCTGTAAGTGTCACTTAATCTGAAGCTCTTTTAAGTTATACATGCAGAAAGCATCAAACTCTTTCTCTAAATCTCTGCAGAAGCAAGAGAATTTTTCTTCGTTTTTAGTTCTTGAACATGGCTGAAGCCCTTCTAAGTTGCAGATAGTATCAGATTTCGTCTCTAAATCTCTACTAGGAGCAAGAGAATTTTTCTTAGATTCCAGTTTTTGAATATGTAACTGCCACTTAATCTGGCAATCTTCTCAGTTGCAGCTAACATTAAATTCTCTCTCTAGATCTTTGCAGCAGCAAAAGTCATTTTTCATTTTTAGTATATAACTTTTAAATATGTGAGTGCTAATTAATTTGGAGCTCTTTTAAGTGAAAGATGCAGATAGATTCAAATTTTGTCTCTAGATCTTTGCAGAAGCACAAGAATTTTTCCATTTTTAGTATATAGTTTTTAAATACGTAAGTGCCAATTAATTTAAAGCTCTTTTAAGCTTCTGTCTCTAGATCTCTGCAGAAGCAGAAGAATTTTTCTTCATTTTTAGTTCTTGAACATTTCTGAAGCCCTTCTAAGTTGCAGATAGTATCAGATTTCGTCTCTAAATCTCTACTAGAAGCAAGAGAATTTTTCTTAGATTCCAGTTTTTGAATATGTAACTGCCACTTAATCTGGCAATCTTCTCAGTTGCAGCTAACAATAAATTCTCTCTCTAGATCTTTGCAGCAGCAAAAGTGTTTTTTCATTTTTAGTATATAACTTTTAAATATGTGGGTGCTAATTAATTTCGAGCTCTTTTAAGTGAAAGATGCAGATAGATTCAAATTTTGTCTCTAGATCTTTGAAAAAGCAAGAGAATGTTTCTTAGTTTTTAGTTCTTGAATATGAATATGAAGCTGTTCTAATTTGCAGATAGTGTCAAATTCTCTCTCTAGTTTTTTTCAGAAGCAAAAGAGTTTTTACATTTTTAATAAGTAATTTTTAAGTATGTAAACGCCAATTAATTTGAAGCCGTTTTAAGCTAAAATGCAGGTAGCATCAAATTCTGTCTCTAGATATGTGCAGAAGTAAGAGAAATTTTCTTAATTTTTAATTCTTGAATACAAATCTGCAGCTCTTTTAAGTTATAGATGCAGATAGCATCAAATCCAGTCTCTAGATCCTTACCAATAGTAACAGAACTATTTTTTCAGTTTCTAGTTTTTGAATGTCTAAATGATACTTCTTTAAATTGCAGATATCATAAAATTCTGTCTCTAAATCTCTGCAGTAGCAGGGAAAATTCAGTTTTTTAGTATTTGAATACTCATATAAGTGCCACTCATCTAGATAGATAGAGGTATAAGGTAGATTGACGTACACACTTTATTTCAAGGTTTCTGTTGTTCAAGATAAAGTTAGAAATTTAGCTCTATATCGCAGTAGCATATGAAAATAGAGCAACTGAGAGTAGAAGAAGAAAACTGCATCTTTACGTTATTTAGGATAAAGTTTCTTGAATAATTTCTGCCACTATTAGTTGCGGTACCAAAATCGCGAATTAATTATTTAGAAATTAAGCGTCTGTGGTAGGTAAAGAAGATTTGTGTGTAAGAGCAGCAGGAAATTAGCAATAATAACGCAAAATTTCGTCAATGCTTCGTAATTGGATATTTCAAATCAGTGCAAACACATAAATCTCACTTATTTCGTAAAGGTCCCGTACATTTCCCACATCTATTTCTATTTAATAAACCATGTCAAAAAAATTTCCTTAAGCAATTCCGTTAACGAGATACTACAAATTGCAACAAACAATCTCCTATCTTCTTCCTAATAATAATTTCGAACAACTTGATGGAATTACCATCACGATTGTAACAAACAACATAATGGTGTCCAACTTAATTATGGGAAAGTTCGGTTTATCGCCTACAAAAAGAAGAAACAAAAATGTTATCTAATTGCCACAATTACCGAAACTCCATTAACCGTAATGACACTTGATTAATTATGACTGATCCGTAATTTTCTCTAGTAAACCTTGAAAGGTTAAAAATATACGAATTTCCCACGTTATTAGTAGCAATTTTTTCCGCACAATAACAAGAAAACACTTTTTGGTTACGCAACTCACCGTTAACCCATTTCCAAGTTCTGGCGGTAATTCCAGGTTCTTTTTGGGCACCGATCCAGACCAGTGACGTTTTCAGTGTCGGTTTCCGCCTTTCCAATTCAGCGTAAAGAAACGACGTTGCACCTGGAGACATGCCATGAACCAAATCGCCGTTGTGGCCCTTACAGTAGGTTCTAGCTTCGATAAAAGATCCACCTTTTCCAACCCCAAATTCGTAACAAGTTCTCGCGAACGCTGCCAATTGAACGTCTTCAGGGGCGCCTCGAGGAGCGCATCTATCCACCGAAAATTCTGCAAAAAAATCACGTATTGTTCTCGATTTTAACCACGAAAGGAAGTAATTGTGTATAGTTTGTTTTTGCATCGGAATTTAAGCGTATGTTTTATTAAAACATTCGTTCTACTAGGTTGCTCAAGCGTTACTAGTTCTTCAAACTGATCGAGACATGGTGGTCAAAATTTGGGCCGTTTCAAAATTAAATTATTAACTGAAATAATGAGGGAAGTTTTTAGTTTAAGACTCGTTTAAATTTATTTTTACCAAAAATTGCTTCTTTCCATCTTTGGCTCGGTGGCAAGTTCGGCTAATTAGTATGCTAGTAATGCAATGAAAATGAAAGCCTTCCTGTCGAAATGAAAGTGACAACGATGGAATCAGAATTCAAGTTCAGAAGCGTGTCGAAATTATAAACCGAAGAACTTCCGATTGGAAATATTTAAATACGCGTGAAATTAACTATAGCAAATGATTCTTTAATAAATCAAAAATTTTCGTGGGAATTGCGCAATGGTTTGTCAGTGAAAGGAATTTCGATTTCCGAAAGTCGGGATGACGTCACGAATCAGTCAACCCCTAATCATTTCTAACGTTTTCAAACGACTGGAAGAGAAAGTCAATAATCATAAAATTTGATCGAATCAACTGCTTTTGACCTCCATAATAAAGCATTTGAGATTAGAACTGAAAGATTTTACACTTGAAGAATTTAAAATAAGTGCAATTTGACTTGTTTTGTGCAAAATTACGGAAGTAATCAAAAATAATGATAAGAAGACGAAAATATTCGAAATGCTTCTAAAGAGAAATTTGGAAGAGTCGAGAGGATAAATTGGAGTAAAGAGGAAGAAAACGGTAAGTGATAAAAGGATTGAAAGCAACGAAAAAATTTGATTGATCACTACACTGAGAAATTCTTGAGGAAATTAATAAAAATGAAAAAAATTAAAAGATTGTAGTTAAAGACAAGAGGTCATAAAAAGTAAGTGCATTTTGACTTCTTTTGTGCAAATTAAAGAATAAAAAAATTATTAGTAGAGTAAGTAAGCAAAAATAATGATAAAAAGACGAAAATATTTGAAATGCTTCTAAAAAGAAATTTGGAAGAGTTGAGAGGGTAAACTGGAGTGAACAGGAAGAAAATGGTAAGTGATAAAAGAATTGAAAGCAACGAAAAAAATTAATTAATCACTACACTGTGAGATTCTTGAGGAAAAGAATGGAAATGCAAAAACTAAAAAGATTGACGTTAAAGACAAGAGATCATAATAAATAAGTGCATTTTGACTTCTTTTGTGCAAAATTAAAGAATAAAAAAAATATTGTAAGTGAAGTAAGTAATCAAAAATAATGATAAGAAAACGAATATATTCGAAATGCTTCTAGAAAGAAATTTGGAAGAATCGAGAGGGTAAACTGGAGTGAAGAGGAAGAAAATGGTAAGTGAGAAAAGGATTGAAAGCAACGAAAAAATTTAATTAATCACTACACTGAGAAATTCTTGAGAAAATTAATGAAAATGCAAAAAATAAAAAGATTGTAGTTAAAGACAAGAGGTCATAAAAAATAAGTGCATTTTGACTTCTTTTGGGCAAAATTAAAGAATAAAAAAATTATTGTAAGTGAAGTAAGTAATCAAAAATAATGATAAGAAGACAAAAATATTTGAAATGCTTCTAAAAAGAAATTTAGAAGATTCGAGAGGGTAAACTGGAGTGACCAGGAAGAAAATGGTAATCGATAAAAGAATTGAGAGCAACGAAAAATTTAATTAATAACTACACTGAGAAATTCTTGTGGAAATGAATGAAAATGCGAAAAATAAAAAGATTGAAGTTAAGGACAAGAGATCATAAAAAATAAGTGCATTTTGACTTCTTTTGTGCAAAATTAAAGAATAAAAAAATTATTGTTAGTAAAGTAAGTAATCAAAAATAATGATAAGAAGACGAATATATTCAAAATGCTTCTGTAAAGGCAATTTGGAAGAGACGAGAGAGTAAATTGAAGTGAAGAGGAAGAAAATGATAATCGATAAAAGAATTGAAAGCAACGAAAAATTTAAATTAATAACTACACTAAGAAATTCTTGAAAAAATCAATGAAAATGCAAGAAATAAAAAGATTGAAGTTAAAGACAAGAGATCATAAAAAATAAGTGCATTTTGACTTCTTTTGTGCAAAATTACAGAATAAAAAAATTATTGTTAGTAAAGTAAGTAATCAAAAATAATGATAAGAAGACGAATATATTCGAAATATTTCTATAAAAGAAATTTGGAGGAGACGAGAGTGTAAACTGAAGTGAAGAGGAAGAAAATGGTAATTGATAAAAGAATTGAAAGCAACGAAAAAATTTAATTAATCAATACACTGAGAAATTATTGAAGAAAATAAATGAAAATGCAAAAATTAAAAAGATTGAAGTTAAAGGCAAGAGGTCATAAAAAATAAGTGGATTTTGACCTACATTGTGCAAAATTAAACAGTAAAAATGTATCATTAGTAGAGTAAGTAATCAAAAATAATAATAAGAAGACAAAAATATTCGAAATGATTCTAAAAAAAAAATTGGAAGAATCGAGAGGGTAAACTGGAGTGAAGGGAAAAAAAATGGTAATCGATAAAAGAATTGAAAGCAAAGAAAAAATTTTATTAATCACTAGAATGAGAAATTCTTGAGGAAATTAATGAAAATGCAAAAATTAAAAAGATTGAAGTTAAAGAGAAGAAATCATATAGATAACTCAATTTGAAGATACTCTTCAAAAATTTGAACGAGAGAAAAAATGTAAATAATAATAGCGTAAAAATAAGTAAATATTAGAAGGAAATAAAAGAGGAATACCAGTGGATAAATTAGTTGACAATGAAGGAAGGATCAGCAATTGTCAAGGAAAAATCAAGGAAGCATGCAAAAGCTATGATAACACATTTTCTAAGACACTCGACCAGAAAAGTGGCGTTGAAAAGAAAAATTTAGATAAAATATTAAACTAGCAAGAGAAACGTATACTAGCAATAATGAAGAATACTTGCAAAATACAATAGGAACCTGAAATTAGCAAACTGATGTAAGATTATCAAAGAAAAGAAGAACTTTACAGCTTAGAATCCTTAAAGGAAAAGAGGGAGAAGTTAAATAAAAATATAAAATAGAAGGTAATTAGAAGTCAAAAATTTTTAAATATCCTTTTATAATAATTTTGGAAAAGAGATGATAAAAATGTCTAACTAGCAGTCATGCATTGATAAAGCGAGTACTAATGGTGGATAGGCCTCAGAACCGCGGTTGAACATCCAAAATTGTCCCAAATGAATGTAAACAATTAAATGTTTGACATAAAATGCTGGATAATGCAACCTCAGTGTCAGCTACCTCGTTCTTGAGACGGTGACTAAACAGGATTCAGCACCATTTAATCAACTTAAAGAAATGCAAATAAATAAACGCTGAAACGGGATTTAATCTTTCTGCTAAATGAAATTAGAATTGTTATTCATACGACGATAAGTAATTAAATTATCATTACAATGCAGCATAAATAATCATCAAGATAACATCAAAGTTCTGGCGAAACTTCCACTTAAGCCAACCTAGCTAGTGTTGCTGATCAAATTGTGTGAAATTTGAAGGTTATGAATAAATTAAGAATTAAATAGACACACTTACCATCAGTAGTGAAAACCTCTACTTCACACAAGGATAAAGAACCCTCGACTCCAACTAGTTGTAGAAAAACGTATTGGCCCGTTAACGCCCTGGCACACGTAAAAGTTTTCGTCACGCCTTCGTCTGCAAGAAATTTTTTTAATTTTAATAACTTTGAGGAAATTACTGTTGTTTTATTTCGTGTTTTTACGCTAAAATCTGATTTTATTACACAAAAGTTACCGTTTTAAAAAATAATCAAAAATAAAATTGACGATAAATAAAAGTTCAAGCATTGAAGCGCAAACCGTCTCGCTATCTCGAACCCAATAATCTTACAAATTCGTGATTGTGGAACGTGAGCGATTGCTCGCTTGAAATTTACAAAATCAGAGTCAATTACAAAATTTTACACGATACTGAAAACCAACTAGTGTGACCATCTTGAAATCCCAACTCGTTACCTCAACTGTGCAACGACCTTAACATCTTTGAAGAAAGCTTCAATCACGCAAAAAACTTTTAAACAAAGTTCATTTCGGATTAATCAACAAGTGATTTGACATTTAAATTGTTGGTTGTTGACGAAAGGATTCGTGAGTGGCGTATGGAAAAATGCATGCAAATTTCACACGAAAAATGTTAGTAAAAGCAACAATCAATTTCACAAAACTAATTAGGTTTCTATTCGTTTAATGTTCAATGAGAAAAGTTTCACAAACCTATTGTTCCTGGAAACCAAGCGCATAAAGGGTTTCGTTGCAAATCCGTACTGCTGTTTCCGACCCTAATTTCCAAATCTTGAAGAGGCTGATGGCCGCAACAACCTCTAGTAGTAACTCGCACCACTTTAACAGCGTAAGCTCGCAACAAATCAACCTGCCACCAAGGACTCGCTTCTTTTTGAGTTTCCGAACATCTCTTGCCGTCGTGTTCCGTGCTTCTTTCACCATCATTAGCGTTGAGGGCAGTTCCGCCGCGAACAGTCGTCGATTGATTCGCGGGCTTCCTATACGCTATGTTGGTGCCTGAAAACAAAAATTTCTCAAAAATTCACTTTTAGTTATTATCACGAATTATGATAGTTACTGAATTTCAGGAACGAATCGAGTTTAATTTTATTAAAAAACTGAAAAATTTGACGCGTTACTAATTTTTTCCAGCAACCAAGTTGTTGGGAAATTTTAAAGTAACAACTCACCACAGAAAGGCAATTCTCCTATCCATTGTCCTGAAGGTGAACACACCGATTGGGTGTTTCCGAAAGATTCGTATCCTTCATCGCACTCGTAAGTGGCGGTGGTTCCTGGACCCAGTCCTGGAGAACTTAATGTAACTCGAGCGTTGACTGGGATAGCGGGATGGCCGCATTTTGTGTCTGGAATTAAAAAAACGCGGTAACTAAAGCGATTCGTGTTGTACCAAATCGAACAATGATCTAATCCGAATTTCAATAAACAACCGCCCTATTCAAATTTAAATTGTAACCCATCCTACATGGTCCGGCAACGCACATGGATACCGATCACAGTTGTACATAACAGTACGGACATTGTATTTACAACACGCAACAGTGTTATACATGAATAATAATTTGTGGCACTGTTTTGTTTCTTTTATTAAGAGTGGGTTACTAAGAAATTGAGGAACGACAGGAATTCTTAACGTCATTTGGTTAACTGTTAGTTGATTGAAGTTAGAATTAGAAACAATCTTCGTTCTTATTACGAAATTTTATTTTTGAAGCTTCTGGATGCATTGAATGTTATTGTTGTTAATAATATAAAAATCAGTAGGTGCTGAAGGTTTGGATTGGGTCAAGAAACCCAAGTGGGCGCAATTGGGTTGTAAGCAAATTCCTCAAAAGACACTTAGAGAAACTTTCCGACTTACTTAACTCATACTTTGTTGTGTAAGTATTTTTAATTTAGGCTTGGATTGGAAGGGATGAAAACGATCTAGTTCCTGAAAAGGGAGGGGAAAAAAACGTTATGCAAGAAACTTGTTAATTTAAGTGCAATTGCTGCAAGTTTTTCTTCGGTATTTTTATTGCCACTTTCAATTTGAGTGCCATGTTTAGTATTTAAATTTTTCAGTAAAGCTTTCAGTAGCAATTTAATGTCATGTTAAATCAATTTAGTGTCATCTAGTCATGATGACTTTCGAAAAGTTATCAAATTGCTGCTAGGTACTTTTAAATAGAGAGAAAGCTCGTAAGTCGTGGTCAAAGATTTCTTTTAAAAAATTTGATTACTCCTTGAATTTTTAAAATTTGCAACTTTTTCTAATAATTACCGTCAAATAGCGGCGTAGTTATTTATTAAAATAATTTAAGCGCCTAGTTTTTTGACGGTCACGATTAGTTTGCAAGTCAATAAAGTTGTCGTCAATGATTTTCAGTATCTGGAGAAAGCTCGTTCGTTTTTGTTGAAATTTAAGTGCGACGAAGAAAGTAACTTCCTGTGATAATGAGATGCGCGAATCAGTGAATGCTTGAGTTTAATTCTATTAAACAATGACGGTTTTCTTCATTGTTTTCGCAGCTGTCGAAAGAAAAAACTCGATGATATCTCTTAATAAATAGAAAAATGTGAGGTCGTAATAAAGACATTTTAGAAAACGGTCTCGATCGATATGAGAACTACAATTTTGTAATAGTACAGTCTATTTAACTCCAATACCTGTTCGTTAGCGCCTCAATAACTCAACAGTGAGGACGCACGATTTGTTAATAAAACTAAATAATTTCGTTACGTAACGTGGAAGACCTATTTTTACATGCATAATCAAAATAACAAAATTATAAGGCCGGTTGAACGTGATTTGCACATATTAGAAAGTGGGAGGCATTTAAATAAATTGTCAATTACCTTTGACCACAATGCTCGTTAATTTTACACATCATCTAACTTGTTGCACAGAAACACTAAATATTGGCTCATCGGATTTTTCCTATTTTTTGTGCAATAATATTGTTGGTTGTTAAGGGGAGCACTCAGCATCTAAATCCAATATCGCGTTCTCTGTCGCACGCGTGGAGCGGTATACAGAACTATCATCGTAGGATACTTGAAAATTAGAGCAAATTTCTTAATATTTTTAACTTTTAAATAACTAGACACATTAGTGACAAGAGTAATTTTTTTTAATAAATCAGGTAAATTATTTTTTAAATACGGTCCATAGAACATCGCTTAACATCTACCATCAATTTTTTTTTAAACCATGACATGCTAAGTAATTACTAAAAATAAATTAAACTTAAGACACCACCATTGGCTTTAATGTACAATAGAAAATCCTAAAGATTTACTATAATTTTGGAGTATCGTACAACATTGCCTTATGACGTACCGTATGTGCGACAGAGAACGCAAGAAACCTAAACCGCACTGTCAACCGGAATTTTAATTTATAGAATGCCAGTAGTTCTTTCCGTAACCTTCCTGCTTCACCTTGCAACATTTCTTTTATATTTTCCTGATTCCCTCACACTCTTTGTTGCTTTATTTTTGAGTTTTAGACTAAAGTTTTTTAATTACACTGTCTAGTAAGAATCTTTAACTTCTTGCTAAATTTTGTCTCCAATAAAAAATTTTTCTTTCTTTATAACGTTTCTATTTCCTCATAATTATTTTTGCCACCTACAATGCTTCTCTTCTCTTCTATATTTTTTATAGTTCCAAAAACTGAATTTTTTTCTAATTACTCCTCGATAAGTTTTACAATCCTTCGACATGAGTCGCTTTTCTTTCCATTTCTAGTTCTTTTTTTGTTTTTAATTTTCTCCATACCCGCTGTATATTTCAATTCTGAAGGATGTTTCCTGTTTGAAAACCGTTTCACAATCATAAAACAACTAAAATGCAGACATGGAAAGATTAACCCCAAGATTGTTTTTCGCCCTTGACTTAATTTGAATAATCGTCATTGTTGGGCGCAGCACTTGGTGATCAATGTTGATCTGTAAATCTGGAAGATGACGAGTGATCGAGTGGGTGTTTGCGGGTCAGTAAACGGAAGCCGTTAGAGCGCCATTACTAATATACCGAGTATTCGCCAAATTAGTGTCATTAACTATTTGGATCGTTGAATTCTTCCGTCCTATAAACAGCGTTATTGTTTTACATTATGCTGACAAAAATTTAAGACTTCGATCACGTTTCTATTAGAATTAACGGTAACAAATCGTGTCCAGTTTTGGAACTGCTGTATTTTTGATACAACAAAACATTTCTCAATGGCATTGTTTTCGAGAATATTGTTAATAAAAAGGAGTGCGTACTTAGTTAAATTAAATGTTGCAATATCTCGCTGACATTCTTTGAGTTAGTGGTAAATTACGTGCATCAAGTTTTTCTTGTTATTATTTTGTATTCTTTACGCGGTTTGTGTCACGGTGCAGGTACAGTTAGCATTGGGCAAAGCGACCTCGCCTTGTCTCTGAACTAGTTTCGAATGTCCAAAACTGCTGTAAACAGTTTCAAATGTTGCATTTCCTTAAATTTGTTGAATCAAAATTGATTTGATTGGTGTTTAGAGGCAATTTTCTCATAATTAATTCGTGATTGTGGCAAGTTTTTCAAAACGCCTTTCTTATTGTTTTTCTTGTGTGTGAAAACATTACTTGGATTCTAATTATGCGAATTTATCCATACGTGTTGCAACTGAAATTTCAACGAATGAACTTTCAAAATTGTCCGTTTATAACTTTTACAGTTGAGAAATGAAATCTATGCGCTTCGTTGACCTATTAGATTTATGTTAAAAAAAAATTTGAAATTAACAGTGACGGAGCAATAATTTAACGGATTATTAGAGAGATAACATTTTAATGCTCCAATGATCGTTTCGATATCTTTATCTCGTATGTTATAATTAACAGCTATAATTGTTATTGACCACCAGTCGGAATTAATAATCCACATCCATTAGACCTTGACTTTTAGTTTGGTTTAAACAAACCCATTTCAAGGATTCAACGGTGTCACTTCTTGCTTCTCTTAACTACCATTTGATCACTTCCATATCTGTAATTATTTAAAAGGTTTCTGTTATTTAGTTTAAAAGTTGAACCGTTAAATCAGAAAGTCACCTCTCAATCGCCATATAAAAAAGAATTTGAAACCAATGCACCCATTATTAGTACTGTTGGGCAGATTCGGCCGTTTTCCGTAATCGGATTTTTCATATCTAAGTCCGAAAGACCGTCATTTGAATGCACATGGTCCGCAACTGCACCTGCACCTCGGATTTTAGAGAAAATTGACAGGCTTCTTCAAAATTTCATAAAGAATCAAAAATTACATTTGGTTGTTAAAAATTACGGGTGGTTTAGGAAAAAAGAGGCGTTGTTATGGGGGTTAATAACGGAATTTTCGAAATTTTTATGTTGACAAGAAAAGAAGATTTCTGGAAAAATAAAAATGCTACAGAGGAAATGAATATCTCTATGAGTTTGTATTTAAATAACACACCTGCGTGCCAAGTTTCATAGGAATTAGAAGAAAAAAAATTTCTCGAAAATTTTCAAAAATTGGAAGAAAATACACTTTCTCAGATTTTGAAGAAACTTGGCAGGCGTGTTCAGAATTTCATAAGAAATCAAAAATTACACTCAGTTGTTTAGAATTACTGGTGTTTTAGAAAAGAAGAGACGTTGTTATGGGGGTTGATAGCGGAATTTTTAATTCTTTTATGTTGACAAGATAAAAGAAGATTTCTGGAAAAACAAGAATGCTACAGAGGAACTGAAGACCTTTATCAGTGTGTATTTAAATAACACGTCTCCATGCCCAATTTCATAGAAGTAGTTACAAAAATTCCCCCTTTGTCTCTATTATTCAAAAAATTAAAAAAATTACTTTCTCGGATTTTAAAGGAACTTGAGAGATTGTGAGGGTTTTTTTAGAAAAAATGAAACGTTTCTTAACAACAACTCCACGATCCACAACAAATTTCTGGTTTCATTTCTTGCTAAAGAACTAGAAACTGTTTTTACTTTCGTCAAATTATTTTGATGTTTCAATTTTGATTCTTGGAAATCTAAAACACTTTCAAACATTTATATCGTTTAGACTAAAAAACTTGAGCAGAGAGACAAATATTTGAATGACTCGGTAAAAAATTGTAACCATTGTTAATTAAGTGGAAATTTTCTTTGAAAATAGTTTTAAAACTGACAGAAAGCTGAGAAAAGAAGAGAAGGAAATTATTGGCTGCCAACAAATTTTTTTTGGAGAATTAGGCATATATATCTATACCATTTTAGTTTTATAAAGCCTTGGAACTACAGGAAAATTTTGATTATGAGTCCTTTTGCAAAGTCTGTGATTTTAAGTTTTTAAAAAAATAAAGTTATTTTCCACAAATTACTTCAATTCAACAATTTTTTTAACTTATCAGACTGCTAAACCTTTATTGAAATGTTTTTAGCGTGAATTTTAGGTAAATTTTCGTCACAGCGTGACGATCACCCTAAAGACGTCTTCTTTCACTACAAATTTTGGTTGGAACAGCAAAACAATAGTGCAAATAACGAACAAAACTGTTGCTACAATTTTCCCGCTTTAAACCAAAGAATTTACTATTACGTAACGCCTATATAAATAGATAATCATTTTTTTACAACCAGTCTTTGTAGCCGGAATGAAAGTAGCCAATAATGTTAAACTTAGATTGATCTAGTTGCGTAAAATCGACATGAACAATCAAGTAAAACGCCATGAAACATTTCTATTATACACACATTTTATTTTTCTAGAGTGACATTCAATTTTTGGTAAGGTGAACGGTGAACATGGTATAACTACAAGGTGATCTGGTTAGAACATAAGAGACTGTTAGTTGTCCAATGCACCTACCTTGAGGGTCACGCTTACTTGCAAACTGCTTTCTACACCTACAAGTGTATTTTAATTTTAAAAATTCTTAGTTATCACACTACAGAATTTTAAACCAGATCTAACTACTAAAAAACAAAAATGTTCATAGCAAATATTTTGCGATTTTTTTAAATCAAACTAACGGTGACCCTCGAATAAAGCGGTTGCACTACTGAAGAACTCGTCCAAAGAAAAGTTGAAATATTTCAAGGATTTGGAGAGAAGGAAATAAATTAATAGAATCTTGGAAATTCTTGATATTTATAGAAAATTATTGCAAATTAAGTGTCAATGACCCTTTAGCAATACTAGATTACGATTTTGAAGCTTCGTTGGTCAGTTCTGGACATAAATTTTGTTAATTAATGCAAATTAGGAAGACCGGAACTATTCGAACAGTTACGCCTCGCACGAGAGGTCGAATTCTTTGAAATAGAGGACAATAATAAAAAAATGATTGTGTAAATTCAGGCGGTTCCGGAAAATTGTAGCTTATGGCAAGGAAGTTGAAAAAATTAAGTTGATTAGTAACAGTCTCAAGTTCTAGTATTCCGACTTATAAGGTAACCGTATGTTAGAGGCAAAACGCGGCCTTCCGCATTTATTTCAATCAAATTCGTGATCTAGTTTATCAATACGCATCCAACGGTAAGCGCCTAAAGCTGCGTCCAGACGATGGTTCTAATTTCTAGCCTTCATTCATGAACAATTCCGGTATTCAAGTGAAAATTTCTGACCAAACTGCCAAATCTTTTCTTGCATCTTGTCGTTAGCGACAACACTTTTTTGACTCTGGTCTATGATTGAAAATTTGGACTACGAACCGAAATTGAGACTTTTTTGAATGGTCGTGCAATTAGAGAAAGTGAATTGGAATTGAAACTCACTTAGGAAAATTGTTGAAACTTCGGATTCAGTTCCGGAAGAATAGGTGATTTGTTGAAGAAATTGTAAATGACTGTAATTTAAGGAAAATGTGTCAATTGGAATAACGTGAATTCAACCCAAATTGCATTGTGACTGTAAATTCTTATTTACGTAAACAATTTGCACAACTGATGTTCTTTACTGTTACTGTATGGAATCAACTTTTTGTGCACAACTGTTCCGCTTTCTAGAATTATCTTGTAGATTAAATAATAAAAATTTTACTGTCAATGTCTCATAAGATAATTTGGATATCGTAATATGAAGACCCACTCAGCTAACTGTAAACTTCCAACACCGGATAAGATATTAAAAATATTTACTTTGAAGAAATATTTTAATTAAACTCTAGTATTTTGTGTTGTAGAGTTACTGTGCCAGGTTCTTTTACTATGCTTCCTGTGTTTACTGTTATAATAATGGTAAATAAAAAAAATTGTCTTTTATTTCTAATTTAAATATCCAAATATTTTGCTGCAGAACTTATTAAAATAAGTAAAGTTAATTTAATAACAAATTTTTATTCCAAACATTAGAGGAGAGTTAGATAATTATAAGCAATTAACCACTGGTTTGCATGTTACACCAAATTCTGTGGATCTCCTTATTTAATTAAAATGCCACGGTAAATGATTATGTTAATTAGAGATATAATAGTAACATTTCAGTAACATTCTGTGTTACCGGTAGAGCTATCTCGAGATGGTATCACCTATTGCCTTGAAGCTTGCAAGAATCGTCGAGGCACATGTATGCAGCAATTTTCTCTTTATGAGATTTCTCATTCTACAAAAATATTGAGTTACTCACACTTTTATGTTGATACTTTGACATATAGCAAAGTTTATTTCAAGATCAATCTAAGAGACTTGTTCTGTAGAGAATATTGAGTTTTTACACCTTAAATTGAAACTTGACATACAGCAAAATTTATCTCAAGAGCAATCTAATTTTTGAAACATTTATTACAGATTTGTTCTACAGAGAATTTTGAATTTTAGATTGGAGATTTAACATGCAGCAAAATTTATTTTGAGATTAATCTAATTTTGAAACGTTAGACTTGTTCTGTAGAGAAATTTGACTTTTTTTCACTTAGTTGACCAAATTTATTTCAAGATATCAAAACAGCAACCTCGTTGAGATCAGGTTTATTGAATGTGAAAGGACTAGGTCTAGGCAGTGAAAACGAGGCATTTATGGCCTAATTAACAGTAATCTCGCCACTATCTACTTAACCACAAATACTTTACGTAATAGCAACCCAGTAAAGCTGAACCGCAACAATCCCAGTTTGTTTCAATATGAATTACAGAAAAAAATTGAAAGTCGACAAAACAATGGGGAAATACCGAAAATTTGTAACCTTACAGCTTTTTCCTAAACTTAGTTATTGTTAGCAATTTTGAGCAAAACCAAAATTTCCGCGAATCTTTGACAAGTATGAATAAAATTAGGAAACCTGCCTAGGGGTCTGAAGCACAAAAGAGCACTTTACTACTAATAGTGCGCCACTTAACACCGGATTTAGTTATCTATTTATCCGGTCGATAGTTGACCTCGAGAGACTACAACGTTGGCTCACGACAGAAACTGGGGCTTTTCGAAAATCTACGTATTTCTCTTATTTTTGTTACCTTGACAATGAGTGAAGCCAGAAAATCCAATTAGAATCACTAAAACACTACACCCGAAACTTTTTGGTGAACATCTTAATGGCCACATTGCTAATTTCGTTCCAACCACACATTTATGCACTACATATATGGACACTTTAAATACACCTGTTTGTTTGAACCTATTTGGTTCTTTTGAATAATAATAAGAGTCGTTACGGTCCGGAGGAAAAGCGCGCTTTTATTCACGACCGCAACCGACACTGGAATGAAAGTTCACAGTGGACTGGTGAAGAACACGTTGACTTGGCCAGTGTTTTGCCATTTGAGTTCTTGAGACTAGACAGGTGATGTGGGGGGTTCTCTTCTTGACGTCATTGAGAAATAAGAATATATTGATGAGACCAAACGTACGATGGTTAACTGGGTAACGGTTCTGTAATGTGTGCTTACAGTTATCGGAGTAGCCTCGAGACATGGGTCAGCACTAAAAGCGATTCAAAACATGTACCAGTTGAGATGAATGGGGCCCTTTAAATGCGGTAGTACGAGTTGGAGGAGTTAAAGCCATGTCTAAGATTTTAAAACTAAATATCTTGGTACAAAAATTTTTATTTAGCAAGATACACAAATTATATACCATTCGAATGATAAATATTACATCGATTTCTTATTACTAACAAATTGCCAATCTGGTCTCTTCCAAATAAGTAACCCCAAAAATTATTATTTACCAACTATACTTTTATGTTATCTCCTCATTCCTGCTACTAAGTTACAATAATTGCTAAAATTTCAAACAATTTTCTTTGGGCAAAGTATTTATGTTACATTCTGTTGAATAATTTTTTTTGAAAATACTTTTTTTCACCACCTCCTGTTTTTTATTTAATTTGAATTATTTATTCTTGTTGTTGGTTTCTTATAATTATAATTTGATTAATTTCAGATTATATATTTTTATAATTTATTTCTAATAATTCTTTTGTTTGCCATTTCTTATATTTAAGTTTATTTAATTTAAGTTTATGATCTTCACTTCAATTTCTCCTTTTATTCGAACCTAATCTAAAAGTTATCATGCTAATGTCGACTATTTAAATGGCAATCTGATAGTATGGTTGCCTATCTAATAATCAGTAAAGAGCTTTTGGAATTATTAATTTAGTTTGGTTTCGGGATACATTTAGGAACACCTAAAAATTATATTAGTTTTCTATATAAAAAAAAATTGTAATTTACATTTAAATTCTCATCTTATTATATCAAAACACTAACATGATTTTTCTCGTTTATTCAGTTTTCTTCAGCTTTTATCTTCTACAAAAAAAATTGTACCATTGTTTAAACCCTTTATCTAAAATTTACCGTTTTTAAAAAAATCTCTCCATTTCGATATAAACCTTGTTTCCAAATTTTCCCTATTAGATTCAAAAATCCCGGGTCATTGTTCTAGACCAATGAAAGAGCAGCATATGAGATCAGGTCCTGCGTTTCAGGATTTCCTGTGATTTCATTGGCTGCAATTTCTGTTTTTGGCGCTTTAAGGTTTGCTATTCTGTGATCGTGTCCTGTATCGAGGTAAAGATGAATTGTTTACGTTTATTATTTATCAATTTGATCGTAAATGTCGAAGAATAATACTTTACGAAATAATTTTTAACTAAAAGTCTATTAAATATCTCTAGTCAGACTCGCATTCGTCTTGATGTCCCACCTTAAGAATGGATGAACAAAATCGTAATTTTTCCACTCATAGTTAACAATAATTATTAACACCATGGACCGGTAAGTTTTTTCTCAAAGTTTCGCAAAAATCTCAACTAAGTTTCAACAGAGAAGTACAACAAAGTTCTTTGGGAAGCGAGGCACCTTTAGAGACTGATACGAAAGACAAAAAGACTGTAGATGACCCTCAACAGCCCCCTAGTCCCAACGCTTTAAAAGTAGCGGCAGCAGAATGTTTAAACAGCTGGGTCAATTACCTTCAGGTATTGAAAATGCCAACTATACCTTTTATAATTAAAAAATATTTTAGACTCTTAACACGATGTGCTCAGCTGGATTTCGCCTCTCCCAATCCCTTTCGGCTCTAGCTCAAATGCAAAACTTACAATTAGCCAATCAGTGCCAATCAAGTTGGGAAGAATTAACAAAATCGACAATTTTCGCAAGTAATTCAGTAAAAACTCACATAGCAGCTGCAATGCAAGACATGAGTATTGGAGATACTTTCACAGAAAGTGACTCCCTACGACAACAAGAACACAACCAGCAAATAATTACAGAAAATCTTTTAACTTTCGTCAATTTACAATATCAGTTTTCAATAGCCGGATGCGAATGTTTCGGAGCAATGGCAATGTGTCCTTCTTGCCAAACAACACCTGGTGGTATCCACGATCCTGATTGTAGCATGGCGGCACTTCAACAATATTTCTCGAAACTTTTCCTCCATGAATCTCGATCACAAACTTCAAGTCCCCATTTTCCTTGTGAACGTTATTCAATAGACAGCCCGAAAGGTTTAGATATTCAAAAGGAACGACAACAACAAAGTCCGTTAACGGAACCTCGCGGCGCGTCTCCTTATCAAGAAACTTATCGTGGTCCCAGTCCAATTTTTTCGGAAACCATGAGAGGTCCAGGTCCTCTTGATAATCTTAGAGGTCCGTTTCCAACTCCTGGTCAATTACATACTATGAAATCGCCGTTTTTGGGACGTGGATCGCGGTCACCTTTACATTTTCCTTTGTTTCCGTTAACTGGACAAAGGAGGTGGTCTGAAGCGGCAGCTGGGGAGGTTGTGGGAGATTCAGGAGATGGCACAATGAGGCGGTGGTCAATGCCTTGGGATTGTGGAAGGGTGGAAGCGGGACCCTGGCAACAAAGATATTTGCCATCAAAGTTAGTAGTGCCACCTACTAGTACGTCGCAGGAAAGAAGTAGAAGTACTACACCGGGTTAGTTTAGAAGGTTTTTTGGTTTACTTAAGTTGGTTTAGATAATTTTTTAGAAGCTATAGCGCAACCCGGTACTATTACTAGTGGTGAAGGATTGGCTGAAGCTATTCAATTGTTGTCCTGTCGACCCATGAGGTCTTCTATACCGCAAACTGCGCATCAACTACCGGGCGGTTCGTTTATTCCATCGTGGGCAGAAACTCACGAAGATAGGATGCATAGACGCATGTATCCAGGGCCGGCCTCCCAGAGGTGATTTTTTACACGTTCTATATTACGTTGTAACAGATTTCGGAGTACAGCAAGATTCAAAATAATCAAACGACCAAAGAGGCACCTTCACAAATTTTTGTTGCTTGAACATCTATTTTATTTTTTTTAACTTTATTTTTAATATTTTGCTTTCTTTCCTATTAAATTTATTTTCTTCTAATCCTATTTTGGCTTCTCATTTGCTTTACATTTACCTTTCTTGATTTTTATCAAAAAATTGTGTTTTACTTCTTTATTCTTCATTTCGTATTTCATTAATTACTTTCTAATTCGATTTTATCTGTTTTTTATATTTTTTCTTCTGTATACGTGCCTTCTTTATCATATCGATGTTCTTACCATTTCTGCTGGGTTTTATTTTCTCTTCTTTTCATTTTCTTTATCTTTGGTTTTCACATTAACTTTCTTTGCTGTTTTATTTTAATTTTAGCTTTCAATTTGCTTCTTATTTTTGATAAGTAGCGCTAAATCTGCTTCTACACCAATCAAAGAATCTCTTCTGATTGTACTATTAATAATTTTAGAGGTAATTGGCAATCGATCGATGTTCCCCATTCAAGCGGAATGTCGGTGACGGAACACTACGACATCTTCCCTCCGGGTCTCCCCTTAACGTCCCGCAAAAGCAGCTCTTCGACGGACTCTTCGTCTTGTCTCTCCATCCACAGTCGATCTACAACGAGTTCTTCCGAACGGGGTTCTGAAAGCGCCTCTAGTGGCGGGGTACGTAATTGCTTGTTATACCGAAAAGTTTATAATTTTTTTAACTTCAGGACGCAATCAGAATACACACTAACTTATATTCTATGTGGAGCGGTAGCGAACACCTCCCTTTCATACGTTTGCCCGAGTCGCAAGAACCTCAAGATGATAGCGACACCGACGACCCTCCCACAGAAAAAAGTGGAAAAGGTCCTTTTCCTAAACCCACATAAAGTTTGTTGAGAATTTGTTCAAGGTTAGTGATTGAATCATTCCGGTTCCCTACAAAAGGGCGCTCAAGAATTTTTATAAAATTTTAAATTTTGCTTCTGTATATAAAAATTTAGAAATTTGAGGCCGAAATGGATGTTGAATGATCTCGTGGGGCAAAATTAAGAACGAAAATGGTTTTTACATGAAGTTCTGCCAATGGTACTGAAACTGGATATTGTTTAAGAGCAAGGTAGGTGCAAAAAGAAAATTAATTCGTAAAGTAAAGGTGAATGTTGTTTGTTACCACCAATACTTTATAGTTTTTTGTATTACCCAGAATGGGCATAACGATTAAGACAAGAATCTCTTTAGAAACGTTTGACAGTATTGAATAAAAAACATGAAAACGGGCAAAATTCTGTACAATTTTTTTGGCACGAAAGAGCCAGTTGGTACCTTTTCTCCTATACTTTGTGTTTCAACCGGATTATTAAATTGAAACATGCGGACCAAAGATTTCCAAAGAAATCTCTGGTATTATTTACCATCCTCATAGAACTGTTATTAAGCAACAGTTAATGACTGATTTGTTATTCCGCAAGTTAAGGACTTGAATTTTTAAAATCAACAACTGCTGACGAACTTTTATATACTCTAAATTACAGATTTCTGTTTTTTTTTTTGTAGCTGCGTTTTATTTTTGCATAAACTCATAGACCGTTAGTGGTGGTTAAATATGTTCGTGATCGGTGTTTTCTAGTCACAAAAATGTGCATTTGTCTGGTACAAACAAGTCTTTGTGTCTATTTACCTGTTTGTGGCGACATTATGCAACTGAATTTTTTATCGATTCTTATTATCTCTATTGGAATTTTATATCGAAAATAAACTATACAAATAAAGTCTAATAATTTATTTAAGAAAACATACTTTACTCCCTATACTTACAATAAATTTGTACACATCAAGATAACTACTGGAAATGTTCAATTTTCAAGTCTTTAAGAATGATTTCTAATAATATACAATTAATTATTAACGTCATCTTCTACGTTTTCTTCGTCGCCTTCCCCATAATCGTAATCATCCTCGTTGAGTTGATTATCTTCGTCGTCTTTCAACGGGCATTCTCTACATCTGTAAAAGAAGAATTAGTAGAGTTCTGTTTTTTCTACATTCAAAAGTACCTGCTCTCGTTGATGCCATAATTAATGCAGTGTTGCCCAATGCATTCACAACATCCGTCATGGAACCAACGGTAACTGGAGGCGCCCATAGACTGACAACTAGCTTTACACTTCAACCAACTCATGCATCTCGACATAAAAGCCACAGTGCAGTTCAAAGTGATCACGTTGGGCTTCATAGGCACCACCTCCTGCTCTGCGCTCTCTGCAAACAGAAATAACTCAAAAATAATATTTGAACATATTGTACTGAAATTATAAGGATGCGGGGACTTTGAGTCTTATATCAATTCGTTATTTCCTTAATAGCTTACGTGTTAGTAGTAAAATATAATTTTGCAGATTTGCAACGTTTAGATTAATCAAGTTGTATCTAGACCTGGTGCAGAAATGAGAATTCTATTCCTCTCTAAGTTTTGATCATATCTGCAACTGTATGTTTTGGGTGTTATTGGAGTCTAAGTGTGACGTAATAAGGTGACGGGAGGCGTGACGTAATATCGCGATTGGAGGCGCGAAATTTGAATTAATAATTTTTTTGGTGCTTACGCATGTGGATTTTGATTTCTTTCTTGGGCGCGTATTGGCCGATGTCGATGTCAACTGGAAACGTGGTGCTGTTCCACCGTTTCTGCTGGTCCGGGTATTCTGTTAAAACTCTGAAGAGTTCGGGGACGGTTTCCGTGATGTCTTCAACGTGGGATTTTCTGCTTAACACGCTTTCCGTGTCGTTAGGTTTTGGACACATGTCTGTTGAATAACGTGACTAATGAAGGGAAGTTACAATTAAATCAATCAAAACTCACCCACGCAAGAGCAACATTCGCTGTATAAGTAGCTGAGACAATTAAAACAATCCTTGCAGCACGTACAGTTTTGTAAATTGCACTTGCAGGACTGCGTTAGAAGACACTTGCTAACTATGCTGCCGCATACGGCTTCGTTGCAGGTTTCTGCTTGATGAAACAAGAGGAAGCCCCCCAAAATTACCGTGCAAACAATTATTTTCAACATTTTTACCTGCGAAAAAAAACAGTACGGATCTGAGTTTTGTTTGAATTGAAGGTACTCAACAATTTTCCGGTAAACACGTTTCTTAATAACGTAAATTAGCAACAACACCTGCGATACCGCGATTATCATATAAATTGATTAAAGCAACAGTGGATCAGTAATGTTGCTCATCATCCGAGGTCGTTATTTCGTTAGAAGGAATAAAAAAGATTTTTTTTTAAATTATATTTACAAATGTCAATTATATAAAGTTTTAGCCGCGTAATTACCAATTTAGCCTAAGGCCAGTGAAATTAATTTACGGCCATGGACGACTTAAGTCTTCGGCTGAACAAGTGCGACAGATCAAACGTTTTGGCTACTCACCAGTCGTCTATGCACTGTTGTTATTGGAACCAAATTGTTTTTTCAAACACAATAAACAGTAAAGAAACGTCTGTGTGGGTTCTCCAGCATCGTGCTTCTCTTGAGAAACTTGTTTTGCTACTAACTGAACCCCACCGCAGTCCAGTCGCGGCAAGTTTAAAGGTAAATCCAACTTATCTGGTACCTGCTGAACGAGGAGGTGGTCCACGGGGAATGCAGAGCGTCAATCACTTTTTAAACTATTTCCGAAATAATTATCAAGTTTTTTGACACTTTTTGGAACTGTTAGCACAAATACTCGCCTGTTTTTGTCGATTTATTATCGATAAGAACACGCGCCTTTTTATGTTGTTTTTTTTTGGTTTGGTTTGAGGAATTGCTAGAAATTCGATTTGGTGCAATAACTCTGAGTCAAGTTAAGTGGTCGTTGATGGAGTCGATCACAACCGGAAACTCATAATTGCATAGCAGGTAGAGACAGGTACTTGCGGGCTGGTCTCATGAAATGCATGGAATGCACCTCCCTCAGACCTATAGGCGACCACCTACGACGGCTACTTCGATTTCTATTAGCCATTTGAGGTCATCACAATGGAATTTGTGGCAAAATTGTCGAAAAATAGCTCGTTTAAACAAGTTGGATGGAAAGGATATGCAAAAAAATTCCCCTTCTCGTTCAACTTTAAAGCAGGAACAACAATTTGAATGGTTGCGGTCAAACAAGTTTTTTCAGCCAAAAATTTGTTGTTAGATTGGATATGGTCATACATATCGAGTAAAATCGACTAATCACTGGACTCGCAATTCAAAATTATTCAATTCGTCGTTTTTATTGCATAATTTTATACTTTAACTTATTTTTTTTTAAATCTTGTCGCTTATGTGGGTAAGAATTTTTTATTTTAAGAAGCACCTTCATACCTCTGCATTTTTACATAATTTTCAAACGTATTTTGGTTGTAGTTATTTGTTTCTGTTCACTTTGCTTTTCGTCTACTCCAATTTTTCAATTTTAAATTATTTGGCATCAATTTTTTTATTATTTATTATTATTACTTTTGGGTGCTTCTTAACAGTTAATTAATTCGCTTTCACTTTTTGTTATACAAAAGCTCATAACATAAAGTTAGCAAACAAAACTCTTTTTCTAACAACTCTGCAGACGCCCCCACCTTAAATTATGAGTAAGAGAATTATTTGATTCAAAGGAGGCGCTAGCCTTTTTTAAAAATAATTTTTAAAGTTTTTTTTTTCTTTTGACACGCTAATAACTGATGTAACACAGTTCTTCAACTTCACGAAACTACAATATCCTTTAACTACGATAACCTTTAACAGATAACCCAATTAATAAACCGTGTAACTGCTGAATCAAATTTCAAATGTTATGAAAAATTCGGACATGCAGAATTTGATTATTGACCTTTAGCTGGCGCCGCGTTAACTGTCTACAAAAATTTCTTAGCCATGTTCAGGTTGCGTCAACACTTAAAAAAAATTTGAAACTTCAAAATTTTGTAAGACTTGAACAAGATCCACAACAATACTTTGACTTTTTCAATCTTTAATCATTAATAAAACGAATTATTTACATTAGTACATCAACCTTTTGTTGTCAAATTATTTTCATTATTCTCTCCAGTCGGTTTCGTATCTCCGGCATCTTTTCTTAGCGACTCTTCAAACTCAGCAGGTTCTATCAAGTGTTTAACACCAAACGGTGGAGGCCCCAATAAAGCTTCAACATCGTCGTAATTGAGCGTTTCTTTTTTCAGTAAAGTTTCTGCAAGCTAAACAACATTCAAACCACAATTAACAAAAAGAAAACCTTACCAATTCCAATTTATCTTTGTGTTTTGTTAAAACTTCTTCAGTGTGTTTATATGCTCGTGAAATAAGTTTTCTCGCTTCGCTGTCGATAAGGTTAGCAAATTTCTTGCTATAAGGTCTTCGACCTTTTTCTTGTGAAGGATCTTCCGGAAAACTAACTAAACCTACAGTTGAACTCATCCCGTATTCCCTTATTTGCGCGTAGGCTATTTTGGTGACTCTATCAAGATCGTTTTGGGCCCCGGTTGTTATCTTGTTAAAAGTCAAAGATTCCGCCACTCTTCCCCCAAGAGTCATGCACATACGTTCGAATAACTAGAAGCATCAAATTAAGATTCATTTGAAAATTAATCACAAGTTTCCGAAAGTTGGTCTCTAATTTTTAAAACAAATTTTACACTTTGTCGCGCCTTCAATTTTTTTTTGAATTTTAGTAGATAAAATCGGACCAAACGGTAGACTTAAAGAAATTTGTAATTCCTTCAAGATTACAGCTTGGTAACATAATTTATTTATACAATTTCGAAAAGACCAACTTAAGGGCGCAACTACTGATTTTTCGATATTACCAACTCACTTCTTCCTTTGTGTACAGTTTCTGGTCTCTCGGTATATACTGGGCGAATCCCAGGGCTAAACTAGTACGAGGAACTATAGTTACTTTAAGTAACGCATCAGTGTGTTCGAGCATCCAACCGACCAAAGCGTGTCCGGATTCGTGATAAGCAACAACGCGTTTTTCTTGCGGCGACATTGCATGATTTCTTTTTTCCGTTCCACCTTAAATCGAATTACAAAATCCCGAAATTCGTAACAAATAAAATTTACTCACCCACAAGTCTCTCAACTGCATACTCCAAATTAGATTTAGTGACTTGTTTTTGTTTTAACCTAGCCGCATGTAAGGCGGCTTCATTACAAACATTAGCGATATCAGCGCCACTGAATCCCGGTGTTAAATATGCTAACCTCTTCGAATAGTGGTCAGGTGGGTATTCTAGAGCTATAACTTTCAAATGTTGTTCGAATATTTGTTTCCTTTCGACTAAGTCGGGAAGGTCTATCAAAATATGTCTGTCAAATCGACCTGGTCGCAGTAACGCCTAACGATTTTGTTTTTAGAACAAAATTTGAAGTGTTGTCAATTGTTTACCTTATCCAAAATGTCTGCTCTATTTGTGGACGCTAGCATAATTACGCTTTCTTTACTGGCCATACCATCCATTTCCACTAAGAGTTGGTTGAGGGTTTGTTCGCTTTCTCCACTTGTTCCGCCTTGTCCTAGCTGTCCACTTCTTTTTTTACCTACAGCGTCGATTTCGTCTATGTAAATGATACACGGGGCGCGTTTTCGGGCCTCTTTAAACAAATCCCTGGAAATCAAACAAATAATCATGATTTTTTTTATACACAACAAAGTTAAACATAAACAATTTTCACGTCACTATTTAATTATTTTGTGGGTCAACAAACTTTTTATAGTTATCCAACAAGTTAAACAATGCAATTTTCTCTTTTTACAGTTTGTTTAAAGGAATGTTAGAAATTGTTTTTTACAGCAGTCAACGTAGTGCTTCTCACCTAACTCTAGCTGCACCCAAACCACCAATCATTTCGATAAATTCGGATCCGTTCATGGACAAAAAGGGCACATTAGCTTCAGTCGCAACAGCTTTCGCTAGCAACGTTTTCCCGCAACCGGGAGGTCCTAACAAAAGGGCTCCTTTCGGTACTTTGGCGCCCAACATTTTATAGTGTTCGGGTCGTTTTAAATAATCCACGAATTCCATAACTTCCTGTTTCGCTTCTCTCAATCCGGCAACGTCAGCAAAATGAACCCCTTTTCCCGGTCCTGTTAATGGATCAACTAAAGTAAATTTAGCTCTTCCCAATTGGGTCTGAAACAACCCAATTTTTCGATTCATTCAATAACCAAATGGTTACTCACAAAAGTGTCCATGCTAATTGGAGGTTTAATACTTTTGCTTCTAGCTAACAGCGATATTAATATTCCAACCACAATTAACGAAACTAGTAGTCTTCCAGCGGTGTCCGTACCACGTTCAAAAGTAACGGGAACGCCGTCTTGTATCCCCATACGGCGTTCAGCTTCTCGTAATTTATCTTCAAATTTGTTTATATCAACCACATTCATGTGGTAAGTTCTGTTATCCGCCTAGAATGTTTTTTTTTTGTTAATGTTAACAGAAAAATATTAAAAATTCTTACTTTTTTGCCTTTAATTATAGCACCTTCACTTAAGATTATTGTAACAATCTCGATGTCAGGTCTAACTACGATTTCTTCAACTTCACCTTTTGCTAGCATTTGATAAAGAAATTCGTTCCACGAAACGTACCGTACTACCTAAATAAAAGTGTTAATTGGTTGAATTTTTGTTTAAAATTGTACCTCTGGCTGGTTACTACTTGGAAAAAGTAGCGAAATTATAGCAATCACCATATAAGCTGTGAGCATCCATAAAAACGCTTTAGCTAGCAACGACGAAATTTTATCCTTATCCTCATCATCTTTGTTGGGTTTATTTTTGTTATCTGGATTTTCAGGGGGTCGCGGAGGTTGTTGAAAGTTTTGCGGCGACGAATGAAACTGTCTTTTTTCTAGATAATTTGGCAATTGTGTTAAGTTTCTCAAACCTGACCGGTTGATCAATAAACATACTGCAGCGTATTCCTTGTTAAATGACTTGATAATCTAGAAATTCTTCAATGAAATAGCCAATTAATGGCGTTAATTACTTACTTTAGGGCTTATTTCGTAGGATAGAGTACATTTTGTGTCGAGAGTTTTTAAAACTGATTGAGCTTTCGTCACGTTGACATTGCTTGATAAATTTTTGTGCATTAATGAATATTTGAAAAGGTTCCGTAAGGAAGTGTGTAATTTGTCGATTCGCCCATACATTTTGGATTAAAACCTTACTTTCTGTTTATTTTGACACATTTGACGTTTAAATTTGAGGTTAGGAACAAATTGGAATCAAGTCAAGGACGAAGTCGGTATTTGGTTCTTGTCCGCGCTAAATTGATTATAATTAATTGTAATTAGTTCTAAAAAGGATAAACTAGAAAAATCAATACAACTTTTAACTAATTTTTGTTAATACGTAAAGAAAATGTAAAATATTTGTTATTGCGTAACGGAATTTATTGAAACTCTTCATAATTAAGCTACTTTGCAGTAGATGGCGCAACTGGGAAAGTTCGAAGGATTCAAGCATTGAGTAAAGGAAAGCTCTCAAATATTTTTAGAATAATTTTTTTATAACTTTAGTAGTTACCTGCAATTCCATTTACTTTTAATGCTACAATAAATAATTAAATAGGATAAATAAATTTATAATTTTTTAAATTGCTTAATAGTTTTATTCAGAATTCTTGTAACACTTTTTTAATGCAAAAAAGGAACAAAGAGTAATAACAAGATGAGTCGCTATCACTTGTAGATGTAGGATTACATATTAAGTCATAGAATAATTTTAAACAAATTATAAACTAAAATTGAAAGTTTGCATAGATATAAAAATTAAGTGTAAAATATAAATTTAAAATACACAACAAAGCATAGGTCTTTATTAATATATAAATTAATTACAATATTTCTCCTTATACTATTCGATTGATTCTTGATTTCTGGAACAAAAACATTTACTGCAGCTATCCATTCTATAAGCAAAGTAAAGTTGCGTACAGCTACAGATTTGTCAAAATCAGTTACAAGGAAGTTTAAGTACCTACAGTTTTTTTTTTATTTGATGAACAAGTTGGACACCCACTCTAGTCAAATTTAGTGATAGGTTCGACTCATAAATTCCTATACAGTCCACTATTAGAATGCCAAAGAGAGGGCTAATTTAACCATTGTTGCACTAATTGTTAGCCTTCTCGAGGTTCTTCTTTGTATATTGTAGCAAAAAATAAAATTTTGCCAAAATGGCGGAGGCGCCAAATTAGAAAATTACACCAAAAGAGGAGACAATTGGCGAAAGATTTTAATGACACGCTCAGTATATGTACACTATGATGATATGTACCTATCCTATGGTTTGTAACTAGATTTGCCTCTCCATGTCAGTTCCTTTGCAAGCTTTTCCCTGCTAGCCCCAAAAGCTTCTGAACATTCTTTTATGAGGAATTAATTCATTTTCGTTGTTTTTTTAAAAATGGATGACGGAAGGTTTTTCTGACTTACACGCACTCAGAGCCAGAACTTTTAGTGATAGCGTAAGATTGGTGGAGGCGCCGGGTGAAAATCACTTGATCCAAATATGGATAACAACTTTTAGTTTATTTTTGTGTGCCGAAATGCGGCGAAATAATCTCTAAATCGGCGGTCAAACTCCTCGAACGGGAGCGTTTCTAAACAGTTTCATTGAGTAACTCCCGACTCATAGAGTCGTTATCCAGTTTGTCGGCTCATCAGTTAGAAAAACACTTATTTAACGAAAATTGACAGGTTTTGGGAGCGTGCAAGCCCGATGAAAACCGTCCTAAGTGACGAAATAGGCCCCATCTGTCCTCTTATTGCGACTAGAGACAGGTACAACGGCCTTCCCCATTTGTTAGTTTAAGCGGTGATAACCGGACAATGGTGGGCATGAAGTAGAGGCGAGGGGCACTGCAATAATATTGACGCGATATGTGAAGTGGATGGAACGGGGTTCTGCTGTTGGGCTCGGCCCCAACTATTGTTACTGCTACGTCCCTATTGGTCGTCGCCGCCATGTTGATGGCTCCTTTGTTGGGAATTTATTTCTCGGCCCGTCACTGTAACATAAAATATTCTATTGTGAAATAATGTGACGGCTTTTGTAGAGCAGTCGTCGTTGTCCTTAACTAGGTCGATTAAAAAGTTTCTAAGTTATCAAGGAGCGACACTTAGTGGATTGGAAGTAGTCAAGTGGGCAATCGGCAATTCGGTACTCTTCAAGTCCTTTAATTCGAAAATAAGACTCGTAAAAAATTGCTGAGGACACTTGTTACGTCATAAATTCTCTTTGAAACTAATTTCGAAAAGAGCGCAATTTTAGGGAAAACGATTCGATACAGACGCGACCATTGAGTAGCTCCCATTCTTCATTATCATTTGAGCTTTTGTTAATTATGAAAATCTTATAAAATTATTTTTTTGATAACGCTGAACGTATGGAAAAAAACATGGAAATCTGACGTGGAATATTTGATTTTCTTATACATTCAGTGGTACCAAATGTAGGTTTCCAGTGGCGGCGCTAGAATTTTTTTTAGTTGTCCTAAAAGTTGTTTTTCAATCAAATTCACGCCGTCCTCTTCCAATAATCGTAGTAATTCAAAAATTATCAGTTTCAACTAACTATGTTCTTGAAATTAATGCTGAACAAATCCTCTGAAGTAAATGAAGGAGTAAACTAATTTTTCTATTAAACTATAAATATATTGGCAGCAATATTTCATCTGGTTTGGGATTAAAAATATAAAATTGATACTATGGTTAAATATATTTAATAAATTGATTTTTTTCTTAATGGTATTGAATTGAATAAACTAAAAAAATTAAAAATTGGGTCTAGGTACTATTTTCTGCAGTGGTGCCGCCACGTCTACCTAGAGTGAATTGAAACTAAAATAATTCGGAAAAGGCAGTAAAGTCGTGACGACGTTTCCCTAATTCCTCAACAAAAAAGCAAATTAGCTGAGCTGTGGCAAACTAAATTGACCATATAAACGAATACCGACTCGGTTTCTTTGGCGGTTCTCTTTTTTTTATTTTTCCAAAGTTGCAGCGCCGGCGATAATTATGTATGGCAGCCACATTTCAAAGTTAAAGCGTGTTGTGTCTTTTGTTGGGGCGTAAGTAACCCACTGAAATTTGTCTGAAATCTCCAGGATGAACATCTATCATGTCCCAGCCACCCGAGCTGACGGTATTTACGGCGACACGTGTACTCATTTAGCGGCAACAAATCAACCGGCAGCTCGCCGACATCTTTTAATCTTTTGTTTACCCTGTTTATTAACCGCAAATTCAACCGCTATTTTCGATACAACCCCACCAACAATTGCCATGAGTAATCGAGGGAAAAAAGTCCGGAAAACCTGCCGGACGCGATTATTTAAAAGAATCTTTTAGGTGTCCCCAAAATTTTGATAGGCGGAAAAATTATGTGTGTTTAAGTATATTTCTAGATAGCTACAACTGCGCTAA
Source organism: Pyrochroa serraticornis (assembly GCA_905333025.2). Taxonomy (NCBI): domain Eukaryota; kingdom Metazoa; phylum Arthropoda; class Insecta; order Coleoptera; family Pyrochroidae; genus Pyrochroa; species Pyrochroa serraticornis. Next base: position 32,742,923 of record HG995154.1, on the reverse strand, counting down.
TGTGGTGTCTATTAAAAAACATGTCGAAGTTAAATATATTAAACCTGTAAGCATATCTATTTCTGCATTGTAAAGGTTAAATATATCCCGCCCTCTGTGTTGTCATCTATCTCTCGTTTGGACTGACATGCACTAATTTAATTTTAGACGGGGCATTTGCGTTGACGCATAGCAACTGTTGTTTTAAGGGTTCCCCACACACAATGTATACAGTCAGTCGAAATGAAAACTCGAACAATGATTCCGGCATTTCGCACAGACCTTTCAGTTAATTCCAGAAAAGTCACGCAATTACAGAACAGACATCGCCCCCTAATTACACTCCTCATTCAATCGGAGAAAGAAATTACAAGTAAGACCCGCCATTTCAATCATGGACTAACTAAACGCCCGTTAAGTCACGGTGGCCATTGTTACAATTGTTGCTATGGTTATTAGTTGGTGTTACGATTGTTTCAAGAATTTTTTCTATGGTTATTAATTTTAAACGACAGTTAACAACCATAGAAACAATTATTGTAACCATGACTTTAAACGCCAGTTAATAACCAAAGAAACGGTTTAAAAAATTATCGCGTCACCTTTTCGTGTTTACAAATTTTCTTGTCACAAAATAAAGTGATCGCAAATTAATTAATGAGGTAGAAGGAAGTTGGTATCAAATTTTCGAAAATTCCATGAAGACACTAGCTGCTAAGTTTTAGTATTTAGCGGCATCAAAATTTTTCTACTCCTTCTATTTTATGTTTCAAATAGACAAAAAATGTTTTCCGGGCTACGCTTTTTTTATCGGAGAACGATGGACAATATTTTTTGGATGTCAAGTTTTTGCTATGGTATCGACCTTGGTTTGGATTTGCTGGGCTAAAACTAAGTGGCAGTTCGATTCAAAAAATTATCAAGATCTTCACGTAAGGTTCAGAAAAGTTTTTGCACGTGCGGATATGTTTTGTTTGTTATTATGCATATCTATAACTTACTATTAGGAATATTTAAGGAGGATGTTTTGTTTCACTTTTTAAATCGACAAAAAATGTTTGTTGCGTTACGGTTTTGTTATTATTTCAAAAGGCGGACAGTAAATTTTTGGTTGTTAAGTTTTTGCTATGACATCGACCTTGGTTTGGATTTGCTGGGCTAAAACTAAGTGGCAGTTCGATTCAAAAATTATCAAGATCTTCACGTAAGGTCCTGAAAAGTTTGTGCTCGTGCGCATATTGTTTTGTTTGTTATTATGCATATCTATAACTTACTATTAAGGATATTTAAAGAGGATGGCCATTGTTTTACTGTTTAAATTGACAAAAAATGTTTGTTGCGCTACTTTTTGCTATTACTTCAAAAGGTGGCCAATAATTTTTTGGGTGTCAAGTTTTTGCCATGGCATCGACCTTGGTTTGGGTTTACTGGGCTAAAACTAAGTGGCAGTTCGATTCAAAAAATTATCAAGATCTTCACGCCTAAGGTTCAGAAAAGTTTTTGCACGTGCGGATATGTTTTGTTTGTTATTATGCATATCTATAACTTACTATTAAGAATCTTTAAGGAGGATGTTTTGTTTCACTTTTTAAATCGACAAAAAATGTTTGTTGCGTTACGGTTTTGTTATTATTTCAAAAGGTGGACAATAAATTTTTGGTTGTTAAGTTTTTGCTATGACATCGACCTTGGCTTGGATTTGCTGGGCTAAAACCAAGTGGCAGTTCGATTCAAAAAATTATCAAGATCTTCACGTAAGGTCCAGAAAAGTTTTTGCACGTGCGCATATAGTTTTCTTTGTTATTATGCATATTTATAACTTACTATTAGAGATATTTAAGGAGTATGTCCACTGTTTCACGTTTTAAATTGACAAAAAAGTTTGTTGGTTACGGTTTTGTTATTATTTCAAAAGGTGGACAATAATTTTTTGGGTGTTCAATTTTTGCTATGACATCGATCTTGGTTTGGAATTGCTGGGCTCAAACCAAGTGGCAGTTCGATTCAAAAAATTATCAAGATCTTCACGTAAGGTTCAGAAAAGTTTTTGCACGTGCGGATATGTTTTGTTTGTTATTATGCATATCTATAACTTACTATTAGGAATATTTAAGGAGGATGTTTTGTTTCACTTTTTAAATCGACAAAAAATGTTTGTTGCGTTACGGTTTTGTTATTATTTTAAAAGGTAGACAATAAATTTTTGGGTGTTAAGTTTTTGCTATGACATCGACCTTGGTTTGGATTTGCTGGGCTAAAACCAAGTGGCAGTTCGATTCAAAAAATTATCAAGATCTTCACGTAAGGTCCTGAAAAGTTTGTGCTCGTGCGCATATGGTTTTGTTTGTTATTATGCATATCTATAATTTACTATTAAGGATATTTAAAGAGGATCGCCATTGTTTTACTGTTTAAATTGACAAAAATGTTTGTTGCGCTACTTTTTGCTATTACTTCAAAAGGTGGACAATAATTTTTTGGGTGTCAAATTTTTGCCATGGCATCGACCTTGGTTTGGATTTACTGGGCTAAAACTAAGTGGCAGTTCGATTCAAAAAATTATCAAGATTTTCACGTAAGGTTCAAAAAAGTTTTTGCACGTGCGAATATGGTTTTGTTTGTTATTATGCATATCAATAACTTACTATTAGGGATATTTAAGGAGGATGGCTAGTTAAAATTGAAAGATAAAACCGAGTGTCTGTAAACATTTTAAATCTTTAGATCTTAAATATTCATCAAGGAAAGAGCTTAATTACGTGCTGAAAAAATCTTGTAACGAAAGTCTGTAATTTGAATTATAAATTATAAAAATTATTACACTTTGCTCCTGCACCTGATAGTTGAATTATAAGATGATGCTGTAAGATAATAAATATCTTTCAAAGGTTGTTATTATTATTTTTAGGAATTAGCGGATCTGGATACACGCAGCAAGCAGCTGTACGAAATAAAAATTCGTTTATTTTTATATAAATATTTAATAAATTTTGTAAGAACTAGCTCTGCCAGATTTTACTAGCAAGATTGGTCCAAAGAAGAAAATATCTAAATTAACCTAACAATTTTTTTACTTTTACAGGAGCCTTAAGGAAAATATAATTGGGACCACTGGTTTTACCAAATCGTACATGGTATCAATTTTTTTTAATAAATTGTTCTTACAGTAATTTCACTAAAATTAAAAAACTTTCTTTCTATAAATTTCGTAAAATAATTTTTCTAAACAGTTATTTTAAATGATTTTTCTAACACTATTAACACGTTAGGACTATACAAAATTACCGATAATTTTGAGTAAATAAGTGTCAAAGCTTAACAATTAAGCAATTAAAATCTAAACTTTTTATAAAAAAATTGTGAGAGCAGCGGGTCAAAAAAATTAAAAGTGTTCTACATAATGAAAAAGAAAATCAATTTAGGGACAATGTATTAAAACAAAAAAATATAACTTGATGCGATTAAATTTGTGGGATAGTTTATAAAAGAACTTTCAGAAAATAGTTGAATATTAAATTGAATCTTTTTTTTTGACCACTTTTCTAAGTATTTATACGAAAATGTCACGATTTTCTTTGCAAACATGGTAAGGAGTTTAAGTTTTGACCAGAAGTAGATGGTTGAATAAAAGTAGCAAAAAAGCGGAAAGAAATATTTGATAATTCAGCATATAGCGTAAAATTATTGCCGAATTTGGTGCTAATCACCTCAAACTAAAAAGAACTTACTCATCAACTCTTATTTTATGAAGTAAACTCTTAGAGGTATGAAATATATTTTTCTATTAACCAAAAATTTTACGACCAAAGAATTTTCAGTATGAATGTGTAGTTGTCTATAAAATATTATTCATGCCAACAATTTTGCTAGAAATATTTTTTTTTGTTAATTTAGGTTCTCCCCAATTAAAGGAAAAAATTATATATCAGAATAAAATTTGTAGTATGCACAGTTAAGCTTTTTTAATATTTTAAAAGTAGTAGAAAAATTGAGATTTTCAACTTTCGCAGTTTTTTAATTATTCTTAATAAGGTAAGCAATCAACATGATTAAATGGTTAAAATAAACTCGCCAACATTCGAAACGCTTATCATCAACAAATGGTGGAGGCGCCGGGAGAATAATTTCCGGACAGGACGCAAACTTATTAGCTTATTAGTAAAAACGAAATTTCGATCCTCTTATCTTTTGCAACATGAATAGCTGAAAAAATAAATTAAAAACTATTTAGCCGAAAATTATCCGACCGGGACTAAAATGATGTTAATTTTTCTTAATCAATTTTAAACTTGCTGATCACAATGATGATGGTGTAAATCTATTTTCGTTGGGGGTTTCGATATCAATTTGGCGCCTAGTTCGGTGTTCGCTGCGATTGAATTAACTTGCGCAAGTTATTCAGTCTTATCATGGGGATCACGCTTTGTGATTTAATACCCAATATGGAACACCCGCATGGATTCTATACAATTCGCCCAATTTCCTGCGGGCTTTTGTCACATATTGTTTGCCGCAGAGACATTCAAAGGATTAAGTAAATCCTGCATACTAAACTAAAGGAGTGATGCGTCATTTCGCGTCGCACGTCCTATTGTTTGTTCAAATTAATCCGTCGAAATTCAAACTCGATCAAACAAATCGAAATATGGAAAAGAAAAAAACATTTTTCACTTCATATTTAGTTGAAGTTATCGGATAGTTGGGCTGAATTTCGAACGAAACAGACTGATGTCGACGTACCGGAGTGAACTGAAGCGCACTCGGCTTTCGGTTGTTAATTGTAATTTCTGTGGGGCAAATTGCATTGCAAATAGAGAGTGGCATTAGCGCCGCGTGTTTGTGTAAGAGGGGTCTGGGGAACCGTCGCTCCTGAGCTTCGGCCTCCGTGTGAGCGGTGTTTATTTAGAGCCCCCGGAATTAACCATCCAACCGCGCGATCTCTCATTCGACTCGCAGATAAAACCTCTTAATTCTATTCTGTTTCCCTCGGTTGCCGCATCCGCCGCAGATCCTCTTTCCTACTTTCAAATTGGGTGTGCAATACTGGAGGGCGTTTGGAAGCGACAGGGTAATTCCGGAGGTGGGAGACCACCAACCCGGAGAGGGCAAGCAAAATACCAAATACCAACGGTTTTTCGAAAAGAACTTTAGAAACTTCTTCAATACCATCCTAAGTTGTTAAAATGACATGCATTGGCTCGTAACTACCAGAAGGAAAATCAAGCAAGAGTTCCAAGAAAACTTAGCGTTAGATATTATGATAAAGTTTTGATGCGGTTATTTCTGATTGTTTGTGGGAACACAGCGGCAACGAGGAGATTCCTGAAAGACCTGAAAATCTATTTCAAAGGCGTTGGTTTTTGATTTTTATACGTTTTGTAAAAATTATTTCAATTTCAAAAAAAGGTTTTTATAATAATTTGCATCGCTTCGATAACTTAGAAATTTTTATAAAAAATAATTTTTATTTCTACTCAAATACTGCGAAAACTCGAAAACAATGACTGATGGGTGTAGGAACATCATACATGTTTAGGAATAGAATTTAATTCTTTTTTCAGTAGAGTTATAAAAACATAGTCATTCCGTTTAAAAAATTGACCATTTCCAGTTTTCTTAAAATATGAAAATTTTTGTCCATAATTCCCTATTTGGAATTTTCTAATTTAATTACTGCAATTTTTTGGCCCACAATCATATCTTGATGATGTGAAATGTTCAAAGTTACTAATTTTTTTGTTTAGAAGTTATAATTTTTTTAGTGGAAAAACATTTTTCCTGTTTAAAAGAGAAAATATTTTTTTCACAGAAATGGTGCAAAATCGAGGTATTTCCGTATTTACAGACTCATACTAAAATTCAATGGGCATTCCAAAAATAAAAAACTAGAGGGTGTTCTATTTAGAATAAAGAAACCGAGGTCAACTTGCGATACTCGAAAAAGTGCCAAAATTAAAAAAAAAATCTTTGATTGAAAATGAGTTTTTTGATCTCTGTACAAAAATTCAAATTACAGATTTTTCTATATTTTTGTAATGGGGCGTAAACAAGAACCACTCTGACTAAGTTACTTGCTATTCTCGTGAGACACGGAAGGAGTGAAAATACTTTTGTTGTCCCAGCAACAATGTTGGAATTTGAAAAAATTGCGGCATCAATTTCTTTTTGATTGTGCGCCCATTAGCCTTTTGCATGTTCCATTTTGAATAAAGAAACCGAGATCAACTTGCGATATTCGAAGAAGTGCCAAAACTTCTAAAAAAAATTTCTTTGATTGAAAATGAGTTTTTTGATCTCTGTACAAAAATTCAAATTACAGATTTTTCTATATTTTTGTAATGGGGCGTAAACAAGAACCACTCTGACTAAGTTACTTGCTATTCTCGTGAGACACGGAAGGAGTGAAAATACTTTTGTTGTCCCAGCAACAATGTTGGAATTTGAAAAAATTGCGGCATCAATTTCTTTTTGATTGTGCGCCCATTAGCCTTTTGCATGTTCCATTTTGAATAAAGAAACCGAGATCAACTTGCGATATTCGAAGAAGTGCCAAAACTTCTAAAAAAAATTTCTTTGATTGAAAATGAGTTTTTTGATCTCTGTACAAAAATTCAAATTACAGATTTTTCTATATTTTTGTAATGGGGCGTAAACAAGAACCACTCTGACTAAGTTACTTGCTATTCTCGTGAGACACGGAAGGAGTGAAAATACTTTTGTTGTCCCAGCAACAATGTTGGAATTTGAAAAAATTGCGGCATCAATTTCTTTTTGATTGTGCGCCCATTAGCCTTTTGCATGTTCCATTTTGAATAAAGAAACCGAGATCAACTTGCGATATTCGAAAAAGTGCCAAAACTTCTAAAAAAAATTTCTTTGATTGAAAATGAGTTTTTTGATCTCTGTACAAAAATTCAAATTACAGATTTTTCAATATTTTTGTAATGGAGCGTAAACAAGAACCACCCTGAATAAGTTATTTGCTATTCTCGTGAGACACGCAAAGAGTGAAAATTCTTTTGTTGTACCAGCTACAATGTTGAAATTCGAAAAAATTGCGCCATCAATTTCTTTTTTATTGTTCCCCATTAGAATTTCACATACGCGTTTTGTCGCTTCCAAGTAATCACGCAAGATTGTAGCTTTCGATTTTTCCAGCCACGTGTTGTCGACAAGAAGCTTAAATGTCAGCGACGACATGCGAAAGTCCAAACATTCCCACGCACTTCATTTCTACGTCAGAATCATCTGCAGTTAGCGTATTAGAGGATTATGGGGAATTCCTATTGATAAACAGCACCGCAATTTGCGGTAAGACGGAAAAGCTCAACTCTTTAGACTTTTTTTTGGTAAATCCGCATTGTTAAGACAAATCCCCGAAATTACTTTCACACGTAGATTTGTTGAAGCTTTGAAATTTTAACGATTGATGCCGTCGCAATAATTATATGCTAGAAGATATGTGGCTTCCGCAAACTGCAATAACAAGAAGAGGAAAGAAGGGAAAAGTTAATCCAAAGCATCCTAAGGCGGCAGCCGACAAAAGCTCGCCGTCACGTTAGCATGTGATAATGTAAATCACATAACCTCCAGCAATTTATCTAATAAAAAAGAAAAATTGCTTTTCTTCTTCACCGCGATTATCATCAACGAAGAATCGTTTGTTTCATAAACAAATATAAACAAAATCGATCTATTTACTTAGAACATTTTCGTATTTGGATAACTAAGGGTCGTGATGGGGACCATTTGGGATTTGGCGGCGCGTTCCGATAACCCACAGTTTGTTTCTACTTTCTTTCATAAATACACAATCCGTTGTGGAATTAGTGGCATCATCCATTTTGAAAACAATTGGAATTAGAGATGAAACAAACATTGCCAAAAGCACTCAGACATAGAACGAGTTTTAGAAAAGGAAGAAAGATTCAAATTAAAAACTGGGCGGGTTTCGAATTACCATGATTGCCTTGTGGTACAAATGCAGTGTAAAATTTAAAAGTGTCAACGGGAGGTCTGGGGAAGTTGTCCAGCTTTTGATATGACAGTGACGTACAACATCTGGAGTCATTCGAGAAGTTAACCAGCGGGATATCCGGACGAGAAACCCAACGCAAAAGTCGGGTGCGCTTCATCAACAAAATGACCCTCACATTATCGTTTTTTTAAATAATTTTTATCATTATTTGAGTAAAGTTATTATTAACAACATTACTTAGGTGCGTTAATATTTGTTTTCACCGCCAAGTGGCTTCACACCTCGTCCGGCCAGGTGGTCTCTCTTGCATACCAATCCGCCACTTGAAATAGTCGAAAGCTCTCGCAGGGTCAGTAAAGTTATCTTAGGCTAGTTTGGCCAGATAACCTCAGTTTACCTAATCCACGTGAAACACGCCGCTTTTCCAAACATTGGTTTAATGCTACCGCCTCTGACCGGCCGCTTATGCCTTGTTATCGTCGGTATGCCGAGATGTTTGCTTTCAGTTTCGAGAGCTTAATTGTCCCCGTTGCCAGTATTCATCCCGAAATTACCCAGAATTCGTACGAACCTCCGAAGAGATCCCTCTGCTTTAATTGTACCGGGGAAATGGCCTGAAATAATATTTAGACAGACTTCCAGGACCTTTCGGTTCTTTTCCGTTGGGATTATGGCAAGAAGTAACCACCTGTAAAAGGTTACGTCGAAAATCTAAAATCGATTAAACAATTTGATTTTGGTGGTGTTAATTTGGCCGAAAATAAATATTTGTGTTGATTGGGTACGGTCGGGGGATCGATACCTTGTTGGTAATAATTATGATGTGATAACGTTTATGATGGCGTTGATCAACAAATCATTGTTCGTGTAGTGTCAGACATGTCTCGAATATTTATCTCGTCACAATGAACGGTAGACGTGGTGGCTGCGGAAGACGCGGCTGAACAAACATTAGGTAGTTACTTGGCGAAGGATAAAACCGTCAGTTGAACCATCAATGCATAAATCTTATAACCTTTCCACAACCCACACAACTGCCGTTTTGTTGTTTTTATTATAACAAAAGTTAGGGTTGACATCCATGAAGAAAAGACGCGTGGCAATCATCCGGGATTAGTTTCAAATTAATCGAAAGGATTCGCTAAATTTTTTCACCTGACCTCACTTTCAAATTATTTTAAGACTTTTGTGCTAGATACCTACATTTTTTATCGTTAGCAACCGCCAGTTATTTATGACTTCACGTGTGTTTTTTTTTAATTATTGGGGATTTTATAAAATTAGTTTGTGAATGCCATTTTGCATTTTAAAAATTCTACATAATGTGTCCAGCTAAAAATGCGTTGACAATAATTTTTTTTAATTTTTCAATAAGAAATGGTGAAGTTATGTTGGCAAGCAAATATCACGAAAGTTTAAATAAATAGAAAAAAGTTATATGAAGACAATTTGAGGCGTTTCTATTGGTGATGAAGAAAAATAGAAAATTAGAAAATTTCACTATTAAAAAATTATAAAATAGCAAAGATATTCTGGTGAAGAATAATTTAATTAATTTTTGAAGTTTTTTTGTCCCTAACTTCACAACCTTAATTAAACAGACTGTGGGATTAATTTTGCTAATGACCTCTGTTTTGTGATCACGTTTTTTTTAAATCGTCAAATACATTGGGAACTTCACGGGTGGTTATGATGAAAATATGAATTGATGAGCTAGACGTAGATCAGGACCTTCTCAGGATTGTCGCAGATCAAAAATTTTAATTAACACCGCAGCTCCTCTAAAAAGTTAACGTATTTTGATAAAAGTTTTAGCATTTTGCATGCACTTAAATATTAGAATTTTTTTATTAATTTTCTAAGTGCATTAAAATGATGCAAAACTACCAAAATTGTATTCAAAACTGCTGAGTACATATTTAAATTTTTTACGTTTTATTGATTTAGGAAAATTAAAAAAATTGTGGTAGAAAGGAATGGCAATTTTTTAATTTAATACTTTTCTGAGACACGCCTACGCCAGAACCTTGGGCAAGAATTAACGAAGAAAACGCCAACTTATTCTCGGATCACCTTTCCACTGGCCAGAACATTAGAGATTCTCTAGACAGTGTTTACCAGTAAAACTAATAACCCCAAAAGAAATTTCCCGATTAAACAAGGAAAAGTTACCTGGATCCGATCAAATAACTTCTAAAATGCTAAAGGTACTCCCAAGAAAAAGCATTGTTAGGTTAACCTATATCTTCAACGCTATTCTGAGGTTTTAATATCGGCCAAAACACTTTAAAATGGCTGAAATTATCTTAGTACCCAAGCCAGCTAAAAATTCTAATCATTATATGTACCACCTCAAAACTTTTTGAAAAGCTTGCAAAGAATTAGTCCATTCCTTAATGACATTCCTGAGCATTAATTTGGTTTTTGTCAATCAAATTCAACAATTCAGCATTGCCATATGAAAATTAACGTAGTAAACTAAAGAAGACAAAAAATTTTGCCTCTGAGTATTTTTCAACATAAGCCAGGTCTGTGACCGGATTTGGCATGATGGCATCCTTTACAAATTACGTTCCATGACTTTTTAACCTACTTAAATCCTATTTAAAAGATCGTCAATTTAGAAACAGGATTAAGGGAGAAACATCAATCTTTCTTCCAATTAAATCTGAAGTCTCTCATTGAAGTGTATTGGGCTTAAAACTTTACCTCCTGTATACATTAGGTCCACCAACAACACCCAATATAGTAACTAGTACCTTCGGCGACGATACGGGACTAATTGCAAGCCACGAGAACCCATAGACAGCATCTTCCCACCTGTAGCACCACTTAAACCTATTACAGGACTGGGTAAAAAAAATGAAATATAATAATAGACAAATCAAAGTCCACAAAAGTAACTTTTGCCATAAAAAAGTCGTTGTCCTTCAGTTACCATTAACAAGAAAATGATTTTAGGATCTAAAACAATTAAATATCTGGGGTTACACTTAAATAGTATACTCACCTGGAAGGATTATATATCAAAATCTAAAGGACACAAATTGGTCTTGGATTTAAAGAATTATACTGGCTTCTTGTAAGAAAATTTTACTTATGCTTAGAATACAGACTTTTAGTGTACAAAGTAAAACTAATTTGGACTTATGGCAGGAAGGCAAATACTATTATCCTCCAAAGAGTCCGATCTAAAATCTTGAGGGCAATCACAGATGCACTATGGTACGTATCGAACTTTGTACACCATTCATTAACGAGATAATAGAAGAACGACGCGAAAATCTACACCGAAGCACCAACCCTTTCTTACAATCATTCCTGCATCAACTAGTAAGTAGAAAACTGAGAAGAAAATTGCCAATCGACTTTAAGTAAAGTACCGGAGGTGGTTTTTGTGAAAGCGACCTCATCATGCTATTTTCTGGACTAATACTGCTACTTTAGTCTGTTGTTAGCAAATTGGCTTATAAAATTGTTTTGATTAATGATTAAAGTCTAATTAAGAAAAAATACTTTTTTAAACTAGGCTAAGGATGATAACAATTAATTAAGATATTTTGGATATCACTAATTTCTAGAGCACGTCAATTCATTTAATTTTTTTCAAAATTAGTGAGAGTGTTCTTGATTAAAATTGTTATAATTGTTTGATTGCTTTTTTGGTAGTCAAGTGGCAAATTTTGGAAAGTTATTGTAAAATTTTCTGTGTAATTTCTGCTTTAACTTTTTTCTTTTAACTTTTAAAATTACATTTTTACAAGTTTGACCGATTTTTGGATTTTTTTTTTAATTTTCGGAAATGTTAGGATACTCAAGCTCTTAAAAATTGATCATCCCGTTTTAGAATATGAGTATCACATTTAGAAGATATTTTCTTCATGTTTCTTCATTGATCCTCCACTCCAGTTTGTAATGAAAATTATTTTTATATGTTGTTATATAATTGTTAAAAGATAATAATCAAATTTTATAGTATTCAAATCAAAGCTTTTAACTCTTCAGAGACCATTATAAAAGGTTCCGGAATTTTTCTGAAATCACTTTTTTTATTGAAAGTATTAATTTTTCCCAGTTATTCCTTTTTGTTATTAAAGTCCTCTTTTCTCGTTCTAAAGTTTCTTGCAAATTTACACCATAATAGTCACTATACGATTTCAAAATTAAGTCAATAAAATCCCAACAATTCTACTCATAAGTAGTTAAAAAATGAATGTAATCAATCAATTAATTTCAAACATAGGAAAGTGAATGAAAACATGACCCAATCTTAGTAGAAAAAATTAATAAGTTTGGTCAGTGGTATGGAATGAAAAAATAATAGAAACGTGGAGAAAGAGATCAATTCGTAATGGTAATGCTAATTTAGAATTTAGAAAAAAATTTACGACTTTCTAAAAGTATGAAACTTAAGATAATATGCAGTAAATAATTTAAATTTGGTCAAATATTTATATTAAAAACAAATACATGTGCATCAAGAATTATTTAGAATTTCTTTTATAAGATTTTTGTAACTCCATATCAATCACGTGCTTTATCTGACCTTTTCAAGAAAAGAGCATACAGAAGAACTTTGTGCATGTTTTTTCAAGCCTTTCACTTCAGCTATTAACTTAAAATTTATATTATTTATATGCACAAATAAATTAGGTACCTACTTTATCTACTTTATCTAAAAATTTAAAAAAATGGAGACGCTTTTTCTCCACTTTCTTATTTAAATATAAAAATAAAGAAAGTAGGCTATGCAACAGTTTTCTAAAATAAAATGAAAATTAATAAAACTATAAAATACGCTAATGCAAAAAAATTGTGAGTATTAGCAAGTATAAGAAAAAAATCATTAATGAGGTGAAAAAAAAATTGCCTGCAAGAGCGTTAGGCATTACTGTTAGGTATTCCTCAAAACTGTTATTTATACATAATTCTTAGTCCAAATGGACTATTTTTATTATTGTTTTAAAATTTAAAACAAGTTATTCAGTTTACAACACCTCAGTTGTAAACAGAAGAACATGGAAAAGAAATTAAATAGTTCTCAACCCCTTTACAGTAGTTAATTTTTTCAATTTTATTTTAAAATCAAAAATTAAGGAGATTCTTTGTTATTGCAAAGTATTAACTTTATAACTATAGGTTTTGCCTCCTAAATATTGACATAAATTGGAATTACGAATTTCGTAAAATTAGCGACTTGACAAATGGTGGAGGCGCCGGGCGAATCCACGTTAAATGTTATTTAAGCGCAACACTTGTCCGAATCTGCTCCCAAATCATGCCATCAATTAATTAGTTGCGATTTTAATAGTTAAAAAAATGCCACCACCTAAAAAAATTTTAAACGACACTGACAAATTGATGAAATCGAAATTAATTTAAATGACGAGTAATTCAAGAATTTTCTACATAATTATTTGAAGATAATAACAAATTTTATGTAGGTAGAAGTGATGTGTTGAGAGATTTTTCAAGGAAGTTTGCTCTCAATATCTAACCTACAGCAAAAATCATAAAATTTTCTTGTGATAAACGCATAACAAAAAATTTTATTTATTGCAATTCAAAATGAATGTTTCAACTTCCTCAAAATTTAACAAATTTTGAAACTTTTTGTTTATTATAACAAAAACGAATTCTTCAGCCGCTATTTCCATGCGCCTTGCATTAAGCGCCATCTTTATCTACCTCCATTATGGTATAAGTTATGTAATTGGATTATATTAATTAGAAAAAAAATAATTTTTGTGGGTGTGCTATAACTTTAGCAGGTTATAGGGTGGAAACCTAATTTGTGATCATTAGAGCCAAAGTGGGAAATAAAAAATTTGAATCTTAATATAGAAAAATTGTTTAACAGTTAAAAACTTGATTATATAGCTATACCTAGCTAAAGGGTTAAAGGGACGTCGGATGAGTGAAGTTGGGTTGATTGTTACCTTTTCTCTTCGCTGGCCGATCGAGGTTTTTCGTCCGTTGTTTGATATCCCACAAATCACATGATTTTGTAGGACCGCGCGAAGTTGGTAACGTTATCCCTTTGATCACTGCACCCGGAAACCCTTAATCCGCCATCGTCCGGTCCCCGCAACCCAACAGAGCTTTCCCTCCAGATCGCGAACTGAACTGGTAAGTTCGCGGTGGTTTATATGAATGCCGTCAGCATTGTTTTCTCTGGCGCTCGTCCGTTCTGGATGGCGCCGCAGGCTGCCAAGGTACACAACATCATCACCGGCATGCATTATGTTTGGTGTTCATCCAACGTAAAAATAAACCACCAGAAGACCATCCTTCTCATTCATCCGCCGCCAATTCGACAACCCATGTTGACATTAAATCCGACTCCGGATTGCCGTTTCGGCTTTTCCGGGGCATCTCCAAAAAATGCTAGAAGGCGGACGTCGAGGGCGTCGTGATGGTAGTTTCATTGATTGGGGGCGGGCGGGAACGCAACATTGGCCGAGGGGCGGCCCCCGTCACTGACTTGCGCAGCCGGAGCTTCGGCCCCTACTAATTCGGGCCTGCGATGTTTTCACTAGTAACATTGTGTCTCGGCGAGAAGCAACATACTCTGTTTTTACTTAATCTCTGTGTAAACTGGCCCATGTTGTGTATCATAATATTAAGTGAACGCAAACTTGTTTTCGGAAGATTGATTGGAATGAAAACACAAAACGCACTGTAGAGTTGGGACAACAAAACTGTTTTCGTTTTGGAAAATTTCGGTTTTCAGTTTTCACCCCCGGCCGCTCGGGGTGTTTGCTTTTATTTACGTAAACAAGTGGCGGCTCCGGTTTTTGTGACTCTCGCTACCCATAATAACCGTTCAAACATGCACACGATTTTTACTGAACACCAAAATGCTTATTACCGACCTGGAGGCGGTTATACTACGGCGGCGGCCGCGGCGGTTACCGCAACCGCTAACCCTTACGCCTATGAACAATATTCGCGTTACGGTTACGCGGCTTGGCATCATCAACAACACCAATTGAGCACCGCCAAAGACATGGTAAAGCCTCCCTATTCCTACATAGCTTTGATAGCGATGGCGATTCAACACGCTTCCGAAAAAAAAGTTACTCTCAACGGAATCTACCAGTTCATAATGGAACGTTTTCCTTATTACCGAGAGAACAAGCAAGGCTGGCAAAATTCGATAAGACACAACTTGAGTCTCAACGAGTGCTTCGTGAAAGTTCCCCGCGACGACAAAAAACCGGGAAAAGGCAGCTATTGGACCTTAGATCCGGACTCTTACAACATGTTCGATAACGGTTCTTACCTGCGTCGCCGTCGACGTTTCAAAAAAAAAGACGCCCTCCGCGAAAAAGAAGAAGCAATCAAACGGCAACAGATCCAACCCCCGGAAAACGGAGTTATCCCACCGAAACGTGACGGCGACAAAATTCACGACGACAAAAAACTCGAATGCAAACAACCAAAACGCGAACCCAACACCGAACTCAGTCAATGTATGAGTTCGAAGTACGACGCAAAATCAGTGATTGTGCATCAAGACCATGTTATCAGTGACGTAACGGCGTCGCTTCAAGCAATGGATTCGGCCGCAGCGTTTACCGTCGACAGTTTGATGACGTCGCGAGATCAACATTATTCGTCGGGACGGTTGCATACTTCCGGCGGGATGTACTCGTATTGTCCCAGTGCTACACCGCAATATGACGATGCCGCCCCCAGATACAGTCCTTGGTATAGTCCGGAAACGTCGCCGGAATCGGGGGGGTATCGGGATATGATTTTCGATAGCAGTGCCGCCCCCAGCTGTCAATTAGCCGGTTTTCGGCATTCGGGTGTTTCGCCGAGTCCGCCTAATTATAGAAGCGCCGCCGCTGCGTATTATCAACAGGATTGTGTCGGTCAGAAATACTGAGGGTACGGGTACTTAGATCATTTCAATATTAAGACTGATGATGTTTGAGGTTCTCGTGCAACTTGACTGTTATCAGGTGTTTTTAGATCACGTTACGAATGTGGATTTAGTGAAATTTTTTTACGACGGCGGGAATAAACTACCAAATGTTCGTGGCGTTTCTTTAATACCAACATTGATGGCAGCTGATTTTTTTTGTATGTGATAATAATTGATAACGTTTTTTTTTCGATGAAATTTATATTTTTTTATTTATAGGAATGGTTTTGTATTATATCGATATGTTCCTATTAAGCGTATCTAACCATTCCCCGATGAGTTTGCTAATCTTGAATTGATGCATTTATCGGTTGTTCGCAATAGGAAAGTACTACATGTCCGGTGTACATATTTATTTGTAATATATTGTAGATGTATTCCACTCAATGTGTTAAAAGCACGTACCTATGTATATTATTTATTGACATTAAACAAATAAATTACGCATACTCTCAGTTCCATTTTCCAACACAACACTTAATATCTACCCACGAAGAAATAATCCTAACCACGAAAGCTCCATAATCATAACGATAGGTACATAGAGAGAGGAATTTCTATTAAAGTTATAACAAAATGCAATTAAAAATATTACAAAAGAATCTCAGCCACATTCGAAAACTTGAGTAAATTTTTGGTTCCAAGTGTAAGTACTGACGTTATTTTTGTTCAGAAAGTTATTATTGAATACTCGATTGTTTGCAGAAATTTAAATTTTTGGGAAATTACGCCAGAACTGGTGTGTTAAAAAATTACTGAATTTAATAAAAGTCTTACTAAGTAATTGCAGATGAAATTGGAAACAAATTGGTCTACGAAATCAATAATAAAATTAGTTTTTGTCGCCAAACACATTTTTTTGCCTCTAATTAATTTTTGTTATATAATTTATAGAGCAACGCAAAAAAGTGACACTTACTGGACGAGTTCAATTTAACTGTCTAATTTGCTAGGTATGACATTTTTTCTGCAACCTTCTAATTAATTAAATCATTTTTGGTGGTGATAAAAATTTCTAAAGGACTTTAGATAAACATAAATTTTATTCTCAACGATTTTTGTTAAAAAAAATTTTTAATGAGAAGGGAGAAACTGGCTGCCATCTTAGAATTGTTGTGGATCAAGAAGAAAACATCGGCAGTTGTCGAGATTTTTTTTATTTTGTGGGAAGTGCTGAAAAGAACAAATCGTCAAACATCTCTATGACTGTTCCATGTTTAAATAAATGACACTATTAGGCAGTAAGGTCAATACTAGCAAATTTTGGTATGTTGATCTAGTTAAAGAATGAAGAATGTTTTAGTTAGAGACTTGAGAAGAACGTGTCGCTCCAAAAGTTGACGAAAACGCAAATAAGCCACGAAGCTTTCTCGATGTTAGCTGAAAAGGTAGCGATCCAGTATTTCCGTTCAGTACTGACAAGCAGGTAATTCCTCCAACAGATTTACAAACTTTAAATACTAAATAAAATAACTTTACTTACTCTAAGCTTTGTGCGTTGGTGAAAGAAGACTTACCAATTTTAAAACGAATGTATGAGGAATTAAATCTGGAAGTGTCGATGCATATTATGCAGAAGACTAGTAATTTGAAATTTAATACAAGGTAAAAGCAAATAATGTAACAATTTGATTTTTATTTTGCCAAAATAATTTCTCCACCGCTACATTATCGAGTAGAAATACATAAAAATTTGAAACTCTACTAAAATTGTCTCTGAATAAAATTACAAAATTTAAGTTATCTACCCCTTGTTTTTCTCCCTTAAATCTCGTTCTGTAACTAATTTTAGGAATTAATAATATAATGAGATTTCGATAATTATCAATAAAAATAAAATGCTGTTCGTTGCGCATTACTTGAAAACGACTGGGTCGATTTTGTTATCTTTTTAAATGTTATAGTCCGGATAAGGATTTAGGGAAAGAAAATTTGCCCGAAAAATTGTAAAATTTGGGAAAAACTGAAAGTAGGTACTTTTTGTATGGGATTTTGGTATAAACTCAAGACCATAACTCACGATTCGAACAGTGAATATGCGTAGTTTCTTTATTTTGTTCGTTATGGTTCTGGAAAAGTTTTTAGGAACAAAAATTTGGTTGAGTTACAAAAAGAGTCGGAAAATTCAGACAAACTACAAAATCATAATTTGTGTATGCACTCTCTATCGTAGCTGACGATAGAAACGACATATTGGGCTGATTCTGTTTTACTCTGTTTGTCATGCTTTCGGAATGTTTTCAGTAAAAAAAAACTGAAGGATTAAGAGAAAAACTTTACTCTAAATTTAAATAAAATTACATTTGCTCTACTGCTGTGTTGTTTCGCGATCTGTATAACAAATGCAGTTATTTGATTTATATTTCAATTTATTTGCTACGTGCCCAAATATTGTTTGACAGCTGATTGTCAAATTGTGAATTAATGATGACAAACCGTTTTAGTTTTATTTTTACTTTGTTCACACATTTTCAATAGTTTTTCAGAAATTCACAAAACGATCACAAACAAATTTATTGAAATGTGAACAGAACAACGTCTGTCGAGCCAGCTTGTTAAGAATGTTTATGTTTCCAACTAATATTAAAAATTTCAGTAGTCGATTACTGAAGCCCTTCAATGAGAAAGTCCTAAAAGTCGATATTTCCTCATTTTTTTTATTTATAAAAAATCTTTCTTATAGCTGTTTTGTGTAAATCTTTCGTATACACAAAACTCTTGTTTTTAACATTGTAATGGATGAAACATTGCTTCAAATTTCTTTCTTATTTAATTTTGTCTTAAAAGTGTTCATGCTTCAGCAAATCCGTTAGTAATTTACGTCAGTATGTCAGAAAATGGCCACAATTGTTCATTCCAAGACATTTGTAAAGAGGAAGTAGCTTTAGTTCAAGAATTTTATTAATTTTCTTTGCGATCAAATGATTCAAACAGTTTTCAGGTAGCAAGTTTTCCCGCATTGCGGACATGAGTGGTTATTGAAATTGGATTAACGTGTAAAAATCCATAATTATTAGCTTAAGGGCGGTGGCAAATTGTTTTGCATTCTCTGTTTTTCCCATTTTGTATTTCATACTCAATTCCGTTAATTTACAACTTAAAACAAAAAGAACTGCATGTTTCTAAAGTAGAAAGATTAAAGAATGAAGGCTTACGACTTGCTTTCAATTTTAATTTGTAATAAAAAATAAAAATTGCCTGAATTGCGATTGACATTATATGCAAATAAGCGGCAAAATTCTAAATTTTGACTATGACCCTTCATAGGTAATCTAGTTGACAACATGTCACTGTAATTATAATTTGGGTACTTGCAATAGTCACATACAAAATTGCACGCTTCTAAAGTAGAAAGTTGAAAGAACGAAGGTTTACGAGTTGTTTTCAATTTTAATTTGTATTGTTGCCATCTCCTTAAAAAATGACCTGAATTGTGATTGATACTAAACAAATAAGCGGCAAAATTCTAAATTTTGACCACGAGTCTTCATAGGAAATTTAGTTGGCAATATGTCACTATAATTAGAATTTGTCTGTTTGCAATAGCTTTTGAGTTAGGCATGAAATGCCCAAGCAGTCACATACGTGATAAATGCCCGATTCAGGCATCTCCGTCCTTCTTTCGTTCGCCAACCTTAAGGGCTCAATATTTTTCCAATTGCTTGTTTAGTTTTATAAGCAAAAACTATTTTAAATAAAATAACACCATCTTCCCTTTGGATAGGGTTGTACAAATGAGTTTAGGAATTATTTTTCTAATTTATACGCGTAATGGTAAAAAGTAATCCTTTACGCAGATAATATGATCAATTGATATTTTAAAAGTTAATTTTTGACTTATTAATAATTTTGTTGATAGAAGCACGAAGTGAAATTAAAAAAATCAATTAAAGATAATTAAGTAGACGGGATTTGGTTTCAAACTCTCTTTTAGAGGCCCTAGTTTTAGAGTGGAAGCCAAAGTCTAAGATGTCTCTGTAAGATGCTCGAATGCTCTGGATCACAGAAATACAGGAAAGTTATGAGATTCAACAACAATCTTAAAAATGAGATTGAACCCCCAAAGATATTTATTTTTTTAATGTCTTATGTAAAAAGTAGTTTCAGGTATCTTTGCAAGGATTCTCCTACGCCATTTTTATTATTATTAAGTACTATAGCAAATCAATGTTTTTTATTCTTATTTTTAAAAATTAAATAGAAAAATAGCAATACAATTTAGTTAAGAGGTGCCTATTGCTTGTATATGGATAAGATGCCGATTCTTTCTTGTGTTTAAAAAATTGGGAATTATTAAATTTTGACTAATTATTAAAGAGCCACAAAATTGTTCTTCAGAATTTGAAATTTTTGACTTATTATCCTTTGGTATCAAAATTGTAAAATTCTTAATTACCACTGTAATTACAGTTTTGTTCTACTAAGTTGTTATTGTTTTTGGTAATGCAAAAGGAAACAATTTAGTCAATAAATTTATAGATAAGATGCCGATTAATGAAAATGAGCATCTAGCCATAATGTGAGGACAAGATTCTTTCTTGTATTTAAAAAATTGGGAATTATTAAATTTTGGCTAATTATTAAAGAGCCACAAAATTGAAATTTTTGACTTTTTATCCTTTGATATCAAAATTGTAAAACTTTTACTAACCACTGTAATTACAGCTTTGTTTTACTAAGTTGTTATGATTTTTTTGGAAATGCAAAAAAAAATTTAATCAATAAATTCACAAACAGAACGAATTGTAATGTATCAGGAGTGGTAGTTTGAGATCGAGCGCTTTATCTCCTACTACGGAAGGAAGTTTTGAACGGTTGTTAAACTTTAAAATTTTCAAAGCAGTTATCATAATTGTTAATTATTTTTTCTTAAGATAAAACAAACAAAATTTTAATAAAAATGCATTTTCTTATTTTTTAATTATAAGACTAATTAGCATTATTTAAATAAATACCTCAAGGTGTAAGCTAATTTACTTCATGCGGACACTTACAAATTCAACAATGTCTCTCCAGTATGAATAAATTATTATTTCAAAAGATATCCTCTGAAGCTTAAAACACTTGTACGAAAATAAATTGAAAGCATTGAATGTTTTGTTTCATTTTAATTAATATTTACGACTTATTCAAAAATACAAAAACTGCATAGATATTTAAATAAGATTAATAGTTTGAAGACAACAGATAGACGCGCGACAGGGTAGAGTCAATATCAAAGATAAGTTTCACAGTAGAACAGCACAAATTTTGCCTTGAAGAAAAATAGGAAATTAAGTTTTCAGTATCACTCCATCATTTTAAAGTATTTACCGGATTTGGCTCCATTAAATTTTGAGTTCTTTCCGACCTTAAAAACCCCACAGAAGAACAACAATTTTTCGAAATGCACAAACATAACGGAGTGTTCTAGCGTTGCAATATCAATTAATAACAAAGGGTTGTGGTGAAGAATAATGTAAAAATGAACTATTTTTGAATTGAAGCTATCAATTCATATTTATTCATGGTAAAATATTATTGTTGACCCAGCAGAATTACTTTATGTTATTTTACAAAATTACTAAATCAAGAGTACAGTTATGAGATTTCTTCTTTTTCAAAATATTTTGGTAATTAAAGTTTCCTGAAGGAATAATCAAAAGTTTGGGCTTGAAAATAAATGTATCCTTTAGTTCAGATATTTATAAAAAATATTGTTTCTTGCTCATAATATTTTTACTGTCCAGTTATCATTATTTGAGAGAAACTTATACTGGTAGAAAAAAAGTTAACAATTAATTTTGAAACTATATAGCAGTTATTTAATTTACAGAATGACACTAAATTTGCTCTATAATATTTCTGTAGTTTACAGCACAAGTTTTTGCGGAGGAAGAATTTTTTTAGTCCTCGAGGAGTTAGTGGGGCAAAATTAATTAAACTTTCAAAGGATTGTAACAACAAATCGGTTCACAACATAATTACACGAAGATGAACAATAACAAAGGTTTAACCCGAGATCCAATAAAAGACGAATAAAGTACATAGGTACGCTAAAAGAATTTTTGGCAAATTAGCAACGTACAAATGCAGAACTCGCCAAATAAAGTAACTTAACCCCAACTTTATTTTATATTTTCATACAATATTTACTTGTTTCTATTCATACCTAAACAATTATTGTTTAAAATAATTTTATTGGTTGGATATTGGAGAGCAAAAGTTATTTGTTGCGATGAATTCGGGGTCGAAGTCGCCGGTTGCAGTTCTTGGGATGGCGATGTGAAATTCGTGGATCAGATCGTCCCGGAAACATGGGAATTTCATTGTCGAAAATCGATCCCCGTCGCAAAAGCGCGAGGGTAAACAACCCTCGCGATTGACGTGAAAATGTCAGAGAGCGGCACACACATACAAGCGCGCATATATACGTGCATGTTGACACAGGGGTGTGAAAATGCGAATTGTAACCCCAAAAATAAACCAATATCATTTAGAGGCGCGGCTTTGAGGGAGAATTTAATAGGAAACGCATATTTGCGGAGCACTTTCGTTAGTCCCAACGTCAACATAATAAAATCTACCACGCCTCCAGCCTCACCGACGACTATTACCATCGCCACCCCCATCAACGTTAATAACCAGAGAGGTGACGACCGAAACCAATTTAATTATAATTTACGGCGTCAATCTACTTAACATATTTGCACTCATGTTTTCGTTGTCACCAATTAATTGTGCTGGAAGTTTGTTTAGTTTTTGACAAATTATCGTCGTAGCGTAAACCGGAGTTAGTCGCTTACGTTTTTAATACATTAAATGTGGTTGGTGTCATCATTGACGAGTTATTGGAAAAATCAAAAAAATTGTCATGTGACGCACGTTAAGTATTAAAGTAGAAATGCCGTAATAAAATTCATGAAATCTTTATTAACTGAAGTTATTCCGTTCTATAAGAGCAAATTTAAAATTGTAATTACGAAGTCGGAAGCTCGTTTTTCCTGCGGCTGGGCGAGCTGAAATCCGGGCCGAGGCTGCTGAAATAAGACGAAGAGGAATCGCTGATAAAATAGCTATCTTTCTTAAAGACTCCGGCTGTAATGTTCGGATAATACAATGCATATTATACAAAACATAATATTATTGTTTCTTAAAACCTTAAACTCCGTCTGTGCTATTTCCCTGATTTTACTTTTTAATGGGATATTGATAGCGGGATTTCACGTTTTCTTTTTCGTCGCCATATTCTCAGTCGGCATGATATTACAATAAACTGCCCGCACTTAACCACACCAAAACCACCTTTTGTTCTTATATTTTCCGAAATAGTTACGTAATAAACTATCGAATCTAGCCCTTAACGTACGATACACGTCTTCTTGATTCAATCTTTGGTGTTGTTTGAATATTTAAATTTATTTTTTTTAAACCTAAATGTTAAATTGTGAACCCAAGCAGAAGCGTAGAAAATAATAAATATTGAGCCTTGTACCTAAGCTTTGAAAATTTGTCTTCTTCACTTTTGAAGCAAGATTACCCAGATATGCTGGACATGTCTTTCAGATATTTTCTTAGCTATTTTAATTCTGCATTTTTTAGGTGTACGTACGTCAAACTCTGAATCTATTTTCTTTTGACTTTTGCAGCAGTCTTTTTGATTTGTAACCATTCTTTGTTCAACTAATTTTTTTGTAAGTGTTATGGTTAGTTTTCACTCCCAAATTAATTTTTTGCATTAAAATCTCTAACGATAAATTTTTCTTCTAACTAGCGTTGGGCAGAATCGAATGATTTTCATAATTTAGTGTCCAAAAAATCATCATTCAAATGCACATGGTCTACAACTGCACCTACACCTCGGATTTTAAAGTAACTTGAGAGACGTGTTCAGAATTTTATAAATGATCGAAAATTATAGTCGATTGCAAAAAATTAACGGGGATTTTAAAAAGGGGGAGGTTGGGGGCTGAATTTTTGTCGATTTCATGTTGACCACATAATGGAAGATCTCTGGAAAACTAAGAATGTTACAGAGGAACTGAACATATCTACAACTTCGTATTTAAATAATTCACCGGCGTATCAGATTTCATAGCAATCAGAAGAAAAAAAAATTGAAACTTTTCATCTGTTTTTTTCAAAAATTGGAAGAAAATTTACCTTCTCTGATTTTAAAGAAACTTGACAGGCATGTTCAGAATTTCACAGGAAATCGAAAATTACACTTGGTTGCTGAAAATTACTGGAGGTTTTCAGAAGTGGAAGGTTGTTATTGGGTTTGTTAGCGGAAATTTAGCCAATTTCATGATGATCATTTAATAAAAAAACTCGAAACCTAAGAATGGTTCAGAAGAACATCTCCGAATTCGTAATTAAATAGCGCACGTGCGTGTCAAATTTTATAGCAATCAGAAGAAAAAAAATATAATTGAAAGTTTTCAGAAGGGTTTCGCAACCGTATCCGTTTTTCAGATTATGTAATGTTGTGCAATAGTTTGATATCTTTTTTTCTCTGTTTTAAGATTTAAGGATGTGACCTACATTGCTTTCATTTCAAATGGGAATTTTTCTTAAAGCTTTAGTTCTTTTTACCGCCGTACTTCCTTCTCTAGCAACGTTTCGTAGATCTGTAGTTCTTCTTTTCGCTAACTTACTTTCCCTTATTATTTGAAAATGTTGCAGATCCTTTTCGGTTTTCCTCATGTTGTGATTTGTCATCTCTTTAATTATTTTTGGTCAATTCGCATCCTCTGCAATTGACCGTTTTAACCCTTTTATAATTTCTCTAGAAATTGAAGAACTATTGTGTTGTTAGTTTTTACACCACGCTTCAACTTTGATCTATTGGATCTAATTTTTCATCTTTAATCAATTCTTTTAACTAAACAGACAACAATTTTTTTTTAATTCCATGATTAATGGCGATATTTGCTGTCAAGACTAGAAAATATTTTTGCTTTCAGTGTACTTAGAATTCTCTCTTAACCACAATTCACTAATTTTCTTGACTAAGTAGCAATTTAAGCCCCATCAAAAAAATCTCTTTAGACGTAAAATAGTTAGGAATTGTTACTTAGAAAATTGCTTTGCTCAAAAAGTTCCTCAGCGCTTTTGCAATTTTTATAGAAATTGAAAAACGTTCATGTTGCTAATTTTCAAACCACGCTTCAACTTTAATCCACTGGATCTAATTTATTATCCTCCGACAATTTTTTTAACTAAAAGAATAGATTAAGCGAAATCCAGAGTAATTTTTAAAATTGCAAAATTTTCCTTTTACTGCACTCAATATTCTCATAACCTTATGAAAATTTTCGGCATGTGTGAAATTTAAATACAGATCCATAGGCGCATTCAGTTTTTTTGTAGCATTCTTAGTTTTCTGGAAATCTTCCATTATATGGTCAACATAAAAATATCGAAAATTCCACTAATAACCCCCATTACAACGCCTCTTTCTTTTAAACCAACAGTAATTTTCAACAACCGAGTGTAATTTTCGATTCCATATAAAATTCTGAACTAGCCTGTCAAATTTCTTTAAAATACAAGGAGGTAAATTTTCTTCCAATTTTTGAAAATTTTAGCCATTTTTTTTCTTCTGATTTCTATAAAAATGGACACGCAGGTGTGTTAATTAAAAACCAACCTATATAGACATTCAGTTTCTCAGTACTATCCTTAGTTTTCCAAAAATCTTCCATTACTTGGTCGACATAACAATGCAAAAATTTTGCCAACAACTCCGTTATCAACGTTTTTTTTTCTCTAAACCACTAGTAATTTTCAACAACCGAGTATAATTTTCGATTCCATATGAAATTTTGAACACGCCTGTCAAGTTTCTTTAAAATCCGAAGTACAGGTGCCGTTGTGGACCATGTGCATTCGAATGATGATCTTTTGAACGATCATCCAATTATACAGGTCACTCAGGTACGAAAAATCCGATTATCCGATTCTGCCCAAAACTAATATTCTTTCTTAAGTGCAACTCTTTTGTTTTTCCTACTGAGTAACAATTTAACTCCCTACAAGAAATCTCTTTTTATGTAAGATACTTTGGAATTTCTTTTACTCAAAAATTTTGTACGTCTTTGTATTTTTTCTAGAAATTAAAGAAAAAATTTGATATTGTCAATTTTCAAACCACGCTTCAACTTTGGATCCAATTTTTATCCTTCAAGATTTTTTTTAACAAAGCGAATGAACTAAACTCCTAGGAAACGAAATATAGCGAAACTCAAAGTTGATGATGAGTGGCAATTTATGCTGCTAAAAACAATTTTGCTATCAGTATCTTAACCGCAACCCACTTTTCGCGACTGGGGAGCAGTTTTATTCCCTGAAAAAAAACTTTCAATTGCTAATTTAGAAAAATTTTTATTCAAGAAACTTTTTAGCTGTTTTGCAATTTTTCTAAACATTGAATAACTTTCAACTTGTTAATTTTCGAACCACGCCTCAACTTTAATAGTTCTTTTAACAAGGCGAACAGATTTTACTTCTTGGAAGCGAGATCTAGCACAATTCAAAATTGTTTTACGCTTTACTTACATAATGAGTCGCGATTTATGCTGCTAAAGCAAAAAAAAATCAAAAGTATTTGCTTTCAATGTTCTTAATATCGTCAGTATTCTATCTTAACTGCGTTTATTTATTTCATTGGCTGCGTAACAATTTTATCTTGAAGAAAAAAATTTGACGGAAGCTTATCAAACTATCAAGAATTTTTTTAAAAGAGAGCGAGATGCTAGAGCTAAACTGTAGGAAGATGAGGGATGTAACGTCACTATCACACAACTTTTGACAGTTTAGCTTTAGTCTAATTGATTTTTTTCTTGAAAGCTTCAGACATTTATTTTGACATTTTATTAGCAAAATCTCGAAAAGTTTATGAATGAGAAACAGGATAATTATTGTAGGCTCGAAAATTCTCTTTTTGTCCTTCTGTTAGCTTCGAAACTGACATTGAGGCTGCTTTTCAGAATTCGGGCAAGACTAAATTGAGTATGGAAGTTTTCCTCCCTATTAGGAAGACGCTGACTTATGTGTTATTGACAGTTTTATTTCGGAGGACTGGGTAGTGCAAAATCGGCCTTTTGTGTATTTTTCTTGCACTTTCTGTATGCATTTTCGTCGAATCGCGCCTGCTTTGGGAAATTCGCGTCCGCATGCACACCGAGGAATGTTTAGAGCCGTTGGTCGAAACTAACCAGACACCGTTCTGTTTACACTGAACGCGGTCACATCTCTTCGCACCCAGTTCACTGAAAATGATTCAGAGAAAAACTGGTGCTTTGCTCTAAAATTAGCTTATTTTCATAACAAATAAAATTTACGAAGATAAATCAATTACTAATAATCATCGGCCGCAAGCCTTTGAAATCCGCCGGAATATCACGTCTTGAATAAATACGACGTGGAGATCACTAGAAACCGCCAAAGCGGTAATTTTCGGCACCGAATCCGAAATAGAGAAGAAGAACCCTCCGATAGCGAGAAAACAAAAAGAAATTTATATTAATGAGGCGAAACAGATCCGCGATTTGATGACGAGGAGCTGGTGTAATTTTATTGTGGCCATAGTGTAAATATTGGTTCACATATTTACTTTTCCTCGCGTACACGCTGCGTCGTGTGAGGTTTCACACACTTACTCTTTCTAAAACAAATCATAAAATCCTATAAACAATCTAGACACACCGTCTTTTAATAGTGTTTGAATCTAAACTAATCTACACATTAAATTTGTGGTTTTATGGTAGTTGCACCCTGAAAACGCATTCGAATACCTTTCACCTCCCATCACCCATTGTTACGGCTGATTTATTTTACGCAACAATAAACCCAACGAAATTAGCCGCCAACCGCATATATACAGAGCGAACTCTAAACCCGGATTGTTGCCGTAAAACTCGATCGTCATTATATGGACGAACTCGTCCATCTGACGCACTAATTGGTTTTGGTTGGTGGAGTTTTTGTTTTTGTTGTTCCAGATATTTGCATGCATAATTACAATCAATTAAACTCACCGAATTCAGTTATTACACATTTAGTTTTACTTGTTCAGATCTGATTACGTTTCAGCCGAAATAAAATAAAGTTCGAAATCACACAACCGACAATCGAATGTGAAATTCTAAGGGTTGTCCGGGTAACCGCAATGTGTCTGGAAAATCTTGAGGGTCATGTGAACCGTCACGTGCTTCACCCTCAAAAATACCGGGGGAGACTCCGGATCCGAAGCAGGTGGTCCCAAATGAAAACGTAAAGGAAAACTCTGCGGCTAGACCAACTGCACCCGAATCACCATAGCAATAGTTTCGAACAATCTACAGAGTGGCTCGAAAAGCGGCAATATTCACAAACATTTGATTTAAAAAAATGTTAAAATATTTAAATGGTTGAAACTCGTAACAAAAATTATTTTGGGAAATTAAATTGGTTGAAGTCAACAGATAATTGCTTAAAACTCGACAGCGTCATTTCAGGAAAAGTTCATGAAAATTACTGGTTACGTTTGTACCGAAACGCAAAGTGTATGGAGAAAAACTAGCGATACAAAATTTTTATTTTTTCCAACCTTTTAACCAACCCCAATTCGAGGGTTTGGTACACTAATAAGGTGCGGAAACAAAATCTTCACTGTAAAATTTAGTGGTTGATTGTGCTAATTTTTTGGGCGTTTGTCCAGACTTTGTCACACGATTGTCTCGACCTTTTCACGACACATGAAACTAGATTTCCATTTCCCTTTGGCGGGGTTTAGTTTCCGGTCCGCTTCGTCGCGTTTCCGGAAAAGCTTCGATGCTAAATTTGTGTTTTTAAAGCGATATCCTTAAGAAAACGGCGAAATCTTGTTTAGTTAAGTAATAACCGGCTGGAGAAACTCTCTAGATGGTAGAGTCTAATCTAGAGTGAAGTGGGAGCGGCGCGGCAGTGGCGGCGACGACGGCCGTTGAAGGATTGCGAAAATGAATCGGCCCTCCGTTTGTTATGACAGCGCCTAAAGCCCGAGATGGAGCTCTTAATTAATGGGTTTCTTTGTTTGGTTTGAAAATAGCAAATGTATTGGCGGCCCCCGGCGAAGCGTCCGACCGAACAAGCGCATCACACCGCCGACCCATGCCGCCTCCGGCACACCATCGCCATACGTGCTGCGCGCATATGTACATACAGTCTTTCGTTGGTTTTTCTTTTTTTTTTAATTTTATCTTTTTCATATTTGGACCAGGTTTGCGGTTTTAGATCGATCAAAATGCAAACTTGACAACTTGAGACGTTCATCGATGTTTTTGTTTATATTGAAGTTATTGCGTATTTATTAATTGCGCTGTCGCCACTCGAAATAAATTAAAGTTGCGCGGTCTTAATTTTCTGCAGTAAGTACTGATAAGAAAGAAAAACGCGTATCAAGCAACAAAAACGAAAACGAAGCAACTTTACTCGTAAAATTTTCATAAAATGCTTTCAGGATTTAACTGGAAAGCTCCTTTCAAGCTTCAAGTCCTGTTCTCCACCTGAACCAGGTTTTGAAGATATTTTTGTAGTAGTCAGGTCTAAATGTTTATCGACATTGATAATTTTAAGGCTATTAATTTAAAATTTCTTAAAAAGCAAAGAGCTTGCACTACTGGAAAATTCTTTAACAATTCTGGGGCATTTTTGAGTTAAATTATAAATCATCCAGATATATTTCTTTTCGTTCCCGACCTTACAAAATTATCTCTGGAGATTTTTTATCTAGTTACAATTATTATCATCTAGTTACAAACGGTAGCGTATTATGACTCAGAGGCCTAGTGTTCCGGTGCAAAGGTTTTGGATTTTTTTCTTGTTTAATAATTAATTTGTCTTTCAAAAACTAAGAAGCGGGCTCACAAAAATTTGCCACTGACAAATCTAGTTGAACAATGTGATCAAAGACACGAGTTACATTAAAAAAATATTTTTCTTGGCTCAAAATAATTTGGGTACCTTGGAAAATTTTATTCCATTGAATATTTTTTTGTCAAAAGCCTTCTTATGGTCTCATTTTATAATGGTCGGTTTGCAACGTAGTCGCCAGCTTTTAATTTGAACTCTTAATTTTGAAGTTATGGCAATTTGAATCTCATCCTGATCAAGGTAAGAAATTGAGTTTTTTTTATTTACCACCCCAAAGCCTTAATATTAGACTCATTACAAAGCTTATTAATAGTCGATTAAAATGAGGTCCTTGCATTCGAAGTGACTTAAAAGCTTCAGAAATTATCCAGGTTTAAATTTTGGAAAAAAATTTATTTGTGTTCTTTTATGAAATACTGAAAATCCATTATTTGAATGAACAAAGCACAGTTGTGTGTTCTAGCAAAAATGTAAGCCTAGACTTTTGTCGTAAAGCTCTGAGAAGGTCCAAAAATTTGGGATTTTGCTTCACTTACTTTGTCATTTAAAAATTGAATTTTTAATTATTTTTTTATAAATCAAAGCATTCGAATTTTATTGGGCTTTGGGTCCAAAAATTAGTTAATACGACTCTAGCTACCACTTCTATAGGTCTGCACTTCTACTTATCATCTTTGCAAATCTCCACCTCCTTAACTTAAAAAATTCAGAAGTTCTAGAGGTTTAAATTTTGGAAAAATTTGTATTTCTGTTCTTTTATAAAATACTGGAAATCCATCATTTGAATGTACAAAGCTCATGTTCTAGCAGAAATCTAAGCCCAAGCCTTCGAGAGCGAGGTAAAGCTCTAAGAAGGTGCAAAAATTAGGGATTTTATTTTCACTTGTCATTTAAAAATTAAATTCTTATTATCTTTTTATAAACGAAAGCACTCAAATTTTATTGGGCTTTAGGTCCAAAAATTAGTTAATACGACACTAGCTACCACTTATATAGGTCTACACTTCTACTTATCATCTATGCAAATCTCCACCTCTTTAACTTAAAAAATTCAGAAGTTCTCGAGGTTTAAATTTTGGAAAAATTTGTATTTTGGTTCTTTTATAAAATACTGGAAATCCATCATTTGAATGAACAAAGCTCAATTGCATGTTCTAGCAGAAATCTAAGCCCAAGCCTTCGAGAGCGAGGTAAAGCTCTAAGAGGGCGCAAAAATTAGGGATTTTATTTTCACTTGTCATTTAAAAATTAAATTTTTATTATCTTTTTATAAACCAAAGCACTCAAATTTTATTGGGCTTTAGGTCCAAAATTAGTTAATACGACACTAGCTACAACTTCTATAGGTCTGCACTTCTACTTATCATCTTTGCACACCTCCACCTTAGGTCCTGACGCTTTCATAGTGATACACTTTTCACCATATTTTTTTACTAGCATTCTATTTTATCCACATTTTTTTTTTTTAAACATGAAAGCGTTAGTACCCATCGTCTAGTTACAAACGGTAGCGTATTATGACAGAAGACTCAGAGGCCCAGGGTTCCGGTGCAAAGGTTTTGGATTTTTTCTTTTTTAAAAAATTAATTAGTTTTTAAAAACTAAACAGCGGGCTCACAAAAATTCGCCACTGACAAATCTAGTTGAACAATGTGATCAAAGACACGAGTTACATTAAAAAAAATATTTTTCTTGGCTCAAAATAATTTCGGCATCTTGGAAAATTTTAATCGATTAAATATTTTTTTGTCAAAAGCCTTCTTATGGTCTCATTTTATAATGATCGAATTTCAACGTAGCTGCCAACGTTTAATTTGGACTTTTAATTTTCAAGTTATGGCAATTTAAATTTTACCCTGATCGAGGTAAAAAATTGTGTTTTTTTTATTTACCACTCCAAAAACTTAATTTTAGTTTTATTACAAAGCTCGTTAATAGTCGATTAGCATAAGGTCCTTGCATTCGAAGTAACTTAAAAATTTCAGAAGTTCTCGAGGTTCAAATTTTGGAAAGATTTCTACTTATGTTCTTTTATAAAATACCGGAAATTCATTATTTGAATGAACAAAGCGCAGTTGCTTATTCTAGCAGAAATCTAAGCTTCCGGCGTAAAGCTCTAAGAAGGCGCAAAAATTTGGAATTTTCTTCTTAATTGTCATTCAAAGATTAAATTTTTAATTATTTTCTTTATAAACCAAAGCAAGCAAATTTTGTTAAACTTAATGCGACACTAGCTACAACTTCAATAGGTCTGCACTTCTACTTATCATCTTTGCAAATCTTCACCTCCTTATAAAGGTTCTGAGTCTTTCATAGTGATAAACTTTTCAACATAATTTTTTACTAACATGTCATTTTGTTCATAATTTTTTTTTCTGGAGAGCAAGAGAGCGTGTTTGCTGTTTGCATAGAAAAACTTCTTTGGCAGAATCAAAACGTTTACAAGTTGATCTGCGAAAATTATAAGTGAAACTTACACTTGCAGCTGGGTACGCGCGGCCGGCAATTTTAACATTTAAATCATTATCTCGTTAAATCCTGACCAAAAAGCTTGAATCAAAAACTATCACTTCCTAAATAGAATTTTGCACGTTTTGTCAATATGATCCTTTTAATTTCGGCAACCGCAACTGAAGTGACGTCATGTAAAGCAAAAAGTGTACTAAAAATATTTTTTTTAGCCGATGACGTACTGAGAAAACAGACGATTTAAAATCTTATCTGACATCAGTCAACGTCTTTCCAAATGTAACTCTCAAACTTGATTTTCGAGCATCTTTTGCTACAGTATTGCAATTTTATAGTGAAAATTTTGCATTTTTGGGTCCTTAGGTATTCGATCAATTTTTGTTGACGTCAACATTTCCGACTTGTCCGCTTTAAAAGTCGCAGTAAAATTGAAACTAGGGTTTCGATTGAGTTTAGACCCTGCCATTTTTCATCGTGTTATTGCGCGCAAAATCTCAACACAACATATTTTCGTATAAGATGAATTAAGAACGGAAAAAACTTGCGAATAATTAATGACGATACGATGTTTGTGTGCTTGCTATTTTAACGAGATTCAGGTATAATTTATGGCACTTTAATACCAACAAAATTTCGCGTACTTCAACGCTTGCATGGTAAACAGCGAAATTTATGTAGTTGCACTTTTTTGTTCTTCGAGTTACGTTCTTAACCTTCAACGATAAAATTTCGTTTCTATAGCCCATCCGTTTTAAAATTAATATGTTATTTGCGGTCCAAATTTACAACTCCATTCATTTCACCCACGAAATCTCGTCGGTCGTTAGCAGAGCCGAGATCATTGTAATAGACAGGAGCGTGTAAATATATAGGATGGCGGGCGCAATTTAGTCTCAGCATTGTGTATTTTGGCCCGGAGCCGACACTAGAATACTGCATACTTTCATAATGCTGGCTGCATCCCGGCTCGCCACATTTCTTGCCCCATTTATCCACCCGGCTCTATCACCTATTTGCTTTGTGCAACGAATAAATCGGCGGGGATCAAACGAAGACGGCCAAAGCGCGCATCCAGCTCCTCGACTCTTGCAAAAACACCGTTTTTGCCGGGAACTGTTTACCTTCCAAATATGGGCTTCGCGCAATTTCGCCAGAAGTCACTGCGGATATGAGAAACTGACCAAGAAGAAGGGGAGAGAGGAAAGCGAGAATCACCCAGAAATTTCGATAAAACGAAAGAATGGCGTGGAAATAATATTTGAAACGAACGCAAAGAGGAATCAAAAAGTGAAGGACCAAAGAGTTTTGCGTCAATTTTTTGGGTATCTATAAGTGGGATCTAGATTTGGAAATTTAGGGCCGGGTGCACAAAGTGTGATTAAACTCCCATCAAAATTTTGATTGGTGATTACAGAGCCATCCGCTGTTTTTCAAGAATTTGAAAGGTAGCAAAGTTATTGTTTGTTAAATTCCTGCAAAATGTAATGTCAAGTTAATGTAATAAGAAATTTAGAGATTTGCTAATGGCTTGTTAAACTCGCATCACGGTTGCGCAACGGGCTCTGAGAGGTATGGGGATTTTTGGTTTATGTCCGAGGCTGTCCTGGTGTTCTATTTTAATTTTCAATTGGTGAAAGCGACAAGTTTGTCAGAAATCTTCAAGTCTGCTTTATTTCAGATTTGCGAATCCTCCATGTGACATTTTTAACTCCCGCTTCAGCAGAACAACTGTTGAGCTTCACGCACGACAAACTCCCGTTTTTACGGAAAGCAAACGGGCCGCGTCTCCTCGGATAACCTACAGAAACCATCCGTCTTGCTAAAGTCATCAGGGATCGCGAAAAGACGAAGGAAAACAGTGTAACTTCCGGTGGAGCGGCCTTCCGTTTTCTTCACACTCTATCGGCAAACAAAATATATCGGTCAGCGGTAGTCGCGCAACGAAAATATTATCTTACCCGCCGCCCTGTATAAAATCAAAATAGGAGCCGTTTATTTTTTTAGTTAAAATGCTTTTTGACCTATCCCAACTTTTACCGCATTGTGAAACAGTATTTATTCAAAGACGCGCCGCGAAATTTATTAAATTGTGTTTCCTCCCGAACATAAATCCGACGAAAATTAGTTAATCGCAACCTCAAATAATTCAAAATTTTTAATTTAATATTTTTTTTAAAATCGTAACTCTACTAAATTTGAAGTTTTTTCATATCTACATTAGTTAGTCATACAGTTCTATTTTAGTAGTAATTTTGTAAACAAATTGCTCTTTAACCGCCCACGCTTCCACAAACCTCATTTTCTTAAAATTCGAAAATTCCAACGATTTTACGGCGCTTGATGGTACGAGGTGCCAACTCTTCTACGTCGACAAAACTCGATTTCACCCAAGAGACGGCGCGTTAATACATTAACACCTCGCTAAACCCAATGCGATCACTTGTACAACATTTTTTTAATATCTCGGTTATTTGGGGATTTCTCGTTTTTTTTTTTGTTAAAAACCACGAACTACAGTCAATAGCTGCAAGGAGGTTAAGAGCCTTCGAAAGTTTTTTTTGAAAAGTTTCGTAATTGCAGACGAGAAGAGACTAATTCGGGTCACACTGGCCCTTCGGCGAATTTTAATTCAGATTTGCTTCGCAATTACAAAAATTCCTGTTCAACCTGAAATTTAATTTGCAAATAACAAGTTAATGACCCTAAAATTCAAATTGAGGCTGAAACTGGCTGTTAACCCTTCTGATCCGTCATAAGTTTACGCTTGTTTCATGTAAACAACTTCTTTGACTTCCGCCGAATGCATCGAGCGTTGATGTCACATCGAAATATTAACATTAACCTAACGGTTTGTTGTTGTGGTGGTGGTGGTGGCACTGTTCCTACTTGAGTCTGTTTTATAAGCAAACAAGCTAACTAGAGGTTAACCCGTATTTATTTTTTTTAATCCTAATATTGTGAACATTGGGGTATTGTGCCGATTTAGATAAATATATAATCAGGACCCCGGGGCGTTTGATGACTGCTTGTTGAGACTGATACTAAAAAAATAATCCCACTTAAATATTGATATTATGGGTTAAGAACACGAATGAAAGTTTGATGCAGGTAGCTTACAATGAAAATAAATAAAAAGGCATTTTTACATTTTATTCGGCATCATTGACTATTATACGTATACAGCCGATTTGCGGCAGCTGCGCGTCATAATTCGATTTTTTCTGTTTTTCGTAATTAATAATTTAAAATTCACAATCACTTCCTGTTTTTTATTTGCGCATTTTCTATTTAATTTCTAATTTTATTGTCCGCGTTTCAAATTTACAATTTTTGGTTGAAACAGGCTTTTGAGGTAATTCCAAATTTTTTAATATTAAAAACAAAAAATTCTTCAGATGAAGAGTCTTCATCTCAGTACAAACAATAATTGGAAAAGTAACTCCTTGTTCATTTCTCATCAATGATTCGGACCTACCTATTCTTCTGCAATTTTTTTATTAAAATTAATTACAATACATAAATCAAAATTCAATTCTTTATTAACCAAAAAATTTCCACGCATTTTCTATTTTATTTTATCATTGTTATGCATTATAAGTCTATTTTTTTAATTTTTGTAAGTGCCATATTTTTATCAGCTTCCTCCTCTATAATCACTAACAGATATGAATGAAGGAACTGTACATCAATTTATAAGCTTAAGGCAAAAGACCAAATTCACAGAATAGTGGAAGATGATAGAAAGGATAAATAATAAAAAAATTATTACAATATTTTAAAATTCTTCGATCCGCAGTTTTCCCCACAAACATAATTCCTAATTTACACTGTTAGTTTTCCTTTTATTTCGTTTCTATTTTTTTCTGTTCCTCTTTCTTGTATTTACTTTATTTTCCTTTGTATTTTTTTAGTATGTTTTATTACTGCTGTTTATTTTTTTATTTATTCTACCACTCTTCTATTTTTTTGGCTTTATGTAACACAACTAGTTTGAGCTTTTTAAAGAAAAAGCTCTAATTGTAGGTGATAGAAAATTTGTTTTGGAAAAGGTAAACGAAATAATAAACTTAATGAGAGAAGAATCACGGAATCAAGTCTTGTTGTAGTTAGACTGAAAGACAATCAAGGATCTTTATTCATAAACAATCTTTTTTAAGTATTGGTAATATATCTTCATCCCTCTTATACTCCAAAAATTACTTTTTAGGTCGGATTAGATTTTTCAAAAAAATTTTGCCAATTTTATTATTTTAACCAAACGATCCTACTACAAGAATAACAAAATATTCTCTGTATTTGTTTGTATGAGAATTTAATTCGTATTCATAGAGAAATCACAATAATTTCCTGTTTTTTATTTGTACATTTTTCATTTAATTTCTAATTTTATTGTCCGCATTTCAAATTTACAATTTTTGCTTGAAGTAAGTTTTGAGGTAACTGCAAGTTTTTTAATATTAAAACGGAAAATTCTTCAATTGAATAGAGTCCTAATCTCAGTTCAAACAGTAATCTACATATTCTGCAATTTCTTTGTGAAAATTAGTCACAATACACAAATTGAAATTTATGTCTCTATTAAGCAAAAGAATTTTTAGGAATTTTCTATTTTATTTTATTATTGTAATGCATTCTGATCCTATTTTTTGAATTTTTGTAAGTTCCATATTTTTATCAGCCTTATCTCCTAAAATCACTAACAGATATGAACGAAAAAATTGCACAGCAGAGCTTGAAGCAAAAACCCAAATTCACTGAAAAGTGGAAGAGGCTAGAAAAAATAAATAACAAAAAAATTATTGCAATATTTTAAAATTAAAAACTAAATAATTCTAACGCTTCATCTTCGATCCTAATTCCTAATTCATAATTCACACTTTTTATTTTCCTTTTATTTCTTTTCTATTTTTTTCTGTTTCTCCTTCTTGTATTTGCTTTATTTTCCTTTGTATTTTTTCAGTATCTTTTAATGCCGCTGTTTATTCTCTTATTTATTCTATTACTTTTCTATTATTTGGCTTTATGTAACACAACTAGGTTGAGCTTTTAAAAAAAAAATGTTCTTCTTGTAGGTGATATAAAATTTGATCTGAGAGAGGAAAACGAAATAATAAATTTATCGAGAGCAGAATCACTGAATCAAACCTTGTTGTAGTTAGACTAAAGGACAATCAATGATCGTTATTCGTAAACAATATTTTTAAACATCTCTCCTATACTCCAAAAATCACTTTTTAGGTTAGATTAGAGTTTTCTAATTTTTATTTGTCAAATTTAATTTTTATTATTCAAACGATTCTACTACAAGAATAACAAAATATTCTCTCTATTTGTTTGTATGAGAATTTAATTGGTATTTATACATGAATTTGCGTAAACCTTTGTCGCAAGTCCTAATTCACACTTTTTATTTTCCTTTTATTTCTTTTCTATTTTCTTTGTTGCTCTTTCTTACTTTATTTTTCTTTGTATTTTTTAAGTAGTTTATTTTCTCATTTATTCTATCACTCTTCAATTTTTTTGTTTTCATCTAACGGATCTAGTTTGTTGAGCTTTTGAAAGAAAAAGCTCTCGTTGTAGGTGATAAAAAATCTGTTCTGGGAAAGGTAAATGAAATAATAAATTTAGTGAGAGCAGAATTACTGAATCAAACCTTGTTGTAGTTAAACTAAAGGATAATTAAGGATCTTTATTCATACACAATTTTTTTAAACATTGGTAATATATCTTCATCCCTCATATACTCCAAAAATCAATTTTAATGTTAAATTAGAGTTTTCCAATCTATTTTTTTTGGTCAATTTTAATTTCTTATCCCAACGATTCTACTACAAGAATACCAAAATATTATCTCTATTGTTTGTATGAGAATTTAATTCGTATTCGTACAGGAATTTGCGTAAACCTTTGTTGCAAGTTCTAACTCACACTTTTTATTTTCCTTTTTTTAAGTTTCTATTTTTTCTGTTCTCCTTTCTTACTTTATTTTCCTTTGTATTTTTTTAGTATCTTTTAGTAATTTATTTTCTCATTTATTCTACCACTCTTCAATTTTTTTGTTTTCATGTAACGCAACTAGTTTGTTGAGCTTTTCAAAGAAAAAGCTCTCGTTGTAGATGATTGAAAATTTGTTCTGGGAAAGGTAAACAAAATAATAAATTGAATGAGAGCAGAATTACTGAATCAAGCCTTGTTGTAGTTAGACTAAAAGACAATCAAGGATCTTTATTTATACACATTTTTTTAAACATTGGTAATATATCTTCATCCTTCTATACTCCAAAAATCACTTTTAAGGATAAATTAGATTTCCCAATTTTTATTTGTCAAATTTAATTTTTCTTATCCAAACGATTCTACGTATTACAAGAATAACAAAATATTCTCTCTATTTGTTTGTATGAGAATTTAATTGGTATTTATACCAGAATTTGCGTAAACCTTTGTTGCAATTCCTAATTCAACCTTTTTATTTTCCTTTTATTTCTTTTCTATTTTTTCTGTTGCTCTTTCTTACTTTATTTTCCTTTGTATCTGTTCAGTAACTTTCAGTAGTTTATTTTCTCATTTATTCTACCACTCTTCAATTTTTTTGTCTTCATGTAACGCAATTAGTTTGTTGATCTCTTCAAAGAAAAATCTCTCGTTGTAGGTGAAAAAAGAATAGTTCTGGGAAAGGTAAACAGAATAATAAATTTAATGAGAACAGAATTACTGAACCAAACCTTGTTGTAGTTAGACTGAAAGATAATCAAGGATCTTTATTCATAATTTTTTTTTAATCATTA
The DNA here is from genome assembly GCA_905333025.2 of Pyrochroa serraticornis. Classification (NCBI taxonomy): domain Eukaryota; kingdom Metazoa; phylum Arthropoda; class Insecta; order Coleoptera; family Pyrochroidae; genus Pyrochroa; species Pyrochroa serraticornis. The sequence continues at coordinate 32,703,901 of HG995154.1, read as the reverse complement.
GTATCTCCATCCCTCCTATACTCCAAAAATAACTTTTATGGTTAGATTAGAGTTTTACAGTTTTTTTTTGGTCAAATTTTAGTTTTTTTATCCAAACCATTCTACTACAACAATAATCAAATATTCTCTCTATTTGTTTGTATGAGAATTTAATTCGTATTCGTACAGGAATTTGCGTAAACCCTTGTCGCACTGTCCTGATCTAACCCTAAAATTTCGGACGTTAATCTTCTCCTGTTGTCTCGTACCTCATACTTCAACATTTTCGTGGAATTGTTGAAGGGTTGACGTTGATGAGACCATTTTTTGCTCTAAACAGGAAACGGTCACTTCCGCAACTGGGTCCGCATCTTTACTGGCAGAGTCCATTTTTTCTCATTTCGAGTTTTTACCCAAATTCACCCTGATACCACTTTTTTGGGTGTCAATGTTTGTAAAAAAATCGACAACGAAAACATGACGCGAAACAAAGAAAAACTGCAATAGACCAAAATAGAGTCTTGATTGGCTCGACATGTGTAAGTTTGTCATAATAGCCGCAGCTGGGGCCTTGAAGAGCACAGAGGCAAGGGAACACCTCATTAGCACCATCCATCATTGCGTTAGACGTTTATTTTTTTCGAACACCTATGCTTATGATGCAAGATTTGTCTGGTGGCGACGGTGCCGACAAAAATGCAAGAAAACTAATTGCACAACGACCACGAACTACCTTGGAGCCATCGTCCCCTAATCGGGCATGTGGAAGGGATTATCTCTGGCCATTATTCGAGGAGATAAGAACGTGCAGGTTGTATTGTTGGGGTAAACAACAATGGCAAGGCGGGCGTACGAGCCCTAACTTCTGAAACAACATTGCAGTTTTATGGACGATTGATCGTTTTATGCCCGATTTAAACCTGATGGACACTTTCGCTAACAATCGCTAGTTTTATATCGTTTTTTGGCCTGAGAAAATACCGTCGTTTTTTAGTGAAAAGACCAACCGAACGAAAAGTTATTGATTTCCCTGCGGCCTTTGTGGATGACCTCCTCTCACGAATGACAAGAACTAAACAGTTTCCAACGTCGAATAATCCGTGGACCCCGAGCTATGTGATAGACACTGGATCAAAGCGGTAATTAGCATATCAAAGTCTCCACTGAAATTTGTTGCTTAACAGACGGTATTGTTATGGAGATGCCTGTATTATCGGCGAAGCGCAGAACTGCTCGCTTTTATTAATGCAAGTTTATTGATTTCAATTTTTCGACGACCACCTCTTTCCCTCCGTTCGCCAGAAAATAGATTCGGAAGAAGCTATTCCGACCACGTGCGTAATAAGTCGGCACATACGTTAAAAATAACACTCCACCACCGCCTAATCGCTTCGGATCGAACCTGTCACTTATCTTTAAATAAGTTTAGAAACACGTCCATCTATCTCTTTTGATAGGCGTTTAGTGACAGAAACGCGGGACATACCGGCGCTCCAGTTATTTGGACATTGTTTGGTGTTAATGTACACAACCTCGTTGGTGATGGCGGAAAACCCGTCGTTATGTTTACTTCCCTGTTTACTAGAGCGAAAAAGGACCTTGCACCCTCCACGTGGGTGGCCACTCACATGCTCCGAATACTTGGCGGGATTAACGCTATTGAATTTTTTTTTGTGATCGAAACTATCAGACTTGAAACTTTTAGCTACTGTTAAGAACAATTCGTCTTTAATAAGGATAGAAATTGATTTGTATGAACGCGAAACGGTTTGTTAAAACGCCTTGGTGGTCTTGTACGAGATTATTGCAGACCCCAAATCTATTGAGTTTATGGGGGCTTTATTTCATCCCCCGAAGCCGCAACCTTTGTCAGAGATGACGCCTGTGAAATGAGACTTGAATACGATGTACTGTTGCAACCATTCTTCACAATTACACGCAGCTTCCACACTCCATTATACCAAACCAAATCCCCACAACCCCTCTTTGATCGAAAAATTAATTGTTTGTTTGATCGTTTTTTTTTTAGTTTCGATTCTTTAAATTTCTGTTTTGCGGCCAAGTGTCGAATTATTAAGTGGAACACACCTGTGGTGGGAGAACAATATTTCAATGGCAAACTGACATGCTAATTCTGTATCATCTGCCGCCTTTGTTTGTATTGTAAACACCTAACGAGCCAGTTTAAACAAACTAAATAGTGTCTAAAACAATTGCCAATGAGTAAACGTAATAAGGCCGTGGCCTTGTATTGGGGTAGGTTGTGGGTTTACTGTTTACTCAACATTAAGCAAAGAAAATAATGCGAAGAGTTCAAGTCTGGTGTCATGGACGTTCGCGGAAATTCCTGAAGGGGGCCAGCAAGTTTCTTGCTCGAAATTACCAACAAAATTTATTTAACGGAAACCAATCCTAATTTTGAACGTAATTTTAACATCACATTATCATCGTTGTTGTAGATCGTTTCGTTCTTCTAAATTGGCCACAAAGAAAAGCGAAATGGAAGAAAAAAAAATTTTTGAAGACAAAAATAAAATGAGGAAACGCAGCGAGAGGATAATTGAAATTAAGAAATGGAGGGCGTGATTGTCTATTAGTCCCGAGTTAAATTTAGAGGATTTCTTTGCTCTCTCCCCATCGGAAGACAATGGCAAACCACCAAGTGGTGTCCTGTCTAGAGAAATCTCGCCCCTAAATTCTTTGGTCGTTCGGATTTGACCTAAAATTATCTTGAAAAGAAGTAAAGCTCGCATTTAGGGACTAATTTTATTTAGAATTTAATTTCATATAAGAAGTAACAATTGAGAAAATGTGATGTAGAAGAAGCTTATTTTTCTTCCTCTTAGGTTACGGGTCTTGACATCGCTGTACTAAATTTTAAACTTATGGTCCTCGAAGAAAACATTACTGCATTTAACTCGTTCCTCTTAGAAAGACAATTATTGGCTACCTCTTCTGATGTTGCTATTAGTCCTTCTAAATGTGTGCTAGTTAATCATCAGAAATGGACATTTCTTTCGCTACATATCTTACGTGCATTTCGGATTTGACCTAAAATTATCTTGAAAAGAATTAAAGCTCGCATTTAGGGACTAATTTTATTTAGAATTGAATTTCATATAAGAAGTAACAATTGAGAAAATGTGATGTAGAAGAAACTTATTTTTCTTCCTCTTAGGTTACGAGTCTTGACATCTCTGTACTAAATTTTAAACTTATGGTCCTCGAAGAAATCATTACTCCATTTAACTCGTTCCTCTTAGAAAGACAATCATTGACTACCTCTTCTGATGTTGCCATTAGTTCTTCTAAACGTATGCTAGTTAGTTATTAGAGGTAGACATTCCTTTCGCTACGTACTCTACGTGCTTTCCGGATTGCCCTTTGCTTTAGAGTTTTAATTCATAAATTTCTTAATGGAGAGCGTTAGAAACTGAGGCCATGACGTAAGAATTCCAGATAAAGATAACAATGTGCTTGTGTTTAACTTTTATAAATAAAGAAACTATCAAAGCAGCAAATAAACGGCCGCAGACCACCATCTGTTCCATAATCTAATATTTGAAAAAATAGAACGCGAAAACAATGAAGCAAGAGAAAAATATAAGCGAGGGAAGTTATTAAGCAGAGCATGCAGGTAATTAGAAGTCGTGAAAGACGATATTACAAGCACAAAATAAATAGAAAGAAAAGACCATACAGATTGGTAAAGAAGAATTATCATTTTCTAGCAGAAATTAAGGGTGCCTGAGAATATTAGTAAAAATTGGAATTGTCGAAAGGTAAGAATAGAAATTGTTAGATAGGTGGAGGCTAAGCTTAAACAGAAACGAATAAATAAATGAGAAAAAATAAAAATAAAAAAATATTGAAAGGAAAAGCAATTTTGATAGTTCACTTTTGAAGATGTTCCAAGCTTTCTGTCGCATTTTTATTTAGGGTTAAAAATGAACTTATGGTGAAGTAAACATTTTTGCATTTTTAATTAAATATTTAAGGTAACTTTAAGTATAAGGATGGTGCAAGCTCACTACAAGGCCATTGTATCGTTAAAAAATTCATCTCATGTGTCTAAGACAAATTATCGCCTCACACCAACTTATTAAACGGAAAAGAAACTCACTTAGAGTTGTGCAAGATGAAAGACCATTGGTGCAAGGTGCAAGTTTAGAAGAAGCTCTATGCCCTATCATCATTTTTATTCATGGATTAGAGAGAAACTTATCGTGGAGTAAACATCCCCCACAATTGTAGCTATATATTTAGGACATCATAAGCGTGCATGGTACGGGACCGATGTTGCAAGGTGATGCAAGCTCAGTGCTAGAGCATTTTTAAAAATTTATTTTATTTTTCTAAGGCTAATTTTCAAGAGCGTCAAAATTACCCCTCCAACTTATATAATGAAAAAGTAACTCTCCAGAAGTGGTGCAAGCTTTTGATGCTATTTTCATCGTTATTTACCGATTGGGAGCTGAGGGGGTGGTGAGCTACTGTCAACTTGCAAGCTTTGCTACAAGTGGTGCAAAACGGCGCATGCTTGGTCCAAAGTCACGATGGAATATGAAAATAAAAATTACCTGTGAAGGGGTCAACTTGATAGAGCCAATAAGAAGGGAGAGGATTAAAGGAGGCTACAAATTACGTTTTACTTTTAGGAAATCTTTTCAGAATCCATAAAAATATTACAGAAACTTGTTACTTTATTATTATAACACACAAAAAAAAATAAAATAAAAAGAAACAAATAAATAAATAACAAAGCAAAATTAAGAAGAAAAAAAAATTTCTTATACAAGGATAAGAATTAGAGTAGTTAGAAACATTCTCTCGAGTAAGGAAAGGTGGCGATTTAAAATTAAAAATTGGGAAGAAATAATGAGTATTGAAAAACTATTGGAGATTCCAGAGAAAGGAAAAAAGCAACTTATGGAAAACTTTTGGGGTAGTTGCATGGAAAATGTTACAAAGAAATTTATGAGTTGTCTTATGGAAAAAAACTTTTAATACGACAACTTGAACGGTGGGCAGAATTAAAAATGGTTGCATCTAACGACAGGACGCGTTCTCAAAGATATTGAAATATTGCTAAGCTAGCGCAATTAATTCTCTCGACAGTTGTACATCCTGGATATGTTCAGATGTAAGCAGAATTCAATGGTGAGTAATTATTTAACGATTGCTGAGAAAGCCAGATTAATTAAGAAGACCCAATGACAAATAACTGTTTACAAGACAGTGATAGCCCCCAAACACCGGGCCACACAACGAGAAGCTCCTCATCATCTAAACAAAGCGTAAACCACTCGTCGCTCATCCAAACATGTGATAAACCAAATTTTTTCTTCAATTTCATCCACAACTCCAACCGACATAACTTCGAAAAAATTATATTAAAAAAAAATTGTCATCTCCAAACGAGACAGGTCCACTAAAGGTACCTGGTGGATTGAAATCCACGAAAGAAGATGAGCACTGACAGCAGTGACAGCTGACATGGTGAGCGTGAGCTTGAATGAAGAGCGAGCATTACGAGGTTGTATTGTCATCACCATGGGCACTGATTGGGGATGGCTGCCGTACACGGTGTTTGATGACTGGGCAAATTGCAGACAATCGTGCGTTATTCGTTGCCACTGATAGCGCTATTGTGTGTAATGACGGCATCCGGACCGTCGAGATGTGCTGACTAGGAGATTTCTGACATAAAGCCCGCTCTTGAACTTCGACGGGCCAGGATGAATGCACCTTGTTTTTCGCATGTGGGCGATATCACCGACGAAGAAAGATCCAACGTTAAAAAATGTTACTCAACTAGACAAAACGTACAATGATTGAGAAGAATTCCCTGATTGACGTGAGATTGGCGGCGATGGGCGCCCGGAACCCGGTTCGCGCGTTGTTTGTTGTTTCCGCGCGCGACGGGTAAAGTATCTCCGGTTCGCGTCTAAATCTGGCACTTCCTATGAACTTCCTTCCAGGAGGTTTCCCGAAATCCGCTATATCAAATGAGACATCATATCGCGTCCGGGCTGAATCAAAGGCGGCCGCGACGATCAGTCAAACTATCGGGCGTTGTTTGTATTTTTAGCGAGCCGCCTTTGATGTGGCTGGGTACCAGTTGCGCTCAGCCTAGGTGCTAACCGCGCTCAAAGTGGAGGAAATGTAGCGCAATCCGCAATCAGCCAGCCATCTGGACCAACACTCTAAATAATCCTCGAATTATCCCGCCGATTCGCTAGCGCATCACCCGAATAAACAGCCATTTCCATTATGAGAACTAATTGAGATATCCGGCTGTTTGGCAACTTGTGATCGAAGCCGTTTTCACACGACTCGCTTCTTAACTCGATGATTTATTTTCGATTGGACACGGTTTTTCAATTACCGAATGCATAATAGAAATAATTAGAGAAAGTGAAGCTTGGTGAGATAACAACTCCTTCATCACCTCGGGCCTACACTTCAAGCTATATTAAGCTTCAAGAGGACGCGGTTCTCGTTTTGAACGGTCCTAATGGCGTTTAAAAAATATTTATTAAGCACGAAGTATGGGAAGAGGGGAACGAGCAGGTGTCATCAAAGGTACGGCCGAAAATTCGGGCTATATTTGGAGAGTTGGGAGAACCGAACGCAAAGTGGAAAGGTTGGCCAAACACTCGTTTGTCATCATCACTGCCAACAGTTTCAACAAAGTATTGCCTCATTAACCGAACAGATCCTGGCTCGAATCGACGGAAACCACCCCGCTGCAGCGCCCGCCAAAATTGCAAAAACAACTGAAAACACTAAAAACGCATTTTTGAAAATTGGGCGTTTTCATATATTAAAAAAGAGAGGTAGCGATGGCTGTTCAGTTATATCGTTTCAGAAAATATTTAACGATATAATGATAAACGTGCAGTGGCGTGTTTTAGCAGAAACCTAAACTTCCGGCGCAAAGCTTTCAGTTGCGCAATTTTTTTCGCTTTGTTTGCAAAATTTGCTTAATACGCCCCTAACAAACCGAGTTCAAAAAGTGCATACACAAATTATGACTTTTGCAGTTTGTCCGAATTTTCCAAATTTTTGTGATTGTTCTTGAAAATTTTTTCAGGACCATAACGAACAAGGCAAGAAATGAATTACGCATTTCCATCGTCCGAATCGTGAATTTTGTTCTTGAGTTCAACCAAAATTCCAAAGAAACGCAATTTCGGTTTTTCCAATTTTTCGAGCAAATTTTTCAATTTTTCTTTCCCTACGAACCATATTCGGACTATAACAAACATTTTTAAAAAATTTGCTAAATCGATCCAGCCGTTCTCAATGCTCTCAGTTGCGCAATTTATTTTTTGACTTCTTTGTGATTGCTCCTGAAAACTTTGCCAGGACCATAACGAACAAGGCAAGTGAGTTATGATTTTGAGTTCAACCAAAATTCCAAAGAAACGCAATTTCGATTCTGCTCGAATTTTCCAATTTTTTGCGCAACTTTTCCAAAAATTTTTTTCCTAAGAACCTTATTTGGACAACAACAAACATTAAAAAAAATTGCCAAATTGGTCCCGCCGTTCTCAAGTGATGCGTTTACCAACGAACATCATCTCAATTTTTCAATTATTCAGCTACATGAAATTGTTCCTGAAAATTTTTTCAGGACCATAACGAACAAGGTAAGGAATAAATTACGCATTTCCATCGTTCGAATCGTGAGTTACGGTCTTGAGTTCAACCAAAATCCAAAGAAAAGCACTTTCAGTTTTACTTACAAAATAATAATTGCGCCACTAAAGTAACAACATAGCAGGGACTTTGTAGTCGCTACGTTAACATGTCAAGTGAATTAACTAGATGAATATTTGATGGAAAAGATCCCTAACAGCTTTGGAGGCTGTCAGGGGTCAAAAGTTGAGAGGCTAGGGTAGCGTGCAAAGTGAATTGGCAGTTCTTAAAGTTAAAAAACAAAGATATGGTCAAAATGAGATTCAAGGTTTTACCCGCGCTTGCTCGAATTTCTTAATGTGAAGAAATTGAGCACGCGCGGGTAGCAAGTTGAACTTCATTTTGTCCAAATCTTTGTTTTTCAACTAAAAGAAACTGCCAAATCAATTCTTAAATCATTAACGACCCTTTTATATGATAAAATTAAGCTTTAAAGGAAAATGAGGTTCAAGGCTCTACCCGCGCTTGCTCAATTTTCTTCATGTGTAAAAAGCGAGCAAGCGCGGGTAGCAAGTTGAACCTCATTTTGTCCAAATCTTTGTTTTTCAACTAAAAGAAACTGCCAATTCAATTGTTACATCATTAACGACCGTATTTTTGTAATTTAATTAAGTTTTAAAGGAAAATGAGGTTCAAGGTTCTACCCGCGCTTGCTCAATTTTCTTCATGTGCAAAAAGCGAGCAAGCGCGGGTAGCAATTTGAACCTCATTTTGTCGAAATCTTTGTTTTCCAACTAAAAGAGACTGCCAATTCAATTGTTACATCATTAACGACCGTTTCTTTGTAATTAAATTAAGTTTTAAAGGAAAATGAGGTTCAAGGTTCTACCCGCGCTTGCTCAATTTTCTTCATGTGCAAAAATCGAGCAAGCGCGGGTAGCAAGTTGAACTTCATTTTGTCCAAATCTTTGTTTTTCAACTAAAAAAAACTGCCAAATCAATTCTTAAATCATTAACGACCGTTTTATATAATAAAATTAAGCTTTAAAGGAAAATGAGGTTCAGGGTTTTACCCGCGCTTGCTCAATTTTCTTCATGTGCAAAAATCGAGCAAGCGCGGGTAGCAAGTTGAACTTCATTTTGTCCAAATCTTTGTTTTTCAACTAAAAGAAACTGCCAAATCAATTCTTAAATCATTAACGACCGTTTTATATAATAAAATTAAGCTTTAAAGGAAAATGAGGTTCAAGGTTCTACCCGCGCTTGCTCAATTTTCTTCATGTGCAAAAATCGAGCAAGCGCGGGTAGCAAGTTGAAATTCATTTTGTCCAAACCTTTGTTTTTCAACTAAAAGAAACTGCCAAATCAATTCTTAAATCATTAGCGACCGTTTTATATAATAAAAATAAGCTTTAAAGGAAAATGAGGTTCAAGGTTCCACCCGCGCTTGCTCAATTTTCTTCATGTGCAAAAATCGAGCAAGCGCGGGTAGCAAGTTGAACTTCATTTTGTCCAAATCTTTGTTTTTCAACTAAAAGAAACTGACAAATCAATTGTTAAATCATTAACGACCGTTTTATATAATAAAATTAAGCTTTAAAGGAAAATGAGGTTCAAGGTTCTACCCGCGCTTGCTCAATTTTCTTCATGTGCAAAAATCGAACAAGCGCGGGTGGCAAGTTGAACTTCATTTTGTCCAAATCTTTGTTTTTCAACTAAAAGAAACTGCCAAATCAATTCTTAAATCATTAACGACCGTTTTATATAATAAAAATAAGCTTTAAAGGAAAATGAGGTTCAAGGTTCTACCCGCGCTTGCTCAATTTTCTTCATGTGCAAAAATCGAGCAAGCGCGGGTAGCAAGTTGAACTTCATTTTGTCCAAATCTTTGTTTTTCAACTAAAAGAAACTGCCAAATCAATTCTTAAATCATTAACGACCGTTTTATATAATAAAAATAAGCTTTAAAGGAAAATGAGGTTAAAGGTTCCACCCGCGCTTGCTCAATTTTCTTCATGTGCAAAAATCGAGCAAGCGCGGGTAGCAAGTTGAATTTCATTTTGTCCAAATCTTTGTTTTTCAACTAAAAGAAACTGCCAAATCAATTCTTAAATCATTAACGACCGTTTTATATAATAAAAATAAGCTTTAAAGGAAAATGAGGTTAAAGGTTCCACCCGCGCTTGCTCAATTTTCTTCATGTGCAAAAATCGAACAAGCGCGGGTAGCAAGTTGAATTTCATTTTGTCCAAATCTTTGTTTTTCAACTAAAAGAAACTGCCAAATCAATTCTTAAATCATTAACGACCGTTTTATATAATAAAAATAAGCTTTAAAGGAAAATGAGGTTCAAGGTTCCACCCGCGCTTGCTCAATTTTCTTCATGTGCAAAAATCGAGCAAGCGCGGGTAGCAAGTTGAACTTCATTTTGTCCAAATCTTTGTTTTTCAACTAAAAGAAACTGCCAAATCAATTCTTAAATCATTAACGACCGTTTTATACAATAAAATTAAGGTTTAAAGGAAAATGAGGTTCAGGGTTTTACCCGCGCTTGCTCAATTTTCTTCATGTGCAAAAATCGAGCAAGCGCGGGTAGCAAGTTGAACTTCGTTTTGTCCAAATCTTTGTTTTTCAACTAAAAGAGACTGCCAAATCAATTCTTAAATCATTAACGACCGTTTTATATAATAAAATTAAGCTTTAAGGAAAAATGAGGCTCAAGGTTCTACCCGCGCTTGCTCAATTTTCTTCATGTGCAAAAATCGAGCAAGCGCGGGTAGCAAGTTGAACTTCATTTTGTCCAAATCTTTGTTTTTCAACTAAAAGAAACTGCCAAATCAATTCTTAAATCATTAACGACCGTTTTATATAATAAAATTAAGCTTTAAGGGAAAATGAGGTTCAAGGTTCTACCCGCGCTTGCTCAATTTTCTTCATGTGCAAAAATCGAGCAAGCGCGGGTAGCAAGTTGAACTTCATTTTGTCCAAATCTTTGTTTTTCAACTAAAAGAAACTGCCAAATCAATTCTTAAATCATTAACGACCGTTTTATACAATAAAAATAAGCTTTAAAGGAAAATGAGGTTCAAGGTTCCACCCGCGCTTGCTCAATTTTCTTCATGTGCAAAAATCGAGCAAGCGCGGGTAGCAAGTTGAACTTCATTTTGTCCAAATCTTTGTTTTTCAACTAAAGGAAACTGCCAAATCAATTGTTAAATCATTAACGACCGTTTTATATGATAAAATTAAGCTTTAAAGGAAAATGAGGTTCAGGGTTCTACCCGCGCTTGCTCAATTTTCTTCATGTGCAAAAATCGAGCAAGCGCGGGTAGCAAGTTGAACTTCATTTTGTCCAAATCTTTGTTTTTCAACTAAAAGAAACTGCCAAATCAATTTTTAAATCATTAACGACCGTTTTATATAATAAAATTAAGCTTTAAAGGAAAATGAGGTTCAGGGTTTTACCCGCGCTTGCTCAATTTTCTTCATGTGCAAAAATCGAGCAAGCGCGGGTAGCAAGTTGAACTTCATTTTGTCCAAATCTTTGTTTTTCAACTAAAAGAAACTGCCAAATCAATTCTTAAATCATTAACGACCGTTTTATATAATAAAATTAAGCTTTAAAGGAAAATGAGGTTCAAGGTTCTACCCGCGCTTGCTCAATTTTCTTCATGTGCAAAAATCGAGCAAGCGCGGGTAGCAAGTTGAACTTCATTTTGTCCAAATCTTTGTTTTTCAACTAAAAGAAACTGCCAAATCAATTCTTAAATCATTAACGACCGTTTTATACAATAAAAATAAGCTTTAAAGGAAAATGAGGTTCAAGGTTCTACCCGCGCTTGCTCAATTTTCTTTATGTGTAAAAATTGAGCAAGCGCGGGTAGCAAGTTGAACTTCATTTTGTCCAAATCTTTGTTTTTCAACTAAAAGAAACTGCCAAATCAATTCTTAAATCATTAACGACCGTTTTATACAATAAAAATAAGCTTTAAAGGAAAATGAGGTTCAAGGTTCCACCCGCGCTTGCTCAATTTTCTTCATGTGCAAAAATCGAGCAAGCGCGGGTAGCAAGTTGAACTTCATTTTGTCCAAATCTTTGTTTTTCAACTAAAAGAAACTGCCAAATCAATTGTTAAATCATTAACGACCGTTTTATATGATAAAATTAAGCTTTAAAGGAAAATGAGGTTCAAGGTTCCACCCGCGCTTGCTCAATTTTCTTCATGTGCAAAAATCGAGCAAGCGCGGGTAGCAAGTTGAACTTCATTTTGTCCAAATCTTTGTTTTTCAACTAAAAGAAACTGCCAAATCAATTCTTAAATCATTAACGACCCTTTTATATGATAAAATTAAGCTTTAATGGAAAATGAGGTTCAAGGCTCTACCCGCGCTTGCTCAATTTTCTTCATGTGTAAAAAGCGAGCAAGCGCGGGTAGCAAGTTGAACTTCATTTTGTCCAAATCTTTGTTTTTCAACTAAAAAAAACTGCCAAATCAATTCTTAAATCATTAACGACCGTTTTATATAATAAAATTAAGCTTTAAAGGAAAATGAGGTTCAGGGTTTTACCCGCGCTTGCTCAATTTTCTTCATGTGCAAAAATCGAGCAAGCGCGGGTAGCAAGTTGAACTTCATTTTGTCCAAATCTTTGTTTTTCAACTAAAAGAAACTGCCAAATCAATTCTTAAATCATTAACGACCGTTTTATATAATAAAATTAAGCTTTAAAGGAAAATGAGGTTCAAGGTTCTACCCGCGCTTGCTCAATTTTCTTCATGTGCAAAAATCGAGCAAGCGCGGGTAGCAAGTTGAAATTCATTTTGTCCAAACCTTTGTTTTTCAACTAAAAGAAACTGCCAAATCAATTCTTAAATCATTAGCGACCGTTTTATATAATAAAAATAAGCTTTAAAGGAAAATGAGGTTCAAGGTTCTACCCGCGCTTGCTCAATTTTCTTCATGTGCAAAAATCGAGCAAGCGCGGGTAGCAAGTTGAACTTCATTTTGTCCAAATCTTTGTTTTTCAACTAAAAGAAACTGACAAATCAATTGTTAAATCATTAACGACCGTTTTATATAATAAAATTAAGCTTTAAAGGAAAATGAGGTTCAAGGTTCTACCCGCGCTTGCTCAATTTTCTTCATGTGCAAAAATCGAACAAGCGCGGGTGGCAAGTTGAACTTCATTTTGTCCAAATCTTTGTTTTTCAACTAAAAGAAACTGCCAAATCAATTCTTAAATCATTAACGACCGTTTTATATAATAAAAATAAGCTTTAAAGGAAAATGAGGTTCAAGGTTCTACCCGCGCTTGCTCAATTTTCTTCATGTGCAAAAATCGAGCAAGCGCGGGTAGCAAGTTGAACTTCATTTTGTCCAAATCTTTGTTTTTCAACTAAAAGAAACTGCCAAATCAATTCTTAAATCATTAACGACCGTTTTATATAATAAAAATAAGCTTTAAAGGAAAATGAGGTTAAAGGTTCCACCCGCGCTTGCTCAATTTTCTTCATGTGCAAAAATCGAGCAAGCGCGGGTAGCAAGTTGAATTTCATTTTGTCCAAATCTTTGTTTTTCAACTAAAAGAAACTGCCAAATCAATTCTTAAATCATTAACGACCGTTTTATATAATAAAAATAAGCTTTAAAGGAAAATGAGGTTAAAGGTTCCACCCGCGCTTGCTCAATTTTCTTCATGTGCAAAAATCGAACAAGCGCGGGTAGCAAGTTGAATTTCATTTTGTCCAAATCTTTGTTTTTCAACTAAAAGAAACTGCCAAATCAATTCTTAAATCATTAACGACCGTTTTATATAATAAAAATAAGCTTTAAAGGAAAATGAGGTTCAAGGTTCCACCCGCGCTTGCTCAATTTTCTTCATGTGCAAAAATCGAGCAAGCGCGGGTAGCAAGTTGAACTTCATTTTGTCCAAATCTTTGTTTTTCAACTAAAAGAAACTGCCAAATCAATTCTTAAATCATTAACGACCGTTTTATACAATAAAATTAAGGTTTAAAGGAAAATGAGGTTCAGGGTTTTACCCGCGCTTGCTCAATTTTCTTCATGTGCAAAAATCGAGCAAGCGCGGGTAGCAAGTTGAACTTCATTTTGTCCAAATCTTTGTTTTTCAACTAAAAGAGACTGCCAAATCAATTCTTAAATCATTAACGACCGTTTTATATAATAAAATTAAGCTTTAAGGAAAAATGAGGCTCAAGGTTCTACCCGCGCTTGCTCAATTTTCTTCATGTGCAAAAATCGAGCAAGCGCGGGTAGCAAGTTGAACTTCATTTTGTCCAAATCTTTGTTTTTCAACTAAAAGAAACTGCCAAATCAATTCTTAAATCATTAACGACCGTTTTATATAATAAAATTAAGCTTTAAGGGAAAATGAGGTTCAAGGTTCTACCCGCGCTTGCTCAATTTTCTTCATGTGCAAAAATCGAGCAAGCGCGGGTAGCAAGTTGAACTTCATTTTGTCCAAATCTTTGTTTTTCAACTAAAAGAAACTGCCAAATCAATTCTTAAATCATTAACGACCGTTTTATATAATAAAATTAAGCTTTAAAGGAAAATGAGGTTCAAGGTTCTACCCGCGCTTGCTCAATTTTCTTCATGTGCAAAAATCGAGCAAGCGCGGGTAGCAAGTTGAACTTCATTTTGTCCAAATCTTTGTTTTTCAACTAAAAGAAACTGCCAAATCAATTCTTAAATCACTAACGACCGTTTTATACAATAAAAATAAGCTTTAAAGGAAAATGAGGTTCAAGGTTCTACCCGCGCTTGCTCAATTTTCTTTATGTGTAAAAATTGAGCAAGCGCGGGTAGCAAGTTGAACTTCATTTTGTCCAAATCTTTGTTTTTCAACTAAAAGAAACTGCCAAATCAATTCTTAAATCATTAACGACCGTTTTATACAATAAAAATAAGCTTTAAAAGAAAATGAGGTTCAAGGTTCCACCCGCGCTTGCTCAATTTTCTTCATGTGCAAAAATCGAGCAAGCGCGGGTAGCAAGTTGAACTTCATTTTGTCCAAATCTTTGTTTTTCAACTAAAAGAAACTGCCAAATCAATTGTTAAATCATTAACGACCGTTTTATATGATAAAATTAAGCTTTAAAGGAAAATGAGGTTCAAGGTTCCACCCGCGCTTGCTCAATTTTCTTCATGTGCAAAAATCGAGCAAGCGCGGGTAGCAAGTTGAACTTCATTTTGTCCAAATCTTTGTTTTTCAACTAAAAGAAACTGCCAAATCAATTCTTAAATCATTAACGACCGTTTTATATAATAAAATTAAGCTTTAAAGGAAAATGAGGTTCAAGGTTCTACCCGCGCTTGCTCAATTTTCTTCATGTGCAAAAATCGAGCAAGCGCGGGTAGCAAGTTGAACTTCATTTTGTCCAAATCTTTGTTTTTCAACTAAAAGAAACTGCCAAATCAATTCTTAAATCATTAACGACCGTTTTATACAATAAAAATAAGCTTTAAAGGAAAATGAGGTTCAAGGTTCTACCCGCGCTTGCTCAATTTTCTTTATGTGCAAAAATTGAGCAAGCGCGGGTAGCAAGTTGAACTTCATTTTGTCCAAATCTTTGTTTTTCAACTAAAAGAAACTGCCAAATCAATTGTTAAATCATTAACGACCGTTTTATATAATAAAAATAAGCTTTAAAGGAAAATGAGGTTCAAGGTTCCACCCGCGCTTGCTCAATTTTCTTCATGTGCAAAAATCGAGCAAGCGCGGGTAGCAAGTTGAACTTCATTTTGTCCAAATCTTTGTTTTTCAACTAAAAGAAACTGCCAAATCAATTCTTAAATCATTAACGACCGTTTTATATAATAAAAATAAGCTTTAAAGGAAAATGAGGTTCAAGGTTCTACCCGCGCTTGCTCAATTTTCTTCATGTGCAAAAATCGAGCAAGCGCGGGTAGCAAGTTGAACTTCATTTTGTCCAAATCTTTGTTTTTCAACTAAAAGAAACTGCCAAATCAATTCTTAAATCATTAACGACCGTTTTATACAATAAAATTAAGGTTTAAAGGAAAATGAGGTTCAGGGTTTTACCCGCGCTTGCTCAATTTTCTTCATGTGCAAAAATCGAGCAAGCGCGGGTAGCAAGTTGAACTTCATTTTGTCCAAATCTTTGTTTTTCAACTAAAAGAGACTGCCAAATCAATTCTTAAATCATTAACGACCGTTTTATATAATAAAATTAAGCTTTAAAGGAAAATGAGGTTCAAGGTTCTACCCGCGCTTGCTCAATTTTCTTCATGTGCAAAAATCGAGCAAGCGCGGGTAGCAAGTTGAACTTCATTTTGTCCAAATCTTTGTTTTTCAACTAAAAGAAACTGCCAAATCAATTCTTAAATCATTAACGACCGTTTTATATGATAAAATTAAGCTTTAAAGGAAAATGAGGTTCAAGGTTCTACCCGCGCTTGCTCAATTTTCTTCATGTGTAAAGATTGAGCAAGCGCGGGTAGCAAGTTGAACTTCATTTTGTCCAAATCTTTGTTTTTCAACTAAAAGAAACTGCCAAATCAATTGTTAAATCATTAACGACCGTTTTATATAATAAAAATAAGCTTTAAAGGAAAATGAGGTTCAAGGTTCCACCCGCGCTTGCTCAATTTTCTTCATGTGCAAAAATCGAGCAAGCGCGGGTAGCAAGTTGAACTTCATTTTGTCCAAATCTTTGTTTTTCAACTAAAAGAAACTGCCAAATCAATTGTTAAATCATTAACGACCGTTTTATATAATAAAAATAAGCTTTAAAGGAAAATGAGGTTCAAGGTTCCACCCGCGCTTGCTCAATTTTCTTCATGTGCAAAAATCGAGCAAGCGCGGGTAGCAAGTTGAACTTCATTTTGTCCAAATCTTTGTTTTTCAACTAAAAGAAACTGCCAAATCAATTGTTAAATCATTAACGACCGTTTTATATAATAAAAATAAGCTTTAAAGGAAAATGAGGTTCAAGGTTCCACCCGCGCTTGCTCAATTTCCTTCATGTGCAAAAATCGAGCAAGCGCGGGTAGCAAGTTGAACTTCATTTTGTCCAAATCTTTGTTTTTCAACTAAAAGAAACTGCCAAATCAATTCTTAAATCATTAACGACCGTTTTATATGATAAAATTAAGCTTTAAAGGAAAATGAGGTTCAAGGTTCCACCCGCGCTTGCTCAATTTTCTTCATGTGCAAAAATCGAGCAAGCGCGGGTAGCAAGTTGAACTTCATTTTGTCCAAATCTTTGTTTTTCAACTAAAAGAAACTGCCAAATCAATTCTTAAATCATTAACGACCGTTTTATATAATAAAAATAAGCTTTAAAGGAAAATGAGGTTCAAGGTTCCACCCGCGCTTGCTCAATTTTCTTCATGTGCAAAAATCGAGCAAGCGCGGGTAGCAAGTTGAACTTCATTTTGTCCAAATCTTTGTTTTTCAACTAAAAGAGACTGCCAAATCAATTCTTAAATCATTAACGACCGTTTTATATAATAAAATTAAGCTTTAAAGGAAAATGAGGTTCAAGGTTCTACCCGCGCTTGCTCAATTTTCTTCATGTGCAAAAATCGAGCAAGCGCGGGTAGCAAGTTGAACTTCATTTTGTCCAAATCTTTGTTTTTCAACTAAAAGAAACTGCCAAATCAATTCTTAAATCATTAACGACCGTTTTATATAATAAAATTAAGCTTTAAAGGAAAATGAGGTTCAAGGTTCTACCCGCGCTTGCTCAATTTTCTTCATGTGCAAAAATCGAGAAAGCGCGGGTAGCAAGTTGAACTTCATTTTGTCCAAATCTTTGTTTTTCAACTAAAAGAAACTGCCAAATCAATTCTTAAATCATTAACGACCGTTTTATATAATAAAATTAAGCTTTAAAGGAAAATGAGGTTCAAGGTTCTACCCGCGCTTGCTCAATTTTCTTCATGTGCAAAAATCGAGCAAGCGCGGGTAGCAAGTTGAACTTCATTTTGTCCAAATCTTTGTTTTTCAACTAAAAGAAACTGCCAAATCAATTCTTATCTTAAATCATTAACGACCGTTTTATATAATAAAAATTAGCTTTAAAGGAAAATGAGGTTCAAGGTTCCACCCGCGCTAGCTCAATTTTCTTCATGTGCAAAAATCGAGCAAGCGCGGGTAGCAAGTTGAACTTCATTTTGTCCAAATCTTTGTTTTTCAACTAAAAGAAACTGCCAAATCAATTCTTAAATCATTAACGACCGTTTTATATAATAAAAATAAGCTTTAAAGGAAAATGAGGTTCAAGGTTCCACCCGCGCTTGCTCAATTTTCTTCATGTGCAAAAATCGAGCAAGCGCGGGTAGCAAGTTGAACTTCATTTTGTCCAAATCTTTGTTTTTCAACTAAAAGAAACTGCCAAATCAATTCTTAAATCATTAACGACCGTTTTATATGATAAAATTAAGCTTTAAAGGAAAATGAGGTTCAAGGTTCTACCCGCGCTTGCTCTATTTTCTTCATGTGTAAAAATCGAGCAAGCGCGGGTAGCAAGTTGAACTTCATTTTGTCCAAATCTTTGTTTTTCAACTAAAAGAAACTGCCAAATCAATTCTTAATTCATTAACGACCGTTTTATATGATAAAATTAAGCTTTAAAGGAAAATGAGGTTCAAGGTTCTACCCGCGCTAGCTCAATTTTCTTCATGTGCAAAAATCGAGCAAGCGCGGGTAGCAAGTTGAACTTCATTTTGTCCAAATCTTTGTTTTTCAACTAAAAGAAACTGCCAAATCAATTCTTAAATCATTAACGACCGTTTTATATAATAAAAATAAGCTTTAAAGGAAAATGAGGTTCAAGGTTCCACCCGCGCTTGCTCAATTTTCTTCATGTGTAAAGATTGAGCAAGCGCGGGTAGCAAGTTGAACTTCATTTTGTCCAAATCTTTGTTTTTCAACTAAAAGAAACTGCCAAATCAATTCTTAAATCATTAACGACCGTTTTATATAATAAAAATAAGCTTTAAAGGAAAATGAGGTTCAAGGTTCCACCCGCGCTTGCTCAATTTTCTTCATGTGCAAAAATCGAGCAAGCGCGGGTAGCAAGTTGAACTTCATTTTGTCCAAATCTTTGTTTTTCAACTAAAAGAAACTGCCAAATCAATTCTTAAATCATTAACGACCGTTTTATATAATAAAAATAAGCTTTAAAGGAAAATGAGGTTCAAGGTTCCACCCGCGCTTGCTCAATTTTCTTCATGTGTAAAAATTGAACAAGCGCGGGTAGCAAGTTGAACTTCATTTTGTCCAAATCTTTGTTTTTCAACTAAAAGAAACTGCCAAATCAATTGTTAAATCATTAACGACCGTTTTATATGATAAAATTAAGCTTTAAAGGAAAATGAGGTTCAAGGTTCTACCCGCGCTTGCTCAATTTTCTTCATGTGTAAAGATTGAGCAAGCGCGGGTAGCAAGTTGAATTTCATTTTGTCCAAATCTTTGTTTTTCAACTAAAAGAAACTGCCAAATCAATTCTTAAATCATTAACGACCGTTTTATATGATAAAATTAAGCTTTAAAGGAAAATGAGGTTCAAGGTTCTACCCGCGCTTGCTCAATTTTCTTCATGTGTAAAGATTGAGCAAGCGCGGGTAGCAAGTTGAATTTCATTTTGTCCAAATCTTTGTTTTTCAACTAAAAGAAACTGCCAAATCAATTGTTAAATCATTAACGACCGTTTTATATGATAAAATTAAGCTTTAAAGGAAAATGAGGTTCAAGGTTCTACCCGCGCTTGCTCAATTTTCTTTATGTGCAAAAATTGAGCAAGCGCGGGTAGCAAGTTGAACTTCATTTTGTCCAAATCTTTGTTTTTCAACTAAAAGAAACTGCCAAATCAATTCTTAAATCATTAACGACCGTTTTATATAATAAAAATAAGCTTTAAAGGAAAATGAGGTTCAAGGTTCCACCCGCGCTTGCTCAATTTTCTTCATGTGCAAAAATCGAGCAAGCGCGGGTAGCAAGTTGAACTTCATTTTGTCCAAATCTTTGTTTTTCAACTAAAAGAAACTGCCAAATCAATTCTTAAATCATTAACGACCGTTTTATATAATAAAAATAAGCTTTAAAGGAAAATGAGGTTCAAGGTTCTACCCGCGCTTGCTCAATTTTCTTCATGTGCAAAAATCGAGCAAGCGCGGGTAGCAAGTTGAACTTCATTTTGTCCAAATCTTTGTTTTTCAACTAAAAGAAACTGCCAAATCAATTCTTAAATCATTAACGACCGTTTTATATAATAAAAATAAGCTTTAAAGGAAAATGAGGTTCAAGGTTCCACCCGCGCTTGCTCAATTTTCTTCATGTGCAAAAATCGAGCAAGCGCGGGTAGCAAGTTGAACTTCATTTTGTCCAAATCTTTGTTTTTCAACTAAAAGAAACTGCCAAATCAATTCTTAAATCATTAACGACCGCTTTATATAATAAAAATAAGCTTTAAAGGAAAATGAGGTTCAAGGTTCCACCCGCGCTTGCTCAATTTTCTTCATGTGCAAAAATCGAGCAAGCGCGGGTAGCAAGTTGAACTTCATTTTGTCCAAATCTTTGTTTTTCAACTAAAAGAAACTGCCAAATCAATTCTTAAATCATTAACGACCGTTTTATACAATAAAATTAAGGTTTAAAGGAAAATGAGGTTCAGGGTTTTACCCGCGCTTGCTCAATTTTCTTCATGTGCAAAAATCGATCAAGCGCGGGTAGCAAGTTGAACTTCATTTTGTCCAAATCTTTGTTTTTCAACTAAAAGAGACTGCCAAATCAATTCTTAAATCATTAACGACCGTTTTATATAATAAAATTAAGCTTTAAAGGAAAATGAGGTTCAAGGTTCTACCCGCGCTTGCTCAATTTTCTTCATGTGCAAAAATCGAGCAAGCGCGGGTAGCAAGTTGAACTTCATTTTGTCCAAATCTTTGTTTTTCAACTAAAAGAAACTGCCAAATCAATTCTTAAATCATTAACGACCGTTTTATATAATAAAATTAAGCTTTAAAGGAAAATGAGGTTCAAGGTTCTACCCGCGCTTGCTCAATTTTCTTCATGTGCAAAAATCGAGCAAGCGCGGGTAGCAAGTTGAACTTCATTTTGTCCAAATCTTTGTTTTTCAACTAAAAGAAACTGCCAAATCAATTCTTATCTTAAATCATTAGCGACCGTTTTATATAATAAAAATTAGCTTTAAAGGAAAATGAGGTTCAAGGTTCCACCCGCGCTAGCTCAATTTTCTTCATGTGCAAAAATCGAGCAAGCGCGGGTAGCAAGTTGAACTTCATTTTGTCCAAATCTTTGTTTTTCAACTAAAAGAAACTGCCAAATCAATTCTTAAATCATTAACGACCGTTTTATATAATAAAAATAAGCTTTAAAGGAAAATGAGGTTCAAGGTTCCACCCGCGCTTGCTCAATTTTCTTCATGTGCAAAAATCGAGCAAGCGCGGGTAGCAAGTTGAACTTCATTTTGTCCAAATCTTTGTTTTTCAACTAAAAGAGACTGCCAAATCAATTCTTAAATCATTAACGACCGTTTTATATAATAAAATTAAGCTTTAAAGGAAAATGAGGTTCAAGGTTCTACCCGCGCTTGCTCAATTTTCTTCATGTGCAAAAATCGAGCAAGCGCGGGTAGCAAGTTGAACTTCATTTTGTCCAAATCTTTGTTTTTCAACTAAAAGAAACTGCCAAATCAATTCTTAAATCATTAACGACCGTTTTATATGATAAAATTAAGCTTTAAAGGAAAATGAGGTTCAAGGTTCTACCCGCGCTAGCTCAATTTTCTTCATGTGCAAAAATCGAGCAAGCGCGGGTAGCAAGTTGAACTTCATTTTGTCCAAATCTTTGTTTTTCAACTAAAAGAAACTGCCAAATCAATTCTTAAATCATTAACGACCGTTTTATATAATAAAAATAAGCTTTAAAGGAAAATGAGGTTCAAGGTTCCACCCGCGCTTGCTCAATTTTCTTCATGTGTAAAGATTGAGCAAGCGCGGGTAGCAAGTTGAACTTCATTTTGTCCAAATCTTTGTTTTTCAACTAAAAGAAACTGCCAAATCAATTCTTAAATCATTAACGACCGTTTTATATAATAAAAATAAGCTTTAAAGGAAAATGAGGTTCAAGGTTCCACCCGCGCTTGCTCAATTTTCTTCATGTGCAAAAATCGAGCAAGCGCGGGTAGCAAGTTGAACTTCATTTTGTCCAAATCTTTGTTTTTCAACTAAAAGAAACTGCCAAATCAATTCTTAAATCATTAACGACCGTTTTATATAATAAAAATAAGCTTTAAAGGAAAATGAGGTTCAAGGTTCCACCCGCGCTTGCTCAATTTTCTTCATGTGTAAAAATTGAACAAGCGCGGGTAGCAAGTTGAACTTCATTTTGTCCAAATCTTTGTTTTTCAACTAAAAGAAACTGCCAAATCAATTGTTAAATCATTAACGACCGTTTTATATGATAAAATTAAGCTTTAAAGGAAAATGAGGTTCAAGGTTCTACCCGCGCTTGCTCAATTTTCTTCATGTGTAAAGATTGAGCAAGCGCGGGTAGCAAGTTGAATTTCATTTTGTCCAAATCTTTGTTTTTCAACTAAAAGAAACTGCCAAATCAATTGTTAAATCATTAACGACCGTTTTATATGATAAAATTAAGCTTTAAAGGAAAATGAGGTTCAAGGTTCTACCCGCGCTTGCTCAATTTTCTTCATGTGTAAAGATTGAGCAAGCGCGGGTAGCAAGTTGAATTTCATTTTGTCCAAATCTTTGTTTTTCAACTAAAAGAAACTGCCAAATCAATTGTTAAATCATTAACGACCGTTTTATATGATAAAATTAAGCTTTAAAGGAAAATGAGGTTCAAGGTTCTACCCGCGCTTGCTCAATTTTCTTTATGTGCAAAAATTGAGCAAGCGCGGGTAGCAAGTTGAACTTCATTTTGTCCAAATCTTTGTTTTTCAACTAAAAGAAACTGCCAAATCAATTCTTAAATCATTAACGACCGTTTTATATAATAAAAATAAGCTTTAAAGGAAAATGAGGTTCAAGGTTCCACCCGCGCTTGCTCAATTTTCTTCATGTGCAAAAATCGAGCAAGCGCGGGTAGCAAGTTGAACTTCATTTTGTCCAAATCTTTGTTTTTCAACTAAAAGAAACTGCCAAATCAATTCTTAAATCATTAACGACCGTTTTATATAATAAAAATAAGCTTTAAAGGAAAATGAGGTTCAAGGTTCTACCCGCGCTTGCTCAATTTTCTTCATGTGCAAAAATCGAGCAAGCGCGGGTAGCAAGTTGAACTTCATTTTGTCCAAATCTTTGTTTTTCAACTAAAAGAAACTGCCAAATCAATTCTTAAATCATTAACGACCGCTTTATATAATAAAAATAAGCTTTAAAGGAAAATGAGGTTCAAGGTTCCACCCGCGCTTGCTCAATTTTCTTCATGTGCAAAAATCGAGCAAGCGCGGGTAGCAAGTTGAACTTCATTTTGTCCAAATCTTTGTTTTTCAACTAAAAGAAACTGCCAAATCAATTCTTAAATCATTAACGACCGCTTTATATAATAAAAATAAGCTTTAAAGGAAAATGAGGTTCAAGGTTCCACCCGCGCTTGCTCAATTTTCTTCATGTGCAAAAATCGAGCAAGCGCGGGTAGCAAGTTGAACTTCATTTTGTCCAAATCTTTGTTTTTCAACTAAAAGAAACTGCCAAATCAATTCTTAAATCATTAACGACCGTTTTATACAATAAAATTAAGGTTTAAAGGAAAATGAGGTTCAGGGTTTTACCCGCGCTTGCTCAATTTTCTTCATGTGCAAAAATCGATCAAGCGCGGGTAGCAAGTTGAACTTCATTTTGTCCAAATCTTTGTTTTTCAACTAAAAGAAACTGCCAAATCAATTCTTAAATCATTAACGACCGTTTTATATAATAAAATTAAGCTTTAAAGGAAAATGAGGTTCAAGGTTCTACCCGCGCTTGCTCAATTTTCTTCATGTGCAAAAATCGAGCAAGCGCGGGTAGCAAGTTGAACTTCATTTTGTCCAAATCTTTGTTTTTCAACTAAAAGAAACTGCCAAATCAATTCTTAAATCATTAACGACCGTTTTATATAATAAAATTAAGCTTTAAAGGAAAATGAGGTTCAAGGTTCTACCCGCGCTTGCTCAATTTTCTTCATGTGCAAAAATCGAGCAAGCGCGGGTAGCAAGTTGAACTTCATTTTGTCCAAATCTTTGTTTTTCAACTAAAAGAAACTGCCAAATCAATTCTTATCTTAAATCATTAGCGACCGTTTTATATAATAAAAATTAGCTTTAAAGGAAAATGAGGTTCAAGGTTCCACCCGCGCTAGCTCAATTTTCTTCATGTGCAAAAATCGAGCAAGCGCGGGTAGCAAGTTGAACTTCATTTTGTCCAAATCTTTGTTTTTCAACTAAAAGAAACTGCCAAATCAATTCTTAAATCATTAACGACCGTTTTATATAATAAAAATAAGCTTTAAAGGAAAATGAGGTTCAAGGTTCCACCCGCGCTTGCTCAATTTTCTTCATGTGCAAAAATCGAGCAAGCGCGGGTAGCAAGTTGAACTTCATTTTGTCCAAATCTTTGTTTTTCAACTAAAAGAGACTGCCAAATCAATTCTTAAATCATTAACGACCGTTTTATATAATAAAATTAAGCTTTAAAGGAAAATGAGGTTCAAGGTTCTACCCGCGCTTGCTCAATTTTCTTCATGTGCAAAAATCGAGCAAGCGCGGGTAGCAAGTTGAACTTCATTTTGTCCAAATCTTTGTTTTTCAACTAAAAGAAACTGCCAAATCAATTCTTAAATCATTAACGACCGTTTTATATGATAAAATTAAGCTTTAAAGGAAAATGAGGTTCAAGGTTCTACCCGCGCTAGCTCAATTTTCTTCATGTGCAAAAATCGAGCAAGCGCGGGTAGCAAGTTGAACTTCATTTTGTCCAAATCTTTGTTTTTCAACTAAAAGAAACTGCCAAATCAATTCTTAAATCATTAACGACCGTTTTATATGATAAAATTAAGCTTTAAAGGAAAATGAGGTTCAAGGTTCTACCCGCGCTTGCTCTATTTTCTTCATGTGCAAAAATCGAGCAAGCGCGGGTAGCAAGTTGAACTTCATTTTGTCCAAATCTTTGTTTTTCAACTAAAAGAAACTGCCAAATCAATTCTTAATTCATTAACGACCGTTTTATATGATAAAATTAAGCTTTAAAGGAAAATGAGGTTCAAGGTTCTACCCGCGCTAGCTCAATTTTCTTCATGTGCAAAAATCGAGCAAGCGCGGGTAGCAAGTTGAACTTCATTTTGTCCAAATCTTTGTTTTTCAACTAAAAGAAACTGCCAAATCAATTCTTAAATCATTAACGACCGTTTTATATGATAAAATTAAGCTTTAAAGGAAAATGAGGTTCAAGGTTCTACCCGCGCTAGCTCAATTTTCTTCATGTGCAAAAATCGAGCAAGCGCGGGTAGCAAGTTGAACTTCATTTTGTCCAAATCTTTGTTTTTCAACTAAAAGAAACTGCCAAATCAATTCTTAAATCATTAACGACCGTTTTATATGATAAAATTAAGCTTTAAAGGAAAATGAGGTTCAAGGTTCTACCCGCGCTTGCTCAATTTTCTTCATGTGTAAAAATCGAGCAAGTGCGGGTAGCAAGTTGAAACTCATTTTGTCCAAATCTTTGTTTTTCAACTAAAAGAAACTGCCAAATCAATTCTTAAATCATTAACGACCGTTTTATATGATAAAATTAAGCTTTAAAGGAAAATGAGGTTCAAGGTTCTACCCGCGCTTGCTCAATTTTCTTCATGTGCAAAAATCGAGCAAGCGCGGGTAGCAAGTTGAACTTCATTTTGTCCAAATCTTTGTTTTTCAACTAAAAGAAACTGCCAAATCAATTCTTAAATCATTAACGACCGTTTTATATAATAAAAATAAGCTTTAAAGGAAAATGAGGTTCAAGGTTCCACCCGCGCTTGCTCAATTTTCTTCATGTGCAAAAATCGAGCAAGCGCGGGTAGCAAGTTGAACTTCATTTTGTCCAAATCTTTGTTTTTCAACTAAAAGAAACTGCCAAATCAATTCTTAAATCATTAACGACCGTTTTATATAATAAAAATAAGCTTTAAAGGAAAATGAGGTTCAAGGTTCCACCCGCGCTTGCTCAATTTTCTTCATGTGCAAAAATCGAGCAAGCGCGGGTAGCAAGTTGAATTTCATTTTGTCCAAATCTTTGTTTTTCAACTAAAAGAAACTGCCAAATCAATTCTTAAATCATTAACGACCGTTTTATACAATAAAATTAAGCTTTAAAGGAAAATGAGGTTCAAGGTTCTACCCGCGCTTGCTCAATTTTCTTCATGTGCAAAAATCGAGCAAGCGCGGGTAGCAAGTTGAACTTCATTTTGTCCAAATCTTTGTTTTTCAACTAAAAGAAACTGCCAAATCAATTCTTAAATCATTAACGACCGTTTTATATAATAAAAATAAGCTTTAAAGGAAAATGAGGTTCAAGGTTCCACCCGCGCTTGCTCAATTTTCTTCATGTGCAAAAATCGAGCAAGCGCGGGTAGCAAGTTGAATTTCATTTTGTCCAAATCTTTGTTTTTCAACTAAAAGAAACTGCCAAATCAATTCTTAAATCATTAACGACCGTTTTATACAATAAAATTAAGCTTTAAAGGAAAATGAGGTTCAAGGTTCTACCCGCGCTTGCTCAATTTTCTTCATGTGCAAAAATCGAGCAAGCGCGGGTAGCAAGTTGAACTTCATTTTGTCCAAATCTTTGTTTTTCAACTAAAAGAAACTGCCAAATCAATTCTTAAATCATTAACGACCGTTTTATATAATAAAAATAAGCTTTAAAGGAAAATGAGGTTCAAGGTTCCACCCGCGCTTGCTCAATTTTCTTCATGTGCAAAAATCGAGCAAGCGCGGGTAGCAAGTTGAATTTCATTTTGTCCAAATCTTTGTTTTTCAACTAAAAGAAACTGCCAAATCAATTCTTAAATCATTAACGACCGTTTTATATAATAAAAATAAGCTTTAAAGGAAAATGAGGTTCAGGGTTTTACCCGCGCTTGCTCAATTTTCTTCATGTGCAAAAATCGAGCAAGCGCGGGTAGCAAGTTGAACTTCATTTTGTCCAAATCTTTGTTTTTCAACTAAAAGAGACTGCCAAATCAATTCTTAAATCATTAACGACCGTTTTATATAATAAAATTAAGCTTTAAAGGAAAATGAGGTTCAAGGTTCTACCCGCGCTTGCTCAATTTTCTTCATGTGCAAAAATCGAGCAAGCGCGGGTAGCAAGTTGAACTTCATTTTGTCCAAATCTTTGTTTTTCAACTAAAAGAAACTGCCAAATCAATTCTTAAATCATTAACGACCGTTTTATATAATAAAATTAAGCTTTAAAGGAAAATGAGGTTCAAGGTTCTACCCGCGCTTGCTCAATTTTCTTCATGTGCAAAAATCGAGAAAGCGCGGGTAGCAAGTTGAACTTCATTTTGTCCAAATCTTTGTTTTTCAACTAAAGGAAACTGCCAAATCAATTCTTAAATCATTAACGACCGTTTTATATAATAAAATTAAGCTTTAAAGGAAAATGAGGTTCAAGGTTCTACCCGCGCTTGCTCAATTTTCTTCATGTGCAAAAATCGAGCAAGCGCGGGTAGCAAGTTGAACTTCATTTTGTCCAAATCTTTGTTTTTCAACTAAAAGAAACTGCCAAATCAATTCTTAAATCATTAACGACCGTTTTATATAATAAAAATAAGCTTTAAAGGAAAATGAGGTTCAAGGTTCCACCCGCGCTTGCTCAATTTTCTTCATGTGCAAAAATCGAGCAAGCGCGGGTAGCAAGTTGAACTTCATTTTGTCCAAATCTTTGTTTTTCAACTAAAAGAGACTGCCAAATCAATTCTTAAATCATTAACGACCGTTTTATATAATAAAATTAAGCTTTAAAGGAAAATGAGGTTCAAGGTTCTACCCGCGCTTGCTCAATTTTCTTCATGTGCAAAAATCGAGCAAGCGCGGGTAGCAAGTTGAACTTCATTTTGTCCAAATCTTTGTTTTTCAACTAAAAGAAACTGCCAAATCAATTCTTAAATCATTAACGACCGTTTTATATGATAAAATTAAGCTTTAAAGGAAAATGAGGTTCAAGGTTTTACCCGCGCTAGCTCAATTTTCTTCATGTGCAAAAATCGAGCAAGCGCGGGTAGCAAGTTGAACTTCATTTTGTCCAAATCTTTGTTTTTCAACTAAAAGAAACTGCCAAATCAATTCTTAAATCATTAACGACCGTTTTATATGATAAAATTAAGCTTTAAAGGAAAATGAGGTTCAAGGTTCTACCCGCGCTTGCTCTATTTTCTTCATGTGTAAAAATCGAGCAAGCGCGGGTAGCAAGTTGAACTTCATTTTGTCCAAATCTTTGTTTTTCAACTAAAAGAAACTGCCAAATCAATTCTTAATTCATTAACGACCGTTTTATATGATAAAATTAAGCTTTAAAGGAAAATGAGGTTCAAGGTTCTACCCGCGCTAGCTCAATTTTCTTCATGTGCAAAAATCGAGCAAGCGCGGGTAGCAAGTTGAACTTTATTTTGTCCAAATCTTTGTTTTTCAACTAAAAGAAACTGCCAAATCAATTCTTAAATCATTAACGACCGTTTTATATAATAAAAATAAGCTTTAAAGGAAAATGAGGTTCAAGGTTCCACCCGCGCTTGCTCAATTTTCTTCATGTGCAAAAATCGAGCAAGCGCGGGTAGCAAGTTGAATTTCATTTTGTCCAAATCTTTGTTTTTCAACTAAAAGAAACTGCCAAATCAATTCTTAAATCATTAACGACCGTTTTATACAATAAAATTAAGGTTTAAAGGAAAATGAGGTTCAGGGTTTTACCCGCGCTTGCTCAATTTTCTTCATGTGCAAAAATCGAGCAAGCGCGGGTAGCAAGTTGAACTTCATTTTGTCCAAATCTTTGTTTTTCAACTAAAAGAGACTGCCAAATCAATTCTTAAATCATTAACGACCGTTTTATATAATAAAATTAAGCTTTAAAGGAAAATGAGGTTCAAGGTTCTACCCGCGCTTGCTCAATTTTCTTCATGTGCAAAAATCGAGCAAGCGCGGGTAGCAAGTTGAACTTCATTTTGTCCAAATCTTTGTTTTTCAACTAAAAGAAACTGCCAAATCAATTCTTAAATCATTAACGACCGTTTTATATAATAAAATTAAGCTTTAAAGGAAAATGAGGTTCAAGGTTCTACCCGCGCTTGCTCAATTTTCTTCATGTGCAAAAATCGAGAAAGCGCGGGTAGCAAGTTGAACTTCATTTTGTCCAAATCTTTGTTTTTCAACTAAAAGAAACTGCCAAATCAATTCTTAAATCATTAACGACCGTTTTATATAATAAAATTAAGCTTTAAAGGAAAATGAGGTTCAAGGTTCTACCCGCGCTTGCTCAATTTTCTTCATGTGCAAAAATCGAGCAAGCGCGGGTAGCAAGTTGAACTTCATTTTGTCCAAATCTTTGTTTTTCAACTAAAAGAAACTGCCAAATCAATTCTTAAATCATTAACGACCGTTTTATATAATAAAAATAAGCTTTAAAGGAAAATGAGGTTCAAGGTTCCACCCGCGCTTGCTCAATTTTCTTCATGTGCAAAAATCGAGCAAGCGCGGGTAGCAAGTTGAACTTCATTTTGTCCAAATCTTTGTTTTTCAACTAAAAGAGACTGCCAAATCAATTCTTAAATCATTAACGACCGTTTTATATAATAAAATTAAGCTTTAAAGGAAAATGAGGTTCAAGGTTCTACCCGCGCTTGCTCAATTTTCTTCATGTGCAAAAATCGAGCAAGCGCGGGTAGCAAGTTGAACTTCATTTTGTCCAAATCTTTGTTTTTCAACTAAAAGAAACTGCCAAATCAATTCTTAAATCATTAACGACCGTTTTATATGATAAAATTAAGCTTTAAAGGAAAATGAGGTTCAAGGTTCTACCCGCGCTAGCTCAATTTTCTTCATGTGCAAAAATCGAGCAAGCGCGGGTAGCAAGTTGAACTTCATTTTGTCCAAATCTTTGTTTTTCAACTAAAAGAAACTGCCAAATCAATTCTTAAATCATTAACGACCGTTTTATATGATAAAATTAAGCTTTAAAGGAAAATGAGGTTCAAGGTTCTACCCGCGCTTGCTCTATTTTCTTCATGTGTAAAAATCGAGCAAGCGCGGGTAGCAAGTTGAACTTCATTTTGTCCAAATCTTTGTTTTTCAACTAAAAGAAACTGCCAAATCAATTCTTAATTCATTAACGACCGTTTTATATGATAAAATTAAGCTTTAAAGGAAAATGAGGTTCAAGGTTCTACCCGCGCTAGCTCAATTTTCTTCATGTGCAAAAATCGAGCAAGCGCGGGTAGCAAGTTGAACTTCATTTTGTCCACATCTTTGTTTTTCAACTAAAAGAAACTGCCAAATCAATTCTTAAATCATTAACGACCGTTTTATATGATAAAATTAAGCTTTAAAGGAAAATGAGGTTCAAGGTTCTACCCGCGCTAGCTCAATTTTCTTCATGTGCAAAAATCGAGCAAGCGCGGGTAGCAAGTTGAACTTCATTTTGTCCAAATCTTTGTTTTTCAACTAAAAGAAACTGCCAAATCAATTCTTAAATCATTAACGACCGTTTTATATGATAAAATTAAGCTTTAAAGGAAAATGAGGTTCAAGGTTCTACCCGCGCTTGCTCAATTTTCTTCATGTGTAAAAATCGAGCAAGTGCGGGTAGCAAGTTGAAACTCATTTTGTCCAAATCTTTGTTTTTCAACTAAAAGAAACTGCCAAATCAATTCTTAAATCATTAACGACCGTTTTATATGATAAAATTAAGCTTTAAAGGAAAATGAGGTTCAAGGTTCTACCCGCGCTTGC
Organism: Pyrochroa serraticornis; assembly: GCA_905333025.2. Classification (NCBI taxonomy): domain Eukaryota; kingdom Metazoa; phylum Arthropoda; class Insecta; order Coleoptera; family Pyrochroidae; genus Pyrochroa; species Pyrochroa serraticornis. The sequence goes on along the minus strand of HG995154.1, from coordinate 32,673,284 downwards.
TCAATTTTCTTCATGTGCAAAAATCGAGCAAGCGCGGGTAGCAAGTTGAACTTCATTTTGTCCAAATCTTTGTTTTTCAACTAAAAGAAACTGCCAAATCAATTCTTAATCATTAACGACCGTTTTATATGATAAAATTAAGCTTTAAAGGAAAATGAGGTTCAAGGTTCTACCCGCACTTGCTCAATTTTCTTCATGTGTAAAAATCGAGCAAGCGCGGGTAGCAAGTTGAAACTCATTTTGTCCAAATCTTTGTTTTTCAACTAAAAGAAACTGCCAAATCAATTCTTAAATCATTAACGACCGTTTTATATGATAAAATTAAGCTTTAAAGGAAAATGAGGTTCAAGGTTCTACCCGCTCTTGCTCAATTTTCTTCATGTGCATAAATCGAGCAAGCGCGGGTAGCAAGTTGAAACTCATTTTGTCCAAATCTTTGTTTTTCAACTAAAAGTAACTGTCTAATCATTTATTACATAATTAACGACCGTTCTATATAAGAAAATTAAGCTTTAAAGGAAAATGAGGTTCAAGGTTCTACCCGCGCTTGCTCAATTTTCTTCATGTGTAAAAATTGAGCAAGCGCGGGTAGCAAATTGAAACTCATTTTGTCCAAATCTTTGTTTTTCAACTAAAAGAAACTGTCTAATCATTTATTACATAATTAACGACCGTTCTATATAAGAAAATTAAGCTTTAAAGGAAAATGAGGTTCAAGGCTCTACCCGCGCTTGCTCAATTTTCTTCATGTGCAAAAGTTGAGCAAGCGCGGGTAGCAAGTTGAACTTCATTTTGTCTAAATCTTTGTTTTTCAACTAAGAGAAACTGCCAAATCAATTGTTAAATCATTAACGACTGTTTTATATAATAAAATTAAGCTTTGAAGGAAAATGAGGTTCAAGGTTCCACCCGGGCTTGCTCAATTTTCTTCATGTGCAAAAATCGAGCAAACGCGGGTAGCAAGTTGAACTTCTTTTTGTCCAAATTCGGGTAAAACTTTTACCCGAATTTTCTTATTTTTCGGGCAACTTTTCCAATTTCTATTTCCCTACGAACCATATTCGGACTACAACAATAATGTTTAATAAATTTGCCAAATAGGTCTAGCCGTTTTCAATGCGCTTACCAACCAATATTATTTCATTTTTGTTATAAAGATAAATCAAATCGCACTAATTTTTTTGGGTTTCGGGCGCAAAATTGGCTTAATACGCCACTACAAATGTAGAATTACCTCGATATTGCCGGCTCAGCTTCTCCCTGGAAGTTTCACACCTCCCCACTCTTACTTATCATCTCCGCGGGTCTCTACCAAAAGAGTTCTTCATTTATCTAATTACTTTGACTAATTTGAGTTAATCTCCCAACACTTTGGCTAGGTGTTAAAATCTATCTCTTTCAGAAGATTGAGTTGATCTTGTTGGCGAATTTCACGCTCCCTCCTAAGTCGTTTAAAGGTGACGAACCCACAATGGCAACTTTATCGAAGAATAACAAATGTAGACAAAATCTGTCGAAACTGTCGTCAGTTTCGTGCAAACATCCCTTGACCATTTAGCACAATTGAAACGCCCAAAATACCTGTTAAACGCTCCCTTTACGACCCAACAAAGATCTCCTGTTGCTTCAAGTCACTGGCTGGAGCCACGACAGACAGCAGCATTTAAAAGATTACCGGGATTGGGCCATTGATTAAAAACATTTGTTAGTTAATTTGGTGAAATTCTCAGCAAGGATTTCGTATAATGCTTGTCACTGCATGAATGGAAAAGTCAGACCATCAATGAAGGCCATTGTGGACGAGGCACCAAGAATTCACCTCGGTATTGTCCATCGACGAGACTGGATGTGTGGACTGAATGATTACTGATTAATTAACGTCAATTAAATTATTCCGATTTTTTTTGGCGACCAACTGACCTCCCAGAAAGAACGCAAGGTTCCTAAAACCTTGTTGATGACGTTAAATTTGTGGAAATAATTTTTAACGATTGAAATGTTAAGTCAATAGACTTGTTTCGCTTCATTAGTGAAGGAGAGCATAAAATATGATGACGGGGTCGTTAGCGCGTTTTATGGGCAGATGATGTACGAGGGTTGGGCGTTGCTTCCTGTTCCTGTGTGGTGCCAAGCAGTCTGGTCGGATCTGGACCTCCACTTGACGTCGACCCGACTCAAATCGACAAACCCTTCGGCCTCTTGTCTCCCGAGGCCCTCCACGGTGGTCCCAATATCTGCAAGACATTAATAAACCAGTGGCGCACCTTATTATTCCAATAGCACTCACCAAAAAGTACCAAACCGACTTGTTACAGTTTTTCTTTACCAATTGTTTTAGCGTAAAAATCGGAATTTCTCCTCGAAAGAAAAATACTTTGGGATAATTGAGAATTTAAAAAAAATTACCTCCCCGTCTCTGGCTTCTGGTGCCCGAATGTCTGGCGGGTAGAGCTGCAACGTAACATATGGGCCTTGCATCCGTCATCCCCGAAACTCGTCCCGGATTCCCGCTGACAAATTGACGTCGTCTTTGGGTAGATCGGGGACGTTGGCGTTAATTTTTGTTGTGAGTTAATTTATGCGTTCACTACTTTTCTAGTTTGGAAAGGACGCAATTAGCATGCCCAAGTTGGTGAGTTTGTGGAGTAGTTAATTGAGTCGTTGTTGACTTTGGAACGTCTTAACTTCCACCAAGGTACTAGTGGAATCGCAAAGTTGTAAATATCTTGCAGACTGCATGTTACTGTCTCACTCACTCGAGATAATGTTTTGAAAGTTCAGGCCCTTACTTGTTATTGTTTATCGAAGAACAACTTTACCCCGGGCCGAACTTTACTTGGGAAAACAGAGCTTCAAAGCACACGATGGCGCTTTCGTTCGAGGCGGTTCATGACTTACTAATTGCTGCAAAATTAATGTATTCATATGCTTTGTAGATTAATTTCAAATTTTTAATTTTTTGACCCAAAAATGGGTTTTCGCGTAAAGTGAGAGACGACGAGAGAAAAAAATTATTAAATTTTAATCGTAAATTTTAAAAATACGTTTGTACAGGGGAGTATTAATAGATTTTAGACGACTGCAGGAACGAATTGAAAATCGAAATATTTTATTAAAAAAATGTTTTGGCCACATACTTATTACTGGAGAACAGTTGTACAAAGCTTGAGACTCACTTAAAAAAATTTTACTTCTTCAAACTAACTGCCCACAACATCTGTAAGAAAATTTTCGATAATTCAGACTGTTTTCTGTTACAGGAAAGAGATGCCACATGAAGGATGTCGAATTTGATGGTGAGTTCTCCATCCATCCATCTCCAGCGGAAGGTTTTTAGAGGATGTGATAATTGTTTGCTTTATTATTGCTAAATTGTAATTAAGTTATATAATTACAATAATGACTGAAACTCAAGTCAAGTGGAGGACAAAAGTTAAAACTTGAAATCCCATAATTAAAGTCGCCAGTAAAATGCAACACTGTAGTCCAGAAATGGCAGCAGCATAGCCATATAAATTTATTGTTGTCGTCATATCTTGCTCTCTTTATGAAGTTTCTAACAGTCTCTTTATTTATCTTTATTTGTTACGTGTTGTAAATTTATAAATAGAAAATAAGGAGGAAAGAAAATGTTGTCAATAAATAAATAATTCAAGAGGGTGCGATCAGTTAAATTTAATACAAAAATAATTACAATAAACAGATAAAATAGTTTAACAATACCAACTGAAAAAATAAAAGTTATAGTTTCTTTGTTTTTAATTCAACTTCTTGGCAAAATGATTTATTTCTATTTATTTATCGATTTTTTCATGTAAACTTAAAAACATTTTCTGCTTTAAAAGAAAACACAAATTTTAAAATAACGAAATAGCAAAAATACTTATCAGCGCATCCACTTCTCCTTCAATTTCGATTAAAAAGGGATTTGAATTTTTATTCCATTTTTTAACATTTAATGCACATCTAGATGAAACTTTAAGAAACGAAATAACTGAACCGCCAGCAGTAATTATATACAAAAATGTTTAACTTAATTTAATTTGTTTATATGAAATACTGTTCTCAGAAGTAAAATTTGTCTATTGTTAATAAACAAAAGAATATATTTTTTATTATCACGGAAATAGTATCGAAATCTCAAAAACAATAATTGTGAACCCAGATAAACGAACTTATAAATAATAACGTCTACGTTTACTTTAATCTATTTTCAATTCGAAACATGATGCAAACCATTAAGTCTCCCGGAGAATCGCTGTTGCTGCCATCTGTGGCCTAGAGGCAGAGAGAACTCTGTTAAAACTAGTAACGAAATCTGTGGTTGTGAGCTTGGAAGCGACTCAAAAGCTCTCTACGTTAATTCCCAGTTATTTCAGGAAGTAACTGGAAAGCTAGCGTCCTCGTCCGATAGGTGGCACACAACGATTTTATTTGGAGCTGAAAAATACTGAAACTACAATATTGAAACGACGTTTTTGACTCAGTGTGAATTTTTTTTTTTTTTATTAATTTATAGGAATTAATTTTTATAAATCAAAGCTCCTAAAAGTTTCTAGAGACCCCAAATTATTTAGGAAAATTGTTAAGAATCGAACAATGGAAATTATTTTCGGTTCCTTCTCGCTTCATATCGAAAGAAACTTCCTGATTTGGCATTAAATTCCTAGACACTTATTCAGAAACTTGAAAAAAACCGAAAGAATTTGCGAAATGAAGAACTTAAACTTTATAGGAGTACGTCTGAAAATAGCCTCGGAAGTAAATTAAGTTTCAGCAAGAAACTAACTTCAGAATTTTCAGACGTGTTAGGTGAACAAACGGGACATTTGTGAAGTTGGCATTCAAAATGTAATTGTTACATTAAAAAAAATTGACGATCCTTTAATCATTTAAGCTAAGCCATTAATTAATTAAAAATTTTAATTAAACCTTCTAAGTAATGAAAATATTAATAGGCACAACTTAGTGATTTTTGTTAAATTGTAGGGTTGCAAATTTTAGTTTTTCCTTTCTTTCATTATTTTATTTTAGCTTGAAATTTACTGAAATTCAACCCGTGAAATCAATCAGAAAGTACTTTTGAAGAAGTTAAATTTTATAACTAAATTTAAAAAAATAATAACCACAAGTGCAAATTCTACCAGAAAGTAAAATTTTCTTACTTAATACAAGAATAAGTTTTTCCGATTTGCCTTGAAACACATCAAAATTTTCGCATAAAGCGTCAAAGAAAAGCAAAAATTATCACAATACGGCAAAGATGTTTCATAAAATTATTTCTTTTTATTTACACGTTTTTCTTACGAAACTTAATTCTCCCGGCGCATCCACCATTTGTTTAAATTGATCTTTTCCTCTACTTTTTACTATCTTCTTAAGTAGGTACATAGAGGGTACCTAATTATGTTTTTAGGAAACGACCACCCTTTGCGGAACGCCCTCTGGATTCGATATGCATCAATAGGTTGACAAAAAAATAAAATATAAGTGGAATTAGCAACAAAATTATTGTGTATTTTACAATTTTAAATTTGAGTCTCCCGTGAGATCTTATGAGATTAATTTTAAAATTAGAAAAAGTCTAACAAAATTGGGGTAAACGCAGCTGGTTTTCACTATTATTCGAGTTGTTTTACAAAATTGCTTGTAATTAGAGGCCTTGAGTTGTTTACTTTTTAGTAAATTTGCTATAAGAAGATTAATCGCGTCTGGATAAGGATTCGTAATAAAGAAGCTGACTCTTGAGTGTTGAAGTGGCAAATCGTTCGATGCGTTTTACGATTCAACATTTCCACAGTCATAAAGTGCCGCTTCAATTAACCTTATCAGAAATCATAAACAGAGTGGAAGTGCTTCAAAAAAAGTAACGACTTGCATACCTCATTTCAGATTAATTAGTCGAAAACAGGCCAGGTTAACTATGAATCACCGGCAGTAAACTCAAATAAACATCCAATGATCAATGCGATTTACGGATTACTTTATTGGTACAAGAGACATTAAACTGCGAACAGGAAGCAGTGAATCCCGACTTAAAATCTGTTTACGATCTCGATGTTTTACGATATCAAAATCCGACGTCAAGGTGTCGAAGGTTGTTCTATAAACAAATTAGAAACAGTTTCGTCGATTTTCGACACCGAAAAATTTCAAATTATTAAGACAAGACACGAAACGTATCAGGAAGTTTGGCGGTAAAACTGCAACAAATCCGGCGTTTTTCATAAATTTACTGCTGTGTTAATATGACGGGAAACAATAAAGAATGTAATAAATTAGCGGCGCAGATACTGTTTACAATAAGTCACTAACAGTTTACAGCATGGAACCCTTCATCATGTAGGTATTTAGGATCCAGGATGAATCACTTCGGAAGTCATGTCTGTCACCCACTTGGCGTATCTTCTTTGTTTATACATGGTTACCATCACGGCTACCTCTTTTCCAGTATCATGCAAAAAAGCGTGATGAAACTATTAAAGTTCGTTGTAACGTAGATACTGGTAGATGGAAATTTTATCTTTACGTACATAAATTACGCGTGGTGGTATTACGGATTTAGACCTACCATGCACAGCTTGGTTCACCAGTTTTGTTTCGGGAATTTTATGGATACGAGCGGTGCTGTAGCCGCCTTGAATAAATAAATACGGAAATGATTCTCGGGATGGTACGGTGCTGGCGTCTTCTCGTGATATACCACACATTGCGAGCCATGTGAAGTTATTTCAGTTCTAATTTTATAGAAATTTCATGTTTTTTACCCGGCAATTACATTGAAATTTGCCGAGCTATCCAACGACACCGCAATCGTTTCACGAAAATTATCACCATAACCCGGAACCTCGCAAATAGATGACTCGATATACTAAATTCGCTGAAGTCCTCAAGAATTCAAGTCAAAAAAAGTGAAGATGCTGACAAGGAAAAATTATTAGACGCAATTTTATTGAAATTTGCCGAGTTATCCTGCAACACCGGAATCGTTTCAGGAAAATCATCACCATAAGCCAAAACTCTTTGAATACCTTAAAATTGGTCTTCCAGATAATTTTGATATACTAATGTCGCCGAAACTCTCCAGGATTCAACAAAAATGTCGCAAAAAGGTGAAAATGAGGAAGAGAAAAATATGAGTAGACGCAATTAAGGATTTTTAAATATCGGAAATGGTTGGCTGAAGCATTCGCTATTATGGTTTGTTGTCAATTAGAACTAACTAGAGGGTGGTTTGAAAAAATTTACGCTTTAGCCCAGAACTAATTTATTTTAATTTTTTTATATTTTTTTAACATTCTCTACAAGTCTCAACTTTTCTTTGCGAACATTACAATTTAATAAAATTTTATTTTAATCTAATTTTATAGAAATTTCCTGTTTCTTATCCGAAAATTTTATTTAAATTTACTAAGGCATCTTGCAACTCCTCAATCGTTTCAGGAAAATTATCATCATAACCCAGAACTCCTTAAATAACTTAAAATTGGTCTTCTAGATAATTCTGATATACTGAAGTCGTTGAACCTCTCAAGAATTCATCAAAATGATCGCAAAAAAGCGAAAATGAAGAGAAAGAAAAAATGAGTAGACGCATCTAAGGATTTTTAGATATCGGAAATGGTTGGCTCAAGCATTTGCTATTAAAGTTTGTTGTCAATTGGAACTAAGTATAGGTTGGTTTGCAAAAATGTACCCCTTAGCGCAGAACTAATTTATTTTAATTTTTTTACATTTTTTTAACATTCTGTACAAGTCACAATTTTTTTTTGCGAATATTACAATTTAATAAAATTTTAATGAATTATTAAATTTTATTTCGGTCTAATTTTATAGAAATTTCCTGTTTTTCATCCGGCAATTTTATTGAAATTTGCCAAGGTATCCTGCAACATCACAATCGTTTCAGGAAAATTATCACCATAACCCAAAACTCTTTAAATAACTTAAAATTGGTCTTCGAGATAATTCTGATATACTGAAGTCGCCGAAGCTTTCATGAATTCAACAAAATGGTCGCAAATTGTGAATATTAAGGCAAGGAAAAAATGAGTAGACGCTAAGTAGGGGGTGGTTAAAAAAAATGTAAAAATGCAGAACTAGTTTATTGTAAATTTTTTACATTTTTTACAGAATAAGAAAATTAGAGGACGTTCTAGGCAATAACATGCGTTACGTCTGAAAATTTAAAATCAGAAAAATGTGCGATTTTTCCGCATTAACTAGAAGAATTTTTGAATGATGAAAACAAGTGGCAGGAAGGCTTGGCTAGTCTTCTATTATAGCAAAATTATTTTCCGCACGTATGTACGCAAGTGTAAAGACAACATCCAATCCATAAGTACGTCAGCTACTACACATTTTCGGAGGCTGCAGAAGTGATAGCTAACACAAGGCCGGCTGTTGATAGATGTAAACAATGTCTTTAAGATCGGTGTTTTTTTGCTATTTTCAGTTTTCTGATTTACAACATCCGCTGCGAGATCCCGATTTTCGAATGTACATAGCAGCATCCCAGCATGAATCCATGAGTTTACTCACAATTTTTAAAGCGAGAGATTTCTTGCAAGAAAAATCTTTCAAAAGCAACAAAATTTCCCCGAAACCAAATAAACCTCAATTCCATTTTTTCTTTACTTTATTATGTTGAATCCTAAGTTTCATATAGACAAAACTTTTAAAAAAAATTGTAAATTAATGGAAAATAATAAAAAGTTTTGCTCCACTTTCTTTTTCTACTTCAGTGTTAATTTTTTTGCTAATAAGAATTCTGCAATGACGAAAAAATTATTGCAAACTCTTAGCCAAATAATAAAAATCCTCCCCCACTTAGGAAAATGTTCTACCCCAATATTGAATTTTTCAAATAGGCTACTGTTAGATTCTTTGTAGGCAAAAATTCTAGGTCGATTAAAAAAATTACCGCAAGCTACTAGCTAAATAATAAAAAATCTTCCCTCACTTAGAGATATTTCCTACTCCACTGTTGGATTTTTAAATAGAGGTCACTTGCTTAAAATTCTTCCCATGCAAAAATTTTCAACGACTCAAAAAATTGTTCTAACCTAATAGCCACATAATAGAAAATTTTCCCTGACTTGAAGAAATTTTCTACTTCAGTGTTAATTTTTTTAAATGGATAGTGTTAAATTCCTCGTGTGCAGAAATTTTTAAATGGCTCAAAAAAATTGTTCAAGGCTACTAGCCAACTAATAAAAAATTTACCCTCACTTGGAAAAATTTTCTATCTCAGTGTTTTTTAGATGAATACTCTTACATTCTCTGCGGGCAAAAATTCTGGAATAACGAAAACAAATATTGGAAACTACTAGCGAAATAATAAAAAAATCCCTCCTAACTTAGAGATATTTTCCACCCATCTTTTGGATTTTTAAATGGAGGTCACCCACTGTTAAATTCCTTTTATGCAAAAATTTTCAACGACTCAAGAAAATTGTTTGAGGCTACTAGCCAAGTAATAAGAAATTCACCCTCTCGTGGAGAAATCTTCTACCTCACTGTTGGATTTTTAAATGGAAGTCATCTGCTGTTAAATTCTTTTCATGCAAAAATTTTCAACGCCTCAAAAAAATTGTTCGAGGCTACTAGCAAAGTAGTAAAAAATTCACCCTCTCGTGGAGAAATTTTCTACCTCACTGTTGAATTTTTAATCTGCTGTTAAATCTGCTGTTAAATTCTTTCCATGCAAAAAATTTTAACGCCTCAAAAAAATTGTTCGAGGCTACTAGCCAAGTAATAGAAAATGCACTTTCTTTTGGACAAATTTTTTACTTTAGTCCTAAATTTCTTAGATGGATAAAAATTCTGAAATAACGAAGAAAATTATTGGAATCTACTAGTAAAATAATAAAAAATGTTCCCTCACTTAGAGATAATTTCTTGAATTTTTAATGGAAGTTACGTACTGTTAAATTCCTTTCATGCAAAAATTTTGAAACGACTCAAAAAATTGTTCAAGACTCCTAGCCAAGTGATAAATATTCATCCTCTCTTGGAGAAATTTTCTATCTCAGTGTTAAATTTTTTAGATGGATACTGTTAGATTCTCTGCAGACAAAAATTCTGGAATATCAAAAACAAATATATTGGAAGCTACTAATAAAATAATAAAAATTCTTCCCTCACTTAGAGATATTTTCTTAAGTTACCTACTGTTAAGTTCTTTCCATGCAAAAAATTGTCCGAGGCTACTATTCAAGTAACAACAAAAGCCCCTTACTTGGAGAAACTTTCTACCCTAGTGTTGGATTTTTTAATTAAAGGTCACTGTTGGATTTTTGCAACAAAAAATTGTGGAACGGCGAACGAAAGTATGCGCTCTTAATTACAAAATTTTCGCTCTATTGCTGAATTTATTAGATTGATGTTGGTGTTTGTGAAATAACTACATCAAAACTATTTGGAATAACACGAATTTTCGAAGAATCAGGTTCTAATTATATCGTAAGATCGGGCTCCGTGCGCATTTGTTCTGAAATTGAATTTTTACAGTTTTTACAAAGACGCTGTTTACGTTAACTGCAGCGAAAGCTATCCTGGTGTAGGAAGGCGTTGAAACAATAATCTCTTACAGGCAGAAAATGAAACAGAACAGAGTAATGGCGAAAAATTCTTATTATTAGCCACCAATTTGTTATCACACAATTTGTTTTCTTTGCTAACAAAAAAAAATATTTTTATTAACGGTTGCGTCAAAAACTTTAAAAATGTTAGCTACAATTTTTTTTTAATTAAAATTAGTTTCAAAAATTATTTGGGGATAAAATCGAGATTTTGTTTTGTTGACATTTTGGTCCTTGGGTGTTTTGTTGTGGCAGAAAACCGACACCTCTGAACATTGGCGCCAACATAAAATCACAACATTGCCACCGCTTTAACAAATGAGTCGAAGAGTGCCAGATAAGCCGGTCAACCCCTGTTAACGACATGGGTGGTTTTAATAGCGCCAGTAAACCTACACACTTCTGTTTATGCTGTTTATGTCCGAGTGTCTACACATGGCCTTTTCAGCTTTTAGGAACCATTTGACCCCTTTTCTAGACAAATTTTTCTGTCTTTATGGCACCCGACTATAACACGTGATTCCAAACTGCGAAATAAAAACTTTATTGCCAGGATTCTAAAATCGTAATAGCCAGCCATGTGTGAAGAAACCCACCGGCTGTTGGCCATATAAGCAAATTTTTACTTAAAAGTAAAAAATCACAAAAAAATTCCAAAATATTTCTTACAATATTTGAAATGTCGCGCTTTTGAATGGTTCCATTTTTGGATTTCTTGGGGGTTTCACGGGATTTGACAGTGACTTGAGTTTTCAAAGACGTCAATTAAGGACGTTTAATGACGACGAAGGCAGTTTATTAACAAACCACGAGTCGGCATCGCGGCGCTCATAGCTGGCTTTAATCTCTGACTTTAAACAAAATATCTCATTTTGTGGCGGCCCACCCAGGATGTCGCGGCGTAACTCATCTGACCCAGCTTTGAAATAATAAACAATACAGAACGCAAAGGTAGTGGGTATGGTGATTGCCTTTCAGCTGCAACAGCCGCCGAAAACATGTGCATAAAGCGAAAGTGCACACAGGATGCATTTATCGATCTTATTTTTACATTTATTGTTCCCATAAAGAAAGTTGCACCCATAATTTTCCTTTAAAATTTTCAGACTTTTCAGATTTAACATTTCTCACCATTTTAGAACATTTAGACGATATTCAACCTAATGATGATGATTTTAGAGTAACTTTAAATTTTAACACAATCAAAGGAATGGACAGGCAAAGGTTGCTAAAAGACTTAGAAACTAAAAATTACCAAAAAAATGTGAAATTAGCTATAAAGTGTCATTCTTAACTTAATCAAGGTTCGTATATCCATCATGAGTCGTTGGCAGTAAAGTACAAGAGGAAGTTTGATGGAATTATATGCAAGTGCTGAAACTTTCCTAATTTTTTTTCTAAGTAATTGTGCTGAATTTGATAATATGGATCTCATGTAGTCCAGATCTGTCCCTGTGACTACTTTTATATTGTCTAACCAGAAACACTTCTTGAAACAAAAACAAGTTCAAAAATCTAATGAATTAATTTTTTGACAATTTGGAATTGAAAGAAAAAAATTTTAATTAAATTTTGTTGACTCGATCTTCTTCATTAAAAAATTTTGTAGCTCTCTGCAAGAGTAGCGATTTGCCACAAAAAAAATTCTGCAAATGCTAGTCAGAATTTCTATTCTGTAAAATTTACTTTTCGCTTTTCTTCTCTGCTTCTTTAACCACACTTATACAATTTCCAAAAGTGGTTGATGATAATATTAATATTGATTATTGAACAAAATTTCGTTACATTACGCAATAATTTGTTCCTAGATAAGATAATTTCTATAAACAACGTGACATTGCTGATTCTTATCTCCGGCCTTCGGCTATATATGAAATCCTCAACCTGCCGCAATCATAATTTTTTGTACTTCAGTGTTAGTTAATCTTTCTCGTTACTCTTTTCACCATGGTGCTGTCAATGGATCGTTGGATAGGCAAAGTGGCAGTAGTTACAGGTGCCAGTTGCGGAATTGGAGCAGCAATCGCTGAAAAACTCGTAGAAGAAGGTTTGCAGGTCCGTAACGTAATTTATTCTAGTCCTCAATTTTTTAACACATACAAAAATAGGTGGCCGGTTTAGCCCGAAGATCCGAACGAGTCGAGGAATTGTCGAAAAAGTTGCAAGGCAAAAAAGGCAAACTTCACGCCATCAAAGCGGATATTAGCAAACCCGACGACGTTATTAAAGCGTTTAAATGGATCAAAGATAATTTGGGTCCAGTCCATATTCTTATCAATAACGCTGGCGTTATGAAACAAAGCAGTTTGATTGATGGTGATATTGAAAAATGGAAACAAGTACTCGACACTAACGTTTTGGGATTATGCGTCGCGACGCGAGAAGCCGTCGCCTCAATGAAAACCAACAAAATCGACGGCCATATCATCCATATCAATAGTTTAGCGGGGCACAGAGTACCGCCGTTTTCCTTTGTTAACGTGTATCCGGCCTCGAAATACGCCGTTACAGCCCTGACGGAAACCCTGAGACACGAACTGAACCGCATTGGCTCCAAAATCAAAATCACGGTAAAAAAAATATTTATTGGAGTAGCGTATTTCTAGAAAGAATTTGTCATCATTTCTGATACCGTTGTTATCAATTTTATTATCAGTCGAAAATCAATTTCGTGGCTTCAACTCGTTAGAACTGAGGAGTTTACAAAATAATTAAATTAGATATTAGGAAAATTGGTTTGAATAAGAATTTTCGTTCTTTTTCAGAGCATAAGTCCAGGGGCTGTCGAAACCGAAATTACACAAACTAACAATTTTGTATTAGACCCTCAATTGCTTGCGATGATGACGACGATGCCGTTCTTGAAATGTGAAGACATGGTCGATTCGATTTTGTACGTGTTGTCGACGCCTCCGCATGTTCAGGTAATTATGCCACTGCTTTTGAAGAAATTTGTTTATTTTTGCGGGCTATTTCAGGTGCATGAAATGCTGATTAGACCACTTGGAGCTCAACCATGAGTTTTTTGCATGATCCGTCAATATTGTTTTTGCTGATATAAAATTTAACAAAATTAGTTTGGCGTATTTTTTAAATCAATATTACCATTAAATTCACCCGGCGCCTCCGCCAATTGTCGCAGCAGGTAAGCAGCGGCGCGAGCTAATTAATTACATCGCTCGCTCTAAACAAATTTCTTGAACTTTTCCTCGAAAAATTGGGTGATTAACGCGACTCGAGTTACTCTCACTCAAAAAATACTCAAGATAGCCAACCTAAGAATTTATTCAAATCACAATTTTTGTTTGTTTGTAGGTACCTCGAGGTTGAGGGTAAATTCGAGATAATTGAATTGTTTATGGGAAAAATTTTGATTGTTGCCATAAAACTGTTGCTCAGTTCCATGAAAATTTCACGCTTGTCTGGTAATTAGCCACGGCTATAAAACAGACATAAATCTATACTTAACATTTAGTTATGTGGGCGTCTGTACCGGAGGCGGAGCATGTTGACATCTGGGTGTAGCCTCAACATATCACATACGGTTGATGGGGTCCACAGAAACACATGGACGACCAGAAAATATCTAATAAATTAATTCCATACACTTTTACTTACGTACAACTTAACAAACAAACCGTAAAAGAAAAACAATTTTATTAACTAAAAACGAACACAAAAATTGTGTTTACCACAAAACCTACCATGTGGTGCTGAAAACATTGAAAAACTCTTCAGAGACTCTCCGGTCTCCGGGGAGTTTTTGTAGCGACACCCCGTTGATCTGAAACAAACAAAGAGAAAATAATAATTTTTTGTTGGTGTTTAAATTATGGTGTTGTTATCGCAAAAAGAGGCGTTACTGATAGTAACAATCGGTTTGTTTATTGCTACCTCTCGCTGTGGTTTCATGTTTGGTTGGATGCAAGTTCTCCTGCTCTTGCTGTGAATATGTTCCCCACTTAGTTGGTTGGATTCACTCCTCCCACATGTATGGCGGCTTCTGGCCTTGGATCTTATCGGGGTTTATGTGAGTGATAAATGGTAAATATGATGAATAGCTGAAACAATGAACGCATCGTTTACCCGGAAATCACCCGGAATTTTCCTTAATCTACCAGCAATAAGGATGTGTTAGTGTAATTTTTTTGCAACCAATAAAATGTAAATAAAGAAAATTTTTGCAATTAAGTTATCCAATTGCTCCTACTAATTAGAGCCAAATGAGCTCAAGCGCGAGCAATAATAATTTTTGTCTATTGTCATGATATTGAGAAATATTTTCACAAAGTTTCTCCAACCCTTTGCTATAAGAAAATAAATATATTTGTGAGAAGGAATTTTTTGTGTGGAAAATTAAGAATAAATCGGGCACGAGTTTACTAATTAATTCTAATTTTTATTCAAACTCTGAATCAATTTACGTTAATAATTTCACAAAAATTGGGGTCTGGAAATAACTTTTGAAGTGTTTCATTCAGTTTAAAAAGTTCAAAGAATCCCCGCTATTATTTTATCGGTAAAAGTGTGGAAAAACAAATATTTATCGGCATCAGACTCTTTGATAAATTTGAAGCTAACATTCAATTTTAAGCGAAGAAGCGTTTATTTATTAAACATTGATTTTTATTCGCCATACAAGACGAGGAATTAAATTAATGAGAATTAGTAAAATAAATTTAAAAAATGTGTTGAGCATATTTCCCCCATAATTTCAACCGCATGGTTCAATAGTTTAAATATTTTTTCAACGCAAAAGTCGAAAATCACTCTCTTTTTGTGCCACTTGTAGATGAGAGTTTCAGAAGAGGAATGATTGACTGGTATGTTTGACGTTTGCCAGTCAAATATTTACTTGATTTTCAAACAAAATTGTCGGGAATCTTATTAGAGTCTACGAAAAAAAATTATTAATTAGCTCTAGTCCTTTGCCTCACTTTCGAATTTCTTTGTCTCTCCTAGTTTCTATCTCTGAATGAAAGTTATATAACGAATAGATACATTGTTGCTCTTTTTATTTATTTATTTCTAAATTGATCTTAATACACTAAATTACCTTTCAGACTAGCAAGAAGAATTTGTGGGAAATCTTAGCGATGTTGTCCACAACTAAATTCAGTGACAATTTTTTTGATTTTTAATGGTTGCCCGAAAATATTTTTCCCATTTATAGAAATCGTTAGTTTTGTGAGCTTTGGATAAGTTTACATATGTCGCAAAAAACTTTTTGGTTTTTAAACTGGGATTTTGGGTCTTTTTGACATGAGAGTGTTAGTATATTCAGAAAAGTGAAGCTTCACTATAATAAGCATCCACCTAAAACTAAGTTGGACTTGCTTTCAATTCTATGAACGTTATTTTGAGTTTTAAGCACCTATCAAATTAAAAATAAAAAACTAAGCAACACATTCTAGCAAAGAATAGACAAATTCATTTTTCTATTCTATGCAATTAAGTACTTCATAGGTAGGAGAAAAATTATGAAAAATTTTTGCATTTCTTCACAAAATTTTGCAATAAAGAGTGCCAATTTAACTATTTTTGCCTTAAAACTATCCATAGGACTAATAAGGGGTTCTATTGAGGGCTGTTCTATTTCTTACCGAATAGTTTTAAAATATTCCTCAAGAAATTTTTGTTGCAGCTTTTCAATTACTTTGCCTTTCTTTAATTTTTGTCTTAAATTTTAAATCAAATGTTCTAGTTTTTCTCAAATTTGAAAAATTCTATAAGCCCAATAATTTTGTTTTTAACAAAAATCATGTCGATTTAAATTTTGAAAATAAAGTTTAAAACTAACGTTGTTTAACGTTTTATCCTTTCACCCCAGCAGCGATTTTTTTAAATTTTTGAACGTCACTTCAAATTTTTACAGAATTTTAAATAAGGAGCAGAAAATCCAATTTTGTTAATAAGCTTCAAGCAGTCAGTTAATTACTTAAAACTTAAAGGAAAAACATTCAGAATTTTTCCATTTTGTTAAGAAAATTATTTCTAGAGCCATATTAGGACTGAAAAGAGGTCTAACTTAGTCTGGTTCTATTTTTGACACTAATAAATATTTGTTGCAGCTTTTCAACTATTTCCTCTCTTTTAAATCTTTGTGTTATGATTAGAAGTGATTAGATATGTAACTATAAGTTAAAGAAATAACTATCTCTAGAACTCAACAAGGACGATTTCATTGAGAGTACCCTCGAAGTCTTCTGTAGTGTATAAAAATAATTTAAAGTCTTTATAATCTTTTTTTCTATAATTAAATAAGAAATCGTTAATTGAACTCTAAGGAGTCTTAAAACCAGAGTTTTAGTTTGAAAAATTCATTTATGTTAAAAAAAAATTGATTTAAAACGAAAATATTAATGACGAAGAAAATTGGTTATAGACAGCAGCAACGGCGACTTCTTGGAGAATTATTTTATCGTAATGGAAGAACGTTTCTTATTCAAATACATATAAGCACTCTCCTGAGTTCTGAGGAAAAAAAATTTTCTCAAGTCTTCCATCTCTATAAAAATCGAAATAATGTTATTGATTAGACGTGAACTATTTTGTTTAACCAAACAAGGACTCGAGTAAACAAGAAATAAGTAAAAATAATTTCACTATTAGAAGAAAAAGAAGATAAAACGTGGAACTTTTGTTAAAATGTTTTTCACAAAAGTGGAGATAATTTTTCTAAGTACTTGCAACAGCTTGCAAAACTGTTAAAATTTATAGCTTTGTTAGAAAGTGTCCTCTTTCTAATAATGAAAACTTGTAAAATATTATTAGGGTGTAAAACAATTAGAAATCAACATACTTTAAATCGCAATTTTTTCGCAAATTGAAAAATTGTTTAGGCTCAGTAATTATAAATTTTAAAATAATTTGTTTTCAACAAAGAGCATGTCCATTTCAATTTTCAAAAGAAACTTTCCCTCCTTCACCTCAAGGGAGTTTTTTTTTTAATTTTTGCACAGTATCTACTTCTTATTTTTACATAATTTTAAATAAGGAGTAGAAAATCCAATTTTGTTAATAAGCTCCAGCATCCAATTAAATACTTAAACTTTAAAGGAAAATTCTTCATAACTTTTCCATTTCCTTAGAGATTCTTGCAATAAAAATTTGCTATTTAATATTTTTTGCTTTACAGCTACCTCTAGAGTCATATTAGGACTGAAGGAAGCTCCAGTTTAAACCAATTCTATTTTTTACGTCAATAAATCTTTGTAGCAGCTTTTCAACAATTTTCTCTTTCTTAGATTTTTGTGCTACGATAAAAATGAGTAGGTTTATAAGTTAAAGAAATAATTATCTCTAGAACTCAACAAGAATAATTTCATTGAGAGTACCCCCAAAGACTTCTGTAGTGTATAAAAATAATTAAAAGTTTTTATAACCCTTTTCTCTACAATTAAAGAAAAAATCGTTGATTGAACTTGAGACGGTCTTAAAACCAGAGTTTTAGTTTGAAAAACCTATTTATGTCTAACAAATTTTTGCCTAAAGGCAAAAGTATCATTGACAAAAAAAATTGATTATAGACAGCAGCAACGGCGATTTCTTGGAGAATTATTTCAAAGTAATGGAAGAACGTTTCTTACTCACATACATGTAAGCGCTCTCCTGAATCCTGAAGAAAAAAATATTTTTCAAGCCCTCCATCTGTATAAAATACGAAATAATTTTGTTGATTGGACGTGAACTATTTTGATTAGCAGAACAAGAACTCGAGTTAACAAGAAATAAGTGAAAATAACTACTAGAAGAAATAGAAGATAGAACGTGGAACTTTTGTTACAATATTTTAAACGAAAGTGGAGATAATTTTTTTAAGTACTTGCAATAACTTGCAAAATTTTTTAAAAATTTTTAGTTTTGCAAGAAAGTGCCGTGTTTTTAATAATTAAAACTTGTAAAATATTATTAGGTTGTAAAACAACAAATGAACAAAGTTTAGATCACATTTTTTTCTCAAATTGAGAAAACTGTTTAGACTCAATAATCATATATTTTAAAATAATTTGATATCAACAAAAAGCATGTCGATTTAAATTATCAACAGAAACTTCACTCCCTTCACCATAACAGCAATTTTTTTAATTTTTGCACAGTACCTCTTACTTTTACATAATTTTAAATAAGAGGTAGAAAATCCAATTTTGTTAATAAGCTCCAAGCATTCAATTAAATACTTAAAATTTAAAGGAAAATTATTTACAATTTTTTCATTTTCTTAAAAATTCTTGCAATAAGAATTTGCAATTTAATATTTTTTGCTTTATAGCTACCTCTAGAGCCACATTAGGACTGAAAGGGGTCCCAACTTAGACTAATTCTATCTTTTACGCCAATAAATCTTTGTTGCATCTTTTCAACAATTTTCTCTTTCTTAGATTTTTGTGCTACGATTAAAAATGAGTAGGTTTATAACTATAAGTTAAAGAAATAATTATCTCTAGAACTCAACAAGAACAATTTCATTGAGAGTACTCTTGAAGACTTCTGTAGTGTATAAAAATAATTAAAAGTTTTTATAACTTTTTCTCTATAATTAAAGAAAAAATCGTTGATTGAACACAAATGAGTGTTAGTCTGAAAAATTCATTTATGTCTAACAAATTTTGCCTGTAAACGAAAATATCACTGACAAAAAAAAATTGATTATAGACAGCAGCAACGGCGACTTCTTGGAGAATTATTTCAAGGTTTCTTCCTCAAATTCATGTGTCCTGAATCCCGAAGAAACATTTTTTCTCAAGTCTTCCATCTGTATAAAATACGAAATAATTTTGTTGATTGGACGTGAACTATTTTGTTTAGCCAAACAAGGACTCGAATAAACAAGAAATAAGTAAAAATAATTTCACTACTAGAAGAAAAAGAAGATAAAACTTGAAACTTGTTACAATATTTTAGACGAAAATGGAGATAATTTTTAATTATTTGCAACAGCTTTCAATACTCTGCTAAAATTTTGAGCTTTGCAAGGAAATATTTTTAATAATTAAAACTTGTAAAATATTATTGGGTTGTAAATCAACAAGTTAACATATTTGAGATCGCAATTTTTCTCAAATTGAGAAAACTGTTTAGGCTCAATAATTATAAATTTTAAAATAGCTTGATTTCCACCAAGAACATGTCAATTTAAATTTTGAAAAAAAAATTAAAACTAACGTTGTTTAATTTTTGCGTTTCATCCCCTAAAAATTTGGAAAAGTAATTTTAAACACGTGAAAGAGATGGGATTCAGATAATCGGAGTTAGGGTCAAAAATTATAAAACTAAACCAGAAATAAATTATTTTTGGCATCAAGCATTACAATTTTCGAAATTTAACTCCAATAAGTTTTTAAAATATCCTCCGCTGTTAGGTAGACAAAAATACAAAAAATTCTTGAATTGTCCTAACCCAATATTAAATTATTTCTATTTACTGAAAATAATTCGCAAAAAAACATCAAAAACATCAGCAAAAATCAACTGAATCTCGTGCAAGGATGTTTCATTAACTAACCGATAGAGGCGAGGCGTATCTTTTATTACTAATGAGGCACGTTGTTGGTTTAAATAAAACATTCTTAACCGTATTTCGTAGATAGATAAACTATAGCAAAATTTTAACGTTTATTTTCTATATAAATAATTAACGTAAATAGCGCCAAATTTTCGCAGTGAACCAATTTTTAGTTGACGCTCTAAAAAAATTATGCCCTACATGCTGCATATTAATTTGATTTCTTCACTTTAATAGCGTAACTGAAAAAACCAAAAATCGGTCAGAGTAAAATTTAGGAAAAACAATTTGGAGTGGTTAACTTCAACTTTCGCACCCGTGGTGGTAAGTACGTAATTTTTGGTCGATTCCATGGATTTTCTCCAAAAGCAGTACCATCGTGTCGAGTGTTGGGTATCTTAATCTGAGTTAAGATAGTGCGATGCGGGGTTCGGTGGGGACGTCCCACACACATACACATGGAGCAAGACCCGCCTGAAATTAGTCGAGAGCTCGGCGCTTGATAGACGTGTTACACTTCACCAGCACTAGCACCGCCATCACGAAGAAGCTCTCCATTTCGCGGTTTCGTTCAAATCCGGCGGCCAGACACCAACTGACCGTGTATGTGTCCGCACCGAGCGCATTTAATATCACTGAAATTTACGGCTCCGACATTTGTATATAAAACCAGTAAATTGTGTACGATTTCGTCGCGTGTTTGTATATAAACTGTGTATACAATATTTGTGTATACAGCTCGTTACGAGTATCAAATGTTTGTAATATAAAGACGGAGATTAAATTGTTTAGTTTACCGGGTAAATGTTTAAAGTATGATGAAGGAGCAACAGTTGTCTGAAGTGAGTGCGTCCAACCAGCTGACTTCGGTTGTGCACCAGAGTATCAACATCCAACAGCACCTCCACCATTTACATCTCCACCAGAACCACACAAGTGTAATTCTGCCGAACGAAGCCGTCCAGCAACAACAAACCCAACAGCAACAGCATGTGGCTCCAGAAAGTACCGCTCCCGACTTGGACAACAAACCTTCCAGTTCCGACAAAAAATCCGGAATTCGCCGCCAAGAAAAACCCCCTTACTCCTACATAGCCCTAATAGTGATGGCCATCCAACATTCACCAACAAAGCGACTAACTTTGAGCGAAATCTACTCTTTCCTCCAGCAACGTTTCCCGTTTTTCCGCGGCTCTTACCAAGGATGGAAAAATTCCGTCCGCCACAATCTTTCGTTAAACGAGTGTTTCATCAAACTCCCGAAAGGATTGGGACGTCCCGGAAAAGGCCACTATTGGACCATCGATCCCGCAAGCGAATTCATGTTCGAAGAAGGTTCTTTTCGGCGCCGTCCTCGAGGTTTTCGACGAAAATGTCAAGCAATGAAACCGCAATACCATCCCGGAACCTTTTTCACCAACAACATGACGGGAATGGTCAATCAAACCACCGGTTACGAACATCAACCTCTAGTGCAACCCCAAGAATACTCGACTTGCTCCTACAACACTCCCCAAGTTTCCTCCGCATCCCACTATTCAAACTACGATTATCCGGGAGTTTACCAGCAACAATGCGACCGCGACTGGACGACTTCAACATCTTTATTGCCACCTTATTCCGATTCTGCTATCACCAGTTCATACATGAAAGCTCCGATCAGTCCTATGGGTGAACCCCATCAAGACACGCCACCGCCTGTTATTTCCGACGCCTACAATTACCAGTACGCCGGCATTTCGACGTCTTCATCAACGGATAATTGTAAGTCTTTCTATTCCGGCGCTTGCTGGTGTTGATGTAGTAATTAGAGATGGTGGTTTTACAAGACGGATGACATGCCGTTTGACATTGTTGGCAGAGGCATGTGTTACTTGGTGGGTGGCCATCGGCTTCTGCCAAAATATACAACTACCCCGGTTTCGACACGTTTTATTATCAACCCTTTCGGATTTAATTTGGATGGTGGTTGAGAAAAAATTTCAAGTTTATGGTTGTGTTTTGAAATTTGGGAATGTTGGGTTCGCAAAAAATGAATTGAGGAAGTTGACGGGTAATGGCAGAACTGATGTCACTGGCAAAAAATAAAATTATTTGAGTCATTTTTATGGTTGCCGCCATCAGACAAGTGTCCCTAAGGCTATGTCAATGGACTATGTTCAACACGTGTCCGGCAACGGATCTGACTTTATAACCGCGTTAATGAAAAAATTCAAGAAATTTGATTGGGGAAAATTTAACAATCGTTAAGGATAAGAATTTTTGTTCCCCCCAAATTTAGGTGTGTTTAGCCCTAAAACAATCACTTCAGCCGCAAAAAAATTGAATTTTGTTTAATATTTTATTAATTAGAACAAATTTTGTGAAACTGATTTTTCGTGATTTTCAGAAGATTTTGAGTTATTGGAAATTAATTTTTGAAATTTAAAAAAAAAATTGGGGCTAACAGCGGAATTAGTTCTCTTAACTATAAGTCAAAATACAACTAAGTTCTATCAACTTTTTCTAATTTTGAAACCTGTGCAAGTAAAATCTCGTGAATAAGTCAAATTACGAATTCTTTGTTCACAAATTTTCAACCACTCACCACCAATTTTCTGAATTTACTTTGATTCATTTGGCAAATTTTTTTCTTTATTTGGTGCACAACAAATTGCACTTTTTGTACATTTTATTTTTCGATTGAGGTCCATTTTTCTAATTTTTGTATGTTGGTAGTTGGGGCAGAACTATCGAAACCAAATTTTTAGGAATCTTCCAGCTGAGGGCGCTTAAAATTTATTTAAAAATCTAGTCAGATCATAAGTTGACTAATTAAGAAATTAATTATCTCTCTGTTTAAGTTGTAAATTTTAATTAGTGTTGTTTTTGCAGTGATGAGGCCCTCGAGCAACACTATGCAGCCGATCCAGTGCGATAGAAAACCGTATCTGAGTTCGCCGCCACCATCAATTCCATCTTCACTTCCATCACCACCAGCAGCCAACACAGCACATTCATTTTACGAGCCTTCTGTCAAGTACAGTTTATAAATTTATCACCATTTTAAGTGCTGTTCGAATTCTTATTTTGCGTAAGGTCAAAACCCACATTTGCCAGATTGTAATGAAATTGTCCCAGTAACAAAACTTAGTATTAAACAAGTTACCAATTTAAAACTGTGCCATTTTCACCAAAGTGCCTTAAAGTACTTAATTTTTATTTTTTTGAGTTTCAATTGCAGCTCAATTTATACCAAAAAAAATGTTTGTAAATATATTTATTGAATGTTAGTTAAGGTAATTTTATAATTATTGTAAATAAAAAAAATCATACAGCTAAACTTGCCAAAAATTGTTGTAAATAGACATTTACTTATGTACCAAAGAAACAAATTATATCGCCTGAAGCCTTGAATTTCGTGTCTTTTTTCCTTTCTCCACCTTAGACTAGTTACAATAAAAATCGACCACATTTTGAATTTTTAGCCTTGCAGAAATATTTACAAAATTAATCGTAAGCATGAGTTAACTGAAAATTTCTCATTTTTAATTGTTCACGTACAAATCTTTCCGCGAAGCTATAACCGGGACTGGTGTGTGTTAACATACAGTTCCGTAAGTGCCCTTCAAGTAACTCAAGTGGTCGTACTTCGATTGAATTATTAGGCAGGCTCCGAGCCACTTGGTGGCACGGTCACCACGCAGCACTAGAGGGTTAGACAAGTAGACACATTATTTAGATACCTGACAGGAACCATAACAAAGATTGATTTAGAAGATTAAAGCGATATTAAGCCGATTTTGCTCTCAAAATCCAAAGAAATTTGCGCCCTTTGATTTTTTTATTTTCATAAAACTTGCTCTGTTTCTTAACGTAATTTGAAAATCCCTTGAAGAACATGGGCGCTGTTATCAAATAAATAGTTGCGAATTTCTTTTTGCTTTACTGGAAAAAAACTTTAAGCTGGAAGCTTGGGTTTCTGTTACGCCACTGACAAAACTCGGGGAACCACCGATTCAAAAATCTACGTATTCTAAGTGGATTTGCTTCCTTCCAAATATCTAAAATATTGAACACCCTTACAACTGCTAAGAATTTTTGTTCTATGGTGAAATACTTTTTTCTTTAAAGCTCTTGAACTTAATGGAGTTGGACATTCTTACAAAATTATTATTCTAATTAATTATCTAAAAGGACTTGCCAGCCAGGATCTATTAATTATCATCAAACAGCCGTTAGACCCGAATAAGTCTACCTCGAACCGGTTTCGAACCCCAAATGTTGGTTTTCGAACACCCCCAGCTCTCACACTGAGCCACGGGCAGACTACACTACTAGCATTGTATATGGATTATAATAATCATACAACGCTACTAGTTTCCCGTATCTGATCCTTGACTCTCTACTAGTCAGATTCTAATAGTTTGGCCTTTCCTGACGCTGCGACCGTCCTCGGATGCCCTCAGCAAAAGCCAACTTAGTAACACCACAACCTCTTACACATCCTTTGCACGCAGGTTGCCTATCTGAAACTACACCCCAAACATGCTTGACACGTCGCCAGCAGCCAAAGCACATGGTGAATCCCACTTCTGAAATTGTTAGACCCGAAAAGGGCTAAATCGAGCGGGTTTCGAACCCCCAAAATCGGTCTCCAAACACCCCACGCTCTCACACTGTGCCACGAGGAGATTACTCTCTCTAGTCTCCTGTATATGTTATTTGACTCTCTACTGGTCAGATTCTAACACAAACATGGGTTTCAAAAATGTTTTTAATACGTACAAACATTTTTGAAAATCTACCCTATCTTATATGATGGAGCTAGAGGGAGGGGTTAAAAACAAGGATTAGAATGTTTAAATAAACATTTTAAAAAAAATCTACTGCTTACAAGTCCCTTTCTAGGCCATGCTATAGAATGTAAATACAAAAATAATTTCATGACTAAATATCTCTAGAAAAGAGGAAACCTATGTCCAGTGGGTGAAGTAGAAGAGGAGTGGGTTTTATTGAAATTTTAGGGGTACGTTTTAGAAAGAATCAATAAACAAATAAAAATCTTTTACTTTAAGAAATTTTTCTCCATTTTTTTCTTTTAATTATTACAAACTCCTATGTAAACAAATTCACGTGCTACGTGCTTACTAGCACGTTTTCTGATGAATTGTTGTAGTTTCCGGGAAATTTCGCAGACAACTTGTCTAGTAATCTGACGTATTACTTCATAATTAAAAATAAATTATTATAAAAAGTGTTATCCTTCCGTAAGCCATATCCGACTATACAAACTTATTGACGGAGATTGCGGTAAAGATTTAGGTTATAATAGGAAACTTTGTCGGTTTTCCAAGTATACGCTTGCGTAAATTTTTTTTGTTGCTATTCTTCCCATCACTATCCAAAAATATAAATGATCGCGCAAGGAAAGGGTGCAAACGGGGACTTTTCTCACAGAACTTCTCGTAAACAATCAACAGTCAACCGCATCATCATTAAAAGCGCATTCTTACAACATACTTATCTAACACGGAAGAAATTAATTTGTTATCTTACGTTGCGCACCCGGGACCATTGTAAGAAATGTGAGGGTAAAGGTAAAGTAAGCCATAAACTGTTATGTGTGTCAATACTGGCGTTATAAAATCAACTAAAGGGTTGATTCGTGACAGTTAAGAAAGTTTGTTGTGAGAAGAAGTAATAAAGAGCTTTTGAGAAACTATTCTCAGACAGAATCCTTACAAATAAACTGCAATTGCTAGAAACGTAGTTTTGAATAAACGCAGCGCCGCAGCGCATGATTTTGGACCCTCTAATATTTTCACCTGCTCTACAGGTTCAAATACAGCGTTCAGTCTAAAACGAGAAAGTTTTAGTACTTATCAAAATTGCGCTAATAAATTCTTTGCCGCCTGATGCATTTAGGATACTAGGGGCCGGTATTTCAATTATGAATTAATATTTAGAAACCATGGAAGCAATTGTAACAATGGTAACTCATGACTGAAACATCGAGCCCAATTTTTTATTTAATTTCAACTACTTAGATGCAACGTTTTGGAAAAATCACTTTGATTCAATAAGCGACCAAGAAGAAGACACGTCAATTTTAGGTAAAGAACGGGACCTAAGGGCCCCTGTGGCAAAATTCTCTGAGTATTGAGTGAAATGTTGTTTTTTAGCAATAAATAGCTTTTGGTCGCTAAAACCTGACATTCAACGTGATATTCAACGAGATGCTCTTAATTATGTTGATAACCAAAAGGTCGCCGCAATGCTTTTCTTGCTGACCACAATTGGCAAATCGACTTTATCGTATTGGCGGTTTGGAAAGGACATCAAGACTGTCTACGGTATCACCGTGACGTATAATCTGTTGATAAAAAACACAATGCTAAACGCAAAGTTCGATCTGTGAGAAAGTTTAATTTTAGACTTGATAACATCCCTTCTTGAAATTATCATGCAAAAAACTGCTTCGCTTTCTGGGGTTCCCATTGACTCAGCCAGTTTCAATACTTGTCGAATCTCGAGAAGAAAATCGAAACGTAAGCAACTAGTTGCGTTAGGCATTAAGTTTTTTATTATTGGGGCATCAAAGTCAAGTATCCTTGTTGTTTACGCGTTTAAAGTTTCGAGTTTATACTTTTATGTAAAAGGCGATATACTTAAATAAATCTATTTATACGTGGCTCAAAATATACGTGCGATTTTGAAAAATGAGTCCGATAATGTGGTTACTTATTGAAGATGAATATGCGTCTAAATTTATATGAAAATGGCCTCTATAAATAGGGCGATTGAGTGGAGCTGGGACAAGGGGGATACAGAGAGCCTTTTCATGGGCAGAGTTACGAGGTGGCGATGATGCCACTCTAAATCGCGTTGAAAGCCCGCCTGTGATTAATTCGATGGCCCCGTTGCATCACTCCCACAATCAATTTGCCACAATGCAATTGCGACGAGAAACAGGACCACCAACGTCCTCCCCAACAGCAAACCACCAAAACGACAAATACTTATCCAGGCCCAAAAAAACTCAACGTCATTTAAATTAAGTAGTCATTAGCCCCGTTGTCGCCCAATCCAATATAGTTTCTACACCTTATAGAGGGTCCTGCTATTTGCATGTGGTTTGATACGAATCTTATTGTAATGAATCATGCTCAAATCGTTCTTTTTCGTTTAATACTATTTCATTTTGTTTTCACAATACCCATTATGGATCCAGTGCCAAGGTATGTTTGGAAGGCAAGAAAACTACTCCATTACTTTGAAAAGCCTGACATGACTGTAGTATGGCAAATTTTAGCTGCATATTTATTTTTCTAATTTTAATTAACAGTAATTTATTACTAATAACCATAATTTAATAATCCATACAATGATAGAAAATTTGATTCGGGCGTATCCACAATTCCAACTATGGGGCAATTACAGGTTTCTTTCCTAATTTTTGGCCAGTTTGGGATCTCTGATCGCTAGAGTCCGCTATTATCTGGGATGTCAGTTGTCAATTGTCAATCTCCCCATCACAATTCACATGGTTCTCCGGTTCTCCTATTCTAGGTTTTCCTATTTCTTTTTTTACAAGTAACACGTTGCTGTAATTGCGGCAGCAATAACCGGTATTTGATTAATTTCTAACGCCTCAATTATCGCAATTTCCACCATAAAAATGGAGGAGATCCTAGCCAAACTGCTAGTGGCCAACAGCAAAGTAATTCAACAGGTAAACCGTCTCCGTTCTTAATTAAAGAATCTAAATATTGTCTTAACCTAACAAAACACGTGCTCTTTTCAAGGGGACCAAAGAACTGAAAGAAGCTTTCAAAAAACCCGAAGCTATAACAGCACTATGTGACGTTATAATTTCGTCGCCAAATCCGCAAATACGGCAATCTGCCGCGGTTCTTTTACGCCGCAAATTGGGCAAGAAACGGCAATGGCACAAACTGAGCGTTGAAACTAGAAATAGGTGATTATTTCAGTTTCGAAATTCGAAAAATTTCGGTTTTAATTTTAGAATTAAACATGGAATGGTGCAAGCGCTTTGCGCGGAAAACGAAAAACTAGTGAAAAACGCTATAGCGCAATTTATTGGGAGTTTAGGTAAACACGAATTTCCTGACAATACTTGGCCTGAGGTGCTGCAATTCGTTCAGAATATGTGTAGCAGTAGTGACCCTTTCAGTCGTGAAGTTCGCAATTTCGTTGTTTTTAACAATTCAATTTTAATTGTTTGATTGCAGCTCGGCATGTATACTTTATCAATGATGACAGAAGTGTCGCAAGGCTCTTACATCAATCACGCCGAAGGATTCGCCGTTCTTTTCGCTAATAATTTGAACTCTCTTCCAGCACTTGACTGCAATTTAGCCTACTATACCGTAGTTACAATGAATAATCTTGTTTCTGTTATTGGGGGACACCAGCAAGTGAGTTGTGAACTTAAATTTACAAGAAAATTTAACTTTGACAAACAGTCAGTTTCTTGTATTTTTTAATATATAAAAAGATTATATTTCTAATATTGAACCAATTGATTCAATTTCTAGATGGTGAACACTTATCACAGTTTGTTGCCGCGTGTTTTGGAAATTATCAACGCTTTCGCCCAAACAGACGAGAAGAGGGCTTGTGAGTTGTTTGAAATTTTAGAAGAACTAATTGAGTACGCTGTTGTGGTGGTGGTACCGCATATTCGAGTAATTGTGGAAATGTGCCTTCGAATTGGAAGTGATAACGCGATGCCAACTACGGTCCAAATCAAAGCGATTAGTGTGGTTGGATGGCTGATAAGATCAAAGGGCAAGGTATGAACGTTTTCAAAGCAGATGGGTTACCTTAGAAGCTACAAATTTCCTAAATTTATTTCCAGTAGAGCATGTAAAAGTTTTCTACTTTGCAGTTGACAAAATCACCGCCAGAGGCGCCACTAGCGTCATTATCTGCATTTGAACACACTGCATGTACATGCTCTATTCTTATGGATTGTTATCTGTTAGTTTTAAATTCGAGACGTCATCATTGCGACAGAACGGAAAAAATCGTAAACCGCAAACTTAACGTCACTGATTACAGTTTTATACTAAGCTCAATTCTGGTTTTAGCCTTCGAACGGTGACACTTCTATTTTGTATTATTACAGGTGATACAAAAAACTAAATTAGTCGAACCGATTATCGACGTGCTGATCCAGTTAATGGCGCAGCAGCCCGACGATGACGTGAACGAGGAGTATTTTCTGGGCGATCCGGATCAGTTTACTTCCATAACTATAGCAACGCAAACTCTCGATTTGATCGCTCTCCACATACCATCAGACAAAGTCGTTCCTTACTTGCTAACGAGAGTGGAGCCCGCGATCCAAGGAAACGACATTTACGCCCAAAAAGCGGCGTATCTGTCTCTAGCGGTACTGGCTGAAGGTTGTTCTGAACGCATACGTCACAAATATTTAGAACCGTTCCTGAAATGCGTCTGTAACGCCATCCACAACCCGAACGCAGTGGTCCGGAATGCCGCATTTTTCGCTCTCGGTCAATTCGCCGAACATTTACAAGTATTTTTGTTTTTTGTTAAGAATTTTAAAATCACGACGTTTTTAGCCCGAAATTAGTCAGTATGCTGCCGAACTCCTTCCGGTTTTGTTCGAGTATCTTGGACAGGTTTTCGCGCAGATGGAAAAAGAGAAAATTGAACCGGCCAGTTTGGATCGTTTGTTTTACGCTTTAGAAACTTTCTGCGAGAATCTCGATGAAGGTTTAATGCCTTATTTACCCACGTTGATGGAACGGCTTTTCGTAGCTCTCGATCCCAACGGTTGGTCTTTGCAATTGAGGAGAATAGCGTTGAGTACTTTGGGTTCGGCAGCTAGTGCCGTCAAAGAGGGACTCTTGCCCTACTTCCAAAAAATTATGGAAATACTAAATTTATATATTAATGCGGACCCCAATTCCGAGGTCCATCAATTGCAAAGCTACGCTATCGGTAAGTTAGCTAAGTGATTTTGGCGTCAAAAAACTTGAGTTTTGACTTGCCATTCCAAAATTTACACTAACATCAACAATTTCACCAATTGCAGAAGCTTTGGCTGTCGTAGCCCAGTTCATTGGAGTGGAGAACTTCAAACCTTTAGCGCCATTTTCTCTGCAATTAGGTCTGAAAATTTTAGACGAAACTGACGATCCTGATGTGCGTAAGAGCGTTTACGCCCTCTTCGCCGCTTTAGCAATCGTAATGAAGGACGGAATCAGTCCTGCGTTGCCTAAAGTAGTTGAACAAATGATAAGCAGCATACAGAGTAGTGAGGGCATTGTTGTAAGTAAATACTTTGACTGATTGCATTCTACTATTGAGTATGTGTGACGTCATTTCCTATAACTAGTGAAATTCAGTCAGTTACAAACGAATTTCAATGTTATAGGAAGCTGACGTCACGCATATAGCACTAGAATTGTTTTCAAATTTTCAAACTGACTGGATCTTTAACAGACCACCTACGAAGAGGACGAAAAAGAAGTCGACGTTTATGGAGACTTAACTGACGACGAAGAAGACGATGAGGAAGATATCGACGTGGCTTCGTCCAGTAGCGGGGATTCGGCCCAGTGCCGTTATTCGGTTGAAAATTCATATAACGAAGAGAAAGAACAAGCGTGTTTGGCGCTCAGAGAAATCTGCATCAACACTGGGTAATAGTTTCGAAAAGACGCAACTTTTTTGTCTAACATTAAATTATTAGGGCGGCATTTTTGCCTTACATTGAAAAAAGTTTCGAAGAAATATTCAAACTGATCAATTATCCCCAAGACGATATTAGGAAAGCGTCGGTTGATGCTTTACTTCAGTTTTGTATCGCTCTCCACAAAATAAATTCGGCCGAAACTAAGCAAGCTTTATACAAAGCATTGCAGATGTTCGTTCCCAAATGCGCCGAACTTATCAGAACCGATGAAGAACGGGGAGTGGTTATGTGTTGTTTAGACGCTTACGCTGCTCTTTTAGACGAGGTCAAGGGAGATGTTTTAGTAGGAGAAGGGCATAGGGAGGCCATCATGAACTGCGTTATTGATGTTCTCACGTTGAAGGTACGCGTTTTGACTAATCGATCATCTCCTATTAAGTTGTCACATAAACTTGGCTTAGGACCCGCTTTCTTCAGTTGCCACATCTCGCAACTACGGGTTGATATTGAAATTTCGCAAATAAACTAAAATCTCCATAGTAACTCAAATGGAAATCGGGCCGTTAGTTGAGTTGCGATAGTCCTTACTAAGGGGTTGCTATGGAGATTTCGCAAATAAACTAAAATCTCCATAGTAACTCAACTGGAGATTGAGCCGTTAGTTGAGTTGCGATAGACCCAACTAGGGTTGCTATGGAATCCTCGCAGATCAAGGCGTACGCCACTTGATTTGCAACGTTTGCATAGTAACCCGTTGTGATTATCGCAACTCGCCCGCCGGATCCTCATTGTGCCCAAACTGTTTTGTAGACGACGTGTCAAGATACCGATTTGGGGGCAGTGACTGAAAGTAACGACGACGATACTGAAGCAGAACAAGACGAACTTCTCTTGGAATCAGCCGGAGATGTAATTCCTAAGTTTTCGGCGGCCATCACGCCTGACGATTTCGTTTTGTATTTTCCCAACATTCTCCAGCTTTTGACCCAAAGAACTGTAAGGATGAGTGTAAGAAAAACAATAAAATGTCGAAATTAATTGTAGAAAAAGCAACATAGCGTGAGTCAGAGGTCGTTTGCTTTTGGAACTTTAGCCGAATGCATGAAGTCTTTGAATATTTATGTAGAGAAATTTATTCCTGATCTGCTGCATCTGTGGTTAACCGGCGCCAAGGATTCTGCCGACGAAGTGAGAAACAACGCTATTTTTGGACTTGGAGAAATGATGCTCCACGGCAAAGAAAAATTGTTTCCGTATCCTTCATTATTGTAGAATTTATTTTTGTTAGTTTTTTCTACTCCCGTAAAGGTACTTTGGTGAAAGGATTAAGTAGTTTTGTCTCAAAATTATCACTTCACGAATCGCAAATGATTTTCTTAACGATCTCAGTCACTACCCGGAAATTCTCCAAGCGCTTTCCACTGCTGTAGCGAAAGAAACTCACGCCGGAACTCTCGATAACATTTGTGGTGCTTTAGCTAAAATGATTATCGTCAATCCAAGTGCAATTCCTCTAGACCAGGTAATTTTTTTTCGTCAACAATTTGATCTAACTAATTTTTTAGGTGTTTCCGGCCTTCTTGCAACGTCTTCCTTTGAAAGACGATTTTCAAGAAAACGAGGCAGTTATTAAGTGTTTCTTCAGTTTATACCAACAAGGAAATCCTATATTACGCCAACACTTATCGACCGTTATCAACGTTATAGTTCAAGTTTATCAAAAAGAGCAAACACCAAATGATGGTACGTTTACTTTTTTATTGAGACATAACTAATT
This sequence comes from Pyrochroa serraticornis, assembly GCA_905333025.2. Taxonomy (NCBI): domain Eukaryota; kingdom Metazoa; phylum Arthropoda; class Insecta; order Coleoptera; family Pyrochroidae; genus Pyrochroa; species Pyrochroa serraticornis. The sequence continues at coordinate 32,640,747 of HG995154.1, read as the reverse complement.
CTAGAAAAATTTTCAGAAACAAAAAATATTTTAACCGAATTGATCAAATCAATCAACAGGGATTTTAGTGAAGAGTTTGCAAATACGGCGTCTTCCTTGGGACCGAACGTGACCGAATCGCTCCAAAAATTGTTCGCTTCTTCCTAAATCGCAATTGATATAATTATTTTGTTATGGTTATTAGCTTTTTTATTTATTATATTTATCATATTAGCGTAACCTTATATTGTTTACGTCTGACGTGGATCTGATTCAAGTTATGTGTATATTTGGAACTGTATTGCTGTAATTCTATTGATTCCATGTTGAGATGTTACGTTAATCGATACGGGTTTGATTGAAACTTTTCCCATGATTGCTGTAATAACACCAAATTATTATAAGGTGCAGTAGTGGACAAGTAATTGATGGGTCTTGGAACGGGTCCGTGAATCCAACTCTAACTCGCCCCCTACTGCACCATTTTCAGAGCATACCGGTTTTATCGCTTTTAATTCCATGTGCCTTTGTCGTAATTTTATTATTTTTTTAAGTTTTACCAAGTATTGAACATTTTATTTGATATAAGTGAATAAAACTGAGCGGTACTCTTGACGTGTTTTTTTTCTGATTTCGTTATCTAAATTGTATCTCTTAAGATCCTTAGATTAGGTATCAGTAGGTTTCCAATAATTGGTTTTATCGTAAGTGTTTTAACGGGAGTACAACTTTCGCAGATAATTACAATACAGTAAACTCCTGCTGACATGTTATGATAATAGTGAAGTGACTTGGTTATTATGTGCCGTCCAACATGATCAAGTGACTATTCCGCTAAAATCTGTTATATAAGTGGCGATATTTATAACTCATGATAGTGCAATACAATGGGAAGAAGAGAATCTGTGATAAGTGGCGAAAGTCTAGGTGTAACTACGGATTTTCGGACCAGTATTCACAAAATTCGAAACAGTCTCAACAAAGCGACCGAAGTCGACGAACAGAACCATGCCCACAACGAGAAACGCTGGCGATTATCCTATTTAAAAGTAAGATTTTGGAAGAAACAATAATACCCAATTCCCACAATTGCACATTAAAAGGCTTAATCCATAATCTTTCTGCAATTATTTCGCAATCAAGTCGATTGCGGCTTAGCAAATTGGATATCGCAATATCTAACAGGATAGAAAATTGTTATTGAAGTGCTCTAATGGCTAATTAATTTCTAACTAATCTGAAAGAAACAAAACTATAAAGTGATATCAGCCGTAATACCAGTAGTTTTATGTATTGCAAATAACAGTTCCAAGTAATAACTCTTCAAGTTACGCAAGTACTTGAGATACAGTGTTTTGATTAGAAACCTCAACACCTTGTTTAAGGGTGTTAAGTTGAGGCCTTGTCCGCCCACTTCTGTATCTTATCGTTGTCGCATTTATTGCGATATTTAGCAAAATGGCTAGCAATAATTATTGTCATAGAATTAATAGGATAATATCGAGTTATCTTAATCCAGGTACATTGGACAAATCTGGAACAAATTGAAATTTTAACGTAGATTGTACTAATTATCGCAATATATTTGCGGATCAAAATAGTTTTGCGATGAATTACGATAAACAACAGGAAGTACTTAAAAAAGATTTTACTGTCTCGTAAATTACCCAATATTGGCGAGAATCTCCTAAATCGAGAGATGTTCTAGAAGTTTTTTTATTTCAGAAACAGTTCGAGTCTTTGCAGCTCCACAAACTGTTTAATAGATATACGGAGAGGATTAACCATGGATACTTTTCGCAATTTTTGTCGTTACAAATCCTTTTGAGCACCACACATTTTCTTTTAGTTTTAACATCAAATTTAGTAAGTGTCACGTTATTGATTTCAATTTGTTAATTTCGAATTTTTAGTCTGATCCAAACGCAGTTTTGCCAGATCTCATCATCTACTCTTCAACAGCAGCTTTAGCGATCATATTTTTATTTATAACAGACACGTATGTGAAAACGCATCCGAAACTTCTAAAAGTGTTCGCAATCTCAGCATTTTTCATCATTTTTTTCAGTAACATATTTATACCATTTTACTACAGAAAAATTGATCATGGGAACATCCGACCAGCTTATTCGACCCATCTAATTCTATCGTCCTACGTTTTTTTGAACGTTCAAGACAATTTAATGTCGTTTTGTCTAGGTCTATTTGTGTCAATTGTACATTTAGTAACTTTAATTTTGGTTTCTTACCCGGAAACGAGGATGCTTTGGCAAAGAGTGAGTCATTGGATTTTTGTATATCTCCAATTATTTAAACTATTTCAGATTTTATCGGACGCGATCTACTTAGGTTGTGTTAACGGAATTGGAATTTATTTCCGATATATGAACGAAATTGTGAAAAGACGCAGCTTCCTCGATAGAAGATCGTGCGTAGAATCCACTTTACAAGTCAAATTTGAACAAGAACAAGAAGTAAATTCCTCAACTTTTCCCAGCAATTCTTTAAGTTAATTTTTAGAGTCAACTCATGTCCAGCATAATCCCCAAACATATCATCGACAGAGTCAAATCCGACATAATAACGTATTGGGACAATATTGACAAGTCAAATGAACCTCCCAGGCACAGACCTTTCGTGTAAGTATAGAATTCCTCTATTATTATCCTCAACAGAAGACGTCTAGACCAATTTCGTTACATGTAACTTCTAGGTTTTGATGGGCGCAATGTTGCGTTGCTTTTAAACAAATTTTTAGTAGCTAGTTGCAAATTTTAACGAGATGGATAGAGGGAAAAGCTATAACCCGTCATTTTATAGGAACCCCTACGTTGAGGTACATAACAACGTTACGATTTTATTTGCGGACATTGTCAACTATACCAAAATGACGACCCAACTAAATATCAAGGATCTATTAGAAACCCTTAATGATCTCTTCGGTAGATTTGACGACGCTTCCGAGGTAAGTCGGTGGTTCTAGTAGATGTACAATGACGTTAAGGCTTTTCAGGAGTTGAAAGTACTTAGGATCAAATTTTTAGGCGATTGCTACTATTGCGTGGCCGGTTTACCGCCTGATCCTCCACAAAACCACGCCGAAGCCTGTGTGGATTTGGGACTTAAGATGATATCGATCATAGCAGATGTCAGGTAAAGAATTTTATGGATAATTAGGGGCCACACCTACTTGACTTTAATTCTTTAACAAATTTAGGTGTTGTCGAAATTTGACTAGTTTTGGTTAATTTTCAGGAAACTCAGAAACCTGCCAATCGACATGCGGATCGGGATCCACAGCGGAACCATCACCAGCGGCATCATTGGCAGTATTAAATGGCAATACGATATTTGGTCAAACGACGTGGATTTAGCGAACAAAATGGAAACCGAGGGGCAGCCAGGGTTTGTGTTTTCTTTTGTAATGTTCCAAAAAAATTTGTCGATTTTACAGAAATGTGCACATAACCGAGCAAACAAGGTGTCTCCTCAACAAACCCTACGATATCACCCCTTATAAAGTAGTAAACAACTTCAATACTTACCTTATCTCGCCAACGGTAAATAGTTTAGAACCTCCCCAGAATCAGTTTTTATTATCCAAAGTTTTAGAGAAACAGCATTATCGAAGAGCCAAGTAACGAAGGGTTTTCGACGGAAATGCCTGAGAATGATGAAATTGATTTGGAACAAAACCAAAGAAGACCTACCATATACAAGAAACGTAACACGTTTAATTTTGATTCGAGATCTAGTAACGCATCGAATATTCCAATTGTTCAAAGATCTTTTTCACAAGTTGATTTTGGATCGGATGGGACAGGACCATTCGACACTAATTTATATCGCCAAAATTCGGAAAATAACGAACCGAACCAACGAAGACTTACGTTGTATAAGAAACGTAACACTTTCGAGTTGAGAAATAGTATTTTGTCGGATCTTCAGTCGTCGGAACATCCTCAGAATAGTGGAATAGGCGTAATTGGAGAAATTGATGAAAACCAAAGAAGAGACAGGATGGTTAGTAGGCGAGGAACTAATAGTCATGACAGGAGGTTTAGTGGAAATCCTTCTTTGAGTGGAGTTTCGCATAGGAGAGTCAGTATAAATGCTAGAATGTCGAATGATAGAAGAATGACGGATGGGAAGAGAAGAACTGCGTTCATGAACAATAACATCAAAAGATACGAAGAAAGGTTGAACAAGACCAACAAAGAATTGGAGGATACTATCGAGAACATGTTATTGTCGAAATACGAGTAAGTTTGCTCAGATTTTTTTAAATGTTTTGTTAGTGTTTAAAATTTTTCAAAATTCCAATTTTTTCTACTTTTAATTTGTCTGGCATTTCAGTAAAATTTAAAGTTATTACTTATCAATTACTTAGAATTAGTCGAGAATGCGTCATGCTGTTTATCAGATTAGGGAGATTTTAGCTGTTGTAAACCGCTATCTCTAGGGGATTCCAGGTACGTACTTAATAACTTTTCTAAATTAGGATTTTTTCTGAGAAAATTGTTTTGTACCGATTTGACTATCGGAACGTTTTGTGGAAAATTAAAAGCGGAAACCTAATTACGAAATATTCCGATAATTTTGACAAATTAATTAGCTTTGACTCTCTGAACGATTTGGGGTAAACTAAGGGCGGGAGCTAACAAATTGTTTTACGAAATATCCAAACAATTTTGACAAACGAATGTTTCAGACAGTGGTTCAAAGTGACCGAAATGAACCGACTTGTGCTCACTTTCAAGAATTGGAAAAGTGAATTGCATTTCATCTCCATGCCTGATCCCTTATTTAAATATTACGTGATTAGCGCAATTCTGCTGATGGTTTGCGTCTTTCTCATCGAAAATTTAACGTTAAAAAAGTAAGTACCAAAAGGTGTTATGTACAATAAATTTCAATTGAAATGTTCTTCAAAATTAAAAATTGTAAAAAGTGACAATTGTTTAAAACAATTTACTAAGTTCTTTCAGATGGGATTGGACATCGTGGCCCTTCTACATAGCGATAGCTTTACTCACTGTCATCTTTCTGCCACTTACCTGGACCAATTATCTTTGGACTAGACACATTTCCAAATACAACATTGACGCACCCAGAAACTTATTTTTACGATTCTTTTACTACAAATCCAAATTCGTAACCAACAATGTGATCGCAAGAGTCTTTATTTACACCCTAGTCTGCATTTTATTTTGCGTTTGTGTACTTATCGAACTCGTAAGTTTCTTTTAATAATCGTAAAATCAAATTTAACTCTAATTTTAGATTGAATGTGAGGTCCACAGCGGATTGGAGAGTTCTGTTGAAAAACGCAACCTTTTAGCACTAATGATGCAACGAAATGGGGAATCCGATACCTACTGCATCATTCCTTGGGTATAAAATTTATTTCAAATTTCCCGTTTTTACGTAATTTATTCCAGCATATGACTGAAACGTGTGCACTTTCCTTAATTGTTAGTTTTCTATTTCTTCGCATGTACATGTGGATAAAATTCTTATACGCGTCGTTAATAACGGCAGTTTACTCTTATTGCGTTTGGAATTTCAGTGATGGATTTTATCAGGTTTGTAAAATAAATTGTTTCTTCCTTTACTACAATTAAATTTTAGAATCACGAAACCATCAATTACAACGTCAAACCACAAATATCTCACATCACCAGCGTTGTGTTTTTGACTTTAATTCTTCACTTGATTGACCGCCAAACTGAATACATGAACCGCCTCGACCATTCTTGGTACGAAATTTTGCACGAGAAACGCAATAAAGCTAGATCAGTACATGCAGTTAACAAAATGTTACTCAAGAACATCTTACCACTTCATGTAGGTAAGTGGTGAAAATTTAACCATTTTGCAATAATTCTTATTGCTGTAATTGCAGCTGAAATTTATTTGGACGTAACTCGAAGATCTTACGAACCTGAACAGTATAGTGGAGTAGCCGTTATGTTCGCTTCGTTAGTCAATTATTCAACTGAAGACATGGGACAATCATTTTTAAAAGTAATGAATCAAATTATTTGCGATTTCGATACGGTAAGACAAAACTTACAAATTTAAAACATCTCACAGTGTTATTCTAGTTATCAGTGGGTAACACTTTCGGAAGACCTATAGAGAAAATTAAAATCGCGAAATGGACGTATATGGCTGCTTGCGGACTAGTACCCGGACTGGGAAACGCCGAAAATATACGTAGAGACCAAATGAACCACGCTGTTATTTCTTTGATTAAATTCGCTTCGTGTTTGATGAAAAAACTAAAGGACATCAATAGAGAGGGTATACAAGAAATGCAACTCAGAGTTGGTAAGTGTTAAGTAAAAAAAATTATTGAAGTAATTTATTTATACTTTTATAGGGATCTCGTATGGACCGATTGTTGCTGGAGTTGTAGGGTCGAAGAAGCCACTTTACGATATTTGGGGTGATCCTGTGAACATGGCATCTCGCATGGATACGTCAGGTCTACCCAACCACATACAAGTGTTGCAAGGAACTGCTGAAATTATTGAAGAGTTTGGCTACGTTTGCAATTATAGGGGGTTGATTAAGATAAAAGGCCCCCCAGAACCGGTTTCAACGTATTTCGTTGCTTTGGATGATAACTTCGATTTAGTGAAATATGAACGAGAACGTAGCGCGAGTGAAACAACTGAATGAATAGTTTATGTTTAAGTATTTATTATTTGTTGCTTTTTTATAAATATAAATAAAGATAAAGAAACTGTAACTCGTCTTCATTTTTCATATTCTTCTTGATATTAAGGATTGACGCTAGTATCCTGCCGAAATTGTACTAATACAATTAAATATGTGGCTATAGATGAGAACATCTGAAAAAAAAGTTCAAATTAGGAAACATGTTCTGTGTGAATTCTTCAATATTTTTATTTATTTACAAGACAAACTCGTTTATATTTAAAAAAATATTTTAAACGTTTTTACAGGATTATCCCTTTAGCCCTCGTCTACTCCGGCCCTGTCTACTGTGATGAACATGCGCATTGTTGTTATTGAAGTGTCATTTGTCATTTAAATGTGTCATCTGTCAGATTATTTTTATGGAGTGGCGTGTAAAAAGGAATTTAAAAAAATGTGAATACTTCCCTAATTAACAATGTTATCAGTGCAGTGACTAATAACAATTGAACAGAAAATGAATCGCAAAAAACGGAAGTGGAATAATTGAAAAGAAAAATGAACTGTTCTGCATTACTCATCTTGTTTTTGTTTACATTCAACTGCTTCGTCCGTCCTGAGGGGTTTGCCGAGAACGAAATCTCAACAGAAGACAACCTCGAGTCCCCTTTATGTTGTAATTTAACAACAGATCACCTCAAAATCGAATACAGTTCAAAAATCGTCGAAAATGAGTACATCGTCATGTTCAAAGGTTACTACAAAAACCAGGCCCGAGTTAACTACATTGACACAGCCCTCAACGCATCCGGGGTGAAAAAATGGAAAATTATATCGAGAGAGAACCCGGCAAGTGATTATCCGAGCGATTTTGACGTAGTAATTCTTGAAGATACGGAAAAATTGGCGGGTTTGAATGCTCTCAGTAATCATCCTTCAGTCAAAACAGTAACTTCGCAACGAATGGTGCTACGAACATTGAAAATCGTCGATTCAGATTATGTTAGAAGAGGAAGAACCAGTCTAAATTCAAAAAATCAATTTTTACAAGGCACCAGCCGACTTAATAACAGAAGACTTCTTCGAGCAATTCCGCGACAAATCACGTCAGTTCTCCAAGCCGATTCGTTATGGAATATGGGAATTACGGGAAAAGGAATCAAAGTAGCAATTTTCGATACCGGATTATCCAAAACACATCCTCATTTTCGCAAAATTAAAGAAAGAACCAACTGGACTAACGAAAAAACTTTCGAAGACGGATTAGGACACGGAACTTTTGTCGCGGGTGTTATAGCTTCGAGCAAAGAATGTTTGGGGTTTGCTCCTGATTCAGAGTTGCATATTTTTCGAGTTTTCACCAACAACCAGGTGTCCTACACTTCTTGGTTTTTGGACGCTTTCAATTACGCTATTTTGAAAAAAGTTAACGTCCTCAATCTCAGCATTGGGGGGCCCGATTTTAAGGATCACCCTTTCGTCGATAAAGTTTGGGAATTGACCGCTAATCGCGTTGTTATGGTTTCCGCTATAGGCAATGATGGACCTCTATACGGAACTTTAAACAACCCAGCGGACCAGATGGACGTTATTGGCGTGGGCGGCATTAACTTTGAGGACCAAATTGCCAAGTTTTCTTCCAGAGGGATGACAACGTGGGAATTGCCACAGGGTAGGTTTTAACACAAGAATTTTGGCAGGTTCACAATTGTTTTTGATGTGTAAACTTTAATTTTATCAAAAGTCTATAATAAAAATGCAAAATCGGATTTGTATGCACTGAACAGAAGTAATTTTAGGATATGGCCGAGTGAAGCCCGACATAGTCACCTATGGTTCGGCTGTGAGAGGGTCCAATATCAAGGGTGGGTGTCGAGTTCTTTCTGGAACTAGCGTAGCGTCCCCTGTGGTAGCCGGCGCTGTCACCCTATTGGCTAGTGGCGTTCTTCATCGTGGCGACGTCATAAATCCTGCTAGCATCAAACAGGCGCTCATGGCTTCAGCTAGACGTCTCACCGGTGTTAACATGTTCGAGCAAGGTCACGGAAAGTTAAATTTAATGAAAGCGTATCAAATATTGAACAGTTACAAACCGCAAGTACGAGTGTAACAAATTTGTTATTGAAAAAATTAAAATAAATTTTACAGGCGAGTCTTAGCCCCAGTTATATTGATCTCAGCGAATGTCCGTACATGTGGCCTTACTGCACTCAGCCCCTCTATTACGGTGCTATGCCTGTGATTTTTAATGTTACTATTTTGAACGGTCTTGGGGTTTCGGGCGTTATTGTGAACAAGCCACAATGGCATCCGTACATTCCACAACAGGGCCAGTTGCTCGATGTGGCTGTTTCATACTCTGATTTATTGTGGCCTTGGTCAGGTTGGATGGCCGTTAGTTTGTCGGTGTCTTCCGAAGGATCTTCTTATGAGGGATTGGCACATGGACACATCACAGTAACAATTGAATCACCCGCGGGACCTGGAGAAACCGAGGTCAGACAGAGTACTGTCACTTTACCCATTAGGTAAGATGTTGGTATGTTGTTTTATTATTATATCTAAGGGTAAAGACATAGCGAAGAAATTTATTTCGGGCACGCGCCTCCCCGTTTCGCAACTATGTCTATAGATATCGCCGAATATATAAATTTGAACTACTTCGGTTTTTTCGTGCACTTTAGGGCCAAAATCATACCAACACCGCCCAGACACAAGCGAATACTTTGGGATCAGTACCATAATCTAAGATACCCCCCAGGATACTTTCCCAGAGACAACCTCAAGGTTAAGAACGACCCCCTCGACTGGAACGGCGACCACATCCACACCAACTTCAAAGACATGTACCAGCATTTGCGAAATGCCGGCTACTACGTTGAAGTGTTGGGTAAAAAATTGTTGCGATTTTTTTCAAATCACTAACGAAAAGTTTTAGGATCGCCCTTCACTTGTTTCGACGCATCTCAGTACGGCACGTTGCTGATCGTCGATCCGGAAGAAGAATATTTTCCTGAAGAATTGGCGAAATTGAAGCGTGACGTGGATGCGGGCCTTTCCTTAATTGTTTTCGCCGATTGGTATAACGTAACTGTGATGAAAAAAGTTAAGTTTTACGACGAAAACACTCGACAGTGGTGGATGCCGGATACTGGTGGGGCGAATATTCCTGCTCTAAACGATTTGCTTGCTTCTTGGGGCATTGAATTTGGCGATAAAGTGTACGAGGGACATTTTAAATTGAACGATCACGATATGTATTACGCTTCGGGAACGAGTATTAGGAAATTTCCTAAAGACGGGTTAATGATTTCTGCTAAACTCAACGATCAAGGATTGCAGGTGAGTTTTGTGTTAATTTTAAATATTTTGTTTTCATTATTAATTTTTTCAAGATGTTGGGAGAAGTTTTTGATACTACGACGAAACATACAGTTCCGGTATTGGGACTACTACAAAGTAAGGCGACTGATAAAAGTGGCAGAATTATAGTTTACGGCGATTCTAACTGTATAGATACTAGTCATTTGGAGGCAGGTTGTTTTTGGATGCTAGACGCTATACTAGAATATACGTCAACATCACATTTGCCTTCAATTTTTAAAGATAATCAATTGATTGAATGGGAAAATAAAATTGAAACAGATATTCCAATTAGAATGGAGGGAAACGGACTGTTCAAATATTCAAAAGTTCTCGAAGTAAATTTAGGGGAATCCCAAGCCAGACCCTTGCCTCAATGTCCGCACTTAGTATGGGCGCAACCGATTCCGTTAAATGTTTCCGCCCCATCAAATCTCTACCAGTCACAAAAATTACTTTCACTCATGGAGGATGACGAGTTGGCAACTTTAAACATCGAAAGCATCATCAGAGGTAAATTTTCTACGGGTTATAACAATAGGAGCGCCCTTACGTGACTTGCAATGTTTTCACAAAATTGTCAGGCGATTCCGGGATAATTAACCCGGTTTCTTACACTTCTCCCCTAAATTGGTGGTAGGAGTGGAAAAATTGCTTATGTGCACCACGATTTAATAATTTAAAAATTTTGCAATACAAAAACTAATTTCTTTAATTGCTATAACTGAACAATTATGAAATCTTTACAACTTAGTACTCTCTTAGGCCATGATGTAATAAATTATTTTAGAAAACGCGGCACTTTGATATTGAAGAGTTTTTGTTCTCTGTTACAACGTTTTTCTAAATTTATAAAAGTCGCTCAAGTGCGTTTCAATGATTCTTCCCCCTTGAACATTGTACGTGTCTACTTCAGATTAGATCCAATGTTAAAATGATGGGAACTCTAAATAAATCCTAACAATGGCCACAGCAACTGTGGTACTTGATTTTAAGCTATTGCGTAGCTTTTTGTGCGATTAAAAAATCGTATCAAAATAGGAATATTCAATAGGGTTCGTTTCAAATTAGAATTGTGATTTCGATTAACAAAACTTTCTATAGTTTGCGTATTGATTTTGCCGCGAGGGGGCGCTCTAATGACCCGTGTGAATATGTTTATAAAAAAGAGCGATACTGTCATTTAACTGTAGATTGATCCCTTCCAGACGCATCAGGACTAGAGGGCAACGGCGAATCTGACTTGTGGAGTTGGCGCAACAAACCCGCCAGTGCTGTGGGGTATAAAACTGAGAATTTTAACGTAACTCTAACCATATTAGTATTCCTGTCGGTCGTTGTGTTTTGTTATTGTGTTCGTTTATACCGGCCCAAACCCAAAAAGAGAAAACTCTGCAAGAAATTGATTAACTTCATGCAGTGTCGCAGAATTTCAACGGTCTAACAACAGTGAGTGCGCATGCTTCTTTTTAGATATTACCAACTGATGTACGTAGGTGGTTACTTACAAATGTAGAAATGTATCACTATCATAGGTTGGACCTGGTTAAATGCTTCGTTTAAATAGATTTAGTATGTAAATATTGTGTAGAGTCCTGGATACGTAAAAGTAATGAAATAGTGCTAAAGGAAATAACTGTGGAAGTAACAACGAAATAAGTGAAAACTGTGAATTTGTATTGGTTGCTTAAATATTGGGGTTTTAGGTTCCAAGACTTAACCGGATACGTGTCCGGGCAAGTAGATGATATCCCAACCAACGTTTTGTTATTTCTAGTTAAGGCCATTACGCACTCATCATTACAGTTAACTGAACCTAACTGTTTAGTACAACACATTTTTTATATAATTTGTAACTACTTAATTGTTATAATTCTACGCCCTCGTTGATTTTGACAAGATAGTTGTAAAAATCGTTATTGATTGACAAATAGATTACCGTTTTATATTTGCATATACATTTTGTAATCATTGTAAATACCATTTTCTTTATTTATTTGCAAGTTTTCAAAAAACCTCCATTGTAGATTATTTCCTTTTTGACGAAAATTATACATTTTTATTAAAATTTGGAGTCTGATTTAGTTATAACTTTCATCTAGTTCTCCCACTGTGACTAATTACGAATTTAATTGTTTGTATTGTGTATACTGTACCTCGGCTTTTACTTACAGAAGGAATTTGTTGCTTGTCTATTATAAAGTAACCGGCTGCCGAAATTTCGATGGGTCGGACAGCAATTTGCATCATGAAAGTTTGGATCTGAAAAGGCAAGGTTAGTTCTAACTTGATATTAGCAACAATTTTTTACTTCAATGCGACATTTTTCATCCACTGCTGAAAATTGTATGCCTTGTAACAGTTCTACTATTCTAGATCCCTGTAATCGTAGTTAATGTTATTGAGGCAAGCTGCGTTATATTTTACTCACCGTAAACTTAATTGCATTTGATACAAGTAAAACGGCTACAACGATTAAACCGTTAAGGACTGTAATACCAATTAAATGTCTATCCTTATTGTTGTCGTAAATAATGGTGGAAATATTAATTACAATCATCGAAATAATGCAAATTTGGTCAACTGCCATAAAGTTGCCGTAACACTTTCCTAATTCATCAACAGTTTCCGAAAGCATACTGTGCATGTATCGGAGATACGCGATAGTTTTGTGCATATTTTCGTCAAATTTTTGCGGTTCTTCGGCAAGATAATCAGCAGCGTATCCTTTTACTTTTAAAGTTGTATTGATAAGTTCAAGATTATGTTTTATTCTCAAACTAAAATACATGTAAAGTAGGAGAGGTTCTATTTGCCAAATGCTCAAAGTTCCAAAAAGTACCGATGCAGTATTAGCTTGATATCGATTCATCGTTGGCGGCATAATTTCAAAAATCACTCTACTTGCCTCGTAAAACGACATACCTAAAAAAATTATTCCCAAAACTATCGGAAATACAGTCCAAATCATGAATTTTTTTGAACCACTTTGATTTTTATTTCCGGACAACATTCCGTTGTTTTTCTTGTCGAAAGTGTCGATTAATCTTATTAATATTGGCAATTTTTTTGCATGAGTTATGCAGAAGATGTAACTTAAAATCGAACGACCTAACATGCCGTAAACGACAAACAATATGAAAACTTGTTGGTCGATGTTGAATATTAAACCACAGAACCAATACCACATGGAGACGTTTATGAAAAACAACAAGGTGCTGTATAAATGGGAAAAACTGAACAATTGCACTTTTAGGTGTTTCGGGTCGGAGTTTGATACGTTTTGCACTGAAAATACTCCCATCACCTTACAGATGATGGCTATTGGTCTAAAATACCAGTAGAACGTTTTCGTACTTTGGTTATTACCCAACATCTTTCGCGCACACTGTTTTAAATGATACTGGTTTTTGTTTTGCCCTAAACTGTTTTAATGATGAGATTATTGGGTTAAGTGTTGATGATTGTAATTGTTGAATTTACCTAGAAATTTGCCATATGGGGATTGTTTACATAACTTTAGTAATCTATGTTAACTTCGTGAATACACTTAACATTGAGTATGCGATATTGTATGATCGTTGTGTGAGTACATCCAAGCTTTTATTAATGAAGAAAACAACAATTCGAAATCAGGAATTTGAGAGAAGGAAATTAAAAACTTGTGTGACGTTATCATAAAATACAAAAAAATTAAAATGCTAGGGGACACAGAGAAATATTAATAATTTACGGGCCCCAGTTCACATTAGTAACGATTGCTTTAATAATTAATAGAAAAGTAAATATAACGACTATCAACAAACATTCCAAATGTTTGCCCTTTCTACAGAGTAGGAAGTAACAAAAACTGACGTAACAGTAAGATTTTGAAATTACAAAGATATTTTTGAGACGTTTTTTTGAATCTCAGTATGCTAGCTTACGTTAAAAAAATTGAACAAAAGTAAACAATTAACTTGAAAATGTTTTGCTTCAATTTAAAGTTTTCTCCTTTTAGCAGCCAATACCTGAAAGAAAATGTCACATATCAGAAAGTAAATTATTAAAAAGTGAATCATATCGACTGCAAAACTTTTTTACCTTCCTTCTCGATTGGAACTCAAAGTAGTTCAATTTTTCGCCATCGACGCTACTACTGTCGCTGTCAAACGTAACAGGTCTTTTCCTTTGTAGGGGTTGCAAAGGTTTTCTAATAGGCGCTTCTCTTCTATTTACCGCCTTTTGTTGCAGTTTAGTATTGTTATAATTTTTCAAATCAGTCTCGCATTGGTTGCAATCAAGAATAGTTTTGTCGAGCTTTTCCTTCATTTCCGATATCTTTAGTATTTGTTCAACTTCCTCCAGTTTCGAGTCTACTAATTTTTTCTCTAATTCTGTTATTGTTTGTTGAAAATTTTTGTTTTGTTCCTCTACTTTATCGACTTCGTTTTGCATTTCGTTGGTTTCCTGTTGAAACTGTTCTTCCATTGTTTTAATTTTATTATCAATTTCAGTTAATTCGCTTGTATAACTATTTTGCATTTCGTTAAAATACGTTTCTTTTTCTAACAATAATTTCTCTTTTTCCGTTATAGCACGCAATACGAAGTTAATATCAGCATCAGATTTTACGATCTGTTGTCTCAAATGTTCAATCGCGGATTTTAGTTGATCTATCTCCAATTCTTGTTGGGATAATAACAATTTTAAAGAACTTGTCTTTGCCTCTAACTCTTCAGTTTTGAGTTTAAATTGTTCAGATTCCTGCCAAAAAGATAAATTTGACTCAATTTCGCATTTAAAATTAAACATAAATTAATTCTTAAAAAGTACCATAAACAAAAGTTGTCAATGAAAGTGAGTAAAAAATCAAATTACTGAAAAGAAAAAGAAAACAATTTACATTTTGCACACATAGAATCGTTTCGTTCTTTTCTAAAAGTTTTTTTTCTGTTAATCTGACCAATTCAACCTTCTTTTGAATTTCAGTCAAAATCTCCTCGTGAACCAAAGCGACTTCCTCTTTTGACTTATCGATCAAACCTTCAAAATCCAAACATTGCGTCGACAGTTCTGAATTTTCGTTTTCCAGGCACCGCTTTCTCTTAGATGTTTCCTTTTTCTTTGCTACATTTTCCAAACCCTCAGTTTCGTCTTGTTGAAGATGGTTTTCAGCGTCTTTTATTCTGCAAAAATAAAATATTACAAAATAATAAAAAAGTTCTCAATTCTATAGCGCAAACGTGTAATTTTAGGGCTACCTTAACTTTAAATCATCCATTTCTTTAGACGATTCATGACACGCTTCATAGATGTTCGTAATATGACTTTCTATTACACCGATTTCTTTTCTTTTCTCCACTTCTTTCTCTTCGAGTTCTCTCATTAATCTCTCAATTTCCGCCTCCAACTCTTCGACGTCGTTTCGTTTTGCCTCTTGCTCTCTTGTAAAAGTTTCCCAACCATCAATTAATTCATCAACTTCACCATTAACTTCCTTCAAATTCTTTTGCATTTCCAGTTTTTTCAAATCAACTGTTTCCAAAATCGATACTTTCTCCGCTTTCAGCTGGTCTAATTTTCTTCTACTGAAAACTTCCAACTCTTTACAATCGACTTGAATTGCTTCAAATCTCGTTTCGTTTGCGTTGTTCATTTTTCCAACTGCCATCAAATTCCCGTCAATTTCTTTTATATACAGGTACACTTTCTGAAACAAGTTTGACACCATAACGTTGTGCTGGTTAATTTCTTTCTTTTTGTAATTGTTGGCGTCCAACATTTCCTTGATTTTAGCATTTTTGGACGCCAACTCCTGCAGCTCTTCAAGCAAACGCAAGCACTGGGCCCCTTGGCCCCTGTCATTCTAAAAAAGACCAGACGGGTAAGATGGGTAAGTAAAGGGTTAATTCATACCGCTAAATGAGGATTCATAGCTCTAAATGGAGAAGGTTTTGTTGCGGTTAAGACCAATAATCTAACTAGTGGCCAATTTGGTTTTTCAAAATTGATTCTGACGCTCTAGATAATTTAAAACTACTTCCATACATTGCTACCAACCTTAATGAAACAACGAAGAAAACTTACATTAAAGCAAGGTAGTTTATAAGACTCCAAATTGTTGGTAATTACATTCTCGAATAGTGGGAATTTGTTGCAAGTTAGCATTAAACACTACTTGCGAGGAATTTTCAAAATTTCTTTAGTAATCATTCCGCTAGATTGGTTATTCTGATTGAGGGTGGGCGCGTGTTTTCAAATGGAATTAATTCAAATTTACTTTATTTGAGAATTACTTTGGAACCTCGAAGTTGTAGTTTTACAATTATTAGCAAAATGTTTATAGATCTATAAACGATGCTATTAGTATAAATTCTGAACTATTTACACTTAAAATGTTACAAATTCTTAGTTAATTTAAAGTGGGGAAGAGGGCGCAACAAGCTACTGTCAATTTGGCGGCTGCCGGTGATTAACCTCAAAAATTGTTTTTTCCGATCAACATTATTTCTCATCAATGCCTCTTTAGAGCAAATAAGAGAAATGGCAGACGGTAATTAATATAATGTCAATATTTCCCTTTTATTTACCAATAATTTCCTGTTAGCTTTAAGCAAGTCGGAAGACTTGTGGAGTTCCTACAAAAGCTTGAAGAAGGTAATTTGGCGATACTTGAGCAACGATTCCGACGACACATACGGCCCTGAATTCGAAAACACCCTCCGAAAACACAAACAAAATTTTTTTGCGCTTTTACAAAACCAAGTAAGTTTCAAAATTTTAAATTTCAAAATTACACAATTTCTTTCAATTAGCCCAAAAATGCCAAAAGCCGCGAAGAGCTCAAGAAAGGAATGGTGGACGGCATCATTATTAAAGGCTTGGGACACCAAATTCTATCAAAAGAACTCTACCAAGAAGCCGTAATCCTCTCAGACATGTTTGACATGAACGAATTTATTGCATTGGATCTCCTCTGCACGGCCCAAATTCAAATGTCGTACTATCCTGGATTACCTCGGGGGTTAGTAGCGGTATTGTTGTATTACGACGGTAGAAAAGCGTTGGTCTCGAGTTTACGATATTTAGTTCAAGCCCGCAGTGGCGTTCAATGGAGTTTAAACGTAAAACCTGATGTAGAAAAATTCGTAACTATGTACACGGATCAGTTAATGGAAGGGGGTTTGTTCAATCGAATATTTGAATTATTACATACACTCGATTTGAGTAAAGAAATTGAAAAATTGCAAGAAAACTTGGCGTTAGGAGGCCCCCGACATCGGCGTCAAGTAGTCGATTTGTTCCAGGATATTCGCGTAATTTTAGCTGATATCGTATTCACGTGGTCATCACAATCTGGATTACCAAAATCTCCAACTTTGGGATTAATAAGTTATTTACGTAACGCTGAAATTGAAGAAGAGGCTTCAGGAAAAATCGACGTTGTTAATCTATATATGCAGATGGCGCTGTTGTCAGCACTTGATCTCAGCGTTTTGCATTCGCGGGAAGACGGGGAAGAAGCTGTCCAGAGTTTGCCAGTATTGTCAGATCCTGAATACATTAATCAAATTATCAACGATTTATCGCCAGGGGTTGGGAAACCAAAATGGAAATGTGAAGGACTGCAGGCGGTTTCTACTTTTGGTCTCGCTGTTTGTATTGCGTCTTTGCGGGTTTTGCCCCAAAACCAGCAGTTTCAAGAGGTGATCGGTAAAGAGGAAATTTTCATAGATGGCGCTATCGAAATGAATGTTTTCGAGTTTATTCACAACATAGTTTTGGAAAATTCGTTGGTTTTTAAGGAAATTTTTTTGTATAAGCGCATCCACAATTTGATTACTGATTTCATTGTTTACATGTATCCGAAAGTGAAAGAACTCAGGATTAAAGCTGACGAAATTGCTAGGACTGTTCAGATTTACGCACGTGAAGGTCTCGACGCCCCCCCTAACTTGCCCAGATATTTCGAGTATTTGTTGTTGACTATAGCGAAGTTTTACTCGAAAGATTCGCACGCGACCGAGTTTGTTGTTAATTATTGGAGCCCAGTTGAAGGAAATTCGGGGCTTCGAACTTCTCCTCGAGCCGTTTCTCTTTTCAAATTTGTTCGTTTAGCTGGAGATATGTTGCCTCCCACTCTATTTGTTCCTTACTTGAAAATGTTGAGTAGTCTTTCCGCGTGTCAACAGGCGGCGCGTCATTGTTTCAACATGTTGAAACAAGTCGGACCTCAACTGACTTCAACACTTTCCTGGGACCACTTCTTCTCTTCATTTGCCCAATACTACAACCAATTGAGACAAGAACTGCCACCTGTCGGCGATACTGTGTACCGCAACACTTACTTAAAAGGTGTTTCACCTCAAGAATTGGAGGGACTTCACGCTGTTTTGTTGTTGGTTCGAACAATTGCCGATTACGACGAGTTTTCACGTCTAGCGTTATGCGAACATCCAGGTTGGGCGCCTTTGAGTATTTTGTTAGGGTTAGTCGGTTGCTCCGTTCCGATCCCTCTAAAAGCGGATCTCCTCCTCACTCTAGCTTCGTTGTCGAAATCCAACGAAAACGCTGCACAAATGTGGGAAAATCTTGAAGCTTCTCAGATTTTAGTAACAGTTCCGACCACCTCAAGTTACGTTCCTCGAGGCATCCAAACGGAACTCGACGAAATCGAGTCGAGAATGGAAGAATATCCCTTGACTAAAGCGCTGTTGAAGCTGCTCGATGTTTTAACGGATTTTGGGATTCCCCGAACGCTGGGGGCTGGACCCAGAAAACCCGGATTCGATCCTTATCTTTCGTTCATAGTCAATTCGGTGTTTCTAAAGTTTCACACGAGGTCGTACAGAAACTCTTCGGAAAAGTGGGAAATTGCTGGGTTGTGTCTTAAGTTATTCGAGAAGTTCCTCAACCAATATGACCCTCAAGTTTCAGATTTTCCAAAAAAAAACGTAGTGAGCGAGTTTAACCCGCCCCCCGGTTACCACTTGATGGTCCAATTGAATAACAAAACCGAACTTTTGAGCGTGATTCTCGATATTATCGATGAAGGGAATCGACTGTTTGATTCTTACGTTGCTTTCCAAGGCCAGGAGGTAGTTGAGAATTGCACCCTTCGATGCTTGAATATAGTTCACAACGTGTTGGCGCTGCAATCGAAATTTTTCAGTGCCCTAACAGCGTCGTCGGCGACGATTTTGTTAACTAGTTTAACTAAGTTGTTGTTAACAATCAATCGTAGGAGCGGCAAGCCCGACCATTGCGTCAATATCGCTAAGTATATTAGCTATCAACCCTTCTTGTTTAAACATGGTTGTGTTGTTGTTAAAATTTTGATCCACGTGACTTGCACGCCGCTACTTCATGGTCAATTCATCAATATTCTTCTGTCTTCGGAAGCTAAGGAAGAAGTTAAATACGGTTTTGTGGCTAGTTTAGATGGGGATACCGAGGATGACGAAGTGGAGTTGTCGACCAAAACTAAACTCGAAATTTTGAAATTACTCAAGCAATGCTTATCGTATAAATCCCCGAATTTAAGTCATTTCCTTTTGGGTTTTGATATTAAACACGATATTTCCAGAACTGAGTTTCAATATTCTGGAGTTCTAGACTTCCCCAGATCTTGTTTGCATTCGATAGTTTCAATAATGGAGTCGGAAGTTATCAAAGAAACTAACACTTCGACGATTCTAGAATCAACTTACGAAATGGTGTTTCTCTTGGTTTCGAGCGGAAAAGCGTCAGGACCTGTCCTAAGATTTTTGAGATTGAACAAAAAGTTTTTCACCTACCACCTGAGTTTATCCTATCAAAAACTGAGTTTGGGTTTCGATGTCATCAACCAAATTTCTTGGTTATTGAAAACTCTCGCTGTAGAACTCAAAGTTTCGAGTCAAGGTAAACAAGTGAGTTACTTGAAACAGTTGTGCAACTTTCTAGTGAGTTTGCCCCACAACGAAGGTGACACTAATCAAGACCCGTTTAGTGCCACGTACAAAGACGAAATAGGTGAAGGTAACTACATGTTCCTCGAGCGAATCAGTAATAACTTCATGATCAACTTAATTCCATTTTTTGAGTTTAAACCCGACGCTGTCCAGATGCCTGACTGGCAATTTTTTGATACTAAGGTGCTGAATTCGTTGCTTGAAAGTTGTGTCATCGGAACTGGGGCGAAATTGATTAACGTAAAGAAATTGCACCAAAAACTCTACGACGAATTGAAACTCTTGCAAGGAACCGCTGTTATGGGTCAAATTCAAGCAATAACTCAAGAAATACCGAAAGTTCTCAAATACGCCCTGGAAGTTAACAAGAACAAAGAAAAACACGCTTCTGTTGTCGAATTCGCGGACGCCTGGCGCCAAGTTGCTGAGGTTTTAGTCGTTTTCATACCCAACGAGATTCTTTCTTGTAAAGAATCTCAACTGATCAGTATTTGTTTCATTTTAAACCTTCTGAAGAACGTTGTTAAAGTCGATTTATTGCCAGAAGTTGGACAATTCTTGTCAGGGGCAATTTTGTTGATTTTCGAAAATTTACGCAAGTGTCACGACCGCGAAACCAAACAACAAAGAGTGAACCCCGACGAAACATCCGCCAGTATCCTTCAAGCACACTTGGGGTCGTTGAAAGAAATTTTGGAAACCCTCATCGAATGGATTATGGTCTCCAACGCAACTGACGAAAAATTGAGGATTAACCTCTACGCCTCTTTAGTTACTATGTTGGAATTAGCTAACGTGGAACACCCAAATGATAGCGCTGTAGTTTCAAACAGCATGTACGTTAGCCGCTTGGATACTTCGAAAGTTAGTCTCGATACCACCATGCAAAAACTGAAAATGTCTACAGATGTTTTGTCGAAATTCGGCGAGAGGTTAGTGGAGGTGATGTGTCAGGATTGTATCGGAGGTAACGAAGTTTCGAAAATGTTAACACTATCCAGCTTTAGTGTTTTAATAACGTTATCGGGTAACGTCAATTGGATCGCGTACATGTCGGGGAGAGGCTACTTAAAATTTGTTATCCAAGGAATCCTCGAGAGTAACACAGCTTTGGAACGTCTATTAGAACCTTCACAATCTTCGATCAAACCTTTGTACGTTTACATGTCGAAAGTGCTGTTCCTAGGGAGACTTGCCGGAACTAGAGTTGGTGCCGAACTCTTATTGAGTCAAAACATGTTCTCTTGCTTCAGCAACATGAACGTTTTTAGTTACCACCCTGAAATTGCTAAATCGTGGCGACATGCAGATTTGGATAGTTTTTTGCCGCCACCTGAAGAAATTTATTTACAAATGTGGATGCCTACGTTAGAAATTTCTAACGCCATCTTAACGACTTTGGGAACCGACAACCAATCGGCTGTTGTCCAAATCATGTATTTCCTCCTCAGTCATTTGGACGTTATCGAATTGATTCTACGAGCAGGGTCTCCGACGTTATCCCGTCTTAACTTGCAAGAACTTTCGTTATTAACATCGATAATATCGAGAACTGCCACCAACGATTTGGTTAATATTCTAGAAAAACCTGACATAGTCCACAATAACCGTGCCCAATTGTACCGAATTCAAAAATTAACTTTGGGGCTTCTACCGAAATTTGTGTTAACAGACGAAATCGTTAAAGATTTGACCAACAATCCGGAATCTCGTACTTTCCAAACTTCCGATCGACTTCTTTACGCCATGCAAGTTATGTGGAATTTACTAACATATTCACGTAACGTTGTTGCTAATAACGATGTTGAACACGGCGGGGTTGGTGTTATCTTCCAACCTACTTTGAAAGATCCCGGGTTACACACTTTCGATAAAAGTAGTAACTTCAACGAACAAGCGCCATCTCTCGGGATTATCGTCCAACAATTAATAAGTACAGTGAATTATCACCATCACGAAAAATTCACTTACGAAATGTTGGATCGGAAAATTAAGGAAATTCCAGTTATGGACAGCGCCGACATCGACGAGTTTATTGAGGAATCAATGAATTTACAGGATATTAATGTCAGGAGAGAATATGCTTATCAGCTGATTTCGGATAGACTTGCCAAAAAAAGGAAAGAAATGGAATATTGTTCGTTTATTATCGAAAATGCTATTTATTTGATTTGGGTTCATTTGGACTACTATATGTTGAGAGCGATTCCGAAAGTGAAGAATTTTGGAGCTTCTATGTCACACTCAATGTTGGGCGATAGTAAGTTTTTTTTTTTTTTGGTGGTTTTGTAGATTGTTAATTTTTTAATTGTGCAGCTACATTGGCGTCATCGTCTGAAGCCACTTGGAAAGTGTCGACAGATGACATCAGCAATCTGAAGCACGGATTAGTTTCAATATTTAACGATAGCTTCACCAAACAACTACTAGAAGCTATTCAGGTGAGAATAATCGATTTGTTTTGGTAAATTATTTAGCAAATTGTTTCATAAACTTTTTGCGGCAACTGTTCTTCCAAGTAATTGCTAAATTTCGTTATTCATTTACAGGACCAATCCAACCTTGACAAAGGCTTCGTTGAAACTCTCTTGAAGAAGATTATTCGTTTAATACAGTTTGTACCAGTAAAATAATGTTAATGTTAAGATTTTTTAAAAATGGAATAAAATAGTAAAAAAAGTAGAGGCAGAATTGTTTTATTTCTACTCTGGGGTGAGCCGTGTCAGTCCAGCAGATGGTACAGTGGGAAAAGGCTACGTGACCAAATAATGTGCGATGCAGTTCAAAGAGGATCACACTATTGGCCTACGAAAATTTGATGTAAATTAAAAGATGATGATGGTGTTGTTTCAAAACTGTAGTGGACTGTAATTATAAATTTTGAAAATTACAACTTCGGAAAGGCCTAATGTGTTGTTTGAGGGCCATTTTGATCAGCGACAAATGCTGAGAACTGACAATGGAGATTTGTAGCGGACACAAGGAAAGTTTGAGTGGACGTATCTCGCCGCGGAGTTTGGTCAGCTTAGATGGCACTGTGATTACTAATAAAGAACAAAGACAAAGGGCATGCACCCGTAAAATGTTCGCAAGCTCGAAACCACCCGTCGTGGTGGTGCAAGGAACCAAACTCGACTCTCTTCTAGGACGACGCCACTAACACTTCAGTGGGGCGTTGAGATTCGGTATTTTGTATACTTCACTCGTCAGAGGCAACAATTGAATAATTGGAAAATGGAACAGGACAGGACAACGGATAAATAAACGGGACGAAACATACAGAGAAGGTGAAATCGTTGACAGACATTATGACGGCCACAAGAAAAATCTTTTAAAAGACTCATGGTAAAGCTATGATTCGAGTTTTCGAATAGCAATTAAAAGCGTTACCGTTCGGCCGCTGCCTCAGTTAAAATAGTCAGCCCATCCAAAATCCGCACAAAAACCGAAATTTATTCCGGCTCCTGCCCCAACCATCTCAGCAAATGCTTTCATTTACGAATGTTCTAACTGTAATCGTTCAGAGGGTTTTCTGAAGACGCTTCCAATTTAGTGCTGAGAAAGGAAGTTAAGTGCAGTAGTAATAAAGCGTCGTGATAATGAATCAAATGTTTATTACAGTAGACGAAAAATACTCAATTACACTTAAAAAATGATTGAAACAATACAATACAAATTCAACGATCACAAAAATACTTGACCATAACTTCATCCTCAATGAGTGAATTATACAAATAAAGCCAACAATTAACTAACATTAATTTAGAGTAACTCCTTCGTTTTACGAATATAAAATTTAATAGTAACGTTTGTATAAAACTTCACATGGTTAACTCGGCATCTACCATTTCGTCTTTTGAACTTAAAGGTTTGTTCCCAAACACGCAACAAAAGAAATCAGTCGCGCTTCGATGTCGACGGCTGATCAAAATCCTTGGGAGTATCGAGTTCACCAGGCGACTCTTCATCGACGAGAGCCTATCAAACAAATCGTTTAATAACTAATTTCAGAAAAAGTTATCGAGAACCTGTAAGCCTTTAAGCTCGCGCATATCCGCTTGAGCTAAAGCGGAACTTCCATCAGAAGACGCCAAAGACACTGATAGCGGAGAAGACCTCTCGCTAACACCAGTGGCGCCACCACTCACCTTGTCGCTGGGTACTTGAACCTCTTGGCAACTACTGGTGTCAGGAGACCGTATCGCTTTCCCCGCTCTCTCCTCCAATTGTTGCCATAATCCCAACATTTTTTCATCCATTGACCGACAAATAGTCAATTGCGTCTGGTACTTTTGCTCGATAGCCTAGAAATTATTTAAATATTTTTTAATTTTTGATTGGAGTTTACCTTTATTTTCATGTCGTGGTCTTCGTTCATGCTGTTTAAAGTGCGTTTTTGTGCTGATATTGTCTCGTCGTTCTGTTGGATCAATTGTTCTAATTCAGCTACTTTGATAACGTAAGCTTCTAATTTAGCCCCCTTTTCACGAAGACGTTGAGTCAGACCTGTAATTTTGAAAATGTAACAAAATTTTGATACTAAAAAAATAGAATTACTTCGATGCTCATTGCTGTAAGTTTCTTTCAATAACTCTAATTCTCGGTCAGATCTTCGAAGAGATGTAACTTCCTCCAGTCTTTCATTATATTTTAGTTGTAGCTCGCCTATTAGGAGAAGCTGTTTATTTACAAATTCAAGTTCAGCGCGACCTTTCTCGCCAGCTGAAGCTTTTTCTTTGGCAAACTACACAATTCAACAATTATTTGGTGTCGTCAATAACTTAAATAAATTACCTTCACTTCTGCAAGCGCGTCCAACAAGGAAGCTTCGACTTTTTGTTTTTCAACAGTTAAAGACAAACATTCAGCCTTGTAATTTTCAATCTCCTTCTGCATGTCAATTTCAGATTCTTTCAAAACTTTGTTTTTATGTTCTAGAGTTTTACACTAAAAAATTGTTATTTATTGATTGTTAATATCGCGAAAAAAAATTACGTGATCTTCTAAACGAGATATTGTGCTACTCAAAACTTGAACTTCTTGCGTTTTCGAACTTTGAAGAGTCTCCAATTGAGTTCTTAAATTATCGATGTCAGTCTGTTGAAGTTGCACTTGGTCTCTCTGAGTAATTAGGTGCAATTATTATTATGTTACTAAAATAAACAAATCCCGTACCAACGCCGAGTTGTGTTCTTCTAATTGTTGGGTGCTTTTCGCGTCAGCCAAAAACCGTCGATTTTTGAATGCATGAATCTCTCTTCTATGCCTTTCAAACAGCAGTTGTTGATGCACAAGTTGTAACTGCTTCTGGAGGTTCCTATTCTCATCCCTGTCGTCTTTAACCGCAGTTTCGAGATATCTGGAGAACACAAGAAAAACTGTTGAAATTTTTGTTCACGGGGAAATGAAGTAGCGGAATATCTTAGTTAGGATATTCGAAAGCGTATAATCGATACAAAATGTTTAATGGACAGAGTTCTCAAAGGATTGGATAATGAGAATGAAAATGTTGGACTTGCCGCCGTTAGATGTCTCCATTCTCTCAGTAGATCTGTACAACTTAGAACTACCTTCCAAGATCACTCCGAGTGGCGCCCTCTCATGGCATTATTGACAGAGTCACCATTAACGGAACTTTTAACAGCCGCACATTTCTGACGGAAATTTCGCAACTATACCCAAAATCACGTTCAATATTGAAACTATTTGAAGAATTAATTACCCTTCGATGTAAGATCACAAATCGTTTTAATTTCTTTAGCTGGTAGCGATCAACAAATTTGAGGACGACAGAACATTTTGAGAGAATGGTTTGAGACTTGGTAAACAATAACTTAACCACTCACTTGTCGAGAACTTCGTAAATGGAAGGTTGTTCGCATTTCTCTTGCGAAGCGTTTGCGGGAGCGGTTCCGGGACTGGGTTTTACTTCTTGCTCCTCTAAACTAGGAAAAATACCCAAAAATAAATGTTCGTACGGCATAGGCCAAAAGTTTTCGGTTTGCGTCATAGCTGTAGTCAGATCTTCAACGAGAGTTCCGCCAACTACTCCGTTTGACATGGCACTCTCGGCTCTCTCATCTTCGTCGGTTTCGTCCAAAATTCGACTAACATTATCTTTTATCGACGAGACCGGGCTCTTCTTCATTTCAGGACAAGAATTCGCGCGTCGCACCTTAGTGCTGTCACCCATTTCCGGACTGCTCGACGGCTCCTCGTTATGTTCCAAATCCGGATTGCATTGGCTGTGATGACGCAAACGTTGGACGTGTTTGGCGAAATCTTTCAGAGATTTTGAATTGGGCATATGGAGACCACCGGCGGTGCACGGCGAGCTACGGTCTTCGTCCAAATGGTCGCTACCTGCTGGAAACAATCTCAAAACCTAAAATATTAACTCCCAACCGGCGTCAAATTAAAGTTACCACTTTTTGAGTATTTTGGAGCAATTACGTGAAGGGTACTGTATTACCGACATTGACCAAAGCGAATAATAACATTGAAATGCAAGATAATTTCAGAGTACAAAATTTGAGGGCGCAATAACGAGTGGGCAGTGATTAAATAAAAAATTGTATACATCAACGTATCTTCCAAATGTGGCAAAGATCTCATATTAAACAGACGCGCTACACTACAAGTAGAGCGCCATTTTATAACGTTACCAAAATTTTATTATTTTTTTCCGGAACGAAGACAAAGAATTACACAAAATGAAGCGCGCACTTACAGTCTTCACTTTCGTGCAAGACGCTGTCACTCTGTTTGAGCATGCGTTGACTAGCTTGTTCGATTCTCTCAATTCCCATGATTTCTTCATCCGGCCCTCCAGACAAACCGCTGCTTCTCGTCGGACTCATCTTCAAAAGTTCGGTGCCGGTTTTGATTCGTAACGGACTTGTGGGAGACTTTGATTTCAAATTGCTGGCCACCTGTGAAACGAAACGATATCGATTACAGAAATTCGTTTAAACCAAAATCACCGCAGATCTATCTTGAAGCGGAGGCGGCTGCAGTTTAGGACTATCACTTCCACCAATGAAGGTCGAAGGGAAAGTGAACGGCGACCGTTCTTTCGGTGAATGAGGATGGGTAGGTGATGATGTGAATGATGATAAGGCTTTAGCAACAGCGGGATACTGAGCTTGAGATCTTACGGGAGTGCAGTCTTCCGGGATTAAAGGCGTAGTTTCGGGGGTCGCCTCGATCGCCGTTTCCGGAGGCGAAGATCCCGCCTGAGGCACAACGTTCTCATCATGTGTGAACTCCTGCAACAATTCAAGCTACAGACCACCCTTCAGTATACTTTCGGATTTTTTATTATACAAATAAGTGCCCTCAAGTCTCTAATTTGAGACACTTTTACTTATATTTATTTATGCATATATACACTAAAATTAACGTTATTTGGCTAAATTATGGGTCAGTTTTGAGTAGAGATTAACGGCCCCTCAAATTTTTTACTGTTTATTAACAATTTGGGAGCGCTAATCGAGCGGTTGTCTTCGAATTTGAGACGCTATAGGCTTACAATATTTCTATTAGACCACCGGAAGGGTTAATGGTTCAATTACCGGTTGCGTGACGTAAGGTATTGAGACTCCGCCGATAGGTGGCGTATGCGGGTTGAAAATCATGCTGGGCGAAAAGTAGTCCGGCCTCTCAGTGGACATCGACGCTGCTATAGTTTTTAAGGACTGAAAATACGAAGGTTCTGTAAAACATAAACCGTTAAAATAATTTTTTTATATAAAAAAAAATAACTACCAAGAGCCGAATTTGCTGTGCCAGACCTAGATCGAAACCCTGATGCTAACTGACAAGAGTCATGAGCACAGCAAGTGTCTGAAACGTCCAACGAAAACCGCTCACATTCTACTATGACGTCATGGACTTCCATTTTTTTCCACCTTTCGCTAGTTGTCTCGTTATCTTTGGAAGTAGTGACGAGAGATGGGTTCATTTTTACGGACTCTAACATGGGCTATAAACACCATTTAAGATTGTTTTACAATTACAAAATGCTGGTACCTTTATAGTATGCACGAATACAGGTCGGTTCTTGTCTTTGTACTGCGTGCGTAGATAAGCCAAAAAATTACAAGGGAACATCCCATATAGTCTAAGAAATAAGGCATATAAAGCTATTTGCATATGAACCATCTGATCATCGCCCAACTTGCCAGGATTACAATTCCAAGAGGCTAATCGGCTGTAACAAAAACTGTAACAACGAAATTGTTGAGTAGAAACTCACCTAAATATCTCAAAAATATCATTCAACAGTTCACCCATCGAATACGGAATCATAGGTATTAAAACAATTAAAACAAGCAGTGCACTTAGTAAAGGTAAAAGTTCCACTTCACACTGCAACAAGTTTTGTTAATAAAAAAAATTGTGGTATTTGGAGAAAACCTTCAGCAACTTCAATACGGCTTTGAGTAGCTGGTGTTCAGGGAGTTTGTAGAGCCAAGTAGGCTGATTCCTGACCACATGTCCCAACAAAGTGAGCGCTTGGACTTTAACATCAGTCTTAGAACTTTTGCCTATGGAATCACTCAATCGGTCAAACAAAAAAAGATGATGAGGTTCCTTAATATTGACTAATATCACAATAGTATTAGCCGAATTTGTACTCA
Source organism: Pyrochroa serraticornis (assembly GCA_905333025.2). Lineage (NCBI taxonomy): Eukaryota > Metazoa > Arthropoda > Insecta > Coleoptera > Pyrochroidae > Pyrochroa > Pyrochroa serraticornis. The sequence continues at coordinate 32,612,162 of HG995154.1, read as the reverse complement.
AATAGTATTCATAAAGACCCTGCACCAACCACGAGTCCCTCACTGAAATCAATCAAATTACCTCGAGTAATTCAAGGAAATAACGTTACCAAGTCCGAGTTGTTCAAATAATTTTTGCTTTGCTTCTTCGACAAGTTCGCGTTTGTTTGAATCTAATTGCTTGAGGAGGTTTGCCATTTTGACGGTAATATCGGCGTTTTACGGCAATATGTTAAAACTACTGCACAAACTGAAAGCTCGTGTTATCTGTGACGAAGGTGCATTTTCTTGTCTGCAAAATTGGAAGGGGTGTAAATTAGGGGCTAAAAAAATATCGCTCCTGTCAAACAGTATAATAGTCTAATTGTTATTATGGAGGATTAAGGGCGATTTTTACCCATACTTGCCTACTTTCAACTAGTTTATTGGGGTTGTTAATAATTCAATTGGGGATCGGAATAAGAACACTAAAAAGCAGAAAAAACCTCGAATTCTATCGCTAATTCGGACCTGTCACTGTCAAAATCCTGTCAAACGTCAAATGGTAATGAGCCACAATGACGGCACACCGCGGAACATTGCACAACTACGCGAAGGTTGCCAATGAAAACATCGGTTCAGAAAGGCGCCAAATTTGAAAGGAATGGAAAAGGCCCACTGCTAGGTAATGACATTGTTTATAGATATTAATTAAGTGATTAAGTAATATCTATAAACAATGGTAATGAGAAACTCTTCCAACGCTCAAAAGTTTTTTTCAATCCATAGTAGAGGAAAATCATTCTTATAAATATATAAACTACAACGGTTTGCTATTGAAATGTTTGTCTTTGTCATTAATCTTAGGGATAGAAGACTGTACTTGCCTGTAAATTTCCATTCTTCAAATTCTATTTCAGAAGAACGTTGGTGTAACCGTAAATCAGTTCCTCTTGCTTTAGTTTGATTTGAAACTTTCTAGCAAATCAGAAATATCAAGTCAGTCAATGTTTCTCTGACATCTTAACAAATCTCGACTTTCTGCTGCACTGCCGTCAATACTCTACTTTTTACCCAAAAACTTGCTGTTTTTAAACCAAGACAATTAAGAAGACCATTCCTTAAAATAGCGATCTTTTTCCAGCCGCTAACTATTGGAAAACGATGAAAGTAAATAATAACAATTGAGTATTGACATTTATCCAAGACTTTTTAGAATAGAAAGAAGACCTCCGCGGCTTTTGGACGCGCTGAATTCCCTATTGATCGAAATTCCTCAGAGAAGAGACTAAAAAAGCGAAATCACTCCAGTACCTCGTTTCCAATCAACATAGAATTTTTGCAGCAACACAGCAAATTGTTTAAGAAGAATTTATATAGTTGTGGCGACGCAGACACTTATTTCAAACATATTTTGAGAAATTACGACTATTTCGACCTCAAAGGTTTCCATTCTGACAGCGAGCACATCACTAGTAGAAGATCAACAGATTCGTCATCAAAAGTAGGTACTTTCTTCTAATTATTTTCATAAAAGCAAAAATTTTCTGATTAGAAACAACGAAAGGAAGTTACTAAACTTTTATTAGAAGGGCGAAAAAAGGAGGAACTTCCAAAATCTATTTTAATTGCTCCAAGAGAGGTTTTAGCTGAACCAAGAGAAGAAAGTAAAGGAAGAACTCCTAGATCAATATTTACAGTCACTAACGAATCGGAGGTAGAGAGTGAAAAATTATTGCAACGTTCTGAAAGTGAAGAACTCGATTTAGACGTTTTTTACTCACCTAGTAGCCACACTTTAGCAAGTTCAAAAAGTTCGACTGGTACTCTAACAGATCAAGTCGTTGAGGACCCTAAACTTATTGTCAAAATGGTACTCGATGAAGAAATGGAAGAGGAAACTGCGGAAGGTGAAGAGGAAGGCGGCGAAGAAGAATTGATCGTGGCAACTGAAGCACCGCCCGATGACGTCGAACCTCTAACAACCGATGGTGATGAAACCACGGACGATGATCTCAAAGAAGTGGAAAATATGATCAAGCAAGCATCCGCAGAATTAGACAAAGTAGCAGAAGAAAACCAGGAACTGGTCGAAGGAATCGAAGCTGTGAGTAAGAGTCTCGTTATAGAGTTTAAAAATAATTTTTTTTTCAGGAAGGAAAAGTGGAAGAAACTAAATTACGTAATAATTAATAATAATAAAGTTAAATATTATAGAAATTAATTTTAGCTGGAGGTTCTTCGTTTAAATTTGACCCGACTATTGACGCTGCAGTATTAAGAGAACTCGAAGATGCAGAAAATCAAGCTAAAGAAACCGCAAAAATTATTTTGGAACTGAAAAATCGAGTGACTGAACTGTTGAAGAAAGACAAAACTACTGAAGCGGAAGCCAGGGAACTAGAGGCGAAAAATAAGGAACTGAGGACGCAAATGATGTTGTTTGAAGAGAAAACCAAGAGAATTCAATGGTTGATTGGTCAAACTAATTTGTTTGAAAGTATGGCGCTGCCGAAAACGCCATTACAAGTGAAGCATAACGAAGATTTGCTTCCTAAAGTAATTGTTTGCGGAATGACGGAAAACAATATACCCAAACTGATAGTTTGCGATGATAAAAGGAGGAGGTCTTGCGAAAAACCGAAAACCAACGATGTTAACGTCCCTATGGTTGGTACTTGTACGGTGTGGTATTGGAGATTTTAGTTTTTTTGCAGTCAGTGGTTCCAAAATTTGCTAAAAGATTGAGTGATAGTTACTGCATGCAAGAGAAGTTAGCAACTGAAAATGCCAATCTAGAAGGAACGAGGTGGGTAAAAATCTTTAAAGTTTTTCTTCAAGAAGGCGTTTTCTTGTTGGATGCAGGTGGTTGATAGTACCATGTAGTTGTTGCCATAGTGTTGGTAACAAAAATTTTATGTTTAAAACTGTCAAGTAGAAAATTTCAAAAAACCCAAAAAAAAATTAAAATGTTATAAGCCACAAAAAGTTTAAATTCTTCCAGGTACCAATTGCAGTCAGACTTGTTGAACAAAGACCAAACTATCGAAAACCTTCAAAGAAAACTTTGTGGTATCCAAACAGAAATGAGAATGATTTGCAAGGAAAACTCCCTGTTAAACGACAAAATCAACCAGGTAGGTACTTGTTGGAAATCTTCAGGCTTTTGGTTTTACTCTTCCGGTTTCAGGTTTGCAGTTTCAAACAACAAGAAGTTGATAAAAGCAAAAAACGACCTCCTTGCGGAAAAAATAAAGGAACATGTCCTGCAGAAATAGAAACTCGTCTAAACCAATATTCAGAAACCACGAAAATGTTAGAAAAACAACTAGGCAACATGGAAAGCGACGTGAAGAACATACAATCGGAACTGACGGCAGTTCAAAATGAAAGAGAACACCTGGAACAGCACAGAAAAATCATAATTTGCCCCCCTGTTTGCATGCCGCCTTGTCTTCCATGCCCTCCCCACCCTTGCGGACCATTCCCCCCTTGTTCCCCGTGCACTCCTTGTTCTCCTTGCACTCCTTGTTCTCCTTGCCCTCCTTGCCCTCCTTGTCCTCCTTGTCCTTCGGTATTTATTTTGTTTTTTTAATTTTTTGATCTTTTGATTTCGGTTCTAGCCCGCTGAACAACAATTGCGAGAACTGAAGGAACAATATTTTAGATTGCAAGACGACTTTAAAGGAAAGTTGACAGAAGTGGCCGGACTTCGAGCTGATAACGAAAAACTGAAAGATACCACAGCTGAAGCTGAAGAAGCGAGAAAACAAGCCGAAGAAAAAGCGAAAGATTTCGAGAAACAATTGAAAGTTTACAAAAACGAAAAAAATTTGGTAAAAATTGTCGGTTTACGATTTTTTTCTAGTTTTTTCTAGTTTCAAGGATCAAAAGAACAACTGGTTGAGCAGGAGCAACAATTGAATGTAGCGAAACAGCGATTTCGTGAAGCCCAAGATGAACTTGAAGAGTTGAGGGCTTTCATTCAAGACCAACAAAGTCAGGTTGACGATTACAGAAATAAGGTTTGATGGTTTTAGCGGCGCTTTTTCTTGATGTTACGTGTTGTTTATTTTAGTATCTAGAATCTCAACAGGAAGTTGAGGAACAGAAGCGGCATATAGATATTTTAGAAATGGATGCTAACAGAGTTAATGATGAGGTTAATTTAGAAATTCAAAGAGTGAAGAACCAGTTTCAAGAAAAACTAACGGAACTCCTCCCGTTACCTGATTTATTGAAAACAACTCAACTGAAATTGCAAGAAGTTCAACAAATGCACCTCCTCGCCGAACGCAACAACGAAGCTTTAGAAAGAGATTTACAAATTTATAAAGACAAAGTGATTGCTATTACGGATCAAATGGATCAAGCGCGAGGTGATCAAGATGCTGATGCAGGAGAAAGGGCATCTTTAAGCGCGAGATTGGAGGAGCTTCAAGCTAAATTTGACGAGCTTCAAGATGAAGCCGATCGTCTTTCTGTAGAATTAAAAGAAAAAACGGAACAAACCGAAGAAGCAGAAAGAAAAGTTCAAGAGAAACTGCACGAAATTGCTCAATTAGAAGCGCAATTAGAGTCAGTTAGAGAAGAATCAGCGAGACAAGTGGCGAGAAATAAAGAACGATGCGAAACTGTAAGGAGGTCGATGCAGAATCAAATTTCGGATCTAGAAAGACAACTGATTCAAAGTAGAGCACAAGCGAGGTCCGCCCAAAAGGATAGGGATGAAATCAGACAAAAAATGCAATCACAAATTAACAATCTTCACGAAAACTTCGAGGATGCTCAAATGAGAATCAGAAGTCTCCAGGGACATGTCAATTTTTTGAAAAATTCCTACAACACGGTGATACCGCAATTCGGGGGAGACTCCGATTCTATTTCTGATCACCAGGATCCCTGCAATTGCGGAAATGCTTTTTGATTGTCTTTTTGGAAATAAACAGTAAATCTGGAAAAGTTTCTTGTTTGGTCCAATCCTAATTCATTTTTAAGTGGTTTATGTTGTTTCTTGAGCAGGTGAGTAAGGAACAAATTTTTTGAATTCCGTAAAAGTTGAAAACGTTGCAACAAGGCAACAAAGCTTCTTGTTGGAAACGGCGATAGTTAGTAATTTGATCCAAGAGACAAGGCCGACTTTTATGTTATTGTGATCAGGTGGGGGAGCTGGAGGAACTAGTCTAGTCGAAAGCACCGAATACGACAATGAAAAAAATACCAAAGAACTCTTGTAGTTACTAAAACGTTATGCTTACAAAAGCTGTGTGGCAAGCAATTTATTTGTCGTCCACTTATTGCTAGAGTTTCCACTTTTGCTTCGTCTATCTGACTGATAAGATAACTTTACCGCAACCAGTGGGGAGCGGACTTGTGTGTTCGTTATCTTAGTATAGTTTGGAATTTGAATAGTTTGCGTCGCAAGTCAAAGTTGTGCAGTGTGTTTAGTGACTCATTAACAGTATTTAGTTAGAGATTAGAGAGCATATTCTGTGATTTAGTTCCCGAATCTGGAAAACAGTAGCGACAGGTGGGTGTGATTACATAATTGTTATAGTGACTAAATTTTGTTCATTCCAGAATGTCTCAATCAAAAATTTGTCTTCCCAAAGAGGACGTAGAGTGTTTACGATGTGTAAAATGTGCAAATTACTTATCAGTTTCGCCAATAGTCATCAGTGCTGAAGGCTACGAGTGTGGACGGTGTGTTGTTCCAAACTGCAAGAAAACAAAGAATTTACGAGCTACCGCCTACGAGCGTTTGGCGAAATTTATGATATTTCCATGTAAATTTGATACGTTGGGGTGCGAGAACTTGCTTAATTTTGACGATACCAACCATGAAGGTAATTGCAAATATCGAACCATCGAATGTCCAGCAATTCAATGCAAAGCTACAATAGGGATGCAAGAAATTCTTGAACATTTTAAAAAGAAACATCCCCAACTGTTAATAAAGTCCAACCAAATTGAATTTAGTAACGAGGACGACGTGTTCGAAAATAAAATTATTACCTTTAGCCAACACCTTTTTCTACTAAAAACAGCAAGTGTTACTGTTGATAAAAATAAACAATTTAAACTAGGCCTAAGTTCGTTTAGGGAAAGTAAAATATCGAGTTACCGTTTAGAAATTAAGTCCAAGAAAAATTCAAATCTCTTTGTGTTAGATGAACAAAAAATATTTCAATACCAACCAGGAATGAAGTACACGACTGATCAACTCACTTTCATTGACCTTAACACGATGGCAATTATTTTAAAGTCCCCCAAAATTTTTTTCGAAATTAAATTAGGGGAAGAAAATGAAAAAGTGAAGTTGCCCAATAAAGGATGTGACGATTCTATTTTGGATCACTTGGAATGTGTGGTTTGCAAGGAATACATGACACCTCCAATTTTTATTTGCAAAACCGGCCACAGCGTTTGTTCTAATTGTAAAAACGAACTAACTTCTTGCCCCACTTGCAAATCGAGTTTTGAAGGAGCCAGAAATTTTACTTTAGAAAAAATGGCGGAAGACTTAGAACTTGTGGAAGAAAATCGAACAGCTGCTTGCAGCAATTCTAAAGTTGCGTCAAACCAAAGTAAAAGTGGTTCTAAATTTGTGGATTGTTACTTAGCTGAAGAGGTAAATTGCAGATGGCAGGGACATTTAAACAAATTGCGCAATCATTTATCAAAAGCGCATCCTCTTTCTGTTCGTGCGAGTCTAAACGCTACTATGTACCAGAAATTTCATTCAAATGATTACTTTTGGTATTATTACATCATTACTTTTGATGAGATCGATTTTAAACTGGCAATAAGTCATAATAATAAAATAACAGCTGGGTATTGGTATATGGAACAAATCGGTTTAGCTGCCAATAGTAAACCCCAGTACCAATTTATTGTCGAATTTGTAGACAAAAACCAAACGCAAATCACTCTAATTGCCAGCGAATTCTGTTATCCTCCCAAAAATAAAGGTAAAGTCTTAAAAATTTGCCACGAAGTTTTGAACCCGTTTTTCGTAAACGACAAACTTTTTTTCAAAATCAATTTGAAAAAAATTAATTCTGCATAAATATGGTTCAATTAAATGTCTCTCGTTTCACTCATACTCAGCTGTCTAATCTTAACACAATAGTTATCTTATACGTACCTTTACTGTATATCATACTTAGCGACTGTAGCGCGTAGATCGCCGGATGAACCAGGCGCCATCTAGTTTTGTATTTTGATGTTTCAATAAAGTTTTTATTTTTTGTTTGCTCCACTTTTATTCAACTTTTAATCGAAACATTGTTATAGCTCGCCGAAAATAGACAACTAGAACTAAGTTTAAAATATACACAGTATATAAATATTTATATATGTACAAATTACGATAAGGAGAACTTTTCAGCAGGTTAAAGATGACTTCAGCCACTGGAAAAGATAAAAAATAAGTATAATGCATAATTGAACTGAAACTGTTTCTTACCTCAGCCAGACTCAATTTGATGCTACCGCTTTTCACGGAATCCTTGGTTTCGAAAATGCCTGTAAGAATTGTTGATATTAATTTTTTGCAATAAGACCCGAAGTGACGTGTTGAAAATTTTAAATCGTGACAAAAACATTTAGTACCGCAATTTCCTAAATAAATGACTAGTGGTAATAGGTACTTTCTAGTTATTTGCGTTTCTTAAGCAAGGCGGTACCAATACCAAGGTCGAGGTTACAGCATCAAGTGTTTTATACTTACTGAAAGCAACAGTCATATGTAATATGGCAGACACGAAATCTCCGAACCTCAAAGTCCCATCTTTCCGCATATATCTTAATATTAGAGTTGCCAAAACGTCGCTGCTCAACTGGAAACCAACCGCTAGTAGCGCGTCGCGCAACCTTTCAGCTTTTAAAATTCCAGTTTTTTCCTTGGTGTGATTCTTGAAAGCCGTTTGCCAAAATTTCAAACTGCACATCAAATCCTTGAAATCGCTAAATTTCAACCTTCCAGTTCCGGACGTCTAAAAAAATAATTAAACAAATTTTCCAACAATTCCCGAAAACTTACGTCAAAAGTTAACACGACTTGTCTGCAAACTTCAATGGAAGCGCAACTTTTGATGTAATCATTAGGCAAACAAGCGTCGAGTAATTCCTGCAACTCGAAGGCGTTGACAGTTCTGTGTTCGTCAGCTAATTGCAGGAAAACCGCTTCGTATTGACTGAAACTTTTACCGTCGAGAAGTGGAGGCGCTTTCACTATCGCTGATTTAATTAAAAGAGGTACTGTGTCTAACAATTTCAATTTCAAGGGTTTACTGGAATAAACTCGAAGAGTGAACCCGGATTCTTGACCCGGTTCGAAAATTGTCGGCAATATTAAATAACCACCTTGTTCTAATTGACATCGATAACTAACTTGTCTACTGTTTGTATATTGCGAATTAAACATCGATTTGTTTTTTTGAAAAAATAATTTTCCAATTGTTTCGTTATTACTTTTCGCTAACGAATAAGCGGTAAATCCTATAACTTTCGGTTCCATTATACTATGTTGGTTTAAAGAAACCACAACTTCCTCCATTTCACTCAACATTAAATGAAGTTGAGGATTGATGTGAAAAGTTTCAGGATTATTCCTGCAACCACCCGCCGAAACCCCTTTCAACCAATTCCCTTGAAACAATCGCATTTGCCAAGTGTTTTTGTTGTGTAAACTAGGTTCGTCTCTACTGGTGTCACTATCTAAGTGAATCACTTCTAAATTAGTGAAGGTTTTAACAAGTTCGGAATACGACATCCAGAATTCGCCTTCCCCTAATTTCGCTTGTAATCTCTCGAGATCGTGGGGAGAAACCTGCGACCATTCGGCCGAATCAAGAGACCAACCACCGACGTATTCGGATGACGGTCCTAGAGGGTTTCGTATTTTAACTAATTGCACCACTTCTCCATTGAAAGTTTCCACCTGCAACTCGTGTCAAATAATAATTTTGTTTTAAAAAAAAATCCTTACCCTTTCTACTGAGTAAATCCTGAAATTTGTTCCTAATTGTATACCGTTTGTTAGTTTTTCGTTGCTGGATCTGACTTGAATATTGGCGGGTTGGACCGTACATGTAATGATTGACGTCATATCGAGAAGTTTGTGGAGAAGTCTTGCACATGATGTTGCGTCTTGTCTTATTGGGATATTTTCGGTGATTCCTCCTGTTAAATCGGCTAATCCGTCGAGGAGCGATCCGTATTTGAGAGCTTCGTAAGATCCGTGCAACCTGTAATGAAACTTTTGTTAACTTCTTGGTAATTGATCAAGTTCAACGGCTGGGATTGCAGAAAAGAAATTTTCTACTAGATTACGCAAGCAAAACAATCCGGATGTTCCGGTTCATTCGGTTTTCGTGACCAATCATTTCTTTGGTCTAATAGCTGGCTCGGTGTTGGAAAACGGGTTTGAATTAACAACAATTTGACCAGGACGCGGATTAAATGGAGGTAAGTGGAGTTATGGTCTCGTTGCTAATTATGCAATCCGTGCTCCACACCTGTTTAATGGCTATACATTAGGTTTGATGGATATCCATAGTTTTAGGTAATCATTCTAGTTACAAGCCAGTAGGTGTCAAAGACAGGAGGTGTTGTATAATTTTGGGCTCGACTCGCTATGACCTAACGAGTGATTTAGAAAGTCCACTGCTGTTTATAAGAAGAACCTACGAAGGCATGGCAGGTGCCTAATTTACCTGTCATGCACAAAGGATTATCTAAGCAATAATTGGGCTTGTGGGAAAACTGATGCTGCTAGAAGAATGAATAATTGAAACAATTACAAGTCAGAAACAGAGGAAATACCACAAACTCTATTTTATTAGAGCCACAATCTTTTCCAAATTCCCTGCAAATTCAGCTTAAGAGTTAGAAACGATCGGTCACTGTTGCAACGTGATTCATTTTTTAGTTTTGTTATATCTTTTTATTCTTCCTTTGTCAGTGCTCCCTTTTCTAGACCATGCCCAAATTTGAGTGCTAACAGTCGATTTGACTGGATAGCTGCTGCAGAGGCTTAGCAAACTTAAGCTGCCTTTGTGCTTGTAGTGTTCACTGGCCGTGATATCTTCCTTGTGTTATCCATCCAGCCATATGCAGAGGTGTTTTTTTTTTTGCCATAGTTCAGCTAACTTTACTACTGCTCGTATTTGTGTGAATGAGTTTATAATTGCCTCAATCACTGGGGATAGACACATGAAAAACCCTGGAAAATTCTCTAAAGTCGCGTGACATCTTCATTAATGTAAAACCGCTCCTGGTGGTATGCAATACCAACGACCTTCGGTTATAGTTTTTTTGAAGCCGACCACTGCGGTTATCCGCAATATTTTTGTCCCACAAGAAGTCTTACCTTCAATTATTTCTGCCGAGGAGGCATGAAGTACGATAATGGGAACACAAAAGAACAACAACAATTAAAATAGCATGCACTATTAGAGCCAAATTGAGCCGATATCGCAATAGCTATCAGCAAAATTGCGAACTTCAACGAAGTAATTTTTCGAAATTATCCTGTCACTCGCAACCTAAGCGTTTACAATGGATAACTGCAATTTTCTTAATCGCGGTAATTACGAGAAGCAACCAAACAAGTAAATAACGGATTAGTATCCACCATCCTCGTTGAGTTGCTCCAGTTTTCTTTCATACAATATCATATGATACATGGTTAAATACCGTTACGAAAAAACAAGAGCGTGTGTTAACTGTTAAAAGGTCGAAACAATGTCGCTCCTTTAAAAACTTTACAATATCCATTTTTGGAAATTACCCACGCTGTTAATTTATTACGTACTTGGCGTAAGCTTTCTCGAGAAGTCCAGGCCAGAAATGGTCCGATTGTTGGGATTGCAAAAAGGCGAGGCGTCCATGCACTGTAGGAAGACGATCATCTACAAGAACTTCGGTCCATTCTCCACACCACCATAATCGAAACCTGAACACACCAGCATATTGCTCGCCAGTAAAGGATTGGTCGGCCGGCACAACTCGGTAGAAAAGTCCTTTATTTAAGTATAAAACACCCAAACAGGACACCAGCCATCGATCACCTGCAAAAACAATTTCGTCAACCTCAATCAACGTAAATAACCAATGAAGAAAGCGATTTCGATGCCGCCGCTTAGATTCCCCGACTTGTGCTTCATTGAAAAGCACAGTTCAACCATGGTAAATGGGAGAAGCTGTCAATGAATCGAGCCAATGGTGAAATTTTTATTGGTTAATAGTCGGTGAAAATAGTTTCAAATCAAAATTAAAAAGGTGTGACGCTTAGTTTTTTCTTCTTATAGGTAGAAAAGTATCTAATTTTTAGTGTTTAATTTTTATATATCGAATTAGATATTAAACAAGCCCAAATAAGTAAGTAAAAATTTTTTTACATACATTGAGCTCTTCATTATCAAGTGCTGTTGCACCCAAGTAATTTTCAGTTAATAGACGTTTAGCTTGTATACGTCGATAACCACGTTATGGAGAGCAAAATCAAAAAGTATCTTAGTGTTCAAGTGATGATTCGTCGTTTAATCCTCTCTCTGATAGGTTGCACTTGGCATTCAACCCACTTCATGGAGGCTTCGTGACGAAAACTGTCACCTTTCTCCTGAAGTGTTCGGATATGTGTTTCGGTTTAGGGTCTTACGCCTGATTGTGGCTTGTTAGTTTTCACTTTTACATTTGAAATAAAATGTTCCGGTCGCCAAAGAAAACAAAAAACACTTTCCCTGTTAGAGGCAAATAGCAAGTTCCTTCAAGCGTAGACTCGATTGAATCAAATTACATTACTGGCTCGATTATACTCGTTACGTTCTATAAATCCAAAATAAACGCACTCTGCATTAATTACAATAGCACAAACACAAATGTTTGTCAGTTTCGATTTCGTAACCTAAATTTCAACTATCTAATTAACAAGAAGCAATTTGGAACGTTTTCATCTTGAATCGTAAATGTGTCAGGAAGTTTATTAAAAGTTAAACAAGCGAACATTTAAATTATCGCTAATTTCGACTCCATACCAGCGGGGCGGTAAGGACTACCCACAAGCAATTTGCAGTAATACTTAGGATTTAAAGAATTGCTAAATAGAAACGCAATTAAAATAAAATTTGTTTGCGAATGGTAGAAGAGTATCTGCTTAAATAAATTGTTGTATCTACTTGGTCCTATTTATATCATCAACAAAATTGAAAATTATTAAAATATAAAAGTAGTCGTACTACTATTGTTATTAATGTTCTAATAATAAATTAACAAATTAACGAAATCGGGTATTTCACATTTTCGATTATCTCTACTGATACGTCGCTAGTAGTCCCCCGTGACACTCACCTGTAGAACATTTTGGGTTACGGGTACTTAACTAATTTTGGTCGTTAATGGTTTTGTTCCCTACTTGTTTTATTTGCGATCAACTTGCAGCATACTAATCAGTGATGATGGTTGATCCCATACAAGGTCATGTAATCAACATTTTTCTCTTTGTACGTGGTACCAGGAATTCGCTTCTGGCTACAAATGGTAGCGAATAAGGTCAAACAACGTCCACTAAAGTACACAGGTGTACTATAGGTGGCAGCAAATTTGATATGCGACCCACTTTTAATGATTTGAAAATTTTCAAGTTGTTTTATCAGTTTCTATTTTGACGCAATGAGTTTTCGCACCTTGTGGTTGTCAATGTTTAATTAAACGCGTTTCTAACGCAGAAATCTCTTCTGTAATTTTATAAGAATAGAAGTACAAGCGAGAGCGACGAAATTTGATTGGATACGGACCAGCTCGCTTTCACGCAAAAAATTAGAGAAAAAACGAATTACCGCAACAAAATATTTGAAAACAAGTTAAATTGAATCGTTTCTATTCAAATTTACGTTTCTTAGTCATTATGCAGTTAATATTAAAGGCCACCTACAAAAATTATAGAATAACGTCGCCAGAAGGTATTTACCATTATTACAAAATCAACCCAAAAAAGTTCAAAGTAAATAACACCAGTGCCGGAATTTTCATATTTCAACATTCACTGCAGTGAGGATGTCGCAATTTAACAAAATAAATTGCTTCTTGGTACCTCTAATTCTAGATAAAAAACGTAGTACTGTAGTCTAGTTCTTTATGCTGCTTGAGTTGGTTCTGTGTCCGCTTTCCGCTTTGTTAAGTATTTCAGCTAAAAAAGTAAACAAAAATTAATAAAATTGACAGTACGAACCTCCAGATAATTTTGCATCAAAGAAGTATCGAAAGAATAATTTAGAAGTAGGAGTGTGGAAAATAAAAAATAATGATAATTACAGCAAGATGAACATGTGAAAAAAATTAATTACAACAGAAAAACGACCAAGACAGTTAAGAATTAATTAAAGTAAGAGTAAAATGGCAAAACCAAGGAGTAAGGAAATTCTCAAGAGGCGATACACAGACAAGTCGGTCAAATTCCTTTTGAATCACGACGGGAACGTGCTCTGATTGGTTGATATCCAAAACGACAACTGAACGTATAGACCCTCTCAGTTTAAAGGGACTGGCGTTTGCAGGTTACAGGCGTTGCTTTCAATATTTAAAAGAAATCGACTGAAGCGTCGCTTTGTTAAAAATTCTTAACTCAATGGCAAAAACAGAAAACTTTTATTAACAAAAAGTTCTGGTTGACATATGCAATTATACTTAGTAATAAAAATCACTCAAGCATCTGGTAATTTTATGGAAGTAATATGCAACTCCTTTTCTTGATTAGATTGCTATTATCGGCGTGAAAGGCTTAGAGAATGTAATTTTCGTGCTATAAAAATTCAGTAAATCAAGTGGAGCATAGGTAATAGGTAAGTATAGCGTTGTGTTTTTTAATAGTGATACTGAATTGAAATTTCTCTTTCGCCTTTACATATTTGAAACCGTTTAATTCTGATAGCTAAAGTTTAGCTCTAAAGTACTTGGTGGGTGAAAAAAACTGTCAAAACCTCAAATTATCCATAATTACTAAGTAGATATTTCTTATGTTGTTGTAAATCTCTTTCTGAATGTTTGTTGACGTGTTTTTAGAAGCTCCTTCATTATTGTCCAATTCCAGCACTTCGGAAGCAGTTACGAACGTTCTCGTATAGTAAGCATAAAACTATATTAGTTGGAATAATTTGCGCAACCAACTATGAAGATTCGAACCGAAGAAGCGTGAATAATTTCACTTAAACGGTATACCCAGTAGGTATATCAAATTAAAATCGTGAAATTAGTGGAAATAACTTTCTCTCTAACGGCGTACGCCAATCAGAAAACTTACAAAGAATTTTTGCACCTTCGCTATTTAACATGCGAGCAAGGAGCTGCCATAAATTATTATTTATGTAGTGTATCAACATTCTAAATGTAAAAATGACCGGAAATTGACTCGACGGACGTAAAATTCCATTCAATTTAATAATTCAAACATGTCACACTTTATTGCAAAGCATTTGGGAAACTCTCGATTTTAAAAGGATAAATACCTGGAGTTCCTGATTAATTAATTAGTTCATAGACGCATTGTAATTGGCGACTTTCTCCTTTATTATAAATAATAACCAAGAGCTGGATTTTACGAAAGTTTTTCGATTTTGCGACAAAACGCGTTATCGATGCCGAAAAATCACGGAATAAATTAATTACGACGTGCTTAATTAATTATCTAATTTATGTGAATTTTTTAGATTAACACCGTCTACACATGCGAGAATTTGACCTTATTCCTGGATTCTGTTCCAGTTCTAGAAATTAACAACTACGAGATAAATCACTAAACAGGTATTTAGTCGACTTTCCAATAAATCCAGCAAACACGACCATTGTTCAAACATCTCAATTTGTGTTTGCAATTACCAGGACGAACCACGCCTTGTTCATGGACACTCGACAAACTTTCTCAGGACGTGCTCGAAGGCCGCATTCAATTTCTTACCCATTTTTCCTGGAATAATGTCGAATTGAACGGGGCCATCCTGTACGAATCCTGGTCTCGCACACAAATCCTGCAACAAAAACAATTGTTTTAACAAGGTCGTTATTTATTCATTGTTGCATCCACAAAACGCGTGGGGCATACGAAATTTGAAATTCCTGCCACCACGTGAGAGGCTTGATAATAATAGAGGCGAGTTCGATGAGAGCAGTAACCCGATGACAGGAGGCTTTCATCCTGAAGAACAGTAACCCGCCTAGCAATAACGAGAATTTTATCATGCTACAATAACAGTTCAGACTGTTAAAAATAATTTTTCTCTTATTTTCCTGCACCAAGAGTTCCTGCTGCTTCCAACAAGACGTAAAAATTAAGCCGCAACTACGTTTAGATGATTTATCAGCTTTGCTGAAAAAGTTCAAGGTTATCAACTAAAAATCTAAGAGGATGCGTTATGGTTGCGTCACTATTTTACTTGATTTTTTAACACTTTCAATTGAACTGTTTAACAGTTAGTTAACAATGTACTGAAAGGGAAGTGAAAAAGATAAACTGGTATTTGCGTTGGTTCTGTGGGATTAATCGTGGGTTCGATGGCGTGGGCAAGAACGGACGTTCACTTTTAACCATCTGATGAAAAGTTTCAGAAGGTCTTTTTGCAAAAATTTGACAAAGTAACTCTGAACAGTTTGAATTATATATCGAAATAATTTAGTGCAAGTGTCTTTTGTGTTTCAAATAAATTCTTGTAATAGAAGTGATATTACTGGTCTACTTGCAATTGAACTTATTGCTGCTTGCAGTCGGCCAATTACGATGGCAATGTTTAAGACATTTTCGCCAGCTAAAGTGAAAGCTCGCTTAATTATGAATCGCATCCAAAAAGAACTGTTACCGTTTTTGCAACACAAGTTTTAGAGCACAACACGTCAGGTTTCGGCATGTTGTTTACTAATTTAATTAGAAGCTTCGAAATTTGAAAATCGAAAACCTTAACTGGCAATTAAAGGGAATCTAGTAAATTAAATAATTACGAACATAATAATTTTGAATTGAAATAATGTGATAACTAAATGAAATTTTTTGTCTAAAAATTTTGAGTCAGGTCTTGACTTTGTTGTAACACGTCTTTTTATGTGCCACTGTGTATATGGTCCGGAATAACGAACCACTTCTTTTCCTGATTTCCAAAAATGGTTGGTCAATTTCAAACTGCATAGAATTATTCCTAAGTCCAGTGGAAAATAATAAAGATAAAGGTGAATGCAAAATGGCTTGAGAATTCAAAAAAATGTTAGAAATTGACGATAACAAATCTTAAAAAAGAGTTTCGCAACTGCAAACATTTTTTATCTAGAGCTGCAGAAAGTATTTTCTTGAGTAAAAATTGGGCCAAAATTGGGGTTCAAGGAGACGTTTAGAAGCAGATTAAGATTTCCATTTAAAATTAACGAAGTCTGGTGGATTAAACGCAATTCTTCGTATCAGATAAGGCTGAAATTCTGAAAAATTGTAAGTCAGTAAAATAAATAAAAGGAATATGACAAAATCTTTAGTGTCAGGCTTCAGAACTGTTAAAACATGCCTTTTAGGCGTCACTGTGTATGGTCGGAAATGACGAAGCGCCTGTAAAAACCGTTTCGACTTTTTTTGTTAATTTCCAAAATTGATTGGTCAATTCTAAAATTACATTTGCTGGTGCAAAAAAGAAAGCGTTAGCTTCAAGGCATGATGGTTTTATAAATTAGCCAAGAGGAGCGTATCGATTTAGATAGACTAACAGCTTCTACCAGTCGCCGTCTTCTTTCACGCAGACAACTCGAACATAAATTGTCTTTGATTAATACGCCTTGAGCGCATTCCTCTGTATTTTGCACATTACATCTCCTATTCCAACATGAAAAATGAACATATAGAAAATAGTTGAACAGTCACGGTATAACGCAATTTTTCTTCAAAGGAATTTTAACGAGTGGGTTATGTCGAAACACCCAACAAAATCGAAATTTTTCCAAGACACCTGTTTGATATTTATTTATATTTAAATGTTAATATCGCCCAAAATAACGCCCATGCTCTCTTTAGACTTGCAAAATTTTTGAGTCGAAAATGTGTTCCAACAGTAACCTTCGGTATTGTTGTTGTGGAAATCCTATAAATTATCATAAATAATAGCATAGGTGCGTAAATAACTGCAGGGGCCGCTGGGAATATTAAAAATATTCGGCCTCGCCCCAAGCCAGTTCAGCCAGTATTTCCATCTTGTTTGATCAAGTTTTCTCTCCAGCTTTCATTGCAAGTAATTTTATTAACGATTTTAGTACCACCAAATTTTAGTAAAACGATTTTTATTAATAAAAAAACTAGCAAGAGTTTTCTTTTAATTATCACGAGCTCTCTCCGCAAAATTGTTGCAATCAAAAATTTCTAATTGGACATATCGAGATTTCAAGCAACAATAACTTCAAAGAAATCCAACAAGATTACTAATAGCCACAAGCGTTTATTTGGTTCCAGACTACCACTTTACAACATTTCTAAAGCTCGATTAACTCAGTTGACAAAATTAACAGTTATTTGCCGACTACAAAGATCATCTGCTGTTTCGAAACCATATGGCGGGCTCTAATATTCCACTTAATCGCCAAAAAAAACTAGCATACTTACTTTGGGCCTCTTCCAGGTGAATTGAAACGGCGGCGTTTGGTGGTAGAAAACCGAAGCTTGTGTCGCGGGGAAATCCGGATCTTCCCATAATTCCCCCCGTTTCAGGCAAGCTCTCCTTATCCGCTCGTACTCGCTCATTCCCTTTAAAAGAAAAACTGTAATCAAATAGTGAATAGTAGTCAAGTAATTTTTCTCGGTCATTGTTGGAGGTTCCCAAACTAAATCAGGTGTGCCGTTGTTAATTGTAAATTTTCCTTCCTTTCGCTTTCACGATGGTTATAAATTAGATATACGCGAAGATAGAAGAAACCGCTAGTTTTATTTCCTGAAAGCAGGTTGTTGGATTTGTTATCAATAGAAATCTCTACATGAACAGAATTAGAGTTGGGGTTATTAGTTACGGATTTAATGGATGAATTAATTGAAGTTGGCAAAAGCTCGTTCATGCAGGGCACAGCAGAAGGCGTGATGTGCCGGAGAAGGAGGCGCAAGGACGATGACCTAGGAAGCGATAGGATATTCACACTTGACTCTACTATATATTTTATTTAATCCATGAATATTACGCGGTTAATAACTGCGTTCTGTGGCACTGTCGGTAACTAGAATGCAAGATAATTGCCTTCGTGACCGCCATTAGGGAGACACTAAAAATTACTCTTCAAGTCCTAGTGTTAGCGCGTTTAAGTGTATGATGTGTTGAGAACACTCGCGGAGTCTTCCTGAAAAAACAGCCATGCGGTCATAAACCGTATCAAGGAAGAGTCGACAGGATAGTAATGTTAAAAAAATAAATTGCAAAACACTGGAAGAAACTTAGAAAAGAAAATAGCTCCAAAATAATTTTATTCAATGAACAGAGAAATTATTTAAAAAACAAGACAAAATCAAAAACTTATAAAATGCAAGAAATGAAGGATAGAACTAACTAAATTTTGTTTTTTAGTGCAAGTGCAGTGGGGATTTCTCACTTGCAATTTCGTGTGTTTCGCCAATAAATTTAATTGGTTTTGTCCATAACATGACGCAGGTAGCGTAAACGTGGGCAGCTTCCACTCATTGATTTACACAATTTGTCCATTATAGTTAAAACATTTTTTTAGCTTTCCCGTCTTACATCTAAAACCGTTCACGGAGGTGACGACCTCCGACCTACGGTAACAATATTAGTAGGTTTACAGCACAAATGAACGCGTATTGAGTTTAAAGGTCGTCACCATCGTCGAGGTGTTGTTACTTAAATAAATATGCTCACGGTGTAATTGAAGTACACAATTACCTATTACACATTCCCAATAACAATGGAGATGATATGTAAATTATAAGAAGAACCAGGCCAAGTCCTAAGAAAATTATAAATTGCGCTACAACTATACGGGCATTTTACGGTAATTTTTCAGTAAGCAACACCCAGTGGTGGTCAATTCTACTAGATTCAGTTATCGCCCATAAAAAGAAGAATTCCAAAGCCGTTATTGGAATAATTTGATAAACACGATTTGCAAGCTATTCGACAACAGGGTAAATTCTCGAATCGACCATTAAAATATAATGAACCCAATCGGGATTTGGAAGAATCCGAAAAATTTCGAATTAAATCCAAATTTTATACCAGAATTAGCTTAAAAAAACAAAAATTTCAAGCCACAAGCGATTATTTAAACTAACAGATACAAGATGTAAATAACGCTAAACAAATTTTTTCGTGGGTTCGATTTAACACTTAAGTTGCTATAATGAGTGTAATTAGAGCGAAAGCAACTAATTACGGTAATGTAGTGCGGACAGTATTGCATTAAATCGTAACAATGTTACAATGGCGATAATCACGCTGTATATTCCCGAGTTTACTTCCGTGTCGCAATGTTTCTTGTCGGAACGATTACAACCATTGCAAAGACACTCGGAAATGGCGAAATTTCGACCAGGAACCAAATTTCAACAAATCACTTCCTATCTCAATTTCTTGATTTCAACCCGGTCCTCCCTCGAAACAATAAGAAAGAGTCTTTAACGTGGGGAAACCTCACCAAATCCTGATTTTAGGTCCTTAAATTTTGGGTTTCGTAATCCTAGAACCTTCAATGTTATTGTACGAAAATAGAAAGTGTTAAACCCCACCAAATGCTGATTTCAGGTCCTTAAATTTCAGGTCTTCTGGTCCTTATTAAAAGAAACTTTGACGCGGTTGTACAAAAAGTTGCTATAAACCCTTCCAAATATTGCTTTCTGGTCCTTACATTTTAGTTTTTCTACTCCTTACCGTATGTAGGTGGAGGAAAAACTGGAGCGTTCATGGCTTTGCTTCACTCTGTTTCCTGGCGCTAATTGGCGTTTCTGCACTTTTTCTTAGAATTTTTCTAATTTTCAGGTCTTCGCAGTTACTTGTTTCCTGCCACGTTTCTCGGGTTCTTCGAGATAACCGCAAAATTAGTTTCCAATGTTTCTTTGAAATTTCTCAATTTTTTGTCTTTCCGTTGTGTTCCTCGACAAATCCCGGTGCGGTTTACATTCACGGTTGTTTGTGTAAATGGGCCATTACTCGTGCGAATAATTAAAACCTGCACGCGTCGTGACACTTCTTAAGCGTCCGGCGCCCTCCATCAGCGGTATAGTTTTTAAGGCGGAAATCGTTTCTTACAAGTTTGGTTCTGTATCAAAAGACGCATACTGATAGTTAAATCGTGACTTAATTTGGGCCATGTTCTTGTTGGACGTGAGAACAAGAGTGTCCCTGCACGAAGACTTTGTTGACGCCATTCCAATGACCCCGACCATGGGCTCGCGCACCGCAACACCAGCAGAAAGCATCTTCAAGGCCGAACACCTATTCTCGCTCTAAAAAGAGATCCTAATTAACCAGACCCTCACCTACGCATCTTGCATAGAATTCGCGGTCGTTCCGCAATTAAGGTGATGGTGTTGATGGAAATGTGAGAGGAAGAAGAATTTTGCAACACTCTTGCTGGATGCTGGAATTTATAGGTGGACGTTATGAATAGATCATAGAGTTAATAGATAAAGAATATGGACATGTGATGGCTTGGAGGAATTGCCAGTTGGTTAATGTCAATAAAGATCACCATAAACTCGAGTGGTTGGTTGGTGCTGGGTCTGGTGTTATGATCACATAAGTTGTCAAGCGAATTTGAAGAACAAGTATCGGTGGGACGCTGCTGATTTATGGGAGATAAAGAGCCGCTCGTATATCTAAGTGATTCATGCTTTTGTCTTAGGAGAAATAGGGGAGAAACTTTCTTGAGAAAGAACAAAAAAGATATTTCAAAAAATGAAGCGAACCAAAACACAGAAAAAGAATGAGAAATCTTAAGAAATTGAAGTTTCAAGAATTGAAATCAAATGACGTAGGGGAAATTAGCCAATTTTGACGTAGCTGTAATAAGTAGAAACATTAGGAAGAATTATGTAAGGTAATTCAAAAAAAGATATTAAAAAAGCTTTAAACTTGAAGTTTGTCTAAAATTCTTTTTTTTTCTGCTGACGCTCAGGTAACGAGAAATAAATAGGCGCAATAGAAGAAGTAAATGCAGAATACCTAAATAAGGGCAAATAAATGAAAGAAAATTTAACAAAGTCAGACCATTAAATTGGCATTTCGAATTTAAGGAACTAAAGAGGAAGACAATTTTTTTTAACAAAAAGTAATTATGTCTTCAAAACTTTTTGTACTTAGGATAAGTTAAAAATTTCGTGACGCTTCTCTGTTCAAATAAAACGAAAATAGTTGTTCAGCAACTCAGTTGCTTCATTTCTAATAGAAAAAAAATTTAGAGCACCAAATCCTGCCATAGATATTAATTAACACTTAAATCTTCAATCAAAGATAAATTTGAGGTATTGAAATTATTGTCTAGAAAGTAGTTTGCGTTACGTTATTGCAAAATTTGTCACAAACAATATTAGAAACAAATTCCTATCACCTCGACCTAAACCGATTTTATTACACAAGTTCCGCAATGTCCTCTAAAATCGCAACTAACGGGGTGGAGCTCAGTGGCGTAACTGTTATCCGGGAGAGGGTGTTTTAAAATTAAACCACTGATATCTTAACTTTAGACTGAAAGTAGTTTCAAATATTTATTTATAATCTTGAAAAAAACGTGAAGATGATGACAATTACCAGTGACGTCGCGACGTCTCAACTATTTATTTGTGATTGTTACGTGGACGTTTTGAAAATAATTTTGGGTTCACTTCTAATTGACTTACTTCCGTTTAATTATAATCCTCATTCAAAATATAGAACCCAAACTTCACTGTCACATCATCACCCACTACTAGCACGATTTGGAGTCATCCACACGTGTTGTTGCGTTCGAAACAGCGGCAATTATACGATTTCACACAAATTTCCTTGAGTACCTACGCGAACTTGAAGCACGTGTACCGTTTGAATTAAACGTAACGTAACAGATTCATCCACGCCACTTTGTAACTCGTCAACTACTGCTGGTGGACTGCCGACCAAGAATTACACCGTGCCAGCCTGACCCCGTTCATTGTTGCCAGCAGCGCTTTGGATATATACGGCGAAATTCTTCTACTTCAGTATCAACTTTCTTTTATCAGTTGTACATCAAACTAGATCCACAAGTTAAAATGTAATCGCGAGTCAAGGGACGAAAGCAACTGCTGAAGGTAACAAAGTTGAGGAGGGGAAACCCGGAACCAAAAGCAAAGCACCTACAAATATTTGTTTTGGGACTCTTATTGATTCAAATTTTTTGGAGGTGTTCTTGAAACTTTTTCTCTTGGTAAAAAAATTGTAAAAATTTCCTTGTTATATCGTAAGAAGGCACGACTTTTCGGTACTTTTTCGATATTTTCTATTGCTAGTGGTACCTACAAATATTTATTTATATGCAGTCGTGTATAGTGGTGCACTGCATTATTAGTCTAGAATTCTGGACAGTACCACTCAGAGACGTAGGTACCGTAGCACCTTCATTGTCTAGCAGCGCCATCTCAGATGGTACCTAGGAAAAAGCAAAGAAAACTGTAAAGGTAGATCCAGGTGGAATGGACGCTCTCGAGCTTTGTTGGCCATTTTTGCTTACTCTCATCTTTGGGGCAATCGACTGAAAAAAACTGATGCAATCCGCGCTCACCACGTTCGATTTTAGAATATTGTGGTCAACTTCTCTACCAAATAAATATACTTTTGCATTAAAGATGAGTCTTTAGAATGAAATCAATTTAAATTGCAAACAGAAGTCGTTAATCTTACAAACGTTAGCGTTTATTAGAAACTGCGACAAAAAGTTTTATTTTCCACAACATGGCACGGCAACTGAAAAATATGACCAATAAAAGTCTAAAATCATTCGCGGAAGTTCCCACACTGAAATCGTATCCTATTATCGGACATTCTTACCTGTTCTTCCCCGGGGGTAAGTATCAATTGTTAATTTCCCCAATAATTTTTTTTTTAGGTAAATATAAATCTGAGCGTTTAACTGAAGCTGTGGTCGACATAAGTAGAGAACTGGGCTCGATTTTCAAGATCAAACTTGGCGGTTCCGATATGTTGATAACCCTTAATGCAGATCATGCTCGCATAATGTATAGAAATGAAGGGTTAAAACCCATACGGCCCCCGTTCCCTGCGCTGGTTCACTACAGAAACAAGGCTTTCAACAGCGTAGGTGTCGTTCCTGGTAATGGGGATGAATGGTATAAATTTAGAAAAGGAGTGACGCCATTACTGAATACTAAATTAATTGAACATTACAAAAAGGAACAATCTGAAATAGCGAAAACTTTTGTTGATTACGTCAAAAATCAACGCGATCAAAATTTTGTTTTACACGACATTTTTCATCATTTACTAAAGTTTTCGATTGAAGGTAAAGAAGTGATGGTCCTTCGTTATTGTTAATTTTTGGTTTAGCCATTTCAGTAGTTTCGCCTGGTCACCGATTTCATTGTTTATTTAGCGACGATTCTTCAACTATCATTGAAGCTAGCATCGATTTTATGGATGGTTTATACTCGACTTTGATCTCTCCGTTTTGGAAATTCTTCAAAACTTCTGGATACAAAAAATTGGAAACTTCCCACAACACTATTTATACGTAAATTTTGCTTTTTAAAAATTCGATAATTTTTGGTTGTTAGCATTTTAAGGCAACACTTGGAGAATAACAGGAAGAAATTTTTGGAAAATCCTGACGAATTTCAGATGCACCAACCGTACCTCCATTCCTTATTCACCAACCCAAATTTGACTTGGGATGATTCTGTGATGTTAGCAATAGAAATATTTTTAGGCGGAATCGACGCTACTTCAACAACAATAGCGTTTACGTTACACTATTTATCGCAAAATCGAGAAGTTCAAGAAATCGCAAGAAGTCGTAACGATTTTGAATTTCTTAGGGCTTGCGTTAAAGAAACTTTGAGATTATCGGCTACAGCTGGAGCAAATTCTCGATTTTTAATCAACGATACCGAAATTGCCGGTTACTTAATTCCAAAAGGGGTAAATAAGTTGGCTTACGACAAAAATTGTTGCTAATTACTTTACAGACCTTAATTTTGGTGTTCAATTCGGCGATTGCAAGGGATGAGAAATATTTCAAGGAACCATTGAAGTATCTACCTCAGAGGTGGATGTCAGCAACACGGGAAGATCATCACAGGTTTGCCTCGCTACCCTTTGGACACGGGCCTCGCATGTGTCCTGGAAGGAGAGTTGCAGAAAACGAAATCACAATTTTGCTGAAAGAGGTAAAATGATCTCACAAAGACTCCAAATTATTGAAGTGAACGCAAATGTTAGAAAATCAAAAAAATTGTGTTGGCAGCACTAGTAGTAGCGCGTATATTTGTTAATAATTTACCAGACAATAGAAACATTTAATGTGGTTATTTCTGTTTTAAAGATACTGCAGTGTTTTGAGGTGGAGCCCTGCAGTCGATCGGATGTGGGAATGGTGTACCGGATGAACCGTATACCCGACAGGCCAATAAACTTGCGGTTTATCAATACAAATCACTAAATATTTATTATTTCATTGTACAACAATACACGTTTTCAAAATTATGCTAATATTAATTTCATTTACAATTTCATATTTACATTTTTAAATGTATATTTTGATATTGTTAATAATTTTTGTACAATAAAAATCTGGTTAAAGCTTATACGACATTTCTAACAACGTCATACGTTTGTTTTAGATTTGATATTTTTAGTGATAATTTTAATTTCTATTGTCGATGTTTTAATTTACAAGTTTTAAGAATAAGGCAAACATCTAGACAATGTCATAAAGTATTCTAAATAAACGGTACGTAAAATTAACACAAAAAGTGCATCATAATGCACTAACATACAAAAGACAACTTATTAAACTGCAATTGAAGTAAGTGGATAAAAATTGCTGACGCCGATCCTGCCATTTTGAATGTTCAACCTACAAAGTATTAATTTGCACAGAAGATTTGGAATGTCTATAAGTAAAGCTGACCCCAATAAAAAGAAATAAGTTTCTGACATAAAACGGAGAAAATGGTGGTCAGGTTTACCTAGATATGAAAACAACAATTTAAAGAAGAAACAACATGGAACTAGTGTGTACTACGCCAGTCCAACAATATACTATATAAAAATGAGGTAAAATAATGGTCCGTTCCAAACATGAAAAGAAAGTGATAAACATTTTAGCAGAGGTTATAACAAAATATTTACGGAGTACACGTAAATAAAATCACAGAGCTTTTCCACACGCTGCTTTAAAAAAAAAACAATAAAAATGTCTCGTAAAATTTAAAATATTTTTTAATGTACATTTCAACAAACACAAGCATCGTCTTTGGCAAAAACAATCACTAACAAAAACTCGCAGTAATTAAAGCCAAGACGGCCTTGTCATGGAGTCGTATGGTTGCCTCATACTTAAAGCGGGATGATACCCGGGCGGATACGGCCCTGGCGGCCCTAAAAGTCCCTGATTTAACACCCCCGCTTGAAGATAATGTTGGTACAAAGGCCCATTCGGGTCCATCAATTGCGCTTGTGAAGGCATGAAAGGACTACCTAAAGGATAACTGGGTCTCGCCTGTGGCGCTCCCATAAACGGGTAACTGGGAGCTTGAGGCGCCGACGACTGGTGCGCTACCCTCGTTTGTTTCTCAGCAGATTCGGGTGTGGATCTGTGATGTGCCGCAGCCGCCGCTGCCATATAATAATTGGGTGCCGTTCGGAAGTCCTCGAGAAAATTCGGATATGCATCTTTATCACCGTATAAACCGGAGCCTATACTCAAACCGGTTGGAGTGGGGCCGAAATTGAAAGCGCTCCCCGGCACTACACTTGCAGTTTTTAGCGATATTGCACTTGGTTCCATTGATGCGTTGCTTTTTAAACCGGCGTAGGATTGGAAGCCCTGCGGGTTGGGAGATTGCGACTCCCCGGTGGACGCACCTTGAACTAAAAACAACCGAAACCAATTAGGATCAAAACGAGCATTTTCAAAATTATAATAGAAAAACAAATAGTCACAGCTTTTAATCAACAATTACCATCGCTACCATTTGTTTTACGTAACAAAAATTATTGACTTACCGGGTTTATTGCCCTTGCGTTTCTTGCTTTTCTTTTCCGGCCCTTGAGATGATGTCGTTTTGGGTTCATTACTCATAATGGGACTTTGCAGTTCCGTTAACTGTCTGCTGTACATCGAAGACGTCGTACTTTGCATGTTTTGGTTGTAAGTTTGCATGGATTGACTGAACATGGGCAATCCAGAAGCACTTGTCGCTGTTGGCTTATTAAACATATGACCCGACCCTATAGTCTTATCACCGTAATATTGCCCAGTCGAAGACTGCAATCCCGTCAACATCCTTTCGTCGTTACCGTAACGATCAACAATATGAGATAAATTAGCGATATTGCCTCTTAAACCTAACGGTTGGTCCATTTCTAAATGTGTATTGTACGTCGGTCTAGGTATTGACATTTCGCCCGATTTGTAACCCCCTTGCACGTCCATGGATTGTTGTAGTCGATTCGGAACTTCTGATGGTCGGGTGTTGGTGTTCGCAAAGTTCGAATGGGCTTGTTGGGGGTTGGAACTCGCCATTTCCATGCCTTTATAACTCATTTGTAAATGGGGATTGGGATTAGGATAACGTAAAGGTACATCTGGATTTTGTTGCATGGATTGATTACCGTTAACAGGAGTTTGTTGGTTTGGTCGCGTGTAATTCAATTCCGGTCGATTGTATTGCTGCATGCTTCTAGAAAAATTAACTTCGGGACCGGTATAACCCATATTGGTATATTTCGACATATCCAACTTTCTCTCTAGTTCCTGAGTAGCCGCCAAGCTTCTCGAAGGTATATTTAGAGGGTAATTGGGTTCGTTGTAGTTATTACCGTAAGGATTAGGAGGCGTCGCATAATTTCTCATTCCGTTCAGATTGAGAGGTTGTTGAGACACTGGTACTTGAACTGGCGAAACGGTACTTTGAACTTTGTTGTAACTGTCAAGGCTCGTTTGAACGGTTATAGGTTTAGGTTCGGGGATGTTTTGGTGGATGTACTGTTTCATGGGTTCCTGTTCATTTCCAGGTTGTGGTAATTGTGTCAAATTCCTATTAATAAATTCTTGGGAGTTTTCGTATCTTAATTGAACCGAATCAGAGTCGTTATAAGCTCGCTTCTTAACTGGAAACATGGCACTTGGGGTAATTTTTTCATTTTTCTCTTCATGCCGAAAAGTCTCGACATTCGGAGGATTTTGGGGGTTAGGTGACTGAACGGGAGATGCTGTACTATAACCTTGATTGGTCTTGGCTTGGTACTGATCCGTCAGCGATTTATTCGTATCGTAGTAAGTTGCAGAATTTATAGTTTCGGGATTATAGGGTGGTGTAGGGTTTGTAGTCGAGTAACTGGGGGGATGAGAGTAATAGGGAGAGTTTGGATATGAATACGTCATACTTTGCGCAGTAGTGTTCGGGGTGTACACATGTTCTGAACACTGAGGATAAGGTGACTGCGGATTATCTCGAGGGCTACAGGATTTCTCTGGACTACTTTTGGTCGAAACTGTATCTTGATAAAACCCGACCCTAATTTGTCCGTTAAATGGAGGATACGGAGCTTTAGGAGAAACGTCAGGACGAGGCGAAACCATAACTGGTGACGCCCCGGAAGGCGATCGGTGCAAAGGTGACGGATAAGGCGCTGGGTACGCACCCAACCTTTCATCAATTCCGACTCTTGGAGAATCCATATCTTGGCTAAACGAAGACCTTTCGGAAACGCTACTCCCCGTACTAATTTTTCTTTGACGCATCATTGGTTGTCCATGAACCATTGCACTATCGGCGCTTGGTGAAGTTTCAGGAACTAGAACTTTTTCGTCTTTTGCCATTTTATCGTCACTTTTCTCACTCTCCTTTCCTTCCGGTTTCAAATCATTTTTCTTCAGAGATGACTGGACTTTTGGCGCGCCGAAAGCCTTGAACCAGGCACTTAAATTTGGTGTAGGTCCTGCCGCAACTGAATCTTCTTGAACTGGTGACGTTTTCTTCACTTCTTTTTCCTCTTTCAACTCCTTCTCATCCTTAACATCCTCGATTTTAACCGGAATTGTTTCCAGTTTTATCTCGTTCGAATCCTCAACTTTTTTGGTATCATCAACAAACTTATGCCGTCCAAAATTATCAAGCACTGAACCCAAACTCAATTTCGGAGCGTTATCGTCAGTTTTAACTATCAACGCGTTCTTCGAATCCTTGTTTTTCGACAAAGGACCCAACGGAAATAATTCGTCTGTTTGTTTTGAAGTTGGGACATTTGACAGCAAGTTACCCTTACCTTTACCGGGTTGTAATCGATCGATGGTTCTTTGAATTTCGCGTCTTTTAAGAAATTTCGCGGGATCCCGGCTGAAAGCTCGCCTTTTGATGTCTTTGTTGAAGCCGTCTTTTCTCGAAACAAGTTTTTCCACCTTTTTTCGATTATCACCATCTACTTTACTAATTTCGAACTCGTCTATATTTCCGTAAGAAGGCGAATTACTAGCCGAACTAAATTCCGTAAATTTTGGCGTATCATCCAACCATTTGTTGATATCTTTCAACGTTTGTTCGGTAGCGATAGTTAAAGCTTCGATAGCCGCGTTTTTTGTTCCCGAATTTTTTGAATTAGGTTTTTTCGTTTTCTTATCTGATTGCTGACTCTCCAAAGTACTGTTACTGTCCTCGAAATCCAACTCTTTTTTTGGTTTGGTTAATTTACCCTTTTTACTTTTAACGTCTCTTTCTATCTTTTTTGGCTTTTCTTTATTTTCCTTTGATGTATCCAAGTCGAAACAAAAATCGCTGTTGCTCAGTTTATTAGAAATTTCGCTTTTAGCTTTTAATTTTTCTATCGTCTCCCGCAATTTATTGTGTTTATCTTTGGGTTTTGGGACAACCGCCGGTTTATCGTTTAGTTTCTTTGATTGGCCGTCTTCGGGTTTGACTTCATCTCGATCAAACAGCCCCTTGAACTTATTCGGCTTCTTACTGTGCTTACCTTCAAGAGCGAAAAGACAAATCTTACTATCTGCACAGTGGCCCATCCTAACAAATATTCCCGACTTTATATTAAAAATAATTACTAACGGAAAATCTAACTCTTCAACTCAAAAAAGTCTTTTTTAATTATTACAACAAGCCAAAAAAATTGCCAATTAAAAAGTAGCAATTGCAGAATTAAAAAAATGGAATCAACCTGAAAATTTATTTTAGAACAATACGGTGCAAGTGTGACGTCACCTTATGCAAGCAGTGATCGAAAAATTTACTCATAACTACAAGCTATCATATGTAACATAATCTGACGTATGACGTCACATAATTTTTTCAAAAATTCAATTTAAAGCAACGGTTTCTGCGCGTGAAATTTGTTTTCCGAGTCGGCTTTACCGGTTGACGTCACGACTCGCAACGTGTATTCGCTAACGCCATAATTTCTTCCAATATCGACATTTTCTACCAAACAAAAAAAGATTAATTTAAACGACTAAAAATCGACGTAGCTTCTAAATAGTTTAGCAAAAATTTCGAAAATTTACCTTTCTGCGTGCATTGGCTGTCATTTTTGGTCGGCTCCAGAGGCGTCTTGTGTTTCTTCAACTTGAAATCTTTCTTGACCTCCGGACTAGAGGGCGCGCTCGATGGTGGCGGGCTGCTGCTGCAATCCCTTTTAAACGGACTACTGCTTCGACTCAAAGTGGGACTCCTACTCCTAACCGGACTCACAGTTTTATCTTTCTTATGTTTAATTGGCGCTTTAATGTTCTTTTTTTGTTTTACAATCTTTTTACTAGCAACTTTAATTTTTTTCGAGCTTTTACTGCAGATTTTCTTACTCTTTTTATCTTCTTCTTTAGCGTTATCCAACGAATCGGACGAATTGCTACGTTTACTTACAGATTCTTCAGAAAGCGACCGTTCTCGTTTCTTCTCGGGCGCTACAGTCGAGTTTCTTTTCGATGAAGCTTTAGGTAATGGTGCGGATTTAGTTTTTTTCGAGTCTTTAAGGTCCGCTCCAGCCTTAGGGTATTCGACGGCGATTTCGTCGTCTGACGACGAAATTTGGTCCAGAAATTTCTCCGTAGCCCTTTCAAAAACTTTCAACAAATTATCGACCATTTCCGTGTATTCTACAAAAATAAAAACAATAATAACAATTATTTTCAAGTTTCAATTATTACCATTATCATTGCCGTTGTAGAGCCTACAATTATCTACCATTAACTGAAAATCGTCTCTAAACGTTGAGAAACATTTGTAGTATCCAGCATCCAGTCTATCTTCCATCCTTTGGAGATCCATGGGTCTCCTGATTACGGAGTAGTAATTGGGAGCGTAATCTTCTTCAACTGGATCAATAAAAGGCCACGCGTTTTCGTCATTTTTAACATAATCTAGGATCTTATGCATTCCTGTGATTAAATCTTCGTCAGTTTGACGAAAGCTGTAATTTTGTTAACATATCAACAATGGCACTCTGCTGGTTAGTGTTATTATTAGTATTACCACAAGGATCGGGGCGGGATTATGCATTGGAAAAAGTGACGGAGCCAAATCATTTATTGTGTCTACAATGCAATAAGGAGTACAGTGGAGTTCAAGAAACGAACTAATCCAATTACTTACACTTGGGAGGTTTTCAATTTCTTCTTCTGGGGAGTGGCAAGGGGCTGAATCACTATCTGTCCAGTTGCCGCCGCCAGAGAATTGTTGGTTTGACGCCCTACCGTGGTGGTGGATGTAGACGTCGAAGACTTAGAAACGTCACTATTTTTCTTGCGTTTGTTAAGTTTTGAAGCATCTGCAAAAATGTTAAATGGCGGTTTTAAGTTTCTTAAGCAAAAATCGTCGTTGAAATCAAAGATTTTATAAAATTATTTATGAAAAAAGTCAAGTTATAGAAGAATTCTTGTATCGCCCTCTGGAGAGGATTCGATTTCATAGCAGTAAAAATTAAATAAAATAATCTTAAGAATCACCTCGCATAGACAAAGAAATACTTTATTTCTAATTGGTACTCTTCGAGTTTTTACCTTTGCTATTCGTGGAGCTGGAGGAGACATTTCGCTGCCTCCCCCCCTTCGCCTTCTTCTGTCGCGTTTTGGCACCTGCCATCTCATGCCGCTCTTCCGATTTATCACTTCTAACGTCCTCACTTGTTTCTTTGAGCTTGTTCCTCCTTTCATAAGCTTCCCGCCTTCTCACTTCCAACTCGAGCTTCTTTTGTTTCTCTTTATCTTCAGCAATTGTCTCTTTTTCGCCTTTTACCGCCACTTCCTTCTGTAGCTATTATTATTATTTAATTTATTTACGATAAAATCAACAAATTAAACTCACCTCTTCAAGGAGAAGACTGGACGATCTCGGTTTTTTAACAGTCACCCACGACCGGGTTTGAGATTCTTTTGTTTTAAACAAATCAGGTAGTTCGGGCAAAAAATTTTCTGTTATAGTTCGATACAATTGCCTTTCGCACTGAGCAGTTGATGTTTCTAACGTTTTGTGCAATTTTAACCAATCGGGTTCAGTGAAACAAATTACTTGCCACACAGCTTTCTTTTTATTATTTTTCTTGGTAAAGTCCTCTCTGTACAGTCTTGTACCATAAAAATACCAATAAGCTGACTCGTTTTTATCGTATCCTAAAGGTTCTACTCTTAAACTGTCCGCTTCTAAATTTTTTAATTGGTCAAGTACGTCGTCGGCGTCTAAACGAAAATCGCACAACGAATACAGGATGTCGACTTTTGTGCGTACGGGTAATAACTGAAAATCTACGTCTGTGTTAAAAGGATTGTAGCTATCATGTTCCTGGCATTTCTGACGGAACAGACGTCTCAGGAACATCTGGTAGTTGAATGTTGATATTTCATTGTTAGCCAGACAACCGCTGAGTAACCGCACTATGAGTTCTTGGAGCCAAGATGAGTCCTCTGTTCCGTCGGCCAAGAGAGCTATCTCGAAATCCTGCAACAAGCAACTAAACGCTGTAACGGGATACATGAGAACAGTAGCGCGAAAAATTAAACAAGTACAGCGCCACCAAACTTATCGAAATCGGGAAAAACGCGAACTAATTTCAAGGCAAGTCAACCAATCGGCGAAGCTACTCCATTTGATTTGCGGAATCGTCACAGCAACCCGTTGCGACTTGTCGCAATTAAATCGGAATGTTTGTTTGTCAATGTTTGTTAGTTTATTGTTAAATTTGCCAGTTTCTTGAATGGAAGGCGTTCACATAAGGTCCAATTTTAAGTTGAGTTGCGAGAGTTGCAAACAGGTTGCTATGGAAACCTTGCGAAACAAATGACTTACACATTTTGATTCGCAATGTTGCCATAGAAACTCGTAGTTGCAAGTATCGCCACTCATCTTGAAATTGCGATGAATTCAATTCAAATTGTAACTAATGTAACCACAACCAAAGGTTTGGTGTCAATTTTTGTTGATTTTAGCTAATGCAATACTGTGGAATCCTTCCTTGTGACAATCTCGTCGCAAATCACTTTCTAAAATCATAAACACGGGATTTAATTAAATGGCTGTAAGCTATGAATCATTTGTATTTTCACGTTTCATAAGTTGACACCAAAATTTACTAACATAGTACTTTGAAGGTCTTGGTCACGTACATAAATAGATAACTCAAAAAATAAACAACTAAATCGTATACAGTTCGGCATGCTTGGAAGGAGGGAATTCAACGGTGTTATCGGTGCTGCACACCTACTTGAACTATAATACAAATATTATTTCTTATTTTTTTCATTTGACACGACCATTTCTGTTAGTCTAGTAATTTATGACATTGAAAATTTGCAAATATGTGTTCACACAATATTGCAATAATGTTCACCAATAATCTCTTTGCTTCTAACCGTATTGACGAAAAATGAAATTAACTTTCATTTAAAGTGAACACTTTTAGAATACCTGCAATATATTGATAATCCTATCTGTGAACACGCGTAAGTTATGAATTAATCTGAGAAGTAATAGTACACTTTGTTTATTAATGAAAGCAGTAGGACATGTAGTTAAAATTGCGCAACTGTCTTTTGCAAATGGCTCACTAGTAACGGCGAATTATGAAAATAACTTAATTGAAATTCTTAGTTTTCATTTTATATTTAAACGTGAATCACTTTGTAGGGATTAATGGCTTTTCAGTGTAGCGAGGATAAAAGCGCGCTTCTTAACCGGGATTTGAACCCGGGTCTCCCAATTGCCGGTTGATTGCTCTGACGCTAAGCTATCGAGGTACACTAATAATCCTCGTCCATCTCATGTACCGCTACAACTTTTTCATCAATCTTCAGTTCAAAATATATTTACAACCAATTCAGTTCCCCAAGTTGGAGGCTAAATCCAAATTGTGCTGAGAACGATTCTGTAGCATTTGTAAAACTAAAATTGAAGAATCTATGGTAGCGTTAACTATTTTAACACATATAAACAATGCAAATTACAAGCGTAGGGTTCTGTAATATCGATATTGCAACCGACTTGGGGACAACCTAGCAATTAAATTGTAAAACATTAAGAAAACGTCATTAATCAATAAATTATCACTTTTACATAATTTTAAAAAATCGCAAATTTGAAGCTAAAGTGATTGTAAATAGATTTTTAAGACCTGAACGAGACACTTATTACATCACGTGGCTTTCCTAGTTTCAGAGTTTGATATCATTTCGATTTTTTGAGCAAATTATCCACAGAGTTTAAGTTTCTTGTTATAGGTAAACGTTGTTGTTTTGAACTATTTGTCACTAGTTACTCATGATTTTCGGCACACCGGTAGGATAAGAGATGGACGTTTCACCTACCTTTTAAAATATTTCTAAGATTTATAGAACAAAAAATTAAATTTTGTTGAACCACCTCCACTAACGCATCACTCACTAGCGACTACTAAAGCACAGTAAGGAACTACTGAACAAGAACTGGAACTTGACTGAAACTGACTAAATTCGTGCTGCCATCTCTTGATGAAAAATGAATCATATCTATAACGGTGGAGGGCGCTGCGTGAAGAGAAAAAATCAACACTTGTGCTCTCTGCTGCAAAAACACGTGGAAAAGAGTGCAAGTCTTGTGGTTAGTTAAAAGAATTTTTCTAGAGAGGTGATTTTGTTCTACAATTCTTCAAGAAAAGAAAAAAAACAAAACAATCTGGTGAGAATCAAAATATGTTTTGGCTAATGTATGTATGTACCTACATTTCCACGTTTTTATATTGTTTTAAAGTAAAACAATTTTTTGGGTGATCCTTAACGTGAAAACTGTAATTTCTAACGTTTAGTTATTTCAGACAAAAATTTTTCAGTGAAGTTTTCAATAACGCCCGCAATGGTTACAATTTATTTAAAATAAAATGTTTTTTTTTGCAAAATATGAAGGAGGGCAAAGGGTGAGTAAACAACAGAAATGGAGATACAAAAATTTCTGTTGGAAGCAAATGCCAATATTTTGACAGTTGAAATCAACAAGTGGCCATTTTTAAGACCTCGAGGCCGTCGTTCGATTGGACGCCCTTTATTCTAAGACATACCCTAAAACTGGATTAATTGGTCAATTAATAAATAAAAGAAATTTGGGGCTAGTTTGACACAAAATTTCTAAATTTCAACTGGAAACAAATGATTAACTTCAGTCGTTTCATGAGTGGCTTGAATGCAGCTGCGATATTCGGTGGCAAATTTAGGTTTGTTTGGCATGACTCATACGAATATGTGGATTGGTGGTTGCAGGGTGTGGCGAAAACGTGTTTGTGGGGTTCTTCGGCGTTATTTGGCGCAGTTGGGGTTACTTTTGTGACTGTTGCTCTTACCTCTATAGAGAAATCCAAAAGGTTAAATGCATCTCGGAACAATGAACAGAAGTGTGCAATGCTTGGTATCTCCCACCATGATTGAATATCTAAAAACAACAGAAAATGAATTAATTGGGGACCAGTTGCGTGATAATTTAATAGTAAGGCATCAACAGGGTAAACACACCTATGAGGCCACTGTGAGGTTCGCACATAACCTATAGGGTGATCAATACATGTATCGACGTTAATTTACGTTAATCTCGACGAAATCTTCTGAACATCCAGGAATTGCTCGATTTACGTTTCAGATCAAGGAATAACAACATTTATTACACTAAAGTCCGACGGTTGTCAACAAGAATGCCATTTCTTCAACAAGCTTTGATAGGCTTCCCCCAAATCTGCGTACTAGCGTCCACTCTACGTCACTTACGTCGTCATCATTGGTGCAATAAAAAGTACCCGTACAGTAACCCGAGGGAACGGCTGCTGGCCCTCTTAAAAAATTCTAGAGAATCACCACCGGAAGTCAAACGCGGAATGACTTAGAAACAGTTCTTTTGAAAACCGGAAGTTATTAAAATATCGCGATTTTACCGCTTCTTATTGTGAATGCTTCGACCAATCACAAGTCGGCATTTTAAACGAGTGCAAGAATCTCTTTTGTTTTGTTTTTGACAGTTGATGACGAACGTGGGTTGCTTGATTTTGTAAAATTTCCAAAAACTTAAAAAAAATTGAAAATTATTTCAGAACTTCAACAGATGCGTTGACGTGATTTTGACCCGAAAATGACTAATCCAAAGAACGATTTTCCTCTTGAAGCCCTCAACATACACGGCCCTAATTTCCTCAAACAGGCCCTAACCAGTTGCACAGACCCCCTCAAAGCCATTGAAGAATTTCAGGTAATCTCCACAACCTAACCTAAAAATTTCACAAATTTCAACAATTATAGATTACCAATGGAATTTTATTGCCTTCTCTTCGGCCGATGCTGCCGCTTCTCGATCTTCACGGCGTTCGACGCCTCGATTTTCACATGTCTGTAGTTGAGGTAAAACTCGCCTTCATTGCGACTCAGCAATTAATTTTGTTTATTACAGGAATTGCGGGAAAAACTGATCAGTCATATCAACGAAATTGGGAAACAAGAAGGGAAGGAGCGCGACAGAAAACTAAAGGAACTTTTAGTTAAGAGTTTTCCGGTTGTAAAAGTGAAAGTTTTACGTCCAATCGTTATGGCAATTCTTAAGAATACGCCCCAAATTGACGATAGCTACTTGAAAATTTTAGTCAGAGACCGCGAATTGTACAACGACACAGACACTGAGGTCAAAAGACAAATTTGGAAGGACCAACAATCGTTGTTTGGGGATGAAGTTTCTCCACTACTGAGTCAGTATATTAGCGAAAAGGAGAATGTGCTGTTTGACCACACCAACCTCAGCACGCAGTTTTTCGGGCCTTCCCCGAAGGTAAACACGTTTTGTAAAGTTTTCAAAAAAATTGACAGAAAAATCCTCATTATTGAGCTAGCTGGCGTTGTAATTCCAAATGAGTAACAGCACCATCTAGTGTCGTTATCATGAGCGACAGTGGCGGCCCGTGTCGCCGGTTTTAAAACAAATAGTAGAATTAAATTCAAAAAACTCTAATCTCTGTCACTGAAATTTATTACAAAAATTAATTTTATATCTTCTCATTACTCAGCGATTTAATTTATTCCTGTTGTAATTCGAATGTTATTATGTGCTTGTTTTTGACAATTCTTTCCATTTTCTTGCGTTTAGTCCAATTTTTAATAGTCATGTGTTTAAAATAGACGAGGTGGGGTTAAGTGTTGAATTTTTCAGGTTCGGCGGCAAGGGGCGGTAGTCCAGAAACTCGCCCATATGATTGGTAACAGTGTCAAATTATACGATATGGTGCTGCAATTTTTGAGAACGTTGTTTCTGCGCACGCGCAACGTCCACTATTGCACCCTCAGGGCCGAATTATTGATGGCCCTCCACGATTTAGAAGTACAAGACATTATCTCAATCGATCCATGCCATAAATTCACTTGGTGTCTTGATGCTTGCATTCGTGAAAAAAATGTTGATATCAAACGGTCGCGTGAACTGCAAGGGTTCCTTGATAACGTTAAAAGAGGTCAGGAGCAAGTTTTAGGTGACTTATCTATGACGTTGTGCGACCCTTACGCTATTAATTTTCTGGCGACATCTGCCATCAAAATTTTGCACCATCTAATTTACATCGAAGGATTACCTAGGGTAATTAGTTTAAAAAAAAAAATCTCAATTAATTTTTTACTATTGTAGGATAATCCTATTTTAATTTTATTGTTGAGGATGTTAGCTCTAGGGTTGAGCGCGTGGTTTATGATTGACTCCCAAGATTTTAAAGAACCCAAATTGGATAGTCAAGTTATTACAAAATTTTTACCTGCATTAATGTCGCTGATGGTTGACGATCAAGTAAGGCAATTATCAGGAAAACTACCACCGGATGAACGTGAAGCCGCAATTACCGTCATTGAACATTCGGGGCCACTTCCTGACGCGGTTGAGGCCTATATACAAGACAGTTCAGTCGCTAGTATCCTAGCAATGTATTACACCCTCAATGTCGCTAGATTGAAAGATCGCGTTGCTTTATTGCGAATTTTAACGGTTTTAGCTAATTGCAAGGACGATAGGGCATTTGAAGATCCTTTCCTGCATTCTTTGGTATGTTGAAACAACTGTTGTTGGCGTTTTATTAACAATTTTTTACAGGTATCGTTCCTTATTCACAACCCCGAAGAATTTCAAGCAGAAGACTTCTGCACTGCATTATTTGACGAATTTTTCTTCGCAGGTTTATCGAGAGAAAATGTTTTGAGACATTTACTTAAATTATTGTGGTATGTACATCAAAGGTTGCCAGCTAGCAGACTTCATACACTGATGAAGGCGCTCCAACCTACACATCAACACAGCGAAAAAGTGCATAATTTATACGATTTGTTGCAAACTAAAATTAATGCACAAGAAGAGACACCAGAACCTCTCGAGATGGATATTGATATCAATTCGCCGTTGATGAGTGTTCCAACTCCAGCGCCGTATCACCAAACCCTTTAGTTTTAGTAAATTTGATTAATTGTAAGTAACAAAATAAATGTTAAGTATTATAGTAAAAATTTTTTTTCTCAATTCGCTTTTGTTTAATTACGTTAAAAACAATATCGAGTAGAAGAGAAATGAGTTAGTTCCACTAGAGGGCACTAGGTCGCAGAAAATTTTATTTCTCACTTTTCATTTAATATTTTATAACAATTTTAACAAAACTTAAAAGGACAGTTTCTGACCAGCCTCGTTCACTAGAGGTAATATGAATTTACGCGTCAGTTTAATGTTTGTTTGCCTAAAACAAATGACTGTATCGACGCCAGTCTCGACTTGTTTTAGTCCTAAATCTTTGCTTTTTTGCAAAATTTCGACCAAAACATCCCTTGAACGGCCGTCTCTAAAATATACCCCAATATCCCTCCTAACTGCGCCGGTTGCGTCGATACCGATTAACACCACTAGAGGACTCTGATGCTCATCTGCGAATCCCTGAATTGCTGACGCTGCATCATCCCGTTTCAGATAATTTTCAACCAACAGAGGAAGACCCGGAATCGGGATATTTTGAACAACTTTCAAGTCTCTGTAGAGTAAATCTTTTGTTTTTAAACCAGATATATCGTTGTGAATTTTCCATAAAGTTTCAAAAATTGCCCCACGATTTTGTTGAAGTTGCAGAATTTGCTCCAAATGTTCCGCAATCGCTATATCTTCATCACTAGTTTTTCCACAATTTTTATCAAGTCCAATTGTATCGTAAATTATGGTTGCTGGAATTTGCGGGTTATAATTAATTTA
Organism: Pyrochroa serraticornis; assembly: GCA_905333025.2. NCBI lineage: Eukaryota > Metazoa > Arthropoda > Insecta > Coleoptera > Pyrochroidae > Pyrochroa > Pyrochroa serraticornis. The sequence continues at coordinate 32,573,290 of HG995154.1, read as the reverse complement.
GTAAAAACGTTACCGTTATTACCATAAAGAAGATAACTTAATTCTCGACATAACAGCGAGGGGGCTGTTTCTATAATTTCTTTTGCAATTAAAGTAGTGCAAGATCCGACTGGTCGAATTGTTTGTTTCATATTTTTATTCCTGCAAATTTCTTCTGAATTTACTGGTCTATGGTCGAAAATTCTCTCAACGGTTTTAGCTAAAATTTTATCATCTTTAGCTAAGACGTGATGGTCCACAATTGTAGTAACAACTTTGTTATTTGTTAGAATTTTTGGTAAATCAATCTCGTCTCTAAAAAAATTGATTAATAAATTGCCCCCATTTTTGATTATTACTTAAAAACGAGGAAGTTGGTGTTAATGTTACTTTCTTTGAGTAAGTAGCAGATTTCGGTTCGCAATGGAAAATACTTTGAGGCAACATTCAAAATAGGTAAAACTAATTGTGTTGAAGGTAATTGCGATTTTGTTAGGTATCCAAGGGCTAGAGCAGAAACTGTGGAATCCAAATCGCAAGATTCATTGCCTAGAATTACGTGAATACTATCAAACTCGCTCAGATTTTTCTGAAAAAAATTGATATTAAAACTTAATTTTTAGGCAAGCCTCACCAGTGATTCTTTAGAATGCTTCAAAAACTGAACAATTTGGTCCATTTCAATCAATTAAGTACTTTTTACTACAAAAACCGACAATATAGAAAGTGAGGTTAGGTTAGATAATAAACTGATAATCGAATCAATATTTGACAACTAAGTAGAATTTTAATTATAATTTATTGATTCATTCTAAATTGAATGATTTACCCCACAATCTTATCATTAAATTAAATAAATTGTTAAATTAAAAAAGACAGTAATATCAAACTTGGATAATAGATGGCAGCCTAATCGCAAACAAAAGTATCTAACCCCATGACGTCAGAATAAGACATCAAATAATTTTTTAGTTACAATTTCAGAATCAATTTTACTGTTTATAGCTAACCCATCCAAATAAAACGAAAACTCAAACAAATAGAAACGGCTTAAAGTTAGTTGCAGGTTGACTAGGAAAGAAGAGAATGATTGACGACTAACATTGTTTCAAACTAGTTTTTAGTCCTTTTACAGTTCCACAAATATATTAATTATCTTGTTGTTAGTTAAGTTAACTGTATTAATAACGCGAAGAGTATCAGGGACTGCTGCGCCCTATTATTTATGTCGTTCGAAAGCAAGCCCAATTTTCTTTTGAATAAAATTATTTTAAGGGATGATAGAGAGAAACTCTTGACTCATGTCCATGCTCTTGCATAATATCGATTTCGTTGTATGCAGCTATGATTAAAAATGCCGTTATACGCCGTCAATTTTAATAATCCACCCGCACACGCTGCATAACAGATAGAAATTTGCATATTTATTAAAATAAACCACTAAATAACTAGCAGATCTGAATATATTATCGCAAAATACGAATAATTACAGAAAACAATCAAATTGTAGAAATATTTTGACCATTTCCACAAATATTTACCAAAGTGAAGGTGTAGTTTTATCCTATTTACACAATTAACTCGACAAACAAATAAATAAACAAAGAGTAGTCTTCTCCCAAAGGCACAAGCTAAAAATTTAGATACACAGTAACTTTATTAGCTTCCCTTTCCTCAAATAATTATTTTCGTTGTCAAATTGTCCATATTTGTTCCTCTTCTGAAGCTACATTACTAACGAGGTTTTTGCAAGTACAACAGGATTTCGCCCACGCAAATTGACATCGGTTCAAATTCATTACACTACTGTTTATTAACTTAGCAGGCAAGTACGAGCAATAACCTCTTGATGCAAAGTTAAATTGTAGCCTTCATGTGTGAGTAATTACATTTTAATTGCATTCACGAGAAATCGATGACCAAAAGTAGTTGTACGACAAACGGATGTTTGGTAATGACATTGATATAGGACGTTTAGAGACTAATATCATGTTGTGGGAAATTATTCCAGGGTTATGGAATATTATCTAATTTTGATAATTTCTCCCAAATATTCATAGGGGTGAAAGGCAAATAATTCCAGTTGCAATTTCGGTTTTTGATCCATAGCTACTAAAGTAAGACATAACACCAAAGGTATTGCTTGCGTTGGACTAGTCTCCTGATATTGTTGTCAATAATAAATTGTTAAACTTGTAATAACATTCCAATAATTACTTTCTTGAAAAATTTTGGCATCGCCGATATACAGAACAACCCGAAAGATAATGTTGGCGTCGTAGTGCGAAACAAAACCGGCAGCGCATGGCCAATGGCCAGCTTCCTAAACCGGAAGCTCCTTTGTATCCCGGCACTTGCAGGCGGATACGGGGAGAAGATCCAACAAAAGCAGTTGCAAACAAAACGTTATTATAACAAATTAAGTCTTAATTTCACGAAATTAATTCTCACAGAACAATCTCTTTTTTCACTTATTAATTAATAGTTTTCTGTTCCTCTTGCTTAGGGAATATTTCCAAAAGTGAAATGCTGAAATACTATTTGAACTATATAATTGTAAGAGACTGGAAATAGCTGAAACGAAGGAGCTGTCGTTGGTTTTGCGTCATTGAAATATTGTTTAATTTTAACGAAATCGTCTACCTCTCCGCTCAACAGGCGGTTTCGCTGTTTCCGGCCCGGTATCCGAAAATGGCGGAGGCGCCGGGTGAATTAATGGCCAATTTAATTAAAAATAGCTTAAAAAGACCGGTTGGGCGACGAACTTTTTTAAAATCTCATAATTAAGCAACTTAGAGTTGCTATTGCGTTAATCACACCGTGAAATTCATCAATTATTATTATTAGACACTTTTAGTGGGATTAGTAGTGTGCACGAGTTGCTTTATTAAATTTATTTCAAGTAATTCTCGCACGATATTGTTATTGTTGCTAAAATTTAACAATTATAGCAAAAAATTGAAATTCTGCTACATAAATCATTAGCAGATACCTGCCTCAAAATCTGCAACAATAAACCATTGTTTTCGTTCACGAATCATATTGTTCTATTTGAAAATTCTGATCTCATACATATTGCCAGTGCTCGAGGACGCTAATTTTACATGTAATTCGGGTTTTGGTTAATGGAACTCCGCGCTATAATTTAAATAACAACAGAATAATCCGCAGACCCTTGAGCTTTAGGGTTACTCCCATTTTGGCTCTCCAACTATGAGTTTTACGTCTCAGAACTTGGCTTCAATATACCAAAAGTTTCGTTGCCGGATTAAACAATTTTTTTAATTATTCAACTGGTTTCGAACGTGTGATTTTTGTTGATTGTTTTAGATTGACGCAATTACTGAGACGTCCAATTTTCAAAGAATGATATTTTGACTTTCATTAAACTTGGAGAAAGTTTTTGTTGGCCACAATGTCGCTTAATTAATTTTAGTACAAGAAAACTTGAAGTTGCCACTCCATTCGTTATTATTAACGTTAAGATTCTGATGTAGAAAGCTGAAACGAACTACGAATTTTTGTTGTTATGAACAATGGAGCGTTTTTTGTCAAAGAAAGTTGACGAGCTTCGAAAAAAGCATGTACCTAGTTATTAAAGACAAGAGAGATGATTTAGGCTGACATTGCTATTATTTAGGTTAAGGACGTGAGGGATAATAAGCTTTAATTAATGTTCACCAGAGATAATTTATTGCTTGCTCAAACACCAGATACTAGGTAACATAATTAGCTGTAGTTTATAATGAAGTAAAATTCAAAGTGGAATCGATTGATGATGAGATTATTTCGTAATTTACACGTTTTAAGATAAAAACTTTAACGATCTCAGTCTAGTAACTTAACAGCTGTTTCTAATAGAACAATTCCTTCTATTTGTGAAACCATCTCAACCCCTAAGCAAAGTTGTTAATTAATTAGTCAATAGTTTGGCGATCCTCAAGTCCTGAAGGTAAAAAAGAAAAGAGAGAATAATTTTGTCTTTTGTAAAAAATTAAAGGAGGGTTGAAAAAAATTAAAAAATATTTTTGAAAAAAGGAGAGAGCGCCAGAATGGAGTAGAAAAAACATTATTTTTTAAATTTTGTGAAAAGGCATTGCATAAATACATAAAGAGAAACAATATGAAAATTCTTATAAAAAGTTGAACATGGTAATCACTGTTTAAGTGAATTTCTGGAGCGAGAAGGAAGAAGAACGGAAGCAAAAGTTAATTAGAGAGTAAAGAATTGACAGAAGAAAATGTAGGTAAGCTTGTAAAAACGTTGAGTAAAATTACACAAAAAGTACCTGAAAGTAAAGTAAGAGAAAAGAAGTGTGGGGAAGGAATATAAAACAAGGTTGAAGAGAGATCAAAAATCGTTTAATAAAAAATGATAATGAAATTCAGCTTGGTGATAGTTCTCAGAGAGAATCTTTCTATGATTTCCAAAATTTTTTTGGTTGTGTTGTTGGCATTTAGCAGGATCACGTGAGCGTATTTATATTTGGCGTGCAGATAGATGCTTTTGTATATGTCTCAAAATTCAACAAAGAAACCCAGTGCAGAAACGAATTCAGTGACACGATTTACATCAGAAATTTCCATTTTTGTGAAGTCGAAATAATTTTGGGTTTTTAGAACATTTTTAGTCCTTGAGTTTTTTAAATACAATTTTTAAAGGCTGAATTGACTTCCACTTGGGAAAAGCTCTAGAAAGCTTCTACGGAAATCAAACATGACGACAGTTAATTGCAGTAAAAATTAGTAATTTATTTTGCTAATTAATTTTATTTCTCCCACTTCAAGACACCACCAGGAGTGAGATATAGGCAACCAGTTATTCGTGGCTTTTAGGGTGCCACTTCTATTAAATGGTTAAATGTTTCAAAAAAATTACAAAATTTTCATATTCACGCTTTCAAGTCTATTATACGGAAGTATATAAATTTTTCAAATATATTTGATGCTGTACACGAGAAACAACAGACTAACGTTGCGATTATGCTGGTGAATAACTTGCAGCATATTATTTTATAACCAACATAAATTTTGCCTAAATCCCGGAAGCTGGCAAAAGCACACAGCAATAAGAAGAATCGTAAAGAGTTTCACATTTCAGAACATAGTCACTCTTGCTTACTTTGGTGGAATTATTAACAATTTCGACTATTTTTGTTTTACTAATTTAACGCTGAAACTAAAAAAATAGTTGTCGAACCCCTTTGTTTATGGAGTAATTTCTTGTAGTTTTACGTTACGGGTTTCTTAGTGGTGGCACGTGTTGCAGCTTCCATTTGGAATATATGGCTGTGCGGTTATTTGGGGGGTGCAAGTTATAGCCAATAATACCGGAACAATTCAGTAAATAATTATCAAAATCGCGATTCCGCTGTTTGCTTTTCCGCAATTTAATCGAAGCTTTGAACTAGTTTGCGTAGGTATTTAATTCCATTTTTTCCTATGTGCATCAACGTGACGAGATTTTTTAGTAAAATTTGAATTAATTGTGCTACTATCTGATTTCAACTGATATTGAATAACGGATTTGGATAAAACCCCACAATCAATGGCAGCAAATTCAATTAAAGCGAAGCATTTCCTTTTATGCCGGTAGAGGGTTTCGTTTGAGAATTTTGGTGAGAATAAAAAATTGTTTGGATAAGCTTGAAGGGAGAAAAGACGTGTAAAATTGTAACTTTTCATATGTCAACATGAAATTCAAATAATATCAGGAATTGCATGTATATTACATTTTTCAGCACGCCACGCTCCCAATGGTACTTGAATTTTGACGGAAATGCGCCCGAGTTGCAAATAAAAACGGAAATTTGTATCGGATAAAGGGAACGCCTGCAGGTAGTTTCATATCACAAATCATAGGCGAAAATACCGGCCTAGCTTTCAGAGGCCCGTCAAATGCCACCGAAGCCCATTAGCGCCAAATAATAATTTTATAAAATAAAACAAAAATTTTGATTCTACACAGCAGAATAGGCTAAGAAATGACAAGTATAACAATAAACCAAAAATGAATTTCATGCCACTGTCCTGGGCCTGAGATGAAAATCGACGTACTTTTTTTCAAATTTTAGTCCGAAAATAATATTTAAATATCTAGGTTTGAGCGACCTGGCGCCAGTAAATTTGTTATGACAAAAAACCGTAATTTCGAGGTTTATAAATTTTTTAAAAATTCTTTAACTAGAAAAAATACGACCCTAAACATTAAAATTGACGGGCTTGGTCAAAACGCAAATATTGCCAATGTCCAAATTCCAGCTTACCCCGCATTTGGGGACAATAAAATTTCCCATTATTCGAAAAAATAAAGCCCCAACGTCGAGAAATGCGATTACAGTGCTACTTATGTGTTAATGACCACCTATAAGGAAGTCTATAAATTCAGTGGTGTAAAAAATCTCACACTTAAGGAGAAGCCATTAATAACAGTTGTGGGTTATAAAAATCGGGAGAAAATTCTGCAAGTTTTCTATCGATTGCATTGATTCTAAATGATAATTTTGACCTGCAACCATTTAACGAATTAATTTTCGGTATATCAACATTAACAGTTATACGCAAATAATTGCAGAATTTTGTTTCATGTCCAGACATGTGTAGCGGACAAGGGTTCTACCCTTTGGGAGCTAACTCACACAGCAAACTTACATAAATCATCCATATTAACACTCCATTTAGGCAAAGGTGTTCAGTAATTTATAACCTCATTAGGAATACGTGAGTGGCCCCAAAATTGGTTTTTCAAATTTTATTCAAATTATACAGCGCGTCCTTTAAATATCTTAAATTCAAACGGCAATAAAGCGAGTCTGCTAATATTTAGAGAGAATGGCACTAAAGTGTTGACGCTATTAAGTTAGTGCCGCGTCAAAGATTTGTTGCGTTAGTTAGCCATCGGTTGTTTGTTGCATTTAGTAGTTTCGCATCAAAATAGGTAGTTTTTAAATTTAACAAAAGTGTAACTGTCTTAATTTGGGGACGTAACGTTGGTAATCTCCGATAAATGTTACAATGAGTTTCTATCGATCCGGCGAATCGCCGAAATTTCAAACACCCGCTTCTAAAGATAAAATTGGATTAGATGAGGAATTTTGCTTCATGGGCGTTTTTCAATGACCACCTCTTGTCCTGGACGTGCCAGAGCAAATCTGCTATTCATTATTTAAACAAAGTGCACCATTCTATAATAAAGGATCCATGTTTAAAAATTGGCAGTCAACTAGCTTACGATCGAATTATGGGAGTGTATTATAGTAGAAGTGTAAGAAGACTTCCGGTACAAAACTTTAAATCGACGCAAAAAGTTTTGGGACCTCAAATTTCTCTGCGGTTCTCTCGCGACAAATCGGGTCCTAAAACATGATTAGCGATATGAATAACATTAGAAAATAATATTTTTGTTGGTTGAAACTAATTTTGACATTTTTGAAAATGTTAATCGATTGAGTATGTGTCCAACTTTTTGTCAAAAATTTTCCCCGTTTATGGATTCATTTTATAATGATCAGTTAATTTGACGCAAAGCAGTCGTTAGTCTTAAATTTGGACTTCTACTTCCAAAGTTACGACAATTTGAAATTCACTTTGACCCACTGTACAAAAGTGAACTTTTTAATTTAGCCTCGCAAGACTTTCATTTTAGACTTACTGGAAAGTTCTTTGCGAGTTGAATACGAGGATGTTTTTATATTCGAAATAACTTGAAAACTTAAAAAGTTACAGAGGTTAAGTTTTTCAAAAATTTAGGTTTTGTAATCTTTTATGAAATAGTGAAAATACATCACCTAAATGAAGAAATTGAATCCAAAAATGCAATTAGCGACACCAACTATGTCAGAAAATGCTATTTTCCTTAACTGGAAATAATTTTGGCTATTTTAAAAATTTTAGTGGACTGAAAGTGCGCATTTTTTTGGGTAATTTTTTTTTTTTTAGGGCCTTCTTTTAATCTCATTTTATTGTGTTGAGTTTGTTTAACGCAACGCAGTCGGTAGTTTTAAATTTGCGCTTCTACTTTCGAAGTTATAGCCCTGTAAATTTAATTTTGACCAACGGTAAAATCATGAGCTTTTTTATTTACCATCGCAAAACTTTTATTTTGGCCTTATTTGAAAGCCATTTGCGAGTCGAGCACGAGGATGACTTAGCATTCAATGTGACTTAAAAACCTTAAAAGTTATCGCGGTTTAAGTTTTGAAAAAAAAAACATTTTATGGTCCTTTATAAAATACTTAAAAACGATGACCTAAATGAACAAACCGGGTCTAGAAACGCAAGCAGCAAAACGAATCACATTAGAATATGCTATTTGTGTTGACTTGAGATGGTTTTGGTATTTTAGAAAATTTTTGTCTACTGAATGTTTCCAATTTTAAGACCCAAAATTTTTGAATTTTTTTAGGATCTTTTAAGGTCTCATTTTATAGCGTTGAATTCGCTTAATGTAACGCAATTGGCATTTTTAAATTTGCACTTCCACTTTTGATGTTATGGCAATTTGAATTTCACTTTGACCAAAGTTATAAAATTGAAGTTTCTTATTTACTATCACAGATCCTCCATTTTAGGCTTATTAGAAAGCTACTTACAAATCGAGTACAAATAGGTCTTTGTACTCCATGTGACTTGGAAACTTTAAAAGTTATCGCGGTTTAAGTTTTGCAAAAATTGATGTTTTCTGATCTTTTATGAAATACTAGACTACCATCCCATAAATGCAGTCCAAAAATGGAATCCACGGCATTGATTATATTAGAAAATGCTATTTGGGTTGATTAGAAATTATTTTGGTATTTTTGCAAATTTTAGGCTTAATATATGCCCAATTTTTGGTCCATTTTTTTTAAAGATTTTCTAAGATCTTATTTGAGTACTTGAGTATTTAGTACTAAGTTTGCCTAACACGACGCATTTGCTAGTTTTTAATTTGGACTCTCAGTTTCAAAATTATTACAATTTCAATTTCTGAAACAAAATTTTCAGCAATTTAAAAAAAATAAACTTTTTTATTTCCAAAACGCCAACTTTTGTTTTCAACTTGTTTAAAAAGTCCTTTAAATGTTGATCGAAGTGACTCAAAAGTTCTAAAATTTATCGAGATTGAAATTTTGCAAAAATTGTATTTTTTTTGTAAAATACTCGAAACTCATCGCTTAAATGGACAAATCGTAGTGGCATGTTATAGGAGAAGCCTAAAAATTCTAGAATTTCGGCTCATAACTTGAAGACAACGCAAACATTGTGCTATTCTCCATTAAGTGGTTGATTAATTATTTTTCATAAACCAAAGGTCACAAATTTCTTTGGTCTTCAGGTGCAAAATTGGTTTTGTAAAAATATTAAAAAGTGATGACCGGTCTTTGCAATGTATTTACCTGCATTCGACTATAATAGTGACAGCAATATATTTGTATTCCGGTTTCAATATTTCCGTTTGATCAACGACGAAAGGAACTAGTGGAGATCGACTTTAAAAATTTAGAAATCATCAAATATTCCCGGTTCTATTTCCGTGAATAACCATGGAATTTGAAAGGATTACCGTATTTACCGGCAAACTTCCAAGAAATACTCTTAAGTAAGTTAAAGGTCTTGCAGGAGTCTCGCAACTTAGCCCGACTTTTAATCAATAATTCGCGTAATTGACAACATCCTTTCATCTTTCATTTAGAACTACTCCTCTTGACGGTACTAATTAAGAAGAGCCGCCGAACGGGCTTAATAAACATAACCGGCATTGAAGAAATTAAATTGTGCAGCTAACGACCAACAAACAAACCGAAAACTGAAAGCACGTCGAAATAATGGCTTCGCGAAAATGTGCATTGGAATAATGCAACCGTACGTGACTTCACGAAACTTCTTGTTAAAGTTAACATTGTTTTTTACTTGATTAGTTTTATAGAAAAAATTGTTTTATTGTCCACAACGCGGGTTCGTCTAATTTCACAAGATTCAAGTTGGAAATAATTGCTAGAAATCCTGGAATAATAGGATAAGCAATTTGGAATTGCCTGAAGTTGTGGATGTTAAACTGATTATAGAACTATTTGTATCCGTAATGAAAGTAAAGCAAGCAACAAGAGAAAAATAGAAACTTTTCCTAGATTTGTTCATTTGATGTCGTTACGTTGCCGTCTCCTTATTCCATGTCGCACTTTCCAAAATTACCATAGTTGCATTTGTCACTTAGCACGTAGCTTTGAAAGTCTAACAAAGATTTGATATTATTTCCACTAGCTTTGTCCATTTATTGACGTTCGCATACATCTACCACTACTCAAGTTCCGGCTCAGAAGTGAAAAAGTTGTTGCCAGCTACAATAACGCGTTTATAGGAGAGAATTTCAGGAATGTAAGTCACGTAAAACTTTCATAAACTGCCTGTTTACTGAGGAAAAAATTGGCTTAGATAATATTTGTTAACAAAAAAAACATAATGGTTTGATTATGCAAAGCCTTCAACTTATTCACTCGACTTGCTGTAGAGATTGGAACTCTCATTTGTTTTTTATTACGTCAATCCTGAGAGGAAAAAAAAGGATTTCATGTTCAACGAAACGCAAGGGTTGGTTGAAAATAATTGTCTAATGGCTGAGCTTAAAATAAATTTCAATAGTATTTTGCGTCAATAGTCCATCAACTTGACGCTGTAATTGCTAAATTACTGAAAATGTCTCCATTATTGATCAAGAACTGAAAAGTTTGATTTTCCCACAACAATTAATTTCTTTCTATCTATAATGAAGAATTTTTTTTGTGTTTGGAAATTTTTAAGTTGCTTTTATCGTTTTTTACCTCTTCATCGGCTCATTATTTAATTCAAAATTTTCTTTATTTTTATTTATTATTTCTTTTAACGAGTTAGTAATTTCTCCATTTTTTATTTCAAATTATTTTCTAATATTATTCTTAAATTAATATTTTGTAACATTTTTATGTCCAAATGTAGAAAATGGTTGCTGTTAAAAGAAGGTCCAACATTTCAAAAAATCTATTTTTATTGCTCTATTTTTTAGCAATTTAATGGAATCAGTTTCAGGAAAAGCGATAAGTTGATCTAATTAAGTTTTTCATTTTTCTTCAAATGTTTGAAATATAAATATTTGCAATTCAGTGATCATTCTGCAACCAACGAAGAAGTGTTTCAGATCAATTTTTTTTATATTCTTAAGGCCGCAGTTTAGTTTCCTTGCGTTCTCTGTCACACTTACGGAGCGTTATAGGAACGACAACGTATTCTGTCTTTGTAGAGACAAAACTGTAGTAAATCTTTGTTGCACATGAGAGAAAATGATGCCTAGAGTCTAAAATTTTTTTCAAAATACTCTCTACGAGATGACTTCAAAAGAGTGGAGACAAAGTTTTGGTGATTAGTAACAGAATTTAATTGGCCGCATTTCTAAAAGAAAGACCGATCAACTCAAAATTCGCTTTAATCCCTTAACTGATGTGTCCATTATTAAAAGTAAAAGAAATAAAGAAATCTGCTCTAGCTTTAGAGTCTAATAAAACGACAAGATGCAATGACTTGCCTATAACGCCCCAAAGAACGCAACAATAACTCGGCTGCACCCTTGACGAAAAATAATAATACCAGGTCCAGTAAGTTGACTACGCAAGTACTAATGACGTAAATATACAAAATCTTTGTTACTGCTTCATTTTGTTACAAACCGGAACTCAGCTACACTTTGGCTCCTGAGAAATAGAGCCTCAAAGTACATACCTGGAAGCTGGCCAAAGGTTTTTTGATGTGGAAGTACAATTGACGCTACTATAATGCTCCTTTAGTGTTTCTTTGTGCTTCAAGCCAATACTCAGCTACACTTGCGGCTCATTAAATATAGAGCTTCAAAGTACATGTTGGAAGCTGGCCGTTGCTTTTTTGTTATGGAAGCACAAATAACTCTATTGTACAAAGACTTTTCTCATTGGAATTTCGCTACGCTGTATTTGACAGCAAAACTTAAATTAAGCGCTTCTACTTTATAAGAACTAGAAATTCTCCAAATGAAACACGGGAACCAATAGGGTATGGGGTAAATAGAGAGAGTACCACTGTGACCCTTACAAGAGACAGAAGAATATTTTTTATATTTGCGGATTTTAAATTTTTGTGTCAAATACAGTGAAACGATATGCCAATGAAGAAAGTACTTTGTACAGCAGGTCCCTTGTGTTTCCATAATAAAAAAGCATTAGTGAGCTTCCACATATGTACTTTGAAGCACTCTCACTAGTCGAAAGTGTGGCTGGGTTCTGGTTTAGAGCGCAATGAAGCACTCATAACTTTGTATAGTAGCATCATTTGTGTCAGCTGTGACCAGCTTCTAGATGTGAGGCTCTATTTCTCTGGAGTCGAAAGTGTGGCTGGGTTTTAGCTTGAAGCACAACGAAGCACTAACGGAGCACTAAATAATGTGGTTAGTAAGGTGCTTCCATAAATGTACTTTGAGGCCCTTTTCTCAGGAACCAAAGTGTGTCTGGGTTCTGGTTTGAAGCACAATGAAGTACGCATAACTTTGTATAGTATCATCATCTGTGCCTCAACAACAAAGCTGTGACCAGCTTCCAGACGTGTAATGTGAGGCTCTATTTCTCAGGAGTCGAAAGTGTGGCTGGGTTCTAGCTTGAACCACAATAAAGCACTAACGGAGCACTAAAGAATGTGCTTAGTAAGGTAATTTGTGCTTCCATAAATGTACTTTGAGGTCAGGCCCTGTTCTCAGGAACCAAAGTGTGACTGGGTTCTGGCTTAAAGCGTAATGAAGCACTTATAACTTTGTACAGTAGCATCATCTGTGCCACATCAACAAAAAAGCTATGGCCAGCTTCCAGACGTGTAATGTGAGGCTCTATTTCTCAGGAGTCGAAAGTGTGGCTGGGTTCTAGCTTGAACCACAATAAAGCACTAACGGAGCACTAAGGAATGTGCTTAGTAAGGCAATTTGTGCTTCCATAAATGTACTTTGAGGTCAGGCCCTGTTCTCAGGAACCAAAGTGTGACTGGGTTCTGGCTTAAAGCGTAATGAAGCACTTATAACTTTGTACAGTAGCATCATCTGTGCCACATCAACAAAAAAGCTATGGCCAGCTTCCAGACGTGTAATGTGAGGCTCTATTTCTCAGGAGTTGAAAGTGTGGCTGGGTTCTAGCTTGAACCACTATAAAGCACTAACGGAGCACTAAAGAATGTGCTTAGTAAGGTAATTTGTGCTTCCATAAATGTACTTTGAGATCAGGCCCTGTTCTCAGGAACCAAAGTGTGACTGGGTTCTGGTTTAAAGCACAATGAAGCACTAACAGAGCAATAAAGATTGTGTTTAGTAGGGCCATTTGTGCTTCCATAAATGTACTTTGAGGTCAGGCCCTGTTCTCAGGAACCAAAGTGTGACTGGGTTCTGGTTTAAAGCGTAATGAAGCACTCATAACTTTGTACAGTAGCATCATCTGTGCCACATCAACAAAAAAGCTATGGCCAGCTTCCAGAAGTGTAATGTGAGGCTCTATTTCTCAGGAGTCGAAAGTGTGGCTGGGTTCTAGCTTGAACCACAATAAAGCACTAACGGAGCACTAAAGAATGTGCTTAGTAAGGTAATTTGTGCTTCCATAAATGTACTATGAGGTCCGTTTCTCAGGAACCAAAGTGTGGCTGGGTTCTGGTTTGAAGCACAATGAAGCGCTAAAAATTTTGTATTACAGTAGCGTCATTAGTGCTTCACTTGCATAGCCAACTTCCTGGACCTAAAATATCAAGCTCGCTAGCAAACTTTTCTTGTTTCTTGTTGTGGGTTCATTGCAACTATTTTTCAGTACTATTTGTTATTTGCTTCGTAAAGTTTTTATGTCCAACCAAAGTAGAAAGAGGCTTATTAAAAATTAATGGAAAATTTAAAGCAAATTGCTCAAAATTAAATTCAGAAATAATTTGATACTCTAATTTAAAGTTTTAATTAATTTAATTATATGATTTCTTCCTAAAAGTGTTCTTCTACAACCTCTCTACACATGCCTGCGGTATACAATTTTATTAGTTCGCATCGACACAATGTACCTACAGTTTTAGATCAAACCCAAACACCCTCACAAAGTTAGTAAGAGACTTGTCAGTACTTTGATCTTATCACATCAACAAGTTTTTTTCTCGTTAAGTTTTTCTAGTTTTCAGGATTTCCTTCTTCCTCTATTGCTACTGACCTCGTACTACCTCAGCTAATTGTTTAGTTGATTTTATCCTACACCACTTTGAATAAGGGCAATATTTTAGTAACATTTTGCATTAATTTTAATTAATTTTCTGATAATATTTCTCCCTTATAAAATTGAAAAACAAAGAAATTTTGTGGTTGGCAATTTCGTTAGCGAAGTTCAATTTTCCAGAAGAGTTGAATTAGGTCGACAATGCCGCAATAAAGCGTGAAAAATCTTGTGCTTTCTTGCAACATAAAGATATTAGAGAAAATTTTCAAACCTACGCATCCCTAAGTGGATAACAAAAAAACAAACAATAAAAAGCTCGCAATGTCGCGGCTCTCATTTCGCAAACTTTCAAAAGCTCACAAATACAAGAATCAACAATAAAATCATATTTCAAGCTTATATGCAAAAGTAATATTTGCTCTAACTGTGGACAGTGGTGAAGCAAATCTTATCCTGAAAATTCAAAATTTGATATAGCGCGATAAAATTCTTTAAGGACTATAAATGTTTTATGTTGCAAATGAGAGTTTATTATTTAATGTTAATAAAAATTTCGCTAACAGTGGCGCGATTTGTAGCAATTTTAGCTAGAAAATTTGCAATCGTTCAAATTGAAACGATTTCAGTGGTTCGTCCAACCAAGGGAGAATACATGAAATCCATTTGGATCCTTGCAACGCAACAACTGGTCTTTGCGGTTTGCGGTTATGAGTAATTCTGTTTCAAGTTCAAAGCATACAAATCTCGATATGCTTCTATCACTGCAAGAGACTTTGATGTTCAATATTAAGAATCACGGAATTTCTGAAGAAATTTCGAGACTGTTATTAGGCAAATCCCCTCAAAAGACAATAGCAAATTATAGTGACTTCTTGGATCCAAAATGACAATTTTGGGAATTTTTCTTCGGCCCTTCGGAAAACAATGTAAACCATTCACTTGTTATGACTTGACTGAAAAAATCGGTGGGGGTTTTTTGAGAATTTTTTTAGCTTCTCACTAAGAAATGTAAATCATTGACTCGTTGCGACTTAAACTCAAAAAACTAGTGGAGGGTTTTGGATCAAAATTGGAAATTTTTTCGATTTCTTTAAAGCGTTCTCTTCCACATCCAAATAAGTTTGTTGAGTATCGGACTGAACCCCAAAAGTGCTTTCAAGAACCCAATATCAATTTTCAGCTTTACATCACGATCTCGTATTGCTGCGATCTATTCGAGACCACTTCGCGTTTGTAACATTTTTATTTGTTGTATTCAGATACCGGAGACAGAACGAAATTATTATAAAAAAGAACGAAACGTCTAATTTACTTATTTAAAATTTAAATTTAAATGACATTATGATGTATAAACTTGAAACTTTCTTATTCACTTGTTACTATCCAAAGTGTTGAACTATGAAGCACAACTCGCAACATTAGTTGCGAAAGAACAATCTAATTAAGTTCTAACTTGCATGAAGCGACAAAGAGACTTTATTATCTCTAATTATGTTCAACTTTGGCTGTTACTAACTTGACTAATGTTGAAAACGCATGATTTGGGGTAAAATTTTCTGTAAAGTTTAGTAAAATTGGCACTATTTGGGCCTATTGAGGTCACGCGTTAATAATTTGTTAGACATGCAAAAATTGCGGTAATCCATGCGTGAATTGTTACAGTTGGATTAATTTTGAGAGATCAACGTTCAATTACACGTGTTAGTACATTAATTACATAGAGACGCAAGAGACGAGCTGTAATAACGGAACAGTTTGTTGCAATAGGAGACAAAGATTTGGCATAAATGGCGGAGGCGCCGGGAGAATCGCAAATAATTCATGTAAAAATTTTTGTTTAATTTTTATTAATTGTTTAGCAACATCAATTTGCCTTGTTGTGAATTTTTGAGCGAATTTGATGGATTTATTTTAATTATTTATTCGTGGAAAGCGGCTTCGGGATTTAAGTAATTTTTCTGTAGTTTAAACGAATGGGGAAAAATGGACGAAACACAGGGAAATGTTGCGTAAATTTATAATGTATGAGTTTTGGTTCGAAACGCGGTGGGGTGTGTATTTCAATTGAGCAGTGAAATTTTAGCAATGTTCAATCGAATTTTTACGAAATCCTTTTAGATTTATTTGAAATTTATCGAAAATTGCCAAATTCTCGTCCTATTCAAAAACAATAAAAAATTGCAATATTGACGTTTAATTAACTGGAATTTTTGTAATATTAAGTTTCTTTAGTTGCAGTCAAAGAGAAAAACTAATTAATTCAGCAAAATCACAAAAATATTTTGGACGTCCAAATAATTCATTTTAATCTAGAAAATTTGAAAACTTTTTTCAAATATTTAAAATAATTTCAACATAGACACCAACATTAAAACCATTGGATTCAAATTACGTGACGTCCAATTATTGTTTAATACGTCACACAACGTTATTTAGGTACTTTATTAGAAATCGAGCTGGTGCTATAAATTTTAACCAAATCGCTTTAACAACATTTCTTTGCATATTATAATTGGGCAATGACCCGGAGGGCAAATGGTTCCCGTAAGTCAAATTCTAGTTGTTGCATAATTATAGGGGTTCAAATTTCCAAAATGGACGTAAAGTTGGTTATTTAACCTTTCTGGGACTTCCCTGTCAAGGATAATTAAGAAGTTTCTGAATGAACGCAAAGCATATTGGCAGAGAACAATTATTGAACATGTAGAAAATCGAGTTCGAAACTGTCATAAAGTTTCCTACAGAACAAGGAAAATTTTATTGGACAGATGTAGCTTCATATGACTTTTTATTAATTGGGAATTTTTTGCGACAATTTTCAATTTTGCACTGAAAGAGGAAAATTGATTTTTCCTTGTTGAAGGCTTGAAATAGTTACTCAATTAAGTATATTGAACTTCAAAGAGAATTTATTGAGTTTTCTTTCTACTTTTATTTCCTTGTTCTTGACTGAAGCAAATAATAAAATTTCAGAAATTTCATTATTCTACAGAAATTATAAAATTTTCAGCAAACAAAAACTAAAATACTAAAAGCTGGCTCAAGAATTCCGTTTAATCGTCATTGCACTCTCTCGAACTCACGGAGCGATATGGGGACAACAACGCCTCCTGCCTCGTGTATCACTACAAAATTGCAGCAAATTTCTAGTTTTTTTGCCATTTCCACAAAACTGCACACATCATTTTTGGATTTAAAATAAATTTCAAGTCGATTGGTCAGGCACTTTTAAAGGTGCAGTCGATTGAATTTCCTTTAAAATTAATCCCCAAAATTTCTTTAATTTTTGCTGAAGCCGTCAAAAAGAAAATTATTTGTGCAGAAGCTTTTGAAATTTTTAATTTGCATTGAATTATGTGTATATAACAAGAGGAGTCCCACAAGGCTCGGTGTTGGGACCATTGCTTTTTAAATATTTGTTAATTTTTCAATTCAATCATTATTGATCTTCTATTTTTCTTTCTAATTTTTGTTAACTGCTTAGAACTAAATTATTGTATAAGTGGTAAATATTTAATTTAAAGATTTTGTTGCTTCACACCTTGATGGCAATTTTGTAATCAAGAGATATTTATTGCCTTGAATCCTGCGTGTATACCAAGAAGAGCACCACAAGGCTCGGTGTTGGGACCATTGCTTCTTAAACACTTGTTAATTTTGTAAATTTATACAATATTGTCGATAACACAGTAATATCAATCATTTACTGTTGAATTACTTCAAATTTTGATGCCAATCGCGCTAAGAATTGCTATTCACTATCATACTATAATTTTTGGGAGCCATTATGGATGCGAATATCAGCAATAGGCTCTTGGTTTAATCTTGCAAGAGTTTTAAAATTTAGAAAATGTTTAGCGAAATGTTTTAATTTTTCTAAAATTACTGTGGGACTTTTTGACATTATCCCAATTTCATATTTTGAAGCCAATAGCGCTAAAAATTGCTATGCACTACCTTACTATAATTTTTGGGATCCATTATGGATGCGAAAATCAGCGACAGGCTTTTGGTTTAATCTTGGAAGAGTTGTAAAATTTAGAAAATGTTCAGCGAGATATTTTAATTTTTCTAAAATTACTGTGGGACTTTCTGACATTATCCCAATTTTATATTTTGAAGCCAATAGCGCTAAAAATTGCTATGCACTATCTTACTATAATTTTTGAGATCCATTATGGATGCGAATATCAGCGACAGCTATTGATTTAATCTTGAAAGAGTTTTAAAAATTAGAAAATGTTTAGGGAAATGTTTTAATTTTTCTAAAATTATTGAGACCTTTTGACATTATCCCAATTTCATATTTTGAACTCAATAGCGTTAAGAATTGCTATGCACTATCTTGCTATAATTTTTGGGAGCCATTATGGATGCGAAAACAAGCAACAGGCTCTTGGTTTAATCTTGGAAGAGTTTTTAAATTTAGAAAATGTTTAGCAAAATGTTTTAATTTTTCTAAAATTACTGTGAGACTTTTTGACATTATCCCAATTTCATATTTTGAAGCCAATAGCGCTAAGAATTGCTATGCACTATCTTACTATAATTTTTGGGAGCCATTATGGATGTGAATATCAGCAACAGGCTCTTGGTTTAATCTTGGAAGAGTTTTAAAATTTAGAAAATGTTTAGCAAAATGTTTTAATTTTTCTAAAATTACTGTGGGACTTTTTGACATTATCCCAGTTTTTATATTTTGAACCCAATAGCGCTAAGAATTGCTATGCACTATCGTACTATAATTTTTGGGAGCCATTATGGATGCGAATATCAGCAACAGGCTCTTGGTTTAATCTTGCAAGAGTTTTAAAATTTAGAAAATGTTTAGCAAAATTTTTTAATTTTTCTAAAATTACTGTGGGACTTTTTGACATTATCCCAATTTAATATTTTGAAGCCAATAGCGCTAAGAATTGCTATGCACTATCGTACTATAATTTTTGGGAGCCATTATGGATGCGAATATCAGCAACAGGCTCTTGGTTTCATCTTGCAAGAGTTTTAAAATTTAGAAAATGTTTAGCGAAATGTTTTAATTTTTCTAAAGTTACTGTGGGACTTTTTGACATTATCCCAATTTTATATTTTGAAGCCAATAGCGCTAAGAATTGCTATGCACTATCGTACTATAATTTTTGGGAGCCATTATGGATGCGAATATCAGCAACAGGCTCTTGGTTTAATCTTGCAAGAGTTTTAAAATTTAGAAAATGTTTAGCAAAATTTTTTAATTTTTCTAAAATTACTGTGGGACTTTTTGATATTATCCCAATTTAATATTTTGAAGCCAATAGCGCTAAGAATTGCTATGCACTATCGTACTATAATTTTTGGGAGCCATTATGGATGCGAATATCAGCAACAGGCTCTTGGTTTCATCTTGCAAGAGTTTTAAAATTTAGAAAATGTTTAGCAAAATGTTTTAATTTTTCTAAAATTACTGTGGGACTTTTTGACATTATCCCAGTTTTTATATTTTGAACCCAATAGCGCTAAGAATTGCTATGCACTATCGTACTATAATTTTTGGGAGCCATTATGGATGCGAATATCAGCAACAGGCTCTTGGTTTAATCTTGCAAGAGTTTTAAAATTTAGAAAATGTTTAGCAAAATTTTTTAATTTTTCTAAAATTACTGTGGGACTTTTTGACATTATCCCAATTTAATATTTTGAAGCCAATAGCGCTAAAAATTGCTATGCACTATCGTACTATAATTTTTGGGAGCCATTATGGATGCGAAGATCAACGACAGACTTTTGGTTTAATCTTGAAAGAGTTTTAAAATTTAGAAAATGTTTAGCGAAATATTTTAATTTTTCTAAAATTACTGTGGGAGTTTTTGACATTATTCCAATTTCATATTATGAACTCAATAGCGCTAAGAATTGCTATGCACTGTCTTGCTATAATTTTTGGGAGCCATTATGGATGCGAAAATCAGCGACAAGCTCTTGGTTTAATTTTGAAAGAGTTTTAAAATTTAGAAAATGTTTAGCAAAATGTTTTAATTTTTCTAAAATTATTGAGACTTTTTGACATTATCCCAATTTCATATTATGAACTTAATAGCGCTAAGAATTGCTATGCACTGTCTTGCTATAATTTTTGGGAGCCATTATGGATGCGAAAATCAGCGACAGGTTTTTGGTTTAAAAATTTAAAAAATGTTTGGCGAAATCTTTTAATTTTTCTAAAATTACTGTCGGACTTTTTGACATTATCCCAATTTTATATTGTGCAGTTGTTTATGACCCTTGCCTCGAACAGGATATTATCAGCATACAGCACGTATATAATGTGTCTACTAGATTTATATGCGGCATAACATGACCAACGATCGTACAGCCTGAAGGAACTGTAATAACTGAGGACGAGAGATATTCTGGATGCGCGCTGTTTATTTCATAAGATAATTATCTTCAACCCTCTACCTTACTTTTATAATAATTTACAATTTTCTTCGATGTAGTACACGACATTAATATTATCGCCGCAGAGAACGGAATTATTTCAAGGGTCCTTAAGACAAACATTAATAAACTTTATAGCCCTTTCAACCGGTATTCTTCCTTCAAATTCCGGGAGGACACGAACCTATTTGCTTTAGTAACCCAATAAATTTAATTTCTAGTTAATTTCGTTAGAAAGAAAATCGTTTGGAGAACGAGAAAGACGTAACGTGTCATTTTTGAAATTCATCAATAGTTAAGCACCTCAATGGCGAATTTCTCCTGGAATTTCCTGACATAGTTGTGCAACATCCCAAATTCTTGCATCTATTAAGGAAATACTATGCTAAACTTTTGAATGCCAGTCTTCATCAAAACGAGAATCTAATTTATCGCAACACTTCCGTAATAATTAAGTTATGTATCAAACATTGTCTTGACCGAAAGCTTCATCAACATAAGGGTAGATTGTAGAATATGGCGAAATTAAATTCCACAACCTGAAAAGGATTCACCCCGTTGTCCGTACCGTTTAGCAACAAAACCCTTTAATTACTTAAAAAAGCTAATTTAGAAGTTTTTGTTTTGAAAATTGAAATAGTTTTCAGAAATGTCATTTAGAAATTCATTGCTTCGGTTGAATCATTGCCATCAATTTGTAAAGTTGCTCGAGAACTTGCACAGATTAACGAAACAATTTGGAAAGGGAGAAAATTTGAAATATGTTGTATAAGTGGCTTTAATAAATCAAAACAGTAATTGCGATTTGATCGAAATTGCCCAACTTGAATCGATGAGTTAAAGCACTCATTACAAAGTTGTGAATCATTGAAGTAGGTTCGAATTTTCTGACAATTTTTTGCATAAAATACGTTGCAATTTCGGGCGTGCGCAAGGATACGGCGTTGTTGAAAAGGATGAATCGGACGCTGAGCGTCGTTAATGCGACGCCAACGTCACCCTACACTACTTGCACTACGCTTTACTACCACTGACACAGTTTCGACGCGTTAAGTTATGAAAGTTTAGTGACGTTAAAGTTACAAGTAAGTAAAATTTTTCGTGTTTCACTGCCATATTGAAAACAACTAAAAGTTTCGAACTTTTGTTATCGAAATTTCTAAAAGTAGCGATAATCGAAAAATTGTTAGGACTTGATTAAAGCGGTAAGCGAAAACAAGATTAAAATAATAATGTTAATCTCTTTGCGGCACTATCGTTGTTTGTTGAAGATAATTTGCGTTTAAACGGATTTGCGTTGGAGCTTTTAACAGTAGTGATCTCGTTAAGGGTAATTTCGCAAGTTTTTAACTCAATAGTTTTCAGTAAGTAATTTACTGTTACTGAAAAAAATTTCAGTAGTTTTAAGTGCAATAGTCAAAATTGCGAAATTGATCCAAAACTTCTCAATAATTATTAATATTGCATCCCGTATTCGAGACACCTATTTACTGTAGTTGCGTGCTTATAACTTCATTTGGAGTTTGCCACCCCCGTAATGTGCTCGAGAGTTCGGGACTATTATAAAAAGAATTTCGTCATCCCTTCCGGGCGGAATTTCCAACACGATGCTATCCTGTTTATTTATAGCGGAAATCAATTTCCGTTAAAAAGTGATTTTCAATTTTTCATGTCGAAGAGCATTACGTTCAAAATCCCATTCAAGAATCATAGTTAACAACCCTAATTGAAACGGACAAAAATTTGAATTAACCAACAATTTCAAAATATTTACTAATAATTTAGTGAGAGTAGTTCTCTGTTGAATATAATCGCGAGCGTGATACGAAATTGAAAATAAAATTATCTCCTTCCACTCTTGAGGAAGACGAATTCTTGTAATTCAATCAAAATAAAGTAGCGAGCTAAAAATAAATTTCGTAATCAATTGTAAGAAATTTTCAATACCGTGACACTAGGAGAAAATGTAATTCAACAACCGAAAAACATTAATAAAATAAATTTTTGCAACATCAGCGAAGCTTGAAGGAGATCAAAAGCGTTTTAGTTAAATTGAACTAATTATAGGCGCCGCACAAAATTATCGTGGTGAAACGCTTTCAAGTTGAATGTAACTGAACAGTTTTTGAGGTTTTCGTGGATTACTTGCAAACTTTTTCATCCTTTCAATTTAACATTCTCGATTTGTTTGCTTGTTTAACGGAGCATCAATTATTTTTAGCAAGGACGATTCTGCTTTTGTATATAACGCAATTAATTATTCCGGCAAGAGGATTAATTATGACCACGAAACGCGCGTAGTTTTTCCGGAAAACGTATTTATTACTTCTCGTTAGTAACTGATTAGTAGAAGGGAAAAATGAGGCTTCTCCCTTAAAGAAAAGGATTTCGTTAAAATTTTGTTATTAATTCTGAGAGTTTCACCGACAGTGAAACCTGCCGCATTTAAAAAATACCAAGACACGTCTTAGGAGACATTTGCTTAATGAGAAAGAAACGTAAGCCAACTCCATTATTAATTAATTAATATTTGCAATAACTGAAAATGAAATCTCTCAAACAAAACATTTTTGCTTTGAATTTTGAATAATTACGTACGTAATAATTCTAACGTCAACATCATTTGTAAAAACTGTAGAGTGGATTAAGCATATGAAAATCACGCAATTTAGTAACTTTAAGGTAATTTTAATAATTTGACAAAACTATAACGCTGCAAGAAAAAGAAATTGAAGAAATTCCGATAATAATTTTGGCAAGTTCCGGAAATAGTGGCGAGAAACTTCTCACATCGATATTTGAATACGAAAATCTGCGTGCGAGGGGTGTTTTTTTGCTGAAACCGCTGTACAATGGAATTTTTTATTCGTAAGCATTTCAGCTTAAACTAAAACGAATTCTTGCATCGATTCCTGATTGTAGATGAAGCTTGGATTTGATATTTTACCCTAGAGATCGAGAAAAGAGTGGAAACGGACCGGAAAACCAATTTTGCCCAAAACTTATGAGCACTGGTTTCATGTGAAACGTAGAGATAATTTTTTCGATTATTTTGAATTTTTTGTAATTAAAAATTTTGACCTCATTTGGACAAGAAAACAATAGTTTTAATGGCAATTATTAATTTATTAGCAACAAAGAAAAAGGAGAGTTTTCGTTGAAATCCAGTGCTCGGCTCTCTGTCGCACGCGCAAGACGGTATAGGCATTCGGTCGCCACAAAATAATCGGAAACTAACTCAATCTCTTAATTTTTTCCACTTTTAAGAATTTATACAAATCAGTTACGACAGCAAAATATTAAATCGATCGGTCAAGTATTTAAAGTTACCATCGTATAAAATTTACCACCAAAAATTATTTTTTTCTGAAGTATGGAGGAACAGGGGGAAAAGTTTGTATTATTGAGACCGCTGCTGTCGTGGGCTTCGAGGTGAAATTGGTTCCTTTTCTCTGCTTTTCTAGTAAAATTATAATTGTAGATCTGATTTTGAAAATTGCAGCGTTTACTCTGGCATGTGTATAGGTACAGGCCGCATTCTGATCTGTTGGTGGGAGATGATTTATGCATTCTTAGTTCTCGTGGTTGTTCTGAACTATAGTACGAATCCAAAATAACTGAGAGTGACACTATCACTATGAAGTGTACGTGCAAATTCTATCTAGTCCATAAGCTTTTAAAATCAACTAAAGCTTGCACTCGAAAAAGTAGAACCAAAATAGCCCACACCAGGAGCAACCGATCGGAAAAACACGAAGAGAATCGAAAGCAACTTTTGCGTTCACCGAGTAACTTTAATCTTAACAAACAGTTCAAGGTGATCTCTCACTTCTACCCACGTGATTAACCAGTAGCGCCGCATAAGGTTTTTTCTTGGTAGATCTCATTTCTCTTGTTGGTGAAACCCCTCATAAATTAATGTGGGGGCGACAGCAGTAGTGATAGTTCCAAGTCAGCTTCCGACTCTGACTAGGCATTGATAATTTAAATAATGATAATTTTTCCACATTTTTCAACTTTTGTTCCTTCTCTCACCATCCGCCTATGACTTTCCCCACCCCTTCCTACGTTATTCCTTGCAACCCACCAAATGCTAAAGTATCAGTCACTCTCAGTTATTATGGAGTCGCAGTATAGGAATCATCTGCTGATCGCGGGTGACTTTAACTTTTCGACAGTAGATTGGTCGAGACTTGATGTCCTTTTGGACAAGAGCACAGCTGTCTTTCATTATTTGGAAATGATTCAGGCTTAACTCAACTTAACCGAGCCCACACGGTTTCGTCAAAACCAACTACCATTACTGTTAAATTTTATTCTACTACTAGTAACACAAATGAAAAACTTGCGACTAATAGGAACATCAGATCGTATATCAACCTTAATTGTAGAAAAACCGCCAAGGATTGCTTTCAAACTGCACAAGTACCTTAATTATGAAGCAGTAGACCCTTAACTAATGAACATGGACTGGGAGGAGTGTTTCTGTCGATAACAATCCTAATAACATGTGGAAGAAGTTCCTTTCTCGACTGAGGAGTGTGGTGACAAGAACTTGACTGTGAGACAAAACTGTTGACCGGCTTAGGTTCATAAAAATAAGAAAGGCGCTTTGAAGGAAATTCAGACATACGTGTTTGCATCAGGATTTTGAAGCTCACAGAGTTCAAACCATCGAGGCCCGATTATGAAGAGAGTCTGGTTCGGCGTAGTGGAAAACTTTTCAAATATGTCCGCTTTTCATTGAACGCCAAAGTATCTACTTTGCGATTTCGGGAGATTGATGGGTTTTTGTGCTTTGAGGTCGCTCAAATTTTCGCTGAAATTTTCTCGCTTGACTTTTTACCTGATCTTCACTCTAACCCCAAATGTTGCTATTCTGCAGACTTCCAGACATATAGAAAATATATCTTTTGACCAAAGTACTCTGGCTAAACATATTATGAATCCCCCGGACCGGTTGGGTCACGTCGGAACTTTTGAACAGGTGTTGCACTTCTTTTTACTCTTCGTTGTATCTTTTGCGCTTCTTTTAATCGGCATACTTTGCCTATCTCTTGGAAGTTTGCTTCCATCATTATAAGAGAGGGAAAAGATTGAAAGTCGATAATTATCGTCCTATTAGTCCACATCTGTTGTTTATAAGCTGATGGCGTCCATTCATGAAGAGTTAATGCAATTTTACTGGATGAAAACATAATAACACCCCATCAACATGGATTTATGCCTGGGCGATCAGTGTTGACTTATCTCTTGTAGTGCGTGAACAACTGGCCCACGTCATTGGACAACGAAGAGCCTGTTGATGTTGTCTATTGGACTTCTTTAAGGGTTTTGATAGAGTGCCTCATGGAAAATTAATGCACAAACTCAAACACACTACTAAGGACAGTTTTAGGTTAGGGTGAACAATTCGTTTTCGATCAGGGTGCCTCAGGGTTCCGTGCTGCGTCCTCTCTTGTTCATTGTTTATATATGTAAACTTCCTTTAATGTTGAGATCTAGCTGATCCCTCTAGGTCGACGGTACTAAGGTATACAACAATCCTCTACTCTGCTACAATCAGCTACAAGAGGATCTACATGTCATCTGTGATTGGATTTCTGACTGGATGTTGCCTTTAAATAGTGACAAGTGTGTTATTTTGCATATCAAAACAACCTTCGTATAACATAAAGTATTGTTGGGCAACAGTTGTTATCTGTCAACAAACATAATCATAGTGTTACGATCACGGAGAATCCTGCTTAGCTAGAGCATATTCTCGGTATGTAAAAGAGCAAACACCTCACTGTTCCTGCTGCGGAAGACCCTTGACCCAGTTTCCTCTTCCACCTCCGCTCAACTTTATAAGACCCATGTTAAGCCAATATTTGAGTTTTGTTGACCTATTTGGTTCCCGGATCTCATCTCTTACGAGAACAGACTGGTGCCTGGTGAGTTAACAATATTTAAAAATCGAGGACTTTGTGACGAACTGATTCTGACTATTCACGTCTTGAATGGCCTGTTCAATGTGGAATTGTCCAAGATATTTAGCTTGAATATGGACACTATATTGAGAAGACACATTTTTAAATTAAACAAAAACTTTAAAAAAACTTGAGGTCAGGAAAACTTTCTGGTTATCGTGTGTTTTTGATGTGGAATGGCCTCCCAGAGGAGTTTGTGAATGCGCTGTCTGTCAAAGGCTTCAAGAATGAACTAGATAGGTGACTGCGGACAAGGACTATTTTATTCTGTACTATTACACTACACTAGCTGTGATTTGATATGCTCGATTTCGCTTTATATGTTGTTGTGGGTTCTATAGGTTTTTGATCTCAGCCCTTATTACTATTTAATAATAATAATAATTTATATTAGATCAATATTAAAAATGCATTAAACCCGAGATATTTTTATTGGCATTTATGTACAACAAAAAAATTCTAAAGATTTACTATAGTTTTGGAATATCGTAGAACGACAAAATGTATTGTCCTGACTATGACACCTCGTGCGTGCAACAGAGAACGCAAGACACTGTAAACTACACTTTTAATCTCTCTAAAACTTTAAATAGCCAGCGCATTTTTAATGCAACTAAAAAAATTTTTGTTAAAGAAAATATTTTCATGAACTGTTAAATAAAAAAAATTGCATACTTTTTTTAATAATTTGTTTTAATAAATAATGAATTTTATGCTCCTATTTGTAGCAATATTTAGCAGTAAATAACGAAGAAACTTATAAAAATAATTTAGTATAGAATAAAACCGACACCTTTACTCGTCAGATTTGGCTCCTTGCGACCTCCAGGCAAATTTAAATATAATTAAATGATTATTTTCTAGAAATACCATAAAAGCTTGAGATGCGTTGTGTTAATGGAATTATTTATAAAATTAATCTAATTTGCCCTGAATAATTTTCGTTTATATTTTTCCGTCTCGTAATTGCCAAGGAGTCCGGGTATAAAATAGCAATTTACTCAGGCGCTAAAGCTAAGAGGTGGTATTCATTATCACAGTTAATGGAAACTTAATTCAAACCTTTATCCTTTTAAAGGCTCAGTTATCCTTTTTTGTATAGAATTAAATATGAAACATGCGATGGCCACTTAGCGTAATGGCCGTTAGAGTAACATTTTGTATCGAAACTACAATAGCCAGAAACTTTATTGTGTTTACATTTCAGGAAAATATTGATTTTGGTTCAATTTCAAATTAAATATTTTTTAACTAAAAAAAATTTTTTAAAAATAATTATTTTTGTAATAAAACTTTAGAGTTTAGTTCCAGATACTGAACTACTACTTATGTATAAGTTGAAATAGTTTCGATACCTTTGCGAGATTCTCCAACTTCGATTTGCAATAATAAAATTTAAAAGTGACGTTTCCACTTATGATTTTCGTGAAGGAACAAGCGTCCATATTTATGTTCGTCCAACTTATCAAAGTCCTTTCCTGAAAATCTCTACATGGCAGATACGAAGTGGATTGTTTCCAGAACATTTTGCGAAACGAGTTACGGATATTAGGAATATTTCGCCTCGCTGAAATTTCGTTTAAAATATTTCATTTTTATGAAATCCAACCTTTTGTAAAACCGCAAAAAATTTCCCAATTGTTTCAATATTAAATTAGAAACATATAAATATTTATTAACAACATATCATCAAAAAAATGTTGAAAGTAATTTCGGTAAAATATTGTAGGAATTTCGCCAACAATTACGTGTTAATGAAACGTTGTTTGTTTTTCTAAAATAAATGAAATCGTAAACAATACTTCTCGGATGTCATTTCGGAACAATTCTCCGCATTCTGCGGACTCATCTAACATAATTGTTGGGATTCTTTTATATTTCGAGTTTCATTTAAAAAGTGTCATCGCCTCATGTGACACGACGCCCCAACAGACCTAAACTTTCCTTGTGTAACAACCAATTTTACACCGAAGCCGGATTAACATTGAATTTCGTCTATTTTGTCCACGAAACTTTAGGCGGTTTGTCATAAATAATTATGTTCATTATTTAACTTATTAACCGCCAGATTTCGGGTCGGTGGAGTTGCTGAAAAGAAACAGAAAATTATGCAAGATTGGTTCTGTGAAGTTGTTCAGTTTCAGCTTCGGTCAATAGAAAGTGTTGGGTTTGTTTTTTTAATTGTTGGAGTTTTTATGAAAAACTTTACGCTATCTAGAAAGTTGTAAATTTAATCAACAATGGAAAAAAAGCAATTACGAGGATCAATTTTGGAAAATTCAGCAAAGTCCCTTTTCCACCTCGTTCGATTCAAAGCATTTTCCCCATTTTTGTGCGGCCAGTCATGTGCCACGTTATTTTCTTATTAATTCCAACATCCTCTCTGCCAAGCTCTCCTCTCTGCTAATCACAGAAACTTTTGAGGCTGCTGCTTCAACAACATAGCTGCGATTAACTTAACAATTACATTAATTCCAATGAAATTGATGGTAGTGAAACTGTGGGTTAGCTACTATTTGAAAAATATTTAGAAAAAGAATTTGACGTTCAATTTCAGTTATTTTCACGTACATACACATAAAGGGTCTGAGTGTAGAAAAATGAATGCAAGTACGGAACTGTGACGCACGCAATTATTTAGAGATGTGACAAAGTAAAAAAAACTTTGCGGACAAACATTGCTAAATTTTATGCAAAAACGTGGTTTTTCTGTGAGACTATCACTAATTAACAAGACTGCTAATAAATCTCACTTTTTGGTACGAAATTTGGGAAGCAACATTTAACAATGTAAGCCTAAGAGTTTTTTAAATAATGTTGCAATAAAAAATTTGATAATTGTTAATTTTTTATTTTTGAGGTGGAATTGAGGAATCACTTTAAAACATTAATTAGAAATACTCAAATTGTAACTTTAATGGTACAGATTTATTATTTAGAAGCAAACAATCGACGCAACGTCAGCATTTCTCGTGAAAGCCTTAACAGGTTGAATAATTTGTGGCAAAACTTCGGCGCAGTTGGTGAGTTTTGTGTAAATGCCCTGCAACTCCAGATAACAAGCGGCAGAAAAATTTGATCAGCCAGCAAGAAACCTTAAAATGACCTCTGAAACATTAGTAAAAATTAGAGGTAAAAAAAATAAATTGAACCCAAAAGAAAAATTGTTTTCTCTATAGAAGGGGACTCCTTACCTAACCGATTAGTTAATCATCCCTCTGCTGTTCCCTGATAATGCCCTCGTTCAATCCTCACTTAATGACTGGATTTTCCCCGTTTTCGCAGTCTATTAATTGGTGGTTGACGAAATTTCTAACAAATCCACTTTTCGTTAAATTCCTGTAAATTGTCAGAAACACGTCAATATTGAAATAAAAAATGCCAAATAGTTTATTTTTGATCTTTGAAGTGGAATTGGAGAAATCACTTTAAAACTTTATTTAGAAATACTCAAGTTGTAACTGCAATGTTGCAGATTTATTATTTAGAAGCAAACAATTGATGCAACGTCAGAATTTTTTGTGAAAGCCTCAACCGGTTTTAGTAATTTGTGGCAAATCTTCAGCGCAGTTGGTGAGTTTTGTGTAAGTGCTCTGCAACTCCAGATAACAAGTGGAGAAAAAATCACAAAGTGAAAATTTGGTCAGTCAGCAAGAAACCTAAAAATGTTTTCTGAAAAATTAGTAAAAATTTGAAGCAAGAAAAAATTGGACTCCAAATAAAATTATTTTCTTTAGAAAAGCGTAATATCCAAAAAAATGCGACTCCTTACCTAACCGATTAGTAAATTACCCCTACTTTATCTCCTGATAATGCCCTCGTTCAGTCCCCACTTATTGGATAGATTTTCTTTGCTTTCGCAGTCCATTAATTGGTGGTTGACAAAATTTTTATCAAATCCACTTTTCGTTATATTCCTGCAAATTGTTAAAAATATCTCAATTTTGAATTAGAAAATTCCAAAATTGTTCATTTTTGATCTTGAGGTGGAATTGGGGAAATACTTTAAAACTTTAATTAAAAATACTCAAATTGTAACTGCAATGTTACAGATTTGTTATTTAGAAGCAAACAATCGATGCAACGTCAGCATTTTTTATGAAAGCCTCAACCGGTTTTAGTAATTTGTGACAAATCTTCAGCGCAGTTGGTAAGCTTTGTGTAAGTGCTTTGCAACTTCAGATAACAAGTGGAGAAAAAATCACAAAGTAAAAATTTGGTCAGTCAGCAAGAAACCTAAAAATGTTTTCTGAAAAATTAGTAAAAATTTTAGGAAAAAAAAATTCGACTTCAAAGAAAATTATTTTCTTTATAAAAGCGTAATACTCACAAAAATGCGACTCCTTACCAAACCGATTAGTAAATTACCCCTCATTTGTCTCCTGATAATGTCCTCGTTCAATCCCCACTTAATGGGTGAATTTCCTTTGCTTTCGCAGTCTATTAATTGGTGGTTGACAAAATTTTTATCAAATTCACTTTTTGTTAAATTCCTGTAAATTGTTAAAAACACGTCAATTTTGAATTGTAAGATTCCAAAATTGTTCATTTTTGATCTTGAGGTGGAATTGGAAAATCACTTTAAAACTTTAATTAAAAATACTCAAGTTGTAACTGCAATGTTACAGATTTATTATTTAGAAGCAAACAATCGATGCAACGTCAGCATTTTTTATGAAAGCCTCAACCGGTTTTAGTAATTTGTGGCAAAAATTCAACGCAGTTGGTGAGCTTTGTGTAAATGCCCTGCAACTCCAGATAACAAGTGGCGGAAAAATCACAAAGTGAAAATTTGGTCCGTCAACAAGAAATCTCAAAATGACCTCTGAAACATTTGTAAAAATTGGAGGTAAAAAAATAAATTGGACCAAAAGAAAAATTGCTCTCTCTACAGAAAATCGTAATACCCACAAAAATGCGATTCTTTACCTAACCGATTAGTTAATCACCCCTCTTTAGTCTTCTAATAATGCTCTCGTTCAATCCCCACTTAATGGCTGAATTTTCCCCGTTTTCGCAGTCTATTAATTGGTGGTTGACGTAATTTCTATCAAATTCAGTTATCGTTAAATTCCTGCAAATTGTCAGGAACGCGTCAATTTTGAAATAGCTGAAACTATCGAAAGAACCTCAATTAAAGACCAGAAATTGCAAGTTGAAATCTTTCACTGAAACAGCGGCGCTTCACAAAGTTTTTGACAGATGCTAGCAAATTAACCGAACACTGTGCCTATTTAACAAGCGAACTTGAGCAATTTAAATTCTCAATCGTAACGATTTATCCACATTAATGATCACAAAATTAGAAAACTCGTAATTTCAAATAAAAATTAAACAAGAATCTCGTCCAATTCAAATTATTTAAATTTAAATTTCAATAGCAATAAGTGTGAATCTCCAAACTTTCAATGTTATGTGAAAGCTCGAAACATTACTTGAAACGGGTTGATTTGTTTATTAAATTTCGCCTCATAATTTCGCTATTTTCATGTAACAAGCACGGCCGTAAACGTTTTATGATGCCTGAAAGCTCTAAGACGGCTTACAAGTGCTGAAACGCGCTGAATTTCTGCATTGAACTCGCAAAATTGTTTACATCAGAACAGTTATTTAGAAAACTTTGGATAGTCCGGTCGTGATTTTCGAGTCAAAAGTAGATTTCAGGGATGAAGCGGGTTCTGAAATCTGGCGATTCGGAAAGTAGCTAGCCAACATTGGACTCTATTTGTTCTCTGATTCAGATAATTGGTTTGGTTACTAGTTTAATTTACGGGTGTTTAAAACCTGTCATTGATGGTCTCCCGTTAATTTAACTTAGCTTATTATAGAACCTCAACCCGGATTATTTCAAAATTAATTCCGAATATGGCTTCGAACTCGTGATTACTCAAAGTTTACGCGTCATGAACAAAACAACGTTTTAGTGATGTTAAAATTGCGAGTAGACTTTTGATCATCGACCGATTGAGGGAAATGGAATAACTTCTCTTAGCACCTTGAACAAACGAAAGGGATTCAGAAATCCCCTTCTGAAAATCGCTATGGCAACTAATACAGCGGTTTCGAGTACGGGTCCATAACAATAACAATTTTTTTATCTGCATAACAAGAATTTAGGCAAAACCAACACGGAAGCTCTAATGCAACCTACACACGCAATTTGATTGATTTATGTCCAGAACAATTCAATTCGGAAAATTTACAATTTACTCATCGCAAATATTTCGACAAACTAAGCAGAAGTAGTTACAATTGCATTAAATAAATTCGACCTCTTTCACGTATTTAGACAATTAATATTTTCGAAATTATTGTCGCAAAGTTTCAGAATTCCGAAATCTCACGTTATATAGTGCTGAATTAACCTGAAATGGAGTTTCCTGATAATCCTTAGATCACTATTCAGCACGAGTCGCATTAGAAGAGAATTCTATGTATCCAAGTTATCTTCCTGCAAATTAATAATCCTCTAGCTCTAACTATGTTTTCTGTCCTTTACAGCTTCTCCTCTTTTACAGTTTAGTTTAAGCTACTTATATTTCAATTTATTTCCAGTCGTAAGTTTTCCTTTATTAGCAGTAACGATTCTACGCCTCAAGCTTCTAAGGTTTTTAATACTCGATTTCGTTGCGATATTATCAACAGAAATAAATTATAATAGAAAATCAATTCGCGACAGCAAGAAACCGAATTTCTGTCTGAAACGTTGATTGATGGAGTCGGAAATTGCCGTAACTATTAATTATTAGCAAATCACAAAGCAAATTTTTCCGCTACTCCCCAAGTTTTCATGAATTTCTATAAAAATTTAACTTAAAACCTCGAAATTAATTATTTTCGGCACATACCGCTACAAATCGAAATTTTTGATAGGGGCTAAAATTAGGGGGAAATTTATCGGTGATTAGGTTGAGATTATCCAAGTTGGCGCAACATTTTCCGGGATCACTATCTCTCCTGAAAAATTTATTGGCGGACGGCTTATCTTTCCCGGCTCAGATAACTATCAAAAAGTTTCTTCGGAAACTACCGTTAGATTGTGACTGGCGATTAATTTCGTTTTTGGTTAGAAACAAAAGATTGGTTTTAACAATATTTTATTCGAAACAAATCGGCCCTCATTACCGTAATTTATAACGATAACACACCTAAAGTTTCCTTTTACATCAAAAAATTAGTTGCTCTTTAATGAAGCCCACCTCATGTTAAAATCCGGTTTTCGCTCAACTAAAACCTTGCAGCCTCATCATTATCGCGAAAATCTTAATTAAGAGCAAACATCTGAATTAGTATTAACCAACAACGATTTTTTATCGGAATTTAGGTAAATATTTAATTAGCGGACCAATCAGAATTTTTCGTTAGATTTTTGCGCCACCCTAGTTTGCACTTAAATTATTAGTCTTCCCCTCGACCTTTAGCAAATGATAGTAATGAAATTTTTCAGTACGTGTATGCGTAAAAACTTTCAATAAAGATTTTTAGCGCAAAAACTTTTGACATTCCGGGAGCTTTTAACTAGATTTGGAATTTCAACAATTTGTCAACGATCGAACTGGATTAGCTTTAATTAGTTTGAGCTATTTCGGAGGGTTAGAGAAGCAAATTATTTTCTTAAATGGATAACATTAGAAATTTTAGTGAAAAAATTGGGTGAGAAATATTTATTCATCCTCGGTGTTAATTTATTGTTTAATTTGCTGGTTTCAGGGAATTTGCTGGTGATTACGAGAGTTTGTTGAGGACAAATAAGAGCTTAAATAAAGTTTCATTTGAGAAGCTTTTTCTCGGTGTACTCAAGGGAAAATTGTGGAGCTGAAAGCTTCCGGAGATAGTTATAGAGAACCAAGCAACGTTTGTTCTTTAATATTAACTCCGAGAAACTAACTTTGAAGCCAAGCTTACAATGTTATTAAATTTTATTTTTAAACGATACGAGTATTCTTCAACCAAACAATAGTTTCAATATTTTTTTACTATTAAATTTTCCTAGTTCCGCGTGAATTATAAAAAGCTTTAAAAAATAGTACTGTTTAAGAAATGGATACATAATTATTGCAAAAAAATTCCAAGTTCTGAACGTGGGAGTTGTAAATATTTTTGTTTTAGAAATTTGCGTCAAAATAACTTTTAACGGTTTCTGGTCTTTTCCAATTTAATAACAGGAAAAATCCGAAGTCCTAAGCGCGTAAATCGTATATCTTATTGATTTAAGAAATTTGTGTCAAATAATTATTAAAGATCTCTCATTTTTTACGATTTATTGAGAGAAAAATGCCAAATCTTAAAACTGCGTAAGTTGTAAATCTTCTCGTTTTAAAGAATTTGTGCCAAAATAATTTTTATAAATTTCTGGATCTTTCCAATTGAATTACAAGAAAAATTCCAAGTCCTAAGGATGCAAATTGTAAATCTTCGTATTTTAAGAAATTAGTTCCAAATAATTATTAAAGATTACTCAGTTTTCTACGATTTATTAAGAGGAAACATTTCGAATCCTGAAGTTGCGAGTTGTAAATTTTCTTGTTTTAAAGAACTTGGGTCAAATTAACTTTTAAAAATTTTTGGTCCTTTCCAATTTAATAACAGGAAAAATCCAACGTCCTAGCCGCGCAAATTGCAAATTTTGTGGTTTTAAGAAATTTGTGTCAAATAATTATTAATGATTCTTTATTTTTACTATTTATTAAGAGAAAAAAATCCGAATTTTAAAGCTGCGTGAGTTGTAAATCTTCTCATTTTAAAGAATTTGTTGCAAAATAACTTTTAAAAATTTTTGGTCCTTTCCAATTTAATTACAGGAAAAATCCAACGTTCTAGCCGCGCAAATTGCAAATTTTGTGGTTTTAAGAAATTTGTGTCAAATAATTATAATGATTCTTTATTTTTACTATTTATTAAGAGAAAAAAATCCGAATTTTAAAGCTGCGTGAGTTGTAAATCTTCTCATTTTAAAGAATTTGTTGCAAAATAACTTTTAAAAATTTCTAGTCCTTTCCAATTTAATTACAGGAAAAATTCAAAGTACTAAGCGTATAAATTGTAAATCTTCTTGTTTTAAGGAATTAGTTTCAAATAATTATTAAAGATTCCTCATTTTTTACGATTTATTAAGAGGAAAAATTCCGAATCCTGAAGCTGCGAGTTAAAAATTTTCTTGTTTTAAAGAATTCGGATCAAATTATCTTTTAAAAATTTCTGGTCCTTTCCAATTTAATAAAAGGAAAAATCCAACGTCCTAGCCGCGCAAATTGCTAATTTTCTTGTTTTAAGAAATTTGTGTCATATAATTATTAATGATTCTTTATTTTTACTATTTATTAAGAGAAAAAATTGAAAATCCTAATTTTAAAAAAATTGTGTCAAAATAACTTTTAAAAATTTCTGGACCTTTCCAATTTAATTACAGAAAAAATCCAACGTCTTAGCTATGCAAATAGTAAATCTTCTCATTTTAAGAAATTTGTGTCAAATAATTATTAAAGATTTCTAATTTTTGTACACTTTATTAAGAAGAAAAATTCCGAATCCTTAAGATGCGTGAGTTGTAAATTTTCTTGTTTTAAGGAATTTGTGTCAAAATAACTTTTAAAAATTTCTGGTCCTTTCCAATTTAATTACAGGGAAAATTCAAAGTCCTAAGCGCGCAAATTGTAAATCTCTTCGTTTTAAGAAATTTGTTTCAAATAATTAATAAAGATTCCTCATTTTTTTATGATTTATTAAAAGGAAAAATTCCGAATCCTGAAGCTGCGTGAGTTGTAAATTTTCTTGTTTTAAGGAATTTGTGTCAAAATAACTTTTAAAAATTTCTGGTCTTTTCCAATTTAATTACAAGAAAAATTCAAAGTCCTACGTGCGCAAATTGTAAATCTTCTTGTTTTAAGAAATTTGTTTCAAATAATTAATAAAGATTCCTCATTTTTTTATGATTTATTAAAAGGAAAAATTCCGAATCCTGAAGCTGTTTGAGTTGTAAATTTTCTTGTTTTAAGGAATTTGTGTCAAAATAACTTTTAAAATTTTTGGTCCTTTCCACTTTAATAACAGGAAAAATCCAACGTCTTAGCTATGCAAATAGTAAATCATCTTGTTTTAAGAAGTTCATGTCAAATAATTATTAAAGATTTCTAATTTTTGGACGATTTATTAAGAAGAAAAATTCCGAATCTTAAAGCTGCGTGAGTTGTAATTTTCTTGTTTTAAGGAATTTATGTCAAAATAACTTTTAAAAATTTCTGGTCCTTTTCAATTTAATTACAAGAAAAATTCAAAGTCCTTAGCGTGCAAATTGTAAATCTTCTTGTTTTAAGAAATTAGTTTCAAATAATTATTGAAGTTTCCTCACTTTTTTTACGATTTATTAAAAAGAAAAATTCTGAATCTTGAAGCTGCGTGAGTTGTAATTTCCTTGTTTTAAAGAATTTGTGGCAAAATAACTTTTAAAAATTTCTGGTCCTTTGCAATTTAATAACAGGAAAAATCCAACGTCCTAAGCACGCAAATTGTAAATCTTCTTGTTTTAAAAAAGTTGTTTCAAATAAATATTAAAAATTCCTAATCTTTTTAAGATTTAATAACAAGAAAAATCTCGAATTCAAAAACCGCATGAGTTGTAAATTTTCTTGTTTCAAGAAATTTGTGTCAAAATAATTTTTTGAGATTTTAATTTTTTTAAGATTTTATAACAAAAAGTTATCTAGCCTCAATTGTTTTTTACAATAATTGCTATCAGTTTAAAATAAAGTAAATTGACCCTATAAAACTGCCTCTGCTCTAATTTGGCCCCCTCATGTATGGTAACAAGTTTACGGTTCAGGATTGAAACGTGTTTGTCAGGTTATTAGAATTGCCCAAAACGATCCTTGCAGCTGCGACCCGAACAGCAGTTTGGCGAGAATCAAGAAAAAGGAATTTGTGTAAGGCGGTTAGGCGATGGTTATAGATTTTTCCACTTATTGGTAATAAATCTTCTGCAGATACCGAGACTGACTGAATTTTCTATTAACTTGAGAAAATTTCCGGATTAAACTTTGTGCAATAGATTCATAATTATAGCAAATTAATAAGCCAATAACTAACAATTAACACAAATAATTTAGTTATGAAGCTGAAAAAAATTGTTTGTTGTAATTCAATTAATTAGAAACTATTTCTCTAGTCGTTAAAGATCTTAACCATAACAAGTGGGATTTTTTAAGTGGAGGTGCTTCTGCTTCAGTCAACTTTTGACGAAGAGTCACGTAAGGAAAGGTCACTGAAAGTCCTCTTTACTCCATTTGAAAGTGAGAAGTGCAAAAAAGCAGCAAATCAAATGTTTCTGGAATAAGCCGAGCTGAATTCCTGAAACCGCAAATAAATTGAAAATTACGGTATTTTGTAAAATGGCTGTATATAGATCACAAACTAAATATTTTGATCTTGGGGTATTTTAAAAATTTAGTGGCACGTCGCTTGATTTGCAACTGGTAAAGCGTAATTCTTACAAATGGCGGAGGCGCCGGGTGAATTCGATTTAGTAACTAAAACTTCTTCAATTGATTTTTCGTTGTTGTTCATCTAATAAAAACTTCGCTTGAATTAAAACTAAGAATTTGACAGAAATAAATTGGAATAGAAAAAATAAAAAAGTCCTTGAACTGCTACGCAAGCCATATAACTAAATACATCTAAAGTGTAGGCAACTTGCAGAAATAATTCGGAAATTACTTGACTATTACAAAAATGCCAACTTTTCCTTACTTCCCTTTCCTCGTTTTTCTTTCCAACTGCAACTCCAGAAATTTATTTAAACCCCTTCATTTGAAACTCGCCTTTAACAAACTTTATTCGAATATTATTTATTTCCGGAAATTGAAACGAACGATTCTCATATTACGTTCTTGATTGCAAGACTTCTCTAAAGAAAAAACTCAACACTTATAATTTTTCACAATATCAAAAAATATATTCATTAGCGAAATGCGAGAATTTATTTAATCGCAAACATCGTTGCTTCAAAGCACGAAAATATTGATAGGAAATTTCTTTCAGACGGTCAATTATTATTGAGATAACAGCAATAATAAATCAGCGAAGAAGCTTCAACTTCAACGAAGCGGCGATTCTGCAATTCATTCAATATGTTGCAATTTCAGTCGTCCTTTCACGTAACGCTTGGTGGACGAAACTGAAATGATAAAATCTCGCCCCTTCGAACACCGGTCGAAGTGAGATTTCTACCAAAATTTCAGCTTAATCTCAACTCAAGTGGGGATTATTGAAACGTCAGTAATCAATAAAAATTTTTCAGGATAATTGAAAGCAAATAACTGCATCTAGTTTTGTAGTTAATTATGCTGGCTTAAGTAGTCTCTCAAGTTCTAATTGGTAGGTCAGTTAAATAGTTAGTTTGCAAAACTGTTGGCTATAAGAAATTTCACGGACTCATACTTTTGGTAATTGGTTTCTGCAGCGAGTGGAACTTCTCAACTCGCTGCAGCCACTTGTTGCTTAGTTGTTTTCAATTTATAGTATCCCCGGGAGGAATTTGGATTGTCATTGCTAATTGAAACAATTAAATTGTTAATAATGTTCCAATTTCGCTGAAAAGCATACTTTGATTATCAGAAAGGTTTCTTCTACAGCAATTAATTTCTTTAACTGGATTACAACTTTTTAAAATAATTTACTTTAACGTAAGTGGGTTCAAAATTAACTAAAATTTCATGATTTAAAAGTAGATAGATTCGCTTCTTTTAGTTGTCGCAGTACGCAGTTTTTCTCTTCAAACGATATCGTTTCCCGAATGTCTTAGATGACAAGCTCAAAGGGATGAAATATTTCTTACGACATTTCACTACCCAAATTTTCAGCAGTTGAATTTTATAGTTCCTCCTATCGTTTAAAATATCTCTATCACTGTAAAATGAACCTAAAGAATTCTTTTGTAGGTAATTTTTTTAAGGAAATATTTGAATTTTGCAAGTAAACAGTTCCCAAATAAAAAATAACTTCAGTTAAATTCCTCCCTATTTCAGGAGAAATTCCTTGAAACGCGATCCGTCGATGTTGTTTTAGATTCGTTATCCCGAAAACGTTTGAAATAATTACAACTTCATCATGTAAACGATACGTCAGCAATATCGATTTTGTTATTAATGAACTTAATTCACGTATTAACGTTAATAAAAAAATCGCGTGTTAAGCGAAACAAAATTTGAATTAAAAGATTTTTACAGTTTGTACGTTACGTCAAATTAGAGCAAATTACGTCAAGTAACGTAACCATTTCCCTCCAATCAGTGTCAATGTGACATTCAAATTAAATCAGTAAATATCAGCACGAACTGAGTAACCCAAGCGCATCAAGTTTACAGCAGTACGTCAACAACGTTTTCCGACTAGAAACGCAAGTTGGAATGTTATCGACCAAAAGATAACGCAGCTGGGACTCGATTTTTTCAGCTGCTGCAGTGATTAGTTGTTTAATAATTTTGCACAAATTCTTCGGTTTTTGGTGTTAATAATCGAATTTGCACCAACAATGGACCGACTACAAAGATCCAATCAAGAATTTTGTTTGTTAAATCGAGTCTAATTTAATGGAGAAGGTTACGGTTCTATTAACCTTCTAACTTTGCTTTAATTTATATAACAAATGCAACACTAATTAAAGTTTCTCGATTAACTTGCTTGTAAACTTGAAAATAGAGGCAACTTTTTGAATATTCACGACGGTTCTCCTTTACAATATTTTTAGAGGCAAGGAAGCTATTCAAATGCTTCACTTCCTGGCAAAATTACTATAGTGGCACAAGCATTTTAATATTTTGAAGCTCGAGTTACAGAAAAAATATTAAAAATTAAATCGGAAGTTAAAGCGATTGGTCGGTGGCGAAATGGTTAAGAAGGAATTGGAAAATTTTGCTGTTAATTATAATTTTTTTTTTATCGTTGCTGCAGATCAACCATTTAATTGAGGGATTTTGGTGAAACTCCATTTTACTTTCTGTAGTAATTGGGGATGTTTTTTTGCAAAATTTATTAGTCTGAATATCATTATTATTGCCAAAAAGCTACTGAAAACTTTGACGTCAATTTTAATTGCTGGAAGTAGAATTGTGATACTCACAATCCTTTAGCCGGAAGATCGCAATAATTGAAACATAATGTGGAGAATTAGCGCCAAAAATAGACCAAGGCTAGAGTTAAAAAAAGCTCATAAGGAAGCCACTCTTGAGAAAACTCCCTTATTGGAAAGCTAGCCAGGTTGACGTAATTTTCACGTATAGAGTTAGCCAAAATGTTCAACGATCCAGACTTCTTGTCATTACTAAAGCGAATAATGAAGTCCAAAGTGTAATATTTGCAAGAAGGAGCCGGGAGTTGTTAAGGATCTTGGAGCTAAAAATTCGTCAGGAAAATTTGGGAAAGATGCGATTTTTAAAAAATTGTGCAAAAATAGCGATAGAATTATTTTCCATCTTCTAACTTTCCGTTTTTATGAGTGCAAGTACGGAACCATATTTTGCAACAAAACGATAACACTTGGAGCAATAAGGAGGAAAATTAAAGAATTAGTGAGTAGAGCTCAACCGGCCTCGGGAAGAGAAATCTAAAAGAGTCTAAATGTTTGAGAAATTTTACAAATTAAAAAGGAAAGGGAAATATTTTTAATAAGGTTGAGCAAACCAAATTGTAAATTTTCTTGAGTGATTAGGTACCTCCATATGATTAAAAAATATTTCAAAGTTTATTACAAAGAGTCATTTAACATCAATAATTTGATTTAATTAATGATTTTGTTCTAACGTGCTTCTACTACTTCATGCTACATTATTCAGCATTTTAATTGCTCCAATTGCTGCTTTAAAATAGAAGCAACCATCAAATGCTTTTTAATATTCACGACATTTTAGAGATATTTAAATTCTTCACTTCCTGACAGAATTAATATAGTGCCATAAGCATTTCGATATTAATGCAACTGCTGAGTTATAGCAGAATCTATGATGAATTAAATCGGAAATTGTCGCTGCCGGTGGCGAAATGGTTAGAAATAAATTAAAATTCCAATATTAACCAATAATGCTAAAAGTTACTATTTATTGTTAATTTTAATTACTGTAATTTTTAATGACTGCTGCAAGACAACCAATTTATAGTAAAATGAAATATTTCAGTCAATTTCCCTTTAATTTCCATAATAATTGACGTTGATTTTATCGTAAAATTTACTAGAAGACCTGTAATAATTATCACTATCGCCAAAAATCTAGTAAAAAATTTAACTAATATAATGCCAAACTCTATTTGCTAAAAGCTGTAACACCAACAATTCTTTAGTTGGAAGATCGAGAAAATTGAAACAAAAACTAGGAAAATTAGTAAATAAATCAGTCGACAGTAGAGATAAAAAAATTGATAATGAAGACACTCTCAGGAAAACCCGAGAAATATTTATTGGTAGCTAGCGAAGTTGAAGTAGTTTCCACATAGAGAGTTAGGCAAAACTTTCAACGACCCAGACATCCTGTTATTACGAACGCGAACAATAGTCAAAAGCGTAATATTCACAAGAACAAAACGTTGAAGGAGTCGGGATTATTAAGGATCTTAGAGGGAAACTATTAAAATGTGTCAAGAAAACTGGAGAGCGGTACTATTTTAAAATATTTTTGCAAAAGAGGCGTTGAAATCATTTTTAACTTTTTTTATATTTTTGAGTGTAAGAACGCAATCATATTTTGCGTCATTTTTGGAACCGAATTATTTCACTCGAGGCGACAAGAGAGGAGATAAGGAAATTAATGTATAGAGCTTGACCGGGTTGGAGGAGTAAAATATAAAA
Organism: Pyrochroa serraticornis; assembly: GCA_905333025.2. Lineage (NCBI taxonomy): Eukaryota > Metazoa > Arthropoda > Insecta > Coleoptera > Pyrochroidae > Pyrochroa > Pyrochroa serraticornis. Next base: position 32,530,886 of record HG995154.1, on the reverse strand, counting down.
GAAACTGAAAAATTTTAAAAATCACATTTAGTGAAAGAAACGGAAATATTTTTAATTTAATTGAGAGAACCAAAATTGTAAAGATTTTAGAAAAAAATTAAATATTTACAGGAATGAGTGATTAAGTACCTCAATATGATTAAAAAATATTTCAAAATTTATTACGAAAAGTCACTTAACATCAAAAATTTGATTTGATTAATGATTTTGTTCTAACGTGCTTCAGCTACGTCACGCATTTTAATTGCCCCAATTGCCGCTTGAAAATAGAAGCAACTATCAAATGCTTTTGAATATTCACGACGCTTCTCCTATGCAACATTTTAGAAATATTTAATTTCTTCACTTCCTGACAGAATTAATATAATGCCATAAGCATTTCGACATTAATGCAGTTTCCGAGTCGTAGCAGGATCTATGATAAATTAAACCGGAAATTGTCGTTGCCGGTGGCAAAATGGTTAGAAATAAATTAAAATTCCAATATTAACCAATAATGCTAAAAGTTACTATTTATTGTTAATTTTAATTACCGTAATTTTTAATGACTGCTGCAAGACAACCAATTTATAGTAAAATTAAATATTTAAGTCAATTTCCCCTTTAATTTCCATAATAATTGGGATTGGTATTGTCGTAAAATTTACTAGAAGACCTGTAATAATTATCATTATCGCCAAAAATCTAGTAAAAAATTTAACTAATGTAATGACAAACTCTATTTCCTAGAAGCTGTAATACCCACAATTCTTAAACTGGAAGATCGAGAAAATTGAAACAAAAACTATGAGATTAGTAAATAAATTAGTTGATGGTAGAGATAAAAAAATTGATAATGAAGACACTCTCAAGAAAACTCGAGAAATATTTATTAGTAGCTAGCGAAGTTGAAGTAGGTGCCACATAGAGAGTTAGGCAAAACTTTCAACGACCCAGACATCTTGTTATTACGAACATAAACAATAGTCAAAAGCGTAATATTCAGAAGAACAAAACGTTGAAGGAGTCGAAATTATTAAGGATCTTAGAGCGGAACTATTAAAATTTGCCAGGAAAATTGGGGAGAGGTACTATTTTAAAATATTTTTGAAAAAGAGGCGTTAGAATTGTTTTTAACTTCTTTTTATCTTTTTGAGTGCAAGGACGCAATCATATCATTTTTGGAACCGGATTATTTCACTCGAGGCGACAAGAGAGGAGATAAGTAAATTAATGAGTAGAGCTTAACCGGGTTCGAGGAGTAAAATGTAAAAGAAACTGAGAAATTTTAAAAATCACAATTAGTGAAAGAAACGGAAATATTTTAATTTAATTGAGCAAATAAAAATTGTAAAGATTTTAGGAAAAATTGAAATATTTAGAGGGATGAGTGATTAAGTACCTCAATATGATTAGAGAATATTTCAAAGATTATTACGAAAAATCACTTAACATCAAAAATTTGATTTGATCAATGATTTTGTTCTAACGTGCCCCTGCTATGTCACGCTACATTATTCAGCATTTTAATTGTCCCAATTGCGGCTTGAAAATAGAGGCAACTATCGAATGCTTCTGAATATTCACGACGCTTCAGCTATGCAACATTTTAGAGATATTTAAATTCTTCACTTCCTGAGAGAATTAATATAGTGCCACTAGCATTTTGAGATTACTTCAGCTTCCAAGTCGTAGCAGGATCTATGATAAATTAAATCGGAAATTGTCGCTGTCGGTAGCAAAATGGTTAGAAATAAATTAAAAATTCCAATATTAACCGATAATGCTAAAAGTTTCTATTTATTATTAATTTAAATTACTGTAAATTTTAATAACTGCTGCAAGTCAACCAATTTGTAGTAAAATTGGATATTGCGAGTAAAATTCCTTCTTTACTTTCAATAATAATTGGGGTTAGCTTTGTCCTAGAATCTACTACACGACATGTAATAATTAACTTATCGATAAAAATCTAGTAAAGGATTCAATTAATATAATGCCAAACTTTATTTGCTAGAAGGTGCAACACCCAAAATTCTTTAGCTGGAAAATCGAGGAAATTGAAGCAAAAACTGGGAGAACTAGCGAAAAAATAGACAAAGTCTAGGGTTAAAAAAATTGAAAGTAAGGACACTCTCAAGAAAGCTCGATAAATGTTTATTGGAATACTAGCGAGGTTAAAGTGGTTTTCAAGAAAATTAAGCAAAACTTTCAACGACCCAGACATCTTGTTATTACGAACATAAACAATAGTCAAAAGCGTAATATTCACAAGAACAAAACGTTGAAGGAGTCGGGATTATTAAGGATCTTAGAGCGGAACTTTTAAAATTTGTCAGAAAAACTGGGAAAAGGTACAATTTTAAAATATTTTTGCAAAAGAGGCGTTAAAATTGTTGTTAATTTCTTTTTATATTTTTGAGTAGAACGACGCAACCATACTTTGCGTCATTTTGGCAACAGGATTATTTAGCTCGAAGCGACAAGGAAGGAAATGAGGGAATTAATGAGTCAGGTTCAAGGAGAAAAATTTAAACGAATGTGAGAAATTTTATAAATCAAATTTAGTAAAAGTAATATAATTGAGCAAGTCAAAATTGAAAAATTCAAATAATCACAGGGGTAAGTGATTAGGAACCTCAATATGATTAAAAATATTTCAAAGTTTATTACGAAGTTATTTAATATCAAAAATTTTATTTGATGAATGATTTTGTTCTAGCGTGCCACTACTACTTCATGCGACATTATTCAGCATTTTAATTGCTTGAAAATAGCGGCAACTATCAAATGCTTTTGAATATTCACGACGCTTCTGCTATGCAACATTTTAGAGATATTTAAATTCTTCACTTCCTGACAGAATTAATATAGTGCCATAAGCACTGTAATATTAATGCAGCTTTCGAGTCATAGCAGGATCTATGATAAATTAAATCGGAAATTGTCGCTGCCGGTGGCGAAATGGTTAGGAATAAATTAAAAATTCTAATATTAACCGATAACGCTAAAAGTTTCTATTTATTGTTAATTTCAATTACTGTAATTTTTAATAACTGCTGCAAGGCAACCATTTTGTAGTAAAATTGAATATTGTAGGCGAAATTTCCCCTTCAATTTCCATAATAATTGGGGTTGTTTTGTCGTAAAATCTACTAGACGACCTGTAAAAATTATCATCATCGACAGAAATCTAGCAAAAAATTCAACTAATATAATGCTAAAATTTATTTGTTAGAAGCTGCAACACCCACAATTCTTTAGTTGGAGGATCGAGATAATTGAAACAAAAACCGGGCGAATTAGCAAAAAATACGTTGGCGCTAGGGTTAAAAAAATTGATAATGAAGCCACTCTCAAGAAACCCCTAGAAATATTTATTGGAAAACTAGCGAAGTTGAAGTAGTTTCCACATAGAGAGTTAGGCAAAACTTTCAACGACGCAGACATCTTGTTATTACTAACGCAAACAATAGTGAAAAGCGTAATATTCACAAGAACAAAACGTTGAAGGAGTCGGGATTATTAAGGATCTTAGGGCAAAACGTTTAAAATTTGTCAGGAAAACTAAGGAGAGGTACGGTTTTAAAATATTTTTGCAAAAGAGGCGTTAAAATTGCTTTTTCAACTTCTTTTTATCTTTTTGAGTGCAAGGACGCAACCATATTTTGCGTCATTTTTGCAACAGGATTATTTCGCTCGAGGCGACAAGAAAGGAGACAAGCAAATTAATGAGTAGAGCTCGACTGAGGAGACGCGGTGAGAAATTTACAAGAAAATAAATGTTAAAAAATTTAAATTGTAATAAAAAAATATTTTAATGTATTTTACAAATAATAATAGTAAAAATTAAAATTGTTACTGGGGCGACTTTAATATAATTTAAAAATGTTTCAAAGTTGGGAGCAAGAAGTTTTAATTTAAAATAAAAAAATTGATTTGATTAACGATTTTGTTCTACCCCAAAATGCAACACTCTACTACATAATCCTACATTAATCAGCATTTTAATTTTACAGTGCCCCAATTGCTAGCCACCTGCCTGTCTAGAGTTTGACTAATGAAAAAAGTTAATTTAAATTTTTCACAACGAGTAAAAAAAAATCTACCAAAAAACCAATTCATTAAACCGCTCGCAACAAGCCTCGAAGCGTTAAGTCTCAACCTCAACACTGCAGGGAGATTTCAACTTTTCCTTGTTTCGATGTACATATATTTGCAAAACCATGAAAGTTATTTGCCACAATCAGAAACTCGACCGGACGTAGTGGTCAAAATTTAAACTTTATATCAAACGCAATTACTCCCTTCACTTATTAGATATGACGTACCTGAATTGTTAGATATTACGGGTTACGTCACAAATTACCACTTACTAACATAAGCAATTAATATTCATGCCATATGGTGGACAAAATTGCAAGTCAATTCACTGGATTACAAACGGACCGTTAATTAACGTTATAGATGATCGGGGGTGACCGGTTTTGGGGGAAAATTGCGTAAAAGACAAAAACGTATAAATAAATGGTGACGATGGCGCTTCTCGTTGGCTTTGCGGGTCGTGAGAATTTTATGGATGCTAGTGGCGATGAAAATCCTAAAACTCAATAATTGATGAGAACGTCCTGAACAATCATCCCTCGCGACGAACAATCGCGATGTTTTTTGCCCCCTTATAAGAAAGGGGTATTATGATGTCGAGCGGCAAAATTCAATCTTGGAAATAATCATCGAAATGTCGAACCAAATTAAATAAACTCAGCAGGAACGAAACGGCAGAGATTAGCGGAAAATTCAATAAAATTAGGCCACCGCGTACCTAGTTCGTTATGGAGTAATTGTCAATGATTCCGAAAATCTGAACAATAACTGAGTTGCGCATCGTTAGAACAATCTAAAACGAGAGCTTTGAAATTCTTTTAAATTCGATTTTAAAACCGGCTCTTAGTTTCTTGGAGGGTTAAATGCGTAGTTGGGAGTCTCGCCGTAATATTTCACTTCTGATTTATTTTGTATTCTAAACAGCTGGGAGGAATTAACAAACTACTCCCTTAAAGTGGATTTTTCACCCATTGAGGACTTTTATTATTTTCGTCATCTCGGGGATGATGGAAGATGGACAATATTTAGCTGCAACTCTTCGAGATGCTAATGCAGGTTGGGCTCATTTACAAAATTAAATCTCGAAGATGAATATACATGAACGTGAACGGATAATGAAGGCGAATTTTATGGAAATTTAGCAAAATACGAAACATGACCAGAAATTCGGGGGTGATTTCCCCAATTATCGAGATCCTTCGAAATCTTTACCCAATTATAAATTAATTGAAGCAATATCATCTTAATTTCCCTGATCATTTCTAATTCGATTAGTCTGAAAAAATTAACGCAAAATTAGAAATAAATTTCAAAACGCTTTCGGCAAATTTTCCGAGCACCAGAATTTCCAACGAACTGTCGCAATTTAACGATTTGAAATTGAAGACGAAATTGCTCGCACAACGGACAGTTCAATTAGAAGCGTCGTTTTTTCTTGATAATCAAATCTTGATCTCAACACACTTCAATTATTTATTTATAAGCGACTTTCAGAAAGCAATTTTGTCGTCAATTGGAAACAAAGAGGAGTTCTTTACGTGAGAAATTAAATTGAAGTTGTAAAGTGGCGGATTGGATAGAAATTAAATTTTACAATTGGTTGATAATTTTTTCAGAAAAGTAACCGCCATGTGTTTCTAAAAATATGGTCGTCAACAGGATTTGTTTTTTTAAGTTTTTATTAAAAAAAATTAACCGTCTTACATAAATATGTAAGTAAGCAAACTAGCGGAAATATTTTCAACTTTAAACGATGCTAATTTCAAACTTCACTGGCTTGAGCAGAATACGTCAAAATTGTTTATTTATTTTTCTTGTTAGTAGTAATTAACCTCCACTCGCAAAGCCGATGTGGTTTGAGACGAGATATTTAATCTGCGACGTGCTATTTCCGGGAGCAGCAACAATCTCGGATTACAAACTCAAGTGTTGTTAATGCAAATTTCAATTAATTTAAAATGGCCCACGAGTCAACCGAAACGAGTTATACAGAGAAGACACGCGAATTACTGCCTCAACATACCAAAAATCCTTACAGGTTGGCGAAAAACAAATATAAACAACCAAAAGTATCGAAGAACTAAAGGTCGAAAATTCTCACACAAAGGTATAGAAACTTTACCACCTTTTCAGTGTCAAATTAAGTCGAAAAATTATTGCAAAACTTTATTAAAAATTCGCTGTCTAGCGAGAAGCCATCAATTTTCTTTTAGCATATTTTTGGGGTTAGAAAATCAAATAGTAAAGCTCCTACAAAGTTTTCGTTAATATTGCAACTATACTCGAGCCGCCAAACAGATGGAGTGAGCACGTAAACATGACGTGTTGTGGGAGGAGTCAATTATGCTCAAGTCCATTTCACACCACGCAAAGATTTTTTTAGAAACCGACAACTACTGTAAGCGATGAAATGTTACTGTGTGAAACTCACTATTGACCCCCACTAACCAATAGCAAACGAGAATGCTATTATCACGTGCTCCATCTGTTCGGCGACCAAAGTGTAGTGGATTTTCTGGAAAATTTTAAATAGAATTTAAAAAATCGGCATTGTGGAGCAATCAAAGGACTTTACTTTTCTATTTAAATGAATTACTTATAGACAAACATAAAAGTAAATAAATTACGTTTTTGATTTTGAATAAATTTAGCTAATTTTTGGTGTACCGCATTAATGATCAATCAATTTGCTGAAATGGAGGAGAATCCTAAAATATGAAAAAATGGAACTAATAATTCTTTAAAAAAAAAATAACAAGTGGAGAAGTATCAAAGGAATAAATAATTTTGGCACCCAAATTAAAATATTAATTCGAGGATTTATTAAAATCTTTTCGACCGGGTAGCGAGAGGGCAGCACTTCCGGAAAGTTATTAGCTGCAACATTAAAAGTTGTGTCAATATTTTCCGTTATTTGCTTACTTGTAGATGTGAGTAGGTGCAGCACAAAGTGTAAAGGATGGATTAAGTTCTTCAGTATTGATATGAAGTTGGAGGACCGAAATATCATTTTCCTATATAACGTATCAGGTCGCCGGAATTATCAAGCACTTTGTTGAAATGGAAGAGAATCCAAAGAGATGAAAGGGTGAAACGAATAATGCAATTGCACAAAGAGGAAAGTAAAGGCGAATCGAGTAACGTCATAATCCAGTGCAAAGATATGGAGATCCTATGAAATATTAGAGAATTATGCAGACATGCATAAAGGAATTCATACAAAAACGTACATAAATTCTCGAAGGAAATTTAGGAAATTATTAACTCGACGTGCTCCAACTCTTCAATGTTTTATTCCAAATAACGATTTTGCAAGTCAATACGAGTTTTGCTGCAGAAAACGAGATTCAGGCATCTTATCAAATAATTCGTAATAATGAATTCAAAAACACAAATTTTTACGAACCTGAATAAATATTTTAGGTGAGGAAGTTATGCAAATTTTTTGATAACAGGTGCGAATTTAGACAAAATTCAAGAAAATTAACAAAATTTTGCGTAATGAGATATTGACCCAAAGCTGGAAAATTACGTTATGAAAACATGTCATTACGCGTTTAAATATTTATTTAAGAGGTCGAACCTAATTTATTTTGTCTCCAAATGAAACAAAATGATGTTTACTGAAAACTGTTTCGTCCAATTTAAATACACACAAGAGATACAACTTCCAAACAAATTCCAAAAGCATTTCAGTTGTTTAAAATTTTTAAAAATTTTAGCTCAATTTTTGCGTCAACTAATTAATTTAAGGAAAAAGATAATCAATCGCAAAACAGAATTGAGTTGAATTTCCTCCTTTCAGGACTCAATTATTTGAAAAATGGACCAATTCTAGCAAAATTTGTTCCACAATTTCCAAAATAATCCTCGAAAGTGTTAACATAATTTAGCTTCTAGAAACTAATTGCATCCTCTTTAGTAGGTTTCGAATTTTGCAATTACGGCAGCATCTTGTAACTTGTTAAAGAGATACTCGCTGTAATTTTGCATTAAATTCTTTACATCCCCTAATTTAACTCCTCGACCTTGCGGAAGGATTTAGGGATTAAGATAGACGAGCATACGTCAGCCAGGCGCAGCTGCTTAATAGACTTTTCGTCCTCCGGACTCGAATTCATTTTTATTCAATCACATCCTCATTTCAAATTTCCTTCCGGCCTCAGCCGGATTCAGTTTCATAATTTATTAATTCCTAAACAAAACTAATTTCGAAAATGGTAACATAATAAAACTTTATTATAATTAATTAAATGCAACGTGGCGTTATTGCATGCGAAACGGTATAAACCCTCTGTTGACGCCTTAAGTGGCATTTTGAATTTCCAATCGGAAATAGTTTCAAGTGCACGAAATCCAAAAACAAGTTTGCATTAAATTTAATTTGTTGTAATCCATTAATGTAATTTTAAAATTTCCTTGTCAATCCCCATAATTAAAATTTCTTAACTTATTGTTGATTTTATTTGATAATTGAAATAACTGGCTTCATCATCCGGTAATTATATTCACAATAATCATAAATTAATTTTGTTTGAGAATTTTCTCGGTTTCCTCTCATTTCGTGAAATTACTTGAAATATAAATTGCCACTTCCAACAGCTGTTCAATAAATAACTCGAGGAGAATATCAAAATTTTTAGTCAACAATTCGCTGACGTTAACCGATTTAGTGCGAAATGGTGGAGGCGCCGGGAGAATCGCGTCAATAACTTGTAAATATCTCTGATTCCGCTATTTATTGACCTGGTTTTGAAAATTTTATCTTACGTCCACAACCAATGTTTTTCTATCGCAGAATTCAAGATTGCCCAACAACAGAAATTTACTTTTGTCTTTAGCGGTCTCTCCGGTGCGTTTGAAAAGAATATATCGAAAGTAATTTCGACCGAATTGTGGCAAAGCAAAAAAATAGTGTTTGTTAGTCACCCGGGGGCCGTTGTTAATCTAACTACAGTATACAGGGCCATTTTTGTCTGAAGCAACTTTTTTTGATAATGCCTTAATATTTTCATTCGGGCTGACGTAAAGAATATTCTTCATACAAGGGTCAAATTAATTCTTTTTGCATCAAGTCGCTTATTTTTAAATAAATAAATAAAATTTGAGTTTTTTATTTTTGTAACGCTCAACTTTACCTACCTGAAAAAGAGGAAGTACCCCCTCCCCCGCAGTTTTCAGTTAACAACAATATAAGAATGTAATATTTGGGGGAGAGTGGCAATAAATGTGTCACATTCTATTGGTGTTGGGGTACGTCCTATTTTTTCATGTAGATAAAGTTGGGCGTTTTAAAAAGATAGAACCCAAATTTTCTATATTTATTTAAAAATAAACGGTTTGATGCAGGAAAAAAATAATTTCACGTTTTGCTGGATAAAAAATGTAAGGACGCTCCCATTAAAAAAAGCTTAATGCTGGTGCCACTTTGTAAAAGAATATGCTCTAATGAGGCCTCAAATTAGTTATTTGACCAGCAGTTTAGCCAGGAAAAGCTCGGCTCCATACTGTTGACTAACCCTGCGGTTAATTCTGCAATGCGCTTTAACCGAATTATCTAAATTTACGTACAATAAATTAACTGACAATAACTTGTTACAACTTCCGCATGGTTGTCCGTGCAAGTCAACAATAAATTGTGTCTGGTGTTTCATATAGCGTAATTAGTTTTAGAGGTGCCACTCAACTATCAAATGAAGCTCTCCTGGCTGCTAGAGACAGACAAGATAGACGCGTGGAATTGTTTAATAATTATTGTGACCCTGCGCAGTATCACTGTTTACGGTCAGTGGTTAATTAACGTAATATTGTTGATTAATTTCTATTAAAAAAAATGGGGCAACATTTCATTTCATTTATAAAAAGGGAAAAACATTTCTCTTGGAAAACTCGTGGTGAACAAAATGAAGTTTGATAAATAATTCGAAACGTGACAGAATTTGAAAAGTGAAGGTCTACAACCGTAGAAATCCAATCCAACCTTCTAAAAACCTGTCAAAAGTTACTAATTAAAGCTGTCCAACACTTCGAGTCTTGATTAATTATTAAAACTTTAGCCATTGCGGCCAACCACAACCAAGCACACAATTATTAATAAATGTCTTTCATTAGTAACAAACTATTGAAAATAACTCCATTTTCTTCAGAAGCCTAAAAGTCCCGACTTCCGGCGCAAACTTTAGAAGGGTGCAAAATTTTTTTGACTTTTCAAGCAAATTTCTGTGGTTGCCACAATTACTTTTATGCATAATTTTGGTAGATTCCATTATTGGGGAGTCTCTTGTCAATACTCTTCTCTATTAGAATAATAGCGAGCTGGACCACAAATGACCTAATTGAAATTGTAATGCGCGTCGGGTTGCGACAAGGGACAGCTACGTCGTGTTGGGCACATATTTAACGACTCTCCTCCATCTCGGCACATTGTTGACTGTTGACTAATCCCGCAGGAACATCGCCAAATTATCAAACTTCTCCCACACGACTTGTTACATGTGTCGTTTGTTATCCAGCGTCCGAACAAGCGACAGTTCATTTCGTTCTGTAACGAAATTCTTGAATTATTAAAGCAGTCTCAATCACCCCTTCTCATCATAGCAATTACACGCCAAGGTAGCTACAGAAACTGAAATCGACTAAGAGAATTACGTTACGTTTCCACTAAATTCCTACTTGTAACGCGAGATTCATCCATTAAACTATACGAGGGTTCAGTTCAGCGATTGTGGCATTTCTAAAAGTGGTACGTGGAGCTGAAGAGTATCTTGTCAATTATTGAAATAAGGGTAAGGTGACGGCAACATGGGGATGTGAGAGTGTTCTAATGACGGAAATGGGGATTGACGTGACGTTACGGATTTTCTTTTCAATTAAGTTAAATATTTCTGGTAATCCGTCTATTTGGTAATAAATCCTTGGCAAATAAATGTCGCGTTTTCAACCTGGAAGATTGATTTGCATAAGGGTAATGCTCCATTTTATGCTGAAAATTCGTAAGCAAACTAGCTATTGCAAACAGGTTTTGTCAAAATTTACAACTCGACATAAATAAATGTTGAGTAAAGGAAAAGTTGTCAAAAGAAGAAACAAAAATTACAAAAACATTTTAACAACAATAAAACACAATTACTGGACCTGAAATTTTCTGCATTAAGAGACGATGATTAAGTTGACGAAGAGGAAAAGCTGGAAGGCAGGAATAATGCGGGATTACTACTATCGGAGCGATTTTTGGGAAACAAAGGAACAAAGGGCGATAAGCGATTCCAATTAACCGTCAAAATTAAATTTTTAAAACCAGTTATTGAACTGGCACGCAACTTTTCTCAATGAGTTTCAGCGGAATTAATTCCAACCTTCCCCGATAAGGAGAGATAAATAACAATGAAAGAGTCAGAATGCAAAATTAAAAATAATTATCATTGACTTCAGTTCTGATTTGATCTTTTCAGCGATTCCGTGAATAAACTTCTTTGTAACCTTAACGCGGTTGATTTCAGGACAAGGGATGTTCATAATCAATTAAGTATAAAGCAACCGTATTCACGTTCCTTCAGGAAACACTAGCTAATTACAAGATAGTTTGTGTGGTCCTCATTAGGTAGAACCCTATAATTACCCAACTTATACTATACAACTAATTAAACTTAGTGAAGCTTTTAGAACCAATTTATTTTTATTTTGTTGTAACTAAATTAAATTATGAACTCCACAATTAAATAATTAAATATTCGTGTTAAATAATTAATTTTCAGCCGCACTTATTAGAATTCAGGAAGAACGGCGGTTTTAAGTTAAAAGTTCTAATGAATTTAAAAAATGGAAAGTACGAAATCCATAAAAGCTCTCTAGTAAGTAACAAGGTTAGAGACAGGTAAATTGAAATTTCAAGTTAAAAGTATTCGGTAATTTTTAGAACGAAGAGCAAAAGGTCTCCTTGTGAATAACAGAATTAGAATAGAAAAAAATTGTTTGGAGCACTTGGATTATTTTTGTAATTTTTAAAAATTTTAGTTGTGAATTTATGGGTCAATTTCAAGCTTTTTGGTTGGATTAGCATAACACATAACAAAATTGTTGATCAATTGTGTAGCTAAACTTTCACGACTAAAAATTTAAATCTTATTTACATCTGGAATACTGGAAATATATCGCTTAAACCGACTAACCAAGTTCAAAAATTAAGTTAGGAAAACAATTTACATAAGAAAATGTTTTTTTAATGCCTCATAATAATTGGTTTCCAAACAGACAATTGTGGTTTCATATTAAAGTTCTCGTTAATTTTAAATGAAAAGCAAGGAGTCTACAGAAGATTCCCGAGTAAATAGTAGAGTTAGATTAGCAACACTGCGGCTGGTGGTGTCAACCCGTTGTTTTTGTAACATAAATTAATAATAATGTAACGTAAATATAGCGCAAGCCAAATATTTCAGTAAGGACAAAATAACACAATAAGATACTCCATTTCGTATTTAGTTGATCGCTGGAAATCAACTAAGTAGCAGAACTATTGGGACAAACAGGGAATCTATAGATCAATACCTTAGAGATTAAACTAAATCCTAATCACAAACAAAAACATGAATGATTACGAAACTGTTTGTCTTAGCGGTTTGCAACATTTCAGAATATCCGACAACAATCACCGCTATATCATTGCCACGTAACATCCCCAACACATGATGGATGACGCTACTTACGTCACTATTAAGTTCTTTATATTGAGAGAAAAAACCGGATCGTAATGTTGGTGGCGTTTCGTTTCACCCTTAACAAGAAAAGTAGCAAAAAATTTAATTGTTTTCTCTAATTAGAACTTCCATTTATTCCAAGTTTTTCTGGAAGTCATAATTGCATTAAATTCGAGTCACGTTGCGATTTTTATTAACTTCTGTCCACATAATTCCGATAATTTGCTGGTACATTACCGACGACCTACCCCCTCTATGATTATGTGCAGTCGTGAAAATGCTTTCACGTCGATTAGGTTGTGAGAGCACGTATGAATTCTTTTCGAATATCTGAATGATAAGGGTACGTGACTGCTTACTACCATTTTCAAAACCTTATCAGAGTACAAAAGCTGAAATGTATTGATACCGAGTTTTTTTTACAAGAATGAGCATGTTGTACAATGATTCAATCTTCAATGTTGGGGTGCAAAGAGACGAAACGAAATTGAAATGAATCGCAGGTTTTCCTTGCTTTACGTCACCATTCGCGAACGACCTGAAAACGAAATTGAAAAATTAACACACAACGAAAATTAATAATTTCAGTTCTTGTCAGTTAGTTACTTGTTATAGTTTTTTAACAGTAACTCAATTGGAGGTTATTTACTTGCAGTTAACCCTTCATTTATATAAAAAAATTATTTTTGGACAAGTTAAATTGCAATTAAGAGGAAGGGGAAAAGTAATTTTGATACTTCATGCAAATTTCCAAAGACTTTAGGAAGTTACCGCAATGATAATTTCATTCCTTTGCCTGTATAACAGTAAACCCGACTTACTAAAAGATAAATGTAATTGTGGTTGTATTAAAAAAGTCCTCAAGAAAATGGAACCTTCGTTACGCGTCTTCAAATATTGTTTTCAAAGGACGTTATCGTTTTGGGATGAAACCCCCAATCCCGCCATAATAGCGAGCCCGCGTACTTACAGAGGATCAACACGTTGCTATTCAAAGCGCTTTGCTTCAAAATCCAATTACAGCGTTAACAATTGGTTTCTTAATGGTTAGGTGAGTCTATCTTATTACATAATCTCGCTTAACTCTTTTCAAACTTTTAAAATTAAAGGATACAAAGCAAGTGTTGCTAGACGATAAAATTTTCGCACCCCCAATTTTTATTAGTAAATTTTATTTCTGCTAATATTAGATAAACATTGTAAAAAAGATAAACACTATTAAATATAAGGCACATTGTCAAAATTAGCGTTAATGGCACACAAATAACGACTTCCTGGATATTTTCCAGTTCCCGTAGGTACAATAAGATTAGTAGGAACAAATCAGGGCCTAACTAAACCCCGGTTACTAGCCAAAATGGCAAATTTGAATCAAAGATCGTCTCTGGGGAATAAAACAGTTTCTTTAACAACAACCGAATCTTCGGTATCGCTGATATATCCCTCTTCACCAGTGTAATGCGTTGGATAAACTAACAGAGGGGATGCGGACAACGCAACTAGATTCCTAGGGGAAAAGTGACCCTTCCAACTAGCTTGCGGGTGTTTATCAAATAATATTGGCAGGTATTCATCAACGGGCAAAAGCCTAGAAAGGGGATCGGCATTTAAAAGTTTCTTGGCTCCGCTGAGACTGAGAACGTATCCTAGAGTCCAGTAGGAATAACCGGCTTCCACTAGGAGATTTGAACCCTTCACCCAAGGCTCGTCGTTTTCCTGCAGACGCTTACGCCCGAAATACCTGCAAACATTTTAACTATTTAATAATTAAATCTCCGCTTAACTCAAAAGTTTGGTATAATTCGTTGAGGATTAACAGCAAGTGGCTTATTCGAAAAGCGCATTTGTTTTATTTTTTTATTCAATTAAAAATTTCCAATTCGGGATTTGACAAAAAAAAACAATTTTACTATTTCAGCGATTGTGTATTTACAAGCGGCGGGTGAGGTTTTCGCTGCTAAATCACATTTGGAACATTTCTACTTTTTGCCAACAATCAAATTAGTGACAATCAACGCGGGTAGTTTCGTTAAAAATCGCGAAAAATTGCACAATTCGTCGGTTTAGTGTTTCTCGCAAAAACCACAACCCATTTTTGTAGTTGGTACCAAAATTTCAGCGTCATTACGCCATGAGCACAGTTTTTCACCAAAATAGCTTAGCAACAATGGGGTAGATGGCACTCAACCTGGCTCAACAACTAAAATTTAAATGTAAAGCTGTTTAAAATGTTCAAATTAACTTTCATCACCTTTAATAGCCTGCTTATAGCTTTGGACTATAATGAGAACTACGACAGTGGCACCATCTACTTTGAGAATATTCTACTAACAGTTAATATGAACTGAAGTAGAAATTGCTGATAGAGGCAAAACCGTCCAAACGCAGTGAAACAATACAAACGCAAAACTGCATGTGTACACTTGATATGCCAGTTTCTAATGCAAGTTTGCCCTTGTAACATGGAACTTTGTCACTTAAGTCAGTTTCTAAATTATACATGCACCCTAGTAGCACTGTATACATAAATCTTATTTGATGTGTGCATCCATCTATCGAATAATGGACGAATTGTTAATTTCGGTTTAGTTAATATCGTGGCAGTTTCTCAAAGTTCTCATTTATGACGACAACTCGAACGAAAACTTGGATTCTATGCCAAAGTTTGCCTTATGTCAACATTGGATATTGATGGAGCGAAATCTTGGATTGAGCAATAAAAAATACAGCCCTCTAGATATGAAAGCACAAAAGGATACTTACACCAGGTCCCAGTCGGCAATTCGTTTGACTTCGGCCATTAAATTCTGCACCTTACTTCTGAAAAATGGTTCAAATCTAATATCGTCCTCCAAGACGAGGGTAGACGTGTAACCCTTGCTGACAATCTAAACAAATTCAATTGATACCAGCTTCGCACTAAATTAATTCATTTTTACCTCTTTCCATGCGTTGAAATGGCTCAAAAAGCATCCGATTTCTCCCAAAGTCATCGGTCTGCAATCAAATTTGCGATTTTAAAATCTAAAAATAACCCAAACGCTTTCGCTACCTGTTGAAACCGATAAAGAAAAAGCTTTCACCTATATATTACTCCATTAATATGTTCCGTGCGTCGCTACTCTTGCATGAAATTAAAAGCGTTAGTCTTCGCCGCAAATACAAGCTCGGAATTTACAAGCAAATTGAAGGATTTTTGCGAATTGAAAGCTTACCTTTTGTGATAAGGATCCGCGTATTCCGGCATAAACGTAATGCTCTCCAAAACGCTCCCATTGAGGGCCCTATAAACATAGAAACTCAAAAAATTCCATAAATAATTAGTTGCCGGTCCTCGTATTTAATAAGAGGTGTCGGGATAAGAGAATTAGTTAACAAAGGATTTTTTAAATGAATGAATACAGAAACGCTTCAAAGCTCGCATCGTGTTCAATGTATTAAAAAATTGCCATCTCTTTGGATCAGACACAGCTAAACGGGATGAGGGTAACAAATGAAGTGAGAATTAAAGGGGCGAAGTGATGTCGTAAAACGGAAGTCGAGATTAAAAGCTACAGTGGCTTGTCGCTTTAGGGATAAAATGAAGGATACGCGAGGGTAAATACCGAGGATTTTTTTGAACGAGTTCCAGGTCCAAGCAGATGAGGAATAAGATCTTAATTTATGATTGCTAAAAACTTGGGGTTCCCAAAACCTCAGATCGATGGAAAATAAGAAACTATCGTCGATTAAAAAAATTGGGTGAATTTTTCTATATTCGGGTTCTAGCAAAAAGTGGGACGTTAAAATTGTCAAATTGCGGGATTGTTGCGATTGGACTAATTTTTCAGTACTTAACGAGATAATTATTTAAAAGTAGAGTTGGGTCAAAATTGCCGGCCGCGCGCACCCAGCATCTCGCTGCAAGTATCACCCGTCCCACACACGACTTGCCAATTTCGAATTAATAGTTATCACCCCTTAAAAAACAGATTACACCCTACAAAAAGGGGATTGTTTACTTAATTTGATTATAACGTTTAAGACGTTTCGTAATAATATTGTTCCGATTGCAGGAGGCAGGGATGGACAACGATAGCTTGCCCGAGCCTGACCCCGCTTTTAACCAGACCAACGGCAGCCTGTGGGATGGCGAGGATGAACCGGCCAACTACATTTTGAGCGTTTTCGTTGCAATTTTGGTGATAACCGCATTAATCGCGATGATAGTAAACGTAATCGTCTTTGCTAGCGTGCATTGGGTTAGAAGACCGCTGCCACCAATTTTGAAGATGAGCATCAGTCTCGCAGCAGCGGACGCTTTAAGCTCATCAATATTCGCAGTAACACTGTTTATCACCACGTACTTGCCCTTAATCGGAATCAACGTGAAATGGTTACAAATCGTCATGGAAATGATCAAGTTAAGCGGAATTCTCATAACAGTCACCCATCTCTTGGCGTTGAGTCTAAATCACTATATCGGTATCCTGAAACCTCTCCATTACAACTCAATAGTTACTCGTAGAAAAGTGACAGCAGCCACGATACTGATGTGGATACTACCGACACTTTTCATAATTTTCTTGTTCACTTCTCAAGCCGATGAAAGTTATTGGACTGAATACTTCACCAACGAATCAATAGACATCGATTACGACCAAAACAAAACGACTTTCACGGACACTTTTAGGTTTAGGATGAGTTATTCGGCGTTTTTCTTCATTTCGATAGTGTTAATGGCGGTTTGTTATACGCATATCTTGATAATAGTGCGGCGTCAACAGAATGTTTGGAAGAATTTATCGAGGAGTGGCAGCACGAAATGGACGAATCGAACAATGAGAAGTTGCACTACCAGTAAAGCGAATAAAGAACAACGACAATTAGAGGGAAATATTCGAGCGATTTACACAACTTTGCTGATTTTGGGTTCTTGCGTTATAGGCTGGATGCCTGCTCTCTTGATTTTCGTGTTGATGTGCAAAAACGATTGCTACATCCACGGAACTCAATTGGAAACATTGAACAAAAACTATTTAATCGAAGTGATGTCGATGCGACTCCTTGAAAACATGCTGGTAGTTCTGAAAATGCTAGCAAATCCCATCATTTACAGTATAAGGATGAAGGAAATTCAGGTGAATATTCCAACGAATTGTTAGATAGGTAGCAATCTGGAAGTCTTGTCTGTTACAATTTAGGATAAAGCGATTTCAATAATTACGTTGAACCGCAATGTCGAAGCTGGATTGTGGACTTTGAAAAACTCAAATTGTGTTTCAATTTGTTCGCAAATTGCTGTTTAATTATTTTTGTTTCTTTTTACGGTTCATCAACAGTTCACGCACCACTTCAACGAGGGGAAATTCGACCGTGTTTAACATTTTTTCCATTGTGCAACTTGACAACCGGTTCGAACAGGAACGCGGCTCACAAATCATTCTTTCTTCTCGTCAAAAGGGAAAATACCAGCAACTGAATTCGCTTGCAACTCAAATCGATGCCGCTCTATTTGCAATAGAAAAAATGTTTATTTGTATTTCGCTCCATAAATTTGTTTATTGAAAAAACTATTCGAGTTGTACAGCAAGCCAATTATTGTATTGGAGTAAATGTTCACTTTTAAATTAAAGTTTGCTAATTCCGTTTGTTACTGTTGCAACTACATCTGGAGTCTGGAACAAATCGCGTCCGGTGTGTTGAGATAAGTCGAATTTGCAGGAATAACAGCAGGAAGTAATTCCAGCCGTGAGTTTGATTAACACGAGAATTCCCCCAGTTGAAGGGTTAAATGGGGGGAATCCAGAAATGTATTTGCTTAAAAGGCTGAAATACAAGACGGGTCGAGTCTGTGGTTTTCTTGATAGAAAATTTTATGTGAAATACATATCGAATTTCAAAGTTGTCCATTAAATCCAGAAGGGCTACCCAAAAACAGCAAATGAAATTATTATAATTATCACTACTGTTGGAAGGCAAACAATATCGAGTTTCAACTACTAGAAGACCCTCAGTTTAAATTATAAAAAATTAAAAATCATCATAAGCTAACATATTGAGTTGCCTAACTTTAGGCGCGGTTTCTCCGTGAAACTAATAATTAACGTGGCCATTAATAAATTTTATTTTATGTAGGAAACTTAAACTTGAGAATATCCACACTGTAATTGTAACGTTACAGATTTTTATCTGCAAACAAATAGTCGACGCAACGTGAGAATTCCTCACGAAATTCTCAACCGATGCTAGTAATTTGTAGCGCCATTACACCATGAGCACAGTTTTCCTCCAACATACTTTGACAACAAATGGATAGATGGCGCAACAAAAATTGCAATTAAATTCAATATTTAAAATTTAATTATCAAAATGCTAAAAGCGAATTCATGCTCACATTAACAATAGTCACGACGTATTAATTCATTAGTGCCTCCACCTACTATTAGATGTATTGATTCCAGAATATTTTAAAAAAATTGGACAAGTTATTCGTTGTTTTTAGGGTGAGAGAGTTGTTGGTTCAGTTTCTCTGCGTTTGATTTTTGGTGTTGGGAGATTTAAGTGTATGGTTTTGTTGCAGGAAGGCACCAAACATATGCAGATGGCTTGTATCAGAATTTGTTGCCCGTCAAATCCGGAGAGCCGTAACTACATTTTAGCCCCACAACGCACAGGAAATGCTTGCAGTAATAGCTCACTACGCACCCGTTTGACAACATCAATAAATAACAGTGGACACACCAATCACGTCAGTATTGGACGCACAGACCTGGTCAATACTTTATTATAAATGACCAAAACCAGGACATCACCACCCTATAGGAAGCCATTCAAAAAATCTATTTTCAGAACGTTGTAAATAAATTTTTAATTGTTGATGTTAAGTTCGTTACGTTTCTTAAACAAATAAATGTTAAATGTCGATTTTTTATGTTTACTCTTCATTAAACGTAGTAGCGGGTCTGGTTATTTGCAGATTTCTTGTAATTTTAGACCAAATTACGGCATTTGTTCAAAAAACAATTTTTGGTAAAAAGGTAAATCTTTAAAACCACACAATATTTTATAATAATTGTGAAGAAATGAAGCATAATTACCATCCATACTATCTGTTTTTGGCAATTTTCAACAATTTTGACTTTCACTTATTAAAAAACAAATGCAACAAAAGTTGAGGGATTGAAGGCCAGGAAACAGTGGAACCAAGTGGCTTCAAGCAGAAAAATTACTTACTTTCCATCAACTGCGTCGAGCACAACGACTTCGAGTCCCAATTCATCAAAACACCGCATCATTCTCCTCCTCCTTTCCGGCCTCCTCAATAAGTTGATCATAAAAATTTTGTCAAAACCTAGAGTGTCTTTTTCCGGTAATGAAGTATAAGGTTTCAGTGATTCGTTGATTTCAATAGGTTCCTCTTCGGTTAAAATTTCTAATTTTATATTGATCAATTCTTCGAAATCAACTTCTAACTTATCATCTTGTTCAAGAGGTACCAACACGTAGCCAAACTGTTTTTCATTACACAAATTTAACGTTATTTCGCTTCGATTCGCGCCAACAGCAAAAGTAATAATATCATCAGTAGGTCCGTTAAAATCTATCGCTTTATTGGGATCATAAGTTAGATAATCTGATTCCGATTTACGTAGGTCTATCAACACGCAAGAATGGATCATTGGTACGTTGAAACACCCGATTTTTTCTCGGTTTAGCACCGGTTTGTAGTCATCAGTTCTTTGGTAGTAGTAATCGTCAGTCATTCCGTGCCAAAAATTCGAATAGAGACCATCGGATTTCAGCATGGGGGCCACCACAGTAACATTTTTCGATATTAGATATGTTAAAGTCTTTGGATTCGTTAGCAGAACATCACAATCTAGAGTCTGCAAACAAAATTGGAAACTTACTATCAACAAATCGAAAATATTAGTCAAACTTTCCAAGTTTGCCGAAAATCGCTTAAAGCGGCATCCACACTATTCCTGGTGCGTGATGCGTCTAATTCACGCATAGTGTGGATGGTTTGATGCAGCCAAAGTTGACGCGTAGAAATCAGTGCTGTGCGATTCGTGTTCATGCCGATGAATTCAAGGCATTCAAAGAAAACTTATCAATGCACGAAATTTCGCGCATAGTGTGAATGTCGTTTCTTATTTTGTGTACAGTTTGAGCATTGTATTTGCATGGTACAACAGAATATGCAATGCAATGGAGTGACGTGAAGATAGCAACATTCAACTAATTGAATTATTCAAACGCCACCCATGCTTGTGAGACCTTGCTCGCAAAGATTAGAAGTTGCCAAACAAAGTAGAAGATGCCTACCAAACAATAGTAGCAGAAATTGGAGTGGATGTGGACTTTATTAAATAAAGGAAAATTAACATGGTTCAAACTTTTCGGAACTATAGGTGAAAAGTGTTATCAGCAAGGTCTGCCACGAATCAACGCATGACGCATTACATACTACAGGTAGTGTCCCTGCTGCGGCAGTTTGACAAACTGGCACGAATTGACGCATTTCGCATCACGAATGACGCATAGTGTGGACGCCGCTTTAGGGTCCGATTTGAAGCAAAATCACTTTGATTTGCTAATTTTATATATTAACTCGTGGTTGATTATGGTTGCTATGGAGATCTAGCAAAACAGATGAAAAACCGCCTGATCTCCACTGTTTAGTGAAAACTACTAACCAAAAAGTAATCGGCCCAGATTTTTCTGGCAAAATTGAGGGCCGATTCCCTCAAGTTAATGACGTGGTCGAAACGCTCTTTGGTCCAGTGGGCGGGGCCTCTTTCGCCAAAAAAAGGATGGTCGTTTCTGGTAAATTTTGTGCTGACCGAATTGTAGAAATTCTTAACTTCATCGATCCATTTTTCCAAAATTTCTATAGTTCGATCCGAATTGTGGTCGCTTCGAATCCTGAAAACAACAAATTCAATTTGGCGCCAATTCAGTTAATAATAGTGGGCGTGGCTTCTTACCTGTTTAATAAAAGTTAGGGCCAGTTAAGCGAATATAATTCGCGAGCAGGGCGCCAATCTAAAATTAGATCGTTCCAACGAAAATTACGCGGAAACGCCATAAATTTTGTTGGCACCCTGCTTATTTATTATATTAAAGAATTAGGGATCGCTGTATTGTCTGCGATTACTCAATGCCGGTGGAATTTCGAAAAAAACTGTAAAACTTACCATAGCGCAATACGGTCTTTGGGGTAATCCAAATTTTCGATTGTTGATAAAAAGTATGGTAACGTGTGTGCTTTATTTCGAGCCAATATAGCGATGACAACAGTTGGTGGTTTTAGTTGTGCTGACGTTAAACTTCCCAAACACAAAATTGCACTAAACAAACAAAAATTCGTTTTCATTTTATCGGAGTGTTTAACGCGGGATCATTAGAGTGGCTGTTATCAATCCAAAATAAGTTAAACAAAAAAAATCCAACTACACTTTGTTAACAGCTGATCCGTACCACTCTTGACTTGCGCATTGGCGGGAATTTTCAAATTTCAAAACAACTTACAAAAATTTTATTTTTGGTCCTACAAATCTATTTAAGGAAAACAATTCACGTTGCAGCTTCACTGGAAACTTTCTTCTTTTTCTGGGCGTAACTCAGGGCTTTTTTGTTAAATTCTAACGGCATAATCCCAAGATCGCCACTATACCGATTTTTGGCCACCTAAAAATTTATCATTAACAAATCTTCTAATTTATTCCTCCAGTTTACTTGTAAACATCTTTTCCCTTTCTCTGCCACGAGTCTCGTGTCTTGAATGATGAGGACGTTGTCAGCTTCTTGAGACGCTTTAACCCCCCCAAATATCGAATTTGTACTCAAATCATCACGCTCTTTCCTTGGATGGATCACCAAAGAAACGTGACAATTTTTTCTTGTGGCAAAAGAACGAAATTCGGAAATTATGATGTCTTGTGCCCAAAAACGGTCCATATTCCTGTGTCCCTCGCTCATTCCCATCATGAACTGAACGTTGTCGATTATAACGTGGGCGATGTCGTGGACATATGTGGCATGCTCTACAGCCTGATGGAATTTGTTAAAAAGAAATTATCTCAACTTCCACAAAAACGAAAAAAATTATTTGTAAATATTTACTGGAACTTCCCTTATTAAGTAACCAAATTACTTTTAACTGATCGCTTAAAAGTGTAATAGTAGGTCAAGGGTTCAAGCATTTACCAAATGAAGATTTTTTAAGTCTACAGAATTGAATAAAATAAAAAATAAAACAACTCATAATCCTGATGTTTTCTTACCTCCATGACAACCTTAATGGATTGTTGCCCGTGAAACGTCATGAAATAAATGGGCAACTTTTCGAATTTGTCCGACCAGTGGTCGAATAAATGCAAATTCTCTTCAAGCGGAAGTCCGGCTAGTTGTTGCAGCATAGTTCTAGCCAGTCGTTGGTTCCTAATCTCGAAACTACCCCACAACGTGTTGACCTACCAAATTACAACTTAACAAAATATTCGCCACTAAACCGAAATCAACCCCTTGAAGCGCTAGGTCTAAAGAATATTCGCTAATAAAAGTAGTTTTTCCACTACCAGTAGGTCCCGTTATCACAGTTAATTCTCCTCTTCTGTGTCCCCTCAAGATCTTGTTTAGAGCTGGGTAACGTTTCCATTTAACTCCTTCCACCTGCCAAAAAACTGAGTTAAGAAATCTTTCTAAAACCTTTCAATAATTTTTACTTTTTCAATATTTTGTAAATCAAGTAAAACGTCTTCTCGTAAACTAGCAAAAGTTGTGACGGATTTATGCCAAACAGGTTGTGCTGAATTGATCACAGCCCTGAAATCTTGCTTTTCGTCTAAATGGGGAGACACCTGGTTCTCCTTAGGTCTATAATTACAATTAAAGTGCCAATTTCTATCAAAAATCCACAATATACCTAACAAATAAACACCGTTTTTCCCCTAATTTTTTCGCGAAGTGTTTCGCCGAATCCCAGGACGCTATATCGTTACCAAACCACAGAATTAATTTTTTGTAACGTTCTAAACTCGGCAGAACGTATTGAGATAAGTTATTAATTCCATTGGGCAAGCAAACAACGCTTCCACTGATTTTCGCGTTCAATAAAACTAAAAAATCGGAAATATTTGGAACTAAAATAGCCATTTCCTTATGTTTAGTCGATCCTTTTCCTGTTAACAGCCCACCATACATTATGTCAGGCAGGATTGTATCAGTTTGAGTCTCAATGTTTAATTTTTGATAACCAACTATTTCGGAATCGCCGTTTTCTAAAGGGAAATAAATATTTTCAGAAGCTTGATCGATTCGTATATCCAAATTTTCGATTACAGCACTTGAAATTTCCTGAAACAACAACAATTAAAAACTAAAACGTTACAGTTTTGTTTAAATCAACCGGAAGCTTGAAGTTGGATAAAGTTTTGCTCAATTTGTTATTAGCAACTAACACCTTGATGCTTTCTGTACTATTTCTAATTGTTTGTAGAGCTTCTGTTAATTTTTCTAGCTGACACAGATCTTCCATTTCCCTTTGTATTTTGTTTTTATTCTTGTTGAAGGTTTTTTCCAAAAAATGCCATTGCCCTGTGCGTTTACAGGAGGAACATGTAAACATTCCTACAAAATTAATAAATTTCCAATAATTTCTTGCAACTGACAGACCTGTGGTTTTGTTGATGTAAATGTTTTTTGTGTTAGTTTTTGCATTCTTTTTGCACACCTGACAACAAGTTATAAAACATGCAAAACCTTCGTCAAAACTAATATTGTTGATTTTTAACGTTCTTTTGATTAGAGCCGGTGACACTTCAGGAATATCTTCAAATGGTACTTCGTTGTAGCCTCTGGAAAACAAATTGGGTTTTGCTAGCCTTCGAACACAAAGACCTGTCACTGTCGTCTTAAGAAAATTTTGGAAAAACATGTTTCAATTCATCGAGACTTGCAAAAAATCATTGACAAAATTTGGGTAAGTTGAATAATTGTTTGGTGATAATTACTAATGAGAATAGTGGTAGATCGTTACTTCAGGAACGAAATACTATAGTGAACCGAATAACTCGTTCCAATATGACAAAATTGACAAACATGACAAACCATGCAGCATTCAAACCCGGGTGAAACATGTGCTTTTGACATATTTACCCGCAACAGGTCAACCAATCGCGCGCCATAAAATTAGAATTCCCCAAAATTTAAATATTATGGCCACAAACACGCAGCAAATGTTTGCTCTCAATTTTATATTTTAATGTTTTCTAAGTTTCATATCTTTCCACTATTTCAAAACACTATTTTTCTTTATTTTTTATAAACTGTTACCCGCTGCTGATGCTACCAATTTTGAAAGCTATACGTTGGTAGCTGTAGCTGTCTGTTAGATTGGTAGTATTGGCAGTAATTCTTGAATTCTTGATTGATGGAATTTTTTGAGGTTATGTAGGTTAAACTTCACGTGTATGTCAGTAGTTGGTGTTAATGTCTTATAATTTGACTTAAACAATCAAAAATGGTGCGAAGACAGAACAATCAATTGCCGGACAATCTGCAACAACTCCAAAATTTGATCAAGAGGCAGAAGGATAAATTGTTGTACAAAGAAGAATTTTTGCAACAATACCAGCATTTTGTAAATACCATCGAAGTCTTTCAATTGTCCCCTGAACAACCCAACAAAACTCTGGATGATCTTGTTATGTTTATGGCTCAAATCTCGCAATGTTACCGAGAAGAACTATCAGGACTCCCCCAACAATTGATCGATTTACTTGAAAAGCACAGCACAGTCCTTAACAGTAACACCCGAATGAATTTGTGTCGTGCTCTTATTTTGTTACGAAACAAAAATTTATTGGCCCCAACTGATTTGTTGGAATTGTTCTTTCAGTTGTTACGTTGCAAGGATAAAGCACTTCGAGTTTATTTGAAAAATCACATAATTACTGATGTAACAAACATAAATGCGAAACATAAGGACACAAAAACTAATCGAACTCTCCAAAATTTTATGTATACAATGTTAAAAGATAACAACGCGCGTGCTGCTAAAATGTCTTTAGATATAATGGCCGAATTGTACACAAAAAATGTTTGGAATGACACCAAAACTGTTAATGTTATTGCAACTGGATGTTTTTCAAAGTTTCAAAAGGTTGGTGGGCAAAAAAAAATATTTTTTTATTAATTTTGTTGATTTCAGGTGATAGTGGCGGCAATGAAATTTTTCCTAGGCAAAGATCCAGAAGAGAAAGAATCTGATTCGGAATCAGAAAACGAAGTTGACCCCAAAGAAGTGATAATGGCAAATAAATTTAATAAAAAAACCAGAAAACGGGAGAAACAGTTGAATAAAGTCAAGAAATTGGCTTCGAAGGCCTACAAAAAGAAGTCAGCGGCGCCCGTCTTCAATTTCTCAGCTTTACATTTGATCTACGACCCGCAAGGTGAGAATTTTGGGTTAAAAAGCACTAGAAAAATCTTGAGAAAGAAAGTTTAAAAAACTCGTCCCGAATCAAAGTTGGTTTTAAGATAAAGGCGCAAAAATCTGCGCGATAAAATTTATTTTTTTTTTAAATCGTGAGTTGAGTTGAAGTTGTAACTTCCCCGCTCTTCAGTGGTCGACTATTCCAGAAACCGCCACAGTGTTCCCAAAAACAAGCACGTACACTCTGAGTAGCGCTCCCTATAATAAGAGTAGGGACGGGCCCCTCCCCCTACAGTACCTTGCGGCCCTTTCAAACTTCCAGGTTTTTGCTGTAACCAGCAAAAGAAGAGCGTGTCACTTTTCGTTACGCGTCTTCACATTGTGGAAAAATCCAGATTATGCTTCATACAACTTTTTTAGTGTACAAATGTTGAGAATTTAAATTTAAAATGTTTTTCCAACTTGCAGGTATGGCCGAAAAGTTGTTCCAGCAGCTGAAGAATTCGAACAAAAGGTTCGAAATTAAAGTTTTCACTCTCGACCTAATTTCGCGACTGATTGGACTTCACAATTTATTTTTATTCAATTTTTACCCCTACATTCAACGCTTTATGGAACCCCATCAAAGAGAAGTTACGCGTTTTCTCCAATTTGCGGCTCAATCAAGTCACGAGTTAGTTCCGCCAGATGTTATTGAACCCATCCTTAAAACGTTAGCAAACAATTTTATAACAGAAAGAAATTCTTCGGACGTGATGGCCGTGGGTTTGAACGCCGTCCGCGAAATTTGTGCCAGATGTCCGCTTGCAATGAGCGAGGATCTGCTTAGAGATTTAGTTTTGTACAAAACGTACAGAGACCGGTCCGTGATGATGGCGGCCAGGTCTTTGATTCATTTGTTTAGAATTACTCGACCGGATCTTCTTCATAAACGAGATAGAGGGCGCCCTACTGAAGCGGCGGAAGAACTGGTTCCTCTTAGTTACGGCAAAATTGATGCTAAAGATTACGTTGCGGGTGCTGAAGTTCTGTTGAAAGATGACTCGAAAGATATTGAAATTAACTCAAACTCTGACTCTGATTCGGACGATGAACAGTGGGTGAACGTGCAACATTCGGATGATGAAGCTGTTTCAGGGGAGGAATCTAGCGATGAAGCTGATTCCGATGGCGAGGTAAGTGAAGAAGAAGAAGAAGGTGACGAAAGTAAACTAGAGGAAGATAAAAAAGAGGGTGATCCA
This sequence comes from Pyrochroa serraticornis, assembly GCA_905333025.2. NCBI lineage: Eukaryota > Metazoa > Arthropoda > Insecta > Coleoptera > Pyrochroidae > Pyrochroa > Pyrochroa serraticornis. The sequence continues at coordinate 32,503,446 of HG995154.1, read as the reverse complement.
GTAGATGGTCAAGTAGAGGATGAACCAAAACGAAAAATATTAAAAGCAAAGCGCAAATCTTCAAAGAAAGATTTGGCTCAAAAAGTTACTTTAGATAGAATTCTTACTGATGAAGATTTCAAACGGATTGATTTGGCTAACGTTAAAAAATTGGTTACTGGTCCTGTTAAGGGTGCGAAACGAAAAATTGAAGAAACTACGGGAGCTCCATCTGAACTGGTGAAATTGGGGGATATTGAGAATATTTTTAAGAAGAGGAAGCATGATAAACAAACAAGAATTCAAAGTGTTAAAGCAGGACAGGCAGATAGGGAGAAGTTTGGTTATAAGGACGGGCGAGTGGATGTCAATTGTTCAAAAACTAATAGGGAAAAAAAGAAGAAAAAGAATTTCCAAATGATAAAGCACAAAGTACAACGGAAAGCGAAGAGGAGTTTTAAGGATAAACAAATTGCATTGAGAAACCACTTGCTTAAGTTGAAGTTGAAATGAAACTTGTTCTGTAGAATTTCTTAATAAATTTGTTATGCATTTATTTGTCTTCTAATTGTATTTCTCAATTTAAAAAAATAACATTAGAAAATGCTATTTACGAAATGATTTTGACATTTTTTTTTAATTTTTGGTCGAAAATTTTCAAATTTCTCTAGGAACTTTTTAAGGTCTCATCTAATAATAGACAATTCGCACAATGCAACGTTGTTGCTAGTTTCTAATTTGGACCTCCTAATTTATTTAAGTTATGACAATTAGAATCTTTTGAGCAAAATTTTGTTCAAAAGCGAAAGATTCACCTTTTCTATTAACTACGCCAGAACTTTCGTTATAGCTTTCTTGAAAAGCTCTTTGAATTCTGATGAAAAGAATGTTCTTATATTGGAAAAAACATGCCTTTTTATTTACTACCCTATAGAATTCATTTTAGGCTTATCTGTCGAATTTTTATCAACTTTTGTGAGTTAAAAAGAGAAACCGAGTTCAAAAACGTGTTGAGCAACAAAAACTACATCGATAAAAGACAATTTCTCTGGGTGGGAATGATTTTGGATTTTTTGAGCATTTTCATGCACTAGCTATGTGCCTTGTTTTTTAGTCAAAGATTTTCAAAATTTTCAAGCACATTTCTATAGTCTCATTTGATAATTGACAGCTTGCTGAACCAAACACTATCGCTAATTTTTAACTTGGACTCTTAAATTTTAAAGCTATGACAATTTGAATTTTTTGAGCAAAATTTTGGTCAAAATTAAAAAATCGAAATATTTTATTTACGGTCGTAGAAAATCTGTTTTAGGCTTGTTGGAAAGCCTTTTAAAGGCCGTCTGAAGGGGATGTTTTCAAATTCGAGATGGCTCAAAAACTCTGGTAGTTATCGAGCTGTAAATTTTGTCAGAATTTGTAATTTTGGTGTTCTTTTGTGAATTTTTTCATCTCTATAAACGAACCAGGTACGGAAATGAGATAAGGGTGGCACTCTGCGTCAGAAAATATTATTTATAAAGACTAAGAATCATTGGTGTCGATTTTAGCATATTTTAAAATTTTTATCGATTGAGTAGAGAAAAATTTTTGAAATTTTTCGAAGTCGTTTCATGGCTTCATTCTATACTGTTGGGCTCGTCTAGGGCGAAGCCGTCGCTAGTTTTTAATTTGGACTCTTAATTTTGAAGTTATGGTAGTTGGCATTTCACTCCAACTTTGGTAAAAAATCGTGTTTTTTTATTTACTATCCCTAGAAGTTCATTTTACGCTTTTTGCAAAGCCCTTGGAATTTCCAATGCAAAGATGTTTTTGCATTTGCAGTAGCTCAAAAACTCTGGAAGTTATAGAGGTGCAAACATTGTGAAAATTTGTGTTCTTGTCAATTTTTATGAAGCACTCGAAATTCATCGCTTAAATGAAAAAATCGAGTTCAGAAACATGTTCAGCGACAAAAATTACGTCAGGAAAAAATATTTTCTTTGAATGGAAATGATTTTGGATTTTTTGATCATTTTCATGCCCTAGTCGAAAAATTTCAAGCAACTTTTTATGGTCTCACTTCATAATAGCATTGTATATGGATTATGTGAAATAATCATACAACGATAGTAGACAGCGCCCTCAACAAAACCATAAGGGTAGTTTTTAATTTGGACTCTTAATTTTCAGAGCTATGACACTTTGAATTTCACTCCAACGTTGGTGAAAAATTGAGTTTTTTTATTTACCATCCCACGCAATTCATTTTGGGCTTAATAAAATATTAAAGGTTTTAAATAACTGTGATTCTACATGCTACGTCCATTGCTTATAGATATTATAATATATTATAATATCTATAAACAATGCTACGTCCGAAGCCACTGCAACATAGGCCTACTTTTAACTTTTCTCATAAAACGCGCTTTAGAGGGATGAACGTAGCTTTATTGTCAATGTGACAGTGACGTAACCAACCTAACCTCAAATGACGCAATCATAGCACAACTTTTTCGTCATTTTTCCCACTATTACAATCCCAACCACATGTACGTTTTCTTTTACAAAAATACAAAAATGAACAATAAATTATACAGTACAGTTTAATTTACGATAACAACATCATTGAAACAGTTTTCCGCAAGTGCCGAACATTGGAATGCTCTCTTGGTGAAGTGAGTAAATTGGCGACGATTGAATTTCATTTAATTACTAATCTACCAGATTAAAAATACTCACGTGACTACAATAATTACAGCTCTACTTGTGGGAGACTATCAAGTTTTATCAAGTATTTCAGTTAATTGTGGCGCTTTCAGTTTCTAGGTTATAACATCAGTGAAAAGACCTCAACATGTTGAAAAACCGAGTAAACAAGGAATTGATTCCCATGAAGGCCCACTACTTCTTGTGGAATGCCGGTAAGATACCTGCAGAGTCCTTAATTAAAGTAACCAATACAAGGGGGTTAATTTGAGCTAAATGTGAGCCAGGAACTGTAGGAGAATATTTATCAGGTTGTCGTGTCTGGCAATGATAATTTCTTGTAAAGGGAACCGAATTTAGTTTAATCTAAGCTTGCCATTATCTGGGAATTAACACAATCTTAGAAAAGGCCTCTTGTCTAACTTTACTAAACTTAAGCTTACTGGACTATCTTAGGGTATTGCGATTTCAGGTATTTTAGGTAATAGAGAAAATTGAGTAGTTTATTGAATAGAATCCAATAAACGTCAGATAAAAACGCAATAGTAGTTGCTATATTTATTTCTTCACAATTGTATGATTCAGCAAATAAAGTGAATTTTTCTTAACATTGCATTATAATTCATTTCTAGTATCAACGAACTATTAATGAAACCTTATATGCAAGTGCTGATACAGATTTTTATTGCTCTCTGGTTTGTGGTGATTGTTAACCACAACCATTACTGTAAACACACTTCAATTGCGAAATCTGAAAAGTAAATAGCGTCTTTGGCCAGTATTTCGGGTAGAATGCCCTCTATATTTGTCAGATACTAAAAGGTTTAAAGTTTACCTCATGTTAACTAAAGTTAAATAGAATTTGTATGGTTGAAATTTTATTTTTGCGGTTGAGCGGCAATTAATTGGTGGAAATTGTTATAATTTTTCTGTTATTTTATTTGTTGCCCTTTGAGGTAGGGAAATATGTGGCCACTTTTTACCAGAAGTTATGCAACAGAAGGAAAGAGGTGTCAATACTTGTAACTCATGACGTCAACCGTTGATACCGGCCAGCTAAGAAAGCTGAAGAAACATTACGCGCAGATACATTTGACGTTGCAAACTGGCTCTATGTTTGAATTAAAGTTTTAATTTATTAATAGCTGTGGACTAGTGTTGGTTTTGAATGATTGGGAACCATAATAGTAGATCCGCCTCAAGAATTAACCGCTACAAAAACATGGAATCTCGTTTTATTTGGAAAAAGACTCCAACGTTATGCATAAAATTATTATTTTGCATAACATGAAATTATTTTATATGTAATTGGTTGGATAATTAATTTTAATATCGATTCTTCCTACTTTACTGATCAATTCTTAATATTTTCGTCCAATGTGATTAAACTGTTTTATGATTTCTAGGAACCGCCCCCGTAGTTCCTTTTTTGTCGACATACGCCAGACAATTGGGATTTTCGAGCGTCGTTGTCGGTTTGATTTACACCATATTGCCAATTTTTGGCATGGTAGCAAAACCTATCGCCGGTGCATTTGCGGACCGTTTCCAAAGTCAAAAAGTCATATTGCTTGCGGCCCAAATTCTGACAGCAGCTGCTTTTATTGCCATTAACTACGCCCCAGATGTACCTATACAAAGGACCGTTCATTTCTCTTGCGACTATGGAAAAGCAGTTTTTGACACGTCACCACTCAACATGACCATAGACCAGTGTATAATCGACCAATTGGAATCCCAAACAGGGAACGTAGAATGTCGAGTATGTAATAATTATATCTAAAGCTTTTAAAGCAAAATTTAGTTGTAATAATGTTATGAAATTTCAGTTGGATTGCATCATGGACGAACCATCTTGGGAAATAATTGTCAATAAATGGGGGATAACGGAATTCCAACATTCTCATCCGAAAACGTTTAAATTCAATGGACGGTTACTGGAGAGTAGTACCGATCAAATCGCTGATTTTGTTACTTTTATGTTAAAAAACGTGACAATTGATGGTAAACTCTATGAACCACTTTGTAACTGTAGCAAGTGTCAAGTTTCTACTTTATGTCAAGTAGAGTGTGATGATTATAAAATTAATGATCTGGTAGCGCAACCGTCGATTAGTGATGCAGATCTCTATGTTCAGTATCAATTCTGGATTGTTCTTATGTTGATGATTATAGCGTGGGTCGGACAAGCGATTGTAGTCAGTATTGGAGACGCTATTTGTTTCGAAATGTTGGGTTAGTATTGTGGAAAATCTCAGTCTACCTTTAGTGTTTAAATTACGTCATAGACCTGTTAGTTCGCTTAACCTACACCTATTAGCCGCGCCATTACCGACTTTTTACCACTTCCAGAAAAAAATTTATTTTTCCGGATTATACAAAATTAGTGGCAATTTTCAAAATTACTAAAACTAAAAGAAATTTCTGCAGAAAAAAATTGTTTCCTCTCGTGAAATAACAAGAGAATAACGTCAACTCTTTTAACACTCGGGTCAATCTTATTAATTTTCAGTTAGGGGAAGTTTAAATTCTGTAATTTGAAGAGTTTTTGTACACGAAAGCGTCAAAAATTATTTGCTAGATCAACAACTAAACTCTTTTTAGTTAAGAAAAAATCGGCTAAAAAGGAGTTGGGTTTTTGCTATCGCAAATAAAATGATTTATGACTCCTCTCACTAAGGGAGAGACATAAAATTGTTTAATTTTTAGGTGATAAGCCGCATAGGTACGGTTACCAACGCCTCTTCGGTGCCTTAGGTTGGGGAATTTTCTCTCCAATAGCGGGGTTAATGATAGACTCCTTAAGCGAAGGAAGCACAAAAAAAAATTTCGTATCAGCCTTCTACCTAGCGGCAGCTTTCATAATTCTAGATTTCGCCGCCTCCTACAAATTGCAGGTAAATTTTCAGCGTTAACAAATATTTTTTTAATTCAACAAATTTCAGTACGTCCAAAAGAAACTTTCAACTAGCATCCTTAAGGACGTAGGTCGTTTGTTGGGCGATATCCGCATAATAGTGTTTCTAGTATGGTGCATCAGCATGGGAATGTGTACCGGTTTGATTTGGCAATTTCTCTTCTGGTTAATCGAAGATCTCGCTAAAGATCAAGGATGCGATTCTCAAAACTGGATAAAAACCTTAGAAGGACTCGTCATGGCGATTGATACTTTAGGGGGAGAATTGCCGTTTTTCTTCCTATCCGGATGGATACTGAAAAAAATCGGTCACACTAATTCAATGACGCTAGTCGTTTTGGTTATTGGGTTACGTTATATCATTTATTCTGTAATCTCGAACCCTTGGTGGTTCCTTCCAGTAGCTTTACTCAACGGTCTCACTTTCGGGTTGTTCTACGCCTGCATGGCCTCGTATGCCAGCATAGTGGCGCCACCTGGTACCGAAGCTACAATGCAGGTAAGACCAATTTGTCTCTAGTTACCATTTCACTAGGTCATTTAAATTTTTAATATTTTGAAACTAAATCATTAAAATGCTAGTCAAGTAGCTGCAAATATGTCAGTAACGTCACTTCTTTTTGTATTTCACGATAATTTTTTCATACCTCGATTGTACGTTTCGAATTCTCGGAAATTACGGAGTTATTTTAGTAAAACAATAAACTTTTTTTGTTGCAAGTGATTGTAGCGTAAACAAGAGATGATAGGCGATTTCTCAAAATTTTCAGCACTTTGTCCTTTTTTTTTCTATGTTGTCGATACCAAGGTTAGTTTTTGCAGCTTGATTTAAAACAATTAAACGAAGACTCCTTGTACTTTTTTAATTTAAATTTTTGAAGTGCCTTATTCGTTAGTAAACGTGGGCGACCTCTTTGAGGAAATTGAGCAAACTTGTTTTGTTTTCACTGCATCATGATGAAGCATGACACGCTCTCATTCTCAGTACTCTTTTCTGGTCCATGAATCCCTTATCTCACTCTACTTGGGATTAGAATAAAAGTTTTTGATAATTTTTTAACTAGACACCTCCTCGCTGATGTTATTTATAGTTTTCTGCACATAACAGTAATTTTGTGTAAGATGCTAATCTGTGGCACAGTCAAGTAGTTTGAAGTATGCGTTGTTAGCAAATTGTTTCTATCACAGTTTTTTGCCAATTGAATTATGCACCTCGGACCCTGATAATCTGCTGACTCTTTACTCAGAAATATGTTTTCACAATTTAAGAGTTTTTTTAATTTTCTCAAACCGCAAGCATAATTTGTATTGTCTTAATTTTATTATACCTAAGAATGGTTTATTCAGATTCCAATAAGTCCAGTAAAATCCTTGGGAATAGTTAGAACAATAGTTTTAAAGACTATGTGCTGCTTAAAGTTATTGAAAGTTTGCTAAGAAATCTCAAAAATTTATCAGGATTTAAGGTCAAACAATAGAGGGCCTCTAAACGTTATAATATCCCCCTTAAAACGATAGTAATGATAGTCAATTGGCCCAAATTTACGATTGGACATGATAGTGATCCTGTTAAAATTGAAATTTAACTATTTTGAACCTCTACGTCAATCTTTCTTTTATGACTTATATGCCAATAGACCAAAGAGTCTCCGTAAGGGTCATGCGCAGTTTGAACTTTTAGCCGATGCGGTCACAATTCATTTATCCACATGCATTGCCGAAAGTTGTAAAAATATTTATTTTCAGGGCATGGTGGGGGCGGTGTTCGAGGGCGTCGGCGTCTCCTTGGGCAGCTTCATCGGTGGTCTCCTTTACAACGATTACGGCGGTCCTTTGACTTTCCGAATTTTCGGAATTTCCGCCCTAATATTCTGTTTGCTTCACGCCGCCGTTCAATTTTGGCTAAAACGGAGAGGAACTTCAGGTGCAGGTGGGTTAAAAGAAAACAATTAATTTTAAATCTGTTTGCGAACTCGCAAAAATTTTATTAAACGGTGCTAAAAACAATTGAACAAATTGTTTGTAAATAAAGAAATTTTATAACAATTTTGCGTTATTACCAGATTACGAAGCGAGCTATTCTTCACCCAAGGACGCTCTTGATAAACTTGAAGACGATCAACAAGAACTAACACTAGTGGGTTCCTAACCCAAGCAACAAAAAATTTAATTGCAAGTTTTTTGGTAACGTCGTTTCTCTATATCTAGAATATTAATTAATTGGACAGAGTTGTTGAATAATTTTATTGTTTTTAAGTTCGCCAGTTATTACCGGTAATTTTTTTTTATTAATTTTATAATCTTAACTATCGTACAATGTGCTTAAGTTAAGATTGACGCGATTAAGTGCGGCAGCATTGTAATTGTTTCAATCCTCAAAGTTTTAGATCTCAGGGATATAACGTCTAGATTTGAGATAACAAAACACCATAATCCTTTGTAATTATTTCTATGATAGTGACGGTGGTTGAAGATAATTGAGACAACGAAAATGACAACTTAATTATAGTTAAGTCCTTAAATTACCGGTAACGCAACGTAGATGTCTTTAACCTCGCCATTAAATCATTGGAATTACTAAATTGCTCGAAAGCAGTTATGGTACTATTTACCAAAGTTTCCTTAGTACTTAGTTCTCGAAATTGTGATAGTTTACCAGTTAATCGTTATTGCAAAATTAATAGTTTTTGTATATTTGAATTTCCACTTTTTTATTTATAGTTTTTACAGCAGTATTTAGATTTTTTAGTCACTAAGTTTTAGTTATTTGTTAAGTTCCTAGTTATCTCATTAAACGCTAGGAATTATGATCACTTTTATAAGTAAATTAAATAAGAATAGTTTGGTACTGATCGAAACCATTAATCTTGTTAGCGAGACAAAAAACAGGTGGCAACTAAAATAATTAACTTGGAACTGTTTTGTGTCTTGGCGTTAATTTTCTTTATACTTACCTGCGCAAGTTCTCGCGTTATTATTTTGAGAACTTCCCTAAATTAAAGCGGATTTAGTTATTATTTATTACACTGCAATTTGTTGTTGTCTTTAACATTATTTAAATATTTATTTGTCTTTGTTTTGGCACGACTTTATTCGCACTTTGTAGATATTTATTAAAAATTTGCATTGGGCGAATTTATTTTTATTTTTTGTTCATCTTTTTGTTTGGTCACTCATCCTGAAAACAAAACGTTATTAGTATTAATCAGCGATGAGACGTTGGGGTTTATTTTTAAATACTAACCCACCTGTTTCCTTTTCCTTTCTGCATAGTTATGCAAAATTACTTACCAGCTGCTGTTGCTATTATTAACAACACACCCATTCAGGCCGCGCGTTTCATTCATACTAATGAGGCTAAGCAGCGAAAGGTATGCTGCTTCAAGATAATGCATCAAAATGATAAGAGTTCGTTATACCTAAGTGGGGAACAGTAGAAACGATAGCTTAAACTGCAATAAAAAATGACTTATCGCCGCTTGCCCCGCGTCAACTAATCTAAAATTCTGGTTGTAAAGTTGTTTTATAGTACAATAAAAAATATACTGGCAGACACAAAAACCTTGGAAATGTTTAATTATGGGATTTGAGCTGTAACCTGTTATTTATTTAAGTTTGAAAAACTTTGGCGATCCTGTCAATCATTTAAAAATAAAACAATTGCTCTCTTAAATTCTCTTCAATATTTTTTTAATTGATCATAAATGCCACGCAGCAGGCACTTAAATTTCCCTTTCTTTTGTAACGATTTTTATTCCCTAATTAATGTGTCGCTAACGTTGTTTGTGAGTGAAATATCAAATAATTCATCTTTTGATGCTTCGAAATTTTTTAGAAAAATTTTCAATTATCCCAAAGTTGAAACGGGCATTTCTCGAAATTGAAATGAAACACTGCAAAAACATGTTTTATTTCGAATTTGGCTCTGACATTGCTGATTCTTCGTGAACGATACTAATGAGAGTGTGACGACAGCATGATGAAGCGATGTAAATAAAACTATCGCTAGGGGGCGAGCTTGAACTTGTAAACACGTCACATCTCCATACCTACCACGCGCAAGCGTTTCGCAGAAGTTAAAGTGAGCGGTTGTGATTCAAAACGTGATCAGTGTTTAGTGCGAAATAATTATTTAATCGAAACGATTTCTCTTTTCTAAAAGTCTCACGAAATTTCTTAGTGTTAACGTCAAAAATGCGTAACATGAAACAAAAGGTTTGTATATTGACCAAAATGTTACCCTTCAAGTTGAAAATTTTACCAGCCACTAAACCAATTGAACACTTAATGCCATTGTTTCACTTTACAATGTTGTATTTATATAAACGGGGCCGCAGTGAATTCCAAACAAGAATAGGTATCCACAGATGGTATTTGCGACGTGGGAGGGATGCCGGCTGTAAATATCGCTAACATATTTTTTAGTTATCCTCGAATCGAATATTTACGCTATTCTAATAATCCACAAACAGTAGAATTATATCTACAATAAACAACGCATTATCGTAATAGATAAAATATTGTTAGCCATTACGTTAATAGGTCAAAGGCCGCTGAAGATATCTTTTCTTGTGTCTCCAAATTTTCCTTTATCTATCTTGCGCTATTTTACGGCAAATTTAACGCAATTATTGCTGTAACATTGCACTAACATAGATCTTCAACAAGGCAGAACTGGAACGAAAAAATTGTGATGTTACAATTATTTTTAAACCCTTGCACTTTTGTAGGTGGTGAAAAATTAATTGGCTCTCCCGTTAACGTTATTTATAACTGAGTGTAAATTGATGGTAAAAATGTTGCAGTTCGAAAATGACGGCTACGTAATACTCGAAGATTTCCTCTCCGATTCCGAGGTTGATCGTCTCAAATCAGAAGGTGGCAATTTGGTTGAAAATATGCCCAAAGAAGGCAACAGGACAGTGTTTAGCACCACGGATTCCGAAGCGCAACAGGCACGTATTTTTGAAATTTATGTGCAACTGCCCACCAATAATCTTAAATATAGACATCTGAATCAGCGCAACGTTCTTTTCTTTGTTGCAGTGCCAGAAATTCCATATTTTTACATAAAAATTATAGGTAAACTCAACTTAAGCCAACACTTGCATTCAGCTGCAGGTGCCTCAATTAACTAAATATAGAAGCTACTGGCACTATTTACAAATTTTATTACTTCAATGAAGATTTTGGGGGAGTCAATTCTTTTAGAGTTAGATAAACTTCGCTACTTTCTTGGCTGGCAATTTGCGCAACACTGAACTATTACAATTGACGTTTAAATGTTAATTCTGGTCAATTTTTTTTTTAGAACAAAGACAAATATTTCTTAGATAGTTCCGACAAGATTAGCTACTTTTACGAGGCGGACGCTTTAGGTCCTAATGGCGAGTTGAAAGTGGACCCAATGATATCTCTCAACAAAATCGGACACGCTCTCCACGAACTAAATCCGGCTTTTAGAAAAATCACTTTTGATGAGCGCGTCAAGGAATGTTGTTTCCAGTTGGGTTACGAGGAGCCAATACTGGTCCAAAGCATGTACATTTTTAAAAATCCAGGACTAGGAAGCGAAGGTTAATTTTTAATATTGTTAATTTTGCAATTAATTTTGGCAAATTTTTAGTGGTTCCCCATCAAGACGCCACGTACTTGCATACGGAACCGGTGAAAGTGGTTGGATTTTGGATAGCTTTGGAGGATGCTACTCTAGAAAACGGGTGTCTCTGGTTTGCGAAAGGTTCTCATAAAAGCGGGGTACATCGAAGATATGTTAGAAATCCCGATAGTTCTTCGAAAGAATTGTTGGTTTATACGGGATCAGCTCCGATTTATCAAAAAAATAATTTCACCGCAGCCCCTGTTAAAAAAGGTGGATTTTTAAATATTTGGGTTGGTTTAATAGTTAAATTTGCAGGAACTTGCGTTCTTATACACGGACAAGTGGTGCATTACAGCGAACCCAATAAGTCGAAAAAATCGAGGCATGCCTACACTTTCCACGTTGTTGAACAGAAGGATACCGAATATTCGAAGGACAACTGGATTCAACCTCCCGAAGATCGACCTTTTTTAAGTTTATACAAAAATTGAGTTAAACAAACGTGATTGGGTACTTTCGAGACTTTTTTATAAGTATATTTTTCTAGATATATTTACTTTGTTTCGCATCCTTTATACCAATAAGAAGTAATTGTATTTTACGTTTTAATTTATAAATATAATTTTCAACTAGCGGCCTTAACTAGAAAAATACCGGCGCCTGTACACGTCGAGTTTACAAAACAAAAACGCCTCATTCTATAAATATTGTGAAACAAAAAATTAATTACGTCGCATACAAGACAACATATGCACCACGAGAAAGCTTCACTGTAGGTGGTGCTGAATCGGGTCACAGAAATTTTTGTAGCCTACCTTTCTGTTAACACATGTAACTCGCTCTATTACTTAGTTTAAAGTTAAGATTTTTTACTAAACAACTCATTAGAGAATAATTTACGGAAATTATAAGTAAAGAAAATTTATATTAAACAGTCAAAAGAAAGTTGGAATACTAGCAGCAAGTTGCTTCATGTCAATCTTTTAATTTTATTCCAATTAGTTGACAAATACACCTGCAATAACGTATTTTGAAATCCTTGCGTTCTGGAATTATTGCTTGCTTTTTGACTAAATGTATATCTTTGACCCTAGAGGTTGCAACTGCTTGATATTTAGCTATTCTCAGCTTTAGTTGGCGTATTATTTTGCGATCACTTCCGTTGTTGGCGGTAATATCGAAATTCCAGTAAAAGGGTGCAAAATTATGCTAAACTTATTTATTACGTACTTATACCTACATTATAAAAATTGTGCGAGTAGGGTTACATTAAATTTTCGAGACGTTCGCAGAAGGAGTCGATTTCGTTGCAGTTGCAATTGACAAGAATGGTGAACAAAATTTCTTCATATTCTCGAGCTACGTTAATGACTGTACACCCTGGGGGGAACGATTTCTCGAGACGTTGCGCAACCGCTGTAAAAACGGTATCAGGTAGATTTGTTAGTATATTGGCGATCCCTAAACGCATAGGTTCATAACGATAACTTATTATCCAGGTGCAACATCTTCGTTGAGAATCTCTACAGTAGCGTGCTTCACGTATTCGAAAACTTCTTGGAGTTAGCATCTGGAAGAAGCATTTTATGTATTGCGCTCGTTCAGGGTCGCCACATTTAATTTGAAAACTTAAACTGGCTAAAAATTATTAAGTTTTTCATAATTATATATTTGATTTTATATACTTACGATCGATTCGACATAATGGTTCTGCTGTTACATCTTCGAGAATTTTTTTTTCCAATTCTTTAGCATCTTGTATTTGATACGTCATGGGATCGACCTCGACACGCAGCTGTTGAAAGCAGCGGCAAAGACTGAATAACCACCCTGCTTATAGTGCCTATATCTACCCCAAGCTTGTACAGTTCGTCATTGATTTTCCCGCGACGCCCTACAATAACATGCTGGCGTTTCCTTCCTCTACTTGCGGTTCTGACTGCTGGCCCCACGCAGCAAAGAAATTTAGCCCAAAATTACTATTAGTATTGGCAAAAAAAGTTACTAAAATAATTTTTACAAAAACTCACCCGGACACTAGCAGGAAATGCCAGGGCAGCAGTGTAGGCGAAAATCTATAAATCTACGCAATTAAATCGATAATTTGCGTGAATTATTTATACAATATTCTCCACTTTTGGAAATAATTTCACAAATTTTTTTTCGTTGTTGATTGTAAAAAATTGTAAATTTTTGAATATTTCTAAATAAAATTGTCCAGTATCAACTTTTTCATTGGACATTTTCAATGTCATGCGCAAGCATAAGTAGATAATTATAATTTCAGATTTGCAGAACTACGCTTAATCTTAATTTTGTGTTGATAGAGTACAGGAGTGGCTCAAGTTGTGTTGCAGTAAGTCAAGATGTCTGATATAAAGGAAAAGGTCAGTAGTGCTAGAATTTGTAAAATATCAATTAATTATCATCAGTTATCACTTAATTAATTCGTTTCATATAAGTGAAAAAATATTTAATGAACTTTATTTTGTATTCAGTTAAAAAAATTTTTTAAGATTTCTTTCATTATCAAAAATATTATTACTATTGCTTGTATATAGATAATAATATTTTCTTGTTAGGAATTATATTAATATGCTTTTTAAACCATTTTCAAAATTTTATTGCTTTCATTCTTTAATTTTGTGTTTTTTTTAATGAAGTTTCTACCGAAAAGTTATATAAAATATTTTTATATGAGCATCTAGATCATCTACATCTAAGTTCTATATAAGGGGAAAACTGGATTGATGGAACTTAAGTGCCCATCTAGTTTTTCAAATTAAAATCTAATTAAAGAATCAAAAGCATTCATATCGTTTGATATATTTTTGGAAATCCTAAGATAATTTTTTAGTAAGCTCTGATTAACTATAATAAATAATATTATTATCGAAAGGTCAAAAAAATATTTGGTTCCTTCCTTATCTGAAAGCAATTTTTTTTAATTCTATTTTTAGGGTTTCTAAATACCATTACACAACTTTTTTTTTCAAATATTCTAATCAAACTTGAACTTTAAAAAAATATTTCTAGTTAGGTAAAACAAATTCAAGGCAAAAATTAATATTGATAATCACTTCAAAGATTTCTTGTAGTTACTCGAAAAAAATTTATACTTAAACCTTTTTTTAGTACGAGAAGGACGGTTACGTTGTTCTCGAAAACTTTTTAAGTGAAGCAGAAGTTGAAATGTTGAGAAAAGAAGGTGATAATTTGATTAAAAACATGCCGCATGAATCGAAAAGAAGAGTTATTAGCACCATCGATTCCGCCTCAAAGCAGGTACTGAATTTTTCAAAAATTGGTGGATGCGCGTGTAATTTTTTCTCTTTTAGAACAAAGACAAATACTTTATCGAAAGTTCGGATATGATTCGTTATTTTTATGAAGCTGACGCTTTGGGACCTAATGGCGAACTCAAAGTTGATCCAAGCATCTCATTGTTCAGAATCGGCCATGCTTTGCACGAATTGAACCCTGTTTTCAAACAAATCACTTTTGATAAAAAAGTGAAAGATTGTTGTACTAATTTAGGATTCGAAGATCCAGTTGTGGTTCAAAGCATGTATTTGTTTAAAAATCCCGGAATTGGAAGTGAAGGTTTGGTTCCTAATCACTCTTCTTGTGGATTTCCTTAACGTTGCTATTTGCAGTAATTCGACATCAAGACGCCACTTATTTACATACAGAACCAGTTAAGGTTCTGGGATTTTGGTTCGCATTGGAGGATGCGACTTTAGAAAATGGCTGTCTTTGGTTTGCTAAAGGTTCCCATAAGGATGGAATACACAGGAGATACATCAGAAACCCAGATCCAACTTCCGATGAACTTTTAATTTATACAACTCCTCCTCCGGAGTACGACGACAGCAGCTTCACGGCGGTGCCAGCTAAGAAAGGTAATCGCTTAGTGTAAAAATTAGCAAAATTTTAGTCACAAATTTATAAATGAAACCAAAAGCAGTGCAGGGTGTTTTATTTATATTTTTGCAAATAGTAGCAATATCATTTTTATACATGAGTGAGTTTGCTACTTCTAATCTAGGGGATCTGGAGATATGTAACTAGTTTCATGTTTATCTTTGACAGGAACCTGCGTGCTGATTCATGGTGAAGTGGTACATTACAGCGAACCCAACAAGTCCTCCAAGTCTCGACATGCATACACATTCCATGTGGCAGAACAAAAAAATGCTGAATGGTCGAAGGAGAACTGGATCCAGCCTAAAAGTAGACCGTTTTTGAGAGTGTACAAGAATTGAGGAACCGCGAATCTGCAATGCCATTATTATTATGCTTAGAATTCTTTGGGAACTTCCAGTTGATGCATTGTTATTTTTATTCTTTTGAATCTAATGTTATGGGGTAATAAAATTTGTTAAAAATATTTTCTTTCAACTGTTCTTGAACGTAAGATAATACTCAATAATGGAAATAAATGAGACAACTATTTGAGCGCCCTCGTATCACAAATTAATTAAGTTGGCTCAACTGATTCGGCAAACGTCAAACAATGACACCTGTCATATTTAATCTGTAAATAACGACTTTTTGTTTGATTTTCGAAGCAGCACGTTTTACCTTTAAAATGTCTCTAAATATCGTTGATGATATCACCACGGCTTTACAGAGCACCCGTGTTAGCCCTTCAGGTATTACTTTCGCAGGCAAAGCTTTAAAACTCGATTCTGAAGAAGATGGTGAGGTTATGTCACTGTCGTTTCTAGTTTTTGTAATTCCCAAATTTTAGCTAAACCCGTCACTGAAGAAATGGACAAATGTGCCAACCTTCAATTTCTCAACCTCGAAGGCAATACTTTAGGTGTTGAAGCGTCGAGAGGTATCGCTAAAGCTTTAGAAAAACACCCTGAATTCAAGCGAGCGTTATGGAAAGATATGTTTACTGGGCGAATGAAAACCGAAATTCCTAAAGCACTTGTATGATTTGTTTCTGATTTAAAAAGAAATTTAACAAAAGAATTCCAGGAGTATTTAGGGAGAGGTTTAGTGACAGCCGGGGCACGTTTAACTGAACTAGATCTAAGTGACAACGCTTTTGGACCTGTTGGAGTTGAAGGTCTCGCAGCGCTTCTCCGGAGCCCCTCATGTTACGCGCTTGAAGAACTGAGATTGAACAACAACGGATTAGGAATTACTGGTGGAAAACTTTTAGCGTCAGCATTGACCGATTGTTATAAATGCAGCAAAAACGATGGCAAAGCGTTGGCACTTAAAGTGTTTATAGCGGGGAGAAATCGGCTTGAAAACGACGGAGCCGTAGCTTTAGCCGCAGTTTTTAAAGTAATTTTTTTTTTATTATAACTCAATTTAAAAAAAAATTTTTAGATGATTGGTACTCTTGAAGAAATTGCTATGCCTCAAAACGGGATTTATCACGTTGGAATTTCGGCTTTATCCGACGCGTTTACTCATAATAAAAATTTGCAAATATTGAATTTAAACGATAATACAATTGGAGAAAAGGGAGCTGAAGCTATAGCAAAAGCGTTGCCAACCTTGCAAAATTTAAAACAAATTAATTTCGGGGATTGTCTGTTAAAAACTCGAGGAGCGCTTCTTTTGGCTGAAACTCTGGCTAGCACTCACAGCAACCTGGAAGAACTTGTGCTAGGGCACAACGAAATTCGATTAAAAGGCGGGATTCAGTTGATTCAAGCCATGTCTAATAAGAGCAAATTAAAACAAATTAACTTGAATGGAAATCAGTTTGGCAATGATGGAATAATGGAGATCAAAGATGTTCTGAAAGATATTGGTAAGAGGTTCTGTTCTTTTATTATAATCCTAATTTTTGTTGCGTATAGTTCATGAGACCGCCGCTAGGTACCGCTTAACTTAATTGAGCTTCAATTTCAACCATAGTTACATATAGTTTTTGAGACCACCTCTAGATGGCGCTTCAAACCAGTGAACTAGTCAATGTTAGATTTGAAAATTTAAAAAGTTGATTTACAGGCAAGCTAAACGCTCTGGGGTCCTTGAGCGAGGACGAGTCTGAAGACAGCGAGGAAGAGGTCGACGTGGCGTCCGATATGGACTCTCATGGTGACGAGAGCGATACAGAAGAAGAAATAGAAGCGAAAACAATTGATGATTTCCTGGAAGTCCCGTCGGCAGAAAACTTTTTGGGTCTTGGGGATTCGGGACGCGAGCAAATATTGAAGAAAGCGAAGGTGCATTTTTTTTTGTTTTACTCGAAATTTATTCGAAATTTTAGGCGAACGGGAAAGTTGATTTGGAAAATTTTATTCCCATTTTGATGAAAGTTTCCGCACTTTCCAACAATACCAAAGAAAACGTTAGTAGAGGGTCTCGTCAATGCGCAGAAGAATTATACAAAGAATTGTTCACGTGGTCCCAACAAAGTAATAACGTGTCTTTTGTTAACAACACTTTGTTGGTCAATTTGGGTTTGATTAAGGTATAATTTGTTTTTAGTAATTGCTTGGGTTCATAGATATTTTGTAGAGCGAAGATAAATCTTTTAAAGCAACTTGGAACCAAGCCGGTTGTTTGAAAGTTCTCGAAGGTCTTCTGGATGAGCCATTTGTTGCCGAACAAACCAGGAACACGCTGAAGTTTTTCATTCAGGAACATTCCAAAAGATAATTTTTATAAATTAATTAATTTTTGTCTAATTATAAATTATTGAACTAAAAAAGTTTCGTTAAACAATTAAAACTTTAATTCTCCACCTCTTTACATACAATACATATACAAACTTATTTAACAATTCTGTTGGTTTTGATAATAAAACTTTTGTCTCGAGAAAAAAAAAGAAAAATTATAAATACAAAAAATTCATTGAGATTAAGAACAATTTATCACAGATTTGAGCGCAGGTGGTTTATTATTGTTTTTTTAAACAAAGACTTTCATGGTCTGCTCAATTTCCTTTCTACAAATGGGACAATTTCGGTTATAGTATCTTAACATCACATTACATTCTTGGCACATGCATAAATGTCGACAAGGTAGCAACAAAATACATTTATGCCGTTCCTGACAAATTATGCAGTACCTGTCATCAATTTTACTCTCGCTCGAATTAAGATCTGCTCTGTGTCTTTTCTGAAAAAGTCTAAAAATTTTGGCTTTCAACTTGTGATATTGGTTACTCAACCCTGCTTTAAATGAAGAAATTGTTTGTTGAAAATAAACAAATAGCGCTATGTAAAATTGTAAAAATATGTAAAGAAAACAAGCAGCGGTGAATAAACCTGCTAGAGATTCTAATGGAACATCAGTTGCAAAATTGTAACAATCGACCAAAAATTCCTTTATAACTAAACTTCTACTCCAGAAAAATTGGTAAATAAAATTAAATAACTCGCTAAAAAACAACAGGCAAGCAAATATTAAATTCAGAAATGACAGTGGCATAAATGTAGTTAAAAACCAAATGCCGTTTCCAAAATTAACAATTATTTCCTTAATAAAAACGAAAGCATTTCCAATTCCTGTAAAAGTAGCGTTTACGCTATTACTTAAAGTATTGTAGATTGCAAAAACTATCGCTACCGCTGATTGTGCGGTGTTGTAGATTTCTTCAACAGTGTCAAAGACGGCTTGTAGTGACTTATCTGTCAAATAATTTACTAGTTTTGTTAAATGGTTAAGACGCTGAACGACATCCTCGATAAATACAACAAAATCTTCGGAAATTATGTTGAGCAGTAATAAGGCTTTGCTGGTTAAAGTTAGAAGAAATCCAAGAATTGCGCTTATCGAAGTCACTATGAATTGGCCAATTTTAAAACTGACGTAGAAGCAGCAGTAGATAGCGCTCTTCAGAATGTAAATCACCGAAGACATGGTCGGGGGAAGTTCCTTAAAGCATCATTTTAATAAATTCGTAAACACTGGCTTCAAAAATACTGTTAAAGTTCTCAGGACCGGCGTCAATTTTAGGTTAGAAATTTAAAAACGGTTGAATCAGTGATGCCAACATTGACACTTCGATTTTTATACAAAGTGCGTGTGAAAGTTCTCAAATTTTAATTTATTTTTAATTTGAATAATAAATATTGTTTGATTTTCCAAAAACTTTATTATCCTAATTTGACTGTAATAATATAATTTTTCTTTCTTAATAACGCGGTTTTGCCCCAAAGCTCTAACGCCAAAATTTAGGTTTGAATAGCATAAAATGGAAGCAAAAGATGAGATATTTTGAGTGATCACGTCTACTCGCTGCATTTTGAGTTTTGTACATGCATACACATCTCAGGACGTCAAACGCCCCATGGGGAAGGTTGCAGGTAGAATGGCAGATATTGGACGTAAAGCGCCGGACGTCGAACTTCAGACGTTAGACGTCGATCGCACTGAGAAAATTGCATCTTCTACTTATTAATTGAGGCCGCAACTAAGCAGTAAAACTAAATTTTAATTAGCACTTGAGCACATTAAAGCTACAAAAATTGGTATAGAAAGTTTTTGAAGATGAGAAGGGGCTTTAAGATCTGAATAATCATCTTACTGCTGGGGCTGGGCTATGATTACAGTCAGTTACATCGACCATCGAAAATTAAACGTGGAACGCCGGACGTCAAAGATTAAGAAAATTGTTTCTCCTACTTATTAATTGAGGTCTCACCTCAGCGGTACAAATTAATTTTAATTAGCACTTGAACGCATTGAAGCTACAAAAAATTGATATAGAGTTTTTTTGAGGAAGATGAGGGGCTTTAAGATTTGAATAATTATCTTACAGCTGGGGCTGGGCTATAATTACAGTCAGTTACATCAAACATCGAAAATTGAACGTGGAGCTCCGGACGCTGGATGTCAAACTCCCCACGTGGAACGTGGAGGTAGAAAGCACTAATTAATTGAGGCCGCAACTCTGCAGTGACAATGCATTTTAATGAGCACTTGATAACACTTAAGCCACAACCCATTGGTACAGAGAGTTTTTTGAAGATGAGAAGGAGCTTTTAGATCTGAATAATCATCTTACTGCTGGGGCTAGGCTTTGATTACAGTCAGTTACATCGAACATCGAAAATTAAACGTGAAACGCCGGACGTCAAAGAAAACTGTATCTTCTACTAATTAATTGAGGCCGCAATTCAGGAGTAAAAATAAATTTTAATGAGCACTTGAGCACATTGAAGCTAAAAAAATTAGTATAGAGTTTTTTGAAGAAGAGGAGGGGTTTTTGGATCTGGATAATTATCTTATAACTGGGGCTGGGCTATGATTACAGTCAGTGATGTTCCGTGCATCGAGGTCGCATCACTTTGTAGTTTGAATCAGGTTTGAACGGTTTGAAGTTCGGTGTTAGTGTCGAGGTCACTTCTATTCATTTTAACGACATGGGTTTAGTGTGGAAAATAATCGTCGTAATTTTAGCGTTGTTTATAGCGTACACAATCAACGAATTAAACAAAATTCCACCTTTACCAAAATTAGACGATGTGTGGTGGGGAAAAGGAGATCCATCCAAAGAAGACAAAACCATTAAGCCATTCAAAATAAATATTTCAGATGATGTAAGTTTTTTATCTAACTTGAAGGACATTCCAAATAAACAAGTCAAAACGCGTCTAAAATTCTGCAGCATTAATAAGTATTTTAATTTAAATAACAAATTTAATTTTTTTCTTCAACTCTATCTCGTTATTTAACATAAGTCGAATTTATGATTCGCTCTTGCCACAATTATGCAGGTAGATTTATTAATTAGCTAAATAATTAGCTGCTATGTGGTTGTTACTACGCAATTTTGCCATTTTCAACCCTTAATAATTAATAAAATTTCTATAAATAATGTAGTAGAATTAGAACCCTGAAGAGCAAGGTCATTACTAACCATTTCAATCAATAAGATGCGGTAATACATTGACTTAAGTTATTTTTAAAACTTTATACTTGAGTTTCAACATCTGGAATCTACAGCAAGTACATTTATCTTGTTGGGTGCATTTAATAATTTGTTTCTCACGACTGAGGCACAATGGACGAATTTCGTAACCACACAACTGATTCAGCGGAACTTTCTCATAAACCAACACTTATCTTATTTATTTTGATAAATAGTTGATTGGTTATCGTTGAATATCTTATTAACTTTCTGATTCTTCCAAAGTTGATTCAAAACTCTTCTAATTAGTTTCTGACCAAAAACTGAAAGTTATCTTTTATTACTCTTTTTTAATGCCCTGGTTGTTTGCTTCTGTACAGGTTTTGAAGGATTTGTACAGCAGAATCGATAACGCCAGACCTTTCACACCTCCTCTCGCCGGTGTTCAGCACGAATATGGTCTCAATGCCAATCTTTTGAAAAAATTCGTCGATTATTGGCGAAATAAATACAACTGGAGACAACGCGAGAAGTTCCTCAACCAATTCCCTCAATTCAAAATGAGTGTGCAAGGTCTCCAGATTCATTATTTACACATCAAACCTTCCAACCCTCAAGGTTTGAAAGTGTTACCACTTTTACTTCTACATGGATGGCCCGGATCAGTTCGGGAATTCTACGAAATCGTCCCTTTATTAACAACCCCTCAAAAAGGAGGAAAATTTGTTTTCGAAATAATCGCTCCTTCACTACCAGGTTACGGTTTTTCTGAAAGCGCAATCAAACCCGGTTTAGGTACTGTCGAAATGGCTGTAGTTTTTAAAAATTTTATGAAGCAGTTAGGGTTCGAAAAATATTATCTTCAAGGAGGCGATTGGGGCGCTTTTATTACCCAACATATGGCAACGTTGTTTCCCGATCATGTTTTGGGAGTACACTCAAATATGTGCACGGCGAATACTCCTAAAGCGAATTTGAAACTATTTTTGGGAAGTTTCTACCCTCCTTTAGTGGTTGATAAAAAATTCGAACACAAATTGTATCCTTTATCGAATTTCTTTTACTCGATAATGTTGGAAACTGGTTATCTGCATCTACAAGCGACTAAACCTGATACTGTTGGGTTTGGACTAAACGATTCCCCGGTAGGGTTAGCTGGATATATTTTGGAAAAATTTATAACTTGGACTAATCCCAATTGGAGTCATAATGATGATAGAAATTTGATTGAAAAATTCAGTTACGATAAAATTTTGGATAATATCATGATCTATTGGGTTAGTGGCTCGATAACAACTTCGGTGAGATTATATTCAGAAACTCTCAATAAAACCCAAATGTCTTTGGGTGTGGACCAGTAAGTTTTTAGTATCAAATTTCGAAATATTAAGAAGTCATTTTCAGAAATCCAGTAACAGTGCCGAGTGCTTGCGCCAGATTTACAAACGAATTGAGTTACCAACCAACAACTTTGTTGAAAGAAAAGTACCACAATTTGATTCATACGTCAGATTTGGAGGGCGGCCACTTTGCAGCTTTAGAAGTTCCTGAAGTGTTAGCCAAAGATATTTACGAGGCGGTTGATAAAATGATCGCTTTTCATAATGTGAAGTAGAATTTATTTGTTTCTCAAAAACTCGCCAAATAATTTTGTTACCTACTGTTACACTTTTGTATTTTAATAAACAAAAGATAATTACCTCAACTAAATGTTTGTCATTAATTATAATGAAAGAGAAAAACATTTCTACAATTTTTCTGAAATTGTATGTTGGAGTCATCACCTTGTAGAAAAGGTAAAAATAAACAAAGTTATTACGCACAAGGTTAATAATTATTGTGGATATTTCTGGCGACCCTTGATCTAACGTTTCCATATAATTAAAAAACTAGACTAAAGTTGCAAAACCATTTCAGAATAAGCGAGAAACTCTTATATCTTTGAAAAATCAGCAGTTTGCTAAGTATTCAAGTCAGCCGCATTATTGTTGTTACATTGAATAATCGTAAAACACTTTATCAGTATCTTTGAATATATTGCAATGCTGCAGAGTGGTCCTAATGCTTTCGAAAAGTTGATTCAAAACTTTTCTAGTGCTCAAAAATTGTCCGTTACTTTTTGTTAGTATTTTTTTTAACGCCATGGTAATTTGTGCAGGTTTTGAGGGATTTACATGGAAGAATCGATAACGCCAGACCTTTCACGCCACCTCTCGAGGGTGTTCAACACAATTATGGTCTCAATGCCAATCTTTTGAAAAAATTCGTCGATTATTGGCGAAATAAATACAATTGGAGACAACGCGAGAAGTTCCTCAACCAATTCCCTCAATTCAAAATGAGTGTGCAAGGTCTCCAAATTCATTATTTACACGTCAAACCTTCAAACCCTCAAGGCTTGAAAGTTGTACCACTCCTAATTCTGCATGGATGGCCTGGATCAGTTCGGGAATTCTACGAAATTATCCCTCTGTTAACAACCCCTCAAAAAGGAAAAAAATTTGTTTTCGAAATAATCGCTCCTTCACTACCAGGTTACGGTTTTTCTGAAAGCGCGATCAAACCCGGTTTAGGTGCTGTCGAAATGGCTGTAGTTTTTAAAAATTTTATGAAGCAGTTAGGTTTTGAAAAATATTATATTCAAGGGGGTGATTGGGGTGCTGTTATTATTCAACATATGGCAACGTTGTTTCCTGATCGAATTTTGGGAGTGCACTCAAATGTATGCATGGTTAACACACCTAAAGCTAATTTGAAACTATTTTTTGGAAGTTTCTACCCTCCTTTAATCGTTGATAAAAAATTCGAAACCAAATTATATCCTTTATCAAATTTATTTCACTTGTTGATGTTAGAAATGGGTTACATGCATCTACAAGCGACAAAACCTGATACTGTTGGGTTTGGACTAAACGATTCACCAATCGGACTTGGTGCTTATATTTTGGAAAAATTCATAACTTGGACTAACTTTGATTGGAAAAATATTGAAGATGGAAATTTGAATGAGAAATTCACTTACGACCAAATTTTGGATAATATCATGATCTATTGGGTTAGTGGCTCGATAACAACTTCTGTTAGATTATATTCAGAAACTTTCAATAAAGCCCAAATGTCTTTGGGTTTGAACCGGTAAGTTACTAGGGTAACAATTGAAAAATATTAAGAAATAATTTTTAGAAATCCACTAACAGTCCCGAGTGCTTGCGCTAGATTTTCTAACGAATTACTTTACCAACCAACAACTCTGTTGAAAGAAAAGTACCACAACTTGATTCACGAATCAGATTTGGAAGGCGGCCACTTTGCAGCTTTTGAAGTTCCGGAAATGTTGGCCAAAGATATTTACGAGGCAGTTGATAAAATGATCGCTTTTCACAATGTGAAGTAGTATTTGTGTTTCTTTCCTATAAAGTAATCAATTACTCTTGTACTTCTGCATTTTAATAAATGAAATGTAGTTACATCGTCTGAATGGTTGTTATCCGTTAGGAAGAAAAATAACGAAAATTACTGCAAATTTCCAAAGTGTATTTTAAGGTGCCTACCTTGCAGGGGCGATCAAAATAATCAAAGTTGTTATCGCACAAAATTAATTATTATTGTACAAATATCTGGCAAAATTTGGTCAAATGTTTTTATATAATTAAAACGCTAAACCAAAGATACTAAACCTACTGCTGAATATTTAGCAGTTTTCGAAATAACGAAAAAAACTGCACCTTCATTTCAGCTATTTGGTTGTAGCCAAACTGATATGCTAACCTGATAATCTTTTCTAGAGTTACGTTACTCCTCCCGATAAGGGGACACTTGCTGACTAACCGACAACATGAGTTGTTTATTAAAATTCTCCAAAAGAGCAAAAAATTCCATTACCAAGTCTAGAAAGCATTTGGTGAGGATTCTGGAGAAAAATCTGAAGTTCCTTCAATTAATTTTATGCTTAGACCAATTCCTTGACCACATACATCATCATTCAGCAAAAGTTTCTTATAAACAAACACTTGTGTTAATTTTTTTTAAGTACAAGTCAGTTGGTTTATTGCTATTACATTGTTTGAGTATCTTGTGGAAATTGTGGAATACTTTACCCTTTGAATCTATGATAATGCCGCAGAGTGGTGCTAGAGTTTTCAAAAAGTTGATTCAAAACTCTTCCAGTTTGTTTCCACTTAAATACTGTACGTTATCTTTTATTAATAATTTTTTAACGTCATTGTGTATCTGTGCAGGTTTTGAAGGATTTACACAGAAGAATTGATAACGCCAGACCCTTCACGCCACCACTCGAGGGTGTTCGACACAATTATGGTCTCAACGCTAATCTTTTGAAAAAATTCGTCGATTATTGGCGAAATAAATACAATTGGAGGCAACGCGAGAAGTTCCTCAACCAATTCCCTCAATTCAAAATGAGTGTTCAAGGTCTCCAAATTCATTATTTACACGTCAAACCTTCAAACCCTCAAGGCTTGAAAGTTGTACCACTCCTAATTCTGCATGGTTGGCCTGGATCAGTTCGGGAATCCTACGAAATTATCCCTTTGTTAACAACCCCGCAAAAAGGAAGAAAATTTGTTTTCGAAATAATCGCCGCTTCGCTCCCAGGTTACGGTTTTTCTGAAAGCGCAATCAAACCCGGTTTAGGTGCTATCGAAATGGCTGTAGTTTTTAAAAATTTTATGAAGCAATTAGGTTTTGAAAAATATTATATTCAAGGGGGTGATTGGGGTGCTGTTATTACCCAACATATGGCAACGTTGTTTCCGGATCAAATTTTGGGAGTGCACTCAAACATGTGTATGGCTAACACCCCTAAATCGAATTTGAAACTATTTTTGGGAAGTTTCTACCCTCCTTTAGTGGTTGATAAAAAATTCGAACACAAATTATATCCTTTATCAAACTTATTTCACTTGTTGATGTTAGAAATGGGTTATATGCATCTACAAGCCACAAAACCTGATACTGTTGGGTTTGGACTAAACGATTCACCAATCGGACTTGGTGCTTATATTTTGGAAAAATTTATAACTTGGACTAATCTCGATTGGAAAAATATTGAAGATGGAAATTTGAATGAGAAATTCAATTACGATCAAATTTTGGATAATATCATGATCTATTGGGTTAGTGGCTCGATAACAACTTCTGTTAGGTTATATTCAGAAACTTTTAATCAAGCCCAAATGTCTTTGGGAGTTGACCAGTAAGTTACTAGTGTTAAAATTGAAAAATATTAAGAAATAATTTTCAGAAATCCAGTAACAGTGCCGAGTGCTTGTGCCAGATTTTCTAACGAATTGGGTTACCAACCAACAACTCTATTGAAAGAAAAGTACCACAATTTGATCCATGAATCAGATTTAGAAGGCGGCCACTTTGCAGCTTTTGAAGTTCCGGAAGTGTTGGCCAAGGATATTTACGAGGCAGTTGATAAAATGATCGCTTTTCATAATGTGAAGTAGAATTTGAAATTTTTTTAAAAAGACTCATCAAATAATTTTGTTACTGTTGTACTTTTATATTTTAATAAACGGGATGTAGTAGGGTCATCTAAACGGTGGTCTAAACTTGGTGCAAGTTTTCATTAGGCGTATTTTAGGGTGCCTACCTTGCAGGGAAGATAAGAATTAACACAATAATTGTTAATAACTATTGTGGGTATATCTGGGGATTCTTGATCTACGTTTCTGAATAATTAAAAAACTAAAGTATACAAACGAAATCTGCTGCTGTTTGACCTAAAGTCTCTTATATCGTAATTTTGATAAATCTTTGAAACTCCTGGTCTAATATTTGTCACTTTTCGAAATAACGAAAGAAACTGCACCGTCATTCCAATTATTTGGCCATAGCAGATATGCCTACATGATAACCTTGTCTACAGTCACGTTGCAATTGTAGCCCTCCCAGATAAGAGAACACTTGTTGTCAACGAACCGGCACCATGAGTTGCTTATGCGTGTTTTTTATCGTAATTGCCGCTATTGTGGCCTTAAAACTTTACAAAAAAGCGAAGAAACTCCTCTCGATTCCCCCATTACCAAAACTAGAAAACACTTGGTGGGGCCCTGGAGAAAAATCCGAAGAAGACCCATCAATTACACCATTCAAAATCGACATTTCCGATACTGTAAGTGTAACAACACGTCGATTGACACAATTATCTTAACAAAATTCTAAGGTACTCAATGACCTGCAACGAAGATTAAGTAACGCAAGGTCCTTTACCTCGCCGTTGGAAAACACTCAACACCAATATGGTTTAAACACGAAACTTTTGGGCGAAATTGTGAAATTTTGGCGTGAAAATTATAATTGGAGAGAACGAGAAGTTTTTTTGAACAAATTGCCTCAATTTAAAATTAGCATTCAAGGGTTGCGTTTACATTATATCCACGTGAAACCTTTGGATCCTGGAAACGTTAAAGTGATACCGTTGCTACTTTTGCATGGTTGGCCTGGTTCTGTTAGGGAATTTTATGAAATTATCCCGATTTTAACAACTCCTCAACCTGGACGAAGTTTTGTTTTCGAAGTTATAGCACCCTCGCTGCCTGGATACGGTTTTTCTCAAGCTGCTGTACGACCCGGATTAGGCGCTGCCGAAATGGCGGTGGTTTTCAAAAATTTAATGGAAAAATTAGGTTTTAAAAAATATTATATACAAGGGGGTGATTGGGGGGCGATTCTCGTTCAAAATATGGCGACGTTATTCCCTGAAAAAATTTTGGGACTCCACTCCAACATGTGTTTCGTCAATTCAGCGTTGTCCAATATTAAACTGTTTTTGTGCAGTTTCTACCCTTCGTTAATCATAAGTAAGAGGTACGAAAACAAAATTTATCCTTTAAAAAAACAATTTGCTAACCGTCTTCTGGAAACTGGATACATGCATCTTCAATCAACCAAACCTGATACAGTTGGTAAGTTTTGTTGTAATTTAAGAAATACTTGTGCAATTTCTGGAATTTTAGGGGTGGCTCTTGGCGATTCTCCGGTGGGTTTAGCTGCTTATATTTTGGAAAAATTTATAACTTGGACCAACCCTGAGTGGAAAAATCGCGAAAATGGAGGTCTAGACGAAAAGTACACTTACACTAATTTACTTGATAACGTGATGATCTATTGGGTTACTAATTCTATAACTACATCAATGAGGTTGTATGCTGAAACTTTCAA
Source organism: Pyrochroa serraticornis (assembly GCA_905333025.2). Taxonomy (NCBI): domain Eukaryota; kingdom Metazoa; phylum Arthropoda; class Insecta; order Coleoptera; family Pyrochroidae; genus Pyrochroa; species Pyrochroa serraticornis. The sequence goes on along the minus strand of HG995154.1, from coordinate 32,475,237 downwards.
TAAGGCCCAATTCAGTCTTGGTCTCGCTAAGTAAGTTCCAAAAAAATTAAAATGAAGGTTTTTAAGAAATTCTTCCAGAATACCCATCACTGTACCGACAGCTTGTGCCCGTTTTTCCCACGAAGTAGTATATCTACCTTCCGTTATTCTCAAGGAGAAGTACCAAAATATCGTGCACGAATCGGACCATGACGGGGGCCATTTCGCCGCTTTCGAATTACCGGAAATTTTGGCCGAAGATATTTTTACAGGTATTGAGAAAATTGAATTATACCACAAAAAGGGTTCTTCGCCATAAAAAAATTACAATAATTAAGCTGAACTCTTTATTATCAATAAATATTAATTGCTAATTTGCGTTAATCTTCTGGACTGTTTTTAGTTATTCTAATTAATTGTTTTAATTAGTTTAGTGTTAATTTTAATTAGAGGGGAGTAAATTAAACAACTTTGTGACAATTTTTGGTATTTTAGTTTTATTTATAAAACAAAAACGTTAAATTTTATAAACAACAATTAACAACTAGCTCGGCCAGTTAATGTTGCTGGACGTGAGCCTTCTGGAACTTTTCGACAGCCATAAAAATATCCTTGGCTAGTACTTCAGGTAATTGGAAAGCAGCAAAGTGTCCTCCTTCATAATCAGTCAATTGGACCATATTGGGGTAAAGTTCACCCAATATTCCATCGGAGGTATAAAAATCGTAGCTGAATCTCGTACAAGCACTTGGAACTTGAACGGGGTTTCTAAAAAAAACAAATTAGCCTGAGTAGTTTAAAAAATCAAAATACCTTGAAATCCCTAATCCCATGTGGTACTTGTTGAAAGTTTCTGAATACAACCTAACAGCAGTAGGCATGGATCCAGTTAGCCAATAAATCATAACGTTATCAAGAAGATCTGCATAGTCATAATGCTCCTTCAAACCTCCATCTTCACGAAGTTGATAAGTTCTATTAGTACCTGTTACGAATTTTTCAAGTATATACGCCGCCAACCCTACTGGAGAATCTCTCAAACCAACACCTAAAACTAAGAGTTAAAACTAATAATTTCGAAATTAGCACTTGCCTAAAGTGTCAGGCTTTGTCGCTTGCAAATGTAAATATCCAGTTTCTCTCAATTTGAACCCGAAGAGTTCTATTACAGGGTAAACTCTATCCCGATGTTCTGGTCTAGTAAACCAATTCGGATAAATAACTCCCAATAACGTTTTAATTATTGATAAAGGAGTGTACACTATACACATATTGGAATGGAACCCTAGAACTACTTCCGGAAACAGTACTGATAAATGTTGAAGTACAATCGCCCCGAAATCTCCTCCTTGGACGTAATATTGTTGAAACCCTAATCTCTTCATAAAATTTTTGAAAACAACCGCCATTTGGGCGGCTCCAAGTCCAGGTCGTACTGCTGCTTGAGAAAACCCATAACCAGGCAAATGCGGTACTATAACTTCAAAAACAAAATCACGATCCGGTTGAGGAGTGGTTAATATTGGGATAATTTCGTAAAATTCCCTAACGGAACCGGGCCACCCATGGAGAAGTAGTAAAGGTAACACTTTGAGACCCTTAGTATTGGTTGGTTTAACGTGGAGGTAATGGATGTCCAACCCTTGGATACTGGTCAAGAACTGGGGGTATTTGTTGATATATTTTTCACGTTCCCTCCAATCGTATTTAGTTCTCCAAAAATCGACAATTTCTTTGAGAAGATTCGTGTTCATTCCATACTGTTGCTGGATACCTTCCAGAGGTGGGGTAAAAGGTCTCGCATGGTCCAAGCGGTATTTTAAATCTTGCAGTTGCTAAAAATTTGTTTAAAAAAAATTGTGCTACTCATTGAGTTTGGCGTTATTCTTACCTTATCGGAAATTGTGACTTGGAAGGGACGAATTGACTTGTCTTCTTTAGAAGGGTTTGAGTTTCCCCACCAAGTCTCTTCTAGTTTTGGCACAGGAGGTGGTTTGATTATATTGTTAATTTTGTAGCCTATTATCGCCAGGACGGCAGCGATTAATAGAAACTTTAGAGGAACCGACATAACGATACGTTCAGGTGGGGGCCTAAATAGAAACTAAGTATTTAACGCACAGTTATAGTAGAAACACGTCCCGATAACAACATCGGTAATATTCGTTTTTTTTGTACGAAAGATTGGATTTTCAACCAGATACCTAGAGGACTTGTTACAAATTATGTAAATTTCGGTAATATATAACCAAAAGAGTAGTTTGGCCTTTGCGCGGAAGGCCACCAAGGTGAAGGTCCACTGAACCAACTGACAATTCTACCAAAATATTGCGTGGAAGACAAATTTTTTGGAAGCAGACAGATTAGAGATAAATATGTGAAAATACTATAAAATTAAATACAAGAATGTAGTGGAGAGAGGGGACGTGTTGAGTGTTTAAGAATTGTTATCTAATCACGCTTTCCGCTTGAAATAAATCAACCAATTGCACTCAAGTTGTGCCTTGGTAACCACTTTTAAAAAAGTCAAGTCATTGTACGATTAATTTGGTTTTTGATGAATTTTGCAAAATTACTCAATTTTATTGTAGCAACTCTTCAATTTTAATTTAAAAATTTAATAACGTCACTTTTCGTTGCCGTTTTACTTCAGTATACCAGAAACACACCTGTGTTTAAAATGTCATCTAATACCTGCTTGAGGAATCCACGTGGATCAACGGTTCCGTTACTCGCCCGCACGTCCGGCATTTGTAGTTGAAATTGACCTTGTTATTGTTAATACCGTAAATTTGTTAAGACAACAACGACTTTTAATATTGCAAACGCTATGATCAAGCATTTGAAAATAATTAAATAAAATTATGAATTGGCTAGTGAAAATTGTAGTGTTGTTCGTGGCTTTGGGTGTAGGAAATGTGATTTATAAAATAACTCTAACTAAACCAGTTACACCTCCCGCTGACACGTGGTGGGGTCCAAAATCATTAAAGGAAGACACCACAATTCGTTCCTTTAAAATAAACGTACCCAATGAGGTAACATAATTGTAAGAAAATTGTTGTTAAAATCGCTTCATTTGTGTTATTTTGTACTTATTAATTAAATTTTGGTAAGGTTCTGGAAGATCTGCAATATAGACTGAAAAACGCACGTCCTCTCACCCCACCTCTAGAAGGCATCCAACACCAATACGGTATCAACACGAATCTTTTGAAGGAAATCGTCGATTTTTGGTTAACTAAATATGATTGGAAACAACGTGAAAAGTTCCTCAACCAATTTCCTCAATTTAAAACCAACATTCAAGGTCTTGAAATTCACTACATTCACGTGAAACCTAAAGAAGTTCCTTCCGGAGTTCGAGTTTTACCCCTATTACTTCTCCATGGTTGGCCTGGATCAATCAGGGAATTTTACGAAACTATCCCGTTACTCACCACTATCCAAAAAGACAAGAATTTCGTTTTTGAAGTAATCGCGCCTTCTTTACCTGGATACGGATTTTCTCAAGGGGCAGTAAAGCCGGGATTGGGGGCGGCGCAAATTGCTGTTGTTTTCAAAAATTTAATGAAAAGAGTCGGTTTTGATCAATTTTATATCCAAGGGGGCGATTGGGGTGCGGTTATCGCCACAGATATGGCCATTTTTTATCCCGATTTAATTAAAGGACTTCACTTGAATATGTGTTATTCAAATCGGATGATTTCTGGATTAAAATTGATACTAAGCAGCCTTTGGCCTGGATTAATTGTTAATAAGGTGAATCAACACAAATTGTATCCTCTAACAAACTTATTTTCCACATTGTCACAAGAACTTGGCTACATGCACATTCAAGCCACTAAACCAGACACTGTGGGTAAGTAAAAAAATTAACGTTAATTAACAATAATTTTTTGCAATCATAGGTGTGGGATTAACGGATTCGCCTGTTGCGTTAGCTGCTTGTATTTTAGAAAAATTTATAGTAGGAACAAATCTTGATTGGGTAGCGAAACCAGATGGTGGTTTAACACAAAAATTTACCTACACCAAATTACTGGATAACATCATGATCTACTGGATTACCAACTCCATAACAACTTCTGTAAGATTGTATGCAGAAACTTTGAATACGGAACAATTCCTTTTAGTTGACGAGTAAGTTGATTTGTTTCTATAACAGTTAAGTAATAAATTTTTTTAGGGCTCCTGTATTAGTTCCTACTGTTTGCGCTGTTTTCGACAAAGAATTATTTTATCAACCTGAAATCATTCATAGAGATAAATATAAAAAATTGCTAAAAACTAGCGAACTTAGTGGTGGTCATTTCGCTGCGTTTGAAGTTCCAGAAATACTCGCCAAAGACGTGTGGACAGCAATAGCAAAATTTGAAAATAAAATTTGAAATAATTTTGTGCAATAATCTGGTGGAGGCGCTGAAAGAAATTCATTTAATAATGGGAAGCGATAACAATGAGAGCAAAAAGGGGGCCCCAGAAGGAAAGTTGTGGCTCTCATTACGAGAAACTTTTAGTTTATTAAAATTAAAAGTTTTTGTTGGATTTTACGTGATTTTGACCTAAACATGTTTGGCTACGCTATAAGATTTACTAAAAATCTGGTTTAGTAATAAAGTAATAAAACAATAGTTGCTATTTTATTGTTTCAAGTCGTATTTCCTGAATTTTTCTACAGCCATAAAAATGTCTTCTGCCAAAATTTCAGGAAACTGGAAAGCTGCGAAATGTCCCCCGACATAATCCGTTAATTGCACCAATTTCGGGTAAATTTCCCCCAAAACGCCATCGGACACATAAATATCGTTCTTAAATCTAGCACAAGCACTCGGAACCAGGACAGGACTCCTGAAAGTCGCGATTTTAATGTTTTTTTGTTATCGTTATGAAATTACCTCATAATTGCTAAATCCATGTGTTGTTTGTTGAAAGTTTCAGCGTATGCCCTCATTGCAGTTGGCATGGCTCCAGGTATCCAATAGAGCATAACGTTATCAATAAGTCTTTCGTATCCATAAAATTCCTGTAAACATCCATCCTCGCGTAGAAGACAAGTAACGTTACAACCAATTACGAATTTTTCAAGAATATAAGCCGCTAATCCCACCGGTGAATCCTTCAAAGTAACCCCTACAACTATTTAAGAAAATCAAATTTTTACAACTCACCTATAGTATCAGGTTTTGTAGCTTGGAGGTGTAAGTATCCTGATTCTCTTAAAAGTTCTGAATATTTCTCAATTAAAGGATAAACTCTATCCACATGTTCTTCTTGGGTAAACCAAGTGGGATAAATTATGCCTAGCAATAGTTTAACTGTCGATAAAGGGGTGAAAACTGTACACATATTTGAGTGAAACCCTAGAACCTTTTCAGGAAACAATAGAGTTAGATGTTGGAGAACTAATCCACCTAAATCTCCCCCTTGGACATAGTATTGTTCAAACCCTAATTTTTGCATAAAATTTTTGAAAACTACAGCCATTTGGGCGGCTCCAAGACCAGGTCGTACTGGTGCTTGAGAAAAACCGTAACCAGGTAGCGATGGCGCTATAACTTCAAAAACAAAATCGCGTCCCCGTTGAGGAGTTGTTAAAATTGGAATAATTTCGTAAAACTCCCTAACAGATCCGGGCCAACCATGCAATATTAGAAGAGGTAACACTTTCAAATTTTTAGTAATTTTTGGTTTAACATGGAGATAATGGATGTCCAACCCTTGGATACTTGTCAAAAACTGGGGGTATTTGTTGATAAATTTCTCCCGTTCCCTCCAATCGTATTTAGTTATCCAAAAATCGACGATTTCTTTGAGAAGTTTTGTGTTCATTCCGTACTGTTGCTGGATATTCTCTAGAGATGGCGTGAAAAATTTCGCATGCTCCAAACGGTACTTCAAATCTTCGAGTAGCTAACAAAATTTTTTTATTGTAACAAATCGATTTTTGGCGACAGTACCTTATCGGAAATTTCCACCAAGAAGGGACGTATTGATTGGTTTTCTTCGGAAAAACTTCCACTTCCCCACCAAGTCTCCTCCAATTGGGGCAAAGGTGGTGGTTTGATTATGGTGTTAATCTTATATGACGTTATTATTACCAAAGAGGCGACCAAAACAAAATTTAAACCGACCCCCATAATTACGTGCCAAATTCTATTGAAACTTTAAATCAATTTGGGATATTACGCAACTTTAGGCGTGAAGAGAGAGACAAGTAGATTCTCTAGATACCACTTCTTGATTCATGAATGAGTGACCTTACCGCTACTACAGTTAAATAGACGCAATTTACTGTACTCAAGATTACTTAATCTGTTTTTAAAAATCCAAAAAAAATTGTAGAAGTCTCTAAATCGTTTTTTCGGTTAGTTTCCAGACACCTTTTTGGGTGGAATTGAATTACTTTTGGTGGATGCCCTTGGAGATTTTTATTAACTTAGTTCTAGTGTAAATTTGTCTTCTTATCTCCCTATCTCGACTATAATTCCTTAATCTATATTGGAAGCGCCCTGCTATCGCTTGCTATCAATTTTGTCGACCCTCCAGGTGTCGACTCATCTAACTACGGTGCAGAGATCAATTCTGCGGAAGGTTCAATAAAGTTTTGTTAAATCATGCAATGGCAGCTATAACTTACTTGACCTTGTTACATAATCTGATAATTTAACCGTGAATCAACGCTTTTGCTTATTTTATTATTAATGCTGCGTCTGTGAACTGACAAGTTATTTTCAGTCACTGTTAGTTGTTAACCATGAATTGGCTAGTGAAAATTGTAGTGTTGTTCGTGGCTTTGGGTGTAGGAAATGTGATTTATAAAATAACTCTAACTAAACCAGTTACACCACCCCCCGACACTTGGTGGGGTCCAAAATCATTGAAGGAAGACACCACAATTCGTCCCTTTAAAATAAACGTACCCAATGAGGTAACATAATTGTAAGAAAATTGTTGTTAAAATCGCTTCATTTGTGTTATTTTGTATTTATTAATTAAATTTTGTTAAGGTTCTGGAAGATCTGCAATATAGACTGAAAAACGCACGTCCTCTCACCCCACCTCTAGAAGGCATCCAACACCAATACGGTATCAACACGAATTTTTTGAAGGAAATCGTCGATTTTTGGTTAACTAAATATGATTGGAGACAACGTGAAAAGTTCCTCAACCAATTTCCTCAATTCAAAACCAACATTCAAGGTCTTGAAATTCACTACATTCACGTGAAACCTAAAGAAGTTCCTTCCGGAGTTCGAGTTTTACCCCTATTACTTCTCCATGGTTGGCCTGGATCAGTCAGGGAATTTTACGAAATTATCCCGTTACTCACCACTATCCAAAAAGACAAGGATTTCGTTTTTGAAGTTATCGTGCCTTCTTTACCTGGATACGGATTTTCACAAGGGGCAGTAAAGCCGGGATTCGGGGCGGCGCAAATTGCTGTTGTTTTCAAAAATTTAATGAAGAGACTTAATTTTAATCAATTTTACGTCCAAGGGGGCGATTGGGGTTCCGCTATTGCCACAAACATGGCGTTATTTTACCCCGATTTAGTCAAAGGAATTCACTTGAATATTTGTGTTTCGAATGGACCGATTTCGACGATGAAACTAATTGTAGGGAGCCTCTGGCCTGGGTTAGTTGTCGAAAAAAAGTTTCAGCACCGATTATATCCTTTATCCAATATGTTTGCTAACGCGTTACAAGAGTTTGGGTACATGCACCTTCAAGCCACAAAACCAGACACGATTGGTAATCAATTTTAATTGTCAAAAATTATTAATTTCATTTGAAATTTTAGGGGTGGGATTAACGGATTCTCCCGTTGGATTAGCGGGTTATATTATTGAAAAATTCATTACTTGGACTAACCCTGAATGGATTAAAAGAGAAGATGGTGGTTTAAATGAGAAATTTACTTACACTAAATTATTGGATAACGTTATGATCTATTGGGTTACTAATTCTATAACAACATCCGTAAGAATCTATTCTGAAACTCTAAATAAAGAACAAAATTCTTTGACGGACAGGTAATGTTACTTAATGTTACTTAAATTATTTAATTATTTTTTTAGCACACCTGTAATGGTACCTACAGCTTGTACTATTTTCGACCACGAAATATTTTACCAACCCCACAACATGTTTAAAGAAAGATATCCTAAAGTGGTGCAAGCTAACGAACTTAAAGGGGGCCATTTCGCCGCGTTTGAAGTCCCGGAAGTTCTCGCAAAAGATGTGTGGATGGCGGTTTCTAAGTTTGAAAGTGTAAAGGCAAAATGATTTTTAATAAAAATCTGTTTTTCGATTTTAAATTTTTCAAACCAAACTTTAGGCAACCAACATTACGCATTACTCTTACATACAAGGCACATGTAAAGCCCCAAAATTAGAATTAACTTAGTTATGGTAAGTTGTAACTACAACTAATTAATAGAGCAAAACAGCAACTTTATAGCGAAGTCTTCTTAAGTAATGATATTTGTTTAATTATTGCCCTTGTACTCAGTTTAGAGTAATTTCAATTGTTGCAACAACTGCAATAGTAGAAGTGTCCCACTAAAAAGTGTTACTGGAGGTTAAAGAATCGACCTAAAAGCGCTTCGAATAAAATTATTCGGATAAAAGTTGTTTCAGTTGTTGGAGTTGTTCTAGCGTCAAATAATTTTATTATCACAATAACCAAAAAATGTTTTATTATAACTAGAAACTTGACCATTTATCTATGGATTAGTAATTGTTTTACTTGCCAAACCCAAAGGAGTGCTAATACACCCTGCGGTCTATATTTGTTGATAGTTACAATAGTTAGTTTACCTAAGCCAGGTGAAGAGACTGGACCTCAGCAATAACTACTTGAGTGCTAAGTTATTGTTAAAGAACTATGTAACCAAGTGTTGCAGCTTTACATCAGTAAGAACTAATCATTGTTTCTTATCATCTAAACAATAAGCATCTCAACTTGCTACGGTGATATTGGTACCATTCGACCCTTGTTTTGGTATATGATTATTTACAATAAACAAAAATAAGCGACCCGAGACTTGGATATGAATCTTCTATTTCTGTTTAGAGAAACCAGTGGCACGTACCAAAATATGCAAAACCTCCATTGTTACTTAAGTCGAATACATGTGTCTATTTAAGTTAATATTATGGTAAAATTCAGAGTGTGACCCTCCTCTTTTGTTGCACATCGACTTCTCTCTTCTGCTGTCTCACCTTCGGCACCGTTACCCACACAGTTGGGTACAGGTAAAAATGTTGGGTGCGAACGGTTGATGGCATTCACCGTCGTCTTTTGTTCATGTTCTACCTTTTGTCAGCATGGTACGAGAAGTAACAGTTTTGTTGGCTCTTTTTTTCGTTTCTAATTCTTTTAAATAACGTTTACGTCAGTGTTAAATTGCAGTATACGCATTAATCGAGTTGTCATTCAGTGTTAAAGTCAGTCGTGCTGGTTGTTTCGTAACCACCTGTTGGACGAGATAGCGACAAAGTGGCCGGAAAACACAAAAAACATCGTGGCCTTCGGGTCTTATGGATACCCAGATCTCATAAGAAAAACAAAAAGAACAAATATTACGTTTCGGACAGGGATAACGACTCGCCCACAAGGTGAGTAGATTCAAGTAATTTAAGTAAATTTGTTGCTAATATCCGTAATAATACGAGTAGTGAATTTGTGGAATTTTCTAGTTATTTGGCTTATAAAGGATTGTTAGCATCACTTTTATTTACAAACAAAGCAGTTATGGTAATTTAACAGCTACAGAAAGGCAACTAATATTGTCAAGTGGCTCTCCGCGTTGTGGTGCTAGCAATTGTTGGAAGTGAGGCCCCAACCTGGCCCCAAAGGCTGCACTACGAACTTGTTTATGCTTAATAACCTAAAATTATACAAACCCCGGATTAACTCCCAATAAATTATTTTTTACTATACGTAGAGGTAACTAAATATTAAATTTTATTAATTACTTCTCAAATTTTGCATAATTTTTCAGTTCTAACAATGTTTTTAACTTTCGCCACTTTCTACTAATAGTAAAAAAAATTATCAACGATATTTCACATCTTTAAACTTGGAAAATGTTTGATTATTCAAAATTCAAAAACTTTGTGAATTATGCGTACCGGTGTCGACTAAATAGTACCAGCAAATTCCATTTGGCAGGAATACTCACAATACTCCTAATTCAAGTAGGGAGAGACTGGCATAAGTGGGATATTTTCGGGAGAGACCCGGCATGTGACTGCTTAATTAATAACTTAATCAAAAACCATTACGTCTATTTACGATTCCGTTTGCTGCCGTAAAACGGGTCAATTGGGAGCAGGGTCCATGTTTGAAGAATTAAAAAAATTATTAACGGATCAAAAATATTTTTTCGACACTAAATTTGCCTTCAACATTGTTTACAATTTCTTGAGATTAAGCCATAAATGCAGATAATAAACTAACAGTACTGTTCGAAAAATAAACATTTCTGAATGTGTAAACATTGGAATTAATTTCCTTAACTAATGTAACGAGATTTAACTTCCACAAATTCAGTTTTCTACTAGTGACGTTTTGGTCCTGTTCTTTAAAAGACTCGTCACTTCCACAGTTGAAACTTGTTTGAATAGTTGAATCAACACACCAGAAACTTCATTTCAATAATTTGAAATTAGCAGAACTGTGCCAAGTGCTTTGAATCTTCGAGATAAGTAAGAATTATTTAAGACAAATTATCAACAAAGGTATGACACATCATTAAATTTGGAGTAAAATCCACAAGGACAGTCAAATATTGACAGTCAAGTCATAACGACAGTTATGCTTCAGTTCAGTTTTTGTCTCGACCGTTTAAAAATATATCAAAAGAATGTTAGTTTCTTCAACAAATTTTAAACGATGACCATTTAGTTTTAACACGTGATTTGGTTGGCAAATTTCCGTAACAAAGGACCTCTCCACTCACTTAACAGTAAGTTAAAACTTAATGTGTTGGTCCTTTTAGTGCGGAATGTTTCGCAATCCCAAATCCAAAGTGAAGCAGTTTCCTTATCTGCAGGAATTTGTGGGGTAGGTAGTAGCAGATAATTTCAAGCCAGACAGTAGAATAGATAGCAAGTTCTCAGGTGTTAACTCCAAAAAGTCAATTCCTACAGCCACTTCAGTTTCACCAAATAGCTACACGTGGGAGCAGATTTCTATAAAATTGATCATTTTCTAAAATAATTTCTCGGCTAGCCAGTTTGTCGCAAATTTCCGGGACTAGATTACAATCATTTGTAGATTCGAAAATTATTGCAAGAAATCTTCAATGCATTCCTACTATAGGGTCGCTATTTACGGTAGACGCTTAAACAGCACTTAAAGCGCAATGAAATTAATGGTATTGATAACTGAAAGACCTTAATTGCATAACAAGAGCTGCCGTAACGTAGTTTAATTCCAGTAATGTTACTGAACGCACCAGAAGGTACACAACAGAAATGCAGTCAGTTTGCACCATCTGGATTGAGATAATTGTATTTATTTATTTCCTGCAACACATCCTGTAAGTGTATTCGCGACTTTCCTAATAAGTTATGCAGAAATTCCAGCCCAGGTACATATTTACATTATTATTCATCACAATTCAGCTATCACAATGATTCATACTCGTAATCAATCACCTAAGTCCAATCGGAATTTATTAAATAATTTTTTAATTCCTCTATTTTGATTATAATTTTTTTTCTAGGTCTATTATGTCAGGAGACTCGCCTAACGCTCTAGGAAATGACAACGTTTTCGATTTCAAAGACGGCCGTTCCTCCCCGGGCCCGACAACATCCAAACATGATCAAGGAGCCAGTGGAGTAGTTAACGCTTCGGTTCTCGTCGAGCCCCACAAAGAGAAAAAAGACACTAAAGATCACGAAGAAAAAGAGAAAGAGGAGGATAAACCCGATTTTTGTTCGCCTATCTATAATAATCCAGACGAAAGCGGTAAAGATGGTAAAGAAGGTCGACGCGGTTCTGAAGGGGGTAAAGATAACGACCATTCGTATCCTCTTAGTGGGGGTGGAGGTGGCAAGAAAGAAGTGCAAAATTTGCTTAATGGAGATATGAAAAAGGAAGCGTATGTTCCACAGAAAGATTACGATGAGGAAAGCGACGAAGATACTTGTATTGTGAATTGTCTCTACTACACTATGGAATGTTGCAAATGTTCCATTTTGTAATTGTAGAAGTTATTGTATGCATAAAACTTGTGATATTTATTAACTGATGCGTGTTTGTGTTTGTTTTTAGTTAGGAAAATTATTTGTGTTTAGGAGTGTCGAAATTGTTGCCTAAATTAGGACTGTTCAAGTTGACTTGTCTTTTCAACGAAATGCTGATCGCCTCATCTTAACGTCAGTGAACTGGATAAGCATCTCATATTATCAACAATCAACGATTTTGTATCTAGAATAACGTCGTGTAATCAAAAAGTTGTTTGAATATATTTTTAGAAAAATGTAAGAACGTGCAATTTTTGTAGAGAAATTTTCAAAAAAAAAAACATTAATTTTGAAATAAAATGTTTTGAAACGTAAAAAGTGGGGGAAAATTTCGTCTTGTTGTTGAAATAAGGTAAAAAATCACTTCAAAATTGTATTAATCGCTTCTCATATAAATAAGAGTATTGCATAGAAGGAAACCCATATAACAAGTGTAAAAATAACGTAATATCAGTCCAAATTTTACATTTCAACCATTACACGTTTTTTTCAACCCCTCAAAGAAACAGTCTTCACTTAACAAATATACATTTAGAAGCGTGCATTTCTAAAGTTATTCTATCACATTAAACAGTGAAATATGTACAAAAATTACTGTTGACCATCGGCAACACGTGGAAACAACTAAGTGCGGTATTTAACGTGACTAATAATAAAGTTTAGGGCCTCAAATTAAATCATTAACAATACAACAAAAATTTCGATAGAGAGCTGAAACAATCAAATTTTTTATCCAATGATTAAAAAACAACACTTTCGAAGTGAAACTGATGGAATGTAGAACAAAAATTTTGACACGACGAAAGTGGCAAAACGCGACAACACTTACATACAAAAATTGGCTTATTAACAATAATTAAAACAAATATTAAGCGCCAATTTGCCGATTTCTTACATTAATAATATAAAACCTTTATCGAAGATGTAGCGTAACAGTGATTGTTTATAGATGAGGCTAGCAGTTCGATTTTTTTAAATGTATTATGATAACACTATAGCAATGTCCATTCAGCTCTACTTAAGTACAAGAATTGGTGAAAAATTGTGCTCGAGAATCTATAAATGTTGTCTTAACTAATTTACTTAGATTGCGTTCTGGTTGATTCCCAACACTCTAAAAATCGACTAGACTGCACTAAAATTTAAATTAAATCACGATAAATAAATCGGTAATGGATGCGCTTCTGAATTGATTACAAATTTGTCCAAATCTAGAAGTTTCGGGTCGTCACTGAATAACAAATACAAATATTTCAACGTTTCACTGAGAAAAAACGATTCCATCATGTCTTTCGGGCGGACGTTCGCCGGATTACGAACGTTTCCGATCGAAGTGTAACCGTTTTTCACTCTGGTATAATTCTCAAAACCTTGGAAGATCCGCCAGCCCCAGTCCTGGTAAGTCTTGTTGCCAGTCAATTGGTACGTGTACCAAAGACTCTCTATATACTCGGGCCGCAACAAGTTGTGGGCGTCGTTCGACTTCACGTAAATATCGTTCGAATTCTCGCCCTAAAATCAGTTAAACAATTATCACAGTTAATCCCCATATACGAGGCATGTCGGAAATATTCTTCTAACCGGCTAATTCTATTGTGCAGTCGCTTTGGAGACATTTAGAGACCAAGCAGTGGCGCGAAATTTCTTTCTAAATTTTGCACAACCACGCGCGTTGAGCAACAAATTTTTTTACCGCATGAACACTCTGAGTCTGATTTCAAGTTAAGTTGCGATAATCGAAACTCGTCTTGATTGGCGAGGTTTTCATAGCAATTTAGTTACAAATATCGCAACTCAACTTGAAATCGGGCCCCTCGTTACTAGATTACAATAGACTGGAATGTGGTGGCTACTTCAAGACTTACTTGAATATTGAAGTAAGTAATTTCTGGTGCCAAAAAGGTGGGTTGTTGTGCGTAGGTTTGGTAGCAGGTAGTCAGCAGTTCTTCGGCTAGTTTCATGTGGCTATCGGGAAGACCGTTGTGGACACCTAAAGCTAGAGCCCCTGGAAGGTAGCAGGTCAGATGGTCCATTTTTGGTTTGAAATCTTTGCCGCCGACCAGTAACTCGCCCAGGAAAAGGAAACCGTTGGGTACTGTGCGCCGAGCTAAATGTTTTTCAACTCCCGCTATACTTGCGACGTAATCATCCCTTAAACTGGGATTAAGTTAGATATTGTCAAATAAAGGTTTTCTAACGTTACTAGTCTATCGTTCTGCCGGTTTGTATCCACTGCTTTAGTAAATACTCGTAGTAACTGTCGCCTCTCGCCCCTAAAGTTATTGTCGAATATGAACGAAACTGGCCGGTGTTTGCGTTAATAAATATAGGAACTAAACCATCTTTTTTTTCAAGACCGTGTACATGTAGAGACACCTTCGAGACAGCGTCCTGGAACAAGTCAACTTTCTAGTTTTGGAAGTTTAGTGTTGAAACACAGCGGAGCCGTTCTATAGATATCTTAACTACCAATAAGTGCGCAGCGAGTTGAACTGCTCCACCGTTTCAACCCTTATTCATTTACATAAGTAAAATTTTAATATTTTCGTGACAATTTTTAAATGCAGTTGTTGAACTTGTTACTAAAAATCAGATTTAAGGTTAGAATTTTGCTGTACCTAACAATATTTTCATAAATTTCCCAACTCACTTCGTATTTGGAATTGCCAGTAACTCTGCTCAAGTCTCTAAATTCGAGTTGAATCGTCGTGACCTCGGAGGTGCTGCTATCTGGTGACCATTTCGGCGCATGCGCTTTCCTCGTAAACAAATTAACGTCAGAAAAAGGAACTCCCGATTCCGATTCGAAACACGGCAACAATCGATCCCCCAAATCAGTCTGGAAATTAAATAATCAAAAAATTTGTTTGCTTAACAAATAGAAATAAAAACCGCTTTCGTTAAAAACAAACTATCATGCGTGAGATGATAGATGCTGAGTAAACCGCCTAAAACCCTAATTGTTACTTCAAACAAATTAACGTCGCGATTAACATCAAAATGAAGATGTTTTTCTATCCATTCCCTTGCTTCAGAGTATTCTAAAAATATTTAATTAAGTAAGTGAAGATTTAATTAACCAAAAATACCAGTTGCTAGGCCCATGATGTAAATGGTGTCAATAGAATCTACAATTGTTAAGCCAAGTCCAAACCAATCGTTGTAGCCTTCAGAAATGGGTTTAAGGTGGTCATGACCCCAAGCAAATTGTTTGTAGCCTTTCCACGCGTGTCGAAACGCTTTCACTACAGCTTCTTGACGTTTTGTTGTAGGACCTACAATTTCGTAGTAGTAATTGAATTGATTAAATCAATTTTTGGGGTAAAACCGGTGAATTTTCGTTCTATTTTTGGCGGCAGTAACACTTGGTTGCGGTTGTTATTTTCAATATCTGCCCCATTAGGTTCCTCTAAAACTTGACTATCGCGTTCAGGTTCGTTGATTACAGGATCCAAGTCTTTCGGGTCATTTCCAAATATGTTGATGACTTGTTTTTGGTTCATTGGACTCGTTTGGCCATTGGAATCTGGTGTTTTGACAGATTCTGTTGAAACTAAATAAAATACAGTGAGAGTTAAGACAACGGTTATGGTGTAAATGCAGCTTCTTTGGCACTTGGATAACTGGTTCCAATGCTGAAAATTGATTGTGTTAAGGGAGGTTTTTCGAGTCAGAAATCTCACCCTCTTCAAACTTTTTGTTCTACGTTTATCAAGCAAAGTCTCTGCACTGCTGGATACGTCAACGGCGACATGGTCCATCTTAGTTACCGATTTTTAAGACACTAACATATTTTAAGGAATAAGTTTAACATATCTGGAAATAATCACCGATGATCTAAACCCATTTGTAGATCTGTCAACCATGTGTCATTAATCATATGTCAACTTGCAGAAATGCCAACAAAAAATCGCATAACATAACCAAACATAACAATAATTTCGACATAACCTCAAATAATTGTGTTACTCTTTGAGCAATTCAAAAGGACTCAAAAAGTTTGGGATTACTAAACATGTTGTCGATTCAAGGGATGAACCAGTCCGGGATTCCGGACAAAATGTGGCAGCCCCCTTTCGTTGCTTTCGAAACAACGTAAGTTGCGTTTCTCCTTAATAGAAATTTCTAACCTTAATTTTTAGGATGGGAGAGATCACTGTAGAACTCTACTGGAAACACGCACCTCAAACCTGTCGAAATTTTGCCGAATTAACAAGAAGAGGCTACTACAACACCACAATATTTCATAGAATTATCCGCGATTTTATGATTCAAGGCGGTGATCCCACAGGAACTGGCAAAGGGGGTCTATCGATTTATGGGCAAACTTTCAAAGATGAAATACATCCAGAACTGAAACACAGTGGGGCCGGTATTTTATCAATGGCGAATTCCGGACCTGACACTAACGGGTCGCAATTCTTCATCACTTTAGGCCCCACGCAATGGCTGGACGGGAAACACGCGATTTTTGGAAGAATTCATTCTGGGATGAACGTCGTGAAGAGGATAGGACTTGTAGAAACTGACAAAAACGACCGGCCAGTTGATGACGTTAAAATTATACGCGGGAAAATAATTAAGGCCTAAAGTACAGATAATTTAAATTTTTTAAATAAATCAAAAATTAGAATGTTATTTTAGATTGTTGGGGTGGCTATCATGATTTTCAAATTTGACAGCTGTCAGCGTGACAGCTAACCTACAAAATGGTTCTCGATTTAATTAAATGTTAAAAGTTTTCTAGTCACGGTTTTGAAACCGCTCATTTCGCTCTAAAAACATTTATTTATTAAGCTGCAACATAAGGCAAGTTGAGATTAATTCAAATATTTTGATTTATTGTAAAGACAACCTTGCAGATCTATTTCGAGTTGTGCCACATAACACTTTACGTAAACGAATATAAATGGCTGGAACAATTCAAGTTAATTCTTTAACAAATGACCCGACGGCGGCTTGGAAAGAAGTGTCGAAATCTCAAAAAATTATTAAAGTAAATGTTAAAATCCCATCCAAACCGGTTGAAGCAAGCAAAGTTCGATTCGTTTGCATGAGCGATACGCATTCCTTAATACGTAACATTATGTTTGATATACCGGACGGAGATGTTTTTATACATGCCGGAGATTTTACTAAATGTGGCCAAAAAGATGAAGTTATTCAATTCAACAAGTGGTTGGGTATTGGTAAAAAACAAATAAAACTTTTAATTAACCAACAAGTTTCAGTTTCGTTACCTCATAGGTATAAAGTTGTGATCAGTGGAAACCACGAATTGAGTTTTGACGAAAAATTTGGAAGTTATTTCAAGAAAACGTCACGACATACGGATACGTTACAAAATGATGAAGTTCCTAATTACGGAAACACGAAAGATAACATTAGTGATGCTGTCAATACTGATAATATCAGACAGTATTTGACTAACTGTATTTATTTGGAAGATTCAGGTGTTGAATTGTTTGGGATTAAATTATATGGAACTCCTTGGTAATTGTCAGATAAATCTCAAGACATGTAGGGGTAATAATTGTTTTAAACAGGCAACCAGAATTTGGGGGATGGGCCTTCAATTTATCACGAGGTGAAGAATGTCTCACAAAATGGAATTTAATTCCCAAAGATACTGACATATTGATAACTCATACTCCTCCATTGGGTCACGGTGATTTAGTTTGTTCTGGTGTTAGGGCTGGATGCGCAGAATTACTCGCAACGGTGCAGCAGAGAGTTAAACCCAAATATCACATATTTGGTCACATCCATGAGGGTATAAATACTTTTAATTTTGTTCTAGTAACTGATTAGATTTTTTTTAGATTATGGAGTCACTTCTGATGGAAAAATCATTTATATCAACGCTTCAACTTGTGATATTAATTATATTCCCAAGAATCTGCCAGTGGTTTTTGATGTTCCATTACCTGAAGGCTATTCCAAGAACTAAACGTATTAAGCGATTTGTTTATTTGTACCTAATTTATGCCTGCGTAAGTTATTTTATACAATTCATTCAGAAGTATTGTGTATTTTTTTCCGAAAATGAAAATTGCTCCTGCTCTCGCTGAAAAACTTTTCCTTAAGTTGCAGTCTGAAGAATGTTAGACCCGTTGTCTCTATGGATATTAGAGAAAGATTGTTTATAAATGCCACTAATGACTGAACATTGTAAAAAGTTTCAATAATTTAATTATTGTGACCAAAATTTTCAAAAAAAATTGTACCCGCCTATGGATTATTGGCATTGATTCGTGCGACGTCTTAGCTATGTTGGCAACAATGACGATGAATCACGTTTTGACACCTGTTAACCTAAAAGTGTGAATATTATTATTTTGAAAAAACCTAATTTTCTCCAGATTGTCACGGCTTTAAGATTCCTAATAATTGATTTAAACGCCATTTTCTTTAACATTATGATGTAATTTCAACAGAACACTAATTACTACTTGATACTAAAATTTAGGTTTATTAATCAGATTTCTAAATCTTTGATTGATATTTTAGAAATGGCTGCAACTGTTATTGAAGTTCATCCATTAACAAACAATCCAACAGCAGCTTGGGAAGAAATATCGAAATCTCAAAAGGTAGAAAAATTGAAGTTTAAGATCCCAACTCAGCCAGTTGCAGCAGACAAAGTTAGGTTCGTTTGCATGAGCGACACTCATTCTAGTCATAAAGACATTAAATTCGTTATACCAAAAGGTGACGTATTCATACATGCTGGAGATTTTACGAAATTTGGGCAAGAAGAAGAAATAATTGGATTTAATCAATGGCTAGGTAAAAATGTTGAAACCGGTTGAAATAAAATTTAATTGTAATTACAGGAACTTTACCTCACAAATACAAAGTAGTGATATGCGGAAATCACGAGTTAACGTTCGATGATCGACTTAATGACGCTTTTGGAGTTTTTAAAAAATCAAAACATAAAGAAAGAGTTGGGATTGTTATGAGAGAACATTTAACTAATTGTGTTTATTTAGAGGATTCAAGCATCGAATTATTAGGTCTTAAATTATACGGCACACCTTGGTAAATTTTAATTATAATAAAAGTTCAATTTTTAATTTAATTTGTGTAGGCAACCGGAATTTGGGGGTTGGGCTTTTAATTCGCCTCGAGGTGAAAAAATGTTGGAACATTGGACTTTGATTCCAAACAATGTAGATATATTAATAACCCACTCGCCTCCACTGGGGCATGGGGATCAAGTGCATTCAGGGGCAAGAGCTGGATGTACAGAATTGCTTGCAACAGTGCAACAACGGGTTCAACCGAAATTTCACGTTTTTGGACATATCCATGAAGGTATTGAAACCAAAAAGAATAATTTTTGATTAAGCACAAAAAATTTCAGGGTATGGAGTAACTTCAGATGGGAAAATTATTTACGTAAACGCTTCAACTTGTGATATTAGTTATGCCCCCAAGAACCTGCCGGTAGTTTTTGATGTTCCATTGCCTGCAGGTTTTTCGAAAAATTAATTTTTATTTTATACTTGTTCAATCTTTGCGAAAATGCAAATCTTTGTAATGTACTTAAATTATTTTCTTTATTCTTTTTAACCAATTGTGAAAAAAAAAATCTTTACAAAATCAATCAACAACATTCTCTGTATTTTTGAGCAGTGTCTGTGGGTTACTGTTGAAAGAACATTTGACTTGCGCCTGTTAATGTTGTCGTTAATTGATGAATAGAAATTAAACAATCAACTTGACAAATGTTTTTATTCATAGATCCCGTCATAATTTAACAATAGATCAAACTAAGAAACAGTGAATACCTTCAATGCTCTCTTTACATTTTGACCTTGATAAGATAACGTCCATGTCGTTCAGATAAGTTGTTTTTAACATAAAGTGATTTAGAATAATCTAGACCTAGTGTCAAGTTACAAAGGAAATTTACACATATAAAATCAGATCATTGCAGCATTCCAAGTAACGAAAATCTCATTAAAAAACGTAAAACAAATTCTAAAATTAGCAACAATACTAAATTTTATTCATTGCATATATAATTGGATTTATTATAAGCTTACATTCGATTAAAAGACGAGGAAACACGTACTAATATGGAACGTTAGAAAATAGATAAGAAACCGATTCTCCATTGTGTGTCCTTCTCACAGCCTCTGCAAACATCATTGAAACATCTATACACTGCAAAAAAACAGTTAATTTTGTTTATTCAAACTTTTGTTGTTATCAAACCTGAATTTTGGAACAATCCTTCATGTGTCCGTCTTGAGGTATAGTATTAGTAACAACAACAGCTTCGAAACACGCGTTATTGATCCTAGTAATGGCGGGTCCGGAAAAAATTCCGTGAGTCAAAATAGCATAAACTTTGGTGGCTCCGGCTTCCATAAGTTTTTCGGCAGCGTGACATATAGTTCCGCAAGTATCGGCCATATCATCAACTAAAATCGCGACGCGATCCTTAACATCACCCACCAAAACCATAGAAGCAACTTCGTTCGCTTTCTTCCTTTCTTTATGAATGAGAGCGAACTCAACATTGAGTCTGTCGGCAATTGATGTAACTCTCTTAGCACCTCCGGCATCCGGAGACACAATGATACTATTCCTCCATTCGACAATATTTTCTTTAATCCATTTAAGCACGGCAGGTTCCGCATATAAATTATCAACCGGAATGTCGAAGAAGCCTTGAATTTGGGATGCATGAAGATCCATTGTGATGATGTGGTCGGCTCCGGCTACAGAAAGCATGTTCGCTACCAATTTCGCTGAGATCGGGGCTCGGCTCTGTTGAAATAACCAATTAATGCAGGCGGTACATTTGCAACTTTCTATGGGACAAAAATTAACACCAAATTTTTCGATTATTAAGCGATGAAGTGGTTGCAAAGATGGACACAAAGACGGACAATACCCAAGCGAAATTTTGCCGCTACGCGGAATCGCCAATTAGTAAATGGAAAATGATGTTAGTAGCAACCCTTTTAGTAGAACCCTTTTTGGTATTATTGTTTGTCCCATTATCGTGCAATTAAGTGGTAACTCCCAAAAAGAAAAGAAATTCTGGTAAACAAAACAAAAATTGTTGCGTCAATTGGCGATTATCAAATCTTCCCTGTTGCAAACAACAACGATAATTAACTATAAGAAACCATTGACATTTGACTCCGTTAATAAATGAATAAACAGCGGTTGTGTAAGTTGAGAAGTTGTAAATAGTTTTCAACTAAAAAATTCCTGCTAATCAGTTTCCAACTGTTTTTTCAAAATCCAATAATGCCACCGCCACGAGACAAACACAGTGACGTTATAGAAATAGCATCACAAAATAATGACGATACGTCCCAAACAAGCTCCCCGACATTCAGCTAATTTCAAGTGATTTACCCTGAATTTCCATTCGATGGATTTCCACTTTTCCACATTGCGCTCGACATCATTACCTCCCGTCGGCTACAATCATTTCAGCGTCAGTGACAAAGTTTCATGGGAACCGTTGCCTAAAGCGACACGTTTCCGACATTGCGCTAAAGCAATTGTCGCTTTTATTTCAAAATCTTTAATTGACTGACCCTTTGTAAACGTAAAATTTGGAATAAGCGGGATTAAGGCACTCAAAAGCTCTAATTGTCTACTTTGGAAGTGCTCTAGACACCCAAAATCTCAGTAAAATTATCTGCTATTACGAATTGAAACACTCTGTACATATCTTTCAGTTTCTACCACTCAAAACGCACCTAATTTAACTAAGTCTCTTCTTTGGATAAAACATCCCTTTTAGTTTGCTTGATTTTAAATTAATGCGTTATCACAGAGCCTGTGAAAGTTTGAAATTATTTTTTACAATTAAAGTTAAATTTAAAAAGTTCTTTAAAATTATAGCTTAAGAAGTGCAATTTTCTTGAATATGATTGGCTTGTTCCAAAACGCGTCATCGAGTAATCGACCAATAACGTAAATCCTGATATTACAGCCTAGCAGGGAGGTTGATAATCTTTGGGTTGGTACACTCATTCCTGTTTCTAATCTCAATTTTTTCTTGGCGACTCCACTATGCGTTTCCAAAAGTTTCACGTTAAAGTTGACGCCTAGTGAAGATGCTAGGCAATTATAAAAATACCGCAAGTAATAATTTACATTGTTTGGTTTTTAGAAAAAAAAATCTTTTGTACACAAGTTGTAAAGAAGTTAATTTAGGAGACAAATATTAAAACAAGAAGCAAGTAACAAAATGGTGTTGTTAGTTGGGCGAGCCAAACCAATGCTGCCACATTTTTATAAATCCTTGCGACCATAAATCTTTTTGTTATTTTAGAAAGCGCTCAAATTTCTGTGCATGTACATTTGAATTTTTATGGTTTGTTGCAGAACAATAGAAATTCTCTATAAAGAAATAAATATTCGATAAGCTAAAAAATTGCAACATATACAAAACAAAATTTTGAACTTTTTTCAAGTTTTGACAAAAGAATAGTTGAAATTCAAGTGCAGTAGAGAGAATTTCAATTCGATAAACAAACACCAAAAAACACATAGCAGAAGCTTTTATTCATGGCTATCACTTTCATTTCTAGAAGTTTGTCTACCTGTAAAATGATGCGTCGAGTTAGAAGTTGTCAGAATAATATCGAAATTCCCAAATTTTTTCTTATACTTACACCAAACGTACTTAGATCATTGGCGCTGAAGATCGCCGCGTACGAGTTTCCTTTATTTTAATTTTTTCAATTTTTGAAATCTCAGCTTTAACATATGCAAAAATTAAACACCCTGTATATAAAAAATCTTATCAAGTCGCCTTTGTAAAACGGTTGGCAGGGCGTGTAACAAACATCACAATTTAAATCTAACCAATTGAAATAATTGTTGCATTTTCGAAATTCCTGTGATTAAAAACGTGTGACGTTAAAAATATTTTTTTTTCGAAATAATCCTTCAATCTCAAAATTCACAAGTGTGCGGTTGGCAGGAATGCAAACAATACTCAAGTTACCACGTGTTGTGAATACAAAACAGGATTTAACGGAAAATGCTTGAACGTCCATAATTTTTCTATTTTTCAAGTCCAATTTAAGGTCCAATCTATAGAATTTGAAACAATCAAAATAATTTTTGCTCTATGATTCAACTGTCTAGATGCAACAAGGGGTTCTGGATTCCTCCAAAAGTGGCCATTTAAAAAAAAAAATCGTAAGTCAAGGTCAAGTAATTGTGCAGGTACAAAACATTGAAACCGCTGGAGTTGTAATTGTAAACAAAACGATTTTAAAAAATCACGAGTTGGGGAAAACGAAAAAAATTGGCAAGCTGGTTCAGTAGTTGTGGCAAATCGCCAGTACATCGACCGATCAACAAACGCGGACTTTGACAACTTAATAATAATTAACAACAGAAACAACAGAACGTCTGTACCAATCTAGAGAACAGTCACGTGTTTCTGTTGAGGTTATGTCTTATAGTAAAAAAAGACTTACACTTACTTTGTCTTTTTTGTCTTGTCTGGCGTAAGGGAAGCATGGAATGACGGCGGTTACTCGACTTGCAGACGCAATTTTGCAGGCATTAATCATGATGAGGAGTTCCATTAAATTATCGTTGACTTCCCCGCTGCCGGATTGCACAATGTAAACGTCTTCGCCCCTCACAGACTCGCCGATTTCCACGCTACAAACAATAATTCGTTTCAAAAACGTGTTGGTGGTTGTTGTGGTATACCATTGTTGTTGTTGATGATGGCGGGTTGGGGTTGATGGAAAAATCGGTTAATTGTTTGTATATACGCACCATGTTTCTAAGTTGCTGAATTTCTTGGTGACAACTTTGCCCAGATCGATGCCGAGTCGGTCCACAATTCTTTGGGCCAAGTCAGGGTGAGATGTCCCACTGAAGACTTTGATGTTCGGCATTCTGCTCTGGAGAATCACACTCGACTTTTGAAGGTTGGCCCGTAACAAACTTTTAGCACGTACGGGTTGAGATGATACGGGCATCACTACAAGGCAGACAACCAATCACGGTTAGGGTCCAATGTTATCGCGGCAACAACGCTACAGGGGCATAAACATGATGACGAAATATCCCCTAGTTATCGCGATTTCTTCACGCAACCTCGCTGACGGTTGTTGACGAAAACATCGGCCTCGGGGGGCTCACGGCGCGATAAAAACCCAAAATGGAAATATTCCATATCACGCTTAAATTTCGTCCCAAAACCTTGTCAATTTAAAAATGGATTCTGCTAAATCGACAGGACGCCAATGTATCAACGGAAAATAACCCTAAATTGACAAATAAAATAGAAGGAAAGTTATTCCAGGAATAAGTTTTTTGAAAAAAAGGAATAAGCTAGACTGGTTTATGAACATAATAGAGAGTTATTATCAGTTTTACAGATACTTTAATAAAGTCGTCCTTATTTGAGGTATTCGCAGGCGCATTTAATATGTCCTTAAACATTTTTCTTTATTAAAATACAGACTACCTTTATTTAAGTTTAATATAGACAAAGACATTTTTTACTTAGAGCGTCTTAATTCTAACATATATGGCAATTTTCTGTCAAATTAACGTCAAAATTAAAGACATTCTCTGAAAGTCATAATTTTAAGTTGGCAACACTGAGAAATTATAATCTTACAATTTGTAAATTTAATGTACAAATACTAAAAGTATCTGTGAAACCATTGTTTATAGATATCTTTATATAATATTTATATATAATATCTATAAACAATGGTGAAACTAACATGGGAACAAATAATGAATGTGTTACATTTGTAAGGTTATCTTGTATCTGCCAAGACTCAAGAATGCTGTTAAGTGTCAAATGTACCTGTCAAAATAAAGTAAAAAGCAAAATGGCAGCTGCGATAACACTCTACTAAACTAAATGAAAAATTTTAAGACAAGATACTTTAATTAAAGTTCTTTTTAATGAAGTCACTTTTGCATTAACTTAAGATAACTTAAGATTTTAAACCTATTCAAGTTTTATTTAAATTACACCTTATTCAAAATTTTAGATTTTAATATTTAACGTGTAAAGTGATAAAGAAACGACTGGTTTATGCGCATTCAAGATTTAACATTTAAAATTTAAGAGTTTTTCAACTTAGAACCCTTTATAGAGCATGTAGCATAGTGGTAAAACGCGCACCAATAAAAATCGTTCTGTATCACGTGGTCTGAAGGTCAAAAGGACAAGCAAATAACACTTTTGACAAGCAATTGACAGTTGACATAATCTACAATTTGCGTTTCTGATTTTTTGTGCATTGTCTAGAAGTTAAGGAGACTTTAAATATCTATTCACACAATTAATTCTGAAATTTTTAGCTGAAATTTTTATAATATCAAGAAATTTCGGATTTTTTGCGTTGGGAAGTTGAATAGATTAGAGATCCATTAACACCAACATCAACAAAATTATTTCCAAATGCAGCGATACTAAGTTACTGATTTAAGTGAAATGTAAATAAATTATTTATTTCTACGCCACTGGTGAACCATTATTTGGATAAACTAGATAATTCTAGGGTGTTCTAGGGTGTTCCGTCCTGTTTGGGTTGTTTATGGGGAGATTGGTAGCCTGAGGAGGCGTTGCTTGTTGCAACTTTAGATGAAATGACGTTTAGCGGAAGTGAATGAAGGAAAATCTTCTAAGTTGGCTATAATGGCGACGAAAAACAAGTGACATTTCATTTACGATTTCATAATTTGCCTAACTTCAGTGAGAAATTATAAAGTGTGAAAGTCAGTCAGCGCATTTTGCTTTACTCGTTGATTTTAATTTCCTGACGAATTTTAATTGTTATGTTCGCCCATTAACAATATTCGCGAACCCAATCGACCGACTTCAAGGTGATGGCTAACATAGCAGCGCAAAGAATAAGACGTGAATTCAAAGAGGTTATTAAAAGCGAGGAGGTACGAAAAACTCACCGAAATACGCGTTTTTCTGTTATGTCATCGTTTATAATTAGTTTTTTTCCCCAAAAGCAATCACTTAAAAAAACTTACCGTTTTCCTCCGACATTTCCAATAACACATACTGAAATGTTGTTCAAAACATATTTATTGATTCCCCTAAAATCCCATAACAAAATCCAAGGGTTATCACAAAACGACGTCATTTTATAATAAATAATCGCTTTTTTCCACAACTAAACTTGTTTGTTTTCGTTAGGTAGCGAAATGTGCCATTAAAGTAGAATTGGTCAATGACAGTTACACGGAGTTGAAAGGAGAAATTACAGGACCCCCTGATACAGCCTATGAAGGTGGCTGCTTCGTTTTAGAAATAAAAGTACCTGAAACATACCCTTTCAACCCCCCTAAGGTATCCCGCCCATTTCGAAATTGAAAATATTTAACCAATTTTTTCACAGGTTCGTTTTATTACAAAAATATGGCATCCCAACATCTCCTCGGTCACAGGTGCTATTTGTTTAGATATTTTAAAAGACCAATGGTAAGGTTCAAATTTAATTTTCGCAAATAAAAAAAAATTCCAGGGCCGCGGCGATGACTCTACGAACAGTTTTACTATCACTTCAAGCACTACTCTCTGCCGCGGAGCCCGATGATCCCCAAGATGCGGTAGTGGCTAAGCAGTTTAAAGAAAACGTAGAAATGTTCCAAATGACAGCCAGACATTGGACGAACGTTTATGCAGGCGGTAATTACAAGTGTCCAGACTAACAACGTTTTAGCGCAGAAAACAGTCTAAAATGAATTCAACTTTTCATATATTCGCCAATTTAATTGTCGCTACTAAACTTTTTTGTGGGAAATTTCGTGA
Organism: Pyrochroa serraticornis; assembly: GCA_905333025.2. Lineage (NCBI taxonomy): Eukaryota > Metazoa > Arthropoda > Insecta > Coleoptera > Pyrochroidae > Pyrochroa > Pyrochroa serraticornis. The sequence continues at coordinate 32,448,197 of HG995154.1, read as the reverse complement.
CTTGTGTCCTTTCTGTTGGTTCTCTTGAGAATTAGCAAAGTCCTAGCACTACAAAAACAATTTTAATATTGATTAACTTGATTATTTTTATCTTATCGCTGCTATTTGACGTGAAAATTCCGGATAGTGTCTTTTCTTAATTTGTATATTGACAAATTTTGGTTTCAGGGCCTCATATAAGTAAAGAATGTGATGATAAAATAAAAAGACTAGTTGATATGGGTGTGGAGGAGCACCAGGCTAGAGTCGCGCTGTCTTCATACAATTGGGATATAGAACGAGCCACAGAACAACTGTTTAGTTAGTGATCTACTTTAATCTTTTGAAACATTGTACACTCTCTCCACCACTTAAGCCATTTTCATCCAAGTGGCACCCTCTTTTTTTATGCATTAACTGTTAGCTCTTGAATATCCTTTCTTTTTATATGTATATATGGAACGAAATAAATGAGGAGTGTTTGCTTTTATTTAAATAAGCATCAAAAAAACTCATTTCACTTTAACCTTAAACTTTTTGTTTGTTTAGAGGTAAATGGACTTTACTACAAATTGACGTAGAATCGCTGGAAGCTAATGTATTGTTAATGACGAAATTATTATTAAATTAACTCGCCATCAGTCGCTTGTTGCTTTTGTTTCATTTGAGAAACTTGACAACGTTGCTGTCTCAAAAGACCGATTGGCCCGGTATTTCAACGATCGTTACTGAAATTGGCTATTACTGAAGGTGAAGTAGGTCATTTTGCATTAGTGGCTATTAAATTTAGATTAGAGTAACGATTTCTGCAACCCTTAATAGCTGGTAAATGGGCGCAAGCAAAGTGGGGGTAGTTTGTGGTTCCTATTAATTTTAAATAGCCCGCCAAGAACGTGACGTCAATGATGCTGCATCTCTTTCTCTATCGTGTTGAAGAACTAGTTCTCTCTTTGTTCAATCTGTGATTTATTGATAGGAAATGTTGAGTAGATTGACAGTTGACAGCTGTTCAGTCCGGCAACGCTGCAATTGAATTGTTTTGGTGATAAGGTTAAACTACATACTCCCTGAGTTTAAACAAGAAAAAGTTAATATCAAAAATTATGGATCATGTTGATCCCGACCAAGAAGGTAAGTGACTGTAAATGTTAATTTCGTTATTTTAATTTACCAATTTTTTTCCGTTAGTGCAGATTTTTTGTAACTGAAGAATAACGAGTTAGAAAAATAATTGTGCCCCATTGATTTTAGAAAATGAAAACGCAATGGACGTGGACCATTCCGACCCTCCTGACGTAGTTCCTCAAGAAGTTATTCATCCTCTAGCTTTAGTTGCCTTAAACGTCGAAGAAGTTGAGAATGTTGAACCCCAAGAGGGCGATGTAGTCGTCGAAATTGAAGCGAACGAAATCGATCGAATTTCCCCAACAATTTCGACGAGTAGTCTCTCCCCTGTTAATTTCGACGACGAAAGCAATCATAGTGCTGAAGTTGGAGAAACTGACGAAAATTCACCACCATCAAGAAAACGTTCATTGTACGAAAGCGATGGCAACGAAGACGATGGGGCGATGTGCCCAATTTGTTTCGATAATTGGACTAATACCGGAGAACATCGCATTTGCGCCCTAAAATGCGGCCATTTATTCGGGTACAATTGCGTGAATCGATGGTTAACTGAGCAGAGTAAAAAAACTTGCCCCACTTGCAAAAAGAAAGTGGGGAGAAGCGATATTAGATACATTTACGCTAAGAGATTAACAGCAGTTGATGCAACTGAATTAGAGAAAGTTCGACTACAACTTAGAATGATGACAGAAGAAAGGAACAGGGCCCAAAATGATATCGCTAAATACGCTTGTCGCGAGCACTTGCTTCACCAAGAACTTGCCATGCTCAAGTCTCAACTAACTAGCAACAAGACTGTAATAACTGTTAATAGTTCCAAAACACCATTCGCGAGACTCTACATGGATAAATCCATGGAAATTTGTAAATACGGGGGTAGTCGCGTCTTTGACGCCAATTGTTCTCTTGATTTGCTGTTAGCCTCAATGAAATCTCCTACTAATCTATTTACCGGTTTCGGATTGAAAAAAATTAACATTTCCTACTACCGTTCGACCGCTTTTATCCCGGTTCATAGTTTACAAATACGTGACATCTGTTTTCATCCGGAAAACAATTGGGTTTTGACCGCTTCAATGGATAAAACATTCAAAGTTGTCGATAACGTAACCAACTCAGTTACGCATCAATTCAACCACCAGATGCCGCTATGGTCGTGTTGTTGGGATTTAAACAACCAAAACACTCTTTACGTCGGCACCCAATCCGGTTCGGTTATTAAATACGATATCCGTCGATTGGCTGAACCCGTCGCTAATTTAGCCATAGAAGGTTGCATGTCTCCCGTGGTTTCTATAGCGTCGATTCCTGCTGTTCCTGGGGATGTTTTGCCGCAAGGTGGCGTTGTTTCTTGTAAACTCAATTCGTTGTGGGTTTATGAAAATAATCCGCAACATACACGTCATTCGTTGTCTCTTGAAGGACCGTTTGTTTCAATGAAATATCAAGCTAACACTAAACAGTTGTTGGTGTCTTCCAGACCTAACAGCCGGATCTCGTATTCGAGACATACTTTGTGTACTTTGGAAAAAATGGGACAGGAAAAAGTCGATTGTAATGTTATTCATTCGTTTCAGGGAGGGGGCATGCAGAAATTGTTGTCGAAATCTTGTTTTTTGTCGGATACAAGTGAATTTGTTGCGGCTCATCAAGAAAATTGTCGCAGTGTGTTCCTTTGGAGCATAAATACTGGGGAGAAAGTTTGTTCGGTTCCTGCCCACGAAACTGTTTTAGATCTGAAAGGAATTCAAAATCACAACGGAAACTATTTGGTTTCTCTCACCGAAAAGAAATTGGAATTTTTCAAATTCATGTAATTGACCCAAAAACGTTGAAACTATATTTTTATACCTCTACCAAGTATACAAAAAGAAACACGTTAATTTTATTTAGGAATTCGATTTTGTTATAATTTTTTTGTTACGTTTTAACGATTTGCTCCAGTTTCGAAAAACGCTTCGAAATTGGAGATGTGCCCTGCATCTCTTGAGACTATAGTTACTTTTGACGTTTTGTGGCAGTTTCCGAGTACAAATAGACTTAAGTAATTGTTGACTTCACATAGATGCCTTATTTATTTATCGTAATACCAAACAAAGACTTGATTTCTAAGAGATCCCGCTTCCAGTTCCTTCTTCATGAACCAAAAGGCTGGTAAAATATCGGAACGACCTATCTTACCTGAACATTTAAACTACTTCAATTCATGTTTAATCTCTCAAATGGATATATTTAATTAGGTGTTTTTTAGAAGGCCTGATCTTTCGTGTTTCGTAGCTAGATGAGCAGTTTTGTTTAGGATCGCAACTGTTGGAAACAATTTCGCTCATTTCTCTAAAATTCGACTCTTTAATCACGTAATCTTTCTTCTACATCATCTAGTAGTTAAGGAGAATTTAGGGTGATTTATGGTGGAAAGAACGTAGTTATAATAACAACAACAACAATAGAAGACAATAAAATTTGGAGATACAACCAAACATCCGGGTGATGTGGTTCAAAGTTTCTAGAACTGCTCTCCAAACATCATAAATCACCGCTGTTAAAATTTACACCGTTTTCCCCTTAGAAATTATTAGGTTTTATTAAAGTACCAAAAGTCCAACAGCAATAATAGCGGTGGTAGATTTGGAAGCATTTTTAGTGGTGTAATAATTGTTGTTCATCTTCCTAAATGTTTAATGCTCGCAGTGTACGATTTAAACAATGTCTTTTATCATCTGATTGATCTATCTATATGTTATCATTCTAGACTTCGTTGAAGTATTTTAATAAAAAAAAAGTAGTAATTTCTTCGTGGGGTTGCCTTGTTACAATTCTGCACGTCAAGTAATTCAGCGTTTTATTCTACTAATATTTATGTCATTCAACTGGTACCTCTCTATGTATAAATCTCATAATTATATTGCTATTTTATATTTACAAAATTTGTAGATTCTTATCAAATAAATCTCAATGGAAGCTATTTATTGTTAATTTCATTTAATATCCACCACTTTTCCCAAAATACGTCCACTCATGAACAGTAGTAGCGTCCACAACGTCACCAACCCTAGTTAAAATTTGCGCCATCTAGCGAATTATCACGCAACCACTAATCACGTACGAATTTGCAACGTTCTTGATACTTTGCAAGTTTTGACTATTATTTTGAATACTTCTAACGTTTTTAAGAATTGATAAAGTTAAACGGGCTGTAACAACTTTTTGTTGATAATCCAATACCACATAACCTCACTTTTAATTTTGACAATGACTCGCGAATTTTTGGCGGAAAATTTGAATACCAGTATAGTTTGCTTTTAAAAATCTATTTAATCGTAGAAAAACACTTTTTGAGACTTATCAATTTAACTTATTACTTATTTATCTTGTTTCTATATGCCCAGCCCATCCAGATACAGAAGTAATAAACATGTTTGTTTTAGTCTCACTTGCGTTACATCGTTTTAATAAACGTTATCAGTGGCTTTTTATGGTTTTTCCACTCGATCTTATCATTAATAATTGAACAATTAGGCAGGTATAACTTAAAGTAAGTGGTTAGCAAAGTAAATTAATTAACATTGAATCAATTTTATAAATTCCAAATTCCAAGCGATTTTCTTGAATTAAAACATTTAATAACTCTTCCCCCTTTTGGTCTTTTCAGCGCTTCGTTGCTTCGTAATTTGTAACATCAGCAGGAACTCAGCAGTAGCGCAGAATTCGTCAACCAAACAAGTTGGAGATAGAAATTGTGGGTGGTATTTTCATAACCTCAAATTAATTAATTAATTGAGTCCAACTCGTCAAAATGTCAGTGCCTGAACCCCTAACGAGACTTTTTAGGTAACAATAATTACTTTATTAATTTTAACAATATTAACCCCTGGTTCTTTAGCGAAATCGATAAGAACAAAGCCAAATATATTGATAATCTAAAAGAAGCTGTCGCTATCAAGTCAGTTTCGGCATGGGCTCATACCAGAAACGATGTCCGCAAAATGGTTGAATGGACCCAAACTCGCCTCAACTCTCTTGGGGTTGAAACTCAACTCAAAGAACTTGGGGAACAAACCGCCCCTGACGGTACCAAACTGCCGCTACCTCCAGTAGTTTTCGGAATTTTGGGGAAAGATGCTAAAAAGAAAACTGTTTTGGTTTACGGCCATTTAGATGTGCAACCTGCTTTACTTGAAGATGGTTGGGATTCGCAACCGTTTGTTTTGACCGAACGCGACAATAAGTTGTTTGGGAGAGGATCATCTGATGATAAGGGGCCGGTTTTATGCTGGTTGCATGCTATAGAAGCGTATCAAACTCTTGGTATTGATATCCCGGTTAATATTAAGTTCGTGTTTGAAGGTATGGAGGAATCGGGTAGTGTTGGGTTGGATGAATTATTGATGAAGGAGAAGGATAAGTTTTTGGCAGGAGTCGATTATGTTTGTATTTCTGATAATTATTGGCTCGGGAAAGAGAAGCCTTGTATTACGTATGGGTTGAGGGGCGTTTGCTACTTCTTCATTGAGGTCGCCTGTGCTACCAAAGATCTCCATAGCGGCGTATTCGGGGGTACTGTGTAAGTGTAACAATTAACTATTGTTTTTCGTATTTACATAAGTTGATAATGTTCTAAAATTGTTGATTCAATATTGTCAAAGCATTACATAGATTGTAGGATATTTTAATTGAGGAGTAGTTGAGAAGTTTCAAAAAATCTCAATTTTTCTATATCTTGACAAGATATTGAGGATCCATAGCGAAAGTTGCCAAAACAAAAAAATTCTACTTTTCTTGGCCCAGAGCGATTGGTGTCAATTTCAGCATTTTCGAAAATTTTAATTGATTGCGATGGAAAAACGAAACCTTTCGAATATTTGTACCCTTTCCGGTCGAACAAAGTACAAAATTGAAATAGGGGAAACAATTTACATTAAAAAACGCACATTTTGTTTCGGATTTTCAAAAATTTTAATTGATTGTGGTAAATAAAATTTTTTCAAACAACTACGAGAGAGGTGCCGCCAAAAATAGTGACGATTTAGTTATTTAAAATTATTTCAGACATGAAGCTATGACGGATTTGGTCTACCTTTTGGGCACTTTGGTTGACAAAGATGGCAAGATCCTCATCCCTGGAATGTATGATGAAGTGGCGCCTCTACTGGACACCGAAGGCGAAATTTACAAGAAAATTGATTTCAACGTGGATCATTATCGCGGCGATATAGGCTGCAACCGTCTTATGCACAACGAAAAAAAAGAAGCGATTCTGATGCACCGTTGGCGCTACCCTTCCTTGTCTATTCATGGGGTTGAAGGCGCGTTCGCTGAACCCGGAGCAAAAACTGTGATACCCGGAAACGTTATCGGGAAATTTTCCATTAGGATTGTTCCCAACCAAACTCCGAAGCAAACCGAAAAATACGTTGTCGAGTATTTGCAGAAGAAATGGAAGGAGTATGGAAGCCCAAACACCATGAAGGTGGGTAAAATATTACAAAAAATATTAATTTAAAATTTTATTTATTATTATCATATTTACTCAAAGTCATAGAGTTAAAGTGTAAAGAAATGTAGCCCTAGTCTGTTAACTGCGAAACTACTGATAAATTGATTTTTCTTATACTTGACATGCAGGCTTACATGACTGATGGTGGTAACCCTTGGACGGAGGATCCGACTCACCCCCACTACACAGCTGGTGTTAAGGCTACAAAATATGTCTATAACATTGAGCCTGATATGACTCGCGAAGGTGGTTCGATTCCAGTTACTTTAACATTCCAACAAGCTACTGGAAAAAACGTTATTCTTCTCCCTGTAGGAGCTGGAGATGATGGCGCTCATTCACAGAATGAGAAAATTGACATCAGAAACTATATCCAAGGAGTAAGTTTGAAACTTTCAATTTCCAGTTGACTAACTTTAATTTTTAGACCAAACTTCTTGGAGCGTATTTGTATGAAGTTGGACAGTTGTAATTCTTTTACCACAAGCACCTCGTTAAAGTGGTAACTGACTGGCTAATTAAATTGCTACTGCATATTTTATTATAATCTTGATTATTCGTACTTTTATTACAAACATATATTTCTTTTAAACAATAAACTCATTCGAAGAAACTGAAACTGTTGTGATTGTTTAAGTTTCGGAAAATAACTCGTCATCGAACCAATGGATGATTAGAGTTTCTTTTGGGTGAAGATCCTTTTGTTTATCTATACCACGAAAAACTACAACAATAAACAAGATAACCGCGAGTCATTTGACGGAATCTTGCGGTAAATTTTTAAGTACCAAAACGTGCGACCAGTTGGTTTTTACCACTGCAATTTCCGTTTGAAGTTTTCCAACCCAAAAATTTTGGGCTGTTTTTACCCCACTGCACTTAGCTAAAATTAAAATTTTGTTGAGTGCCCTTAAAAATCTATTACGGTTAAAATTAATATTTTCAAACAAAAATAGGAACAAAACAAGTCGCTATCATAAAACTTTAACAAGTAAGTTCCTGTCAGTAATTTAGTTAAAAATCGCGACCACTGTTAGGTTATTGCCCTTTGACCCCAATCTTCACCAATTTCCTATCAATCTAAATCTAATCTTTGATACAAGTAGTTGAGTTTGATTTCCATAATTTTGTAACCAAAGATGATTACTTGTGTGTTTGTGCTGCTCTCTTTTTGTGTTTGTCAAAATCAAATTTTGGCCCAATACGACCCAAATTGGGACAGTTTGGACAGTAGACCTCTCCCCGATTGGTATGATAAAGCCAAAATCGGAATATTCCTCCACTGGGGTGTTTACTCTGTACCCAGTTTCGGATCCGAATGGTTTTGGTGGCGTTGGAAAGGTAATTTTTATAATCCCAAAACTTTTTTAATTCCAAAATTTAGGTGAAAACAAATCGGAATTCATCGATTTCGTTAACAACAATTACGGCCCTCATTTCACTTATCAAGATTTTGCGGAACAATTTACCGCGGAATTTTACAACCCCGACGATTGGGCGGATTTGTTCCAAAAATCAGGCGCTAAGTAAATTTTGTTATCTCAACGAATTGATTTAATTAAAAAATTACAGATACGTCGTTTTAACCAGCAAACATCATGAAGGTTACACTTTATGGCCGTCTCAATATTCGTTCAGTTGGAACGCAATGGATGTGGGTCCAAATCGCGACGTTCTTGGTCAGTATTGATAGTTTTGCAACAAAATTTCGAAATAATTCTTAGGTGATCTCGCTGCGGCCGTGAGACAAAAACAGTTACATTTCGGCTTATACCACTCTCTGTTTGAGTGGTTCAACCCCATTTACTTGAATGATAAAACGAATAACTGGACCACAACCAATTTTGTCGATGATAAAATAATTCCGGAAATGAAAGAATTAATCACTAAATACCAGCCGGAAATTCTTTGGTCTGATGGTGACGGTGAAGTATCTCCTGAGTATTGGAAATCGATTGACTTTTTGGTTTGGCTCTACAATGAGAGTCCCGTCAAAGACTTTATTGTTACCAATGATCGGTGGGGAATTGGAACTGGTTGCACTCATGGTGGTTTCTTTTCTTGCGCCGATAGATACAATCCAGGTACTTATTTAAGTAACTTGAATCAATTATTAACAAAATTGAAGGTGTTCTCCAGGAGCACAAGTGGGAGAACGCGATGACAATCGACGCAAACTCTTGGGGTTATCGCAGAAACGCCAAAATTAGCGAAATTCTATCACCACATGACCTAATTGTTACTATTGCACAAACAATTAGTTGCGGAGGTGAGTTTTCTTTTGGAAATTCTTTCATTATTTCGAAATTTTAGGCAATATTTTGATTAATGTTGGACCCACCAAGGAAGGTACTATTGTGCCTATTTTCCAAGAGCGTTTATTGCAAGTGGGGACGTGGTTGGGTATTAACGATGAAGCCATCTACGAAAGCACCCCATGGACCAGTCAAAATGATACTCTAAATTCAGACGTTTGGTACACTTTTAGGGCTGGAGCGGTCTACGCTATTGTTTTGACTTGGCCTGAAGACAATATTTTAAAATTAGGGTCGGTAGTTCCTATGTTTAGCTCGAAGTGTATTGTCAGGCTTTTGGGTAACTTGGGTACTGCTTTGACGGTGAGTTTCGTCATAGTAGTCAAGAATACTTGTAAATGGTTTTGTTCTAGGGAGAAGTTGTAGTGGATCATGTCGAAATCGTCCTACCTGATAAAGCAACAGTTGTCAGCGAATGGGCCTGGGTTATCAAAATTGTTAAGGCGGTATAGAGGGGCCCGTTTGTACCTAAATATTTTTGTTAATTAATTAATTCACCTTCGATGAAATAAAACTAACTTAACGTTGAAGGAAATCGAGTTAGGGATTAATTTCCCTTTTTTCATCATTTAAATGAACACAGTCAATCCTGATACAACGACATTACCTGTGTCTTTATTTGGGAACACGTTACCGTTCGAAAATTAGAATCTTCATATATAATTTCTCATCATATCGAAGGTTTACTGTATTTAGTCCCCTATCTCATGTTGTTACAGTATAATTGTGAATGTTCACAACATCAACAAGTTATTATTCTAACTTATCATAAAACCATAAGAAATGCCACATTATTTATAATTTGTGCTTATTACCCAATGTTGCAATAGATGTGCTAGATAATTAATTTTTTCTTTAACAAATTGTGCTACGCTGCAATTTTTAGGACCCACGCCCAGTTACTCTTCACCACTGCCTTATCTGGGAAAGTGATAAGTACAAGTCCCTTTTCAATCTTCCACTAAAAAAATTGCGTTAAAAAATTCAAAACTCTTCTCCCTCTAAAATTTTAACTAACACTCAAATATGCGTCAGTTCCTAGTAGAGTGACATTAGTTTGAGCACTTCCAAATAGTTCTTGAGGAGATTCCAACTGTAAAACGTTATTTTCGGGCCAAGTTAAAGCTATCGCGTAAACCGCCCCAAGCCCTGACGTATACCAAACATCTCCTGTTTTAGTATCATTTTGAAACTTCCAAGGTTTACTCTTGTAGATTGCTTCGCCATTGATTTCCAACCATTGCCCTAAATCCAGGAAACGTTCTTGAAATATTGGAACAATTGTACCTTCCTTAGTTGGTCCAACATTAATTAATAAATTTCCTAAAGTTAAATTTGTTATTAAAACGAAATTGATTCAATCCCCAATCACCTCCACAACTAATTGTTTCTGCTAAAGTTTGAATTAATTCGTCAGTAGTGAGGTAGTCAGATATGTTGGCTTCTCTGCGAAATCCCCAAGATGCTTTATCGATTGTCATCGCGTTTTCCCACTTGTGGGGTTGGAGAACTCCTGAAACTCGCACAAATAGTTTTGTAATTTTACTAAACCGAATTACCTGGATTATATCTGTCTTTACACGAATAAAAATCGCCATGGTTGCAAGGTATGTCTATACCCCATCTATCGTTGACAACAACAAAATCTTTAACTGGACTATCGTTGTAGAGCCAAGATAGAAAGTCAAGAGAATTCCAGTAAGTATCGTTAGCTTCCCAATCACCGTCAGACCAAAAGACCCAAGGTTTGTAATTGTTAACTAGCTCGTACATTTCTGGAAGCATTTTGTTGTCTGTGAACTCTTTTTGGGTGAAAGAACTATTTTTGTCAGCTAAATACATGGGGTTGTACCATTCGTAAAGTGAGTGGTACAATCCGAATTTTAATCCTCGATCTTCCACAGCTTTTGCTAAATCACCTAAAATTTTATTTTAAGAAAAATTTTTTTTTTAATGTAACCCACCAAGCAAATCTCGATGAGGTCCTACATCGTTAACGTTCCAACCAAACGAATATTTTGAAGGCCATAAAGTGTATCCTTCGTGATGTTTGCTAGTAAGAACAACGTATCTTGAATGAAAATTGGTTAAATTATAATTAATTAATTGTAATCACTCTACTTAGCGCCAGCTTTTTCGAATAATTCCGCCCAATCTTTGGGTTCGAAAAACTCGGCTTTAAAATCTTTAGCAAAATCCTGATAAGTAAAGTTAGGGGGATAATTTTTTTTCATAAATTCCACATACTCCTTGTAATCGCCTAAAAAAATTTCTTTAATTTTTGAGATAAATTAAAAAAACTTACTATCCCAAGCTGACCAGAACCATTCGCCTCCGAAACTGGGGACCGAAAAAACTCCCCAATGGAGAAAAACCCCAATTTTGGCTTCATCGAACCATGTTGGTAGAGGTCTTGTGTCCAAACTATCCCAATTGGGTTCGTATTTAACTTCGTCTCGTTTTTCCACAATTCTCGGTTTATTGTAGAGAGTTAAACTGGTTTGTAAGTTGAATAAGAAAAATAGTAGAGCACAGAAGGTTAGTGCCATTTTGCGTTGCTTGTGTTACTTGTCGACTCAGATAATAATTGACCTGTTAATAGACACGACGTGATAAGAACGCTGTACTGTCATTTTATTGAAGTTGCAAGGACAAGAGAAAAACGTGTCGAAAATTTTCCGTTTAAGTACAGGAAGAATCACGTTTTTGGTTTTCACAAGGTAGGTGCTTTGATATCTACCAAACATTATTGAAGCAAATAGTTGGAGAAACAAAGCCGAAATTGAACAATAAAGACAGGAAGTTAAAATGGTTTGCGTAATTATTGACTTCAAAATTGTCCAAAAGAACTACAATTGACCCAAGTTCTTCACCAGAGAAACAATAATGACACCGAGGAGTGGTCTATTTTAAATCTTCTGAAAATTTGTAATGATTATCGCTCAAAGTTACTGGGGCGATGATTCATTAAGGTCCTGCCAAAAAAAATTCATTGCCTTTAAGGCTACGGTTTAACCTGTTTTGTTTTCTGTCACAACGACTAAACGGCATCCTTAAGGCATTTGTTGTTTTAGTTATATATCAAATTTTGAAAGAGGGATGACTGTTTAATAATAGTTGCTGCAACTGAAAATATCTTGTTCACAGTGGAAATTTCCAAATGGTTAAAATTTCTTGTTTTTTTGCCACTCTAAATTGGGAGATTTGTCTAAAATCTGATAGGCCCGGATTTCAAGTAGCGTTCAATAACCTTAGGAAATATCGAGCTAATACTTGTTTGAGATAGTTACGCGATTAACAACTCAAAACTTAGTCTTGAACCCAGCAATTGTAGGAAATGGAAATTCTACTATTTTGACTTTATATTTTTTTCAACACATGTGCGGGTATTTATTTAAAAGATTTCGCATTCAAATGTTGCTTTCAACTATTTATAATGAGCTTACCTTAATTGTTGTTAATTAAACCACGACTGAGCGTAAACGTGAAATAAATTACTGCAAAAATGGGGCTGTTGCACTTATTGAAAAATCGAGATGGTATCGGGTTATTGTTCTTTGTTCCTTTATCGCATACTTTCCAATCAAAAATTAATCTTTAGTTTGAGTGTTTGTTATAAGATGAATGAAATCTTTGTATAAATACAATAATAACAATCTAGAATCTTCTAGTAAATCAAAATCATGATCGCTTACCTACTTTTGTTGCTCTCCATTTGTGCCTGTCAAAAACCAATTTTGGCCCAATACGACCCAACTTGGGACAGTTTGGACAGCAGACCTCTCCCCGATTGGTATGACAAAGCCAAAATAGGAATTTTCCTCCACTGGGGAGTTTTCTCCGTACCCAGTTTCGGGTCCGAATGGTTCTGGTGGAGTTGGAAAGGTAATTTTGAAAATTTTAATTTTTTTTCTAAATTCGAATTACAGGCGATAATAGTCAAGAATACATCGATTTCATGAACAAAAATTACGGTCCTTCTTTCACTTATCAAGATTTTGGGGATCAATTCACAGCGGAATTTTATAGTCCAGACGATTGGGCCGATTTATTCCAAAAAGCGGGGGCTAAGTACTATAAAATAATTTTACTGAATCACTTAATTAACCAAAATTTTTAGATACGTCGTTTTAACTAGTAAACACCATGAAGGTTATACCCTATGGCCGTCTCAATATTCGTTCAGTTGGAACGCAATGGATGTTGGTCCAAACCGCGACGTTCTTGGTTAGTTTTCAAAAGTTGGAAATTATTTCTAAAAAAAATTTTTAGGCGATCTCGCTACGGCTGTAAAACAAAAAGATTTACATTTTGGTGTTTACCATTCTCTGTTCGAATGGTTTAACCCCATGTATTTGGCTGATAAAGCCGAAAATTGGAACACAACCACTTTTGTCGACGACAAAATTATTCCAGAAATGAAAGAATTAATCACCAAATACGAACCGGAAGTACTTTGGTCAGATGGAGATTGGGAAACAAGTGCAGAATACTGGAAATCAACTGATTTTCTAGCTTGGTTATACAACGAAAGTCCCGTCAAAGACGTTATTGTTACAAATGATAGGTGGGGATCTGGAACTGGTTGCACTCATGGTGGTTTCTTTTCTTGCGCTGATAGATACAATCCAGGTATTTATTTAAATAATTTCAATTAATTATTAACAAAATTAAAGGTGTTCTCCAGGAGCACAAGTGGGAGAACGCGATGACAATCGACGCAAACTCTTGGGGTTATCGCAGAAACGCCAAAATTAGCGAAATTTTATCACCACATGACCTAATTGTTACTATTGCACAAACAATTAGTTGCGGAGGTGAGTTTTCTTTTGGAAATTCTTTCATTATTTCGAAATTTTAGGCAATATTTTGATTAATGTTGGACCCACCAAGGAAGGTACTATTGTGCCTATTTTCCAAGAGCGTTTATTGCAAGTGGGGACCTGGTTGGGTATTAACGATGAAGCCATCTACGAAAGCACCCCATGGACCAGTCAAAATGATACTCTAAATTCGGACGTTTGGTACACTTTTAGGGCTGGAGCGGTCTACGCTATTGTTTTGACTTGGCCTGAAGACAATATTTTAAAATTAGGGTCGGTAGTTCCTATGTTTAGCTCAAAATGTATTGTCAGACTTTTGGGTAACTTGGGTACTGCTTTGACGGTAAGTTTCTTCATGGTAATCAAGAATACATTTAACAAAAATATTGCTTTTGTTTTAGGGAGAAGTCGTAGTAGATCATGTCGAAATCGTCCTACCTGATAGAGCAACTGTTGTCAGTGAATGGGCTTGGGTAGTAAAAATTGTTAAAGCGGTCTAACTTGAAACATTTGTAATTAAAAATTAAACAAAATAATTTTCTCTATCCTTAGTATTGCTTCTTAAATGAAACTTACCTTACTACATTAAGGAGGACGATTCAAACTTGTTCAGGAATAATTAGACACGTACAGTAAATTCTTGACGTTAGGGATGTCGGTACATCTAAAATTTACTGTACTTAATTGACGTCATAGTTCTAAGCCTTGTTTTCAAATTATTGAAAGCTTTTATGCCCTCAATATTGATTTTTAATTCATTCTTATGTAATTCGATCAAATTTTATATTTTAGTTAGGGATCAAGAAATTAAGAACAAATGACGCAATACTGTCTGAAATGTGATGATTCCGATTTATTCCTTAACCTTTGATTATGTATTTTTGGATACTTCAAGTATATTCTAATAGAAAATTCAGTAATTCCACGAATTGTTTCAAGTACCTATCTTCAACTTTTAGAGGCTGTTCAAGCATCTTAAATAACTAATAAACAAAAACAATAGAACATTAATCAATTTTTATGAAATCTTGTCAACATCTCAAATAAGACTCGCTGAAGATAAGATCCTCAAAATTTTGTCTAATCCGTCAATCAAATGTCCACTCCATCACCGCCAAAAATTCACAATGACTCCACAATCTTGTTATAAATAAAACTAAAAAAAATTGATAACGTCCGTAGTCGTGCAGTAAAAACAAAATGATTGTTCCTTTCTTGTTTTCCCTTTTTCTTTGCCTTCAAGGAACTTACAGTCAATACGACCCAACATGGGAAAGTTTAGACTCCAGACCCTTACCCGATTGGTACGACAAAGCAAAAGTAGGAATTTTCGTACATTGGGGAGTGTACTCAGTCCCAAGTTTCGGTTACGGAAACGGACCCGCGTGGCTTTGGTGGAGTTGGCAGGGTAAAACTAAATTTTCCACAACTTCCAAACTAAAGTTTCCAATCCAGGTGACGATCCCGACCCACTTTACGACGAATTCATCAAGAAAAACTACGGACCTCAATTCACTTATCAAGATTTCGCCAAAGATTTCACAGCCGAATTCTACGACCCCGCCGAATGGGCCGACCTATTCCAGAGATCCGGAGCCAAGTAATCCACCAACACTCAAATCCAATTCACTTCCTTTTGCTTCCAGATACGTGGTTCTGACCAGTAAACACCATGAAGGGTATGCGCTGTGGCCATCCGACTATTCTTTCAGTTGGAACGCCATGGATGTTGGTCCACACCGCGATCTTCTGGGTAAGTCCATCCTCCCCATATTTTTAGTTATATGTAGTTCTAAAATACCCTTCCGATCCTGATAACCGCGACAGGATCGGAAGAGTACCTCAACACTACACATACATACCAACATACCTTTCCAATCTTGTTCCGATCCTAATGACTAAAGTATCTTTCCGTTCCTGATAGTAGATTTTATGTAACTATCGTTTATAAGGGGATCTGGCTAACGCTGTGAGGCAAAAAGAGTTGCATTTCGGCCTCTATCACTCTCTCTACGAATGGTTCAATCCCTTGTACCGCGCTGACAAGACCAACAATTGGAACACTAGCGTTTACGTCGACACTAAAGTGATACCGCAAATGAAAGAAGTTATAACTAAATACGAACCGGAAGTGTTGTGGTCTGACGGTGATTGGGAAGCGTATCCAGAATATTGGAAATCAACCGAATTTCTCGCGTGGCTGTACAATGAAAGTCCAGTTAAAGATTTTGTTGTTACCAACGATAGATGGGGTTACAGCACAGGTTGCGCTCATGGAGGTTTCTACACATGCGCAGACAGATACAACCCCGGTAAGCAAATATGGTAGAAATAATTTTTAATAAAACCAATAAAGGTCATTTAATGGAACGGAAATGGGAAAACGCTATGACTATTGATTCAAGCGCTTGGGGGTATCGTAGAAATATGAATTCAAGCAACGTTCTTACACCCGAAAGCCTAATCGGTACTCTTGTTCAAACAGTTAGTTGTGGAGGTGAGTTTTGTTTCGGTTAAATTGCTTTTTTTTAAATATTATTTTAGGTAATATTTTGATTAATGTTGGGCCGACTAAAGAGGGGACGATTATACCAATTTTCCAGGAACGTTTGTTACAATTAGGAACTTGGTTAGGGATTAATGGTGAAGCGATTTATGAAAGTTCGCCTTGGACTAGTCAAAATGATACTCTAAACCCCAATGTTTGGTACACTACAAAGGATGATGCTGTTTATGCAATTATTTTGAGTTGGCCCGAGGATAATGTTGTTACTTTACAATCTGCTGCCCCCTTATTTCACCCTGCAGCATTCTTTGAATTATTGGGAAACGAAAATTATAGTATGGGGGTGAGATTGATTTTTAATAGGTAAATTGTTTTTAACGTAAACGTTTGTTACAGGTAGAAATTTTGGACGATATAGTTAATATTGTTATGCCTGATAAGGCAAATGTGCTCAGTGAATGGGCGTGGGTTGTAAAAATCGTTTCAATCATAGCTTAAAAATTTAACACTTCTTTAAGAACGTCCTGAAATAAAAGTCTTTCACTACTGAGTTGTAAATAATTTTTAAAGTTTCCACAAAAACTTACAGGTTTCAAAATAAAAAGATTATAAAAAAATTGTAGTGCAGTATCTCAAGAAAAAAATCAAGACAACCCCTTAGGGCAAGTTGCACAATCGTAAGTTAACTATAACAAAATGTTTATCATTATTAACAGTTCTATTGTAATCAATTTCTATTTAGATTGTACAACCAGCTCTTAAAGTACCTTCAAGTAATACGCAGATTACTTTATTCTTTTTTTACGTATACTAAGTAGCAAAATGTAAAATTGAAGCCAAGAAACTTCAAATTGAAACTGTTAATTACAATATTTATTTCATCACAAGTATAACAAATTAAAAATGCGGCAGTTGTACGAGACACACTAAAGTAAGCGCGGAAAAGCTATTAGAGACTATTCGTGTAAAGCTGGGTCCATACTATACGGCACCAATGTGAAGTTGGCAAATTTGAGACCAACTCACCCATTTACTGTGAAGTTGGCGTAACTACTAATCCTCTAGATTAATGTAAACATTTTGTTACGTTGGTAGCCATGCCGTGTGGATCAGGCTTAACAGAATGACGTAAATAATTTTAATAAACCAAAAAATAATTAAAGTTAGCTTGAGCAAAGTTGGAACTATCAAAATAGCGACGCCCACTTACTTTAGATGTGCCTTAGGGATATTTGCTCCCATATAAAAATTACTTACAAAATACTCGAATGACGAAAATAGATTTTCAAGAAACGTACAATTTATAAAGTTCCCTCATTTTGCTATGAACCACGTCAACAAAATCACTTAATTTACCATAAACATAGACGCAATTTTCGCAAGATTTGAGGCAATTCACGGCATTTATGGTGGCGTTTCCAGTTTTTTCATGGGCGTTTTTGACGAAAGAACTCACAACTGTACCATATTCCTGGTAATCAGGTGGCAATAACCCGACTCCATAACTAAAAGCGCGTTTAACAACCGGCTCAACTTCCGTTGTGTATTTGTAGTTAACCGAAGTTAACACAAATAACGCAATAAACATAAGAATTATTAAAGAAAAAATTAATTTAAATATAGGAACTGATTTAGTAGAGGTTTTGGTTTCTGTTACCAATACCTTCTTACTTTTTTTCACTTGTGGCTTAATTGGGATTTCTTTAACAGGTTCATTTTGCGGTTTTTGTTTCTTTTCCTTTTTCTTAGCTTTCTTGTCTTCATTTTGTTTCTGTTGGTTCATTTCAAGTTGTTTTTGGCGGTGTTTCTGTCTTGTTTCGATGTCATTAGTGATTTGCTCTTGAACTTGCACAAAGAAATTAACAACATCTTTAGCGCAATCCTGACATTGTTTAGTATCAAGACAAGGACCCGCTACTTTAGCTACTGCTGATACTAGAGGATTATCCTTCAAATCTAACCACTTCAAAGCTTTAAGTTTACTGAAACTAAGCGGTAAATATTGAAGTTGGTTCTGGTAGAGGTCCAAATGTTTCAGTTTAACCAAGTTTCCGAAATTTTCGGGGAGTTGAGACAGTTGATTCTTACTCAAATCCAGTCGAGTCAAGTAAGTTAATGAAGCAAAATTGACCTGGAAATTTATTTTTACAGAAAATTACTAGAAACTACCCGTGTTTTTCTATTGAAATCGATACTTACTGGAAGCGACTTTAGGTTATTATTGGATACGTCTAGACTAAACACATTTTTGATTAGGGCCTGAAAAATTAATTGTTAGGATGTGGCAAAAATTTTGGGAAAATATTACGATTTCCTTAACGGGGATTTCTTGCAAATCGGACATGCTAAGATCGATTTCTCCATCGGAAAGTCTCTCTTTAACGTTAATTTTGCTTGGGGCCATTGCAAATTCGTGAAACCGGCTGTAAATTTCAAAAACACGTCACACTATTACGACTGACAGCTGTCAAGTGAAAGTGAAACTCAAAACGTCAAAGAATCAATGTTGCCAACGATACAAAAACACATGTTGACAATCGAGAGCAATGAAGCCATAACTAGATATAGAGTTACTAATAAGGGTCATAAAAGAATATCGAACAATCATTAAATAACAAACAAAATTAACAAAACCCATTTGTATTTAAATACATCAGTCATCAAAGCAGTTGATGGGTTTTTAAAGACCCGATTGGTTCCGTAAACATCCCCCTTAACATAGCATAACCCTAAAATCTCTCTATATATGTCTTGCTGCGATGGTCCGCTGCTGTTCGTGACGTTTCTTGCGGTGTTGCGCAATTTCCCTGTCACCTGCCATCATATGGGTCCATTTGTTGTTTGTGCTTTATCTGTTATGGTAAAATTAATTTAGAACAGTCGGGGCCTCACGCGTTTACTTTAGTTCTCCATCACACGTGGTGTTCGGTGGTTTTTTCGTAAGTAGGTTAAACACTCAATATGAATTTTCAAAATTGAAAAAAAAATTGCGTTAAATTTTTTGATATTAAAGCAAAAAAAAGGTTAACAATTAGGTTCTATGGGTGCGTACAATTCCCATAATATGGATGAAATCAATCCGTCTCGTTCAGGTTCTGAAGATGATTCCGATTATGAAGTTGAACAGCAATACACTGCTTTGTTGCAAAGTTTAATAAATAGGTACGTAAATAATTATTTGGTGATATTACCAAGACCCTTCTCTTGGCGACTGTTGTTGCTTTCTAAAAATACTAATTGTGTTTGTTTGGTAGCTTCCCGGTTACCTTTGAGAACGGCTTGAAGTAATAACAGGAAAATATCAATAGAATATTTAAAAACAATTATTTTCGTAGTGGACAAGTAGAAATTATGGCTGCGGAGTATGTGGAAAACGAGTACGGAGCTAAAGTGCCAAAAATTAAGTTTAAACCAAACACCGATGTCCTTGATGTAAGTTTATGAATAGAGAAAAGTTTCATCATTTTTTTTGGCACGTTTTTTACAGAAAACCGAGTTTTCACTATCAACCAGAATGGCAGCCGGATTAGGGCACCCCAAAAGGAAATCACTGCCTTCCTTCAACTTAGCAACAATGTTAAATAATAGAGAAGTGAGTAGTTTTGTTGTTGCTGTTTTTATTTTTGTCGCTATGTCATTTTTAGAAAGGAATCAGTAGACATACGAGCTTTTCTTATGCAATTAAGAACGGAATAAGCAACAGGCATCTACCAAATAGCATTTCCACGTTAGATAGTTACAGTGGAAAAGTTTTTTGTGGTATTTTTTCGAAAGACGGCAAATATTTTATTACTGCATCACAGGGTAAGACTCGCCAGGTTTCAAGGGACAAGCCGCTGCCGAAATTCGAGAGAATTCTAGCGCAGCAATTTTTCAATTAAATTCTCATTTCAATTAAAATTTTCAATAGATCGCATAGGAGCATTGAGTCGCTTAAATTAAATTGTATTGGTGCAAGGAACAATTCTAAAAAAAATTAGAATTTTTTTCTGAAATTTTAGGTAAATAATACTAGAAACAACTAATTTTTAGTTCAAGAAAACGTCGCGAGAGTCAACAATTACTCTTAAACCCTTTTAAATTTCCCTTGAAACGAGTTTTTGCAGCATTTTACGTCACTCTTTTAACACGTTCCATTTTAGATCGCCAAATCCGCTTGTACAATTCAGAGACCCCTTCCTATCAATTATGCAACACTTTAAGGGCGCGTGATATAGGTTGGAGCATAATAGACGTGGCTCTCGCTCCCAACCAAAATCATTACGTTTACTCAACTTGGTCTTCTGCATGTAAATTAAAAAAAACAAAAAAAAAACTCGACTACACCATTCTGTTTCTAGTACACTTATGTTCAATTAACGAAGACTCCCAGTACCAGGAACCGCTTAGTTTGACCACTTCCAGTCGAAGATTTTGCGTGTTTTCCGTAATTTTCTCGTCGAATGGCACCGAATTATTAGGGGGCGCCAACGATGGGAAATTATACATTTACGATCTTCAAAGACACGGTCGGACTTTAAGGGTATTTTCAATAAATTTCGCAATTTTTTTGTAACTCGTTTGTTTAGATTCCGGCTCACGAATACGATATTAATAGTGTGGCTTTCGCTGATGATTCTTCCCAAATAATTTACAGTGGCAGTGATGATGGATTAATTAAGGTGTGGGATAGGAGGACGTTGGATGAATCTTCGGCGGTTCCAGTTGGAATTTTAGCTGGTCATATGGATGGGGTGACTTTTATCGATTCGAGGGGAGACGGGAGACATTTAATTTCTAACAGTAAAGATCAAAGTATCAAATTATGGGATGTTAGGGTGTTTTCGGGGACGGATGCTGCTCAAAAATCTCTTAAATCTGTGCATGAACAGACTTGGGATTACCGCTGGCAGCAAGTTCCCAAAAAATGTAAGTCATTTGCTTTGGAAATTTTTCTTGTGCACGCGAATGACCGTTTCAACCTTTAAACTCGTTATCGCAATGATTTAGCAAAAAATGCGGTCCGGTTTTAATCTCATTGTTTTGATACAGAGTGATGAAGCAATTTTGCGCCTATCACTAAATTCAAATTTTACTTGTCTCAAATATCGCTCTACAAAGGTCTTAATAGTAGCTACTTAAGTCGTATTAAAAGCTAATGCTATAAAAGTATTTAGAAGCGCTTACGGAACATTACACCTAATTTATTAACGATTTTGAGACCATTAAGTAATTTTTGCACCAGAAAATAAGTAATTTAGTTTCTAGTGTTTGGCCTTCTAATTGATCTCGATTGCATTTTGAATCGATACGTTCTAAAAATTACTTTCAATTTGCAGTGTTTGTTAATAGAACGAAGATAGATGGCGACACCTCCATTATGACGTACAGAGGTCACGTGGTTATAAAAACTCTAGTTAGGTGCAGATTTTCGCCTCTAGAAACCACAGGACAGCGATACATATACACAGGATCCGGTACTGGTGATTTAATCAGTAAGTGATGACTAGTAGTTAAGTTTCCCACAATCGCGACAATATGTATTTTAGTTTACGATGCCCTCACCGGTAAAATCGAGCGGTTTGTCCGTGGCCACGGCGCTTGTGTCCGGGACGTTTCCTGGCATCCTCACCGGAACGAAATTATAACAGCTTCGGTTTGTTGAAGTAATTTTTTTATTTTTCTGGAACTGATTAATGTTTTTAGTGGGATGGCGTGGTTGGTCGCTGGACTTACATGGATAAAGAAAGCAGGATGCCTTGCTGTAGTGATACTAATGACTGTGAATGCTCAAGGGATTCGTCGATATCAACACCACCAGTCAGACGAAGTTTACGGATTGCCTTGAAAAAAATTAGATCGAGGGTAGATTGAAAATTGGCGGCACGATTCGTAAAAATGTCCAAACGTTTCATCGTTATATATATTTTTATTGAGGAACCTTTTGTATTTATAGAATTTGCATTAGGTTTATTAAACTAATTTGTACAATAGCTTTGAAGTTTTTTTCACAACACTTTAAGGATGTGCCCACGCACCACAATGCATTCTGCGCAGCACACCATTCCAAAACTAGAGGACATTGTTTTTTTTTTTTAATTTAAGGATCAACGCATCAGTTTCAGATCTAAAACAAATTTCAATTCGATCGATTCAAATTTTTTGTTAAATTAATCTTTAAAATTGATAATCATATTTTTTTTAAACTGTCTTGTACAAGATTCTTATAGAGAAACATTTCTTTCATGTACAACAAAAAAATACCGAAAATTTACAGTAATTTTGGAGTGTTCAAGAACAAAACGCATTGTCTTGCCTATAACGCTCCATGCGTGCAACAGAGAACGCAAACACTAAACCGTAACGTGGATTGATATTAAAAATTTTGTAAATAGGAATTAAGTACCACAATTTTAGTATCGAAGTTAAAACAATGTAGAAATCGCTGAAGCGCCCTCTACCTTGTTTTTACTCAATAGTGCATCATATGGACTAACCTTATGGTACCTTTAGCTTAAACAAAAAAATTCTTAAGATTACTAAGACAAACTAACAAGAAGTGGTGACGCCGGAGTTCACTGCAGGATGTTTCCGTATAGAGGGCGCTTCGGCGCCGCCATTTTTACCTTAACTTCAAAACAATTAATTTAGACGTTTTTGGGGGAAAATGGGCAAGTAGTGGTGGCGTCAGAGAGGTTTTGGCAATTTTCCCCCAAAATTTAAACTTTTATTAGAAAATTAACTTATACAAAGGCAGGTAAAATTGGCCAGAGATACTAGAAATGGAAATGTTGGACGGAATTTCTGATAAGTGCTTCATAGTACTTGGACAGCGTCGGTTTTTCTAACGTGCAGGTTTCGTCAACCATTAGTAAACTAGTGCACTGTATTCCATTCTGAAACAAATTTAATTTGATTTATTGTTGTAATATTTAAAATTTATAAGTACCGAGTCGTTTTCAAAGGATTTTGCCAAGTATTCCACTATCGATCCAAAACGTTCGACAAACGTTTGCCAGTAAACGGGTATCGAAAAATGGACAAGTCGACTGACATTTTTCAGATTTCCCAATCTAAGGAAAACTCTATCAGTGCAAACCAAAACTGAAACATTTTAATACAAAAAAATTCAATTATTTTTTTTAAATCAAAATACCTTTATAATGTCCAATTTTGTCATAATTAAAAACGTTTATATTGTCGTTAAGTTCCTCATCAAGTATTTGGGATTTAATTTCGATAATGTTAATACCTGAATGAGTTAAGTAATCGCATAGTTCTGAAATTTCGTCGTCATCGCAGAAAACAATTGTTTTAAAAGTAGCAAAATTTTGTTTCAAATGATCTAAAAACCAAAATTTTAAAAACAGTTCAATAGTAGACACCACAAACCTTCTAAATAAAATTTTTTGAATGCTGGTTTCAATTTCTTTACCACAAATTTCACTTTGAAATAACTTGCAGCTTCCAGATAATTATCAAAATAAATCGTTGGAATCGCGTAAAGTTTCTTCACCAAATTTTCCAAATCCAGCGACCAATTCTCTGAAGTTGTGATTATTTGAAGCGTCTTGTAGGGGACTACTCGATTCTTCGAGATTCTGTCCAAAACCAGGAACAATTTTCGCATAATTTCGGGGCAAGTCTTCAGCAAAACATCAGCGCTCTCAACAACCAAGCGGGATAAATGTTTCAATGTGATCTTATACGATTTCAAAAGCGTTTCTAGCATCGCCGGTGTTGTCACCACCATATCACAGATTTCCTGACGATAACAAAGCGAACATTAATTGTTACCCGAGAGAAACTCCGAAAGAATTTACTTATTTATACTGCAAGTAGATAACGAGAAAGTGAGGCCCGGCCCTAGCCAAGCCTTACGATTTTAACGAACGATTACAGACCATCCGTTTCTCGTTAACGATTTAAACAATTGGTGCCCGTTAAACAAATGCATGAATCAACCAGTTAATGTAATAATAATTTTAGTGAGACACATTAGCGTTTACAACCGGAAGTTTTGAATTTTGTTGTGTCAATAATTGCGCAGGCGACATAATTATATTTTATATACAAACACGATTCTTACCATATTCTCAATAGAATCAATTACGAGTCCCACTAATGGCTTTTCTTTGATATTCTTGATATTCTTCAATAATTCATTAATGCAGAGATATACCCGTTCACATTGTTTTTCGCTTTTACCTAAAATAATAACTGAAGGTCCATACGGTTTGATTTCGTTATCTCTTTTGGCAATTCCGCAAATTATCGGCAAATAGCCAAAAGTTCGATTATATTTGGATGAGGCAACAATGCAAACATTCAAACATCTCAAAATTGCCACCCAAGTGTGCGCGTGTAAATTAGATGAGGAAAAACTACCAATCGATTCTAACACTTCTCGAATATCATCATTAACACAAAAATCAGACCAAGATTTCATTGGTTGAGGTATCAATTGACTGCAAGAAAAATGATTAACAAAAGTAACAAACAAAAAAACAAGAAAACTTACCCATGAATTAAATATCTGCCAGTAAATTGTTTTTGGGTTTCGACACTTTTGGGTGGGTTACTCCCCAATAGTGGGGATGATTTATTTGAATCGGCATCGGAACCAAAGTTAACAGTAAGCCAGGTGGGGCAACTCGCCCATTTATCGCAGGTGTTGCATTGACATACGAATTGTTTAATTTCTTGTTTCCGAGTCAAAAGTAGGTCCAATTTTTGCAAATTTGAAAAATTGTTTCGGCTTTTTTGTCTTTTGTGATCATTGATCGAAACGGAATCTCTAATGTCGGAAAAGTTTCTGCTACTATTTGATTGTTGAGCGTTAGTTAGAGATGTTCTACTTTCTTTTTGATGACGATTATTTGAAGCGAAATTATTTAAATTCGACAAATTGCTCGAACTACTTTTCCCGCTACCCCGCTCAACTCCTACTGTATCCTCAGTTTTGATCCAATTAGGTTCGTAATAACGACTGGACCTATGTTTTCTTACCCTTAACTCGCCCATGCGATGCCCCGCTGGCAAAAACACCATACCTGAAGTGTTTTCGAAACTTCTACTCACACTTGAAGTTTCAGGCCAAATTTCTGTTTTTATGCCTTCATTTTTATTCACTTTGACGTTCGAAAAACAAGAATTAGATTCAACACTTGAAGCTTCATTCGTTAATTCAATTTCCCCTGTTTCTTCAACTGTACTCGTGTCGGTACTTCCATTATCACTTAACAATCTTGAACGACGTAATTTATTTCGACAAATGACTCGAGGTGGTCGCGCTTTAATACTATCAGTGTCAGTATCACTTGAAATAATTGGAGAACTTGACTGTTTACGACAAATCGCTCTAGGGGGCAGTTTTCGAGCCACTAAATTATCTGATTTAGCTTTCCCAATAATTACTTCAGCTTGAGCTACTGGGGTGTCTAACTCTATTTTTGGGGTAGTTTGCGCCATCCGAATCTCGTTTGATTCAATTTCATGATCATCTAATATGCAATCAGCACTAAAAGTAGCAAAAAGTTTCTGGAATAACTTTGATTTTGATTGTATCAATTGTGGGGTTATTTCCACAGGCGTATGGTCACAACTGAAGTCTTCAGAAATGGTTTGAGTGCCTCTATCAACAGTTTCTAGAATTGTTTGCGTAAATTGATCGGTTGAAATTTGGCAATTCGTCGTGTTTCCGTCGAATTTACGTTCCATAGGTGAAGATTGCATTTTTACTGTTCTCTGGGCCGCGGATAACGAGAAATTATTCGACTTTTTGCATGCACTTTTAAGCCAAACTAACTGGAATGGAGAAAAAACAAGAAAAATTGGCGTCATTCGATAAATGAACAAAAATTTGTTAGGAAATTTTAGTTGCAATTAATTTTTGTTTACCTGTCCATGAATCTTATCTTGAAGTGGGGTTAGAGTTAGAGAAAAAAGAAATCTAAAAATGACATATGACGTCTTCCCTTTACACATAGATTCAACACACGTACCCTAGCGGTGGCTTAATGAGGTATTAGAACGAAGATTGTAAAGTTAATAAATAGTTTATTATGACATTAATATTATTTATTTGCTAAGATTTCGATCATTTCATTGAATCTGTTCATTTAAATGTCGTAATTGCGCTTCAGTTAACATTTATTTTTATTGTGAAACCAAAATTGTAATGTCCCGCCAAGTATGGAAAGCGCAAGTCGCTGTCAAGTAGTTTTATATATCAGCAATAGAGGTCCCTAAAAACACCGCGAGAAAGTGCCCGCGGTATTTGAATAATTTAATAACATTGAAAACTTAACTTATATTTTTAACATATTATTTAAATTAAACTGTTTTGTGAAATCCAAATTGTTCTGTGAAAAGAGAACAGAGAAGGGATGGGAACGTTAATGTTGGAGCGTCCCTTTCCGCTTCAACTTTCGAGAAATGAGCAAGAACATTAAAATTAGTAGCAGATAATTAATTACAATTAGTTATTGTTTTCTTTGAGGCTGTTTCATATATATGCAACCAATAATTACCATAAAAATTCTGTAGATTTCAAATAGTAATTGGTATTCTTATATTACGGTGAAATTCGAATTATATCAATAAAGACACTTAGAAATTGGAATAGCAGATAGAGATACCTTGCTAACAGTCTGATTCCAGTTATCCACATAGTCAAAAACTCAAAGTTCTTTACTCTCCGCTTTTAATAGGTCCAATCCGATGCTTTGAGTTATTTATGTCAGGAACGTAGAAAAGATCTCTAGGGCACTAAAATAGTTGAAGGACCTCATAATTTCTTAGTGAGTAGATATTGATTATTTCCACCTACTTACCTGCTTTTTAAGGTAAGTGCCATCGTTCGACGTGATCAATCATCTGATCCAAATCCCAAACTGTCGCTAATTCAAAATATTTAATAAAATGAAATTCAAAGTTTCGTTAAAAATTGGGAAGAGAGCTTTATCTAATTTTTAAATTTTAATTCCCCAGACATAAAAAATTTGGCTTAACAATAAAAAGTGTCCAAACTTAAAATTTGGATATCGAATAGCGAAAAGTAAAAAAATCTTTTGCGACACTAAAAATATTTGGACCATCCTTTGTATATTAAAAGTCGTTGTTTAGTAATAAATTGCCAAATCCACAATTTTATTTGTATTTGTTGATGATGATAACTCACAATTGTTGGTGACTGATAACGCTTTCAAGTACGTTTAAATATTTAAAATTAAAGTATCTAGCGCACGCAAACACTCGCTAATTACGCGGTTTACAAAAACAACTTTTTGTCGTTTTCCTTAAAGACCTCATTAAAAAATTCATTGTTATAAATTAAAACAAGAGGGGATGAAGCGTTATCAGAACTTTTTGAGCTTCTGTCAGGGTAAATAGGAGTGCGAGTAACTGAGAATTCTCACAGTTAGCTTCTCGAAGTCGCTGAAACTGAAAGTTTTCAAACTACAATGCCAGTTATTGAAAGCATCGGTCGCAGACAGTGCATTCCGATAATTTACACTCGTGGGACCCATTATGAAGTCGGATTCGATGTTGTAAGTCAACTTTTCTATTTTTGATAACCACATGAATAAACAATTATGATAAGCGAATCAATATACTAAACAATTATTTACTGGAGGAGACGTTGCTTGAAAATCATCCAACAATTAACAGCTAAAAGATTGACACCCTAACTGGTAATATTTGGAAATTTCAACTTTGAGGCTCTAATTGCTCTATTAATTGTTTGCAGTTATTTTTACATTTATTGATGAATTCTCGACGATTTCTCCTAATTCTTAAAACAATATCAATAAGTTGATTATCCTGTCCTTGGTTGAATAATTGAAACCAGTCACCTGTTATTGTTAATCCTCTGAACTGCCTTAATTAGGTGTAAAACTAATGAAATAGCAACATTAATAATTTTTATTTAAAAACGATGGATTTTAATTGCAGTCCGGATAATCCCGTTCATTGTAAAGAAATATCTTGTATAATGACGTAATTAAGTTGCAAATTAGCAATAACAATTGTTGCTACGTCCGCATCCTCAAAGGAATGAGAATCACAACCGGCAGAATTTTTAAAATTCTTTAAATTTGCCGGAATTGTTTTTGGCGCTAAAGCAGATGTTTCCTTTTTATCATTTTCCCAGGATAGAAAAACGAGTAATAGGAGATAGCAAGGACATCTCCTGCAAGTTGACCCATTTATTTAATTCTCAGCTCTATTAATATATTACGTAGAAAGAATAGAACACTTGCGAAATGACAAATCATATGTTCCTCTGTTCTGCAAAAAATGTTAATAAATTTAGTTTTTCCTCTGTTGACGTGAACAAGTAATTTGAAATGACGAAATTAAGTAAATTTTCGAACTGGAATTGATTAGTCCTCGAAAACGACTAACAAGGGTAATAGTTGACAAAAAGATTGCTTCGTGAGACTAATTTGGAAATCAGACATTGGATCACTTAAGTAGGCAATTTGAATCACTGATCCTTCAGTGGTAACATCGCTAATTTTGAAAATTTTATAAATCGAACAAAGTAAACAGGAAACTCAATGGCACGAATGCATCGTATTATTTAATTATGACCACTTTAGATAGAATAATTTGCATTTATTTGTCTCAATTCGATGCGACCTTAACAATATACCATGCGTTAACAATAAAAATATTCATTAAAAAAATGTTGAAGACAAATTTTAACTGCAATCGAAAGTGTATCTAAGAAATTAGGTAACAACAAACCTTCACCTTCATCTGTAGAGTTTGTTGACCTACGAGCACTATCTAGTCTTTCTTTGTAATTCTCGCCATAATTAAAATGAGTTTTCTTCTGTGCTACATCTCCAACAATTTCTAAAAAATAATTGAAATATACCTGCAACCGTTTTTGTTTTCTCCAACAAAAGTTTCTGCCTGAGTTATTTTGAATTGTACTAGTTAAACTCTGTACTGTTGAAACAAAGTATACCTCTAGTTTCTCACATTGTACTTATTGCATTTAATAAACAATAACGCACGTGTTAGGATCGACACGTGTCGATTCGATTTAAAATCAACATTTTTCATCCTTGAAAAAGTTCAACATTGCGATTAATTAGAAAAACATGTGTTCGAAATAAAATGAAACAGGTAGAGAGAGGATTATATAATTAAAAATTAGAACCGCTTTTTCATTCGCTTGCTGAATCCAATCTAAACTCGTTTTTAAAATTTTGACATTAAAAGAATTCTTTTTTTTAACATAAATTTACTGGATGTCCTTCCAAAAACTTCACGTCATTTTCCGTTTTATTAACAATTTTTCAGGGTCGCAATTTCGCTTCAATCATCCACAGTTTTCTCCAATCCTGTGCAACTCTTCATGATGAGTATCTCCCTGCATACCACACTCCGGAAGGGCGTAAAGCTTACGAAGACACTCTCAGTTCGGTTAAATTAAATTTCCCTCAATACGTGGACGAGCTACAAGGAACCTCTGATGGAGCTAAAGTCCCTTTTCATGAAGTAAGTCCGTTTTATTTACAATTTAGAATTAAAACGATTTTTTAGCTCTTTTTGTTACACATGGACAACATTATCTTGAGCGCTATTGAAAAAGACGGCGTTAAACAACCTCATGGCTGTTCAAGTATCTGCATTAACGAGAGAGGACAGGTAATTAATCGAATTAGGTCAACAAATGATTAAGCGAGTTTGTAAGTTTTCCTTCTAATCAGATTGTGCAGAATTATTGTCTAATATCTACAGAGTGTTGACGTCATCAGGGTGGAACTAGTGGTTAGTTGAAAAATTAAACAAGATTGCGCCAATCAGAACTCTTTCCAATTGTTTATAGACAAAGCGATTTGTTTGGATTAATAAAAATAATATGACAATGAAGGGAGGAAGTGCAAATCAGATTAACAAAAACTAACCCTTAAGGTTTTGATCAATTAACTTAATGAGTATTGTTGATGACTTGTCTTTGTTGGTTTCAAGGAAATCCTTGGGCATACCGAAGACGCTTTGAGTGAAACCCTCAACCACTTTTACTTTGTTTCTGCTCACATAATTTCCGACAAGCCCCAAGGGCGTTGGAATGTTACTGAGGAAAAGTATACGTCCCTGTGTTACGCAGGACATTTACCCGGATATACCATGAGTTACAACCATCATGGTTTGGTCTTCTCCATCAACACTTTGAGTGCCAAAAATTTAAGGCCGGGAAAAACGCGTAATTATTAAAAAAGTTTGAAGGAACATTTTGGAGATTTTTCATTTTCAGCCAGACACTTTTTGGCTCGAGCTCTACTGTCTGCTGAAAATTTTCTACAAGCCCAAAATATATTGAGGGATCGCGGATGTGGTGCTGGAGATGGTTGTTCGGTTAACATGACTTTCTTGGAACAAGACGGGGACAGAATGTTCCATAATGCTGAAATGGGACCTGCTGATTTTTCAGCCGACGAATCGCAACTAAATATACTGACAGCAAGTCCCGGAGAACACATCTTGCACTGCAATTCGTTAGTGGTTTCATTAACAACCTCACTTAAAAAAAAACACACAATTAACAGTTGACACTTTAGACAGAACGTAAAGAGAAAATTTTGGATATTCCAAAATTTTTGTTAAACTCAATTGCTTAATCGCAAATTATTGACAACATAATTGTTAAGTTCAAACGCTCAGTAGCCCCGTTTCCGCCAATTTTTCTAAATATTTTTTGTTTTGCTACCAAATTTATTACTGTGCAAAAACTAAATTGTTGCTAAATTATGTTTTGCTCAGCCATGGCGTGATTCAAGAAACGTCAGCTACATAGAGGATTAATAGAGGAAGTTTCAGGTATTTAAGGATGCGGTTGACTGAAGCTAACGAAGTAATGGTGAGGAGTAGCGTGGAAAGGATGGCAACGTTTCAAACATACAACACTCCCAAGACTAAGGAAGATGTTGAAACTATGCTCAGTGACACGTCGAATAAAGAATTTCCGGTATTTCGAGACGCTGGATTTGTTAAAACTATCGCAGTTGGTACATTTGTGATTTTTCCGAGTACTTTCTATCACAAAAATTCTTCTTTTAGGAATATTTGACTGCATTAGAAGAACGTGGAGTCTCTACTCGGACAGCCCTAAGAAAACCGAACCGCTAGTAGTACTTCCAATTATTCTAAAAAATTAAAAATGAGACACAAGAATTGATCATTAGTGTTGCAACTCGACCATCCTAGAGCCTGTTACTTAATTTTCTAATTGTAGGCGATTATAAGGCTTAGAATTTAGATCTCAGATAGTTTTAGACTTGAAAGTTTGTTATATGAAACAAAACATATTCTTCTCCCTATAGAATACGTTTTTATGAATATTATTGCTTAATTAGTTAGAAGATGTAATAATAAAGAAAAATTGAGACCAAGGGTTAAGTTACAAAGCTTGTACTAACTATACCATTAACATTTACATATTCTGATGAGATACGAATATTGAAAAATATACAAAAATTACGTTTACACACTTGATTCTGTGGCTATCGCCCACACGCACCACCAGGACATCCTCCTATAGTGGGCGGATTGATATCTTTCATGGTCATGATACGTTTTGATGGCCCCCCTCCTCCTCCAGGTCTGAAAATGAGGTCAAAGATACGTTATTGGGTCAATTTAATTTTCGTGACTTACCTGAAGGGACCTCCACCACCTCCTCCACCGCCGCCGCCACCACCTCCACTTCCTTTATATGAACTACCAGAGCTGGAACCTCCAGAACTAATTGGTCGGGCCTCAAGCCCTACTAGAGACTTGAAACTAAAAACAAATTAGTGAATGAATAACAGTTTTTTGCAACTTACAAGAAAACAATAAAGTTGATAGCGCCGAAAAAGATTCTAGATAGTTTAGCGAAGCCCCACGGGGCAGTTTCATGCACAGTTCCATCTGAAAAAAAAAATATTTTGGGCAAAATTTTACAACGGCAACACAAACCTCCAGCAATGTAGACCATTTTGGTTGATTTTCTGCTACAATTTGCTGTAATTCTAAAGAACACGTCAAGCTTTTGAGGAAATTCTAGAAAAATTGACGTTTATTTGACGTTTACAAATAACCATTGACGTTTCTCGCTTTATCTCTCTTTAACCGATAATAATTGACAGCGATAGGAAATAGATTTTAATTAAATTTGGCAACATTGTTGCGACCACGACCACCTGTAGTTAAATTGAGGTTATGTAATTGATATGAAAATGTTTAGAGATAGAGGAAAAATTGTACAGAAAAGCCGAAAATGACGACGAAACGCTGGAAAAAAGTTCTCTACGAAACTCAAGGCTTTCCGGATGATTACACCGATAAAGACACTTTTTTGCGGGATCTTCGCACAAATATCAAGTATATATCCCTCAATGAAGCCCTATTAGGCGCTACGCTTCTTCTCGAAGAATTCTGCACAGTCGTCGCTTTTGTTATGGTTTACGTTTATTTATTTAACGGGTGGATTGAGCCACAATTTATTTTTAATTGGTCAAGTGCTTTGACTGCGTTTGGTTTTGTTTTACATAGACTCAAAGACAGTGAAGGTTTCAAGAGCAAATTAGGACATGATTTAAGAACAGTTTTAATTTTTATGGTGTTTGGCCACTTATTTTCGCCTATACTACACACTTTAACCGACACTATAAGCACTGATACTATTTACACAATGACTTTTTTCATGATGTTGGTTCATTTAATATTTTTCGATTATGGTGTAAGTGCTGCTATAGTTTCAAACAGTTTGTCTTTAAGTGCAGCGATATTTGCTTCAATTTGTTTAGCCTCTCGGCTAGCATCAGCTTTTCACGCTTTTATTTTAATAACTGTAGCTATTGAATGTTTTGTTTTATTTCCATTACTTAGGAAGCTTAAAGATTCCCTTTTTACTGCATCGCTATTGTTCATTTTTGACGTCTATTGTTTAATGATGATATCGTATTTGTTCACAATTCTCTTTATAACAACTGTTGTGTTCATAAACATAATTTGTCCAATCTTATTTGTGTCTTATCAAAAGTACAAATTGAACATTTATGGACCCTGGGATGAAGCTATAGTAGACGACGCCGATAATGTAATTCATAAACTGTAAAATGGTGTACCCTAAAGTGTTATCAAATAAAAGAACTGATATTTCTATTTTTTTTTTAATGTAAAAAATTAAATACATTATTTAGCGTGAGCTTGGGCTTTACGCAACTGAGTGAGGATGTTGGAGAGTTCTTCACGCTTCCTCTTGGCGCGGATGTGGGTTCCCAAACGGCGCTTCAAGAATTTAAGAGCTCGCTTGTCTTTAGACACCTTTAACAATTCCATTGCTCTCTTTTCGTAGGGAGCGTGTCCAACAACTTCACGGATCAAATCACGAACAAATTTCGTGTGTTTAGTTTGGATTCCCTTTAGTCTAGCGGGACGAACTTTGTCCGCCTTGGTTTTTCCTGAGGGAATTTTAGTAGTTTTGTGGCCCCTCTGGAGGCCGATGGCCATCTCGTATCTGGGTGCCATTCTGTTAAAAAGAACAATTTTAGTAAATCGCAAATGAAAACTAAAACGCAGTGATTTAAATAACTTGATTTCAAAAGAAAAATTATAAATAAGTAGCAACAAACCTTAATTTTTGCAAAAATTACAACAGCACGCGTGTTCACTGCTCCTAAACTTGACAGTTGAAAATGAAAGAAGGAAAGATGGCGCAACTTTGCTTCCTGTTATTCTGCCAACCTAATCCCACTAATTCCCCAACCGGCGAAAAAATGAGGTTATTTTTGAATTGAGTGGTCATTGAGCTCAACTTTACATTTAATTTACCACGATAATGATTAGTGATAATTCCAATATTTACACGTTATAAAATTATCATTTTACTGATAACAATTCAATATTTTGAAGTGCGCTACTTAATTTCACAATTATCTCAAAAAAATTTTAGTGTCACCACGTACCATCTACGCAATGAAAGCTGTGAACTTCTTGTTGGTCTTGGGTTTTACCATTGGAACTCATGGTTGGCGAATTTTCCACGCCGGACGGATGGTTGGAGGAAATCTTGGAGTTCCACCGGATAGAGATCGCCACAGCGCCACTAGGGCTGTCACTGAGGAATGGTTCACCCAAAGTTTAGACCATTTCACCCCCACTGACGAAACCACTTGGCAACAGGTAATTTTTGTTTTTTTTTAAACCAAATTAATTTTTTTATCCCCAGAGGTACTACAGCAATGATGAATTTTACAACGGAACAGGACCAGTGTTTTTGATGATTGGGGGCGAAGGAGAGGCTTCCGTCAAGTGGATGACTGCAGGAGCTTGGGTGGATTATGCCGAAACTTATGGAGCTTTGATGTTTCAATTAGAACACAGGTTTTATGGGAAAAGTCATCCCACAGAGTAAGTTTTTGTCCACAATGGCGCTTCAATTGCTTAAGTTTAATTGAAATTCACGTCATTTTATCCTTCAGACATGTTAAGCATTGTGTCTAGATTGAGGTACTTGTTTATCTTCTCAAAAACAGGATAACGCTACTTCACTTAAGTGGTGGCGCTTATTTTACCAAAAACATTTTAATTTTTTTAAATTTTATTACTTACATAAGAAAATTAAAAAAATATATATTGGAAAAGAGATATGAGACAATCAAAAAATCTATCTGCAAATTTTTTACAAAGTTTTGCATTACTTCTACATTTATGGAAATAAATATTTAGATAAAATGGTTTGGTTGCAGCGATATGAGTACAGAGAATTTAAAGCATCTCACGAGTCAGCAGGCTCTTGCTGATTTAGCAACCTTTATCGTAGCCATGAATGAAAAATATAACTTATCTTCTGACGTTAAGTGGATCGCATTTGGGGGGTCCTATCCGGGTTCTCTAGCGGCTTGGTTAAGATTTAAGTACCCTCACTTGGTACATGGCGCTATGTCCGCCAGTGGTCCATTGTTGGCAGAATTAGACTTCCAAGGTACCAATTAAAAAAATTATTGCAAAAGTAGTAGCAAATCTCCAAACATAGCTTTTAGCTTACTTCCGAGTTGTGACTGATTCCCTCGCCACTCACAGTGAAGAGTGCGTAACAGCGGTCAGAGAAGGAGTTGAACTAATTGATATTTTATTAAAAGAGGAGGTTGGACAGGAAAATTTGAATACAATTTTCCGTTTATGCGATCCAATTCAAAATTACGTTAACAGCACCGCCGACATTTCTAATTTTTATGAAACAATTGCCGATAATTTCGCTGGAGTTGTCCAATATAATAAAGACAACAGGATAGGAAGTCCTGCCGGATCCAATATTACCATTGATGTAGTTTGCAATATTATGGTTGATCAATCAATTGGAACCCCAGTTGTTCGATTAGCTAGCGTTAACGAATTATTATTAACAACTTACGACCAAAAATGTTTGGATTATAAGTACAATAATATGATTGAGAGCTTACGGAATGTCAGCTGGGAGAGTTCAGCGTCTGAAGGAGGTAATTTTAATTTTTGGTTTGTATTTTTTCACAATAAATTTTTCTAGGACGCCAATGGACTTACCAAACTTGTACTGAATTTGGATTTTATCAAACATCTACTTACGAGCCTCACATTTTCGGCGATAAATTCCCAATTGATTTTTTCATTGCCCAATGCTCAGACATTTTTGGTCCTCTTTATGAAGAACTTTTTTTAAATTCTATAATTGATAGAACAAACACGCTTTACGGGGGATTAGATATTGAAGTCACTAATGTAGTTTTCGTGCATGGTTCAATTGATCCGTGGCATGCACTCGGAATTACAGAAACACGGGACGAAGGAGCTCCAGCTATCTACATCGAAGGTAAAGTTAATACAATAATTTAACAATACTTAAGCAAAATTGCAGGTACCGCCCATTGCGCTAATATGTATCCAAAATCCGACAACGATCCACCCCAATTGAGTGCAGCTAGGTTACAAATTTCAGAACTAATCGGGACCTGGTTGAGGCTTTAACATAATTCCTTGTTACTTTTTTGCCAAAATATTAAAAATGTGATAAGTAGATACGTGGTGTTTTTGTTAATAAAGTAGATTACTAGAACTAGTACTTGAGTTCTAATGCGGGTTGTGATGCGCCATCTGGCGGACAATTTTTTAAATACCTACAATAATTGTGGAACTTACGTGATTGCGGGACTTCTAAGGGGTTTTGTTAAGAAATAATTAAGGTGTTTCAATAACATTTACATATATTTATACATTTTACATAGGGATTTACTTAAATCTGTCTTAAATGTAAATTAAACGCTAAACTCGCTTACTCTACTATTTTTGGATTTATGCATAAAATGCGGAAGTTTTACGCAAAGTAATTTTACAGATGCCTGATCCGATGGCACTAAATGGTTACCTTCCCTAGTAAGTTACCTTAAAATATATTAAAATTCATGGGGACTTTTTACATAAGCACGTTTCAGTCGTCCACTAATCTTCACTTTTGTACTGTGAATCACATTAGCCTTGCTTTGCTAAACGATTACAGACGATTTCGCTAAAACCGTCCTCCCCCGCCCCTATTTTAACCAATCTAATCCTAACAATTTTCCTAAAGTTCAACTTTCTGATCTTCACTGTTTCAAAAGTAATTGTTTCGTATACACTGACTTCATCTGGCGGCAATTGCCTTTAACCTAAGTGTTTTTGGGGGAGGAAGAAAGAATGATGAAGAATATTAAGTAAATAGTTTTAGCGAATAGATCTGCTTGCATCGTCTTCGTGCATTCCTAAAGTAAGGCCAAGGAATTCGACCATTTTCACACAGTTGGACACGCAAAACCTTATAACCACACATCTAGGTCACTGAAGACTCAAATCGAGGTCCAGTGACACTTATTTAAAGAATTTTCAGTTCAGTTGAGAGGTCAAGTCGCATTTGGTATAACCGCGCCTAAAATTAATTAAATAAGTGGCCGAATCCAGATAAATAACGGAAAATAAATAAATTAAAATTCGCCTAGTCGTCCAATTGTACTGTAATAATCATACAAGGTTGTCAATATCTCTTATGGTCTCTATGTGGGGGAGGTCTCGACTCGCGCCACTCTCGCCCATCCTTATTCTGTTGCTGTCTAGCACCGTCATGATGATGATGATGATGGTGATGTCTCTTCTTCTCAGCTGCTTTATTGAAAGTTTCCGACACAACTAACTCAGAGCCGTCTCTATGACGTTCACTATTTCTATACGGTTCGTCTAGAGTTTCTTTTCTTTTTAATGGCGCGTGATTTGAGGCTGTATTAGCGGCTTTAAGGCCTGTTTTACTACCAGCTGACTCATGGAGGTTTTCCCAGGCTTGACGGTAGTAGCGGTTGAGGCCGTTCCTGGATTCTGAACTGGAAGAATCGAAAGAGGCGACAGTGTTGCAATCCGGCGAGGCGCGGTGGCGGTAGTGTTTGGCACTTCGATTTCTAAAGAAATAAAAATTAATTAGTTTTATTAACTTTATTCTTTGGTGTTTTAGTGCTGGATTTTGCTGCAGTGTCGAGATTCTAGAAGAAGAACAGAAAGGATCAAGTCGACCGATAAGCTGTGCAAAAGTCGTGCCTTGGCGGTGCATGCAGTGCAGTGCGGGTCGAGTCGTACCTGTTTATTGTTAGGGCACTGCTAGATTGGATTGGAGAAGTATCCGGCGCGGTGTGAACGATAATTTCTTGAGAATTCTCGACGGCCGATTTGTTGGTCGGGAAACGGTAGGGCTAGTAGGGTGTACCAGCGGGAGGGCATAGCACTAGCTGCAGGCAGCCGGTGCGACGACCGAGCTGACGCGCCCGCACTGCGATTGCAAATCCAAATGTAGAAAGAAATGAAAACAGCAACAGGAAGGAGAGACAGAGCACAGCAACCCTAGCAAGCAGCAGAACCCCATAAGGATAGCTGCCGTATCCATACCAGTGGCATACACGGAATTAACGCGAAAAATCACATTTTGCTAAAAATTACCGGAACAAACACATGAGCAAGAAGCGCGAGATTCTTTCCCTAAAAATTTCCAAATGCTACTTCTACCAACAAAAGCGAGAAGACAATATTGAATAGCATTTTATTGGTAACGTCAATTTCTTATGTTTCTGCAATCCCAGTTTAAGAAGAAAAAGGAGCTGTCGCCACTGTTTCTTTTATACACGTCACTCGTCAGAGACAGCACAATTCTTAGGGATTGACTAGAAATCACTGGCGTTGACTACGTTTCCATATAATTTATGTGTAATGATTAGACAATTCCAGAAAGTAAGATTAAAAAATTTCGCTTTTGTTTGAATCTTCAATATTCAATTGAGGTATGCAAAGGTATTTTCAAAGTTTCGTCAAATAACTCACCTCCTAACTAGAATAACTATTGTGGTGATAATGGCAGCCAGAAAAACGAACCCTCCGAAAGCTCCTAGGGCTATGATTGCTCCAAGATTGAGTTTGGCTCCGAAAGCTTCGCGTCGTTCCCCATCGACCGATAGAGGGACGTTAACATTCGGCGCCTCCCCGTGTTGAATATTGGAACTTCCAGCAATTTCGTTATCTTGAGGATGACCCGCAACGATTATTTGAGGGATGTGGGTGGTAGTGTTTTGTTTCGTTGTCGGTTTCTTCGTTTTACTCGTTAATTTAACAATGTCAGTGTCAGCTCGTATTGTGGTTGGAGACGGTTTTGGGGGTCTTGTCCGCATCCTTGTTGTCGGTTGTTTTGGTTTTGGTGATGTTGTCGAAACTAGATCTTCAGCTAAATTTTGAAAATTACAACTATGCAGATGTTATAAAAATTAATTACCTTGACAACTAGGAGGTAACGCATCGTATTGTCCGTTAGCTAAACAAGTAACTGATTTGGGTCCTATTAACTTATAACCAGGTTGACAACTGTATTCAAGAACCGATCCAAAAATTGTTTCGTTAGTTGAAGATTCAAACATTCCATTAGTGACTTCAATTGGAGGTTCGCATTGGACCGCTAAAATTGTTTTTTTGTTAAAACTAGAAAGAGAATTGTTTTAAAAATTACGTTCACATCTTGGTGGAGGTCCGTTCCATCTTTCGTCGATATCGCAAGCTAGTTGGGCTCTTCCAATCATTTCGTAGCCTTCATCGCAAGTGTAAACAACTCTACTTAAGTAACCAACGCTGTCGTTAAGAAGAAGGTATTCGCCATTTGCTATGTCAGCTGGATAACCGCACTGGATTCCTGAAGAGAAACAATTAATTTCGAACCACGAAGAAAGGAAAACAAATACTTTTGCAAACTGGCGGAAATTCGTTGTAGAAACCTGTATCGAGGCAAGTTCTAGAAGTGGGGCCCACTAAAAGGTGGCCTTCGTCACAAACATATTCAACAGTTGAACCTACATTGAAATTTGGAGCTATCATCGTCGAATTTGGCGGCTGTTCCGGCCTACCACAAGCCTTCGGTTCTGAAATTTTTAATAATTAACATTTTTCGAAGTCTTGCTTCAATAATTGTGTCGCCATTTCAGTTGCTACGTTTTATTTGATTTTATTGAGTGGCGCGTTGGTTTCAGCATTTACTTGTTCCATAGATTCTGGATTTAGCTCAATGACACGAAATAATAAAATCAAATACTTTAGCACCTCAACTGTCTATTTTTACGTAATTGGGCTACGAAAATAGAAAAACTTACGATGTTGGCAAATGTAGTTCAAATGCATGTTGCAGTCAGTATCCGACCATAACCAGCCTTTAGTACCGTCGTATCTGGCGCACTCTCCGTTACCAACCGGCAAATTCCAGAAAGAAACCGTAACTTCTTCCCCTTTCAACCATTGCCACCCTCCGTGTTGTTTATCGCGAACAGCCCCCATCCAATATTGACCGCTAGCATCGCTTCTGTGTCTCCTCCAAAGTTCCCAACTGATGAAACCTTGAAGAGCAGGATTGCTTTCGTCAACTAGAGTACCTCCTCTGCCTCGACAAAAAGCAAGGGCGTCACGGAATTTAATTGGTTGTCTATTGTAGAAAATATAACATTTGCCGTTGTAAGTTGCGGTACTTCCAGGGGGTTGATCTCTGAATTGAGGACATCTTTCGATGGGTAAAGCTTGATCGGTATAGACGAAAGCTTCGCAAATCGATAATTGGCTAGGAGCCGGGACTTCGAGATGGACACTGACGAAAGCGCCGGGCATCGGAGGGTTGCAAGGGAGAAACAAGGGTTGGCCTTCTTCGAGGAAACCGGTGAAGCGGTTACAGATTGGATTCGTGCCTAAATCGGGCCGGTTGTTGCCGACGCGGACCACTATAGTGGCCGGCTTACTCGCTCCTGAAGAAGAATTTTTATTTTTACAAAATTATTAATTATTAACAAAATGCTGCGATTTTTTAATTGCTGGTGAACGAAAGTTAAAACAACTGTCGCGATTAAAAATGTTGTTAGCAAATTTGGAGTTGGTTTAAGCGAAACTTTTGGTTTTGGCGCTACTTGTTGAGAAATCTGCACGCATTAATAGAAATGATTGCTTTAAATTATAAAATTATGAAAGGAACGATCACTGGAGTATAAAACCAGACGAATTGTGTAACAGAATTTTTTTTTGAATTGCTTATTCAAACTACATTGACAGTGAAATCGAATTTTTATCCTCAACTACCCAATTTTGCGATTTCGGCTTTCAACTCGCGCAATAATGTGCAGAAAGTGTTTTAATCCTACTCCTAACTTTCTTCCGGAAACGTGACTTAAAATTTTAAACTTACCACAACACGGTTTTCCGAAATCGAGTCTAACCAACTGAACCATGTATGGTTCGAGGAGATTAACGTACCACCAAGGGGTGCGTTCGGGTTTGGTGAGAGTACAAGTTTCGGCATTGAAGAAGGCGCTGGTGCTGCCATCTATTGCTTTTTGGGGAATTCCTCCTGCTTCCGTACTTACTTGCATGGGGGCTTTACCCGCTGCAACGTTGAGCACTGGAACAAAGAAACGTCAGTAAGATTTGGGTTAACGTTGTTAGATATGCAAGCTTTCTATGCGGGAATCATTAATAAAATGTGTCATTGTTCTTTCTTATAATTTATTAAAAAGAGAAATTGAAGCTCTTGAACAAAAATAATTTGCATCTTTAGAGGATTTATTGGCCAGTTGTAACTGTATCACTTTCACACCGTGACTCGTAACTTCGTTTATTTATAATCCGATCAAGCGTTTTGTTGTGATCCATTGACTCTAAAACAGACCAATGAACAAGACAATGAAGTTATTGAGATTGTAATTAGCCGTAATTTTAGATTAATCCAATTATTACGCGTTCATTAAGACACCCGTGCTAAACATTGGTTGGGATATTCCCACATAGTTAGTTAATCAGATCCTGACCTACAAGTTGGAACCGTGGCGGCATGAAGACCCACATAATGCCATACGTGACTGTGCCACAACCAGTACCCACGTTTAATAAAATTTAAGACTCTCAGACTCATTTGCGGATCAGCTCGGGATCTCAATAATAATAATTAGCCACTCTGCAAGGCAAAATGTTACTGCAACTCAGTTGCATTAGTTTCAACAATTGTTTCGCATTTTATTTGGAAAAGTAGAACACCATTTTCTATGCAAATTATATCTGAAATTGTCCAAAAGTCATGCAAGTATGTTAGAACAATTTGTCACCATTGCCGTGACACTATAACGGACTCTTCTGCTACTGATCCTTGAATGTCGTGTCTTAGATTTTACGCTCCTTAAACAACACTCTCGGGTGGTTGCGAATTTTGTGACCCACTGGAGATGATAGCATCAACAATGTCATTACGCTTTAAATCATGTCAAATAAATTAAAGGGTTAAATGTTTTTGTTTAAATTGCCTCAAACTATTTTCGAGATAATTATCTCGAAAATGGTGTTGAAAAACTGATCGCAAGACCAGTTCAGACATCGAAAGCCGTTAATTATTTTAGAAAGCAACACCCAATTTTTGGATGTCTATTAATTTATGTTAAGTTAGTTGTAGAACTTCTATCGTTATCACAAGAAATTTTCGATAAATTTTGCATGTTATAGTTCTTTTGCGGACGTTGGAAATGTTTATTTGTACATTCCAGGTTACGTCGATGACCGGAGCGCGATTTTGCAGAAGTACAGAGAATGTAAAAACAGAATCGTCTCAACAACGCCAACACCAGCGGAATTAAATCGCAGCGTTTTTTCAGTGATTTAAGCACGCCATCAGCTGGAAATCGACATTATTCGTGATCCGTGACCGCAGCCGAATACGTCATCGATGAATTTTGTAAAGAACGAATAGAGATTATAACTCGTGTCGTTCCCATGCGAAATACTGTAATTTTCACAAATTAACCTACTGATTTTGTCGTCAACACCTGTCGCTTTAACCAGCCCCAGATTCGTAACTTGATTACTGAGGTAAAGCTGGAAATAGGTCTCTAACTAATTATTTGTTGATTATTTTGTCGGGTTCGTCGCTTGATCTACCGTTTTTAATTAACAATGAGTCTCCGCCAAAAATCGTGATAACTCATCCCAAATTGAATCTAATTTATGTATCAATAGAGATTAACATAAAAAAATAAGTCTCGGGGTTTTAACATATGAAGTAAAACTGGAAATAGGGCCCTAACTAACGTACTTGTTGATTACTGTAACCGAGTTTGTAGGGTTCGTCGCCCGATCTACTAAATTGAAGCAAAAATGGGTTTCTTGCTAAAAATTCATGATAATTTATTCTAATTTACATTTAATTCACGTGTTAATAGATAGTACCGCCATAAATTAATTCTCCCAGCTTTAGTAGTTAGGCTAGCCCCTGATTTTCAGCTTGATTTGTAAGACAAAACTGCAAATAAGTTTTCAACTAATTTAACTGTTTTCAATTAGAAATTATTTTTTAATCAAAGATTGTGATGATTCATCCTAGTTTAAATTTAATTTGTGTTCCAATAAATACCGACAACTCAAATTAATTCTTGGGGCTTTAACATATGAGATAAAATTAGAAATAGGGTCCTAACTAGTTTACTTGTTGATTATTTTTATTAAATTTGTCGGGTTCGTCGCTTGATCTACCAGATTAGAGCAAGAGTAGGTCTCCAGCCAAAAATTTACGAAAATTTATTGTAATTTACATTTATTTTAGGTATCAATAGAGAGGAGCGTCATAAATTAATTTTTCCAGTTTTAGTATTTTTGGTAAGTCCGGATTCTTGGCTTGATTTGTGAGGCTAGCTGAAAGTTGGTCTATAACTAATTTAATTTGTCGATTATTATTAGAATTTTGTCGGGTTTGTCGCTTTACGTACCGTCTTCAACT
This sequence comes from Pyrochroa serraticornis, assembly GCA_905333025.2. Classification (NCBI taxonomy): domain Eukaryota; kingdom Metazoa; phylum Arthropoda; class Insecta; order Coleoptera; family Pyrochroidae; genus Pyrochroa; species Pyrochroa serraticornis. The sequence goes on along the minus strand of HG995154.1, from coordinate 32,404,642 downwards.
ACGAATGAGTCTCTGGTCAAAAATTGTAATAATTCATTATAATTTGAATTTAATTTATGCTCCGATGAATATTGGCATCACAACTTAATTTCTTGGACGTTAACATACGAGATGAAGCTGGGAATAAAACTCTAACTAACTTACTTGTCGACTATTGTCAGTAAAATTTGTCGGGTTTGTCGCTTGATCTACCAGATTGAAGCAAAAGTGGGTCTCCAGTCAACAATTTAAGATAATTTATTGCAATTTACATTTATTTCAGGTATCAATAGGAAGTAGCGTCGTAAATAAATTTTTCTAATTTTACTATTGTTAGTAGCTTCGGATTCTTGACTTGATTTGTGAGGCAAAGCTGCAAATAAGTCTACAACTAATTTAATTTGTCGATTATTATTAGAATTTTGTCGGGTGCATCGATTTAGCTACCGCTTTCAATTCAGAATAAGTCTCAAGAATTGTGATAATTAATTCTAATTCAAATTTAATTTATTTTGAATAAATACCCGCAACACAAATTAATTTTTGGGATATTAACCTATGAGGTAAAGCTCGAAATAGGATCCTAACTAACTTACTTGTTGATTATTGTAAGAAATCTGCCGGGTTCGTTGCTTGATCTACCAAATTGAAGCAAAAGTGGGTCTCCAGTCAACAATTTACGATAATTCATTGCAATTTACATTTATTTCAGGTCTCAATAGATAGTAGCGCCATAAATTAATTTTTCCAGTTTTAGTATTTTTGGTAGCTCCGGATTCTTAGCCTGAGTTGTGAGGCGAAGCTGCAAATAGGTCTACAACTAATTTAATTTGTCGATTATTATTAGAATTTTGTCGGGTGCATCGATTTGGCAACCGCTTTCAATTCAGAATAAGTCTCCAGTCAAGAATTTTGACAACTAATTCTAATTCAAATATAATTTACGTCTTGATAAACACCAATAATAAAAATTAATTTTTCGGACATTAACCTATGAGGTAAAACTGCAAATAGGACCCTAACTAACTTACTCGTTGATTATTGTCAGTAAATTCATCGGGCTTGTCGCTTGATCTACCATATTGAAACAAGAGTGGGTCTCCATCCAAAAATTTAAAATAATTTATTGTAATTTAAATTTTGTCGGATTTGTCGCTTGATCTAATTAAAAATGAGTTTCTAGGCAAATTTTTTCTAATTTTCCTAATTTCAAATTAATTTATATATCAATTGATGCTGGCGTCATAAATTAACTCTTTGAATATTACCACAGTTACTATCCGGATATAATAAGACTCTAAGTAACTTATTTGTTGATTACCGGGTTCGTCGCTTATTCTACTAGATTGAAGCAAAAATGGGTCTCCAGCCAAAAAATTGCGATAACTTATCGTAATTTACATTTAATTCAAGTATCGATAGATAATTGAATCATAAATTGATTTGTTCAAGTTTATGATTGTTGGTAGACCCGGATTCTTGGTTTAATTTCTGAGATATAGCCTTCAACTAACTTAACTTGGCGATTATTATTAGAGCTTGTCGGGTTCATCGCTTAATCTACCAAATTTAAGTAAAAATGGGTCTCCAGTAACAATTCATCATAATTTAAATTTAATTTATGTATCAACGGATAACAGCGGCACTAATTATTTCTTGTAGCTTTTAAAAAGTTAAAGAAAACACAACTTACGTTTGTTTACTAAATTTGATTAAAATCCAATGTTTGTTTTATAGTTTTTTATTCCAAGAAAATTGTTAATCTTTCAATCTCTTAATTTTGAACCGTAACACTATTCTGAATAATTCTTGTTGACTCATTGTTTGTTAACTCATTGAATTAAAAAAAATTATTTTTAATTCTGCGAAATTGTCCTTCAATTTAAAATTTCTTCTTGCAAATGAGCATCTGAATATTGCTAGTAAATAATTCCTGAAATTGATTTTAAGCCATAATTGACCATCGGGTTCGTCGCTTGCTCCACCAAGTTTCGTGGTGGGTCTCCGATAAAAACTGCTAGAATCTCGGTTCTACGCGGCCATATTTGTTGTTACGTTATTCTCGGGTTAGAGCTGTAAGTTCACTTGTTTGGCGCGTTTTTGTTGAGCGTTTCTAGCAACATCTAATAAATCTAATTACAAAACATTATTGCGGATCGGGAAGCTCGCCAATGTTCGATATTTATTTCCACTATCACTGAGTTGAATGGCTATAACAGTAACAACACATGTGCAATGAATGTAAAATATCTTAAATGAAACAACTGGATATCTAATTGACTCAGCAATGAAAAGAAAAGGAAGTTCAGTCATAGAGCACGTAAATTATCCCAGTTCAGTTTCTAGATTTGCCATTTATTATTGTTTCCTGGTGCTCATCCAGTAATTATTTACAGTATTGTACTGAATTAATTTCCATATTTTATTGAAATAGAAAACGTTGAAATAATTTTAAAGAGAGCTTTGTTAACTTGCATGCAACCGTCGTCAATCTTGTTATTAATATGCAGAACCGTTAACAATTTAATTATAATTATTACGCAACGAGTTAATTGAATTTAACTTACGACAAGTGACAAAACACGAGAGGTCAATAGGTTTAGGACATTATCCCGTAACGTGACGTCACATGAACATTATTTCAGGAAATTTTGATTCATTTTGAGAAATCGTTTGTGGCTTTAACAAAAAATTCAACCACAATAACTCTAATGGAGCTGTCACAACTTTAACAAGTAGGTGTGTGGCATCAATACTTACAACAATATTTCTGCATTAGTTGATGACTAACGATATCTGTCCAATTTGGCATTCTGCACATGTATAGTTAAGTTGCTTCTAATAACGGTCTATCCATGTGAATTTCAATGACTTTAACGACATTTGAGCAAATAGCTTGATTGCTTTGTCACTACGCTAAATCAAACACATGTCGAGAACGTGGAAACAATATGGTTAAGTAATTAACATTTTTCCTTGCGTTTTCTTTGATGATTTATAATTTATGTGCACCGCTGTGACAGTTTCTGTTGTTAATTTCTAAGTTACGAAAATTGATTAGTCATTTGTTTACCGGCATTTTGGCATTCTTACTTTCGTCAAAAGACTGTTGTCATATGGTAAAACCATACATTCCAAACGGTAAATCGACAGAAGACTGACAAAGACAATACGAGGAAAAGAATGAGTATAAACAAATTTACAATGGATCTTGCAGCGATAATGGCAAACCGCCTCGGGAATGTTATTATTCATTTTAAATACATTTGTGCGTGTGTCAATATTATTACAGTTACCTATGGCAGACTCTTCAGATTGTTATTTTAATTTTAACATCTGTCACAGACGGTTTTGGCAACTGTACATCAATGCGCCGAAAAAAACAAAAAGTTAAAGGCTTCGATTTGGACGCCATTGAGTTCAGCTTTGTAATTTTGTAAAACAAACTCTCGCACTTTTTGCTTACAGACTTTGCTATTTATTTCTAAAAAAATCTGATGGTATTGACGGAAAGAGTAAAGGCCAAAGAATCAAACGAATGTATTTTCAAAAAATATATTTATCCCGGGTGTAAGCCCCGGGCTTTAAAAAATTGTTTAAGTTTGTGAACACTTTTCGCTTAAATCAAAATTATTTTGTACATTATTTTTAGTTTCTTTACATTGGCAATTTATTGCAGTTTCTATAACTAGCACGAAAGAATTTGTAGAATTGGTAGTTTTTGTTGCAATCAAAAACTCGCGCTGCCACTCTTAATTTGAACCCATTTCGTGACGATTTTTAATTCACGAAGCGTTTCTCTTAAATTCTTTTTACGGTTTCTCTTCGCTATTTTGCTTTCAACTAAGTTTAGTACACAACAATTAATGGTATTGTGCAAATGACTCCAGTAATATTTTAGTAGTACTGAGGAACTTTTGTGCAACCGAAAACGAGTCAACAAAGAAATTGTAGTATTTGTTGGGTCTATTTCAAATTTAATTTAAAACTTAAAAAATTTAAAAATCATAGCTGGAGGGTTTCCGATGATTTATGACTCAATGTAATATTTATTTCGAGGTGTCTTAAGACGTTTTAAAATTTGATTTAAGAAAAATGACTGCATTAAGTGGACAAGACGCTTCTAAGCGAATAACTTGATTAAAAATTCTAATTAAATTCCTGAATGACTAATTAGGCTTCACCTTAGTCCCATTAGAACCGTTCCTCGAATACCCTAACGCAGGAAGTCTTGAATTATCGTTTGGTATGTAGAAGATGTCTTCAAATGGGTTAGTGTACTATACCACAAATAAATAATTATCTTCGCTAATTGCCACAAAAAATATTTAATCACCAGAAAAAGAAATAAAATTAAGTGACTTCTTTGAAATTTAAGAAATTTAATACTTAACACGTGACAATTAAAATAGCTGTACATAGGAGATTCGGTTTATTATTTAACACTCTTGCGTAATTGCTTTTGTGTTTATTGGACTTAAAACGCGTATTGTTTGAAGAAACAATTTGTTAATTTTCAGCAATTTCTAAAACGCGCTGAAGAGATTACATAAATGGTCTAAAACTGCCAAAATTTCCGATATGGATCCAACTAATTAGCGTGGCTTTAACGATATTTACATGGGAACTTAACTGTTAGTTTGATTTGTTATCGAAACCCTTTTGTGTCTTAACAAATCACGTAATTTTAATTGAAAGAGTGCCGCGGTGCCTTTTCTGCTCCACTGCTTTTGTAATGTTAAACTTAATCTATATGTTGGCGTACTTCGGAAAACATCAATTATCTTCACAGTATGCGAGAACACGCCCAAGCTACGATTTATTTTCTTTATGCACTGAATAGAGCAGAATGTGAAGAACGCGGAAAACCTAAACCTAAATGGGATCGCGTAATGCAGGAAACATAAAATTTGCAAAAACTCTTCACGATTGTAGATGAAGTAATTGAAGATTTGTATTTTTCAGTCAAATCAGAAATCACCAATTACTAAATTAAGAAAGTAATAAAGAAATTGATGGAGATCCCAAAAATTTGAAAGGGAGAGAGAGAACGGTTTCAAAATCGTAATGAAATTAGTTTCGATATTATTTGTTAAAACAAAAAGAAAGAAGTGGGGGACATAACGAGATTTTTTTTTAATTTAAGAGGAAGAGATTACAATAGCGAGGTTTATCGGGTTCATCGCTTTATCTACCGCTTTCAATTAAGAATGAGTCTCCAGCAAAAAATTGTGATAATTAATTCTAATTTGAATTTAATTTATGTTTCAATGATTACCGGCATTACAAATTAATTTTTGGAAAGTTAACATGTGAGGTGAAGCTGAAATAGAGCCCTAACCAACTCACTTGTTGATCATTGTAAGTAAATTTGTTGGGTTTGTCGCTTGATCTACCAGACTGAAGCAAGAGTGGGTCTCCAGCTAACAATTCACTTGTAATTTACAATAAATTTAAGTTTCAATAGATAGTACGATCATAAATTAATTCTTCCAGCTTTAGCACTTTTGATAGCCCCGGACTTTTGGCTTGATTTGAAAATAAAAATTGGAGATAGGTCTAAGCTCATTTAATTTATCGATTATTATTATTATTATTTTCTCAGGTTAGTCGATTTATTTAGCACTTTCGATTAAAAATAAGTTTCCAATAAAAAATTGTGATAACTAATTCTAATTTGAATTTAACTTATGTTTAAATGATTACCGACATTACAAATTAATTTCTAAAACGTTAACATATGATGTAAAGCTGAAATATGGGTCTAACTAACTTACTTGTTGGTCATTGTAAGTAAATTTGTTGGGTTCGTCGCTTGATCTACCAGATTGCAGCAAGATTGGGTCTCCAGCCAGCAATTGACGATATTTTATCGTAATTTACATTTAAGTTTAGTTTCGATAGATAGTACCGTCATAAATTGATTTTTCCAGCTTTAGTACTTATCCTAGCTCCGGAATTTTGACTTGATTTGGAAGTCAAAGCTGGAAATGTGTCTAAACTAATTTAATTTGTCAATTATTATTAGAATTTTGTCGGGTTTGTCGCTTTATCTACTACTTTTGATTAAAAATGTGTCTTCAGTCAAAAATTGTGACAATTTATTCTAATTTTAATTTTATTTATGTCCCAATAATTACCGACATTACAAATTAATTCTTGGAACTTTAACATATGAGGTGAAGCTGAAAATAGGGACCTATCTAACTTACTTGTTGCTTCCTGTAATTAAAATTGTCGAGTTTGTCGCTTGATCGACCGCTTTAAATTAAAAAGGAGTCTCTAGCCAAGAATAGTTCTACTTTACTCTAATTTCAATTTAATTTATGTATCAATTGATACTAGTGCCATTAATTAACTTTTTCAAATTTACCACAGTTACTATCCGAGGATTCATCGCTTGATTCATGACGTGAAACTGAAAATAGGACCTTAAGTAACTTACTTGTTGATTACTGTTAATGAGTTTGTCGGGTTTGTCGCTTATTCTACTAGATTGAAGCAAAAATGTGTCTCTAGCCAAAGAATTCCGTAATTTATATTTAGTTTAAGTATCTCTAGATAATAGCGTCATAAATTAATTTTTTCGGGTTTATTATTGTTGGTAGACCTGAATTCTTGGATTAATTCCTGAAATGAAGCTGAAGAGAGCCCTCCAACGAACTCAACTTGCTGACTATTATTAAAGCTTGTCGGGTTCGTCGCTTGATCTACTAGATTTAAGTAAAAATGGGTCTCCAGTCAAAAAATTTTGTAGTTTGCATTTAATTCAAGTATTCATAGATAATAGTGTCATAAATAATTTTTTTTATTTTTAATATTATTGGCAGATCTGGATTCTTAGATTAATTCTTAAAATGAAGCTGAAGAGAGCCCTCCAACTAACTCAACTTGCTGACTATTATTAAAACTTGTCGGGTTCGTCGCTTGATCTACTAGATTTAAGTAAAAATGAGTCTCCGGTCAAAAACTCGTAACAATTCATCATAACTAAAATTTAATTTATATATCAATAAATAACAGCGTCATAAATTAATTCTTGTGGCTTTTAAAAAGTTAAATAAATACTAAATTTGATTAAAATCCTAAACTTGTTTTAGTTTTTTTTCCAAAAAAATTCTTAATCTCTTAATTTTGAACAGTCACACTATTCTGAATAATTCTTGTTGAGTGAACATTTTGTTAACTCATGGAATTAATTTTTTAAATTTATTTAATTAAAAAAATGTATAAACAAGAAGTTTAGTTTGAACGGAACCTCTTTTAGCGCCCGCTCTTTAACCCCAAGTCTTGGCCCACTCCCAAGAAATTGACGACATTGACCCAAAATACTCGCCGGTCTTTCTCCTTTTCTCCTTATGCATGACGTTCATCAAGCGTTATGAAGAATTTAAACGCGTTGGTACCGTTACAAAGCGTGGCCCACCTGTCCAGCGACATTCATAACATAGCCGCCGTTTCATTATCATAATCTCGATATATAAGGCGGAGCCCCCTCACTTTTTTAACTCAGTGATTAAATACCCAAAATTCCAACATTTTTTTACCAAGTCCATGAATCAACTTCGTAAAAACCCGCCTCTTCGCACAGTTAAGTAATGTTTCAATTTTTTTAGGGTTTTTACTTCGATTCGTTACAATTAATTTTTTCTTTACCGGTAGATTGTATCTCGTTAGAAGTTTTGAAAACTCCCTTGGGCTTAGAGAGGTCAGGTCAATACGCCCCATTTTTGTAACTGTCGCACTACCATATAGGTAGTGAATGAAACGTGTCAATAACACGTCCCATTTCTCTATTGTAATTCTTTCTATTCTTGGAGAATAACTGAAAACCTGTTGAGTTTTGAATAAATCCGATATAAACCTCCATCAACACTGAGAATGTTTAGTCATGTGGGCCTTGACCTCCCTACGGCAGCAACCGTTCGCATGAAGGTCTCGGACATTGGAAAAGCGGAAGAATGTAGTGAACATGAGGAATTAATCAAATGCGGCGTGGGTGTCTAATTGTTTTGGCGGTACTGTTATTGAATTAAATAAAAGGTTTCAGTTTCATAACTGCCATGGTCTTTAATCAAACTTCGGATCTACGAAAAACCTAATTTTGAAATTACCAACTCTCTGAGTTTGCCAAAATTTTGCAAAATATTTCGAGTTGCAGCAATAAAAATAAAACGGTTTCAGTTTATGACTGAAAAGATTCTTGCTTAAAGAGAGAAATTTGCACAAAACTAAACAGAGGGAGAAGTTAAGTCAAAACATGGTTTAGCATTTGATTGATCATGTCTTGTTACTTGTGGTGTTACTTGTGGAACAACCTAACTAAACGCCAACAAACATGTAAAGAGTAACAATGAGGCAAGCAAAATTAATGAGAGCTTTCTTGCAAATGTAATGATGCTGCTGGTGATGGTAGTTATATTGCAGTTTATGTTGTCTCATCTGCAAGAATTCAAGCAATTTGTGACTAGCATCAGCTCTGTAACACATCAATTTCGTTCCTTTAAAATTTGATTTAGAGAAAACTGCGAGGCAGCTAGAAAGATTTTTTTAACCGTTTGTTAGTGTGGTATTTCAAATAGTCCAAGGTTCATGGAACCATGTAAGAACCACGTAAAGGAATAATCGTCTGTGGCAATGTGAATGTAGTTAATGAGGCCTCGATTCGGATTTACAGGTGAGAAAGTGCAAATACTGATCAGAAAATTGGGAAGACCGGAACACCGTTGGAATTCAGGACAACTTCCTGTCTGTACTGTGTTTATAATTTGTTCATGACTTACGCTTGGCCTACTTGGACAGTTGATTCCGTTATATTTCGCGTCAGTTTACTCATCGAGAACTGCGTCTTAAGTGAAATTATGTTTTATATCTTTGTTTACTTGCGATTCGAGCTCGTTTGCCTACTTAATGAACATTAAGTCATATCGGATGTTTATTAAGCAAAAGTTCGTTAAACTTACCGCAAAATGGAATTCCTTCAGGCAACCATTGACCGTTCTCACAAACTCGACGAGAAGGACCCAGTAACTCGAAACCACGCTCGCAGGTGTAGGTTGCCACAGCTCCAGGACCCAAGTTCTCATCAGAAAACACTATAGAGGAATGAGCTGGCGCTCCCGGAAAACGGCATCCTGTCGACACTTCCACCGAGTTGGTTTCTGCAAAGAAGGAAACGTGTTAATTTCAAAAAAAACATTAAAGTTTTGGAAAAATATCCAAAAAACAGTTTGAAGCAGAAATTTATTTTCAACAAAAAATTTTGCAAAACAAATTTCAAAATTTTTAATTTGTTTAAAGTTGCAATTTTTAACTGATCGCTCTTTAGTTGAGAAATAATTGAGGGTGTCTCTGTAATTTTAGTTTACCGACGAAAAAATAAACAAGTGTTCACAACTTGTACCGCAAAGTATGATAAGTTACCGCAGGTTCTACAAGTGCGTCGTGTCTCAGTTTGCCGGAAGTGCAGCAAGTGGGGAACATTCGGAGCGGAACCATAACCACTGATGCTTGAGTCGATAACATAATGGCTACGTGTTTCTGTCTATGGCAGTTGCATAAAAGACCGGAATTGACCGTTTAATGTTAGGGGAAAGCGCCAATTTCATTTCAATAATTTCAAGAAAAATTCAAATGCAAAGAAAGTTCCCCAAACAGCGCGTGGAAGGTTCCAGTAAAATTCTAGCGATTCCTAATTTACGAATTTAATTAATTTTCCGAATTTTGGTCAATTTCTTGTACCTATTGACCAATTTTGGTCAAAAACAGGTTTCGGGTTCGTCGCCTGACCCACCAAATTTGAGAAAATTGGGTCTCCAGCTAATTCTCATATTTAGATCTTCCCTAAGCCGTTAAAACTATTGTTGGGTTTTTTGTAACTGCTAAAGGATATTGGAATGTAATAAAGATGGACTGTAGAGTATAAAAAATATATTAAAGTCACGAAATTAAAATAAAATGGTAGAAATTTTTTAAAACTCAAATGAAAATTTTCGATTGAATCTGCAATTTTTGGGGATACCACCAATTTTGCAAAACTTAATTATTTTTATTTATAGAATACACAACTGTTTGACTTAATTTTTTGTAAATTTTATACAAATTACTAAAAATTTCTTTAAATTTCTTGCCGCCATAGATAAACAACAATCGTCTTTCATCATAAGACGACCCATTGTTGTTGAAAATCTGATTACTAATAACGGAAACGTGCCCGACCAATCGATAAGCTTTAGATTGATACAGCGGCTTCAATAGTGGGTGATGGGACAGCTAACCGTACCATCGGCAGCTCCGGGAGCTTTCAGAACAATGAATAACAGTCTCCATGTTTAGAAATTACAAGTAATGACGTGCTAATTATTAAAGAAAACTTGCAGTTTTCACAGCGATTAATGCCACCATTAACACTCAGGCATGTGTACTTATTGCAGTGTGAAGCCGTTATTAATAAATTGATAAACAATCAGTGACTGCGTCAAAATTGCGGCAGCACAACTTGAAATGTTAGACACGAGTGAATCGCTTCATAAATCTTAGTCGCAAATAAATCGTCCTTAGCGAATATTAATGAAGAAAGTTAGAAATAGAAACGTGAATAGTTCAATAAAGATAATTATTGCAGCTAAGCTTCCTCATCTTATTAGTAGCAGTATTTCCGGCGCTAAACAAAAACCGGCTGTTTATCTCCCGTTCCCATGGTTAATTTGAGTAATATGCAACTAAAGATTCTTTCTGGGTTACTAGTACATTGAAGACAATATGGTACGAGACGAGGGTATCAACAGCATGTAGACCGCAAGTGTACATAAAAGAATACAACACAGAATAAGTAAGTTTGTGTGTAACTACTTAACTTTCTTAGCAAGACGCAAAAAAATAGAAATCTAAACGTGCAATTCCACGAAAAACGTGATTGTAGTTCGAAATCTTCGTTACATCTTCTTGATCGCTACTTAAAAATTTTCCAGCATTTGCGTAAGTAGAAATAGTTGCGTCTCCAACCTGTTCGTGATCTGATAACATTTAATTTGTCATGTTTCAGGTTCGTGCTGAAATACATTTGAAACTAAGGAATTGCGGAAATTCGAATCGAGTTAAGAGTGTTTTGATGTTAATTACTCTTCCTGATTGTTACTGGGTGTGTAATAAAAAATCTTGATTATTGAGGAAATTTTCTTATTTTTTTGCCTCAACTTTCTAGATGCACTTAAAACTGCAATTGCTGGATCAATTTTACGGTTTGAGGGTGCGCAGGTCTCATTCACAGATCCATAACATAAGTGCGGCGATTAAGAAAACGGAAACGGAACTTGAACGTGACAAAACTGCGAATTAGTAGATTTTATGGTCATAAAATGTGGCAACAATTCACACCAGTAATTAGAAGAAAAGCGTGATAGTTGGGGAAGACAACGGATTCTACCAACTGATCCAAGGGACGATAACAGACGCAATAGCAATTAAAATGCGATTATTTACCTGAAAGTTGCCTTGATGATGGCGAAACGGCACATATGTTAGGTCGAAATTAATTGTGGCAAAAGTTGAAACGGCTTTGGCGCGATGTCAGGTGGTTAACACGACAAGAAGTGGATTATTACAGTTTAGTTGTGTTTGACGCAGTTATTTCCCACCCAGGTGGCTTGTGTAGGTGTTTCTATAGAGGATTCGACTTAAAATTCACGCAATAACACGCGATAGTCGATAATTCAGCGCAACCAAGTCGTTTACTGCCGATAGTCTCGGCAATACAATAATTTTTACCTAAAAGTTTACATGAAGACAAAACTGTTTTTCAAAAAATCCAAAAATAGGAGAAATTTTTAAATATTTTTTTCAGAGACTAATTAAATTTCATAAATCAAATCCCGATTTCGGAAGACTTCAAAATTTATTTCTATAACCCTTTTGGCAGTCAAACATCCTAAAAGTGTGTTAACTTACGAGTTTTGGGTTTTACGCCAGTTTTTAACTGGAGACCCATTTTCCTGAAATCGGGTAGATCAGGCGACGAACCCGAACTGCGCTAAGCCACTGAAATTGCTTGAAACTGGCGCAATACTTGATTCTCTAACTAATAGCAGCTCTAGTTCTTTTCCTAAGTTATAATTATCTTAGATGATAAGGAGAACGCGTCGCGAACGCTGAATTAACTCGGTTTATCGCTGGAATTAACTTGAATCAGAGAACCTGTGCGTAATCTCGCTAACGATCTAAACTGTTATTCGAACTGCGAACTAAGTAACAGTCGCACTTGTTAGTGATTGTGGCGAGAAGAATTGAAGGTAAATTAAAACTCTTGTTTACGCGTTATTAGCGTTAAATTTTGACTTTAACAAATTAAAGTTTGAACGTTTGAAAGTGAAAACGATGTCACCACGATTACGTTTTGGTTGTGAATTAGGCCCAAAAAAATGGTTGTAGTTTTTATGGTTCGTTGACGAAGAATTGTTTAACGTACAATTTTATAGCTTAATTTAATGTCGATTTTCAGCCTACTTTTGCTGCTCTAAAACCCATTTTAAACGAAACCAAAGGGCTCGCATAATCGTGAAACAAAATCGATCTGTTATGCTAATTTCAACAAACAGATTTTGTTTCAACATTTTAATTTCTAAATATCTTTGGGAGCAATTAATTGGTTTTTTCCCAACTGTAACGATGTGGTTCATTAGAAATTTTTCCCGCGACAGTTTTAGATAAAATAAAATTTTACATTAAATGCAAGAAAGTATTTGCAATCAATTTGGTAAGGGTTTGAATTAAAAGGATTTTGTAACGGTATGTAATTATCCATGTGCGTTCACATGAATTGTAATTCTTGAAACGAAAAGACAGAAATTAGATTTTATATTAATGTGAATTTCGCAAAAAATCGACTTTTATTTTGTTTCAAAGTGCCAAAGAAAGGTTGTGATAACAAAAACTTTACTTTTAGTACATGAGAACAAGCGATGAGTAAGTTAATAACTTTATAAAAAGAAACCGTTAAAATTTAAAAAACTTAATTTAAAAATAATCAGACAAAGTTTAAACAAATTCTATGAAACAGGTACCGGTATTAAAAAACTTAAAAAGTGAAGTGGTTAATTCTTTAGTGAGAATCAATATTGAAATAACCATCGAATTTTTAACAACATGTAGCACATTTACTAAAAATCTCTCGAACCAAGAGACAAACCAGGAAACCATTAGGAGTAAGTAGACCAAAATGCAATTAATTTATTAATTTCACATTTACGAGGAAGTCGGAGAACATATAAAAGTATTAATCTCATTCAAGAAGCGATTTTATTTGGAGACCCATTTTGGCTCAAATCTGGTAGATCAAGCGACAAACCCGAATCGAAAATTTTATTATTTTCCGAAATCAATGATTGTTGCAATAGAAATGACCTGCATTATAGCTTAAAAGAGAAAACACCATTATTTCAAAATTGTTTCTATTTATCACTATTTATTATCTTTGTTGAAAAGAGACTTTCCATTTTGACAAAGCACGAGAATTTTCACTGTTAATTCAGCTGTTGCTCTCATTTTAAATTTAATTACATAGCTGAATAGCCGATTAGTAATTATTGCAAAAATTATTAATTATTCTTGATGTGGTAGAAAAAATCTTGTTATTGACTTAACTAACTCATGACAGACGTTCGAGAAGCGCTGTTACTTGGTACTGTTACGAGCATCAAAGTAAATTATTCTTGGTTTTATAAAAGATCAATGAATGGGATAAGAGGTACTAAAATGTTAATAATATCAACAAAAGTTCAAGAAGAATCAGGCAATAACGCGCTTCGGAAATTCCCGAAGTGACACGCTTTGAGAGAAATCTACTCTGGTCCACTGTCATTCTGCTGCATTCCGTTAAGTTTCTACCCCAGAATATTTTGTTAAAATTTATTTATCAATAGTTTAGCCCCCGTAAAGTGAAGCGGAGACCGCAATTTCTGTTTATGGCTCAAAAATTAAACTAAAAATACTAAAATTGTTTGCATTCCTAATAACTTAAAATTACTTTATCTTAAGTATTGTTGAATTTCACAAAATTAAAAAACTTTCTATTTCAATAAATATTTGGCCATTTCTCCGCCAGATAACTTTATCTACCCAATTAACTTGCAAGTAATTATCTTGAATAAAAATTATCTGTTTAAGGGGAGTCACAACTTAAGTCGTAAACCAAAAATAATTAATTTTATGTCGTAATTTTCTTTGAGTTGAATAAGTAATTATTACTGAAGAGTCATTACGTTACGAGGTTTATTGTCAAGTCCAAATTTTTTACTGTAAATTTTTTAATGCAAACTTAAACTGTTAAAATTGCTGGATAAGATTGAAAAAAACTTAGATGGTGTTCTTAGGCAATACAACAATTTAAAAACTTAACAGTAGCAACAGGAAATTAATTTTTTTAATGGTGGTTGCTATAATTAAATTGTCGCTTCTCTATAAGCTAAGAGACGTATCGGAGGAAATCGGAAATTAAAATAGCGACAAATATTTTTGAACGAGAAACATTAAGCAAAAATTATTTTTACTACTTTCTTGCGTTGGAACATTTTTAATAAAAATAGCAACAAAAATTTAACTTTGAGGAGCCGTTACAGTTACAGTAATTTTTTTTTGAAAAAGTTGCTAGCAGGAAAATAAAGCTTTTAGGGTAATGAAGACGAAAACAATTTAAGATTTTGGAAAATTTGAGCTTTGGAAAAAATTTTGAAAGCTCGTTTTCGTGGCTTTTTCACTCAATACTTTGGAATTGAAAACTTAAATTGCAACGGTTGTTAAAAATTTACAAAAGACATTATAAAAAAATATTCTTACTATTCTCTTGCGTTGGAACATTTTTAATAAAAAATAGCAAAATAACAATTTAACCTTGTGGAGCCGTTACGGTTATAGTAATTTTCTTTGAAAAAGATGCTAGCAGGAGAATAAAGCTTTTTAGGGTAATGAAGACGAAAACAGTTTTTGACGTTTAAGATTTTTCAAAATTGGAGCTTTAGGAAAAAATTTGGAAGCTTGTTTTTGTGGCTTTTTCACACAATACTATGGAATTGAAAACTTAAATTGCAACGGTTGTTAAAAATTTACAAAAGACATTATAAAAAAATATTCTTACTATTCTCTTGCGTTGGAACATTTTTAATAAAAAATAGCAAAATAACAATTTAACCTTGTGGAGCCGTTACGGTTATAGTAATTTTCTTTGAAAAAGATGCTAGCAGGAGAATAAAGCTTTTTAGGGTAATGAAGACGAAAACAGTTTTTGACGTTTAAGATTTTTCAAAATTGGAGCTTTAGGAAAAAATTTGGAAGCTTGTTTTTGTGGCTTTTTCACACAATACTATGGAATTGAAAACTTAAATTGCAACGGTTGTTAAAAATTTACAAAAGACATTATAAAAAAATATTCTTACTATTTTCTTGCGTTGGAGCATTTTTAATAAAAGATAGTAAAACAAAAATTTAACCTTGTAGAGCCGTTACGGTTATAGTAATTTTTTTTGAAAAAGATGCTAGCAGGAAAATAAAGTTTTTTAGGGTAATGAAGACAAATACAGTTTTTCACATTTAAGATTTTGCAAAATTGGAGCTTTGGGAAAAATTTTGGAAGCTTGTTTTTGTGGCTTTTTCACTCAATACTTTGGAATTGGAAATTTAAATTGCAACGGTTGTTAAAAATTTACAAAAGACATTACAAAAAAATATTTTTACTACTCTCTTGCGTTGGAACATTTTTAATAAAAATAGTTAAACAAAAATTTAATCTTGTGGAGCTCTTATGGTTATAGTAAAGCTTTTTGAAAAAGATGCTAGCAGAAGAATAAAGCTTTTTAAGGTAATGAAGACGAAAGCAGATTTGACACTTAAGATTTTGCAAAATTGAAGCTTCGAGGAAAATTTTTGAAGCTTGTTTTTGCATTTTGCGCTTTGGAATTGGAAACTGAAATTGCGACGGCTGTTAAAAATTTATGCTTTGGCCACGATTCTTCTGGATTACAATGGAGCTTAAATTTAGTAGCTCGGCAAACTTTACATTGGCAGTTAGTAGATTGGAAATATTTAATTAGCCGTTTTTAAAGTATTATTTAACGTCATTTTCAGGCCATAATGGTATTCGAAATCGAAATATTATGTCGGCAATTAAAGTAATCTCAGTTCATTAGAAGATGTAGGTGAGGTAATGAGAAAAGTCCACGATTCAATCCAAACTGGGTCAAAATAGTTTTGATCCGATTTAACGGTACTCAACACCTCAAAAAAATCAAAACCAATTAATCCCTATACAGCAAATTTCAAATGAACTCAACTCCACACATTTCTTCGCTGTACTTGAAATGGTTAATATAGCAACAATTACGGCACAGACCGTTATCGGACCGCAACTTAAAATGGTGTAAAAATGTTGGTATTTGTTTAATTTAAATCGAAATAAGACTCACCGTTAGCTAAAGTGTTAAGTCCTAAAGTTGTTAATATTAAAAAATATAAACACAAAATTCGGGGTCGAAAGCTGCACTGACACACGGACATCGCGCGGACCGGTGAAGAACTGTTGTTGCACCTGTCGGTTCACCGGTAACACTGACTGTGGAAGCATCCGTGAAGAAGAAGAAGAGTGGCGGTCGGTGTGCCGGAATCAGGCCGACCGACTTGACACCGAAGGAGGACCTAGCGCCGATAGCAGAACGAGGTGCCACCAAATCGATGGCCGATGGAAATAATCAATTTGTCGCCCGATTTCGGGATTTACCACCAAAAACTGAAGCTACAGTGGGTCGTGGGAGCCGATCCGGAATTCACCACAAACCCCAAGCCCGAAATGTTGGCACAAATGTTGGGGACGGCCGAAGACCGCCTTGACAATTTCCATTAGCTAACGAACGTCAGGATTTATATGGGGCCGTCAATCTTCTGAAGTGCTACCGGACAATAATTCTACAAATATTAATCCATAGTGACAATTAGAGTCGTTAAGTGATATTATTTTTCATTACGAAAAGTTTGAATAGAGAAGAAGAAAAGTAAATCTTGCAGCATAAAAAGATGGGAAAAAAAAGAATTCTTTTCTCTTTATGGAAGAATTTTTTTTATCTTCAAACCGTTTTCTACGCAGATGTAGGTCTGTAGAAAATGGTTTTTCTTTCCCGTTTATTGCAAAATAATAATTTTTCTGTTCTATCAATGTTGTTTGTAATTTATTTTTAACATTGTCTTCATGCTAATTACTTGGATTTTAAAGAACATTTTGACTGTATTTAAGTTAGAGAGAAAATAATAATTTTGAAGCAAAATGGAATTTTGTTTATGATGAAATATTAATGAGGTTTATACTTGGGGGAAATTAATTAATTTCCCCCCCTAGAAAACAAAAGGCAAGACCCATTACAGTCACTGATTCACAATATTTGGTTTCATCTTAATTTAACATTTTTCGAAATTCTTGTACTTTTATTCCTTTCCTACATTTTAACGTTTTTAACAAAATTTTTCTTTACACTTTGATTTCACGTCTGTTTTTCTTTATTTTGAAAAATAGACTCTTTACTGCCACCAAATTCGGTCGTTTTTATAATATTAGTCTGAAACTTACTTTTGATCTTGTTTTTCCCCCAAAAACTTTTTCCGGCTTATGCCAAATTCTTTCCTGATTTGAGTTTTACATGTTCTACGTTCTTCAGTATAGTTTTTTAAATATTATTTTGAAAATCTTCAGGTGGTTAAATTAAATAATTTTCTTTGGTCCTTACTTTCATACCTTTATTGCTGCTTATTCTTCCATATGCTTTTCTGCATGACTAACCTTACTCACATTTACCTTTTATCGACTAGTTTTACTTTCGAGTAACTTTCCAATAGTAGCAAATTTTTTGGTCGACTTCTCTTGATTCTACGATAATTTTCTTATTTTTATTTTT
The DNA here is from genome assembly GCA_905333025.2 of Pyrochroa serraticornis. Lineage (NCBI taxonomy): Eukaryota > Metazoa > Arthropoda > Insecta > Coleoptera > Pyrochroidae > Pyrochroa > Pyrochroa serraticornis. Next base: position 32,386,736 of record HG995154.1, on the reverse strand, counting down.
AGCATTAGATCACTCTCTCTTGTAATTTACTCATACGTCAATACTAATTACAAATCCATAGAACTTAGATGAGAATCGATAACAAATTTGCTTTAATTGCAAAATTTCGAATTGTCTTTGAAATGTGTTTATCATCAATTTTCGGATCATCAAGAGCGCCTGAAAAATGACATCGTTTCGGTGAGTTTTCATGGTAAAGTAATTCGCTGTCTTTTGTCCCACGTGACTAACCAAGTAAAAACTCGGCCAAACAAAGATCTTCTTTAAATCACTGAATATTCATAGAAAAAAAAATGATAAATACGAAGGAACTTGCGTTACTTGCATGTGTTATTAAATGCATCCGGGAAATCGTCGTGGAGGTGATGTTTTGTGAAATCGATGAATTTGAAATGGGCGCTTTTATAAAATATAACCTGTCGACACATTCGGCCTTTCAACAACTAAATGTTAATTGCAGCAATACTTCAACACGTCAAATTAATTAGTTATTGTCGTGCTAATTATCAGAAGGTCCGGTAATAGTGGCACAGGTAGCGGTAACGTAATTAGTTTTCCGATCGCGAATTAGGAAGGATACAGTGAGGAATGCGATCGATTCCATTGAAACCATATGCAACCGTTGCCCAATTCATCAATCTTCAATGGACAAATACAACTACAATTTTGCTAAACTAATTATAGAATTACAACAAAATAAAACCGCAGAGAGAATTAGCCCAACAACTAACTAGACGATGCCAACAAAATGAAAGGACAGAAACGAAATGTTTTAATTTTAAACCCTATCAATAATTTTATGACTTAATCCGTTTGTTATGGTGAACAAAAACGTTATTTCCGGGATTAGAGAAATTGAAGTAAAAGTGAGAGGACGTGAAGAGATTGAGAATGCTTCAAAAAGTAAATAAGTTGCGATTAAAATTTTGGGACCGATAAGACGAATTAGTATCTTAGAGAGACTTGGGATTAATGAACCTTGTTTCACTTTTACTTGAAATTTAAAATTTTAACTAGCAATGCGATCAAAGCTTATTTACGGTCGATTTTAGTAGAAGTGTTTTCGAAACTAACCGAATTGCCATGAAGTAGAACACAATTGTTAATTGTGCCATCGTCTCCTATTTTTTACTTCTCTTTCAACACTAAATTGTTGCCCAGATTACTTTAGATTTCGGTAAAACCCATGCCAGTTGTTTTAAAATTGATGCATCAATTAAAGAATTTTTTTTAATTTTATTTAGATAAACAGAAAATTTTTACTAAAAATTTTGATATTTGCAGGAATTTCTTTGGCTTCTAACCTGGTCGAGAGTTAAGGTTTTTAGTAGAAACCAAAATTTGTAGTCGTATAGTTGATAATAAATAACTCTCACATGAAATACCGTAAAAGATATAAAAAATTGTAATTATTAACGCAAATTACTGCAGAAACTGGTTTAAGTGGCGTTAAAAATCGCCTTCTGCTTGATTCCAGTTGCCACTTTAGGTGCCATTAATCATTCTAACATGTGTATTTCTCCTATATCGCATGAAGAAATCAAATCAACTTCAGAACCGCTTAGAAGCAAACAATTTCTTGTAAGCAATCGTTATGCATGAATCTAACGTTAGAAATTTCAGGTTTCCTCAAGTGTTACGAGGGTTTGAAAATTTTGATCCCTTTTACGCTTCGAATGTAGCAAAACTTCTTTAAATTTTTTTAGAGATAATATGTAGAAATACCTCAATTTTTTACTTTTGTTTTAGTCACTTTTTCCCTTTGACTTGTTCATTTTGTTCTCTCAATAGTTATGGCTCCTAATTCAATTTTTCTTGGTAAATATTTAATGAAATAATTATTTAAATGTAGGGCTCTGTCAAAATTGCCGGTCGCGCGTCCCCAGCGTTTCATCGACACAAGTCTGTCTTCTTTAATTTTATTGAAATTAAATTTGTTGATTCCTCAACTGGGCTAACATCTTATGAAGCAAAATTCTTAAAATAATCAGTTTTCAGGCAGTAACAAACAGAAATAGCCTTTGACGTAAAATCATTCAATGATAATTTTAAAAGTGTCTTGCTCAAAGTCTCAAACAGATAATATTTTGATTTTGGGCAACTTATTTCGTGAGATTCTTGCTTCGAGTTTTGCATTTTGCAAAAACTGTAATAATATCCTCTGGATAAAATTGAGAGCTTGACAAATTGTTGTATCCTTCTTTGGTGTTATTGTTGTGAATTACGTCTCGACAATTATGTTGTCTTACAAAAACAGAATTGCATCACCGCAATAATTTTGCATGAAAGAAAGTAAACTTTCCCGATTTTATTATAGTGTACCATCGCTGATTGATGGTGTTGTCCCTTTAGATGTCTTTGTTGTTGAATTATTCATACTTTCCCACGAATCGATCTAATTACTTTCTCGTTTCATCAACAGAACGCCCGTATATTCAAGTTTATGTACGATCTTGAGATAACACTCTAATTAATCATTTATGAATGATATCAAACCTTTAGAAATGTATGGGAAAAAAAGACAAACAATACTACAGTTCCTTATTATTTATTTGTCATGTAGTCGATTGAATAAGTGGCGCGAAACAATCCTCGAGAAAATGAAAAATCTCGGAGAATTAAAGAATGAGACCACTGCCATTAAGGAAACTGATTATTTTGAATTTTATCCCATTAGCCCAGATCGATAACCTCGAGCACTACTTCCAGAATTAACCTGTAACCGGTATCAAAATCAAATTTGACTGCTTTACGGCAAAATTTGAGTTTTATTTAGATTTTTCTAATTTTTTCTTCACAATTGTGAAGCTCGAGGAATGAATAGAGGTTTTGGTTTTATTTGTAATTCAAGATAATTTCAGTTAATTTATTCCTCTGTCTCAACAAATGTTTAAAACCGATCAAATATTGAATCGAGTTTCAGAATTTAATAAAAAAAAATTCTCAGCCGTTGATTCAAAAATTTTATTTCAGTATTTTTCTTCAAAATTTTATTTTAACTCCTGACAAGGAGAGTTAAATTGCTTTCAACCTCCGTCTGGACCCGAAATAAATTAGCGAGATAAAGAACTTTTGGCCCAAAAACTTTCGGTTTCAGGTATAAACGAAATAGTGACCTCGTTGGTTCCCGTAAGCTCTAATACGTTTTTTATCCCAGACCTACCTGCGATAAGATTGGGGGTGTCGTTCGTAAAAGCATCACCAAATAGCGACAATATCGGCTTACTTTAAATTCCTGAAATACTTGTGTGGTCGTTAAAAACGCAGATCTACCATCAAGTAAACAACTCAAAAAGATTAATCTAGAATGGGATTTCACTTAGGTTCCCACTAGAGAAAGTCTTTCTCGTAATTGTATGACGTGTTTTGAGGATCTTTGTTGAATCATTAAATGACGGTAATTCCATGGACCGGACGTTGGAGAAAAACATCGAGTTTTCCCGGTAAAATTTCACTGTTTGATGTAGTAATTAGTCCTCGTACACAGGAAGAAGCAACTTCACAACTACATCTATGAAGAACTTTGAGGAAGTTGCGTTGAGAATCCAGGAAATAAGCCAACAATGAAGGATAATTTTTATAATTATTACACCTTGATAATCTGTTATGATACGGACATCAAGTATTTTGCAATTCAGCGGCCGCTACTTAAGAATATTGCCTTGAAATCAAAATGCTCGGTTGGAAAGCAATTAAAGAGGAGTGAAAACTATAACAATAATTGCAAACAACAATTAACTCACAAAAGTTGTTTACGATTATTGCCATTGAAACTTATTCCTGAAGGATGAAACTAATTGGTCGAATCTATAGTTCGGTAACGTAATCGTAACTCTAACAGTGTACCTCATTATCATCAAATATAACTACAATCGATCAGTAAGGCCGGAACTGGGCGTCATTAAGAACAGAAACCCTCATCAATATTGGGAAATTTAACAAAAATTTGTTATTAAACATGACGAAATAACTCCACCATCACGGCCAAATATTTCAATTCCTATAATTTTCGGAGGGTTTAGTTAGTTAGTTAAAAAACACTTTAATGACTAGGTGTCAAACTGATATCTTCTTTGTTGGTCCGCTTGTTTGCAATTAATTCAACTATTACTTGTAATTTTTTTTTGCTATAACTGACATAATGTTTGCCCTGCAGATAGTTACGGTACCATCGGCGTGATCTTGATGAATTTTTAATAAATGGTGTCACAATGCAGGCGGTCAAAATTTACATTAACTTATATTTGCAAAGTAGCAACGGTCCGCTGGCTTGTAATTTAAGGAGGGCAAGTATTTGCACCAACCTTAGTCATCAAAGTCTTATGTAGGTGACGGTGTTTGGTTTTGAGTCGTCCTTTTTGGGATATCCGGCAGAGTCATCGATCTCGCCGCCCACTTTTTATGAAGCTGGACTTAATGATCATTTAATAGGTAATATTCATTGTCGATACTAATTATGTTTATACGTTTCAAAAGTATCGTCATTTTAACTCTCGTGTGTGATGCAATTATTGTTTTCAATTAATTGTTGTCTAATTTTTAAGCAATTTTGAGGAGAGGCTAGACTGAATAAATTATTAGAGGACGATTTACTAGAGAGTGTTAATAAATTCTTAGCTTTCCAGAGGACCACAACCATTTAAAAATAAGGGCATCTTACTAATTATTTCTTTCTATTTAAATTAACACATTTATTACCACGATGGTGTAGTGCTAAACTTCTCTGGGAGCTTTGGAAGCCAGCTCAGCTTTTATTATCTTTTCACACTCCTAACAATCAATTTAGTCTTTTAAAACGTGAAAATTAATTCTTAGCAGTTGATTAAAAGGCATTGATAGCTAAAATTGTCAATTACTTAATTACGATTTGATCCATCAATTCGTCGAATATTTCAATCTTGATGTACAAGTTTTCTTTGAGAGTGAAGAGTTAACTTTTTGTTTCTCTGTAATATTTTAAATAAGTGATGGTTGATTGTTCTGCCGATGGAACTTTCTCTTGGGAACGGCAGGCACCCATATCTAGTTATAGTTAGCATTACATATATATTTAGTCATAAATATCAATACCCCTTTCTATACACAACATCTCGCCTTATTTTAAATCAATACGACCAAAAGGAAGTGACGAGGATAGTCGCCCGCCACCTTCAGCTTTATTTTGTTTTTAACAATTGGATTAAATTATGGATAATTACGAGGTTTTTTTGAATGCCATTTTAATTGTTAATGCGGCTTCGTTTCGTCTTAGTTGGAAGGTAAACATCTTGTGACTAGAAATGTACTAATACCCCTTGCTTAGTAGGCAACTCGATATACACGTTTGTTACGCGGTAACCTGTGAGAAAATATCGTTCATTGACCTGTAATTTTTTGTCCGTCACTCTATTATCGTAATTTATCTCTAACTCAATTTTCTTCAACTATAATTAATGTTAAACAAATTGCCGTAATTTTGTAATAATATAAGAAAATATTTTTACGGAAACTAAATTTTTGCTTATTCGAATAGAGATAAATATTTTACGGGTAGTTCTTTTTGATGCTAAAAGTAGCAAGAGACGTTGGATAGGACTTTGATTGGAGTTTTTTGTTCTAAAATGGCTTTAAAAGATTTGATTTTTGGTGATTTTGAATCGGTGGTTTGTTTGCATTGGTAGTGTTGCAAAAAGTCACCCGCAATGCGCGCGTTGAAAGTGACTGACTTCACAGCAGTTCAGTGCACGCCATATTGGATCCTCGTGTGGTGAAAGTTGTCATAGAAATGTGTGATTTTAAAAACTTTCAGTCCCTCTCGTGCTCAACATACTAAGAACAGGGCTGTCGTTATGGCAAACAAAAATAATGACGGTGTCGATAATGCTCTAGATTGCTCGACGGAAACGGGATCCGACAAGGTTTGATAATATGCGTTCTTTAGACATATTCGCGCGTTCTCACCTCTAAATATAGCAATAACATTTCTACAACACCTTCCGCTAAATTACGGCACAAATCCAACCGTATTCCTTAACACCGGCCTTTTTGTCTTCAACAGCCACTGAACCGCTCAATTTTGGAAATAACCTATATTTGTTTAACCTTGATTGCACATTCTGACTTTGCTCTTTTTTTCCAGTCGTTCGTGGGAAAGTTCGTGTCTGGTTTAATAAGCAACACGCCGTTGTCTAAATGGTTCAAAAGCGAAGAAACAACGAGATCAGCAACGCGAAGACGCGACGAAGACGACGATGATCCCTATACATTACAACCGCCAATCAAACGCGCGAAATTACCCTCTCAACATGGCATGGAACGCAACAATTACAGTGCACACACTTTTGGGAATTCACCCGTGATTGTTCGAAATACTTCCAATAATAGTAACAATGTTGCATCAAAAGTGTTCAACAGTTTTCCTGAACCAGTGGCGGGACCGTCGGGAATTAAAAGCAGGAAGTTCTTTATGGGTTACAACTCCACTTCTAATGCTAGTACGGGATTAGATACTTCTGTTAACCAAGATGTGGTTAATGGTGATAATGATTCGGACAGTGAAGAATCGACTAGCGGGTATTCATCCGCTCCTCGAGTGACTAAAGTAGAAAGTAACATTGAAAATAAGGAAGTGTTGAATCGAGCAGAATCGCTTGATCGATCCAGACTCACCACCAGGTCCCTGTTCAGCTCAAGTAAGTACTTTTTCTTCAAGCGGTTGCGTAATTGGGGCCCAATTGGGCGACGGGCGACTGTTTTTCGAAACTTAGCCGCCAAAATGGTGGAACAGATGCAAATTTGATAATAATTCTAATACCATCAAAGCTGCTAACTTCAGAGCAAACAGGTGCGCTCCCAAAAAGGAACTATGTTGCAAGCACTAAAGAAGTTGGGTGTTGTCACAATAAAATTGAATTTTAGATAAGCATTTAGCAACTTTGCTACAGCCGACGTTTTTAATTGATGGAGCTACCGTTAATGGTGGGTGGCGCCCTCTAAGAGCAGGGTAGCGAACTGTACTCTAGTAAGTAAGAAGGCGCTACTAAAGAGTCAAATTATGTTTCAAGCATTAAGGAAGTTCAGCGTTGTCATAATAAAATTGAAGTTTAAGACAGAACTGTTCAGTATTAGCAACTTTTTTCATAAAATTTACGTTTTAAGAGGTGGAGCCACTCCTATTGGTTGGTGGCGCCCTCTAACAACAGGGTTGTAAACTTTGCACCAGTCAGCAATTTAAAATATGATTTTAAGGTTCTGTTGCGCAAGTTTTTTGCAACCATTTTAGTTATTTTTAGAATTTTTTGTAGCTTTATGCAACTTTTTTCACTTCAAGTATTACGAAAAATTTGACCAATTTTGGTGTTAGCAACTTAGCGGTTTTTAGATTGTTGTTGCAAGGCCAAGAATTTTTGGGGCTGTGTGCGCATGCATAGTTGTGGAATTTTAGGTAAGTGAAAAGTAAATTATTGAGTATAGCGATATCTAGGAATCTGACGCGAAGTCGCATCAAAGCTCGAACAGGGTTGCCAACGAAATAAAAAGCGTAATTTGTTAGCGCTGCCTTTGATAGTACGTTAGGTGATGTAAATATTTTGTTTTTTCAATTTCAGCGCATGACGTAAGTAACAGCCGTTCGTTGTTTTCGGAGCGAAGTTTGAGTCCTCAAATCAACACGTCGCTGAGCTCCCGTCGTCCTAATTTCAACGCCTCCACGTTCGGTTCCCCCAGTTTCGTGGACCGAACTCTTTCGACGAAACGAATTATGAGTTCGCCATTCTACAACGGTAAAACAATTTACGGTGGAGCTTCCGCTTATACAAAATCCCAAAGTTCAGCTAATTTGAATACATCGACTAGATCTTCGGTGTTGATCAAACCTGTCAATCAAAAAGCCGCAAACGACAGCACGGCAATGAGCAAAACGGCACGAAGAATTCTCAGTACTTTAGAACAGTACAGCACACCGATAAGTGATGCTAAAAAAATTCCGGTAGCAACGAAATCCGACAATAAGAAGGGAATATTGTCAAAGTATGTAGGAGCAAATCCTTATTTAGTTCGGCAGCCAAAAACTGCTTCAAATAAAGAACTGCAAGTGCCGTCCATACCGGAATTATTGCAACTGAAACAGAAAGAGCGACTGCAAAACAGTACGGTGTCGGTAAGACAGATCGCTACTTCTTCAAAATCGACTTTGAATAAACCCGAATATAATATACGGACTGAAGAAGATGCAAAAAGTCGCAATAAACATTGCAATAAAATGAAAAGCAGTGTCGTTTCTGTTCGGCAAAAAACTCAACCGGAAGAAAATCATGTTGAGGTAAAACTACCCAAAGTTGCATTACCCATCACCACTTTACCCAAATTCGATTTCGTGGTTCCCCCACCCCAAAGTCACGAGAAAACTAAAAGTAGTCCCCCCAAAACGGTTGTGGAATCTAAATACCAATTTGCGAAACCGCTGATAATTTCGGAGAGTTCTAACTCGGTTCCTGCTATCAATTGTTTTAAGTTTAGCGAACCGGTTAGTAAAAAGGTTAACGGAGCTAGTTGCTTAAATTTCAAAATGCCCGAAAAGCCGGCAGTGGCGAGGGTTAAAAGTAACGGGGAAAGCGTCAAATCGGTTCCTCAATCAGGTAGCGTGAATGATGTTTTCAATAAAACCAATAACGATTCGAGTTTGGATAAATTTAAGCCCGCCGAAGGTACATGGGAATGTTCTACTTGTTTAGTTAGGAATAAAGCGGATAAAAATAAATGTGTGGCTTGTGAAACTTCGAAAGATTGTAACATTGCGAAAGATAAGTCCGAAATTGCGGTAAATGGACCCGGGTTCGGAAACTCGTTCAAGTTGTCGAAAGGCAAGTGGGAATGTGGTACTTGTATGGTACGGAATGATGATTCGAGTCAGAATTGTATTGCTTGTACGACCCCGAGGGTTGGGGCTGTCGATAATTTATTAAAAGGGCAAGTTAGGAAGTCTGAGAAAGAGTCTAGTAAAAGTGAAACTTCTAGTCTCAATAATACGTCTTTCGGTAACTCTTTCAAACCCGCTAGTGATACGTGGGAATGCAGTGTTTGTTTGATTAGGAATAAAAACGAACTTGAAAAATGCGCTGCTTGTGAAACTTCAAGGGGGGCGAAACCTGGTATGGCGTTAAAACCAGTGAGTAGTTTCGGGGATAAATTCAAGCCTCCACCCACCACATGGGAATGTCCTACTTGCATGATTAGAAACAATAACGATTTGAACAAATGCGTGGCTTGTGAAACAGCTAAACCAGGCGTTAAAGCAGCCCCAACTCAACCCGCATTTACTTTTGGCATAAAACCGTTAGAATGGGAATGTAAGGGATGTAAAGCGAAAAATGTTAACGCCACTAAATGTGCGAGTTGCCATAAATCGAAGGAAGAACCCAACGGGTTCGGAAACGCGTTCAAATTAAAAGGTAGCGAATGGGAATGTTCCTCGTGTATGGTTCGCAACAAGTCCGAAATCGTCACTTGTGCGTGTTGCGGAGTCCCGAAACCTGGAAGTGTCAACATCGAAAAATTGAACGAATCCGCCGAAAAGAAACCTGTAATCAGTTTTAATTTCGGTATTAACCAATCGGGCAGCGAATTCAAATCCGGGATTCCCCCAACAACCGAAAAGACTGCTGCACCGCTTGTGTTTGGGTTTGGAGAACCCGCAGCCGCAAAATCGGCGCCTCCTGCTGAAAGCTTCAGTTTCGGTATTAAAACTCAAGAATCACCCAAAAATTACTCAAACCCTCTATTGAAACCTAACGAAAAATTGCCAGAAAAAGCTGAACCGGCTCCAACAGGTTTCAAATTCGGTGTCGACAACCAAAAAACTCCCGAACCGAGTAAACCAAAGGAAGTTCCTGCATTACCCGAAAAAATACTTTCACCAAATATTTCTTGGAAAGTACCAACACTTAATGGTGAAGTCAAAACTAAGGATATCACTAATGAAACGAGTAATTTATTCGGAACGCCGCAGGCGCCATCTACAGATCAAACTTTTCAGTTCAAACCTACACCTTCAACATCAAACGCGACTACAACTTCGAACAGTTTATTCAAATTCGGTTCCGACCCAACGCCACCTTCAAATAAACGTCCGATGGATTCAAACAAAGATTTTTCGGCCAGTAACGGTTTCGGATCTCCGGCGAAATTACCGAGTTTCGAAGCAACCAAAGCGATTCCAACATTTTCAACTGGAATTACCGGTAGTAGTAAACCGTTTTCTTTCGGAAGTGGTGAACCTGCTGCGAAAAACGCTTCGTTCGCTTTCGAACAAAATCCGAGTGTTGCGCATCCAGCCGCTCCAACTACTTTTAAATTTGGTAGTAACGAAACCAGCGCCCCCGCTCCTGGTGGTGGTTTTAATTTTTCTGTAACGTCCGTTCCGAGTACTGGGTTCAGTTTTGGTGCGAAAAGCGAACCCGCCGCGTCTAATCCTGCACCCGTTTTTGGTGCCGCATCAACTACCGGCGCTAAAAACGGTAGCTATTTCGGTACGATGCCTAACAATAACAGTCAGAAGGCCATTTTTACTTTTGGGGCGAGTCAAATGAATCCGCCGAGTTTTCCACAAAATCCGACCGGGTTCAATTTTGGATCGGCCGCGGTAAGTTGGAATTTTGGTGTTTTGATTGTGCTAATTGATTGCGATTTCAGCCTGCGCCGGCTTCAGGAGGATTTAACTTTACAGGAGCACCGCCCACGTTCAATCTCTCTGATGGAAATGCTTCGACGTAAGTGTTTGATTTTAAATAAAAATTGGTGCATCCTTAAAAAATAAATAAAAAGATTTGCCACCCAAAAAATTGGCGAATTGTTCAAATAGTTGACTGCGGATGTAGTTTTGTTAAATGTTGTGTTTTTAGGGCGCAGCCGGTCCGGAAGATGCGGAAAGCAGTCCGGAGGACCACTCAGCGATAGTTCAGTGCCGCTTGCAGATGTAAATAGGGATGAATGTAAAACGCTGTTGTTAATTAAAGAAGAGTCGACTTGTTTGCGGGGGTACGCGTTAAGTTTGTCTTTGGCGATGAAACCGATTAAAAAAAAAGACTTGTTGATGTGTGGATCAATCATCTTGATATTAAATGACATAACAAGGGTATTTGTTTTCAGACCTATAAATGTTAGCTAATAATAATAATACTATGGGCCACCTGTGAAGATTCGAGACCAGGCATTACCATTTCGAAACCGTGTAATATAACGTTGAAAATGTTTAGAATTTATTTACCATATCTGAATGTCTGACGACGCGAGCAATGTTCACAGATGAGTCTATGTATGACGGATGGTTGTACACAACATGTTACTACTCCCTACATTGTATACCATAGGGTAGGCATTTTGACGGTCTGATCCATAGAATGTAGAATTTTATAATGATGTTGATGAACATTTTCAATTCATCAGTGAAACTGTGTGATGATGGTCTTGTGAAATTTTCGATGAATGCATATACCATATAATATTTATATGATGGCCGATATTGGCAACTTTTTCTGTGATATTCTTATGGGTCAGGCCCCATACATTACTATATTTAAAAATGGCAACACAGACAAAACATTTTCACCGTGCATAACAAAAGTTGATTTAAATTATTATAACTTCCCACAATTATTTAAGTGGTCAATCGAGGTTGGCCAGCGTGAACAAATCGGATATTGCAAGGCAATAGTGATATATTTTTGTATTGTTAATTTTTGTTTTGTCTGTGTTAGATTAAGAAAAGTAGGCTCACTCCTTCGTTCCTCTAAAATTGTAAATACTTGTTTATAACGATAATTGTGATTTTTTAACAACACAACTATTTTGTACATACGCATATTTATATAACTATGTATTCGAAAAACTTTTATTTTGTTCATGAAATACTTGTGTTGTTCAACGTGCGGGCCGAAGCCCCCTTTTTTACCTTTAAATACTAAAAGGAGTTAGACTGCTTCAATGTACATATAATCTAATGGAAATATGTTTTGCTGGAAATTCTTTCGAGAATGATGCTGATTTATTTTTATTCCCTAATTTAAGAACCGATGGAGTTTTCAGCATGTTTGTGCCTTTATTTTTTTAACTATTATTTTATTAGCTATATCACGAACTTGGCTTTTGTTTCGTTGTATTCTGCGTTGAAAGTTTTGTTTTTCTACCTTTAACTGCATTATTTTGTCGACAATTTCTGAATATATATCCCAAAACATTCCTTTGTGAACAAACGATACTTGCAATAGTTTCTTAATTTACTATTTATACAATGTACCTACTTGATTATTTACCATGCCAAGTTATGTTAAATTTTGTTTTAGTTAATAAAAGTACGTTAGTCAAGAGTGGTGATTTGCGTAACAAAAATCCAATTAGATTAAAAAGTTTTAATGTTACTTGTATGGAACATCTCAATTTTATAAGATTATATATAACAGACATACACTCAAATACATGGAGAGACAACTATACAAAGTATTTCCTCAGCCAAATGAAACTGTGCTAAAACGTCCAAAGAGGCTTAATTTGGTGGAAATTAGACTAAACATTTGCATCAAGACTTGTACTTTTTAAAAGTTCATCTTTCTATAATACAAAAAGTAAATTTTCAAAATCGCCAGTTGTCATATTCAAGTTGAGATGTATAAAATTAGCGGAACTTTTTGGATTGAATATAACAATTGCATTTCGTTACACTAAAGCAACATGGAACAGAAACATGAACAGTGTTTATATCACAAGATATTCAATAGGTTTTTTGTTTTTTTCTTTTTTTGGAAAAAATATAAATTTAAAATATTCATCCGAAGGAGCAATGTGCTTTTTACTGTTAAGTGTATATTTCCATTTGATACCTAACAATCCTACGTGTTCTGGAGGTGAATAACATTAATTTTTTTTTTCTTTTTTGTGATTTTGAAAACATTTTAATACAGAGGAACAGAATATACTTTAAAATTGCAACTCAGAGTACATTATATTCACTTACATTTAGTTGTTAAAACAATATTTGTACAAGTTTGGTCGTAACTTTTTCTATTGTTCAAATGAAAATATACACATGTGAAAAAAACTATTTCTATGTTATATTAATTTATCTAATTCTAAAACATAAAACCATTATAATACAGGTCACATATTAAATTCTACCTAAGAGAAATAGTCTTTAGTGTCTAACAAATTAAATTAAATAAAATGCCAAATAGGCCTAAACAAGTACAACTTGTAGGCAAAACATAATATACACCGGTTGAAGTCATAAATTAACTAAAATATAATGCATACTTTTCACTTAACAAAAATGTTTAGCCATTAACACTAATCTTGTGATATTTTCAGACCACTAAGAATCATCGTTCATGAACGAATTTTGTGATTTTAATTCTTCCAATGCTCTTATTTGTTGACGGAGGAATAAAATTCTGAAAACGAAACATTAACAAATCCAATCTAAAACACAAACAAAAAACTCACCTCTGTTCTTGCAATGTAGCTTGAATTTCTGTGAGACGAACTATTGACCTAGCAGACTTGAGTTCTGCAGAAACCTTAGAACATTGTATACTGCCCATTATATGAGCTTCTTCCGCTAATTTTTGGGCCTATAACGATTCAATTAATTTTCGCAAAGTTACCCAAAACAAACTTACTTGTTTCTCTAAAATTTCTGCCGGCCATCCCCTAACGTGATTGACCAAATCATCCCTATAGTGATTAGCTAATGTAGGTGTTATTGTGGGACCTTGGGGCCTTAACGCTTGTAACGAGCTTGACATTCCCTGGAGCGTAGACAGATTGCCAGGTGGACTACTAACAGGTACCGAGACGACTAGCAGAACACAAAAAATCAGTCAAATTCCAATTACCAACTAATAATAATGTCGAGTTGTAGAGGTTCCCACGAAAATTTCTAAAAGCGCCAGTCAATAAAAGTTAATTAGCCACTGGCTTGCAGGAATATTGCCGCATGCCACCGCGTTTTTTCCTTTGATATTACGGCAACCTCAAACCTGGTCCTGCATTTCTTACATCGCCATCTCACGCGCATCGCGCCCACTACTATCATGGAGACACGCAAAATTTTAGCTAGTCACTAAAAACTTTTCTTTGGCGAGATTTAAAAAGAGATGTGCAGCGCTTGGGAGACTTATCAGAATACATTATCAATTTTTTAACGGTTTTTCTACCGTTAAACTTCTTTTTCCATTTTTATTAATTTGGTAGTTAGATAATAAGTTTCTTATTTATTTATAGCGCTCTATAATTTTTAACAAGTAACCAAAAAGGGGTGGCAAAAAATTGAGTTCTCCAAAATTAATAGAAAGTAATTTTGATTTGTTTTGCAACTTGCTACAGCCATCAATGGAACTCAAATTGTTATACTTGCACCAATGTAATTTTTTTTAAAAGTAAACAAGTCCATTTGGAAACTTATTAAAATTTGAACTTTCCGTGGAGTTATTAATTACCCTAAAAATTGTATGCAACTTTTTGATCGACTGGATTTATGCGAGCGGTAATAGACAATTACCGACAATTGGCCTACCTTTAGAGCAATCTGGGGTCTCAGAATGTGTGGGTGTTGGCGGCCCCTCAACAACAGGTCCAGTATGATTAGTGTCTACACTTAGAGAAGTATGCACTGCACTATCCCCCGAAATAGTTTGCCTTTGCAACCCCATCGACCCGTGCAAGTTTTTGTCGTTACTATCGACCGGCGCGGTCTGCGACATCATCCTCGGCAGACTAGTCGAAGGAGCTGGCGGACCTGGTGCGTTAGCTATAGTGATCGTCGTAGGCACGGGTGTGCTTTGCGGTGACGATTCTGATCTACCCGGCGTCGACGGCATATGCATCGAATGATGAGACATCAATCTCGGTAGGGCGTTCGCCAATAACACGGGACCAACAGTACTCTGTTCGGTGCTTGCCTGATTCGCATTTGTACCATACGATATTTCCGAGGTGGGAGTGCTGTCGCCTGGAGAGATGTCCATATCTTGGGTGGACTGCGCGTTTTCGTCCGGATGTTTCCGGACGGAGGAACGTGCTTCTTTGATGGGGGCGTCGCTGTCGTCGCGACTACTGCTGCTGCTCCAATGACGGCTACCGGTCGCACCGTCTCTAACGCCGTCTTTACTGCCGGTACTGGTGCTGTTCGTGGCCCGCGAGTTGGAATGTTTGTCGTGCCCTGGAAATAAAATGGCGTTGAACCGGAGTTTTCACGAAATCGCCCCCACGTTAGTTACTATTAACAGTTTTCGTCCAGTATTATTTTAAATCTGCGCTTACTACACGAAATAAGTTTTGGTTCAAACTTGACTCGCCAGGGAGCAGCTATTACAAGTAGTTTTCAGATAAAAATAAAAACAGTTGCCAACCAAGCAGAAGCTTGTATACAACTTTTCAACAATAATTCAACTCATAAAAGTGGAAATTACACAAATTTTTATTTTTTTCTAGGCTAACAAATTCAACTGTTTGAAGTAGTTTAAGTAGTTTAACTTCCAACATTTACCTTCAAAAATGTACAAAAAAAAGTTTACGGGATATAGAAGACGCTCAGATCTCGTGGAGAGTTCTAAAACAAAAAACAGTTGACAGGCATATTAGGTGTCAATCCACGCTGTCATACACTCACAATTATGCCAGGGTCAGATTTTAATGGGTCGTTTAAGCGGAACTGTTTAATGATTACTCGAAATAATTGCGTTGAGGTGTGAGAAATGCTAACTAGAATACAAACTTTGAAAATTTGCCTACAGCGTAACCAATCACTATTGAAGATGATTTGTTATTATTAATTATAAAATACTGCAGTTTGATTTATTAGAAAAGAAAATACATTTAAACTAAATTACATAAACATGTATATCAAAAAATAACTGAGAGTGACTAATGTCTAATAAGAAGACACTATCACTATGAAGTTATGTACAAATTATATCTAGTTGAGAAGTTCTTAAAACCAACTAAAGCTTGCGCTCTAAAAATGGAGAACCGAACTTGTCCACAACAGAGCAAACCGGGAGCGATTGATCGGAAAAGCACGGAAGGAGCCGATAGCAACTTTTGCGTTCATAGAATAACTTCAATCTTACCAAAAATTTTAAGATAGTCTCTCACTTGCATAAGGTTCTTTCTCGGTAATTCCCTTTTTGAATTCTCATCTTTTGTTAGTGTGTCCGTTTGTTTGTTTGCAATAGAGTCTTTATCTGGCTGTGATAAAGAAACTTTGCCTCCAAACCCAAAATGTTTTCCACATTTTTCAATTCTTGTCCCTTCTTTAACCATCCGCCTACGACTCTCTTCCCGCTGTTCTCCCCCGCAACCCTCCAAATGCTCAAGAATTAGTCACTCTCAGTTATTGTGGACTCGCAGTATAGGTAAATATTTAACAGTTTGTTGTTTTCCACACAATCAAAGGCCCTTAAGGAACCAAAATTGGCAGTAACTTGATTTATGTGTTTATTTCCTCTCAATTGAACTGTCAGTTGTTACATTAGATTTATAGAGAAAAATTTGCAACAGATTTTTATTTTCTATGGTTTTTTCAATCAAATCCAATATCGTTTTGGGACCACTGGTTGCTTTGGAGATACTTATAAGTCAAATCGACATTCAATTTCCCGTAAATATCCCAGAATCAACCATCCTCCTTTCAGCCTGCCGCCATCTATGTGAGAATTTTTAATTACCAACAAAAACGCCTACTACGTGACGTATCTACTAGGATTTGACAACTTAAAATGTCTGTGACAGTTCAAAATGTTTTTATTTTTAGGTCTAGAAATTACGGTTAACGCTGCCCAGGTAAGTGAATTGGCGATATTGAGCTGCACCTAACAAAGTTTAAAAAAAATTGAAATTGCAAAAAAAGTTGAAAGTTCTAATTTTATTCCGGAAAAAGCAATTGTTTTCTAGTTATTACTGAATTAATTCAATTATCTCACCTTAAAGCTAAAACAAGTAGCGCCAAGAATTCCTGATATTGTCCATCTTATAGATTTTGACAACTGCTTTTATGGGAATCTTGACTGGTATGGGCCGGGAAAAAAGAAAATAATAAACAAAATAAGACTTACGCGTACCCGAACGGCTGTAGCAGCGTTCTGAATCTCGATCTCTATCCCGGTCTCGATTTCGAAATCGATCCCTCTCTCTTTCTATCCACTCTCGCGGTTTTTCCCATTGGGACACTTCCGTTTTACAGTTGTAATAGTACTTTTTACCCGATGAACTGACGTGCTCAGACCAATCTCCCACTCTTGCCACTCTGTCCCGATCATCTCTCTAAACATAATTGAAAGCAAACAGTTTGTTATAAAAAATAGAAATTTTTGAATGGCTGTCAAAGGGGTCCTCACCTTATCCACAGAATTGTTATGTACTGGTTTTCTGTCCCGCGACAAGTTCTGTGACATTTTTATTGGATGCAAGATGCTTTTTTCATCATTTCGATCATTATTGGTCCTGTGTTCTGGTTCCCTGCTGCGCTTGTCCTTTGGCGACCTGGCACAATCTGAAACGCGACAAAAATAACGTCACGTTGTTACACTTACGAAACTCTACCTGAATACTTGTCTCTCGACATCTTGTAGTCTCTATTTTCTCTCTCCTTTTCACGTATTTTCTGTAGATAGGAGCTCTTAGACTGGTAAGATCGGTCGCGGTCCCTGGGCGACTGCGAATCGGGGCTATCCGACCTGTAGTTTCCGTTCGGGGAATCGCGAATTCTCTCATACCGATCACTGCTTGACCCATAACTCTTCGATGAACTATACTTCGAGTTCTGCATTGAAAATGTTCAAGTATACAAAAGCTGAAATTTTGCGGCTCTCACTGCCGGAAACAGAACGGATTCGGGGTACTGCGATTGAAAACAAACTCAAAGAAACCCAGCAAAAAAACCCAAAACTTGCCAAATAGGTTAGGTTGTATCTGCAGAAGGTAGCCATGTTTACTTTTATGTTTTTGATAATTATTTGTGTTTTTAGGCGGAAATTGGGTGATTTGGGAATAAGGGGCGCGGTCAACGGCCTTAATCGCGGGATTTTAACAATCAACCCATCCCAAAGGTTCAACTAAGTTGATCGCGGCCAACTTGATTGTTTTTTTTTTTTTAAGCGAATTGGGGGGCGTCGGAGGCCCGAAATTTCGTTAATTTTCGTCGGCCCCCTAGAATCGCGCAGTTACCGCGAATATCTGTCCGGGGTCTGGGATTTTTTTTAAACAAATAGCTTTACCTGATAGGGATGGGCTTGGTGCTTCTCGAAGTACCTGAATACAAAATAGGGTAAGTTATAACGTAAAAACAGCCAGGGGCGCAATAAAGTGTCTCGTTTCGACGAAATACTTGATTGCCTCTGAGGTTGTGTCAATAAGACATTTGTGCCTACCCATCGTTCATCCGTTGAGTTTTCCTTGCATGCATTACCATCAATGCAAGTCTCTGTGAAATGTTTGTGGCTTTTACAGGAAGCCGATTCGTATTGTAATGTCATAAAAACAACAATAACGTTCGTAACTGATCAAGAACTGACTTTCCTACCAGACGCCATGTCACATAAGGGAACAATTTGCAGCTGAAGGTAAATGCTCCTAATTTCTTCCGTCGTCTCATTGGTTGACGTAAGAAAATGTCGTAATAGCCAATACAAAAACGCCAAAAGACCCCAGCGCCAACAGTTAACGCGGCATTTCCTGCAAAAATAAGCCATTTATTGCGAGGATTGAGCCAAAATTGCAAAAAACGCAACTAATCCGAAGCGATAAAACTAATTTTTTGTAGAGACTTGCGGAATTACTGAGTTTTTTTTTCAGAAGTTTTGCTGCCGAGATTGGTATCTCCGAAATAACTAGCTCGCGCCCCTCGCACGTCCCAGGCCAAGCAAAATCATTTATTATGCTGAGTTTTCTGTGGAAATTTTCTTGTTATTGTGTTAAATTCGATAATTTTGCTATTTTCGATCGTTATTTCCGAAAATCTCGTTTAATTTAGTACAGGGGGAACGTCACGGGGTTTGAACCAACGTGACCTAAAAGTGAGTTGCGATTTACACATATTTTTTTACTCAATTTATTTTTTAGTGAAAAACTCAATTGATTTCGACGAAAAATGGGCGATCAAAGGAACCGCTTCCCCGGTACCGAAGACGAAAGGTAAAGCTAGTATTGCTATATCCCAATCGATTCCTTCACAACAATAGTTCATAGAACAAGTGACCGAATCTCAAAACATGGTTTTGCAACCCCCAAATTAGCGAACCACAGGACAAATCTAGCAAGTGATAAAGAAGACACCTGATATACCTTTTTAATGAACTTGTCAGTTAATTACTAGCTTGCACAAGTAGCTAACATTTCAAAATGCCGGAAATAATTAGAAATGTGTCGTAAAAATTTTTTATCAACAAAATAACTCAAACTTATATAAACAGCATTTTGGGTCATCAATCTTGGTGTCTATTGTCTTATTGCAATAATTTTATAATTTATTTAAGTTTGGCTTCTCACATGTTTTCGACCTTCAGTTGCTTTTACCATTGGGAAGGGTGTAGCTGTTAGAGTTGTGACTGTCAAGACATTTCTCAGATTGGTTTGGTCAAACTTGTTTTTCAGAACTACCACCAGACTGCAGGTTCTGGTTAAAAATCGCACCTCGGATAGCTTTCAACTTTGAAATGTTGTATAGTTGCACCACAGTTCAGTGGGAAAGCCAAAAATGCAGTAACACTATAATAATGTTAGAACTGAATTTTTATTATGCTTACAATTGTCTTTTATTTTGCAGATGGGCTTCTGGTTTCTGTGTCAAAACAATTGCTCAACGCCTCATACCGTCCATATGTACCCCACTCTCTTGCCATCATACTCAAAAGGTACAAGGAAACGTAATAAACCACCATTTCTAGCAATTTTAAAAAAATTATGTTAAATAACTCTTAAATATTGAAAATTATGAATGTGTTCTCATGATGGCGCTGTTAACTTCCGCGAAATCCAGAAAGTTACGTAAAAGTTAATTAATTCTGGAACTTATGGTTTACAGTTGTTAATTAATTTTTTTTAAGTACTTTCTGTAAATGCGACTGAATCCACGAATTATTAAAGAGAATTTATATTCACAAAATATTTATTTTTAGGATCCGCTCGCATATAACGCTTTCTTGGATTGATACGTGTAGTCATTTTGTTGATAATGTAGATAATTAGTAAGCTCATTAAGGCATTGCAAAGTTTTACTTTTGTAAAGTAATTTTTTTGAACATCACTTTTGTTAATATTTTTTTAACGGAATGGAGATTAACATCTAGACAATTCAAGAGCTAATGGAAGAACGAAGATATGAAGAAACTGAAGGTGAAGAAGAAAACAGAGATCTCGAAGATTCTTTAATATTAATTTTTATTTTAAATTACATCAAAGTCAACTAAAATTATTATTAGTAATCGTAATAGTCAATTAAAATGAAGAGATATGTCAAAACTAGAAACAAATTTTGTTTGTTTATAAGTCACATCTGTTTTGTTTTTAATAACGCCAAAGAAGATCAACTAACAGACAGAAGATGGCGTCAGAAGCACCTTTTACAGCAATTCTTCTACTTAAATGTTAAGATAAATCCTTGCCGGAATAACAAATGAAATCAAGAAGAGAAATGGATACCACGTTGGACGATTCATTTGTAATAATTGCCACCACCACTTATCCCATTAACAATCTTTCACCTAATGAGTCGCTTCTTGTTTTGTGCTATAGTAGCCGTCATTTCCATTACTGATTTAGAAACCTGCTGTTGTAGATATATAAACACCAAATCCAAAAATGAACGTGAAACAACGAAATTTCTTGAAGACCTTCGCACTAAACTCTACTTCATACACGAATACAACCAGGAAGTGGCTAAAGTACGTATAATTGACCACAAATCGAATTTTAAATTCAACTTTTAACAAAATAGTTATATTTGAATAGTGACAAGTCAATAATTATTTACAGCTGCAGCATGAGTATCCAAAATCTCGTCAGTTCGACTTACTTTTGGTTCTTTATATCGAATTGGAATTTGAAATGTTATATAACAACAACAATTATAATAGAGCACTTGAAAGGCAAGTGGCCCAAAGAGTTATGCGATTATTGCAAATCGTGGTATCAAACGCGCTTCCAACTCATGAAGTTTCTATGGGTAGATCTAGAGATGTTGAGTTGAACAATCTTCTCTTGAAACTTTTAGTTTGCGTTAAACCCGAGTATTTGAGTAAAAATAAATTCATTTACAACATCGCTAGGTAGGTTAACACTACGATTGAAACCAAAATTAATTGTTTTTTTGCAGAAATTTATTCAGGAAAATTAAAGGAAACAACGACGTCTTCTGCCTGGAAACTGTTTGGAAACAGTTTGGCAACAAGAACCTAACCACAAGTGATTACGGAACAGACGATAGCGATAATGACGACAATGTAAGTTTTTTTTGCTATTAGCGCCACCAGGTGTCGCGCCTACTATTAAAAATCGGGAATAGCTTTTAATTGTTGTTTATATTCCAAATTTGTTTGTTCAAACTAGGATGTGGAGCAGGTTCCCCTCACCGATAACGGAATTTCCCCCATGGTTACCATAGAGTTAGTAGGTGATTCCGGTTACATGACTTATTTGCAAAAGCGGTTGGACGCTGACAATCAATTGAGTCAATCCGGTTCAAGACAAAACTCGAGTGTGATAGAAAAGAAATGTGATTGTCCAAGTACAAGTAGTACTAAAACAGTAGAATTAGAAACTAATATTGTTGAATTGTCTGATACTGACGATGAAACCATTGCAACGCCTCCACCTGCAAAAAGAAAAAAAATCGATAAGCAGGCAAAAAAGAAAATACCCAAGGATACAGGTGTGGTGACTTTCGAGATATTGGACGATGACGAGGAAGGGAATAACTACATGGTGTATATGCAAGAAGAGGTGAAAACTGCGGAACGAAAACCAGTTGAAAAAAGCGTGGAAATTATAATTTGCTCTGATTCGGAGGACGAGACCGAAAACACCGACGTTAAGGACTCTAAATTGGGAACAACTTCTTTCGTGAAAGAGGAAGGTTGTGATCAAGATGTGCAAATTAAAGTTAAATCTGAAGAACTTGTTTCTAACTCAACAGTTTCTGTGTGTGACGATACTAACGTGAACTCCACTAGCAATTTTTTGGTTGACCATGATCAAGGGGGTGGTCCCGTTGATGTTAAGCTGGAGTTTGAGCTAATTCCCAAAACCTCAGAAAGTCCTCGTATTGATGATGAAAGCATTAAAATTGAAAAAGAGCAATTTTTATTGATTGGAGAAAATTCGGGCAAAGTCTTAAATGACGAAGATATTAAAAGCGAAATCCAACAGCTTGTTGAGAGTTCTGCAGAAAATCGTGATAGCGTAATTAATGACGATGATGAGACTTTGGATGATTTTCTGGAATTTTTTAACACTATTCAACTTCCAGTTACCGAAAGTAAAGGTTCCGTCGTATTCAACACAAGTTCTCCTGTGAGAAACACTAGCAATAACTTAAATACTCAAAGCAATATTACCTCAGAAATAGAAGTGAAAAATAAAGAAATTTCCGTTATTTCTAGTGAAAATTTGGAAGTTCCCGCATTTGCGGGCATTAATTTTTCTGTTCTTGATGATATAAAAAAACCAAATACCTCAGCGGTGCCTGAGAATCTGTGCCTTTTTGAGTTTCCTAACGAATCAGAACTTAAAATAGGTGAAGATTTGAATTCAACTGATTTAATAGATCCTTCGTTGATTTTTCAAGAAATCGCTCTCAACTCCACCCTATTCGAATCAACTGCCCTTGACGGGCCTTCTGTCAAGTCAAATTCGTTTGATGAAACCGTTCCCAAGAGCAACGCCGAACTCTCGGTCATCGCCGACACCAAGTTTAGTCAAAAAAGTAGTTTAGGTAATTAATTTTTATTGTTACTGCATCAAGGACCTCATTTCAAACCTCTCAAACCAATGGCGAACACGCCTTGATTTAGGTTCCCTAGCAATCCGTAGTTGCGATAGTCGCCACTAAAGGTTACTATAGAAACCTTATCAATAAAATTGACAGGTTGCTGGGCAATCCGACTGTCGCAAGTACGGGTTGCTATAGAAATCTTCCAAACCAAACGCAACTTCATTTGGTTTCCATATAACAATTATCAACCTGTAGCTGCGGCAATTCCCACTAACGGTTACTATGGAATCGTCATAAATCAAATTGCGAGGTTGTTGGGAAATTCGACTGTCGCAACTACGGGTTGCTATGGAAATCCTTAAAACCAAACTTAGTTTGATTCGGTTTCCATATCACAATTTGCGATCCTCAGTTGTGATAGTTTTCACTAACGGTTACTATGGAAACGTCATAAGCGAAATTGCGAGGGTATCTTGATTTGCGAACTAGCTAGGCAGTAGCGACTGCACGCTTTGTGTTGAGGTGATTTCCAATTGATGTTTGTTTATTTCTAGGCGGTCCGCTATTGAACCAGAAGTCCGTCTCTTCTGATCTAAGCGTGTCCTCTGAAGAATGCCGCATCAGCGACAGTGTTTTGGAGAAGTTGATGTTGGATAACAGTTTTTTTTTGGATGAAGGGAAAGAGTTTGATCTGGAATGTTTTTTGTTTGACGAGGTCAAAGAAGGGTTTGAAGAGAGCAACCAGTTTTCTGAAATTCTGCTAAAAGCAAAAGATGAATGTTTGGATCATTTGATCGAAGGCGCCCAACATGTCCAGTTAACTTGGGAGACAGCGTTTGATGTAGATTCAGAACAGGAGAGTGGTGATAATTCTAAAATGAACGGTAAAAAGAAACGTGACGATATAAAGAGAGAAAAGGAAAAAGCTTTTGAAAAAATTGAACCTTATAGTCGTAGGGATTCACGTGATGTATATTCTTTGGATAGGAGAAAAAATAAATCTTTCAGTATGAAGGAAAGGTATTGGTGATCATTTCATTTTGATTTCATCTTTACTTTCTTTTGTTTCAGACACTTACAAGCTGCTAGATGGCAACAAATTTTGAAAAATGACCCACTTAATTATCTTAGTTCTAGTTGTTTGTCAAACCAAAGCTGACAGTTAAATGTTATTCTAAATAATGCAAGTTTTGCGTTCAATTTATCGTTAATTGGTTATTGTGTAACTATTATGTAAATAGTTTTTGGTAACTGCGATCTCATAGTTTAATACAACGATTTCTATTGTGCCCTCACAATTTTTAAATACTTCATTAAATTTGTTCGTAACAGTATAGATTTTTATTTCAGTAAAAGACATATTAGTGAGAATTTTGCCAAATCGTAACTCAATTTGAAATCGGCTCATTAGTAAATAAAGTAATAAAACTTAAAAAAATTAGTAAAGTATTATTTTAATTGGTGCCGAGTGTACAGAACGTACGTGACCTATGAGCGTAGCCCATTGGTTGCAATTTCGATATGACGTAAACTAATACAACAAGAGAAGATGATGAAACAGAGCAGGAAGGACTGCCAATACAGTGACGGCAAAACTTTCAAAAATTGAAACTATATCAACAATATCCAGCCAAATTCTTAATAGAAGGAAACTTCGTTAAAACAAATGAGTTAAAAACAGAAATTGAGTTGCATTACTGTAGTTTTTCTTTTCGGAACGTTTTCTCAACATCCCCCAATTTTAGTGCTTTTGACGCTAAGGTTGGCAACAATGAAATAACTAATTCGCCCTTAGACAGCACTTCACAGGAATGAGAGATTGTAACAAAAACACAGCTTTGTTGTGCTAAATTAATGTTTTCTAGATAAAATGACGTGTATTTGTTGATTTAAAGTGGTTCAAATGTAGGATAAATGTAGTAAGTAGTTGTGGTGTCACGTAGAAGACTGTTCATCAAATAATTAATGCGTTTTGATTTATCATAAAATTATGACTGCTGGTCCCTGGAATTTCGCTGGGGGTTTACCCTGGTTTAGACTTACGGTGCATCAAGTTTGATTAACAGCCCCGTTAAGTGGTTTACTTCCATTGTGCTACAATGTTACAAAGTTTTCTTGTTTGTTTAAGGGAGAATGTCTGAATACCTAAATGCGTCCAAGTTTTCGATCCTCCAGGACCACGTGAAGGATAAAGGTATGCAACGTATTTTGTAGCTAAATAATTTTAAGTAAATTAGAGGTAGTTACTAATTAGGCGGTAATTTCCAGCAATGTACGATAATTTACAAACTGCGTCACGGAATATAACCCTAGATTTTAACCTTTTGTGATTAATTCTTAACAGTGTTAGTCTCTTTATCACTCGAGAGAAGAAGAAATAGATAGATCAAATGAGTGTTAGTCTCCACAAACAAAATGGCTAACTTTTGGTTGCAGAAAGTCGAATCGACATAAAAATGGTAACTCTTCATAACAACCCCCAAACAAACTCCTGAAAGAACACAAAACTGTTAAACGTGGCAATGTTATTGTCAATTAGCATGAAATAAGTTAGGGAATTAATATGATATAACGTTAGGAGGAAATTAAAAGTAATTTCATTGGTGCCAATAGTAAAAATAACAAGAAGTCACCTGCTCTAAAATGGAGTACACAGAACTACAATTTCAACATCTATAAAATTTTAATTCCATTAGATAAGAACTATTCAAACGTTAAATCGTAATTATATCAGTTCGGTTTTATCTCAAGTTCTTTTAACGTAATTTTGTTTTAACCTATAGGAGTTATTTGCCTTGGAGGATAAAATGAACTAAAAGCTTCTAGAGAATTTTTTGGAAATTCTGAGAGTGTTTTGATTTTACGTAGCGAAATTTTGGAGACTTCCTGGCCATTTCAGATATTTCGAAAAATGCAGCATAATTTTGTCTGCAGTGTGATTACATTTGTTTACTTTTCAGGGTTGCATAAGACGCTTCAAGTGATCAAAATTGTTGAAGCTAATGTTTGAGAGCTTCATATCAAAATTGGAAGACCCCTATTACGTCATGGTGAACATAGCGCTGAGACTTCAAACGCGTGCATAGATGGCGCTCTTTGAAACTTTTTTTTAACAAAATTGTTTTTGGGTTTTATGTAGATACTTCTAAAAAAATCTAGAAACATAATGACTACTTTCTTTTGTTTTGAGAATTAGAAGATGCGGACTTTATATAAAGTCAGCCAATATTCCAAAATACGGAGTAGTTGAAAGCTTCATATGATATTTTTTATTTGCATTGATAAAATAAAAATTATAGTCGCAATATCAAAGAATTAACCATTTGTCAGTGTTACAAGTAATTAGAAATAGTAATCTTTAGCATAAACAGTATTGCCACCAGCTAAGCTGGTTCTTAGTAATTTGATAATTTTTATAGTGTGTGGAACATTGTTCACAGGTCTTGTTTCTGGTTTAAATCGGATCTCAAAGCAACTCATTAAGGCACACTACGATGGATATCATTCATTTATGTCCCGCCAGCTGGCGCTTTCTATCAAAAGGTATTTACAGAAGTTATTTAAGCAAAAACTGTGCTTTTCAATGCTCAAGAACACTCCACGGCAATGGAAGATTTCTTGAGTTTTTTTCTTTAACTCGTTTTTGCATCTAAATCAATAATAATTTCAAAATAAATATTGAAATAAAAAAAAGAAGAAATCTGTGAACACTGTCGGTGGACAATATGAAGAAAGAAGAAGTCAATTCTGTTGAATCAATGTTTTTAGTTGTCAATAATTCAGTCCAAAATGCATTCAATTGTTTCTTAATTGTTTTCAATTATATTTGAAAGAATGGAAGAGGAAGAAGAACATTTAATCATCAACCTAAGACATCTGAAAGAAGACTTTCATGTAACTTTTATATTTGCTACGTTTTGCTTTATTCATAATTCAGTTCAAAATGCTTTCAATTTTGTTTAATTGCTTTCAATTGCCTTTAAAATACTTAAAGTAATGGAAGAAGAAGAAGAACTTTAAATCATCAACCTGAAGACATCTGAAAGAAGACTTTCATCTGCTGCGTTTTGATTTATTCATACTTCAGTTCAAAATGCATTCAATTTTGTTGAATTACTTTCAATTGCCTTTAAAATACTTGAAATAATGGAAGAGGAAGAACTTTAAATCATCAACCTGAAGAAATCTAAAAGAAGACTTTCATCTGCTACGTTTTGTTTTATTATATGTTTTTAACACTTGAATTGAATTAAATTGAATCTAACGCGATATTCCTAAAGTAACTCTACAATTGATATCACTTTAGATTTGTACCGTTTGGTGCCGCGATTCTTTCACCTCCAAATTTATATTGTTCCGTGTTTCAATTGTTAATATTTTTTAACAAAAATTTGTTGAATAGAAGAACTAATGTGTACCAGTGTTTTGAAGGTAATCATTTATCTACAATTTTTTTAAAATAATTGTTCAATAGGTGCTAATATTTATTTATAACAAACTTACGCTTTGTTAACGGTTGCAGGTATATTGATAGAAAGCCGCGACATGAACGGAAAACACCTGAATTTGTTGCTGAAATTCACAGAAAACTTCTCTGTTTACACGAATACAACTTACAAGTGGCAAAGGCACGTGGTATAAATGTTTTTTTTTTTAATATTAAATTTTATGGTTTTAGGTGAAAAAATATCCAAGATCGAATCAACTCAATCAACTGTTGATACGATACATAGAGTTAGAATGCGAGCTTTTGTACAGAGGAAAAGGCGAAGTAGATAAGATCAGCGAAGATGCAGTGGAAAGGAGAGTTTTTCGACTAATTCAAGTTATCTTATCCAATGCCATTCACAACAATGAATTCGTAACGAAAAGCACAAGGGATGCTTGTTTAAAAGTTATCCTGAAATTGTTCGTAAATGTGCGAGCTGACTGTGTAACCGAAAACAAACTTGTCCCCAAAGTTCTCGTGTAAGTTCTTGAGACTTTTTATTGTTTTATCAATTTTATTCGCGTTATTTTGACCTAATTTGTTTCAATCAAGGAAACTCGTGGAAAAAATGGGACACCTGGCGGAAATCGAAGCGTTACAAGGCAAAAACATCCCCTGCCATCAAGACACTTATTTGAGCGATCCCAGAACTTTGCGTCTTCGCCAAAACTTAACCACGAGCGATTACGAAACGAATGAAAGCGATTCAGAAGACGAAAGCGATTCGGTAAGTTGTTAAATTTTTATGGTGTTGTAACTAAATAAGTCGTTGTAGGAGTTGCCGCCGTGTGACATGTTTAAGTTTTTTGACAATAGCGCGTTTAAACCTGTTTTCTTCGATTCGGGTTTAAAAAACGTTATCACCATAGAACTAACCGATGATGAAGACGATTCACCGTCTTTGAATTCTTTCAAAACGAATCACGGAGCTCACCACCAAGAAATTAAAGTTGAATTTTCCGACGAAAGTAATAGTTCGAGGTCAGGTAATAGTGCTTCGCCAATCGAAAATTCTAACCACCGCCATATTGAGACTGTTCGTATAACTAACAAGAGTAGGGAAGAACTTTTAATTAATTCTTCAAGAACTGTTTCGGGACGACAACATAATAATATTGTTTCGTTTCCGAAAAGTTCAAATAAGGATCTCATCTATAGTACAAACAAGCAGTGCTGTAGTACACAAGCTCAAGGAATACATTCGCAAAATTGTCCACGGCTTACGGGTAGAAATGAAGTTGAAGCAACTTTTTTGAATCTTGAACCTAAAATTGAAGATATTAATGAAACTAAAAAGCAAATGGCCGCAAATTCTTGTAGTAATTTGCGTGTTGAAAATTCTAGTTTACGTAATCACAACATAAATGGCGCTAGTGTTCCACTGACGTCACCTCATTCTAACAATGACTTAATTATTGTTGATAATTTAGAAATTATCGAAATACTTGACGACGATGATGATGAAATTAATTACGGTGAAAAACAATTGGAGTCTTCACTTAATCAGTTCGCCCCCATAAAGTTAGAGGAAAACGAAGAGAATCATTCCCCCAATTTTCCGCTTCCAAACTCTAAAAATTTTGATCAACAATTGATTTCCGGCACAACTACTAAAGAATCCGGTTCAAGTACTTTGGACGTTACTCGCAATACAACTAATAAACCATCAGAAGAAGTTGAATGCCGGGAAGTTGCAGTAGAAATTTGCAATCGAGAAGAAAATTGTTTGATTCAAGATAATTTTGATGACTCGCCGTTACTTCCAAGTACTAATTCTGTTTGTGACGATTCAATTGCAGAAATTACCGAAACTAACATCGATAAACAAACAGTGGAACTTCAACAAACTGACAAAAAATCGGAGGGTATAGAATTAGCTTCAGAAACTCCTGAAATTGATTGTTCAGTTCCTACTGCAATTGTTGAAGATATTCAAGTATCTCAAAATGACGCGTTAATTGAAGATTTTGATTCTTCTAAAATAGATTCTCCGCCTTTAACTGAAATTGTTGCTGAACAAGAGTCGAAGCAACAAGTTTCAATTGAAACTGTTGCATTAAATCCCGTTAGTGACGTAGATTTGAGAGTTGAAACAATTGAACAACCAATTATCTCAGCCCAGGAAGAAATTACAGAAACAGATGAGGCACCCGAAGTGCTTGATGACAATACTTTCGTATTAAGTGAAGTTGATGAACAACAAAAATCTTCCGCTGCAGTGGAAGACGCTGCTGTAGCCAATTCGTATAGTCCCGAGGAAAATACACAAACTGGCGAAAATAAGTCGACACCGAGTTTAAATACTTTACCGGAAGTTACTGAAGTTACTAACAATTCTCAAGAAGATGAAATCAGTTTGGATAATCAAGAAACTCCGCCAAAAGTTTGCATCCATCCTCCATTAACGCCCATGGAAATTGAAGATTTTCAAACAATTGTGGAAGAAATTCCTAATATTCAAGAGGTTCAAGTTTTCGCTGAGGAAGTTGAAGTTACTGTTCCGGCAAGAACTGCGCATTCTTCAACCGTCGATTTTGACTTTTGCGTTACGTTCAACCAGTCTGTTGAAGAAGCGACACCAAAAGTTACGGAAGAAGTTTTGGTGGAAGATTCAAATGTTATTTGCGATGATTTGAACGTTTCTGAAACTACGGGACAAGAAACTGTTGTGGCAGAAGACTCGTCAGCGTCGGAAATCCAAAACGTAGCCCAAAAGGAGAAGTTGATTGAGGAAACTGAAGATGAGATGATTTTAGCTCAGAAACCCGGGCCGCAGGAATTGGAGGCTTCCGCCTCCAAAATGGAAGAGTTGACAGAGGTACGGGAGCCCGAAAGTTTATTGGAAAAAACGATACTTCACGAAGCTACTGCGTCATTAGAGACTATAGTTGAAGAGTCTGAGATTACTTCTGGCGAAGTCGCCACTATGGGTTTGGCGGAAGTTGAAACTAAAGAAACCGAAATCTCTGGCGGTATCCCCGAATGTAGAATGTCTCCACAAATGATTTCTCAAGAAGTTGAAGTGGAAACTTCGACCGTTGATGGGTTTCCCTATGCAGATTCTGCTTATGATACCCCGAAAAAGGCGGACGCTTTGGTTTTTTTCGCTAACGTAGCTGCAAGTCAAGAAGTTTTGGCTGTTAAAAGCGATAACGAAACAACTAAACCAGTTACGTCTAGAACGAGATCACTTGAAAAGTCAGGAAGTGACAAAAAGTTTATACAAAGAAAAACTTTACAAAGAGCCGTAAAACAAAAGAAACCAACGAAAATTTCAATTCAGCCAGTCGATAAAAACAAAAGAAACACAAGAAGTGCTACAAGTAGACGAGAATCTAGGGAAGCTTCTAAATCTCCTAGAAATTCCGAAACTAAGTTCAGACCTTACGATTTTGTTTTTGCTCAAGACACTTCACCTCCCCCCACTAATATTGTTTATGACCAAAAGACTGAAACTAACCTGACCAGTGAAGATAGCAATGATAGTTGTGGATTGATCATAGATTTGAAATTGGAGAAGGAAAAAGAAGCGGAGAAAAGTTACTATAATTGTTTCGAAGAAGAAACTATCGATGATCTTTTAGAATTTGTTACAACTGAAAAAGCCCCAGTGATTTGCATAAGTATCCCGGAAAGTGCTAGCAACTATATGGAGAGTAACGCGATTTTGAAGCAAATGGAGGCTTTCGTTGATGGCTCAAAACCAGAAGAACCCACAACTGTTGCTGTTGATTCAAACGAAATTACAACTGTTCACAAAAAATTTAATCGCGCCAAGTATATCAAAAATATGGGTCTCGCGAGTGGAAGTACTGAAAGCAATCAATTGGAAGATATTAACGAACCTGAAACTATTGCGGCCGAAAGTCAAGAAGTTGAGGTTCTTCCTGAAGTTAATATTCCTCCCGAAGTTGGTGCTAAAATTGAAACTACACCTGCTAAGAAAACTGATCATAGCATTGCAACTATTCTTAAAACGCCAGCAAATGATACAATTGCGAAAGACACCAATGAAACTCCAAAAGTTACTTCTGATTGTAGCAATATTTGCGTTTCTGTTAATCTTTTGGATTTGTCTTCTAAACCAAACGAAACTGTCCAAGAAAATCCGGTAGAAGTTGAAAAAGAAAAGGAACAAATAACAGAAGCCACCACTGACGAGGTTGACTCAAGCAGTTCTTTGTCGACATCTCTCGAAAGTGAGGGAGTTGTTGCTTCAAACGATGGTGCTCCCTCTTTGGAGCATCCACTGAACCATCACGAAATTCAGGTTGATGGTGATCTTTGTGAAAAACCATTCAAGTCTAAAGGCGCTCTCAAGTCGTTCGACGAACTTCGACAACCCTTAAAAGTGGTGCAGAAGAAGGATAATAACTTTAGGGTGAGGGTACGTTCAAAAAGTTTAAATGAAATTAGAAAAAGTGAAGTCGAACGGGATACTTCAAAAGATGATATGTTCATTATTTCAAAAAACTTGCGAGTAACGCTGGAACTAAATGGTGGTCGAACAGATTTCCTCAAACAATTTAAGAGCGTTGTTGGGACGAAATTTGAACTGCAATTAGTGCCATCTGTTGTCAGTAAATTAGATTTTGAGGAACGCGTGGAAGAATCTATGCAGGTTTCAATGGTGGTACAAGAAAAAGACGCAATTCCGCCTGCGTGTGACGTACATTCGATAACACCGGAGCCCGGAAGTGAAAATGGAAGTAAAGCAGAACAAGGAGAGTTGCAAGAAATCGTTACTCACGAAAAAACTAATGTGGAACTTCTTCCACCATTACCGCAAGACGAGTTGATTCCGTCAAAACCCGAAACTCAAGGGGGTGAATTAGTCGAAACGCAAGTTAAATCTAGTACTGTTATCCCCGCTGAGCCTCACACTGAAGTAAAGCGTAGGAGAAAACAACTTTTAATTATTCCACGTGATTCTGAATCAATTTCAGCGGAAATAACTGAATGCGCTGAAATCGTTGTAGGTGAGGCACCTGCTCAAAAAGATACTTCGCTAGTTAAAGAAATTGGCACCGAAAGCTTGAAGTGTTCTGTTGAATTGAAGCAGACGCTTCCGGTCAAGCAGACGCTTCCGGTCATTCTTAAAGGAAGTAAACTGGGAAAAAGTGTGGATACGGCAAGTTCTGAAACTTGTACCGTAACACAGAAATCGCAGGATAAAGAAAAGGGATTGGAAAATGCGATTAAGAAGATCAAAGAGTTTAAGGAGAAAGCATTGTCGCAACAGTTGGAACCTGCTAATGACGCGGCGGTTGAAACAAAAAATAAAATTGCCGAAATTACTAAATCTAGAAGTAGTTCTATCGAAAAACGAGACAAGCGCGATTCGAAATCAAAAGATAACGAAAGAAGGCGGTCGTCGTCAAAACCTCGGTCTCTTGAGAAGACGAGAAGTGACAAAGAAAAAAAGACTCGCAGTCGATCAACATCGAAATCGAGAATTCAAGACAAGAAGAGTAGTGAAGCTAGAAAAAGTGATGAACATAAAGACAGGAAAATCCGCAGTCGTTCTTCATCTAAATCCAAATCTTTAGATAAGAAAATTGGAGGTGAGAAAAACGAAGAACCTAGAAGGTCATCTTCGAGGACAGATAACAAAAGTAGTCGAAGGGATGCGGAAAAAAGAGATCACGATGGGAAACGACGTAGTAGGTCTTCGTCTAAAGCTAAATCGTTAGATGGCGCCAGCGGGCATGGAAAGTTTCGCAGTAGGTCATCTTCTAAGTCTAAATCGGTTGAAACTAGAACCAAGGAACACAGAAAAAACGAAAATAGATCACACTCAAAACCTAAATCACCGGATTCGAAAAACCAAGCGGTTCGAATCGTGGAAGTACCAACAAATGGACATAGAAAACGCAGTAGGTCGACTTCTAAATCTGAGGATGAAATGGCTGCCAGAACCAAACGAAGTAAACATGAAGATAAGGAGAAAAGTAAAAGTACATCGCCGTCAGTTTCTAAAGAGAAGCAAACCAATTCTGATGTTGAGAGTAGTAAAATTAAAGTGCAAGACGAGAGCAAGAAGCTAAAATTAGAACTTAAACCCAAGGAAAGTGAAAAGTCTAAAACTAAAGGTGGGGAATGCAACGAGGAAAAGAATGTTGAAAAATCTCGTAGCAAAGATAGAGACTACAATAAGGAGAAAAATGGTGAAAGAACTCGCAGCAAAGCAACTGAACAAAACAAAGAAAAGGATGTCGAAAAGTTGCGCAGTAAAGTTAAAGACAAGAATAAGGAAAAAGATTTTGTCAATACACACAATAGCGAACAAAAGAAGGAAAAGGATAATATCTCCCATATTAAAGAAGCGAGTCCGGTTAAAGGGAAAACTATTGAAAGATCTCGTAGTATCGAGACTTCGCCACCAAAGGCTCATATCGAAAATTCTCGTAGTACGAATATAGAACAATTCATCGAAAGTTATATCAGAAGATCTCGCAGTAAAGAGAAAGACCAATGTAAGGAAAAGAAAACTGAAAATGTTATTCCGAGTCCTAACGAAAACAAAGGTATTGAGAATGACCAACTAAACCCATCATTGACAGTGGAAATAAGTAGTAGTGAGGAGAAATGCCAAGCGAAAATTGGGGAGGTTTCTGGTAAGAGTAAGGACCAAAAAGAAGAAAAATGTGTTGAGACGAGTAACGGAAAGTCTTTATCGTTATTTTTCATTGAAACTACCAAGGAAGGGGATCGTGAAAAATTTGTTAAAGAGAAGTCGCAAGCCAAAACAACGGATATGAGGTCTCGTACTAAAAGTAAAGACCAAAGTGAAGCAAGGTACGTTGACAAAGTCAATGAGAAAGATATCGAACCAAAGAAAGGCAGAGAAGATGAGAGGAGTAAAGAAAAATGTCAACTCAAAGAAAAGAACATTGAGAAAATTCACAATAAAGATAAGGACATCGAAAAAAATCGGAATAAAGACACAGAACCAAGCAAAGAAGACGAAGTTGAAAAACGTAGCGTTGAAAAGAAGTATCCGTTCAAAGAAAATATCATTGAAAAAATTGGTAGTAAAATTAGAGACGAAACAGAGAAAAAGAACCTTGGAGGCACTTTTGACAAAAAGCTTGAATCACGTGGAGAACTGGATTCTGGCAAATTTGAGAGTAAAGAGAAATCTCAAGCCAAGAGAAAGGATATTGTGAAGCCCCGTCGTAGCAGTAAAGATCCTGATAAAGAAATCAATTTTGAAGGATCCCCCAGTGAAGAGTTGCGCCAAAATAAGACAAAAAATATAGAGCCATCCAGTTCTAAAGATACCGATAAGAATAAACAAAAAGAAATTGAAAAGGTTTCCAGTAAAGATCGAAAGGAAGATGAAAATGATTTTAGAAGTGCAAGTAATGATCAAAAACCTGGAAATATTTCTAATGAGGTTATCAAGTCGCATGAGGAGTCTGCTCACAATAAAATGGAAGAAAAATTGAGTCACCGTGATGAATCTGTGGAAATTCCGAAAACTAAATCTCAAGATCCCTCTCAATATCAAGAAACTTGTACGGAAATTGTCGTGGGTCCAAGTAAATTACTTGACAAGCACGAAGAGAAGGGTGAAGTAGTCGTTGAACAAAGGACGGAAGTAGAACATGATAACAACGGCGAGACGCGAGACAAACAGAGAAGCAATACAGAAGAAAACACAATCACGGAAGTAAACAACGAAAAAGAGGATGAATTAAAACTTGTTAATACTTCAGTTGATATCAATGAAAATTGCGAGAAGCGACATGATAGAAGTTTGGTACCGACACGTGAAGAGGAAGTTCTTTCAATAAAAAAGACTGCAAGCAACGTCACGAATACGAAGAGACACGACAACAGCGACATTGACGACGATAATCCAGCGAAAAAACTCAAATTGCACGATCATAATCCAACGGGAAGCGAAATAACGTTACCAACAGAATTTCCTGACGAAACTTACTTGTCCAAATCAAAATTGGACGTGGAGTCTTCGGTACCAACAGAATTTCCGCAAGAAACTTACATGTCCAAATCAAAATTGGACGTGGAGTCTTCGGGTGTTGAGAATTTAGAAACGTCTATTATTGAGTCAAGTTTGGTAGAAAACTCTCTAACAGTTGATAGAGAAATCGAGATTCCTTCCGTTATTTTGGAAGAACCTCCAGCGAAACCTGCAGATGTTTTCGATGCTGACAAAATTGCGATACCACCTTGTAACGTTTTGAACGAAACTGAGAAACCGAACAGAGACGTTATTGGTAGTGATTTGTTAACTTTTGAACAATCCCAAATCGTTCCTTACGTTAATCAAGATTCTGGCGTAGAAACAAGTGAAACTGTAGTAGAACCCACTTACAGTTCTGAGTTAATAGAATCTTGTCCTACGATATTGCCATCTTCTAGTAACATGAAACTCGAACCGTTATTACGTAACGCAATTTCGTCAGTTACTCCATCAGCAGAACAAGTGTTCGTCAGCAGTACTTACAGTAGTTTTGTTTTATCAGGAACTGTTAATGAAACTTGTAAAACCATGTCAAATGATCCTCCATTGTTGCCAAAACCTAATCAACCTAAAGCTATGTCGATACATTGCGGCATTATCTCTCAGTCGGTTAATATTGTAAACGCGTCGAACTCTTCAGCTGTTCCGCAAGAAGACAAATCTTGTCTTTATACTTATAATGAAGAAACGATTATATCACCGACGAAATTGGGGATTGGCAGCAACCAATCTTTGGATTTGATCCCTCCTTCCACTTCAATACCTGAAATAACTGGTCCTATCAATTTACAAAGTTTGGTTTTGAATAATATTAGTGAAGATTCAGGGGAGTCTGATAACGTAGCGGATTTTGATGTTGATCCTGGATGTAGTCATGTAGGTGGTCCTATGGTGAGTGGAAGAACTAACGAACAGAAACATATTCCAACAGCTCTCACTATAACCGATTCACCTGAAGAGTTTATTACTCTTGAAAACCAACTAGATAATCAATTGGTGTTTCCTTTCAACGAAATTGAGGGTTTAGACGAATATACTTACACTTGCAAAACTGAGAAACCCGATTTTGAGAGCAGTAACGAGTTCTCAATTATGCATCCTGACGTGTCAACTTCTAAACCCGACGATATTCCACCGCCGTCACATTTGGATTTGGTAGAACCTCAAAATGTTGAATCTAAAAACAGTGGCGTTGATACTTCAATGGATCACGAAAACGTTTCGTATTCCAGCGTTAGTAGCGCCAATGATTTTGCGATTAACAAATTGCTGAAGTTAACTGAAGATGGAAGTAATTCGCTCGCACGACTTCCCCATATCGATCATATCAACATAATGGAACCTTCTAAAGAATTACTCGAGGATCCCGTTTCGAACGTTCTATGTGATCCGCCTATAAGCGGTTTAAGTTATGAGAGTTTTATTTCAAAAGAAAATAATAAACAAAAGGTAGTTGTGGAACCGATCGAGCAGTTTCCGGTGATTTTGACTGAATTGAAGGAAAATTTTAGTAAGCCGTTGAAGGAAAATTTTAGCAAACCAGTGAAAGAGAATTTTAATAAACCAAAGAGTGAAGTTATCGTTAAAGTTCCCGAGGTTAAGAAAAGTGTTGAAATCAGTCGAAATGTTTCGAAATTGACGCCGCCATTAAACAAAATTGACACTAAAATTAACGAAAATCCGTTACTGAAAGTGGATATGGAAAAGTTGACTGGTCGTAGGCATAGTCGAACACCGGTAGCGACTTCAACCCCCAAAAATTTGGCAACGCAACAAAAATCCGGCAGAGCACCATACAAAATTTCTTCTAACACTAAAGCGTCTTCAGCGGATCATGACGCTAAAAACAAATCTGTTAAAAGTATAAGCGATCTTCTGGAAATACCGGGAGCGATTAACAGTAATCTTGCGTCAAGACTTCGATTGAGAAAAGATTTGATAAAATCGCCCGCGGATTCGAGTTTAAACTCGATTCTCCATGAAGACACGGCGCACGGAATTGCTTCAGAAGATATTTCTCAACCCAGCAAATCGTCGCCAACAGAAAGGAATCATTGGAGCGAGAAAAAGGTGTTTCTTCAAACCAAGTCTAATGAACTAGATATTGAGGGTAGCAGAAAAAGGAAATACGAGGAGAAAATGAGACAGGATAAGCGTCGAAAATCGCAAGAAGCAGACAAAGATACCGACACGATTTTCAATGAGTTACTCAAACAAGGCCCTACCAATAAATTTTTTCCGCTACCAAGCGGACACATTAACGAATCGCGATTAAGAAACGACAATGTTACATCTGAAACAAACCGCGATAATCGTTCTTCATATACCCGTCCATCTGCTGTCACGAATAGAGAGAGTGTTCGATTTTTGGAAAGCGATCAAAGGAGAGATGTTCGCCGACAAAGTCATTACTTAAATAACGCAGCCACCAACAGGAGACTTGGCGAGAAGAAACATCAAAATGATGAGAGTTCTTCGAGAAGGTAAAATTTGGAATTTTTTGGAAAGTTTTTTATTATTGTATTGTAGGGTGATTGGGAATAGTTCGAGAAGTGACGACCATAATTCGAACCATCCTTACGTTAGACCCCAAGACAGGAGGTTAAATTCTGAACAAATGAAGAATATTACGCCGAACAAGACTGTGACTAATCCGAAATTTCGAGAACAAAACGACGATGAACATTTGTGGAGGAAGAAGCTTTGTTCGGTTCTCGATTTTGATGAAGGTCCTAATTTGTTTACTCCTCCAAGTAAGTCTCAGTTGTCAACGTAACGTTGTCAAACGTTTTGTGGTTTTGTTTCTTATTCGAAATTGTTTTGCAGAAAATAAAAATAGAGACATGTCACCATGATAGAGGGATAGGTATCGGTTGTACATACACTTTGTACAAAGTTTTTAACTATTATGACGTAAATTAATTTTATCTAAATGATGCTATGTAATTTTTTTAAACTTTATAGGTATTTTAATTTTATTTACATCATGTAATAGTTGCATTTTTTGAATCAATCAGCTGTTCGCAGCTTACAATTTCGCGTTTCCAGTTAACTAACTTTTTATGGGAAAAAATGCAGCTAACGTAATTTGTGTTGTTTAAAGTATGCCGTATATTTATAAAATTTGTTAGAAAAAATAAACTCTTAAAACCTAGTTGGCGGACTGTTGTGAAACACCTCACACCTTCTTTTCGTGCACGCGCATCTTGACATGCACGTGCTTTCATACAAACAAATGGTCAAGTTCACCAAAGAATTAAGAGGCATCCACACTATGCCTGGTGCGTGATGCGTCTGATTCGCGCTTTTATTCGCTACGAATCGATGTATCCCGCATCACGAACTATGTATAGTGTGGACACCCAGATGCGGCAGTTTGATGAACTGCCACGAATCGACGCATCACGAAGCACACATAGTGTGGATGTCGCTTGACGTACGATAACCTCATGCACAGCTAATTTTCCTTGCACGACTTAAAACGATCTTTTTTAGCTATCGAGCATTTATCTCAAGATAATTTAGTGTCTGCACTATCAAGTAACAATTTCCAATAGCCGTTTTGATTGTGCGACCTAAAAGCTCAATTAGATTAGTGGAAGAAATATTATTGTTCACCACAACCACTGGAATTAGCTTAAACTTGGGTTGTAACAATTACTTTTAATTAAAACAAAATTACATCGCAAACACATATTTACAAGTAAAAATGACACTAGAGTGCCGTCGCACTACATACAGGTGTTCAATAAATATTAAACTATTTTACAGGACACAATTCGCTCCGTAGGAGCTACTTTAAGAGCCTCAATTTTCTTTGAATGCCGGATTTTCGATTGCGTTAACTAATTTACTGTCCTTCTTATCCAGTTCTTCTTCATCAGTAAGTTCATCAAGATTGGTATATTTATACCTATAGGACAACCAAGTGAGGATGCACAGATCAAGACACATAATACCAGCATACAAAAAGAAATCGAGGGACTAAAAAAAACTATTAAAAAAAACAAAAACTTAACCCAAAACTTACTTGTTTATCGAAAATTTTTGCAGATTCTATGATTACGATGAGGAGATTACCAAACGCAGTGGTCAAAAGCCAGAAGGCTTGTAGAACAGATTTCATCGTAGCAGGAGCTTGAGAATAAGAAAATTCTAAACCAGTGATGGAGAACATAATTTCACCTGCTGTCAGTACTACGTATTGGGGTATAAGTAATAACATGTGAACACTGTTAGGTTCAGTAATTTCTTCCAAATGACTTTGCTGTAATTTTTGAATCAGTTGAACAATTAAACAATAAAAATTAAACTTACATGATCGGAGAATCGCAAAAGAACGGTATATGTGCCACCCAACTTAAACTCGAATTTTTGTTTAAAACCCTCCACTGTGTAAGTGCCCGGATCAATGCTGAGAAGTGAATCGTTTTTAGGTTTAACAGTTAACGCCTTGTCGTTGTCCTCGTCCAAGTAAATCACTTGATTGCCTTCCGCAGTTAAAGTTCTGAAACAGAAATAAATGTTTTAATAAAACTGATTAACGGCAATATGGCCGCTAGTAATGAGAATTGAAGTGTAAGAACTGACCTAACTCTGGGAAGGCCATCCTCGCTCTTGTCTACATCGTCTTCGTACACATAGAGGCCTGTGTCGGATAAATAGTACCCGACAGCGCTCTCTTCGACCACGTAGACGTAATCGGCGTTTTGTTGGGTAAGACCGGCTGCTTTGGGACATTTTGGAGTCATAGTGTAATTAAATGTTTTATTGCCTTGAATTTCAACGTTGAATTTGTTGTACGACATTGGTGATAAGTTAACGTCCGAAGGAAAAATTTCTGACGATAAAATAGTTTCACAGTTTGAAGGGTTGTAAATTCTAATTTGACACTCTCCTTCTGATGGCAATTCCGGTAAAGTTGCTTCTAGAGCTAAAGCAATGCATGCTGACATTGCAAAAGCTATAGCTGCTAGAAAACCGCCGCATACCATACGCTGAAGAGGTTTCGTTAATAGACCACACTTTGCCAAAAGTGGGTAGACCCAATAGGTGAAAAGAGGAATGAAGGCGAGAATTAATAGAGGATTAACGATTTGCATTTGGTCGGGCAAAATAGTGTAGAAGCCTATATCACCGTTCATCCTAACGGCTTGCAAAGTCCAGCCGCTACCCTGCTGGTCGTAGAGAGCCCAAAACACTGGAATGGGGAGGTATAACACCAACACTTTCAAAGTTATTTTAATATCGTTGACTAGTTTCTTCCCGAATTTTTCCTCGGAGTGGTCTAACCAATGCTCGACTTTCTTGTCGGACTTTATTTTCCTTTTAAGAGCGTGCTGAAAATTGTTAAATTAAATTAGTGACTCCAGTAAAAATAAATTTATAGCTTTAAAGTATTGTTGATTATTATTTTACTTACCCCCATACATTTCATAACATTAAGGAAGACGTTTCCTGTTGGTTTGTTAACTTTATAGTACCTTCTGCCAATAGCGAAAACAACTAAAAACATCAAAAATAGTAATAAAATAATTTTGAAGTTCTTGTGTACTGACTAATGGAAACTGCCATTAAAATTGCGGGTACTCCAAAAGCTAGAGGATAACAGCTGTCTTTGTCGAAACATTCAACGTTGTGTCTCAGGAGAGGTGTCAAGAATGTCGAAATGAAACTGCCGGCGTTAATAGAGAAATAAAAAAGTGAAAAGAACGTGGCCATTTGTTTTTCTTGTTGTGGCAAAACGAATTGATCTCCACCAAAAGCTGCCACACAAGGTTTGATACCTCCTGTACCCAGAGCTATCACAACGAGTCCCAACATTGAAAATGGCAATGCGGGAATTCCAATAGCATCATCCATTGCTGCTATGGAAATCAACACGTTTCCAACCACATATATCATAGAAAGAAACAGTATAGTTTTGAATTTGCCCAACCAACTGTCGGAAAGGATAGCGCCAAGAAGAGGGAAAGTATATACTAAAACGGTGAACATATGGTAAGTGATTGTGGCATCGGGATCGGAAAAATTCAAGATATTGGTGAGGTAAATGACGAGGATTGCTGCAAAAAATTTATTGAAATTAAGTTTTTTGGTTCAGAAATAACTCACTTCTCATCCCGTAGAAACTGAATCTTTCACAGAACTCATTGGAGACGATGAAGAACACCGACATCGGGTAGGGGATGTGCTGAAATTATTAATAGCGTTTAGGTAATTGCGATTGCTCGAAATGGTCTTTACGTCAAACATTCTTGTAAAAAATTAACTCAAATAGAATAAAATGACTTAAAATAGAAGCGTCGTTATTACAGACGTATCCAAATTTAGTTTAGTAGTATTTCTTATTGAATAGTTGCATGCAGTTATTTTCAATAAAGATGAAATTGGTTGAGAGGTTGGACTGGCCTTCGATTTTTTCTGGAAACAATTGTCGCAATTTTGTAATTACTAATTGTGATGCGCTTAGTGTGGTTTGAGCAAAAATCAAGGTTGTAGTTTACATCAATGTAAAGAAAATAGCGAAAAGAGAATTATTGCATCATCTTCAATTACGAATTTATTAGTTTTATCTTCGGAAATCTTTAAAAAAAAATTAATTAAACTTTAAGTGTATTTATCTGATATTGTTGTTTAAAATTTATAGCTTTAGCCAAGATTATATGGTATTAATAAATTATTGACCCTAGTCAGCAGGTTTATTGTTAGATCGATGTAGGTTTGTTTATAAATTCTCGTGTCGTGGATCAGATCTGTTTTGAAGCCAGTTAGGAACAATATTTTGGGTCATTCGCCTTGTGACAAGGTGCACCTTCACGAAACGAGACTATGAAACTGCTTGATGCCATAAAAACAATTATAAAAGGAAAAGTTTTGAGTGTTTCAATTCAAAATTCTAAGAACAGAAGCAGGTCTGTAAAAATAGATTTGCAGAATCTCGTTAGTAATAAATTTCTCTATTGCATATCTTATCAATTTTTAGGGTACCTTAATGAGATCTTTCGCTATAAATCATTGTAATAACGCCTCATTAAATTTTTATTATAAAATAAAAAAAATGCGTATATGTGTATATGCCCCAATGCAACTATTGAAGAGAACCAAATTTGGTGTTGATGGTGACAAGAGACCCGGAAAACTGATTCAGGTTCACAACATGACGCGTGTGATTTAAAAAGTTCTTGCACAGTTAAATTGGAAATATTGTTCAGAGTTGAGCAATGGTGATCAAAGCTACCAATTAGTACCCATTTTGAATTGAGTGCTGTTTTCTTGAAGCACAAACTACTATGAAGAAACTTTATGTATATCTCTAAGATTGAGTCACAATCAATAGAATGAAAATACTAAGAACTAAAAAATACCCTGCTCAGAAATATGGAAAAATTTTTGCTCAGTAACACAAATATGGAGAAACCCCCGTCTTTTTGCTTAGAGTTAGGCAACCCAATATTCTTCGCCCCCAAGTTTTTGAGTTGATTTAAAGTTTATTACTTGAGAAATCAGAAATTTGACGCTCTTTGCTTTTTGGGAACGCATGTCGTTTTTCCAAAATCTGCTATGACATAAATAATATTTGTAAATTAGAGATTTATAATTCAAACTAATCAAAGTTCTTCCTTATTACCAAATCTGTTTTTTTTAACTATCATCTCTTCTTCATTTGAAAAAGTTTGTAATAGTTTTATATTTTTTTTAACCAAGACGTAAGAGAATAATGAACAGTTATATGCATAACAAATTTCTAAAAAACAATATGTCGAGTGATAAAATATTTTGATTCTCAAATGGCATTCTTAAAGTAATTTCTCGTAATCAAGAATTTTCCAAAGTTAATATTTTTTATTTAACACTTACTTGCCCACAAGCAGGCATTACAATTGCTCAGTGCGCGTGTAAAGGTTGGAATAATTTAAATAAATCGCAACAACCGACCTCGGTGGAAATTAAATTTTTTCTAAAATTTCTGGCAATAATTAACTTTTCTTGCAAATAATTTTCCTTTATTCTTCTACTGAAATTTTTAATCCACATTTTAGTAGTACAAAGTTTCTAAACAATAATAATTTCATAAAGGACGATGTTTTGACCTGAATTTGTTAAATTAATTGTTCCAGCTTGGGGTCTTTCCATAATAATTTCTAAATTATTGGCAATAAATTTTGTGAATTTTTTAATTTGGTTACATTACCAGCTTATTTCTGGCCCTTCAACCGTTTTGTTAGCAGATCTGTTGATGTCAATTTTTGAAGAAATATTCATTACAACATTTAACCACAATAATAATTTTTTTATTGAAGAGCCAATAGTTTCCATGCAATAATACAACCTACTGCAATTGCTCGCTTTAACGCTGCATGAAATTTAGTTATCACACCTAAGCGATAAGACCAAAAGTGACTGTAAAGGCTAAAATGATTGTCATCAACAACG
Organism: Pyrochroa serraticornis; assembly: GCA_905333025.2. Taxonomy (NCBI): domain Eukaryota; kingdom Metazoa; phylum Arthropoda; class Insecta; order Coleoptera; family Pyrochroidae; genus Pyrochroa; species Pyrochroa serraticornis. The sequence goes on along the minus strand of HG995154.1, from coordinate 32,342,864 downwards.
GAAGTTGCGAAAGAATTTTTACTTGTCACTAAGAATTTCCAAGTCACATTAATCAATAAATTGGGAAGAATTCATAAACGCCACTTCTTAGGTCCAGTTCCTTTTTCCCAGATGTCAATGCACAACTATTTCGGGTTCAATTTTAAAAATTTAGTTTGTTTAAATAAAAAGTCACTTCTTAGCCACATTCTTTTTTCTATCTTTTTTTTTTAATTTTACAAAAGACTTTTGAAATATAATTTAATTTTAAAAATTTCGAAATTTCTACGAACAACATTTTTTCGGCAGAGTTGTTTTTGCTGAAATTCTCCAAGGCGGTTTTCGTATTTGCCAAATCGTTTCGTAATCACTTCTGGTCATTCACCACACCAAAATTAATAGAGTAGACCCACGGGAGCGGGACACTTGTGCAAATACAAAAATACCAGCAATTTTATCTACTTCACGTTGTTATCGATCATTTATCAGGTTTATTTACAAAAATTCTGTTAATAAATACTTCCCTCAATGGTGTGACATTTTGAAACAAAACATCAATATTGTTGTGTCGAAATCGTGTTTCGGAAATCGCGTGTTTGGTTTATTAAAGATAATTATATAACCATTCACAAAAAATCTTCTTAGTATTTAACCATCGAACAAGGATCCGACAATTAATTACAGCAACTGTAATTGAGTAGAAAATCGAATTGGGGTCAGACCTTGAAGTAAATGATAAATTTTTGAAAATTTTGATCCTCAAAAACATTCGTAACTTAAGATTTTGGGGGCTTTGGATTATTCGATAAAATATAAAAATAGCCACTCTTTATCGCAACATTGCGTCGTGATGTTGAAAGATAATTCTATGTGCTAAACGATAAAATCTGAAGAATTGCCATTACTTGAGGAGTTGGGTATTCACCTGGTATTACTCAACATCATGACTATGACCGGTTTCCAGATGTTAGGTCGAGTGCGAAGGACGTGCCATAATGAATACAATGTTTACCTATTTTGAATTTATTGTTGTAGTTAATTGCGACCGTCATCAAGCGGTTTGCATGGATTATCCCGGCACGTCAACAATTTTTTAGTTAGTTGAAAGTGTCAAAAAGTTAGTTGAAGAGAAATTGATTTCCCAATTTTTAGTAATTACCTCCTGCTGTCCCATTTTGATTATTCCGTCACAATAGAAAAAATGTCAAATAAGTAGTGTCTATCACAGATCTCTTTTAAGATAACAGCACAAGTTCATTGTTGTCTTAATCGCAACACAATTTTAATGAAAAACAATTTTAATTGTCATTTTATCGTGTCGATGGTGTTTGAAATAACACTTTTTCGAAGTGTGTTAAAGAAACTTTCATTTCTTGTGTCCAAAAAGAGTAGTAGCACGTTAGACCGCACATACGTACTGTACAACAATAACTGAACTGAATCAAGATTGACTACTATAATAATAATGAAAGGCCCGGAGTAATGTTTAATAGGTGGTGGCGGAAACAATCACGCGGTTGGTAGTCAGTCCAGTCAGTCGATGGATAACTATCGGCGAAGAGGTGAAACGGGCTTCTGATGGACGAAAGGTATCATTATCTGTCTGAAATTAGTGCATTGAAAAACCAGACGATTTTTTGAAGCAAGTACGCAATTGTTGGTCAGTAGTGGAATTTTGAGAGCTATTTCCCGTTAACTCACCTACGAAGAATTTTGTTAATAATCACTAAACAATTAAAATCAAGCCAGCAAAAGTTATCAAAGGAAATTTTGAGTAGTTTCAAATTTAAGTCTTCAAAGTGTTTTTCCCAATTGCATCTCTAAAAAGGTGGGCAAAATAGTTTCTTATTGACATTATTTGAAAAAATTAGAAGCTTACATTACTAAATAAAGCTTCCCCAATCGCGTTACAAAAGATTGGACTTCTTAATAGTCACGTTAATTAGTGGTAGTCTCACAGAAAGCCGTTTTTAGCTGAAAGTTAGGCAACCCATTATGCACCGTCCTTAAATTTTTGAGTTAATTTTAAGTTTATTACTTTAAAAATCAGAATTTTGGCGCTCGTTCTTCCAGAAACTGAAAGAAATTTGGTGACAGTTGCTTCGGTTTACTGATAAAAAAAACTTAAAAATGCTGGTAACTTTTTTCAAAACTGAATTAAATTTTCTCAATGTAGTTAACTTACCTCTTCTTCAACAGCTGGCTCTTCAACTGAATTTGCCACAACCCCATCTTCTGCAGGCTCATTTCCCGTATCTGGAAAACAATAACGTGATACATTTCAAGTAGAAGGTTAATTAAGAAAGTCTTAAAATTTTATTAAAATTTTAAAATTTTCTAACTTTAATTTACCAATCGCGGGTATAAAAATACTTTCAAGAAAACTTCTTTATTCAGTTTTACTATGGTGATACACAAGTAACTTAGAGTAATAAAAAAATACGGGCAATTGCGTGTAAAGTACTTCAAATAGCGTTGAATATTTTTTCAGAACTAAAAAAATAAAAGAAAGAAGAAATTAGGAACAAAATATTTGAGAATTCTGGGGGCGATTGGCACTTTTTTGTTACAAGCGTAAAAATTATAAACTTGCTTTAAAAATGGAGCGATTAAGTGAATAAAAAGAGGAAATTTGAAAAAATATTTACGAAAAAAAATTAAATAATGAGGTAGCAATTTCTTTAAAGTCAGAAAAAATATTTTCTTCTAAAGTTAAAATTACTCAGCTAAGATCTGGTAATTAATTATAATTTTTTCGAAAAATTAATGTTATCAATTCATCTTACCTGCAAACTCTTAAATTGACTTTTTGTTTGTTGTTGATTATTGGCAGTTACTGACGTATCAACAAACCGATTATTTGTTACCGTTGGACGACTTTTAAACTATTTCGTATGTAGGACATTTGAATTCAATGTGCACGCCACTTACATGTCGGCGAACAGGTTAGAGCGGTTGACATTCTTGTAGAATCAAGAAATTAAGCGCACGCTTGCCCAATTTATTTACTTAAGCAACAATAAAATAATCCTTAAAACCAGCCACTGTACATACAATAAATTTACGAAACAATCAACTTCACAGACAATTATCCAAAATTTAAAAAATATTTAATTTTGGTTTTAAATTTAAAAATTGCAAATCTACCATCCAGTAGGAATTTTGTCTTTACGTGTTTGGTCGCCTAGTTAGGAATTGAGTTTTGGTTTTAGATATTGGCTGAAAAGACTGAAATTGCGTCCAATTTCGAAAATCTTATGGTTTGTTGTTGTCGATGGGAGTCGATGCTGAGTTAATATTATTAGCCCCTAATCGTTGCAGTTAATCTCCATACTTGGATACCTAACTAATGCCCGTTTAATAAAGTGTTATCAGTTATTATCTTGGATTGGACATGTACTAGTTTCACGTCATATTTCTATTATGTCTCTAATGAATGTTTGTTTCCTTCAATTATCGAGATAACGCGTCTGTTGATTAAGGTTTTGTAAATCCAAAATTTAATTAGCAACGATTTGGACCAGACGGAGAACAAACGCAAAATTCTAAGCCCCCATTATGCAGATAACGATATTCGCTCAAGTACATACTTTACAACGCAAAAATTTCGAAATCACGTGAATTTTTGGTGATTGAGAAGCGTATCGTAAATTTAAAAACATTTGCAAAATCGAACAATGAAATGTTGAAAGAAATAAAAGAAAATTTTTAGGTTTTCTAGATAAATCTTAGTACCTAGTCGAAAGTGAGTTGGAAAAATGGGACAAGGTTGTCAATTATTTAATTGTGATGGTTATTTCATTTAACGACAATAATACGAATCAATACTAACAAAAGCAATTACCTACAATTAAAATGTTGACATACATTTGGTTCAAGTTAGCGACTGATTGATGCTGAACAATATCGTTCAAAATTTCTTGTGGCAAATTTAATTTCAACTTTTCTGGGTTGTTGACTAATTGCTACTTTCACTCAGTAAATATTCGCGAAATGTTATTAACCTTGCCGAATTTGCGAGGGTTTTGCTCCGCAAATGGGAACCATAAATTCTCTGTTTATTGCAAAAAAATTATTGCAATATTTCAGATATCAAGCTAATTCAAAGTTCAATTTTGATGATAAGTGAAAATTTGCTGTAAGTATTCTGTAATCATTCTACTAAAGTCCTAAATGCGACATGATGAAAAACAGTAACTTCAAAAATAATTAAGAAATTTAATAAAAATATTTAGTTAATTAAGGGATTTTTAGGCCTCTTAAAGTTTAAAAAATTGAGGAATATTACCGGTCCCATTAGGTTCTAGTGTCATTATAAATTTCCAAAAAATCACTAACACAAAATTTTCAACTTTTTCGCCCCAAGGCAGAGGGTGCACTAACAGACGAGATTCTTTAAATCTACAGTACCAATAATCTTATCTGTCAGATAGAGTAATCAGTGTGTAATTAATTGAAAACATATTTTACGCTGTAACAATAGGTAATTGACGGGTGGTTTAATTTTTTTTGCTACTCGGTACTCAAGAAAAGTGTCAAAATTTCATTTTTTATTCAATAAGCTCAAAGATAGCACAAATACGTACCAAAGTAAGTTTTTTAAGTGACGCAAGGATGCGGACATTTACAAGTCGATTACCTCCAGTTCCTGGATTTTTTTGGTCTAAGATGCAGTTATCACGTAACTTTCAGAAATGCATAAACAACTTTCATATTTTCGCTAAAACTAGTTTACTGATCTCTCGTCAATTCGACAAAGTTTAAGAAATCACGCAACCATTTTATTAAAAGAGAATACCAATCTACAAAATTTATTAGAAAATTTCATGGCATTGTATTTTTTTCCTCCAAAAATCTGTTAATGGGTTAACTGGAAGCTCCATTTATGACCAAGGCGCTTACGGGTTATTACCAAATTAATTTTTTTGCAAGAGAAGAGTTGAAGAGCATTTATGAAAAAAGTGGAAATGGGAAAAAAAACTCATAGTAAGTGCTAGAAAACTTGAAGAGCATTAAACAAAGGTGAGACGTTTTAAGAAAAATTTGAAGCCATAAATAGTAATAAGAAAGGTGATTCTTAACACTATACAAGAGCGATGGGTGATGCTGAAAGGAAAGTTCATAGGAAATATTAAATTACCAACTTCATAACGTAACTAAAAATTTGCAAATGACGCAAATTTTAAATTGATCCAAGGCTCCAAGAAACAAAATGATGGGTTGCCTCGAGTTACAGAAATCTACCTTGGTGTGTGACATACTTACTTATTTTAACAACTTTCTTCAAATTGTAAAGTTCGTGGTTGTCTGGATCACTGGTACTCACTTCAACGTACTTGGTCATGTTTAGCAAAAAAATTGCTGGGAATGTTAAGAGAAATCCCAATGTCTTTGAAAATTTATTAAATAGTGGTAGATACCATTGTTATCTTATTTGTATTATTGTTAATAAAACATGAACAATAAATCTTGTTTATTTGTTCTTCTAAATCTTCTGTGTTCAGTTTGTATTTATTTCAAATGATTCCAGTATTTACCTTTACCAAGTATTTCACAATATTAAGCGATTCTTTAAAAAATATAAATTCCAACATAATATGATTTGCTGATTGATGGTACAACTCCCTAATTTTTTGAGTTATCAGAAGGTCGACACAAAGTCAGAACTTTCAAAAAATTTTTGTTCAATTTATTGAATTATTTTTTTAATACATTCTAATAATTGTTTGTCTTGGGCTTGGTAAGCTCAGATGGCACTGCGACCACTAACAAAAAGCAACAACAAAGAGAATGTACCCGAAAGTGTTCACATATGCGAGACCACCCGTTTTAGTTGTGCAAGGAACCAAATTCGACCCTCTTCTAAGACGATATGGGGATTCGATATTTTGCTAACTTTATTCGTCCGAGTCAAAAACATGGGAACTAATGAAAAACGAAACAGGACCGGACGACGGTTAAATCAACGGGATGAAGCAACACTCTTATTACAAGTTTCAAGAAATAATTTAAATAATTAAATAAAAATTTTGAAAAGTTGGAACTTGAAGATTTTTTCAAAAACTAATTTGAGGTGCACCTATAATAACAAATAAATGAAAGAGATTTCAGTGAAGTAATTTGATAAATTTTGTTAATGGTGTCGAACCACCAAGGAAAAAACTTTTTGAGTTTTTGAAAAAAAATTCTTTACTTGCTTTGGTTCAAAATTCTGAGGGTTGTATGGTGTTACACAGAAATCAGAAAATTGCATTAGTGTTATTATCGATATTTTAATTATTGAATTGGCTTGAAGAAACTATTAATACGTCTACCAACAATAATCATTTAATCTTAATAAAGGTTATAGGGGTCCAATTTATTTACTTAGTTAAACTCCGTGAGTTGCATTAACGGCATATGTTCCTCATGTTGGAAGCATGCTGAACTATCTGCTTCAAGCTGAACAAACTTGTAATCTGATGAAATTTCTATAAAAATCATCATATCAGCCACCATAATAACAGCAAACAGGAAGAACTCATGTGCCTGAAAAGAAATAAAATTATGATAACCACAAACACTTTTTTATCCTTATCTGCAACCATGGAAGTATTTCATTTGGAAATGATACTGGAATCAATGATGCAATTAATTTCAATATTGTTGCCAATATTCCTGCAATTTCCAAAATTATTTACAGCAAACGACCACTTGATTTGTTTATTACTTCTGATTTTACACACAAATGCCTCTAACATGAATCATTTTATAGCAAAAATTAATTGCGTTCTAATTATAAAATCAAGTAGTTTCATCATTTTGCGATTATTATCAAAAAAGTACTCGGAAGCTGTCGATGGATAGATAACAAAACAAAGGATACTTCCACAAGAAGTATCTTTGCTGGGAGTAAAGGTGACACTTACTTGACTCTCGAAAAAATTAGCTTGAGTTATGAGAATTACCAAAAAATTTCCAACTGCCACAGACAAGTACCAACCTGCTATAGTAACAGTTTTCATACTTTTAGGAGCCTAAAAAATTTTTTTACTATTTTAAAATATTTTCAAAACATTTTACCTGTGTAAAAGAAAATTCAAGTCCAGCAACACCGAAAAGAATTTCTGCGACAGAAATCAAAAAATATTGAGGCACCAACCAGAGAATATTAATTGTATTGGGAGACGACATCGTATACAATTTAAAAAACTAAAAAATAATTATCAACAAAATTAGGTCAAACTTACTTCAATTTTTTTGTTTCTTTCCCTTATAATTAAAGAATAAACTCCACCTAACGCCAAATTGAAATTTTCTTTAAGTAACGGTATTCCGTCTGTTTCTATCGTACAGTTGTACCTAAAATTGAAATCTAGTAAAAGTTGACGATAGTAGCAGAACTTACGGTCCTTGAGGCAACTCCATGTACGCCGAACCTGCTAAATACGAGTTGCTGGAGTCATGGACGAAAAAGATATCGCGAAGATCTGCTTGGTTCCTCAAAGAAACGGTGATATTGTGCAAATAAATCGAACCTTTAACGTATGCAACCCTAACAATCTCTTTAATATCTGCAGGAATTGGCCATTACCCACCTTAGTCTAGGGGCGCCACTGAGAGACTTATGGAAATCGACTGGATCAGTTACGTAATTTTGCAACTTATTTTCTGTGTTAATCCCAATTATAACGGTGTCAATCTAAAATTTTTGAATTAAACCAAGAGAGTTACTGGAGATGCACCACCTGATACTCTATAGCGTTAGTTTCAAAACTGAAACTATGTCGCCCCATGAAGATATTTCCACATTTCATTGGAGAATCCACAACGAAAGTGTATTTTGTGAAGTTATTGCAGGGCATGTTTTCGAATCTGTACAAAGCTCCTGAAGAAATTTCGTGTTTTCCCGTTAAAGAATTGTATACTTTAATTCCGCAAGCAAGAGTGTTGACTAAATTGATGGAAGCGTGTCTTTTTTCGGGTAGTTTAGGGTAAGTTGTTTCAAGAACTAATTCGAGGATTCCCGCTGAAAAAAAAGCGAATCCCGCAAACATTCCTCCAATAGCCATGCGATGTAGAGAGTTTTCCATCACGTGGCACTTGGTGATGATATTGTCGAAAAAAGGTATCAAAATCAACACCATAGCAGGATTAACAACTTGCATTTGGTCGGGAACGATTTGCATCCCCAAAACGTTACCATCCATATGTGAAGCCTTGATGATCAATTTTATTTTGGGTAAATTAATTTTGTAGTTACCTGAAACGTCCATCTTGAACCTTGTTGGTCGAATAACGACCAAAAAATTGGTAACGGAACGTAGAGGAAGAGAACGGCACATACTGTTCTCATATCTTTGATTAATTTTTGACTAAATTTACCAGAAGCCGGGTCCAACCAGTGTCTTTTTCTTTTGGATTTGTTGGCTAAAGCGTACTTAATTTAAATTAGAATTTAGAATTTGATCGAAATTACCATAGCGCATTTTCCAAATTGTACAATAACATTTTCTTTCGGCATTTTCAACTTATACCAAGTTTTTCCAGTGACGAAAAGGACTTAAATTCGATTTCAAATAAGAAAATTAAGTGCAACTTACATAGAGCCAAAAACATCAGGGCAGCTGGAAAACCGAAACCTAGAGGGTAACAAGTGTCTTCTCCAAAACAAGAAACCCATTTTCGCAAAACTGGGGTTATAATCATTCCCACAAACCCTCCCAAATTGATGGTAAAATAGAAGAGAGAAAAAAAGTGTTGCAAAAGGTTGTGTTGGTCTGGGAGGTGGAACTGGTCTGCTCCAAAAGCAGCCACGCAAGGTTTTATACCACCAGTTCCAATCGCTATCAAGATCAACCCTATCATCGAAAGAGATCTAGTTGTAACAGTTTTAGTTAGATGTAGCTAGGACAATAAAGACTTACATAGATGACATTTCTATGGAGGGGATAGCGCCCATGCACATCAAAATGTTACCGGCCAAGTAAATCAGAGAGAAGTAGAGGATTGTTCTGCAAGAATCTCTCGTTAATAATAATTTGGCTTATGGGTTAAAAATTCTACAATAACGACATCAACTTTAGTAGATTGTAATTTCAAGGTAATCCGAGAAAGAGGTAAATTAAAATCAAAGATAGAATAAGAAGGGAGAGTTTCTCAGATTAGAAGCAATGGGGGTTACCTGTATCTTCCAAAGACACTATCGGCACAGATGGCACCTGCTAGAGGCACTATGTAGCATCCCATGATGAAAACGTGGTATATGACTGTGGCACTATTTTCGGAGAAGAGAAGCTCATTGCGCAAATAAATTGAGAGTATTGCTGAAAAAATTTGGCTTAAAGACAAGTCGTGTAGGGAACCGAGAATCACTTCGTAGCCCACAGAAGGAGAATCTTTCACAAAACTCTGTGGCAATTATGCAAAATACGGCCTTGGGATAGGTTCTACTCTAGAAAGTTTAAATTGTATTAATTTGATTTAGAGGAGTTCTACGTACGAAATCCATTGTTCCTGAATCTTGGAGAAGTAATTGTCAAGATGTGTCAGTGAAAGAACGGCAGTGTTGATTTTGTTGAATGATTTTATTACAACTTATAAAATCTACGTAAGTACACATCGCATGTTACATTATTGCCCACAAAAGCTTTTGCGTAAGGTAACTGCGTTAGTGGTGATGACGACACTTTCAGAAGAAGACAATCATTGCAAATTTGGTTTTTCTAAATCAATATAATTCGACACTTATTCGTTACAAGTTTATGGACCATCGATGTTTTTGTATTTATTTATTTATATCACAACATTTATAATGTATAATATTATATAAGAATACATGTTTCCATTTAGAATACCGCTTGCCCTCTCAAGCAGAGGGGTAAATCAAGAAAATACTGTCGCTAGTGTGGCGGATTCAACCAATCCGGACCACATAACGCTAATGTTAATTACAAAAATAAAAAATGCACATTGAACACATCAATATACAAGAAGAGAAGTTTCTCTCTCTTATTTTACATTTATATTACATTTACAATACTGCTGGACATTTACTACACTTAATTACATCATAAGATTAACACGTTTCACCGAAACTTTTTCCGAAAAATCGAGATCTCTTACGGCAGCAATGTCAAATTTCCAAAATTTTTGTGCAAAATGGAGGAAAAAGGGACAAATATTTTCCAAAACAACTACATGTCGAAAGATTTCCTTTCAAAGGCTTGTTCGGATTTCATCGAGGATATCCTAAGGAAAACTTTCGACGAAGAAGATCCTGTAGCATCAGCTCCTGTTAAGTGCTCGCAACAAACCCAAACCACCGAAAAGGATATTGGCCAAATTAAGAAGAAAAAATTTCTGTTTTAAATAATTTTGATAATATAACAAGTTGAGTTCGAATAGTGAGTTTATTGTAGTGGAAAAAGTTTTGGTAAATAGTTGACGCCATAATAATCGCTTTGTGATTTATTTCTTCTCAAGATCACAATCACCAACAATCCATTTGCCACGAATGGTCCCGTATCACATTATATTACAGTTTAATGTCTATTCTTCGTTAGAGAGATCACAGCTGGGAAGAAGGCAACATTTATATTACGACCATTTCTTGTTGCGTTATTGGACTTTCCGTCCGATGTGGTAAATTGTAACGAAAATACGATATGGCATTATTTCTGCGCTATTGGCCGGTCTGCACTGCAATTTTCTTGGGGACACAAATAGATTCATCGAGCTGCCACTTGAAACAAACGCTCTTCATCAATAGACCCCGTGTTGAACCACTATCTGTTATAGAGCTGTAGCTACAGGTTGAAGTTGCCCCAAAGAGTAAAGAGCGTATAAGGAAGTGCCGTTTTTGAAGTTTTGAAACTAATTAGTCCCTTTAAACTGGGTGGCGTTTAGTTCTATCAGCCAATCAGAGAGCGTTTTCTTCACGATTGTGGCCGACAATGCACGAGGGACTTTTCTGTCGCCGAATCATTTACTTTGTCTGACTTGCGCCCCTTTATAAGTTCTCTACTCTTTGATTGAACAAACGGTGTAACTGTTGGAGAACAAAATTTTGTGTAGCAGTTGGAATTTCCCCAAGAAACCTTTCCTTACACTCATATAGGATACATTTATATACATACATGGATAAAATATTACATTTTACACAAATAAATACGTTTTTGGTGCGGTAGGTAATTTTAAGTAACGTTTTGATAATAAAATATTTTGATAAATTTCCGTATTGTCTACAATTAAAGTAAATCAATTTTGCGATAGGCACTCAGGTATTAGGTCCGCGTGAATTTTGCACTATCTAAAGGAGTTTGCGTCCCCTAAGCGGATTCCTTAAATTGGCTGCTAAGTGCAAATCGAATATTGTCCCCTATCTAAAAACATGTATCTTGGATCTTCGTCTTTTATTGCAAAAATCAATTGCTCCCTAAATTAGTAAAACAGTTTTCAGAGCTAACACTAAACGTTACCCTTTTGGGTACACCCTATTCTGCCCAGCCACCGAAGCAGCAACTTAAGGACACTTACAGAACTAGGTGCCTCATTAACATCATTTGAAGCAAAATGCATAACAAACAAAATTCTTACATTTTCTAAAACTTATGTGTAATTTGTATCAATGTGCAATGGGACGGTTAATTAAGTGTGCGGTTGCAAAGCCGTGGCGAATTTATGAAATATAGCAATTCAAAAATTTGTACATTATTTATGTCTTACAAAGTAAATTTGTTAATTCTTATCCAAGCGTTACAATTATATTACTGCAAACTTAGGACGTAATTACTCAACGTCTCACGAGATGACGCTTCAATCTTATCAGTGAGGGCGCAACATTAAATTTATTTCTCCACCATCCAGGGGCTAATGAGAGTCAACTATAGAGGAATAACAACACGATGCAGTAAGTCTTTGTTTTTATCAGTGTTAAGCTTTAAAGCAGTCTTCTGAAGCAAATCACGATGTGATGACTAAAACGTTAAGGAAACTAGTGGAAAGCTTGTACAATTTGACCACTCTATTACAATTTCTTTCAATGGTACCGGGGCACCAATTACAAGTTAGTAGATAGTATAAATACTGACTGAAGCGTTCAGGTTCTTTTAGGCATTTACGCAAAATTTCTACTTCTCCAAAAGTATCTCTACTATCTACTAACATTCGCGTATAACAAAATTCGTAAATCTTTAAGGCATAACTGCAATAACAATAATAAATTGCGTTTCTGTTATCTTAATATTTCTGCTTTTTGCAACTTGACACAACGTCAGTCTTTTGCAGTTAGTTTTCACGATAATACTTAGTTAAAGCTCGAAAAAGGCATGGAGACTGCCCGCTTGTGGCTCCAAGATCCAAGATACATCGAAGGTTTGTTTGCTTGAAGCAAACTTCCAAGAACGTGTTAATAGAGCGGTTTAAAACCTGCCCAAGTTTTCGAAACTTTGTTAATAAAGCGCTTAGAATATTCATCAACTTCTCTTGTATGCGGAATGTCCTGGAGTAATTAATTACTTTTGTTTAAAGAATGTGCTTCTACTAAAATCCGGATTTGGAATGGTAACAATCTTGTGCACATTTATACGTTTTCAATAGTTAACACTTAAAAGCGTAGAGAAAGACGATTTCCAGCATCAAGTAGATACATGGTCTAATTTTTGATATAGGGTGTTAAATCTAGGATTATTCAAACACTACAAAGTTAGACCGAACATGTTCCACACACCCCTCAGAAGTAGATTTTTTTTTATAATTTGTAACCTCGAGGTCGGCAACCAGTAATACAGGATGCAAATTTTAAAGAATTGTTACAACGAAAAGTAATTAATCGAATAATTTTATTCTTTTTGTTAATAAATACTGTAGAAGTTTCGTGTTATTGAATAAATTTGGGATTAAGTAAATTAGGTTTTGGGCCGGTCCTGTCCGAAGTGCAAATAAATATTGGTCAAAGTTCTCCGGTCTTTCCTTAAATTTGAAAAATTACGGCCACCAGCATTTAGAAGGTTCCTTAAACTGTGGACATAGTTTTGACCTAATTATCGAAGCAATTTGTTTAATAAATAAAAACCGTCCAACTTAACTCGTAGCACATAATTTTGAAGCTTGGACATTTTTTTTATTTTTCCCTTTACTTGAAAAAATGCTCTTAGAAAACATTTGATAAATATTTAAATCCACACCCCTCTGCTAGTGGTGTAATGATCGTCTCATCATAATTCATAAACATCCCTACCATTTGGGCGTGAGGAACACCGTTTACTTTGTCCTTCACGACACCTTTGTGGACTGCAATACATGTTATACCCCGGTATAATATGAACTCTAACATCCCCCGACGGTCTCACCCCTTCCGGTCTTTGTCTCCTCGAAAATGTTACAGTCGTTTTACAACAACAATAATGAAACAAATTAACGTAAGCAGTCCTGAAATGTCTGTTAACTGCACAATACAAAATACTGTTAATACAAGATTTCGTAATTGCTAACCAAGCTAAATTATAAAAAAGTCGATCCGGGATTTTATCAACAGTTGCTATAGCTAAAACAACCCCAAACGGCAACCAAAACGCCACAAATAAAACGAAACTATACAAATTCGACTGCATTAACGAATAGTCCCAATTGAAAGTGGCAGGAGGTTTAAAATTAGGTCTAGCTTTCGACATTCTTATGTGATACCCAGCTTTAACGTAACTAAAAAAAGTTAACAATAAAGGCAAAAACACAAAAACAACACCTACTGTAACTTGATAGGGAATCAATCCCGGATTTCGTCTGGTACAATAATCAAACGATAGATTAGGGGCGAATTGGAGACCGGAAGTAATTGCGCTTACGGCCCAAAAGACCATAAGTATAACAGTGATTTTGGTGCGACTTAAAATTTCGTATGTTGCTGGAGTACAGCAAAGACGCATGTAATTTTCTGCTGCTACTGCTGTTAGAGAAAGGACGGTAACTAGGAAACATAGAGCTGCTAGGAACCATTGGAACCGGCAGACTGGCAAGTTATCCTGCAGACCCGCAAGGATTACTATAGCCGACGCCGGAATCACCAAACCTGTTACTAGTAAATCGGCCAATGCGACGCTAACCACGAAGGTATTGCCTGCAACAAGTTAGAAAATTAATTAACAGCAAATGTACAGTCGTTCGCAAACAATAGGGAGTGGCGCGTTCGAATTTTTCAATGTAAGTAGTTACTTCAATCATTCAATTATTGATATTTAATTGTTTCAAAGGTTTGTGGATACTTTTTCTTAATAATATACAAAGTCACGTTGGTAATGCTAAAAATGGTAATTTAGAATTTAATTATATAAATTGCGTGAAACCCGCACATAGCTTGTCAACTCTGCAACTGGTATTCCGCTAGCGAAGCGTGGTGAAACGGAAATGTTTCTAAATTAAAAACTATTGATTGTAATTTGTTTTCAGGCTCTTAATAGAAGTGTGTTTTCTCTGGAAATGGTTAGGGTGTGTGGTCGACTTTAACAATGCTGTATCCAATAGAATAGTGTCGTAAAATTGGGGTAATGAGAGGAAAAGTACACAAATCGCTGGTTTAGATGAAAATCAATACTTCTTCTATCGAAAAATTCGATGTTAGTTGAGGTCGAACTCTTAAGTTATAATAATTATGTTTATACATGTTGCAAGTTTCGAAGTAACGGTTTCTTTGATAGTAAAATCGGGTCAGATTAGATTGCTATGTGTTGATATTTTTGGGATCATTCAAAAGCAATTCTACTACTTGTGAGGAGATAAAACAATCCAAAATATTAATAGTATTTAAGTAATTTCCTGTTGTTAGTTCAACTTATCTACAATGAATTCCTATCGCTTAATCAAAAAAGTTTACCTACAGTTTCTTGTTCCTCAAGCGTTTTCCCCCATTGTTCGAAAAGTAACATCAAAGTGAGAATATCATGTGCTGCTTAATATTTTTTGTAGAATTTCTATGTTTAACAATTACAAATTCTTAATTCGTTAAAAAATTCTGTCTGTTAGCTAAAATTTTTAAAAGCTCTCTGAAACATCGATTTTTGAGTTTTTTGTTACAACTATCGGTGAATATATTTAAATACTCCAAAATTTTAATAAGGCACACTATTACCGAAATAACAATTTTTTTGTAAAAATTATATTGACTTAAATGAGGACATATATTGAGTTTTGGCACACTATTTGTGGAATATAACTGAATTATATGAGCCGCCGGGTTGAGCTTCTATTAAATTACGCTCAATATTTATGCAATTACTTGTTTAATTATGCTAAAATCACTGGTTTTGGATGTGACCTATGTAATATTACATTATTACACCACCCACTAGTCGTGACTACTATTAATAAATTTAACAAACGGTTCCTCAAATTATGTATAAAATTTAATGTTTCCATTGAAACTAGACATTACCGGAATGACGTTTTTTAAAAGGATTTTATTCAAGTATAAAATACAACAAATTAATTGTAATAATTGAATTTAGTGCAGAAACTTTCTATTTGTTTCATACTTTTTTTAGTTAGGTACAGAAAATTGCTTGAATTTTTTGAAAATAATTTGGAAAGCTTTTAATAAATTTAAACCAATAACTAAGAATTGTTATCAAGATCTACTTATGATATTTTTATGCTATAGCGACGATTGCGTACATATAAATTTTGATTAAAAAAATAGAACAAAGGCCCGTTATAACAATTATTGAGAACTCATTCTTGTTGAGTTTCAAGTTG
This sequence comes from Pyrochroa serraticornis, assembly GCA_905333025.2. Taxonomy (NCBI): domain Eukaryota; kingdom Metazoa; phylum Arthropoda; class Insecta; order Coleoptera; family Pyrochroidae; genus Pyrochroa; species Pyrochroa serraticornis. The sequence goes on along the minus strand of HG995154.1, from coordinate 32,327,159 downwards.
TGATAAGTATCTCTTTGTCACTTCTGTAATGATCATCTTTAATTTTATAAGCATAGTTGGAAAAGTTTGCGATAAGTGTGGCAGCTGTCTACGTAATAGTCTGCGTATGTGCCAAATAGAAAATTGGGCAATTGGAGCTCATTATTGTAGAGAATTACAAAAAAGCTGATAATTATTAATCTTATTGCGATGATCTGTAATCTTTTACTCCGATTTCATCATTCTCACTAGAGGAAATATCTTATTGCATGTTTATCATTAGTATTAAAAGATGACAAAAGAGATTAAATATAATTTTGTTATTTCGAGTTTGTTCCATACAAAAAACAGGAGCGTCCGCAAATGCAAATTTTCCAAATTAAAGAAAGTAACTTAAAAAAGTTCAACATTTTTGAGTTAGTAATAGCAAAAAAAATTAATTTGAAACATCAAAATTGATAATTTTACACATTGTGAGTTATTTGATATTAAGCTCCAGTATTTATTATGGTAATATTAGTTCTCTGTCGCACGCACAGAACGATATACGCACGACAATGCATTTCGTGGTTATACGAGTATACCACTCCAATACTACAGTGAATTTTCAAGATTTTTTTATTGCACTTAAAGTATTTTTAATAATAATTTTGTATGCGGCTTCAGAAGAAGTTAATTAGAGATACAGCTTTGGTGATAAATTTGAGGAAGATTCAGGTGACTGTAATTTCAAAATTACTTAACCCATCGACTTAAAATTTATTGTAGAACTAAAGTTGATGTGTCATGTGTCAAGAGTTTTAAAACTGACAAAAAACTAAAAAGTTTCCTCTAGTTTTAGAATGATGCATTGTGCCTATAATGCCCAATGTGTGCGACAGAGAACGCAACAACTACTAAACCCCATCTTGATTCCATTTGATTTTCTCCAAGTGCCTTTTATTATATTTTATTAAAGTAGTGGGTAATGTGGGAAAGGAGCGAATAATTTTTGCAAGTTTTAATAATAAACTTCTATCACTTGAAATGAACAATGAAGCAGCGTTTTATTATCAAGTTTTTACAAAGTATCAGACAATAATCGTCAAGAAAGCAATTACAGCACCTAAACGATAGCACCTTTGTTTAAATTATTTTTAGTCAAATAACCGTAATTCTCTCACTAGATCTTAATATTTTTTAAATAAATTGTAACAAGTACCAGAATAACAATTTCTGTTGTTTTATTATTTAGATTCAATTTAGGAGAAAAAGGAGAATCCGTTAAAATATTCCTCATTTTATTGAAACCGGAAATATATTTAAAAAAAAATTTCGGTGAAATCCAAAATCAATAATAAAGGGATGCGACATATTCAGGGTATCAGGTGTTATTATAGCATCATAAATTCCAGGCTGAATTCGGGGCGAAAAATTAGAAGAAATTAAGAAGAAACTACAATTAATCAAGAAATCGTCAAATTTTCGGTTTAGTTTAAATAAGGATCAACTGAAAATTTTCAAAATGTTTGATAGTTAAGTAAAAAATTAGATAACCAACTAACGGGTATACGAAGTGCTGCAAATTTTTTTTTACATTATTGCTACAAGTGTAGGATTTAGAAAAAAATGCAAATAAGACAAATAAGAACAAAGGTTTATTTATTATATTTTTGCAATTTTCTCTCGCAACCAATTTTCATTATGGGCACTCTCATTTAAATATGGAGTGCCCAAATTGCATCGTGAGCTACTGTGCCACTTGATCGCAGCTTTCTGCGCACTTCGAAATTTAAATGTAAAGATTTTAATTGCTTGGCACTATTAATTAGCAGTAACACTCTTTTGTTATTTTTAAATTTTGCTAGCAGACTTTACTGAACTAATTTTAATTTGATATTCTTTAATCATAACTTCCTCAATTCTGTAACAAAATTGGCGCAACTTGAGGCATATTAGCATTAAGCTCAACCCCAACATCGAATAGAATTGCATTAGGAAGACGCAGGTATTTCTTGCAATTAACGAGATGTTTAGGGCAACTCATCCAATTAGTTTTAAGTGCTAATTTTAAGCTACAAACAGCTTTAGTGAATTGTTTTAATAGCCAGTACAGGTAAAAGCGAGAGAATCTTCTCGTAACCTTAACCCCATGACATTGGAATAAGAATCTCGTCTCCAAGAATAATATTAACAAAAGCCAACTGGGTTTATGCCAAAGTTCATCCCTAGACCTATGGGGCTGGCGCCCCGACGCCTGGCGTCCCGACGCGTCTATAGTCCACCACTTTCCCTATAACACATAAAGGTCAAATGTCGAAATAAAACAACCACTGAGATTATTAATTTTAAAATTATTTTAACTTTGTTCAATTTGTGATTGTGACAAAATTTATGACTTTGATAAATTACGAGCTAATGACACGCAATGGGAAAAAATCGCAAATTTATCTTCAGAAACATTAATCAAACTTGTTGAGGAAAAAGTGATCGCTTGTAACTTACCGCGTTTTCGGAGGTAATCCTCGATCATGACAGCGCTTATCATGAAGACATTACCGACACTCCCGATCGTTGAAAGGGAAGCCAGAAGGAGAAGTCGAGCAAGACGAGACCAGTCGGAACTGAGGGTCACAGGCGACACCGAATCAACCACCAACTTGGTGTCGCTCATGTTCAATACCATGGCGGCAGCCGCTGCAAAGAACAATTCTTAAGCTTTCTTTTTAGTCGTGATCCAACTTTCTGTTAGCTGAATTATTGATAAGTCACGCTACTATTGTAGAAAATACTTCAATAGTCCCTAAGCTCCCCCTGAATTCCTTCTCTTAATCAGTTGAATTATTGATAAGTTTAGTTTAGTGCCACGCTACTATTACAGAAAATAATTTACCAGTTCTTTAGTTGTTTTTTCAGTGGCTATCCAACTGTTAAAATAATGTTTACTATGTGATTATGTTTGAGGGTGCGAGTCAAAATTTTAAAGCTAAGTAGCTATAATTTAGTTCATTAAACTGTGTTGATCGAAAATTTTCAAACTAGATGGAGCCACTATTGTAGTAAATTGTTGAGTGAACTTTTCCCTTCGAAGCAATTTTCTACTACATCTTTTTCTCCAGACTCTGGACAGCCAAATATTAATTTTTAGACTCAAACTCGTGCAGAAGAGTATTTTTTCTATTCCCATCCTTTCGAGAAATGGCTTTTTAAAAAGCTTTAGGCAATAGAAACAAGAAGAAACGATCATATGTGATTTCGCTTTATTTACTCGTATTTTGAATGTACTGTATGATTTTTTGGAACACCTTCTATTGGTTTATTCATAATTTATCCAACAAGTTCCTTCTAAGTGTTGCACATTAGAATTTTGTATGCTCTTAAAATGCAGGGTTGGATCTGCTATTCATTTGAAAGAGCCTGCAAAAATTGTTTTAATACAAAACAATTATTTATGATATTTATTTTTTCTTCTTCCTCTATTTTTTTTTGTCTCTCAAAGACAGAAGAAGAAGATTTATGTTATAATTTTGTATTGAGACAAATACACAACTTTCAAAACTGTTTTAATTATTGAAAGCTTCCGAAAAACGATTTCTCCCTGTAGGATAGGCAACCAATTATGTCCTGTCCAGTGGATTACGTACCGTAAGAGAACATAACAGAGAGACTGGAAAGAGATTTGGCGTCAACCTGAATTTGGCGAGATATTTCAGCATTCTGTTGGGAGATTACGAAACGTTGCCCTCAACTTAATTCCTTTTCCGCCTCAATTTGCATCAGCTTGCGAAAATAATTGAACGTAATTGCTCAACATTCAAATCGAAGACTTAATTTACCTCGAATTGTCGGCAAGTTTCTTTTTCGTAGCTTAATTGTCGAACTCTCTATTGATTTCGGTAACAATTAAAATCTATATGGTTGATAACCTGAAACTCTCCTTTGTCGATCCAATTTGCAGAAGATAGTTCAATAATCAATTCTTCAGACGCCACCCTTCCTTAAATAATTTTAACAAAATTCATCTGAGACGCCGCTTAATTGATCGCTTCATCAGAATTCACCCGGCGCCTCCGCCAAAAATCACTTGACTCTTACGATTCGCCGCTTCATCCACCCGAAATCTCTCTAAGGGTTTACAATTTGAGCAAACAATATCCAGACATGTACATGTTTTTTTTTTTTTTGTTGTGGTTGGTGGAGGCAAAGGATTTCTGGAATACAGCTGAAGCACTCTCATTACACGATACCTCCAGGCTTTGGCGCAGTTAATGAGTTTTATTTTGAAGTGACCTCAAGCCGGCTTCCTCTGAGTAAAGCTCGTAAAAGAAACGATTGTGTAACAAAAGAGTTTCAGCGTGAAAGTTCTCGATTAATCTCTTTTAAGTTGAGGTTGTTGATAACGTAATTACAACGCATGTTCATCGGCCATAAAATCGATAAAATTCAGGTGAAGGGCTTAATCAAACAGCAATCCTTAGGTAGATCGCATTTACGATACTCAACTCTAACGAACGTATCGATAGGAGGTAATTGGCCGAGATACGATAAAATATACACGAACTCGGTAACGGGGTTCAATACGTATCAAGGAGAAACCACCCGGTTGTTCACCTCCATTAGGACGTAAACTGGGGCTAATAAAAGCGTTTACTTGTCAAGCATCCTCGCTGTATGGGCGTAACGCGATTTTAATGCCTACTGTCGTTACATAACCATTAAATCTTCCTGCTGCAATTGTTAGCAAAACACTTCTGGAATTTTGTAGAAATTTTGGGGGTTAACACTTTTGGCAAAATTTAGTGGACAATTCAAAGTGCAGGAAATTATTGATCGAGGAACAGAATGCGTTGACTAATAACACGTAAATTAGCGCCACAAGCATTACTCGTCATGTCGATAATTTCAAAACAGCAGGGTGCGAAATTGATAGTTGAACACTTGAAGTTGAAGATTCATTGGTCGAAAGCGGCTAACGACCGCTATAGAACCAAATTAGAGACAAAATTAACTAGGGAACTAGGAATTAATTAATAATTTGAAGTGCTTGTTAAGAATTTGACAAATTACAATTTTGTTCGCAACTTCTCGACTTTAAGAATGTACATTTTTCTCGTGACTGGTATTGATTGTTGGTCAGAAGTTTCTACAGCACAAATTGTTTGAAGTTTCCCATTAATAGTTTACGAAATTGTTTTCGAGGTCTTTACATATAATTTTTTAATTAACTGGGGTAGACAATTATTTTTATTAATTTTATTTTAAAAATCTTTAGTCAAACTACATTTAACTAACGTGATGAATAATCTTGTTGAAGGTCTTTGGCGTATAAATCAAGGATAACGTGGCATGAAGTTAATTACACCAATGTGTACATATGCACATTCTTGTGGTGATTGCATAGCGTGCTGGGGGCCTGCATTTTCTGAAGTTTGATTACTGCACGTTCATTCCTGAAGGACTCCGTATAATGGAGCTTCAAGCATGAAACGGAACAATTTTATCTTTTCTGTAATGCCATTTTTTTATTACTTACTGTTAAGGTTATCTTCGTTAATAAAAATTTTGTTGAACTAAGCACCATCTCAAAATTTTCTTATCAACAAATTTTCTCATGACATTACAACAATTAGAAACGTTAGGAAACACTTTACCCTAAATGTAATTTTGTTCAAAAAATCTACAGTTAAAAAACCAGTAGCGTAGCTATTCTCTGGATTTAGGAAATCTGAAAATCTTGAAGTATTAAATTTTTTTTTAAATATTTCCACTATATAAATACTTTGATCTACTTGTTCTCAATATTTTCTGCTATCGTTGACAATTATTACTATTTCTCATTCAAGTAGCTTTCCACTACAGACGTTAGGCCACCTGTCTGCTTGTGGGTAGGCAACTTACTCTACAAGAGAAATTAATTTTTAGGGACCAGAGATAAATTTTCGATACTAAGGCTGCAGTTGAGTCGTTTTGCGTTCTTTGGCCCAAGCACGGGGCGTTTTAAGCACCACAATGCTTTCGTACTTCAATAGGAATTATGTTAATATTCAACTGAGAAAGAATTAGCATGGTGGTAAAGTAGAAAGATGATAGAATTAGAACTCATTGGTTGATTTTAAATTTAAGTTGTAATGATCTACCCCCACTTTCTTATAAATAACCAAATTGCGATCAATATAATAAAGTTGAACAACGAAATTCAAAATTTGACGGTGGTTTGATATAGTTTTCTTGTAGTGATTGAAGCGGCGAAGCAATCAGAAATCGGATAAACGCCCGATTTAGACAACCCACTTTATTCCAATCAATACACTTGCATTGTATTGGTGCTTAGACGGACTGCATATACATGGTTCTTGTAAGGGGCATTTCTTATTAAAACTTTTGTTCTCTTTGTTCGTCCGCTAGGTTGACCGGAAAACTACCAAAGTATTTTTCTTTGCCAAGCTCCACTAATCCTTCAAATTTTCTTGTTTTAATTTCTTCTGTAATTTTTGCTATACATCTGCATAAATCGAATTGCTCCAATTTCCACGTTCTGTTTATGCGTTTAATTTTTCAAAACTGACTACTCTAACTTTACTAACAAATTCTGCTTTGTCTTTTCATCTAAACTTTATTCTTTCTCTCTGTTATTGTTATGCCACTTTTTATTGATTTCAACATAATAACTCCTGAAAAATCCTATATCTTAATCACAATTTTTGTTTAATTGAGGTTTTTGAGCGTCGATTTCGGCAACGATTGGGAATTTTTCTCAAGTAAACAACTCTTCCGAGCAATTCAGGAAAACACTTTAATGTCGCCCCTTTATTGGCGGTAAAGCCGCCTCGCTTTAGTGCTCCTCCAATTTTCTCATTTATCACTTTCTCTTCCTCAAAATGACACCTCGCATCGCGTTTGTAACAAAAATATCGAAATCGTTGCAACTAGCGAATAAATCCATTTCGTCCTGGTTGAATTTTGCTGACTGTTCTTGCTGTAGATGACTATTTCCGATTAATCGAACAGATGAGGCCAACACCTCATCAGATAGGACAATGTCAGGTTTATCATTGACAATATAACAAAAGCCCATATTGAATTTACTATAGTTCCAGTTAAGTGAGGTATGGGTGTGCCCAGGCGGAAGTTCCCCTTCAACAGGTTGCCATGGTTTCCCAGGACTCGTCGTTGTGGTCATGCCAAGTATTCCGCTAGGCTCGCAGGGTCATTGCCATTGCGATTTAATTTGTAGATATAGCGTACTGGGCCAAAAGAGTCTTTAGAAAATTCATAAAAAATCGAGATAAAAGTCGACCGAAAAGGACGATAAAAATCTTGAAAACGCAGGATCAACTTCGGCTGGCAACAGTTAAGAAATCTAATTGCGGCGGAAAGCTCCGAAGATTTAAGGCGAAGGCGTTGCGATAGGGTGGGAAGTGTAGAAAATATGGGGATAAAATCGGGGTCAGATTTCAAAAAAAATTGGAACTAAAAGTTCTTATTTGTTATATTAAAATCATAGAATTTTAATGAGTTTTTCTTTTTAGTTAGTTGTCTTTGTTAGTTCACTTTTTATAAACGTCTTTTTTAGTAATCTTTTCTTATGGTTTATAAATGAGCGACAATTTTAGATTGCAGCAGCGCAAGGAAAATCCTGAAAAATGAATTATTGTCAAAAATGAAACAAATAAAGACAAAGAATTCTAATAGAGTAAGCAAAATGTGCGAACAAGAAGAAACGAGACGTTGTGAGGATATTTTATAAAGGGAAAAATTCAGTGGCAGAAGCACAAGAAGCGTAGACTTCCGTCGTAAAGCTTTAAAGAGGTGCAAAAGTTTTGGATTTATTTTTTCATTTGCTTGCCACTTAAAAACGGAATATTTTTTATAAACCTAACACGCAAATTCCTTTGCGCATTGCCGAATGTTAAAAACACTAAATCTTTTCTGGTACTTTTTATGGTCCCATATTATATTAATCCGCTACGCTTAACGAAACTATGGCAACTTTAATCTCACTTTGATCAACAGTAGAACATTGAGCTTTTTTATTTTCCATCGCAACACTGCCATTTTAGGATTATTAGAAAGTTCCTTCTATATTGAATGCCAAGAAGTTCTTGTATTTAAAGTGACCTGAAAACTTTAAAAGTTATCGAGGTATAAGTTTTATAAGAATTTATGATTCTTTTACAAAATACTAAAGATACATCACCTAATTGGACAAACCGAGTCCGAAAGCGCGTTCAGTGACAAGATTCACATCAGAAAATGCTATTTTTGTTGAATCGAAAGAATTTTGACATTTTTGAACATTTATATCTACTAGCAAAAGCCTCGTTTTTTGGTGGAAAATTTTCAAATTTTTCTAGAACCTTCTTAAGGTCTTATTTAATAATAGACAGCCCGCACAACAAAACGTCGTCGCTAGTTTTTAACTTGGACTCTTAATTTTCAAAACTATGACAATTAGAATTTTTTGAGCAAAATTTTTGCCAAAATTGAAAAATTGAACTTTTTTATCTGCGGTGGTAAAGAACCCGTTTTAGGCTTGTTGGAAAGCCATGGAAAGGCCCATTAACGTGATGTTTTTGTATTCCTAATAACTCAAAAACTCTGATAGTTACCGAGGTGTAATTTTTGAGAAAAATTGTAACTTTGTGTTTCTTTGTGAAATATTGAAAATCTATCACCCAAAATGGACGAACTAGGTACGAAAATGAGATAAGGGTGACATGCTACGTCAGAAAATATTATTTCTTTGAGCTAAGAATAATTGGTGTCGATTTTAGCATTTCTTAAAAATTTTATCGATTGAGATAGAAAAAAAAAATGAAAATTTTGAAATTTTTCGTGGCCATTTTATGGCTTCAGTTTATACCGCTGAGCTTGCCTAACACAATGCTGTCGTTAGTTTATGATTCAGACTCATACTTTTCAAGTTATAGTCGTTTGAATTTCACCCCAACTTTGGTGAAAAATCGTGCTTTTTTATTTACCATTCGACGGACTTTATTTTGAGCTCATCGGAAAGCCCTTTGAATTTCCATTGCAAAGATGTTCTTGTATTTGCAGTAGCTCAAAAACTCTAGAAATTATTGAGGTGCAAAATTTGTGAAAATTTTAATCTTTGTCACCTCTTGTGAACCACTCGAAATTCATCTTTTAAATGTGGAAATCGAGTACAAAAACGTGTTCAGTGACAAAAATTACGTCGAAAAAAGACATTTTCTTTGGGTAAAAATGATTTTGGTTTTTTTGGGCATATTCATGTACTAATATGTGCCCTTCTTTTTGATCAAGAAATTTCAAAATTTTCAAGCAACTTTCTAAAGTCTCATAGTAGAATTTAGTGTAGTTATCGAAGTGTAACTTTTGTAAAAATTTGTAGTCTTAGTGTTCTTTTGTGAAATACTGGAAATCCAATCAATGTGTAAAATGGACGAAATATCCAAAAACGAAAAATATGGAGTTTTAAAGAAAAGTGAAAGATTTGTGTAAGATTAGGGAAAAAATCACGAGGCGAGGGAAAGAAAATAAAAAGAGATATTAGAGTCGGTAAAAACTTCAGTCAAAGAGGAAATATAATAGTGAAAACGTGAAGAATGAAGATAAAACAAAAGATGAAATAGAAATAGTAAATTAACTTTTATTGAAAAGAAACAACTGAGCATAAAAGAAATAAAATAAAGAAAGACATACAAAACCCAAGTAAGAAGATAAGGAAACAGAATTATGTAGAAAGAAACTGGGAGAAAAAATTGAAAGAAATATAGTTTCTTATTGACAGAAAAACATTATTTTGCAGTTTCATGTAATTATTAGTATTTATGAGATATATTGTAGTAATCTGTTCCACAGCTGTGGACAGAAAAAATAAACGTTTATATAAATTTCAACGTTCGAATAAATCTTCCAACAATTACCAGAAACAATTTACTTTCAAATTTATGTACTGGTAATAAAATATTTCATTCAACTAAACAGTTTTTTAATCAGAAGCAAAATAATAGAATGAGTGGTCGTTTTCAGAACAATATTAAAAGACTCATAAGATCGGTTAAGAAATAGTTTCAATTGTAAACTCGACAAACCTCAACCTTACCTTACGCAAATGAGTTGGTCCTAAATTTAACCACAGTTTACGTTCGTGCAAACAATCCCAAGTGCACGAAATACTCCGTTAAACAAATACTTCAATCAAAGCAATGAGTAAGAATTCGCGATTTTCCAGATGCAAATTCAAACAGTGCTCCCAAATTTAAGGCCCAACCAATTCAACAAGAAGATGTCTGTATGTACTCAGCAGAGTCATTAGTAAACTTTCTCCACGAGCAAAATAATTACACTTGTATAAACAGAAGTCTCAGTTAGGTAGTTTCTTCGTTCTTCCTTCTATTTTATAGTCCATGTAGCGTTAGTGTTGACAAGAATTTGATCAAGCGTTAGTGGTGTACTTCGCAATTATCACAAATAACTTGTTTGCGTCTTTGAAAAATCGCTGCAATTTCTTAGATGAATCGTTAAACATAATAAATAACAAGTAAAGAGTTCCGGAGGGGCTTTCAGAAAATTAATCAAAGTAATGCATATTCATTTCAAGGGACTGAGTCAATATTTGTGGGAAGAAGCGAGGCTTGATGACAATCTTGTGGCTATTATTTATAAAATCTATTTTACTTGGCGTACAGATCGATTTCAGCAGAGTGAAAGCTTCATCTAAAACCAAACATCCTGGATTACAACTATTTCATGTATTCAATAATTTTGAAAAAAAATGTTGCAATTAAATAAAAAAGTTTTAACCCTGAAATGTGATTTTTTCGTAGCACCTGGAAACTCCTTGTGTTTGTGATAAGATAGGGGTGCAAGCTCTCCACGTTAATTAAGGGTCGTGTTTAATAAAGAGCCCCTACTCACCTCATAGACCGTGGTTGCTTCTCAAGATAGAATCGGCATGTCTTCGAGTTAATTGGATGGTGTCGGTATTGGTACACTACACACTTGTCACTAATGAAATGGTCGTTATTAAGGAACGACGACGGTTTGGAGAACGTCCTGGCGTCAGTGCAGTCTGAAGGTGTCTAGACGCCAGGCGTCCACAGATACTCCCGCATGCGCTCAACAAGTATGTAGCATCATCGAAACTCACCCCCTGAGCCACGGGGAAGTTCGTGACTTCGACGAGAAATTCCAGGAATGATGGGCAATGGCAATTTTTTAACGCGATCTTTAATGGGATTTGGCAGCTCTTTCACTATCGTAAATTCAACACCAATACGCAACTGGGGGAATTATCTGAAAAGTTCTCTCTAGATAGTTTTAATTATTCAATTTTTTTCTATCGCGTTCTTCGATCCGTTATTAGCACATCTTAAACCAGTTGTCGAAGGAATTTAAAATTCTTGTCGACATATCAAGATTTTTCTCCACCACCCTGAGATGGAATAGAGACAACTCCTTAGAGTCAATTCGGTTTTGGAAGTGTCAAATTTCTTAAATCTTTCTACGTCCAATTGACCTAATTTTATTGAGATTCAACCTTGATGTCAGTATAAGTTTGGGGCCCTGGCTAGTAATCTTAAAACTATTCTTAAAGACCCAATCAAAAATGTTTGGTAAACTGATATACATGTAAATATCTTCAGATTATCTGCCTGCTTTTGCGACTGATATTTTTTTGTTTATAACGTCGTTCCTGTCGGCAGTTAATATGAAAAGACGTAGGTCCTAAAATCAACCCTTGTGGTACACTTGCAAGCTCCACTACATGCGATATTTTTTATATTGACTGCTGCATGCAAGCGTCAGTTAATTTAGTTATAGCTAACTTAGGCCCAGTATTGGATTAACTTTAAACTTTCGTTAAGACTCATGGTATCGTTATAACCCATGCCTGTGCTACCGGAAGAATAAATTGTTTTGGAGTTTTGGGCTTTACATTTTAAAAATATGCAGTACCCTCTGCCGGTGAACTCACAGAACGAGGTTTCGCCGATAAAAATCGAGACAGGAATCTGTAATTTTCCGTGGTTCGTTTGTTTATAGTTGATTTCCTTTCTCGTTTATCTTGACGTCCGCTTGTCAAACGATAGAATAAAAAGGAAATTTTCCCCAATTCCCTTTTAATTACGCGACACATTGCCCCATAATTCGATTTTGAGAATTCCGGAATTGACCCAATCTGCCGCAATGAGGTTAGTACCAAACTCTTCAACCCAAATTTTCAACCGCCCCAATTCCAGTGGTCCCCGGATGGGTATGTCTCAAGTTAACGGCACGAATCGGCGCCCCCCTAACATGAATCGTTCTTCTTCAAACGACAAACCAGTATGCAGCCAACATGACGATTTAATCAAGTATATTTTCGATTCATGGAATAAAGTTTCTCAAGAGATCGATCGCAACACAGGAACGTCAGTAATATTCTACAAGGAGCAAGAAAATCACAATCTTAAAGATTTCGAACCGTTTGATCTGGAACATTTCTGGGGCGTCAGGATGGTCCAGAATTTACAACAGTCCCATCATTCATAGCAGCGTTTTGTTTCGTTTTATCAGTATGGCTATGTATAATTATGACAAATTGGTTTTAAGCGACTGCTCAGCTTGATCCACGCGTTTCCCTTGCTGGCAAAGGCGACGATAGCGAACGTTTTTTCAATTATCGAGCTTTTTCAAGGTACAAATCATGTTATTGTTTAGGCGGAAACGCACATGCAATTTTATAGCAAAAGCTAGAGAACAATGGTAACTAGAATCAGCAGTAATCAGGAAAGGTGGATCAATTTTATTTAATATTTTTGCAGTATTTTTTATTATTTTACATTCCCTATTGAGGTAAATTAATTATTCTTCTGTAGGTACGTCCGGTTACAGGGGTTCCAAAGTCCTTTAAGTGAATTCACTTAACTAAGAAACGGGCTTTTGAAACTAAGTAACCAGATGTAGTTTATATACATATGTCAACCTAAAAACCTTTATACCTATATACATACCTATTTATTGGTTTCTACAACATTACATTAACTTTGTAATTGTTGTACCTAATAAAACGTTTTTATTTAGGCAGATTTTTGTTGAAACAACAATCCCGACCGGACTTACCTTTTAAACTTGAATTAGAATTAAATTCGTAATCTTCATAAAATTTTATTTTCGCAGAATTGAGGAATGCAGGGAGGGGCGTTAAAGAAAAACACGTGGTAAGTAATGTATATAATTGTAATGTGAACATAATAACTGGCACAGTACACTCCAAACATTAGTATAATGAGCTTATTACAATTTTATAAAAATACACAAAATCGGTTAAAACAACAATCTCGTCTTCGGCCGTACGATAGACCAACAACTTTTAGCGTTTTCAAAATTTCGATATCAAATTTCTTAATGGTCATGATTCTTAAATTTAATACAATTGCGAAAATTTTTATTTTTTACACTCACAATTCAGTAGCAACTTCTTTATGTTGTGCTAAATATAGAAATCACATTTACTACAAACATTGGTGTATTATTCACTGCGTTCACATAGATTTGGGCGATGGAAATTTACAGATGCGAAATGGTTGTAAAAAAACAAAAAAATTCTAATGATGTGTCTCTTAGCTGCGGTTGCACAACCGTAACGAGGGTTTAACAAGCCGTTAGCGCCTCTAAAATTATTATTCTATTAACTGGATTAGATGCTTGTTGCATTCTGTAGGAATTTAACAGACATTGACTTTGCTTTCTTTCAAATTCTTGAAATGCAGTGGATGACTCTAAACAAAGATGAAAATTTTGACAAGAGATTAATCACGCTTTGTGCAACTGGGCATTTGACTCGTCAAAATATCAACAATTACGGTCAATAATAAACAAAATTAAATTTAATTGTTGATTTGTAGTGAACAATTTTTCTTGTCCAGCTAATTTAGTAATTTCTTGACAAGTAGTCAGCTTGATTTTTGTTTAATGGCACCAAATGGTTTAATTAATTATCATCCAAAGCTTGCAGCCAAAATTCAGTGTAATGGAAAAGAAATTTTATGGAGTATCAGAATTTGGATTAAAAATTTTTGATTAATTAAATTTGTTGGAAAGTTACTCAGCTTCAAGCACTCGAGTTCAATCAAAACATTAACACAGTGTGAATGGTGCTTTATTCTCTTTGAAGTCAGTGCCTGCACAAATATAATCGGTAAACACCGCAAATATAGAAATACAGGGATACAATTTCGAAGGTATAACCCGAGGCGTCTTATAATGACGCAAATTTACTGGATAAAGCAGAGTTCGCATAAAAATTTAGTAGTAGTGGAAATGGAAGCAATTACAGGAAAATCAAATAGAGGAAATGTTTGGAAATATTTTTTTAAATACCAATTAGGTCATGAACAATACACCACTTGTACTTGGGACGTTAAGGGTAGCAAATCAATTTTTTCCAGTGCACGGTTCAAGCTTCAATTAAAAGTTGCAAATTGGCTAAAACTTTTAATCGAAATTCTAATTTTGCAAAACTTTATTTTTATGAGATTCCAGATATTAATAAAATAAGTTTTCCTGCATTACAACGAAATTGCGGGACTCACTGATAAAGGGTGAAACGTGGATAGGAAATAAACAAGAGAAAGAGCAATTTTTAGTCTCACTTCAGTACTTTGATGTGTACGAAATAAAACTTTTTACAAAACAAGCGAATCCATTATTCAAAGGATTCAGGACACAGAATGCAGAAGTATGGATAAGTACTCCCTTATGCCCAACACTCGCCACCCTTGGAACGTTTTGGCAAACAACACCCAGTCAATTTTTCACGAGATATTTACGTTCAAATATCAATTTCTTAAAACTAGATAATTAGAAATAGTTAAGAACTAGAAAGACGTCACAATTAGAAGAGAAAATTGGAGTAGAAGCAGATACGACTTCTTATTTGATATGAGTTCAATGAAAAGTAAAATAAAATATTAATTAAGCATTAATGTTAAAAAGTTATTACGTTTTGATAATTGGAACTAAATTAACAGTAAGAAGCAATTTGATGTTAAAAAAATCCAAAAAAGTTTCTGTAGACAATACGAAAAATACACTTTTAGCAAAGGCACTGAATAATGTTTTTTTAAAGAATTAGTGCCGTCTTCCAGCAACGGAATACTTAGTAGGCAAGAGTAACAGCATTTCGTCAAATATTAATTTTAAATTGGGTAATTTAATTATTTAAGTGATTTCAAGAATCAGCAGTGCTTTTTCAATCAATTCCGATACTGGCCTAATTTTTTTAGATAACAAATAAATTTTAACCACCGATCTAAACTCAGTAACTAACTTAACTTCCTACTACTTAAAAAATTATTAAGTAAAATAGTGGGTGAAAGATGAATTGTAAAGCGACATCCACACTATGCGTGATGTGTGATGATTGGCGAATAAAAAACTGCCACGAATCGATGCATCCCGCATCACGAACTAGGCATAGTGTGGACACCCAGGTGCGGCAGTTTGATGAACTGCCACGAACCAGGCATAGTGTGGACGCCGCTTTAGAAACACCAACAAAGACTGATGTGCGAATAGTGTGTTACGGCTATATTTTGATTATTAGATTAAACACAGAGATTTCATGGTGTTTCTCTTTTTGAATTCCATAATCGGCGTAATTAAGTAATTTTTAACAACTCAAAGAAGTTAATCTAGCCTAGAAATCTAACGCAGCTATCTAACTTTAGTACCTACGACCTACATATTTATTGATTTCATATCTTAAATTTTTTATGTGTGTAAATTGAAAATCATTTAAATACAAACTACAACGCAATATTTCTAGTTAGTGTCCCGGCGCATCCACCATTCCCTCTACAAAAAAACTCGAAACAAAAGTAAGTTTTTTACTTAGGGACACCCTGTTCGGTTTTAAAGTTTAGAATCTCCAATTTTGTGCTTGATAATTGAGCAAAACTTAGCTATCACGCAACTGGCTGCTTTAATAAGTTTTCAATTCAAGTACGTGACTGTGGCTTAAATCAATCGGAAGACACTAAAGTTGGACCGCTTGTGATATAATTAGTTAAATGCCTGATTACCTACTTGTGCTAACACGTACATGATAAAACTCAATTGCGGGGAACTACGTAACACCCCCGAGTATTAACGCACTATAATTATCAACTGTTTTTGTCTCAATAATAGACGCAAAAGTTTGGCTAAAATGGTCGTAACGTTTTTATCTTAGATTTGAAGATTTAAACCAGAGATTAATTATTTATATACCTAGTCTCTTCGGGTGATGGATGAAACAACCATCTAAACCCAAATTTAATAACGTCCCCAATTTTTTTGAAACCGCTACAACTATTGGATTAAAATTGATGATTATTGTTAATTAAGTGATTTTGCCCCAGTTTCTTCCAGTTAATAGCGCTCCGGATTAGTGGAATTCGGTTGATTACTGCATCGAGCAGTTATTCTCGATTCTCCTCCAATTGAGGGGTGAAATGTTGGGGTTGCCGTTGGTGTCGCCCGCACTGCAGGTCTTCGTCCTCATAATCATCAGATCCGTTCTAATGCTAGGCCGACGCACATTAGGCGTAACGACGCCACACGCGTCGCTTAACCGTCTCTTAACCGACAACGTGTACTTTTTGGCGTGATGCGAAGGGGCGGACGGGGGCAAAGGACATGGTGCCCCGAAATTGGCACTGACTTTTTTGTGATGGTTAGGTGCCATTTCTTGAGGCAAATTCGCCACCATGAATAATTGGTAAAAAACTTCATCTACTTTTAGGTTTTTCTTGGCTGACGTTTCTACAAAGGCACAGCCTGAATCTTGAGTGTCACAGTATAATTGAGCTTCCTCTGCTGTCACGGTTCTGGAATGAATGAGGAATTGTTGTTTCAAGGGATAATGGGGCCGGTCGATGGGTCTCGAATGTGGCGGAAAACGGCTCGGCCGAAGGCTTTAAAATAATTACGCAGTCTCAAGGGGGTAGCGTGATCCTATGAAATATCAGGACAGGCTAGCTGTGCAATGTTTAATTAATAAGAGCTGTTAAGTTATTGACTAACAGCGGCATCAATTGGGTAGCACTCACGCAGTCCTCGAAGTGTTCGAAGTAGAACGTTCTTAGACAAGCCGAATTTGACAAAATCAGAACGAAATCGATGACACCACGAGGGTGGCAAACGCAATAAGTGCCAACTACCTAGTTTTCAAAAAAATAATTAGTAGTAACTAATAGAAAGTCTCCAAGTAACTACAGCCTAGATTAAGACGCGCTGCTGCATAATACTCCTTGAAATGAGTGTCTAAAAAAATTCGATTTTTTTTGTTGCCTTTGCGTCTAACTCAATTTTGGTATTACTAAAAGACCCCAGTTTCTCAGGGGACTTAGTCTAATTTAGCAAAATTTTATCGAGGGTGAAAACATTTCATTCGCCATAGAGCCCTAATGGCTGCACATCAGAGTGGTTGGGGGTAATTTGTTATTTTATCATGCGAAAAAATTCTGGCTGACATTAGGCAAAAATGGTTAAATATTAAAACGTTGCCGCATCCGGTCGCTTCTAAAAACATTGAGTGAGGCTAGGCCGCCCCCCAAGCGTCTGGTAATTAAGCAAGAATTCGCGTCGTTTTTAATTAAGCCCTTCCGCCATATTCGTGCTCCAAAGAAAAAACTTACTTCATTTCTTTGTCGCACTTGTTTCCTGCAAGGATCATCGGCACCCTTGGCGGCGTCCTTTTTCTAGTCAAGCCAACGCTGTTCGACGAAGCGCCGGCATTAATTTTGGTTTCTAATATCTGCTCCCTTAATCTTATTGCTTCTTCAAAGGTCTCGCGGCTGTCCATACTGAACACGATAACAAATAAATCTCCTGGAAAATAAACGAGAGGAAGTCAACCACTTGTAACCGGCAGCACCGAACGTTTCAAGTTGAGTAAATATTAGAATTTGCACCCTCAATCCGCCGCGTATCGCTAAATCAATCGAACTTCTAATTGGAAACATACACACACTTAGGTCGTTGATTTCCAAATACTCGAAACAAAATTTAGTTACCCCCTAAAAATGTTTTTTCAAGGACTCACCGGTGAGAAACGACAGCCTCCTCATGGCGGGGAAGGGGTGGTTGCCTGAAGTGTCCAAAATGTCCAGTTGGTAGACGTCGCCCCTGATCCTGTATAGTTTCCTGTGGAAATCCTCGATGGTGGGGGTGTAGCTGTCCTGGAATTTGCCGCCTAAAAACCTGGACACTAGACAGGTTTTCCCGACTCTAGCTGACCCTGAACAGGAGATTAAGGTGATGGTAAATTTTTTTGTGGAGGTTACGAACCCAGCATGACAAGACGGTAGCAGTTTTTTTGGGGTGGAATTACGTCGTCACAAGAATTTGAACTTCCAGGGCTTGGTCCAGGTCCTGAGGTAACGACAGACTGGAAATCTGTTGTTGAGTTGTTTTGAATTTTCTCGTCCCTTTTGGCACAGAACCAATTCGTACAAGAGCTTAAATCCATAATCACTTCGAGCACAATACATCACGGAATTTTGTAAGCTGGAAAGTTAGAAGTGGGAATTATTTCCTAGTTTCAAGTTAACTGAAAATGTTGGGCATTCAAAGTATTCAACTGGTGGTAACAATGATACATTAAAGCTTGAGCTTTTAGATGAAAGTGTTTATTTAATTGGAAATTTGTTGAGAAAACATTACGAATCCAGATTCGGTAGACGATTGGGAATTTCGCTTCAATTAACAGAACCAAATGGATAAAGCGTGTTAAAGTATTTTTTCTGCTGATCCAGCACTTAATCGAAGTTTCTCCACTAGTAAGTGGCGTAACACGAAATGCTCGTAATAGATGCGATTATCATGATCGTTCTTGCATAAAATGTTTAACGAGTTTTCGCTTCTCGCTAGTTTAATTCCGTTCTGCTATAAAACAAAGCAATTGTAAATAAAGAGCCGTGAGATCGTTGGGATATAGAGTTTCAGGGAAATTGAATCCAGTTGTTGGTGATATTCCGGAAACAGTGATGTGGAATTTATTGATAATAGACACCGTCATTACGGAAATCAAAAAATAATTACAATTTCTGTAGAAATTTAAATTCGATTATTTTCACCTTACCTGAAACTTCAGTTTGCCAGGGTTTGTCAGACACACAGCGGCGTCCTCATTGACCCACTTTTAGAGAGCTTTTCAGATTCTTTGCAAGTGATAAAATTAATACGCTTTCCCCACTACAATATTGTCGTTAAGGTAATTTTTTTTATTGGATCGAACCCTGACTTTTCAATATCATTCCGAATTTTTTTCAGCTACCCTAAAAATAGCAAACCTAATTGAATTTTATCGCCAGAAATAGATCAGCAAAGACTTCGAAATTGAAGAGAAGTTAAATTTGAGCCCTCATTATTTTCTGGTAATATTAATATTAGACGATTTTTTTTAAAACTGTGTAATCCAACAAATACGTAGAGTGGGGAACGTTTCAAGAAAACTTGAGAAATAAAATTTTGTTGGGAGACAAAAACAATTTAAACATCAAGGTGTGGTAGATATTGAAGTATCTTAGTGAAGCTTCAAGAACGAAAAAAGTTAATTGTAGTTATCTTAAGAATATCGTTTAAAGTTGTTGCGTTCTCTGTCGCACGCGCAGGACGTTATAGGCACGACAATGCATCGGTAGTTGTACACCACTGCAAAACTAGATCAAATTTCTTTATTTCTTGTTAGAATTTAGACATCATTTTCGAACTTAAAACAAATTTTGAGTGAGGACTGTTTCAAGAAGACTTGAGCAATAAAATTTTGTTAGGAGACCAAAAACAATTTAAACATCAAAGTGTGGTAGATATTTAAGTCTCTAAGAGAAGAACAAAAAGAAAAGAGTTTTTAGAGCTTTTGCGGTCTCTGTCGCACGCGCAGGCCGTTATAGACACGAGAATATATCCGAAGTTGTACACCACTGCAAAACTAGACCAAATTTCTTGATTTCTTTCCACTTTTTAAGATTTAGACATCACTTTCGAACTCAAAACAAATTTCGAATCGATCGGTCAAGTACAATTTAGTTAATAGAATACAATAAGGTTAGTTTTGTTGAATTATAAATATTCTCTGATTTAAAAAAAAAGTAAATTGAATTAAAAGCTTTATTTGCGGTCAAATTGTTATTTTGTTTCCAAAAATTACCAGCTCAAATAACATTAAAATGTACTAAAGAAGAGAAATATTTTTGAACTGACTGGCTCAACATTTCGAACATTAAATCGTTGATTAATTAATTTCAATTTGTTACATTTTTAAATGATTCAAAAAAGTTATTTAGCAAAAAGCAATTTAAAAAAATGTTTTATATTTGCTTTCAGGCAGGTTTGGTAAAAAGATTTTGTAATAAATTCGAAATCCAGCATACAACAATAGCTAAACATATTTTCTAAAAAGTAACACTAATAAATGCAATAAACGACTAATTAACAATTAATTTTAAATTGAGGGCGGTCAATAGTACCAAAAATTTTATAGAATTTGTTCCAACTAATTGTAGTTTAGTCTTGCTCCCCACCTTTGCGTTTTAAAAATTATTATAACGTCTTTTGAGTACAATATTGAGGCAGTCAATATTTAATTCACGCTTTTCTCGCGCAATTTTTCAATTTTCTTCCAACAATTTCTTTTCTTTTAACGCGTTTTCAACCGGCGCCTCCGCCATTTCTCACTCCATTACGTTGACGTGTTTACCTACCATGTTCCCTTTTCTTCGACTTTTACTGAATATAATACAAACGTGACTGATATTCCTATTAGAATAGTTAATCGATTTCACTGACAAATTACTTACGCATTTCGTATGATTAGAGTAATCAAATTTTGCAGGACGCCATTCAAAGTCAGTACATGGTGGTGTGTTGCTTAATGATGCCGACGTTAACAAAACAGAACAGCAAAAATAGTTTACACACAATAAACCAAGTTGACGCAACACACACAAGACGGATACTTGTTGAGTCGTTATGAAAAATATCTGTTTAGTAAATTAAAAAAAATAAACGTAGGTGAATATCAACAATTAACTTACGGCCTTTAAACAAGTTAAAATATATTGTTAATTTACTGAAACGTTGAAAAATAATTATACAAAAATATGCATAAAATTTTGATTATTTTTTGTATTTTTTTTATTTGTTTAGGGCTTTTTAATTAAATTAAAATGTGCAATAATTTTTGTCACATCGTAAAATGTAGCACAATATGTGCGTAATTCCTATAATGGCTAAAGGCTGTGTAATGGACTCTCTAATTTTATAACGTTGGCAATAAAGAGCTAAATTTTAGCTTTGTACGCTTGAAGAGAACTAAATGGGATAGACTGAACCTACTAATCCTTCCACCGCGTCATGTTCACAACAATAAGGGCAAACATCAAATTTCTAGAAAAGGGTTGGCCGATTTTATATTTTCGACAAGATTTCAAAGCTTTACCGAAACCCGTAACATGGCGTCTTTGACCATCTGATACTTTAAAGGGTAGTTATTTCTTTACTACAGGTACTTCATTACTTTTGACATGCAACTACTGAATTTCAACCTTTTTTATGGCAGTTATTAATTTTTACATTGGTAGTTATTAAATGAAACATGTGGATTTTTAGCAAAAAATTTGAGCACAAAAATGTTTAATGACCTTAAAATAAAGTTTTGAAAGTTTTGGTACACTTTTCTAATTTGTTAAAATATTTTTAACTTTAATGTCGACTAGCTAAAGTCTAGTACTAAAATTTATAACATGCACTGAAGACACACTCTGTATAGCAGTTCTAAACCAATTAACTAAAGTTTAATAGCGAGCAATCAGTAAATTAATTGTCCAATTAAAGGGTGGCCAACTGAGATTTCCCGATTACTGAAATTAAGTTAACAATGAGCGATTTAGAAGCGACGATAAGGAAGTTAGAAATTAAAAATGATTTTCACTAAAGTCATTTTTAGCTTCGAAAGCTCGAACTATTTATTTTTGGACCTCCAAGATTAATTTGATTTAGCTACACGTGAGTTTTCAAAAATTATTAGTAAATAGAGTTAATAACTTTGATTTAATGTTATTAAAACGATTTAATTTGTTGAAATAGTTTAAAAGTATTTTTTTAGATTTTGTAGTTTTCAGGTTTTTCTAATTTATTTAAATACGAGGTATTATCTGACACTCTATGAAGTTTTAATGGTAGTAGTAAATTATTCCAGAGGGTGTTTATTTTGTAATTTTGAGTTTTTGAAATTTTTGTACCAAAAAAAATTTTTGTTTCGTTTCTTAACAACAGTCAATTTAATATGAGATACGAATAAAACTGTTTATCTACAGGTTGTTAGTGAATTAATTACTATTATCTTATATCTTTACAGCCTGCACACTTGTTGGTAATAGGCAATGAAAAATAAAACACTTAGCAGCATGCAGAGAAAAAATTGCAATCGATGCGAAAGGTTTGTTTATTGTGCAAAACCGATAAAAAAATAAATTCACAACAATTACCCAATTATTAACAACAATACTTACCGCTCATGCAGAATCTCGTCTAGTTGTTTTAATTTTTATTATTAACAGCATTTACTCTTTTTTATCTCAAAAATCGAAGGCCCCATTTTCAATGCCTATCATAATAAAAAAAAAATCCGCCACCCATCTCAAGAACAGAGAAACAGTAAGGCGACGCCGAGCGTCCCCAAACTGACGTCGAGCGTCGAAAAAGCGCCCGTCAGGATGTTCCGAAACAAGACACCACCACCACCACCACACCCCCCACCCTTAACCGAATCAATGGCGACTGTCGGCAACGAAGATTTCTCTTTTAGTATTTCAAACCAACTGTCAGCGTTAACGTCAAAGTCCGGTCTCAAGACTGGATAACATTATTGTTTTCGTCGTTTCGTAGGTGTAATTGTTGTTATTATTGTTAACAATAACGTAAGTTCGTTGATAGTTGATGTGTGTAAAAATGAACGTCATTTGTCGACGGAAATGATCGAATCATAAACGTGACGTGACGTATGTTTGACTGACGTTATTTTATTGCTGTAAGTAAAATTGTTGCAAATCTTTACGTTATTGAGGTAGGAATTGTGTGAAGTGACTGTGGTTTGATTACAGGAGTGACGAGAATGACTCCGACAGAAGAAATACGTAAACGGACATCAGCTGATTTCATTTTTGGAAAGGTCATCGGTGAAGGGAGTTTCAGTACTGTTTATCTGGCCAAAGATGTGCCTACCAACCGGGAATTTGCTAGTAAGACAATCATTATGTTATTATTGGGGCCTTTTGCTCCATTGTGGCGACCACGTGGTTTATCCTCAAGAAAACCATATTTTGTTTGCCAGATCATATCTGAAATGAGTAATGGCGGTTTTGGTCAACAGTTCAGAAAAACCGCCTTGATAAGGATCGATTTTCCTAGAAATTTGGGTTTTTAATACTCGCTTTCAAAACCACATGTTATTCTAGATACTAAATTTAGTTTCTTTTGCTAAAACCTCCACATTGGTTTCAAAATTAGGACACTAGAATTCAAACATTAAGTAGAACTTGTAGATCTAGATTGAAAGATTCTCATGCAGAGATCAATGCCAGGGAATATGTAAAATTTAGGTAGATGACATAAGTGGACGTCTGTCAATTCTGCAGATGGCGTTGATGTAGCTTAAAGTCTACAAATTCTGAAGGCAGCACAGCTTAATTCTTAATTTATTTAATTATTTAGTAAGTTTGGTAACGTCGATAGTACGTTTGTGTTACCTAGAAAATCAGGTCACAAAGTTAAAAAAAAAATGGCTAATCGACACTTGTTGCGATGAATTTTGACTCAGTTGCTGTCGATTTTATATTTAAAAAAAAGTCATAAGCAGACAACGTGAAAAACAGCGTGGTTATCAGCAGTTACATAAGGATAGATTGAGTCAGAGGGAACTCCCATAAGCGGTTTTGCCTAACAGGAAATTCTGATAAAAATTCTCGCTTTTTCTTGAAATTTCTGTCTCTACGGGTATAGTAGTGACCAGATATTTAAATTTTTAAGTTGACCTCATGGAAAATACTAAAGTTAGGTTAAGTTAATAGGCGCAATCGACGCGCCCCGTATCGTTAAATCCCCCAGTAATATACAAGTCAAAATATAGAATCAAACTTTTCCAGTCTGAAGTATTAAACTTGAAGAAAAAATTAGTTCTGGTTGGACTTTGCTATAAAGATTCACCCACTTTTGGGTTGAGGTTGTATCTTAACACAATACATAGTCGACAACATCATTAGTATTTAGTAGTTATATTTGGTGTTTGGATACACCCCCAATCCCAAACTGGGTGGACTGTTATATCAAAGTACAAAGTTAAGAGGGCCAAACGCAAATTTATCTTCTCATAATTCAGAGTTGGACGTCTTTTTGGGTTCAGTTTTTGGTCGTTCTATTACGTATTGCTCAAGAATAATTTATACTTAAACCTTTTACTGTTTTTAATTTTTTGCAACTCTCACCTCTACCTCATCCAGCGCCCTTTAACGGTCATACAATTGATGTTCTCTGGCATTGAGGTTACAATTGGAAGCTGAGAGATAGTATCCTGACCCCAGATTTTAGTAATTTTTTAATGACATAAATTAATCTTTTTTTTTTCTGTTATCTCTGTACTAACTTTTTGTGTGTTAGTTAAAGTGCTGGAGAAGCGGCACGTAATTCGGGAGCGCAAGACCGAGTACGTCACGCGAGAGAAGAAGATTTTGCAAATTTTGGGCAGTTCGTGCAAGTACTTCGTGCATCTCTATTTCACGTTTCAAGACAGCGACCGCCTCTATTTCGTCTTGACTTACGCTAAAAACGGCGAACTTTTGCAGCAAATCAACAAAACCACTTCGTTCAGTTTAGAAAGCTCCAAATACTACGCTTCAGAGCTAGTACTAGCACTTGAATATCTAAAAATCAAAGGAGTAGCCCATCGAGATCTAAAACCCGAAAACGTTCTTTTCGATGAAAACTGGCACATCCTAATCACCGATTTTGGCAGCGCCAAAATAGTGGGCGAAGACAAATCAGCGGAGGAAGAAAGTCAGAAACGTCGCAAATACAGTTTCGTTGGCACCGCTCAATATGTTAGTCCCGAAATTTTGAACGATTCCGAATCGACTTGCGCTTCGGATTTGTGGGCTTTGGGTTGCATAATCTACCAAATGATCGCGGGTCAAATGCCGTTCCGTGGCTCGAGCGAATATTTGATTTTCCAGAAAATTCTGAAACTGGATTACGAGTTTCCCGAAGGTTTCGACAAACTCGCTAAAGACTTAATCGAAAAATTTCTAGTGATAGTCCCGAATAACCGTCTCGGAGCCACCGATTCCCAACCCTATACGAGTATTCGTAATCATGAATTTTTCGCCGGTATTAATTGGGACGATTTGGGACCACCTCCGAAATTTTCAAACGACTGTGATAACGTTAGCGAACCCATCGTAATCCCCGATTATTTAGAACCCGGATTAGATGAAGAAAAAGCAACTAGATTACATTTCGAAATGTTATCACCACCTACACCGCCAAGAAAACGATCGGAATCTAACCGAAAAATCGCCGACCTTACCGAAGAGGAAATCAAAGAAAGACTGGAAACTCAAAAAAGTAACGTTTATCACGAATTAGTTAATCGCAATTTAATTTTGAAACACGGAATTGTTGAAAAACGAAAAGGGTTGTTTCCGCGAAGACGGATGCTGTTGCTAACGTTAGGTCCTCATTTATATTACGTGGATCCCGTTACTATGGTTTTAAAAGGCGAGATTCCTTGGAGTGATGATCTTAAGACAGAGGCAAAAAATTTTAAGAAATTTTGCGTGCATACTGTAAGTTTTTGTTTGTTTTTGTAATTTTTTCTAATTCGATTTTTTAGCCTAATCGTATTTACTACCTGGAAGACCCCGAGGGTTACGCTTTGGAATGGTGTAAAATAATTGATGAAGTGAAGGAGTTCTATTTTCCGGCCCGTGTTCAATCATAGGAGAGTTCTATTTTCCGGCCCATGTTCAATCATAGGAGGATTTAGCAAATTTCGTTAGTTCCCGTCTTTATTTATAATGTAAATTATTTATATTAGTTTAGATAAATGATGAATTGTAGCTAATCGTGATTATTTATACTGTTTTGTGTTAATGTTAAATTGAGATTTATATATTTTTTGAAATATAGAAAATATGAGACATGTAACGCTTAAATGTTGGCAGCACTTAGCACCTATGGTCGTTCAGTGGCGCAGCTAGCGATTTCAACATTAATATTTAATCCGAAAAAATAAAATAAAATCGCTGTAAGTTCCTTGTAGGACTTTCCAGAATGTCTGGAGTCCTGCGTTAATTATTTATTTGCACTTCAAAATTTTGGATCTCACTCAAAAATTCTAGGTAATTACCTGGATAATTTGCTGTATTGAAGTAGATATTTCCCAAATTTTTGTTTATAAACTTAGAGCTGTAAAGAAATCTGTAACTGTTATTGTAACAATCGTTTTTACCATAAAACAAAAATAATATTTTTACCAGTATAAATTATTTCAAGACATTTCATCACTATAACTTTTAACACTGAAAGAAACAGTTCGCTTAAAACGCAGTTATAATATTTAAAAAACTTTATGGCTTCGTTTTTTTGAAAATTACATAATTCCTGCCCCCGCAGGGGGGATTGCAGGTACGCCGCTGTTTGACACTAGCGAAGCAACATGGCGGCCGCTGATCGTTATTGTGACATATGAAGTGTTGTTCGCTTCTCTAAACATCAGAAAAGCTCTTGTTGGCATTAAAATTGTGTGAAATCGTTGTAATGGACTCTCATTCGTCTCTATAATGGATAATTTCGTCTACAGGTAAGTTTTTTGTTAATTCCAATTGGGTCTTGTCTCCAACCGTCCGCCCACTCCTGTTGGAAGGACCACATGATATTTTTTTTACTGTTATCTGAAAATTTGGGGCGATAATAGCGTTGTTTTCGGACAAAGGGTCCGGGAGAAGGTAGAAATTTTCTTTTTGGTGAAAATTCCTGGCAACCGGCGCTTCTTTTAGACGCAGTTGAGAGCGGAACGTTCCCATTAATTTGAGGGTAGGGTGTTTCTTGTTGTTTGTTTTTTTGTGTTAAATAAGTACGAAAATAAAAGAAACTCGAGTTTTGTTGCTTTTTGTTAGAGTGAGGTGCGCGAGGATAATCCCACGCAAGCAAACGTCAGGTTTGAATAGTCCTGATTGACTAATAAATTATTTATTAAGTGTCTCTTATTTCGCATAATTTAATACACGTGGGTACGTGGTAAAGCGCAAATTGTTACTGGACGAGTTTGTAAACAAAGGCAGTTGACTCGATTTATTACAGAAATTATAATTAATTTTTGGACTTTGCCTAAAAACTGCTTATTTACAGTCCACGGCGCCACTGCAATGTTAGATTGTTAACATTGTTAACAACCGGTTGTATTTTAATTGGTGTTTTATGGTCTACTGAAAAATAATACACGTCAATGTACGGATAAGTTATCCACCTTTTCTTGCCGGCAATTTTGTTGGTTTGTCAGTATTTTTTTGAAGTTTAGCACATGGTAAGCGGTGACGCCAAAACTCAAATTTGGCTCCATTTAGACCTCTTACTCATTTAATTGTTTAACAATCTAAGATAGTGAGTCATGTGTTTAGAGCGTCGCGACGGAAGCGACGCGCTAGCGTCTATCTCGAATTATTGGGAAAGGCGTTGTGCTTATTTTAGACTGAAAATTTTGGAACCCGTTTGAAGATCTGTCAGTGTCGTTCACAATTAGTTCGTATAGGATAATACGTGTTTGTTTTGTTTTTTTAGTTTTGTTTTTCTAACACGAGACATTGGAAAATTTTACTTATTAAAATTTTATGAACGTTGTCCGGTTGATTCCAGTTAACAGATTCCAGGAAACCCCGGACAGAATCTGGGACTCTTGTTACTATTATTAAAGAAAAAAGAAACTGCTCGTTTTTCTCCTTTTTTCCGTTTTATTATTATTATTTACGACTGGACGTCGCATCCATCCTTCTGGGTTTATTACTCAAAACTGTACAAAGTCCAAAGTGGTCTTCAGTGTTAAATGGTTTCTAAAGTAAAAATGCAAATTTCCCCCAAAATACAATTTTAACCGTAAATCAGTTAAATCCAAAATAGTCAAAAATTGTCGTAAGGAAAAAGTAGGTAGAGGAAGTGTTATAAGGCATTCAAATGTTGCCTTTAGATCTAAACAAATTCTCTGTGGAAGTTTTTGCTGGAGAAATAATGCAATTTGGAAACTAATTAGGGAGGCATGTTCTTTGGGGCCATGCCTGATTGCTATAAAATTTGCGGACAGGTGTGCAATTTAAATACGAACTTATGTAGGCATTCAGTTCTTTTGTAGCATTTTTAATTTTCCAAAAATCTGCCATTGTGTGGTTAACATAAAAATGCCGAAAATTCTCAGAACAACCCTTATAACAACGCTTCTTTCTTCTAAACCACCAGTAATTTTTAACAACCGAGTGTAATTTTTGATTCTTTATGAAGTTCTGAACACGCCTGCCAAATTTCTTTAAAATCCGAGGAGGTGAATTTTCTTCCAATTTTCGAAAATCAAAATTTTTGTCAATTTTTTTTCTTATTGCTATAAAATTTTATAGGTAGGTGTGTAATTTAAATCCGAACTTATGTAGGTATTCAGTTCTTTTGTAGCATTCTTAGTTTTTCAGAAATTTTCCATTATGTGGTTAACATAAATATTTGGAAATTTCTGAGTACCAAGGCCTCTTTCGTCTAAACCACCAGTAATTTTTAACAACCGAGTGTAATTTTTGATTCTTTATGAAGTTCTGAACACAACTGTCAATTTTTTTTCAAATCCGAGGAGGTGAATTTTCTTCCAATTTTCGAAAATCAAAATTTTTGTCAATTTTTTTTTCTTATTGCTATAAAATTTGGCGGTAGGTGTGTAATTTAAATACGAACTTATGTAGTCAATCAGTGCTTTTGTAGCATTCTTAGTTTTCCAGAAATCTTCCATTATGTGGTTAACACAAAAATGCGGAAAATTCTGAGAACAGCCCCCATAACAACGCTTCTTTCTTCTAAACGACCAACAATTTTTAACAACCAAGTGTAATTTTTTATTCTTTATAAAATTTTGACCACGCTTGTCAAATTTGTTTAAAATCCGAGAAGGTAAATTTTCTTTCAGTTTTCGAAAATCAAAATTTTTGACAAATTTTTATTCTTATTGCTATAAAATTTGGTATGTAGGTGTGTAATTTAAATAAGAACTTATGTAGTCATTCAGTTCTTTTGTAGCATTCTTAGTTTTTCAGAAATCTTCCATTTTTTCAAATTTTCGACTAAATTTTTTTCTTCTGATGGCTATAAAATTTGGTAGGCAGCTGCGTGATTTAAATACGAACTTATGTAGGTATTCAGTTCCTTTGTAGCATTCTTAGTTTTTCCGAAATTTTCCATTATGTGGTTAACATAAATATTTGAAAATTTCTGAGTAACAAGGCCTCTTTCTTCTAAACCACCAGTAATTTTTAACAACCGAGTGTAATTTTTGATTCTTTATGAAGTTTTGAACACGCCTGTCAAATTTCTTTAAAATCCGAGGAGGTGAATTTTCCAATTTTTGAAAATCAAAATTTTTGACAAAATTTTTTTCTTATTGCTATAAAATTTGGTAGGTTGGTGTGTAATTTAAATACGAACTTATGTAGTCATTCAGTTCTTTTGTAGCATTCTTAGTTGTCTAACAATCTTCCATTATATGGTTAACATAAAAATGCGGAAAATTCTCAGAGTAACCCCAATAACAACGCATCTTTCTTCCAAACCACCAGTAATTTTTAACTACCAATTGTAATTTTTGATTCTTTATTAAATTCAGAATACGCCTGTCAAATTTCTTTAAAATCCGGGGAAGCGAATTTTCTTCCAATCTTTGAAAATTTTAATATGAAAATTTTTGACTAATTTTTTTTTCTTATTGCTATAAAATTTGGTAGGTAGGTGTGTAATTTAAATACGAACTTATGTAGTCATTCAGTTCCTTTGTAGCATTCTTAGTTTTCTAAAAATTTTCCATTATGCGGATAACAGAAAAATGCCGAAAATTTTGAGAACAATCCCCAGCGCTTCTTTTATTCTAAACCACCAATAATTTTGAACAATCGAGTGCAATTTTTGATTCTCTACGAAATTCTGAACACGCTTGTCAAGTTTCTGTAAAATCTGACGAGGTGAATTCTCTTTCCATTTTTGAAAAAACATAAGTACAGAGACAAGTAGAGGCCCGGGGGTTCCCCATATGTGTTATAGTAGGATAAAAATATTTCAATACAATTTTAGTATTATTAGCAATTTAAACTTCGATTTTTGTTATTGAAATTGAAGCAAGTGTCCCCCAAATTTAAAATAACAGCTGCCAGCGCAAGTGACAGTTGTCAAAAACGACATCCAATTTTGTTCCAAAGCTGCCCTTGATTATGAATTTTATTGATCATATTTAATGTTAGCTTGAATTTTGCAATAACTGTGCAGCTTGGTATGAGATGCAGTTAAAGTTTTGAAATTTTTGCAACCTTACTAAACTGGTATAGCGGCTAATATTTATAGGAAAACTAATAACAATGTTTGAAGCTGACAGTTTTGCTGTTAGTTCATTATCTCAGTTTGGGCTTTGCTTTAATACTAAAGCCGCTTTCCATAGGAAGGAGCAGCTTCGTCCTAATTAGTTCAGCGCAACCTTTAACCTGTTCCACGTCGCTGCCAATTAGGAAGTTTACACTGAAAACTTTATTCGTTATACATTATTGTTTTTCTTTTAACCGTTGAAATTTGAAATCCGGCCAAACACGTGTAATTTTTTTTAAATTTTTCCATTCCGTCATCAGGTTCGCGTTAACAATGTTTTAGCAAAAACACGTCATAATGTTTCAATCGCAAACTCGTGTCTATTTTCTAACAAGAGAAACGTGTAGAATTTATGGTGGCAAGCAGTTGCCCAATCAATTGATGCCGCAACTTTTTTTTTTCTCGAGACTATCAGCGGAGCCGGTCGTGACAAATTTTGGTAAGGCCAGAAGTGATTCTTCGGTAGAAGTGCTCGAGTCCGAGGACTTCCGGCGTCCATGCGGTTTCGAACTGGCCGTGTCGTCGAGCGAACCCCACCTTCGAGGCGCCGTGACGCCGTCCGTTCGGCAACCCACGGCGTCTCGCCGAGCACGACGCTCGCCTTCCGTTCGGTCAGTAAGTCGTTGAATGTGCGCCCTGTTGTCGAGCGTCCGTCCGCGCCGCCGCCCCAGCAACACCCCAACAGACACGATACGCTCGGCGAAGAGATGTTGTCGTCATCATCTCGTTGCCAGTGCAAAGAGGCGGTCGACATGCAATACGGTGGTGGCGTGTGAGTCCATCAACCGACCCCGGCAGCAGCAGCTAGACCATGCCCGTGAGCACGGGGTCACTCGGAGAACCTCGCGCCAAGCGCTGCAAACTTTGCGACGGTAAAACCAACCCCCTTCTCTCTCAATGTGTCTGTTACCCCCAGAAGTGAATAACCACACTCAAAGACGACAGCCGCCTCCGCTATTAACATGCTAAAGCTAACAAACACGGCAACGCCCCGCTATCGCTGATTGCCAATGTTGTGACGCTATTGCGTCGAGTTCTGATCATTTTGACACCCCATCGAAGATGAGGGGTGAATCGCGGGCGTTACTACGAGACGCGATCAAGACCGGTCGCTTCGTAAACATGGCACGTGTTTTAGAGTTTCATGGTGTATTTTGAGTGGACTATTGAGTAACAAAACAAAAGACCAAGTTGCAACAGGGCGCCGAAATTCTTGCAATTACGTAACCAGACAAGTGACATACCATCGATCACCTTATTGCTTCACTGATTCATCTTATAAAACTCCAATCTTCAAGAGTCGGGGTTCATCATCAATCTTTACCGGAATTATGGAGAAATTCAAATTTGGCGCCCGATTAGCCAGGGTCATCACGTGTAGCGGACAACGTCACGTGACTCCACGAACAAGTACGATTGATTGGCCGGAATCGTGAACAGGTGTCACGTGGTCTTCTAGCAAAATTGCTCGTCTGATTGGATTGTCATGTGACTTGGTGGGGCAGTCACGTGACTGTTACGAACAATTCTCGTCAGTTTCTATTTGCCGGAATGGTCACGTGGCTCGACGAACAACTCTCGTCGTTTCTATTGGTTGAAATGGTCACGTGAAGGATGATTCTCGTTTATTCTATTGATCGGAATGGTCACGTGAACTGTCGCTCGCTTGATTAGTCGCGTGATTAGCCCGAGTTCGCTCTCGATTTTCCGAAGATTTAACTCATTTCGGCGATTAATTATTGGGGATTGCGGAATTGCCCACGTAAGCTCTGAGCGTAATATTTATTTTTTCCTGACTCATACGTAAGCTGTTTTTCGAGTTCCTGAAATATGCAGCTTATGGCCTACGTGTTTACGGTTTTGGCTTTGCTTTGCTGCAAGGTCCGTCGTCCACAGGATAATGGGCCAATTTGTATAATTCGTCACGGGTTACGCTGGAAAGGTACCGGGACGAGGAAGACATGTTAAGTTGGAAGTTGAATAGTTCGTCAGGAGCGACGTTCACAATCCAACAATACTAGCACGACGCTGCTGACGCTGGCGTCGCTAACGCTATCTTAGGAAGGCTATTAATACCGCGGCATACATTCTCAAATCGTGTCGGACAAACTCGGGCTTAAATCCAAATGCTTCCTTCGTATTGCCGACGGATCGTAGAGAATTATTTATTACTTGGCCGCAGCTCCAGATCAACTTAATTATAAGAGAGCTAACTTTTGGTTGTATCAATCGAGTCTAGGATCAGGAATTTTTCTCAATTTTGTCTAAAATAATTTTTTAATACTCAAAATTTTGTCAACACTCCATTTTCCGGCCAAACTAAGATTTGGTCCATTACCACGAAGATGTCGGGATCATTCACGAAAACAAGTTGATCTTGAACAAATCGCTTGATTGCGTATGCTGAAAGGGCGTAACTGGCAGTAATTTCTCTGGAAACAGTTATTCTGGTTTCGGGCGTTCGAAAGTTTTGTTTGCCATACTGTGCCAAAATAATCATTTAAATTGGAAAAATAGCTAAAGTTTTCAACGAAGTTCTAAATAATCTACGGCGACAATTTTTATATTGCTGGCAACATCGGGTTCAACCTTGAATTTTTTTAAAAGTAGTTACATGTTTTTCGGTTCATTACAGACCTGGCTAAGTATTTCTGAAATGAAGGAAGCTTACGTAACAATTGTTTGCTCGCAATTCGGAAATGAGACTCACAACGTTCACATTGCAAGTCGACAGCTGCCACTAGAAGTCAATCTAGATATTGATATAACGGAAAAAAATACGCAGAAAAGTCAACAACTAAAACTTCGTATATTGAAAATTGAAATAAAATTAAAATTACGTTTTAATTAGTTACAAAAATTAGTTGAGTTTGACCAAAGGTGAGAAGTGAGCTTTTTTATTTCGTTGATTTTGGTTTTCTTGAAAATTTTAGTCGGCTTGAATTTTTGGTCGAAATTTTAAAAAAAATTTTAGGGCCTAATTATGCTCTCATTTAATAGTATTAAGTTCGTTTAACATAAAGTATTCGCTAGTTTGTAATTTGGACTCTTCATTTTAAAGTTATTACAATTTCGATTTTTTGAGCAAAATTTTGATCAATCCTGAAAAATTGAACTTTTTTATTTACAAAGCGACAACTTTGCTATTCATCTTGTTAAAAAGCTCCTTAAATCCCGACTAAAGTGACATTTTTGTAGTCGAAATGACTTTAAAACTTTGTAAGTCATCAAGGTTTAAAATTTGCAAATATTTGAATTTTTATTTTCATTTGTGAAATACTCAAAATCCAACGCTTTAATGGACAAACCGAGTGCAAAATCGAAATCAGTAAGACGAATTACACTAGAAAATCCGCGTTTTGTTAGCTTACAGCGATTAATTTTAATTTTGACATTTTTGAAAATTTTCATCGATTGAGATACAACCAAAAAATCCAAGTTACCAAAATTTTGGTCAAAATTGAAAAATTCAACTTTTTTAATTACAGTCGAATTTCTTTCATTTCGGGCTTGTTAGAAAGCTTTTCGAATGCCGATTAAAAAGACGTACTTGCATTTGAAGTAGATTAGAAACTGTTGTAGTTATCCACGTTGGAATTTCAGAAAATTTTGTAATTTTGTGTTCTTTTGCGAAATGTGGAAAATCTGTCATTTAAATGGACGAATCAAGTACGAAATTAAGATCAGGAAGACAAGTTACATTAGAAAATATTGTTTTCAGTGACTCAGAAATATTAATGTAGTTTTTGGCATTTTTGAAAATTTTTATCGATTGAGGTGCAAAAAAAAAATTGAAAATGTTGAAAATTTTCGAGGCTCTTTTTATGATCTCATTCAGTAGTGTTGGGTTTGCTTAACGCAACGCAGTTGGTAGTTTTAAATTTGAACTTCTATTTCCGAAGTTATGGCAATTTGAAGTTCACTCAAACTTTGGTGAAAAATCGTGTTTTTTTATTTCCCATCGCAAGACCTTCATTTCAGGCTCATTCGAAAGCCTTTTGAAAGTCGAGTACAAGGATGTCCTTGTATTCGATGTATCTTGAAAACTTCAAAAATTATCGAGATTCAAGTTTTGCAAAAATTTATGTTTTGTGATCTGTTGTGAAATACTGGAAATCCATCAACTAAATGGACAAATCGAGTCCAAATACGCTATCAGTGACACGAATTAGATTAGAAAATGCGATTTTCGTTGACTCGAAATGATTTTGGTATTCTCGACAATTTTAGTCGACTGAATATATGCCCAATTTTTTGCTGGAATTTTTTCAGTTTTTCTAGTACTTTTTTATAGTTTCATTTGATGGCACTCAGTTTGCTTAACATAAAGCCTTCGCTAGTTTTTAATTTTAACTCTTTATTTCAAAGTTATTACAACTTCCATTTTTTGAGCAAAGTTTTGATCAATTCTGAAAAAGTGAACTTTTTTATTTGCGAAGCGACAACTTTGCTATTCATCTTGCTAAAAAGTCCCTTAAATCTCGACTAAAAGGACATCTTTTTAGTCGCAATGACTTTAAAACTTTGGAAGTTATTAAGGTTTAAAATTCGCAAAAATTTGAAATTTTCTCTTCCTTTGTGAAATGCTCAAAATTCATCGCTTAAATGGACAAACCGAGTGCAGAATCGAAATCAGTAACACGAATTATACTAGAAAATCCGCGTTTCGTTAGCTTGTAGCGATGAATTTTTATTTTAGCATTTTTGAAAATTTTCATCGATTGAGATAGAACCAAAAAATCCAAGTTACCAAAATTTTGGTCAAAATTGAAAAATTCTACTTTTTTATTTACAGTCGGATTTCTTTCATTTCGGGCTTCTTAGAAAGTTTCTCGAATGTCGATTAAAAAGACGTACTAGCATTTGAAATACATTAGAAATTGTAGTCGTTATCCACGGTAGAATGTTAGAAAATTTTCTAATTTTGTGTTCTTTTACGGAATGTGGAAAATCTGTCATTTAAATGGACGAATCAAGTACGAAATTGAGATCAGGGAGACAAGTTACATTAGAAAATATTGTTCTCAGTGACTCAGAAAGACTAATGTCGATTTTGGCATTTTTGAATTTTTTTATCGATTGAGGTGCAAAAAAAATAATTGAAAATATTGAAAATTTTCGAGGCCCTTTTTATGATCTCATTTAATAGCGTTGAGTTTGCTTAATGCAACGCAATGGGTAGTTTTGAATTCGGACTTCTATTTCCGAAGTTATGGCAATTTGAATTTTACTCCAACTTTGATGAAAAATCATGCTTTTTTATTTCCTATCGCAAGATCTTTATTTTTGGCTCATTCGAAAGCCCTTTGAAAGTCGAGTACGAAGACGTCCTTGTATTTGATTTAACTTGAAAACTTTAAAAGTTATCGAGGTTCAAGTTTTGCAAAAATATATGTTTTGTGATCTGTTGTGAAATACTGGAAATCCATCAACTAAATGGACAAATCGAGTCCAAATACGCTATCAGTGACACGAATTACATTAGAAAATGTGATTTTCGTTGAATCGAAATGATTTTAATATTTTTGAAAATTTTAGTCGACTGAATATGTACCCAATTTTTTGGTCAACATTTTTTTTGTTTCTCTAGGACCATTTTATGGTCTCATTTAATAGTATTCAGTTCGCTTAACATAAAGCATTCGCTAGTTTTTAATTTGGAGTCTTCATTTCAAAGTTATTACAATTTCAATTTTTTGAGCAAAATTTTGTAGACTTTTGAAAAATTGAACTTTTTTATTTGCAAAGCGAAAACTTTGCTATTCAACTTGTTAAAAAGCCCCTTAAATCCTGACTAAAAGGACGTCCTTGCAGTCTAAATGACTTTAAAGCTTTGGAGGTTATCAAGGTTTAAAATTTGCAAAAATTTGAAATTTTCTCTTCCTTTGTGAAATGCTCAAAATTCATCGCTTAAATGGACAAACCGAGTTCAGAATCGAAATCAGTAACACGAATTACACTAGAAAATCCGCGTTTCGTTAGCTTGTAGCGATGAATTTTTATTTTAGCATTTTTGAAAATTTTCATCGATTGAGATAGAACCAAAAAATCCAAGTTACCAAAATTTTGGTCAAAATTGAAAAATTCTACTTTTTTATTTACAGTCGGATTTCTTTCATTTCGGGCTTCTTAGAAAGTTTCTCGAATGTCGATTAAAAAGACGTACTAGCATTTGAAATACATTAGAAATTGTAGTCGTTATCCACGGTAGAATGTTAGAAAATTTTCT
The DNA here is from genome assembly GCA_905333025.2 of Pyrochroa serraticornis. NCBI lineage: Eukaryota > Metazoa > Arthropoda > Insecta > Coleoptera > Pyrochroidae > Pyrochroa > Pyrochroa serraticornis. Next base: position 32,290,312 of record HG995154.1, on the reverse strand, counting down.
AATTTTGTGTTCTTTTACGGAATGTGGAAAATCTGTCATTTAAATGGACGAATCAAGTACGAAATTGAGATCAGGGAGACAAGTTACATTAGAAAATATTGTTCTCAGTGACTCAGAAAGACTAATGTCGATTTTGGCATTTTTGAATTTTTTTATCGATTGAGGTGCAAAAAAAATAATTGAAAATATTGAAAATTTTCGAGGCCCTTTTTATGATCTCATTTAATAGCGTTGAGTTTGCTTAATGCAACGCAATGGGTAGTTTTGAATTCGGACTTCTATTTCCGAAGTTATGGCAATTTGAATTTTACTCCAACTTTGATGAAAAATCATGCTTTTTTATTTCCTATCGCAAGATCTTTATTTTTGGCTCATTCGAAAGCCCTTTGAAAGTCGAGTACGAAGGCGTCCTTGTATTTGATTTAACTTGAAAACTTTAAAAGTTATCGAGGTTCAAGTTTTGCAAAAATATATGTTTTGTGATCTGTTGTGAAATACTGGAAATCCATCAACTAAATGGACAAATCGAGTCCAAATACGCTATCAGTGACACGAATTACATTAGAAAATGTGATTTTCGTTGAATCGAAATGATTTTAATATTTTTGAAAATTTTAGTCGACTGAATATGTACCCAATTTTTTGGTCAACATTTTTTTTGTTTCTCTAGGACCATTTTATGGTCTCATTTAATAGTATTCAGTTCGCTTAACATAAAGCATTCGCTAGTTTTTAATTTGGAGTCTTCATTTCAAAGTTATTACAATTTCAATTTTTTGAGCAAAATTTTGTAGACTTTTGAAAAATTGAACTTTTTTATTTGCAAAGCGAAAACTTTGCTATTCAACTTGTTAAAAAGCCCCTTAAATCCTGACTAAAAGGACGTCCTTGCAGTCTAAATGACTTTAAAGCTTTGGAGGTTATCAAGGTTTAAAATTTGCAAAAATTTGAAATTTTCTCTTCCTTTGTGAAATGCTCAAAATTCATCGCTTAAATGGACAAACCGAGTTCAGAATCGAAATCAGTAACACGAATTACACTAGAAAATCCGCGTTTCGTTAGCTTGTAGCGATGAATTTTTATTTTAGCATTTTTGAAAATTTTCATCGATTGAGATAGAACCAAAAAATCCAAGTTACCAAAATTTTGGTCAAAATTGAAAAATTCTACTTTTTTATTTACAGTCGGATTTCTTTCATTTCGGGCTTCTTAGAAAGTTTCTCGAATGTCGATTAAAAAGACGTACTAGCATTTGAAATACATTAGAAATTGTAGTCGTTATCCACGGTAGAATGTTAGAAAATTTTCTAATTTTGTGTTCTTTTACGGAATGTGGAAAATCTGTCATTTAAATGGACGAATCAAGTACGAAATTGAGATCAGGGAGACAAGTTACATTAGAAAATATTGTTCTCAGTGACTCAGAAAGACTAATGTCGATTTTGGCATTTTTGAATTTTTTTATCGATTGAGGTGCAAAAAAAATAATTGAAAATATTGAAAATTTTCGAGGCCCTTTTTATGATCTCATTTAATAGCGTTGAGTTTGCTTAATGCAACGCAATGGGTAGTTTTGAATTCGGACTTCTATTTCCGAAGTTATGGCAATTTGAATTTTACTCCAACTTTGATGAAAAATCATGCTTTTTTATTTCCTATCGCAAGATCTTTATTTTTGGCTCATTCGAAAGCCCTTTGAAAGTCGAGTACGAAGGCGTCCTTGTATTTGATTTAACTTGAAAACTTTAAAAGTTATCGAGGTTCAAGTTTTGCAAAAATATATGTTTTGTGATCTGTTGTGAAATACTGGAAATCCATCAACTAAATGGACAAATCGAGTCCAAATACGCTATCAGTGACACGAATTACATTAGAAAATGTGATTTTCGTTGAATCGAAATGATTTTAATATTTTTGAAAATTTTAGTCGACTGAATATGTACCCAATTTTTTGGTCAACATTTTTTTTGTTTCTCTAGGACCATTTTATGGTCTCATTTAATAGTATTCAGTTCGCTTAACATAAAGCATTCGCTAGTTTTTAATTTGGAGTCTTCATTTCAAAGTTATTACAATTTCAATTTTTTGAGCAAAATTTTGTAGACTTTTGAAAAATTGAACTTTTTTATTTGCAAAGCGAAAACTTTGCTATTCAACTTGTTAAAAAGCCCCTTAAATCCTGACTAAAAGGACGTCCTTGCAGTCTAAATGACTTTAAAGCTTTGGAGGTTATCAAGGTTTAAAATTTGCAAAAATTTGAAATTTTCTCTTCCTTTGTGAAATGCTCAAAATTCATCGCTTAAATGGACAAACCGAGTTCAGAATCGAAATCAGTAACACGAATTACACTAGAAAATCCGCGTTTCGTTAGCTTGTAGCGATGAATTTTTATTTTAGCATTTTTGAAAATTTTCATCGATTGAGATAGAACCAAAAAATCCAAGTTACCAAAATTTTGGTCAAAATTGAAAAATTCTACTTTTTTATTTACAGTCTGATTTCTTTCATTTCGGGCTTCTTAGAAAGTTTCTCGAATGTCGATTAAAAAGACGTACTAGCATTTGAAATACATTAGAAATTGTAGTCGTTATCCACGGTAGAATGTTAGAAAATTTTCTAATTTTGTGTTCTTTTACGGAATGTGGAAAATCTGTCATTTAAATGGACGAATCAAGTACGAAATTGAGATCAGGGAGACAAGTTACATTAGAAAATATTGTTCTCAGTGACTCAGAAAGACTAATGTCGATTTTGGCATTTTTGAATTTTTTTATCGATTGAGGTGCAAAAAAAATAATTGAAAATATTGAAAATTTTCGAGGCCCTTTTTATGATCTCATTTAATAGCGTTGAGTTTGCTTAATGCAACGCAATGGGTAGTTTTGAATTCGGACTTCTATTTCCGAAGTTATGGCAATTTGAATTTTACTCCAACTTTGGTGAAAAATCATGCTTTTTTATTTCCCATGGCAAGATCCTTATTTTCGGCTCATTCGAAAGCCCTTTGAAAGTCGAGTACGAAGACGTCCTTGTATTTGATTTAACTTGAAAACTTTAAAAGTTATCGAGGTTCAAGTTTTGCAAAAATATATGTTTTGTGATCTGTTGTAAAATACTGGAAATCCATCAAATAAATGGACAAATCGAGTCCAAATACGCTATCAGTGACACGAATTACATTAGAAAATGTGATTTTCGTTGAATCGAAATGATTTTAATATTTTTGAAAATTTTAGTCGACTGAATATGTACCCAATTTTTTGGTCAACATTTTTTTTGTTTCTCTAGGACCATTTTATGGTCTCATTTAATAGTATTCAGTTCGTTTAACATAAAGCATTCGCTAGTTTTTAATTTGGAGTCTTCATTTCAAAGTTATTACAATTTAAATTTTTTGAGCAAAATTTTGTAGACTTTTGAAAAATTGAACTTTTTTATTTGCAAAGCGAAAACTTTGCTATTCAACTTGTTAAAAAGCCCCTTAAATCCTGACTAAAAGGACGACCTTGCAGTCTAAATGACTTTAAAGCTTTGGAAGTTATCAAGGTTTAAAATTTGCAAAAATTTGAAATTTTCCCTTCCTTTGTGAAATGCTCAAAATTCATCGCTTAAATGGACAAACCGAGTTCAGAATCGAAATCAGTAACACGAATTACACTAGAAAATCCGCGTTTCGTTAGCTTGTAGCGATGCATTTTTATTTTAGCATTTTTGAAAATTTTCATCGATTGAGATAGAACCAAAAAATCCAAGTTACCAAAATTTTGGTCAAAATTGAAAAATTCAACTTTCTTATTTACCGTCTGATTTCTTTCATTTCGGGCTTGTTAGAAAGCTTTTTGAGTGCCAATTAAAGTGGCGTACTTGCATTCGAAATAAATAAGAAACTATAGTAGTTATCCACGTTAGAATTCTAGAAAATTTTGTAATTTTGTGTTCTTTTACGGAATGTGGAAAATCTGTCATTTAAATGGACGAACCAAGTACGAAATTGAGATCAGGGCGACAAGTTACATTAGAAAACATTCTTCTCAGTGACTCAGAAAGAGTAATGAAGATTTTGGCATTTTTGAAATTTTTTATCGATTGAGGTAGAAAAAAAAAATTGAAAATATTGAAATTTTTTGAAGCCCATTTTATGATCTTATTTAATGGTGTTGGGTTTGCTTAACGCAACGCAGTTGGTGGTTTTAAATTTGAACTTCTATTTCCGAAGTTATGGCAATTTGAATTTTACTCAGACTTTGATGAAAAATCGTGCTTTTTTATTTACAATCACAAGACCTTCATTGTAGGCCTATTGGAAAGCCTTTTGAAAGTCGAGTACGAGGTTGTCCTTGTATTCGATGTATCTTAAAAACTTTAAAAGTTACCGAGTTTCAAGTTTTGCAAAAATATATGTTTTGTAATCTGTCGTGAAATACTGGAAATCCATCACTAAAATGGCCAGACGGAATCCAGAAGCGCGATGAACGCCACGAATTATATTAGAAAATGCCTTCAGCGGAGCGATTTTTTAATTCTTGCCAATCGAAAAAAAACTACCACACCACGTATCAAACCAGATATATGTAGCGTAATCTCAACGTCATCAACTGGTAGTTAAAAGTGTTTGATAACTGCGTGGTCACACCTAACGTCAGGTTCCAAAGTGACGTGACCCGACTTACGTTTTGAACATTTGCTGTCATAAAAATACAAGAATAACTTAACGAAAGCAAAAATGTAAACAATGTACAGCATAATAACGATGTGTTTTCTGCGAAACTTTGGGTGGGATTTTTATTATTTCATCACAGTCACATGATTAGGTTGTAGTAAAAACACAACCCACCCCTAAAGGTCTCGACAAAAATACCAATTGTATTTATCTGATAATAAAGCAAACCATAAATTTTTACAACCACGAAAACCGCGTCTAGACAACATGGTGGGAGTCCGCACCTCCACCGAAACCGCCCCTAAAAGAACTCCATCGTTAACGATAACGCCACATTCAGAAAGCAATTGGAAGAATTAATTAATGTTGAATTTAATGGTTTTTCTGGGGTTCACAAAATTATTTTCCATGGTGTAATTCTCGAATAGCTAGCATTTGAGAACAATCCTGTGCACATTAGGTCCGAAACTGACGTTTCTTGATTTATTGACGTGGAGTATCGTTGAGATCTAAAAAATTGTCCCGCACCTCGATTCTCCCGGCGCATCCACCATTTGCGGTGTTCGACCGGAGACTTCAACATTAAAATTTCTCTTATTCTTAGCGAGAATTCATGGGATTCTCGAATCCAGTTGGCAGTAGATTAGATGATCTATCACGTGGATAAACAGTTTGAATACACGACTAGCTATACTTAGCTACATACATCAAGTGTAGGGTTTACTGTATTGCACTAAACATGTCTGCTGGTTTAATTGGTTATGTTAAGATAAGTAAATTGGCAGCCCTGTTTCGATCAGTTCGCGTAAAGTTTACGAAATTTTATTTCGGTTCTAAATTGCGCACTCTAAGAACTGACGTCTTTCGGGACACCTGTATAGTTATTAATTATGGTCAATTTTTCCGTAATCAACCGTCCATATGGTTCCATTACGTCACAAAAATATCTTAATTCGCACTGTACGACTGAAGTTTTGCACGCTTAAGTTGTAAATAGCGTGAAGGTGTCGAAATCGTCCTGAATGGAAACGTGTAACGGTTGATTGCCTTCATTAATCGCTTTGGATAAATAATATCAACTACAATAGACATAAATTTCGGTTAAGTAGTAGTTTTGTTATGAAATTAACGGTTTTAATGGTGTTGACGATAATTTGAAACGCATCTTCGTCAATATTTATTCGGAAGCGCCATAATTCTTTTGCGAGTTTCGAAAAAGTGTTGGAATCATTTTTTAAAAATAAGACGAGTGCACCATTGTGCCTCAATATTCTAATTTTCCGTACCATTTGCACGTCGGTAAATATAAACAAGTTTAAGCGCCAGATGGCGGCGTTATTGGGCAGGTAGTCAAAATTTTACCTCTCTACGTGATTTTTTCCATCGTTCCAACGCAGTGGGAATTATTTTCGTATTACAACTACTGTTGGAATTTAATTAGTAATCGGACAGTTTTGTTTAACTGAGTTGAAGGAATTTGATCGACCTCCCTCTCGAATAATTAACTGACAGTCGTTAGAAAAATAATTGAGAAAAGATCGTTTGCTGGTCGTAAAGATCGTCGAATACCGATAAAATTTTTTATTAGTTTGTTGTTGTGCATTTCGACAATATTAAAACAAATATAAGCTAACTACGTTATACTCTAGAAAAACTAGTCACAGTAATTACGTATTGGACGTATTTTTAACTTTAGCCGCCGCTGATAGATATTTGCGACAAATGAATGATGCTTTCGTCTCTTATTTATTTCATAAACAGCGAAAGCGTGGGCAAGACCGAAGGTCGGTGTATCTGTGTAGGTGACCATCGGCATGTTAGATGTGTAATTAGCTGAAGGTGCACGATAAATTTTTGATTTTTATTAACTGCCACCGACGTCTCTACCAACAACAAAATCGTGCCAATTATCTCTGTCGAATTTGACTTCATTTCGGGACGAAATTCGAATTAGCAGAACAGCAATGTTTGACAGGGTGAAAGCGAAACGAAAAAACTCTATTACCGAAAGTGTCCCGTCACTTGAGTGAAAATATTTGAATTTCGAGGATCGTCAGTTCTTAATTTGGACGAAGATGTGCAATTTTGGTTATCATCTCAATAATTCCTTTAGACTTATTAGAAAGCCCTGTCAATGTCGATTGCGGGGATGTTTTTATATTCGAAATTATTTGAAAACTTTAAAAGTTATCGAGATTTAAGTTTTGGTAAAATCTGTTTTGTGAACTTTTATGAAATATTGGGAATCCATCACCTAAACGGCCAAATCGAGTCCAAAAAGCGATAAGCGAATTACGTTATAAAATGCCATTTTTGTTAATTTGAAATTATTTTGGCATTTTTAAAAATTTTAGTGTCCAATTTTTCTGTACTTTTTATGATCTCATTTGATAGTAGTTGGTTCGCTTAACACAAAGTATTCGTTAGTTTTTAATTTGGACTCCCAATTTCATAGCTCTGACAAATTAAATTTTTTGTAGCAAAATTTTCGTCAATTTTCAAAAATTGAACTTTTTTATTTTCAAAGCGACAACTTTCGTTTGTTTTGTTAAAAAGCTCTTTAAATGTGGATCAAAGGATGCCCTTGTATTCGAAGTGTCTCAAAAACTCTGGTAGTTATGAAGATTTAAACTTTGTAAAAATTTCAATTTTTCTGTTCTTTTGTAAAATTTTCGAAATCCATCGCTTACATGAACAAACCCAGTTCAAAATCGAGATCAGTAAGTCGAATTGCACTAGAAAATCTATGTTTCGTTAATTGAGAGCGATTAGATTTTATTTTAGCATTTTCAAAAATTTTCATCGATTGAGGTAGAAACAAAAAAAACAAGTTACCCAAATTTTGGTCAAAATTGAAAAATTCGACTTTTTTATTTACCGTCACAGGTTTTTCATTCTAGGCTTGTTAGAAAGCTTTTTCAGTGTCGATTAAAATGATGCTATTACATTCAAAATAAATTAAGAGCTTTAGTAGTTATTAACTTTTGGATTGCACAAAAATTTGTATTTTTATGATTTTTTATGAAATGTTGAAAATTTATCATTTAAATACACGAACCAAGTACGAAATTGAAATCAGGAAGACAAGATACGTTAGAAAATGTTATTCTCGATTGCTTAGAAAGATTGGAGTTGATTTTGACATCTTTTAAAATTTTCATCGATTGAGGTAGAAAAAAAAAATTGAAAAATTCGAAATTTTTTTAGTCTTTTTTAGGGTCTCATTTTATAGCGTTGAGCTTGATTAACGCAACGGAGTCGTTAGTTTTAAATTTGGACTTCTACTTCCCAAGTTATAACAATTTGAATTTCAATTTGACCAACTGTAAAAAAGTGAGCTTTTTTATTTACCGTCGCAAGACTTTCATTATTGGCTTATTAGAAAGCCCCTTGGAAGTCGAGTACGATGATGTCTTTGTATTCGATGTGACTTGAAAACTTTATAAATTATCGACAATTGAGTTTTGCGAAAATTCATATTTTGTGATCTTTTATGAAATATTAGAGAAGCATCGCCTAAATAGACAAACCGTGAACAGAAACGCGATTAGCGACACGAATTCCATTAGAAAATGCTATTTGCGTTGATTTGAAATGATTTTGATATTTTTGAAAATTTTAGTCCACTGAATGTGAGCTTTTTTATTTACCACTGCAATACTTTTATTTTACGCGTACTAGAAAGGCCTTTGCAAGTCGAGTACGAGGATGTCCTTGTATTTGATGTGACTTGAAAACTTTAAAAGTTATCGACGTGCAAGTTTTGCAAAAATTCATATTTTGTGATCTTTTATGAAATATTAGAGAACCATCGTCTAAATGGACAAACCGAGAACAGAAACGCGAATTACATTAGAAAATCTGCCTTGATTTGAAATGATTTTGATATTTTTGAAAATTTTAGTCGACTGAATTTGTGCCCAATTTTTTGGTCAAAATTTTAAAAAAATTGCAGGTTCTTTCTATGGTCTCATTTTATAGTGTTGAATTTGCTTAACGTAACGCACTCATTAGTTTTAAATTTGGACTTATATTTGTGAAGTTATGGCAATTTTAATTTCACTTTGACCAACGGTTAGAAAGTGAGCTTTTTTATTTACCATCCCAAGACTTTTATTTTTGGTTTTTTAGAAAACTTTTTGAATGTCGATTCAATTTATATTCGAAATTACTTGAAATTTCTTGTAGCTGTCGAGGTTTGAATTCATAAAAAAATATTTTTATGTCCTTTTATGAAATACTCTAAATCCATCACTTAAGCGGACAAGCCGAGTACGAAACCGCGATTAGCGACACGAATTACGGTAGAAAATTTTCATTTCGTTGACTCAGCGATTATTTGCTATTTTTAACATTTTTGAATACTTAATTCGATTGGAGATTTGGATAATTTTTTTTTCGAAAATAATCAACGGCGTAAATGTTTCATTTGCCGTTCCACCCTCAGATTGTCAATCTTAATTTATCCATTCCAACACTGAAAAAGTAAAACAACTTCGCCAGTTTTTTTATTTAGACCTTGGAGACCCGCAGTGTTCTTTTCTATCGATCGTTTCTTTTTGTGATGATCTGTTTTTGTTGAAGAATTCTCAAAATACCGTCATTTTGGACCTCGTTAAGTTAAAAGCAGCGTTGAAATTGATTAGCATCAACGTTCACCTTGCCATTCTTTTACTTAAGTTTTTTAAAAAAATACGATTTTATTAAAAGAAAATATGATTAAGTCGCGTCCGAAGTTGTTGGTCATTAGCCACATATTTTGGCTACTTTTTGTACAGTGAAGGTCTGCAGTTTGGCACCTGCAACGTTTCCTGACCCCACGAATAAATTTGTTTTGTTAAACAAGTTATGTTTAACAAATTAGTTTACCAAAATTAATCAAAAACAAATTTGTACCCAACATCAAAATTCCTCAAAGGCACTGACCACTATCAGTTTAGAAACTTAACATGAAAAATTTTAAAATCAACACACCACACAGTAATAGTTAAACTAATAAAACAATATTTACGACACTCTACGAGGTCCATCCGAAAAGGTGGAAACTTTTCAATGAGTAACTTTCTGGCGGACCTCGTATCGCGTCGTTCTTAATATCAGTAAAGACTCTAACTCGATAACCAATATCAGTTTTGAGACTTAACAAAATTAATAAGAAATTATTTTTAAATTTAGACGACACTCTACGGGGTCGATCCGAAAAGTATTTGAACTGAACCTACTGGATAAGTTTTAGTGGATATTGGGGAAATTTTTGATTGATTTATGAAGTAAATTGGGAAAAAACAGAACTTCACGTGTAACTGAGTAACTTTCTAACGGACCTCGTATAGCGTCGTTCTTGTGATATCTACAATGTAAGCTGGCATTAATAGAGCAATGCGTGCATGCGTATTTCATTGTTGATTCTTCGTTCTTGTATGCTGACGTTTGGATGGCTTCCAACTCGATAAAACTAATTATGTGTGTTCAGGGATTAGATCAATCCGATTCGACGACCCATCCAGGTTTTTAGTAAAAAAACAATTAAAGTCATTTCTTTAAACGTCTCAACATATTTTTTTGTATTTATCCAACGGAATAGGATTATTGCTATAGTTGTGCTATTTTTATCGTTTTGATGAATGATTTTTGGCTTGCTTCGAAAGCTGGTGTTAGTTGCGTTGTACGTTTTGCTCGTCCTGTCTTTTATAAAGTTTTGTCACTTATAAATCATATTTATTTCATCTTCGTAAGTATATTAAAACGTTACGATTTTTTTTAAAATTTAATGCGCAAGTATTATTTATAAAGTTGGTTCTATTTTACAACTTGGTTTTTAAACAAATGTAGGTTGGTAGTTGTTAAATTACCCACCTTGTCATTATTTTATATGCACAATTACAACCGTGCCAGTACTCGTTTTATTCACTTTATGTTTATTCACTTCGAACATTGTAATAATAAGACCGCCTTCACAATAACAAAATACCGAAAAAATATAAATAAGTTACGTAATCGTGTACAAAATATAAAAAAGATTCCAAAGTTTTTCTTGTCCTCCACCGTACTTTTCGAAAATTGACAACGTTGCGATTTTTCAAACATATTTTTGTTTGGTAGAAGGCTGACGTCCTACTGCTGACACGGAACGTGTTTGAACCAGTAATCTTTGGCCAGAAAATTGTTTTCATCAAAAATTTTAGTAGGCGATAATCATAACTACAAGAAGGTGCGGGTCATTTAAGTTTTATGGGCAATTGAAGTTGAGCTGTCTAGTAAAGTAATAACTACTTCAGCAAGGTTGTTCAAGAAACATTGTTCTTGTTAGATCTGGCACGAGTTACAGCTGTTCCAGGCCAGTGTGGCTAGAAAGCAATTTTTTTGGAGCTACAGTTTGTGATTGTAGTTGTTTTTTAAATTTCCCGCCACTACTGTGAGCATTTTGTAGATTATTTTTTTTACTGACCGCCGCACCAGGAAGATCTCCCAATATAATCGACCATCAAGGGCCACAGAACTCAAAATCGTGCACTCCATTGCCGATTTGCACACATTATTTCGAAAATAAGCAAAATCCGCAATATTTGATCCGGCTCGAAGGACCACTTACATTTTAATATCTACCACCTGTAACGTCCGAATTTGATGATAATCTCGTAATTGATTCATAGTTGTTCGCAGTTAGCCTCTAGAAGTCGTTCTCTAAAAAGTAAGTATGAACATTATTATTAAATGTCGAAATTGACATAAATTACACGATTATTAATCAAAAGATGGACTCCAAATTTTTTTACCAAGTAAAACTTTGCTGAAATACATTAAGTATAAACAGGAGAAATAGAATGCCAGATCCGGTAGGTGGGACCTATATGGGATCTAAAATCAAAGTTTGAAGTTGCAATCTGAAATTTATTAAACAATCGCATAGTAAGATGTCACTGAAACGCTACCAAATAGTGAAAAGAATTGCTTGAAACTTAAAATGTGGAGCTAATAACACAAAACGCGACAAATAATTGCAAAATAAAAAGACCTGAAGATATGGCGATGCGTGCATTGTTGCCAACCGAAACTGGTGAAATTGCAGGCGTACCAATGTAATTGTACGATTATTTTTAGACCCCCGAAATTGGTTGTGAGCGATTAGGGTCGAATCAAAAGAAATAGAAGGCCAGTTTTAACTCATGGGTCAGGGGTTGCCCATGTGTGGTCTAGAGCTAAAGTTTGTTAAATTAGAATCTAAAAATTTTAATGCAACTAAAATGCTCTGAAAAAAATTGCTTGAAACGAAAAAATAAACCTAAAACAACACGGAAAAGTGAGAAATAATTAAAAGATATGTGGATATACCGATGCTTACAATGTTACCAACCGAAACTGGTGAAATTGCAAGCGTACCAACATAATTTTCGGACGATTGCTTGAAACGAATTGCTTGAAACTAAAAGAAAGAATTAATAACGCGAAAAAAGCGATAAATAGTTGCGAAGTAAGAAAGATATGGCGATGCCAGTGGCGGCACGTAATGTTTATTTTAGCGTGTTCTGCATTGTTAATTCATGGAAAAGAATTCAAAATTATCGTTAAAACTTAGCACAGGTATTATGCTGTCTTGAGATTGTCGGTGGAATCAATTACAAGTTTGATAATTTTTTTTAACTTTACTTTTATAAAGACCACACAGCGCTCTTTAAAATTGGAGAATTTTTTAATCACTCGTTCATTAAAATTTATATCGTTTTCACTAAGCAGGTTTCTATAGACAACATAAAAGGGCGAAAGGGCTTAAGTGTTGAAAAGAATCTTTCGGGCTCTACTGTTATCATTGGAATTTTAATTAATATTTCCAGCAATTTTTTTGAAGAGCTTCGATGATGTTTTTGTATAACCTTTCTGCCGGATATAACCAGCAAATTTAATTTTTAGATGTGGCAAAGGCCTTCAAAATTCTTTAATTTTTGTTTTGTTCTCGTACTGCACAGAATTCATAGTTTAACTTCTAACCCAGCACCTGATTTGGCGATTAACTTTGTTAATAAAATATCCGACTTTTAAATGGTGGTTCTGCAGACTCTGCAGCCACAAATTTGTGTTATAGTCCCATAAGCACCACGTGAGCGGCTGACCAATAAAATCGGCTGCTGCTCGCAATCACTCGCTGTGAACACATACAAGCCATCAAAAGTTTGCAGTAATCGATGATGCGTAACTGCGTGGTGAGTTGAAGTTTGCATTTTACCAGCCGCTCCTGGGCGATGCATACAGTCAAGTGTTGCCAACCGAAACTGATGAAATTACAGGCGTACCAACCAATCATTTAGAACCACCGGTATTTGCTGAGAATGGTTTTGTTTTTTATTGTGGAAAATAACTGATGAATGGATTATAATTGATTGCCACTCACTAGAAATTTAAAACATTATTAAGAAAATTAATTTGTTAATGTTGAACCCAATCTCTTTACGAGATTAATATCTATAGTTTTGGTTTCAAGTGCCAATTTTCTGCAAACATCGTTAATTACTCTTAAGGTTGCTCGAAAACGTTGTGAAAAAATTTAGGCTACGAAAACGTTTTTTGCTTCAATTGAACCTATTTTCTGTTTCTCTCGGTCCAGTTTTTTTTATCGATATAATTGGGAAAGTAAAACAGGAAGCACCTCAAATTTAAGTTTGATTGCGGTGGTGTGCTCAACATTTAAAAAAATGCCGTAGGTGTTTATAGCTGAGAGGGGCGGTGTAGATAATGAAGGAGGAAGCCAGGATGATTGTAACAAATGGAAGCTCGCATTCAACTAGAATATTTATAGTATCGTACCACAGCTGACCTATATAGTTCTACGCCATATGTGTTAAAAAAAGAATCGTCAGTCTCATTATCTAGAACACAGGTATACTAACCAAACATCTCCTGCTGTCCCTAAAAACTATTGTTACCATCAATATTTTTAGATTCTTTGATGCAGGGTTAAATACGAAATTTGCACAACCTGGTTTTCATTATGTTCTATTTGCGTTTTAATACTGAGGTAGTTACGTCCGTAACGAGCCCACCACAATTAGGCACATAAAATTATATGAACAATTTTATAGAAGGTTAATATAAATGTAACACAGATGCTCTAATGGATTTTTGTTATTATTTCGAGATTTAGTCGCCCAAAGGGTTAGAGTTGGATTCAACAATTATTTTGGTGGTAAGGAAGCTTCGAGGAGCCGGCAGTTTCGGAACTCGTAAATAAAGCTTGATAAAATTTAGGGGATGATCCCGACGTGTCGCGGTAGCCGTTCCAGGGTTTGATTTAGGGAAATCCACTCTCGGGATTAGCGGGTTGCGGCAGTCTTGGGTTTGAATTAAAAATTTAAACTAAAAGCTGCTATTAGAGGGTATAATCCAGCGGAATCAATTTTTTTGGTTGTTGAACTCAAAACTTCTTTTCTGACAGTCCCTGATTTTGACTGGACGACGTTTTGCGGCAAATTGAAGGGTTGCCCGGACATTCTTGGAATAGCGTGAAAGTTTCTGGAGGTTTACGACGTCCCGATTTGTCCGCAATTAGTTCGAGTGGATTTCGAAAATTGGCGATTGATGATGTGCAGGAAACAATAGCTATGGATCAGATAATGTTTATTCAGCCTAACAAACACATTTATTAGGTAGTTAGATAACTGGCAGGATAATAAAACTGTTTTGCTCCAAATATAAAACGTTCTAAATTTAACAAAATTTACCTTTCATTCATGGCCAACAAAATCGTCCATTAAATGCCCACACGTTACATTTCTCCCGAAACCGTGATCGGACCACGCTTTTTTCATAATTAATGCATATTAACCATCGGACATAACCGCTAATACAGTTCGGTTACGTTCACGGAAATTGCGAGCGGTTTTCGCATGAATCACGAAGAAATTTGGAACCAATCAGGAATCCAGTAAATTTATTTTCGCCAACCAACTGAAAATTGCACAATTGCATTTTATGGCGGAAAATTGCCCGTAAATAAACGATGTTTGTAAACAAGCGCCACCGGCAAAAGATTGTTTTCGGCAATAATTCGTTGGGGTTAAAAAATCGTTTTTGGAATTTCGCTCCAGTTGTTCAATAGACGGGAAAGATTTTTCTTTTCCAATTACCGTTGCCAAAACTCGCCACTATCGCGCTTTTTGTCCCCTTATTTTTAGCCGAATAATTTTTTAGCCGGTGCCAAACTTAGAAAATCCCACTTATAAATACTCTCTATGCTTGAATTAACAACACTTGCAATACAAGTCTTCACTCCACCTCCGCTGTCATGTTTCTGAACGGTTGTTTGGTAATTTTTGTTTATTACGCACGTTGCGATTTTTTTGTTCAAAAAATTTTTGGTTAAGAGGAGGTTATCGCGATTTATAGGGGAATCCTTGAACTTTGCTGAACACAATTTATGAATCTAAATTTAACTTCTATGATCTTTTAAAATAAACGAGAAAAGTAAAATTGGTCCGACGGAGAAACTCGTCATTTTCGATAAATATTTGAAGTCGCTAACACTCCGCCATACAAATGCCCGGAAATAATCGGTTTTTCTTGTCGTGCACGGAAATTCACCAATTGGAATTAAAAGTTTGCCGCCAGCTGCCGGATAACTGAAAAGAGAAAATTCTAGAAGCGGCTTAATGATACAAACGAATTTGCAGACGTTAGTGCTATAATTTTGACACGTAATTTCGTTGGAGGTACAACTATCAAACCAATAACGTTTATTAAAAAAATTACGCAAAAAAGCCGCTGGTTTGATAATTTTTCAATTATTTTATAACCATTAACAACAAAACTGTTTGGGGATTCAATTCAGGATTTGACACTAGGACAACACAAAAATTTAAAATAAATTAATAATATTGGCACTAATGGAGCAAAACGTACTATACCTACACAAATATTAAAAGCCTTTAGACAGCATGTCGAAAATGACCAGTGATGCAAGAAGAACAATCAAAAAGGGAAGCATAACGTCAATAATAAATAAGAATACGTTTCAGGGTAATTCTATCTGTCAAGTAATCATTTGCAATTAATTGTTGCTAAAAATATCAACTTATGGACTGCTAGTTCTAAAACCGTCTATATTGTAAAACGAAAGCAGTTTCAAATCTTTTTATTGGAAAAATTCCTATTGCTCTACTAGCTTTTTATTGCCAATGTTTTGACTTATTTTTTACATTTTTGTTGAATTATTATATATAATCATTTATTGTGCTATAATTTATACATACAAAAGGAATGGCATCAACAATAAGTTGATTTTCATGCCATCCTACTCATTTGGATAACCCTAAGTCTTGTTGTTAAAATTACTGCCGCACTTTAATCAGTAGCACCCAAATTATCGATGAAAAACTGATTTTAGTACGGGCAGCTGGTACTGCGCATGCGCAAGTTGTTCTCTAGAGGCTCCAAATTCAAACGGTGCGGACAAGTTTTAATTTTTGCATAGGGTGCTTGCCAAGTCGGTGGATGTATTGACTGAAAAGTCACTGTACGTATACACAATTTCTAGCGGTTGAAATCAATGACATTTTTCAATAGTAGTCGAAGTTTTCTACATAAAATATGTTCAAATTGAATAATTTTCACAGTCGACAGCAAGGAAGCGCGGCCAACTTCACGTCGTATCTGTCTGACAGCTGAAATTTTTGATAACTTATTATAGTTTCTGCCTCAAAATCAGACTTTAATGATATTTTACTGAAATTTTGAAAGTAGTTGAAAATGGAACAAATTTTGAGCATTCTAACACCTCTCACTTTGCAACAACACCAACGTTTATTTGATCCAACATACTTTTTGCCGACTTTCATTGTGCACTTTTAGTAAAAATGCACTCAAATGACTGTTTGCACCTTTTTACCAAACTTAACCCTCGACTTTTACCAAATATTGAAAATTTCTGTTAAATTTTGCTCAAGTTGCACTCATTTTACCAAATAACCGTAGTAGCTTTGGCTGGCAGAAGCGCTTAAGAAACATGTAAGCGAAAATTAGTTATTTGCCTCCACCACTGGACTAATTTTTTCGTATATTATAGATGCGATGCAAAAATGACGTCTCCTAAGTTTTTGAGTCCATTGGCACTAAACGTTTTGGGCCACAGTTGCTTCTGATCAGTTTGCTTAAAAAATGGGTGTCACTTTTTGATCACTTTTTGCCGACTTTCATTGTGCACTTTTAGTAAAAACGCACTCAAATAACAGTTTGTACCTTTTTACCAAACTTAACCCTCGATTTTTGCCAAATATCGAAAATTTCCGTGTTATTTTGCTCAATTTGCACTCATTTTACCAAATAACCGTAGTAGCTTTGGGTGGCAGAAGCGCCAAAGAAACATGTTAGCTAAAATCAGTTATTTGCCTCCACCACTGGACTAATTTTTTCGTATATCATAGATGTGACGCCGAAATGACGTCTCCTCAGTTTTTGAGTCCATTGGCACTAAACGTTTTGGGCCACAGTTGCTTCTGATCAATCTCCCAAAAAATGGGTGTCACTTTTGACACGTACTAAAATCATTTCCATACTTTTCTCAAACGAAGCAGTTTCCGCTACCGCGGCCGCGCCGTTTTGGCTCGAAACTCTTTCGCTGGTTAATTTCTTTCAATTGCTGGCACCATCTTCGTAGCGCGAGTGCATCCACCAAAGTGCGTCGTTGTTGATGCATCCCGTTTTTTTTTCTTTTTTTTTTCTCGATGAAGTAAGTGGTGAACGTGCGTGCCGCCTTTCCGCGCTTTCGCCCACGATTGATTCATTTTGCTATTCGCTTTCCACTGACAAACGTACACAAGTTGTGATGAGTATGCGGCCGATTCCAGGGGCCACCGAGGCTATTTTTATACGTCGTGGTGCGAGGGAGTGCATCGCGTACTCTGCCAACTGAATCCGGTCTCTATGGCATACACGCAGTGTTGACGGGAGGTGAGGCAAAACAGACGTAGACAGAAGCGAAAATCGTCACCAATTACTCAAGCTCGAAATTATGAGGCGACTAAAGTCATACGGTGACTCGGCGAGGCCGTCACGAACCCAAAGAAAGCCGAAAAGATGCCAAAGATTACTAAGCCCCCTCAATTGATAGTCTCACTAGTACTAGTAAAAATGTCACGTACAAGGCAACAGTTTCCTCAAAATAACGACAATGCTGCTTTCGCGAACTTCAGTAAATTCAACCTATCGCCGGATAGTTTTTTGACATTGCGGTTAGCTTGTGCGTTTTCTTCCTCCAGTAGTAGAAATAAAACCGAGATTGAAGAGTTCTTTGGCGAGAAGAGTCGAATACAGATTTAAGTCTTTTACTGTAGCAGAACAAAATTCAACATATAAAAAGTAAGTCTCTAGACAATAGTAGCGACGACTTCGTAGTAGATTTTAGTTTGAATTTGCCGCCTTTTGGCGAAATCCTACGCATGAGCAGTATGATCGGTTCATACACTAAAATCGGTTGAGAGTTTTATTCGAAATTTTGACGTTGCATCGAATGCTTCTTTTCAGATAATAAATCTGCAGCGTTGGAGCTACAACGTGATACAAGTTTTTGAAGTGTTTTTCTGAATTTCACCTCGAAAATGAGATATTTTTTATTTGACAAAACTTGTAGTCTTACATTGACCAATGGTGCTTCCTAATCCACTTTGCAAAAAATTAAACTTTTTAATAACCAAATTAATTAGTGACGGTCTCAGAAAAAAAACCTTTTGAGCTTAAGTGGCCCGTTGAGCTGCTTCTCTGTAATAATTTCTGTAGTAGCGTTTTTGTTGGTTCTTTGATATATTTTGATAAAAATTTTGCATAGTGTTGCCACGATCTTCCGGAGGCCGCCCACCAAATTTGTTTACGTAATTATTAAGAGAACTTTCTCTAATTTCGCAATTTTTTTGGCCATAAAGGAAATTGAAGGGAATTGCTGGATGGCGCTAGCCGAAATGCCTTAACTATTAATCTTTGGCGAATTTCGTGCGAAATCGCGGGCCATCGAAATGAATGTTGTTTTACAAATTGCGATATATTTTTAGCCGCTCATTATTCAGCAGGTGAGAAAGGTTAGTAAGTTATAGCGGTGCCAACAATAATAGTTTAGCACACCAACATCTCGTTGTTGCCTCTTCAAACTTGTTTTCTGTTCCTCGATTTCTTTGGAGTTGCAATGAAAAAACTGAAGTTTCTTAACTTCGAAATTACCTAAAATTAAATAGATTTCGGATAAATCTTGTACGACGTTATGTTTACTGTTTGTATAAATAGTTCAAACTAAAATTAAGTGGTGCTGTAGGTGGGCCGTAATATAGGTTACACGTATAATTGACACACCTTTGGTTTCTGACGGCCTTGAAACTAATTTTTCTTGAAGGTTTAACCGGTCGATTGATCATCGTTGCTGGCGCATCCGCCAATTTTCGTCCACCAAGCAATAAAGACAAATTATTTATGGTAGTAAATTCTCCATCGTTGGACTATAAATAATTCGTGGGTTCATGCATAATTGAATAGTTAGGTAGAATTGTGATGTGCTGGCAAAATCTCGCACAGTTCTTGCCAAATTGCAGTTTAACGACAATCGCACTCCACTTCCTTTGATTATGGAGAAAAACGCGAGTATTTTCGGAAAAATTTTGACCTTCCGCCACCTACTTTCGACCCACCCAGCGGCATCGAGGTCTGGAGATCCAGACCCCTGCGCAAGTTCTCCAGAATTTTTCCATTAGCACATAGCTAAGTAAGAACCTCTCTAACTCTAGAGGAACTGAAAAATTTGAAAAAAACAATTTACAAGCATTTTCAAAAATTTGAAACGATACGCAAAAATGATAAAACTAGTTCGTGGAACGTTAAGCAATCGCGAAATTTCAAAAATATGCAGATTTTGCAACCTTCTGTCACTTGTTGAAGTGGATCCAAAATTTGGTCGCTCTGTAGAGTTGCAAATTTTTTTAAATATTTGTAGCATTTTTCAAAATTTTCCAAAATTCTTCCGCTCGATGCCCAAATCCAGATCTGCTCACAAGGTTCTTCAAAATTGTTTTCAAAAATTTCTGAATAAT
Organism: Pyrochroa serraticornis; assembly: GCA_905333025.2. NCBI lineage: Eukaryota > Metazoa > Arthropoda > Insecta > Coleoptera > Pyrochroidae > Pyrochroa > Pyrochroa serraticornis. The sequence goes on along the minus strand of HG995154.1, from coordinate 32,270,596 downwards.
TCCAAGAGTTTCTTTAGAACTTAACCAAAGATTACGACAGTTTTTGGAATTTGCAGCCTTTCCAACTCTTTCAAACTCTAGATCTAGAAGAACTAAAGAATTTAAAAGAGCTTCAGAAGATTTTTGAGTATTTTAAAGATTGTCACAAGATTCAATCAAGTCCTCTAACATTTTCAAAGATCGAACTCGTCAAGCATTTAGAGCATAAAAAAATTCCGAGACGACGAGGGTTCGCAAAATACAAAATATACAAAAATATTCAAAAATTTCCGGAGGTCTAAAATATTTTCAAAATTTCCCAAAATTTAAGTTGAGACTGATTTATTGCCGTAAATTTTTTGGTGAATATTTTTGGTGACAATTCGGCTGGGCTGGTCCGCGATGCGGTTGGTCTGGCGCCGAAAACGTTTCCTCACATCAATAAAACGAAAGTAACAGTTGCCCAATTTCGTCGTGGATTCTCCTTACCAGAAATTTTTCCAGTTGGAACGGGATAGGGAGGGACTATTTCTGTATTCTAGTTCTTTGGGTTAGTGACTTCACATTCCAGGATGATTGGTTAATTTACAACAGTTGTTTTCAGCGGGTCCATTACGAGAATGGGATAAATAATTTCGGTCTCGGACCGGCGCGTCTGAAAACTATTTATTTTGACACCGCCTTACCACGTGACTTCAATTAAGATTTGCGCCAAGAGTGATTAGCGCTCTCGTCTTGATTTAAACACCGGGTTAACGTAATTTAGTTCATGAAACGATGGCTAATTTTAATATTGTTAATTAGTTTAAAATTTTTGGCGATAAATTTCGCATGGAAAAAATCGTAAAACGTAAAAATATCCGACGTGATTCATGGATTAAATTGTGACGAAGACAAACGATGTTCCCATCAAATTTGCCAACACTTACGAAAATAACCGGAAAGATAAATTTAAAATTTGGAAACTCTGGAGTAGACTTTTTCGTATAAATAATTGGGTTCAAGATACGAACGGGACCGGGACTGTTTTCACCACGTTATTTATTGCTACACGTAATATTGCTCCAATGCGCATATACAGAGTGGAACTATTTAAACCAACACTGTCGAGATCCCGTAAACATCCCGGAAACTTCGAAATGTTGCGTAGTGAAAAGGGTTTCGTCGCCGTCTCTTCGAACCACTTTTTCAATTTCTTGTAAAGGTCGAGAAACTTGGTGTATATTTCCCAATTTTTCCAAAATTACAAAAATTTGATCCGCTCTATTGCTCTTATCTGATAGCAGAAAGATACGGGGAATCAATCTACTTCAGATACGGTATCTTGCGTCCCGAAATGACGAAGCTGCTTCGATCTTGACCAAAACCTGCAAGGTTAGTCTCAATCTCAATTGATACATTGCTAACAATTGCATTTCTAACTGTGCATTGATCCGGGACTTCGAACACGATTTACCGTGATTGTGTTGCGGTTTTCTAAAATACGGCCGTAATTTCGCTAATGTCAAGTTCGTTTCGTGAGTTATCTATTACGTCTGGTTCGATAGGTAAAATAAGGGCGAATTAGCTTCGCCCCAGACTGGTCGATTCGGTTGGAAAACTTTCCAGCCTCAAGTTTGTTGTAATTTGTTATCTGCAAGGTTATTGTATCGATTATGGGGCCGTTACTTTTATTGCTGGTGAGTTTGTTTATTAACTGGTTTAACGGGACATTTAAGCAAAATTCCTATATGGCGCCAAATAGTTAAATTTTGTTGGTGCGAATTGATTTATGTCGCTTTTACTTTCAAAACGTCCATCAATCCGACAATTAGGACAGTAAAGTTTGTTGAACGATACGTCGACTATCGTAAATATAAACCAAAAACAACAAGACGAAATTTGAGTTTCGCCAACAACTTCTGTCCGTCTGCAAGATTGTCAATGAAGGTCGCTTAATTAAAAGTGACTAAGACGTTATTTCAGCATCAAAGGTCATAGGCTGGTCTTTGACATGAAACTAAATTCAGTGTTTACAGGTTGTGCAATCTTATCTCACATTTTGCTTTCTCGTCGACGCCCCGCCTAAGATCCAATTTGGGACAATTGTCAAGAATCGTCGCAACAAACTTTTTATTTTTTCCCCATTACTTGACCACAACATTCGGATTCAGAAAACTAATTTTGGTCAAGAAGTGGCAAAATTGCCACTCAACGAAATCAATGGGATTCGAATCCGGTGTGTGGAGTGTCTGGTCATGTACCGAGTTGATTTTGAGTAGTTCCGATATTTTGTATTTTAACTTCTAGTCTTATTGTTTCTATTTGAGTCTTTCCTTCTTTTCGAAGATGCGAAGACGATGCCTCATACCCATATGGTCGCTTCGTCGTAACGCAACGCTCGAAGTTACCTGGATTCTAGACCAGTTCTCACTCTTGTGCAGAAACGAGATTTCGGCGTCTTCGAGCCTCTAGTTGCCGCCTTATTCTGCTGCCGGACTGGGGTATGTCGAGACTAAAATTAACCATTGTCGATGCCTCCTCCAGAGTTCTTCCGAAAGGTTTTTACTTTTAAATCAATTCCTCTTGGAGTAATTCAAATTTTTCCGAAAGTTTGTTTCAAATTAAAAAACTGTTGGAAATTTCGCAGGTAAGTCGTGCTTTCTGCAGTAATTAAAGTCGGAAGTTATTTGCGAGTTGGAGGAATTTGAAGAAGTTTGAAGGATTTCGACATTGTCGCGTCTGAAATTTGAATTTCGTGCCGGCCCCGTCCATAATTAATCACCGCAAATTTTTCTAATAATAAACTTGCAAACAAGCGGCTTAATTGGAGAGTTATTAAGCCGCCATCACATAAATTGTCTCTAACTCAAGCTAACTGATAGACAGCTTCGCTCTAATCGTTATCCAATATAATCGCAAAGTTCGATTTGACAGTTCCTCAACTATTAACAAGGGTTCCCGGTAATTTCGTGTCAAACAACAAGTTCGGCAGGTATATCTTAATTAATCTAATCGACCAACAATTTGGTTCCATCATCGTTCCGGCAATTTTTCAGCCACAATTTCTGGAGCCAAATTATTCGAAAATTGATGATGGCGCGTTCTCTTCAACTCTTTCATTTATATTAATTAATCCCGGCCCCTGCCATAATTTATACATCGTGACAACTGAATGTGTGTGGAAACGTATTTTAGCAAAGTTCACGAAGTTTAGTGGCACAGTTTACATTCACCAACGTGTGAAACATCAGCGTCCCGACGCCTCGTCGGATCTGGGTTGACCGCTCTTGACGTTTCTGCGAAATCACAACACTTATTGCGCAATATTTTTGTTTGTGTCGTTGGGATTTAGTAAATTAAAAAAATAACTCTTCCGGACGAAAATAAATTTTATTAAAGAAACGCAAGTTATTGGAAATTTTTCCCGGTAAACAACTGTATCTCTTGGGGTTTCACCGGGGCATCTGTCAGACGCAACAAACAATTTTTGTTATCGTTGTTGCTCTACTAGACAAAAGAAGCGACGAGAATAGCACAACGATGAAAATGTTTAATGTGTTGTTTTACGCGCCATTATGCATATTAAAATGGCATATTTATTTTTAATGGTAATGGATGCCACCTGTAACGCTATATTAGTCCAAAAATAACGTAAATATTTGTTTTACCCATTATTCAATCGACGATGGACGACGGGCTATTCCGGGGATTATTTATTGATTTGCGCCATTTTTCCAGCAGTGTTACAAAACGTGGAAACTACCGGGCAAAAATTCAGTAATTGAACACAAACATGGAAACAACAAAAAAATATTTAGCGAAATTTGTGCAATTTCAAAGTGAATCACTCGTGAATCCGTCCTAAGTTGCCGGTAATGTAGCTAAACTCGGACGTCAGGGGCAGAAATCGCAAATATTGGGCGAAACTCCAAAACGAAATGGACTAATAAAGTGCAATTCAAAAATTCGAACTTTTTGTTTACTTAATTTAGCTGGTTGAGACTCTCAATGTCAAGAAATAACTCAAAACCAATGAATTGGGGTGAATTATTTTTAAAATTGCGATATTGATTACGCGGCGGAGTTTTGAATTTCATTTTATAAAACTGAAAGGGTTGTAGCAGTGTTGTTGAATTTTATTATGCTCCTGAAAAAAAATCCAATCAAGCTGTAACCGAATTTCAGCTTACATTTCATTGTAATCAAAATTTAAGGGAGGGGAAGAACGATAAGATCACGTCAATTCTCATTTCATAGAGAAGCTTCGTAATGGAAGAAAAGTTAGAATCGATTTCAATGTATTAAAATCAGAGGATTTGTAATAATCGCTTCTTTTGCCCGGAAATCCCACTGTCGTAGTAGGTTTAAGGAAAATTGGGCCTATTTTTTGACGTGCATCTTTCAATTATAGAATTCTGCGAAAACTCACAGCAAGGTGGGAGAAAAACACAACAAGGCAGGGATGGTGAAGAGATGACCACGATTCCCAAAGTAGCATTGGTAAGATCCTGGTGTTGGCATAAGAAAAGTTGTGACATTTCATCCAATTATTTTTGAATTTGTCGATTTTTTAATTGCCAGAAGTTTAACTTTTTTGAATTTAATTTATTAAATTGGACGAGGTCTTTATCTTAAGAATTTTTCTTTATACACCAGAAGCAATATCTACTGTAGCAGATAATTGCTATCGTTTCGAGCAATATTTGAACCAGCACTTGCAAAATGTCTTCAGTTTTAAAATTTCTACATGTAGATGGTAAATTAAAAATTGAATTGGAGGAACCAGAACTTATCGCTCCAACAGGAGCGTTGAAAATCACGAAGAGTCATTGGTTTTGTTGAAGAGGCCGCCAAATTTCAAGTCTTGTCCAAATGGTAACAGATTCTATAGAAATATTCGTCACATTTCTCCATGTGATGTGAAATATACCAATACTTTGGGTCTCCGACTGTAGTACTCTTAGGCAGATCCTTAATTTAGCTTTTTTTAAATACTCATTAAGGGGTACAAATGAACCAGATTGATATTTGAACAGAAACCTGAGTCGTTAAAGGCGACAACTTTATTGGTTTCAATCGAAGAACAAAACTGAACCCTTAATGAGGTGTCCAATCACGAAGATTTCGTGAATTTCGTATGATATGAACGATGGAAGTGCGTAACAGTATTTTGGAAGGTATAGTTGTTACCATCGACCAAGGCCACGAATTGACCTTCTTGCTAATTTTCGGGCTATTCTCGAAGAGACACCTGTCGTGCCAATTGGCGTTAAAATGTCAACTTGCAGCAATCGAGTGATAGGTCCTCGAAGCAATAAACACAAATGTTTCGTCATTGGGGTGGTCAGACGTGGAGACGCGCGAAATAGAGGCAATAGTGTCATTATTTGGCCCAGATTCTTGTAACTTATTAAGATTGTATCTAATAATGAAAGTTTGTTACGTGACTAACCAAACCATCTGGCGCTTCGAGTAAACAGCTTTACCACGATACAATTTTCCAATAACGAAATCTGCGTGGAGTGAAATTTTACGTTTCGACCTTTAGGCAGGTTGTGTATTGAACCACGCGTCCCCGTCCATTCATTCATACTGTCGCCGCCTTCGGGTGTTGTGACGTATTATCCGCTTAAAACTTTTCATTTCCCTGATAATTATGCACAATGCCACTAAGGAGCGGATTAATAATCAAACTGCCCACTTACGATGCGTATGCCATAATTTGCATAAGCGCGTGGGTACCTGGTTGGCAACAAGTGGACAGTGGATATAACGTGCAACACTTTCATGAAACTTTTCAAAATAATTGCGGTAAAGTAGCGCAATCGGGCGAACTAACCCCCGGGCTCAACAGCTAAAACGGAATGAAGATGACAAAGGTTTTTGTTTTGTTGATAGGCGATATCAGTAAGCGAAGAGCATCTTTTGTTTGCTACCCCTCTCTCGTTTATTATGGATAAGCGCTGGATAATAGAGTTACAAAGTCAAAAGCTCTTTTATTATCCTTCTAGTTTTTTTTTGGTGCAAAAATCGCTACAGCACAGGTCCGGTTTACTTGGAACTGGTTACGCCTTCGTAATGTATGGAAAACATGCTGAACCCGAGTCAGTTTAATCCGTCCTCGTGTTCATTGTGTTTCATTTCATTAATTTCCTCACCCTATCATGTGCGCAATAATTACTAACTGAAAAATTGCAACAAAATAAATAAAAAAAAAAAAACGTCAGAAGTGGGATAAAATTGGACCGACCCAATTAAACCGAAAGGTTTCAGGTGTGGGATTTTGAAAAAGAATTTTGTAAAACAATTTAATGATTTGATGATTTTTTTGCAGAGTCCAATCACCGGAGTGAATCGGGCTCCGGGTTTTGGCAGCTTCAGTTAGACCGCGATTTGGTCGACACCATTTCCGCTATTTATCCGGAGTGGTTCCAGAGCAACATGGCGGAAGGAACGCCGTCAACTCCGAGGGAGTCGCCGCCTAAAGCTATAGTCGACACATCCCCGTTGCACATAGATCAAAACAAAGAATGTAAGCAAATCTATTTTCGTTCCGCCTTTTTTTCACAAAACCAACAATGTTGGCAACGTAACGCCATTAATTTTATTAATTTAATTTCAATGCCAGGAACTTTCGTTTTTTCGAAAACAATCGACGAAGGCAGGCACCCGGGTTGCATAACGATGAGATACGGTTAATGTCGGTTATCTCCTTGTAACCCACCTACTCTTGTAAATTGTTTACGTTAACGAAACGAAAGTGTTAAAATTTCAAACCGTCGAACAGTTGCTGGCGAAACTGGCAAGTATTGATAGTTTCCGGATGGTGCCGGAACAACTGGTGTTTTGACGGTGGTCATCGGGAGGTGTATGTTGACTTCGTCTAGGTCAGTGTCGGATATCGCACGGTTTTGTTCTTCCGGAGACGTGTACGTCTCCGTCGTCACATTACTTCCTCAACAACGGTCGTTAACACAACATGTGCTCACTTGCAATTGTCTGTTGCAGCCCTCAAGGTGAAATTGATGCTCAGACGGCCGTTCGATCAGCTGGTCGCACAAGGAATCATGCCTCGTAAGTCCATCAGTTTTCATCAAAACTTTGATTAATTATCACATGTGCTACTAAAAAATAATTAACTCCGCTTATTATCTGCTTCCTTCCTCGTGTCGCATGAACTATGCCGCATTTTTAACGATGGTTTTGGGAACAACCCTCCCCGGTACCATCCTAAGTGTTAGTTGCTTTTACCACACGACTCGCTGCACCTCCTTACGTAAAGCAAGGTCCCTTCCAGACCTCAAAAGGGCAGAAAATTGGAGGAATGGTACCGGAAATTATCTCCCTTCGGATGGCTATCACTTTATTTCTCTGTAGTATCCTAAATTGATAAGGTAACGATAAGCCCAAATCCGCCCCTCAATTTTCGAACCATAACCGTCCGGTCGTACTGAATCGGACACTTTAATTCTTAACGCCGAAGTACCGGGTCGTACCTGGTTATATGGTGGGCGTACATAAAGGTTACTGAGCTAAAATGATCCTTCTTCCTTGAAGATTCTAATGTTAACCACTTGGGGACACCCGCAAGGGTTTGTTATCATGAGTTTTGAACTTGTACGACCTTTTGGGTATTAATCTCTCTTAGAGTCGAAATTTGACAATGAATCTATCTGAATCACTTCCTAAACTAACACTTGTTGATACGACACTCTTTAAACCTTCCCGGGGCCGGATTGACAAGAATCCGGTTCTGTTGTATGTGTGGTAGGAAGTCTCTCCTGTTTTAAGGTCCTGAATTAAGATGCGCTTTTGGACCCTGATCCCTCACTGGTCGAGTCGAAAATCGACCTGCACCTCTTTAACGTCCTCATTCAACACCTGATATCGTACCCGCTTGGTCGCTAACTCCTCCTAGTTTGTTCGGAGGTTAAGACATGTGTTTTTCTTCAGCTCACAAAACCCCCGCCGCCTACCACGGCCAACGCCGACAGTTGGAGCGTGCGAAAACGGGCGACATGTTGAAGGCGAAAATCCAGCAGCGACCGCCCCGCCAAGAGCTCGAAAGGCGGCACATTCTCGAGGCAGATCCAGGCCACGTAGATCCTAGTTTGGCCGAACGCCAGCGCATGCTGAAAAAAGCTCGTTTGGCCGACCAATTGAACGACCAACTATCCCATCGACCCGGTCCCCTTGAACTCATCCAGAAAAACATCCTCCATACCGAAGAACCGATCGAACAAGCCGTAAAAACCGGTCGGATACCCTACAAAGCCACCAGCGAAGGCCAACTAAACCGTCCTCAACATCCCCAAAGTTACTTCACACCAGAAGAAGACTCGCAAAGTTCCGAAGGCGACAACATAGTCAGTCCAGGACCTAGCGACGTTCTAGAAACCGCCGCCAAATCCGCGGGAATCGTAGTTTCGTTAATACCGGCAACTGAAGGAACTGTTGTTGTCACAACAGCGACTCCAGTGTTGACCAAAGACAACAGTGACATCGTTTTTGCGGATTTGTGCCGATCAGTAGCAGCTCCACTATTGCCTCAAGTTTCTGCGTCGAGTCCCGCTTCTTTAGTGTCTTCCACTTCCACTCTTAGTCCTTTATCATCAGTTGCTAGTCCCGTGCCTTCGACTGTTTCACAGCCACCAACTCCAGTTCCTCCACCTCCACCACCAGTTGTACTTACTCCTCGTCCTATACAATCTCCGGTTATCAAGAGTGACGCGCCTGGTAAAGATAAAAATAGGAAAAAGTCTAAGTCGAAATCAGCGCCGAAGGCGCGTACTATCAAATTCCATGAATATAAAGGACCGCCAAGCGCTCAAAAAACTCCAAATAATAACAACAATTCGGGGGAAAGCTCCTACGATCTCTTGCTTCAACAACAAACTCTTCTCCTTCAATTTCAGCTGCAATTACAACATAAGTATCCGCAAATAATTTTGCCCGCTTCTCAAAAAACTAGTAATGAAACCAACAATAATAATCCTTTACCGTCGCCGGCTCCGTCGACTTCTTCGGAATCGTCCACGCCTTCGAGGTTGACTGGCAGGTTGGAAGACATGAAAGTGAGTGATTTGAAAGCTGAACTTAAGCGGAGGAGTCTTCCCGTTTCCGGATCTAAACCTCAATTGATCGAGAGACTTAAACCGTTTACGGACGCTATCATTCAAATTTCTTCAGTTGATACTCATAGTAACTCTAGTATGGAACAGAATCACAATTCGCCTCAACACCAAGATTTCGGTTCACCTCAAGGATCGATTAAAGAAGAGTCTGAACAAATGGATATCGGTGATCCTTCGAGTCCGTCCCCTCAACCCGAACAATTTTTGCAACTGCAGATGGATAACGCGAAAACTCAAGAAGATATCGTTAGGGAACAACAAAGACAGATCGAGGAGTTGCAAAGAGAACTGACGCTTTCCCAATTAAAATTACAGGCTGCTACTAGAGCGGAACCTAAAGCTCAATTGATGGCGCTCCAAAAACATTTGCAAGCTAGACAACAACAGCAACAACAACAACAAAATATTGCGTTGCAGATGCAACAATTGCAACAGTTGCAGGCGCGTCAAGCTCAAGTTAATGAGGAGCAACAGCGATTGCAGCAACAACAACACGTTGCTTTCCAAAACCAGAAAAATTTAACTGGTGGTTTAGTGTTAAATGGTGCCGACGCCGCTTTAGTTTTTAACTTGATGCAAGGCAAAGCTAAAGTGGTGAATGGTCACTCCAGAACCAATTCGTTACCTAACTTTTTGAATTCCATCGTGACTCCAGTTATTGCGGCCCCCGAAATCAAAACCGAATTCAAAACTGAGTTTATAGAAGAAGCAAAACCGCCCCCGCTTTACGAGGAAGCTACCAAACACAAGAAAAGTAACGTTAAAAGTCAAATTGTCGATGACGTTTTGGAAATTTTAATAAAAAACGGCGAATTACCTCCCAGCGCCGCACAAGATCCGGCCACGCCGGGTTCCGCTGGTACTAAAGCCGCTGAACCTGTTTTTCCTACTCAAAACGTCGATCCAAACAGTCCTGAAGCCGCCCTCGGACTCGATCCCACAGAATTGTTGGATAGTCTCGACAATTTAGATAGTATGGATTTCACTCAATTCGTGATGGAATTGGGTGGAGGTAACGTCCAGAATTCGGAAAACAACAATATCCACAGCGAACAAATGTCGGTGCCGATGGACACTGATGATTGGTTGGAGTCTTTGTGTGTTGAGAATGGACAGAATGGATCGTGTACGGCTCCGTTAGCGAGTCACGAAACTGATTTGGTGGGTTATGATCCTTTGTTGGGTATCGCTCAAGATCCGTTCGATCCGTTCAATCTGGAAGAGTTTCGGTCGCCTGCCGATTTGACGGCGGCGCTCTCGTGGGACAAGGTTGACTATGCCGCGTAGTTGTGGTGCGTGTTTCTTAGATTATTTCAGTGCCGCTTATTCCAGTGATGTGCGATTCCACTCGGTAAGAAATTGACATTCCACATGCGGCCGCCACGATCGCCTAAGGGCGCGGGACCAGGGCGGCCCACCGGCCAGGGAACACATCAACAGATGATATTGTATATATTTGTAGTTGTAGATATGCTTAAGGTTTAAAATCGTAACTTGGACGAGGCGCTTTCGACAATTTTATTTCGAGGTAGCGGGGACTGGGGGTAAACAGGAAGATCGCGTAGCAGTCTCAAATTACCTAACATAAGTAGGTATATTCCTAAATATTCCAATTCGTTCGATCAAACTCGTACGTTAGGATAACGGCCAGTGACCAGTTTCCTTAAAATAAGCAACGAATTTTTGGTATTTGATATGTTAACCGTAAGTTTTGTACGAACTGCATGAGTTTACTAGATAACCCACTAATGTGAGGAAACATTTCGATGTTTATCAAACAAGTTTGTTTTAAAAATAAACATTTTAGGAAAAAGTAGAAAAATAAATAATTTTATTCGCCTTATGTGCCTCAGGTAGCAGCGAGTCTAGATTTTGTGTAACGTTGCGGTATTTTTCTAGTAATAAGTCGAGGATGATTGGTTTTTTCGAAGCACTTTACTCTTTCAAACAGCCTCATTTTTATGTACATTCTGCATTTGGAAAACGTGTATTTATTCAATATTACTAATAAGATTTTTGTACGTATTTCGTTCGGTACTCACATTTCTCCCTCTTCCAATTTACCTCCGGGAAAATTGTTGGGGTTTCAACTAAAATTGTCGGCAAGCGCCCCTCAGTATTTGACTACCTGTACAGATTGTTTTGTGACAAAATCGCCTTTATCTGTTAAGTTATTCGAATGTTAGACATTTATTTTGTTGACTATTTGTATTTAGGCAGCCTCTTGCCTGGCTGCAAGGAATGTCGCGCTCTTAGATTGCCTAATTTATCGTATGAAACAATTGTACTTGAGATGCCTTATGATACATTACGTTATACATGCCTCCTTGTGTTTGAACTAGTTTCAACCCATACTCTTCGCCTACGACCGTTCGCTAATCGGTGTACCATGAACAGTATGAGGGTGAAAACGCTTCAACATAATGTAATAAATGCGTAAATCAAACGCCCCACTTTTAATTACCACAAAATCTCCACAGATTTACCATGGATTGCACACAAGCTACAACAAATGGTCACGTGGAGCTTAACTCGTACAGGAAGGCGGTTCCCTGAATCTAAAATAGAAAAATTGACAAGTAGTCCCTTGATGGAGTTTGCAGCCAAGGTGAAGCCAAAATCCTACGATTATTTTTTTACCCGATAGAGGGCGTTGTAAAGCTTTGATATCGTCGAGACTGCTTGAAGCAATTTTAAGAAAGTGATTTACTGATTTGGTGCTGCCATCTATGGTTATTTTTGTGTCTGTCCTATTGTTTTAATCCGGGATTAGGATGGGTCAGTTCTCTTTTCGACTCTCCTTTGGAACGATGTCTTACTCTATAGGTATAATCCATCGGAATTGAAACCATGTTAAGTCGGCCCATTGACGACTGTAGATGGCACACAAATTTGATATCTAACGTACACAATCGGCGACCGACCAGCTTGTTTGAGGGAATAGTTCATTGATGCGGAATTAATTAAATTATGACCGGGATTACTTCCGAACTTGATCAGCTGTTGGTGCTAACTGGAACTAATTCAAATTAATGAATCACCACTGCAAACAGCCACTTGAACTTCAACAAACCTATTCGAAAATTTGTTTCAAGACAACTAATAAATCATAATTAAACCAAACGATTTCAGTTATGAGAATAAATGTGGACGAAATCGTGTGATTAATCTTTGTGTGTGTGGACGCCGAAATTCGCCCAATTTATGGTCCTAAGTAACCCTTTTACTGGGGTATCTTGCGAGCAATCGGGATCTCGTAATGTTGCCTTTTAGTTGACACGCACAATGAAAATAACTGTAATTAACTATCGGCCGCCTCCAACGAAACAGAAATGTTCTCAAAGCAATTAGCTTGAAGTTTATGCTGTTGCCATAAAATCACCTCGGAAAATACGACAACACGGAAAGTAGAGCAACTGATTTTCATGGAAACACGTACTTATGTTTGGGAATAAGTTTTCTTACTAATAAGAAACTCCAAATTAATTGCTAAATCAATAAGTTTGTTATCTGTGAAAAATTTAGGTCCCGCGATGCGCCGCAGTTATCATTATTTCGTCTCTTGCACGCTTTCGTCGCGTTTTGTCAAAACTCAATTTAAAAATATTAAAATCGATATTAAAATATTCACGAAGGGAGAGTCCGATCAAGGAGATGAGTCGGCACTTTAATCTTTCTAATCGAAGGACGAGTATCTACAGAGTGGCTCATACACGATTCGTAACTACTAGCATTGATTATTTTTCTCTAAGTAAAAAGTCAATGCTTAAATTAACAAAATACATGGAGAACACTCTAGAAATTTTATTTCTCAATTCACATTAGTCAAAGATTAGGGAGCTTAAAGATAACTTACCCACTCTTTGACTAATCTAAGTAAGTTACAAGAGTAGCTACAGGTAAGTTTTTCTCTTTGAATAATTTTTGTGTATATTTGGTTGCCTATCCTTTAAGATTTTTTTTAATTTTTGGCAGCTTTCAGATTGTAAGACGATTATTTCCATTGGAAATCGTCCCGTCCAAATTATTTTAGAGTTCCATTTTATTTGTTGACAATTATGATGGTTGCAACGACTGGTTGGTGCTCAAAGCCGCATAAGGCCGTTCCTCATGTAGTGAAGGGGAGCGATGAAAGAAAGACGGGTTCTCATTCAGGCGCCAGTTGAAGCTAATGCCGGTATAATGAAAGAGCAAACAGTGGGGCGCATGAAAAGAAATCTTTTCACTCTTTTACTTTCACTAAAAAAAATTCTGTTTACCTGCGGCTCGTCATCAAGTTGATTATTAATTTTAATTAAACGTCTCGTTACGGACATAGATCCAGTAAATCCGAGGATTGTCGTGGTGGTGAATAGCGATTTTTTCTGCTGTACGTGAAAATTATTAAAAAGAAAACATAAAAATGCGGCAATTCAAGCGAAATCGTGGCAATAATGCGATCCCCATTTTCCCTCACCGAATAAATCCGGGCTGACGTTTCGGTACGTGGCCGGATAAAGTTGGAGAGTTTTTGTGAAAATATACCCTTTTAGAATGTAAATAGGTGCGCTGGTATTATAGTTGCTGACGGATATTTCGTCAAATATTGACGTAGGATTGCACACATGTATTCGACGAAGTGTATCAAAATGTATCGTTGAATACTGTCCGCTTAGGTTATTTCCTTTTTTCGTTAGACGTGGGACAGTTTGTTGCAATTTCAGATGTTTTTGGAAAATTGAGTACGAAACGTCGGACCTCGGGGTGAATTCTTGAAAGCAGAGAGGGTTTAACGGAGTTGGGGCTAACCTGGAGCTTTGCGTTGTAAGAGAAGTATTGCTTTGAAGGATTAAATAGTAGCAGAAGGGAACGTGCCGTCTAATTAGTTAACGTAATCTCGACCAAACCATAACCCTTTTCGATGGGAAACCGTGTATCCTCCCCCTAGAACGTGATTGCTATCCTGCATAAAATCATATCGTCGTTTTCGGGCAATTAAGTGATTAGGCCCGGGGACTTAACTCGGAATTTCACTGGCCCAAAAATACGAATATGGCGTTATTAAAAATTCCACAAATAACTCCAAGTACGAAAATATTATCAGCTACTTAAAACGGACGCGTAGTCACTTAATTAGTTTACGTCCCAATTCGAAACATCCAATTTTAACTGGTGGTCTAACTTTAAAAATAAAAACGTGGTTTTTCTGTGAGACTATCAATATCCAGCATGGCCCTTAATGAGTCCTGTTTTTTGTGAGGCAATTTAGAAAGCACCATTTAGCAATGTAAGTCGATCAGTTTCTTTTTTTGTGTTCTTTGAAAGACTGAAATTTAATTTTGTGCACAAAAACTTTGCCATCTTTGCGCTAATTGGTATTTGATCTCCTCACCTGATTAGCGACAATAGCAAATAAAATCCGACTCTTATTAAAAGTAAGATCTTGTTACTGCGTCGCAACACAAGCGCCGCAATCATTAAGGGCTAGAATTTCCTAAATAGCAAGAATTACCCGGTAATGTGCCTATCCAAAAGCGAGACGAAAAAGCTTCGACATTATGAAAAACGTTCACTGCTTCAACTTGAATAAAAGAATAATTATAAAAGCAAGCGTAATTTCCACGAGACGACAACCTGATCCTTTCTGAAATCCTTGCCGATACGGTTTTAGCCGGCCCCAACTTTAATTATAAAAATTGCAAGAACCACTCTTATAAATGAAGCAGGGGATCTCCTCAAATCGATAATTTTGACGTAGTCGAGCAAAACTCGAATTATTAAATCACAAAAACAGACGATTTTTTTAAAATTCCGTCAACTATTTGGGGACGAAATGTTCAATTTTATTTCGCAAAAGTGGTAGCGCTTGAACGGCTACAATAGTTGATTGACGACGGCCTAGTTCTGTTTTTTCTTCAGTAATTGCGTCGAGGCAATTAATAACTAGAATAAATATTTGCAGGAAACAACGTCCTAACATAAATTCGTTTTTTATTTGTCTTCACAAAAATTACGTTTTTGACGTCTATTGCGTTTCTGTAGGAACAGTTTCGCTTCAAATTTGATTTATTGGAAGTTGTTTCGAATTTTGTTTGGAGCGTCGAATTATGCGTCCCGAATCGACCACTTTTGTAAGGTAAGTAATCGTAGCTCGGTTTTTACGAGAATGTCTACCTAACCCTCGCTTTTTGTCCCATTTTCCATACAATCTATTACACGAAGCAGATGGAGGCTAACAACTTGCGAGTTTTTATGGCGTCGAAACTCCCCGGTGCTCAAACATTGCCTGAACACGAAACGTTTTTAGGGTCATTTACAACAATTTTAAGACAGAATTGAATTTACTAAATAAATATTCAAGAGATTTAATGTCTGGTGTTCGACTCGATTCTCCCGGCGCCTCCGCCATTTGTGTCTCCCAAAGCACGAATCTTAACTGGTCATAGAAACGCTACGTTCTCTCCCAGACAACGGATTGAACTATCTATGTGTCTACGAATAGAGATTGCATGCAGTAGAAAGGTGTACGAAAAAACTGGAATTACGTGTCTAAGTGCGTACTTAAGGGAGAAACTTACTCAATTATATTCAACGCTTTTCAAAGAAGATAAAAGTTTCTCACGACATAGTGCAAGTCTTAACTCGTTGTTTCATTATGCAAACACTTGCGCTTAACCGTCTACTTAAAACGTCGACTTCAGTAATCAAAGCGTTGCATAAATAGCGAGCTTTACTGCTAATCGCGTTGTCACCGGCATTTTCAAGTATATTTACGTAGTGGGAAGATAGGAGACAAGCAGACGAGGCAAATCCACAATTAAGATGGTATCAAGTGCATTTAAAAAGCTCACTTAACAACCCAAAGAAAGGGTGACGGAGGATAATCCGTCGCGGTTGCGTGATCCAAAGCGGTTCTTCTTACCGAACTGATAAGCTGCCTTATCCCACTGTTCACTATAAGTAATTGTTTCTTTGACCACACTTCAGAATTCTCGGATTTCGGTAAAAATCTCCCAACTTGACGATTTCTTGTCAGGAAGCAATCAAAGAATTAATCCTTTTTTGGACTGAAGCTTTAATGTGAGTATTTTGATTTATTTTTCAATTCATAACGTGTTGGTAACGACCCAAAAATTTTCCGCAATTTTGCCATCGCCTCATATTTTCAATTTTGCGCCAATCGCAGTTAAAGTTTACGAAGCAAAACCAAGTGCCCCCGAGTCGCTGCACTTTTCGTTATGCTGCAATGACTCATATCTGAAGTTACTCCACCGAGCGAAAAGAAATTTTACTTGAAAAGCTAAAAGTTATTACTGACTGCTAATTAGTGATAATATCACAGAAAAATCTCGTTTAAGCTTAAAGTTAGCGCAACTTTAATCAGAAAGCTACTAAAATCTGTTTTAGATTTGACACAGTTTGTTTCTGAAGAATAATTTGTTGCAGTAAAGCTCTTAACAATATTTGCATTAATTTGCACAAATCGGTCCCCCGTTATCGCTGAATAGCAAAATATGTAAAGTCACTTACTAGCTGGACCGGACCGTTACATAAATTAATGTGCAGACAGCCAGAACTAGCATGCTTCTATTTCGTCGACCTAATCGCTCCACTTCGATTTCACGATTCCTCAACAAATTCTCGACATTGTCGCAGTTAGCAGCAATTTGTAATCTTAGAAATATCACATTAACTACCCTCCAAAACACTTGAAGTATTTTTAATAAAGCTTCACTTTACAAGGAATGAAACTGGATGCTTTTTAAAAAATTTAATGCTTTGAAATTGCTTCTATATAAACCGCAATTTAGAGGATTTACTTTTTTAGAGCATTTTTCAAATTCGTGACGTTTTTTATTAAAAATAAATAGATTTTACAGTCAGAATTCAGCTAGCGCATCCGCCATTCTTGAGGTACTTATTGAAGTTCTCTCCGCTTCAAGTGCTTTTATTAAATTGCAGCAGTGTAATGTTTTGTGCAAAATTTGCAAAGTCAAATGCAGCGTACATTATGAGCAAATATTATTGCAACACTAACTAATTTGCTAATTTGAAATGCTTAATTAGAGTTTTGGATCCTGTTAGCCCCTTTACCGTGAAATATCAGTGAAGCGCTAATTACTACAACTCCAAATTATTCATCTAAAAATTCAGATATTTACGTTTAAATTAATTTTGTAGGGGTGGGTTAAAGTTTTAGATTTTTTTGAAGTGATGACATATTCGTGTCGTTTATGACACGAATATGTGAGAATCAGGTGAAGTGGAGAGATACATTTTTAAATTTGAAGTTGGGATCTCCCGAGGTATCTCATAAGTCATGGCAGACCCTAGCGATCTTTATTCGTATTTTTCGCACTGATGGGGTGGAAATATGCAACATCTTATTTCTAAGCTTGTTTAGTAAGCGACATACACGACGATCCTCCAGGATTGAGGATAATACACAAAAGCGTTTGATGCATGTTCTCTATTGTTGCTACATTTCCAATAACTCTCGTGCTCTTAATCCGGTTATGTCGACATGTCACATCCGGGATACAAGCTGACTTTCCAGACGTGACGTGACGGGTGTACAGGGGGTTGCGCAATTGACGGAATTTCCTGCAATTACGGTTTCGCCCTCTTACTCGTTCTCGGAACTAAATTAAAAAATAATTAAGTTGCAACACAACAATTCGTCAAATTTGACAAAGTCTTGTCCAACAAAACCACAATTGCAATTACAGTTTCGTCCTTTTAGCAAAATTTAAAAAATATTAAAAATTTAGTTCGGTCAAATTCTTGATAAGACACAGTTAACGGCCTCATCTTTGTGAACATGTTAGGTTTGACATCAAAATCGAATTTTTGGGAGGCAATGATAGCGTTACGATCCGCCAAACTTATCGTTTGAGATGTCTTGGGGGAAGCTGCGGAAAATTCGGGGAGCACAAATAAAAGTTTAATTTCAGCCCAATATTGGTCGGTTTCAGCCCCTGAAATTGAAATTTGTTCTAGTTAATAACCTCGTGATTTTTCCCGTTGCTGCGTGGGGATCCCTAAAAAGACGCAGCAACCAGGTAATCCAATCGCCGGTTCTTTAGCGTGCTCGCCGATCATTATCAAAAGTTTAATTTGTGAAAGGTTGCAGCTTCGCGAGAGGGAAAGTACACATAATTTTAAATAAACAAGTTACCGGTAAATAAGTTGGAATTAACTTCCTCCCCTGGTTAAACATTTCAACCAGGTTAAGATATTTTCTTACTGAGATATCCTGGAGCAAATGCGTAGGTAACTGAATTCTTATTTGCTTACGTTAACTTGATGCAAACAAGATCCCTTCGGTTTCAATAATTAAATATGTTGTCTGAAATTTATCCAATAATTCAAGTTGTTGCTCTTTGTCATCAAAGCTGTTCACCCTCAATGCAACATGTGTTGGGCAAATACCAGCAGCTTCGACGTTGTTATTTATTACGTTGGTAATCGCGACTTTACATTTTAATTATGTCTGTGTTTATCTTGGCAACTTTGCGAGGGTCGGTAACTAATTTATCAACGCAGACGTATCTATAGCGGGGTGGTTTTTTGATTCGATTTTAGATACTCGAATACGACGCAATTGCAACTCCTACAGCTACGTCCGCAAAAAATTGACCTCGCCTTGAATTTTTATCATTAAGAACAGAACTGAACCGAAAAATTTACTTTTCAATACTCACCGTTTTTTTTTCAGAAGTAGTCAACGTTAAATTTTGTTGGCGGCCAAGAAATCTTTTTTGTACAAGTAAGTGTCGTTTTATAAAATTACTTCAATTTTTTCAATTATTTTTTTATATTTGAACTCATTGTCTAAGTCTAAGAACGTAGCCAACAACTCTCGTCCATCATAAATTAACTAAATAGGTACGTTTAAAATTTCTGCTGGCCGAGCAATAACGCTTTCACTTGTCAAACACACACTAAGTATCCACGGAATACTTTTTTCAACAAAAAGCTTGACTGTTAGTAAGAGGGAAAGGGGCATCACAACACATGTGTCTCTCTCAAATTCTAGAGAATATTACACTAAAATATTAGCAACAAACATGGGCAAGAGAAAATTTAAATTAAAGAGGTTTGGACGAGGGAAAATCTTAAACTTGATATTAGTTTTTTATGGTAATCGGTTTAGAAGTATCCAAACCAAAATGAAAAATTAGACTCTTAGAATTTATTATTAATGAAATCAAAGTAAAGAAGAAATTCGAAGGGAAAATTTAACAAACAGGATATGTAACATATAAAAATATACTGGAAGAGTAAACCAAGAAGTGAATTTATTTCTGTCGGATATCAGGAACTGGAATACTAAAATACAGAGAGAACTAATTTTCTTTGAAATTGAAAAATTACAAGAGGGGTGAAAAGGTTCCTATGTTTTGAAAATAATATAAAATCAATAACTGATCATGAGGAAGCTAAACATTCAACGGTTAAGACTAAAGTTTAGGGCCCAAACTCTGTAAGGTAGCCTTCAACTCTCAGTGATTCAAATTCTTTTTATTCCACATTAAGGACAGAAGAAATAATTTTTATGGGTGGTAGTGGGTAATTTTTAAAAATTATTCTTTCTTCATAATATGGAGGATTACGGACATTCAGCCTAGGGCCTACGCCAACGTTAATCCGTCCTTGTAAAGATCTAGCTAATGTTTTGAACTTAGCACGCACCAATCTACTGTCGTAAGATTGTTGCTGACTCATAGGACCTCTGAGTAGAGCGACATTGGACTGTCTCTAGCAAATTCTGATCTCTGATGACATCCAGGAACCAGACAGGTCCACAAAACTCCAATACAGTCCTAACGTAGGTCTTATATAGTTAACGGTGGAAAAGGAAGCTCGGTCAGAGGTCATCCGCAGCAGGTACAGTGACGTGTTTGCTCCTTTACATACCGAGGATATAGACTCCGACTAAGCAAGTTTCTCTATGATTGTAACACCAAGATCGTTATGTTTGTTGACAGCGACACTGTATGTTATACGAAGGTTGTTCCTTTTGATATTTAGGATGACACACTTGTCAATATTTAAAGGTAAGATCCAGTCAGAACTCCAATCACAGATTGCATGTAGATTCTCTTGTAGCTGATTGTGGTAAAGGAAGGGATTGTTGTAAACTTTAGTGTCGTCGGCATAGAGGGGGCACCTAGATCTTAACATTAATGGAACTTCACATATATAAACAAAGTACAACAGAGGACCCAGCACGAACCCTGAGGCAAATCGCTTGAGACTGATAGCCTGGTCGGGAAGGAATCGCCTACCCTAACCTGAATCTGTCTATTGGCCCAAAAGTCGCCCGTCCATAGTAGAAGAGCACCTCCATCAAATGGATTTGTAACATCGAAAATTTACAAATAATGAAAAATTGAAAATTTGTAAAAAGTTAGAAACCAAACAAAGCAGGGGATTGTTGTATACCTCAGTGTCGTCGGCATAGAGGGAGAACCTGGATCTTAACATTAATGGAACTTTACATATATAAACAAAGAACAACAGAGGATTCAGCACAGAACCCTGAGGCACACCGCTTGAGACTGATAGCTTGGTCGAGAAGGAATCGCCTACTCTAACCTGAAACTGTCTATCGGTCCAAAAGTCGCCCATCCATAGTAGAAGAGAACCTCCATCAAATGGATTTGTAACATCGAAAATTTACAAATAATGAAAAATTGAAAATTTGTAAGAAGTTAGAAACCAAACACAAAGCAGGGGATTGTTGTTTACCTCAGTGTCGTCGGCATAGAGGGAGCACCTGGATCTTAACATTAATTGAACTTTACATATATAAGCAAAGAATAACAGGGGACCCCGCACGGAACTCTGAGGCATACCTCTTAAGACTGATAGTCTGATAGAGAAGGAATTGTCTACCCTAACTTGAAACTGTCTATCGGCCCAAAAGTCGCCCATCAATAGTAGAAGAGTATCAAATGGATTTCTAATCTCGAAAATACACAAATAATGAAAAATTGAAAATTTGTAAAAAATTAAAATCCAAACAATCTTTTGGTATCTATGAACTTATTATAATTTTAATTTAGCCCTGCAATACTCGTGTGTCTACCTCAAGTTTCATTTTTAATTTGAATTTGTCTACCCACAATTCTAAGAGTGTAGGATGTGAGTTTTAATTTTTTGCTTCATTTCTTTGTAACGTTTGTACTAAATCGAAAAGATATTCAACATCCAGGACGATTGGAGTGCATTTTCTCTCCAAAGCTTTTCTCAACTGTATTTATTATCCCGTGGACTTGGTCTAAAGATAAATATTGATTCCGCAACTTCAAATGATGCGCAGAAATAAATTTTTTTCATCTACTATTGACCTTTTTGAAACACCTTTGATATTATCAATAGAAACGAGATGTGAGTTGCAACTTTTTTTGGCTTCTGCATTTTTATTACTTCAGCGAATTTCCATTTTCTCGATACCTTTAATAATGTTACAATTTACTTAGTTACTTCCTGATTTAATGTCGAATCTGCAATTTAATATTCGAGACACTTGAAACTGTTTTAATTATTGTGGCAGAATATAAATCAAATACTTTGAAGATTTCCAGCTGACATTATAAACGCTTTCGGGAAACTCCATTTGCGTTTCAGTTTCAGATGACGTCTAAATTATTTCAGGTACTTTCTCGCTTGTTTCGTATTAACAAAAATAGTGCTCCTAACTAGTTGAATTAGTATTCAGGCGATAGTCCGGAAGGTCCAGTTGAGATTCCGGGCGTTTCGGTTGGTCGCGTTTCAATTTTCGCCGCCTTTTCGTCGGTTCGGCGATATTGTGTGTTGTGCAAATTTGGCGGAGGCGCCGGGTGAATCGTGTGCCGGCGTACGGGCAAAGGATTGTGCGTAAACAATGTTGTCTCGGGGGCTCTGGGGGGCCCTCGAAACGCCAATCAATGATATAGGGGGCAGTGCGCGCGCGCGTCGCACCTGGAACTCTACATCGCCGGCCTATTCTCTACGCGACTCCGTTTCGGTCGGTCGCGATAATGTGAACTGTTGATCCTCACTCACGATACTCTTGTTTATCCTTTACGGCATGGTGTAAAGGTAAGCGACCGCCTTTTACCCCTTTCTTTTGTTCGCACCCTCTAAACGAATTTTTCCGAAAATTGACTAACAAAAAAATTTGCGCGCAAAATTTTGTTTACCTCACCCAAAAAAATAAATTGGAATTAAGGAAAAATTTAGTTTTTACCATTTGAACCGTTAGGGGTTGAAACGTTTAATTTGGAGTTGTTGCAACTTGTTGGACGAACTTTTCGCGTTGTTAATTTAAGTAGCTGTTACACCCGAATTACTTTTATTGCAGGTACGTCTTTTATTGGGTGAAAAGCGCAACCCTTATTTGTTGACTGCGACAATAAAATATCGGGGACAAGTTTCTAAACCGAATAAATGGCAACTACCTCGGGAATTAATATTTTATCGTTGTTTACTTTACCATACTTATTCATGATTTTGTATTCCCTTTATATTTTCCGTATTTACTAATGCGTCCCTGCTTGTTTGCATTAACGTATGAATATTTCATAAATTCTAACGATATTCCCGCAATTCAACCAATTTACGAATGCAACCCAATTATTGTTAACAGGACCGGAACGTATCTACCTGCTGACACGGTTTTTCATTAAATCCACTCTTTCAACCGGATGTTTCTAATATTGCATTCCTACATCCCCAAATCCCCATTGAGATTGCTCGCGGCCGATGTTTCCTCAACCCACAATAATCGAATTGAATCCTTTTTTTTTCTTCAGTAACCGTTTCATGTTTCTGCATTTCTATTTGGATTTACTATTTGTTCAAAATCAACAATAGTTTGTGAGTTTACCTGTTGCCGGACCGAAGAGTTGTTTTCACAATTATCACGGAAAATTGGTCGAAAATGCAGTTATCACAAAAAAAATATTTTAATTATTGTCTTGTTGACAGTGATAAATTTCAAATATCCACCTCGCGAAAAGTTCATCAATCATAATTTGTTCAGTTAATTAAGGCGAGTTTAATTAATCATCGTTTTTGCTAAACATTGTCTCTATTGTTATTATGGATTTTTTTGAAACTTTCAATTTTCTATACGTGTTTTCGATTAGGGTGTTAACTGTTGAAACTGCTCCCGAAACTGCAAGAAAACGTTGCGAGAATTCCCTAGTTAAAGGATGCTAACCTGGATAAATTGTCTTGGCTACAATGCTCGTAATGTTCTGTTAAAGGTTTTAGTTCAGTTAACTCTAAATATTCTCAAAATTAATCTTGAAATAGTAATTTTTACCCATCACGCACATATCTTCTTCATTCTAAAATGTTCGGGCTGAATATTGTCCACATTTCTTTTTGACCACTCTTTGGTCTTTATTTTTTAAAGTTTAAGTTTGAACTATTTTAAGCTAAAATGGAAATTAGCTGCAACTGGGTCAGACTTGCTTTTGATTTAGAAAACGATTTTTCTATTCCAAAAATAAAATTTTATTGTAAAAATTTTTTTTACTGAAAATGAATTTGGAAGTTATTAACTGAAAGAAGAAATCGCAATTATTTGAAAATATAGATAATTTTTTATTTTTCTCCTGCTGATTGCTTATTTCAATTATGTAGTAGTGGTTGTATAATGCACCAAAATTTACAACCCTCAAAATTTTTACATTTAAAAATACATAATAATAAAAAGGAGACAAATCTGGTGAATAGATAAATGTTAAGATAATTTAAGCCCTGAGTTAAAAATTATCTTACAAAAACAAGACAAATTCTTTTATAAGGAAGATGTATTGATTAATTATTAACTTGCTGTAGGAACCACAACTATTTCAAATTCAAAATGATTTTTTATTCAATATATTTTTCTTTTAATTACTCATCTTGCAATTTTGGTGAAGTTTTTTGAAAAAATTTATAACAAGACATTTGCAAATTTTTGTAATTGTTCTCTTATTTGAGAATATGGACAGTAGTCATAGGGAGTCAAATCTGATGAATAGAGGAATATTTCAATTATTTTTAAATCAATAGTTTGCAATTCAACATATTTGCCCCATAATTACTTATTTGAGCCTTCCAGTAACTTGTGCTAATTATTTAGAAATAATTATTAACGAAGAATTTACAACTTTTCGAAGCTAAGCAATTTTTATTGTAACTATATTAATTATTATATTTATTGTAAAATATATTGTAACTATTCTGTTTGTTACACGTAAGCGACAGCAGCTGTAGAAGGAGGGTCAGTTTTAAGGGCGCCACCATTTTTTTCAAAATAGGCGATGCTACAAAAATTGGAAATTATCAAGTAAAATGTTGACAATTGAATTAAAAATAATAAATTTTAGAACGGTGAATTATTCGACAAAATTAATAAATAAATGAAAGTGGCAGGGTGCATCTCACGTGGACCTAACAACGGTGATATGTGACGTTTAGGATACAATTAAAAAGTGTCAATATCGTTGAATTGCGGGAGCAATTGTAGCCCTTCAATGGATATAAATTTTAAATAGCCACTTAGCTGGTAAAGGCTTTCCTCAAGGTCTTCTAAAAGGATAGGATCCACAGCTGGACACGATCACGGCTTCCAAGGTCCAAGGCTCACAAAAGACGGGCCAAACCCTACATAGCAAATTTACCGCCGTACTAAAAAACCCTGAAATTAAATTAGTGTGCAAACCTCGAACTTCCGAAGGGTCTTTCGCTCAAAAATGGATGCTCACACATAAAATTCTGGAGAATCGTTTTTGGCCTCACACCGTTTTTGATACCTCCTCCCCAAGTTAAAGACACCACCAGTAACGCCCATTGTCCGGCAAAACTGTCACTAATTCAAAAATCTCTTAGAAAACCAATTCAAACGTGAAAGAGCCAAAATAATATGTAACGGCATACTAAACCGTTACAATATGATAGTAATAGTGAATCAAATCTGGTGAATGATGCAGTGTTCAAGTAACTTGGATCTAAATCACGAATTATCCTCCAAAAGTGAGGAGGATGTAGTCAAAATTATTAATTCACTGTAGGAACCCCAGCGATTTGAAAATTATTTTTTTTTCGATCAATTAATTTATTCAATGAACTGGTAACATTTTTAAATGTTTTGGAAAAAATCTCAAGACAATTTAAAGTCTTTAAATAGTTTCTTTATTTGGAATGCTGATGAGAGGAAACCATATCTGGTGAGTAAAAAAATATTTGGACAATTTTAACTATAAATCACAAATTATTCTTCAAATACTCTACAACTTTCAAGAATTTTTCACAATTTTCTTTCAAAGAATGTCAATTATAATTACTTCAGGCCAAACTAAAAGACTAAAATGGGAACTTGTTCGAGTATGAAACCAAAATGCCTTCTTATCCATCAATTGCTGCATCGTCTTTGAGCCAACGAACTATATCCAAGTTCAATAATGTTTGGTACAAGACTTTTACTTACTTATCAATATTTAAACATTTGAGAATACATTTTGGAGATTTGTTAATACCCAAATTGGGTTGAAAGCTTTTCATTTCTTAAATATTTTTAGCCCAATAACATTTAACATTTGTGCTTAGAATCGCACAACATCCTTAAAAATGTATCTTTAAGACAACGTGAATTTTTGAAACTTTGAAATTAAAAACTTCTTTTTGTACACGTAAAACTGATTGGCCAACCAAAAATCAAATTTCTTGAAATTACCTTAATTATCGAATAGAGTTTTAGAACAAATGAATGGATACTTTTTTTTATTGACAAGTTAAGTTAGAAGACTCACCCAGAATGATTAGCTAATAAATAGTAAACAAAACTAACAAAGTTATTCTAAGTTGTTTATAACTGGAAGCAAATTTAAGAAAATTTCAATCAAAAACGTTGCTTGCTCGAGTCACGTTAGAGATAGTTATGTAAATGTGTGAATACAGAATTTACGATGTGCAGAGCAAGAATTAATGAATTCTGGAAGAAGATTGGTTCGTGCTCTTGCTAATCTAGTTATAGGCGGACGTTGCAGCATAATTTTCAAAAACTGTTTCACATAGAAATCCAAGCTAGCCGAAAACCTAACGTAGTCAAAAAAACCTTTTTTTATGGAACCCCCTTTTCTGGATGCTTCAATATTAAAACATAATTTATCTCCCAACCCTTAATTATCAGAAAACACTTTCTATGGAAATGGGCAAGGCACTAACACTTTTCATTGTTAAAACTCTTTAAATATTAACGACAGAAAGCAGTTGAAGGGGTCTATTGGCAGTTTCGTGCCTGTTAACGATCATTTCTGAGCTTAAGGTGAAAACCATCCAACATTCGGTGTCGTCACACATTCCCGATCTATATCAATATTTTCCTTTATGGTAATAACTTCCATTAAAAGGCAATCGCTACCTTATCTTAAATCGATGGCTACATAAATGATTTTAACTAAAACAATGTGGCGTGACTTGATTCGGGAATAATTGACCTGAGCCTAAAATTCCTGCGAAAATAAGACGAACACTCCAGAATTAATCGCGACGAAATTATTGATTGAAATTCGGAATCGGGAGGGAATTACGAAAATCTCGAAAATTACGAAAATTTTGTAAGCATTGAAACAATATTTGCATTTACTATAACATAAACCTGGATACGCTGATAATTTGGGATATCGCTCCCTTTACCTACAATAACAGTATACGGGCGTTATCTCTATTTGCGTTAGTGCGCTCTTAATTAAATACATTAAGTAGATGTTGTTTCTGTTGATTAGAGTGACGTTGAAACAAATCGATTGAAAGTGCAACAATTAATTAGAAAATTTGCTGATTTCGAGAAAGGTTAGAATTTGATTAAAGTTTCCATTTGCCATTCATCAAAATTCAATCGAAACGTTTCACATGTAACAAGTGACGTCTACTTTTGTTCCTCCATTTGTTGTATTGACCCGATACTGGGTGGTGTACTTGACCAAATTGCAACTCCCAATCAGATGACGGACATGGAATTTAGTGGTGACACTGAACAGTTTCATTGAAAAGCAATTGCTTCGAACTCGATAAATTATGTTTGCTAACGAGCAATTTTCTTTTCAAATAAATTGAGATGCTTAGAAATTTCAACGCAGGACGTTAATGATGTTGACGGAGTTTTGTTAAATGTTAAAATGCCTTGACGCAATCGCAACAGTCGAGACAAAGGCGGAATATCGACACAAGAACGAAATCGGCAAAGCTGCGATCAACGAAATAATAGCCGCCCAAAAGAACAAAAGTTTAAGTTTTCTAAAATGTGGAACGTCTAAAGATTTTTTACAATTTTTGCAGAGTTTGCATTGTAGGTCTCTTTTCTCGCATTTTGCGTTGTTTACCACATTAAAATTAGAGCAAATTTCTTAAAAATCACTTTGGAAAATTTGGACGTATCAGTTTCGGTAGTAAAATGAATTTCGAGTCGATTGGTCAACTACTTTTAAAAGTGGAGACGATTGAGTTTTCCCTAAAATTTATTACCAATATTTTAGCTCTAATTTAGTTTTTTTGGACGTCGCCGCATCATTATCAAAAATGGACTAGGCCTGAGATGTCACCATTTACTTTTATGTGCAATAAAAATATCTTGAAAATTCACAATAGTTTGGGGGTTTCTTACAACGACAGAAAACATTGTAGTGCCTATGACGCCCTGTGCGTGCGACAGAGAACATAAAAAGGTAAACCGCTGCTCTGGTTTCTGCTCCGTTTGTTCAGAATTTCAGAATGAGTCGTAGTGGGGGTGATAAGCAAAGTTTTAAACCGAGCGATTTTGAAAGGACCGACGCCATCTAAACTTGTTGTACTGGAACTAAATATTTCGAACCTCCATTGTCCTGCAATCCATATACAATGCTATAAAGCGTGTGTGTGGGACAGAGAACGCAAGCCGACTGAACCGTAAGTTTAATGAATAATTAATTTTGAGAGTTGAAATCGGAACCAGCCAAAGTGTTGTCGATTTTTGAAATGAAGACGTTAGTGGCTTCTGTCCGATTTGCGTGAGTTGAAGCATTCGTTTTAATATATTAACTGCTGTGGAGATGAGCGCCCGCAAAGTATGGCTATGCGGTCGAAACACAACGGATGCGTATCCGGTGCCCGGGTGAAGAAGTTTCACTTTCAACAAGTAGAATTTAACCCTCGGTGCCAATCCTGCGATATTCCGAATACGTTTCTCGCATATTGAAATTCTCTATAATACGTACACGTTGATACTTTGGTTAACATGTAAATTTACTTTGATACCCGCCCCCGAAAACACGTAACATTGCGGGGTGCAAAACACGCACCCCCTCAAATTTCGCTTTAACCTCTCCTGTTTGCAGCCCATCCACTTGCTACAAAACATTAACGAAACACAACACGAAAAAGTCAATAAGCCCACTGGTCACGTCAGGGTGGTTGGGAATTTTTGCGATATTAATCTCCCAACGGAAAATTAACTTTTCACATCTTCTCGCTTCTCAATTAACTTTTATTACTTACTTAGCGCCAACTTAGAACCTCGATGATTAGAATAGTTTATGATGGCAACTAGAATTCCAAACGGTCCGGGATCGTAAAAATTCACTTAATTAAATCGGGGGAAATAAAAATGATATTCTTTTGAATTTCTCGCAATTCTAGTTAACTTTAACGTTATTAATTTAAATTCCACTAACAGTTGCGTCGGATTAAAAAACTTAATTGCGAACTTTTAATATTAGCTCGGAAATTTTTAATAAGCATTTACTGGGAACGCAATTGGCTTCTAATGGAGTTTTGGAGAAATACTGTTACGGCGGCCATTTCACTAAATGGATCGCAAAAACCGACATCCATGATTACCCGACGCTTTAGAGGGATGGTAAGTCTCCCAGGAACAACGGATTCCATCAATGAATCAGATAAAAAGATATTTACCCATCAAGTAAAGCGGAGTACTCGCAGTCACCCCTGATACCTTTCAATTTCTATATATTTAAATAACTCTGCGGAATTTTCTGGCGAACGAAGCGACAATTTTGCTTTTTGCAAAAAATGAATCGCACAAGACTATTAAAATTTTTTTTGGGCCAAATAATTGATTTGTCAAATTTTCCTGAAACTGGAGCTCTACAAGCATAGTTACTCCACTTGAAAAAATAATTTTTTGCGGTCTTCAAATACAAAAATTTTACTCCGTCATTCCGTTTCGTTCTCTCGAATTTCCAAATTTAAATCCTGCAACTTTATTTCAAAGTTATTAATTTTTGGCTATTAGAAAGAAAAATTTTGTTCAGAAAAGATTTTTTTCTCAAAAATTGTGCTATATCGAGACATGATCGTATTCAGAAACTTATGATAATACAATGGGCATTCCAAAAATAAAGGAAAATACAAAATGTTCTATTTAAAATCGATTTCCTCTTATATTGCCAGAAGTGTCACCATTTCTAAAATATTTTGTTTTGATAGGAAATTAGCTGTTGGATTTCTGTACAAAATTTTAGATTTGTATCTTCTTTTTTCTCTATGATCTTCTAAAGGGCCGTAAACAAGAATTGCCCTGTATTAAGATCGAATTACGTCCAGCATCCTTACGCTCCGCGTAAGGTAGTAACGCAAAATGCGGCAACCAAAAAAAGAAAAACTTTTTGATAATAAATTTTTGCGGGGTTTTGGTTTTTGTCTTTCTACGTACGAGCGCTTACGATACAAATGCTTTGGCGTTGTCTGAGTGGCACACGTAGGGAAATTCAAACTGTTCAATGTTGACATTAAATTTTTGTCGTTTTTTGTTTTAGTCCCTTTACGTACGAGCACGTACATCAAAAAATCCTTGTGGAAGTGTCACCATTTTAAAAATATTTTGCTTCGATAGGAAATTAGCTGTTGGATTTCTGTACAAAATTTTAGATTTGTATCCTTTTTTCTCTGTGTTCTTCTAAAGGGCGGTGAACAAGAACCGCCCTGTATTATTATCGAATTACGTCCAGCATCCTTACGCTCTGCATAAGGGTGTAACGCAAAATGCGGCAACCAAAAGGAGAAAATTTTTTTGGTAATTAATTTTTGTAGATTTTTGGTTTTCGTCCTTCTACGTGCAAGCGCTTACGTTAGAAATGCTTTGGCGTTGCCTGAGTGGCTAACGTAGGGAAATTCAAACTGTTCAATGTTGACATTAAATTTTTGACGTTTTCGATTTTTGCCCTTTACGTACGAGCACGTACGTCAAAAAATCTTTGCGGAAGTGTCACCATTTCTAAAATATTTTATTTTGACAGGAACTTAGCTGTTGGATTTCTGTACAAAATTTTAGATTTGCATCTTCTTTTGTCTATGTTCTTCCAAAGGGCCGTAAACAAGAATCGCCCTATATTAAGAACGACTTACGTCCAGCATTCTTACGCTCTGCGTAAGGGTATAACGCAAAATGCGGCAACCAAAAAGAAAAAAACTTTTTGAAAATAAATTTTTGTAGGTTTTTGTTTTTCGTCCTTCTACGTACGAGCGCTTACGTTAGAAATGCTTTGGCGTTGCCTGAGTGGCTAACGTAGGGAAATTCAAACTGTTCAATGTTGACATTAAATTTTTAACATTCTTGGTTTTAGTTCCTTTACGTACGAGCACGTACGTCAAAAAATCCTTGCGGAAGTGTCACCATTTCAAAAATATTTTGCTTCGATAGAAAATTAGATGTGGATTTTTGTACAAAATTTTAGATTTGTATCCTTTTTTCTCTGTGTTCTTCTAAATGGCCGTGAACAAGAACCGCCCTGTATCATTATCGAATTACGTCTAGCATCCTTACGCTCTGTGTAAGGATGTAACGCAAAATGCAGCAATTAAAATGAGAAAAACTTTTTGATAATAAATTTTTGGTTTTTGTCCTTCTACGTATGAGTGGCTAACGTAGGGAAATTCAAACTGTTCAATGTTGACATGAAATTTTTAACGTTTTTTGTTTTTGTCCCTTTGCGTACGAGCACTTACGTCAAAAGATCCTTGCGAAAGTGTCACCATTTCTAAAATATTTTGTTTCGATAGGAAATTAGCTGTTGGATTTCTGTAACTTCTAAAGAGCCGTGAACAAAAACCTTCGTGTATTATTATCGAATTACAACCAGCATCCTTAGGCTCTGCGTAAGGGTGTAACGCAAAATGCGGCAACCAAAAGAGACAATTTTTTGACAATAAATTTTTGTAGGTTTTTGGTTTTCGTCCTTCTACGTACGAGCGCTTACGTTAAAAATGCTTTGCCGTTGTCTAAGCGGCTAACGTAAGGAAATAGAAACTGTCCAATGTTGACATAAAATTTTTGACGTTTTTGGTTTTCGTCCTCTCACGTGCGAGCGCGTACGTCAAAAAATCCTTGCCGTTATTTACGTGGCTAACGCAGGATAGGTGCGGTTGAATAAATGGAAACTGTTCGGTGTGACTTGGGTATCGAAAATCACCCCTTGCGGTTCAGTGTGGAGGTAATGGTTTTGTAGGCGCGTTTCCATTAAGTCCATGAATGAGTCAGACGTTCCTGTTATTAAAACAAACAATTTCCATACCCGAATACCGCGGAAGCTCTCAACGGTGTCAAATTCATCGCACCCGCCATTGAAACCGTCTTTCAATCAATTTTTTCGCGGGGTAAAAAATCTTAATCGATAAGAATCGGAACAGTAGTGGTTTCCTAAAAAAACGGACAAAGTGTTCCGAAATTTGGGGGGAATTCAAGCAAAATAAAAGGACGAAACGCACAAACAACCGCGTCTTTCACTTCCCATCTTTAATATGCGAAAGGCAGAACAACCCTCCGAGATCAAAGTGGCTCAATAGTGAAATTGCGCGAGATGGTGAATAAATGTATCTTTTCAGCAGCTTTGTCCTTACAGGTAATAGCTGAATGAACTTTTTAAGGGGGTTTCGACGTGAAAAGTTTCAACGAGACACCGCGCAAGAGCTTTTTAACGAATTAGCGAGCTTTACAAGATGGATGGTGACACGTACTGAAAAAAATCATCGTTTATCATTGTTAAAGGGAGATTTCAACAATCACACACGAGTAACTTCAATTTTATATACACAGAAGGACGAAATTCGAAATTTTGTTATTCAGATGCGACAGTTTCGCGAAACTTTCAACGCAATTTTAATGCTAATAGAAGGGAATTGCAGCGGAAATATTGATTGCGTTAAATAATAAATTGCTAGCGTAACCTAGTTAATAAAACCTTTGTTGTTAGTCGCGTTTATAATTTAATAATATTTTTAATGAATTCTCAAATTGTAAGTTTACATTTAAAAAATCAATCGAGTTTCGAATTATTTTTATGATGCGCCAATAAAATTAAATTGTTGGTTGATCCCGATGAGCTTTTGCCTCGTAAAATCGTGGTGTTATCTGTTAAAGCTCAGATAAAAATTGATAGAAGAGGGGTCGTAAAACTAATTTTGTACAGCAGTAGTAAAAATGTTAATTAAAAATATAGTTCGAAATTAACTAAAAGCTCCAACGTAATCAAGGCTCGTCCGTTTTTAAACTGATAAGCTTGATTGTTAATATGAGGGCCGAAAGCTCATGCAGGATGCGTTATGAAGGACCTTGTTCAAGAACATCCCATTTTCCACTTAACTAAACATCTAATACGTACGTTTCACTAATAAACAAAGCGTCAACATTTTGCTTAACTGGTTGAAGCGAAATTAACAACTACACTGCGCAGTACCAAAATTGCTCTTGTATATGGCTTTCAGGAAATGGAGCAACGGCACGTACATCTAAAGCACATACAGTCAAATTTTTCATGATTAGCGAGAGGTCGAACGCCAGTTATTGCATGTTTGGATCTAGTTCAGGTATTTCAGCAAGTATTTCGCATCCCTGAAATACGAGCGTTCGAGATATTTCAAATTCCTGAAAAATGCATCTAATTGAGCCCTGATATTTTGAGTTAATTAACAAAAGTTAAAAATTTCAATATTTCCAAAGTTATTTGCGATACCAAAATATAAAAATTGAAAATAATTAATAAGAAAAGTTGAATACTATCTGAATATTATTAAAATTTGTACAAACAAAACTGAATAATTTCAAAATTTAATTAAATTTGGTGGTACATCCAAAATATTTTGAAAATTCGTGCATAACTCTCCAATCCACTTAAAAGCTCTCTGGGCAGTCGCAGTTATGTATGAATGCCAATTTCTTTCGATCACCATTGAGACTTTAGTTCCAACATAAAATTTCTCCCCAAATCCCACTTCTGAGGCGACATCTCTTCGCAATTTATTGTCGTCGGTTTTTCGTCGTCGTTTTTTAATTGCTTTCAGAGCCGACAACAAACACGGTGTCTTCCGGATCTCGTTCATAACTTTCCAATGATGTCGTTCAACACTTCAACGATTCAATTGCACATTTTGCGGGCACGCTATTATGTTTTTGTAAAGTATTAGGGGAGGATTTATTTTGTTGCGACTGCGCCATTTCTTTGAGAATTTAGGACCGTTTCGGGGATTTCCCTATCCACAAATAAGACGTAATGGAATCCGAGCCAATTTATGCAGCAGCACATCAGGCGGGACGGCTATCCTAACGTTTTCCTGACTTATTCAAATCTGCATGAGGCAAGGAAGGTCATCGGTTACCAATTTGGGGGCGACACAATTTGATGAAGCGCCCCAGAGGTGGTCGTCAATCATTAACGAACACTTTCAGTTTTATAGCGGAACGTCAGTTACTCAATGGGACGAATTTATTTCGGTTGTTAAGTCGGGGTCGATTGGAAACGCGATAGGCAACCGTAAACTTAACCTCTTCCACAATAATAGTCCTCGGACTAAAGAGTGACCAAGAGACAGCGCCGCAGTCAAAGAGGAGGAAATATTACTTCCTTTGAATTCTACCTAATTAAATTAGGTAAGCGTTTCTTTAAACTGGAAGTGTTTACGATTAACCTGTGCGCTTGTCTAGGCATTCAGAAGCCAATCAGAGCGCATTTTTTTGCGAATCGGAACGAATGTGGTCGGAAATGCACGACAAACCTTTAAACTGGATGTTTTTGACATTTTGGTGTCTTGTTTGACTATTCGATTTTTATAACTTCTCCAAAGTTTGGGGGAAAATAAATAAATGAGTCCGTGTGAGAATCAGAGTTTGAGAATTTTTTTGAACGAGAAACAGCCACTGCCATATTTCGGTTGATATTTGCTGCAGTGAAAGCATAGCAAGAGACTTGGGAGATGACGGCGAAGGGCGAGCATTTCAATACGGGTCCAAGCCAGCGTTAACAGCAAAGTTTTCTAATAACTAAAGATCCCCGGACCAAAAGAAATGAGATAAAAATTTGAACCCTAACTCCAGATTATTCCCTCGAGAGAACTTCCAGGGGCCTTGTATATCGGTCTAAGATGAACGGCCGTGACGACGCCACCCTTGATATTGATAGTTCTCCGTTGAATAGACGCAAAAGTAACTGTCGTGGTATTAATGGTTTTCCACCCATGCGACAGAAAGCGTTGCGGCAAATTTATTTCCCTTTCAAGTTAAACTCCCCAGAAACACAATAACACCGTTAAATTCGCGTGTTTAATACAATTTGGGGATGTTTACGTTCGGCACTTCATATTTTCAAAGGCATTGGCGTAGAGCAACCCACGCGAGTTATCGCTTAAGAATCCATCGTACGGTATGGCCCACTTCAGTTGATTGATTTCCAGTAACAGCATCATGTCAACCGCAAAGTAACTGGTGGCAGCACCCTGCAGGCATAAAGAGAGCACTACACAAAGCTGTCTGCGGACCGACAAACGCAATTAAACCTTCATCTGCGAAAGGAAAACAAAAAAATATCGGAGACCGGAAATTAAATTTCGGAATTATTCCTTTCAAATGACCTCTGTTAAGACAGATACTGGCAATAAGAAGGAAAGTTTTGTTATTATGTTTCGGGGAGCTTTACACCCGCGGATGCTGAATCATAATTAATTTTCGGATCGCCTGTAATTGGCACAGCTGCAGCATCGGGAATCCGTCATCGAGAAGACAAATCAAAAAGGTTCTAGAAATTTGTATGGTGTCACTAAAGGTTAAGATTTTTAATGTGACAATAAAAAAATCGTTTTCATGGGCTCATCCCTTAAGAAAAATTATTCGTCGAATTAAAAACTTTTGAATTTTAGTTTCAGAAAGATGAAACATTCCAAATAATTGTCAAATTTACTTGTTTAACATCAAAATTTCTTACGTTCGATCTTCATACAAGTCTCTTACTAAAATTGAAAAGAAATCTGCTGTAAGAGTATTTTAAACAATTGAGGTTATGGCTCTCAAATGACTCTTTTAGCCAAATTTTTTAATTATGTGGATCTAAGAGTCAATTTTTTATTTCCTTGTTTGGATTTCGAACCACCCTCACTCTTAAAATAAATTTTTATCGCAACCTGTCTTAAGTGCATGATTGACATATGATTATGCGATACGTGGCGTGACTCTTGTAGCAGAACAATAGAGACAACACCACAATTAATGCTAACAAATAGTTTTTTTTCCAAATCTATTTTTGTCATTGGTTCTAGAATTGGCTGCATAGAAATTCATGCAAATTTTTGATAACAACCGAGTTATGCTTCTATTCAAGTTTTGGTTTCTAGAATCGATAACAAAGCATGAAAGCTCAGGAAATTCGGCGTTTTTCATGCTGGCTGCTATTCTGTTTTGCTTAACACTAAGGAGCTTATGTAATGTATTTCGGGAAAGCTTTCATGAACTCGACGAATCAATAGGTTTATTTCACCGCGTCCTCAACAAAGAAAAAACGTGTACTCCTTGTTTACTCAGTTCCTGATGCCACAACCTAACTGTTGCTTTAAGAGTCGATTCTTTAATGTTACGTCATGCATCAAAACGTAACTTTGACCAATATTGAAAACTTTTCGAGTTGATTCGGCAGTCATCCGAAACGTTATACGTGAAAATATTCTGAAAGCAGCTTATTGTTGAAATACGCGGCAGTTTTATGAAAATTCAACAACTGACCCAAATATTTTTTGTTAGATTACCGAAATTAAAGTTTGCCAAAATAAGTTTTTAGCGTTCCGTGTTTGTTCACATCGGTCAACGTCAGTTAATTAATATATTTGGGCATGTACAATTAGTTTCTTCATTAGATAATCCTCATTAGGAAGCGTGAATAAAAAATTGAAAAATTGCTTACAGTTAACACTAACAACAAAATAAATCTTAGTAACCAAACCCTATTCAATTATTAAATTCAATTACAATTAATTTTTTTTTCGGCTAAAACAAACATATGAAAGCTTTTAAGAGGGGTGACAGTTGGTGGGTTTTCAGGTGAACCTTAGCGTGGGTATTTGTAATAATAAAGTTTTTTTGGTTGCGGCATCAAAATGATTTTTTTTGCGTTGAATGTTTGTGGGAATGTCGGCACATACGTACTTGGAAATTTCTGATCACTTCTGGAATTTTAATAAAGCAGACGAACCGGATTCAAGTGGCTTTATTAAATTTGTTTGCTTACTAAGTTAATTTCAGCAAATGTTACATTTCTGTGCTTTTTTCCAGTGCGCGGACGGCAACATGAGCTTTTTCAATTCCCTGCAAGAATATGTCAGCAACAGCGTAGCCGGACTCTCCCTCAGCCCAAAACGGTACGTAATAAAACTTAATTATGCGCAAGTATAGCTTGATTTGTTTAATATTTAAATTTAAAATTGCATAAACAAATAAAAATTACATTTATGAAACATTTGGATGGGAAACTAAGCAATATATGTATTGTTGGTTGCCTAATTTGCACTAATTTTCAGAATTTTTATATCAAAGTTTGATTATGATAAATTGTTTGACTAGGTTACTAGTCGTGAAGACAGCAATTATAACTTAAAGTCGCGGGTGGAACTTAATGTGGTGATTAACTTTAAAATTTCGATTTTTTTTATTGTATTTTCGTGGAAACTGCCGAAGTAACTTGTTTTGCAATTCAGTTTTGGTATCTAGTTCGAAAAACGGTTTGTCTCTGCAATTTGTCAATACGTAGATTTTTACGATCTTCGCTTCTTGATCTGGAACGATGTAGGCAGGCGAAACAATGCCATCATCGAGATTCCTTGCAATATCCGTCGCAGCGAAAATCAATTCCTTAATGTTGCTCGCCTCTCCTCATTTCAATTTCCGAAATATCGGATGAAACGTAGACAACACCAATATCCTATGTACTTAAAATTCAAATGAGACATCCTCCTACGTCGGCCACCCTAGACTAGAAAAATATAGTTTTACATGGTAATTTATTGTTGAACTTTCAGCGACAAGTTTTCGAATTAACTTGCGTCTTATATTGGGAGTAGTTCTAGATAATGAAAGAAAAGGGAATTTCGGTCTTGAGGCGACGTGACGAATTGGACATTTTCAAATCCTCCACCCGCTGATACAATATTGGCGAGTCAAAGAGTAATAAAAAGTTTAAATCGAACGACAGGTGAATTAAGTCGGATTTGTTGGATCGTGTATCGGAAAGTCAACTTTTTACCTCAACTAATCCTGGTTCCAATTAACGTTGGGAAAACAACATAACTAACTTCGTTACTTTATTACGAAATCTGAATCACCCAATTTGCACACGGGAACAAAGTGGCTACATATTTGTGGCGCAATCGGATTTGCATTCACGTTTTACGCGCTCTTCTTTTAAGAATTTGATTCGGGAATTTTGCCGGGCCAACAAACGCACCCCGAAGAGCTTCTAACCGTTTTATTTTGTCGAAAAATTTTATAACATAGAAACGCAACAAATTCTTCACTATTACGGAATGTTTTATTTTTATTAGCTAAAGTCATATTAAATTTAGCTGCAATTCTAGCGTTAAGCGGGAAAGTGTTTTGTTGGCGAAAGTGAAGTGATGAATTCGTTTCAAAAACTGATAACGGTTGAAATGTGGGGAGGAAAGGGTCAAAAGTGCGCCCCCGGCGAGGTAAAGTTTCTCACGGGCGTGTGTTTCCGATTGATTTTAATTGTATCAGAAGTTCATGGAGGAGGAATCATTGATTTAGACACTAATTGAATTCGTCTTCGTTATCCCGTTCATTATTCCAGCAAATTTGAAGTTTTCTTCTTCCTCTCGCCCGAAGCTCGGATTTAATAAGACGAACAATACATTTACCTGCTGAATGAAACTGCCTTAATGAGAAGCAAACCGTTTAAAAATTCGTCAGCATTAAACAAACGCTTAAAGTTTAACATCAAAACCTTCATTAATTATTTGTTGCAGGTATTCGCTAAATTATTTAGTGCAAAATTCTTCTAATAATGTCGGCGATTTTTTTTTTCTCTTTTCGTCCGTGCCCAATATTTGTAGATATGAACGTTTGTTTGGAAAGATCAAATATATTCGTGGACGTTACAAGGTTTGAAAACGTGCAGAAAGAGGAAGAGATTTTTTGTGGAGTGGGAAATTTTGTCTCCAGGTATAAATCGCTTTATTGCTTTGTTGGCAGGGTTGCTTCAAAAAATAAACGTGAAACACCCACTTCACCCATTCCTCAAATTTCAGGTGTCTTTATTGAAATTGGTCGCAATTAGGGGGTTGGTATTTGCGGATTACTAATCAATGCCAATAATTGCTTCTTGTGTGCGTTCGTACATAATTCAAATGCTATGCTCCAATTGTTTTGGAGTCAATTACTAAATCGTAAAAGATCATCTAAGACGACACTTTTTTTAGCAAATAGTTTATCTTCTCAACTTTATCAAGAAAAGCTCCACTGCCACTTTTAAAAATTTAAATTTAGAGATTTTTTCAACTTAAGGAGCTAAATTTAAACTGGGTCTGGGTCTAGGTGAGGTAGTAAATAATTTTGCGAAATGCTGCAATTAAGAAAGGTGCTGAATTAATTAATTTAAGAGTTTGTTTATGTAGCTATAAAACTTATCTTGTTGCTAACGAAATCTAAAAATCAATTAGGCCCCGAATTTAGAGTTTTATTTAAATTCGTTATAAAAGTTATTTCGCGACCTTCACCCCAAGTTTCTAGATGCCATGAGATAAAAACTCAATTAA
Organism: Pyrochroa serraticornis; assembly: GCA_905333025.2. Classification (NCBI taxonomy): domain Eukaryota; kingdom Metazoa; phylum Arthropoda; class Insecta; order Coleoptera; family Pyrochroidae; genus Pyrochroa; species Pyrochroa serraticornis. Next base: position 32,231,462 of record HG995154.1, on the reverse strand, counting down.
GCCGCTAACAGTAATGACTACAACTATGTTACAGAAACCTGTTATTACAAGTTGCAAAAAGTGGCAAAATTGCGTTAAACTGCGTTACCCTTTTTCTGAACCGCGATAAAGTCGTTTCGGTTTTTTCGCTCAATTTCGTCGAGAAACTTGTTTATAATTTTAATATTTCAACATTGAGTTGCGACAAAAATCTATTTTAATAATATCCCAACAACACGTTTAGATTCACGAGTTCTCCACGTCGCCGCAACTTTAAACAAAGCTTTTGATGTTTTCAAGTAATAATTTGAACGAGTCGTATAATTTTAGGTGTTTTCTCTCCCTGGCATTTATAGCTATCAAAAAGCGACAAAAAAACGTCGGAAATTATATAGGCGTGAGATGAATTCCGGCTGGCGAAGTCCAAGTTTTGTAATCGCAGAAGCGTTTCTTTTGTGTGAAGTTTCTAAACAGATTTGCAGAATTACTTTCGCATTCATAAATTCAAAATAATGGTCCCGCACATTTAACTAACGTTATTTACGGAATAAATCGGCTCAACGAACCACTCTGGATACTTCTTTATTCTCAATTAGTTATCTCCATGGAACGATACGATTTGACGTTGGCAGGAATTTAATTATAAATTTGCGGGCACCAATGATTCGAGGAGACGTGACGACGAATATGTGCTTTCTGATCAAATTTTACGCAAAAACCAATTAAGTCCGTTTCACTAAACCGAAAAATAACGCAAAATTGTCCCTCGCCGACCAACCAGGAAAACAATATTTTTAAATAATCGCCAGGAGTGTTGAGCTTTTGCACTTGCAAAAATTGATTTAACAGAACGAGAAACGCTGAAGCGAATTTAACGAAAACAGGGATCGACGAAACCTGAAAGAGATGAATTATTGCGTTATTGAGGGTTACGCAACGAAGCGATACAACCCATTTTTGGAGAAGCTAAAAGCTACTCATTATATTATTCCTCTTCTGCAAGTGTCACACTCGTTGCGAGTATCGGAAACCTCTCTACACGTATCTGTTGCAGGTATGCATTTTTATTAGTTTAGTAGATCGTTGCAGACCGGATCGTTAGTACTAGAAATTTAGGGGAAGAATATCAACTGGAAGTTTAACATTGCCTTCTGAGGGGGAGCGATTTTCTAGGCTTAATCTGGAGTTAAGCCCGGGACTGACACGCAAATATCTTTGTTTTATACTCTGCAAGCCACATTAACTTGCTTTTACTTATTTTTGAGGGTTGCGGCGAAAACGTCCCGCCACAAAATGGAGATGAATCTCGATATTAATTGAGGCGGCATCAATTAAACTGCCATCAATTAGCGAAGCACGGCATTAACATTACACTTTAATTTGCCAGCTTGCCGACGAAAATCGAGCGCGATTTCCAATATCGCTGTCCGGGCTTATTTTGCGTCGTTTCGATTAAAATTTGGCTTAATAAGAACAGAACGCCGCATTTGAATGAAGTTCTTCGCATAAAAAGCCCGAGTATTGTCCATTGTTCACTTAAAAGCCCGTCGCTACACCGGTAATGTCCCTCCATTCTCCTATTGTAGTGGAATTCCCGTTATTCTTCGTCTAGTGCGTGGACAAGCCGACTTCACTCCAGAAGGGTCGAAACTAATTTAATTAAAAAACAACACGGGATTTGGGAAACGAGCGCAATTAAATGGCGGTTTCATTACCGAAAGATCCGCTAAATTGCATTTCTTGCGACAACAAAGCCGCAAAAACATTTTGTTGGGTTTGTTGAAAAAAATTGTTGTGTAAATGTAACGCAATTTCCAGGTGATATTGGGTTATTTATTGTAGTGTCACTTTTCGTATTAAAGCAGCGTCATGGAGGAAATTGATAGTGGGAAGACCAAGAAGAGAAGTTGTAAGGAAATGCAATTTAGACCGAGCTTTCAGGGCATTACTTCGAAACATAATGAACTCTAATTCGGGAAATTTAAAATTGAGTTACCAACTAATTACGGACCGATAGCGAAATGCTGAATCGCGATCGGCAAATTACGGAACGTAAATGGGATATTGTGACAAATGGTGGAGGCGCCGGGAGAATCTTCGAAGAAACGCTCCAGAAATTTTACAACCGTAAAGCGGTTAGCGCTCAAATTTTTGTTTCTTTAATTATGAATTATCACGCGAGTGTTCGTGTTCGAGCTTTCAGGCGTGGCGTTAACTAGAGTATGACAAGAATTAAAACCGCAACTCTAATAATCAATTAGGACTTACTCGAAGACACTTATTAATCAGCGATAATCCCCGAGTTACAGCCACGCGACTTTCTAAAAAACAAAAAGTAAGTAATTTGGTCGACGACCTCTCTTCACGTGTCTCTGGTATACCTCTTGTATTTAGTTTGCAATGGACCTACAGTTTAGGTTGGATCCCAACGACAAAAATTTAAATGAGAAACTTCCCTGGCGCAACACCACTTGGTCGTTTACTATTGCCTTCCAAGGGGGAGCGACTAAGAAAAATTGTCCAAATTCGTTAAAATTATTCAAATTTTGAGATGTATGACAAAGGAAATTTTACTGCAAGTGTCAGTTTCTCTAAAATTTCTCGGTATTTCCATATACGAGTTCGATTTTTTCACACTGGCAATTTAATTTCACGAACTCAATCACAGGAGTGTTCAGTGAATGTGTGGCGCAATATTTTGCGAAAGAAATTTTTGCGAAAAATTTTGTTTGTTACAGTGTTGTTTATGGTCACTCTGTTGCGTTTAAAATTTTGCAGAATAATTGCCACACTTTTCAGGTTTCACGACATTTCTCCGTGATTGGCGGACATTAAAGTTTACCGTTGTTTTGCCTGCTGTTTCCTGCAACGCTCGTGATTGCGATAAAAGAAATCCGACTATTTGGTGCAATATGTTCGATACTTGTTTGTTGTTCTACTTTGTATTTAATTTATTTTCCACTTTAGTCGATATTGTTTACTTAATTTTTTTGAAGAAAGTAATTAAAAAAGACGAATTTATTCGCTCTAGTTCAACAACTCAATAAATTCGTAAAGAATCGTGAGAGGATTAAAAAGGATGTTCGTTGTTGCGAACGAAGTGACAACGAAATTAAATCGACCAGACATCGTAAGCACGCAAAGTATAATTTGTTGGTTGTTCAAAACCGTTTCGGATGAAGGGAAATTTGCTGAAATTTTCATATTTATATTTGGATGCTGACGCAGTTTTGTTAGTGTGACGTGTTTCGATTCTCGATAATTTATTTTTAATCGATTCTCACCCTAATTGCGTTACGAAATTTGCGGGCTGGACAAACATTTTTGTTGGGCATTTTAAACGTATTTTGTGCAGTGGCGTAGATATCTTTTTGCTCTGGAGGGTCCACCTATTTGGTTGTTTTGAAAGTTATAATAATATGCGCAACTACTTTCACTTCATTATTAAATTAGCGTAGATACGCACCTATAACAATTGAAATATTGTGGTAGAAACAGATATTTGTTAAACTAAAGGGAGGTATGACTCAAAGGAACATGTGTTTTTTGATTTTACTCTTGTGTACAGAAATATTAACAAAACTCAAAGAACAAATTGAAGTCTCTTAGGCTTTTTGGATAAATGATTTAGTGAACGTACGAATTCTTTGGTAAAGGATAATGAAGCCAAACCATTAAATCTTTGCTAGAATTGTAACACATTAGTAAAATTATCAAATTTTGAAACACAATTAATAAGTACCTCTGACATTGTATTCCGAAGGTACAACTTACACCTTGCTAGCGCGACCATGGCATTAGTTATGATGTCAGGATTTTCTCTCAGCGATAACAAATTCAGTATTGACGTTGAGATTTTTGGAGTAAAATTTGAGTAAAGTCTCATAATTTTCCCGTCACTCTTCTTCAGATGCTGAGCCATCCTTATTAGGAAACAATGATTGGAACCGTTTTAACACTTCTTTATGGTTTATAAACCTTTTCCCCAATTTGTTTAGGGAGCGGTCGAGGTATGGTATAAAAATAGTAAGTCTTCAGGTGTATTTTGGTTCATTGGGTTGGACATGTTCTTGTGATGAACAGTAATTCTGGAAATAACAATGGAAGCTAAAGCTTTGTTTGCTAATAAAGTTGCTTGCTCAAAGATTTTCTTAAATTCGACATCTGCGTTAGCTCTCAAGCTTTGCATTTCGGAAGCTGTACCTTCTGCCAAAGAGACGGCTCCCTTCAGGTTTATGTCAATGATTTACTTAGTGGGCACCCAAGGGCAAACAATCTTCCAATGATAAATAAGGCGATAATTAGTTTTCCCTCCAAATGCTGTTGAGGAGATATCTTGCATCATTAGATGTGTCCTTATCTTTCCATTCTGAGACTTTAGAAAGTGAATCCACCACATAAACATAAATTTCCTTGAAGTCACTTACTGAGTCATATCTCTCGACATTCTCTTTAGAGTTCACACTTTAGGGGTGTTCTCTGCTTCTGCCAAAGCTTTATTCAAGACATTTTGACGTTTTTGATATGAAAAAAAATGTGAGCTTGACCAATACCATTTAAACAATTTTGTATTTCTGACACCTCACCAGTTTTGGAAACAGCCAGGTTGAGGCTATATGCAGTTAGATGTTCCTTTTTCACTTGAACATGCACACCATTGCCGCTGCTCCAATGTATTCTTGTCTACGCAAATGTTTGTATCGATACCAAATTTGTGAAAATTAGTCAAAATGACATCTGCCAAATCTCGTCCGGTAACATCTGCAGTTGGGGCAAATTGTAGAAATTGTTCTTTGATCTTCATTGTGGTTATGTCGACGTATCTTACACACAATACTGCTCGACTTCTGAAATATTCGCAGTTTCATCAGCCAAAATAAAAAAGTGTTTAGCTGCATTCACTTCGAAAACCACACGTTGAAGAATCGTGCCCGGTTCTGGCACAAAGCATTAAACCCTCGTCAAAATTTGATGGGTGATCACAGAACCATCCGCTGTATTGGAGGAATTTGAAAAAAATAATAGTTAATGTCTGTTAAGTTCCTACAGAATTCAGCAAACTTCTAATGAGCAGTTAATGTAATAAAAAATTTAGAGACGCGATAACGGCTTGTTAAACTCTCGTCAGGGTTGTTCAACCGCGCATCAGTGTGTTACACGAGTCTACCATCTCATTCTGAAGAGTGAGACTAGTGCATTTATTTCTCCCTTCTTCTAAAGCACTTTTGAGCAGTTTGTCTCCTTTATCTCTGTAATTAAGAGTAGCACGAAAGTTTTCCTGACTCTTGTCAGTTGTGATGGTTGGAGTTTTTCCAGAATCACGATTCCCGCGCAGTGCATTTCCTGGACACTTCAAGGGAGTCCTGCGCCTATTGTGGGAATAATTTTTTGCCTATTTTCAAGTATTTTTGCATTCTGTTACTGGACAATTTATTTTCGATTGAAAGCAGATTGTTTTCCACCTTTAGTAAGTAACCGGTATCAGCAACTGACCGCATGTGAAATTGTGCACTTTTTTTTATAACACACCCAAGCTCTGAAAGTTTATCCCAGGTCCATTTGCTAAACCAAGAGTATTGAAATTTAAGTTTTTTTTCTTTGAGTCCAGACTTAGTCATTGGGAAAGAGTATAAAATGTCTGGACTTCAAACATTGCTTAAAACCATAACTCTCTTGACATGAGACAGTGCTCTATTACATGAACTAATATCGTTGATAGTTTCCAAATTTGTTTGTAGAAAGGTGAGTTTAGGTGAACTTAGGTTTCAATTTGACGATGAAGGAGCAATTTCAATTTTGGCTGCTTTAATACAGAGTTGCCTTCATCAGAAACTGTTTGTTTTGTAAAATACTGGTCGATTGTCGCCATTTTTTGAAGTTTCGACATGTTCTAATTCTAACAATAAATGCGCGAAATTTATTATGAAAGAATAACAAAAATTCAATTAAATTCTGTGCTTTCTTATTTTTACAGTTAAACATATGAAGAATTTACCGAATAAATTATAAATAAATGAGTAACAATTTTATTTGCTTGTTTGTCTCTTGTCTAAAAATATTTAATTACTTAGTCAATACAATTAATTTCCAATATTTGTATTAAAACATTTAGCGAGACTAGAACTATTTAAATAGAATTATTTAAAAAAAATTTGCTGTTTTTATACCCCTCTTCTCTAATATTTGAGCTTAACATTTTAAAACGTTCGTTGAAATTGTAAAATATTCTAACTGCTGCAATCGTTAATAGTCAGTTGTTTGAAACTTTATCGCCCTCGGCGACAACTTTTCTTAACCACAACTTGATTAGAACAGTTTCAGCATGAGTTTATGCGAGGTCAAAAGTTCCTTTGTTCCCACTCTTGTAATGCATGTAATTCTCCTATTTATGCCCTCGCCTTGTATTTTTAGCAAACTAATTGCCCTAACGAGCCAACGTCTAGGGTCTCCGACGATGTGTGTTTTTACTAGATTACCGTTAAAAATTATAATTTCTCATCATTAATTACGCCAAAAACTTGTTATTTTTGCAATTAACTTTAGCCTTCCAAGTCTGCGAGAAAGACAAGAATTTCCTTTATTTACCACATTCAAGCAAGAAACTCTCAAAATTTAATCAACTTAAAACATCCGTCTGTACTATTCCTAATTCGGGGCCAGCTAGCTCATCAACGCTTGCGACAACTTCCCAACTACTTCGACCAGCTGCATTGACTTCTAGTTTCAGTTTAATAGTTTCCTCGTTTAACGACAGAGAAATTGACTGTTTTCGACCTCCCCTAAATCGACCATCTCGACACTCTCGTCCCTCCCTTTCGTTTTATTTATTTTGATGAGCCTTCATTTTTTTAAGTTAATTGTTTTATTTTCCAGATTCTCCTTGGGTAGGACCGACACAACGGATGGCGGCGCTGCCGTAGCTGTTCCCCCGGGATCTCGTAGCAATTCTGGTGACAGCAACACACCCGGTTTTCCGAAAGTTGTTCCCGCTCCTGGTACTAGTGCTCTAGTACAAAGACGTAGAAGCACGCTAGAATGTTTGGTTCCCGCACCACCTGTTCGACGGCCTGGATCGTTCAGGGCGCGTTCACCCAAAACCACCCCCGAACGGAGACCGTCGTTCTGCAGCAGACGACTAAGTTGGCCGGACATCGATCATCAGGTTCGTTCGGGGTAAGAAAATACATCATAGAGTGACGCAAGAACTTGGAAACGTCAACAGGAACGAAAGGTGGTTTTGTGCCGGGATCCGTAACGGAAGAAATGACGGCACTCAATTTTAAAGACAATTATAGAGTAGATGGACGAAGGATGCGGAATTGGGCGTCTAAATTGGGGGACAAACGCGCACAGAATAAGAAAAGTGGATAACGATAAAAGAACCCTTGTCTGCTCTTATGCATCTGTTATCTAGATATCGAGAAGCTTTTGTGTTGTTTTTAAATAGACAGGGTCAATCTGAAATTGAATTTGTTACATTCCGGGTGTTTATCCGCGTTATCAATGGTTGATCCTGGAATGAACCGGCTTTATGATGACGTTTCGGCAAAATTACATTTGTCATCTTTAGGTCCTAAAAGCTGTTTCTACGTTTTTTATTTCTTCTACTGTTTCATTTCTATTCCCATTAACCAGGATTATGTAAGTACCATCATAATGTTGCTAATAGTCAATTTGCCACAAATCTACTTTCCTGACTTGGATATTATAAAATAATTGTTGTTTAGAGCGTCATTACGGTTATGTCTGACTTTGTTTAGTTTTGAGGAATATTCTCTTAGGATAGTGCCATGGAAATAATTTGGGGCTACTCATTTTCAGGTTGTGTTTAATAACTCTAAATCCTTTGGGAAGTTTGCGTTCTTTCTGCGAATCACAATTTTAGGCCTTGTGGCAACTTTATGCAAAACTCCTGTTTTAAGTGTGTAATGTAGATATCTGTAATTTACTTGCAAGTAATTTTAATAATTGAACGCTTACATCTATTTGCTAGCGGTAAAGTGAGGCCGCAAATCGTAATTCATCGCACCTGCACACCGTGATTAATTATAATTTTCCATCACTTCATTCTTCCAAGGTTTAATCCATTTCCTTAATCAAAACATCTGGTGCTGCTTGAATTATTATTCAGGCTACCCTGCGGTTTGGCACGTAACGGGGCCTTTCTTAAAAAAAATTCTATCGTTTACCATTAGATATTCTCCATGTGCTCGTTGAATGAAGTAAAAATAGTGAAATATTTTTAAAACTCCCATCCGTCCTTCCAACATAATTTCCAGTCGCATTAATACCACCGTCACGTTTTACAGAGTTCAAGAAATTGACGGCTCCTATTTCGAGAGTTTCACGGCTCTGGCATGGAAACAAGAAAATCAACGGCAAAGCGTGCTGAAAGCAGCAGAAGCTGCTGCCACAGATCCGCCACCCCAGGAGGTCGAACTGGGAATTGTGGCCATCGACTACACGCCGTCACAAAACGAAAAGGACAAACTCTACGTCGAGATGTTGTACACTATTGCCAATACGGTGAGGGCCGGTTATTCCAACTTGTTTGATCACTGGAACAGTTCCGGCAGACACTCGCTTTCCTCACCTCCTATCTTCAAACCTCCATAATTCTAGTTTTTCTTTGTTCTTTTTTATTTTTAATATTATTTTCGAACCAATGCTTTCTACAAGTTTTGGAATGTTTGCAGTCTCTTCACGACTTAATTTAATAGATTTTGACTCACTTCAGGCAAACTCAAAAAATTATCTTCATAATTCGTACTTTTCAAATGAATCTTTTTGTCGATTTTGCAGAATTCTTTTTATTGGGCTATATAATTATCTAAAGAATTTTTACTACAATTTAATGCAGAAATATTGAAAAATTTATTTTGAAAATCTTGAAAGTGACACCACAATAAAATATTAGAAATCAAAAACTTTCACAAAATTACAGAAAATTGAGCCATGATTTCGATAAACTGTTCGTATTCAGATTGCGGAAGGTTTAGTATGTCAAACGGTAGAATTTTTCGATTTTATTAAGATGAATAGAAAATTTTAAATTTTGGGACATTTTGGGCTACGTTCTCCAGATTGAAAATAATTTTTTATATATTTACATAAATATTTATTATCCACAAAATTCTTTGCCTCTTCTGATTTCCTCAAGAGACAGGAAGTTGAACGGTTTTCGAAAATTAAATTTATTGCGCTCCTAGAGCGAAAATGACAACCGCGCAACTCCTCAAGTGCACTTTGCAGGCTAAATAGAAGAGTTGAATTTTGGTTTACGTTGCGTTTGAAACCTCGACAGTTACATGCGAGAATATCATTTTTGAACGTTTGTGATTTCCGTTGAAATTGGCTGAAGTTCGCTTCTGGTTCCGTTAACAATATTCGCGGGACGCTTTTATCTAAATTAGTAATGTGAGTGAGGAGACCGTTCTCCATATTTCCTCTTCTTCTGCCGCCTGGAGTAAATCAGTGCCAGTCCAAATTAATGAAAACCGCAAAAGAATATTTCGAATGGAAGTTGATTTTCCCAGTCAGTCTTTAGTAATTCATGGAGTTGCATGAATTCTCTCCCAAACAAAATTCCATCATTAGATGAGCTTCTGGAGTTGAGAATTTCCAACGAAACGGTTCTGTTTGAGTAATAAAACAAAAACTCGACCTCAAAGGACGTATTCACGAAGCGATAAGCTAAAACGTGCTAGATGTCATTTATATTTTTCCGCCTTCCTCGTTTCGTTATTCGAAATTTTAAGACACGACGGAGCTGTGTTAATTAATTTTCATTATTTCCCCCGTCCCATCCGCGGTCTCACGCAGACTTCTTTTCCAAAGTGCCGTAATCATGATTTAGCCAGGATTATCTTTGTCCGTTATTTTAGGGCCATCCAAACGCATTATAGGCGATTTTCATGGACTCATTGTGCCTCAATTACCAAGTAATTCGCAATTAGGAGCTCGACCGCGATTTATTCGCGGTACGTCGAGACTTTCAATATTGAAGCCCCCATTTTCACGCCTCTACGCTCCAAAGGCTAAACGGCCAACGAAACGATCGAAGTTGGGTATTAGCTATAATGAAACTTCATTGATCTACCCTTACAAGTATTGCCAGCTTTAGCGCTAATTGCCAAATTCAGAATTTTAACGGTATAAACTTTTTTTAAAATCTCCAACTTGCGGGCCGGTCATAACGGGTTGCCTAACTTTAAACATAAAACGTGATTTTCCTGTGACTACCCCTAATTAACATGGTCATTGATAAGTCTAACTTTCTGAAAGTGTAGGCCTACTACTAAAATGAGTTTGATCCTTACCCTTAAACAGTAACATTCTAGAACTGAGTGATACCCCACCTAAATACAAAATTGAGGAAAATAGTAGAAATGCTCCGAATTTGCATAAAAAACTGTAATGAAATGCGGAAAAATGAAATTATCGTCCCCTCTTCAACGTTATGATATAAATAATAATTTAAATAACGCTCTCGTTTAAATTATCGCCTTATTTTTTATGAAGCTAATAATTGTGTATACAATAGAAGTTTGTTGTTGCCGAAATTGAATCATAATTTTTACTATTAGCGTTTTAATAGAGGCAGAGGCCAATTTTATTTTATGGCTTGTTATGTGTTAATGGGGTGGTAACTTAATTTTTACAACGAATAACTTTGGAGCTTCCTTGAAACTCGTGTGAATGGCGGGCGTTAGGGGCAAGATGAAAAAGTTTTGATACAGAAAGTTTCTTCATTTTCTCTAATGGAAAGTTAAAAAAACTCTATTTTGAATCAGCAGCAACACCCATGAGAAAAGGGATATATCGTATTGAACTTGATTTCCGAAGTGATAAAACTTAAATAACAGTTAACTTCAAACGTCCGAATGAGGGATGAAACTGCGCGAATAAACCAGCGAGTAATCTTAGAATTCAATAATGTTGTGTTAAACTTAAAAATCACCCTCCTTGTTTGCATCATAATACGTCATAAAAGTTGGATCAAAGTTGTGACTAACGCCGCCACCCGCGTCGCAAACTTCTATTTCCAAAATCTCACGTTGTTTTGCTATTGCAAAACTGCCACTGTTTTGTTTTTCCCAGTTACCTTAAAGTTTTGACCACAAAAAACTAAGTAATTACATCATAATGCTTTAGAGCCGCTTTGTGCCTCTTTAACGGAGTAACCCTAATTTGATTCTGTCGCTCAAACCCGAGAAATGACGACACAAAACTCTAATAACAGTTTTGCGCCGCGTTAGTTATATTTAATGTTGACCGAGAACTTCCCCTGGCGCACCCTCTAATTTTCAACTGGCTGGATACTGAAGTGGAAGCGTATAATAGCGCAGATATTGCCAGTAATTTTTCCCGCCCCTTGGCTCCGCTAACGACTCAATAAAAATGATTATTAATTCGAACCCGTCCAACTTTCAGTTTAACACCCTTTGACGCTTATACCGTACCATAACATTTAGCTTTCCGTTCCTTGGATGAATGAAGAAAGTTTCGTCGTAACGTGCCCGCTATTGCACTTTTATAACTCGAGTCGGTCTTTTATTTTTATTCTAGGTAGGGGCGCCGGCCCCGGGAGGCCAATACGCACATTACAAAGAGGACCTTTACCTATACGGGCAAAGGGCGTTCGGCATGCCCCCGGATCGACACTACAGGATGTTGCATCTAGCCGGTGAAGAAAAACCACCTATCGTCGTTCTTACAGTGGCAGTCATTGAAGCTGAAGGGCTGGAAGCCAAGGATGCCAATGGTAAGGATTTATTGCCATATTTTCGTCCAATATGTGTCTTGGAAAGGATGATGAACGCGTAAGGGGGGTGATGTAGTGTGACGACGTTACAAATTTTACGAGGTGCTTTGAGAACTTCTTAACGCACTTGTGGGATTTGGGAATTACTCCAGCAAATCTGATTTGGGTTTAATGAGGAAATTGACGCGAGTTTTTTAATTATGGAAAATCGTCGCGTTTGTCGTAAATTTTCAAAATAATTGTCACGAAAGGAGCGAGAATCTAAATCATGATATGAGAGCGCTCGCGTTGTTTTAAACACACTTTCGCTTTCAGGGAATATATTACGTTAAGCTTAGGAGGGTGAATTCGGCCGTTTCCATCAAGGTTATGTTCTCTGCGTGTCAAAAGCCCCCTGCGTAATCACTGTAATTTTTAATAATTTTTTAGCAACGAAACAGTTTGAGCTTCGAGAGTTTCAGGCGGAATACCGATGGGTCTGAATAATAGTAAATTTTCCCGTTTCGATATTTTTGAAAAAATCTCATAGTAGAAAAGTAGAATTTAATTTTCTTGACTTTTTTATTCTGGAAGTGCGTTACGTCAAATTGCTGCTCAGCAGAAGAAAGAAATTAATTTTTAAAATCTTTTCAAAAAATAGCGAGGCAACATATGAGCCATGACGTAACAATTTGTGATTATCCAGCTTCCAGCTGGGCTTCCTGCCAACGGCGATAGCTTGCCATTCAGACTAAATTTAGCATTTGCCGTGCAGCTTCAGCTTCAATATTTAATCGCAAATGCGCGCATTTTGGCACAAAACGGAGCTTACCCTTCAATCGCGCTGACAACGGAACGAAACGACGATATCGTTATCAGAACATTCGAGTCCTTAACGAGGATAAAAAAATCAAAAAACACATGACTCCCAGCGGTTTGTTTTCCCTCCCAATTCCAATCATCAACGTGATAATTGGCCCTTCAAAAAGTAACGTCCAATCCCCTTCATCCCTTCGACACCTATCCCGAATATGATGGAGCATCGCCATCCGAAAAGGATGCTCATAGCAGTAGTAGCGTCAAACACCTGAACCGGAAGAGTATTGCGTGACCATTTGGTACACTAACAATTGTTTTTTTATTAAAATTGATAAAATATGTAAATTAATTAATTATTCGTGTTATAATAGTTTTTTTTCGGATGATTGCAGGTTTCAGCGACCCTTATTGCATGTTAGGAATTCAACCGATGGCGGCACCGTCATCGCCTCAACCCCAGCCGCTCACTCCTAATCGCACCCTATCGGATGCCTGCGCCCCCGACGGACAAGGCAATCACGAGAAGCTCCGGAAGCACCACAGCTTCAAGTTGAGTTTTAAACGAAAGGACGGTAGAGTGAGGGAGCAACGGGACAGTTTAGGAGGCGCTCTACCGGCCAAGTTCATAAGAGCCACTTCCGTCAAACCCCATACGCTCAACCCTAAATGGAACGAGAAGTTCAGGTTGTAAGTACACTTACCACCACCAATTACTTGCAACAAAATCGTGATTGATTTCGAAATTTATTATTGCAAGCGATGTTGCAAAAACTCACTCGAGTAAATTCTAATTCGGACTCAATCCTCTTACGGTAGCGACACGTTGCAGCGTTTCTCTTAATAGCAGTTTAGTAAATTTTAATCTAATTGCAATTAAACCGGATTGTTGCAAAATTGAGTCTGATTTTCAGACACACGTAGAGGAGACGAACCGCATCAATTCCTGTCCAAAACTTCAAGTGTTATTCTGGATTTAATTTAGGACGACAATACTACCCAACAATTGCAAATTACAACCATGAATAAGTTGCGCTAACGAAATTGTGCGACGCGACATTCGGAAATATTGGCAAATAATTCACCCGGCGCCTCCGCCATTTATGCTTGTTTTACACCAGGTCTGACGCTAACGTAATTATGCGATGCGAACTTTTGGAAATATTCAGTGATAATCAGTTGGTGGATTTACGCTTGTTTTGTGCCGATGAAACGAGGCTAACAAACGTGTAGCAACTAATTAACTCGTTGCTGTAGATAGTTAAAGTATTAGTTCGTTTGGAAAATAAAATTGGTTTGGATAGTCACGAAGCGAAATAGCCGGCGTGGAGTTTTTGACTACCTGTTGATTGTTCTAACATCTGTCTAGAGGATCTGTTAATGCAGTGCGCCACAAAGCGTTATGAATCGATTAACGTAGAGCTTTATTACTGGTTATAGAGATATGACGTTGAATAACTGTTTGTGGAACGAAATCCCCAGCTATAGCGTGTCTGTAAGTAACAAACCATCCTGCTAAATAATTATCTGCAGCTAGCACAATTTTTTAAATTTTTGTATTAACCCTTAAGAAGAAAAGTTTTCTATTTTCCAGTTTTTTGTCTTTATAACTTTTTTTCTACGTGTCTCTCTATTTATTTCTCTTCCAAATCATTAACTCTGTTCTTGAGGTCTTTTTAGCGATTTTTTTTTAATTTGTAAGAACCTCATGTCTTGCCTTTAAACTTAAGGTTGACGGACGAAAGAAGGAAGGGCGGAGGATTAAAGTAAAAATGTTCCTTAGAGAAAGGATGTATATGCAATTCATCTTAGCATCAATAGAATGCAAGTTTATTGATTGAGGTAAAGTGGGTTGCCTAAATCGGGCGTCTGTCCGATTTGTGATTGTTTCGATACTTCAATCAATACAAGAAAACTATAGCAAATAGCCAAATTCTGATGATAATATCATGTTGCCAATTAAATTGCCAGAATTTCGAATTTAGTTGTTCATTTTCATATAATATTGATGCCAATTTGGTAATTTTTGAGGAGACGGGAGTAAATTATTACAACTTGAGTTTGAAAACTAACGACGAGTTCTAATTCTTTCATCCTTTTACCACTATGCTAATTGTCCTCTGCTGCGTAATATATTAACGTCATTCTTATTGAAATATGAAGGCATTGTCGTGATTATAGCGCCCAGTGCGTGCGAACGCAAAACGATTTGACTGCAATTTTGAGGCGACTTTTCCCGATTTCCATATTTTTGAATTACGATACTTCATGGAAATGACGACCTTAATCCAATAGCATCCCTGTCATAATATATCTCGAAGATGTATATTAGACTAGCTTCCTATTTGATGGTAGTTTTTTCTCACGCTCGTCTGATAGAAATTCTGAATAACGATCAAAATTGAGTCCTAGGAGGGGGAGGTGATATCGATTATCGCTTTCAGCCTCAGGATGAAACGAATTTGATTTTTAGAGCAAATAAAGTTGAAACTCCGCCAATTTGACAGTTGATTCGGCTGTAAACTAAAGCAATTACGGGACACAAAGGAAATTAATGATTTCTCCTACACTGCCGTCAAGTCTTTTGGAACTTTATTAAATTTACGCAAACGGGGAGCAGTTTCCAGCGCTAATTTAGCCTTAATTTGTGAGTATTACATAAATACATTATTACTAGTTAAAGCCGCTTCAAACCATCATCTACATCACAAAATTGATGTTGAAGCCTCCATAAAGCCCCCATATTCCCTTAATCGTTAATATTAAACGAAATAGCCTTCCTGTATCTAACACTAATAAACCCACCGTGTTGTTTCCAGCGACATCGACGATATCAACAGCGATTCTTTGCACCTCGATATCTGGGACCACGATGATGAAAGTTCAGTGTTGGAAGCAGTTAGTAAATTGAACGAGGTAAGGGGAGTTCGGGGTTTAGGAAGATTCTTCAAACAAGTTTGCCAATCCGCTCGGCAAAGTTCTCAAGACGATTTCCTCGGCTGTGTAACGATACCCCTTCAGGACATCCCTTCGACCGGTCTAGAAGGTTGGTTCAAACTCGAAGCCAGATCTCAACGCAGTTCAGTCCAAGGGAAAATCCGACTGAAAATGTGGCTTTCCACCAGAGAAAACAGAGGCGCTTCAGAAGAAGACAACTGGGCAGAACTGACCCAACACGAAAGTCTTTACGCCACTTTCGTCGATTACGAACTCAGGAATTGGAATCGGGAATCGTGGAGTTGGAACGGAGATCTACCAGGACCCGCCCTAACCATCCTCCACCAACACGCCGTTCAAGGTGAACAAATTTAACTGAATATTTCTTCCTCAATTTATTGCATTTTAAACGGGTGTTAGGTTGTTTTCAGGTGACCCCTAACACTTAACAAATTTGATTTAATTTGTTTTTATTTTCTTGCAATTTAAATTGGTTTTGGGTTGTTTTCAGGTGACTCCTAAAGCTTAACAAATTTAATTCAATATTTGTCATTTTGTTGCAAGCTAAACGATTTTTGGTTGGTTTCAGGTGACTTGACCGAACTGCAGACTGCTCTGGCTAGACTCGTGGCCGCCTGTAGGATTTATTTGAAACACCCGCTCGATCCCCGCTGGATGGTGCAGTTACTGACGGAAATTGAAAATGCTTGGATGAATTTCACGCTTACTAGGGAGGAAGAGATGTGGCTCGCTGAAAAGTTCACGGCGATGCAAGGTATCATTAAATTTTCAGAACGCTCCAGTTTAACGAAATGTACTTTTAAAGAGCAGCGATTAAAGCGAATATTTACGATGCGGTCTTTAACTTTAGAGTCATTAAAATAGTAAAGTGAGTCAAACAGATTCTTTCTTTTAAATATGAAGTTTGACTCCGTACACACCTTTAATATTTTAACATACAGGTATCCGGTAAGTTGGGGCAATATTCGCCAGCGTACCTGGCAGATTAAAATATTTCCTAATGTCCCTCGTAACAAAGATATCAGGTCCAAAAATCGCTCCTGAAAATTTACATTTTCAAATATAACTTTTAAACCACCCTGTATATCCTAATAAAATGTGGTACCTTTGTGCGGCCTTTATGAACTAAAAAGCTCATACTTGAATCAGTCGTGTATATAGCCAAGGAAGTCAGGAAGGTACTTGGATCCGACTCGAAAGATTATTTTTGGAAAGCTCAAAAACTTTTAGGCATTTTTCTTTAAAAATGATACTCTTCATTTGTTCAAAAAAAAAACGTTTAACTAACTGCCACAGTCGTAAGCTTGTTGCTTCTTCTATCTAAACCATAGGAGTAACTTGAGGCCTAAATCGTCGTTCAACCCTCATTTTTGATTTATGCGTTTTTATTTTTCGTTAATTTGTGGTGAATTTGTCCGCAGAAAGATGGTTGCAACAGCTTCGTCATCACCGTCAGTTGTTCCCTGCCCTCCACCCGCCTTCTCTGGCTCGTCTAGAGTACGTCCTTCGTTGCCTTGCTTACATGTCCAATATGGTAAGAACGTGCCAACGCAATCACGATCTGTCTACGTAATTAAAACTGTTCCAGAAAGCGTTCTGGAAATGTTGCCCGTTCAACAAGGAAATCCGGGGTGAAATAGTTGCAACCCTACGGAAAGGCACGCCCGAATGGTTCATGAGTTTGAAATCGTCGATCATGAGCTCAGATGAATACGATAGCGGCTTCGTCGATTTTTGCTCCGAGGTTTACGTACATCTGCAACACGGATTATCGCATTATCACCCACTCTTTGAAGGGTAACTGTTATTATTTTTTTTAGTTCTTTGTAAAGTTGTTTTTGCACTTCCCAACTGTATTCGCTGTATGTAATCTGCAATATTGCGTTTCCGATCAATTGATTTTTTTCAATAAACCTACACCAGAAGTTCTCGTAAAAACAAATTGAAACATTGGAACGGCCTTGATGAAATTGTTCAGGATTAACACGCAATTTCTGCCGCCTCGCATACCCTGAGTTTCTTAAAAATTATCAAAATTGATTTCTTTAAGCAAACTCCATTGTACTTCAGTTTGGTATTTCTTACAAACGCTCCGCGTTAAGAAACGCGCAAACTTTAAAAAAATTCTCTTTGTTGTAACCGTTTGTTTCGTAGCACCAACGGCATCCCGTACTTCAGTGTCGTTTTCAAGCAACTGGATAAGTTGATGTCCGATGAGGTGATTTCGTTCTTGAACCAAAATGAGCACCCCGACGCGGCTTACAGTCGCTTAATCTTCTCCGTCTACCTCGAAGTGAAAGACTTGGCTTCCTTCCACCAAAACTTGCCTTCGGGAGGTGACCATAAGTTGCTTTTGGTCCGTTGTCACGAATGGTTTGAACCGTCCGTCAGTTGCTGGTTGATCGTTTGCAAGGCGAAAGCTCTCCAAAGGGTAAACGCTGTAAACTCGTTGATCACGTTTTAATTGAGTTTATTACAGGTGCGAACCTCCGTGGAACTTCAAAAGCCTTGTGAAGGCGATAAATTAGTGAAGCACAGTTCATCAGCAGTTGACGTCGTCGCTATGTTCTGTCAATTAAGAGATTTCTGGAGACTCTTGCAATGGCCTAAGGCTCATTCAGTGCCCCTATTATCGCAATTACTCGATTGCATTTGCTCGGCTGCGCTACTTTACGCCGATATTTCCTATCAAGGGTTGATGGAAACTGGCTATTTCGATAGATTGGGACCTTTTAAAATTTGCGATGACATGTGCATAGCCATTAATAATCTAGAATACGTCTACAAATTCGTGTCTTTACTAGGTGAGATTTTTGGGGGGTTAACTTGGAGTGATTTTGGTAATTTTTTGAAAATTTCAGAAAATTACTTCGATTTCGTTACGTTAGAATCTGTGGCTTCTGAGGTCCAATGTGCCACTTTAACGAACCAATTAGATAGCACATTAAGTCAATTTCAAGTTAGGATAATGGACATAATCAGGAGAGTTGGGCCACAAATGCAAGAAGCGTTGAGAAAAGCCATGTTCCACGTGGCTTGGTCGCCGGATACTTTACCAACTAATCAAGCCGTCGAACCTTTGTTCGAGTACTTACACACGCATCTATACGCCCTTAACATGGCCCTGTTACCCCAAAATTTCCAGAAGGTTCTCTACGAAGTAAGTCCTTGAACTTAGTTTTGTCGATAATCGATGAAGAGGCAATTAAGGTCCCACGGGAAAGGTGGAAACGCAAACAAAAGTTGGGGGCTTGTCAAAAATTACCCAACAATCTTAAACTATTCGGGGAACGTCAATTAATTTTCAATTATTACCCAGCACCTCTACCTTTTTACATCTGAAACAATCATTAATCTATAGAAAATACTGTTTTTTCCATCAATCAATTTAGGTAATTCTTCTTAATGGTAAGATTTTTCAAAATTCTTGTCCGTTGCGCTAGTGTTTTTTTGTTTTTTACTTCTACTACAATATGATTTTTTAGGTGTGGGAGTACACTTTAGCTGAATTGAACCATCAAATGGACGGAGGAACAAGTAGCGAGGAAATGCCGGTCATGTTCCACGAGCGATTACACGCGGCTCTTGAGTTAATGGTCGACTTCTTCCACTCTGAAGGCAACGCTCTTAGTATAGAAAGTTTACATTCCCCAACGTTCTGTCAAATCGAGCAAAGACTTCAATATCATAGAACCGACACGGAAAGTTTAGTTGAAATTTTCTACAACCAACGTCTCCAAGAACAATTAAACACAACTAGTAGCCCTTATGGCAGTTTGGCAGTTCGTGCGTACTTTAATCACGATTCACTTTGTGTCGAAGTGAGTGTTTCTGGTTAGGTGAACTTTAATTAACCTCAAATTTTAGGTTCTTCACGCAAGGGACATAATCCCTTTGGATCCGAATGGATTCAGCGATCCGTTTGTAATAATCGAACTTTTACCACACAAAGTATTCCCACATTGCAACGAACAACAGACCAATGTACACAAGAAGACCCTTCATCCAATATTTGACGAGTGCTTTGAGTTTAGCGTTTCATTAGAACAGTGCCGGTCTCCCGGGGCCATGATAGCTTTTACGGTCATGGACCACGACGTACTCACCGCTAACGATTTCGCCGGTGAAGCTTTCCTGGCTCTCGGCAGTATACCGGGTGTTGCCGACACCACAGGAGTCGATAATTTTCACGGACTCAAACCAGTAGAGCTGATTCTTATGCAACAACACCAAAAAAGTGAGTCAAAATATAGCCAGAGACTCGCCAAAGTTTCTGGAAATTGATCCCGAAATAAAATTTTCTCAACTATAAATATCTATCTGCTAGGTAATTGTACTAGTTCCGTCGCGTAAGGTGCCTATAAAATTTTAGACTCATAGCAGTCAATTTTTTAATCGAATATTCTCATAGTAGGTGGAGCCACTTGCGTAGTTCTCAATTGTTCAAAATCGACCCTTTTTACTTTTATTCGTCCGTCTGCTACCTAAACTTCAGTGGCAATAAATTTCTAGATATTGAACTCTAAAAGTTTGTGGGCTTCCATACAAAAAACTCCGCTTATGAAGTCATAACCCACAATGAAATTATAGTTATCAAACTAACATCACCAACGAGGGGGTTTAGAGGTAGTAAGGTGACTATTAGGACCGTTTTTAATTTTGCGATATCTCGGCCGAAAGTAATGAAATAGCCCATTACTGTAGATAATTTTATTACTTCCATTTTTGTTATGTACGTTTTTATTGACGAAGTAACCATTTGCGAGATAATCAACTGGGAGTAGGTTTCCTTATGATAATTTTACGATGGCAAACACTTTTTTATGTATTTATTGTAATTGTGTTTTTTTTCAGATCATCCTATTCTACAAATTTTGGAATCGAGAGTGGCTGATCGCCTCGCCGCCGAATTCGTACGAAAGCAGAAACTGAGATTCGCAATCAAATAAACACGTAGTGTATCATAGTGTTTTGTACATCTCTCTTCCTACGAAATGGTTGTCAAATATTCAAGCGCTATTTTTTCTACGTGATGTGTCTATCGAGGCAAACTAACAAATTTCGAAATTTATAAACACGCGCTGATCAAGCTGTACATATTTAAATGTAATAACAATATTTTTTATATGTTACACAATTCATTACTCATTCAAAATTAATGAAATTGTGTTAGTTTGTCTACTGCTAGATGTACAATTTCAGTCTAGGGAGACTTTTCTATTATACGAACTTTTCTATGACTGATAATAATAACTGTATGTTAGCCGTTAGATTTGTTACCAGCACGTATAAATCAAGAGTACTTATACGTCGAAAATGCCAGGTTCACTTAGTGTAAATGAACCAATAAATCATCCAATAGTTTCGATTGAATCCAAACTACAACAGAAATCCATTAATTTAGATTCAATCTAAACTAAGCTTTAGGGAATTTTTAACCAAGAACAAAGAGTTCGCCAATACTGTCAATACTAATTACGGACAATCTACTGCAACTTTTTCAATTAGTTTCCATATCAAGTAGTAACTTAGAGAAGTTACCAAACTGGCATTTTAGATGAGAGAAGTTGATGTTCCCTATATTGGTCTAACCTGTCATTTGCTGCGCAAAATTTAAAACTATTTAATTTGTTTGCAATTTTGCAACCAAAAATACAGATTCGATGTGCTGAAATTTATTTAAATAAAAATCAAAAGAAACACAAGTACCGTACAGAGAATACTGACGCTCCAGAACTTTTCGTAACTTATTGTTGACAATTGCAACTGCACAGTCGCCAAGGTTTGAATAACACTAAATCTCTTTATTAATTTTAAATAAACATAAACGAGTGTGAAAGATTTAATATTTCTATCTAAATCATTTTGGATCCAGTTCGGCACTACTGTTAGATTTCTTCTTATTCCAATTTTTTGCCGTGACCCGTCCCTATCACTTAGGTAAATAAATCGCTTCAGTACCTAAATCGCCTAAGATTTGATCGATATCGGTCAATTTTCCAACTGGCCCTTGTCACTTTTTGACAATTATTATTGATAAAAGAAACAATTTTAGACGCAAAGTAGGAAACAATCATGTTGTTCTTATTTAAGAAATGTTTTATATATTATACACATGTTATTTTACATAAGAGTTTATGAATTATTGTGGAGATAACTTATACATATCTTGCACCTCCTCTTAAAACGGCAATCAATACTATTACCTGCATTTTCACTGTTTCATTGAGCTTTACTACTTACTCTAACTGCGTGATAAACAGAGCTTGAGCTTTACTGCGTCTTTTACTTGTTTTTGTGCCCCATCTTAACGAGCTTAATGTACTATATGTCAATTCAAATCAAAATATTGTATTCTATATTTAATTAATGTGATATATCTTGTCTTTGTCTACCACTAATAAAACTGTGCAGAAAATTTGTTTCCATTATTTACATCATTGCTAGTTTAAGAAACTTTTTAGTGTAGAATTAAACAATTAAAATTAATATAATTCTTGCGCCGCCACTGCTTTCCTCAATGTCAATTTGAATGCACAGATTTGCGCGCTTATTTTGTGCAGTCTTATTGGTTGATCAGTAATGACGTCATTAATTTCCTCCAATCACCGATATTTATTGAAGCGCCTTAATTCAAATTCAAAATTGACAATTTTCCCAAAAGATGGTTTAATTTATTGGTAGTAAATCTGACAGTTCTTAGGATAGAAATTTTATTTGTCCGGGGAGTAACAGAAAAGTGGGATCTTATTAAAAGTGCGTTTTATTAGAAGAAACATCGGTCATTTGTGTTCCCATTTATCAACGTAGGTGTATCAAGTTTGGTGAGAAAAAAAAACAAAATGGTGCAAATCAAAAATTGGTTTCAGTGGCTGATCGCAATCGTTTCAAGAAATAGTTTTTTCGCAAATTGACGGAATAAATCCCGTTACAGTTACCAGTAGATTACAGAAAACCGAAGTACGTATTAGCACCGCAAGAGTTCGTTAGTAGTTGGCGGTCGCGCGGCCCTTCCTCAAGCGCGTGCGCACGTGTGACGGATGGATAGAGATCGGCAGAAGAAGTGAGAAGTGCATTTTATGTTCGTGTCGGTTTTCGGTCCCGTGCTGTAGTGAAAACACCGCGGAAAAGCCTTAAATTCAGCGAAAATTCGTGAAAACGTTCCTCAGTGATTGAGTGAAATTGACTATGTGGTGGCGGGATCCGGAGACTTGGAGCTAGCGCGCTACGAGAACAAACAATACGGTAGGTGGTCCCTCCGCGCGGATTTTCTCCATCCGCACGTGTACTCTGCGATGCCGGCGTCCACCCTGGACCCTGTTAACGCGGCCCTGCGTACCGCCCTCACCAAACCGAACGTTTTGGAGAGCCAGATCGCGGGGGCAGCCAAAAAGGCGCTACTGGCCCACATCGAGTTCGAACCGGCCGGCAGCTACCAAACCACCGTTCTTGATAAGCTCAAGTCAAAATACGTAGTGCTGAAAAGTTCGGAATCGCCACAACCAAGGTAACGTATTGTTTATTGTGGAAGAAGTCTTAACTGTTGGATTTCTACCAGCAGCAAGCCCGAAGGGGATATGGGGGCCGACGAAACGCTCACTTTGGCTAAATGTGAGCTGTATCCTTCTGAAGCGGTGCAGTTAGGATGGAGCAAATGCGACTGGTCTGTAGGAGCTGGAATGATCAACATGGGGAACACTTGTTATCTCAACTCCACCCTACAGGCGCTGTTCCACGTTCCTGCACTC
This sequence comes from Pyrochroa serraticornis, assembly GCA_905333025.2. Lineage (NCBI taxonomy): Eukaryota > Metazoa > Arthropoda > Insecta > Coleoptera > Pyrochroidae > Pyrochroa > Pyrochroa serraticornis. Next base: position 32,208,218 of record HG995154.1, on the reverse strand, counting down.
GTTAATTGGCTCATTTCTGACAAGGAACACACGGCTGAGTGCCAAGATTCAGGTCAGTATCGAAACCCGAAAACAACTTGAACACCTAACCTTCAAGTCAACTGTCAAAAAGTTTTTCAAGTTTTGATACTGTGATTGGATATTTACGTTGTACGTAAAGTTAAAAAAGATTAATTACAACTATTTTAAATAGATAAAAAATTAAAACAATGAGTTTGTTGTAATTTTACGCGCCCATATTCATTAAATGACTGAAATTTCCACTAGGTGGCGCTGCAAGTCATTGTCTAAATTGCACTACCTCTAGATTTGAATTAATTCGAAAAACATTTTTTTTTAATTAATAACAATTCTCCGGTTGCATAAAGCCTGATTATACTCGCATCGAAATTTTGATTGGTGATTTCAGAGCCATCGGATGCTTCTTAAGTATTTGAAAGAAAGCAAGGCTAATGTTTGTTAAGTTCCTACAGAATGCAGCAAGCCACTAATGACTAATTAATGTAATAAAAATTTTGGAGACGCGCTAACGGCTGTTGTGCAATCGGAGCCATGTTTTGAATGTTAACTTTATTTTATTAATCAGAGGTGGCTGATTTTAATTTTATTTAAAAAATTGAACAATATTTCTTAACAAAGACAAAAAATTATTGTTTGAATTTTTGTGCAGGTGGTCTATGTATCATATGTGCGATGCGGAAGACTCTACAAGACTCCCAGCAGCGCAACACCAACACCATCCGTCCCCTCTTAATCTACAATAAACTCCGCGTGGTATGTCGGAATATGATGCCAGGGAGACAGGAAGACGCCCATGAGTTCCTTCGATATTTGGTAGAAGCCATGGAAAAATCGTATTTAAACCGTTTCAAGAATCATTCCGAATTCGATTCTAAAGTCAAAGAAACCACACCTCTTAATCAAATCTTAGGTGGTTACTTAAGATCGGCTGTGAGATGTTTGAAATGCGGACACGTCAGCACCACTTTTCAACATTTTCAAGACTTACTATTAGACATCAGGAAAGCCCAAACGTTGGATGAAGCACTAGAAGGGTACTTTTCCAGAGAAAAACTCGACGATGACTCATACCATTGTCAGTCTTGTCAAAAGAAGGTCCTTGAATTTTTTTATTTTTTTCTTAATTTAATTGAATTAAATTTCAGGTACCTGCGACTAAGCAGTTCTCCCTCGAACGGGCACCAATGGTGCTTTGTATACAATTAAAAAGATTTTCTGTTAGTAATAATAAGATCACAAAGCATATAAATTTCCGACAAAGACTGGATCTCACAAGGTATGCCCGGCAACGGCCGAGCATTCCGCTGATATATAGACTTGTTGCCTTAGTCACTCATATGGGACCGACTGTTAATTGCGGCCACTACACGGCTGTCGCCCAAGCCCCCACTGGTAGCTTTTACCAGTTCGACGACAGCATGGTAAGTCCTTTAAAAATATCCAAGTATTCCAAGAAACTGTCAAGCCAATTAACGACATCAAACAAATCAGGGTCAAGTCACTTTAACAACTTGATAGTTCCACTATTTCACTGCTGTGGCTCATTTCAATTCGGGTGCAGAGAAGACGGTTGTCCGTAGTTCTAATCTGACACAATGGTGTGCGGTGTTATCTTACAGCGCTTGCGCGCTGGGTTGACCTAGGTGCAGCATTCTTGATTGAAATGACTTCTTGGCGCAGATTCTACTCAAATTGCCATACTCGTTGGTACGCGTTGCTATGGTAACCTCGCAAATCAAATGGCGACCGTACCCTGATTTGCGAGGTTGCCATGGCAATCCGGCTTTAGCTAGGTTAAGGTTTTAAATGTTTGAAAAAGTGACATTTGTTTTGTGGTAGGTCCGGGTTATATCTCACCAGGCTGTGTTCAATACAAACGCGTACATTATGCTGTACGAATTAGAATCTTCTCCATTTGCTCAAAAGTCCAGTACGGCAACTAACAAGATCAAGTCGCCTGTGTCCGCCGATCCGACCCCCAACTCTTCCAAAGTTTCGGAAAACGGCATCGGATTTACAAGTGACAAAGTCTACGGTCCGGAATTGCCCCCAAAAATTAACGGGACGTCAACGCCGATAATAAATGGTAACGGCAATGGAAAACATTCCGACACTTCCGGAAGTAGCGACAGCGATTCCGAAAATACTTCAATTAGAAAATGTCCTCAAAAAGAGAACAAACCCGTAGTAACACCCAAAAAATCACTACCAAGTACAAACGAAAAGTCACCTTTAAGTCAAAAATTACAAAACCGAACTCTTTCGACTTCCTCACAAAATATTGCTAGTAATAATCCAACTCGAATAGCCCGATCAAAATCGAAAACACAAGAAAGGACACAAGTTGTTACGAAATTAGTTCCGTATGAAACTGACGATTCCAGTTGTTCAGATGAATCGAATCAGTCTGTGCATGAATTGGAATCGAGAGTTTCAACAAAAGCGGCTGTAGGTGAATGGAAAGTGACATCCAATGAGGTGGCGTCAGAACCTGCATCGCAAGAAAAAACTTGGGAACTAAAGAAGGACTCGACTATCACGCAATTATATAAAATGTCGCATAGTGGTTATGCAGCTCCGGTTTTGACGTGGAATGGAACTAGGTCTCAGTTGGATAAGGAAGTTAATGCTGAAAGACGGGAAGATAGGAAAAGGGCGATGGTGGATAATGCGGATCAAGGAAGGGTTAAGCATCAGAAAACTAATAATCATTACAAATCGAACCCCGGTTACAATCCGATTCAAGTATGTTTGTTTGTTTTTTTATTTGTGATTTTGGTTTAATTGAATTTTTCAGGAGTTCCATAACGCGAAGAATTGGGGGCAGAACGGTGGTTCAGGACTATTTAAACAGTTTTACGCCCCCGGGAATAGACATAGACGTAATTTTCATCATAAAGGCTTTCAAAAAAATTATCGCTTTAGGCAGTGATTAATATTAAGGATATTTTTATAGATAATTTCAACTGTATAATTATTGTGTACATTTTACCGTTTTAATTCCTACTTCGTTTTTTCGCTGTTCTATTTATGTAAAATATTTATAATTTGGATATCTGATTGATTGATAGTTTTGTTCTACAGCAAGTGTAACTATTTTAAAGGTAGAATTAGTCCAGTAACACATTTCTTAGAGAAAGATATTTGTTTGAGCTTAATGTTCACAGTGCATTTAAAATGCTGTAATAAACTGTTTCCATTTGTACAAAAAACAAAAAAACACGTTTAAGCATAAAGATATTAACTACAATTTAAACAAGTAAGACTACTTAATAATAAAACTTTTTTAATTGTGTTATCGAATAAAACTTGTCTTATTCACTCGCCAAGTTCCTGAATATGTCAAACCGTATTTATTATGTGTAAAAATTGCGACTGCTCTAGCACAAAATTGGTCCGATTTTTACTGGTGCCAACTAGTTATCTCCAGTGCAAATTTAAAATAATTAAATGTTTCAATGTTTGGCCCAAATGCTGTATTCACCCCTGAGCGACCATGCAAGCAATTCGTAAATAATTCATGGATTTTCCTCCAAATTATTTATAGAAATATCGGCAGAAGTCGGACTTCTAAATTAATCAAGGGCCAGATTTTGAGACCTGGAATTAGAAAAAAAAACATTTGATATAACATGGTTCATTTATTTCTCAAAATGCCAGTTACAAATTAAGTTTTGCCATAAATCTGATACCTAATAACAACGTTAGTTACAAAGAAACGTGCCATCACGTTTCAGTAATACTGCAATTATTATTTTTTTAAGAAAATTTAAAAACAAATTTTTACATTGAAGCAATTCAGGTAGTTTCCTCCTTGTCTTCGACCACATCGCTACTCTGTGATTCTTCGCAAAGACTTAGCAAATTATACTTTTTATACTTCAAATAATTGGGGGCAACACCTAGAAAAGCGAACGCCTTAATAGCCTCAATGATAATCGAAACTTGGGCCCCTTTCAAGTCAACTTTATGGTCACTTCTAATTTCTGAAACCTTCTCTGCTACTGCCTTAATAACATCATCTTTTGACAAACTGTTATTGTTGCGATGATTAAAAACTATTGAAAACGTGACAGCCTCATCCGTAAAATATTTACTGGCTAAATCCCCAAAAGTTTTAACTATAGCACCAACTTCAGCTTTACATGTAGCTACAACAGGTGTCAAACGTAACAAAAATTTTGTTTGTTGCTTTCTAGTTGTATAAACATCTTCCATTATTGTTGCAGCCAATTTGACGGGGTCTTGCAAAGTTGTACGGATAAAAATAATGTTTTTTGCTCCTGAATCGATTGCCTTAAATCGCCACGACTGGGAAGTTTTCTTTAAGCTTTCAGTTTCTTGCCGAAGAGAATCTTCAATACTCAATTCTTCATCATCAGAGGTTGACGGCTTAGGGTATAACTTATCGGCGTAAAGGTTGAGTAAATTATAAGCTTCCTGGATGCAGTCTTTTTCTCTAGTGTTGCAGGTACAGATGAAACCTTTCCAGTTTACATCCAATTTGGGTCGTTTGCTGTTAATTTTTTTGTCGTAGTAATAAGACTTCTTTTTGGCTCTAGTAGCTTCGTCACCCATCGCAAATGTTACGAAATAATGTTAAGTAAGGATATTTTCTATTGTATACGTTTTATGAGTTATCAAAACTGGAAACTGGTTCAAATTAACCTCACTTTATTTTCCCTAACAAATAAGTTGGCAGCACCAACCTGACGGCCAAGAATGTTACCAAACGCAGCTGTTTTTTATTTCTTGTTGTGTTTGTCAGACATTTTGTGACACTTGACAGTTGTCACTTGGGTTTGTAATTTTGGGGGATTTAGGTCATTTTTGCAAAATTGAATGGCCCTCAAACACTTCTAGAATGGGTTTCGACATCGGCAGGTTCCAAGGGGATGTGGATGAAGAATTAGTGTGCCCTATTTGTTCCGGAGTCCTGGAAGACCCCTTACAGGTGGGTGGTTTATTAAATTTCAACCAATATGTTAATAAAATCTTCAGGCCCCAGTTTGCGAACACGCTTTTTGCAAATCATGTATTACCGAATGGATAACAAGGCAACCCACTTGTCCCGTCGATAGACAGAGTGTTACTTCAACCCAACTCCGACCTGTGCCAAGAATTTTACGAAACTTACTTTCTAGGTTTGTTACTCACCTATAATTAAAAAAATAACCACCAATTTTTACAGGTTATGCATAAATTGTGATAATGCCAATTACGGCTGTACTCGAGTGTTAAAATTAGATTCGTTAACTTCCCATCTTGAAGAATGTGAACATAATCCTAAAAGACCTCTACCCTGTGAACTTGGTTGCGGTTTAGTAATCCCGAAAGATGAACTAAAAGACCATAATTGCGTCAAAGAACTGAGAGGTTTAATTCAAACTCAACAACAAAAAATCAATGATTTCCAGCAAGAACTGAACGAGCAACGCTTTATTATAAACGAACAAAAACGCGAACTACAATTACTAAAAGTAAGTTAACTACAGTAAGAGTAACAAAATTATTTTTTTTTCCACTACAGGAATTTATGAGAGCAATGCGAATATCGAATCCCTCAATGCGCGCTATTGCTGACGCTATGGAACGTGATGAAGTTTTACGTTGGAGTAATTTCCTGCAGAGGGCGCGAGTAACTCGTTGGGGTGGCATGATTTCGACTCCTGATGAAGTTCTTCAAGTAAGTTGTTAATAATTGTGATTTAATTTAATTGAAATTCTTGTAGAGGATGATAAGGAGAACACTTACTGAAATGGGTTGTCCTCCTCATATCTTAGATGATCTTATGGAAAATTGCCACGAAAGGCGGTGGCCGCCTGGTTTGTGTTCGTTAGAAACTAGACAAAATAATCGCCGTCAATACGAAAATTATGTATGTAAACGAGTGCCCGGAAAGCAGGCGGTTTTAGTGTTGGCTTGTGATAATTCTCATATGAGCGAAGATATGATGGTGGAACCAGGACTTGTCATGATTTTTGCTCATGGGATTGAGTGATCTGCGGTTGTTTTTATTACTTTTTAATTTTACTGATTCTTTTTTGGATTATAAGCTACATTCCTTCCATTTTTTACCAGCTACTTTTAGCAGTTTATTTAAATTTATTCCATGCAAGTTACAAAAGTAAAATGAAAATGTATGAAAGACCTGATGAAGTACTGTGGTGCTTGCATTCATTTTTTAACAATTTAAAATTCAATGAGTGGCCGCGTTCAAATATACAGATTTACGCATTTTTATATAGAAATCTGTTTTACCGACAATTTTAAAGAGATCCGCAATTCTGTATAAATTGACTAGTTGTTTGGTTGGTTTTCAGTGAGAGTCATTTGCAATATTCCTACTAGTCTAGACTATTACCCTAAATTATTGTTTTAATAAAAAAAATTATATTTCTGAAATTAATGTAAGTGCCCCATTTACTCTTGCAGGTCGTACAATTACTCGAGTCTATCCTTTGGGTTTGCTTGACAGCCGATAAATGTCTGGTTGAGGTGTAAATACAAACAAAATAAAACAACGGATTGAACTATTGTTGGGTTGCAATTAAGGTTTTTTATGTGCGGAAAGCCTCTTGATAGTTGTTTTATGCGATTTTGAAAATTGAATATAGTTTTAGGGCATGGGTAGACTTGAATCTGATTCCGTTTGACGTCACTTGAAGTTTCTCCTATAGTTATAAGATCTTAGTTTGACGATAGCCGTTATTGTTGCAAAGAAAAACTAAAAAAATCGAATAATTTATGATATTGTTTTGCTATTCTTTTGGTTTGTTCGCTTAATTGTTATGAGCTATTACTTATAGTATTATTTGTGTAAAGAAATTTATAAGTAGGTTTCAGCCAAGGTTTTGTACTGTTTTTAAGTCATCTGGCCCTCGTCAGTGTGACTCCCTTTTATTAAGTAATCAAGAATCACTTCATAACATGATGGGCTTGCCTTAAGACAACTGATGTACGATTTTTTGATGTTTCTATTAATGTTCAACCTCTTGTGGTTAATTAATTTTTTGCAAGTCGTGTCAGGTTAATCTACTAAATTGTGTACATATTGATTTTATTATAAACATTGTGGTTAACTGACCCACAAATAGTAACTGAACGTAAGAGGCGCAGAATGGACATTAATTTTGATGCTAAATGCTGCCCTTCCATTTAAATTGTTAAGTCAGGCTCGAAAATTGTTATAAGTTGATTTTAAGCTGCTTTTTGCTTTATTGTACCATATTTTAGGAATAATGCTCTCATGTTCATCTTTTTGATCTCAAGAACTCGAAATAGTCGTTCCTACAACCGGTCGTACTTGGTTTGACATTTGCGCTAGTCAGGTCAGTGAAAAGAATTGTGATTTTGTTTTCTACTTCAAATTTTATTTTCAACTATTTTCGTAAATCATACGAGGTGCCTTTTGTTCATTCGCCAAATTTCCAAAATAAATCCAGTTATTTTTTATAGTTTATTTCGAAAATCAAAATATCCCTGAAATTAAAGGAAATCCTTCACGCAATAATTAATTGGAAATACAAAGAAAAAATTCAATGGGCTTCCAAACCGTCAACTTACCTCGTAGTCTTTTAAAAGCGTCGAAAAGGAAGGTTTAGAGCCATCTAAAATTTTTATCGAAACACCTTTAAAGTGTTTCTGGGAGTTTTAACGTATCATTGTAGTGAGTGACTTAGTTTACTATTTTCTTTATAAATTTTTATTTCGTTGTGATTAATTTTGAGGCTTAATACTTAATGATGTACTTAATTTTTTATTGGGCATTTACTGTAGTTCTACCTATTGTGCCGCCAATTTCTTATAATAAAAAAATAGTTTTTTTACTTTGTTTTTAAAGTCCTAAATGATTGCGACTGCGTTGGTAAAACCTCAAAACAAATTCCGCCAATAAAAAAATAACAGACGCCAAAACTCCACCCAGAAACACCAAAATCGCCGACCCCACATGCTCCTGCCCCGCACTAGAATATCCGGAATTGACATCCGGCATTTGGGTGGGCCGCAAATTTCTTGTTAACGCATTTTTCAGGATGCCGCTCTCGTCCATTGCCAGAATCCTAAAATCAGATAAACGTTAACATCCGGTTGCACAAAAGACAACTTACTGTTTATTTAGAATTTTTTTCCAAGAGTTGTTACGTTGTATTAGAAACCCTTTAACGTATTTCACATCTAGTTTCGATGTTAAATAGGAGGCGGCTTGGTTATAGTTGAAGTTCTTCGCCATATACTGCTCGATCAACAACTCGGGCCCCACCCCAATTCGATCCTTGGTGTTCAAATTTTCAAAAAAATCATCCAAATCGCCAACGTATTTCGTCCTCACCTACAATTTTGTTATTTAAAAAAAATCAAACAGCGATCAATCCCATACAAATTTTTCTCTGAAACTTCTAGTGAAAAGGCGGGAATTTTCCAAAGTAACCAGTTGCAACTTATCGGATCGAATTTTTTTAAAATCAAAATTAGAATTAGCGTCATGTTGGACCAAAATGGACGTTATCGCAGCGGCAAAACCAGTGTAGAGCAAATAAGCCGTTAAGTAACCCAAGAAGAAAATTGCGCAACTTGCGAAACCGCTGGGAGTATGGCTGAGACCTTAAAGAACTTTTAAATTGTTGCAGTGTTTATTTATTGCTTACCTTGTTGACATGCTGCAGCTATAGCCCAAAGAGTTATCTCGACCCAAGTCCACGATTCGTGTTTGGGGGGTATCATAGAATATTTAGTGGTTGAAATTCGCAAACAAACAGCAAGTAGGATTAAGAGGGCGAAAAAAACTAGCCATAAACCTCCAGCGAAAGTTAGAATAAAAATGTCTTTAGTTATGTTTAGTTTTGTCGGTTTATAAATTAATAAGTGGCTAAAATAATTAGAAATAACGCGGAGCAACTAGGGAATAACCTTATTACCTGCTCTTCAATGTGGGGTATAGCTCAGTTACGTTAAAAGGTAAATCGCTGATGTAAGGGTGGCAAATGGCTACGTCGATTTCGCTATTCAATTGATGCGATAAATTATTTCCACTTTTCAAAATATTGTAGTCAACACTAAAATAGTTTGTTATTATCAAGAAATTGGGTGCGACTCTTACCTAAAATTCAACGCTTCTTTTAAGTTTTCCAAAACATCGATGCTGTAACCCCCCAATTGATTAGTTTCGTTTTGTATGAAACAATCAAAATTTTCATTATCGTTAATTAAAACTCCAACTCGTAGAGTTGTAGTTAAATTTTGTCCCGCGTTTTCACTATCAAAAAAATATTTATATTCAACCCAATCAAAAGTGGCGTTATCTGAATTGTTCAAAATTTCAATACTAAAATTTTGCACCCTTTTATGTTTTAAAAAATATTTAATGGCGTCTCTACCATAAACGTTCAGTAACGGCATCAACAATAGTAACGTTCGAAGAAACATTGTGTCTAAAATATTTTTGAGAAATCCCCCCCTTTTATAGTTGCGAATTAATTTTTGATGAAGTAATTCCGGTAATGGAACGCGCCGCTGTTGTTCAAATAGTAAAAGTGATTAAATTGGCGAGTTCCAAATCGGGAAAATGATCAACCACAATGACTATATCAAAATTATTTATTAATTATTCGAGTTAAAATTAATTTGTTCGACAAGAACCAACAGTAACGCCGCCATCCGCCATTTTAGGCTCGATAGTAACAGCTTCGTTATTAATAAAAACATTTTTAATGCAGCCCACGTAGGGAACTTTCGAGGTAATGCCTCTAACCCTCGTGATAAGACGATGTCCGCCCAAAAACAGCGCACTTCCAGTATCGGTGGTAGTGGACCGGTGGTCTCCTAGAGTGGGGTCCGTGAAAACGTTATCGACCGATAGAGTTACCACATTTTTCGATTTTACAGCTAAAAATTTTTGTTGAATTAATTTCTTAACGTAAATAAAAAAATAAAAACCTTGAATATTATGCCATTCTCCATCGCAGAAATAGAAAGGTTTTTTGGGCTTAAACGAGGCGGTTATTGGTCCTTTTCCGTTCTCCACTGTAAGTTTCATAACTCCCTTCACCATTTCCAAGACGAGATAATCTTTTTTGCCATGTACTGCTATTAAAACTCCCGAATCGAACCGAGGTTTAATATCAAGTTTAACATTAAACACTTCCCCTACCCTAAATCGTTCTTTCAACTTAACATAACCACCAGCTTTAGAGAAGAAAGTTCCCGATTCCACGTTTTCGGAACAAGGTACAATTCCGGTTTCTTCTGGACTTTCCAAAGGTTTACTATTCATGTTCAAATTGCGGATGCAACCTTTAAAAGGTTCAGTGATGTTCTAAAATTTTTGAATTATTAATTTGACTAACTAAACAAAAAACTAACCAAATTCGCCGACACTAAATTATAATCTCTTGGATCTAAACCACCGATGTAAATTGGAGGTCTGATATCGATTTTTTGTTCCGAAGTTGAAGAATTGCCGTAAAGAGGATCGACACCGTTAATAACCAACTTGCCTCTACTTCCCTCTCGACTAAACTCGACGAAATGCCAAATGTCATCATTGTACAACTTATCTGACTTGATGAAAGTAACGCGACCACCAGCTTTAAAAGTGTACACAAGCTAAAACAATTGTTGCGTTAAAAACTGTTTAAGTCTAAAATGACGTCACAACGGTTGGAGTTAGTACTGATACTTACGCGGCCGTTTTGAAGAAAGAGAGCTACATAATCAGAATGGGTATCAGTGTCGGACATGTAGAAAATGATGCCGTTGTCAATATCTGCTTTAAATTCTAAAGTAAAATCGAATTGTTTTTTGTATTTTCCTCTCAACGAATTGAACTCGATTCTGCTGTTCTTTTGAGTACCGAATCTAAACATGCCTTCATAGGACACGTCGTCCGCAATTGGTTCGAGAGGTAGAGCGCAGCCTTCTTTCGGTGGCGGTTCGGGGGTTGTAGGGGGCGCCCGACCGGGTTCACGTATTGGTAGTTTTTCTTCTGGAGGTTGCACGGGAGGGAGAGGAGTTTCAACAAAATCGCGAGCCCCATCCCCACGACCAGCACCAGGAGTATCTGTAATTTTGCCAATTTTAATTTTTAACCTTATAATCAAAATAATTTCCGAACACAGAAGACTCGCCTTCAACTATGTCCAGGAATAATTGTAATTGTTGGTAAACAACCATAAAATTATTTAAGTATTCATAGGGAATCTAAGGGGTACTTACTGACGTCATAAGGACTCTTGGTTACTTCATCAGGCGGCATCGTAACGATTGGTTCCAGATCGTCCAGTGGCGGCAATTTAGGTACTGAAATATTTATTGTTGAATTACCATTTTATTTACGATTTCGAATAAATTGAGGTCCTCACGTAGAATTTAGTTAAACTAACGTGCGCGGATATTTAAAAAAATACCTGTATGCACACCCGGATCAGTTTCGACAATATTTTCGTCGAGTATACATTTGCCTAGCAACTCGTTGAATTTGTCGGTGGTGTTAGCGAAATTGATAACGTTTCCGCTCAGTGTAAGATCGCCAATGCAACCGCTGAAAGGTGCATCCGACCCTACAGTTACCGGTGACAACTTAATCCATCTTGGAATACCGCCAATATACAAGTTGCCGTGAAGCATATACAGTGGCGTAGGGGGTGAATCGGTTCTATAACAAGAAAATCAGAAATAATTCCTTTAACGGAAAGAAAACCATTTACACTTTGTAGCCGTAATCGTCAAAATCTATCCTCAACTCCTTATCGTTGTGCATAACTGACACCACATGCCATTCGCTATCGTTGAAAATTTCTCTCGACGCCAGTTCGATTTGCTGACTGATCAAAATCAAGTGTCCACCTTTTAGAGACAAAGAAATGTTGGCGGTTCTAAGTTTATCAGTGCCATAGAAAATAAGTCCGTTCTGTTCTTTCGTTTTGAACTTGAGACTTATTTTGAAATCGTTAGAAACTGATAGTCCATCATACCCTGTATACCCTGGTTTGTGTTTAGAGAACGAAACCATGCGGGAAAACTACAAGAATTCTTTTAAAGAAATTTCGATAACTCAAAAATTCACTGACCTTATCGGGACAGCCTGGGGTTACGTCGTAAGCTTTAATGTTGTTCCTGAGATCAAGTGGAGAACCCATTATGGTGATATTATCGATACAACCGTCGAATTTGGTGTTGGTAACGTCAATGAAACTGTGTTTGTTAGGGTGGCCGCCAAACGAAATCGTTTCGAGAGGTTCCAGTGTGGTTCCGCTGATGGATTTGGTGCGATCGGGGATATCCTCATCGTCCACCAAAAATTTACCTTTGGCAGCCACGCGAGTAGCTCTCACTTTATGCCATTTACCGTCGTTGTAAGTTTTGGAAGTGTGCCACAATTTGGTGCCGGATCCCAAATTGTACTAAATAAATAACGTCATCAAAACGGTGGCTCCATATAGTTTAATTAATTACCTGGTAGAGAAGCTTGCCGTTCCTCAATTCTAGCGCTATGAAAGTTTTGCCCTTTTGGGCCAAAAACAAAAGACCCTCGGTAGCAAAAGTTTTGAAACTCAATTGAACATCCGATCTAGGCCTAAATGTGTAAGAGCGTGCGTTTAAGATGGCGTAACCGTTTCCGTTAAATCTGTATCCAGTGCTAGGTTGCAAGTTGACCAACTTGTCCCTACAATTACATCAAAATTCACAACTTATGGTAGAAATTTAAAAGAAATATTCAAGTAGTCCTTCGCAATGGGACCCAGATAAATAAATTTTGCCTTTATTACATGTTAATCTAGAAAATCTTAGTAAATTGTTTTATTACCACAATTACCTTTCAATAGCCCCGCGGTGGTTCTCGTAACCGTGATTGAAATTCCATAACGACACCGGAGTTTCACCTATAACCAAATCCTCAATTTCTCCCTCAAAAGAATTAACGTCAATTTCTTTCTGCATTTCGTAGTTAACTGGGAAGCTGCCAACAAACACTTTCGACTTGTTCCTGTCTAAATTAAAGATCGAGAAAGGTCCGTCCAACGTCATTTCTTTTTGGTTAACCTTTTCCGTCCCGTCAGCCAGTTCCTCGCGAATTGTCAATTTGGCGTTATGTCCGGTTCTGTGTTAATCCACCGTAATAACATTTTTTTTAAATTGAACCCTTACCTATCAATGATGAATTGATACCAGTTGTTATCTGAAACGTATTTTCCACTTATGAGTTGTTCGGGACCGTTACCAATGTCGAACTTCAATACTGGATAACCGTTTTGGATTATCAAAGCCATGTAATCGTCCTGAAACCGCCCAGTTAGATTTTGCAATAATAATAAAAACACTTACTGTTTTGGTTCTTCGCAATTCGGTTCCAACGGGATTACCGACGTACCACAATAACCCGTAAGGTTCTTGGGTTCTAAAGTAGCCGGAAATCCGGGTTGAGGTGCTCAAATCTTCCAAATTTGGTGGATTTCGTAATTCTAGAGTCGTGTTTGGATAGAATTTCATCCCGATTTTAATTTGGTTAGCGACGTCTCTAGCTAAATCTATTTGTTGAGTCAGTTTGTTTAAACTATTGTTAATATCGTCAGCGGCTCTTTGCAAACGAGCTTGTGTTTGAGGCAATTCATCGATTTGTTGTATGATATTCGGAAGTTTTTCGTTGACTGAATTTAATTGTTTTTCTGTTTGAAGCAAATCGCGTTTGGCATCGTCCAAATCTTTCGGTAGCATTTTCGCTTTCTTGGTCTCACCTGGCAACTAAAATGAGGATTAAAATAAAATTTTTGTTAAATTATTTTGAAACATTTTCAAACCTCAGCGAAAGTTGCGTTGGCTGTCTCTTCAATATCATCAACGTGCGCCACTGCGTTGTCAGCCGTTTCTGAAGCCTTCAAATAAACTTGATCCAACTTCTGACTCTGGATGTTCTTCAAAATATTGTCGAGTTCGTTCAGTTTTTGTTCGTTATCCAAATGCGTCGCTTTAACCGGTTTATGTTTAAGTTTAGCATCTTCGAGTCTCGGCTTCAAATCTTCTTTGGTCAAATGGAACGAATTCCTGGCTTCCACCAAAGCATCTGAGGAATTCTGTTCAGCATCAAAACTTTTATCCTCAATTCCGTTCAACATTTCCACAGCGCTATTAGCATCGTCTTGAGCAACGATGGCAGCTTGTCGCGCATTTTGGACAGCATCAACTATGTCTTTGTAAGCATTGGCTGCACGAAGAGCGCTTCCCGATATGTCTCTGGTTTCGGTGAGCAGGTTGTCCAAAGTCATAGCGCGTTTGGTTAAGTTGTCGGCATGTTCCTTAACGCGAGGTTCCAGATCTTGGATTTCGCCAATACCCTGCTCGTTGTTCTCCAAAGTTGTCCGGAATTCGTTGTTGTAAATCTCGATTTGGTCCAACAAACCTTGCAATGTGGCTAGTTTTTCCTCGGCCTCCGTGTTATAATTCGAGGAGTTATCGTTAAGGCTTTTCGATACTACAAGGTTGTTTTTAGACTCCATCGTCTGGGTTTCTATGTCGCCCATTTTTTTCTTCAACCGCTCTTTTCTGCAAGCAGAAAAGGATTTTGAGCAGATTGGCCAATTTAATTGTTAGCCCGTATCTTGCGACGTGTAATTGTCAACAGAAGCATATTGCATTTAAAGTGTAAGTGAGGAAAATAAGTACATTTTCCTTGGGGATCCTTGTACTAAACAAATCAAAAGAAACGCAACAATATATCAAGAGGAGAAGCAAATTTTGTGATGATTTAAAAAAGTTATCCCGTTAAACGTTGAAGTTTAATGATAGACTTCAAACGCCGATAAATTGTTTATAATAATTTGTGATAAGAAAATTCACTTCTAATCTTATTTGAAATTGGACTAAAAATAGTCCAATCGTGTTGAACTTCTGGTTCATCCTTGAACTCAACAGATGGCGTCCATCTGTTATCTAACAACAGGAAACCGGAAACTGATAATATCAGTTTTGTAGGGCGGGCGTCATTTCGCCTTGTGCCTAATTCCTAACTTTGTTGCTATTATTACCTTTTTAGTTGATAAATTTCAAACTCCCCGCCTTGTTCACGTGACGCGTTTGTTTTCAAGTGACGTATCTTCTGTCAAAACCCGAAATCTCGCCAAAAGTGGGGTTATGTGTCGTGGATCCTAATTTCGGGCTGTCTCAAATTTCAAGTAATTTAGCATAAATCCCCGTTATGCTGCCAACCAAAGGTTATTTCCAAGATATCGAGTGTCCTTATTACGACAGCACCTGTACCCGCCCATACTGCCACTTCCGGCACCGCAAAAAGAACCCGGAGCCCCCCGAAGAACCCCTGCCAGAACCAGCGAAAGAGCCAGAAGTACCCACTTACAAACCCACTCCTAAAAGCGAACTTGCCAACATCAAAAGTCACATTCCCATTAGTTACGTGCCGGATCTCGCTTTTAGGTCGGACCGAACCACCAGATCAATCCCCAAATTTTCAATCACCAAACCTACCTACAACCCCACACCTTTGAGCATTCTATCGTCAGTCAATAAACAAAAGGATGTTTTACCAGAACGAGAAGAAGAAACGGGAGATGATTTTAAGGCAATACGTGAAATTAAGTTAAATATAGCAAGTGTCGAGTATAACCCGGAAGTTTCGTTACAAAACGATATCGATTTCGAGGATTTATCAGAGGAATTCGATTTAATTGATGGTATAATCGACGATTCGGCGGCCAAAAAAGAAAATGAACTAGCAAAAATTAGTGAAGCCAAACCAAAAGAGAAACGAGAAGAAAAGCAATTGAAGGAATCAAAAGGAAGTAGTAATAAGGCGGGGAGCAGTAAGTCACACAAGTCGAAGCACCATAGAAGCGAAACCAAAGAGAAAAGTAGCAAGGAAGAGAAGTCAAGTAAGTCGGATAAATCTAAAGAGAAATCGCGGCATTCTGAACATAAAAGTAGTAAACATAGGAGCAGTCACAAGGAGAAAGAACGGAGCAAACATAGGGAGAAGGAGAAAGAGAAGAGTAGTAGTCGAAATGGGCGCGAGAAAGACAGACACCAAAAAAAGAAGGAAAGTAGCGAAAAGAAAATTGACGCTAAATTTTCAGACTGTGATAACGACGTGGAGGTTGCCAACGATTCTGATTTAGATTTTGGGGATGAGGAGGACACGTTACTGGAATGTTACAAAATTTTTAACGAGTACAAAGTTCCAGAAGAACCCCCAGAAATTACAGAAACCTGTAAAGTCAATGAGTCGGAAGTAGGGGATGATGTTACAGCAACAAGCAAGAAAAGGGTCGCCCACGCTTCAAGTGAAACTCAAAGTTTGCCAAGGTTGCAATTTAATAAACCCAAAACGCAACAAACTGCCGCTCAAGTTATGGCAAACCGATTCAAAGTTGCTAAAGCAGCACAAGGCAGTAACGAGCAACGAAATATAATTAACGAACTGAAACAACCAACGATTAAAAGGCCAGCACCATCACTGATTGAAGCTGCAAAAAATTATAAACGTCAGAAATTATCAAAACCCCCCGAAACTTTTAATGTTGTTGATATCATAAACGGGGCGAAAAGTTCGTTAAAAATTCGAAAAATAACTCCAGCTTCAAACGTGAACTCAATCCAAAGGGCGAAAGCGAGAATTGAAGAAATCGCAAAACAAAAAGCGGTCGAAACTTTAAGCAAAACCCCAGCCCAAACCGCGAAAGGCACCAAAAGAGTCGCCCATATCCCCGACATTTCCCTGTCGGACATCCCTGACGTTATTAACGCCGATAAATCGAAATTACCAGTCAACGTCCGGACTAGATTCCTCACCATGATCGCAGACGAATGCGTTAAGTTATATCTAATGAAAGAAGAAGCATATACTCGAGCTTTAAACGAAGAATTCACTTGTTATGAGAAATGCAAAGTTTTAACAACCTACAAAAATTCCGCAATGTTAGCAGTTAGCCGTTTACGTAAAGAATTGCAAGAAAGAAACAATTCGGGTTTAGGCCCCATCGGAATGGGCGAGTCTTCTACTAAAGAAAAATCATCAGAACTGAAAGGTAGACGATTCTATGATAACATTAAAAATTATGTTTTAAGTGAAGAAGAATTAGAAATCCACGGTTACCCTCGTGAAAGTTCAATTCCAGGGCGTGCTATTATCAAAAATCGTCGCAACAAGTTTGTGGCGCCTCTCGCGGAGAATCAGCGAAAGTGTACGCGTTGTTCAAAAATATATTTAGTCGACGAGGACGGTTTTGTTTTATTTGAAGAAGAATGCGTTTATCATCCATTAAAAAAACGGACTCTTCGTGGTGAACAAACTTATTTGTGTTGTAAAAGCGGCGATAGTACCGGTTGTGCAACTTCGAATACTCATGTGTGTGAGTTGTCAGAAGAAGCTGAACTTGAAGGTTTTCAAATTACTATGGAACCTGAACGCGATGATGATCCGCGTAGTTCTACTGTTTACGCTTTAGATTGTGAAATGTGCTATACTATTAAAGGTTTGGAATTGACTCGAGTAACTGTTGTTGATATCGACTGTAAAACTGTTTATGAATCTTTAGTGAAACCTCTTAATCCTATAATAGATTATAACACTCAATTTTCGGGGATAACTCGCGAACATATGGAGAGGACCAGTACTAATATTCTACAAGTGCAAGCGAACATTCTTCATTTGTGTAATTCTAAAACTGTTTTGATTGGACATAGTTTGGAGTCGGATATGAAGGCTTTGAAGATTATTCACGGAACTGTTATCGATACTTCTGTTTTATTTCCACATAAAATGGGATTGCCCCACAAAAGGGCGTTGAGGGTTTTGGCTAGCGAATTTCTTAATAAAATTATACAGAATAACGTTAGCGGACACGATAGTGCTGAAGACGCCATCACTTGCATGGAACTGGTCAAATGGAAACTCAAAGAAGAAATGAAAGTGCGTGGCATTAAATAACTACCCGTTGAAATGTTTACTGAAGTATTGTTATGACTGTCGTCATAGAAATTGCTAATGTTTAGAAACTAATTTATTATGAAATTATTCAATACATCGTGTGTATTAATGTAAAAGTAATTTTTGATAAATAGTGGTGTACTGGCCAGTGACTGATTTAATGATATTATATTTTCTTAAAAGAACGGGCCTGATTTAAGTGAACTGGAATATTTGCGAACGCTATTGAAGAAATCCTTTTTATTCTTGTTTGCCTATTTCCCGATTTCTGTCATGTACGTAGTCTCCAAAAATAAGACAAATAAGTACCTCTAAGTTCTTCTACAAGCCTTACTAGAGACTAAGATTTCTACTAGATCACTAAGAAATGTTGTAAAATCATTAAACTTTATACAAAAAATAAATATTATGTCGCTCCAATGATATTCAATTTTTTACTTTCGACAACATCCACTAGAGGTCGCTACACAAAAATCGCGCACACCCGATTTTATATTCGACCTACTTACGTTTTTCTCTTTGTACAACTTTTGAAATGGACTTTACTTTAATTTTTTTATTGAATGTCGAAGTTCTTGTGTTAGACTGATTTAAAAAATACGTACCCGCTTTTATCCAGGATCCTCTGGGCTTCGTTCGCCTTATTCAACGAATATTGCGTTTGGTTGTAGAGATCGTCCAGTTTGTTGTTGAAATCGCCCAAATCTTTCCTAATCAACTGGATGTCATCACCCAAATCATCCACAGGAACCTTAAAAGTTGAAACATCTAACAACAATGACGTAACCTTATCCAGTTCTTTATCGGCAATATCCTTGCGATCAGTTAAGTTGTACGCTTTGATAGAATCGAAAATTAAACGTGCTTCTTCCAAAGCCGAATCTACTTCTGGACCTTCCTCTTTATTCAACTGAAAAGAGATTTTGTCAATCTCGTAAATGACCCGAAGCGACTCGTCTTCAGCATTAGTTAAGTCGTCAAGAAGTTCTTCCGCTTTCTCCTGTAACTCTTCAGCTTTTTCTTGCAGCGATTCACTAATATCTAACGAATAGTTGGTCTAGAAAAAAAAATGTGACTACGATCTTTTTTATTTAAATTTTTACTTTTCTATTCAAATTTTTAGAATCTTGCTCCAAACTCTCAAGTTCTTGTATGTAAGATTCTAGATTTATTTGTTTCGGATCTACTTCGTCAAATTTCGGTTTCAAATCTTTCAGTTGCTCTCGCATATTCTCCAATTTCCTCCTAGTAAAATGTCCAGAGTTTGCAGACTACAAAATTTGATCAATCAATTTATTGTTATCCCGAGTTAAATAGTTAGCGTCAAACTGATCATCGAATTTTCAAAAACTCTTAAAAATCCTTCAGGCGATTTAAAAGTGATGTCAAAAAAAAAACGTTAATGAGGCATCGACGATCAATTATGTTCGTGCGAATTTGTGACAACTTACAGTGAACTCGATAATAATTGGGTCTATTAATTGGCCAATTTGTTCAGCGCTATCTAGTAGATTATCAGTGCAACTATCGCACCCATGACACCCGTAATCCGGGACAAACACCCAGCGATGAGGGCATTGGTTACATTTTTCCCCTACAACTCCCGGCAAACATTCACATTGACCCGTGGTAGCGTTACAACCGAAACCAAGAGAATATTCGCTTTTGCAACCACAAGCTAAAATATTGCATCTAAATTGGTTGTCTAGTTATATTACCATAAACTTACAAGTGCACCCTTCTGAATTATAATCCCAATAACCTGCTGTACACCTATCGCAAGCTCTCCCTGAAACTCCCGGTTTACACCGACATTGCCCTGTGACGTCATCGCATTGGTTGCTGGTAGAAGCGTTTGCGCACGCGCAAGCTACACAACCTGCTCCAGATTGAAAACCGAAATGTTCCAAAGCGCAACGGTCGCATTTTTCCCCGATTACGTTAGGTTTACACACACATTCGCCTGTGTGACTGTTACAGTGGTCGGTACCGATATCGTCACAAACGCAACCTAAAATCGAAATAAATTAAAACGCCAATTTGATTAATTAGGACGTACTTTGGCAATCTTTGAGAGTGACAGCGTCACCGTAGTAACCGGGGGCACAAAGAGAACAAGCTTCGCCGAAAGTATTATTGAGACATCTCAAACAATCACCGCTTACGGTATCGCAGGAACCCGGATCGTCAACGTTGATGTTTCCAGAACAGCGACAAGGTTTGCAATAGTCGCCTTAAATTAGATTTGAAACATTTTTGACGGTTTTGTTGTAACGAAATTACCTTGTTGTTCAGGTCTTCCGAAATAACCGGGGGCGCAAGAGTGACATCTGGCGCCGAAATAACCCTCAGTGCACTCGCAGCTGATTTCTTCACCGTCTGCGCTGACGTCGCAACCAGTCGCAAAGCTACAAGCAGAAATTGATAGTATTGTTGTATATAATTATTAAGTTTCTTGCAGTGAAAAATTTGGCTTAGTGATTGTGATTACATAATTCTAGTTCTAAAATTTTAATTTTTTTCACTGCAAAAAAAGTTATTAAGTCCCCTACTTATTGCTAGCTATTGGTAGAGGACAAGCACAAATCAAGCAATCTATGGCGGTGCCTGCTAGCGCGTTTCCATGGTAGCCAACATCGCAAAGTTCACATTGGTCACCTCTGGTATGGTGGGTACAGTTCTGGAAAAAAATGTGAGAAACATATTGAAAATTTTGAAAGTCTTACAAAACAGATGCCGGTGTTAACATCACATTCGGAAGCGTGTCCGTGACATTGACAAGGTACGCAGAACCCTCCATGGGGCCCTGATTCGATTCTGTAGTACCCTGGAGCGCATTCCTCGCAGGACAACCCTTGGTAATTGGGTGGACATTGACATTGTTCAACCGAAAAAGCAAAAGCAACGTTTCTATTGTCACCATTAAGTGATTGGTATTGAATCGCATCATCTTGAATCACGTTAATTAAACTAGTAGTAACACTATCAGTCCAGTAGATGGCTCTGATGTAAATCCCTTTTAGATCCTCCAAAACTTCCATCATATGGTCGCGTTTTGCTGGAATTCCGTTGGGTAACTCAAAATTACTTTCAATCAATTGAACACTAGTTGCATATTCAAACGATGAAGGTGGCTGCTCGTAACTGGAGTAAGTTAAATAAGTTTTACGACCTTCTAAAATTATATCGGCACCACTAACAGCTGAACCTAAAAATTGTTTTATTATTAATAAAATTACTATTAAGATTACAGATCGGACCTTTATTCCCAGTTGTATAGAAAATAGTGTAATTGAAAAATCCACCGTAAGCTGTCAATTTTTTTCCTATATAATCAGCGGGAGCTGAAAAGTATACAGTTGTGTTCTCGATATTGTTGGTAGTGAAATCGACCCCTATAGCATTATCTTCGACTTTTTGCGCGGTCAAATTTAGTGGCACCACCTCTAGTTTTGAGGTGGTATTAATCCCAACTACATGCCAATCGTTCATTTGAACTAACGAAATTTTTATAAAATCAGAACTCGAACATCTAGTTGTTTTTCCGAAACAAAAACACTCTGTACAACCCTCATCGTTATTGGCTTGCAAATTGAAAGTGCCTTCGCGACAAATGTCGCAAGCTAGACCAATCACGTTCTTTTTACAGAAACATTCAGCTGTTGCTTGGTCGCAAATCTCGTTGGTAGTTCCCCGAATATCGCATTCACAGTACTCGCAATATGGAAAAGCGTAATGGCCTGCCAAACACACGTCACATTGACGTCCAACTATGTTGTTTTTGCATCTAAATAAATTTGTTAATAATAATTAGATTTGGTTTACTAGAAAACTTACGGGCAACTTCCGTTGAAGAGGTCGCATTGAAGTGAGCGTTCGACACCTAGCGGATTGCACTTGCACTCCTCGCACCCGATAATGGGATCGAACCCGTAAGTGAGAGGTTCGCATTGATCGCATCTTTCTCCAGTGACTCGCGGTGGACAAATACATTGACCGCTGCTGGGTTCGCAATAGGCGATTGATGGACAGTTGCAGGGTTTGCAATCGGGAAACCCGTAGTAGCCAGTTTTACAAGCTTCACATTTACGCCCTATTATGTTAGATTTACATTTACATTGACCCCCAAATTTATCGCATTCGAAACTGAGAGAACCGTCGTAATCGCATTGACAAGGTAAAGCCCCACTGTTGTAGCCCGCTGTTATTGAAAAAACTGAATCTCTGCAAAAACCTAAAAAAAATTGTTATTGATGGTTAAGTTTTCTTTACGTTTTACCTTCTTCGGTAGTGTCGATGTTGAAATGGTTGCTGCCGCAAGTTGAAATAAATTCACCGGTTCGATCTACGTTTTCTTCCTCGAGATATCGTTCGTCGTAGAAATCTGATGGTATCACGAGAAGATAATCGAGATACACGTTTTTGTTGCCCGGTTCCTTAACAATTAGATGGTAATTGAAGGAACAATTTAATAAAAAATTTAAATACCTTCAGAGTTATCACGAAATTTTCTGTTAATAAGAATTTGGTGTTACCGTCATTTTGGGATATCACCGATCGACAACCGGAAAGAGAAGGACAATGATGGACCGGAACCGTAGATTCGTAAAGTTGACCGTTTTGTAGAAACACAGTAACGTCGAAATCTGTAAAATTTCATTACATTAAATGAGTAATTATTTTCGTTGCCAACCTTACCTTGGAAGTTCGGTTGGTAATAGTGGGCGACGAAGGTGTAGTAGCCCGGAGTGGGCACTTTTCCCTTCAGATCTAAAGTGTTGTAATCGGAATTCAGCCACATGTAAGTTACATTTCCTACCACAGTAGCGAGTTCGCTATTAGCCTCCTCAAACTGAATTTTTTTCGTTTCTGGAGGACTCCGGAAAGAAGCTGCGATACATTTATCGTCCTTCCTTATACAAACCGACTTGGGTTTAATGTAATCCAGGGACCATTCGCTATGGGGCACCGCAACAACTGAATGTATTCCCACATCAGCGTTATCACCCTATAAACCAATACTAGACGTGATCCAGAAAATTATTTGATTTAAAGAACTCACGTGCAAGTCGATCTTCATTGTTCTGCCATTGACATAGTAAACTCCAACACCACCTTGGGGATTCGTGACTATCTGTCTACATAAAGTTGTGTAGGGGCACGAGTAGAGTATTAAATTTCCATCGTTTGTACTACTCGATGTTATTACAGCGCTGATTCTGTGAGTTCTTTGATCGGTTAAAGGCATGACGTAGTTAATCAAAATAACGTAAGGTCCCGGTTTGCTCACTGTGACATTAAAAGACAAATTAGGTTGTGCCGAATTTAATAAAGGAACCCTATTTCCAACATTGATCGCAGATAGATGCTAAAAAAAAATTCTAACACTAAATTCACAAAAATTCAAAAAGTTACGTTTGTATCTTGGAAAAACTCGTTGAGTTTGTTGGTTTTACTTCCTGCTGGAATATATCCTCCAACACCGTAAGTTTTGTCGAATTGTGTTAAATTCAAATAAGTGTATTCACGACATAAGCCTGTTTCGTTCAAAACGCAAGGTTTTTCAACTTTTTTATTTAAAATTGTAGCCAAGTAGAAATCTTCCGGTAAGAAAACGAAGTAATCCTAAATAAATAAAAAAACAATAAAATTCTCCAAAATTAACAAGAAACGAACCAAAAGTAAGTTTTTATTGACTTCAATACCGATTTGCCATCGTCCTGGATTCATAACAAACGGTGACGGAATATTGCCGGTAACACCGGAAACTGTAACAAAAGCCGGAACAGAAGTGTTCTTGAACTGCGCTTTAAACACTTGTTCGTTATCAGTGGGATTATCGGGGGTTATTTTAATTGTTCCTGTGACAGTTTCGAGTCCTGGATTAACAAAACGTAGTACCATGCGATAAAGGGAAGGTTTATAAATGTAAATATCTTGCAAGATTTTGTTCTAAAACAACCAATTATTACAAAATAAAATTATCAGCGCAATTATTTACTTGTAAGAGTGAAAAGACGGCGTAACCCTTCCAAGAATATTGCGGAAACACGTTTTCGTCGTTGGTATATCTAACAGGAGTGTTAGCAGGGGTGTGGCCGTCCTCAACTTCGTATTGGAATTGATAAAGAGTTGGAAAATAGTGAGCTTGAAGTGGTTCTTTACAATTGCGTCCACTCACTCTAGGTTGGCACAAACATTGACCGGAAGATTTATCGCAATTGTTATTAATAGAGCCCCCAATATCGCAATCACAATCTAAAAAATTGAACGTTTTCACAAGTTTACTTAGTATTTAAATAACCAACCGGAACAGCCGAACAAGTTGTTTTCTTGTAAGTTGTAGGTTCCGTCAGCGCATTCTGTGCAACCTCTGGCGACAACTAAAGATTTACAAGCACATTGACCGTCTTCCGTGTCGCAAACAGCAATTCCCCCCAAAACTCCGGGAATATTACATCTGCACTCCTCGCAACCATCGGAGTTATGGGGACTCAAATTCCAGTAGAGAGGTTTGCACTTGTTGCAAATTCTACCCTCAACCCTCTCCTTGCATTGGCATAGTTCGCCGTCCGGGACGGAACCGCAACCAGCAAAACCAGCTACCACCCCAGCTGGATGGCAGTTACAGTCTGTTTTAAGATAATAAAAAAATAGTTTAAAATTTCACATGTAGCTGTGTAATTTTATAAATACGGAATTCTTACTGCGCAAGCGCAGTATGGATTTAGTTATTAATTATTAATTGTGGGTTGACTGTAAAACTATAAAAAGTAAAAACTCGCCTTCGCAAGCTGGGAAATTGTAGAAACCTTCTTTGCAAACATCACATCGAGTTCCAGCGAAATTGTGGTGACACTCGCAAATACCTTCAGTGTCACACGATAATCCGTTGGAGCCTTGACTATTACATTCGCAAGCTAAAAATCTTTCATAAAATTTGACAACTACGAAGAATAAATATTATACTAACACAAACACTCCGGGTACTTGTAATACCCGGGACTGCACTGGTCGCAAGTTCTTCCAGCGTAATTCACCATACAAGAACACTTCCCAGAAGCGCCGCAAGTTGTTCCCAACGAACCCACTTTGGTACAGTTGCAAGGTTTACATTCTGGATGACCATAGAAACCCATGAGACAAACATCGCAACGGTCACCGCCGTAACCTTCCCTACAAATGCATTGACCCGTCTCCTTGTTGCAAATACCTTCTTTCGTTCCTTTGATATCGCAGTTGCAATCTTGAAGATAATTCAATTATTACTTTAGATTTTTGGAATAATAAAATAGTTGCGCAATTGACATTTTAGACTTGCCATATTTCCATATTTCAAGATCTATCTACTTGTAGGTAACGATTATATTGAAAAGTTTGAAATATTGTTTTAGCTACATTACTTACAGTTACACTGAGGATAGCCAAAGTAGCCATCTTGGCAAGTGTCGCAATGTTTACCGCCGAAATTGTTTCTGCAGGTGCAATTTCCCGTTTCTTGCTCGCAAGTTTGAGTGATGGAACCCTCAGGATTGCACTCACAATCTAAAATTATTTTTAATAACGTTCGAATCACTGGTTTGATTCAACTTACGTTTACAGTCGGGGAAATTATAGTATCCCGGTGAACATTCTTTACAGTATTTGCCACCGAAATTGTGTAAACAAGGGCACTGTCCGTTACTTGATTCACACTGCAAATCTCTAGTGCCGTTCAAGAAACACTCACAAGGGCGACAATTGGGAAATCCAAAATAGCCAAAACTGCAGCTATCGCAGTTGGGGGACGTAAATTCTTTTTTACACTCGCATTGGCCGGAACCCTCCCCGCAATTACCAGTGTAGAAGGGGTAGTCGCAGCTACAAGCTAAAAAATACAAAAATAGTAGAATGAGGTGGTATTTAAATCAATATGGCTAATGCGCATGCGCATAAGTTGTGACTTGTGACGTCACTGTACCGTTAAATAATTGTCGAAATTTATCGAAAAACTTACGTTGACACACATCGGTTTCGTTCCAGTGCTTGTTGTAAGGTTTATAAAAACCGGGTTTACACTTGTTACAGTTAACCCCTTCAGTGTTATGTTGACAGTTCTGGCAAACTCCGCCACCTATATAGCGCCCATGAATATCTAAAGATAAGTGTTGCCTATCGATTTCTTCGTCATAGGTGCATTCTCTTGAATGTTGGAAGCAATTGCAAGCTGAAATTGTTGACTGTATTTTTGTATATAACAACAAAAGGTTTAGTTACGTTCGCAAACAAACGGATGGTTGACTTTGGATTGTTGCCATTTTTTTTGCTCGTAACCTGGACAACAAACATCACATTTAGCACCGCAAGTGTTGTGTTGACAACGACATAACAAAATATTAGGGTCAGTTCTGTCTTGGATATCGCAAGATTCTGCATGGCCGTTACACATGCAGCGACCACCAATACTTATGTCTTTGATTGAATAAAAGTACTAAAAACAAATGTTACTAAAAATTAATTAATTATAGTAAGTTAATACTCTTCTGGTAACTGTGGGGTCTTGTCTCGCGACTGACATGAGATGTCCTAGTAAATTTTTAGTTCTCAAAAATTTCAATCGTACGTTAGTGGCTCTGGTCCATTCTTGCAAAACTGTTGAATTAAAATAGTGATTGGCCGATGGTCGATTGTTTAATAACGAAATAGGGATCTGTAAATTTAGTTGAAATTAAATAAATTTAATTAGGCTTTGATCGTACTTCTCCCCCTTCTAAAGGTACGATTTTTGAGTATTCAGTTTCGCAAATGACCGAATCGTCTTTAGTGATGGGTTGCAAACTTTCGCTGCCGAAATAAGTTTGACAGTCGCTGGGTGAATCCGAAAAATACTGCCAAGGAGTGAAGGTTTTGCCGTAGTCGGCTGACTTTTCCAAAACCCAAAGACCGGGCCGCGGAGAGTTTCCCATCCTGATGTAAACGTAAGCCACGTGGAACTCCTGTAAAGGAAAAAGTTAGCGCAATCGCTAATTAACATTTTTGTAGGGGGCGCAATTTAGCCATGTAAGTCTATTAGTTTTAGCAAATTACACTGCAGGTTTTTTAATATTTTATTTTCCTTATGAAACAAAAATCCCTGCAGTGTCGTTATAGAATTACCGGAAAGATAGAAAAGGAATGGCGTATTCTAATTGTTCAAGATCTCTAAAGTTAGGTAAGCAACCGGCGAGCATCATGAACTTTAAGTCAACATCGGAAATGGCAATTTTAACCACAATACAAAACCATAAACAAAACGCAATGCAGATTCGAGAATTGTAACGCAATGTCGCATATTTATAGATCTTACTCTTTCACGCCTTTATAGTTCTTGTATGCCACACTACTTCTGCAATTTTAAGTCTTCGCACATGGAAGAAGAGACTAAAATACCGTAATTTCTGGCATGACACGAATATCGGCACAAACTAATCATAATAGAGGACGTTGAGAATCACGTTACATGTTGATACAATATTTATTTAAGAAATTAAATATAAGGGTAGCATCGCTGTTTTTTTAGCCCCAATAAAGAGTGGAACAGATGAGTTTTCCGTACATTCTGGAGTCGCTAAATTTACATACGGCGCTGTTCTAATAATCATTGTCGCCATTCGTTTTGATTTATTCGCCAATTCAAGTTATTGACCAATTAGACTTGTTTAGTGTGTCGGACCACATAGTAAAGACAAAAGCGGTTAACATCCTCTGATAACTGATACAAGCCTTAAACATTGATTATTATAGGAAACCGCCACCCACGCGTTCCCAACGTTGATACATGGTAGTTGGAATGATAAGCCGGAGTAGAAAATGTAATATCTTCCATTTCAGATGCTTTGCGGAGAGTAGAGTTCTTATCAGTAATCTGGATAAGCTTCCTCGTATTCGTTCATATTTTGACTAGAAAACAGGGACGGATTTTGCGGTTTTTGGTCAGTTTATTGTGTGAGAACTGGGAAGTTCTTTCGAAAAGTTCAGTAGATGACAAGAAGCATGTGGTCGCCAGATGCGCTTTTTGTAGCTGCTGCTCGGGTCTCCGACGTTGTCTTGATTGTGAATGAAGCCGACTAAATTAGACCCGGCTAACAATCTTTTAATTATCACTCGAGATGATCTAACCGAATTGCATTACGCGACATAATATTACTCATCATATCTGGTTATCATTACTATTTGTGTTGAAGAATCAGCACGAAATCTCTCGCTGCGCTTAAAAAAACTACACAACAATTTCAGTAAACCAACGAGATGCAGAAAGGATGTCCAGCTGAAATCAATTCAATAAAAATTGTGGTAATAAAAAAATATAAATCAATTCAAAATGTTGATAGTTCTCAATTAATTTACGATTTACTTTATTGTTTATAAAACAATACGGTTGTAGTTGTTACCAGCCGCTTTCCAGAAGGCAGTTGACAGGGGTGATGAATGGACAAGGCGAATGAATGAACCGGCCACAAAACACTACGTTTATAAAAACTAGTTGGAACAAATTTCTAAATGGTCATTTTCCATTGAATGGTCAATGGTAACGTAAATAAATAAGTTTCTCAGTATCTGGTCGAGTCGAAAATTTTTTTCGAGACTTGTTAACGTCTTTTTGCAAGACTTGTGGAAGTAACATGTAAACAAATGAATGTGAAATGGGATTTGAAACAGTACTCCATACAGATACTGCGATTCTCACCTGACCGAGGTCAATGGTCAAGTTGACTTCGTTGTATTTCATCCCTCGAGATAACGGAGGACTTTGCCACCAGGTTTCCATCCCATCCACTGCAAATTCGGGAGGATGTTTCTTGTCGGGTTTAGTTGGGTCACAGTAGTCGCAGAACTGCAATATTAAATCACAATAATAAATGCCAATTCCTTGAAAACATGGACTCAAAAATTTATTTAAACAAAGTTTTTTGGATTACAAAAATGTTACAAATAAAAGTTTTATAACAGTTATCTGGTTCTAAAATTCCTAGATAGCGAAACAAATCCTCGTTGTGAGAATTTATAACATTTATGAATAATTCATTCATTAACGTTGGCTTTAAGATTTTATTAAATAAACAATTTATTTAAGGAAGTTTTTCCATAAATCAATTGAGTAAGTGAAAGCAGAATGCAAGTTGACTTAGTGAAATATTAAATCAAGTATGCCCAAATCTATAGACTCAACAATTATTCTGAAATTTTGATTATTCGCTTTTATGCAACAAAAATTACGAATTTTTGCAAATTGGGTACAAAATTCCAAGTAGTTTAATTGGAATTTTAGGTCCAAATAGTTCGTTAACATTAGCCATTACTAGCCTAAATAGTCACTTTAACATTATCTTCTGTAACGACAAAATCCAACATCAGTATGTCATGCGTTATCTAAGGTTACTTAGAAATGGACCAAATTTCGAATAATTCAACAGATTTGAGGAAAAATACACTAAAATAGAGAATTTTATCTCAAACAGTTCAATGCTCGATATCAGCTAGAAAATGAAACATTGTTTAAAATGCGTTATTTTATTATTAATAAAATAAACTTATCATAAAATTATGCTGATAAAGAAAACTTACGTGCTTTCGCTAATTATCCGTTCATTTATTTCGCGTTTTCTCTAACGTCTCATTTTTTATTAAATTCTTTTTTTTTGTTAATTTTTTGCAAAATTTTTAAAAAAATTATTTTACCTGTCCCTGGATTACGTTCATCACATTGAGATCATTTTCTGCGTTTGCACCCACTAATTTGCAATATAACTCAGGTCCTTCTGTGTCTACGCCACAGGTAGCTGAAGCTGTGATTTTTTTTCCTTCTGCCAAATTAAAATAAGGCGGCGTCAGTGTCTCACCCCGCACATCATTCAGCCGTAGCACAAGGACGGCCAAAAGGGTCGTCCACGCGATCCACACCATCATCACAACGCTACTGAACCGAGATACCGACAGACAAATCAGACTCAGCATCTTGAGTCCGCAAATTGTTTAACCCCAGACAGGGCCGTATCCAGAAATTTCAAACTTTTTCCCGCATTTTCTCGTCTCTACGGAATTTATAGTGACAAAAAATTATATTTGAAATTAATCAAGTTCGAAATTATCGGCCTGCAGGAATAGATATCGTTGCATAACGATACCGATCGTTATGTAACGATTGATTTTTTTTTATAAAAAAGGTTTTTTCTAGTTTTAACAAACAAAATTTAAAACTAATTGTTCGTGATAATAGAAAAACATTTCGGTTATTTTTTTGTACACGTTTCCAATTCAGTTCGTGCATTGGAACCCACTAATTTGGAGAATAACTCAGAATCTCCTTTGTCTAGACCGCATGCAGATGATGTCTCGATTTTTTCCTTTTAGTCAAATTAAAATAATACGTTCTCTGCATATCAATAAACTATAACGCATCAACACAACAACAAATTAATCTAAAGACAAAAATTACCATCTCAAATCCGCAAGTTGTTAACCATTGATTCACCTCTAATAGCAGATTCCTGTAAATCAATAGTGTAGTGGTAACTACAACTAGCAATGGAATAAATAAATTTTTTTTATTGCATATTACTGAAATTAGAAATTCTATTTCAGGAAATATTTTTGGAAATTATTAAATTATTTCAAGGGATTAGTTGGAGTCTCAGGACTAGTGTCAGGTTGGTATGATATATGTATTAATAGAAAAAAATATTGCACATTTTTATTCAACAAGAACCTCCAACAATCCACCAATAAACCCTGAAACTTAGAAACACTATTGCGAATATGTTTCTAATAACAAATTAACATATAGCCGGCCCAATACGCAACTTGAAAGAAAGGGCCCTAAAACTATTTGAGCAATTAACATACAAATTTAATTATAGTACAAAATAGTTGCACAAAATAAATCCGGGTCGGGGGATGATCCTAAAGTTTGATTTTATTTGTTTTAGAAGACGATAGTTGTCCAATGTTAGGGTATTGTTCTTATAATTTTGAATATTACTTTTTGATTTAATAATTAATTTTGAGTTAATAGGCGTTGCATATTTGATTTATGTAAAATTTTGTACTTTTTACTAGTCCCTTGAATAGTTACTGGAACGTCGCTGTTGTCCTTGTAGGGCATTACGTTAATTAAATTTCAGTGCAGCGAGAATACAAGTGCGTTCCTTAACCGGGATTCGAACCCGGGTCTCCCAATTGCCGGTTTGTTGCTCTGACCGCTAAATTATCAAGGTACAACACCCGCTGCACGTCCATATCATGCACCGTTACACCCTTTTAGTCTACTTTGCCATTAAAAGAAACCAGCGTGGTTCGTTGGTCTGTTTCACGTTATTTAGCCGATATGGCAATAAATGTCCAACTTTGTCCCCTAATTAAAATTTGACATTTCTTCTACTTATTTTCTAATTTTGTCTATTTTTACGTCAACTCAACCTTAAAGCTCTATAAAAATGTCTTAACATAACACGTCATTCTCTATACTTTGTGGTATGCACAACTAAATAAATATTTGTAAATAAACTAACAATAATCAAGTGGTTTGAGTAAACATCACAATATCTAGGGCCCCAAATTTTGTCGCAAAATTGAGGCAATTGAAACAAAATTGGTTCTAATTCTTAACAACAGATAAATAGTAAGAACCATTTCGTCTTATAACAAATATAAACATAACAAATTAACCAGGTAAAATGGTAAAATAATTAATAATCCGTGACTGACTTTCCAGTGTGAAAATTGCCTAATTGCTTTCATCAATTTGTAAATACTTCAAACAGTCTAATCGTGTTTTGGATTTTTATAAACATATGCGGCAATCATAATTGAACTACTTAAACACATATTAATGGTAAAATTGGTTAATAACGATAAATCCCCAGAATCCACACAGATTGTGAAAACACGTGCTGAAAAATAAATTAAGTTGATTAAAACAGGGCGAGTAATTATTTAACCCCATCCACCATCAACATTTAGTTTAGTATTTTTCAACTAAAGTTCATTTCAGTTAAGGAAAAAAGTTAACTTTACATATTAGTCACATGACAACATTTTGAGTAGTTTTACCAATCTACCTCAATCTTAACTGAAATGAAGGTACTTACTGAAATTTGTAAAAGCTGATATAAACCAGGTGAGAACACTAACTGATTCTGAATTCTTGGTTTTGAAAATCGCCATTAACTGAATTACTTTTGAAGAAGCACCGATAGGAGTGCACAATGGCTGTAATGAGTTACTATAATACTGTGGAATTATGTCGATTATACTTACCACAAGTATTGCTATCACAGTTAAAGGAACTATACCTAACAAAAGCGCAGCTGCTAGCGCAAAGTAAATACCTGCGGCAGCAACCCCGTATAAGTTTAAACAATTTTTGTAGTGCATTACTACTAAAATTAGGAAATATTCTTGTATCAAAATTATGGGATATTCCATATATGATAAGAGAGCATATTCGTTTCGGTAGTTGTAGGAGAACATTATAGTGTAGCTGAAATGGAGAATTGGTTTAAAGGGATCAATTTTGAAAGTGATTACCTTGAAAGTTCCAATAGGAGACCCACTAGGTTAAGGGCATCCGCATTTTTCACTTTCAAAATGTTGAGGATTTGGGGAATTTTCAATATAAAGCAAGTCGATATAGTAATTATGCTTAAAATATCGGAAACTACTTGCAAATAACCCATTTCGCCTGATTCAGACATGATTTCAACAGGTTTGTAGCGAAAAGTTCAAATCCCATCAATCAAGAGAATGTCAAAATCAAACTAAGCATGATGGCCAATGATTGTTTTGCCAACATAACGAATCGCATTATCACTATGAAAGTGAGGGTAATTCAAATTGTTATCAATGACAAACTTGAATGTAACAAGTCAATTCTTTAAGTTGGGGCAGGAATTATTAGAAAATAATGTGTATTCTATTTATTATTAAATCACAAATACAACAGATATTATCACATTAAAACTACTTTAGAACATGGACACTTGTCAATGTTAGAAACTATTACCCATTCACAAACTAAATTACTACTCTAAACAATAAATTTGTTTAAAACCAATTTAACCCAATCATCAATAACTTTACAGATAAAAAATGGTCCAATAGTAGATTTATTCTGTCTTAATAATATAGTTAAAATGCGAGATGGGTAGCCACTCAATCGCGCAATTACCTCCAGCCAAAAACTTACTGGAGAAGTTCACTTACAGCCCTACTAACATCATCATTGTAACGAGCCAAGAGAGTAGCATTTAGATCTTGATCCCAAAATCCCATCTCAGCCATGATTTTTAAGTTCCTCGCCCGCTTAGAATCTGGATTTTCAATTTCCCAATGTCCATTCACCCATTTGCCAGACTGTAACACAAAATTATTATTACGTAATTTCTTTCAGTTTTCAAAACTTACCTCAGGTTTCGGTGGAATCATCATATTAATAACGGATCTAGCAGTACTAAGAGCAGATGACGCTACGCTAACAGCGCTATTTACGAAATTAGTGGGTAAAATGTGCGGCGGCGAAAGAGTTTGAGTTGGAGTTTCAGGACTGTAGTGTCTACCCAATGCTAAGAACTCTTCATATTCCTGTCTACGCTGATCCCTTGGAGTTTGTTGATAATTAGGAACGTGACTGTAAGATGCCGGCAAATCAATGCGGTGAGTTGACGTATAGGGAAGGTCACCAGCAGGCTGGTAGTTCGGCATTACGTACGTATCTGCGGCTAAATTAACTGTGTCAATAACGTAAATGAAGGTTTTTCATTTTAAAATCAAATAAGCAAGATGGACAAGAACGTCAAGATACTTACGTTGGATCGGTTGTAAAAATGGAGATCTCACATCATTGGGAAGACTCATAACGGCTTCAGTAACAACACTTGTCAGGACTTTCTCGACAGTTTTGGGTGTAACCAGCTCATAACCTGAAGCTTCTTCGGGGAATACAAACTTTCTTGGAGTGTATTGGGGAGCACTCAATTCAGAACAACAAGTACCGGCGTTGGAACAATGCGACACGAACGAGCTATGTTCGGAATTGGTACCCAGGTAAGACACTTCTTCTAGTTTCGGTAAATCGCTTAATTCAGTTGAGGCATTCAGTTCGGGGGATGATGTGCGGACGTTAGAGAATGAACAATCAGCCTCATCGTTGTCGGCGCTTTCCTTAGAAGTCTCCAATTGTACAAGGAATTCAGGACGTACAATACTTTTCGGAACTTTCACGTCACTGGAGCCGCAATGGACAATAACGAATTCTGTAAAAACATAAGATGAACTTACGTTTATACACGTATAGTACGCGTGTTCATTTAAATTTATTTGGGTGGTCCACTGAGGCGCCCCGATCTTTCGACATTTGACAGAGTGTTCGTGTACAGTGAGAAGTTTTTTAAGAACTCAAGAATTAGACCAAACAATATCACTCAATATTTACCTGCGTCATCTTCATTCTCCTCAGGTACCGGAACATTTATAACATCGTAACTGTTGTTTGAAATATCAGCATCGCTGGTGATGCTTTCGCCATTGTTGTTATTATCTTGATGATCAGACTGGGTAGCAGATGCTGCTTCACCCTCGCTTTCGAGGGATGAGTCCTCGGAGTCATCATGTTCAGAATTTTCCAGGGTATGTATTGAATTTTCACTAATATCGTGGGCAGAAACAATAGAAAATTCATCCTCAGATTTAGCGGAACTAGCATCACTTGCTCCATCAGTATCGCGGTTAGTCTGTTCATTTTCCGCATCGTCCTTGATTTTCAAATCATGAATCATATCGTCTGTATCGCGATAGTTATCTTCTTTGACAGTTTTGGATTTAACAGAATTATGAACGGCTGACATGTCAACAATTAAATCTTCTTCTGAAATTCCGTATTTAACACGACCATTAGTATTTAATTCAGGATCGCTATCTGTCTCACTATCTTCGAACCGTGACTTAACTGATTCTGTGATATAACGCGGAGACCACATCGGAGAAGTTAAAGGGCGTTTGAATACTTTACCATCGTTTTCCATAGACTTTGCATGATCAGGCTTAGACGGTAAATCTAATTCTGTCGAATGAACAGTTTGTACTTTGATATCGCACGCCGGTTTTTCAACCATTGTTGCCGGCATCGTATCAGTTGTATGGTCAATCAATTTAAAATAGCGCAAGGAAAAGTCATCATATGGAAGTGATACATTCGCCCGGAAACTTAGCGACTGCCCAAAACGACGACCACTGTTGAAGAAACTCCAGTAACTTTCATAATTGCCAGGGGTTTCTATAAAAAGAGAACGCATTAAAAATTACAACATCGCCCGTCACAACGCCAATTGCCACAAAATAAAAGTCCATTTGTCCAAGAACATGACCTCTGTTAAGTAAATAAGCGGCAAACGTAACGCTACACGTCCCTTGCGTAGCTTTACGTTACATATGAATTTTGGATTAAACCCGTAGAAAAAAAAAACACAAGAGTAGGTTGTGACTTAATTCCGCATTTATCTACAGGAAATGTGCAAAGTTTTAATTTAGTTTTTGTCGTTGCTCCAAAATTGTTACAACTGCGAATAACAGCGAGAACCTTGAAGGACGAGGGTTAGGCAAATCAGTAAGCAACAAAAATCGAAAAGGTCTGTCGCACATCGTTCATTGCATTCGTTCTAAATCGTGAAAGGAACGCGGTCCGTGGGTAATAGCAAGGAGTACGTGCGCGCGCATCCGCACAGTTTAAAGTAACTGGTGTTCGAGGATGTGGGTGCAAAGTAGATTGAGGCGTTGTCTCTTCTTTCCTAACACCTAAATTTGGAACACGTTTTAAAACAAGATCTCCACCAACACTCACCAGTAACATTGAACAACACATTGATGTCGACTTGTTCATCTGGATTCAAGCATACACATCCAAAACTTTCGGCCGATGGTGTGAGGCCGGATGTGCCCCATTCTAAACGCAAGTATGTCTGAAGAAATAAAAATTAATATATAGAAGCATATTTTTAGTTGAAAACTCTTACACTTTCGGGCCATCTTAACTTTCCATCATTCATAACGGTCCATGTGCGGATATAAGATTCACCACCCATCAAGTGGACAACTTCTAATGATGAGAGAACTTTTACGCTTAAAACTTCATTCCAATTTTCACCTAAATTATCTTTGATTGTCCTATTAATTGACGCTTTGCTGATGAGTAACGCTTCTCTCTGCCTCTGCAGTTTGTTGGTTTTAGCGGCTAATGAGTCCAGTTTCAAGTCGATCTTATGGTCATACTTCAATGTTCTCTTCAATATTGGGTTTAGAACGAAGGTTTTAGGACCCTGGCAAGCGCTGTTCTTTCTTGCTTGCGCAAGTCTTGCTTTACGAACAAGGAACTCAGGCAGTCTCATATCGTCGTCCTTGCTAAGCCTATGCAAAGAACCCACAGAAATAAACGAATCTTCAGAATCTTCCTTAAGTGGCGACTGTGCAGAAACTTCCTTAATTGGTGACTGCACAGAAACTTCCTTAAGTGGCGGCTCAACAGAAGCTTCTTCAAGCGACGAATGTTTCGAAACTTCCTCAAGTGACAGCTCAGCAGAAGCTTCTTCCAGTGACGAATGTTTCGAAACTTCCTCAAGTGACAGCTCAGCAGAAGCTTCTTCGAATAATGAATGTTTCGAAACTTCCTCAAGTGAGAGCCCAGCAGAAGCTTCTTCAAATGACAAATTTGCCGGAACTTCCGCAAATGACGAATGTGCAAAAACTTCTCTGGGAACCGAAACAGAGTTTTGGATAACAGCAGTGAGCTCGTCGATCAAATCGCGCCGAAACTGAAAATAACAGTGTATGTAAGAGGGTGTTTGCCCCATAATTATGCGAATCAAAAAATAATGAACACAAGTGATATACAACATTGGAATTAAAAATAAGACTTTAAATGCATGTGGGGGATAGTAGTTGCGCCAATCAACGACAAAAAAATGCTATTAATAAAATTAGTAATTAAAATCACTCTATCCACAATAAAATTAAATGTAGGTGCATCACTTAAACTTGCGATTTATTTTAATAAATCACCCATTGTATTCGAATTTTTCCATAAGCAATAATTTAATTAATTACACCCCCATCTTCCAGGTAGCCCAAACTGGGCGGAAAAAACGAGTTTTTTTATTTTACGTAAACGGTTTGATGTAGATAAAAATAATTTCCACTTTTGTGTGTAGAATAATTCTCTACGTTTGGCTAAGTAGAAATGTTATAACGCTGATACTTCAAAAGAAGTTGCAGCATTCCTATCGACGCTAACAACGTCGGCCAAACCGAACCATTTATTGTATTCGAATATTTCCATAAGCAATAATTTAATTAATTACACCCCCATCTTCCAGGTAGCCCAAGCTGGGCGGAAAAAACGAGTTTTTTTATTTTACGTAAACGGTTTGATGTAGATAAAAATAATTTCCACTTTTGTGTGTAGAATAATTCTCTACGTTTGGCTAAGTAGAAATATTATAACGCTGATACTTCAAAAAAAGTTACAGCAAAATCTTACTACAAATTTCGATTCCTATCGACGCTAACAACGTCGGCCAAACCGAACCATTTATTGCATTTGGATTTTTCCATTAGCAATAATTTAATTAATTACACCTCCATCATTGATTATTTATCTCTACTAGATGGTCAACCTCCATTTTCTCCAAATGTTAAAAGATTGCAGCACAATGAAAAATTTCTGGTTAAATTTGTATAAGTTGGTGTCTGGGCTAAACTATCCAACAGCACAATTTATAGAATGAAACGTGCTTATTCCCGAAACGTCATCCCCCAATTTAGCAGGTAGTTTTGCAGTCCCACACCATTGTGAGGTAGAGGTGGGCAAAACGGCTCTTTTCGCTGAACCGGTTCAGTGAATCTGGTAGTGATGGGAATACCGGTTCCTTCTGTGGAGCGTTCCGCTCCAGGTCGTTCCAAGAAAATACCGTTCCAAAGGAACGTTACTTTGGAACGAGATTTTTAGCGACACTGGAACGGCGCGAATGGAACTGGAACTGGACGACAATGTCAGCGACAGCGACAGAATGGAGCGAGCAAGAGTAACGGAAC
This sequence comes from Pyrochroa serraticornis, assembly GCA_905333025.2. NCBI lineage: Eukaryota > Metazoa > Arthropoda > Insecta > Coleoptera > Pyrochroidae > Pyrochroa > Pyrochroa serraticornis. Next base: position 32,170,164 of record HG995154.1, on the reverse strand, counting down.
GGAACGGAGTAACGGAGCGGCCACAGCTACCGATTTCTCGGTAGATTTACCAAATTCAGATAAATTCTACCATTCTATCGATTTAGTTCAATTTTCTACCGAAAAACTTGAAAAAATCCATGTACTGATAACGTATTTTCTAATCAACGGTTAAATTAATTGTTTTTGAATTGAAACTTCTTTAGCCGCGTTGGGAGTGATTTGAAAACTACATTCGTATAAGAGAGATAAAATATATAGTTTGTGCTGCTATTCTTGGCAGAGGAGAAGATAAATTACCAATGATCCTTGGTAGTGATTTCAATGTGAACTTTCAATCTCCAGATTCACAACCATTGGTTAATTTTCTTTTCAAAAATTTAAATTTGCGGAGGAGTGATTCCAAAACCTCAACAACGAAATCGGAAACAACGATAGATGCACTATTTTCGCGACATCTAGACAACATCGAGTCGCGAACATACATATCATATTTACCATAAGCCGATTGTATCTACTGTAAAAATTAATGAACCTAATGAAGAAAGTATGCAAATAGAAGAAATAAATAAATTATTATTAATTTTGTATGTGCGAAGTTGTTATTTTCAAATATTGCTATTAAGGCTGTATGTCCGCAGAAAGAGAGGCTTCGATTTCAGATGGGCATATCACTGCTTTTGGTGTAAGGTAAATACCACACCTACGCAACGACAACCTGCTGTAGCTTTACATTTTACGTTCCTTTTACGTTATTTGGTTGGAAGAATACGAAACAAAATTCGTCCGCTCCCGCTCCGTTCTATGTACGCTCCTGAATTAAAAACATCCACTTATTTGCGAAAATGTCAAAGCTTGATTTTTTTTTAAAATTTATTTTAAATTTAATTTTATAATTTTTTTACCTTGAGCCTATCCTTAATTCTTCATTCTGAGTAAATGTAAACACGCATTTAAACACGAGAGATATATTTCTACGCTTTGATTACGCATTCAATTCATTTTTACCTTTAAACTTTCCTGTTATACTAAGGAAACAGAAACGCGACGTTCCCAGTTACTCTAATATTTTAAACCCACTATTTTCGCCGTTCCAATAAGAAAAATTAATGTTAATTTACATGCAGGAAGCGTTTACAATTATTCCACGTGATCCTAGTTACTTGGCTTATTTTTTATCTTATTTGTCTCATCACTCTCGACTTCCGTATCATACGCTTTACTTTACTTTTTGCAGTTTCGCTACATATTACCATTGTATGGAAATAGTCATACAACGATATTACGTTCCGTTTAGGTTGTTGGGAAACGGAACGAAAACGAAAACCGTCCGTTTCGTTCCGTACGCTCCTGTCGCTGCTGCGTGCGCAGTCGTTCCAAAGCAACGAGTTCCTTTGGAACGACTGCGTGCGCAGTCGTTCCAAAGTAACTCGTTCCTTTGGAGCGACTGCGTGCGCAGTCGTTCCAAAGTAACGAGTTCCTTTGGAACGCTGGAACGAGTTATTCCGTTCCACTGAAATACCGTTCCAAAAGAACGCTCCTGAAGTAACGACCCACCACTAGAATCTGGATCACTTCAAAGATTCGGATCTTCGAACCGGCTCTTTGGCGAACCGACTCTTTCGTGAACCGATTCAAAAAGACCCAAACGAAAAGTACCGAAGCTGAAGATCCGTACTGCTGCATTGCATGCTCAAATCTTTGTTATGACTCATGCATACAGCGCCATTGTCATTGTGTATTATGCTGACATTGGTTGAGTTAGTAAAAAGTTTAACGGATTTTTTGTTTAAGCAAAAATTACCTGCCAGCACTCATTCCAATAAATAAATATTTCAACAATTTCGGACCTATGCTATTGCAAAGAAAATCCAAGACAAATTTTACTCAGAAAGAGACTCAATTTGTGTTTACTATTTTTTAATTCGATTAATTTTGAAGCGTAGCTCTTTACACTCGTAGGTTATCATTAAAATTATATCTCAGATATTAATTTGAGGGCAATTATCGATAATCAGATATAATCTACACTAGTATAGCACTCCATATTCTGAAAAGTATTGATGTATTATGTGGGCCATAATTGTTGCAAAAAAATTCTTTGTTTTAACAAAAGTTTTTTTGGCAACTAATTGATATTACCTACTTTTTCAAATTTTGTTTGTTACCAAGATAAATAAATTTGATAAAAGATTATTGCCATATGGTCAAGTGAACCGATTCGATTGAAACTAAAATTTCAAACATTTTAAGATTCGGCAATCATTTCGTAAACTTCTAATTTTTAGTTTTTTTTTCTTTTCTCTTTTTTTATTTTCGATTTTCGCAACTAAAAATTCTATATGACAACTTTCGTCTCTCTACACAATTGAACAGAACATTGAACCGATTCTCGGCTACGAATCGAACACAAAAATTTGAATTGAACTGAACTGAGTCAATTAAATCATGATATAAGTATAGCAAAAAGTTTATATATATTTTTTGTACCAATCTTCATATTTTTTTAATAAAATTAGAAACTACCGTGTTAGGAGTCTCCCATCATTCTTACTTTATATCGTTCTTTACCAAGTAAAATAAATTTGGTGAAACATTAAAGATTGGTATTTGATCAGTTTCATAAGTTTTGCAATTTGCACAGAGAAGAAAAGAGAAAAGTCGCGGGAAACGGGTAATGATTTGGACCGTATTTAGGTTTGTCGTTTGGGAAGGTTAGAGATAAGGCACGTTTAAACAATAATATTTATAGTTACTATTAGTTAGAGTTACCCAAAGTGTAATAAGGAATTTTGAAATTTGATGAAATTATTTGTCGTCTCCATTATCTTAGCTTTAAAAGTGACTATTTATATCCAGTTCTGTATCTTTTTGTCCATGTAATTGGCTACTGTGCCCATTTGGATGTTAAATAAAATAAAATTGAAATAAAATAAAATATTGTAAACCCTAAAATTTGTAAAGATTATATTTTTAGAGTTCTCTTTTTTCTTTCCATTTTCAATTTCCGAAACAAAAAATTCTATGTGTCAACTTTCGGCTCTCAACATAACTGAACAGAACATTGAACTGAGTCTCGGCAAAGAACCGAATACAAAAATTAAATTTAACTGAACTGAGTCAATTCGTCGCTGTTGATACGAAGTGGCGTAACTAACAAAAATTGCAAAATGGAGTTACTGACATCAGAAACAGTTCACCTCACAACAACTTATCATTAGACAAAATGACAACTCTTTATTTCTGTAAAAATGATGTGTTCGAAAAACTTCCGATCCGAGTGAGAAAGTGAGAACCAAACAATTTTTTTTTAAAAGAGCCGTGAGAGAGATGAATCGGTCGCGAACGGTTCGGCTCAGTGCGCAGTGCGCAGACGCAGAGAGCCGACGCAAAGAGCCGAGAGTCGGTTCTTCACGTCGCTGCTGAACCGGCTCTCGACGTAAATGTAAAGAGCCGGTTCACTGAGCCGACTCGTTCGCGACCGACTCATCTCTATTGTGAGGGTTGATAGGAAACAGTCGCGGTCGACCCATTTTTAACATTTTAACCATGCTGGCACTTCTTGTCCGCGGCTCAACAAAGTTGTGGAAGTTTCTGTTCCGGTAGAAAATAAATAAATTCGGATTCAACAATTTTAACTTGGCGTGTCTTATTTAACATCACTGGGGGGTAATATCGGAGTCGGGAAGCACAACATTGTAAAAATTTTCATAATGTTCGTCGGAGTTCCTGAATATTATTTTACACTAGCGGACCGGACAGACGTTCACCTGTCCAAATTTCAATAAATTTGTGAATTTCTGTTAAGCTATTGAAAATGTGTAAATAAAGCAAAATTGAGAAAAAAAGTATTTCTGAGTAATCATTGATTCACAATTTGACAATCTTAAGTGACATTTGAGCACAGCTAAATAAACAATAAGTAAAACAAATGTAATTTTATAAAAATTTAGGCTAGAATGCGTGTTTACAGATTTTTCTTCAGATCTTTCAGGCTTTTTTTCGATGAAAACATTTAATTAAGTTATTTTTATCCCGGAACCCCCAACAAACAAAACAAAAAAGAATTAACTAAATATGTCCAAATTTTTCGCCTTTTAGTTGTAATTGTAACTTTTTTTTTCTGAGAATTTATGCAATACCATAACGAACAAAACAAAAATTACGCATATCCCACGTTTGACAAAAATCCCATAGAAAGAAGCACTTTCAACTTTTTCAAAATTCTCCCATTTTTTGGGCCACTTTTCCCATCTTTCTGTTCCTAAAAACCTTATTCGGAAAATAACTTATATTTTAAAAAACTTTGCCAAATCGTTCCAGTCAATCTTTAATTTTCCAATTTTTGATAAAACAATATTATTATTATTTCATTCTTATATCAGTTCTGAACGTACCGCATCACATCATTACACCATTGTTAATAGATATTACTAACATATATATAATACTAATATCTATAAACAATGATTACACGAATGCGTACTCCTAGTCTGTCGTCATGACGGTCCGTTGATTTTTACCAAGCACAAGCAACCAAGTGTTATTAGACAAGGCCGTTCAATTTCCTGGCCTGTAACAGTCATAAACTACCCATAACGGTAATCTAGTCTGCGGGGTAGTTACAATTTATTTTTAGATTAGTTCGGACTCAAACCCTTCGCTTCAAATTTTGTACGCGACACACTTGTCCTACGACATCTAGCGGTACTAGTCCATAAACACAACGAGGTTGACCGTCTATATAAGTAAAAAGTCAATGCCCCCATCTTCCAGGTAGCTCAAACTGGGCGGGAAAAACGAGTTTTTTTTATTTTACGTACACGGTTTGATGTAGGTAAAAATAATTTCCACTTTTGTGTGTAGAATAATTCTCTACGTTTGGCTAAGTATGAATATTATAACGCTGATACTTCAAAAAAAAGTTACAGCAAAATCTTACTACAAATTTCGATTCCTATCGACGCTAACAACGTCGGCCAAACCGAACCATTTATTGCATTTGGATTTTTCCATTAGCAAAAATTTAATTAATTACACCCTCATCTTCCAGGTAGCCCAAACTGGGCGGAGAAAACAAGTTTTTTTATTTTACGTAAACGGTTTGATGTAGGTAAAAACAATTTCCACTTTTGTGTGTAGAATAATTCTGTACGTTTGGCTAAGTAGAAATGTTATAACGCTGATACTTAAAAAAAAAAATTGCAGCAAAATCTTACTACAAATTCTTTTCTTGTACATGTGTTCTTCAGGAAATTGCTGGTTTACTAAATTTATCAAAAATAAATTTTAAAGCGTATGTACAAGGACAACTTTCTTTTGTTGTATAAGTGTCATACAGGAAACTGCTGTGATTTACTAATATAGCACGTGATTTTGACCAAAATGTGCTTCATGCAGGCCGAAAATGAGTAATTTTTATTTATTAGTTTGTATCATTGCAACACTGGACGAAATTGTAGAAACTACCCAAAATCTTTGATAAAAAATTTAGACAATGTAATCATATTTATGGCGCCAATAAATGAATCACTGATTGAATTGTAATTCGCCTTTTTACAATTATGCAACTTACGTCATCCATGAAGCCAAGGAACCATTCTGGGGGTTCAGCACGGACCTCAATCTTGTTGTCAAACTGTGTCTGGACGTCGCTCGACTCCTTCTCGATCATTTGCGGACGCTTTATAGCCCCCAAATTCTTGTTCAACTTCAGCAGAATAACTTCACTCAAACGAGCTTTAAGACGAAAAATTGGGAGAGCTTTTTGAAATAAGGCCTCATCATCAATGATCCAATCACAATTATCATCAGTAACATACGTAACTTTCACGTCATTAGCAGCAATACCAGAATTTTTCAACTAAAATTTCAATCACCATTTTAGAATTTGCTATAGATGGAAAAAAATCGAAAACACTCACCAAATACGATTTAAACGTTTCGAAATTAAGAGTAGTAACTGGAGTGTCATACATTCCGATAATATTAGACTTATCATCGCAATTATCGGATTTTTGCCAATGCAAACTAAAAACCAGCTCCAGAGCTTTCTTAGAGGAAGCCATTACTCTAGCCATCTCTTCACGAAAAACTTGCGGAAATATACACGACGGGTTCTACAAGACGGGTAAATGCGAGAAAATACCTGGATACAGTGGAAATGCACAAACTTTGTCGGCTTTTCACGTTTTGATGCACCTAACGGAGACGTAGACGATTCATGCAATTGCTCAACCAAACAACAACACCATCATATGTTATACGACAACAATGACATTCCATCACACAACAATATTCACCAATCATAAGCCGTTTCGCCATGCGCATGCACAAGTCTATTACGCATTAGATTTTTTCTTATCATTACAGATTTCTGTAGTAGATTCCGGTCTGATTTTTCGGCTGTCAAAGATGATGCGATTTTTAACTTTGACAGTTGCTTGACAACGAATTGACAGTTGACACATTAAAATTTTCATCAAAGAGAAAAGCCGGCCTCTGTTTATTCGTTTTTAGACTGAATTTAACATAAATTATCAGCAACAATGTCTCTGTTGCCATTAGAATCTAATCCCGATGTAAGTTTCGAGTTTATTTGCGTCAATACTACTAAATTATTAATATTTACAGGTTATGAACAAGGTAATTGGTAATAACTTATTGAAGCCGTTTTATCGATGAGTTTCAGTTCTTGCATTTACTGGGGGTGCCTAGCAAATGGAATATTGTTGACGTTTACGGATTAGATGGCGACGCGTTAGCTTGGGTTCCACGACCAGTGGCAGCCCTAATTCTGCTGTTTCCATGCAGCGAACAGGTCAGTTATAATAATTAATAGGATCTATTACGAAAAACATTAACGTGTCAACTGCACTCTTTAATCTGAGGTCACCTATATTCAGAATTATTTGTAATTATTAAAGTTTCATAGATAATTCCTTTCCTAAAACGTCACTATTAAATGCGTGTGTTTCACTTTCTCTAAGTCATTAGATGAAAATTATAGTCAAATCTATTAACACACGATTCAGTTTTATAAGCATGCCGAAGAGGAGAAGGCGAGTCTCGCCGAAAAGGGTCAAGTGGTGGTTCCTGATTTATTCTACATGAAGCAATACGTTTCGAACGCTTGCGGTACAATTGCTCTAATCCACAGCGTTGCTAATAACGAAGAGAGGTGCGTTTTTTTTTTTTTTTTTAATAATTTGATTAACAATATTTTCAAGGCTTGGACTAGCTGAAGGCCCTTTTAAAAAAATTCTTACTGATTCCAAAGATATGACTCCAGAAGAACGCGGTGAATTATTATTAAAATCATCAAAAAATACTGACGCCCTTAATTTGATCACAGCACATCAAGAGTTGGCAATGGAGGGTCAGACTGAGGTATTAACGCAAAATTTTTGTTTGTTTTAATTAATTGAGTAAACAGGTAAACCCTAATGAACAAGTTAATCATCATTTTGTGGCTTTTGTCGAGAAAGGGGGATTTTTGTATGAATTGGATGGTCGAAAAGAGTTTCCAATCAACCATGGACCAACAACATACGAAACTTTCTTAGAGGTAACATTTTTATAATAATGAAAAGTTGTTAATTTTTTTTTTTAAGGATGCTGCCAAAGTTTGTCGCGCTTTCATCGAAAGGGACTCTGAAGATGTGAATTTTACTGTGATGGCTTTAACTGCCTCTGACAACTAAACTGGAACCAAATGCTTTATGGCCATATAATTTATAATCTCATTTTCAAATATTTTTTAAGTTTTTCTAATTTTTGATCAGAGTTGAGCATGAGTTTTGTTGAGCTTTAAAGCTTAGTCAACTAAATATTCAACGGTTTTGCCACTTTAGAAACGGTTTAAGCAGTAGCAGACGCTTATAAATCAAAATAAGTCATTTAAAAATACTCAAATATTTTTGAGCTGTTTACGGAATCATTTGATACAGTTTTTAAACAAGAATGTAAGATTCTTTGCTATTTTAAGAAAAAACAATTTTTGTTTTGTTTGAAGTGTTTTTATTGCTTTTTAATCACCTGAACCAGGGTAAAATAATTTCTTGTAATAGTTTTTGTTAATCATTTTAATGGCTTTTAAGAGATTGCAGGCGTTTAAATCTTGTAATACAAAATAACTCATTAATTGTACACAAATTGAATTTTAAATCGTTCCAATTTTAGTTATTACGTACATTCAAAGCAACCACAAAAGTTTCTACAGTGGCAATAAATTTTTTACGCTTGGCTTTCAATGTGCCTTGCTTGGAATATAATACAAGACCCTGAGACAGTGATCGACACGCACTTATTTATAGCACCCTTCCCTTAAGAAAGGAAATTGTTAACAGTCTGTGAGTGCCATCTCAAAATGTAATTTCAACCCCTGTGAGACTCCACCGCGAGTTTACAGTTTTTGCATATTACTTGGTATTTTTTGTGAAGGTACCAGGGCTGGTGAAATACAAATCTATTTTTGTTCCTGTTACACATGGAATTTTTTATCACTTAATTGTTAAATGAAACGTTAAAGGATTGCAGTAAACCTAAGAGACGTAATTAAGCATTTGTTGGAGTGTAATAAGAAACCAAATTGTATTTTTTTTTAATAACGTACATAATCTGTGTATGGCCAACAATAGCAGCAAATAAAAATACATGTGATGTTCAATCTTTAAATAAAAATAGTTCTCTTCTTCAAATCGGATTTAACACGTCAAGAAAACTTTTCAATAATACTTGGGAGGTAAAGAAAAGTAAATTTGAAAAAACTAGAACGTTACAAGAAATTTTGATAACTTTGGGATATCAATTAAAATTTCTTCATCATCACTTTCTGATTCAGTAGCTGAATAATTTAAATCTGAGCTACCTAAACTGTTTTCCCAATCTTCAGAACTAGAATCAGAATCGGAAGCGGCATCTTCTACACCTTGTTCGCTGTCTTTACCTTGAATTATTACGTTAGGAAACATCTGAAAATTACCAATTATTTTAAATCATTTCAACATTACAACAAATACCGTATTGATTTCACTTAAAGACGTCAAAGGATTGTTTAACAGATTAATTTTAACAAGAGTCATTGCACTCAACACACTTTCCGGCACGCAAAAAAACTCGTTATTTTGCAAGTGGAGGTACTTCAATTCCTTCAATTTCGATATACTAGAAGGAATTGAACTGAAATTGTTTTTGTTGAAGTTTAAATGGATCAACATTTGTAACTTATCGAAGCCTTTAGGAACTGTGTATAATTGATTATCTTCTAAAGTCAACCACCTGAAAAAGAAATGTTATTAACAACACATTACTTATTTTTCATCGCTAGATGGCGCAAAATACAGTGGTGACACTTGTGCAGTGTCAAATAGTGACTGCAATAATAGTCCGAATAAAAGTTGTTTTTTTAATTGTGACAACGCTAAAAATAAATTTATAACAATAAATAAACTCTAGTGGCACTAATGATGGTATCTGGGAAGATTCAGGTGGATGAATTACCTCAATTTGCTTAAATCGCATATTCCTTGAGGCAACTTTGTTAATTGGTTGTGTCTAGCTCCAAACGTGTCTAACTTAACTAAATTGCCTATTTCTTGTGGTAACGAGGTCAAGCAGCAACTGTTGCACCAAAAAGTTTCAAGTGAAGTTAAACTTCCTATATTTGCGGTTAAATCCTTGATGGGATTATGGCTAATATTCAAAGTTTTTAGTAACGGCAATTCTTTGAGCAATTCGGGGAACTTATCTAAATTGTTGTATTCCAAAGATAAGTTTTGCAAATTCTTCAATTGCGCCAAGTTGTTGGGTAGTTCAACAATTTTGTTGTGGCCGATATTCAAAGCAGTGAGTTCAATACAATCGAACAATAACTGCGGGAAATTAACCAAATCGTAGTCTTTCAAGTCTAGATTCGTGGCTTTGGAGTAAAGGGTTTTCTCGATTTTAGCCAATACTCTGTTGCGTTGGATGAAATCGTAAATTGGATTCATTGTTGAGGTTATGTCACTGGGTGGAATTTGAGGCGAAATTATTCTTGTTTCGGCATTTTGCGTGTAGTGTGAAAAATGAAAAAATAACGAACAACTATCGTGACCTTTACATTCTTTTTGACTCGAAAATCACTTATTTTTGTTGCCAAACTACTGTCAAGAGCAAACGTCAAAATCTTAGTTCAATTGTACCAAGAACATAACAAAACAGGTGACAAATTATTAAAAACTACCAACTTGGCATAAAAATTCAAAAATATAATTTCAATCTCGCACAAATATACCACTTCTGTTCAAAATTGTCATACTGTAAACCTAAATGTAGCAAATCAATTAAATTAATTTACCAATAGCTCCAACGCCCAATAGTCCTGTTGGTGCTTAACGGCCTCGGCTTGCCAATTTGACAGTAGTTCATTTCAGCTCTATTCTAATTGGTTTTGTTGACCGGTTTCTTTTCAATTAATTAGGTGCAGTTTAATTGGCATAATTTCGTAAATTCCCCCAAAACATTGTTTATTCGTCCAAGAAATGGCTGGCAATTTTTGGCAAAGTTCCCACCAGTAAGTATTGCAAAAACAACTTTTTCAGTCCTTCTGCTAAACGCTCCAATTTCTTTTGATTTGCAGCCAACAATGGATTTTAGACAAACAAGACTTGATTAGAGAACGACAACATGATTTGGGACTGTTATCAGAAGAAGAATACCAGAAAATTTTTATTTTCTTTGCTAGCGGTAACCCCCTCATCTAAATGGAAACGAAATTTAAAACGAATTTTTAGTTGTACAAACCTTGGGAGAACAGTTAAAACTGAGGCAACAAGTGATAGCAACTGCCACAGTTTACTTCAAACGCTTTTATGCTAGAAACTCGCTCAAGTGCATTGACCCCCTTTTATTGGCCCCAACTTGTATATTTTTAGCGTCTAAAGTAGAGGAATTTGGAGTTATTTCTAATTCTAGACTAATAACAACTTGTCAAACTGTCAGTGAGTTTTTATATAATTTTTCAACTATTTTATATTAATAATTTTGTTGCAGTTAAAAACAAATTTAGTTATGCGTACAGTCAGGAATTTCCCTATCGAACCAATCATATTCTGGAGTGCGAGTTTTACTTATTAGAAAATTTGGATTGCTGTTTGATTGTTTATCAGCCTTACCGGCCCCTTTTACAGTTAGTCCAGGACATTGGTCATGAAGAACAATTATTAACATTAGCTTGGCGAATTGTTAATGATTCTTTAAGAACTGACGTTTCTTTATTGTATCCGCCCTACCAAATAGCAATTGGATGCTTACAAATAGCTTGTGTGATTCTACAAAAGGACCATAAAGCTTGGTTTGCTGAATTGAATGTTGATATTGAAAGAATACAGGAAATAGCTAGATACATTATCAATTTGTTTGAATTATGGAAGACTTATGATGAAAAAAAGGAGATTCAAGGACTACTTAGCAAAATGCCTAAACCAAAACCTGCACCTCAGAGATAGGTTTGAGGGAAATTATTGTAACTTTACGCTTATCAACTGTATTTATTAAATTATCACTGATTTGCTAGCCATTTAAGAGTAAAGTTCCTAGATTTAGTTGTTGTTTTATTTAATCCTCATTTACATAGATCAATGTCCAGTTCCTTGCGGTAGCAAATTGTGTCGTCTCATATTGTTTATGACGCCATCAAGCGAAGTTGTTTTCTTTTTGGCGCTACCTTTTAAAGTTTCTTCGCCTTTGTTTCTGATTTTCATTTTTGGCGACGTCATTTCGTCCATAAAATCAAAATCTGATTTATCTTCACATCTAAAACAATTTAATGAGAACTTTAAAAATTCAACAAAACAGTAATTAACAAACTGTTGTGTTTCCCTTTCTTGTAAAGGTGCTTCTTTTACTTCTGGAGATAGAGAACGGTAACCCGGGCATTTCCAGTGCAGTTCCGGAATTTCACCCTTTTCAAGCTGATTGTACAGGCGCTCTATTACGTCAGGAGGGGGCTCCCAAGGACCACTAACCTGCTTCAGCTCGTCATCAGAACAGTCGATGTTCCAATTCTCGTCCTCCGCACTCATTTTTCAACAATTAAGCCTTTGATTTACTTTATAGAGTTCATAGATTGTTTTGGTACTTTTTTTGTTTATTTATGTTTTAGGTTACGTCTAGACTATAGAAAGAATCAATCTTTAGAACATACAGAAATTGCTTCTCTGGTATGACGTGGTTACAATGGCAAATGGTTACAGAATATCGTTAGAGCAAAAAGCCCGGTAAATTCAAACTGCAATTAGCGATAGCGTTGAGTGAACGGCGATAGTAACAAAACTCGAGCACCTTTTATCAAATGACCGACGACGTAGTAGATTAATGGAGTAAATGATGTTATACTATGATAACTCCCAATTTTAGCCATATTATTGATTATTTAATAAAGAGATAAACATTTGTATAATTATCTAACGAAGTTTGGTGCATGAAACATCTACAATTACCTTTTTTGGTAATAACACTATCTGGACTTTGGATCTGTATACATTACCATAATTGATGTATAAAGATCCTCAGTTTGAAAACATGAGATGTGTATCTCTATCAATGATAAATTGCGTAATCAGTTAAACGATATGAATGGCTAAAACAAATCATGACTCTTTATTCATCAGCATTTCAGATTAAAACATGGCCCTGATTCTTTACGCAACCGACTTTAGCCCCCCTGCTAGAGCTGTGCTGATAGTTGCAAAAATATTAGGTCTCAAATTGGAAATAAAACCAATCAATATCGGGAACGCAGAACATTACACCCCTGAATACACCAAAGTAAGTTATAAACCTTAAAGGATGTTATCGTAATATTTTTTTAGATCAACCCCACACATTCAATACCGACCCTAGTTGATGGAGAACTCATAATTTGGGACAGTCACGCTATTAACGCGTATTTGGTAGAAAAATACGGCAAAAACGACGCTCTTTACCCCAAAGACCTCGCAAAACGCGCTCTAATTGATCAAAGATGCCATTTCGATACAGGAAGCCTCTTCGTTAATTTAAGGTCAATAATAGTGAGTTTTAGCGCCTATTTTTGTTTCCGTCCAAAAAAAAATGTTTTGTTAGCGAGGAAAATTCATGAAGAAATTCGATCAACCACCACAAACAATCATAGATGATTGTTTACAGGCTTACGGATACTTGGAAATTTTTTTGGAAAATAAAGAATGGATGGCTGGAAGTACTTTTACTTTAGCTGACATAAGCTTGTACACAACTGCAGCTTCGTTGCATTTTCTTGTTCCAATAGAGGAAGAAAAATTTCCTAAACTGACGAAATGGATCAAACAGTGTCAAGCTTTACCCAGTTTTGAAGTTGACGAGTCAGGACTTGTGCGGTTTAAAATACTTGTTGAAACGCTGTTTCCTTAATTGTTGCTTTATTTACACCTAAAGTCGTATTTCTTGAATCTTCGCTTTAATATAAATAAATCGCGTACACTACAGCAAGACAGAAGAGTGAATCCTAAGAAAGTTTTTGTTATTTTAAATAATTACTTAGTATAACTTACACTTGTAAAAATATCACTTGTATAGCCGTCAGTTTCTGCATCCCATATACAACGAACTCCTGATTTAACGCCGGCTCCTTTTTGTTCCCCAATAATAACTTGAACCACATGTTTATACCTTTTCATTTCTAACTCTAAAAGTATAAAAAAAATAACAAATTGACTTTACGCAATCAATAATAGTATCACCTACAACTCGACTGCTAATATCGTTAGCTATTTCCGCTGTCCATTTTTTTACCAATTCAGGGCTGTACGTTTTACCTGCTAATTTGTCTGTTAGCGCGTTTCTGATAATTTCCTTGACAGGTGCCGCTTTGAACCTACAAAATTACGTTAAATTTCGGGATTATCGAGATGGAAACACTATACTTGTCTGCTAAAGCAGGTTTAATTTTATATGAGTGAACTGCCGGTATAGTCTCACAACTGGGAGGTGGTAAAATTTCCTGTTGTTGGAGTTCTACAGTTGCTGTGGAAGTTGCTTCAGTTAAATCACTCGCAACTGCAGACACAGCATCTGAAGGTTCAACATTAACACTTGTGTTTGAAGCTTCCGCCATTGCATTTAAAACTATGTTAATTTGTTCGAAATTAATTTATTTTGACCCAAAAATCCGAAATCGCGTTTGAGGTTAGGTTTGTGTTTACAGTTGTCATGGTAAACAAACGGGTACGAGAAAAACCTAGGGGCTGTCATGCGCACGTAAGAAACTAGGGTTATCTAGGGGCGCGGGAAATTTGAAAAATTCTCGTCATTGTAGCGACTTCCTTACATTCTTTTACTTCACAAACATGTCTCTTGAAGAATTTTAATCGTTATTGGTAAACTAATGATCAGGCCTCGCCTCATTCCAAGAATTTAAATGTCACTGTGATTGATGCGTTATTTATGCAGCTACAAGTACACCCAAGTGTATGGAACAGCTAATTGAAAAAAATACACAAAAGGTTTGTAAAGTTAAAGGAAATTTCCCACCTAGAACATCCTTTATTAGTAAGTAAAGTTATAAGTAGAGTTAGAAATTACATTTTGTAGACATATATAAATGGGTAAGCAAACCATAATAAAATCATTGTATCAGCCGTTTCACAAGTACCTTATGAAACTTGTACAGTTGATCCAGCGCTTTTAAATTGCAAACTTAACTAAAATTAAATGATTAAGACTTCAACATCTTTCCTACTTAACAAATTGCTATCAAACATGACGACAACGATAACATAATGCACAGTATACAAAACTAAAAATAAAAAATTAACTTAATTGTGTTTGTTAGTTGATAAGACCCTTAGCTTTAAAGAGATCACGCATCAACCCCTTGAGGTACTTAATTTCGCGTTGCATATCGGTAATTTTACATTCCAAATCTTCATTTTTATCGCACAATTCCTTCTCTTCTGACAAAATCACCTCAACTTCCGCCTTTTTCTTCATACGATAACGTGTTGCGGCGTTTTTATTTTGTTCTTTCTTCCTAGATCTTTTATCAACAGGTGAAGTGCGAGAGTACGGTTTCGACCTTTTCTTCGTATTTTTTAGAGGTAACGAAACGTCGTCGAAATTTTCGATTGTTTCCGGCACCCATTCGGGATCATCAGAAGAACAATCACCGAAATTACTGCTGCCACTGCTGTTACTATTCGGAGACGACGGTCCGCTACTGCTCCATTGCATATCTTCAACTCGAGTTCGGACCAATTCGTCGACAACGGCGAGTTCATGGGCGATATCGGGTTGTGGGGTGGGAATTGAGGGATAATCAATTGTTTGAATGTTGTCCGGGGTTGAGATCGCGCGATATTCTTGTACATCGGACAGGAGATGCTTATCAGGTACTGGGTAAGACTGCTTTTCTGGAAATGCCGAGTACTCGTATTGTGTTGGGGTCAAAAGTGGCTCCAAAATGGTTAGAATCGGTTTCTGACTCGGGGGACTCTGAGGTGGGGTCAGAGTCTCGTGGGTGAACTCCACGACGTCGTAGACGGTCTCGAACTCTTTGAGCAGAAACTGAGTCTCCGGGCTACGTAAGTATTCCATTTTGAAGGAACTCGGGGGTACTTCTATGGCACGTGGTTGCTCCACTTCTTCCAAAATAGGCAAGATTTTCTCATCAAGAAGATAGGATTCTGCAAACAACCCCAAATTAGACAACACATCTAAATCAGGTCAACTAACCTACGCTAAAGAAAGGAATACTTTCGGTTTTTCCTGCTTTGTTCTAAAACTGTTTGACATAAAAATTAATTTTTAAAACTAATTTGAAAACCTACGAAGTTCTATGCCAACAGCCCACTTGGCGTCCTGCTCTTTCGACACCCACAGTAGACGTCTTTTCTAATTCAGATATTGGTTTCAATAAAAGAAAATGTCTGGATATAAAAAATAGAAATTTGTCATTGGCGTACGTTAGGGTCCCTTTCTATCAAAAGTTGACGAAATGAGAACGAAGTCGAAGCTGTTAAATTTTGGTTTCTTTTGTTAGGCGTTACGCCACTGATTATTAACGGCGATGTACACAAGCGGAAGTGGTGGCGGGAAGTTGCAACGCTACTAAATTAAGCGGCATCTATGGTTTTTTGTGGGCACCACCTCGGTCTCTTTTTTCCCTCAACCACATGGTATCAACGTGATAACCGTTTAGACACGCCTTGTTGCGTAAATCTCGCAACTTTCGCTGCGAAATTAGTGGATTGTTCGCTAGCTCATTTACATATTTGTACTGAAAAATTATAGCGCGCTCAACTTAATGAAGAAAATCGAACCGGTATATACCAGTATTTGGCCCCGGGCTTTTTAGGCACCCACCGAGCGAACAACAACTTCCTATTTGCCATGCTTGAATTAATGAATAGGAAAAATAATCTTGAAATAAATAAAAATGTAAATTTAACTGGTTCAGGTCGAAACAACATTGGAACACGTGAAAGTACTCCTGCACATGTCCTTGCGTTACAGAAATGAAGGGTTCAGGAAATGAGGCCGGACGAGCTCTTCTTGATCTCGTAACGTTGCAAAATATTTGGCTCTACTCTTCTGTTGAAGAATACTAATTAATATTCAAATAGATTTTTTCCACAACTCCACCTGTAATTGCGATTGTTATTGGAATTTTATGCGCTTCAAAAAATTTAATTATTCTCGGTATGTACTTACTACAATTCTGCGATTTTATTATATCGCAACTTGTTTATTGTTCGGGCGTGTCAAGTGTTCTAGAAGGTCGGCAACAATCAATCGAATCCGATTAAATAAATTAAATAGCCTAACCTACGAATTTGTCTCGCAAAAAATTAGGGACTCCACTTGATGCAAAATTGAAGTTTATTCGTTTATTATTCTAGTTTTGACCAACAATGTTGAATCGATAATTAACATCTCCAGCGATATGAAAGACCGATTATAACTTAAAATTTCCATCAAATCAGCACATTTGACGGAAATTGGAGTCCTAACAAGAGGAAGAGAAATTAAATGTAACTAGGCTAGGTTCACGATGAAAGTTGTTTCTATTTTATTACAGTGTTCACTTAGGAGACACGTGCCCCAACATTTTTATAAAAAAATTCTTCTAATATGCACAATCACGTTTAGTAAATGTGATCATAGAATTTGCGAGGCAAAAAAACTTTAATTAAAAGTCGTAGGTCACGAGATCTGGGTTGGTGCTAAAAAAACACGCGAAAGCGGATTTGAGATAACAGAAAAAGTCGAGTTTACAACATCTTAAAAATAGCCAGCAATCGAAAACGTGCTAAAAGAAACGTTACACCTAACCATATTACTGCTAGATTGATATCATACATTTGAATAAAGTTCTGGAACATTAAAATAACCCCTGATCTATAGAAGATAAGATATGGAAATTCTAATGAGGTTCTACTTTGTAATCGTTTTAACTTTGTAGGTGTTTACAATTTAGATCTGCAACAAAGAGAGCTAAACTTGGGTGCGATACTATTCCGTCAGGTAGTAAACGCGTGACACCATTAGATGACTTCAACAATCATTCAAACCATTAATTAATTTTGCTGCAAGTAATTATTTTGTAACATTGCTACAATTATGATTTTTCAAAACGCGAGTTGCGGAAATTATTTGCACAAATCCGAGAAAGGAAAGGCGACGTTTTCTATTTTTCTAAAATGTAAGTGGCCAACGAACACTACCTTCGAGTAATGGTCATAAATTACATGGTTGGAAACGGCTAACTTGATTACCTCGATTCGACCAAGTTATGCTATCAAACAGTTCCCGAGGACATTTTTGTGATTTCGTTTCTGTTTCTCCAAATCAGACACCTACAAAACTAGTTTAGCATCTCACGAAACTTTCTAGACAATTTTTAGAAATTAAGTAATTTTTGTGCGTGTGGTCCAGTTTCGATCTCTTCCACATTCGATTCATCACAATAATCAACAAACTGGACACATGTTAGCCCAATTCGGTATCTTCTTAATCAACCAATGATGCATCTCATCATACTAACGTTTCAATACTTTAACCGTAGCTGTAGTTGATGTTCTAAATATAATTTAAATCGAAGTGTCGCGTATTATTGCAAAATCAATGTTTGATCACCTGGCGTCAACTGTTTAGATTTCGCTTCCAGAATTCCTTAAACTCCCCTAAAAAAGATAATCGCTACTCGGTTTCCACAACTGCGTTAGGTCTTTTAAGAATACAGAAGTTAATTATCTAAAAAAAATTGAGGAAAACCCGATTGAGGTGGAGATTTAGATTCCGTCAAATAAGCAATTGGCGTTGCTTTTCTATTTCTAACTCTAAGATTAGGCAGCAGTAATTATTTTTTATTTAGTTCAGTGTTTGTCGTTGATGCAATCAGCTTTGCCACTTATTAAAATAGACCAGAGACTCGAGACAAAGACGCCACTATTTTAACTTCGTGGCTTATTCATTAAACCATCAAATTAGATATATAGTTTAATCATTTATAACGAGTTGTAAAAGTATCGTGATAGTATCTACTTAAGGGCATCATTCAATGGCTTTTGTTATCAAAACAATGCAAAAAGAAGCAAGTCATCTTTCGATTTGTTTTTGTACATTGCACTCAGACTGTTATTTATTTGAATAGTTCCTTGCTTGGAATTATTTGCAATAGCAACTAAAGCGGCATCCACACTATCCCTGGTGCGTCTGATTCGCGTATAGTATGGATGCAGCCAAAGGTGATGCGTACGAAGTGATCGACGGTTCGGCCTCATGGCGGAAATTGAACGCACTAAAAGAAAACTGCCACGAATCACGCATAGTTGGACACCTTGGTGCGGCAGTTTAACGAACTGTCACGAATCGACGCATTTCGCATCACGAACCACGCTTAGTGTGGATATTCTGGTGCGGCAGTTTGATGAACTGCCACGAATCGATGCATCCCGAACCACGCATGGTGTGAATGTCGCTTAAAAATATTTTCATTACCTCACAATCTTGAAAAAAAAAATATATTGTTGAGACTTAAAATTATTTCATTTCTTATCAGAGGAAATGACTTGGAAATCGAAGGATCTTCAAAAAAATATTTAGATTCAAGTAAGCACCCGAGATGTGTATCTGTATTAACTTTCAAGGATTAAAATCCGGTGCTGTCGAAAAATGACCCCTGCGTAGAAAACGATACAATTAAAAACTTTCCGAAACGATAAAATAGCGTGCTTTTAAAGGTTTAATAGGTGTATTGTTGCCCGTTTTCTCACTTCAAGTCAAAACTTCAATAATGCCACTTTGTGGATTTCTGACCCGATTTTATTCCTCTTTTAACCAGCAACTCTTAAACAATTAAAGAAAAGTTCTACTGTAGAAAATATTACTTCATTAAGGTTGTGGTTCAATCCGTTCTGTCGTACACATGTGCGCCCTCAGGAAGGGCCAGGAAAGGCCGTGCCCCCCTGAGAATTTCATATTTTCATTTTTTTAAATGCAATTTTTAATACATAAATTTATAAATAAATTTAAACGTTGCCCCCTCTGAGAAAATTGTCTGCGGCCCCCAATGGCCGTACACAGCTGCAAAACTATAGCAAATTAAAAAAAATTGTACATGAAAGACATTGATGATGTTTCGGACCTAATGTCTTTTTTATAATAATTTTATATGCGATGGCTTCAGAAAAAAATTAAGTAGAGATAAAATTTTGGTGATAAATTTTACACGAAATTCAATCGACTGTACTTTTAAAAGTACTTGACCGATCGACTTTTGATTTCTTTTAAGTCCGAAATTGATTTTTAAGTAAAAAAAAATTGATATAAATTTTAGAGTCATGCCCATAACGCTCCACGCGTGCAACAGAGAACGCCTTGACGCTTAAACTACTTAAACCGCATCCTTAAGCTATAAAAAGAGGAAAATTCACCTAATACAAAAAGATATAATTTTTTCTTCATGAACTCAAAAAGTGAGGTACTTACGACGCCGTAATTCGGCCCTTTTAACCACTTATGACACTTCTAAAACCGCATCCACTGTATGCGATATAGAACCAACTACTACAGCTTAGAAAAATTTTTCTACTAGGTGAGAGGTATCTTATCATTTTTACGAGTATTTATAACCAAAATCAAGGATATACTCAAATCCTGCGATTAATTTGAGTGCAAAAAAATGCGATTCATTGAAACACAATAACTACGCTCATTACTATAAATTGCAGGTATCAATAATAATCTAAAATTTGTTAAACAAACAGGTGCAACGTCTTATATCCGCACCAAAGTTCCTATACTTAAAAAAACAATCGTAAAATTCAAACTACAACCTGTTAACTGCTTAATATTTTATTATAGATTCACCAAGCGAGTTTCTGACATTAATTCCTGCATAATCGTAGCTTGTAGTTACTGGAATAGAAAAGTTGAAGAAAGAGAAAGAACGAGTGCTTTTACAATTTTGAAGGCGTTTTCAGTGCTTTCGGTTTGAACTCGTCTGCGTCTTGTTTACATTATAAACAGTTTAACCATCAATCATGCATGCAGTCAGTTCTGATTCATAGGTCTACTACTTTACAGGAGACAGGTATCAACCTGGTTGTCTGCAACTATATCTTCATTTTCAGTTCCAACTAATCTATCGAGAAACAGTTAAGTGCCACCAAAAATTTTCAATTTTTTAAACAGTATGAATGAGTAATACTGTAGGATCTATTAACACCCATTGGAGTTAGTTAGTATCTAAATCAATGACGTAATTTTTGGGAAAGTTCAAATAACGACCAGTTCTGCAACAGATTTGTTCGTCCGGTCGTTGCCGAAGCTTTCGCGTTTTGACTTGACCATAACCCGATTTGTTGTTGCAAATAATTTTAAAAAATTGCGAAATTGCGCTTAGATTTAATTGATATCCACAAAAACCGGCATCGAAAGAAATGAATTAGCAAAAAAAAAAAACACGTGGTGGAATTCGATACTAGATAGAAGGCCAGGTTTGCAATGAACCCTTATGTCGGTAAAACAGTTTCCGTATTTGTGCAATCGCTGTTCAATTGTTAAAATTTAATCAAACGCCAGCAATATGTGGCTGAATTTTTCCGGTGATTACAGAGCATGTGGGTGACCTTAATTTCGCAATTCCATATCTTAAATCGCGATATTGCCAAAAGTTTGATAACTCATCCATTTATTGCGATATTTCTTTGCAGTTCTTGCAAGTTCGCCTTCAAAATGCTAATAAAGCTCGACACTCAATGACTAGCAATTATTCGTATTTAATCCAAACGCGTTAATTTTTATGTATAATTTCCTTCCTAGTATCTGCAAAGTATTTTTTTCTTTATGGGGTTGCATGTTCCGGAGCAATAACTCGAGTGTTTTCCATCCAACCGCGGTTAACCTACCATAACAAACAGCCATTATGTTGATTGGTAGAGGTCACCAACTATCAAACACACAAAGTCAACAATTTTATTATGTAGCGATGGCAGTAACGAAATGGCGGCGGTGTCCGTAAAGGGTTTGGCGGGCTTTTACCGTCACCAGTCAACGTCTTTTGACAAGTTTCTGTGAATTGAACACGATTTCCCTGTTCCACGTGTAACGGTAGCTGCACTTCATGCTATACACGTCGGCCAAGGTGATCATTGGCACGATCAAACATCAGGATCCAAACGAAACGAAATTTACCACTTCCCGACCCGAACAATTACGAACGTTTCGAAAATTTTACTTAAAACAAGTCGAATTGGAGAGCGCGAAAGTCTAGACAACAAACCGCGAACTACCAACTAGCAACTGGCGCAAGACTTGGTGAAACGTGGAATTTGCCTACGACTGGTTGTCCCTCAAAGCGAACATCCCCACCAGAAGCTGGAGGTCGCCATGTGACCGAGCCGCGGACAGAAGTGTATCAATAGAGATAACGAGCTGCAGACCCATGGCCGATCTTCAGTTATCGCACCAGTAGCCGCTAATTAGCCGCCTTGTCATCCAGATTGATTGAAATTGACTCCAAGAACAAGTCATCGACTCGTCACTCAATTACGGATTGGCGGCGATACTGCAGCGACAACAAACCAAACGAAGACCTTGCACGCTCCTTTTCCGGACCGTACAGATCTGCCCCGAAGCCTTTTCTGGGTCCAAAATCGAGCTGCCAAAGGCACTCAGCAGTTTTAAAAATTAAGATTCCACTAGTAGCTGTACTAGTGTCCGCTAGTAGCGATACTTGTGCCCACTAGTAGCGATATTTGTGTTCACTTGCAACGATGCCAGTGCCCACTAGTAACGATATTTGTGCCTATTTGTAACGATGCTAGTGCCCACTAGTAGCGATACTAGTACCAAATAGTAGCGATACTTGTGCACACTTGTAACGATGCTAGTGCCCAAATTTCTTCAAATGATACCTAAGGTTTAAAAACGCAATCCAGTCCTTCATTTTCCGCCATACCCATTAACGAGCGTCAGCGGCCTATCCGCAAACCACTGAAGAATTCCTGATTCTACCAATAGAAGTCCCAATATTACTAAAAATTTTTTTATAACTAGAAGCAAGTGTCTCCTGAAAAGTTACTTGAGGTTGCTAAAGCTTTTGATGATTTTAAATTTTTTTTGATAAATCTTATAGCGAGCTAGTTAGCGTTCTAAACGGCGGTTCTTGTTCAAATTTAACAAACTACTTCATGGAATTCCGGCTGCCCACTAGTAGTGAATTAGTAACTCTAGTAACAATTGATCGTTTCGATCAGGACTACCCTACAAGTATCCCAAATTCTAGTAACATAAGTGCACATAGTAAAGCAACATATCATGCGGTATGACTGATTGGGTGGTTGTTACTTGGTGAACCAAAGCGCGGCTTTGTTGCCTAATGTTACTAATGATTTTTTGCAACTGGAACCGAATGTTCATGCCGGAAGGTCTCTTCCGCTTGCGAAAGTTTTTAATTGTTTGAAAATTTGCTCCATGATAAACGTGGAGCGATTGCGTTACAGCTTGAATTTCCGGTTACCGCATTTTCTCCTTTTGAAGTTCAGTGCGCGTCTTTTGTTTCTAAAACTGTGGCTTGTTGGTGTTTCCGTCGAAAAGCTGTACATGAAAAAGTCGTTACAAAAACATTAATTATAAAATTAGTAAAAACAACGATCAAAGTCTTTTGATAATTAATGCAAACAAGTGCCATATTGATAAAAGAACTCAAATAAGAATATTTTTTACGATAATTGTTATCACAAGTAATTAATGGAATTTTACTCCTTTTTAATCGACTCAACGGAAAACGGATAAAACTGCGAAGAACTTATTGGGAATTACCTCTTTAAACGTATAATACGCAAATGTTTCGTAGAAAACTGCATAAAATGCTGTCGGAATTTCCGTAAGGGTTCTTGTTTCTTTCAAAGCGTTCACCTTTGGCCTTTATCCTTGAATAAGTGGGGATAATTAATTAAATATTTATGTTTTCGTAATTATCACTAAAAGCGGATTAAAAGCAAAATTGATTACATATGTTGAGGAGAGAGCAGATGGCAAGGCTACCGATATAAATTTTTCGAATTTTTCTAAAAAAAAGAAAACAACCAATCGAGACATCACGGCCTTGAAGACGCAAAAGTTTCATCATCGGATTCCCCTCGAGAAACGCGAGGCGCAAAAAAATTATCAGGCCTGTCCTCACCAAACACCAACAGAGGATGTAGCGGTTTCTTTCGAAATTCTTATCACAATCATTAATAACAATGTTGAACAAATCGGTAGTCAGCAAAATGGCGACGTAAATTATGCAACCAACAATACCGCTGTTAGTTCTTCAATCAAATATTTTTATAATGTGTCATAGCTACTAAAATTCTTTACGCGACTTATCTCACGATTACTTAAACAAATAACAATAGTTGCGTTCCTATAAAATCGTGCAAGATAATTTTAGAAATTTACGCACCTTCTTTGATGAGTTCATCTAGATCTATGAGTTTTTCCAGGTTTTCCAGTATATGAGAAGCAGTTTCTGCCCTAGTTGCGCAAGTGTCCAGGTCCACTTCGAATTTGATGTCGTCATCGTGTTCCGAGCATGTTTGATAGAATGTGTCTTCGGAGAGCCATCCCAACTCCTCGTCGCCATCAGCAACGGGAGATAGGGGCTCTTCCTTCCAATTCAACAGCGCTGTACTCATGTTGGAGGGCGCTGATCGAATTTTCCAAAATTAAGGAAAGATCGTTTAAGTATTGTGTTTGCGATTGTGCCGAAAGGGCCGCGGCGAGCAAGAAAAGCGCCATAGTGGCTCTGGAACAAGAAAAAACATGTACAAACGCAAATTGATAACAAAATAATTGGCGGAGAAAACAAATTTTATTCAAAACTTTAAAAAAATTTATTATAGCTGTGTCGCGGTTTGATAAGAACGCCATTCAAGAATTGAGTTAGCGCCTGACCTATAGACTATGCACAAACATTTAAAATTAATTTGGTAAATAATATTAAGTAACGGCACGTTCAGATTTCTGGATGGCCCTGTATGACAATATATTCAGTATCAAGCGATGGTCCTGGATTTATTCCGATTCATGTCGCCATAACTGGAAGTCATCAATCAAACTTACTGATAACCTAATCAGATTTCGCTAAAAAAGTTTGTTAAAATATTTAGAGTTGCTTACAAAGCCCTATTTAGAAGAAATACAGAACTACACAACCAATCACATGTTTTTTGGTTAGTTGTCAGTTATCATTACGATAAATTAATTACAAAAGATCTTAAAATTTAAATTAAAATCTGCAGTTAACAAGTGTAAAACAAGAAATTTACGGTGCAACTTCTCCACTAAGATAGCTCCTAAAAATTTCATTTTATTGAAAACAGTTTACAATCTTAGTCATAGTCACTTTAGCATTCTTACTGGATCTTACCCTTGTGGGATCATTTCTGATAATATGATAATTTACAGTAGTGCCTATGAAGCCCCGTGCGTGCGACAGAGAACGCAAAGAACGTAAACCGCAGTTCTAACGCGTTGCTTTGGTCTTTGGTCCAGTAGTTCAGAATATGTAAAATTT
This sequence comes from Pyrochroa serraticornis, assembly GCA_905333025.2. NCBI lineage: Eukaryota > Metazoa > Arthropoda > Insecta > Coleoptera > Pyrochroidae > Pyrochroa > Pyrochroa serraticornis. Next base: position 32,145,119 of record HG995154.1, on the reverse strand, counting down.
AAAACCGAGCGATCTTGAAAGAACCGACGCCATCTAGACTTCTTGTACTGGTACTAGTACTAAACTTTTCTGGATCGCCGTTGTCATACTTATAATCCATATACAATAATCTCACTATAGTTTTACAGTTAGTGGCATTGAACGCATCTACGGTAAATGACCCCAAATGCACAGACACAGGCGCTAAACGACTGAAAGTGCTTAATCGTGCAAAATAAATGTTTTAGCACAATTTTTCTCCATTATTAAAAACCAACTAACACCCCTTGAAAAAAAATTGCGGACGCCTATGGAAATGATATTCCGGGTCCAGGTACATAAGTCAAAATGTCAAATTTTGAATTTATTTTTAGCCATTGTATGTTTAGAAGCAACAAAATACACTCCAGCTGCTAATTTTAGATATGAAATACTGCGACATCAACGTCTTCCGGTTCAATGCAAAATGGCGGGAATAATTGGTAAACTCTGTTGACGTCACAAATTCCGGCAATTGTTACTAATTGCGGCAAATATTTGGCATGTCCAATTTCGAGCATCAGGATTACTGAAAGCATCTCCGGCTGTCACCTTGATTGAAACAATCACAAAATTGATCAAGGGCGAATTTTGGTAGTTTGACAGTTTTGTCAACGGTTCATAAATAAATTTCTCAATTGACCTAAAGGACTACTTGAGTGATTGGCGCTCCTTTCTTTTGCCTCTACCGATTTCTCCATCTGTGACGACATCGGAGATGAGGTAGGAAGTGAAGTATATCCACATGTTGGTAAATCTAAGGTTAAAATAACGTCGAATACTTACGTCATTTTCTTAAAACGTATTAGCACACTTGCGTGTGCGGACTGGAAAACTGCTAAAGAGACATCTTGCCTAGGCTTTTTGAAGACGTCGAAACAAAATTCACACACTTTACCTATCCATTGATACAACAATAATGGCGGAGGAACGGCGAAATTGCTACAAAGAAAAAGATAACACGCAATATTTCGCGAGTGGGAGCGAGAAAGAAACAATATTAATTAGATAACGCATGCGCATCAGTAAAATCAGTAAGTGACGTTTTATTAATTTTTCCTCACGTTGACACTTCATGGCCAGAAGTATAGAGTAGATATTATATAGATGTTCACCAATGTTTTACTGGTTGCAAATTTCAAATTGTTATCTATGAGTTCTAGCGTTGTATGATTAATCTATATACAATGGTTCTAGTAATAATTGAGATAATATATTGAAAAAAAACACTCTAAACCTATTTCCCTGCTAATAGTGCTAATTTGTGATTTGTCACGGTCAATCGATAAAATAATCATTAGATAAAATTTGGTTTCCATTTACCATATAAGTCTCAAAAATTAATAACAATAGTCCTTATGTAATTATTAATCTACTTTAAAAACACTTTTTTAAAATTTCTGCAGGTTTAAGTGTAATAAATAATTTTTATCTCCATCTTGTTAGTGGTACTGACTCAATATATTCAAATCACGGTGTTAATGATAAGATTGCAATGCTTAAAAGGAGTGAGTTGTCACAATTTGGATCAGTGTTTGGCTCCGAATTAACAAACTAACATGTCTAAGCTTCATTTAACGACTGGTAAATTGTGCTCAAATATTTTTTAATAAATTAATTTTTGCATAAATTTCAGGCTCGAAGCAGCCTCCGAAAGTTGATGGAAAATTGCGACTTTATTCCATGGAATATTGTCCTTTTGCCCGCAGAGTTCGTTTGGTTTTAAACGCAAAGAAAGTTCCTCACGATATCGTTAACATCAACTTAGTTAACAAACCAGAATGGTACTCCAAAATTAATCCCGCAGGTGGGAACAAATTATTAAGTTATTACATAGTTACATGTAGTTACTATTCCAGAAAGCAGAATACCAAAATGTTTCTGTTATATATTTGTTATTTATTTTTATATTTATTTGTTTTCTAGGAAAGGTGCCAGCTCTGGACACCGGGTCGGAGGTAATCGTTGAAAGCCTCGACATAGCCGACTACTTGGACGAAAAGTACCCAAATCCTCCTCTTTACCCCTCGGACGCTGCCGCCAAACAACACGAAAAAGATTTAATAAAAACAATCGACGCACTGATAGCTACTTTCCATGAATGTTTGGTTAAAGGAACTTCGGAGAAAACCCCGGAACAATGGGCTAAAGAGTTTGGGCCTCATAACGAAGTTTTCGAAAAAGAACTCGCCAAAAAAGGCACCACTTTTATCAGCGGCAGTCAACCAGGAATGGTAAGTTTTTTTAACTTAACATTTTGAAATTATTTAATTTTTTAAAGGTTGATTACATGTTGTGGCCTTGGGGTGAAAATACTGGAGTTATTGCCATGAAGTTAGGTCAACGTCTCCCTTTTGATGAAAACCAATTCCCTTGCATGCGAAAATGGCGTCAAGCTATGCGTCAACATCCGATTTGTGCTGAAATCTATACAGGTGCAGAGAAATTTTGGAAACTTCTACAAGCTAAGCTTAAGAATGAGGTTCCAGACTACGATAATCTGTAATATGTTGTCTTTAAGCAGTTTTTCAAAATAAAATTTTAGTCACGTAATCGGTGTTATTTAATTTTATTTTCAATGTGAAGTATCACTTAAGATTCGAAGATAACTATCAGATATGAGTAATAGCAACAATACCTCACACCTGCTAAATGATATAATTAAATCGTACCAAAAAGATAATTTTTGAAATAAACGTATGATGTTCAAAAACTTCATAGAATGGCATCTTTATCTTATGTAAGCGACCACGAGTTGCCTACCGTTGAGTCAATTGGTTTTTCGCACATTGGTTTTAGCCTTACCACATTTGTCAACTAAAATGTTAATTGAATTTTGAAAGTAAAACCGATTAAAAGACGTAGTGAATGCTTTTTTAGTGTTTTGCTACTCGTCTTGCTCCATCTTGGTGCCGTCTAAACTCAAAAAAAGTCAAAATTATAAAAATCATTTTTGCGTTTTTGGGCTCGTTAGCTGAAATTTATAAATCTCGCGAACGGGTCACGTGGTAGAATTTTGACAAACGCGCAACGTTGCATTGTGAATTTTTTCTTCTACAACTAGATAAAAATGTTACAACCGAAATTCTGCCTAAATTTTCCAATTTCCCGTTTTACAGCGACGCTTTTAGTAATTAATAAATACGAATAAAGAAATCAAAATGATAATTAAATTGACAATAGTGAGAAAATGTGGCAACATTGTAATTTAAAATGTGCCGCCATAACCTCAATTTTTCATGTTAATCAAAGTATTTCGTATAATAAAAAAATGGCAAGATTTGACCTAGATTCGATAGCATTATACTATTTATCCTTACGGCTTTTCTGCAACGTTTAAGATATTCCGGCATTTTGCAAATAACTCGTTTCAGGCAAATTGCAGTGATTTACACCAATTTAATTTTGAAACCATTCCAAGGACTGAAAAAACAACAACTCGCAACATTTCCACGGGAATACTTTTTGAACATCACTTCCAGTCTTCAACAATTTGGGATCAACGACACGAAATTTTCGTCAAAATTCAAAATTTTTACTTTCTTATTTACAGTTGCAGCTCCTTCATTCTAGACTTGTTAGGAAGCTCCTCTTTTTCCGATTTGCATCCGTAATAAATTAGGAACTTTTGAATTAGGAACATTTGAATTTCAGAAAAATTAGGAATTTTGTGTTCTTTTTTGAAATGTCGAAAATCTATCACCCAAATGGACGGACCAGATACGGAAAGGAGATCAGGGCGATTTACTTCAGAAAATGTTATTCTTGTTGGCCTAGAATGATTGGTGTCAATTTGGGGATTTTTGAAAAATTTTATCGATTAAAAATTGAAAATATTGAAAATTTTTGAGGCAATTTCATGGCTTCATTTTATACTGTTTAGCTTACTTGACGCAAAACTCCCGCTAATTTTTAATTATAATTTCGAAGTCATGGCAATTTGAATGTTACTCTAACTTTAGTGAAAAATTGAGCTTCATAATCTAACAATCCACAAAGTTCATTTTAAGCTTATTAGAAAGCCCTTTAAATGTCGATTACGGGGATGTTCTTGCATTCGCTCGCAGTAGCTCAAGAACTCTAGAAGTTGTTGAGGTTCAAACTTTGTGAAAATTCGAGATTTTGTCAATTTTGGTAAAACACTCGAAATTTATTGCTTAAATGGGAAAACCGAGTATAGACACGTGTTTAGAGGCAAAAATTATATTTTCTTTGGATGGGAACGATTTTGGGTTTTTTTGAGCATTTTCATGCACTACTAATGTGCCTTGTTTTTAGTCAAAAATTTTCCAGCAACTTTTTAAGGTCTCATTTGATAATAGACATCTTGCTGAACGACACGCTGTGGCTTTTAATTTGGAGTCTTAATTTTCAAAGCCATGACAATTTGAATTTTATAAGCAAAAGTTTGGTCAAAATTGAAAAATTGGGATTCATTATTTACGGTGGTAGAAAATCCGTTTTAGGCTTGTTAGAAAAGCCTCTAAAAGCCGATTAAAGGGACGTTTTCATATTCAAAATAGCTTAAAAACTCTAGTAATTGTCAAGTTGTACATTTTGAAAAAAATTGTAATTTTTTGTTATTCTGGGGAATGTTGAAAATTTATCACTTAAATGGACGAACTAGGTACGGAAATAAGATAAGAATGACACGTTACGTCGAAAAGTAGGATTTCAAAAGCTAAGAACAATTGGTGCCAATTTCAGCATTTTTCAAAATTTTTATCGATTGAGGTCAAAAAAAAAAAAAATTTTGAAAATTTTCGAGGCCGTTTTATAGTTTTATTTTATACTGTTGAGCTTACTTAACGCCAAACTGTAGCTAGTCTTTAATTTGAAATTATAGTTTCAAAGTTATGGCAATTCGAATTTCACTCTTGCTTTGGTGAAAAATTGAGCATTTTTATTTACCATCCCACAGAGTTAATTTTGAGTTTACTAGAAAACTATTTAAATGTCGGTTACGGGAATGGTCTTGTATTATATGTGACTTGTAAACTTTAAAAGTTATCCAGCTTTAAATTTTGAAAAAAAAAAATATTTCGTGATTTTTTATGATATACTAGCAAGCCATCGCCTAAATAGACAAATCGAGTCCAGAAACGCAATCAGCAAGACGAATTATTCTAGAAAATCCTATTTGCGGTGATTCGAAATTATTTTGCTATTTTGGAAAATTTTAGTCAACTGAATAAGTGCCTAATTTTTTGATCAATTTTTTTTATTTATCTAGGGTTTTTTATGGTCTTATTTGATAGTACTCTTAATTTCAAAGTTATTATAATTTCAACTTTTGAGCAAAATTTTCAACAATTTTGAAAAATTAAACTTTCGTTTTTGTCTTATTAAAAAGCCCTTTGACTGTTGATTAAAAGAATGTCCTTGTATGCGCAATGACTTAACTCAATCGAGTTTCAAATATTATATATTATTAATCATTTTTAGTCCAAAAACAATTTTTAGCTTTAATATTGAATCATAAATACCAAATTATATTTTATAATAATGAAAACGGAGCAATAACGAATATATGAAGCTTCTAAATAATTATGACGGCGGTTCAATAGGAACTCGTGTAAGTAACATCGACTCGTTCCCACATCTCGGTTACCTCACGATCCATATCGGTCTGCAGCCACAACCGTCGTAGCGCTTTACACTATACGTAAAATATTCATGTACGAAGGAAACTTAATAATTTTCAAGTATTGCTAACCAGTTAGAGACAAAATTATTGATTATATGCACATTCATGATTGATTAGATCGACTATCAGCACAGTTAATGATGCATTTAAAAATAAACATTGATAGGAGAGGCTTACTGCTTCTCTACACGAATCGATTAGATGTGTTTGATAAGCCATCTAGCAAGCAAAATTTTAAAATTATTTGAAATAGCCTCTAAATTTTTTTAACTAATTTTAAATTATTTTATTGTATTGAATGGTCATTTTGAGTTTTTGTTACTATTTTTGCGCTCTGCGACTGGGGTAGTCTAGACCTGACTCTACCTTCTATGGCCGATTTCTTGTCTTTATCGCACTTACTCCAGTTAAACTCATGGGTTACTTTCTATCTCTCTCTCTGGGATAAAATCGCGAAGTAAAAGCGAATCAACCCATGGATCGACCACTCCTCTTTATTGTTAGCCATTACTGTTTAATAAATCGATACTTAAAACTGCTTTTACTTTAAAATAATTTGGAGGTGCAAAAACCTTTCCAGGTTAACTATGTCGAAGCTACACTTAACCATTGGTGCTCTTTCCTTACGTATTAGAAAACTAGATCAAGATTTTCGTAATTTCAGGCTCGCAACAACCTCCTAAAGTCGACGACAAGTTACGTTTGTATTCCATGCAATATTGTCCTTACGCCCAAAGAGCCCGACTAGTTTTAAAAGCCAAAAACATTCCCCATGACATTGTTAACGTTAACTTAGTTGACAAGCCCGAATGGTACTTCAAAATTCATCCGGATGGTAAATACTAATACTAGTAATTTCTTTTTTAACACCATTACTAGGTAAAGTTCCGGCCCTCGATACTGGTTCTGAAATAATAGTTGAAAGTCTTGATATTGCAAACTTTTTGGAAGAGAAGTACCCGAATCCGCCTCTTTACCCATCAGACCCTATCTCTAAACAAACTGACAAAGATTTAATAGAAAAAATAAACCCTCTAATTGGAGTTTTTGCCCAATGTGTTTTTGGTGCCACAGAAAAAACACCGGAAGAATGGGTTAAAGAATTTACACCTTGTATGGAAGTGTTTGAGAAGGAACTGGAAAAAAGAGGAACTCGTTTTTTTGGTGGTGATAAACCGGGAATGGTTAGTTTGGTGTAATTATTTTAAATTTTCAACAAAACTTATTTTTTTAGGTTGATTATATGTTGTGGCCTTGGGGTGAACGTTCAGGGACTATAGCAATACGTTTGGGGCAACGTTTGCCTTTTGGTGATGATCAATTTCCGTTGATTCGAAAATGGCGTAAAGCAATGCGTGAAGATCCTGTTTGTGACGAAATTTATAACGGTCCTGAGAAATTTTGGAAGGTTGTGCAGTTCAAGTTGAAGAATTTGCCTCCAGATTACGATAATGTGTAATATTTATTACATCACAGCTTAACTTGTAAAGGAGATTTGGGATATGAATTGCGATAACTGCTAGTTCTTACTTAATAATAGCTTAAAGCGGGATTTGTACAATAAAAGGGCACAATCGCCAATAAATCACCAATGTTGACTTTTTTAATCAATTGCATCAAATGTCGAGTGGCATTTCGCAACATCCAGATAGATAGTGCTGTAAGCTTAAAGTGGCCTCACCCTCGTTATCACTTTACATCAAAAAAATATTTTGATAATATTATTTAACTTGCAGTAATATTAAAAGTATGAACCTCAGAAAATTACTGAAACGTAGATAATATACCTGAGCACCTTGAGCACGAAAACGTAAAAAAAATATGAAAATTGTTTATAACAATGAGTAATTAATTGTTAATTGCACATTTAAATAGCGCGCCAGTCATTGGCGCATGCGTATTCGTGACGTTTTGGTTTGACCATTGAGATAGTATAAAACATGAACGCAATGGGTTTGACGCACGTGGTTGAACGTCAATATTTACATAACCTAAAAATTTATAATTTTATCGATTTTTTTTTGAGAGATTTAAAATGTTTATCCTAGCAGAAATGAAGAACGTGACCCGAATTCCTCCAGAATTATTTAATCTCAAACTAAACGACGCAATAGCTGGAGAGTTAAACAAGAAACTCGCCAATAAGGTTTAATTTTTCTATCCATTAAATTTTTGTAAATCCGCAATTTCCAGGTGGTCCTCAACGTGGGGTTATGCATCGCTTTATACGACATTACGAATTTGGAAGAATCTTACATTTTTCCAAGCGACGGCTCTTCCCATACACGCGTAAGTTTTCGCTACATAGTTTTCCGGCCATTTGTTGAAGAAATTTTAAACGGAAAAATACGAAGTTGTAGTCAAGAAGGAGTTCATGGTTGGTAACTCTTGTTTTCTTGTTTTTAAATTATTTATTTATTTTTTATTTAGTATCTCTGGGATTTTTCGAAGATATTTTAATACCTCCTAGCGCTTTACAACATCCTTCCACTTTTAATGAAACAGAACAAGCTTGGGTATGGAAATATGATACGGGTGATGGTTGCAAACATGACCTTTTCATGGATGCTGGAGAGACTATTAGGTTTCGGGTTACTGCTGAATTTTTTAATGAAACTTGCCCCACTGGAAACTTGCAAGAAGCTCACGAAACTACTGATAATAAAATTCCCTATAGTTTAATGGTAAGTTGGTTGAATTTTTAATTACTTCGTTTTCATTAAAGAGTCATTTTGTTACAGGGGAGCATCAATGAACCGGGGTTGGGGCTACTAACGTGGTGGGATAATTAAATCTAATATCAAGTTCTTATTTCTGGACCCGTAAAAATGCCAAATTACTGAAAGGAAATTAATTATTAGCAGTTTTACAATTTTCTATAAATTATTATTTTGTAGCTATTTGGTGTGAAGATTCTGCTTCTCCACAAGTTAATTCTAAAGCAGTGTGTATATATGTAAATAAAATACTAGGATTTTATATTTTTATCTCGATTCTACTTTACTGGGAGATTTTTTTTGTTAAATAAATATAAAAGCCAAAAACTTGATTGACGTTTTCTTTACTTTCTCACCTTTTCTTCCTTATCTTTTTGTTTTCTTGTTGGTTACATAATTTACAATTTGTTACAACTCCTTTTGCAGAAACTAACTCTACTACTGTATGTTGAACTTATTTTAACTTCTTGGTGGCTTTGAAGACAAAAAAAAATGACCCAACACATGAAAGAAATGAAAGGTAGACGTAATAAGGAAAGAAGTAACTTAAAACATATATTTGGTTACATATTTTAACAGTAATAGCTTCTATCCAATAAAAATACTTCAGAAATAAAATTGTTTGTCATTTTCACTACATAATTCTAGCTACGTATTTCAGTTCACTACTTCTACGCTTTTAAATGTTAATTATACACATTTACCACAACACTTATCGAGTTTATCCATATCGGGCTTATGGTTGGGGGTCCAAGGCCCCAAACTAGCGTTAGCATAAAAATCCATAGGATAACTAGTTTTTTCGTTATGCCAAACGGCATCCCCCATCACCACAGACATTTCGTAGGGTGTCAATAAAGGTTTCGAAAAAGCGCTCCCCCAATCAATAGACAATCTCGGACACGCCACTTGAACAAAAGCGTCTAAACAAGTAAACAAATCGAGTTTTTTCGGAAAAACTTCAGATATCAAAATCACAACAGCATCTTTGCCTAATTCGACCAACCGCTTCCTAAGATGTTCAACTACTTTAGGATTACCCTGCCTACCTAAAGTTCCCATAATAACCCCAAAAAATTGCGATTTTTTAGCGCATTCAACGCTTTCTCTCCTAATTTTTTCCATTTGTGCATGATCATAATATTCTCGCGTAAATTTCTTATCATATGGATCATAACGAAAAGCTTGTAGTTTAGGATTAGCAATCATCGCAGCTTCTAAATGAAACCTACCATCACCTAAATAAATTATTGTATCAACACATCGAACAACTGGCGCAGTACACCCCAAAATTTCTCCAGGCGAAAGCGGTTTAAATTGCGGAACTGAAACATCGTACCCGAATTCTTTTAATTTTAAAGAAACCGCTTGGAGTGTTGTTACGAATTGAATAGTACTAACAAGTCCTATTTTCGTTGTTGTTGGTAAATTTAGTTTGATTGTTTCAATGAAATGTAACGGATCAATCTTGATATCGACAAAAACGTATAGGACTTTAATACCGCTAGTTTGATCAATTGGAATCAAACAACTGTGGCCATAATGAACCAACAATTGAACTCCTAAAGCCGTAGCTGTTAAATCATCAATACAACAAGCACCATAAGTGACATCACCCATTATTAACGAATCTGCCCCTGTGAATTCTTTAATAATATCCGCAAGAGTTGTGGCAAATAGGAGGAGACCTTCGGGCATTTGGAGAGCTACAGTTGTTGCGTTGAGTTCTTCAATACGCCATATAGTTTTGTGTACCTCAAAATTGTAGTTTTTAGGTAAAGTCTCGATAGCTCTGTTTAGTTTCTCGTTGTTGAGAATGCGGTCAGGAATTTTCGTCAATTTATTGGCTTTGAAAACCTTCCGAACAGGCTTCGCCTTCACGACAACTGCCGACTCCGACATGCTGCTGTAATTTACAATTTGAGAAAATTATTAGGAATGCATATAATTACCTTTAAGACGTCTCAATGTTGTTTAACTGCAAATAACAACATCAACAAATAAGTGTGTTATGAAAATAGTGCGTAGCGAAAATTTTTAGGTTAAATTTTGACAATTGGCGCAAGCGTCCTCTAGTGAAGCAATCACCACTTATCAATTTCAGTGGCGTCCCGTCACAGAGAATATAAATTCTACTCCGGTCATCTGCATAAGAAACATTTGTGTTGAGGATTGTTGAAAAATTTACCCCTATTTAGATTTACAGGTTAAGAGTACGAATAAAAGTTTAAGCGGGGCACTTCAGTTCCCATAAACCATTGACTTTTTACCAGTGGCGCAGCCAGGATTTTGTCATGGGGGGGGGCTAAGGATCGCGAGCGAAGTGGCGCAGGCGAAAAATTTTCGGAAAAGGGGGCGTGGTCATCCTATTTTTGAGTACAATTATTGTGTTACCACTGTTACCTACCTTAAATTGAAGTGGGTATTGAAGGACGGCATTTCCGAAATAACTCAGCGAAACGTTCTGCGGCTTTCCTTTACAAAGGAAGGGAGTCAATTTTTTATAAATGCGAATAAAACATTGTATTACAGTTGTGAACTGGGCGCATGTGCGAATATCAGTTCAGCGAAAATTCCAGACCCGATGACCCATAGCTCAATACAAATTTGTCCCTTAGCATCCGGACTAAAGAGATTTAAAGAACAATCTGAATTTTTCGCTTTTTCTTTTGGAGCAACTCAAGTACCTCGTCGACACTCACTGTTGTTTCCCAATGAACGTTGAGACAAGCCAACCCATTTAGACGGTCTTGTCCTGTTGTGCTTCTCAAGTAGGATTTGATTCGCTTTAGAGTGGAAAAAGACCTCTCACTGGTGCTGGTGGATACAGGAAGCGTCACAAAAATTATGATTAAAAAAAGATTATCATTAAAAAAGGAAGACTGTCTGGGGGGGGCTATAGCCCCCTAGCCCCCCCCTTGGCTGCGCCACTGCTTTTTACTTATAGAGATAAATAATCAATGCATAAACTGTGTTAGTCGAATGTCCTCATAGTAGGTGGAGCCACTGTTGTAGTTCCCAATATTCAAAAACAATACTAGTCTAAGGCTATAAATAAATTATACTTCATAACTATTGTTCAACTGAGCATACATCAACAGCGTGATATTTAAATTTTAAATGTCAAGCCGGATTGAAAATTTTAGTTGTGTTATCTACCTAATTGCTTTGCTTTTTTTGGCAAACTGTTTACGGTGCTGAAATCTTGGTACTTCACTACCAAAATCGATTGAGGCTTTCGTGAACAATTGTCAGATTGTATCGATTGATATAATAAATTTGTAACGTTAGAGTTACAAGATGAATATTCTTAAATTTAAATAAGCAATTTCGGATTTATTTGTTGGGACAAATCTACATTATTTGATAAAACTTATATGCTTACACTGTTAAACGGTGCTTCCTTAAGCATCTCGCAAAGAATCAGACTTATTGATAAGCTGATTACTTAGTGACAGCCTCGCAGAAAAATCGAGTTTTTGATGCTTAAAATTAGCGAACAAATTGCGTTCCATCCGCATCCTTAAGAAGGTTTTTATTACTTACTGGATAAATAAGATAACTGCAAAGAACGCATTAGTAAGATTCATCCAGCATACTGCCCATAATTTTTTTATTTAAAAAGATTAAAATTATTAGTTAACCCCGTGTCGGGACGATGACTTCAGTTTTAAGAGTTCAAGACAAGCAACTTTTGAATTTTTTGCAGTGCCTCCAAAACTTTCAATTGAGATACAACAGGTGGTAGGGGTGCATATTGCTTCAATTTCCGCCCCTTTAAGGGTTGTTGTTGTTAGGGGTCGCGGTGTTGATTTCACTTTCTCATTACTGTACATCCTGATTACTGAACTTCCAGGTCGTTTCTTTGGTGATTTCTCCAGGTTGATGGTCGTTTATCGATCGCCAAAAGCTTTCTTGGCACGTCACCTGTTTGTCAGGTGCCCGATCCGAATATCATCCGTGATTTTGAACTTACGTAAGTCGAATGCGCGTGCCGCTGGGGTGAGTATTGATCGGAAGCCAGCGCGAGGGTGAACGATATCGTATCGACTTGCGGCCACCACAGTGCTGACTGCAGCAGAGTCGAGTCTAAGACCGTCGCGACGCCGTGATAATGACCTCGTGACTGAAAACGTCCTCTTCGACGAGCCATGTCGTCTATATCGGCTCAGGGTGTAGTCGAACGCGCCTCAGCGGAGCTATCCAAACGGATTAACGGACTGGGGCTCCGAGGCAGTAAACACCATTCCACCAAAGGCAGCGTCATGGAACGCGTCACCAATGTGTTCTGTGGCGGCAGCAACGTGGCCGTCGCGGCACCAGAAAAACCTTCCAGACTCCTACCGGCCCGCGCCAACCCCAAGGCCAACGCATCCGGGTCCACCACAAAAAAACACCGACCGCCGCCTGTGTATCTCACTTGGGAACAATTGATGCTCGACGAAAGGTTCCTCGGCAAGTTCTTCCTCTACTTCAGCCCTTGCGAGAGGTGCGTGCTGGCGCAGATCTGCACGAGATGGAGGGACGTTCTCTATAGATCGCCCAGGTACTGGACGGGGTTGGTGCCGGTGCTGCAGTGTCGCGAACTGAGGGGGTCGCAGGGAAATGAACGGGTCCGGCTGTATTCTTCTCTGCTGCGGAGGGGGTTTCACAATCTCTGTTTGATGGGTGCCTCCGACGAGGACGCTTTAGATCTAGTTAACTTGTTTCCTCTAGCTTCAAAGCACATACACACCATGAGCCTCCGATGCTGCAGTATTAACGACAGAGGGCTCGAAACGCTCCTGGATCACCTTCAGGTTAGTCAAGGAGCCTCCAGGCTTGATCCAGCTTTGCAGCTAATTTTAAGAACTATATACTTTCCACAATGTCTTCAAAAATAAGTTATCTCTTCTTCCTTGTCTTCAGAACTAACACCCGATTCCACAGACATCCCTCATTCAGCCCCACATATCAAATCTAATTTCCTCCCAAGCTTATAACTAATTATCTTGTACCTTTAACTGCTGTAACTTATTAAAAATAATTCTATTACCTGCAAATACTCTTCAAGCAGCTCTCAAATTCAAGAAACCGACATATTAACTTATTCTTCAGATTTTTTTAAGCGTATCATACTGTGTTGTCTTTCCCCCTATTTCTTAGATATCTCCAGATGTACAAGTTTAAGTTCCCTCCTCTACTTGTATTTCTCAAATGACATTAATTTCTAACTCTTATTCTTTAAACTCTTTACTCTAATTTTTCTCCATCAGTGCAATCACCTTTCGAGTTTTTCAGGCTTTATATGAACTGGAACTGGCAGGGTGTAATGAAATAACAGAGGCGGGTTTGTGGGCTTGTCTCAACCCCCGCATCGTCTCCTTAACTCTGACTGATTGCATTAATGTGGCCGACGAGGCTGTGGGCGCTGTCGCCCAATTGCTTCCGACGCTCTACGAGTTCTCTCTTCAGGCCTATCACGTTACTGATGCCGCTTTGGGATACTTTTCACCGAAACAGATCAATTCCCTCAACGTTCTAAGACTGCATTCTTGTTGGGAAATCACCAATCACGGCGTTGTTAACATAGGTAAAAATCCTCAACTCAATTAATTTAACTGAAGTCTTATTTTGCAGTGCATTCGTTACCAAACTTAACAATACTGAGCTTATCTGGATGCAGCAAAATAACTGATGATGGAGTCGAGTTGATAGCGGAAAATTTGCAGAAATTGAGATCCTTAGACTTGTCTTGGTGTCCTCGTATCACCGATGCTGCCTTGGAATACATAGCGTGCGATCTCAATCAACTGGAAGAACTCACCCTTGACAGGTACACGTCAAAGAACTCAGTTTCACCCTTAATTACGGCCGGTGTTGACAAATTTAATATACAAAGCTAGTCAAAGTTGATGTAATTCATTTGAAGATATTTATTATTGAATTATTGAAAGAAAGTTAGTCGCCAATTTCTAGCTTCGCATATAACGTCACGTACATAGTTCTATGACGTCAGACATTGCTGTTAAAAAGAAAACTGTAATTACGTTGCCACTTATAGCCCTTGGTTATTAGTTGCATCAACTTGCCTCAATGTTTGACGTTAGTTAAGTAAAATCTTGAAATAGTAAATGGTTGTAGGTGTGTTCACATTACCGATATCGGAATAGGGTACATCTCCACTATGTTATCTTTATCTGCACTCTACTTGCGCTGGTGTTCCCAAATCCGTGACTTTGGGCTTCAACACTTATGTGGGATGCGAAATTTGCAAATTCTCTCCTTAGCAGGTACGTTACATTAATGAATGTAAAATTTCTACCAATTACTGATTTAACTTGTTTTAGGTTGTCCATTGTTAACCTCTAGTGGTCTATCGAGTCTGATTCAGTTACGACACATGCGAGAATTAGAACTGACGAACTGTCCAGGGGCATCTAAAGAACTCTTCGATTACCTGAGAGAACATCTTCCACGTTGCCTCGTTATAGAGTAATTTGTCGCCAATCACCGATCCACTATTGTTATATTTGATACGAGATTGTGCAATAACTAACAATAACGTGACAATTCAACACTAGATTTCGTCACGTTAATGTGAATTTTTAAGCAGTGCTGTAGATTAGTTAACGACATCGCCGCAAATAATTCGATAATGTTCAAGCTGGAAAATTTTACGTCCTAGAACGCAGTTAGCCAACCGCATTGTAGAAGTTACCTGATCATACCGCAGTCTGCAGCACTGGTTTGATTTCTTCGATTGTTTCTATGGGTTTTAAGCGTTTTATGTCACCTGTCTTGTCCGATTAATTCTGTACACTTCTTCACTAGTTTTTATCCAATTAGTTATTGTGGTGTACATAAGGAAAATATGGTTCGCCAATAAAACGTACAGATATTTTCTAACCGTTGCCAGACCCTTTCATTTGCAGGAACCTGTAATGCCGGCCCCGCTCACTAACAATCTACTGAGGTCCACACAGAATGTTTTCATATTGTCCATATAAAATAGAATTTCCAAATACATTCCAGGTACGGCACAATTTAAGTATTAATGATTCTGAAGCGAAGCCAAAGGAGTGGCGTCAATAATTTGACATATATTAGGATCGCTTTAGGGTTTTTGAGTGGGACCTCGCTGTATAATACGAATATTCCCACAACTTAAACCACTTTAAACAGTGAAATTTTTAAGTATGAGGAGGAAGTCGGTGAAATCCAAAACTAGATACAGTTTGAAGAAAATTGAACTTTTATTTATTGATTAACTACGTAAAATACTGATAGTACAAAAAGCGTTATACGATTTTCAAGCCTTGGATGGCCCTTTCCAAAGAGCTAAGATCCCAGATGACTAGCTGGCCATCCAAGCCCGAAGTGCTGAACTTTGTCGCGTTCTCCTTAGTTCCGGCATACAAACACACGCAAGTGATAGCGTTTTGGTGTATAGACGCGAGGTTAGTGTCGTTAGTTTCGCTTCTGGCCTGTTTATCCAACGAATGGAACATGCGCATAGCTGACAACCCCCCCAATTCTTTTTTTTGCGAAGTATCCAACTTTGCTTCGAAAACCAATTGCCCGTTATCGTCAAGACTGTACAAAACAGGAATGCAACTATGTCCCGCAGCCACTATTGATCGATTAGTGATCCAAGTGCAGCTCAAAAACGGAAGAAATTCGCTCCGTAATTTACAAACCGCAAAACTTTTAGTGGCATCCGCCACGTTAATAGTTGAATCATGTGAAACCCAACAAACTTTATTGCCGTCAGGCGAAAAACTAACGTTTTGCACCCAACCTCCGCCAGCTGCAGAGTTGGCAAATTCCGCCAAAAGATGGCCTAAAGGCATTTTGTTACCCCAAGGTGTCGGTTCTGGATGTTTCTCGATATCTTTGATGAAAGCTGAGAAAATTCTGACTTTAAAATCAGTGGATCCGGCAACTAAAAGTACGTTGTTTGGATGCCAATCCAGAGTTGTTACAGTTGATCGAATCGGTTTCTTAATATGTTTAGAAACCCACCAATCGTTTTCAGATTCGAAATAACAAACCGAAATTAGTCTTGCTCCTGAACCTACTGCAAATTTGTTTTCGTTTGGGGACCATTTCACGCAGGTGGCAGCCCGGTTAATGCGTAAAAGTACAAGAGTCGGCTTCCATTTCTTGTCTTTATCTTGAGTCCAGACGTAGGCGTTGCGGTCGGCGGCGCAAGTGACGATACGGTTGGTGTTGGGGGCCCAATCAATCCCCATAACGCAGAGGTCATGCTGATTTAAGACATCTACCAACTTCCATTCGGGAGTGCGGCGCTCATAGATATGAACCTCATGGTTGTTGGGCGATAACGCGATTTCTAAGTGGAAAACAAATTATTCTAAAGCGTCTAACGTCAATTTTTTTTGTTAGTCTTTACCAAATCTTTTTCGAAATATTTTCATTTTCAGTGGTTTTTCAATTTTTAATTTGCCAATTAAGATGGCCAAATAAGAAAAGACAATCAAAACAATCAAGTTACCTTTGCCCTCAGTGGCGTTACTGTTTGATGACCCCTTAATTTGGGACTTCTTTTTGTTAAAAGGATATAGAACTTACGGGTTTTATCCTTATTCCAGGCATGGCAAGTGATAGGGCTTATGGTGTTCCCAAACCTATGTTGTTCGGTCATCTAAGGGGGTGAAAAAGACAACTTAATTATTGCGGCGGGCTTCAAAACAAAATTTGCTTTTTTACTAACCTTCAAAATTCGCGGACTCTGGTCAGTCTACGCGAATTACAAATTTTTAAGTAATTTTTTTCAAAAAGTCACTAAGCAGGGGCCCAGCGAGCGTATTAAAGATACCCAGTTGATTCACCAAGGGGGTGTGGTAAAGAGAGTAGTGGGGAGCAAAGAATGTTCCTAATATTTTGCTTATTATAAGTATTTCCGATATTTCTCTCAAGATAAAAAAAGATAAAAGATGACGTGCCCTACCACTGAACGCAACCTTGACACTTGTTGAGGCGCGAAATTTAAATGTTTAATTGTCAATTCTTTTGAAATTTTCTGTTCCATTCAAAAAAATTTCATAAATTTAATGAAACTTTCAATTTAAAAAAATCTTAACTGCTAATTAGATATTGTTTTTATAATAAAAAGCATTAACTTTAACTAATTGTGTCAACTGTCATTTGACTGTCACTTTATTTACATAACCTCAAATATTGACCCCACATGTTGTTCGAATAAACACGTAAGTTTTGATTATTCTTTATTTTAATTATTAAAATAGTTATTGCAGGACAAAATGGTAATTATCCAAGAAACTGGTTCGTTTTTGCTGGTTTCCGGACAAGACTGCTTGATTCAGTACAATTTGACTACTGGTTCTGATCAAATTATTAAAATTCCTAACCAAACAGGAACTGCGACCGGTAATGCCTCCAAAACCATCACTTGCATGTGCGTTTCACGGGATAACAAATATGTAGCTGTAGCCACTGAACAAAAGGACGTTTTCATATATGACCAACAATTGAACACAATCAAGAGTTTAATTGCAAACCGGATACCGAGTCGTCTAGTTTTTACCCCAAAAAACGACCTAATAGTAGCTGACAAAACCGGTGATGTTTACCTTTACAAGTTGGAAAATAACGAAACTAAAGGTGTTTTATTATTAAGCCACTTAAGTATGGTTTTAGATGTAGTGTTAACCGAGTGTGGGAATTATATTATAACATGTGATAGAGATGAAAAAATTCGAGTGACTTCTTTTCCTAATTCGTATAATATTGTTAGTTATTGTTTAGGCCATACCGAATTTGTTACGGCTTTGAAAATTTGTGGTAATACTTTAATTTCGGCATCTGGGGACGGTACTGTGAGATTCTGGGAATATACAAGTGGAAAACAATTATCAATTATAAATAGTAACGATTACGTTATGGAAAAAGATGTAATTGAAAGTGTTGCAAAGGTTATGGGTGCTGAAAAAGTTTTTGTTTCAGCTCTTCCTATAACTGATATGCAAACTTTTTATAACAACAGTAAATTATTTATTGCTCTTTGTTTATATAGTTATAACTTTGTGCAGTTATATAAAACGAATCTTGACACCTTTGAATCTGTATTTATTAGAAATATTGAAATTGGGCCTTCTTTTACTCTATTTTTAAGTAACAATTTGTATGTTTTTACAGATAGTTTTTTAAATTTATATAACTTGACTGAAGACGATTTTACTTTAGCGCCTTCAACTCATTTAGAAAAACTGTATACAAAGTATAGAGATGAATTAACGTTGAGTTTGAAGTCGATGGAAAGTAACGCCATTACTGTGTTGTATAAGAAAAAATACGACGCGTTTGAAGAATATTTTGAGAGAAAGAAAATTAGAATGGAGTCGAGTAATAAAAATGATTAAACTATTAAATGTACCAGTTCAGAGCAAGTTCATTTTTCCCTACAAAATCAAGTTTTTATAATTATAATTAAACTAATTCTAGACCAAAAAGACTTGTTATAATAAAGATTTACACAACAAAATCATTTTGTCTCTTGTTTTCCATTATCTGGTAAGGATAAATCAATATTTTTATTATAACAATGTGAAAAAAAATTCCATTAACTGTACATTCAAATTTGGCGCGTTAGGAAATGTTACCACCATTCGAAGATGACGCTATGCGCCGCCAATAGGAGTTGACATTCTGTTCTATATATTGTGTAGTTTCTATATGTATAGTCGTTCATTTGTTTAGTTTAGCAACAACAGTGACAGTTTTTGGGTTTTTAAAACATAATCTAGATGGCGAATAGAGCTAAAATAGAGAAGATATATCCAAACTTATTTGATAGTAAGTTTTAATGCATGTTAATTCATATCATTTACGGGATATTTATATTTTAGAGGATTTACCCCTTTGTCTTGAATGTCCCAAAAACGAAGAAAATAGTGAAGCGAAAAAAACTTTTGAAAGAATTTGTCCGAGGGACGCCGTTATTATTTTTGTAGATTCTTGGGACGCTTATTGTGAGCCAGCATGTGTTTGGCAGGTCCACTATATAATGAAAAGTGATAAATATGATTACATAGAAGATGGTATCAAGAAGAAAATACCCCCACCAGATCTACCTGATGACAGAGATTTGTACTTTCCGGATTTTTATAAGAAATTAACAAATAAAGCTTGCTATTTGGATTTGGATGTAAGAAGTACATATGCGTCAATAAATACTATAATTGTGGAATACTGCCCTAAATCATGCGAATGCGGTGTGAGGGATTTTTATTGGACCCCAGAAGAGCCTCCCATGTCGTCCATTGCAGAGACTGAAACTAATATGGAAAAATTAAAAATACATTCATAAAATAAAATTAAAGTATACAGTGTAATTCCGATTTAACGTGGAAAAAAATCCAGTAATAGGTAATAATGAGTACAAACCACACAAAAATATTTGTAATAAAAAGTCTGCGTTTTTGAAATAAAAGCAATTGAAAATTCTATAACTTTAATAAGTATTTTTCTTCTCGTCAAGATGGCGACAATGTCGGTGACCTTGTAAAAACCCTACGTCAATTTTTTTTGTTTATTTTAAATATCAATAATCATTGACCCCAAAATTGCAACTAAAACGCAAAAATCAAAAAAATTGGCTTCAAATAGCTGAATTTAGAATATGAAGAAAACTTTTTTCAGAATGTGCCAAAACCACGCCCCTCATGTGACGTACGCAGACAACCATATGACTTTGACGTTTGTCAAAATTTCGTAAACAAGCAGGCAAAGAGGGTTTAAATAAGATAATGTTAATTGAATCGATAAACCACTTAGCATAATGTAAAAATGTTTGTATAGACAAATTTTGGGGCTTCATTCCTTTGCGAGCGACAACATGGGAGAACTCTACAAACACCTACTAATTTTCGCACGTAAGCCTCAAAACCCCGCAAAAACCACCAATAATCCCCAATTTCAGTGTTCCTAGCATGCAGTTCGAGTTCTCGTGTCCTTGAATTAAGCGACAAATTCTCCGAAATCTACAAAGAAGGCGGTTTTTGGTTAGTGAAATTCTACGCCCCCTGGTGTGGCCATTGTAAGCGTCTCGAACCAGTTTGGGCGCAAGTAGCTCAAGCTTTATACAAAACAAACATTAGAGTAGGACGAGTCGATTGTACTCGTTTTCCTTCATTAGCTACCGAATTTTCGGTACACGGATATCCAATGATAAAATTTATTAAACCCGGTGAAGACTTTACTTTCCACGGTGACAGAACCAAAGACGACATTGTAAATTTCGCTGTGAGAATGGCGGGACCACCCGTTCAAGACGTGACGCGTCTTGAAAGTTTAACAAACTTAAAACAAATGAACCAACTATTCTTCATGTATGTAGGAGATCAAGAAGGGGGATTATGGGAAGCTTATTATAATGTTGCCAGTAAATTACAACCGCACGGATTTTTTTACGCTGCTAACAAAGAAATTGCGAAACAACATGTTGACGTCGACGATTTACCTGCTGTTTTTGTTTATAAAGAAAGTCTTCATTATTTCTACACAAGTAATATTAGTGAATTTAAGTTAACGTTGTGGTGATTTAATTCGGTTTTTAGTTGAGTCCGGTCCTAGTCAACTAGATGAAGTAGAAGAAATTCAATACTTGAACTCCTCAATGTACAAATGGATCAACGAGGAACGGTTTGAAACTTTTCCCAAAATTACTAGAGGGAATATAAACGAGATAATGCAAACCAAAAAGTATATAGTGTTAGTGGTGGTTGAAGAAAATAAATTGCAACAAATCACAACGGAAATGTTGGAATTTAGAGATATGGTAGAGTCAGTTATAAGGAAAAAGCGTGACAAGTTTCATAAAAGTTTTCAATTCGGTTGGGTTGGTAATCCTGAATTGGCCAACAGTATAGCGATGCAAGTGCTGCCGCTACCCCATTTACTAGTTCTCAATTCCACCACTAATCACCATCACATTCCAGAAGATGAGCCCTCCCAGCTAACCGCAGACGCTATTGACGTCTTTTTGGAGAGAATTTATAATCAAAGCGCCCCTGTAAGTTTGCGTCTTTATTTAATAATCAAAGAAACCGTCAGTTATTAATTGATACCTAATAATTGGTGTCATTTCGATAGGCTTATGGCGGAAATGGCGTGGCGGTGCGTTTATATAGGAGTTACTTTGAAGCTCGGACGTCTCTCGCTGATATGTGGAAAGGAAATCCGGTTCTTACCACTGTTCTCTTTGGTCTACCGCTTGGGTTCTTGTCGCTAATCCTCTACTCGGTTTGTTGTTCAGACATCATGGATGCTGACGAAGAAGATGAAGAAGGTAAATTGATGTTAATTGCGCAAACTTCAAGTAATATTTTCTTTTTGCAGAACTTCTCCACGAAAAGAAAGAGTAAAATGTTGCAACTAGTCGTTTAATGTTAATTTTAATGAATGTGATGTAATTTTACAAATATTTATTAATTCAAACTTTAGTACCGTAACTTTATTAAATAAACTTAATTCTAAGATATTTTTATCTGTACTCTAATTTTCAAATGGTTCCATCAAATCCTCGCCCCCTCTCCAGATAAATTTTACTTTTTTACCTTGCATCAGGCGTGCACCACCTATAGCAAAGTTTGCACCAACGATATTTCAGTTTGCACCACTTCTGGAGAGTTACTTCTTCATTGTATAAGATGGAGGGAGGCCAGCTTGACGTCTTTGGAAATTAAAGTTATACACATAAGAGACATTTTTAAACGATATAATGAGCTTGCATCACCTGTCCCGTAACTTGCACCCTCATGGTTACCTAAATACTTAATGATAGTTGTGGGGGATCTTTACTCCACAATAAGTTTCCCTTCAATCCATAAATTAAAATCAAAAAGGAGGCTTTTTCTAAACTTGCACCACCTTGCAACCCTCTTAGTGAGTTTTTTTGCTATTTTGTTAGCTGGTGTGGGGGAAACTACCTTGGCGCCATTGGAAATGAGCCTTGGACACATGAGAGAAAATGGAAAAGAAACTCACTAAGACTGGTGCAACGTGGAAGAGCATTGGTGCAAATTTAGAGGATTTTCATTTTAATTTATGAATTGGAGGGAAATTTATTGTTGAGTGAACATTTCCCACAATTGTAGTTAAATATTTAGGTAACCATAAAGGTGCAAGACACGGGACGGGTGGTACAAGGTGGTGGAAAATCAGTGCAAGGCTCATTTCCAAGGACGTCAAGGTAGCCTCCCCCACACCAGCTTATAAAATGGCAAAGAAACTCACTAAGAGGGGCAATTGGGAGGCCCGGTTAAGAAACGCACTTGTATTCTCGCTGCACTCAAATGCCATTAATGCAAATCCCTAGAGATGCAAGGTAAAAAGAATTGGTGCAAGTTTAGAGGAAGCGTGATGCCCCATTTTCTTTTTAATTATAGATTGAAGGAAAACTTAGTGTAGAGTGAACGTCCCCCACAATTATAATGAAATATTTAAGTAAGCATAAGAGAGTAGGGTACGGGGCAGGTGGTGCAAGGTCAATATATCGTTTAAACATTTTTCTCATGTGTATTACCCCTAATTTTCAAAGGCGTCAAGTTAGCCTCCCTCCACCTTATCAAATGAAAAAGTACATTTCCAGACGTGGTGCAAGCTTTCTGTGCCATTTTTATCGTTATTTACCGACAGGGGGCGCTACCGTCAAGTTGCCTCTAACATGAATGCTATAAATGATCACAATTTGAATTTTGCTAAATTTGTATTTTTGTGCGTTTTTAGCAAATGCAGAAAATGTATCGGGCAAACAGAAGAATCAAGTACGAAAATGAGACCCGGGAGATTGTTTTCGATGATTGGTAAATTTTGGATTTTTAAAATCGATTAAAATAGAATTTTCTGAAAAAAAAATTTATTTACCTACCACAAAAATATTAAATAACAACACAACGAAACTAAATATTATTAGTGACGATATTGATTTCAAAAGTAGATTAAAAAAAAATTGCCATCGAAGTCCATGAAGAATGTTTCAAGACTTGTCCATATGCTGTTTCGTTATGTGAACCTTCAAGTTCCACGTTCGAGCAAATGTTTTGTTACAATAAGAGCAATGATACGGTTTTTCACCTGTATGGGTTCTCTTGTGCATATTAATAACCGATTTTAGATGAAATTTCTTATCGCAATGGGTGCACTGATACGGTACCTTATCGACATATAATTCAACATGTTTATCCAAATCTTCCTTTTTCGAATACTTGCGGCAACAAACTGTACATTGATAAGGTTTCTTATTCGAATGCGTTCGGTTCTTGTGGCAAGTGAGATTATTTCTCGTAGTAAATCTACGATCACATTGACTACATTGATATGGCGTTTCGCCTGTATGATTCCGGATATGACCAAGAAAATATTCTTTTTTATTGAATCCTCGATCACATTCGGTACATTTATACGGTTTTTCATCTAAATGAATCGCGATATGACGATTGAGATCAGTACTTTTGCAGAACCCGCGGCCACAATGAATACACTTATAAGGTTTTTCACCTGTATGAGTTCGAAAATGTCCAGTAAGTTGTGCTTTTGTTTTAAACTTACGATCACATTGGGTACAATGGTAGGGTGTTTCGCCTGTATGGATCCGAAAGTGACTGGTAAGGTCTCCTTTTTGACAAAAAGCTCGATCACAGAGAGTACATTTATGGGGTTTTTCGCCTGTGTGAGTTCGGATGTGATACTGGAGACCTTTTGCTGAAGCGAATCCTCGATTACAGTGGGTACATTGATGCCGTTTTTCATTTGTGTGAGTTTGGATGTGGCGAACAAGATTTATTTTTATACTAAATTCACGATCACAATAGTCACAGTGAAAAGGTTTCTCGCCTGTGTGAGTTCGGGTGTGAATCATGCGTTCATGAGTTGTATTGAACCTACGATCACAATGATCACATTGGTAAGGTTTTTCACCTGTATGAGTTCGTATATGAGTAACTAGATGTTGCTTTCTATTAAATTTATTACCACAATAGAGGCATTGAAACGGTTTTTCACCGGTATGACTTCGATTGTGAATAACAAGATAACGCTTTTCATTAAACCTACAATCACATTGACTACACTGAAAAGGTTTTTCGCCAGTATGAGTTCGCATATGAATAACAAGATGCTGTTCTCTATTAAATTTATGCCCACAATTAGTGCATTGAAACGGTTTCTCACCTGTATGACTTCGAACATGATCAATCACTTGACTTTTTCTACTAAACCTACGATCACAATGAGTACATTTATGAAGTTTTTCTTCACTATGCAATTTCGTGTGTTCACAAAAACTTACATCATTCATAAATTTACGGTAGCACAATTTGCATTGTAACACCTTTCCAGTTTCCTTGAAGAATTCTTTTTGTTCCTCAACCATAATTTTAAAATTTAACCTGTTTTTGTCCCCGTGTTTCCTGTCGTGGTCTTGTAGAGAACGTACAGTCCTAAGCGATTCTCCGCAATAATTACAAGGTAAACTTTTTCGGTTATTAACGTGGCGGGCTCGAAAATGCCAAAAAAAATGTCTTTTATCCACAAATTTTGCACCGCAATTAACGCAAACAATACAATTTTCCCTTAAGTGGATTAAATTGTGAAGTTTTAATTGCAACAATTGTTTAAACTTTTTCCCACAAATCCTACACGCGCAAAAATTGCTAGATTGGTGCATTTTCTGACGATTAGCGCAGATACTTTGCAATCTACAACCAAAAACGTCAAATTAGAAATTTTAGAGTCCAAGTTAATGGAAAAATAAAATTTAGAGCGTTATTTCTTAATTTAAAACGGTGATATGAGTTAAAACTGTATGAATTCCACCAGTTCTAATAATTAAAAAAATGATTAGAAATAACGAAATAGTGATTGAAACAGCAGGGAGTAATTACTTGGATATTCTCTTGTAGTTCATCCCGCGATTAGAAATACGTAAATCAGGTTCATTCTCAACACTCTTGAACTCCCTCCCTGTAAATATTTCATTCTTCTCATGTTCCAATTTTGGACACAAATTTGTTAGTTCTTGTTTATCATTGCTGCAGATGGTTTGTGCATTTTCTACATAGCAACAATTATTAACAATTAAAACAAAACAAAAATATTACCAGCAACATCTCTTCGACATGCATCATTTAAAGTTAAATTTTCAGTTGTCAAACCCCATTCCCAGTTGTTTAGTTTAATATTGCTCTCAGTTTTTAGAAATTTTTCGTCGGTAGATAGTAAGTAATTAAGTTCATCATCTATTTCTACTTTTAAAGGATTTTGATCTAAATCAACTCCACTTTTTGAGTGTTGTCTAAATTTGAAATCAGAAGTCAATACCAATTTTCGAAATTCGTACGAAGTATTTAATTTTTCAAAACAACTTAGGCAAATTGTTTTTGGAAGGGAGTCTGCTTCACTTATCTAGAACGAAACCATTTAGATTTCAGGAACAAAATCGAGATCTTGTCTTACAGATACCGAGGCGAAAAGCATCAACATTGTCGCTGGTGACTCTTCGTTATTGTTGGATCCAAAAATATTTAAGGTAGTTTCATTTTGAATTTCACGAGAACAAGTTCTACAGTTTAAATCCATTTTAATAACAATAATAATTTAAAAAATTGTCAATAAGTAGGGTTATGTTTAAAGTTTTTCACAATGCGCTTGCGCATTTATCTATTTTCCTCCAGTGGCGTCTCTTCGATTCGAAACTACTTTTGTTAAATATTTTAGTTTCCATATTTTATGACTTTATTTGCAACTTCTCCCTAATACTATCATTCCATTAACGTAAGCTACTGGTTACTTGTGTACCATTTTAATTTCCACATTATCTAATACATACAAGACCACATTTCATAATGTTTAAATAGAAACAACAAATACAGGAAAAGAAGTTACGTTAAAAGAATGAGAAAAAATACGAATAAGTATAAGGTACTTAGTTAATTTCAAAGTTTGGTGGAGATCTGAATAAATTTTTTTTAAAGAATTAACAAAATTACACTTTATTTCGTTAAAGGCACTCACTATTGATAGGATTGGCATAAAAAACGCTAGGAAATCACAATTTCTTTCCAAGACAAAAAACGCCTTTCCTGGTAGCAATTCATGACCTAATGGACGAACTTAAATAGTTTTCTCTCATTGTGTGAGCATTATAGTGCTTTTACTCAAATGTGACCACACTACTACTCGGACTTCTTGCAAGGTGTGAATTACAATTCAGCGATAGTTATTCGTCTTTGTGGTTCCAAATATAGGAAAATAAAATCGATGACAGTTTTTAGTAAAATGAATTTTGACTTGTAAACTAAAAGTTTGTCTTCACCCGTCTTCACGATCACGATGGGGGCACAGGCGAGGTTTTTTGTTCATTTAGTTGGAAATGTGAGCAACAATGATACGTTTTTCACTCAGTCTAGACAACATTAAATAATTCCTTTCAGATATGCGATTGTTAGCATTTTAAGACGTTTTGTAACAGTAACAAAAAACTTTTTTGAATAACAATAACAAGCCCAAAGATTGCAAAAAAAGTCGCTTGCTCCACAATGAACGCAAAAGATATTTTTCTTGGTTAACCATGTAGCTTTAGTTTTAACTTTTTCGTAATTTCTTCTAACGCTTAGTGATCTGCAAAAATATAAAAATAAAAACTTTTAATAATAAAAGTTTCATTGCCCTTATCCCACCAATGATTTCTAACATGCACACTTGTTATCCAAATATTTTCTAAACTATTTACTTATTGATTCTATAGAACTATTAACTGCATACGTTCATCTCAAAGCAACAATGGGCGTAAACTTGCCACTTTAGTTAAAATCTAATACTAAATTGGCGGAATTTGAATGATTAATTTCATGGGTTTGGACGTAACGCAAAGATTTGAGCTGGCAGAAAATGCACGATCCCAATTATGAAATTAGTTAGTAAGAATTTTGTTAGCATTGGATATCTTTTTCTTCTTTGTGAGTTCGGATGTGACGCGAGAGTGAACCTTTTTCGGCAAATTTACGTTCACAATAAACACACTCGAAAGGTTTTTCGCCTGTATGGAGTCGGATGTGATTTTGAAGACTTTGAGCTGAAGCAAATCCTCGTTCACAGTGGACACATTGATGCAGTTTCTCTCCCGTGTGAGTTCGAATGTGAGTCATTCGATTATAGGACGTATTGAATCTGCGATCACAATGATCACATTTGAAAGGTCTTTCGCCTGTGTGAATTCGGAGGTGACGCGAGAGAGAACCTACTCCAGCAAATGCACGATCGCAATGATTGCATTGGTATGGTTTTTCGCCTGTGTGGATTCGTATATGACGGTAGAGACACCATTTTTTAGGAAATGTACGACCACAATGGTCGCATTGGAAGGGTTTTTCACCTGTATGGATTATAATGTGTTGTTTGAGACATTGAACTGACGAAAATTTTCGTTTACAGACAGTACATTGATGCGGTTTTTCTTTTAAAGATTCTTCAACAGTGTGAGTTCGAGTGTGAACTGTGCGTTGAGCCGATGTGATGAACCTGTCATCACAATGATCACATTTGTAAAATTTCTCGCCTGTATGGGTCCGCATGTGATTTTGAAGACGGTTAGCTGAAGTAAATCTTAGTTTACAACGGGTACATGGGTACAGTTTTTCGCCTGCGTGAGTTTGGATGTGCCAAAAAAGATCTATTTTTAAATTGAATTCACAATCACAATATTCGCATCCAAAAGGTTTTTCGGCTGTCTGTGTATGAGTGTGAATAATGGAATCACATTTTGCGCTTAACGATTTCTCGCCTGTATGTTTTTGAATATCACCAATAGACTGATTGAATCTACAACCACAATTCTTGTGCAAGTGTGTAAAGCTATGAAGTTTTAGTTGCAAAAATTGTTTAAACCTTTTTTCACAACTCCAACAAACGTAAATATTCTTGGATTGGCGCATTTTTTGACGGTTAGCCTGGACACTTTGCAATCTACAACAAAAAAAAAACAAACAACAAATAAGAGCAAATTTTCGCATTTAAAAAAATAAATATTTAGAGAGTTATTTCTTAATTTGACATGATGATACAGAAATTATTAATTAAACTGATGCCATAGTTCTGATAAGAAAAAAATTGAAATAATAAAAATAATTTTAGAAAGTAATCAATAAAACAATTACTTTAATATTCTTCTGTAGTTCCTCTGGTAGTTATGAATATGTGGGTCATCGTCATTCACAACACCCTTAAACTTCGTCCACACTTCATTCTTGTCATAGTCTCCTGGTTCTTCGCTGTGTTCCAAGTTTGGAAACAAATTTGTCGATTCCTGATAATCATTGTTGCAGATGATTTGCTGATTATCTACATTTGAAGTTAAGCGTTATTACCAACAATTATAATAGAAAAACTATTATATTACCAGTAAAATTATCACTTTCACATTCATGTTTCAAAATCACGTTTTGAGTTATCCATTCCCTGTTGTCTTCATGAACATTGTTCTCATTCTTCACAAACGTTCCGGTTACTTCATCAGTGGAAATTGGGTAATCGATGAGTTCCTCATCAACTTTTTCCAGTTTTAAAATAGTATTTTCATCAAGGTTACAATCTTTTTGTAAACTTTGTTTAAATTTGAGATCTGAAGCCCTAATCAATTTTTGGAAGTGGTAGGAAAACTTTAGTCTTTCAAAGCAACTTAAGCAAATTAATTTTGGAAGATTGTCGTCTTCACATATCTGCAACGTAAGTATTTAGATTCAAAGAATGAAGCAGAAATTTTAAATTGCCTTAACAGAAGCTAAGTGCATTAACATCATCGCTGCTGAATCATCCTTATTGTGAGATACAAAAATATTAAAAGCAGTTTTGTTTTTAATTTCACGAGAACAACTTCTACAGTTTAAATCCATTTTTAATAATAATCCTAAAAATAATAAACAAACAATTCTTGATCAACAAGTAGGGTTATGTTTGAAGATTTAGCTCACTTATTACAATGCGCTTGCGCGATTCCATATTTTTCTCCAGTGGCGTCTCTTCTTGTGAAACTTCTGCAGATTTTCTTTTATATATATTTACTTTGTCCCTTTAGCTTTAGATGCTAATCATGCGCCGATCTCGCTTTTGCTACTACTAGGCCTTTAATTACAGAAAAAAAAAGTTTATCCCTTGCCATAGAATATTTATTTTGTAACGATTAAGACAACAACCTTTTACAACATATTTGCCTTTCTACCCATATAAGCCTATTAAACATACATGTTTTGATATATATTTTATTCTACAATTTAACATTTAGTAATTTATGAAATATTTTTGTTTAGTTTTAAATAAAAAAATTAGTTACAATCTACAATCATATGAGATACATTCAAAGAATTATCAAATTTGTGAGTTTGAACGTGACGAACAAGATTCGACCCCATAGTAAATCGACAACCACATTGATCGCATTGGTAGGGTTCACCTGTATGAGTTAGCTTATGGCGTATCAGATTACCTTTTTCAAGAAATTTACGATCACAATAGATGCAAATATAAGATTTTTCACGATTGTGACCATTGAAAGTTTTCTTGGAAAAAAATCCACGAGAACACTCATCAAATTGACAAGATTTATCATTTCTGTGGCTGCGGACGTGATACAAATGAGTACGTTTTTCAGAAAATCCCCCTTTACAATGATTGCATTTTAGGGACGTTAAATCGGTATGAGTTTTACTGAGACGACCAAAAACCCGTTTTGTACGTAATCCACGAACACATTGGTCACACTGGTAAGGTTTTACACTTGTACGAGCTCGTAAATGAATATTGAGAGTTTCTTTTTGAGAGAATTTACAATCACATTGAGTGTATTGGAAAGGTTTTCCGCCTGTGTGAATTCGAATGTGACGAATTAGCTGACTTTTTATGGTGAATTCGCGATCGCATTGGACACATTGATACAGCTTTTCACCAATCCGGTTGCGGATACCACAAATAGAAATCTCCTTTTCTGAAAATCCACCTCTATCCTCCAACTTAGACAACTTTTCAACCGGCCCGTCAACATCGTGAATCGTTCTAACGCGTTTTTTCGCAGTTATTACATTAACAACGTCCATATTACAACCGTAACGCCGTTTACCGCCACAGGCTCGCATGGGTTCACTTACATTTTCTTTTTCGTAAAATTTATTTCTACAATAAGCAGATTCATAACGTTTTCTTTTAATGCCAACTGAAATCTCATTATTTACAGTTACTTTCACGTTCTCATCGAGATTCGTTTTTCCGAAATATCTCTTGGCTGCACGACGTTTAAGTTTAAGATTCATAAGGTAATAGGATATATGTTGCTTCGCGTGCTCCTCATCATGATCTTTGAATATACGCAGTCTTAAACCAGATTCCACACACAATACATCCAAACATTTTGGGACCGTCACAGTGGTAGTCTCGATAGTGTTGGTAAAACTTGTATTGATTTGGAAATATTGCTTTGCAATTGAAACAAGGAACAGGGCTGTGTGGGTGATGATTAATGATATGATAATGTAGTAAAATCAAGTGACTGAACCCCTCTCCACAAGTTAAACATTGGTGAATATTGTAAGGTTCGTGTCTTTGATGTTTATCATCCAATAATCTGTAATCAAGTATAATTCAATGCTAAAATGATCAGCAAAAAAAAAAAATTAATTACTCTGGTGTTCCTTTGTTCTTCTTAGAGTTACAACACAAATCTCCACCAGTTCCGTCCATAACAGACTTCAAGTCTTCACTTGCAAGCAATTCATTTTCCATGTAGAGAGACTCTTTTTGACCCAATTTCAATTCTGGAATCAATTTAATGGATTCTTCAGTACTGACATTATTGATTTCACCATTTTCTGAATTACGTTGGCAAATATTAATAAACGGAAGTCGTCAAGCTTAATATTACCAGTAACATCACTTGCAGTTTCATTTGGTAAACCAAGTTTCCAGTTATCCAAATCATTTTCTACTGTATTTCCACTATTTTCGGTCGGATTTGATAAATCCATTAATTCTTCATCAGCGACTTCAAACTTTATCCCATTTCCTACTTCTAAAGTTTCAGTTTTTGATATTTGCCTAAATTTGAGGTCAGAGGTCATCGCTAATTTGCGGAAATCATGAAAATCGTTCAGTTCCTCAGAACAACTTAAGCAATCCATTTTCGTAGGTTTGTCTTCTTCAGAAACCTTTCACGCAGAAATTTAAATTTTAAGAAACAATTTTCAATTTCCTTACCATAACGGGGTCAAAGAGCATCGACATACCAGCTGCTGACTCTTCATTATCGTTTCGTCTAAACATACTTACGGTAGATTCTTCTCGTACTTCTAACGAACAAGTTCTGGATTTCAAATCAATGGTAAATTCAAAGTTTGAAATTGAGAAAAATTTCCACAAATTAGTGCGATTCAATGGGTTACGTAATCTCCAACTAGGCCAACCCTAAAACCTCGATCGATCAATGGCGCATGCGCATTAATTGCCCGAACTTACGTAATCCAGTAGCGTCTCGCGCATATAGATCAAAAAACTTCAATATGCGAAAATTCAAAATTATTTACATTACCCAGTTCTTTAAAGGTGGTGTTTGAGAAATAAAACGTATATTTATGGATTTTTACTCATGTATTGAACACGAAATGGGTTTTAGGTACGTTTTATATAATTTTTATATATTCATCTAAATCCCAAGCAAGTCAAACATAAAATAGAACAAATTTAAGGATAAAACTTTGCCATATGCGTAAATAGCGCAATTGTAATTTTTTACATATTACTCAAACTTCGTAAATTCAGACAAAATAGAGATTTTTCATCTATGAATAAAGCAAATGCAAAATCGTCGATATTTCACATACACAAACAATACATCACATAGATAAACATGCATATTGCTTTATTCAGACTTTTAACATTCTTTAAGTAATTTAAGACCCTTTTAATAAATTTATAAGCAGAGAAAATCGGAAGCAATAATGTAATTTACTGGGAAAATAAATCACGTGCAAGTAATCGTCTAGCAGCCTCGGAAGAGATGGTTTAGGGTGGTGAGTGACGTCAAACGTCAGACCAATCATAGCGTATTCCGGGTCACGTGAATAATTTCAAACAATTCTTGATTTTATTTATTTAATAATTAAAGTCCAGGGAATGGAAACTGATTTCTTTAAATACGCGTCGACTATACATCATTTATTGTCAATATTATACAACTTTTATGCGATTTCCGACTTAGTTATTTCTA
The DNA here is from genome assembly GCA_905333025.2 of Pyrochroa serraticornis. NCBI lineage: Eukaryota > Metazoa > Arthropoda > Insecta > Coleoptera > Pyrochroidae > Pyrochroa > Pyrochroa serraticornis. The sequence continues at coordinate 32,112,466 of HG995154.1, read as the reverse complement.
TACATATTTGCATAGGCCAGATTGAAATTATAATTATTTTTCTTACAAACGGTGCAGACAAATTGTTTAATTTATTAGCCATAAGAAGAAATATTAAATAACGTTTTTTAAAATCCGTCTTCATTAAATATTTTTTCTTTTCTAGAGAATATTTAATTGAAATGCAATTACTACCTTACAAATATAAAAAAATCCTATTAGTTGTAATAGTCCTTACTTAACAAGCTTCTTCGTCCAACAGTTGTGAAATATGTTAAAAGATTTGGTCAAATTACCCTTATATTTCGTTTTAGACACAGTATCGGCATTCAAATCATTTAATTTTGCGATTCTCCTAATGCTTTAGGACTATTTGCTGGTTTAATTGCTTTTTCCGTTGCGTTTTATACGAGCAATCTTGACAAACAAACCATTTGATTGTATCCTCAGACGAATGTTGTTAAATTCGGTGTTTTCTCATTCGGTGTTTTTTCAAATTCCATTTAAGTTTCGCTTTATACCCGCATTCAACACACTCAAAAATTTCATCACCCACATCATGTTGGGTGATTTCATGTGTTTTTAAGTTACCTTTTCGCTTCGCCTTAAAATTGCAATAGTGGCATTCAAACCAAGAAATTTTATTATGATCAGTGTGCATACTGATTTGATGCCGTTTTAAATTACTTTTTCCTTTCGTTCTAAAACTACAATCCGGGCAAGTTAACCATTTCATTTTATCATCAGGAGTGTGTTTATAGATATGGTGTTTTCTCAAATGGGCTTTAAGTTTAGTTTTGTAATTGCACTCATGACACTTCAACCATTTGATATCGGGAATTTCAGCGTGTTTACTGATATAATGTTGGCTTAAATTACCTTTTTCTCTTGATTTAAAAGAACATTCGGAACAATCAAACCATTTAACTTCCTCCTGACAAGTGTGTTTATTTAGTGTATGTTTCTTCAAAGAGGATGTGAATTTTGTTTCAAAATCGCAATAGCGGCATTTAAGCCACTTAATTTTTCCCTCAACATCATGTTGGTTTTTTTGGTGTTGTTTCAAAGCTACGCGAGATTTTGCTTTATAATGACAACATTTGCATTTAAACCATTCGATTTCAGAATGAGGCGTATGTTTATAGATTTGGTGTGATTTTAGTTCGTTCATCCGCTTTGCTTTGTAGTTACAATTTTGACACTTAAACCATTTAATTTCAGTAATGGATTTGTGTTTAAACATTTGATGCGTTTTCAAATCACGCTTTCTTATAGTTCTGTAATTACAGTCTGAACATTTCAACCATTTCACTTCATTACTAGGTTGGTACTGTTCATTTACGTGTATTACATTTTCAAAATCAAATTCTTTTTCAATTTGCACCACTTTGCAATTTTTCCAATGTTTGAAGAAGAAAATTTTCGAATGCGTCAATAGTTCACATTGACCACATTGATATTCTGCTTCATTAATTTTTAACTGCTCGTCTTCGATAAGAAGTTCTTCATTGTAGTTTATTAGTATTGCTGATGGTATTTTTGTTGTATGCTCCCACTTATGATGTTCGTGTAGCGTAATTTGAAAATCAGTTGTGTAAGGACAAATATTGCATGAATGAACTTCAATATTGACCAAACAGTTGAAATCATTTAACTGAACCCTTTGGTGGCACCCTTTTAAATGATGGTAAAAGGCAAATTTCCATTGAGACTTGTAACCACATTCTGTACACTGATATTTAAGGTTAGCGTCAGTGGAACTTAAAAAATGCATTTTGATAAGTTTAAAATCTAAAAATGTTAAAATTAATTTAGTTAAGAGAAATTGGATTTACTACAATTTTTTCCACGTGAAGTAGGGTTATGTTTTAGCGTCACTGCAATGCGCTTGCGCGATTTCCTATTTTACTTCAGTGGCGTCTCTCCTGGAACAACCTCGATGCGAATTTACTTCTCTATTTTACTTTCAGTCATTTTAGCTTTATACGCAACTTCTTTTCCATTAACGTAAACTGCTCATTACCAATGCATATTTTTCTTTTTACATCGTCTAATGGTGACCTTTTACATTTTATACCGCTTAAATAAAAATTACAAATACAGGAAATGAAACCTTAAAAAGAATGAGAATAAAAAATACAAATATGTATAAGTAGTTGGTTAATTTCAAGTATGGTGGTTTCGAGGTTTGGTAGATCTAAATAAAAAAAATAACTATTTTCAACAATATATTTAACTTAACAAAATAACAATTTATCCCGTTAAAGCCACCATTGATGGTACTTTAATAAAAAAACGTAAAATCACACATTGCTTTCTAACGAAAACTCCGAGCCTTCCCTGGTGGCAATTTATGACACTAATGGAAACAATTAAATACAAAATTTTCCTTATTGTGTGATCTAAGAGGTTTTGTAAGAGTGTCGGAAAGAAATTTTCTTAAATTGTCCCGGTGACAAGCTCGAAGTTTTTATATCACAAAAATTATTATTAAGTGAACGTATTCATCCCAAAGCAATAACGGCTGTAGAATGGCCACTTTGGCTAGAATCTAGAATTAACTTAGAAGTATTCCAAATATTAACTTGGAAACTTGAACGTAGCGTATAAGATTTGAACTTTTAATATAAGCATATCAACATTGCTAAGGTTTTGTCTCCCGTATGGGTGCAAATATGATTAACGAGAATAGTTTTGTTGTAAACACACGATCACAATGTTAACTTTGGAAATGTTTTTTGATTGTGTGACATCAGATATGGTGTGTAAGTTTACTTCTATATGCAAATCCAGGGTCACAATAAATGTATTGGTAAGGGGTTTCGCCAGTATGTGTACGAATATGAGTACTCAGAGTTCCTTTTGTAGAGAATCTACGATCACACTGAGTGCATTGGTATGGCTTTTCTCCAGTATGCGCACGAATATGAGTAACGAGATTAGCTTTTGTATAAAAAGTACGATCACAATGGTTGCATTGGAAAAGTTTTTCGCCAGTGTGAATACGAATATGGGTAATCAGAATTCCTTTTGTAGAAAATCTACGATTACACTGAATACATTGAAAAGGTTTCTCGCCAGTGTGAGTACGCATATGAGTAACTAGATTCCCTTTTGTAGAGAATTTATTATTACATTGAATGCATTGAAATGGTTTTTCGCCTATGTGAGTACGCATATGAGTAACTAAATTCCCTTTTGTAGAGAATCTATGATAACATTGAATGCATTGAAATAGTTTTTCGCCTATGTGACGTCGTTTATGTTGAATAAGTTCATTTTTCTGTGCATGATCACAATGGGCGTATTGGTATGATTTTTCGCCAGTGTGAGTGCGACAGTTCGAAATCATATCAAAATTTGATATATTTTCACCCGCGTGTTTCTTGTCGTGATTCCGTAGCAAATGTAGATTCCTAAGTGATTTTCCACATATATTACAGGGAAATTCTCGTGGATTTTCTGCGTGACGGGCCCGAAAATGCCACAGAAAGTGCCTTTTATCTAGAAATTTTGCATTGCATTTAACGCAAACAATACAATTTTTGTTCAAGTGTGTGAAACGATGAAGTTTTAGTAGCAACAGTTGTTTAAACGTTTTCCCACAAATCCAACAAACGTACATGTTATTGGATTGTCGCATCTTCTGATAGTTAGCGCGGATATTTCGTAAACTAGAACCAAAAAATCAAAGAAAATTAACATCAAACTTTCGCGTTTTGAAAAATCAATATTTAGTTCAGAATGACGGCATAAAAATTAATCGTATTAATTCTAAGGACCGCGTTAGACGACTGGTGGAGCGACCCTCCTAAAGTGGAGTGAACGCGTCAACGAGCTGAGGAACGATCGCAATATGACTATATTACTAAATTTTGTGTCGTTTGGGACATGGTTCGCGCTATTCGCGGAGTTTTTTTCATTTGATAATGTTCAGACGTAGAGAACGTAGGTCTCGGTAGTAGCATATTTTAGTTAACAATTATAATTTGTTACATCCAGCAATCATGCACAGAATTTCCATTCTTGTGATCCTCTTGCTTGGAGTTCCAAATGTTGATTCTTGTCGCATAAGATTACGTCGTGCTGGCCCGACACATGGCGTGTGTAACATGCCATGTATCGCTTCACACGCCATGTAACGCGGCCTCTACAATACCATGTCGTACTTCTATTAATAATAAAAAATTAGAAGTAACAAAAATAATTGTAAAAAGAACAACTCATTCAATATATAATTACTTGAAAATGTACCTGTAGTTCTTCCAGTGATTAGAAATGTGTGTATCAGCTTCAAACTTCTTCAACACAAATACTTCATTTTTTTCACAGTAACCTTCTTCGTTGTGTTCCATCGATGAGTACAAAATTGCGGATTCCCCCTTATCATTGCTGCGGAAAGTTTGGATATTTTCTACATAACAAATTGACCCTTATTAGCAACAATTAGAGTAACAAACAATAATATTACCACCAAAATCACTTGAAAGAGGAGTCTTCTCTTTCAAAATTACGTTTTGAGTTGCCCACTCCCAGTCGTCTTCATTAATATTGCTTTCATTCTTCAAAAATGTTGAATCATCCAGTTCATCAGTGTCACATTTTTTTTGTAATAATTGTAAAAATTTGAATTCTGACGTGATAACCAATTTTTGGAAGTTGTAGGAGACGTTCAGTTTTTCAAAACAATCTAAGCAAATAACTTTTGGAAGGTTGTCTTCTTCAGATATCTGTAATGCAGGCCATTTAGATAGGAGGAACAAAAATAATATTTTAATTTACCATAACAGAAATAAACAGCCGCAAAATCTCTGCCACTGAATGTTCTTTATTGTTGGTTTCAAAAATATATAAGGCAGTTTCGTTTTGAATTTCACGAAAACAATTTCTACAGTTCAAATTCATTTTAATAATAATCTTAGATTTGAAAAGTAAAAGTCAACAAACAGGTTTTAGCAGCCGTCACACAAAAAGTGGGGTTATGTTTGCTGTTGTTATCATTACTGCGCTTGCGCAATAACTTCTTTCCGGTCTGGTGGCGTCGTTCACAAGACCTCGGCACAATCACAAACTACTGTTAGATATTTCAATATTTTTGGCTTTATTATTCATTTCTTCGGCAAAAAGAATACGTTGAAAGAATTAGAGTAGAAAATAGAAACATGTACGAGTTAATTGGTAAATCTCCAAAATTGCAGTTTTGAGGCTTGGTAGGAATATGAATAAAAATATGTTATAATTATTTTAAAGAATCTATTTAACAAAAACACACTTTATACCGTTAAAGGCACTATTGATAATACTTTTGTAAAGAACGTTGAAAAATTAGATTTCGTTCCAAAACAAAAAACTTAGATATTAACGAGATCCGTTTTTGTTACAAATATACGATCACAAAGAGAGATGTGACGCGTGAGAGATTCTCCTACAGAAAATCTACGATCACAATAAATGCATTGGAAGGGTTTTTCGCCTGTATGGCTACGGATATGTTTTCTGAGCGCTTGACCTGAAGCAAATCCTCGTTGACAGTGGTTACATTGATGCGGTTTTTCGCCTGTGTGAGTCAAGATGTGACGCCAAAGAGAAGATCTAGCAGTAAATCTAGTATCACAGTAATCACATTGGTAGCGTTTTTCGCCTGTGTGAATTCGTATGTGACGCGAGAGAGCACTACTTTCACAAAATCTACGACCACAATCACTACATTCGTATGGTTTTTCGCCTGTATGGGTACGAATATGGTTCTGAAGAGCTCTAGGGGTGGCAAATTCTCGATTACAATGACTACAGTGAAACCGTTTTTCGTCTGTGCGAATCCGTTTTTCGCCTGTGTGAGTTTCGATGTGGCGATCAAGACTTATTTTTGCTCTAAATTCAACACCACAATACTCACATCGAAAACGTTTTTCGTCTGAGTGAGTTCGAGTGTGACTCTTGCGTTCACTACTCGTTTTGAATCTAAGATCACAATGATCACATTGGTAAGGTTTTTCACCTGTGTGAGTCCGAATATGAGTAACGAGATTATATTTAGTGATAAACTTATGATCACAATAAGAACATTGAAACGGTTTTTCACCAGTGTGAGTGAGGATGTGACGTGACAGAAGAACTTTTTGTGAAAATCTACTATCGCATTGAGTGCATTGGAAAGGTTTTTCATGTGTATGACAGCGGATATGATGAGTAATGTCTTTTTTTAAAGCAAATTTACGGTCACAATAGGGACATTTAAAAGGTTTTTCGTCAATATGAGTCGGAATGTGTCTATTGAGAAATATTTCTCGAGTAAATTTACGAGGACAGTGAAAGCATTGAAAAGGTTTTTCGCCTGTGTGAGTTTGGGTATGAATCATGCGATCATAGACTGTATTGAACCTGCGATCACAATGATCACATTTGTAAAAATTTTCGCCTGTGTGAGTTTTCATGTGATTTGAGAGACTACCTCTTCCAGAAAATTTACGACCACAATCGCTACATTGGTAGGGTTTTTCGCCTGTATGGGTTCGAAGGTGAGTAATAAGGCGAGAATTTTTAGTAAACCTACGATCACAATGGGTACATTGGTGGAGTTTTCCTTCAGTATGCCACCGCATATGTTCCTCCAAAATTATTTCGTTAGAAAAACCGCGATAACACAACTTGCATAGGTTTGTTGTTGTCTTGAAGAATTCTTCTCCATTCTCAATTTTAATATCAATATTTGATGAGTTTCGGCCCGCGTGTTTATTGTCATGGTCCCTTAGCGAATGCAGATTCCTAAGTGATTTTCCACATACATTACAGGGAAATTTCTGTGGATTTTCGGCATGACGGGCACGAAAATGCCAAAGAAAGTGTCTTTTATCTACAAATTTTGAGTTGCAATTAACGCAGAGAATACGATTTTGGTTCAAGTGTGTGAAGCGATGAAGTTTTAGTTGTATCAGTTGTTTAAACTTTTCCCCGCAATTCCAACAAACGTAAGCATAATTAGATTGGAGCATTTTCTGACGCTTAGCGCGGACACCCTGCAATCTACAACCAAAAAATCGAATAAGATGAATATCAAGTTTTTGCGTAACGTTATTGTTTAAACAAAAAAAAAATGAGAAAAAATGATAACATAAAAATTAATCGGATTAATTCCAACGATGCCGCATTTCTAATAATAAAATAGAAGTTTAAAAATATCGAAAATAATTGTAGAAAGTAATCGATAGAACACTAAATAAACGTTTTGAATAGACAATTACTTGAATATTCACCTGTTGTTCTTCCGGCGATTAGAAATTTGTGGGTCAAGTTCAGTCACAACACCCTTAAATTCCTCCCACACAAATACTTCATTCTTGTTATAGTAACCTACTTCCTCATTACACTCCAACTTTGGAAACAAATTTGTTGTTTCCTGAGGTTCATTGCTGTAGATTATTTGTGGGTTTTCTACAGGAAATTGACTCTTATTATCAACAATTAAATACAAAACTAAAATATTACCAGCAAAATAATCACTTTCACCATCAACTTTCAAAATTACGTTTTGAGTTGCCAATTCCCAGTTGTCTTCATAAATATTGGTCTCCTTCTTAACAACCGTTGCAACAATTTCATTAGTGGAAAGCGGAAAATTGATGAATTTTTCCTCAACCATTTCTAGTTTTAAAGGATCATTTTCATCTGGGTTATCACCCCTTTGTAAGAGTTGTCTAAATTTTAAATCCGAAGCCGTAACCAATTCTTGGAAGTCATAAGAAAAGTTTAGTTTTTCAAAACAATCTAAACAAATAACTTTTGGAAGGTTGTCTTCTTCACATATCTGTAATGCAGATATTTAAATAAAAGGAATAAAATTGAGAAATCAATTTACCATAACAGAGGCAAACAGCCGCAATATCGCCGCCACTGAAAGTTCCTTATTGTTGGCTTCAAAAATATTTAAAGCCGTTTGGTTTAGAATTTTACGACAACAAGTTCTACAGTTCAAATTCATTTTAATAACAATCTTAAATTTGAAAAATAGAAGTTTCAGTCACCCCCCAAAAGTTGGGTTATGTCTATGTTTACTGTCATTGCAACGCGCTTGCGCGATCATTTTCCTCCAGTAGCGTCTCGTCCACGAGCACTTCGAGGCAAACTACTTCTTTGATATATTTTACTGTCAAACTTTTTGCCTTTATTGGTAACTTCTCCGGCAAAAAATATACGTTAAAAAACTAGGAGTAAAAAATAGGAATATGTATAAAGTAGTTGGTAAATCTCCAGTAAGTAGATTTAGAGGTTTGGTAGGGTTCTGCATAAAAATATTTTCATTATTTTCAAGAATCTATTTAATCAAGACACACTTTATACCGTTAAAGGCACTAAAGATAATACTTTCATAAAGAACGTTGAAATATGATTTCGTTCCAAAACAAAAATCTTAGTAATTAATGAGATCAGTTTTTGTTATAAATATACGATCACAAAGTGCGATGTGGCGCGAGAGAGATTCTCCTACAGAAAATCTACGATCACAATAAATGCATTGGAAAGGTTTTTCACCTGTATGGCTACGGATGTGTTTTCTGAGAGCTTGACCTGTAGCAAATCCTCGTTGACAGTGATTACATTGATGAGGTTTTTCGCCTGTATGAGTCAAGATGTGACGCCAAAGAGAAGATCTATCAGTAAATTTAGTATCACAGTAATCACATTGATGACGTTTTTCGCCTGTGTGAATTCGAATGTGACGCGAGAGAGTGCTACTTTCACAAAATCTACGACCACAATCATCACATTCGTAGGGTTTTTCGCCTGTGTGGGTTCGTATATGGTTTTGGAGAGCTCTAGTTTTAGCAAAACTTCGATCACAGAGAGTACAGCAAAACCGCTTTTCGTCTGTGCGAATCGAGTTTTCGCCTGTATGAGTCTCTATGTGGCGATCAAGACTTATTTTTGCTCTAAATTCAGCAGAACAATAATCACATCGAAAAGGTTTTTCGTCTGAGTGGGTTCGGTTGTGACTCTTCCGTTCACTAGATGTATTGAATCTAAGATCACAATGATCACATTGGTAAGGTTTTTCACCTGTGTGAGTTCGAATATGAGTATCGAGGTTATATTTTGTGATAAACTTATGATCACAATGAGAGCATTGAAAAGGTTTTTCACCAGTATGAGTGAGGATGTGACGCGAGAGAAGAATTTTTTGAGAAAATCTACTATCGCATTGAGTGCATTGGAAAGGTTTTTCACGTGTGTGACAACGAATATGCCGAGTAATGTCTCTTTTAAATGCAAATTTCCGATCGCAATGGGGACATTTAAACGGTTTTTCGTCAATATGAATCTGAATGTGTCTATTGAGAAATATTTCTCGAGTAAATTTACGATAACAGTGAAAGCATTGGAAAAGTTTTTCGCCTGTGTGAGTTTGGGTATGAATCATGCGATCATAGACCGTATTGAACCTGCGATCACAATGATCACATTTGTAAAAATTTTCGCCTGTGTGAGTTTTCATGTGACCCGAGAGACTACTTTTTTCAGAAAATTTACGACCACAATCACTGCATTCATAGGGTTTTTCGCCTGTATGGGTTCGAATGTGAGCAATAAGAAGAGAATTTTTAGTAAACCTACGATCACAATAAGTACATTGATGAATTTTTCCTTCAGTATGCCACCGCATATGTTCCTCCAAAATTATTTCGTTAGAAAAACCGCGATAACACAACTTGCATTGTGTTGTTGTTGTCTTGAAGAATTCTTCTCCATTCTCAATTTTAATATCAATATTTGACGTGTTTTGGGCCGCGTGTTTCTTGTCATGGTCCCTTAGCGAATGCAGATTCCTAAGTAATTTTCCACATACATTACATGGAAATTTCTGTGGATTTTCGGCATGACGGGCACGAAAATGCCAAAGAAAGTGTCTTTTATCAATAAATTTTGCGCCGCAATTAACGCAGAGAATACGATTTTGGTTCAAGTGTCTCAAGCGATGAAGTTTTAGTTGTATCAGTTGTTTAAACTTTTTCCCACAATACCAACAAACGTAAGCATTAGATTGGAGCATTTTCTGACGCCTAGCGCGGACACCCTGCAATCTATAACCAAAAAATCAAATAAGATAAATATCAAGTTTTTGCGTAGACGTTATTGTTTAAACAAAAAAAAATTGAGAGATAAAATGACAACATAAAAATTAATCAGATTAATTCCAAAGAAGCCACATTTCTAATAATAAATTAGAAGTTTAGAAATAACGAAAATAATTGTAGAAAGTAATCGATAGAACACTAAATAAACGCTTTGGATAGACAATTACTTGAATATTCACCTGTGGTTCTTCCGGCGATTAGAAATATGTGGGTCAGGTTCATTCACAATACCCTTAAACCCCCTCCACACAAATAGTTCATTCTTGTCATAGTAACCTATTTCTTCTTTATGTTCCAAATTTGGGAACAAATTTGTTGGTTCCCGAGATTCATTGCTGCAGATGGCTTGTGGATTTTCTACACAGTAAATTGACTCTTATTAGCAACAATTATAATACCAAAAACTAGAATATTACCAGCGAAATCATCACTTTCACATTCAACTTTCAAAATTACGTTTTGAGTTGCCAATTCCCAGTTGTCTTCATAAATATTGGTCTCATTCTTCACAAACGTTCCAACCGTTTCATTAGTGGAAAAGGAGTAATTAATGAGTTTTTCATCAGGCATTTCTGGTTTTAAAAGATTATTTTCACCCAGGTCACCTTCTTTTTGTGAGAGTTGTCTGAATTTGAAATCTGAAGCCCTAACCAATTTTTGGAAGTTGTAGGAGAAGTTCAGTTTTTCGAAACAAACTAAGCAAATAATTTTTGGAAGGTTGTCTTCATCACATATCTGTAATGAAACTATTTAAACAGGAGGAATAAAATTGAGATACCAATTTACTGTAACAGAGGCAAACAGCCGCAACATCGCCGCCACTGAATCTTCTTTATTGTTGGCTTCAAAAATATTTAAAGCAGTTTCGTTTAAAATTTCACGTGAACAAGTTCTACAGTTTAAACTCATTGTAAATAGAACACTTAACCTAATGACTACTTTATATTAAAATTTTAGGTTATGTCATATCACAAAACCGCTGGGAAGGTGAGGGGTGGAAGGGAAGTTGTTCACATATCAGCCATATCACAGAGCAGAGTTGCTTTTGTGGCAGAAAAATGTACTGAAATTTACAGTAAACTTTTTTCTGGTACTAACGTTTTACATTGATTTATATTGCAGCTTGTCAGTATTTGGATTTTTTTTTAATTAATATGCAGGAAAATGGATCATTTTTGACATCAGCGGAAGATCAAAGCTTTGAACATCGGAGTCTATGTGCGGACGTTTAGATCAGACATTAGTCAGGGCATTAGAAATGCAAAATATTCAGATATCAGATTTTGCAAATATCAAATATTTGTTACAAAATAGAATAATTTTAAACACTAATACTATAAATTTTATTTTTATTAATAAATAGTTACACTTAGATTTATAAAATGTGAGGGGGGCTATATTTCTTTTTTTAATAATGGCAGCCCTGACTTTACGAGAGTTTAAAGTTAATCGATACTGGGTCTAAGACAATAAAGAATTTATTGATGTTGCAAAATAGACAGAAGTCTTTGTAGTTTTAAATTTTAGATTACTTTAGAAATACTAAATAAGGCTTTAATAACGCGCCTAATTTCTTGATAGCAATCATTAAATCATGTACAATGAATGGAAGAACCCTGAAAGCAATCACGCATGCGCATATGTCAGATGTTGTCCATCGATGCCCCAACCATAAAACGGATAATTTTCTACTGTGGCTTTAATTACAGAAAAAAAACTTTTATTGCTTGCGATAGAATATTTATTTTATAACAATTAACACAACAGCCTTTTACAACGTATTTACCTTTCTACCCATATACACATTCTTGACCAACAAGTAGGATTACGTTTGAAATTTTAGCTGTCATTTACTGTAATGCGCTTGCGCGATTCCCTATTTTCGTTCAGTGGCGTCTCTTCTAGAGCAATTTTCCTCAATTTTCTGTATATATTTACTTTCAGTCCCTTTAGCTTTATATGTTACACATGCGACATTCCAACCGTAAAAGATACTACTAGGGCTTTAATTACAGAGAAAAAAATGTTTATTTATCCCTTGCCATAAAATATTTATTTTGTAATGATTAATACAACAACCTTTTACAACATATTTGCCTTTCTACCCATATAAGCCTATTAAACATACATGTTTTGATATATATTTTATTCTACAATTTAACATTTAGTAATTTATGAAATATTTTTGTTTAGTTTTAAATAAAAAAATTAGTTACAATCTACAATCATACGAGATACATTCAAAGAATTATCAAATTTGTGAGTTTGAACGTGACGAACAAGATTCGACCCCATAGTAAATCGACAACCACATTGATCGCATTGGTAGGGTTTTTCACCTGTATGAGTTAGCTTATGACGTATCAGATTACCTTTTTCAAGAAATTTACGATCACAATAGATGCAAATATAAGATTTTTCACGATTGTGACCATTGAAAGTTTTCTTGGAAAAAAATCCACGAGAACACTCATCAAATTGGCAAGATTTATCATTTCTGTGGCTGCGGACGTGATACAAATGAGTACGTTTTTCAGAAAATCCCCCTTTACAATTATTGCATTTTAGGGACGTTAAATCGGTATGAGTTTTACTGAGACGACCAAAAACCCGTTTTGTACGTAATCCACGAACAAATTGGTCACACTGGTAAGGTTTTACACTTGTGCGAGCTCGTAAATGTATACTGAGAGTTTCTTTTTGAGAGAATTTACAATTACATTGAGTGTATTGGAAAGGTTTTTCGCCTGTGTGAATTCGAATGTGTCGAATTAGCCGACTTTTTATAGTGAATTCGCGATCGCATTGGACACATTGATACAGCTTTTCGCCAATCCGGTTGCGGATACCACAAATAGAAAACTCCGTTTCTGAAAATCCACCTCTATCCTCCAACTTAGACAATTTTTCAACCGGCCCGTCAACATCGTGAATCATCCTAACACGTTTTTTTGCAGTTATTACATTAACAACGTCCATATTACAACCGTAACGCCGTTTACCTCCACAGGCTCGCATGGGTTCACTTACATTTTCTTTTTCATAAAATTCATTTCTACAATAAGCAGATTCATAACGTTTTCTTTTGATACCAACTGGAATCTCCTTATTTACAGTTACTTTCACGTTCTCGTCGAGATTCCTTTTTCCGAAATATCTCTTGCCTGCACGAAGTTTAAGTCTAAGATTCATAAGGTAATAGGATATATGTTGCTTCGCGTGCTCCTCATCATGATCTTTGAATATACGCAAAGTCTTAAACCAGATTCCACACATATTACATCCAAACATTTTGGGACCGCCAGAGTGGTAGTCTCGATAGTGTTGATAAAACTTGTCCTTATTTGGAAATTTTGCTTTGCAATTGAAACAAGCAACAGGGCTGTGTGGGTGATGATTAATGATATGATAATGTAGAAAAATCGAGTGACTGAACTGTTCTCCACAAGTCAAACATTGGTGAACATTGTAAGGTTGGTGTCTTTGATGCTTATCATCCAATAATCTGTAATCAAGTATACTTCAATGCTAAAACAATCAGCAAAAAAAAAAAATTATTACTCGACTGTTTCTTTGTTCTTCTTAGAGTTACAACACAAATCTCCACCAGTTCCGTCCATAACAGACTTCAAGTCTTCACTTGCAAACAATTCGTTTTCCATGTAGAGAGACTCTTTTTGACCCAATTTCAATTCTGGAATCAATTTAATGGATTCTTCAGTACCGACATTATTGATTTCACCATTTTCTGAATTACGTTGGCAAATATTAATAAACGGAAGTCGTCAAGCTTAATATTACCAGTAACATCACTTGCAGTTTCATTTGGTAAACCAAGTTTCCAGTTATCCAAATCATTTTCTACTGTATTTCCACTATTTTCGGTCGGATTTGATAAATCCATTAATTCTTCATCAGCGACTTCAAACTTTATCCCATTTCCTACTTCTAAAGTTTCAGTTTTTGATATTTGCCTAAATTTGAGGTCAGAGGTCATCGCTAATTTGCGGAAATCATGAAAATCGTTCAGTTCCTCAGAACAACTTAAGCAATCCATTTTCGAAAGTTTGTCTTCTTCAGAAACCTTTCACGCAGAAATTTAAATTTTAAGAAACAATTTTCAATTTCCTTACCATAACGGGGTCAAAGAGCATCGACATACCAGCTGCTGACTCTTCATTATCGTTTCGTCTAAACATACTTACGGTAGATTCTTCTCGTACTTCTAACGAACAAGTTCTGGATTTCAAATCGATGGTAAATTCAAAGTTTGATATTCAGAGAAAATTTCCACAAATTAATGCGATTCAATGGGTTACGTAATGTCCAACCAGACCAACACCAAAACCTCGATCAGTCAATGGCGCATGCGCATTAATTGTTCAAACTTACATAATCCATCAGCGTCTTGCGCATAGAGATACAACTTCAAAAAAATTATTCCAATATATTAATATTTGCAAAAGTTGGAAAATATTTACATTATGACTAAACACATATTTTATTAATATTAGAAAGTAAATCTTTCCAAAATTTTAATGTAGTACAAAGTTCTGCCAGTACCGTGGGGACCTAAAAAACAAGTTGTAGCATCGTAATTGTGATGTTTCATTGTTCTTACCACACTATGGTCTACTCTTTAATTTTGTAGGGCTGATAAAAGAACAACAGCAGTTTGGTTTTAATTTTGTTAGTTGTCAAAGTAATGTGAATGTATCACACTGATTACGTTCGCAGAATTACTATTTTTGTGGGTTGGGACGTGACGAATAAGATTTGAACTAGTAACAATGGATGCATTGGAAAAGTTTTTCACCAGTACGAGTCGAATGTGACGTAATTTTCAGAAATTCATATTTGAGTAACAATTTGGAACGTTTCACTTCCCTTACCACCTCTATTGACTTGCAATTTCCAAATTTTCCCCAATGCTTGTTTCTTGATTTAATTAATTTAAAAAAAAAACGATGATGCGATTGTAAAATTGTAATTTTAGCGGGAATTTAAGACAAAATCGGCAGCTTTCGAAGAACCATCATTTGTGTGTGTTTGGACGTGACGAATAAGATTTGAACTTGTAGTAAATTCACGATCACAATGGTTACACTGGTAGGGTTTCTCCCCCGTATGAGTACGGATATGAGTAATAAGAGTCCCTTTTGTAGAAAAAATACGATCACAATGGGTGCATTGAAATGGTTTTTCGCCAGTGTGAGTTCGAATGTGACGTATTAAAGTTCCTTTTTCCGAAAATCTACTATCACAATGGATGCATGGGAAAGGTTTTTCACGAGTGTGAATTAAAATGTGTCGATTGAGACTTCTTTTTGTACTAAATCCACGAACACATTTATTACATTGGAAGGGTTTTTCGCCTGTATGGGTGCGAATGTGGGCAACAAGTGTTTCTTTTTTTGTAAAAATTCGTTGGCAATGAGCGCATTGATAGGGTTTTTCGCCTGTATGTGTACGGATATGACAAGTGAGTGTATCTTTTTGTGAAAATTTACGATCACAATAGGTACATTGGAAAGGCTTTTCGCCTGTGTGAGTTCGAATGTGAGAATTGAGATTTTTTTTTATGGTAAATTTACGATCGCAATGGACGCATTTGAAGGGTCTTTCACCTGTGTGAATTCGGATGTGGGCTACGAGATTTCCTTTTTTAGAAAATTTACGACCACAATGAGTACATTGAAGGCGATTGTTAATTGTGTCTTGTTGAATATGACCAACAAGACGGTCTATTCTAGAAAAATCGCAATGGAGACACCTGTAGAAATTCTGATGCAACATTCGAATATGTTGATCAATTTTTTTTACATTGAGAAATCTCATTCTACAAAGGGAGCATTGGTAGGATTTTTCATGATTTTCATTCACCTTAATCCTTGTACCTTTTACATCACTATTTCGAATTAAGATTTTACCGCAATAATTACACACTGTCGGTAAATGTGTAAAGTTATGAAGTTTGAGTTGTAGGAACTGTCTGTACTCTTTTCTACACATAAAGCAAACATAAACATGAGTGGGTTGGCGAATTTCTTTAGGGCAAACACGAGGAAATTCAACTCTGTAACAAAAAAAACCTTTAAAATTTATACATCATTCACTAAGGCCTGGTTGTACCATTTACGTTGATTGAACTGAACTTATCGACAAAAATGGTACAACTCGCCCTTAGTATAGACATTTTTGGGGATCAAACAAAAAGATCTTAGCAAAGAAAATATTTGTAACACAGAATTGACCTACAATTTGATAGTACTCATGCCAATAGTAAGACATTCAGTACAAAAATGATTAATAGCTGGAGATCTCTAGAAAACTTGTTCTCCACAGAACCATCTAAGCAGTTAGTTTAAATTATTTTTAATACTATCAAGAGTAATTTTGTTAATAACTTAACTATTTAAACAATAATAAATTTATTACTTGAGTTTTTTTCGCTTTTTACGTCTTTGGGACAAATAGGCATCAGGACCAGTCATGATAACTTTTGTCTTTTTGTATATAGAAGTTGAATTTGTTTCTTGTTTCACAAATTCTCGATCATTTTCACTATTACAAGTGGCTTGGAAATTGTCTGTAAACAATAATCTTAAAATCTGGTAGCAACAAAGTTAATCTTACCTCTAGACTCACATGTATTGTTTACGATTAAGTTTTCAGTTTCTGAATAGAAATTCCATTTGTTTAATTCAATATCAATCTCATTCTTTACATCAAATTTATTAACGGGAAATAAAAAGTTTTCATACTCCTGCTTCACCTTTTCCAATTTTAAGCTTCCAAGTTCAGTTGAATTGTTTTCTAATTTTATGATTTCTTGTTTGAATTTAAAATCAGAAATCATTACCAATTTCTTGAAATCATAACAAACGTTGAGATTCTCAAAACAATTTAAACAAATTGTTTTTGGAAGATAGTCATCTTCAGATATCTGTAATAAAAATTTTTATATGGCAAGGGGGTGAAATTTGGAAGTCTACCGCTACAGGTGCCAACAACTTCAACATATCAGCAACTGATTCTTCATTATTATTACGGGCAAACACATTTATTGCAGTTTCGTATTGTACCGGGTGCATACAAGTTCTGCATTTTAAATCCATGGTAATTATTATTTTACAATTTTGAAAACCTAACCTAAAATAGGGTTATTTACTTTGAATTGAGTTGCGCATGCGCAATAGAACAAACGCAAACCTAATATTCCATAGGCGCCTCGTGAATGGGAGTCTCAAGTCAAATTACAATTTTATTATATTCATAATTACCACTTGGAAATTTCGAAAAATGCAAATAATCAACACTTTAAAGGTGTTATTTTAAAATTGATAGCGGTCTGTTGAATTTCAGTAGATTTCTCGATGATGCAAACCCATTTTTTTTTCTGTACTTGCACAAACCAGTTTGAATTTTTTTAAACTCACAAACAATGCTGAGGAATTGTTTAATGTACAAAAAGAGGAGGCAATATTAAATTACATATTTAAAAATTTAATTGAAATGCAAGTAGTGCTTTATAAATATAAAAAATCCTAATAGTTGTAATAGTGTTAAAGAACAATACACTTAAAGACGTGATTTCAACAAATATACATTTTTGCTTGACAAGCCCATTCGTCCGACTTTATAACCGCAGTTGTGGAAGTATGTTTACGGACTCGATGCTTGTTCAAATCGAATTTCAATTTCGCTCTATAACCACACTCCTTGCATTTAAACCATTTAATTGGGACTTGTAGGCACATACGGTACACTGGTACTGAAAGTTAAACTCATTGGAACTTATGAATGGCATTTACAACATTTTAGAATCTAAAAATGTTTCCAATTAATTTACTTATAACAGAAAATGTTATATTTACCATTTATAATTAATTTCATTTTTCGATTAGTGAACCTGGTTCAACTAATTACTTGCTGCATTCTATATAGTCTTATTCATAGAAAGACTTATTACCAGTGGTGTGACTATAGTCATATCACGTCATTACATTGGTAACACTGTTCAATATTAGAACACGCGGGAATTTTAAAAGCGCAAGCCAAAGTATTCTACCGTAGATCCCTTCTAACATTTGAATAGAATTTAATGCGGTTTTCACCAAAAATTTCGGTAACATTGAAAGCGCTTTGCAAGAAGAGTGCGAAGATGTCCTTGAATTCAACGTGACTTGAAAATTTTTAAAGTTATCAAACCTTAAATTTTGAGAAAATTTAAGTTTTTTGATCTTTTATTAAATATGTACTAGAAAACCATCACCCAAATGGACAAGTCGAGTTCAGAAACGAGATCAGCGACACGAGTTACTCAGAAAATGCTTTTCGCGGTGACTTGTGATAATTTTGGCATTTATGAAAATTTAAGTCGACTGAATATGTGCCTAATATTTGGATAGAATTTTTTAATTTTTTTCTAGGGTCTTTTTATGGTCTCATTTGATAGTACTCTTAATTTCAAAGTTATTAGAATTTTAATTTTTGAGCAGAATTTTCAACAACTTTTTTTGCAATGCGACAACTTTCGTTTTCGTCTTATTAAAAAACCTCTTGTTTGACGATTAAAAGGATGTCCTTGTGTGCGCAATGACTTAACTCAAGCGAGGTTCAAATATTATAAAAATTCAAATTTTTGTACTCTTAGGAAATGCTAGAAATCTACTGAGTAAATAGAAGAATTCTCGTTTTGGCAATTTTGATGGCCCTATTTTATGGTGTTTCGTTGGTTTAACATAATGGCGAGGAAATTCGAAGTTGCTTTATTTTACAATGACGGTCGCTACAAGTTCTATTCCTTTTCAAATCTTCTAGATGGCTGTTAATACTCAATTAATGTGGTTTTATGGTAAAAATGAGGCGCCAATTCCAACAACCAGTCACTATTAATCACTGTCAAGTCTCTCATGTACAGTTTGGTTGCATGTACAATTTCGCAAAACAACACCCTGAAAACAATTACATAAGACAAGTGAATTGAATCATAAACTTTATACCATTGAGGCTGCGGGATAGTATACAGAACACTGTCTGGATGCACGTATAATTCTATATCAC
This sequence comes from Pyrochroa serraticornis, assembly GCA_905333025.2. Taxonomy (NCBI): domain Eukaryota; kingdom Metazoa; phylum Arthropoda; class Insecta; order Coleoptera; family Pyrochroidae; genus Pyrochroa; species Pyrochroa serraticornis. The sequence continues at coordinate 32,093,291 of HG995154.1, read as the reverse complement.
CTCTTACAGTTTTATAGACTCCACTATAATGCAAATACGCAGTGTTCGGGAATAATCCAGACACCAAACACTTGCGAATTGCTTCAGTCGAACCTAAAACCAAAATGTTTAATATTACGATATTAAAAACCAAAACAATCACCTTGACATGAAACAATATCTACGTTATAATTATGTAGCATTTTTGTTAAACCATTTCTTACTTCAACAACTCTTTTCATACTTTTGTAATTAATGAAATTTTTATGACAAAACTCCCTAGAAAATTCGCTAGTAGCGAAAGCGTTAAATACATTTAAATACGTAACGAGATCGCCTTCTTCAACTTCAAACAGTCTCTTCTGGATGCGTGCTTTAATGGAAGATTGGCCCGAAACAGGTTTCGTAAAAACTGTCTCCACTTGTAACATTGAAATTATAGTTAAAATTTCTTCAGAACATCCAAAATTGGCTACAATAAAGAAAAAATTTTAAAAATCAACCTCAGTTCGTAAACCACAACAACTCACCCGAACTTAAAAGAACTTTAGAATAGAGGGGATCCAGAGCAAACTCGGCCATGTGGTATCCTAAAGGTTTTGTTAATTCTCCATTAATATCAATCGCTCCTAACGCGTACAAAATTTCTAAAGCGCTTCGTAAATTCTCAACAGGAGGAGGGTTCGGAAATTTAAATTTCAAAATACTATCAATACCCAAAGCTTTCAATTGAAGAACAGCGTAAGTCAGTTTAGTGCGCACTATTTCAGGTGGGGTAGTATCGGCTAATTTAGCAGCATCCTCTTCGGTGTATAATCTAAAATTGTACAAAATTACGAAAAAAAAAACATTTTATCTCAATTACCGATAGACTTTGCCTGGTTTCATTCTCCCAGCTCTTCCGGCCCTTTGATCGGCGGACGCTTTACTTATTGGTAACGTAACTAAACTGTCTATATGTGTTTCGCTATTGAACCATTTCAATTTCACGAAACCGCAATCAATTACTACAATCAATTGTTTTAATAGTTTTCGTTATTGAGTAAACAAGATTTACCATGCACCATTCCGGGTATAGTTACTGACGTTTCCGCTACGTTAGTGGCGACAACGATTTTTCTGTAACCTTCCGGAGCCGGCTTAAAAACCTTCAATTGATCGTGGTAGGAAAGGGAACCATACATTGGCAACACTAGCATTTTGTTTTTCTTCTTTTCTTCCTCGATCATGTCCGCATGTTCTCTAAGGCGCCTAACCGCTCTATCTACTTCCTCTTGGCCCGTCAAAAAAATCAAAATATCTCCGCCCTCTGTAGAAGCGTTGATCTTCAAGGCGGTGTCGACGGATTTTTGAACGTAACACGGCACCGGTTCTGTTTAATATTAAGCAATAACTATTCAGGTAGTTCAGAGGATGGCAATTAAACAAACAAAACGTGATCTAAGTACTAAAACGCGTATAATATCGAAGTGTAGGAGCTTACTTGCAAATAAGAACACCCACCTATAGTATAAAAAATATTGACTGGAAACTGACGCCCTTTTACTGATAGTATGACAGCTGTGTCGCTTTTTTTGTCTGTGGAGCTGTTGAAAAATTGAAATAACTCTTTGGCGTCCATCGTGGCAGATGCCACCACTAATCGAAATTCTTTTCGTTTCTGTGAAATGAAATTATTTTAGAAAACATTCTAAAAATCGTCTACTTTTACCCTTAATATTTTCTTCATTAACCCCATCAAAATATCGGTGTATAAGGTACGTTCGTGTACTTCGTCCAGCATGATGCAGGTGTAACTTTTGAGCAAAGGATCGCCCATGATTTCCCGCAGGAGTATTCCTTCTGTCATGTACTGTTGGCGGGTTGAGTATTACTAGATTGAGGTATTCATCACTTACCTTAATTTTGGGCTTATTGGTGCAAGCATCGAACCTAACTGCATACCCCACCGTGTCACTTTGCACCAAAGATCCCGTCTCGTCAGACACGCGGTTGGCCAAAGAAACGGCCGCTACCCTTCTCGGTTCGCATATTCCAATCTGGCCGGGCCATTCCGCCTCGATCATGTACTAAAACAGGACTTTGGTATACTACATCACAATATAAGTGGGTTAGTGGTTTCTTTGAATTCCTTCCAAAAAGGTGTTTCGTTTACGATTTCGGTCTTAAGGTCATAAACTACTTGCCTTGGTTAGTTGAAAGATTTCAAACCGCAAAATTCTAAAGATCAATTGGTCATTGTAGTGACGTAATGTTAGAAGAATAGTGAGGTTGGTGTCGGTAATGTAGATCGCTTAATGTGGTTTTAAAAAATGGGTGGATGTGACGTCAAGGTTTTACCTAGTCTCCACCCCACTAACGGTAGCAGTGATACTTAATTTTTATTGTCAAAAATTTAGTACATGGAAAACCACTTAAAATAAATAACTTTAACAATCGCTTTAAATACGTCACAATTTATTCTAATGTAAAAATAATAAAAAAAAGTTTAATATTGCTGAGTAAATTAAGTACAATATGACCAGTAGCGATAAGTTAGAAGCCAGTGCTGTTGGATTTGTGGAATATAAAGTTTTTGACTTCAGTAACGTGGACTTCGGTAACACAGATAACAAATAACAACACACCGAACCCTACATACTGAATATTTCGCAAAAACTCCCACACTTTATCGCAGAAAATCGCTAACAAAAAACAGTGCAACATATTATGCACATTAACCACCCTCCACAGCCAAGCAACCCCAAAAAAGAAAGAACTTTTAAAAACGGAATTTTGCCTCCCAAACTCATCAACCGGAACGTCATTACGCTCCAACATATCCTGATACAGTGCAATATACCGATTCCAAGCCATCGAACTAAGTAGCAGTTGTCCCGAAAAACAAAACATTTTTTTCCAGACTTTATTCGCTGAAACTTTACTTTTATAAACGATAGTTTCTTTGTTTTCATTCGTTGTAGGTAATTGCATATAGCCGCGTCGAGGTGGGTTATTTTTCAAAAAAATAAAAGTACCGATCATCAAAGCAGTGCAACCTAAAGCATCGCAAATGCCGTCAACGTAGTAACCTGTTGTACCGATTTCCGACCGTTCGCCTTTCACGTGTTTACGTACACGTGCCACGTGACCGTCAAGATCATCCAAAAACGTCCGCACTTCAAACAACAACACCCCCAAACGGCGGTGGGATAAACTATCACTCGAAATTGATTTAGCGGCAATTAACGCGACAAAAACGTGAAAAATACTAATAGAGTTCGGTGATATATATTCGATTTGCGATATTTCGAAAATTCTATCAACTACGGTTACCAGAGGGGCAAACAAGTAATAATTGGTGTGGTCCAGCAGCACGGCTTTAACTGTGACGTCACAAAGTGGTGAAATGTTGCAACCTAACCAGCTAATATCTTTATAGTTGAGAGTTGTATTGTCATCGATTGTGCCCCTATCAATGGGGTAGTTTTGTATTCTTAAGTACAAGTTAAAATCCATGTATAAGTAAAATAGCAACACTAATATCAAGAGTATTAACAGGATTTTGCTGACTTGAGATGAAGGGCATGCCATTCTTAGCGGTTAAATACGGTTATGGCCGGTTCTCAGTCTTTTCGGGAATGTCAAAAATAATATCTATCAAGTTTCTAATCGCGTAATTCGATTCTAGACGTTTACGGACTGATCATAACGTTGTGGGCGCTAGACGTTTCTGTTAAAAGGCAGCCAGGGTCAGAAGTGTGTTTTTGTTTACCTAAAATCAATAAAGTCACATTAGAATCATGTTGAACTTAATTGGTACAAACACACAAAACTGCACGTCTATTGGGGCAACGGCGGAAAGGGGCCACCACCAATTTGTTGGCACAACAGATCAGATTTTCGCTTCATGAATGTGAAGAGCTAACGAGTTAGCCACTTTTCTAATATTTTAAAATGTTTAATAAATTGATAAAAAATTAATTGCCATTTCATGGCCAATTTTTGTATATTTTGGGCAACTAGCCACAAATCGGCGACAACTTTTACGTCTTGAATTTTTTTACCAAAATTTTGGGCAAATTTAGAAAATTCTACTTTCACACTCAGGTCCTAAAACTAAGGAACGTTGATTGATTTTATTGAAAAATTATGTGTCTGTTTCTATTTTTATCAAATTTGATGCACACTTTTTTATATGCCCAAAGTGGATTCGTATTGAATTCAAACAGAGCGTAACACAGAAAAAAATTGTTTGAAATATTTTAACGCAACTGAATATTGCGCTCGCGTTCCCAACTTACTCAAAACTATTCCGCCAAGTCTGCTACCAATTTTCTTCACTTACATAATTTTCTGTATAGAACCTTTTGATATTTATTGTTAATTACACCATAGAACGGTTAATAACAAACTAACACCAATGCTAACTGAGGAGTCAAGTCGCAATTATAAATAAATGACGCAATAGGGATAGAATTTCATACATTTGTCAAACATAAAAAGGAGATAGATCAAGCAAACGTAATTATCAGTTTTAATTCGCTCATTAAAGTAACGGGGCGTAAACTGAGCAGCAATTAATTAAGTGGCGGCATTAGTTTTGCAAAATCATCCTTGTTTGCGTTGCTACCTGCTATTAAACCCATTAGCAAACAAAGGTGTCTGCTTATACAAACATCTATCTAGAAATGAGAGTTAATGTAGTTAATTAAAATTGGGGAGTTAGTGGGTTTTATGGGAGAATTACCTGCGGGATTTGCGTGCTTTTTCCGCAGCCGGTTTCGCCGACCAGCACCAAAGTTTGATATTTTTCCAGCAAGTAGAGGATGTGATTTCTGTTATTAAAAATAGGTAATCGTTGTCGCTGCGTTTGAATTGACTGAGACAGAAATCTGTTGAATACAAAATCAGTCGTTTCAACTAACGTCGAATCGTTGCGGTCCAAGAAGCTTGACGTTGCTGATGGCTTTAGAAATTTGGGTTTAAAATCACTCATTCCGATACAACCAATTTGTTACGTATCTCAATAAAATTGTGCGTTAAGTTTCAATTCTGAAAACAAACAATTATTGACTGCAAAACGTAAAGGATATCTTACCAAAACACCAGTCACATTCTCAAATTATGACTAAAATAACCCTTCATGGCTGTTCAACAATCATCGCATGTCGGCTCTGTGCAACAAACAATGGCAAGGGGTGGAGGAATAATTGAAGGATATCGACTTACATGCAACGACAGTCGCACGAGATAATTAAGAGAATTATTGAATTTTTAATGATCACCTACAACGTACAAACATTTAGCCCTAAGCCATAGATTTTATTATTGACGGTAATGAAGGTCGCTGTTTGTTTGTTTCTGTTTACAGAGAAGGGTCAGAGACAGTTCTATGACAGAATCAGGCTGCCAATATAAAATCACGAAACTCTGCTTCAACCCTGCAACATTGCGCAGAAGCAGTAAGATTAATGTTGGCGCACTGCGCCAGGCCAGAACTGTCACAGCAGAAGAACCTACATCTAGCGCATGCATAAAATTGTTGTTACATTGCTGCTGTTAGCGTTGTTTTATCACGTTTTAGTGGGTTTTTGTAAATTTGGCAAAAATGTCGTTTACATTAGATAACGTAGGCTCTCGAGACGCCCCATCCGAAGATAAAGGTAAATGAAAAATTTGAGGTTATGTCCTGCCATGTATTTTAATTTATTTAAATTTTAGATAATTTGATTACCAAACTTTTGAAAGAATACAAAGAATCCTTAACGCCTCAGAAACCTCTAAAAAAGCAACCAGTTACTATTGACCCTTTGAAAACTTTCTACAAGGAAATGGGTTGGGGCAAAGCAAAACCTGCAAAAGTTATTTCAGTGGATAAGTTTCTAACTGATAAAATCAATGTCGAAGATATTATGAAAAAATCGGTTATTACCCCTGAATTTGAGAAAAGTGCGGCAGTTCCTCCATTTCAAATAACGGAAAAGAAGTTGAAGGAGCAAAGAAAGGTTGTGTAATAACATTTAATGTTCAAACTAAACATTTGAAATTTTAGAAAGAGCGGGATTTGACGAAAGGAAAAGATTGGTTCGGTTTACCAGCTACAGAAATGACTGAAGAAGTCAAACATGATCTTGAAATTCTGCAGATGCGTTCAGTACTGGATCCTAAGCGTTTCTACAAGAAAAACGATCTCAAAACTCTACCAAAATATTTTCAGGTAATAACAATAACATCAGAATTTAGTTGCAACTCTTCAGTTACTTAAAAACTTAACTAAACTTATTTTCTAGATTGGTAAAGTTTTGGATTCACCTATTGATTTCTACAACAACCGCTTAACAAAGAAAGAACGCAAAAAAACTCTTGTGGATGAACTTTTGGCTGACGCAGCATTTAACAAATACAACAAAAGAAAATTCAAGGAAATTATTGAAGAAAAACAAAAAACCGACTACCAAGAGTGGAAGAAGGCAAAGAAAATTCGACGAAAGAAAAAATGATTAATTGTTCTTAAATTATATTAAAAAAATCTGTTAATTACAATAATGTTTGCATTTCTTGCATAAATTGTTTGTACGCATCATCTTTAGTGTGTTGTTCTGGATGCGTGCTTTGATGCAAATGGTACTCTTTCTGTTTAAGTTCGTGCACTAACGCCCTTGTATTAAGTTTCGGTTTTTTATCTTCACGTTTCACTCTTAAAGCTGACGGTACAAACCTAGTAACATCAGCACTTAAATTTCTAATTTGAGGCTTAGCAGTAATAGTAGCTCCTTGTTTGCTTGATTCTAATCTATTAATAAGTTGTGGCGCCGCTGATAAAACGTTAGGAGTACCCAATTGCAAATTGGGGGGTCCTGGCATAGACGGGGGAGGTAACCGGATCATTCTGGAAGGCGCTGATGGCATTCGAAGCGGCATTCTGGGGGGTGGTAAACCAGGTGGGGGTCCTGGCGGCATCATGGGACGTCCTGGTGGGGGGCCCGGGGGCAATCTCAAACCAGGATTAGGATAAAGTAAAGGTGTTGGAGCGTTAATCGCGGCCGGTTGCGGTATTAAATCTGTACCGGGAGGTACCAGAGGTTCTTGAAATTTGGTACGAGGATCTTCTTCTTTTGTTTCGAGTTTCTTCTGAGCTACTTCCATTTCTTTCATGAAGTCATCAACGTTTTGTCCCGATAATGCCACCATTTTTTGTTGTAACGAAGTCGGTTTGACTGATTGAGAATCTTCTAATTCTATGTTTGTAACGGTTCGAGTTTGTTCTGTTTCTTCTTTTTCCTCTTCGCTAATTTTATAGATGAAATCGTCAATTTCGCCGTCGTCATTGATGTCGGGAGGGGGGCCCGGCGGACAACCGGGTGGTTCGCGAACAGGTTGACCCTAAAATTCAATATTTACTAACAACATTTTTAAATTTTTCAAAAAATTACCAACGCTTGAAGTTTTAGAGCTGTTGCAATTGAGTAAATGGTGTGTTCTTGCTTTCTTTCAGTTGGTAGTGGAATTTGGCCAGGGCCGTTTAGTGAGGGCTGTTGCGGCAATTGGGGGAGAGGAATCTCGTCAACTTGGACTTGTTGAGCGCTTCGAACTGATTCAAAAAAAGCAATCATTTGGTTCCTTTTGTGCTCATAATCAGTTTGTCTCCTCTTCAAATCCGCCCACTTATCAGGATCGTCTTTGTACTATAAACAGATTGTTACAAAATTCCTTTGAATACTAATTATTCAATTATACTTACATACATGCTCAAGACCCGATCGAGGGTATCTCGCAGTTTTTTCCGCTTCTCTTTCAAAACCTTTTCATTCAAAGGAGATGGTTGATGTACGTTATATTCTATAATTTGCAAATTAGCAACTGTAAAGGGTTTTTAACGAATTTACTTACCCATTTGATCAATTTTTTCCATTTCTTCCAAAATTTGTTGGGGGTCCTTTCCTTTTAAAACAGCAGCCCGGACCATTTGCCGCTGCTTCTTATTCTTCTTCAATTCTTGTTTGCGCGCTTCCTTCCCTAATTAAGAAGATAATACGACATAAATCCAAAGTTAACCTAAAAATTAAGAAATCTTTACTTACTAGCTTGGTCCGTAGGATTCATGTATTTCCCACTCTTCGTGGTGTTGATCGATCGCCTCCCCATCTTGATAACTATTTATGGGAGTGCACGCGAAATATAATGAAAATTAAGGAAATACACAGAACTTTTTAAGCCGTATCCGAGACTTCAAAATACGCTGAACTGACACACTGACACTATTCAAACGTCAAACGTGGTCAAATGCAAAACTCAGACTAGTCTGTATTTCGATCTTCACGAACATCCATGCTGGTTAACGACCGTGGTGTGAGAATTATAATACTCCCACCACGGTAACCACTATTATAAAGGCTTGTCTGTTAAGAGCTATTCTCTATTGACCATTTAAGAAAGTGACCTTAACAACTTCTTAACTACAATCGATATTTTCTTAACGAGTAGTATTTTTGCTTTACTTTGGGCGCGTTCCGCAAAGCAATTCCTTCATCCTTGTTCTTCTTGGGCAAATGAAAAGAGATGGTCGCGGCGTAACTATAGAAACAGACTCTTGCGGCGACGTAAACTAAAACCTAACCTCACTTCGGCCGCCACTCCCACTTTTTGGCGGTCCAGAACAAATGTTTGGTAACATGGCCGTTATGAGATAGAAAATAGACCTGTTAGCATCCAAATTGCAGCATCATCTACCGAACCCGGATACCTAGCGTTGATAGCCAGAATTTTCAATTCAGAGTCGCATATCTACATAGAGAAAATACATTTAAATACAGCACAAGAACAAAACATGTAGTCTTACTGTTTGGCAATTAATACTGTGAAAATTTTTTCTATTAATATAAACTCTGTCTGGATGAAGAGGATGTTGCGCTGGAGGAGGAAAAATTGCTATATGGGTGCAATCTATGCAACCTATAATTCCGGGAAAATTTAAATTTCCATATTTTTGATAGAACCTTAAAATTATATATTTTAATTGAGATAATATTACATTATTAATTCCTTATTTACCCATTCTTTACAGTAGTCACCTCTTCAAGTGTAGTTGGAAACTATTTATGTATTGTCGTGCTAAAACATCAACAAATACATCTACTACTTCGTGAAGAATTCTGCTTACTGCAGCTTGACTCAGCGGGTTATTCCTGTCTTTACCCACAGGTTTTTGGTAATTACCATGAGCAAAAAAATGAAGAGCAGCAAAAAACTAAAAAAAAGTTTCGAAACGGTAAAATTAAAATAATATTATTAATTATCCATACCTTCACTACTGGAGGAATTTTTGTGCTTCTTCGAGGTGCATCCAAGTGGGCTGAAAATTGTGTAAATACATGATTAGCAGCTTCTCTGCTTAATCTATACATTTTCCTGAATGTGTCTTCCGGCAGATCAAATGGATTACTGTTATCTCTCATCATCCGTTGCACTGCAGCATTTATCCGTCTACAATAATTATTATATACCATTTTCTTGTTATAACAGTTATATGTGTATAAGAATAATGAGATTTTTCAGTTCTTATTATTCTTATATATATTTTATATATTTGGAAATTGTAAAAATAAAGTATTTGCGTATGTTCAGTTTCTGTTTGTATCGTATAAAATTAGGAAAAAAATCTATTTAGGTATAATACAACACTTTACAATTCTTACCTTTGCTCCACTTCATTTTCTATGCGATTGATGAGGTTCCCGTTCATTTTAGCAAAATTATCACAAAACTTTATTTAAAAATGTACTACGGGACACGACCACGTTCTAGAAGTGAGAATATAGAAATGTGCTTAAAATATTTGTTGCCCGAAAATCCATTAAAAGATGCAAAAGATAAAATTTAATAATGGGTTTAGGGCGAAAATTCATTAAAATGTCCTTAAAATGTTATTAAACAGCGTCCAGTTCAAGCCGTTCGGTAACATGGTCCTCTAACAGAAATGTCGTTATCCAGTTACAGAATAGCAAATGTCGTTCATGAACAGCTTCCATGTTACGATAACATAGAAATCGTTAAATAACGACTCTGTTCACGAACATGCCAGATAGAGAATAGCTACCCATGTTATATAACGACAAATGCTTGGTAACATGGCCGTTATGAGATACAGAATAGACCTGTAAAACCATAGACAGACAGATCGTCACAAACATAGAATGAATCAGCTTTGCTAGATCGCTTACCGGTTGAGCAGTAGTTCGGGTAGGGAAGAAACAGTAGATGAACATTTAACAATAGTAGATATTTTTTATGGTATTACTAAAGAGTAAAGAACTTATAAAGAGGCGACAGTCGAACAAGGAAAATCATTCGGCGACAGAGATGCCCAAGCTACCAATTTAAAAGGACTGGTATTTCAAGGTCATAGAATTTGGTTTCAAAATATCAAAGGAACTGTCAGGTTCTATGGTATTACTTTTATAAAATGGTTATAAAAAATTAAGGAACATAGAACAAAAACTATTATTATTGAAGTGTAAAAATATCTGACCATTAAAATAATAGAAAGAAAAAATTTCGACTAATTTCAAGGAGAAGCACATTCTGCTGTAATAATTATATTATATTCGTTATGATGATACAGATGATCAGGATACAAAAAAACTAAGTTACTGTTACGTAAAGTTTATTAAATTAAATAAACTCTGCATTGAACAAAACTCTTTTGGCAATTGCTAAGGAACTAACTCCTTAATCATTACCCATATTCAACATAATTATATTCATTCTTGTTACACTTACCTTCAACTAATTTTCGGTCGCAATTTTAAATATACAAATATATTTTCTAAACCGTGCCTTACTTATTTTATTGCATAGATAAAAGGCAAAAAAAAACTCAGCTTCCCTGGACCCTGATAATATTTGCTTATTAATAGAATAGACAGCCAAACAAAACTTGGAGCTTGCTTATTATATGAAGAACAGGTGTCGTGGTGGTATTTCGCATTTACAGCCTTCATCTCGTAATACCCCCCCGGCCCCATAGTCTCCCACCTCGTTTCTTAAGTACATACCAGACCAGCATTGTGTTTCATTTATGAACATAATCATACGATACCAGGTTCGTTTCGAGTACATCACAAAATTTTTTTCGTAACATTTGCCTGACAAAACCGAAATAGACTTGTGTTTAGTCGAAAATTTTCAACCAAATTTTTAAGGTCTCATTTAATAATAGACAGTTCACTGAACACAACGCTATCGCTAGTTTTTAATTTTCAAAACTACGACAATTTGAATTTTTTAAGCAAGATTTTGGTCAAAATTAACTTTTTTATTTACAATGGTAGAAAATCCGTTTTAGGCTTGTTGGAAAGCCCTTTATAAGCCCATTAAACGGATGTTTTCATATTCGAAATAACTCAAAAACTCTGGTAGTTATCGAGGTGTAAATTTTGAAAAAAATTGTTACTTTGTGTTTTTTTGTGAAATGTTGAAAGCCTATCGCTCAAGTGGACGAGTCATGTACGGAAATGAGATAAAGGTGACACGTTACGTCAGAAAATATTATTTCTAAACTCCAAGGATGGTTGGTGTCGATTTTAGCATTTTAAAAAAAATTATCGATTGAGATAAAAAAAAAATGAAAATTTTCGAGAGCGTTTTATTGATTCATTTTATAGTGTTGAGCTCGCCTAGTGCAACGCTGTCGCTAGTTTTCAATTTGGACGCTTAATTTTTTAGTTATGGCGGTTTGAATTTCACTCCAACTTTGGTGAAAAATTGTGCTTTTTTATTTACCATCACATGAAATTCATTTTAGACCTTCTGGAAAGCCCTTTAAATTTCCAATGTAGAGATGTCCTTGTATTCGCAGTAGCTCAAAAACTGTAGAAGTTATTGAGGTGCAAACCGTGTGAAAATTTAAATTCTTGCCAATTTTAGTAAAGCACTCGAAATTCATCGCTCAAATGAGAAAACCAAGTACAGAAACGTGTTCAGCGACAAAAATTACGTCGAGAATACATATTTTTTTTGGTGGGAATGATTTAGGGTTTTTTGAACATTTTCATGCACTGTTTTTGGTTGGAAATTTTCAAGCAACTTTTTATGGTTTCATTTCATAATAGACAGCTCCTTGAACGAAACCATGCTGTTAGTTTTTAATTTGAATTCTTAATTTTCAGGGCTATGAAAATTTGTATTTTTTGAGCAAAATTTTGGTCAAAATTGGAAAATTGAGAATTTTTATTTGCGGTGGTTTTAGGCTTGTTAGAAAGCCCTTTAAAAGCGCATTTAAAAGATTATTTCATATTTGAAATATCTCAAAAGCTCTGGTAGTTATCGAGGTGTAAACTTTGTAAAAATTTGAAATTTTGTGTTCTATTGTGAAATGTTAAAAGTCTATCGCTCAAGTAAACGAACCAGGTATGGAAATGCGATAAGGGTGACACGTTACGTCAGAAAATATTATTTCTAAACTGCGTTGGTCCGTACCGTCACGTTAACTTCGAAAGAACCATAAAAAAAATATATTTTTTTAAATTTGAGAATTTTTTATAATAAATTTTATAATACGAAAAAATATTTTTTTGTTTACGTTCACTTTGAAAGATCCATAGGACTTCCCGTGAAAATTGTAGAAAACTGATCAAAGATGAGATAAAGAAGTTTCGAACGGGTCAAAATAAATTGGCCTGAAGCTGCTTGATACTTGCTTATAATATATTTTATAAAATGAATATTGATATAGTTAATATAATGTACATCCTGTAAGTAAAATATTGTACAATCGCTAAATACCGCGTCAAGTGCCTCAAAGTGTCCTAGTGGTAGCGTTGCTGGATTCGATTTAATTATTTAGAACGTACCGAAACTTATTACTTGAAATCTTCGAAGCAACTTGACTTAACTTACATTTAGTTAGATTATTGCTTGCTTAATTTTACAAATCAAATGAATTCAAGTTGAGATCGATCACATTATTTACATCGAGAGAGCTTAAACACCAACGCAGCAACTGTTGACAATTTGTACGTTTTAACATTATTTCTTGCTCGCAAATATTAAAAATGAACCGATGCTCGAGTATTAGTGATGAAAATGAATGGGTTTGCATGTAGGTATAATAAATACAGGACTAGGTATGATGATGAACAATGAAAGTTATACACAAGTGAAACGGCACTGGATCATAACGGTCTCACTTCGTTTTTTCATTTTTTTTTAAATGCATTGATTGAAATCGTCACCTTAAGGCACATTGAGTTGTTGAAACCTTCAGATATGTTCTGGGGACATTGCCGAGAAATTTTGCGAGTTAATCAAAATTATAACGAAAAATTTTCCAGAAAAATCGAGTGAGAACGCTTTGATATTGCCTGTTAACGAGGTGGTTCAGTTCCTTCATATCAGTTTAGTTCAAGTTCATCAAATTAGGACAAGAGGGGCATTCTGATCGTGCCAACTAAACTAAAAGATCGTCCCCATCCAATGTACAGTGTACGTAATTGTATAGAGCGAGTCACAGTTCCAAAAATCCGTCTACATAAACTAACAATGTGTGTCTTGTTAGCAACCACATTACATCGGTTCCTGTCACACTATAATTGTAGTTTCTTAGTTTTGCACTATTGCACTTATTGCTTGCATCAGGCAAGAAATGTCGAGATTAAAGTAAAGCCGAAAATATTCCAAGAAAATATGAGGGAATCTTGGAACGTTTCGACTATTTAGACGAGTTCACTAATAATACGAGACTAATAGGTACCTACATTTAACTTATATAACAATACAGAAAAAACTGTTGAACACAAATTAGATAATACTATAATTGTTGTCCCTAGTAAAAGGCTAGAACAGCGTTCTTTGTAAAAAGTGCAAAATTATAGAAACCAGACGAGAGGATGCGAGCGTCATGTTGACCATTCACTTTTTCCCAACTCTTTCCTAGATGAAAAAGCCGAAAAAGGTAAAATTATAGGACTCTGCTTGATCGTATGTTCGCTAATTTTAGGGAAAAACCCGCGAAATACTATTTGCAACATTCGGTATATTTTTTTATAGATTCACCGACATGCTACAATAAAAGACAAAACTCTTAAAATCGAACACAATGATAAGGGTCAGTAAATTTTTTTTTTTTACTTAGACTCGTAAAACGCGTAACAAAACCTTTTCAGACCAAATATGTAAGTAGCACAACTAAAGAGACCCACATTGTCATTGCTACTATCCTGAGTGACTCACTTTTACGCGAAAAATTAGCGACTACCTTGGAGAAAATATACTCATCGAGTTCGTGTTAGCTCTCTTTCGAACTAACCGTGCACTTACTGAAATCAAAAGAAAAATTAATTAATTAAAACTCAAAAAAATATTAAAAACCAAAACATTAACCCAACCCACTTGTAGTGTCCTGATGTGTCAATGGCCTCTCCAAAACTCTCTCAATAACTTCAATCCATTCGTCTCTTTCCGCTTCGGTTTGCGCTGATAAATTATAAACTCGTTCAGGTGTAGTTAAAGCAAACGAAAATCCTTGATCCCTGACTCCCGCTGAAACCCCTATTCGAACGCTATAACCATCCAACGCGTGACCTGAGAAACAAAATTCCACCCCAAAAATTTTAGTAACTTATTGCTGTGGCGCCTCTAGCGGGCCGAATTAAAAATACAATTACCGATAAAAACTTCGCCTTTGGGATGAGCATCTAGAGGTTCATCGTGGTACATCAATTTTCTATTATCTAGAGTGAACCAGCGTTTTTTGAAGCCGTCACTGGTTCTGGGTCCCGTTTTCCATAACCATCCTTCTTTAGCGAAATCTTCAGTGAGAAAACCGAGTAAATCGGCTTCGTTAGCTGAAGGATAAGCAACTTGCAACCTGTGCAATTTGGCACATCTTATCGCCATATACCAATTAGTTATCACCTCGGCTTCTTCGTGATAAACATATATGTGACGGGTAGTTCCGTATCGGAGAAACGTTAATTGAAGGGAGGTGGGGTATTCCATTTTTTCGGGGGCAAAAACTACGTTTAATTCCGAAACTACTAAAACGGCTTTGGGATATTTGTTTTCACGTACGAAATATTTGAGAGTGTTTTCGGCTTCAGACAGAATGAACTTTCGGGAATGGTATTTGCTGTCTTCTTTGCCGCGTTTCATCAAGAAACCCTGCATGTAGCCGCTGACGTAGGTTTGACGTTCTGGATGGCAAAACTCTTCTCTTTGGTATTTGGCCCGAATCCACTGCTCCACCAGAACCCTGCAAAAAGAAGTACAAAAAATGGTAAAGGCAGAAAGGTTACAGCAGCGCCATCTGCTTTACGAACTCGTTGTTTTGGCTACTTGATTGCTAGAATTGAGTATAAAATGTCTGAATTTCTGAAATTGTTGCTCAACTCTTGGGACAAACACTGGCGTAAAATGTTAATTATCATCAAAAACGAATTACGAAAGTAAGGAACTGTCAATCCTACGAACGGATTAAATAATCCCCTGTAGAAATACATAAGAAAAGAACTAAAAAAATGTCAATTATAACATAAAGACAAATTAGGCAAAAGCAATGCAAATGTAAAGTGTACTCATGTATTATTCTATATAATTTTCCTATGTATAAAATTGGCCAATAAATAATAATAATAAAATAATAATAATAATAATAATTACTTACTGTGGATCATTGCATTTGGGTCGTCGGTAGCAGGGGGGTACGCGCTCCTCATATTTGAGTTTGGCTTTAACATTTCCCACTTCCTTCATGCGTTCAACTTGTGAGTCTTCCCACCGGTCCAATTTCAAATGTTTTACTTTGCTTATATGGACGCCCATGTTCCTGTGGACGCCCGAACATCGCGTGCAAATAAATATACCGATGTTGTAGGAGGCCCATTCCGGATCTGGAATGGAAAATCGTTTTCAATTACTACTCAATTTATTATTAACAATAAATTTTAACAAATAAAAAATTAAAAAAAAATGTCGCCACCGCATTTTTTTGGTTAAAATTCAGTAAATTCCCGCAATTGATAACAACAATTTCAATGTAATGGGCGGCGTATTGGGTAATGTTTTGAAAGATTTTTGCAACTCTTAATAGGTTTGTTTACAAGTTCCTGTAATAGCCAAACATGGCACAGTTTGAACGAATTTACTTACTTTTGCTGCCGCAATCCGCACAGGAATTGTTCCCAGGAACCTTCAGCAACTCCAACAACACTTTCTCATTCCTGTCAACCATGGTTTAGTATTATTGTAAATAAAACAGCCACGAACTAGGATCTACACATAAATCAAAACTGTTAACTGGAATCGTCCATTTTTCCTGTTGTTTTGACATTTTGACATGAGGCGACAGAGGCGACACATCGCAGCATCCCACATTTGTGGCCAGTGGCGTCCCTACGTTACTCTTCCGCTCTTTAATTCCTTGTAATTGCAGTCATTTTGGCATTCCATTTAAATCGTAATTAGGCTTAATACAACGGTATTTAACTACAGCTATTAATAAATTCTTACGATTTTTTCAAGCATAGAAATGTTTACCTGTACTTAGTATGTATTCTAGTCCCATTGTAGTTGTTCATTATAAAACAATTTTTTGAAATTTCTTTTCTACAATATAATTTCTTGTTTACTGCTTTAGATTCTGCGCTATGAAATATACCAAATTGGTGTAACTAACTATTTGTAAAACAAAAATAATTTTTTAAATACTTACTTTGGGTTAACAGGTTGGTATGTATTATGACTCAATAAATTAAATTATAAACAATAAAATGAAAGTGAGGTTAAGTTAACAGGAAAAGTTTATGTTAGGTAGATTAGAATTTTTGGCGGTTTCAATTTCCTGTTTTCCACCCCTGAATCATTATGGAAGAACAAAGTAAATATAGTGAATTTAACCGTATTTTCCGATTTATTTTATTGCTTTTCCAGAGCTGTTACGTCGTAAAAACAAGGCGTTGAAGGAGAACAACAAAGGTTCTCTAATCGGCATTTGTACAGATTTGGCTAAAATGTATCTAGAGCAACAAAAATACGAAGCTGCAATAATAGAGTACACATCAATTGCAAAAATTCACCAGGAACAAAATAATTTACTCCAGTATGCCATTGTGAATCGAGGAATTGGAGAAGTCTACTGGGAGCAACGAAATTTCACCAAAACTATTCAGCATCTAACAATTTATTACAGTGCGTTAGAATGGGAGTTTGTAGTTTTTTCTATTAACCGGTTTCAGATATCGCAAAAGATTTGAAGAACAAACTGGAAGAACAACGAGCTCTTGCTACAATTGGCCATATTTACTTATCAAAATATTTAGAGAGTGTTGATAAGAACGAAAGAAATTTGCATTGGGCCGACAAATGTTTTAACAAGAGTTTGGGGATTTGCCAGAGGTAAATGTTGAAACAAAAATACTTTTAATAATTGAAATTATAGTTTGGAGGGTGAAATAAACAAATTGGAAAGCGCGGACATGGTGGCTAGACTTTTCACTAATCTTGGCATAGTCCAAGATTGCTTAGGCAACACTGACAAGGCTCTAGAATTGATAACTAAATCAATCAATTTGTGCAAAATGAACGATATTTATGAACAGTTGTTGAGGGGTTACATGTGTTTGGCTTCAGCACTGGAGAAGAAAGGTGATCACAAACCTTCTTTACAACAGTACAATTTGGCCGTTGAAACCGCTAGTAAGTTTTGTTAAATTCTGTAATAATTGTTAATTTTTTAATTGTAGCCAAATTGCGGGATAAACCAGAACTATTATCGACGGCCCTAGCAGGTAAAGCCGAAGTTCTTGTAAAACTTGGGGATTTTCACGGGGCCAAAAGCGCCCTCTTAAAGGCCTACAAATTAAAAGTGCCAAATATTAAAGAACAAAAAACAATTGAACATGACTTGAGAGTCGGTAAGTGCTAATTTTAGCGATTTCGTTAAGTTTACAATAATTTTTGTCAGTGGCTTCAATGAGTTATACCGAAGATAAACTCGTTTCAACTAACGTTACTAATTATAAAGAGGTCAAGTCGCTGTACGAAAAACTAGGGGATGGTGCATGCGAAATTAAATCTTACAAAAAAGCTGTTGATTACTATAAAAAAATGCTGGAAGTTGCCAAAAAAGCGAAAGTTTCGACTTCAGAATTAGGAACTTGTTATTACAGTATAGCAGAAACTTATCGAGATGACGAACAATTTGATGAAGCGATTGATTACTACGAATTAGAATTTGAAACTTGTAAAGATTCGCTTAAAGATAGTCTCAATTCACTTAGTAAAATCGCCGATGTGAAAGAGTTGGCAAATAAACCGGTTGATGAAGTTAAAGCTGTATACGAACGAGCTTTTCAACTTTGTCGCAACGATAACAACAGTCACGAAGAGGGGAGGATGCTGAAACGTTGTATTGCTTACTTGAGGCGTCAGAACAAAAATCCGGACGCTTCTCCTTTAGAAAAACAACTGGATGAGTTGAACTACAAAAGTTCTGATGATGAAAGTGAATCCTTGGAAATTCAATCAGGTGCTAATATAGGCAACGACATCGATATCGACAATATTACAGGTTTGTATCCACAAGTAATTAAATCCGAAATTTCGTCAGTCTCCTCCAAACTTAAAACTTGATTTTTTTTAAATTGTTTGCTTTTTCCTCTTGGTGGCGCTGATTTCAGTATACACCCACCTATCGATGTTGGGTGTCATTTGGCGACGCTGTTCCAAATCTCGGGTTTAGTTAGCTTTTTCAAATATTTTACAGTTATACCAACTTAAAAATTTATTAGGGATGCGTATATTTCAAAAACTGCAGCCTTTGGGCTACAATGAGAAATGTTTTAACAGCTGGTACAAGTTGGTTCCTGCAAACCCGAATCGATCTTAGTTCTTTGGTTGAATCAAAATAAATTTAGGAATATTTTGTAGATGCGTCTGACAGCGACACCGAACAGGGAGCTTTGGCAACATTGAAGCGTCGGTCCAAGAACTTCAAACTCAAACGCAACATGAAAGGCGAAACCCAACTGCACACGGCCTGCATTAAAGGACAAATGAATGTAGTTCATCATTTGTTGGAACGAGGCCATCCCGTTAACATCCGTGATCATTGCGGATGGTTGCCTTTGCATGAAGCTTGCATTTGCGGACATGTCGAAATTGTTTCGTTACTGCTCGAGAAGGGAGCTGCAATTAATGATCGAGGTGGCACTCATTGCAATGGTAATAACTCGTCTATTTGCGCATGCGCAATAAATATAAATGGTGCAAATAAAGTAGAAAAAATTCTCCACATTGCTTAGCTTAAATATTGGTTTTCATCTATTAAAGGTTTTCTTTGTCTATTTCTTTATTTTTTTTCAAAACGTAGGTACTACACCTTTACACGATGCCGCTTCTAACGGACATTTGGAAGTGGTTAAGTTGTTATTGAACAAAGGCGCTAACGCAGTGGCACGCACAGATGGAGGCGAAACAGTTTTAGATTTTTTAAAACAATGGCGATCGTCTGTTATGGTTGATCAGTCAACAGAACAGTTGTACAAATCTCTCGTTAGTCAGATTTCTTCAGCGCTTAATAAAGCGGGTCACGTGGCCACTACCGATTTAATTGAAACACCTAGCAGAGCAACTTCTTCGGGCCAAAAAAACAATTTGGAAACATCCCCGAATAGTACTTCACAGAATCCTTCAACTTCGAGTCAAGTTCCTAAAACTCCCATGTCTTCAAGTTCCAATCTCAGGAGATCCGCCAGTTGTGGTTTAGAAGAGTTACCAACTCCAAGTCAAATTAAGAATTCTAATCAAAGAAAATCTACAACTATTGGTTTAGATGATCCACCAATTTCAAGTCGTTCTACTGAAGATTATCGAAATGTTATGGATAGTTTGAGGCGTAAAGAGAAATCTCTTAGTAAACCGATTGGTTTAGTGAAGAGACCAGCTTTGATAACGATGGAATCCGATGATTGGTTGGAGGATGATATCGGCAAAAGTTGCAAGAGGCGAAAAACTAATTCACCAGCGAAGTCACCCAGAGTCACCTCGAGAAGGTCCTCGGAAATTTCGGAAGACCTTAGAACTACTCCTAGGAAATTGGTAGAGTTTGAACAAACTCCCGGGGGAAGAGTATCAGCACTTTCAGGTAAGAATTTTCGAAATTTAGTCCGGTTGCACCAACGTTCATTATTTAAATAAAAAATTCGATTAACGAGATATCAGTTGTTTCATATTGAAGAAAACTAAAATAATTACGGTGGATTAACTCATTTGTTTTTGCAATTTATTCGCTAAAACTGAAACCAATCCGCAGGAGCCTATCAATTGGATTTGGACGAAGATTTGGAGCATCCCCCACGTTCAGACTCTATAGACGTAGATTCGAGCAGTTGCGATTCTTTCGGTTCAGAGGAGAATTTCAGTAGGAGAAAAATCCAATCCTCTCTATTGGATGCCGGTTTCAGTTACCAAAATGGCTCTCAAAACCAAAGATCGAAACACTCTAATCATGGGCGCAAATCCAGAAAGCAACAGGCGAAATTAACGAGTTTTGGTCACACAAGGACTTTCTACGAAGCAGATTCATCGTCGCATAAACGCGAAAAAAATAGTCCCGTAACTAGGAATATGCCACCAGTCATTGATCCCACGGCCTCAGTTGATGTTAGAATTAATGGCAAGTTATACCGAGTCCCCGTGTTGTTTTCCCAAATAAACAGTCATACCATCAAATGGTTGGCGGAAGAAGCTGCGAATAGATACGCCCGGTTTGTTTGTTTTTTTTATTTATAGCAATTTTGAAAAATGATTCGTTTTAGAAAAGAATACATGAAACCAACTTTAGAGCTCGAAACCAGCAATGGTGCAGTTTTGGCGGATGATGATTTAATTAGTCTTTTGTTTCCAATGGGAGCCGCTCAGTCCGAACCGGTGGAAGCCCGCGTTATAAAATGGAACATCCCGCCATTGATCGACAGGTTCAAAGAAGCGTGTCACGATATGAACACAAGTACGTAGAGAAAAAAAGAAACAACAAACTTATTTGATTCGATAGCTTACATTTAAAGATTTATTTCGATCGTGGTTGCAGGTCCTGACGCGACGATTTGTCGGGCTCTCGAAGAACTCTCCATTTCGCTGGATTTGGCAAATAAGGGTTTAAGGGGGGGTGCAATGGCGCCGTTGTGTAAAGCTGTCAATAGACAAACGCATTTGTTAGAACTCGATTTGTCTGGAAATTTTATCTCAGTTGATTGTGTTAAATTGTTATCGACTAGTTTGCTGTCACTCCAAAATTTAAATAAGCTCAACTTGAGTGCTACTGGACTGTCCGCGGAAAATCTCCAAATTTTAGCTGAAGGTTTTACAAATTCGCAAAAATTAGCGCATCTAGATATCAGCGATAATTGTATAGGCGATGAAGGTTTTCAATATTTAGCAAAAATTTGCCAAAATTCCCACTTAAATACTCTAAATTTGTCTCTTAACAAATTTACCAAAGAAATTTTCAATCATTCGTACAATTCTGACGTTACTTTATCTATTAAAAATCTCGAAAACTTAGACGTAAGTGATAACGAATTAAGTAATAATGTTATTGTTAAAATTATATCGTGGGTAAACCCGAGTGTTTTGAAAAGAATTAACTTAAGTAGAAACGCTGTTCACTTGGGGTTAGTTAGGGATTTACTGGCAGTTCTAATGGAAACGGGAACAGGTCGCATTGCGCTACAAGAATTGAAACTCTCGAGATGCCAAGTTGAAGACTCTGAATTAGTGGACATATTAAGGTAGGCAATTACGAAAACGGCACTAACAAAGACGGTAAATTAGTCGCAAAATTAGAGACAATTTGATTTTGATAAATTATAACCGTTGTTAGCACTATTTTATGAATTTCTCACCGAATTTGACGTGTTTTCGTCTTTTTGCAGATACATGGAAAACTTGGAGATTTTAGACTTATCTTACAACAGTGGATTGACCGGTATTGCCTTGAAAAAGTTGTTACAGTGCAAAACGATAATTGAACTAAACCTGTGTGGATGTCGCAATACTTTTAAGTACTTTGAAGGTTTCTCTCAGCGTCTGCACGGCAATCAACGTAAATTGCAACTAAGCATAGATACACTACAAAACAAAATCGAATGCGGAAACCTTACCAGTATATGGAAAACAAAATACGGCGCTAACGCTGTTGTAGAAGAAACTCGCCATTTCTTGAGTTTGTCAGTAAAGTAATGTGATTCATTGTTGTAATTATAAAATAAATTTTATTTTCATACTTAATTACATTGAAGTCATTTCAATTGTTTTCACAAAATGTGTAAAGATCAGTCCTGCTTGAATCTTTTAACATTAATTTTTATTAACTTGGGGCATCATTGCAGAATATCACAATATTGCGCTCAAGTTCATTGGTTAATCACGAGAGCCGCCAGTGTATGCGTACCCAAACCGTCTCATACGACAAAACAAGTTTTACTATTAAAAATTTGAGAAACCGCAGCACAAGCGCCCTCAATGCGTGAACCTGAAAACAAACTAAGGCGCTTAAAAAATCTTCACCTTGTCCCAACTCGCGTTTACGCTAACTGCGTACTCTACAGAGATGCCAAATTCAAAATAACAGTAACAGAAGGTTCTCCAGGGAAATTTTGTTCGGCGGAAGTTGACCGTGTGATTGATTTAGTATTGCCATGTCTCTGGAGTACCTCATAACAACAAAGTCACAAAACCTACAGTAATTGACTGCACTACAGAATTTTATTATCACAATTTTATGACTTAAGTGTGAGAACCACTTGTCGAAAACTAACAAGTGACTTGGTTTTAATGTAAGAACGTCAGATGGATATAAACCGCCCTGCCATTTATTTCATATTATTTTGTTATTATCGCAAACTTGTACATGTGAGTGCTAGCAGTTGGTAATTTTACAATTAATTTAGAACGGGAGCGAGCATATCGTCAATAATTTTTTGAATTAGAGCTTCGCGCATGTGCAGAACGCAATAATCCTCTAATGCTGATCTACTTTTATGATGCATCATAAAAGTAGGCACTGGACAGTTTGCCGACAACGACATGAATTTCCTTCCTCACGTTTTATATCCACATTTCGAAAGTTACGTTGAAATATTAAATATTTGCTTTTCAAGTGACCCTGTATTATAAAAATAAACAATTGAATGTGTACATTAAAACTATGTCCACCTTTGTACATTTGAGGACATTTATAACAAGTTACGTCCTGTAACTAAAATAAATTGCCACAGCCTAAACTAAAGTGGCTTCTGGTCTTCTTTTGCGTTTTCCCCACTATTGCTTCGATCACATTGACTTAAACAACAATCACAACAAATAAATTGGAATCACCAAATATCGAACATTCCACTAGTCTGATTAATCCTACCTATGGCACTTTTCGGATCCGGAGCATAAGAACTCCAATTAGTTTTATAGCACGTTTCCAGTGGAACCCCACAAACATCAACCGCGTTTTCAATCGCGCACACTTTTTCCACCACATAAAACTTTCTAAACAACAAATCGATCCAATCCTGTAAATCTTTCCCTACCCGTTTCGAATTAATAACACTCACTTTTTGTAGAATATCACCTTCGAAACTGTTTGTTACAAACTTATGATATCCTTCTACGGACCCACGAGGATAAGATGAACCAGAATGAATTAATTTCGTTTGTTTTTTCAAAACAGGTGAACCCGAAAAAAATTCTAAAGGTGTAACCAAAAATTGAACTTCAGCAAGAAAAGTTTGTTTATGAATTAATTTAATTAACCATATTCCGGGTAAATGGGGTTGTTTTAAAATTGGTTTGGAATATCCTATTGCGGAGTTTTCATCTATTGAAATTTCTGTTA
This sequence comes from Pyrochroa serraticornis, assembly GCA_905333025.2. Classification (NCBI taxonomy): domain Eukaryota; kingdom Metazoa; phylum Arthropoda; class Insecta; order Coleoptera; family Pyrochroidae; genus Pyrochroa; species Pyrochroa serraticornis. The sequence continues at coordinate 32,069,449 of HG995154.1, read as the reverse complement.
CGTCTACTAACAAACCCGTAGGATCAATCCACAAACAAGAAAAGTTAGCGGTGAAACCGTCATTAACATTGAATCGATAAATCGCAACTGGATCCGAATACGGTTGCAAAATTTTAGCGAAATTTCTGGAAATTTGCTCTTTTTGATCGTAATCGCTACTAACTGATAATTCTTCCAAACGTTTCGTTAAAGACGAGGGACTTATTGTTAATTTATTAATGGGTTTGAAGGCAATTTGTGTTTCGGTAACAGAAGAACCCGTTTCAGCCTTAAAATGTACTAAAGTATACTTGTAAGAGTCTTTATGGTGATATGATGTGACTTCTATAATTTTTTCTGATGTTATTGTGCAATTAGGAGCGAAATTATTCGACCAAACCCTTGCAGCTGCGTTGGTTACGGTCATTATTCCATCGTCCATACGCGGCGATAAATCGAGATGATGATAAATACTTTGCCAGTACGAGTGGAGATTTGGAATGTTTTTAGAAGGTTTCTCCAAACCAAAAAGCCACAATTCTAGTTTTAATAAAATGGCTTGATTGATGATTGGTTCGAATTTACGCGCGAAATAGAGCTGTCTCGGTAGAGTGGTTTGAATGCGGCTCCAGTCTTCAGGGCGAAAATCGTTCGGACTGCAACCACACCAGTCCACCACGTGTTTGTATTGACACTTACAGCCGAGTTTACGCTTCCAATTTGTCACGTGTAAATTATTGTCGACGTAAGAGTCGCAAAATTTCGAATTGCGGAGGGCGGTATGGAAAAACGACTCAGCCGGCAGCAAGGTGTGTTTGAAAACCTGCAAAATTTTAAAAACTCATTAAATCACTTGAATAACAAGGTCTCCTGGTGCTAACTATTTTACTACAAATCAACTCTTTTGTGACGTCACAGTGGGACTTCAGAAATATGTCGAGTTACAGAGAATATATTTGACGCTAACTGAGAAAAAGCATGCTACGCACTTAATTACTCTAAATTAACTTTCTATGACGTGAAAAGTCAAAAATTTAACATAAATTACTGAGCTAAATATTTTTGAAGTTCCAGTACAATGATGCTACACTTTTGATATCAAGAACCCTCAATTTTACTTTTGCAATACCTGTTTCAGACCCGTTACTAATTCATCGGGGTTTGCAGTAGCTACATAACTAACAAACGACCTTGACAGTGCCACCCAATCGCTGCCTCCATCCATTTGTAGTCCCTTAGGTAGTGGTCTGTCAGCAACCCTCCACATGCGCATATCGCACTCAACGAAAGTTTTGTCTAGACCCTGTTTTTGTAAAAACCGTTGAGTATCGCGACCGTGTGATTTGACGAAATTTCTGTTTCGATTCGCTGACAAGAAACGCTCCAATGATGTCATCATTTTCACTGGATAATCCGACTCGCTTAAGTTTAGAACAAAATCCCAACGCCAGGGCATTTGAAGCAGTTCATTCATGCAACTTAGAAGCATTTCCAGTAAAGAGGCGCCGCCCCAAATAGTAGCGAAGCGCCGGCGCGTCAACCGGATGTTGGGGAAACGACTCTCTAACGCCACAAGTTTCCGGAACAGATAATCCTCCCTCTGTAAAAAACAAAAATTAAATGAAAATATTCAATTTTAATCTAAAAATTTTAAAGTTTGTGATACTGCGTAGGTTTGGTAATTTATTTCAGTAACAGACCAGTCAATTCTGATAGCAGGCCAAAAATTGTCATTTTGAATTAATGCCACAATTACATTACCCAAGAAAAATAAATGTTAATTGTGTAATAACACCCATAGATGGCGTGACTGCCTCCTAGACACTTGACAATCAAGAAAAATTGCTCAGTAATTTTGTTTAGAATTAATAATTTTATGGGGCGCCGTCTGGGGGCGGCAACACCTCCACCTACCACGTCCACGTGAATGTAGTAATAATGATTTTGATGGTACAAAATCTTCAGAAGTCGCTTAACCTGGCGGAGAGCTCTTCCGTTCAATGTTAATAAAAACACTATTTTGACAGGTTCATCTGAAGACGCCAGTTCTGTGTTGGCACTCTGCGATACAAATCCTGCAAATAAAAAATTATTCATGCATCTGCTAGTAGTTTCAACAATACCAACTTCGTACGCCTGTTTGATAAATATTAACTGTGTAATAACCCCCACAGATGGCGTGACTGTCACCTGGACACTTCATGTTACAAGACGAATCAGGAAGTTTTGCAGTAGTGGGCGGTTCGTCATTTCCACAAAAACACTCGTTGCTAAAAATTAACAACTTTACCAAATTTATCTAATAATTTAATATACGTACGAATACTGTACTCCAGCAAATGGAAATCCTGATTGTAAACACAACTGCAAGCAATAATCCGGCGAATTATTTTTCTTATTAACACCATAATAGCCGCTTAAAAGCCGGTAGTTGGTTTCATCTTTGAAACACCCTAATGCTTTTCCCGCGACTCTCCCATCATTGAGACATCCCCCTGGTAATTTTTTGGGATACAACTCTCCAATTAAAGATCGACAAATTACGTTAGCAATAAATTGTTTGCATTTTTGCGTCCTAGCCCGATGGATGGCAGAAACCGCTTCTTTTCCAACAATTTCGCAATCGGGTTTAAAATCTAGTTCTTCTAGTCTCAAAAGCGTTGCGTTAATTGTTTTTTTATGAACGGTTTGAATTATGTTCGATTTTGGTTTTTGGCCTTGTGGATGCCATTCATCTTGTGATGAAGTTTTGTTAATTTCAAGGAATCGTGCTGCTAAGAACACTTGGAAAATCAAAATTATTAGACCGATTAAGAAGAACATTTTGTACTTTCTCAACCACCGGCCATTCCAGCCTTTTGTTGCCACCATTTCACCGGAAACAAATTACCCCCATTTCACAACGTAACCTCACACTATTACTGAATGACTCCAAGTGTTCACTAGCTATTGATGCCATTGAAGACATTAATTAGGTGTTAGGGGGTTTTTGCGGAGAATCCGCGGTTCATTTTAATTAGAAGGTTTTATCGGTTTTGTGAGGCAATGAGGCATTTGATGTCGTTCTGGATTATGCCATGTTGATACTATAAGAAAAAAATTGTTAGTAACAGAAACAAATCATAAAGGAAATCTATTAAAAGATTCAATGTTTTCAAAAATATAATTATTAATATTTGAGCAATTTCAAAATGTATACGCAAGGCTAACAATAACTTAATTACTTTTTATTATAATTTTTTTGATAATTAGAAATTGTTTAAACAAATGTAATTTACTTGGATTATCAAGGTGGCTTTGGAGGCTGCTATCAGGTATCTGTCATCTGTCATTCATCTATCAAACGTAAAGATAGCTTCTAGTGCTTCTTGCCAACGAGAGAGGCGCTGCCATCTAGATTCTTCAATATTCTTCAAGTGAGGAAGTTTAAGAAAACATGCCCGCAAATATGAACCGCATTGTTGCTATTTTGACGATTTTTGAGTTTAAAATTGTACAATTAACTGCGCATTTATATTTGGCGCGTTACGAGATGTTGCCGCCAACCTGGGATGTCGCTCCCACTCAGATCTATAGCGTGATTTTTGAAAATAAAATTCATAAAAGACGATTTGATTCCTTTCGGATTTTACATTTTTTTTTTCAACTTTTTTCTTTAGAATAAATTTATTAAACGCAGAAATTTTATACTTTTGGGGAAATGAAGCGATTCCGTATATGCAAATATTTATTACAAATGCCAAATTCCGTTAGAAACTAATTATAAATTAATAACTGCGACCAAAAAGCGTCAAATGCTTTGCTAGCTTCTTACAATCGGGATGAATACATTTATCACTTGGCTTAAGCTCAAATGGAGGAACCAGAGGAATACACAATGATTTTGCACCCATTGCCGGAGCTCCTGGTTCCGCAGCTTCCCCATCATCCCTACAAAGACATATTTGAAATAACCACTACCTCACTATTAATATTCTACCTAGCACTATCGGCTTTAATTTTGTCCTCACAGGCAATTTCCCCGCAAAATGGGGCATAAATAATAAATTTTTCCTCGAGTTTTTGCTTGAAAATATCGAAATCGTGGGCATGTGTTGTTTTATTTATAAGAGCCAAAGCAGCCCTGAAAACAATTAATCGATTATCCAAAATTTTGAGTTTTTCAGTTACCTTTCGTAGAGTTGAAGATGTATTTCATCAAGCAGCTTCTTGATTGTCTCTCCAATCTCTTCATTTCTCGGTAATTTTTGTCGAACGCCATCATGTCTTCTAACAGCTACAACAATGTTTTCTCTAATATCTGCAGGTCCTATTTCTACCCGAAGCGGTACTCCCTAAAAATTAATACGTATTGATCTAAAAATTTTGATCAAAATTCTAACTTTTAGTTCCCAATGGTTAAATTTCCAGCCCGGAGAATAATTGAGACGGTAATCTCCTTTAGCTCGAATACCCTCGTCTAAAAGAGCTTGTTCCAAATTCTTGATTACTAGGATTATTGACTCGCGCTCAATTGGGTCTAGTCCCACAGTTAAACCGCAAGGAATCAAAATCACTTGAACACTGGCGATGGGAGGTGGCAAAATTAAACCTTTATTATCGCCATGAGTCATCACCATCACCCCTAAAATTGCAATTACAACAAATATATTTTTTATCTACTTATGTAATAGTAAATATTTACCAATAGTTCTCGTTGTAATACCCCAAGAGTTCTGGTACACGTATTTCTTTTCTTGAGTGTCTGGATCTTCATAAACTATGTCAAACATTTTTGAAAAGTTCTGCCCTAAATGGTGCGAAGTTGCGCCTTGAATGGCTCTCCCACTTGCAGCTACATAAGCTTCGACAGTTAGGGTGTACTCGCCGCCAGCAAACTTTTCTTTTTCAGTTTTACGACCCCTCAATACCGGAATAGCCAGCAAATCTTTGTATATACTTTCATATAAACCTAACGGTTGAAATTAAAATCGCGTCTAATCAATGAATAGTCATACTTAGTATATGTTCAACTTCAACGCAGGCATCTTCCTTTGAAGCGTAAGCGGTATGGCCTTCTTGCCACAAAAATTCTCTGGTTCTCAGGAACGGTTGAGGATGCTTAAATTCCCACCTCTAATTACAAGGAATTAATTTAATGTAGTTTCTTGGAAAGAAACACTTACCACAACGTTATTCCATTGGTTGAGTTTAATTGGTAGATCGCGGTATGACTGAATCCATTTGGCGTAAGCTGGATACATAACTGTTTCGGAAGTTGGTCTAACTGCTATCGGTTCAGCTAAATCAGATTCTCCGGATTTGGTTACCCAAGCCACCTAAAATGAAGTAAATGCACCATTGAAAGATAACGATTTCAACAAACCTCAGGAGCAAAATCGGCAATGTGATCTTTTTCTTTTTCCAAAACACTTTTCGAAACGAAAATGGGGAAATAACAGTTTTGAATGCCGAGTTTTTTAATTTCGGCATCAAACCAAGCGCTTATTGCTTCCCAAATTGAATACGCCCATGGTCTCAGGATGTAACATCCAGAAACATCGTAGTATTCAATCAGTTCAGCTTTAGTAATGACTTGGGTGTACCAATCCGATAAATTTTCTTCCTTTAACGCCTCTAAACCAAGTCGAGTTATTTTCTTGGTTTTACCATCATCTTTGTTGACCACAGAATCATTCTTTTTCCGTTTAGCCTCCTTAATGTCACCAACTTTAGGTGGATTTTTTACAGATTTAGTCCCCGCATCACTTTTAGGACTGTTAGAATCTTTTTTTTTTGCCTTACTTTCATCTTTTAGGGGCAACGAGACGCTGGTTTCCGGTTCGCAACTAACGAGAGACACCTGAAACGACACAAAAAAAATTGTAATACTATACAATGATTTAATCCATGCAGTTCACATATTACAGGCGCCACCTAGTGGCGATTTAGAGAAACTGAGACACAACGGGATAATTATTATAAATTCCAATTTTTGTTCAACATTACTGTTTCAAGTACTAAGTGCGATGCGCCAATCTGAATAATAAGTGTAAAAACTAGAAAGAAGAACAGAAAGTTTCTCAAGCAACTTAACTGTAGTCAGCATCTGACCCGAAAGGGACACTAACGATAAAATTATGTGTTAGCCGAATTGTTCTTCTGCTAATTTATAAAAACTTACTGCTGTCGATTTCTTGTTCTTGTAGGTCTCCCAAGAAATTCCAACTATCGTTGCGAAATCAGTTTTTAATTGCCACAAACGGTCTTCTTGAACTTGCAAAACGCTATGGGCAGCTTTGCCTGAAAATAATAATTTTAGTTACAATTACCCAAGACGCAGAATGTGGCAATAGTTCCTACAGGATTCTGTAATTCAATGACTTTGACGTGTTGTGAAGTTCGCTCTTTCAGCTTGAAAGTATGTGATAAACCTAAAACTCATCGTTACCCAATTAGTTTAATTTTAATTATTATTGAGAAAATGCGCAATTATTTATTGTAAATTGATGACAAACAGGGACCACCCTAGCCAATAGAATGAGAGAAAGAAGAAATCGGTTTTATTGATAGAAATGGATTACATGGTTAATTACAAAAAATGTTTCAAAAAGAGTTTACTTCCGCATGCATACACTTTCTGGTACTTAATATTAAGCAGTCGTTATCCTAAAGTATAGCGGAACTTTCCAAACGTAAGCTTACATTAAAAGAAAATTCACACAACAATTGAGTTTTGATATATTTTCATCAGACACTTTCGTACTAAAGTGACCTCCACGCCACGTCTTTAAATTACTGAAGTTGAATCAAGGAACACCTGTATACAAAAATAAACATAAATCATATACCATCACGTTATTCTATTGAATTTTTCGTACCGTCACACAAATATGGCAGCACCTACCAACCAAACCAACTTTTTTATGTAAAAAACTAACATCACAGGGTTAGTCAAAAGTATGACTTTTGCTTGAGGCACCTTTTTTAAATCGCAACGTACTCGACGTACTAGTATTTCATATAATTACACAAAAGTGAAATTATCATTTCCCTCCATCAAGCTGTTAATTTCTTTAAACGCCCAATTTTACCTACTTGCAAAAAGAGGACGTACAAATAGTTTAGGCGTGAGAACATGGTTCCATACTTTTGACTGGCCCTGCATATTAATTACATACCTGCAATTAACTGGTCGACATTTTCGGACTGCTCGTCGATTTGTTGCGACAACTTCTCCTCGAATTTGGTTATATCGTTATTAATAGTCGCAGGAAGAGCACTTGATTTCCAAATTTTTCCCGTATAATACTCGAAACGTTCCTTCAATATACGCAGAACATTAGCTTCTGTTATAATGACATCTTTATCAGTATTTTTAATTTTTAATTCCTGAACTTTGTGTTCTTGAGTCGCGATTCTTTCCCAAATGGTAATTCCTCGTGAATTATTCGTTCCAGTTTCTTGAGTCTCATCTACAAGGTTACTGAGAGCAATCAAAGAAGAATCATCAGGGATCCAATCTTTCCCAAATTGTTCTTTGAAGTCATGTTTTGATATTTTCAAATTCTTTATTAAAGCGTCTACTTTCATTTGCTTACAACCAGCGTCTTTCAATTCCTTAAGTTTGATTAAACCTTTGTTGAGTTTTAACGAAAGAGTTTTTTCATCAATTGGAAAAACAGGTTTCTGTATTTCAACTGCGCGACTCGCTTTTATTGCAGGTGGAATTACCGGTACCCACACCTTACCAAATTTTTCTTTGTATGCATCTTTTAGGAACATAAGTTGCTTTACTTCAGCATCTATAACTGATTTAGCAGCTTTATTACTTTTTAATTCTCTAACTTTATCTGCTTGTTTAATAATTTTGGCTGCCAAAGAATTGTCAACAGACGAATTAGTTTCGGTTTTCTTGACGGGTACAGTGGGAGTCCAAATTTTTCCCGTTTTCACCTTAAACTCTTCCTTCAACTCTAACAGTTTCTTAATTTCAATTTCAACCAAGGATTTTTCAGTTTTTTCAGATTTCAGTTTTCGCACCTAAAATTTCTGGTTTACAGCGTTTCAAAACTAAAAGCAATTTACCTTTTGGCTGTGAGCTGTTATTTTGGCATCTAAATCTTTGGTTCCTACATTCCTATCTTGAACTGAAGCGGGAGGAACGCAACCTGGTTTCCATTCGGTGTTTGTTAAAGTTTTATATTCCGCTTTTAACGTTAGCAGTAGTTTTACAGCGTCATCAATAGTGACTCTATCTGCTTTTTGGGCCTTTAAATCGCGAACAATATCGCCTTGCTTAACGATTTCGCTGTTAACCTCAATTGCGGATCTTCCTGCAGCAGATGGCGCACGTATTTGCGATGGAACCTGAAGTTAAGCCAAATTACATAATTAATAATTGACACCAAAAAATTAGCATTAAAAATAAATGAAATGGAATCGCACGAGAAACATTATGATTTGCATAAAATTATTGATTTTAATTTAATATTACGTTGTCGCCTTGAGCTTGAATTGAACCTGGAGGAACGCAACCTGGCTTCCACTCGGTGTTCGTCAAGCTTTTATATTCCGCTTTCAGCGCCAGAAGTTGCTTTACAGCGCTCTCAATGTTGGCTTTTTCAGCTTTTTGGGCTTTTAAATCACGAACAAGATTCCCTTGCTTAACGATTTCGCAATTAACGTCCACTGCGGATTTTGAAGAAACCTGAAATAAAAATTACCCGACTATAGCAAATAGTAAGAGTTTCCACTTTTACTTTTCAATTAGAATATACAAAAAATGCGAATAAAAACAAATAACATATTTTAAAATTTTTGATTTCAAAATTACCTCCCCAGCTTGAGCTGCCGTTTTGGCCTCAGTATCTGGGGTTTGAATTGGAGGAACGCAGCCAGGTTTCCAGTCAGTGTTTGTTAAAGTTTTATAGTCTGCTTTCAGCACTAACAGTTGCTTCACGGCGCTGTCAATAGCGGCCTTTTCTGATTTTTGGGCTTTTAAATCGCGAACAAGATTTCCTTGCTTAACAATTTCACAATTGACGTCCGCTGCGGTCTTATTTGCAGTAGAACTGGCAGCGTTAGTGGTTGAAGAAATCTGAAACAACTTTCTTTTACCCAACTTAACCTCAAAATGCTTACATTAACACCAAATATTAAACAGTAAAAGGGAATAAAATAATAGAATTTATTATTATCAAATAGTTTCAGCAGTTACCACTTTTTTTTTGGTTAAATTTGCAAAAATTGCAGAAATCAAAGATTTTTCTAATATTACCTCTCCAACTTGTGCTGCCATTTTGGTGTTGGAGTCTTGAACCTGAATAGAATCTGCAGGCACACAGCCAGGTTTCCATTCAGTGTTTGTTAACACTCTATATTCCGCTTTAAGGGCTAGTAAGAGCTTCACAGCACTATCGATATCAGCCCTTGCTGCTTTTTGAGCTTTTAAATTGCGAACAGCATCGCCTTGCTTAATTATTTCCAAGTTAATTTCAGCCGCAGATTTCCCCATGTTAGGGTTGGCAACGTTAGTTGTTTCTCAAGTTTCTTTTGATGTAACCTGTAATCAAATATCTATATACAATATTTTTGTCTCGTTATTGCTAATAATAGCAAAAATACTTAAAAATTAGAAATATGGTTTAACATTACCACGTGGTACATTTCTTTAGTGCACCATTTTTTTTATTTTCGATAGCGATGAGAATATGTCGCGATATGAATGAAAATTTCAATCATTAATTATAATTAAATGATAACAACAATTAATGAATAAAATACTTACTCGAACACTTGATTGAGCACTCATAAACTCGTATTCTAGAGTAGAACTTTTGGGGCCACTCTACAAGGTCATAAATGTCCAAATTGTCAAAAGTAGAAAATGTACCAACTGGTACCAACGGTTGATACAAGCTGCAACGTACGGATTCCGTCAATTCTCTCTATGTATTTTCGACAAACCGCACATATAAAATAGAATTTATTACAATCAAACCAAATTTAAATTCTAATTAGTCTGTGCATAGTTTTTGAGTACAATTTCTATACCAAAATTACTCGAATATTTTTGTAATTTTCAGTAACCATATGTAAGGTGATAATCTGAAATTGACTAGGCATAATGCCTTATTTACATGTAACTGCAACGTTAAGCAGTTAGTTCTAAAAATTTTTGATTAAAATTGAAAAATGTGGAATCACAGACAAAAACTCTATACCCAATCTAAATCTATGGAAATATCCTTAGCAAATTCTCTTTGATTTCTTGTTGTATTGTTTATTTTATGTTGTTATATCCAATACCACAGAGTGTACACAATTAATTGCCTGAATGGGCATGAAGAAGCCGGTTGTTTACGTAATTGCATTACTTTTGATTATCATTTAAAATTCCCGCATCATCCCATCGTTAAGGGTTGAAAAAATTGCTGCCAACATTGCAACAGTAATGTAACTAAGACCTAGGATTCACTTTAATTATTTTTGAGCCTTTTTTAGTCTTTTTACCGGTAATTTTCATAGTTGTAGTTTCCCTTTGAAACCACTCTTAATGTAACGTTTTCAGATTGCAAGATCCTAGACGAAAATGTTTTCAATCAGTTCCAACAACTTTCAGTATCCTTGTATTGGATATCTCAATCACCCTCAGCAAAAATTCACTTTTAGCAACTATTGGAAACGCCACCATCAACGAGTTTCTTTAAACCATTTTAATTGCTCAGTTGAAGCAGAACCTTATACCTGCAATATTTGTAATTATGAAACAGGATTTCAAGTTAATTTGTTTCAACATCAGAAGCGGGATCATGAAAACTTTGATGATAAGACTACTAAAAAATCTGAATCTGAAACAGCGAATTCGATGGAGAGCCAGTGTCGTAATTGTGGATTATTGACGTTTTCCAAAGTTTTCTTGTTCAAACATTTAAGAAGTTGTGATGAATTTACAGAAAAATCCAATTTGTTTAATCGAGTGAACATTGGTGAAAAACACAATAATAGTCACGCTGGTACTAAAACTAATAACGTCAACTACAATAATTGTGGTTTCAAAACGGTTCAGCAGAATAACTTAAAATCGCGTCAAATTGGGGACGAAATCCAATGGTTTGATTGTCAACATTGCGATTTTACAACAAAATCTCGAAGTGCTTTGAAAAGTCACGAACTTGTTAAACATATTCCTGATGATGAATCCAAATGGTTTAAATGCCATGACTGTGTTTATCAAACGAAACGCAAGGATACTTTGAAGAAACACCAAATAAACATACACGGTGTTGGTGACAAAATCAAGTGGTTGGAATGTCCACATTGTGACCATAAGTTGAAATATAAATCTTCTTTGAACCGACATATATTTTTGATGCATGTTCCTGATGCTCAAATTAATTGGTTTCAATGTTTACATTGCAACTATAAAACCAAATATAAAAGTCATTCGAGACGACACCAAGTTATGCAGCACAAACTTGAAACTAAAACCAATGAGGTTGAATACGAAGTTAAAACCGAATTGAATGATGAAAACAACAGAAATAGTCATATTCCTGATGATGAATCCAAATGGTTTAAATGCCCTGACTGTGTTTATCAAACGAAACGCAAGGATGTTTTGAAGAAACACCAAATAAACATACATAGTGTTGGTGACAAAATCAAGTGGTTTGATTGTCCACATTGTGACCATAAGTTTAAAGCTAAAACTTCTTTGAACCGACATATATTTTTGATGCATGTTCCCGATGCTCAAATCAATTGGTTTCAATGTTTACATTGCGACTATAAAACCAAATACAAAAGTCATTCGAGACGTCACCAAGTTATGATGCACAAACTTGAAACTAAAACCAATGAGGTTGAATACGAAGTTAAAACCGAATTGAATGATGAAAACAACAGAAATAGTGTTGATGAAGTGAAATGATTTGACTGCGATGATTGCAATTTTAAAACAAAATTTAAGCAGAATTGAAAAAACACCAAAAACATGAAAGCAAAATGGTTTACGTGCCATTGTTGTAATTATAAAACGAAACGAAAAGTCGACTTGGCGAGACACCAATGGAAACATAATGTTGACAACGAAGTCAAATGGTTAGAATACCATTATGGCGGTTTTAGAACTAAACAGAACGCTATACATAATATTGGGGGAGTAGTAAAATGGTTTCAATGCGCTAGTTGTAGTTATGAGACTAAGCGGAAATATACTTTAACAAGACACCAGTTAATGCATGTTAGAAAAATTAAGTGGTTTGAATGTGGCGATTGCGGTTTTAAAACAACAAGAGGTGTATTTAAAAAAACATCAAAACACTATACACAATGCTGATAAGTGGTTAAAGTGTAACGATTGTAGGTATAAAACTATACGAAAAGACCATTTAATAAGGCATCAAATTGCCATACATAAGATCGGTGGTTTAATCAAGTGATTGGAAGCGATTTTTGTGTTGAAAAAAATTAATTCTACTATTGATGTTAATTTTATTGTTTATATATTTTATTATTAACAATGTTTTATTTATTGGGCTAAAGTTATGTAGTTTAATAATTTAAAATTTCCGCTTCTTCGTTTATTTAGGGAATTTTAGGACTGCCAACCAGAGCGAACGTTTTCTCTGCTACCAAGTTGGTAGTACCAACATTACAAACGTAATACCCCTCTAAATTTAGAGGCATCAACACAATTATCATGAATATTTAAAAATTAAAAAATTGTGACATTTAGGGCAGTTTATCCCTACCTCAATGTTGTATGGAGGTAATTTCAAATTCTATTACTATTGAATCTCCTCGAAATATATTTTCAGTTTCAACAAGTGTTGAGCAAAAATGTCCTTTTACACCTGCTCTCAATGTCCCTACGAGTCCCAGTGGGACTTCGCAATTAACAGCCATTGGAAGCAACACTACGCGACGACATCACTTGACCGTTTTAATTGTTCTTCTGAAGTGGAACTTTACTCGTGCAACATTTGCGCCTACACTGCGAATCTTCAAACGTCTGTATTTGAGCATCTCCACCTAGGCCACATATTGGAAACATACACGGAAAACGGTTATAACGAAGTTTTTACCAAAGCCATCGATTCTAATTACCCAAAAGTTGTAAATAACGAAAAGCAGCACGAATGCCAACAATGTGGATTGAGGACGTTTTCAAAAATTTATTTATTAAAACACAAGGAAAGATGTATAAAGAAATCGCTAAAAAGTGTAGGGCATCGTCGACAATTAGATTGTACAGAATGGTTTAAATGCCCTAATTGTCCTTTTAAAACCAAAAACAAACCCACTTTAGTAGCGCATGGAAAATATAAACATTTGCCAGACCACCAAGCTCAATGGTTTAAATGTGAATATTGCAGTTTTAGAACAAAATATAAACACAGTTATAGAAACCATAAAGTTAGTCAACATAAGTCGTCAAAACGAGCTTTAAAAGAATACAAATGTCCACATTGTCCGTTCACAACATTTGTTAAAGACCAATTAGGCAAGCACAATAAACGAAAACATATTCCAGATGATGAAGTTACGTGGTATGAATGCAACGAGTGTGGTCACAGAACGAAAAGATCGGATGTTAGCAAAAAACATCGAGCTATATGTTCCATAAACAAGCAGTATGCAGATGATTCAATAATCAACCCTAATGAATGTTTGTGTTGCCAATTTGTAGCTCTAGACGAAACTGAAATGAAAGCGCATTTTAAACTACAACACTTATCTGATGATAGAAGGTTTGAATGCAAACTATGCCATTTTAAAACGAAATATAAATACAGCTTGATCAAACACAAAACGTTGAAACATTGCAGTAAAAAGAAGAAAGATTTAAGTAAATCTTTAAATTAGTTGGATGAAAAAAAATCAATGGTGTGAATGCGATATTGGTTTCAAACCAAAACCGTAAAAAAGGGAGCATGCCAGATGTTAACGTCGAAAAAGTGCTCAAGGTAACGTATTATTGGATTGAAACTATGGTATAAAAAAAATTGGGAAAACAATAATTAATAGTAGGGGGAAGCCAATTGAAATTGGGTGCTTGCCTCGTTTTGGAAATTGACGCCAATGAAAGATGATGAAATAAATTAATTTTTTTCTGGATAATTGATGCCCGAAAAAGTAGTGGATAAGGTTTTTGATTGGCTTGTTGAATCACAAATAATTAGATTACGTTGGATTTCAATTTAGAAATGCGACAGGTCGAGAGGCTAATTTGAAAGTGCAAAAATTTAAGAAACACCTCCATGTCTGGACCATCTGATTTTTTTACTTTTTAATAGCGTCATCGTAGTAACTTATTTACTTCTTGTTGCAGTTCTCGCAAGAAGTCTGAAGGAGACAGTTTTGAACAATTTGAATGAAAACAACTTTTTACAATAAAATAGTGAAATTAACAATACTTGAGCGTTTCTATAATCAGTTGAACCCTTCGTGAAAATCCAAAAAATTCTTTTTAATGGCGAAGCAATGTTTTTGTTTGCTGAAAAATTTTGCGCGCGCTTTTTTGAAATTGTACCGGAAGTGCACCATTTAAAACCTAAAAATGCTATTTTCTGCAACTTTTACGGAACAACGCTTTGTGGCGGAACCAACTAAAAAGTTGAGTTAAAAATAACGATTTTGTGAAATGTTTTAATAATAACGATAAAAATAACGATTTGAGGCGTAGAAAATAGCAAAAAAAAACTTTTACGCCATGTTCCCGGAAGTGACGTTAGAGGACGCTTGCCAACGATTCGGCGCGTTTTGGGGGAAGGTGTCGGGCATTTTTAGTCGTGTCAAGCCTGTAACTTGGCAGCATTTGTTCGTCAGCCCTGTTTCGGTGAAAATAAAAAGTTTCCATAAATTAGTTCATCGGATTTAAAAGGTAAATTGTAAATACATATTGTCACCCTGTAAAAGGTTGAAGGATGAGTCTGGAAGGTTCCACATGGATTTTGAGGCTAGAATTTTTTTCCTAGACCTCTCACTTTTAATTTTACAGACAAATGTTATTCAATCCTAGGGACCTTTTAGGCTGTTACCTATTTTGCTTGATTATATTGGTATTGGTATCATTCTAAATCAGAACAGCAATAAGGTTAATTTTCTCAAGAAAATTAAGAAAATTTTTCCCATTCCGCAAAACACCATGTTTAAACCAATTTTATTATTTAATCATTTTCAGAATGTCTGCGGTCGGCACCCAGTGTTTGATTTGCAATGGAAGTTGTTCTTCAAGCCGAAACTCTATTCAAATTTTCAACAAAGAAGTGAGTTTTCCGCACTTCCAAATCAATCAAATTAACTCAGTTTTACAGGCCAAAACTTCCTCAGAAGCTCCATTAGTGCACGCAATTTCCAAATTTCTTGACAAGAATCTGACAGAAGATTCTACACATTCGCCTGTAATATGCAAAAAATGTTTCAAATTAGTTGACGAAGCCGATGAACTTGAACAGCGGCTAAGACAAGTTAAAGAGGAACTTGTCAATAATTATGCCACATCAAAAACGCATTATCAGTCAGGAGAAATGGAAGATGAAGGGGAACAAAGTGAAATTGAAGAGAAACCGGTGACTGACGCCAATAGCGAAAACGAATTGCCAAGAAAAATCCTTGATATTCCTTCATCTGATGATGAAACTAGTCAAGTGAGTGTTCTGAAATTATTTTTATTTATTAATTTAACAAATCTACCCATAGGTCGGAAAAGGACAACTCCAAACAATTGAAGATATTGAGATGGAACTTGTGAAAATGCATGGCGGCATCGAGAATATTGAATCTGTTAAGGTAATCACAGAGGGCGATGAGGGGAGTAGTTGTAGTCAAGTATTCCACGCTCTTACTGGAGGAGAGGTTACCGATTCGGGGGGCGTTGACCATTCATCTGACTCTGATTATGAGCCTCCCAACAGTTCCAGTCCAACAACCAAGAACCTAATTGGTACGTATTTTGTTGTCATAAATGTTTTAGTGAAATTGCTTAGGTGGCTCATTTTACTTTTTAATGCTGGCAGCTATAAAGTAAATAAAAAATTAAAACAGAGGGAATAGAAATAAGAATAATTAATAATTAAATTTATTTTTACATCGTTTGATATAATTAAAGTGCCAAAAAAATATTCGCAGACGATAAAAATTAAATAAATTCAAATAAACTCCGTTTTCTTGCAGATATCAAAATCAAAACTGAGCCATCTTCCAGCGACCCAAACTCCAACGACAAACCAAACATATTAAAAAAACGCACTAACCTTGTCCCCGAGGTCAGGGTAAAAGAGGAATCTGTAATCCTCCAACCTTTAGTAGCCCGCGAAGATTCCGCTTTTTCCTGTTTACTCTGTCAAGGCGACGACGCCGTAACCGGCGACGTCCGACTAATAACTTCCCACATGAAATCGGTTCACGATGTTCGCTTATACATCTGCGACGTTTGCGGTCAAGATTTCCGTAAACGCAACGAATTATCCGCTCATCTCGACGAGCACGTCGCCGCCGAAGAAGGCGATTTCCAATGCGAAGTATGCAATCGCATTTTCAGCAATTTGCGTCTCTTCCGCATCCACCGACGCATGCATTATCCCCAAAATAAAGCCTGGGCTTGCGAGACATGCGGCAAAAAATACAGCAGCAAAAATTTACTAGACGAACACCTCAACACGCACACCGGTATCAGACCATACGTTTGTCAACAATGCGGGAAAGATTTTGCTTCAAAATACACTTTTCGAGCTCATGAAAAGACTCATGAAGCACGACCACGCCCTTATCGTTGCAGTCAATGTTCGAAATCATTTCTTAGCCAACAAAACTTGGTACAACACGAAAGAACCCACAATGGCGTTAAAGAGTTTAGTTGTCATTTGTGCGGAAAGCGGTTTGGTTCTTCTCATAACTTGGAAGTTCATTCAATTGTCCATACCGGGTACAAACCTTTTGTTTGTGAAGTTTGTAATAAAGCTTTTGCGAGAAAAGCTGAAGTTCGCGACCACGAACGCATCCATACCGGCGAAAGGCCGTATCAATGTGAAATGTGTGGAGCAACATTTTCTCAAAGATCTAATCTCCAATCGCATAAACGTGCAACGCATTTAGATGATAAACGTTACGTTTGTATGGATTGCGGTAAAGGTTTTAAACGGCGTCGTTTACTTGATTACCACATGAAAGCAGCGCATACGGGTGAACGTCCATTTCAATGTAACATTTGTGATGCCACTTTTGTTTACCCAGAGCATTTTAAGAAACACAGACGGATTCACACTGGCGAAAAGCCCTTTTTGTGTGAGGTTTGTGGAAAGGCTTTCAATAGTCGCGATAATCGAAATGCTCATCGTTTTGTTCATTCAGACAAGAAACCTTACGAATGCTTGGTTTGCGCAGCCGGTTTTATGAGAAAACCTCTACTTTACCAACATATGCAATCTCAAGGTCACTTGAATGACACTATAGTTGTGAATCAACCACGTTTAACAACTGATGATGATCAATTAGTTACTGTTAATGCTAGAGGTGAAATGGAAATTATTGATCAAATTGGTTTAACGGATTCTGTTGATGGTACCGCAGTGGTTGAAGATTCGAAATTGTATATTTCTGAACATATTTTGGAATCGCCAACTGAACAGAATACTTCAGAAAATGACGGTATGGAAACCGTCGATCACATTATCATAGACGGGCAACATATTCGGTTCCAAAATGAAGATGATGAAATGGATACGATAACAAGTGAAACTTTAGCAGAGAGCGAGACTCAAATCATTGAAACACCAGATGGACCGGTACAGTTGGTTAGAGTTCGCATCCCCAACGAACATGGCGAGGAAGAGGAGGCTTGGATCAAGATAGTACCAGAATAATGAGTCTGCTGCTATTTGTTTTTAGTCACACAATTATTTTTAGGTAATTTAATCGAATCAATTCGTGTATATTATAAATTAATTGCTTAGGATTATTGAATGTATTTTTTTTTCTTTGTATCTTAAGTTTGAATACATTATGGACGCTACGCTACTTATTGGTTTAATTTCAGCCCGATTTCTTTTTGGGTGACGCTGATCTACTTTTGCGTTTCGTTTTGCTTTTTGCTCGCGTTTTTCTTTTGATTTTGCGTTTCTTTTCTTTTTTTGAGGTTTCCGGTGATAGTAGTTTTTGGGAAACTTTGATTACTTCGGGTACTCTTGCGAATGAATCGTATGTAAATTTATTGCAAGCTTTTCCTGGAAAATTTGTGATAATTTCGAGTTACTCAAACAAATATTTACCATTGCAGAACTCTTCACCGCAATCGTTACAGGAAACTGCACGCATTTCTACCACCCCCGACTTGTTTTTGGTTTTTCGGATTTGGGGGTCCAAGGCGAACTGACGCTTTTCAAACGCCCTGGTTTTGCTTTCCAGCTTCTTCAGCTCCACCAGTCTAAAAGAAAATTTCTTAACACAAAAATTGACTCAAAAATATTTTTTTTATAAAAGTCTAAAGAAGAAAGTAAGTCGACGTAACTTTCTCGGGTTGTTAGAAACGTAATTAACACAAAATAAAGTTATAAAAAAGGTTTTTGGCTGTTGTGATTTTTCTAGAAAAAATTTTCCTTGAGGTATTTTCTAGTTACACGTATCTGACTATTCTTTTCTAAGTTGTAGAATTCAACAGAACTAGCAGAATCAGTGGCGGATTTACCCATGGGCGCGCCCAGAGCCCCCTAAAGAAAGGTTTTCCACCTTTTTATGACTGATTATTTCGCAAATTAGAGATACTTTTGTTTCTGAATTTTTTGAAGGTGCAAAGCTGATTTTTGGACATTGCATCCACCCTTCACCTTACCCTGTACATCTTTAACTTTGCTTTATTCGAAGTTTGCCTTCTTGAAGACGCGTCACAAAGTTGAAGAGTACTAATAGAATTTAATAAAATTTCAAATTTTGAGGGCCCAAGTAAAGGTAACAAGGATTTCTGGCATCCTAAACATTGGCAGAATAACTCTTCGCTACCCTAAAAGGTCCCAGTTTCTGAGTACAAGAGTCCAGTATGCCGTTTTTGAACCAGGGCCAGTGAGAAAAATTTTTGGGGTCCTAAATATTAACAAAACAATACGAACCTCTGTCTGCATTAGCTAATTAGTATTAAAAAAAATTTAGTTTGCATCACAGGCGTCCTTTAGCGCCGAAAATTATTCTTAGCAGCATGACTGGAGCCTGTTTCCACTACAAGAGTAATCTCGTCTTTTATATAAAACATTGAGTTAGTTTTTATTTTATAATCCGCCCATGACAGTTCATAACAACAACATACTGGCTGTCCCAGAAGTCCCAGTCTAGGCAAGTATCTAGAAAACTGCGTTTAGCACTAATTCGAAAATCAACATTGAAATTACAAGTAAAAATAAATTTTTTGACGTATTCGCCACATTAAAGTCATATGGGGGCATCAGGAGGACCTTACCAATTTTCCTAAGAAAAAAATATTTTTTTTAACTCACTAGAGTAAGTCATTTGAAAATGGCGCCAAATCAAACGTTCATTCAATTACAGGAAAAAATGAAGTGTACACAGTGGACTTGTTTTTGGTAACCATTCCAAAAACACGGGAAACTGAAAACCGATTTTCGGTGCCTTGCCATAAGTTTGATCAAAAAATATTTTTTCCTGAATTTTTTCTTGTAATTGAATGACTGTTTCGTTAGCCGCAATTTTGTAATGACTTGTCCTAGCCAGCTCGCAGTTACACAGAAACGCTTCTTTTGAAAAGAGCTTTCAAATGAGGTATAACTCGACATAGTTGCCATTTGAAAAAATTGCGTTGCCGCCTCTGGTACTTCCATAGTGTGATGAATACGCCAAAAATAAATTCTGACTTGTGTTTCTGTCTTTTTCGAATTTATACTAAACACGGTAAATATCAAATCTTTTCAAAAAAGGAATTCCAACAATTTTTAGTTTTAGTCAAAGAAGTTTGTACGGAACCCGATCCTACTAAAATGTTATCGTACTTTCCGAAAATAGCTTACAATGCACTTTTTCTAACGTGGAAATTCTATTGAGAATTTTCTTTACCGTCCCTGTAAGCAACGCTTCAGGTCATCATTTTCTGTTCTGAAAAAAATAAAAAACCACATTCGAATCTCAATTTGTTGATATAAAAAATTTTCTTATACTCTTTTGTGCTAATGGTAGGGTTCCTTGTTAATTGTTCCCTAATTTTCAAAATTGCCGTGACAATGTGAGTAATACTGGAACCTTCAATAAATTTGATTAGACTACTTTCCCACCATAAAACCAAAAAATCCAAAAAAATCCGCCACGTCCTCTTAATTAGGAGGCCCCGAAAATTTCGTTCCGCATAAAGCCTCCAGATAACTCCGCCACTGGAGAATAAATAATAGAACAAAACCGCAAGCTTAGAATTGAAGGCCAAAGATCAACCAAATAAAATTTTTGTCGTTGTATCGAAATTAGGGCAAACTCGTGTTTTCTTTAATTGATTACCTGGAAAAATAATTTTCTTCGGTTTTGGTCTTGGGACGTAGCGTCGTCAGCATTTTCCAGTCAATGGGGACCGCTGCCAGTTCGCCGATTTTCAAACTTTTCATTTCCTTGGGCAGCGGGTCGAGGAAACTGTAGGGCTCCCTCATCGCCTTCAAGTCCTTTTTTCCCGACTTAAACTTGAAATTTTTGTCCCTAATTTTCACGCTTTCCATCTGAACTTTTTCTGGTTTTATCTTAAAATCGGGCACTTTCTCCAAAAGCCGCTTAAAGTCTTCTTTAGTGTTCACGGCCGATTTGGACAAGTCCAAAATCGGGGCAACTTCCTTTTTTTTCCCCAAAAAATCGTCGAGTTTCGCCATGATTATCTGCGGATTCGAAACGATTTATAATTTTTTTATAAACGTATAAATGTCTACACTTTCAGTATTGTCGTAAAATTGCTACCAAAATAAACTATCAACTATCAAATTAGTTGTTTTCTGTGTTTCTTGTCGAGGATGAAAGACTGGGAGTTCTGGGCGACCTCTCCCATTGTTCCTGTTTCAACAATAAACCGTTATGAAGCGCTGCTAATTTATCGAGGATATATCCAGCGCTTTCCAAATTGTCCTTGCAATCCGGCAATCGATCCGACCTTGGCGAATTGTGGTCGATTTTTAAAATTTCCGCGTTTCCACCAACATCAACCCGAGAACAATTACATCGACAACAACACTCACACTTTTCCTTATAATAAATTTGATCCTTATCCGATTCCAACGGCACAATTTCAGTTTGATACATTCGAATATTTCTAGTAAAAAAATGATCGCTTTTCCTCCACAAAGCCCTAGTGTGATGGCGCTTATCAACATAACTTTTCTTCCTGTAACTCCTCGGACTACCAGTTTGACTCTCATCACTAGAATTTTTATAATCATAAACCTTAACGTCACGCATTTTTTGCCTCAATTTCCTTCTTTGGTACAAGGGGTCTTTTTCGCTTTGCTTCAAGTATCGCGTTGGAGGTCGATTAGCTCCCCATTTCGGCCGCTCTTCAACATCTTTTCCACTCCTTCTCTCCTTTCTACTGCTTCTACTATCATAATTTAAATCCAAATTATTCATTTTTTCCCGAACAAACTTTTGATTAGCATCTGCCGTGTCAACACGAAAATCACTGTCTTCCGTTTGCGTGCTACTATCGCAAACTCTTTTGTTTTTATTACGATATTGAGTAGGGGTTAAAATCCTGTTTTCAGTCCGCGACGTGTTACAACTGCGATCAGTTGAAACTGCCAAAGGAATCGCTATAGGAATCCCCGAAGTACTTGAAGGCATTAAAACTGCCAATTGCATACTATGCAACGCTTCTAGAGGCGTTTGCATAACTAACGCAACGTTTTCGTTTCTTGACGTCGACATAAACTGGAAAGAATTCGGAATTTTATTGCTTTCGTTATTATTGTTAAGATTCTCGCTAGACGGCACCGGTTTGGGTTCATTAACTACTTTAGGGGGGTTCAAATTATTTGATTTAATTTCGAAATTATTGATTTCGTTATGGAGAATTTCAGGTCGCGGCGACGGTGTTATTCTATTGTTTTGTTCGACATTATTCTTTTTTTCTAACTTCTCACCTTCAATTGACTCAACGTTATTATGTTCTACTTCACCTAAAGGAATTTCCGTTACGTTGTTTTGTTTCTTTTGTTTAATTTTAATTTTTTCTAATTTCGCTTCTCTTTCCGCAATTTCTAGCGCTTCTTGAATCGCTTCTTTACGTTTTCTTTCTCTTTCTTGTTTTTCCCGCAACGCTTTGAGTTCTTGTTCTTTCCTTTGTCTTTCAATTTCTTGTTCGCGTTCTATCCTCAATTCTTCTTCTTGTTCTTCTTTTATCCTTTTTTCGCGTTCTTCCCTTCGCCGCCTTTCCCGGTCTTCCAACTGTTGCCGTACCGCTTCTTGATGGACCAAAGCTATTTGGCGTCGTCTTTCCCTCTCAGCTAATTCCGTGGAGTCCATGGGAATATTCTGGCCCCTTATATAAGTCCTAAAATAATTCCTTGATAACTCAAAAATTAAAAAAAAATTACAAACCTATTCAAATTGTTACTGGAACTTGTGCAGGGTCGATCCAGTTCGTCTTGTTGAGGAGATTCCGCTGGTGACATATTGGACACAACTATTTCTTCGTCTGTTTGCAACCCTCTCTTGACCCAATTAGGAGGCTCGTTTTCTTTCGAATCCCAAAACCTGCTGGTTTTTTCTTTCCATTTGGGTCTATCGTCTTTGTAGCTGGATGACGATTCGTATCCCGATTGGTTCCAAGGGGTCGGATGGAC
The DNA here is from genome assembly GCA_905333025.2 of Pyrochroa serraticornis. Taxonomy (NCBI): domain Eukaryota; kingdom Metazoa; phylum Arthropoda; class Insecta; order Coleoptera; family Pyrochroidae; genus Pyrochroa; species Pyrochroa serraticornis. Next base: position 32,046,674 of record HG995154.1, on the reverse strand, counting down.
GTTTTCGTGGGTTTGGTTGGGGTTGTCGCTGCCGTAACCCGAAGTTTCGCCACCTTTCTCGTTGTCTTTATCAATGGAGTTGTATTGGTTCTTGTAGAGAGGCGGCAAACTAGGTCTACGATTCGTGGCACTGAAATCTCTGCGGAAGTATTCGTTTTTGGCCATTGCAACTTTAGAAACATATCTGTTTCTGCAAAATTCACCTATTTACGAGACAGAAGAATGAAAACTTACGCACCTTTGGAATGACTTATCGATTTCTTGAGATTCCGGCGGGGAGCTCCAAGGAGCGGTAAGGCCGGCGAGTTCTTCTAGAATTTAATTTTAATTTTTTTTTATTTATTTCATTTTAATTTACCCCTTTCTCTTGCCCACTGCTGTTTCTTTCGTTCTATTAGTGACAACGGTTTATCCACGTACGTGGACATCTGATTCTAAGGACGCAAACAACTTAACAACACTATTAGCTCTAATACTATTGTAAGCTGAAAATTAAAGAGAATTTCTGGAATATTGCAACAATATAAAAGTGTAGACATCTGCATAATAAACGATTTCAGAGAATTCCAAAACAATCAATACGAGAAAAAAATTATTGTCTCAATGTCACTTGAGGATTGACTCACTTGTTTTAATTGATGGGTTGGAAAATTGCTCTTTTCCACACTGAATTCACCACAACCCCGAGTGAAAGTGTATTGAAACTCAAACCGCGGCGTCGCATGCGGGGACTTGTTTTATCTTGTATTTGATCAATGCCGCATATTTCTATAGCAACAACTATTCAAACAGCTAGGAGGTGAATAACCCATTTCACTACTTACAGAGGGTGTGTTTCGACACGGAAGGGATTTGTTCGAGATTTTTGAACTTCTAAAAGACTTAATTTTTCTATTCACCTACTTTCTGTAAATTGAATCAATTACTTGGTAATTGTAAATTTAGCTACAAATCTCACCACCTTTGTAGAAACTTATAATTTATTTACTTTTAGGCTTTACCAAGTATCGTGCGCCATTATATGAAATTGCACAGAAACTCTGTTAACCCTTCTATATTAACATCTACCCGCATCTCCCACTTAGGATAGTTATGTCATCACGGTAATAAAAACGTTATCTAAGCTTGCAACACCTCGTTATGTTGAAACGTTGAAAAATTGAATCTATTAGAAGAGATAAAAAGAACAACATCCATAGTGGATTCGAAAGAATCGAAATTGTGCCATACAGGAATAAACTTTAGTTGACACCCTGCGACAGTTTCTGTTAAAAATTTATTTCGGTTTTGCTTGTTCAAAAAATTGATCTGCAAGAAATCTGTAATTAGGGGGTCGACTTTTTATATCGTTGGCGGTTCGTGCGAGGATACGCTCCGTTGTTTTAGAATTAACTACCGCCCCCGTTCACCGTGGCCTCAATTTTTGGGGGTGGCCGTGACGGAGAAAATGCATGCAAAATTCTACACGAAACGGAACCGATTCGATTTTACATGAATTATGTATTCGTGGGGTTGATGGGAACTTTTGTGGAGCAACAAATATTTCAGGTAACAACAAATAAACAATACTGACCTCGTTTCGAAAAAGTAGGTCCGTTAGGTAATTTGGGGCTTTAGTTCGAAATTAATTTGTTTGTGTTCTTGTTTTGTGAGTAAAAAATTGTTTGATTATCAAGTAAGAAAAGTGAAGGCAAACCAAACTAAAAATAGTTGGAGCTTTTAGGACTACTATTGAAGCTTTTCCGACCTTTCCTGACTTGCAACTTAAGTAAAGAAATCTTTTTTTGGTCTAAAAATAATTATTTCTTCTATTCTTCGCATTTGGACTTTATAAATACTTTTACAATGGAGCTAAAAATTAGAATACTTTTAGATAATATAACAAATTTCTCAGCAATCGCTGGAACTAGATTCAAAGAGCGTACGGTTTCAATATGCAATTTGACCTTACATGCAAGCGGTGCCGTGGGCTAGTGGAGGCAAGTAGAATTTCCGATAACTGTTAACGGTGCGATCCCATCGAAGCGCTAATAATTCAGACCCATGCCAATACTGAAAGGTCATCAAACGGGTACCGATCAGATTTATTTAGTAACAACCAAAACCTGCTTTGTTATCGGTGTTAAAGCCTCTGATTTTTAAAAAAGATTATTTCCGTTATGAATGTTGACGTTACTGATTAATTTCAAATAAAAATCAAGAAATTTATTTAAAACTATACCCGCACGTCGTGACTTTAACGATTTCATTTTATATCCAAATTAATTACAAACTCTCCCGAGTTTTATGCTAATGGAAATTCTCGACAGCACCGCTATTTGCGACCAGGCCAGTCAATTCGATGTCTTTAGTACGCTTCTTCGAGCAGTACGATGTGCAAGATGCGGAAATTTGTAACTTTACTCATATTGATCAGTTTCAAAGGAAGAAACGCCCGATATATTTTACCAGAAGTGCCAGATGTTGTTCATCCACCAATACCTGATGATGGTACGATAATTTTGATAACTAACAAATTTCATTAATTAAAAAATTAAGTCAAAGCCGAAGATATGTCGTACATGATGGAAGATGCAGACCCGGAACTGACTCCGGGATTGTTTCAAGGCGATATGGCGATGACCAACGAAATCTACAATTATTGGAGAGTGGGCATAAGATGGGATATCTTCCCCGATAAATTGTGGATCAACGGAACTGTCCCCTACGTTATTAGTCCCCTCTATGGTTAATAAAATCGAATTTGGTGATATTTGATAATTTCTATTAAATTTTGATTCTAGAGCCATCGGATCAAGTTACGATTCTGCAAGCAATTCGCATTTTAAACTTTATGACGTGTGTCCGGTTTGTCCCGTGGAACGGCAAATCGAAAGATTATTTGTTGATTTGGCCCATTAAATACCCGAAAGGTTGCTGGTCTTTTGTGGGGCGATTCGGGGGCGCCCAAATCGTTAGTTTGCAAGCTCCGGACTCCACCGGTCCTAACTGTTTAGGGGGTGAAGGCAGAGCCATCCATGAATTAATGCACGCATTGGGGGTATTCCACGAGCAGTCGCGCTGGGACCGGGATAAATTTGTCAAAGTACATTACGACAATATAATTCCACGTGAGTATTTCACTAAACTTAAGCGTAATGGGGGATCGAAAGGTACTTACCTCTCAATCGCGATATTGTGTAGTCAACATCCTTATGATTAACCAATTCTACGGGTCAACTTTAAACTAATAATAAAGTTCTAATAGTCAATCTTAAAATGGGGTTGAAAGTCAAACGAAAATTGTTTTTCTTTTGTAATTTCAGAGTATAAATCCAACTTTGATAAGCAAAGTCTAGAGAACACTACATATAGTTTCGAGTACGATTACGACTCCATTATGCACTACGGAAAGCATTTCTTCAGCAAAGCCAAAGGGAAGCAAACAATCACCCCGAAAATGCCAGGGGTTAAGAAACTGGGGCAAAGAAAAGCCATGTCGAAAGGCGATTGTTTGAAGCTCAACGATATTTACGGATGTCTCGAAAATCCAAGACTACGAAGGAAATATTACACTTTATGCCAATTTATGGGCGTCTAACGTGATAGTATTAAGATAGAAAACATTTGTTGATTTAAATAAAGTTATTGTGCTAATTCCGGTTGTTCTTCTTTCGTTGTGGCTTGATCGCTTCTTTTTGGCAAATCTGCGACTGGTTCTCGAGGTTTCTCAAAAATCGTATAGGGAATAAAATCGCAAGGAACCGGCCATAAGTGGTCTAAAATACAATAACAGTTGTAATTGTAACAAAAATTCGTTTTTATACCGCTATAATTGTCAAGTGGAGAAATGTATCGACACATGTTTACATATTCTTTCAAACCCAACAAATATTTGCTGGTAATTATGAAATCTAACAGTTCGAGTTCCGGCAAAAATTCCATATAAGGGTCTTTCTCTGTGGGTAGAGTTACCTTTAGACTCGTTTTACTCGATGTTGCTTTCGGATCGAATTTCTTCTCAAACTAAAATTTAAATATTTTTTAAATGTCAGTGGTTCAACTTACTTCTTCTGCATTATCTTCTTGTTCTTTGAGGGAGTTTTCGTGATCTTCAACAAAGTGGTTTGTAAAGTTGTACAGTTTTTGTATACAATTCTTAAAGTATTGATGAGAAGTTTCTAAATCGCTATTGATGTCGATTTGTTCAATTAAAACAGCCGGTTTTCCATAATAACTGAGCCAATCATCTAAAAAACGCTGAACCAGAAATTGAGATAATCAAATTAGCAATTACCCTATGAATATGGTGGACCGCAACTAATAGTTTCATGTTTTTTAAATTATCTTCATATTCCGTTAAAAATTTGCGCAAATGTGAAAATAGCGTAAGTTCCGGACCTTCGATGATGTGGCAGAAGTAGCGTTCATAATAAAGTAAAACTCCTGACATAGGTTCAAGGTTGTAACTAGAATTTGTTGTAATCACATTTTTTTTCATAAGTTCTGCGATATGAACTGGTGGCTCCTCGAAAGTGTGTTCTCCTACGTAAATGACACGTTGCACATAAATAATCTACAAAGCAATTACTGTTGGCACAATCGTGCAAGAAATTTTCAATTACCCTTTTTGCTAGTTTGAAGTTGTGTTCTAAAACGTTGAGTAATGTACGGCGCACCGGCTCAACGATTATGGGTTCCCGTTTAATGTCTTTGTGCTTTTTTGAGGACTGCGGTTTGTTCATCTTTCAACGTCACGCTCCGCTTAAAGTTGTTTAGTTTCCATAGCAATATTTTCTTGCCCTCCTTTATAACCACTTTTTACAATAGCAGAACAAAGAAATGTCAATAACTTCAAGGGTAGTCTGGGACAAAATTAATGTTTCAACCCTCTAAGACTTGAGCTAATCGCCCATCTAACCACCACAGCACAGTGAAAACGGTTAGAGTCGCTTCCACGTAAATGGTAGTACGCCCACCCTCATCAAATAAAGGCGAAGACCGGCTTGAAATAGACTAATCGGTGGGCGCACCACCGACCAGTTTTTTTTTTTGACATGCTCATGACTGAAACAACTGATTTGAGAAGAAAAAACTCTTTCATGGTAGTGCTTTCCATATTTCTTTTTTTCAATGTTTCTCTTTGACTGAACAAATTACACACTAAACATAAAATTATAACAAATTCATCTTCATGTAGCGATAAGTTTTAGTTTGGCCACCAAGCACTGGGTAGACTGTATCTAAACCACATTTCGCTGTGTAAGTTAAATGAGCGATGATCTTAGTACTGTAAAATTGTAAGTACTTTACTTCAAAAGCCCACATGGCATTTTTGGATTGAGGATAACAGGAATTTTGGAATGATAATAAAATTCAAGCTGTTAGAAAAACACTCTTAATATATTTAACTATGACGGATTGCCGGAGAAAGTTGAAAATGAATTTAATTTCTAAACATCTAATCACTTTGAAAAGTAAATGTTATACATAAATAATCCATTATAATTTTTAATATACACAAAGAACAAATAAGACTATTCATAAATAAATATTATTTATGTACCACCGTCATGCATGGCGAATGAAAATAAATAAAAACATTAATCGTTTTATCCACAACTAATTATTGGACGCACTTGGAATGCATCTGAAGAAAATACTGTCAACATCAGGATCATTCCTTGTCCACACTTAGCCATTAATAAGATCCACCGTTACTATATCCATTTGCTCTGTTTCCGCTACTGTTAAATCTCTGATGGTGTCGTGGTCCGCTGTTTTCTCTTCCTTTGAAGCCGCCTCCGTATCCCCATCGGCCACCGCCTCCTTTACCTCCAAAACCGCCACAACGACTGGCCATTTCAGTTAACTTTGGATTAACGACCTAAGCAGAGATAATTATTAAAAACTCCAAATATAAAAAAATAAATAAAACAAATTTAAAAAAAATAATGTCGGAAAATTTGAGGATGGGATCCAGACAGTAAAGGTGTGGACACCGAAGGCATATTTTCCACACTGTAATATCCCTTCCTTAAGCATTCACGTCTTGCCGATGAGTCAGAGCAAAGTCATGCCAATGAGGAAGGGGTTAAAATTAAATAAAAACAAATAAAAATCGATTCTTACCTGATTCGCTTCTTTCAGGACGGAAACTAGATCTTTGGCTTGTCTGAAGTTCGAGGGAGTGAAAAACGCGTAGGAAGTGCCCGTTGAATCTGATCGGCCCGTCCTTCCTATTCTATGAATATAATCTTCTGACGAATTTGGGTAGTCGTAGTTTATGACGTATTTAATTCCTTCCACATCTAAACCAAAAAAGAGTTTAAGATTGCGACACTGAATTAATTTCGGGTTATTTTCGTTGTACAAAATTACTTCCAATGTTAAAAACTAATTTGTTATTAAAGAAGCAAATTAGTGAAAAATTGACCTCAAACAACTTAAAAAAAATAACAAATTGGATCCAGCAACAATCAGAGATTGATTAAGCGCTTCTTGGTTTTAATAAAAACTGATGCGAATTACAGCAATTGTTGCTGGAAACGCAAGTTCTTATTTATAAATAAAAAAAAAGACCAAGAATACTAACCATGACTCGAGTTTCAGAGATCCCCGAAGTACTGAAGCATTTACAACAAATCATTGGCACAGCTATAGTAGCAAAAAATGGCTGCTGCAGTGATGTTCGAGCGCACGTGCTGCTGGGATTTTATAATTGGGCGCGCTCTATACACTGCAGGACCGAACGGAAGACAAATACTCAAATTTGAATGACATCTGTTTGAACTTGACAATAATCCCTTCATTTACGGTTGTGAATCGACTACACCAAGGAAGGATTTTTGATGGGGGAAATGTTCGGTGCGGGTAAATTCTACTTGGAGACGCGCGTGCGATTAACAAACATGTGCCATATTTGATGCTAGATTGTTACATCAAATCTTCCATCGGTCTTCTACCTCCTCCACTGATCTACCTCAGAGCGGGGTAGCCAGCCAGAGGCACCGCAAGACACAGAATTGCATCCTTGTACAAGAACGCAACTAAGGCGTAATTAATTAGCTCTCGCTAAAATACGCTCATCCTGCATGTGCCTCTGAAACAAAAAGGACAACCAGACTGATCAATAACCTGCTCCAGATAAGTGGTAACTTACATCTACGCATTTTTACAGAAACTGTCACATCAACACCTAATAAGTAGAATGTGTCGAATTCCCGGTACGAGGTGGAAATGTTGCAATTACATGCATGTTGTTACAACGATACTCCCAGTATTCAAAACCAGTCTGGAAAATCCCCCAAGTGCTACTATGCCATATATTTTTTTCCCGGTATTAATTTAAACAATTACCAAAAATAAAACTTAGTCCATAAAACTGAACATGGTTAAATTCAAAAAAAAAAAGAAAGAAACCAAGATGAACTTGTTTTTTCCATATGGCCAAGATTCAACCAAAAAACTTACCCAATCCTCTAGCAGCTACATCAGTAGCTATCAAAATGCACGATTTTCCGTTGCGGAACTCTCTCAAAACGTAATCCCGCTCTTGCTGACTCTTATCACCGTGCATACATACAGCTGGCCATCCGTAACGCCTAATTGTCCTAGTTATGCTCTCCACCTTCTTCTTGGTTTCAACGAAAATAATAATTTTTGCACCGGGTTCGCCGTTATTTCCTATTTCTTGAAGCAAGTTATTAAGCCTGAAAAACACAACGAATCACAAGAAGCTCGCAAAATGGTAATAAAAATCGAAATTTTTATTGACAAGTCAGTTCTTCTTAGAGGTTTGGTTTAGGTGTATGTGTAACATCACAACTGTTCAGTAACCTTTTTCATCATGAAATTATTTTAAATTGCTAATTGCGTAATCTCAAATAATTTAAAATCTGTACAGCGCATGCGCCGTATAAACGACGCTACGTTCCATAAATAGCCGGCTTACTTTAAATTCGCCATCAATACTCACTTTGTTTCTTTTTCGTGTTCCTGGCAAACGTCCACGATCTGCAGAATGTTGTGGTTGGCAGAGAGTTGTAGAGATCCAATGTTGATTTGTACGTAAGTCCTCAAAAAATCTGAAGCTAGTTTTCTTACTTCTTTGGGCCATGTCGCTGACCACATCAAAGTTTGACGATCTGGCCTAATTTGTTCAATAATTTTACGAATTTGGGGTTCAAAACCCATATCTAACATACGATCTGCCTCATCCAACACTAAATAAGTGCACCGTTGTAAATTCGTTGTCCCTTTTTCCAAGAAGTCAATCAACCTGCCGGGTGTAGCAATACAAATCTCAACACCTCTCTCCAAATCGCGAGCTTGAGGTCCTTTTGGGGCACCCCCAAAAATACACGTATTTCTAACATAAGAGGAACTACCGAAATCTTGCGCGACTTGTTGAATTTGTTGTGCTAATTCTCGAGTAGGTGCTAAAACCAGCGCGATGGGACCGTCGCCTCTGGTAATTGGGGGTTGATTGTTGATATGTACTATCGCAGGTAGGATGTAAGCCAAAGTTTTACCAGACCCAGTTTGAGCGATACCAACGAGATCTTTGCCGCTCATTGCGATAGGCCATCCTTGCGCTTGAATTGCTGTCGGTGAATCGTAACCCTGTTTCTGAATTTCATGTTGAACGTAATCGGGGAAGCTGGCTTCATTGAAGTTTTGAATTGGATTTGGGGCTTCACCATCGATAGTAATTTCTTTGGAGCGCCGATATTGTTCGACTTCATAAGTGGAACGGTTGGCTACTGCTGGATGGGGTACGTAGAAGTCTTTTTTGAATGGACGCAAGTTTTTCATGTCCCAATCTGGCTTGCGAAGGCGGTTGCCCGCGTGACCATTTGATGAACCATTGCGGCTACTCCCGAACCGGCTGGGACCGCCGTTCTTAAAGCGGCCGCCTCCGCCACCACCACCTCCGTTTCCGAAACCGTTACGAGACATGCCGCCACTTCCAAAACCGCCACCGCCGCCATCACTGCGACCCCTGTAGGAGCCGCTGCTGCCGCCATTTTGCTTACCATAAGACCTGCAAAGCGACGGAAGCACATCGTATAATAAACAATAAGAGTTTAATTGCATTTTTAGAAAGCGTTTCAATGAATTACGCGTCAAATTAATTACGTGGAAATCATTACTCACCGGCCCACTAGTTTTTTTTCAAGGTAACCTTAACGCGAGCAAGAAAAACCCACGGAATTATAAGGCCAGTAACTGAATTAAATGCGGAATTTGCGAAACCTCAAACTATTGCGAGAACATTTTCGTTAAACACGAGAAATACAAAACTAACAGCAATAAATCAAAATGGCGGACATTTTTAAATGGCACTAAATATTCAATTCGCGATCAATAAATAATTTTGCAAAAATCTCTTCGGTTAAAACACGCGAATTAAGAATAAAGTAACTTACATTATTAAACTTGTGAGATGGTCTTCCTGGTCGGGTGATAAAACTGGCTTAACAATTCCTTTGTTGTTGCGGGGTTGATGAAAATTCTACAAAATAGAGAAAAATATATGTAGAAACGTTCAGTGGATAACTGAGATTGTTTTGGGGAACTGTTGGGCATTCAATGTGAGTTATTTTAGCAACTTTTGAAATTAATGGAGGAACTGAACTTACCTCAACAACGCCTGCGAAGGAAGAGAAAATGGAATGGCGGTAGGGAAGTGATGCTGCCAGGTAAAGCTGACGCATGCGCAGTAGCATTAAATCAATAACTACCGGAAATTGCAGTAAATCTCAGTGGCGGGAATTTTGAATTAGTGTTAATGAACTCTGAAGAGAATTATTTAGAATTTTTGTTTTTTTTTCTAATTTTAAAATGTTGAAAGTAATTTAAAAACACGCTTGAAACACTATATAAACGATATTTATGCAGAGCCGTAGTTAGTACTTTAATTTAAAATCACATATAGGATGATCCCACAAGGAAAACTTTAGAAGAGATTCTACACAATCATTGAAACTCAATAAAAATAAAAATTATTTAAATAATATAAACAAGAAACAATGCAAATACCATTTACGTAAAAGTTTCCTATTATTTTGTAATCAACTTATTACAGAACCACGAGGTGTTTGACCACGTGTTTGGAGAATTTAAATTTGTTAAAATCTATTGATAAACAGCAAAATAAATAGCAACCAGATTCATTTAATAAATGGAAATAATGTTTTTAAGATTTAATATAAATAATAAATATTTGGCTTACTTTAAATTTCTTTGGTTAGAGCAGGAACTTAATTAGAACCAGGAACCAGTTGAGTTGCACTTCTTGACTGCTTGAAAGTGAAGAGCAAAATGAATGTAAACCAGAAATATTTTTTTACCTCACTCCTTGCTCACCCCACCCAAATAATTTTAGTTTTAAGTGGGAGACGGAAGCGAGCAAATATGGAGGGGTAGGTTCCGGTTGAAGAAGGGTATAAAGTGAAGGCGGAAGTGAATCAAAACTGTTATTGCAAGAGTTCAAAATTTTTGTTAAAACAGAACTCTTCTATTTGCAAACTTAGGACCTTTATCTTAGGCTATTTAAAAAGCCATTTGAATTTCAATTAAAAGAATGCACTTGCACTCGAAATAATTATGAGGGTTCGAATTTTACAAAAATTGGAATTTTTGTACTTTTACAAAATGATGAAAATCTCTTTCGTAAATAACCAAAGCCCAAACAAAATGGTAAGTTTTTAAATTTTGATGGTTTTTGTAGGGTTTCTTTGAAATTTTCAGTTCAACAGTTTAATTTCTGATACTTTTGGTTTTAGATCTGTTTTCAATGAAGTACTTGCACCCAATCTGTTTTTTGTGTAAAATTGATCTTTTAAATGCATATGACCCTGCGCGTATTTTCTTTTTTCATATCGTTATTTTTTTCCAGGCATATTCAGACATATTAATTTTCAAATTGGAAATATTTGCGGCAAGACGCCGTGAACTCTCATGGCCGTTCGATTCCGACGTGTGACGTCCGACGTTAGTACACACAAACGGCTAAATTTACGTAGACGTGACGTTTACGCAAATGTAATTATCCGACTGGGTTCTCACAAATCCTTCGTTTGTAATTTTACACCTCGGAAAACCACAATACACTTTTAATTAGTTCCCAGAGGAAAAAAAATGTGAGAAATTTGCGTGTAAGTAATAAGTAACTAACTATAGACTCAGAGAGGTGACGTCAACAGTCATGACCAATCAAAGCGCGTTTTAGGTCACGTGAAAATATTGGAATATAATAATTGTTGATTTTATTTATTCAACCCTTTACCGTAACAGTCTATCAGACTCCAAATTTTTTATTTAATTTCATTAACCATTATTAATACGGTTTCTGTGATAAAGTTTTGAATTCTTATGTATGCCTTCTCTAACTAGGTCGTTTTTCACAGCTAACATACTATCTCAACATAAATAACACGCCACAATCCAAATATAATGTAAAATGTACGAGAAATTATTAAGAAAGACTGAAATTATTTATATTTATCATCTGAGTGCAATGGAAAAAAAATCTGAAAGAATAATTGATAAACAATATAAGGCACTTCTGGTAATTTCACACACAGGGGGCAGTAAAACTCTTTCAAACATTTGTTGCAAATTTTGCAGAAATAACGTTATTTTTGCACAAATGACAGCGTTCTATCAGTTGGTGCCTGCTGATCAACTCTACAGACTTCCTCTGAAGTACATGCAACTTCTTGACGTTTTTGACGAATAGCCGGAGCGATGTTTTCCATAAAGGAGCGACGCCTCAGTTGCTGGTTCACCAATTCCACCAATTGTTTATGTATATTCTTCTGAGTTTTCACATTTTGTTTATTGGACACATTAATTATTTGGGAGTTTATGCCCGCCATACTCCTAAGCGCATAACAGATCACCATTAGCCACCTTCTGGTATTTCTAATAATATTGTAGTTGCACAACGACGGTGTCGAAGCGCCCTTTTGTGGAATTCTAAAAGGTGATAACTTCTAACTTACATTTGTCTCCAGTTGATTTGTCGTTTTTTTTTTGACGTACGATACAATTGTTACCTAATATACTGAAATTTACAGGACGTTGTTTTGTATTGATAAATACAGATGGAAGCTCTCTTTTGCTTCTTCTTATCGTGCAGATGTATGTAATGTTGTGGTTTTGAAGAAGATTCTTGCTTAGGTCAACGCTTATGAACCGTTTATCATAGGTGAGGTTCCTGTCTGTACCAGATATTGGTTCGATCAATCGTAGAACAACGCTACCTGGATCATTCTTCGCTCGGTATGGCTCTTCAGGTTGTAAACCAGAATATGACTCTAAGATCAATGTATATCTTGTTTTTGCATCAAATAGAACAAAAATTGTAGGGCCATAGTTAATGAGGTTGGATGGTATTATTGATTAATTATTTCTAATGATTAATGATGGGTCCAAACTCCCTGATAGTATATGGATTTCTGCAATTATCTACAAAGACTGTAAGTAAGTTCTTCGCCCGGTATGGCCCTTCAGGTTATAAACCAACCCGTTGAGTGAATAATATTATTCACTCAACGACCAACCTAAACTCTAAAATCAATATACATCTTGTTTTGCATTAACTAGAAAAAAAAACTTTAGGGCCATACTTATTGGGCTTAGATGGTATGTACTGTTTAAACCTGAATCTTCCCCGCAACTCCTCGAGCTTTTCATCTATGGTTTCAAATTCCCTGTTAGTATATGCATTTCTGCAATTATCTACAAAGGCTGTAGATAAGTCTCTTACAGGTACAAATTTGTCATGCAATTTTCGCTCACCTCTAGTATCCAAATCGTTAAATCGAAGTAAAAAAAAAGAAAAAGAAAACGTTGCCGCGACATTGTCAACCAAAAGAACTCAATTCCACTTCTGTTTCTTTCCGATAGTTCATTTGTGTTCAGCCGATTGCTATTCAAAAACCCTGACAGATATATCAAACCCAATAGTACCTTTAATTCTATCAAATCTGTACTTTTAGCAAAACGCTCTCTTATACTTCTTTTTGATGCTTTTAATTTCTTTGTTGGTATTTTCAACAATTATGTTGTCATCTGGGAAAAATAGGATCCAACATTCAAATATTGACTTTGCGATTTTTCCGTATTGCTTCACACCTGGCAGACGTACAACTATATTTGATCGGAGAGTTCTCACTGCTTGAAGTGAATACAGATCCACTTTTTTCGATAAAACTGAGAACCCGTGGAAACTTCGCAGGTGTTAGAGTGGATTCCCGTTTAGCTTTCTCCTTCTTGCTTGGTACCTGAATCACTCAAACAAGCTTCAAAATTATTCTCTTCGTTCTCGAATTCTGCATAATCAAATAGCTCGTCACCATCACCATCAATGTCCACCTCATCTAATAAACGCAATAATCGCGCCTGCTCTTCTTCATAACTCATTTCTCTTCTATGCTTAAAAACGAGGATTCGTCGATTGGAAATAAAGATAAAGTGGAAAAACTATTAGTAGCAGTTTATTTCAATGAAAATGTTCATAATAAATACTTTTAAAACAGTGAATTCTCCTGTTGGTGAAAATATAAGTGTTTGGATACATTTTGGACTTTTATTAACTTCGGAATAGATACATTGAATTAAGTAGTAAATAATTATGAAGTATGAATATTCAAAAATAACTACTATTATTATAATATTAATACTGTATTACATACAAGAAATGCACTTGCCTGAAACTTACAGAAGAGTATATAAATAATGACTTTCAATTTTTAGAGAGTTTTAATGCGAGGGCCATGCAACCTAATGGATTGAGAAAAATCAGGAAATCACTAAATCGCGGTTTAGTGGATCACACGTCTGATTTGCACCAGTCTAGTTCGAGACTTCTTATAATAGTTACAAGATAGGTACTTTGAGATTAATAAAAATACCCTAAAAAAAAAAATCTTGACGGGAAATAAAATATTAAATATTACATAAAATCGTTAATCGTTACGATGCAATGGCGCGAATGATAACGTCATAGAATAATGAAATAACTTACTTTGTGCTAAATGCACTCAGTCCGAGTACCGAGATACGCTCTCACTTTCCAAACAACAAATGAATGCAACAGTAAATCTTTGAGGTTCAAAGCGGGCCATTCGGCACGGCCTTGCACTTAAAAAAAATATATCTAGAGATATTTCAGTCTTTATATAGAAAATATCACATGCCTTTCAAAGTTATTATTTGTATAATAATAGCTGACAACGCTTGGCGTTTCTCCCAGTCACGGAAAAGTTAATGTTATTATTCTGTTGCTACCGTAATCGCTAATATCACAGATGGACGTGCGCGCTAATTGGCACCACGCTAAACGACGAACGAGTTAATACTTAATACTACATATATTTACACGACACAAGCAGTCATGTCAGAATCGCGATAAATAAAACGAGAAAGTACGGGTCACTTGCATTCGACGCGTACAGCTAAAAAACCATTAAACTCTCACTCCGCTGCATCTGGCTAATTTTGGTACAGTCAAACATCCATACTTCCGAGCCGGAATTTATAAATTAACTAACACTTCTCCTAATAAAATTAAAAAAATCAACAGTTTCTACACCAAGAGATTCCCTTGACAATAATTTCTCGAAATATAAACTTTTGACTGCGTCAGTTATGTATTATATACCAACCCTTAACAGCATTAATATTGTATTAAAATACTAGAACGAAACGAGCCCGAACTCCCCTTCTATATGTTTCGTGCATTTCATCAGCATACAGATAGTTACTTGTTCTACACTAATTCTCAAGGAGAGAACACACAAAGTACACACTAAGATTAAACAATAAGGCGAACCCCAATTGAGGCTCGCTCAAACAAACACCTTTAATAGTAGTAGTCGGAGAGCCCATTGCGCGAATATTTAATAAACATCAAGCAAAGCAGTGAGGCCGCCACCTAGAGACTCGCCGTTTCTTCAAAACAATTGCATCAACCTCCAACCAATGCGCACGACAGGAAACTTCCAATATCACACACAATTTACAACCAAATCTGAGATTATTGTTGAGAACATCGATTTAACAACAAACATCGAATACTTTCAGTATTTATATGTACACAGATAATTATTGAATAATAGTTACATCAATTATAAAGGTTAATGCATTTGTTTTTCTAATATTTTTTTTTTTGTTAATTGAAACGGCGTAACATCTCTAGGTGCATCTACTGTTGTACAGCAGCGGTGGGGGGTTGCTGGGCGTACGAATAAGTGTATTGAAGGGGTCCCGGAAATTGGCTGTAAGGGCCCGCTTGACCTTGTCCCATCGACTGATAGGCGCAAGGGTTAGTGGTGCTGGGCAAACGGCTGTTTTGGAAGAACTTATGGTTGATGATAGACTGGATACTATCGGGTCCCGGAGCTGCAGCTTGCATCATATAGGCTTGAGGCGCCACCGCGTGATACATGTTGGGACTGCTAGCTTGTGGAGGACCTGCGTAGGTCTGACGTTGATTGAAGCGTTGGTTGCTGTAGCCGCGACCATTGTTACCTTCACAAAAATCAAACAATCAGTAAAGCAAAATTATGTTGTAATTTTTGTGAATTACTAAATAAATTAAACGTGAAACTTACCGTAACTGCGGCCACCGCCACTTTGTTGTTGTTGATACATGTTGGGGGGGCTATACGACGATTGGTATCCTTGTCCGTTCTGAAATTGAGGGTTCTGATAGGCGAACCCTCCATTATTGTAATTATTTCTTTGGTTGTTGCGTTGCATGCTGTCGTTCCTCATTCCTCCGCCGTTCATGCCAACTCGGTTTCCGCCACCCTGTCTGTAATCTCCGCCGTTAAAACCCTTGTTGTTCCAGGTCTTACCCCGACCAGAATTATTCGAATTGGGCGATGAGCTATCCTTATTACGATTATGCCAGCGGTTCCTGCCGTTCTGAGACGAACGAGCAGCCTGCGCTAGTTCGGCCAATTGGGGCGAGATAACTTGCCCGGCCTCTTCTAGAACCGCGATCAGATCCTTGGCTTGTCTTTGATTATTAGGTGTGAAAAAAGCATAAGCAGTTCCGGCCTGTTGACAGCGACCGGTGCGACCAATACGATGGACGTAGTCCTCGCTCGAATTCGGATAATCGAAATTAATTACGTATTTGACATCTTCAACGTCTAAACCTCGAGCAGCCACATCAGTTGCTACTAAAATCGAAGATTTTCCGTTGCGGAATTCGGACAAAACGTAATCGCGTTCAGGTTGCGATTTGTCGCCATGAATCGAAATGGCGGCGTAACCTTCCCGTCTGACACACTTGGTGATGTCGTCGACTTTCTTTTTTGTTTCGACGAAAACTATGATTTTATTGCAACTATCTGAGCCGATCTCTTTGAGAAGGTTGCATAATTTTTCTTCTTTTTCTGGTTCCTCACAAACTTCTACGATTTGTTTGATGTTGTGGTTAGCAGCTAGAGAGAGGCCGCCAATGTTGACTTGGATGTAATCAACCAAGAATTCTTCGGCTAACGCCTGAACCTGTTTAGGCCAGGTTGCCGACCACATTAAAACTTGACGATCGGGCCTGACTTGTTGGATAATTTTGCGAATTTGGGGTTCGAAACCCATATCTAACATGCGATCGGCTTCGTCTAAAACCAAATAGGTGCATCTTTGAAGGTTTGTGGTGCCCTTCTCTAAGAAATCAATGAGTCTACCGGGAGTTGCGATAACTATTTCGACTCCTCTTTCCAAATCGCGGGCTTGAGGCCCTTTAGGGGAACCTCCAAAAATGCAAGTGTTTCTAACCATGGTTGTTGAGCCGAACTCATGGGCGACTTTTTGAATTTGTTGGGCCAGTTCACGTGTTGGAGCTAAAATCAACGCGATGGGACCTTCGCCTCTTTGTGGTCTTTGCTGATTGTTAATGTGAACAACAGCCGGCAACATGTATGCCAAAGTTTTGCCAGATCCTGTTTGAGCGATACCAACTAGATCTCGCCCGGAAAGTACTACGGGCCAGCCTTGTGATTGGATTGCAGTTGGTTCTGCGAAACCTTGTCGCAAAACCACTTGCATTATGTAATCGGGAAAATTGCCTTCATCGAAACAAAGGTTTGGATTTGGAACGTTGGCACCTCTGACAATTATGTCTTTGGTGTCGCGGAAATCGTCAACGTCTTGTTGGGGTCGGTTTTTCACGTTGTTGTGGGGAATGTAAAAGTTCTTTCTGAACGGTTTGAGGTCGGCCTCTTCCCAGTCTGGAATTCCCATTTGTTGGTCATCTTGCGGCCGTTTTTTGTATTGTTGTTTCGGACCGCCAAAGTCCTGCACAGGCGCGATGCTGTGCTGTCCCGGTGGAGGAGGACCGTACCAGAAGTTTGATTGCTTACCGAATTGTTCACTGCGGTCAGGCCGAGACCTGTACCTTACAAAGCAAAATTAAAAGTCAATAAATGTAATATAAGGCAATAAATTTCGAAATGTACGGAAATTGTTTAAACGGCTTTTTAACAATAACGAAATGTCTGAAATTTGCTAAATTAAAATTATTAATTTTCGAAATTGACACATTTTCTTTTACACCCAATTCAGCAAATTAAAAGCTTCGAATTAATATTTTTCTACGCAATGAGCGACACCATTTCAACATTTTTGATAAAAAAATACGATTCAGTTGAAACAACCCTAAAATTTAAATTCAAATAACAAGCATTCCAAGTGAAAGGGGAAGTTGCAAGAATTACGTTACGCCCTCAGGCTCTTCAGGTAGACGAACCGGTAATTTTTAAAAACTAATTTTTCCAACACAAAAACTTGTGTACAAATGCATGATTTTTGTGGAAAATATACCGAATTTTACAACAGGAAGAATTTTGAAATAGTACCGAGGTAATAATCCCCAATCACAGTGGCGTATTTGGTACTTTGTCCCTGCAATTGACGTCACTTACCACCCACTGGTTTGGTTTCAGTTGCATCTCTCAGTGCGAGTTATCAACGGTCATATTTACTCAGTTTCAAAGATTTAACGCGTAGATTCCGCCAACATTTTAGAAGAAGATGACAGTGAACAAGTGTTTCGTTGTCGTTGATAAAATCCACGAAGATTTATTATTTTTCGTTCGTAATTTTGCGCATCAGTTGTCAACCTAAACTGTTATTTTTCAAAATTTGTAACATGCTTCGCGCCAGGTTGATTAAACTGACGTGAATTAGAAATTTGATCCAACCGGACAGCAACCATCAAGCAGAGACAAAGTAAGTATCTTAATCTAGCAAATTGATCAAAAACTTCAATTACAGGAAGTGACGCCACGCCATAAGTGACCTTTGTTCATTCTTTCGATGTTGAATCATGCGCAATTGCATGATAGCAAATCGTTAAGTTTAATTTTATTTGTGAATAAAGCAAAATAAATAGCAACGCAACTTGAAAATTGCTACAAACAAGTCATCACTAAACTGTTAATTTAATATCAAGCCCGCCAATTTGTTGGTTATCTATTACTTGTAGTGCTACTAATTCTTTTGTTTCGATCGAACAAATTCAAGCATCGAGGAAAAACTAACCAGTTACCTAAATATTTGTAATTAATTTTGTTCTGATTCACAACTGCAGTGGAAGCTTTTCGTTATCATTAATCTTTAGCAACATAATAAATGTTATTAGTAACACAAAATTACCTTACCCTCACCGAATTCTTGGGGTTTACATTGTTTTCAGTGCAAAATAAACCTAGAAACTGTTGTGGCAGGGTGAATTTCTCAGGGACTTTGCGAAAAAACTCAAAAAAAAAATATAAGGGAAAACCTATATATTTCGATTGACAAAAAATAATAATAATGCAGTCTAGTTTTTGCACATTAGGTAAATTAAAAAATACATTCAATGATTACAGTTTGAACATGCATCCTAAGGACCTGATTTTAAGTCGAGTTGTCGCAATTCAACTTGAAATCTGAATCTTAGATATAAAGGTTCCTGTATACATTTTTAAAGTACATGGTTAACCGCAAGGTTTACAAATAGCGGTTTTAGGTACTATCCACATTTTTCTAACTACCTAAACTAATTTTTCCTACTATTTCAGTTCGCTTCAGGAAGAGTTTTTCTGAGCTCCAAAAACATTTCAACTGGACTTCGTTCCAACGTCAAATCAACTCAACTTGGAGAAGGGCAGGTACAGTATTACTGACGCAGTAAATTCTTACAAATTCTACGATAATTTTCATCTAATTATCTTACAATTTTGAGAGTAAGCTACGTATTGCTATAATTTTTTGTTTACAAATATTTTCTCTTTCATTTATTTATTTCAATTTTAAATACGGTGTGAAAGTGACCGTCAATTTTCCCACCTTTTACCCGCTTTTATTAATAATGATGCAAAACTACAGACACAATTGCAGATTACTTAACCCTTTTTTGTATTTCAAGCTTTTCCAACCCTATAGATACAGTAAACAAACTATCATGAAAAGCTGAAATTGAATAAAAAAATATTAACTAATCATTCTGATATTTTCAGATTTTCTTTTCCAGAACAGTATCGTTTCCAGGTAATCATGGAAATATAGGTGAGATTCACATAATTTTATTGTTATAGTTAGGTTCAGAAGAAAGAATGCATGATTTCCATAGCAGTAATTTGTGAAAATAGAAAAAGTTGCTGAAATAAAAGGAAGAAAAATAGTGCGAGAAAGGTGGAAGAATAGTTGAAAGAAGAAACAAGCAAAGATATTGTTGAGAAAAATAATATTTACACAAAATATGAACTGCACAGTAAGATTAAAGCTGAATTTCGTTTCTTAAATAAGCAAATAGAAAAAAAGGAATTTTGCACTAAGAATGGAACATCATAGGTTAAGGTGCTGGCAGGAAGGAAATTAAGAAGCTTTGAAGCGTTTTGATGGAGTTAAACTATTTCCTAACTTCACACAAAGTAATTGAGTGTACTTGGCTTATCTAAAAAAGAAAATTATTAAATAATCATGTTCACCTCACTTAAATTCACTCAATCAAGTTGGCATTCTTTATGACCTTCTAATTTTTGTGTTCAAGAAATCAAGTCACTGGACTTGACTTTCTTGTCAAAGGAACAACTGTCACTTTTTTATTTGCATTTTTTGTAATTTTTTAGAAATCTTCCATTCTTGGGGGCCCCAAAGGCGCAATTTTGATTAAACAAACTCAACTGGTCTAATTTATTACACAACGATTTTTTTATCTAGGCCATTTGAAAGTATAATGTCAAATTTAGTAATTTTGGGCAGTAACAAAAACTTTCATGTGTAAGTATGCATAAATCAGAACTTAACTTTGATAATTGCTAATTAACGGCTTGATAGACGAAAAAAAAAAGTATTAGTGTGAAAAGTAAAATGGCAACCTTCCAGCCCTTGCAAAATTTATCGCAATCAGGTCAATAACTGCGTTCGCGGCCGTAACCTTAACTTTCCCTCTTCAAATCTCCAAAAACACACAAAACTGTGAAACTTACATCGAATTGTTGGGAAAACCGGTGTTAAACATGTTGGTCTTGCAGCTAAAATGTCACCCAAGGCAGTTGAAATGGATTCCCTAATTATAATATCTGTAAGCAGAAAGACACGGTAAAAGTGATATTGCGCATTCAGTCATGCATCAATGGCGTGTCTTATATTAAGCGGGATAGTTCCAGAAGAGGTTTAGTTAATCTTTTCGTTCCAAAATAAGCAGTAATTGGGAAATTTAGAAATTTATAAACTTTAATTCTTACCGTGTCCCAACCAGACCGGCGAACAAAACGATAATACGCAAGCGTAAGCGCACGTCAAACAGGGTTGCAGCTGTAACCCAATGGCGCAACCGTGGACACGTCACTTGACGTAGCCGGAAACAACGCCTTAAATCCCCGCCAAATTTAAACAAAAACTTTCATTAGCAATTTTTTATTGTTATTAATCTACTTATTGTCAGTTTCAAGAAACTCGTCCCATTTGTCGAGTCTTTGCGAAATTTGCGCGTCCGTTTCTGCGATTTTGTATTTGGTTTTGCCGTCCCAAATGCTGGCGGTTAATTGTCTTTTCATGAACCATCGGCCGTTCAGGAGTTTTACAACTTCGTCCGCTTCTTCCGGATTCGACATGTTGATTTGGGCAATTCCTTCAGGATGTTGGTCGTAAATTGTAACTTTACGAACTTCCCCTAATTTACCGACTTCTTCCCGCAAATCTTCCTGGAATTCCAGGATTAACCCAACGTCTTTGTCAAAAATTGTTGGTTCAAACAAGTTTTTTATTATTACAATTCTCTCGTGTTTAGCACGCTCGCTTTCAAGTTTTTCGGGTCGCCAATCAAAGAGTTTTTCTTGTTGCTTTTTCATTTTTAACTTTTCTTTCCGTTTTTTGGTTTTAGGTTTCAATTTGGGGTCGTAATCGCCTTTCATTTGAAACTTTGCGCGTTCTACAGATAACTTGTGTCCCTTATAATCGGAACCGTCCAGCAATTTCAAGGCTAAAGGCACCGATTCTATTCGAATATAAGTACACAAACCGTCACCTTTAAGATCGCTAGTGCCTGGATCTCTATATAATTTTATTTTGAAATTGCCGCTATTTGGGTCCTTCATAACTAAACCACATTTTTGCATTAAATCAACGAATTCCTCTTCCGTGATATCAGTTGGTAAATTGGACACATAAACCTTTGTATTTTCTGTTTCATTGATATCGAACCAACTGGGTTCAGACGGTTTCCTTTTTTCACCTTTCCCTTTGGCAGTTTCCTCTTCTTCCTTTTCCTCAACCACCTTTTTCTCTTCCTTCACAACTTCGGCGTTATCGACAAAACCATAATTCATTTGGTACCTAGCCATAAACTCATCATCTACTTTAGGAAACCACGCATTCTTTTCTTGGTCCCAAAAATATTTGATGCCATCTCCATCAGTATAAACGTGCGTATCATCTTCAAACCCATAAACTACTTGTCTCAACGACCATTCTTTTTTTTCCGATAACCATTCATACTGAGTTCCAGTCGAAGGATCTGTGTAAACTGCTAACTCTCCTTCATAATGAACATTTTTCGGGTCATAAGACGCAGCACTTTCTCCCGTCGGTTTTGAAGGGTCAGATTCAGGCTCTACATCTTTTTCACTATTTTCAACAGGCTGTTCTTCACCTAAAACTATGTAAGTTACAAAATTGCTCTAATTGTTGTTCAGCTGGTGGTTACCTTGGTTACTGGTGGTGGCGGCTTCTACGTTGTCACTTTCGGAGTCTTCATCCTTTGAATCTATTTTACTTTCGTCCTCCATACCAGGTTTCAAGACGATTTCAATCGGTTAATTAAAATAAAACAATTTTTAAATCCAAGAGGTGTCAAAATTTTCAGGTTATAATAACTTGAAGTCGCAATGTCAACACACAAGACTTGCAGGGCGCCAACATAAAATGAAAACTGAGCAGCCATTATTGTATTCAAATAATGAGAGTTACGTTGGCATCTTGTCAAATGGTTTGCACTACTTTTGTTTCCATTAGTCACATGTACGTGTAATGTCAGAACTCAGAAGTTTGCTGAAAGTGGGGTTAGTTTTATCAACAAAATAGCAAAAACTACATTTCGGTTCTTAGCATACCTCCAGTTGCGAAGTTAGAATAAGGTAAGCGATCATATCTATCTTGGATTAATTTGAAATTGTTTTTGTAGAATATGGGAAAGGTGAGGAAGCAACGAAAAAGCCTGCCTTCTGAGATCTCTAAAGAGTCCAGGAAGGCTTCTACTAGTTTAGAGACGCGTAAAATTAAATCTACTACTAGATTTAATTCATTGAAAGGGGAATTAGAAGTATTATCAAAAAAGAATAAGCGAAAATTAAAGAGCAACATATTAAGGAAAAAACTACTTTTTGAGAGCGAAACAGAGGAAACTCTCAAATACCCCTCGCTTGTTGATAACTCCAATTCTTTACTTCCTTTGGAAGTTTCCAAAAAAATTCGTGAATCTATTAATAACCCCCAACGACCAAAGATTAAAGGTATAGAAAAGGCGTCAAAGCAAAAGAAAAAGCACCTTCAAGGTATTGACATGTACAAACAAATTCTCAAAAATAAGACGTTCCAGAAAAATCCACTTTTGGCGATTTCTGAACATGTTAAAGCTGTTGTAGAGGCTGAAAAGTCACAAAAATAGTTGTAATTATTGTAGTTTTTATTGAAATAAATCATTAAATTTATAGCTGTCTCTGAATGTAGGGAAGACTGTTTATATGAACTTTGGTAGTTGCTGTGACAGCATTCCCTACAACCTTCAAATTCAAATAAATAATAGTGAACTAATACAACAAAATAAAGTTAAATATCTTGGTATTCTTTTTGACTCACATTTGAAATGGGATAAACATATACTGTATATACTAAATAAAACTAAATACCTTCCTTTCCTTATTACCAAATTATCTAAAATAATGAATTCAGATACACTTCTAACTATTTATTATGCTTTTTTTCATGGTCTAATCAATTATGGAAATATAGCTTGGGGTGGTGCCTACGGTAACTGCCTTGGTCTACTGCAGAGACTTCAAACTAGAATACTGAAAATTGTTAACAAAAAAACTTTTCAATCAAAAAAACCTTTGAACTTGGAACAATTATTTCATTATAACTGTATATTGTATCACTATGATGAATTCAAAGAAAAGTTTATGAGGTCTCAAAGTATAACCAGAAAGAAAATGTTATATGTACCACTTATAAAGAAAACAATTAGTTGTAAAAATAACTACAGAGTAGCTCTGAGGGTATTTAATGAATTACCTAATGAACTCAAGACTCTTAATATCATACAAAAAAACAATAAATCTAAACTCAGAGACTGGATAGTTTCAAATATATACTTAAGAATAAAATCTTGAATATAACTTATGTTGTACAAGTTGTTTATGTTATAGGTAACAAAGTTTATTAATACTTCAAATATTAAAAGAATTAAACTTTTCCTTTACTGACAATTCCCACATTTTTTTGAAAATTACAGTAGTTTTATTATTGGAACAGTAGAACATGAACAGGAGATCGCACTCAAAAACCGTGGATCTACTACTAAAACAATAGACCTGGCAACACTGTATAGAATCCTTTATCCCACAAACTTCTAAATACGCAACTGGGCGCATCGTATGCCATGCGCAGACGCAGAGTGGTTGACTGTTGGTTGACCAGCACGTATGCTTGGTTGACCGGTTAGGTTGAGGCAGAGAGAAGTTCTCTTCTCTCCAGTTATCTCTGGTTTGCGTAGTGGAAGTGGATGGCTGTGGTGTGTGTGCTTAACCTCAAAATTATAAAACAATTAAAATTTACACTCATTTGTTGCTAAAATGACTTCGATAAACCAGAAAGAATATTTAAAGAAATACTTGGGTATTGGAAAAGCTCCAGGACAAAAAAGGAAGAAGAAGAAGAAGGATAAGACCTTACCCAACAGGTAATAATTTAATAACCTCAAAATAGTTTTGTCTAAAATCAATTTAATTCCAGAATCAAAATCATTGACGACGATTTAGACGCTAACGCTGTGATCGTGGCAGATGACGATCCTTTTAACATTAATGAAGACGCGCCCCAAATAGTGGCTATCATCGACGAGAGGCCTCCTTCTTTACGTGTTGACGACAAAACTAAAGATCCTCTATGGCAACCAATTGGAAGCGCAAGCGATTCAAACCCGGTTCAGAAACAAATGCTAACTTCCGGCTTCAAAATAGGAAAGAAAGCTGACGAAATCATTATTAAAGAGGAACCCACCTCGCCACCTCGACGAAATAAAAAAGACGACGATTCTTCGCCACCTAGAAAGCGCGATAAAACGCAAATAGATAATGACGCGTCACCACGTAGAAAAAACAAACGTGAAGTTGCCGTAGTTGAAATTGAAGACAATTCGCCTTTGAGAAAATCAAGTGATGATGTTTCTCCTCCTCGAACGCAAGTAAAGATAGATGATGATGCTTCGCCCCCTCGTAAAAGTCGAAAGAGTCCCGATAATTCGCCGCCAAGAAAAAGGAAATCAAACTATGATTCGCCTCATAGAAAAGATGATTCACCACCCCGAAAAAGTAGATGGAATAGAGATAAATCACCATCAAGGAGGTCAAAAAAAACAGATAAATTACCGTTCGAAAAAGTTATAAAACAAGGAAACGAAGATGCCGGGGGTTGCAGTTCTAGTAAAATGCGAAGAACATTGGATGGAAAAACCGCAGGTTTGCAAAACGCCAAAGAATTAATTCAAGAAACGGCAAAAATTAAACAGCGTGAAAACGAATTGTTTGAAAATATATCGAAACAAGTTTCTGGAGAACACGCTGAAACAATTGTAAGAAATCGAAAAACTGGACGTATTCGTAACTTAGAAGAAGAACAAGAACATCAACGGAAAAAAAATGAGGAAGAGGAGAAAAATAAAGAAAAATATTCCAGATGGGGACGAGGTTTGGTTCAAATCGAAACGCGTGAACAACGGATTCAGGAAGAGTTGCAAGAGATGAGTAAACCATTGGCTCGATACGCAGATGATGAAGATTTGGAGAGATATTTAAAGGAGCAGGAACGTGATGGCGATCCTATGTTAGCGTATATTAGAAGTAAAAAAAGGAAGGAAGCGGCGAAGATGGGGCATGTGGAAAAACCGCAGTTTCAAGGCCAATTCATGCCCAATAGATTTGGTATCAAGCCTGGGCATAGGTGGGATGGGGTAGATAGGAGTAACGGGTATGAGAAGAAATGGTTTGAGGTGCAAAACGAAAAGAAAGCACAGCAAGAAGAAACCTACAAATGGAGCACAGAGGATATGTAATATATTTTAGTCTAATTAGCCGTAACTGTATATAATTGTAAGTTTTGTTTTTATAAAAAAGATGAATATAAAAATATTTTTTGATTTTTTTTCAAAATTTGAGAATTTTTTATAATAAATTTTAATATGAAAAAATAATTTCTTGTTTACGTTCACTCTGAAAGATCCATAGGACTTCACGTGAAAATTATAGAAATCTGATCAAGGATGAGCTAGGGAAGTTTCGAACGGGTCAAAATAAACTGGTCTAAAGCTTTTTGATACTTGCTTATAATATATTTTATAAAATGAATATTGATGTAGTTAATATAATGTACATCCTGTAAGTAAAATATTGTACAGTCGCTAAATACCGCGTCAAGTTCCTCAAAGTGTCCTAGTGGTAGCGTTGCTAGATTCGATTTAATTATTTAGAACGTACCGAAACTTATTACTTGAAATCTTTGAAGCAACTTGACTTAACTTACATTTAGTTAGATTATTGCTTGCTTAATTTTACAAGTCAAATGAATTCAAGTTGAGATCGATCACATTATTTACATCGAGAGAGCTTAAACACCAACGCAGCAACTGTTGACAATTTGTACGTTTTAACATTATTTCTTGCTCGCAAATATTAAAAATGAACCGATGCTCGAGTATTAGTGATGAAAACGAATGGGGTTGCATGAAGGTATAATAAATACAGGACTAGGTATGATGATGAACAATGAAAGTTATACACAAGTGAAACGGCAATGGATCATAACGGTTTCACTTGGTTTTTTCATTTTTTTAAAAATGCATTGATTGAAATCGTCACCTTAAGGCACATTGAGTTGTTGAAACCTTCAGATATGTTCTGGGGACATTGCCGAGAAATTTTGTTAGTTAATCAAAATAATAACGAAAAAAATTCAAGAAAAATCGAGTGAGAACGCTTTGATATTTTGCCCGCTAACGAGGTGGTTCAGTTTCTTCATATCAGTTTAGTTCAAGTTTATCAAATTAGGACAAGAGGGGCATTTTGATCGTGCCAACTAAACTAAACGATCCTCCCCATTCAATGTACAGTGTACGTAATTGAATAGAGCGAGACACAGTTCCAAAAATCCGTCTACATAAACTAACAATGTGTGTCTTGTTAGCAACCACATTACATCGGTTCATGTCACACTATAATTGTAGTTTCTTAGTTTTGCACTATTGCACTTATTGCTTGCATCAGGCAAGAAATATCGAGATTAAAGTAGGGCCAAAAATATTCCAAGAAAATATGTAAATGTCTTGGAACGTTCAAAGTATTGACATGTACAAAGAAATTCTCAAAAATAAGTCGTTCTAGAAAAATTCACCTATGGCGATTTCTGAACATGTTAAAGCTGTTGTAGAGGATGAAAAGTCACAAAAATAGTTGTAATTATTGTAGTTTTTATTGAAATAAATCTTTAAATTTATAATATATTTTTAACAATGACAAACTCAAAAAATGAACAATGATATTGAAGTAAATGTGTTGTCGGTGTAGAAACGTTTAGTCATAATCGAAAAAAGTAACAGGCATAACTTAATAATATCAACATATAAACAATATATACATTTTAAAGTAGGGTCAGTGGCTAAGGTGCGGCCAATAATTCTTCTTGTATGCTGTGCGATCTGCTAAATTTACCACCTAATTTACTGGTTATGTCCTTTGCTGATTGAGCTTTTTCGTTGTGATATTCCACAGAGTACTCCTAAAACTCGTGTCAATCCGAGATTTACATGAAACAACTTACATACCTTCAATCTGTTTCCAAGGAATACGGCCCTTTCGCGCTTTTTAATCATAAAATCTGTTGGTAGCAGCCACCTGTTCTCGTGACACTCCTCAACAGCAGGGCGTTTACTAAAATTACATTTTCAACGTTATTATTGTGAGGAAAGCATCGTTACAAAAGCACAAACAGGCGAATTTAACTGACAAAATCCACTATGAAAAAAATTCAGCAACGTTAAATATTTGATTTTTTTTGGCGACTCGATTTCAAGTTGAGTTGCGATATATAGCAACTTTAGAGATCTAGCAAATCAAATGGCAAAAACACCTTATTACAATATCTCTACAGCAATCCTTAGTTGCGATATTCTCAACTATGTGTTACTATGGAAACCGCACAAATCAAGCTGTGATCGCTATTTAATTTGCGAGGTTTCTATAGCAACCTATAATTGCGATTATCGCAACTACTGTTAAATTGAAGTTAAAAGTCTTAGAAACAATTGTTGGCTTTATTTCATAAGTTTTTCCAACACTCTAAACTTACTTTGGTTGTCGCTTGAACAGTAGCATCAAGAATCTGGTGCCTTCTTGTGAAATTTCTTTGTAAAGATGTTCGAACCTGTACCGCACAAATAATATGTTTTGTCTAGTTTCGTTGTCGTCTTGGCCTTTGAAGGGTACAACTCCCGATAACATAACGTAAGCCAACACTCCTAATGACCATATGTCAGTTTGTGGGAACGCAGGTTCTTCACTTAACACTTCAGGTGCTGCAATCAATTGAACGTTAGTCAAAATGGTCGAACAG
This sequence comes from Pyrochroa serraticornis, assembly GCA_905333025.2. Classification (NCBI taxonomy): domain Eukaryota; kingdom Metazoa; phylum Arthropoda; class Insecta; order Coleoptera; family Pyrochroidae; genus Pyrochroa; species Pyrochroa serraticornis. Next base: position 32,018,303 of record HG995154.1, on the reverse strand, counting down.
AAATTTTACATACAAATATAGTCGGGATGTCCGACAACAGGAACCGTGGTTCCAAGTTTAGTAACACGATGAGCGGCTCCTAAGTCAACTAGTTTAATTTGAACGGATCTCACCCCGCACATTACCACGTTGTCGGGTTGCAAGTCGAGATGACACAAACCTCGCCAATGAAGATATTGTAAACCATCCAGAACCTGTTGGATTTTAAATTATATCTAATCAATCTTCAAGAGTAGATGACTCACTTGTGAAACTATGGTAGCTACAGTTTGTTCTGTGTACTCGTGTCTGCTGGCTAAATAAGTCAAAATGTCGGCGCCTTGGAGTTTTTCCAAAATAAACACAGCGATTTCGTTGGATTTATAAGCTGCGATTAGGCCGGCGATACGTTCGTGTCTCAAAGAACGGAGCGCCGCGAATTCCCCTTCGACGTCCTCGACCCTTTCTGGGGTCCATTCCAGGATCTTGGCCACCACCACAGCGTCGGAGCGCTTGTCGATGGCTTTCAAAACTGACGAGAATTTACCCCTGCAACAATCACGGTTAGAAATGTCTTTTTGTTAGTCTTTATAACGTTATCTGTTATAATTTATGCCAGATAACCGAACAGTGATTATCAAGAAGTCTTCATAAGTATATGCAATGCATGTAGAATTTTTAATTTCAAGTTTCCGCGGGTGTTATATCAATTGCAGGTATTTATACGCGTAGGTTCTGGAAAGAACCTATGCAAATACTGTTATTATAATAGATGCAAGACTTCTTAACGATCGCTAATCGAATACGCGATGAAATAATTGAAATTTTAGTGGATCCTCAAAATTTAGATGAACCTACGAGTCCTGTAAAACCCCTTGAAATACCTGGAAAGTTCCGAAATGAAGTTGTAGTTCTCTTGGGCGTTGCCGCTCTCCCATTCGACGGGTTGCGTCTCTTTGGAGTAATCTGGATGACTGGTACTTTCAACTTCAACTTCTTGTCCGCTATCGGTGATTTGTTGCAAATGGAGCACTGCTTGAGTCAATTGAATTTTCGAAGCTCCTGCAATACGTTGCAATATAAAATAGTTTTCGAATAACCGAAATTACCTTGATCTTTCGTTATAATCGGAGCTGACGGTACTCCTTGATCGCTCCAACCAATCGCGTTTCTAGCCGCCAACCTAAAGATGTAGCTCTTATTTGGACTTAAACCTGTCATCAAATAGAATTCGTGGTCGATATTTTGAGCTTTTTTAGTCCATCCCATGTCGTCAGCGAGTTTATATTCGAGACTGTAACATAAAACTGGCGAATTTCCGTCGTAACGCGGTTGTTTCCAAGTTAATAAGATTTCGGTGTCGGAAACTTCTGCGGCTTCTGGAGAATCAGGTTCGTCCGGAACCATTCCTACCACTATTCTAGCTCTAACGGTGGTTTGTCCTATCTTATTGCGAGCGACAACTTTGTACATTCCTTGATCAAACGATAAAGCTGGCGAGAGTTTCAAATGAGATCTCCCCACTTCGTCGGTGGTAATTTTGATTCTATGCGACTCGGCAAGGATGGAGTCATTTCTAGAAATTAACACATTTAAAAGGAGTTTTTGTAGCAACAAATGAGACAAACTTGAACCACTGGACGATAGGTTGGGGTTCACCAACAGCGAAACAAGTCAGTTCCAAATCTTTCCCTTCCATCATTGCAGTCATTTGAGGTTTCTCTCTAAAGAACGGCAATCGGCCATCTTGTTTGCTCTCCAAGAAAGCTTCTGCTTCTACGTAAGTGTCAAGACGCGATCCCAGCTCATGCTTCAATCTCCGGATACTGTGGGCGTTTTCGCCAGTCCCGTAACGATTGATGCGGGTTCTTCTTTCGTCATCGATCTCTTCATCCATGATATCAGTGAAGCGGCGGCGTTCACGAATCGTAGGTGTCTAAAAAAATTGCGTCAATTGCCAGTTCAAAATGCTGATAACATTAACTTGACCCACAATAATTAAATTTAAAACTAATTAATTATTGATTGATAGCCTGTTAATGCTTCATCAAATTTTTGAGAATTAATTTATTTACATTCCAATCGAATCCGTTTTCGTCTGAAACTACGTAGGCGATACCAGGACCTCTACTTCCTGCAACTTTCATGTATTCCCTGAGTCTCACCGGGAAATCAACGTCCCTCAATTGGAGCAAATACGTATCCGGTCCGTTTTGGTAACTTAAAACTTTTTATTAACACCCTCATGGTAACACAACTAACAATTCTTACCGACTTTCCGATTTGAACATTCCGATTTCGTAGTTGAGGGGTGATCGAGTCGGGATTTGGTCCTCCCATGTTTGTCTTTTTGGTGTTCTGTCCACTGGGGCTGGAGTGGGTCGGGGAGATTCGTCGTATTCACCTGGAGGATAAACCATTTTGGAGGGATGAGTGAAAGCTCCCTCCAAAGGCCGACGGCGGAACCATCTCTTGCAGGAAGCGTTGTCGTACCATTCTCTGCAACAGTTTTGGTGATTATTAAACACTGAAGGATTGGTGGATGGTACGATAGAGTCAATTCGATTTTGAACAAGTCGTATTCGGAAATGTGGCAAATTTTTCGATGTTGCGACAAGTTATCGGAGATGTTGCGCAATTTTATTTTGTAGTCGAAGCCCTCCTCGATGTCATCCATCGCCGAACGAGTCAGACTGGATAAATTAAGAACGAGAATTGGCCAAGTTGGAACTGCTTTGGATTCGTGCCCCAATTCTTAACATTTCTCTGACAGCCCGCTTGGATTGCGTTCAATAAAATCGACTAATTTCTCTTCTACTTCAGATTCTGCGCCTTAATCTTCTCTACTTCTCTTAGTATTCTCCCCATTATATTTTATAAAAGTATGTAAAGAGTAAAAAATTTGAAAAATATTCGTCAGAACTTTCTAATTTCTTTCCTTGATTTGGAAGCGCATTATTCTTATTAAAAATGAAGCAAACGCCCCACATTCATGTTATGGAAAGTTTTCTAAAAAGCCCTACCTGTAGAATCTGTAGTACTCGCTGAGATATTTGGTGCTGATCCTGTACTCGTCTGTGTAGATTTTGTCGGCCCTTTCGAGCCAAGGATGCCTTAAAGCGCCATGAACGTCCATCCTGCCGCTAGCGTCGTAAACCAGAAGTTTCGAGATGAAATCTCTGGCTTCGGAACTGATGTTGATCCACCATTCCTCGTCGAAAGTCCACTTGCCTTCCTTGATTCTGGTTAAGGTTTCTCTATCGTGCATGCCTCTGAATGGCGAAATTCCAGAAAGTAGAATGTAGGTGATAATACCCACACTCCACATATCATGACCTAAACCGGTACCTTCACCATTAGCGGCTTCAGGACTCACATATTCAGGAACACCATAATTCAAGGGGTAGAGACGACCCATTTGTATTCTTCTAGTAAGCCCGAAATCGGTGATTTTCAAATCGTCGCCACCAGGGTGCGATATTAGAAGATCACCCAGCTAATTTTCAATAAATATTGTTAAAGTTTAAAAAAATAATAATAACATACATTAAGACCCATGTGACCAAATCCTCTTTCGTGCATGTATTCCAGGCCCTGAAGCAGCTGTCTGATAAATCCGGCGATATCTCTTTCAGTATAATAGTCTTGTTTCAGTAAGTAGTCTCTAACTAATTCACCTCCTGCAGCTAATTCCAAAATGAGAGTCAAAGAATCGTCAGCTTCGTAAGCGTCATGTAACGAAATCAACTTGCGATGACGCAATTGGTTCAACATATCCAACTCGTTGTACATGAAAGGACGGAATTCACCACGACCATACATAACTTTAGCTGCGTAATTACGACCTGCAAAACGAGTAATTAGTAGAATTCTTTTTTTTAACAACTCACCGTTAAGACGTTCGACTGCGTGGTACGTAATGGCTTGGGTGCCGCGACCAAGTTCATCGCCGATATCGTAAAAGTCACCGAAAGGCTTCCTCTTGTGTTTAATAGGAGAAAAGTTGGAGTACGTGTGGAAGTTGTACTCTAAATCGTTTTCTTCTACGTAGAGCATAGCGCTGCTGGAAGCTGATCCTCCAACGTTACGCGCACTTACCGAATACAAACCTTCGTCTTTTGTGATGATATCGTTGATGGTCAAAACGCAAATATCCGGCTCAGTAAACAAAATCTGCAACAAAATTGTTGAAATACTAAAGTTAACAAAGATATCAACTAGAATGGATATAGGTAGATTTCTGTAAAGTAAAATTTTGGGTAGCAACGAAATCTCTGCGTACCTTAATTCTACTGGACGATGCTAACGGTTTCCAGTCTTTGAACCATTTGATTTCTGGATAAGGAACTCCTACAATTCTTGCTTCGAACTTTGCCTTATCCCTGTTCATCGCGTACTGAATTTCAGGTCTTCGAATAAACGTTGGTGGTTCAGCAATTTCTAAACGCACCCTTTGCCGAGCTTCGCCATGTTCATTTCTAGCAACAGCCTCGTACCAGCCGACATCTCTATCCAACATTCTGCAATTTTAAATTAATTAATCATTGCCTCTCACAAATTCCAAAATTACTTGTTGATGAAGAGAGTAGCTTGACCGTTTCTGGTGTAACTCATATCGAAACGACCACCACTTTCGATTAGTTCGTCATTGAAGTAGTACGTCATTTTCGGTTTTGGATAACCATAAACGAACCAGAAGAGGTTGGTGTTTTGGTCTTTAACCCCATATTGGGTGTCGTGTTCTTGGCGCAAAAACCTTGGCGCTTGAGCCATATTATCGTGAGGTGGTCTTTCAATATCGAAATCTTTGGGGAAATACGGTGAAGTTTCAGGTCTGAAATCGATTTCTGGAGGCAAGTACGGGCGGAATTTAGGCAAATCAGGCTCCAATTTTTCCCTGAAAATTCAAAATTTTCACAATTGTTTTAAGTAATTCTCTGTTACCTATGGGTGATGGCATATGGTGACGGATCACTAATTCCATATTTGTTTTCTACTCTAACTCTAAACTTGTAGTCCCTGAAAGGTTCGAGATTTCTAACTCCACAAGTGCAACTTCTGATTCCTGATCGCACCGTGAACCAATCACCTGACGGCAACTCGCACATTTCCAATTGGTAAGTAACCGGGAATCTAGGTCCTGAAGGAATTGAAGGTTTCCAAGAAAGAGTGCAGTGTCTGTCTGTCATTTGCGAAATTATTGGAGGATCTGAGAGTGGCATCGGAGCTCCGCTGCGCTTGTATTTATCAAACTCTGTGTATTGGTCGGTGATTGGACGTTTCGGTTTCGGTTCGATTCCTTCATCGAGGTTTAAGGTAGCGTGACAGATGTCGCTACCATGTTCATTGCTAATTTTGCACGAGTATTTCCCAAGATCATCTTGGTCAAGACCTGCAATAGTAAGTCTAAGAAGACCCGCTCTATCCGTTTCCATCTTGATCCTGCTAGATGGGAAAAGTTTTTGGTCATTGTGGAACCATTCGACTTCAGGTTCGGGAATTCCCGAAGCGCAAGCGGTGAATTTCGCAGTCATTCCTTTGAACAATTCCGTATCTCCTATACGTTTCAAGAAAACTGGCGGTTCAATTTTTTGAGGTGATTTTCTAAACAAAAGAAAAACCTAACTATTACGCGTCATTACAATGACTGATATTTACATCTGTTCAACTACTTCAAGAGAAGCAGTGCAAACATCTTCGCCTTCTTTGTTGGTAGCGGTGGCTCTGTAGACTCCAGCGTCTTTAGGGCCGCAATTCATCACATACAAACAACAAGCGTCTCCGTCACGTTTGATGCGAAATTTATCGGTTTCTCGAAGAGGAACTCCGTCTTTAGACCAAGATACTTCTGGCTGAGGCACGCCTGAAACTCTGCATGGAAATTTGGCGTCTCTTGAAGGCAACTGAAACCAACGGCAATTTTATTAACAACATAACTGATTTTAAGCCAATTACCTGTTGCAAATCCTTGAATCTTTGCGTGAACGTTGGCGGCATGAAAACCTTATGAACAGTAGCTTTAGCTTCTGAGGATTCCTTACCAAGAGGGTTCGTGATGGTCACTCCGTATTTACCAGCGTCAGAAGGCGCCGCTTTATCAATTTGCAATCCAACCTAAAACATTGTTTTTTAATCGCGACCTTAATTTAACCACAATTACCTTTCTTCCATCGCACGTCATCAAAACTCTATCAGACGGGTCGATAGGGGCGCCATCTTTAGTCCAAGCTACGCTGGGAATAGGATTTCCAGTGAAAGGCGCGACTAAAACCAACGGCTGACCCTCGTCAGTGATAATATCTCTGAGGGCGTGGAGGAACATTGGTCTTTCTTCAGGTGCTTCATCGTTAGTTGCTGATTTAACTGTTAGAGGTGCCGACGTTTCGGTTTCACCGGCTTCATTTGAGGCTACAGCTCGGTAAGTGAGGGCATCGCGCATTTGATCAGCAGCGTCCAAAAGTAGAATACTAGTCCCTTTTTCTGGTTCCGAAATTTTAATGTGTTTCTTGTCAGAAATAACTTCAGCACCGTTCCTCGACCTGCACTAGACAAATTCAATTAATCATCAAAAAATTCGACCAAAAACAAACCAAGTAATAGTTGGTGCCGGAAAACCTTCCACTTTAACTTCTAATTTAACAGGAAAACCTTCCACTACAGTTTGGGGTTGTAGTCTAGTAATAAATTCAGGTTTAGTCGGTTTCTTCTCCACTTCCACTTTAGCTTCGCCGCTAGCATCTCCCAGTCGGTTTGACGCAACCAATTCGTATGTGCCAGCGTTTTCAGGTCGAGCACACTCAACTATTAACGCGACTCTACCATCGGGATGAGCCTCCGAATGGATGTTAGCCGACATACGAATCGGTAAACCATCTTTGAACCAACGAATTTCTGGAGGAGGATTCGATTGGATTTGGGCTTCGAGAATTAAAGGTTCGCCTAAAGGTACTTTCATGTCTTTGAAACATTTCAAAAATTTAGGACGTTTAGGTTTTTCTGCAAAAATTGCGCAATTAATTTTAATTAAAACCTAGCGATTAACTCACGAGAAACCGCGACTGCGCACAAACAAGCAGTTTCGCCATTGGGGTTTTTCAAAACTAACTTGTAGGCACCACTGTCACTAGGTTTAGCGCTTTCGATGTTAAGTTTAACAGAACCATCGGGCAAAATAGTCGTTTTGATCCTGTCGTCATCAGGTGAAATAGGTTCACCATCTTTGAACCATTGTACCTGTTAATATATATTTAAATAAAATCAATCGATTTGATAGAAATGAAATTACGTTAGGTCTGGGACTTCCGTGGATTCTAGCCTTCAATTCGAAAGGTTCTCCCTCATTAACGTCTTGGGACCTCTCGAAACGAGTTCCGAATGAAGGAGGTGTTTGCTTCATTGAAATTCTAGACGTAGTGTCAGCTTCACCAACAACGTTAGCAGCTATGGCTTTGTACTGAAATCAAATCTTAACTAATTTTGCCAAAAAATTAATAACAATCAGTACCATTCCAATATCGCTTTCGCTGTAGTTGGAAATTGTCAAAGTGCTGGTGACTTGAGTTTCTGAATAGTGAACAACGATTTTGTGGTGCTTGTCTTCAACGAGAGTTTTGCCATTGAGGTACCAAGAAATTTCTGGTCTTGGTAGACCATCTGCGCGTACCATCACCGACAACTCACCGGTATGCTCGACTTGTTCATCATTCAAGCCAGTGATAAATTTCGGTTTCTCCGCTGCAATTTTACTAGTTAGAACAAGAATCAACTAGAAGTGCACGCATCGTTATCAAATTAGTAACAAGGAGTGTACCGCTACTGTAGTTACACCATGCTAGTAGTCGCTCATTGAGACCGAATTCACTTGTAGTAGAGTGCCCACGGTAAGAAGTAACAAAAACTATTCTCTGGGGATTTCGAAGCGACGTGCCTGCTAATTTATTTATTTTAATTGATACAGTAGGGTAAGATGATAGTAAAAACTCTTCTTTAGTTAGCTAATACGTCACTTGATAATAATCAGAAAGAGGTTGATCTGAAAAATTTCTACGCCACAATCTGGTTAATTGCTTTTTGATACTCGGAAGTGTCCAAAGAAATAAAAATAAACGTAGCACTCCACTACTAAAATTACTGTACGCGGAACTTGGGCCTAAACCACAACATAACTCGTGCAAATGAGTTAAATTCGATTCATTTTTCAAACGAGTGTAGTTGGAGTTTGAGCCCAGGATTTCGTTGGAACCGCTTCAATGGTAGTTAGACTCTTTAGATACTGGAAGCTCAAAGTTGTGCAATGTTACTTACTGTGGTTAGATTGTACAGTGTATTTACATTTGCAAGTGGTTATTTTGAGGTACTACAAGTACCTCCATGCCGATTCGAATTTTGTACTGAAGCTCAAAATTTTGTTTCAAACCTACATTGTGTTACTTTTGTTGTTATTAGAAATAAATTGGGTTATCACGTGTCATTTGTTACATTGCCAATTGATAATTTAACATTTTCAAGCTGAGGGGTTTCGCTATATTTTTATAAATTGACTCACTAGTAGGGTCTGGTTCTTCTGTAAACATAACACAAACATTGTATAATGAGTAATCGTGTGGGTTCTTCGTGGAAGACTGACTGAATTTTTACTTACTGACAGTTTTTAGTCGAACTTCCGCCGAATTTTCCCCCAAGTTGTTTTTAGCGGTGACAGTGAAATAGCCTTCATCGGAAAGTTGGACTTGCTTCAAGATAAGTTTGTAGGTTTCATTGTCCACGTCCTCGACGATTTCAACAATATCGCTGCTATTAACGACTTTACCATTCTTAGACCAAGTCACTTCAGGGGGTGGATTTCCTTCAATGATCGCAACGAATTTAGTACTTTCTCCGGGTACAACCGCCACATGTTCAGGACTTTCCAAAATTTCCGGACGCAACACTATCGTTAATTGAGCACTGCTTTCGCACTCTCCCCATTTGTTCTTTGCTTTCATCGTGTATTTCCCATCGTTACTTCTTTCACCTTCAATTTTGGCAATAGTAAAAACAAAAAAACTCGAAACACTTACATCTGGGAATTGTCATGGAATAAGTGCAAACTTTTAGACCGTCCTCGATTTCGTGGTCTTCAGTTTCCAAGATGATTTTGAACCTTTCGAAAGCAGCGTCAGTGATTTCTTTACCATTGTGGCACCTAAAATTTTTTAATTAACAATAATTTTGCAACAATTCACCCGTTACCAAGTCACATCCGGAATAGGATCACCAACAACCACAGCTTTGAAAGTGACGGATTTATGTCGAACTATTGTTTGATTTTGGAGTCCTTCTTTCAATTTAGGTCTCCTCAAATCTTTCTCAGCTGAAATTATAGAATTGGCACAACTCCAACGAAATTAATTTTTATTTACGTGTAACTTCTAGAACCGCCTGTTGTTTAACAGCTCCCAACGGATTCGTCAGAACACACTGGTAGACTCCGGCGTCTTTCATTTCTAATTTCTTGATTTCAAGACGAAACTCTTCAGCGTTTTCACTCATGGTCATCCTCAAATGACCGTCAGGTTTAATTTCTTTATCGTTGAGAGTCCATGTGGCTTTTGGTGGTGGATTTGCTGTTCCTCTAACGATGTAGGTGATATCCAACGATTCGGGTCTTGACCCGTCCTTCATGTTTGTATCAAGAATGACGGGAGCCGCTGCCATTAAACAGTACGAAATTAATATTGTTAAGCGAAAATGTGGGTCACATAGAGTCTAGAGCTTACCTTGATTAGTCACCGACAGTTGTTATTTAGAAGCCAGCAATTAATTATGCACAGAAAACTACAAGAAAATTAAAAGTCGCTTTACAAAATGTTCCAAAAATTTTCCCGCGTAAAAATAAAAAATTGTATGTAATATGCGTGTGTCATGCTAATAGATAGAGAGTGAAACGTTTAGTGGAAGAAGTAGTCAGAAAATAATACCTTCGCCAATTTCACTTTTTATAGAAATATCCTCAACAAGACTCCTCTGTCTTCTAGCTTTAGCCAGAAGATCCTCCAGTTCAGGATCTTCCTCTTCGCCGTAATCCCTCACCCCTTTTTGACTGTCCTGGTGTTTAACGCGCTCTTCTCTAATTTTTTTGGGAGATTCTTCTACCTTACCCTCAATCACCTCTTCGGTAGTGGCAGATTGAGCTTTACTCAATCTCCGCTTGGGAATATCAGTTTCGGTTGGGGTTTGAGGCTGGTCTTTAACTAACTTGGCTTCTTCCTTTTGCGCGGAAATACCTCTTTTCAATTGTTTGTTGGCGTCTAAATCAATTTGTAACGGCGTCGTTGGTGCTTCTTGTAATTTCTCAGCTATTTCGATGGATTCTTTTCTACATAAAGTCGCTTTTTGGAAAGTTTCACTTTCCACGTCTTGCTCAATAGAAAATTGGCGATCAAAATTATTTTCGTTTTCTTCAATTTCCTCGATTTGAACCGATTTACCGCGTTTCGATTTTTTCCTCTGCAACTCCTCGGTTATTCCTTGTTTCAGGATCATTCCTTCGTTTGCTTCAACATATTCGGATTCCTCCAAAATATCTGAATGACCTCTTTGCAAATTAGGGGAGAGCGGTTCCTCAATGATGGGTTCTGGTGTCGAATTTGTTACTAGTTTGACTTCTACTTTCTCCCCTAAAGTACCTAACGTTGTGAAATGTTAATTGTATGGTTTTATGAGAATAATGAGTGGTTGCGTGCCGGGTGCCTAATTTGTGATTTGAGTAAATTTGTGTTTGAACCAAAATATAAGCACGCGGAAGCATCGCAAAAGCAAAACTCTCGTCTCTTGAGATTTTCTTCGGCGATACCGACCAATACTTACGTCTTTTGATTGAAAATAAATATATTCACCCTACCTTTTGCCGTTTTAGGTTCTTCTACTTCCTTAACTTTAGGCTTGGTCGGTTCTTGAGGAACTTCCTCTTTGGTTTTTTTTTCGGCAACCTCGGCGACTTGAGGCTCCTCCTCGATAACTTCGACTATTAATTTTTTAGGGGGTTCTTCCGTTACCTCAATGGCATCGGTATGAGTTACCTCTGCAATGTTAGTAGGTAACACGGGGAACAAAAACGACGTACACAGAAATAAATTCAAAAAAGGTGAAGGCAAAACTATGAGCTAACTAACTATACACAGACATCCAAATAACTGAAAATGCCGCTTCATACCACAATTTTATTTGCCGCTCTACTAATTTAGTAGTTGATTTGAACACCATCACCTGCAGTTATAAGTACCAGCAATTAACAGCAGAGGGAGTACTTAAAGGTAGAAAAAGACTTTCAGTCATTCAAGAAGCTTTGGTATAAACAAAAATTGACGGTACCACATTGAAAATAAACGTCACCACATATATTTCAAAGCGTCAATACTTACTGGCTTTGATGATAAAAAAACAATCGTACTACTTACGAAAGTGACGTAGAAAACTCAAAAAAAATTAAACCGACCTATCACCCAAACGAATTCTCTTCTTCTTTCCTACTATACTTACTGTGTACAGTGACGTAATTCTTGCTACTGACGGTTCCCATGGTGTTGGTCACTATAACCTCATATTCTCCTTGTTCCTCATATTTAATAAGATTGACAGCAAGATTGAAAGTTTCATGTCGTTGAGTATCACGAGTAATCTTGATGCGAGCGTCTGCCGACACTTCACGTCCGTTCCTCAACCACTTCACTGTGGGTTCGGGGGTGGCTTCAACTTCAATTTCTAGATTCAAAGTGGCACCCTCCTCAACCGACACGTCTTTCAATTGTTTAATAATACGAGGTGCGCCTGAAAAAAATATAAAAATTTTGCCAAAAATTTTGGCGATAACTTACAATTGACGGTGAGTTTCGCGCTAGTTTCGACACTTCCGATTTCGTTGCTCAATTTGCAGGTGTACTTGCCGGAAAGTTGACTGTTGACTTCTTTGATCACCAATTGGACGCCGTCGTTAGATTCGATTTTTGTAAATTCAGTTTTGGTTTCGGTAATTTCCATTTCGTCCAAATACCTTGGTAAATTTATTAAATATAATTACGAAAAAGAAGAACAACTTACCATTTAACGGTGGGTTTGGGATAAGCTTCCAGTTTGACGTCGAAAGTAACGTTTTTGTCATGCTCCTTCACAGTCATGTCTTGCAAACCTTTGGTGATGATTGGCGCTTTTTTAACATCAACACGGGTGTCATCTTCAACAGATCCGTGGATGTTGACAGCTTTGAATTTGTAGCGGGCTGCATCTGTAGTGACAGCGCCTGAAATCTTCAAAATATAGGAATCTCCATCTTTTTTCATCACGAAGTGATCGCTGCTTGTAATTTCTTTATCATCCTTGAACCATTTGATTTCTGGAGCGGGTTCTGCTTGAAGTTTCAACTTTAGTTCCAGGTCTTCACCCTGGTAAGCTTCTTTATCGCTGCCGAGTTTCTGGAGAACTTTGGGCTTACTGAAAATTTCAGTTTTCCAAAACTGAGAAACTTCAGCCAGTTCGTTTTTGGCAACAACCGAGTAAGACCCTGTTAGAAACGAAAATTAAATCCAAAAAAATTAATCGAAATCTTTAAACTACCAGTGTCATTAAGAGAGGTTTTCTCGATGACTAGAATATGTTTGTCTTCTTCCCTCACAACTTTAATTCTCTCATCCAATTTAATTTCTTTACCATCCTTGTAGAAAGTTACTGTTGGTGGTGGAATACCTTCGATTTCTACTGGAATCTTCAATTGTAGATCAGCATGCACGTTGATGTCTTGAGCTTTGCTTCTTATTTTTGGCGGAGCTTCAAAAAACTTATCAATTTAGCCCCAAAAAATTTTATTTTGAAAAAAACCTTTAACAATTAGCGTCATCTCAGCTGAATCACTTCCAAGTTCATTTTCTGCAATACAAGTGTAGACTCCAGCATCGGAAGAGTCAACGTTCTTAATAACCAACGACATACTCTCCTCATCTTCATACAAAATCTTGTATTTTGTGCCGGCTTCAATAGGTTTACCTTCATGGGTCCATTTGACTTGAGGTTTCGGATACCCCTTGACTTGCAGTTCCATCATAGCGGAACTTCCAGTAGTTACCACGATGGGTTCTTTTCTCTCCACGATCAATTTAGGTTTTTCCGGTTCCCTAAATAATTGATTGACAGTACCGTGGACAGTTAATTCAGCGCTGCAACTGATGTGCCCTCTAGAAGTTTGGGCGACGCAAGTGTATAGACCGACATCTTCAGGACGGACATGTTGAAAAACTAACGCTAACGAATCCTCATCGTCACCCATAAGAACTTTGAAGCGTTCTTCAGGTTCGAAACTTGCCCCGTCTTTTTTCCATTGGAAATGAGGAATTTCACCGGGTGCCAAAATTTCGCCTTCCGGCATTTCTTTCTTCATTTTCTCCTTAGAAGCTGTTTAAACTAAATTAAAGAAAATTGATCAATAACGTTTTATCACCTGTAATAGTTAAGGTAGCTTCTGAAGAGGCTTCTCCATATTTATTGGTAGCTACGCATTTGTAGCAACCGGCATCAGAAAGTTTTACTTCTGGAATCAACAATTCGTAGAAGCCTCTATCGGAGTGCTCGCGAACTATTTCGAGTCTAGCTGCGCTTTCGGGAATCTTAACGCCATCTTTGAAACTGTAAGAAGACAACGTTACAAATAACTTGATTGGTTGCAATTAAACTTACAAAGCTATGTCTGGATTGGGTTCACCGGCGACTTTCACCATGAAACGAAGATACGTGTCTTCGACCAATTCAGTGTCTTTCAGCTTGACCAGGAACTCTGGTTTGTCAATTTGAGTTCTTTCATGACGTTCTTCCGTGGTTACTAAAAAAATTATGACGACATAAACAAAAAATTGTAATGAAACCGATACGGAAACGAAAATTGAAAAGAAAGAATAACAAAACTCAAACAGAATCTACTTAGTATTAAGAAATGGGTATCAAAACTTCTACTAACATTCTCGCACTATAAGCTTAGCAGAGCAGGAAGCTTTTCCGGTAGCGCCAGTGGCGACCATGGTGTAAGTGCCGCTGTCTTCCACGTGGGTTTGCTTAATGATAAGTCTAAATTCGTGCGTTTTCTCGCAAGAAGTCATTTGTATTCGACCTGACATGCAACTGTCACTGTCAAGCGGTTCATGGTCTTTAAGCCAAGTGAAACTTAAAGGTTTTTCGTTCAAAGCTACCTCAAAATGCATGTCTTCGCCAGCTGTTAATAAAGCAATTAAGCAACAACAAGCGAACCACAACTATTCTTACGTTCTATGTTGGCGCCACGAATCGTTTTGATAAATTTGGGCTTCTCATCATCGGCTGCTTCAATTTCTTCCAGTTTCTTGGTGGCAGTTTTTGATTCTTTGATAACAGTAGTAGATGAAGCCTCGTTGCTTTCAACCACAGCAGCTTTCATCGTGGTTTTGCCATTGATCGAACTGGTTTCGGTGTAAGAAGTGCTTTCTGCAAAACCAAAACTGCTACCAATTGTCTACTACTAAGTAAAATTTCGCCATGCTTAAAGGTGATAACATGAAGAGTGTTTTGTGTAAATTACCTTAGCCTGGTTGTTATTAATAAGCGAAGCGAGAATCGACATTGAACTCACCGCGATCATCTTTAACAGAATCAACCCTACTAGACTCTTTTCTTGAAGATTTTTTCTCGGAAGACGAATCCGACCTCGAGTATTTCTTGGAGTCTTCTTCGATTTCACGCGATTTTCTATCGCTATTGGAATCAGTTCGAGAATATTTCCTTTCGAATTTAGCGTAAACGTCTTCTTCTTTTTTATCACCAGCATCGCTTTTCTTCCTGTTTTCGCTCGAATCAGTTCTAGAGTACTTCCTTTCGAATTTAGCGTAAACGTCTTCTTCTTCGGCGCGAGTTTTATTTTCAATCGACTCGCTTCTCGGATATTTCTTCGAATATTTAGACAATATGTCTTCTTCGTCGTCGCCTCTTGACGTAACCGACCTTCTCGAGTATTTACCTGTGTCACCTTCTTCGATGGAAACTGATCTTTTACCGTAACTTCTAGTATCAGAACCCCCAATAGCTCTTCGGGAGTAGCTATAGGAATCTACGTCACCACCATCATCGTAACCTGTACCTTCAAGTGAAGACCTTACGGATTTTCTTACGGAATAGGAGTTACCATCCCCGATTGCTTCGGCTGAAGCTTTGATAGAGCGTCTAGAATAACTATCACCGTCACCTGCTGCAGTGAGAGATTTGACACTTCTTCGCGAGTAAGAGTAGGAATCACCATCATCGTCTCCGGTTTTAATACGTCTGGAATAGCTATACGAGTCGCCTTCATCTTCGCCTAATCTGGATGCCCTCACGGATTTTCTGGAGGAACTGTAGTCGCCATCTCCAGAATCGTAAGATTTTCCGTATTTCGAGGAGATTGATTCGTATTTTGAACCTCCCGTTAACGAGGAATCTGTACCGTATTTGCTTGATAATGACTCGTAACGCGATGAGCTAACTCCATCTGTGGAGGATTGGGTCGATCTTCTACTATACGAAGAATCCGAATAGCCTTCTGTGAAGCAAGTATTGTTTGTATTGGCTACGATTCCAGCAGATGAAAAGCCTTTGGCGCTTATAAGACAAAAAGTGATATTTCGGAAAACAAAAATTACCGAAATTTCACTTTTCAAAAAGTGTATTTTGTGTTGTTGCGATGTATGATCAAAAAAGAAAAACAAGAAAAACACAAATTTCTTTACTTCATTTAATGGGGGAAATTAGCAACAATTCGGGAAATCATTTCTAAGCAAACACTAACCTGCTCTCGCAGAAGACGAGGTGTATCTTCTACTCATGTCGTCTACTTCGATTTTAACTTCAACACCAACACTGTAATCTGATGCAAGAACTGTTTCACTAACTGCTACTGGTTCGACACTGTACAATTTATTTAGAGCACTACCGCGAATCTGTTCAGGGGCGGGTTTAGGCACATAAGTAACGGGCTCTTCGACCTTTCTCTTGTCGGTGATGTGCACCAGAGGTTCGACCGCCCGGAGTTTACCCAAATGATGCTCCTCTGAATCCTCAGTTAACTTTGTGGAACTTTCGGTAGTTTCACGCTTTTCAGTTAAGTTTTCTGTTGGTGACTTGTTTTCAGCTTCGAGTTTCTTAGAGTCAGGTTGTTGCTTGTTTTCAGTTATTGAAGGTTCTTTGCTTTCAGACAAATTCTTCTTTTCAACCACTAAAGGTTTGCTGTCTTCAGGTAATTTATTAAGTTTAGGTTGCCCCTCTTTTTTTTCTACCACTGAAGATTTCTTGTCTTCAGATAAATCACCAAGTTTTTTTAGCTGCTCCTCTTTCTTTTCAAGTACCGGAAGTTTTTTGTCTTCAGATAATTTACCAAGCTTCTCAGTTTGTCCCTCTTTTTTCTCAACTACTGGAGCTTTTTTGTCTTCAGGTAATTTACTAAGTTTTTTAGGTTGTCCCTCTTTCTTTTCAACTACTGGAGCTTTTTTGTCTTCAGGTAATTTACTAAGTTTCTCAGGTTGCCCCTCTTTCTTTTCAGTTATTGGAAGTTTTTTGTCTTCAGATAATTTACAGAGTTTTTCAGATTGCTCTTCCTTCTTTTCAACACCTAGAGGCTTTTTCACTTCAGGTGTTTTCTGTGTCGCTTTTTTCTCTTCAACTTTCTCCTCAACCTTTACTTCCGGAGCTTTCGGTTTTTCTGTAGTTTTTTCTGGTTTAGTATCTGTTTGTTTGCTTGAAAGTGATAATTCTGTGGGTGGCGAAGCTAGTCGAAAATCGTCTGCTTCAGTTTCCTCACTTTCGTCTGAAAAATTCAACGTAAGTAAAGACAATTAAAAAACAAAACTTACCGTAAGTTCTTGCAAATTCGCTGACTTCCTTCAACCAGTAATCCTTGATATGATCTCTATGAGTTGCAAGTGTTAAAGAATGTCCGCCGACGTTGTCAACTAATTCGAAAACTCTGTCTTCGTCTGGATGATCCTTGACGATGACTCGATTGAGCTAAAACGTCTTCATGGATTCGCGAAATTTTTTGGCAGTACAAACCTGGATGATGTCTTTAAGTTGAAAAACGGATCGGTCTTCCGAAATGCGTCGGACTTTACAAATGAGGATCTTGCCTTTGAAGAGGAAAAGATAGCGTTCTTTGGTGAGTTCGTTGAAAGTGATTGAAAACCAATCGTGGGCGAGGAGACGTCCAAGCTTGTGGATGCTGCCACGGTATCCTTCTATACTAGAGGTAAATTTGTCGTCTTGTGCCCGATGGGGGACACTTAGCATCAACTCCAAAGCCTTCTGGAGGTTGCTGTTATCCTCACCAAGACATGCACTATACCTTACCAACTCCTGAAAATTTACCAAATACAGTAGTTGCATGAAATTGATTAATCTTACAAGATCGGTTCATGAATTTAGAGATGAGATGATACATGAGGATCAATAACACGATGACGCCCACGTAGTATATACAATTATCAGCCGGCATAATTTAAAAAAAATCAAAAATTTGGACGCGAAAAGCTCTTAAATTAAATTATCACTGTCACTTGAAGCTAACTAAAAATTTTTGAAGGGTCTAATTTAGTTGCAACAATCGCCGTTCCGCATAATAGAGAAGATATGGTAAGCGATTATCAGCAAAACAACAAAGCCCACCCAATACACAATATCAATTTGCATGGTTTGCACTTGAAATTTGGAAACGCCAAACTGTCAATTGATCCAAAAACCACTTGATGGAGGGTTTGCCAAAATTTTAAGCCAGGTGGTAGATTGTTGGTATCGATTTCTTTCTAATTGTAAAAGTTACAGGTTTAAGTTTATGTGACATTGATCGTGGGCGTTTAATGAAATGGGTCAACATTGGCTATTTCTGTCGCTCTAAATATACAAAGATTCGGGATCGGCGCCCATTCTGCATACATTCCATACGCACAGTCTACCATCCCGTTGAAAACAACTTTATTTATTTAAATTGTTACGACATAAACTGTTTAGACCGCCTCAACCTTGCGGACGTGAAGACGCAACAGGTAGCCAAATCATCCAAACTTACCTTTAGGAGAAGTTGATAGTCGTTTATGCGTTGAATCGGAAGTTTCAGGTGCTCGCTTATAGTTTTATCGTCGCACAGGCGCTGTGACAACTCCTGAAAGAAAACATCAAATTTTCCAAAACATCCTTCAACTTGTTATTACTAAAAAAATTAGTACCAAATTGTAAATTCTCTTTAACTAGTCATTTTTCTTCAATAACTTTAAAATTGCCACTTTCTCTCGTCTTTTGGCCCGTCCAATCGCCACTCTATATATTGAAAAAGCTCTCCTCAAATCTTAATTAAAAATAACCGGCTCTTTGGCAGACGCCGGAGGCGCGAATCTCGTTACGTAAAAGATTTCGGTCTCGACCCTCCACTCCCTAGTGTCTTTGGGCCGTTGCCCTGCCACTTGTAGGGTTTACTGACAAGAGTGACAGTGACTGGTGACAATTAATTAACGATGGTTGTATAAGAGAGTACCGAACCGGTGACGTTTAGGTAAGTTTGTCTTCACGTGGGACGTGTCCTACCTGTGGATTGGGGGTAAATCCACGTGCAGGTCGGGGCTGCAGGAGACGCACACACTTGACGGCCGCGAATCAACTGATCAGGACCAAACGCTTGATCCTTCGTGTCTATACATAGACGCGATTCAAGCTTGTGGTGCTCGGATATCACACGTACCACTCATTCGTTTTCCCACGTCCACTGATGAGTTAACAATTTTGTTGCAATAAATAAATTGTAAGGTAAAAAATCGCACTGGAGTTGATGGGAAGAATTGTAAGTTGAGAGGACGAGCGCGTGTTGAAGACAACGAGCTACTTGCTTAATTTTGGCAACGCATAAAAATAATAAAACTGTTGATACCAAAACAGAAATAACTTCACGCTTTTAGAGAGATGAGCCCATTTATCACCTCGTTACTCCTAGGTAATTAGCTACTCTTTGATTCTACCACGGTTAGAGAGTTTAAATTACGTTATTTTAGCGGCTTACATAAATTGATTAAGTAATTTTTGGAAAAGTGCGATTTGCAGTTCTCAAAATAAATTGACGGAATTATCTTTGACGGGGAAAATACGCAGGTTGCAATAAAAGTGCCGCCCACTTAGGGCCTTATTTTGGCTGAATCCAACTATTTATGTTTGGCGAATCTGGAAAGATGATTTCATTTGATGCTGTTATAAAGGAATTTTTTGTGTTGCGATAAACAAACGAGGCTCACTGTTTCAGCGTTTAAGAAAGGCTCGTCGTGTTGATGTGGTCTGATCTAATTTTGATTGGGTTTGGTGCATGTCTTTTGTTATGATTCTGTCCGGCCAGGTTTTGATGAAGTAGCAGTTTTTGGTTGGTATTTTTGGTTGAAAATGTGGGCGTTTTGAAAATGGACAACACACTATTTTTAGTGGAGAGGAGTTCCTGGTGATGATTAACCGAAAAGATGGTATTTTATCGCATCCGTTTTGCTATGACTTACGCCATAACTGATATAAATAGGTGGAATATTCATTATACACTCTTTTTTGCTCATGAAAGAAAAATGATTTATACTTTTAGCTTCAGCATAAATCGTAATGAATAACGGACCAACTACTGGTATTGAGAGCTTTTCATGTTATGAAATCAATTTCAATTAAGGATGTGTCTATATAGAAATATTTTTAGAACATAAGCGACACAAATTATAAGAATCTCTTCCTAACGTTTTTACACACAATATTCTCAATTTTTTACATCATTAAAAATCGTTAATTTTGTGATTGCTGCAATTAGATATGCAAAATTTGTTTACATAAATTCCTACTTCAATTTTAAATACGAAAGACATTACAATTTTTTTAATATCCAAAAAATCAAGTTTGGAGCTAATCATAAAGATTTAATTACGATTAAAAGACAAAAAGACTATAGGGCCTCACAAAAACCACAACGAAGACTTCCTTTGTTTCCAAGTGGCTTGCAATTTTTTTTATCTTCCAGATTTGGGTTTGTGCTTCAAATTTCCTGTTTCCCAATTCGACAGAGTATTTTTGAGAAAAGAAATTTTAAGTCGACAAAGAATTTTCCATCGACACAATTTTTTTTTGAAGGGTTAAAATTCTTATTCAGTCCTGCCAGTTCTTTTGGTACCTGGATTTTGGGAATTTTAATTTTTTTTGTGTTCAACAATAATAATAAATAAATAGCAAAACATCTATTTGAACTATCAAACTATTCCTTTTGCAATATTTTTATTGTCACATTGCTAAAGCAAATTTTATAATTACCATGGAGGACATAGCAATAATGTTTCTTAACAAACCTGAAAAAAATCTTTAAAAAAATATTTTCAAAATTTTAATCGTGAAAGAAGAAAACATCGGAATTTAGGTTGTTGGAAGAAGTTTCTAATTGGTTATATGCATTCTTTCTCTTTATATTAAATGTTGAAACTGTGGCGACAAATTTATGGTGATTACCACCAAAGTTGCTTGCGGAGAATATCGCAATTTTCGGCAAAAATAGAATTGACACTTTATTTTCTCGAAGAAAGTCATAAATTATGAAACAACTGCATTGCAGCTATTTTCAGATTAAGTCTTTGACCCTTTCGGGAATTTTAAATTTGACACCAAAACGACAACATCTCGAACATTCTACAATTTCAATTTAATTTATATACGTCACTTTCTAATTTTTTTTACTTAACACATAAACTTACGTCAAAGTAATCCCTCGCCTCGACACAGCTGTCTAAAAAGGTTTGGGCTTGAGGTTCATACATACAGTAGTCAACATGCTTATCAAAATCTCTTTCGAGTCTTAAGAAAGCTTTTCCTAGTAAATGGGGTTCGTTCGCGTAATACTTAACACCCTCCATTAACACCCTGAAAAATCTCAACAGTTTCATTGTTTTTACAACAAAAGGACTCACGTTCTATGGAATTCCGCGATTTCTTTGAGGTTTCCAAAAACCACTTCGAAATTGTCTTTTACAATTTTCGGAACTTTTCCGCCAGTTTCCGCTCGTAACAAATATTTTTGGACAACATAATCCAAGTCTTTAACAAACTCTTGCTCGGTTTCCACAAGTTCCTTAACTACAGCTCTACAAGAGAAAATAATTCAACTAAATTATTAAAGTTAATTTAAATGATTACTGTCGTCTATAGATGGCGTCTCCGGGTAATCCAGATCCAGGTGTGGGATCGTCGATGCTTTGGAGAACCTTGCAAGGAACCCATCCTTGTTTTTTGCTTCCACTCACTTCTCGTACAAGCCATCTGAAGGGTTAGAATTTAAAAATAATTTGTCAAAAAAATATTAAATACCTCGCATTCAAATTCAGTCTGGTTGGGGAATGTCTGGAGCTTACGTGGGTCCTTTTGGGTTTTAGGGAAAGTTTATGGCGGGCAGCGGAATTGTCGAGAAGTTCTCCAGAAACTTTGTCTAGGTCAGGATCGAGTTTTTGTCGTCTAAAATTAAATAATTCAGCAATTGTCGAGTGTTGTTCTTGTTAGTGAAATTTACTTAGAAACTCGCGCTTCGGGGTCTTCAGTGTCGATGAGTTCGACAACATCGCCTTCTTTGAGGGTGATTTCGTCGGAACTACATGCGATGTATTTATGCCAAGCTACCAGGATTTCCCCATTTACCTAGAGAAAACATTGTAAAATTTTTGGATTATCATCAGTTACGTTGCAGTGTTGTTTTGTTTGCCAATTGAGCCTAAAGATGCTTGTCTAGTAGAAATAGTTGTGATCTGCAATAGTTTTGATTGTAATCCAAAAACTTGTGCCAAAAATTTTACACATTGACAACAATAAACAAATCAATTTGGAAATCACAACTAACAAAGCCAATTTGTAACTAAAAAGCGCAACTACTAAGCGAAATTGTAGTTTTCTAACATACTGGATGTCGTAAAACGAAAATCATATTCAACGATTTTTCGAAATTTGTTCGTTCCTCAGGCTTCTCGTGTGTCCTAGTGTGAGTTTTACATTGGTGTGAAGACGTGACTTATTATCTATAAACAGAACAACATTTGTTAGTATAGTGAAATAAAAAAATTCACAAAATTCGTCACCAAACTATTTATCCCTGCGAGAATTGTTGTTAACAAAAATCAAACCAAGAAAAATTTTGGCAACCCGACTCACCTCTGAGGTTTCTTTATTTTTTGATGCCATAACTCATTATATGAACCTGCAAATAAAATTGTTACTTTAACACAACGACATTTCAACATATAAACAATTTTCACCCGCATATGGAGCGAGTACCGCTACAAGAACAACTAAGACAGAAAAATCGCGTTGCAATTGATCTATATAAAGAGTGGGTCAGTCAATCCTGCTAAATATCATACAGTTGGTCAATTGCCAGAAGGAAAGAAGCTCCTGGGGAGGCAATATTGACCTTTCTCGATAAATAACGGGGGCTTTTAAGATATTTGAGCAATTTCTTTTGCCTCACTAATGTAAGGTTTGCATTGACATGGTGTCTGTTTATTGTTTATTTTATAAATGGAATTGAGAGCCAAATTCATCTGAAACTCCAACAGGAATGAGGCGTTAACAATTGCGAAATTGCGGATTTTTGGCAAAGTTTCGGCGAATCCCATCACTTATTTAAATTAAAACGTCCTCCCACTGTTATAGTAAAAGTTAATAGTTTTAAGAGTCATCAAATACAGTCATAAAATTTAAGTAGTCCCCCGATATTTATTTCCAAAAGTGCCACCAAACATAAATTTAACTATTTTCGATTATTTAAAAAAATTGTTTGACACTGTCGAAAGATAAGAGCGAATCTTCTATTAACATAAGAAGTACTTTTATATACTTTTATAAAAGTAAAAAATTACAAGAACCTGCATCATGTGTTTTGTGGTATAAGTGAAATGAGTCAAAAAATATATATCGAGATTCTCAAAATGAGAAAATAACAGAAGGAAAATAAAGATTACTAGAATAGAAGATCCTAAATTAAAGAATACAAAGCCAGAGAAAATAAAATAAAGATCATGGAAAAATATAAATTGAAAACAAGAGAAAGGTCAAAAGAGTCTTTAAAGGACTAAATAAATAATTAAACTGAGAATAGAAAGTTGAAGAGAATAAAGTTTAGCTATGTCACAAGTTGGTTGGTTAAATAAGAAGTAAACTAAGACCAAGACATGGTGCATTCTTGAAAAGCATTTTCCTGGTGTACTTAAGAGAAATAAAATATCAGTACTAAAGAGAATAATGAAGAAATAGGACCAGCAGAACCATATAATAATAATAGAAAAGAATTGACATTGATATTGATGGATTTTGGAGAAAATCACATGTAGAAGAAGAATAATTATTGGTCGTCTTTTTCTAAATAACATTTTCTTGTGGAGCTTTTTCAAGGCTGCTATGTCACTATAGTTATTGTGACATACAACAGTAAAACCGCAGGTATCTAATTCAGTTTCTATTTCTGGGAGTCCTAGTCCTGCGGCACATTACCAAGGTTTTCCATTAAGTTTCACGGTTAACGCAGCAAAGAAATGATGCATCCTTTATTATTTTGTCGTTATCTAGACTCCCATTATAAAACATGTGTAAATTTAGCACGACCTGTCTCATCACTGCACATTCCTGGATCTCCCGACTTCTGCTGAAATCGTCAAGAAAAGAACGTCTCTCCCTGTCTTTCTCTCTCTTCAAACTCCCAATTTCTTTAAGTTGTCAACAACAAGGAAATACACACCTATTTCTGCTCACAATACACAGTCACATGCAGTCATGTCACCTATAAGTAAGCTTCTCTCGAAACACTGGCGATTCGTTCGCGCCAACTTAGTAGACCAGTCGCTCCCATCTTGTGTCAAAGTTATTCTCGGCGACTGTTTTGCACTTGGTGATTTAGAATCGACGATCATTTCCGATTCGAATTGAAAGCTCGATACCATCCTTTCAACTATTTTAGGAGCGTAACCGAAAGAAAATAAAACTCAATTTTCTTAAATGTTTTTTTTACAAACATCCCCAATGACAAGGGTGAAAAAATTATTTGACAAGTGTCATGAAAAAGTTAAACCCTTATTGGTTTTGTTAGTGGCACGGTACTTACATTATTCGGGTATTTTTGGAATATGCCAAAAGATTTACTTAAATTCGTTTTCTTGGTTTTAATTTCAATCTCGAAAGTGAATTGTGAAGATTCCACGAAATTGCCTATCGCTGTCATGAAACGTACTTTACTCCATAAAGAACTTGAACTACTAAAAACTAAGCCAATGAGTCCGGAATTACAGTCTTTTATCCAACAATTTAAAAATAAGGAGAGACGATTGAAACGGTCTGGAGCTTTTGACGAAAATTCCCTATACGTTGTCCAAAACGGCAATTTAGTTCCAGTAAAACAAGCAAAAAGTTCCAAAAGAAACGATGATAATTACCCTATCAATAAAGGTTTTACTGTACTACCTTTAGTTGTGCCGATTCAACAAAATTTGCAAACACCCAAGTGAGTTTATTAAATAAATTTCAACTCTTATTTACTCTTCATTGATAGATTGAATCTTGAGACGCAAAGAGTTTTTCAAAAGATTAAAAGTCGAGATATTCCTGAAACAGATCCTGAATGTACAACAATTGACAAAAACAAGCCCAACGATGAAGATGAAGAACACAATTCAGTTGACGAAGATTCTCAAGTTCTCCACAAAATCTTAAGCGATGTTGAAGGTTTAATGCAATGGAAGGACCAAGGTAACAAAAAGGAGGGTGTTATTTGCAATTTAAACGGTTCTTGGATAAGTGACGCCGCCGGTATGCGTTTCGATATTTCCTACCGAACAGCGACAAGAAAAAAATTCAGAATTGAAGTGGCTGATAGGATCCCACCGACTGAAGATGGGTTCTTATGCGACGGCAACTGGACAGTTTTTGGGGAAATGCCGTTTCAACATTCCGGTCTCGTGGTGGTGTTAGCGGTGCATCCAAAAGACAAACACCTCGCTACTTTTATAGGTTTTGATTCACTCACCAATATGTTGTTACTACTTCCACTATTTTAGGTGAATGCAGAAATTGTGACGGTAGCGAGGGAGTGACCGGAACGTGGCTAGTGGGGAGAAGTTCGCGGGATTGTAAGGATCAGAAGGAGTCCCATAAAATACTTAGCGACGTTTGGAGAAGGGAACAAACACACACGTTGCAAAAGAAACATTTGCTGGAAATCGGCTTCACTGAACCGCCTGTAGTGCCTTAATAATAAATGATAACGTTAGAACAAAAAAAAAATCATTTCAGTCAATTCTCCCGGCGCCTCCACCATTTTTGTAGGGTACGTTGAAACCGTCAATCTATGTAACAGAGCATGTTACTAATGAAAAAAGTAAGATAAGAACGGGAAAATTATTTACCTAAAAGTTTATAATTAACGGAATGACGATTTCTATTGTCCTTGGTTCTAAATTTCCCCTTAGTAGATCTAGGAAGATAATAAATGGAGTGGTCATTGTTAGAGTCTGCAACGTAAGTGGGAAAAGTGGAAGGATCGTTTTTGACAATTTTCAAAATAACTCCCGTATATAGGTGAAAAACTCTGGGACTGTATAATGAAAAATGTATTAAGAGATAACAAGCAAAATTTCAGTAAATATTTACATTCTCTGTTATAATTGATGTAACATAAAGCGTATAGTTAAAAGTAACTTAAAAGGAGAATCGCACATATATAATAAACACTATATACAAGAATATATAACATACAAAACAAACTTGATACAGTTCAATAAAATTAACAAAGTAATGTACATGTAAAAGTAAATTCCCAAATAAAAGGCACACGGGTACCTATTTACAATGCTTCAAGCCTCATTTGCTACCTACTTCGTCCGTCAGGGTCGGACTTAGCTGCCGGTCCCCAATGACGTTATTGCCGTTAACAATCGGACTGCCCGCAGAATTTGTCATTGCACTATTTTGACTTTTGTTTCGCAATTCGAAAACTTGTTGTATCGCCTCACGAAAACACAAAAAGTTGTAGTCTATGATCCCTATAAAATAAATAATTGTAAACTGTTGATTAAAATGCAACTTGTACCTTTGTGATCAAAATTGTCTTCTCTCAAAATGCAAACTAGAGCTAGAAACTTGTTGACTTCTCTCAAATAAAGAACAGTTCCATTGTTTAACTTGATGAGACTAGAACTTTGATCATCAAATGCAGCGGGATCCTGCTCCATTTCCTTAACACTGAAAACGTGACTACTCAAATAAACAAATTAAGTTGGTTCGAAACAAATACGGGAAAAAAACAAATAAATAAACAAGTACCCATAAATCCAGGAAACATCGATGACGACATCAATCATATCGCAGCATAACTCGTAGCTCTGCATATCCACTGGAGTTGAATCGGTTGCTATATAAATTTTTGAGACAACGTCAAACAAAAATGATTTTTCTATCGCCGAATTCTGTTAACAAAAAATTGTTGGAATATTTTTTTTTGCGGAATTTAAAGAAATTACCGTGTTGAGGATGTTCAACAAATTTTCTAAGGCTGGTAATTGAGGTATCAACTTCTGTACTACTTTGGAGAAAGCTTCGAAAATGGAGTGGTCATAAATGGAAGTTAAATGGAAACTAAGATGGATTTGGTCGTATCCTAAAACTTGACGATAAATTTGTGTTGAAATGAGATGGAACAGTACCGGAATCAGTCAAGTCATCGCTGGCTCTCTGATGGATATCTCTTTGCGATTCCATTTTGAAATCATCGCCTAATCCATCGACTTTGTGAATGAAAACTTCGAACTTGATGTTTTGGTTGACTTTGTACGCTTTAGTGACTGTTAAGTTCAACTTATTCAACGCTTCCATATAGTCATCCTGTAATTTAAACAAAAAATAAATTCGGCCCACCTCAGATCTGCTTTACGTTTAAAATTAAGGTTATGCTATAGCAAATTGAAGCGCCATCTAGCGAATATTAGTCATAACTTCTAAATAATGCTTTCAACCTTTTAATCTGCCTTCGATTTAAGGTTGTGATACCGAAAATTGATATGGCATTCAGCGAGTACTAGTGACAATTTCGAAATATTTTCAACAATTCGCTCCCCAACCTTTGAGCTGTCTTGTTTAAATTTTAGGTTATATGAAAACTTGAGGCGCCACCTAGCGGATTTTTCTCTCAACAAGGAAAGGTCACTTTGACATTTTGATTGTTCGAGTTAAAATTTTTGGTTTTGAAAAAGCGTACCTGGGCGTCGATGACGAAAACTAGCGCCCCACACCCGCCGAAAATCATTTCAGAATCGAAGGAGGAGTCGAAAAAATCGATTTGACCTGGAAAATCCCAAATTTGGAACTGCACGAAACTGGAGTTATTGATATCATCTTTGACTATTTTGTTGGTGCTTTCCAGGAATAAAGTTTCGTTTGGGGACATTTTGTGGAACACAACCTTTTGTATTGATGATTTTCCAGATCTACAACGTAATTTGTTATTATTGCCGCGTACATTGGATGTTAACATTACCTTCGTAATCCCATGAGAAGTATTCTTGGTTTTTGTTCGCCTGAAGCTGAAAGGTTAACTTCGTGGTCACCGTCGAACGCTCCATAACCAAAATCTTTTGGGAAAGAACTGGCGTGACCGTCAAACGCTCCACCTTCTTCATCTTGATACGACTGGAAATTGTTTTGTTTAGTTATCTAGCGATAAGGGATTGTTGGGTTAGTTTTATTGTTAGAAATACGTACCATTTTAATTAAGTTATCTCAATAGGGAGTAGATTAATGAGGGTGATTTGTTACAAACATTTCCTTGATTGCTTAAAATCGGCCCCGTATTAAAGACGCCATTAGGGTCTGGTTAAAGGGATTTCACTGAAATTTTATGGTTTTGTGACAAAAATATTAATTCAACACAACCACATGAAACACTTCTATTTGACAAAATCAAGTTGTCAATGGAACAGTTGTCAAACTAGTTAAGTCGCCAACCTTCAAATAGAAATCTTTGATGGCGGTGTCATCTGTTGGTTGTGAACTCAATAACAACGGAGGCCCAATTTTTTTTTCTTGTTTTTTTAGAACAAAAACTTTGTTTTACAAATTATTTAAAGGTTGCGCAACTCAAGCGTGTAAAGTTTTTCCAAAGTCAATTATTGACTAATTTAATTAATAAAAAAATATAAGGTCAAAAGGAAAAAATTGATAATTTATTATTATTGATATTTTGTGCAGACCTAACTAATAATAATAATCTAATTAGTTTCAGGCAACAACTAAAATATTTTTTTAAACTTACTAGTCAATTTATATTATTTTTGGTTTAAGTTGTAGTAGTTGAGTGTATAATTGGGTGCCTAAAATGCTCCAGAATAAGAAATTTGAACTCTTGTACAAGGTTAAATAAATGAGAAAAGAGGCCAAGTTTGTTTTGTACGTATCAATGCATTCTTGTTTACTCTGCCAAAGAACCAAGAGATTAAAATATTTATAAAAATATTTTTATAAAAATTTGCACATCTTTAAAAAATATAAAAATCTGCCAACTTGGATTATTATTATTTTTTTTTAAGAAAAGTTAAAACAAAATTATTCTGTTACCACCCTATATAACTAAAAGAAATAAAATATGAAAAAACAACAAATTTTTATCGATAAAATATTTTTTAGCAATATTATTAAAATTAAAAATGTGGTTCCAAATACATTTTGCACCTAATATTTGTAAATTCCGAAAATGACTTTGAATTAGGGAATTAATTCCTACAACATTTCATCTTAGAATTAAACATTTATGATTATTTTGGTGAACTAGGAATAAGACATATTAAAATTTTAATTTAGCTATTAATTGAAGTTCAAAATTTATTCAATCAACGCACTAAATTGACGTTATCATATTTTCCCAAAATTCTGAAACACTAAACAAAATATTATTTGAGAAAACTTAATTTGGTTATTAACTGGCATCCAGAATTTTTAGTCAAGAATCTCACCAAATTGTTCAAAAAAATTTAGAGTTTGCATTTTCCAATGTTTTCTACAAACTAAACCTTCAAAAATTGTTATTCAAGTCACACCCAACAAAATAAATTTGCATCAGTATTCCTGAGAAATATTCTCACAGATAGTGAATGGTTTTGTCGTTGTGTGGACTGTATCGTAGGTTGGTAGAGTATAAAAGCAACTTTTAAATAACTGCAACTAATAATTAATATGAAACACTTGGAGAAGTTGATGTAAATCCGATTCTGTACTGTTGGTGCGAAATAGAGGAATATGAATGTAAGAATGATTGTTGAATGCAGAATGAAGAACAAGAAGGGTGAGAATAGTGAGCTGTAGAATACCGAATGAAGTGGGAGAGAAATCCGCCTTCTCAGGTAACCGATAGGCTTCCTTAGAAACGTCCGAGAAAGAGGCGCGGGTGGAGGGAGGGTGGAACATCACCCCTAAGGTGTTTAAAATTTACAGTTATTCCAAACCGACACACCCAGAGTTGAGTTTTGTTAATTTGAGCATGAGAGTGATAAATTGGAATTGGGGTTCCTAGTGGCGTTGTATGATAATTTCCATATACAATACTAGTGGGGAAGGTTTACGTTTTAAGAGTTTTTTATTTAATTTTCTGTTAATTCCGAAACTAAGTTTTTAATTTCCAACATTCATGTGTAATTAGGGTAGACCATAATTATTGCAATTTACTTTAATAGTTGTTCCTATAAAAAAAACCTTGACACGTGAACGCATTGTATACTTCACACTACTTAGACAAAATAAAGCTGATGCAGTACAATCCAAACTTTTTCAGGTTCTCAATTACAACTGCAATTACTACTGAACTTATCACTAACGTCTTATCTAGCCACGCGATTGATTTATAAAAAAAACGGTCAATAAATACGCAAATATTTCTATTTTCGGAAACTAATTTAAGTATTAAATCTGACTTCTGGTGGACACGCACCTATTGCATGACCGTTCTTAATTAAGTACATTCATTATGTTGTCAAAATTATCACAACCGCAGACTTAGTTTTAATCGTTCTGAAGATGTTTGACGCAAATACAGGTCAGTCCCGAATTTTTCTTAGCCAAAACAAAAAATAAGATACCAAACGGAAGTGTGGACAAATATCTAAAAAAACGTTTGGATTATAGAGTGGAACTTTTCATAATTTTTATTGATTCACTTGTTTCGTTGTGGTTTAAGAAATTGTTGGAAATATTTACAACCAATAATGTTACTGACAGTTTCGTGATTCTCAGTAGTTCTTTGACAAAACGACCAAGAAATGCAATTCAGGGTCGCGTCCCTTCGTCACTCACAAAAGAAGGAAATTTTACAGGTATAAACTTGTTCCAATAACGGTCAAATGTTGGCCGGATTTTTGAAATTTAAGGAAAACAATTAACAATAGCTTAAAATAATAATTGCTGCAATGCTAATAGTTAATAGAATTTTTTAATGTAAAAATTTTCCATTCAACTGCCCTATTAAATGAAGTACAATTGTTATTGCAAAATGTTGCAAACCACAACTTTCTTATCAAATCACAAGACAATTAACGCAATTCTTCAAGATAACCCATATAATACTCAAACTTTATAGGGGGTCGCCTTATCTCCCATTATAGTCAGTATACCCCAACATCTAAATTCAATTAACCACAGCAATTTTTGTTCGTTATCAAATTTACTGCTATTTTTCTTAAATTTTTCCCTTCAATTGACGTGAATTCAAAATTTTAATTCTGATTATTGTAGTTATTTACTAACAATTTCCTTTACCATGTGGTGAAGGCATGCAGCTACGAATAACCAATCACAAAACGGCGCCACTAGGTTCCCCCCAGAAGATTCATGCAACCCAGCCCTCCTTGTACTGTGCGTCTGCATTCAAAACCATTCTAAATCTGTCGCGAGAGAAAGGCGGTTTTAAAATTACCAGAGTTTTTAGTGAAAATCAAAATTCAACAAATTTTTGAAAAATTTTATAGTGCCCCAAGTTATACCCCAAATAATAAGTAAGTAACCCTTTTAATGTTTTTATAGTATTTATAAAAGAAATTCAATAGTAGAAAGCTCAATTAATTTCCAAGGTAGCAATTTGTAAAATTATAATTGCAAATTGTATTTCATTGATGATTAGTTATTAGTTGACCTCTTTCACGCGTCGTAATTTTAGTTTTTGGCGTTTGGCGGCTCATCAGTAGAAGCTTCCAGAAGGGACGTTGCGGAATTCCGCTACCTTTTCTAAAAGTAAATATTTGTTCTTTTAATCTTTTTAAGATTACCAACACAGACATTCTTTTTACGTTAAGTAATTACACTGTCTCGCAGCCAGTTGAGTCATTTTGATAACAAATCCACCACGATTCTTGATAAAGCGGAATTCTTATGTATGCATAATTGATGCGGCAATAAAAAGGGAACTACTTAATTTTTTAATTAGGGGTTTCCCTAGTACAAAGCGTAAAAAAATATGTAGTAAGTTGCTTGAAACGGTGAATACAGGTAGTTGCGGTCATGGCTTCAGCTGATTCTTGAGCAGACGCACTTTCCCACCTGCAATTGCCATGGAATTATTTACTGTTTCCTTCAAATAAGTCCTTCAGCCAGCAGAGTAAACGCCTATTGATTTCCGGATAAACCGGAACCACTATTGATCATGTTGACTCTTAAAATTTGCATATCCCCTTTATGCAGTTTTACAATTAAAAAATTATGACCTCAAACAATATGTCTAATAAAACTGAGAGTTCATTTTAATTTAAAGAAATGAATTCGGTGTTTGAACAAATTGTTCAACTCTTATAGTGTCTCTAGTCAAAAACCAATGGCGTAACTAGACGGTGTGAGGCTTAACGCCTCATCCTTAAAATTATTTGGGTGCTAAGTACATGTATTATGAGAAATTGAGAAATTATCATACAACAGTGCCATATAAAAATAGCAAAAAGCAAACAACATAACAAAATTTTTGGGGGAGGTATCTTCGAAACTTGCATCGAGCAAAATTCAGTAAAGTTGCATGCAATCGCGGTAGTACCAGTAAAGTAAAAAAATTAAATTACAATACAAAAATGAGATTAATAACCCGCAGAAAATATTACAGAATACAAATTGAAAAAAATCCGCTGATAAAGTCATGGCAGTAGAGTTAGTAGCAACTAGTAAATTAATTTACCTCTTTCACAATTAATTATTTCTTGCTTTCTCCCAAATCTTCTTTGTTGTCTTTTTTTATGGCTTTCTCGTAGAAAATTGACCTATTTGGGAAAATCATTAAAATTATTGAGGCAGTCAACAGTTTTGGTCACGCTTTATTTTGAATTTCCCTTTTACAATTTTAGCAGCTCACGCTGCACAACGAAATGGTAGAGAAATGTGAAATTTCGGTATGCAAAGCAATTTATTTATATCACAACCATTGCACGAACCGCCGAAAACTCTGCTTATCAACATCACGTATTTGGGTTGGATTCCAAAAAAATGCGAGCAAAAATGTTATTATCGCAAGTTTTCATGCAATTTCTCGGACCATGATAAGTTTGGTTTAAAATTGATTGGAATAATTTCTTAATTGTTTATGCCAACGACCTGTTTGAAATTCTCCAATTAACTTGTTAATTTTGCTTCAGCAAAATGCTGGCCCAAAACGAACAAGAAGAAGCGAAATTGAACGCGATGCATTCAGCATTGCAACGATCTCGGCAATTAAGGCGAAACTTATTGCCTTTCCCCTTCAACGTTTTGGAAGAAGCCGAAGAACTGCTATCAGAACCGCATCAAGTAAGTTATTTTCGTTTCAATCCCACGATAACCTTTTTATTGATCTAATAACTTCCTCAAACATCTAAAAATAGCACGAAATAAACTTGAAATTTTACCCATAACCGATAAGTACAATTGGTGCCGAAATTGATTTCGTCGTGAACTAGTTGTTGCAAAATTGCGACAAATTGACCCAGTAAAAGAAAAAGTTGTTTATTACTAATTATTATTGCAGCCCCCCTGTTCTGTTGGTAAAACTCCTGTAGTATTGCCCCATAACGAAGAATCTAACGACAAACAATCCTGGAACGATTTTCAAGTGAGTAAACAATTTTGTTAACAATTTCAATTGTATTATTGCCCCTTTAAGTTTCGCCGGAATGTACATTGGTGCCAATTTCAAATGTTCTACGACGCTCTAAAAATACAGCGTCGTTTTTTATTATTGTTTATTTGCACTTTGGATTCATGAAACTATTGGCGTCAATACCACAATTGAAACAAATTACTAACCAATTTTGTTCAATTATTGACGCAATTCCAATTTCAGGAACAATTGGTTCTCAAATCCGAAATTATCGAAGTTGAGCAATCAAAATCTTTAGTTTTGGACGCTTCAACACTTGGAGATTTTCCTGCTCGTTATACGATTTGCCCTTTAGAACTTCACCAGTTACCGGTGGTTGGGGTTTATGTAGATAAACGCGTAGTTCCCGGTTTCAAGTACAGGATCCGACCTCTTCCCTCTATCGGTTGTGAATTTACCCAAAAATGTTTGTTTAACGATCGGGCATTAACATTGAAAAGTATTGGACGAGGATATGCTAGACGTTTCACTTTCGAGGCCGATACCAATAAACTCAACGAAAACGAAAACTATTTCTGGAGCGACAACAGACCAGAGGGTTACGCTTTTGAGTTAGAAGTCATTTCAGAGGGGGACAAATTCACTATTTTCGACAGCAACAAAGAAGCGCAAGGAACTCTGGAAGTTCTGAAAGTCGAGGTGAGTGTTTTAGTCTAGCTTAAAACGTAGAGCTTATTTATTCGAGAGGTACGCAACTGGATTCCATTGCTTAAAATTGCCAATTTGGAACAAACTTAACAACCTTTTGCAAATACCCCCAGAACAAGATTATGTCAAATTTGTTTTGGGTTAAGGGACAATTAAATTTCTCAATCAACCCCAACAAGGAGCTGCAAGTCCTGATACAGAATAAAGTAAAATTCCTGATAGTACGATAAGTTGCTAGTATAGAGTATTGAAAAAAATTGTGACTGAATCAGGCCTGATAGTAAAGAGTCGCTAAGTATAGAGCTAGTTGATTAAAAACTTTGTGGGTGAATCAGGTCCAGCTGGAATCGGGCCTGATAGTATTAAGTCGCTAAGTATTGAGCGATTTGATTAATTAAAAACTTTGTGGCTGAACCAGGTCCAGCTGGAAGAGAATCGGTTCTCTTTGATATCTCTGCGTAACGCTTTTCGTTGTTGGGTTGTTTCTTGTTCGCAACTTTTTGGTTGTACGTAAATTCAGCTCGAAGAACACTTACGTCCCTCTCGAATGATAGCCCCTTACTCTTGTGAATTCTGCGGCATTCGCTACGATTTTTGTTAGAAACATCCCTCGAGATTCAGACGGAGCCATCTCATATCCTCACGCATACCCAGAGCGACGCGTCGTAAGTCTTTCATTGAAAAAAATGCATTGTTGGAGAACGTTTTCTTATGATACTCACTCTTTCAGGGTCCTCAAATAGAAATAAGTAACGTTCACACAAAACATGGTGTTGAGAAAAGAGTTAATGTTAAATTCGCTGGTAAAGTTGAATTTTACGAAACTGGAGTGGCTAAACCAACACCACTCTCAGGAGTTGTTATCGTTATTAAGGCCAAAAACAAGGGTAGTGCCGAAATCATCAAAGTCATCAATGTCGTGATTCAAACACACAGATACACTTTGATGCCCGGTATCCAGAAGATTCATAGAAGAGTAACTGTTAGAGGTCAAGATATTAACGATGTTCCTACTAAATACTCCATGACTGGTCTAGAACCTTACGAATTACCCGTTGTTGGTATGTTATCGTCAAAATTGCGAAAACCTCATA
The DNA here is from genome assembly GCA_905333025.2 of Pyrochroa serraticornis. Classification (NCBI taxonomy): domain Eukaryota; kingdom Metazoa; phylum Arthropoda; class Insecta; order Coleoptera; family Pyrochroidae; genus Pyrochroa; species Pyrochroa serraticornis. The sequence goes on along the minus strand of HG995154.1, from coordinate 31,983,386 downwards.
ACACTTGCTTTAATTTCAGGTACTTACGTCGATCCTAGGGTGATTCCTGGATTCTACTATAAAGTTAGACCAAATGACAGGAAAGGACACTTGTTTGATGGCCGCGCGTTAAAATTAATGAGTATTGGAATGGGGTATGCGAAACGTCTCACTTTCCAACCCGACTCTTTGATTAACCCCAACAACTACTTATGGTCCGACAACCACCCAGATGGCTTAGGGTTGGAAGTTCGGGCTATCCGTAAAGGGATGAAATTTATAATTAAAGCGGGCAAAGAAATTCTTGGAGAAGCCTCAGTATTTCGCGCCGATAAACCCCAAATGGAAGAGAAAACAGAAAAGGTGATTGCTGACATAAAAAAAATTTGTTGACTAAATTAACTTAATTTAGGTAAAAGTATCTTCGGGGAAGTACGCCATTGAAAAATATGTCCATATTGACGTGATGTGTCATATTAAAATTGAGATTCCCGGAGGTGGTTCTACTGCTGATGACGAACATTTAATGAGGGTGTACGGATTGGCTGTTGTTAGAAAAGAACCCAATCAAAACGAAGCCCATGTTGTTAGGGTCGATAATGTAGGTCTCGACTCTCAATTGAACCTACTTTTTGCTCAGAACAGAGTTGAATTAACCTTTTATCCCCAAAACTGAATCTCTAGTTCCTTAATTAATTCCCTCAAATATAATGTGATTTTATTAGTACCATATATTTTTATTACTATGTTAGGTGTAGTTTTAAGTTTTATGTATGAGTGTTTAATAAATTTTGTATTTCCCTTTCTATTTTATTATTATTTGAGGCGCTGCAGAACGACAAGTGCCTCAAACAGAATAAGTACAACACATAAAAAGAAATATTACTGCCATGTTTTTATCACATTGTTACCAAAGACCCGAACCGGACAAGACGCTATCGCCACCGGCGGTAGAGGGCGCAAGGTGAAGGGGTAGCGCGTCGGTAGATTCAAAACAAGTTGAAGGACTTGCATTCTGGCATTGAAAGACGATTGTCTACATTGTAATAGTTTTTTATTATTTCAATAAATCTGAAAGAAATGATTTCTGTTATAACACATATTTACATACACTAGTTTTAAATAGTTTAGAAATACGTTGATTTTACTTCTTAAAACTTCACATGGGGTGAAAAAAAATTCCCTTCAGTTCTGCTTCACACAATTTTCTTATTTCCTCTGAAACTTTTCAAGTAGCAACTTAGTTTCTCCTAAAAATAGTTACTTACCGCTAATATCGATTAAACTCGCATTCTTTTGTTGGAGAGCAACGTAAAATTCTCTGAGATTAGACGTTTTGGCTATCACCCAATAATCATTCATTGTCTTAACAATAGTTTCACCCGAATGCCCCAATAATTTTTTAGAATTGTTCAAATCCGCCATTATTTTCAGCGATTCTTTATTACACGCAATATTTCCCGATTGTTTATTATCTAAATGAACCGTGCTTTTGTAAGCTAAATTCAATTTGTTGAAATAAATGAACCGTGGTGAATTTTCTGGTATATTAGACGGCGTTATTACTTGTTTAGAACAATACTCGGAAATGTCCGAAACAATTGTCGTCAATTTCGGCCCCATAAACTCGTCTAATTCTTTAAACATGCTCAAAGTTAATTCGGTTTCATCTAAAAAATATAATTAAAAATTTAGAAATAATTTTGCGTCAACAACCTTTAATAAATAAACAAATTGAAGCGCTTAAACCCCGGTACACAGCCATAAAATATTCTGCGGGTTCACCACCTGAAAATAAGTGAACCTTGGGAACTTTTCCAACAGTTTTTGCTGTCTTGAGATTGGTAGGGCCAGTAATGAAGCGACCATGATGCAAAGAAGCAAAAGGTGATATAGAATTTCTGGGCATTGATCCACCTTGCAGTTCCGCTTCCATATTCGCGGGTAGTAATGTGCCTATCAAATATTGATAAATAATTTTCATATCGTTAGGTTCTAGTCCACTCCTTAAAATTGTTTTTCAATTTAAAAAAATCGTAACAAGAAACTTACCAAATTAGGTGATCATTATAAAGAAACGCTGTGTAATGAATGTCGAGGTACATACATTCCAGAGAATTAATAAAACATTGCACTTTAAGGAATGTGAGTTTGTCTAGAGGTAAATATTGTATTCCACAAAATACATTGAGAATGTCTGAATGCGCCAATTTCAATGTTTTCAAATACTGTAACAACTAATTAGTTTACAGGATAACTAAATTAATAACTTTACCGCTTTGTAAAAATGTTCTAATTTAGTTTTGAGATTGCCAACATCTTGATTGACAATTGTTTTTTGAAAAGTTCCATTAAACAACCGATACATGTGATAAGCTTGTTTTAAAATAGCGTCATACACGTTATCTTGTAAATCATCTTCTAAATACTCAGTTTGAGTGGAACCCTCTTTATTTTTGGATATTACTGGTAATTTCAAAGTCTGAAAATCTAGAAATTTAATAACTTTATTATGGTCTCAGTAACTTACAAAAACCACCCAAAAATCTTTTTCTGGTTGAAAATACAACTGTCTCGCTTTTTGAGTGTGTAGAGAACTAACTGGAGCACTGGGGTTAAAGGTCCTAATATCTTAATAAGGTATCAGTGTTCAGGAGATAATTACTTACCCTGTAAATTGAATTATGCCTTCAACTAGTCCCACGTTTTTTATTTGGACATCGACATGGTCTGTTATTGGGTAATAGTAGAGAATTTTCTTCAATTCCTTGTAAAAAAGATTCGGTAACCCAAGAAAAACATCAAATTGTAAATATTACCTCCCCTTCTTTGGGACCATAAAGGGAGTTGAAAATGAAGAAATTCTGAAGTTCAATTTCACCCGTGGAAGTCATAACGATGATTTAACACTTAGACTTCTATAAACCTACTTTTCGTTAGCTAGAAATTAAAACCTTTTATTTTAAAATTTTAAGGTTATATTTTGACTTTTGACAGCTCTACTGCGACTAGTGATGGCGAAAATGTAATCATTCGTTACTCGAGTACTCGTTACTCGAGAAGACCCGAAGTACCGATTACTCGTTCCACAATGTATTCGTTACTTTCGGTACTTTCGTTACTTTGATTACTTTCGTTACTTTGATTACTTTCGTTACTTTGATTACTTTCGTTACTTTGATTACTTTGATTACTTTGAGTACTCGATACTAGAGAGTAGTTGGTTGCAGAACGAGTACTCGGTACAAAGTAATCATTCGTTACAATCGGTACTTTGATTACTTTGATTACTTCGTTACTTTCGGTACATCGGTAGGGATAGAGAAAAAGTAATCATTTGTTACTCAATAGTCGGTACTCCATTCTCGGTCTCGGATATTCGATCTTAGTCTCGGTATCGCTCACGCTTATGAAGTCAATATTATTATGTAATATTCGCATCACGGTTGTGGTTTTTACAAAGGACCTGGAATGTACTTTTCGTTCTTGATTTATGTTATTAAATAAATAAATAAATAAATAAATAAATGAACGTTTTTCCCTGTATTTATTAGAAGTAAATAAATTCTGAAATTATTTTTTTTAAATGTAGATGTAATTCAGTTTTAAAAACCAAAAAATATTAAAGATTAATGGGTAAACTGGTGGATCACTGCTTTAGGTGACTAGCTAACTTGAACTACAGTACAGACAGTTTTTTTATGAATGATATGTGTGACAATAAAATTATAAAATTGGACACAATCTAAATTTTGTCACAATTGAACCTTTTACAATCATTGCCAATAATCTCTTGCGTTCTTTGGTCTGCTGACCTGAATTATAACAAAATTACACCAGGTTGGCACTTTCAATCATAAAAAAAATTCTTCCAAAAAATCGGACACATTTTTCATAATGGAAATTATTTCGTTCTAATGACTAAATCTTTACTCCTATTCATTTGCTGAATACTAACAAAGAAAATTAACATTAAAGACTGTATAAGAATTAAATAAGTCTTGTCCAATTTTTTGTAATACAAATCTTTTGGTAAATTATCTATTATTTAATAAATTAACTATCGACAGGAAATGATATGATACGATAAGTAATATTGTTTATTGAATTTTTTTAAGTTTTTCTTATATATTTTTATGGTTATGTGCAGGTGGAAATGAACAGAAAACAGAACTGGGAATCCCGGACCGGGATTTCCAGTAATTTATATTTTCAGGTAAAACGAATATGCCTCACCAGGTACGTCGTTTACTCTTTACTACCCTTCTGTTGGGCCATTCAAAAAGTTAAAAATACACAATAAATAGCTGGAAATAAATATCGATTCGTGCTGTTATTTTATTAGATTTATTTTTGAAAATGTTATGGTATAGATGTTTGCCCTACACGTGCTCTACTGCGTTTACATACATCATACATTTCATGTTAAAAGGTTTCAGCAGAGACAATAGCTAATTAAGAAATTTATTTTTATGATAGTTATAAGGTAAAGTGTCGGACATTTGGTTCTATAACAACCCTTACTTCTGGTAAGCATTACCAGCTATCTTTGGAATTTCCTTATCGGTTCTTCATGGCAGTTTTGTAGGGGTAATTGAAATAATTTTTTTAAATGCTAATCAAGATTTCTTTTAAAATTAGTAATTTTATAGTTGTTAATTGTTATGTTTGTGTTGATTTTGTTATATTCTTTATTTATTATTTTTGATTATTTATATTTTATTTATTTTTTATATTTCTTTTTGTTAAATTTTTGTTTTATTTTTTATATATATTTTTTTATTACATCTTTGTTTTATTTATGACTTTAAGTGATTTGCTAATTATTGTGGATCTTTCATGTCTGTAGATATTTTAATACCAAATACAAAAGTAATCAAAGTAATCAAAGTAACGAATACAAGTAACGAGTATTGAACCTAAAAGTAACGAATAGTAACGATTACTCAAAAGTACCGAAAGTTCACATCACTAACTGCGACGACATAGTCACCTACTTCTACAAAGTATTTGAACTACTACTACTAGTCATTATTTATTTCTGTCATTCAAAAATTATCTCGTAACATCCCCAATCTTTATGGCAAATTTCTTATTTTTCGCTTAATTCAATTTTATTTCTTGCTATTAATAAATATGTTGTTTGTTAAATTTCTAAGTCGCTTCTTTGCTCTTGCATTATTTGGTTCATGTCTGGTTCATTCTTGCTACTATTTGCTACTTTTTTATTATTTACGTACCGTCAATGGCAACACTGTTCCGCTTTGACGTTTGAGGTTATGTTTTTTTACATACCTCATATGTAGAATAATGCGATAAACATTATTTAAGAAGTAACAAGTGGTTTAGAGTAAAAAAGCTAACATCGGCGACATGTTGAGGCATATTAACACCCTAATAGAGCCTTCTGTGAGGTTGTTGCAAGCTCAAGGAAACCCCTGGATCAGCGCCGGTCTCGCTCAACTTAAGGTTGTTACCCAACGAAAAATGTCGTCTTTAACTGAATTTAACCGTAGAGTCAACAATTTTGTACTCAACCCCCTAAACCCAAACTAGAACCGAAGAAAAATGTGAGTAAAGCCATGAAAGCCTACCTGGAGAGGGCCCAGGAACACGAGGATTTTATGAAGCAACAAAACATTGAGTTTCAAATTGGCAAGCGTCATTTAGCGAATATGATGGGGGAAAATCCTGAAACTTTCACTCAAGACGATATTAATGTAAATATGATTTTTTTGTTAGTGACAATTATTTCATTTTTTAATATTTTAGAACGCAATTGAATATTTGTTTCCTTCTGGATTATTTGAGAAGAAAGCAAGGCCGCATATGCGACCGCCTGAAGAAATTTTTCCACAAAGAAAAGCTGCAGAGTTTGATGAAACTGGGAGACCCCACCATTTTCTTTTTTACACAGGAAAACCGAATTTTTACCAATTGATGCATGTAAGTTATTTAGTTTTGTTTAAATTAGTTATTTGTTGGATTTTTTAGGATATTGTTGCCAATATTAACGACGCTAACAAATTTGAAGATGCCATGACCCGAAAGGGGGTAAAACCAGATCCAAATCTCAAATTGTACGTTAAAATTGCGTAATTTTTTTGTAATTTATTAATTATTTTTAGGGAATTATCTGGGTATCAGTGGCTAGATAGGACTTCTTTGGAAACTCTACTAGTGGAGACAATTGGTGATAAAGATTACGAAAGTTTTGTTTATTCCATGGAAAGATTGTGTGCTTTACCCTATTCAAATAAATACCAGGAATTTGTTTTTAAATACCGGAGACCTTTGATGAGTCAAACTGAGACTTGTCAAGCCCCAAAACCTCAATATGATGCTGAAGGAAGAGCATTTGTTACTACTTATGGTACATTGTACATATTTGTTGTACTTAATATTAAGTTTCTATTTGCAGAATGCTTGAGGAAAAGAGCGCGTGGTCATGTTACTGTACGGGCACCGGGCACTGGGAAAATTACCATCAACAATCAAGATATTACGTATTTCAAGGACATTCAACCTAGGGAACAGGTAAAATAATTCTAACAAATTATCTTTTGTTGGTTCAAGCTAATTTGCTGTTTTTTTAATGTCAAATAGTAATAATTATTAACAAAGAGGAAGCGTTAACGCGCACCGAGCGGATAAACGTTAAGTTTCAGTTGGAAAACAGGCATAAACTTTCTCTGGAAAATGAACAGAAGTATTTCTATTTTTTCACGCAACTTGCTTAAAGAAAATTTTATTTACCATCAAGGTGAAATGTTAAGTAAACCGTCTGTGGTTTGTAAAACCGGTTTATTGTTGACATTGGCAGTAAGTGTTTAAAAGGAATTAATAATTGCAATAATCGCAGTTCTATATGTTAAGGCTTGTATCTTAAACGTAATTAACAAGTCACATTTATGAGGTAATTTGGGCTTTTGGGGAACACTATTTAGCAATGTGAGCCCATAGTAAAAGAATCCGAAATTGCTCATTTTGACCAATTTGGAGTTTAAAGCGGATTCCTACTGAAATTAACAATAGTCACGAATTATTAATTTAATAATAGCCTGCTTAAAACCCTGAATTAGTGTCGGTCTGGAGTAATTGGAAACTCCGATGGTGGCTCCAGCTACTATGAGAATTTTCTACTAACACAGTTTATGCAAACTGTAAAATTCAATAAATGGACGCTACGAACCTGTAGCACTCTTATTTTGGTTATGCTGTTAATGTTTTTTGTTATTCCAATTTTTTCCCATAAAATTTTCCAATCTATCGCTTTTATTATTAAGAGTTTGAAGATTTAGAGGATAATGAAACGCGTAATGGTACTAATCAAAGCATTTATTTGTATATTAAAAATTTCGTGGTACATAAAAGTTGCAAAGTTTGTAATATTATTTCTAGAGGCACTTGAGACGTGTACTAATGCTGCAAGCAGGACAATCGTACAAGTTGCCATAGAAGTTGATCTATTTCTATAACAAAATAACAATTTCACAACCACTATTTCACTAATATCACACTTTATTAATGGCAATACAATATTCTATCTACGTTAACATAAATAAATTAACTCGATATGTTTGTGTACTCGTACGAGCTGCGTAGGTACTACTGTATGAAAAATAAAAAATAGTTTCGCTATTCTAAAAAAACTAAACTTCCAACGTAGGATAAAATTGTATTTCTAATACAACATGCGGTATACTATTTATACAACATCACAGATCACGCAATTCCTTTAGCAAATTGAGCTGTTTTTCCTCTGCACCAAAGTATTCATCAGCTGTTCGATAACTTTTTGACTGCTTTGGAAAGCTAGTTTCAACTCCCGAACTTCTTTACTTAAATTCTCGATTTGTTCCGTACTCTTTTCAATTTTCGTATGCAATAAAGGAATGACACTTGAATATTCCAAAATCTCACTGTTTTGGTCCATGTTATTGTTAATAACTCTTTTAGAATACGCGGCAGCACTACTCCCTTGCGACGAAATAGTATGACCGTAATTTTTCCTTTTCTTAGCGATTTCATGAGCCGCCTTTAAAATATCACGAGGCAATCTTTTTTCGCGAGGATTCAAAGGTTTCACATTCAAAACGACCCTGTAAGCTTTCGGCGAAACTAAAGCGGTCCAATGAAGCAAATTCAACAAATACCTGGGAAGATATCCGTTGAACAAAGCGAGTTCCATGTACGAAATTAATTTAGTTTGTCGAACCAATTTCGATAATCCGGCAGTTTTTTGGAGACCCTGTATATCGTGAACCGCAATACCGACAAGTAGATTCATTAAAATAACTGTTACGAACAACAGGAATAGAATGTACGTTACTTGCGCGCTGATTTCTAATAAAAATGGGGGATCTTCCGGATCGTCGTCGACTAGGAGATCTAAATTGAGTTCTCCCGTCATCATAACTAAAACCGTTATTAATCCGATAAAAGGGTTGGCGAATGTTGAGGAATCCGGGAAAATCACGCAAAAACTTATAGTGAAACCGATTAATAAACAGGAATACGCCAGGAGTAATTTCGCGAATTCTCCCTGAACCCTCGTGTACATGGCGACGTAAGAACCGAAAACTGGTAATTGACCCACCATTAACATCAAATTGGTCCAACCGAAAAGGACGGCGAAAGCTCCTATATGGTTTTGCCAAGTGTAGGTTCTTCCTGTGTAAATGAAAGAAATAACGAAAACGCTTACGATTACAGTCCATTCGATTATGTTTTCTGGATGGGACAAGTACTGCTTCACTGTTGGATAACCGGCAATTCCGTAACCTTTTCGTAAAATTTCGCAACAAGTTATCCCAACCAAAACAAACCATTGCATTTCGATGACGAAAGGATTGTTGCGTAACATGTGACCCATCATTGATTTTTTTTCGCATAATTCGATCACGTTTTGGGGTTGAGTGTCGTTCATGTTTTTCCCATGATTGTAGCAGTTATGGGCTAAAGCTGTTAAAACGTAGAGCGACAAACTTAAAACAAAAATGAAACAAAAAAACATTCGAGCTATATAGTACTTCCTGATTTTCTCCCATTTCAAGTAGAGAAAAGCAGAACAAAGAGGATGTAACAAAATTTCTTTTTGACCTTCATCGACGAAAGTATTGAGGAAACTAATTTCGCGGGGATGACAATGTTGGAGAATACTCCTGAAATCCAACCGCAATTCCACCTCGCGATTCGAAGATTCGGGATGATGATGCAAAGTTATCGCGCTGTCGAGTTTCTGCGTTACCATCGCCAAAGACGCCGGAGTTTTTCTTGTAATAATTCCCAAAGCTGTCATTCCGAATTTCGATTTAGCTGTCACATCAGCGCCGTGATAAATCAAAATTTCGACGCATTGAGACAGTTCGTTGAGGGCGGCAATATGGAGAGGGGTGTAGCCGTATTGGTCTTTGGTGTTAACATCGGAACCCCAACTAACCAAAATTTCGATAATATCGTAAGAACGGGCCGATTTACCAACAGCTGCGTGTAAAGGAGTTCTTTTATCCGAATCGCCGATATTAGGGTCAGCGTTGCCTTTCCTCAACAACATTTCGACGCAATCATAAGCTTGAGCTCTCGCTGCTAAATGTAGAGGAGTTTGTCCGCGATGGTTGCGAATATTTGAATCCGCTGCTTTATCCAACAAAATTTCGACGCAATCAACGTAACCACCTTCCGCCGCCAAATGGAGAGGTGTCAATTCTTTTTCTTTAGTTCTAGCGTTAATGTTGTTACCTTTCGCTTCCAACATTATTTTCAAGCATTGGGGGTGTCCCAAATCAGTCGCTAAATGGATAGGGGACATCCCGCAATACTCGACTTGACCACAATCAGCGCCTTCGGCTGTAAACAATCTAACGCAAGCAATAGCGTTGGCTCTTACAGCGCAATGTAAAACACTTTCGTGGCAATTGTGGGGACTGTTTGTTAAAGCTTGGACTTTGGCGCCATTATTGAGAAGAATCATGGCTGTTTCTGGACTGTCGCCGAAAGCGGAACAATGTAACGGCGTGTAACATTTAAATATAGCGTTAACATCGCAACCTTGCGCTAGTAAATATTGAGTACCGGGAATACACCCGCTAAACGAAGCTAAATGAAGAGCACTCAATCCTTGACTCGGTTCGAAATAACGCAATTGCGCCCCCAGTTTCAATAAACCGTCCAGTAAATCCCAACGTTTCAAAAAAGCCGACCAAAGAAAAGCTATATTGATTTCAAACTTGGAAGCGACGTGAAAGGTTTCCGCCAAATTTTCTTGAACTGTTTTCTTACTCTCGATGTCGTCGAGTAATTGGTGACGACCCGAAGATAGTTTCATGTGTTCCAAAAGGTTCATTTTGATGGTGTCGTGGCATATTTGTACTGTTAATTCGCTTCGGGAAAACTCCTCGAAACTCTCGTAAAGATTGGGGGTGTGATCTGCTGGAGGAGAAGGTCCGCATTCCATGTATTCGAAATCATCTGAAGGAAACTCTTCTTCTACCATAACTTCGGGGTCTTCGCGAGATCGCCGCCATCTTAAACCACTTGGACAAGTGTGTGTTTTGTATAATGGAAAACTTTCGACTTCTGCGTTGACGCTGACGGATCTTCCAAGTTTTCGGGTGTTAGTCGAATCTTGGAAGCCCATGTTGTCCATTTTTAGGGCTGTGTTGTGGTTATCGGATGCGGCAACCATTTACCTGTGGAAACATTTCACCACTAACAATACGTGAATATTTGCCAGAACACTTCTGATAATTTTGGGGAACTTTATTGCTACTTTGACGTATTTCGATCTAAATTATGTGAAATTTCACAACGCACCATTGCTTAGGATTAATAGTTTCTTGACTTAAATGTTATAAACAGAGATAATACATTATCCGGTTAAACAATAAAAATGTGGTTGTACACAAAGAAAAATCCAATTGTTGCAGCCAAGGTTGTACAATTCGTTACGACTGCAACGATTACGACAGCATGCTTGATTTGTTTAAATTATTTCTGCAAAACTCGTTTCGTTACTAATTACAATAAATTCTGTCATACTTATGTAAAAACCCATGGAATCTTTAGAAGCTTCTGGCCAAATGAATGCGAGTGACTCAATTCCAATTGATACAAATATTCGATTGCATACAATGCGTATTCATCTGTTCATTGATAAAACGGAAGGAAGTGTGGTTGATTGGAGTAAAGTTTAGTTCGGGACGCGACCGCAACTGACCGCAACACTACCATGCTCTAATAACACTGATTGCCACTGAATTGATACACATTAGATATAAGACAACTATCTACTTCGCTCTGATGGTAGTTGCTGTAAACGATGCCTCGAGGATTGGCGTTGAATAAAAATGACTCATTAAAATTCACACCGAAGGAATTCCCAAAACTAGTATTGATGTAAATAGGAGTAAAAAATTAATTAGTCACGTTGCTGTAATTTGAAGATTCTTTTGCTAACTATTGTTTAATGTTTTCAAGCAGTTCCGGGAAAACACAGCCCGTCATAAATAATTTATTAGAGCATTTCATGCTGTTGAGGAATTTTTTTTTTGTCTTTGTCGCACGCATAGGAGGTTATAAGCACGACATAACATTCGGTCGTTGTATAAAACTCCAAAGCTATAACAAATTTCTTTCACTTTTAAGAATCAAAACACACTTGACACTAATTTCAAGTCAATCCGTCAAGTACTTGTAAACGCAAAAAGTCGTAACCGCAGCCTTAATATGTTTAATTTTTATTGTACAGTGCGTTCACGATGAATGGAACAAATTCGATATTTTTTTTTAAACAACTGGAACCTCACACTTTTTAATTCACTTTTTTTGGCCTATATGTCAAAATTTCTAATATTGATGTATTATGAATGACACTGAAAAAATATTAAATAATAAAAATTTTAATAATAAAGTTTACTGAGATTTTTCTTTGATAATGAAAATATTTATTAAGTTTGAGAAGTAATAAAAAAATTCTTACTTGTCTGGAATTAGAATTTTGGTAGTTACAGACATTTTAAAATTTGTCTCTTGGAGTTCAAAATCTGCTGTATCAAAATTTATACTTTTTTCAAATAACAACACTAGAAAATTAAGAATTTTATAATTTAATATTAATAATTATCTTATTAACATTAATACAAGCTCAGAAGCTATAGTACTAGAGTGCAATAAGTGCAATTCTAGTAGCATTTAATCTAACATGTAATTTCTGTTTAATGCATAAAGTGTGTAATTGTCACGGCAAAAGTCTGAAATTGTGGAAATACCATTAGATTCATATCAAATTAATTACGCTTAGTTAGAGAAACCAAACTAAGATTTTATTTACAAATAAGCGTCATAATTTTAAAATAAAAGCTGTTTGGTATCCCTGAGGCATTTGTTGGGAACTTTGCAGACGCAAAAATTAATTGATAGAGGTCGTCTTCCGGTTACGGTCGAGAAACAATTTTAATTATTGTTATTCTGTTCTTGTATATTTGCGATTCAAAAATTAGGCGAAGCGAGGATATTGCTCAGAATCTCACAATATTGGAAGAAATCAATGTAGTACAGGTGAGCAAATTGCAGCTACTGATTGGATAACAAAAAGTGAATTTAACATAAAAGTTTATTAATTAACTAGTCAATCAATCAATTTCGTACCGACATTTACAGTTGGAAAGTTTAAGCAAGGCTTCGCCTTCAATGCGGCTTTTGTTTTGTAAACACAGAAGCAGGATTCACGGAAGATAATCGTAGGATCAATGTCAAGAGTCCAGTCTTTCCATTATTATAATTACAAATTTTTCCAAGAGAATACCAATGAAGAGAAGATTTTAGGAAGTGAACTTACAAACGTATTAGGAATTCAAGGTAACTCCAAACTGAATCACAATTTTAATTTATACCTTTAAGTGAAAACAGGTTCTTACACAATATTGTTCTATCATTTGTGAATACTATTTCCTCTTAAAGAATCATCCCACCACATTTCCTAGTCTGCCATTATTTACGTAATAATTTGTGTAATTTCGCAGAACAATTCAAAATGAAAATATTCCGCGATTGAGTGTTTGGTTGCAGGAATAATTAGCGTGCCCGTCAGAAAAGTGGTTGTTTGCATTATCTCTGGTACTTGTAATAACCGTACTTGTTGCTAACTAATTCCGAATTGTTTACATTCCTGGCGTTATTTAATTTTTGCCCGATTTCGAAATGCATCAGAAGTGCTACGTCAAAATTTTGCTAACACTTACCGTCAGCGTTTTCGGCTTCAACACCAACAAAAAAATTCCACAATCCGCATACGATCACTTAACCAGCCTCTGGTACATTTGTTGCGGCCATTTGTCATTAATTCCACACAATACAGTTATCCAATTAGATGAAATCATGACAAACTGATTCACATGGCACAATAGCGCGCTCGTTGGCCGAAAGCGCGTTGGAGGAAAGGTGCGATGTTACTAGTTTTATAAGTTGACTTCTTCGGGTTCTTTGATGATGGCAATGAAAAACCCAACCGGTAAATTTGGTATCAACGGTTATGGGGATTGGTGTAGGCGACAGACTAGCGTAAGTCAGTGAACATAAGTACTGCGAATAACGCAAATTGTTAAATTGCCTCCTCGTAAAGACTCTCTTTGAGCCACCGTGGAGAAGGGATAGCTGGCTAAACGGTGATGGCTACACGTGAGTAAGGAATGATAATGATGTTTACGGGCTTGGATCCTCAATTGTCGCCGGAGAGCATTAGCAAAAGAAACTTGGACTCGAATCTACCGGTTTGCAAAAATAGGTAAACCGCTTCGAGATAACGGAAAATTTAAATGCGTTCAGTTCACTGCACGAATTGCAACAAAAATCGGGAACAATAACGACAAAATATTGGTCGCGAATAAAATAGTTTGTTGCGTTTTTTGGGAATTTTATTTTTGGGAATATAAAAGCTTAAAAATTACTAACAAAATTTAGCAGCGCTGCACGAAATAGTTTTTAATAACGCCAAAATTACGGCATACTTTTTTGCTTAACTTTTTTTTATATTTGACAACTACAAAATTTACATTAATTTTCAGCCGACTGTACAAATTTAAACGATAGTGTAGACCTTTCCAAATTGCATCTATTAAATCATTTATTTGTTTATTAGCGTAGTAACAGTTCCACGCTTTTTTACAGCTGCTCTTTCCTCTAGTATTCTCTGATATGCTGACCAAAGTTGATGTTGAGGCTGAAGTCGAGGGTGGAGGTCCTTCCGGCCAAGCCGGCGCTATCCGTTGGGGTATAGCTTGGTCGCTTCGAAGCTTTTTGGACCAAGACACGATAGAGAAGATGAGAATAGGTTTGCTCTATTTGTTCTTGAGTTAGTTACTAGTATCTAATTTTTTTCGTTACAGCTGGACTATTAACAAGGGACTACCGCACCCGAGAAAGAAAGAAGCCTGGACAGGCCGGTGCCAGGAAGAAGTTTACATGGAAAAAACGCTAGATTTATTAAGTTGATATTAATAAAATCACATTTGAACTAAAGGTTGTAAACCCAAAATATTCATGCCTTCTCCTAAAACGTTGCGAGCGGTTTGGAAAAGCAATAGTCTTTGTGACGCTACATCAGGGTCTTGGCCTTTTACTTGAAGCGTTTTAATAGCTTTGTTTATGTGATTGCTGCAAATATTCAATTATAAATTATAAATTAATTAACAAAAATACGTACCATAAGTGGAAGAGGTAAGTGACTAAGATACAGGCTTCCAACTGTTCGTTGGCTTTATACAAAATTTCGTGAAACCGTGCCAATTCTCTGATGAGTACAGTAACTTCCGGTTGCCGGATTAGGTCAGGAAGACAAGTTTGGGTTGGAAGTGCGCCACAGTTCTGTTCTAAACTAAACAAACGGCAGTGCGTATATTGTAATTTAATGCCGCAATCACCTTCAGTCTGAAAACGAATTGTTACATTTAGCGCAATTTCAAGTTGAGTTGCGATACATCCAACTACGGATATTTCGAAAATCAAACCGCAAAAGTACGTTAATTTGAGAAATCTATAGCAACCCGCAGTTACAAGTATTGCAACTACAGATTGCTATGGAAACCTCGCAAATTATTTGGCGAAGGTACCTTGATTTGCGAGGTTTCCTTAGCAACCCGATTTCAAGTTGAGTTGCGTATTCTCAATTGTCGGTTGCTATGGAAACTTCGCAATCAAGTAGCAAAGGCACCGTGATTTGCGAAATTTCCATAGTAATTCGATTTTAAGTTGAGTTGCGGTAATCGCAACTACCGATTGCTATGGAAACCTGGCAAACTTGCAAACGCACTTTGATTTGTGGAGTTTCCATAGCAACCAGTGAGTACCGCAACTTGACATCTTTTGACAAGGGACCACTGAAAGACGCAAAGAGAATCCATCCGTAATAGAACAGTAACAGCTATAAAATTAGAAGCAAGTAAATCGTAGCGAGAAAATTAAATGGGAGGCGGTGAAAACATGTTAAATAAAACAGAAGAGTAACAACAAAGATAATTCAACATTGAAATAACCACCTGCAAAACTTTGTCCCAGTTAAATTCGTAATCCTTCTGCCTCCTCTGCTTCAAATCGTTGATAATAACGCAAGTAACTCCCAGAATATCCGAAACTTCGTTATTGTCAATAGCTACTTTGGTCGCTACAATTTTTTTAAATGAATTAAAAAATTTACAGCTTTACTAACTTACTAGGCGACTCAATTTGTTTTTTAATCATCAAATCCCTGCATTCATCCAGGATATCCCTCAAAAACACAGCAGTGCCTTTCCTGGTGCTCATTCCGTGAATTCTACCGAATTTGACGTGGTGCAAGCGATGGGCCCAAGGATAATTCATGCGATGCAAGATATTTTTTAGAGCATTGAAGTGATCATTTTGGCCATTCTCCACCACGTACAACATTTTATCAAAATTAAACTTTTGAAACCGATCTATCGCAGCAGCGATATCTCTCGTCAAATACAAAGTGGAACCATCACTTTTCATTACAGTAACTTTCTGATTATTGTTAATACTAGCCGTTAGTTTTCCATCAGGTTGTTTTTGCACAATATTTTTTTTTAATAAAACATCAACAATATCTCGAACTTCTTTAGCGCTATACATCGATTCGTAATTGTATTCATCAAAAGTCACCCCTAATCGTTTGTAGGTACTTTCAAGTTCATTTTTACTGTAACCGATATATTCTTTCCAATAACTAGTATCAGTAGTTCCAGATTCTAACTTATTAAACTCTTCACGTGCTCGATCTAAAACCGTAGCGTCTTTTTCAGCTAATTTATTCGCGTAAACGTAAGACTCATACAAAAGTTGTAAAGGATTACTCTTAATTTTTTCAGAAGTATAGTGGAGTTCATCTACACCAACTTTGATTAAACCGAATTGCGTCCCCCAATCCCCTAAATAATTAAGTTTAGTAACTTTGTTGTTACTGAAATTGTTTAAGTTACTGATAAAATTTCCAATAATAGTTGAACGCAAATGGCCCATATGGAAAGGTTTCGCTATATTAGGAGAACTAAATTCCACCACGACATTTCCTGGTTTTAAATTAATATCGGGTTTCGCGCAACCTTCCATAACGTCTTTAATAAAAATCGCGCGGTCTATTTCAAAAGTGATTTTTCTGTGAGCGCGGTCTTTTTCTGTTTTGACATTTTTAATAATATCGTCGGGTTGGATTTTGAGTATTTGGTTAACGTTCGTTAATCCTAATTGGTCTTCGAGGAAATTTAGAGGTAGGTTTAATTCTAAATTGTTGTTGGGGTGGCTGGTTCCCACGCTGATTAGGGGTAAAAGTTGAACTGGGGTGAATTTTGTTGTTTTATTGAGAGAATCAATTACCTAAAAATCGCTAAAAGTAATCGATTAAGGTTGATGGTTACTTACTTTTCGTCCTAAATACAGTTTTAATTTAGTTGACATGGCTTAATTAAAAGACTACTTGAATTTATTCAATGCTGAAAAGTGGGGTTAGAATTGTTGACAATGTTGACTTCCCTTTCACAAGTGACAGGAATGGCGAAAATTGCCGACTATTGTATCGGTTAGGATCGGGTTTCTAATTTGATGATGCAGTAATCCTTAAAATGTTCACACATATTTAGAAAAAATATCAGATAATAGAAAAAATGGTTCTAATGTCGACATTTTTTGAATTTAACTGTACTTTTAACTAGTGACAAGAAAATTAAAACAGTAAATAATTATGTGCTAGCATTAAGCAAAAACTTTAACATTGAAAAATCTGCCTGTCTAAAAAAAACTCTTTATGTATCTTAAACTTTTTGCGCTTTACTGCACCACATTTATGCTTAAAAATGGCACTTATATGATTTTGTAAAATATAAGCATCATACTTTTTTAATTAATTTTTTTTTAACCTTTTATGTCACTAATTTTGTGCGATTTTTTTGTCTTTTATTCTAGACCCCATTTTAGGCTTCAATTATTATCAACATGGCAGATTGTAATATTAAAATTATTACTTGCTTTTCACAAATTATGTAAATTAAGTTATTTTTTTAAAAACCATTTTCAACTTGCTGAATAAATCCACTCAATTTCATCTAAAGTGAAACAGATGTCGCTGCAATCAGAAGTTATTTTATACTAAAAGGACAAATTATAGAAGAAGAAAGCACGGGTCTGCCGTGAGAAAAAATGATGAGTGTGCTTGACTAAACTCGTTTCCTAATTTAAAGCTTTCAGTCTAGACTTTAGCTGAAATAGACGGGATTTTGTCGAACGGGTGTGGGTACAGCCCCGTTTGGGAACCGCTGTCGTTAACCCGTTGCTAGGAGATGCGGCAACAGCGCGTTCGCTTTGACGCAATCGGTCGGTAAGTGACAGTCCAAGTCCGCGGTTTGTGGGGTCATCCAGTTTGGAATAATAAAGGGGCGTAGGTGGACGTACACTCGGAAAGTGTAAGTGTAACAGTGTTTTTTGTGATAAAAAAACAGTGAAACAGTGAAGTGTGCAATATGACGGGACGAATGGCTGGTCAGACAATTAACGACAGACTGTTGGCCGCTAGGCACAGCTTAGCCGGTCAAGGATTAGCCAAATCCGTTTGTAAAGCTACAACAGAAGAAATGATCGGCCCCAAAAAGAAACACTTAGATTGTAAGTGATAAGTTTCATTTCGATTTGGTTTCGTTTTAGTGGGATAATTCGACCATCACTGATAACGTGAGATAAAGGCTTAAATGTGTAGCGGAACGGCGGTTTGATAGGCACCTGTAGGAGTGGAAATTATTTACCTGCTTGCTCTCTGATCTCTGGAATGTGGTTTTTGTGTCTGCCTCTGTGCAACTGAAAACCAATTGGTTGACGGTTGACGCTAAGCCAGTTAACTTTACAACTGTCGCAGACTGTTTTAATAACTAGTTGATAAACACCACTAATCATCGCCAGTTGCAATACCAGCGCTTCATTAGATCCAAACGCAGCCTTTCACAACGATTGTTGCTATTTACGCGATTTGCGTCACACCGCAAAAAGTCCAAACTTAATAATTATCAACAACCATAAAAAACATTATTCGTCACGTGTTTGGAAGATTTAAGCTACAACCGTAGTCTTTTATTTATTTACCGTTCAATTTCAATTCAATTTGCTTTTATGATTCATAAAATGGTAATAAGTTAAAAACATGTCGCCCTCCAAATGTTGAAAAATTTGCCCCGTTATAGTATTTTAATAATTTGCGTCACAATATGATTTTTTGGTTTATTTTTAGCGTTTTGTGGATAAGCCTTTTTATTGATCTCGGGTAAAGTGGGAAACCCGTTGTACAAACTCTACTCCGAACTAACGTGAATCACCAGACTCTCAACATTGTTACATTGAATCGGTATTTTTGTTGAAAATGGTGGATCTCGTTATAGATACGAGTTGCGAGGTTATATATCGAGATATGTAGGTAATTATAATTCCTAAACTCAAAAAATATTGATAATAACCAAGGAAAACGACATAATTAACTAGTTATCGCTGCAATGTTTGGCTTATCTCATTTTGGTACTCTTAAATATCGAAACTCAGATCAGAAAGAACCAATAAATAACTGTTACGATGTTATTGACAAAGTATCTAATTCTTCTCATCTCCAAAAATATTTTCAATTAGTGGTGTTTATTCAATGATATACGGGGGTAAATCGAAAATTTTACGGCTCGATACGTGACGTCAGACGGTTGACAGGTGGAACACTTCAGAAACCGTCGTTGATTTTGTTGGTTATCTCGTGTTGTTTTACGATAATTTTTGGAAGAAATTCGGGTTTTTTCCTGGTATAAACAACCTAAATAACGTACTACAGTGATACTCGGACAAAAAAAAACTTTTTTGCAACCAATTCTGTAATAAAATAAAATACTGACGAGAGTTTTTTTTATGAGCGCCATATTGGATTTTTGTGTGCATATTTGGACCAACTTTTTTTTCTGAATACAATGCGACCATTTCTTAAAGATACCCCTCATTTGTGGGGTTAGGTGAACGGCCATTGAAGGTTTTTTTAAGTAGTGTTACTAACTTTTTCGAAAATAATAATAAATAATACATAATAATAAAGTGCCTATTGAATTTATACGTCCGAGAAGCAGCATTGAAGAGGACCTGCCACCGTTATCATATAAGAAATCATTTCGTCTTTGACACTGTCCGCAGTTTGTTCAGTTAACGGTCCAAATACGTTTTATTTCAAATATATCGTCGAGCCGTTCGACACCTGACAATTATTTGACAGTACGTACTAAAACGTATACAAGTCGATGCGCGCGCCGATTATCATAACCTAAAAACTTGAAGCAACTTATCATAACACAAGGGGATTGGTGAAGGAACTATTGAGAAGACATGTCTTCTGTTGAGCGGAGACACCGGAAATGAAGCAAAAACTCGCATTTGCTGGCATTTACTAGAATGGCAAATTGAAAGAGCTGAGGAGAAACCACAGTGGGTATCATAAAAGAACCATTCGCGGTAAACAAACATCTAAATGCCATCAGAGTGAGCATAGTGTGGTCAAAGATGATAACCCTCAGCATACCTGATGTGAATAACCAGTTCGGGTCTTTATCATCTGCACGCTTGTTCGCACACCATTATTTAGACGTCTTCTCTGCCTGTGAGTAGGCAACTTACCCTACAGGTAGAGTTACGATTTAACGTGAGTTTCAAATTAAGGGATGAATGAATCTCTCCAAACTAGAGAATTTATGGCCAGGCGTGTTGGGGAGTTCGTAAAGTGCTGAAAATTTAGTACTGCAAAAGCTACAAGCGGTGTAAGATTCAACAAGTGACCAATCAGGAATCGAGTGGTAGGATAGGCGCATGCGCATAATCTCTTGGCCTTCGCTCTTCGTCTACGATTGGCATTTTCGTTTTGTTTTAGGTGGGACTTAAGACAGCTTCTTACAACTGCACTCCAAATACTATATAACTGTTCTAAGTCACTGTTAATGATACTTTAGAAAGCTAAGGTGAAGCTACAAGCTTATGGACTTTTACACTACGTAGTGTAAGATACAAGCGACCAATCATATATCGAGAATGAGAAATGTCAAAAGCAGTAGGAACACTGATAGTGAAGTTGCTACCAACCTGAAATCGAGAAATCATCATATGTTCTTATTGATGTTACCATTGTTACCAATGCTATGGGAACAGTGTAACTTAAGACAGCGTCTTACAACTGCACTCCAAATACTATACAATTGCTCTAACTCACTATGAATGATACTTTAGAAAGCTTAGGTCAAGCTACAAGCTTATTAACTTCTATACTACATAGTGTAAGATCCTAACAAGCGACCAATCAGATATCGAGAATGAGAAATGTCAAGAACAGTAAGAGCACTGATAGTTCAGTTGCTACCAATCTGAAATCGAGAAACCACCACATCTTCTTATTGATGTTACCATTGTTGCCAATCCTATGTCAACAGTGTAACTTAAGACAGCGCCTTACAACTGCAATCCAAATACTACACAACTGCTCTAAGTCACTGTGAATGATACTTTAGAAAGATTAGGTCAAGCTACAAGCTTAATAACTTCTACACTACATAGTGTAAGATACAAGCAACCAATCAGATATCGAGAATGAAAAATGTCAAGAACAGTAAGAACATTGGTAGTTAAGTTGCTACCAACCTGAAACCGAGAAATCACCAAATCTTCTTATTGATGTTACCATTGTTACCAATTCTATGTTAACAGTGGGACTTAAGACAGTTTTTTACAGCTGCACTTCAAATACTATACAACTGTAGGTTTATGTGAATGATATTTAATGAGACTATGGGGCGCCTTTTTATGGTCTCATTTGATGGTACTCAGTTTGCTTAACATAAAGCCTTCGCTAGTTTTTAATTTGGACTCTTCATTTCAAAGTTATTACAACTTCCATTTTTTGAGCAAAATTTTGATCAATTCTGAAAAAGTGAACTTTTTTACTTGCAAAGCGACAACTTTGCTATTCATCTTGTTAAAAAGCCCCTTAAATCTCGACTAAAACAACATCTTTGTAGTCGAAATAACTTTAAAACTTTGGAAGTTATTAAGGTTTAAAATTTGCAAAAATTTGAATTTTTCTTTTCTTTTGTGAAATACTCAAAATCCATCGCTTAAATGGACAAACCGAGTGCTAAATCGAAATCAGCAATACGAATTACACTAGAAAATCCGCGTTTCGTTAGCTTAGAGCGATTAATTTTTATTTTGGCATTTTTAAAAATTTTCATCGATTGAGACAGAAACAAAAAATACAAGTTACCAAAATTTTGGTCAAAATTGAAAAATTCTACTTTTTTATTTAGAATTGCAACTCTTTCATTTCGGGCTCGTTAGAAAGCTTCTTGAATGCTTATTAAAGTGAGGTACTTGCATTCGAAATAGATTAGAAACTGCAGTAGTTTTCAACGTTGGAATTTCAGAAAATTTTGTAGTTTTGTCATCTTTTACGAAATGTGGAAAGTCTGTCATTTAAATGGACGAATCAAGTACGAAATTGAGATCAGGGCGACAAGTTACATTAGAAAACATTGTTCTCAGTGAGTCAGAAATATTAATGAAGTTTTTGGCATTTTTGAAAATTTTTATCGATTGAGGTGCAAAAAAAAAATTGAAAAAATTGAAAATTTTCGAGGCCCTTTTTATGATCTCATTTAATAGTGTAGGAGTTGCTTAACGCAACGCAGTTGGTAGTTTTAAATTTGAACTTATATTTCAGAAGTTATGGCAATTTGAATTTCACTCCAACTTTGGTGAAAAATCGTGCTTTTTTATTTCTCATCGTAAGACCTTCAATTTAGGCTCATTCGAAAGCCCTTTGAAAGTCGAGTACGAGGATGTTCTTGTGTTTGATGTGCCTTGAAAACTTTAAAAGTTATCGAGGCTCAAGTTCTGCAAAAATTTATGTTTTGTGATCTATCTTGAAGTACTGGAAATCCATCACCTAAACGGACAAATCGAGTCCAAATCCGCTATCAGTGACACGAATTACATTAGAAAATGTAATTTTGGTTGACTCGAAATGATTTTGGTATTCTCGACAATTTTAGTCGACTGAATATGTGCCCAATTTTTTGGTCGAAATTTTTTAGTTTTTCTAGTGCCTTTTGATGGTGCAATTGGCTTTAAGCTTCAGTTTAGTCGCCCTTAACCGCAACCCGTAAGGGAAAAAAATCGCTTTAGTTATTAGCTCAAAATTCAGTGGAGAAGACAAGTTGAAACAATAATTTAGCACGTGGGATGGTTCAGTTAGGCCACTCTAGTGTTCAATAGTACTAGAAATTTGTTAAGCTTCTATCAAAACTAGTTATAAAAATTAAAACAGGTTCGGCAGCATAATATTTAAACAATCACACCAGACAAGTTTAACTGTTATAATAAAGCGACGATGACTACTATCAAACCAATTATGTGTTCCGAGAAAAAACTATTCGGTCAATAGAATTCTTGACTTCAGTCTAAACAACAAAATGATTGTTGACAAGAAACCACCAAATTAACCCAAAGAGATCATTTAAAAATTTTTAAACGACCATGCATCGGTTTAATTCCGTAATTATTTCCGAAAATTTGTCGTTCCATCGACGTCAACGATGATGAAAACACAGAGATGTTGAAAGAAAAATAAAAAGACAACACGCCAGACGAAATTAGGAACGCATCCGTATATCGGACGAAGGTGGCGGTTGTTTACAAGGATGTGCTTTAAAATTAGAACCGCTATAAATACGTTACACGTGAAAAATTCACGCCACGATAAAAATTTTACGTCTTATTACCGTAACAAGAGAGTTACGTAATAAAGGTAATTGTCGGGCGGCAATTGATTTCAAACTAATAATGGCCGAATGCGGCCAGAAATAGCGGAGGCGGCGTTGCACGTCAGAAAAGTGGTCGATATCTTGCGACACAGGCCTTGGTATCTATCAAAAATGTCAATCGAATCAATAAATTTCTCCAGTCGATTAAAAATTTCCAACAAAACAATGCACGTGGTTGTTTCGTCCAACAATTCGATTTCCCAAGTTAGAGGCGAGGTGTCGTCGGTCAGAATTGTTGGCGCAAGTCTCGGGAATTAGCGATTCGAAAAATTGGCGGACAACGAAATTGCTGGTGAAATTGCAGTTCCCAGCAGACAAACGGCTTACATTGTTGATCCTTGAATGGGAGGGAAATTGATTTCTTCATACACGACCAACATAATAATAAGCCAGACAAGTTGTGTGACCTTTCCTAGCGGTGAAACGAACATTTCTGGTCCGGGACTTTGCGATGCATTTTCCAACAATTGCAACAACCTTGCTTATCGTTACTTTCTCATGGTTTTTGACGACGTCTCGCATGCCGCAACTTGAATTATGCTGGATATTATTGTGTATTTATGAGTGAGTAAACCTCGTAATAAGTTGAGTTGAGTCACAGTCTTGTCCGACCACGCCATCGTTTTATAATGCAAAACTCAACTTGTTAAACTATGCAGGGACGTGTCTACCCTACTACCCTATTCGTGTCTATCCTAATGACGTTTTGATATAACCGATAGTCACGGATTCGAATCGGGCCACTCTGTAATTAAATTATTTAGTCGACGCCAGAGAAATTTTCAATAACGCTCGATGTGAGTTAGTTAAATTTCAAACATTTTCCATTCGCCTGTTTAATATTCAAATTGTATTTTAAATTTAGCCGGCTTTGTCGAATATGCGCAGTTAATTTGGTTTTAAAGGAGATTACCATTGAAATTGAAATTTTGCATGTTCGGCTATTTTATTCGCTTCAGACAGACAAAAACGCTATTTAACGGTAAATCTGCGTTGTTTTCAAACTTGTTTTCGTAAACACCCATCTCTCGCTCTTCATGAATTTTAACGATTAGGCCCGATAGGTTTTCTGTCTTGAACTTGGCTACGTAGCGTTGCAAAGACGTGAAACTAACAGAATCTGAGAGAGGGGATGTGAAGCGGACCCTGAAACACCTGAATCCGGTAACTAATGAGGCTTTTTAACAAAGAATGAGACACAATGAGAATAATGATGGTATAAAGGGAATAGCAAAAGGTTGATTGAAAGAATTGTAGAAAGATTCACACAAAAGCACTTGAAAGAAAGTAATTATGAAGAAAGTAAAATGGAACGGGAGGAGATAAAACTAAAAGTAGAAAAAATTAACAAGTAATAACAAAAAAATATTAAGGGAATAAAGACAGAAGAGGAAGAACATGAAAATTGAAGTAAATGTCAAACAGACTCGCGTGTCGAAAATGTTAGAGGGGATGCAAGAGGGCAGAAGGCTAATAGTGGGTGAAGCAGAAATAGAAATGGGAAGAGCGTAATCAACGAAAGGAGCACATCGAAAAACAAAATATTTAGTGATTATAAATTGTGGACAAAACGTTAGGAATAGAACGATGAGAGATGGGGACATGGGGTAAAAAATAGGAATCGTAACTATTTCTATGAAACATCTCAATCAAAAAAAGAAAAATTGCTTGACGACGACGAGTACGGCCATGGGTCTTTTCACTCCAAATTTGACTTGTCTCTAGAACCACACCTTAAGAAATGAAGGACGGGGCTTGATCACTGGTACGTTAATCAGTGTGGAGGACTGTAACCCAGTGGAATCAACGGTAACTTCCGAACCACGGAGCACCCCAATCCGCTAACTGATGAGGCTAATAGCAAGAAACGGGAACAGATGGATGTTTAAGAAAAAGTTTCTTGAGGGAATTGAAAAAAAATTACAAAGTAGCAAATGAAAGAGAGTGACAAGTAGAATCGTTTGGCTGAGAGAAATCAAAAGGGTAATAGTGGGTGAAGCAGAAATAGAAATGAGAAGAGCGTAATTAAACAAAGACGAAGACGTGGAACGAAAAGAATATAAAGAGGCATTGACATAATTTTTGTGAGAAAAAGAAATTTTACAGGAATACGAAGAAAAATTTGTAGCGATAGAACCAAGAAGTACCTAGTAACAGAAACCTGTTTCAGTTCGGTTTTACGAGTCAAAGGAGCATGTAGAAATGATGAAAATAAAGAGCAGGAGAATGGAAAAAATAATGAGAACACCAGCTACAGTTCTTTGTTTCGTTTCCTCCACTAGAGGGACTACAATGGCAGTAACTAGTTGTGAATTTCCAACAGGAAGTCCAGGATTGTTACCAGTCATGGATAATTTATGACTACAGCCTCCAGGTCATTTCCCTTTTATTTTCAAGCTTTTGGATAAGTTTAAAGCTAACGCAGAAAAATAGGAAATTCCGAAGCCAATAATCGCCTACAACGTTTGCATCTCGAGTGTCCACGAATTATTGATGTAGACGTGCCAAAGAAACACTAAATTTGCGGATAGTTATTACCCATTTCCGTCACGATTTCTGCTCAACATTACTTTGAACTGGCCTCGAGGATCAAACCAAACTCAAACTGACTCATCTGTCTTTCTTGCATATTGAATATTAAATTCCACCATCTCCGTTAGAGGAAACAACTCCATAGATCACGATTTGATTTTAATTCGTATTCTAGATATGTTATCATCATCCTTTCTATTGTGCGTGATCTCTCCGGTTGATGGGCACAATAGGGCGGAGATTCAGCGGCGTATAAAAAACAATGCTCACTCGGTTGCGTATGACGAACCATAAGGCAGTCACCCAACACCTGCCGGACGGTTGGAAATTTTCAAACCCTCTTCGAATTACCCTCGAACTGCACGCATAATGTATCTCGTTGTTTGTATGACGTAAAAGGTTTTTTATGAAAACAAACGCGAAAAACCTATGGAAGAGAAGCTGGTTACGCAACAAAAGTGTGTGCTTGAATTAATTGCGGCTTAATTAAGTTGAAAATTAATATTCATAAAAACGGATGCGAGGAGAGAGAGCTAGCTACACGTAATTTGCATTGCAGAGATACCGGCGTTCGGATGACGACAGGTGTGCTTCAGAACGGAAACTAAGGACGAGTCTCTTTGCAATTTGTGTCTTTAATAATTGTTATTGGCACAATCCGGGATTGAGTAGCTGCTAATTGGCTCGGGGTTCAGTTTTCAAGAACTGAGTAAGTCGGATGGGAAGAATAAATTGCCATCAGAAAGTGGAGGGAATTGCAGACAAGTGCTTGGTAATTAGTATCTGCAAGAACACTTATAACCTTATGAAAATTGTTGACTAATTTTTACGTTTGATATTCAAATACAAACTCTTAGAGGCATTCAGTTCCTTTGCAGCATCCAGAAAACTTCTATTATGTGGTCAACATAAAAATGCTGAAAATTCAGCTAACGATGTTTCTTTTTTCTACACCACCAACAGAGTGTAATTTTCGATTCCTTATGAAATTTTGAAAATGCCCGTCAAGTTTCTTTAAAATCCGAGCAGATGATTTTTTTTAAAACGAAAATTTTGACTAATTTTGTTTTCTTCTGATTAGTACGAAATTTGGCACGTAGGTGTGTATTTAAAAACGAACTCATAGAGACATTCGATTTTCCTGTAGCATTCTTATTTTTTCAGAAATCTTCCATTATGTGGTCAATATAAAAATGAAGAAGATTCAGCTAGAGACGCATTTTTTAAACCACCAATAATTTTTAACAAACGAGTCTAATTTTCGGTTTCTTATGATGTTTTGAACCCGCCTGTCAAGTTTCTTTAGAATCCGGAGAGGTAATCTTTTTCCAATTTTTGAAATTTTTTAAATATTTTCAACAATTTTTTTCTTCAAAAAATCCGATTTTGCCCAAAACTAGCCAGAACCCTACTGTATGGAACTAAGATGATGTTTAGTACATTACGTTTCAAAATGTCATTTAATTCTTTGTATTTCGATAGAATTAGATAGACTTAGGTGTAGCACACCAATGGGATAAGTAAATGGTACACGGTTTACAGATTATATCCATTGGTGTAGAGGGTCGAATATCTTTGTCTAAAATACTTAATTAAGAGGGTTGAAAGATTTTTTAAACATACTCAATTGCATCAAAGAATCGAGGACGGATGAAGGGCAGCTAAGGTATGGGCGAAATCTTAAAATCTATAGAATACGAAGTTCTGTTAATAACACTGAGAGACGTAAAAGATAGAAAGGCTAAGAGAAAATATGTGAAAAAAATTGAAAAGTCAAGGCCGATTTGGTTTTCTGCATGGTTAAAGAGCTCATCTGGAAGGTAAGTTTGGTTCGTAACCGGCACTTAATGACAGGTTACACCTCTGATAATTGGATGTTAGTTAAACGATTCTAACTGAACCGTGCACGTCCCACTTTTGTGGATTCGACCTTTAAGATTCAACCGGCTTTGACCCGTCGATTGTTAATGTTCTCTCATTGATTTCGCGTTCGTCTGCTATGAACGGGAAGGAAACTGTTTTACCTATAGTTGCCCCACAACTGTTTTTCTCTTAAAATCGCAAAATAGATCTAAAATTTCGTTTTCTTTAGGTCAACATCGATTGACTTGGTGGTGCTTGTCCCGGAAAATGAACACCGATAATTATATCATCCCATCAACCGTGAAATCAAAAACCAAAACCCCGTCTTGCCATGTATTTAACCTACTTGGCTACTAGGAAGATGGAATACATAATTCCGTAATTAATGGTTGCGTAACTGACGTAGTTTTACAGAAAGTACTCTCACCGTCGCTCTTACTTTTTCCACGATTGCATATTATCGAAACACGTTTCATTAATGCAATCGCAGTGACGTAGAATAGAACGTCATAGGCGGAATTGGGAAATAGTCACGATTTTCACTCATTTTTACAAACACGCGTTCAACTACCTACAACTGTTTAAATTAAACATTCAAACCACATCATTTTCACCAATTTTTAGGAAACGCGCATTCAAGCCACAACCACTTACGGCATTCAAACCACGCGTCTTTTGGCGACTCGAATCTGCCCCTTAATTGAACTTGGTTTCCAGCAACTAAATTTTATAGCGGTGGACAATGTGGGTCAATTAGAAACAATTTCATAATAATTTCTGCAACTATAAACAAGTTTCGTTTTATTGTTTCGGCCATGTTTAAAAATATTGAGTCGTTGAATCATTGTTTTTGACGTGAATAACGATAAATAATCGCCGGATGTAACGAGATTAAGTTCAATTTCGGTTGATCATGTAAATGTTTAAACATTGAAGGTCTTATTTTAAAACGGTTATAAACCAAGTAAACGATGATAGTTTAATCAAACTGGTCTGTATGTTTTGTCGTTCAATGAGTAACTTTGCGGAGCAAACATTTACAAACGAAATTCGCGGCCGAAAACCTTGAAGGTTCAAATACCTTCTATCTGAGAAACTCGAATTCACGAGAGAAGAGCAAGGAGGTTAACAGCACATTGCTACGTGGGTCAACAAGTTGACCAAGCCCGGAATATTAACAGTTTGAGCGCCCCGGACCTCCAGCACGGTACGTCACCATTGAAAGTACAAGGCTTTTGTTTAACAATATTGCGAAGATTCTCCAACAATAAATTGTCAGCGAGACACAAATTTAAAATTGAATAAAACCGCTGCAGCTAACACCGGTGTTGAGTGTTTGAACCACAACAGGCAACTTTTTGCAAAAAACTCGAGTCAGTTGCCATGTTCTACTGTCATTATAGGTCCGATTGGAAAAATTATTTAGTGAGAGGAAGCCATTTTTGGAAACGTGCATTTAATATCAAAACGCATTTTGAATTCGACTGGCATAATGTCGAGGTTATAAACAACAACCGACACGTTTTTAGTCGAGAGTTAATTTGTTTTTATGTAACAATTTGTGTAGCCCACTAACAACGTGTAAATTCGTGTTACACCACGAATACCGACCAAATGATAATTTTTTAATCAACTAGAACATAAGTCTATTTTGGACGCCCCCAAGTTTCGTATTGCCCGATTTGGGACTAATGGACCTTATTATCGCAAACATTGTATGTTGACACTTAACCCGACCAACGATACACGTTATCAAAAAACAAGCACCACACAGTCTCACCTTGACACTCAAATTGTAATTCAGCGGTTTGTTCTTGCGAAATTATTGTTATTGTCGTTTCGAAACGTCGCTATCTACCTCGTTTTTCGATAGTTCTTTTGGACACAGTAACGGGATGCTGTTATCAAAATTATCACCGAGAAGCGCTATCGTCCGCCCAGTTGTTTATTAATAATTATCGTGTTTTAACAGCCGCTGTTGCCTTCTACAGATGTTTTTATTATTTATTGCTATAAACATTGGTCGATAATAAAACAGGGCGTAAAAATCGAAATTGCCCCAATTACCATAATTGCGTTAATTTTACAGAAGCTCTAAAAATTTGTTGCTTTGTCGAGTTGCGGATTAAGGGGTTTCCTTCCAACCGGCTTAATTTCTGTTATTTCTGGTCCTCGAAGCGTTATGATACGGTGATATAGCGTTAATTATGTTGTAAATACCCATGAACAATGTTTATTTAGAGGTGAGCTCCTGCCGAATTTACGGTTGGGTTGTTGGTATTGTAAATAATCGAGTTTTGGTGTCTTGTATGGTGGAATTAATTTTTATTTCTTTTCCAGATTTAGTCCATTGCACGAACGAACCGAACGTGTCCATACCACAATTAGCAAATTTATTGATAGAAAGATCGCAAAACACAAATTGGGTTGTTGTCTATA
The DNA here is from genome assembly GCA_905333025.2 of Pyrochroa serraticornis. Lineage (NCBI taxonomy): Eukaryota > Metazoa > Arthropoda > Insecta > Coleoptera > Pyrochroidae > Pyrochroa > Pyrochroa serraticornis. Next base: position 31,953,210 of record HG995154.1, on the reverse strand, counting down.
AAGCCCTCATCACAGTACATCATATGATGTGTTACGGAAATGAAGTAAGTATCGGGAATTTTCTTGGTAACTGTGTTAATAAAGTGTCGCAATTATGTCATTTTCTTCCCTACTTAATCCTTCGCCACTTTTCCATTTCCATTACTAAAACTCTGCGACTGCGAATCAACGAAACGACGGATATGAGTGAGTCACTGTGTAAATCCAATTTATTTGTTTAGTTGTAGGACTGAAAAACAATTTTCACGGAACCGATTGACTAGTTAATTAAACAATTTTATGCCTCAAGTTTGAATATAAAGTTATCTTTTTGTAGCAAGTGGGAAAAAATATCAATGTATTACCGCTTATCGAAGAGAAAGTATAGCCACCTCACCTAGACAAAAACTTGTCGAGAAAAGGTACTTTTGTGGTCTTATTTGAAGAAATAGCTGATTTGACCAAGTTGAGACCAGTCCAGTTTTATGACGATATAAAACTCAATTATAACAAAGGCAGCACTTCCAATTTTTATTGCTACCAATTTAGGGTTTTTGGCAATTTGACTTATAATTAGTCAAAAATACTCGAAGAGAAATAGAAGTTTATACTAATTTATTGCAAAACTCGTCATAAAAATAGTGATAAGAGTCGCAAGTTTCGTTAATTTGTTATTACATGGATTAACACGTTTTTTTGCTAAACATTTTCCGAGTGATTAAAAAGTATTGAACAAAAAATACTTTTTCGAATTATCTGTTGCGAGTCTTGGATCAAGGGATCCCGAGATTATTTCGGTGCCCTCTGTTGAGAACTACTTCGGTTTAATGGTACCGAAACGATTTTACAACATTGTTTCTTGCGAGAAATGTGGTAGTTGATTGCATAAATACTGTCTGAAGTTCAATTTATGGTTTTTTAACGACGCTTTAAAATTTCACAATGTATGTTGAAATTTCCAAACTTTTGAGATGATTTGCTGTACCAGCCTTTATAACATGGGGCAATGAAAAAAGTTGCGAAATTAAAATAAACGACCTCAATAATGGAAAAGTTAATGAGCACTCAGCAGAAATGAATGAAATTAATTTAAAACTGCATTGTTGAAAATGTTGCAGCAATCGGAGTATGAAAGGGTGACGAAAAAGTCTACAGGACCAATGGAAGTTGCGGGTTGTTACTTGATGATGAACCAAGGAAAATAAAAGATGGAAAAGGCGATTCTCGTCGCTGTGATTTTTGGAACTTTTGCTAACATTCTATTCAATCAGGCATGACAATAAAAATAATTTACAGAAACCACAACGGATTAAACTTTGTTTAGTTTTGTCTATTCTCTTATAATACTTTTAGCAAAAAGTAGAAAAACTTTGAAAACTTCAGTTAAAATAGCTAATTTGTACTCTGCGATTACTTTTAAAAATTCTGCTCCTTCAAAATTTTTTCTTCCACTGTTTCAACGCGTTTTGTATCATGTTAACAAAACTATCCCTATCGTAACTAATTCGTTGGCATATTTTCTTAAATTTTTACACTTCTAAAAATTCCTTATCTTCCAAATTCCTGCCGCATTCAAACCATTTTGTTTATTCGCTTAAACTCTAATTTTTTTCTGTTCCAGCGATTCACACAGTATTTAGCATCTAGTAACAGCACATTTCAACTCAGTAACTTTCTAGATAAGGGTGGTGTACAAGGTAAGTTATCGATTTTTCATGCAAACAAGTAACAATACACGCCCTATTCATAAATTTAGCACGCAATGCTCTGTCTACAGGGTTTCGCATTACCTAACCCATTACCCGTTTGCTTCGCTATAACCAGCTCAATTATGTTAAACTTCAATTCAAACTTAAATTAACCAATTAATTGCCTTTTCAATATCTTCAACAATGCAAAATCTTCCTAATTAATTAATCTCAAAGTATCATTGTTACTTAAATAATATTTCCGTAGACAATTAGTTTTAATACACATATCATTCTTTGACTGTAATTATTAACTTTCATTTTTGTTTTCTCAAGGAATCCTAAGTGTTAGGACCGGTGAGTATTCAATTCACGGTAGTGTGGTTTTTGTTTGTAATATTTTTGTGTAATTTTCCCTCGTGTTAAAAGATCGCTTGCATGCTTGTACAGTTTTTAGTTTTTAACATCATTTTTGGGGCACGGAAAAATTTTTCGAGACACTCAGTTACTCAAACGATCATAAGTAAAATGGAAACGGAATTTGCACCGTTTTGTTCTCATAAAGGGAGGAAGCATCGATTTTTTCTTGTGTTACGTAATTCTAAAGGTCGAGTTTACAATTTTGCACAATTTTTATTTATAGCCCCTCAAAAGCCCACAGACTCTTGAACACGCACCTGTAGATCCAGGTGAGCACGAACTGTCACGTTTTCACCCCTAACTCCATCTGGAGGCTAATAACAACTAAAATTCGAATAATTGCTATTCAAGTCTGTGAGGCTTTTGGTAAAATTTGTATCTATGGTTATGGGGTTGGGCATCTGTAGGGGTGCGGTTTTTTTTTGGTTTTTTTTTTGTTCCTTACATAATCTGAATTTAGAGTGAGTTAAGTCGTTTCTTGTAGGCTACGACATGTCGCCTTTTATCAGGCGATACTCGAGGTACTTGAACGAGAAAGCGATGTCATACAGAACGGTTGCCTTCGATTTCTGTAAGGTCAAAAGGGGGTAAGAAATTTCGTTGCGTTCTCGAAAAGTCAATTTAGTAATCTTGAATTTTCAGAAAGGAAGACGGGATGTTGAGAACGATGAACGCAGATAAGTTGCTGAAAACTTTGCCGGTTCTACAAAATCAGTTGGATGCTCTCATAGAATTTGACTGTTCCTCCAACGACCTCACCAATGGCGTTATCAACATGTCTTTCATGTTGCTTTTCAGGGATCTTATAAGACTTTTCGCTTGCTATAACGACGGTATTATTAACTTACTAGGTGTGCCACTTTCTCTTCCATTTAGTTCGATCGTTATATTTGTTAAATTGCAGAAAAATTCTTCGACATGAATAAAAAACAGTGCAAAGAAGCTTTGGATATCTATAAAAAGTTCTTGATCCGGATGGACAAGGTCGCGGAATTTTTAAAAGTTGCTGAAGTACGATTTTGGGTAATTAACCTTGCATTTTATTAATTTGCGTAATTCTTGCAGAATGTTGGCATCGATAAAGGTGACATCCCTGACCTGACGAAAGCTCCGAGCAGTTTACTTGACGCTTTGGAACAACATTTGAACCATTTAGATGGGAAAAAGAGTTCACAATCGAACAACGCGCATTCTTCGAGGTTCGTTTTTTTTTTCTAAACCAAAGGAGCGATTGATTTGATTCACTTTTTAGCAACCAGAAAAACGTTAAATCGGCGGTGTCTGCCCTGTCATCGACGAGTAACGCTTTTGGAAATGTTGTCGCTAACGGACGTTTCGACACTGCCACCAATGGAATCGACGAAAACCTCAAACTTCAAGTTCTTGCCGAAGAAGAGGCCGCCATGAACCAATTCAAGGTTTCTTCGAATCACTTAGCCGGATTAAGATGCTCGAAACCGAAAAAATTGCCAATCTACCAATCCAGCAATTGTCGCTAGTTTTTTTTTTTTTTTTTATTTATTTATTTATTTATTTATTTATTTATCAAATTGACAAATTTTTACGTTATTCCGTTACTACTCATTAGAGAGGTATTTCCAGGTGTATGTTGCTTCTTAAATTATTTTTTTAAATTGTATTATCACAAGACTTCAAACTAAGTTCTTTCGAAATAACAGTTCAACCCAATTTCAAGTTGCCACCGCCATATTTGTTTGAATAGTTGTGGATCCAGATTCCAAAAACCAGCTTATGATTAAATAAACTTAACGACACTGAAATTCATTACAACTAAAAATCGATAAAATTCTGCATCGCACCCAACAGTAAACTGCTAAATTTGACCCCCTACAAGGAATCGCAGAACCTTCCCTTTTTCGAGTATCGCTAATCCTGCGGGTGGTTAAGAAGTTGCTAATTGCCGGTAATTGCAGTCGAAAGTGAGCTCGCCGTCATCCGGCAACAATCCGTTCCTGAGCAACTCCTCGTCGACGAGGACGATACAGTCTTCGGAAGTGGACTTGTTCGCAGCGGAACCGGCCCCACCTGTACCACCTAAAGCTTCCGATGATTTACTGCAACTCTCTAATCCCTTCGCTGACGCTTTCGCTCAACCCCAAGTCGTTTCACCCCCATATATTCCACCTAATAACTTATGGATCGCCAACGGAAACGGTTTGTGTCCACCATTGTACTCTCAAACTTTACAGATTGATTTACAGGTTTTGGACCGCAACCGACAAGTCCCGTTTCCAACGGAAGTTTCGTTTCCGAAAATAATTTCGCATCGGTTTTCGGCAATCCCGAAATCAAAAGTAAGTCTGTTAGAATTTCGTTGAGAAAGTGCAACACGACACTCTAGTGTGAAAAGCATGTGCTGTCGCACAACTTTTTTATGTCCACAATAACTTTCGTGCTTCTTTCACTAATGAAAAACTTGATGACTTTCATTGATTGGTTTAATGTGCATTAATGTGATAACTAACGAACGCTTTTTTGTTTTTTCTGCAAGCTGCCGAAGAAACTCAAACGTCCTCCGTCTCGTTTAATCCTTTCCTCAATGAAGATCCTGAACCGCCACTGCTTTTAGACATTGACTCGCCAGATCCTAAACCTATCCATAATGTTCTCAGCTATTTCCAAAAAGAAAGCAACTTCGCGATGGTCGATTCGCTAAATTCGGACCGGAAAGGTGACGTTGATAAAGTAAACAAAGCCCAACCGAGTTTCGATCCGAAATTAGTTTGACTGATTCGTGATGTTCTTATATTTTCACAAGACAATAAACGTGACACTGACAATAATATACCCTGTGTGTTCACTGCTACTGATGGACTGTCCGTAGTTTTTCACAATCTAGATGGTTATAAACAAATAGCAGGTGAATTTAAATGTGTTGTGCGTGTTTTTCTGTATATAGTCTGTTTGCGTGACTGTGACTGTTTTTATGTAACAATTTGCTTGAACTAAAGAAAGATGAAACTGAAATCTTTTTTCTTGTCTACTTTTTCATCCTTCATTTAATTCATAAAAACTATTAGTTGATTGACTTCTAGCTACTTCTGCATGTTAGAGTTAATAACAATTTCTGGTTCATACAACACAACAATAAATGCAGACTTATTACACGCTTTTAATTATTGCAATAAATCTAATGGTGCCACCACTTTTTGACGATTTTTTCCAAGACGTTGCATAAACCAGATATTCAGGCGTGTAATGGGAACTCGCAAGAAGAGACTCGTTAAAAATTATTACTCGTAAACACGTTCCTTTGAAGATTATTGCGTAATTGTTTGCGGTTATGATTTTTGTTTACTTTCTTCTCTATTTGAATAGCGGTAATAAGTGGAAGTTAAAAAAATCCACACTCTGGCCTCAATACTCCACATAACATGTTTTGTCTAATTGGCAGCAATCCACAAGGCCAACAGTTTCGAATACTCAAATATAGGTGGCACACATGTAATAATTAATTTTTTCAAACACCTCAATTATTAGTAGAAAGACTAACATCACTTAGAAGGCATCTTGTGGTTTGGCAATAAATTCCAGAAGCAAGTAAACAGAACAACTAAAGATTTTCAATGATCATTGTGGTTTTACCGGAAGAATCGGAGTTAGGATGGGAACACGTTACACGTCTGTTTAGGAGTTTTAGTTTCACATGCCGCCAGCCTCGTGTTAAAACCGATAATTTGCAGGTACAGGGTTTGACGCCCTAGGTGGCGTTCTGCAGCCAATGTCCGCGGGTCAAAACAACACTATCATCACAAACAATAACAACAACAACAGCAACAACACGAATAATCAACAGACCACCACAGCGCTGTTGACTGGCGACTTGGAATCGAGTCTCGCATCTTTAGCAGAGAATCTCACGATAAACAAGGCGGTTCCCGTCAAGTAAGTTTAGGTTTTCAAACCTAAATCGAGTTAATTCGAGATTTTAGAGGGGTGCAATGGAATTCGCCAAAGAACGGTTCTAAAGCTAACTGGACACCTCAACCGATGTCGGCTACCACAGGTGCCGGTTATAAACCAATGAATCAAGCTATGGTTAGCAATACTCAGTTAACGCAAGGTTCTTTGCAGCCGCAATTATACCCAATGCAACCAATTATGGTGATTGTTTCTTATTTTTTTGGTCAAAACTAAATTTTTTGTGATTGTAGGGAATGCGCCCGATTGTCACAGGACCGGGGATGATTCCGCAAATGAGTCCACTTGGGGTCGTTCCCAACGCCCCTAACCAAATGGGGCAACAATCGTTGCTCTTCCACTAAATTGCCATCGTTACTGTAAATAGTTTTCTGAAGGGTACAATAATAGTTATAATTATGTACATATCCAATATTACAAAATGTGATGATTTCATATCTAGAATTTTTATAACGGCTTCTGTAGTGGTTTTAAAATCATTTCCGTACTTTTTTTTCTCTTTTGTTATTTAGAATATTTATATCTTTAAATTATTGTTAGCGTATTATCGTCGATAGGAAGAATGCCAGAAAAACTTCAGTCTGTCCTTAAAACTGTGAAATTACTGTTTATTAACAAAATTGTTGTAAAAGTTGTTGTCTCTTGTCTAAATTGTTTAGTTTTCTATATTGATGGAACTGACTTGTATATAGGAATAGCGCAATTAAAACTTAAGAACAATTATTGTAAAACAAGGTGTTCTAAACCCCCTCAATTACTTGTTGTGCTATATTCGGGACTAATAAGAGACAATAAATCTCGTCCATTTAAAGTAGATGACTTGATCATGACTGTATTTTGCACAATTTTCAAGCACTTAAGAAACTCCGATTGTTTGTTGATCGGTTTCGATGTTTGCAAAGAGAACGGCAAGGTTTTGTAAATAAAATTTACAAGTACTCACCAGTACAGTGTATTTTACGAAGTACTCTATATACTTATTAATGTATTAACCTAATTCTGCTTCTGTATACTACACACTTTGTTAACTTAAATGTGTAATAAAGTATAATATGTAACTGGATATTTGGAACAAGAACCGCCCCGTCCTTAACTTCCCAAATCGAAAGTTTGCATAATGTTGCACAGTCCTAAATACTGCTAAGTTAGTTGCTAACAGGGTTGGAAATTAAATTTTATGCTTTGAAAAACCTAGTCGCAAGAGGCCCGAAATACTAATCACTTTACTTTCAGGAATGTAATTGATTTAAAAATTATATTTTGATGTGAATTATTTGATTACGTTTAACATCATATCTGTTGATTTGCAAAGAAAAATTTTTGTGTTTACTGTCTGATTACAATTATTTCATAATAGGTGAAGAAGAAATAAATTAACTAACTGGCTGAGAAGTAGCAAAAGTAGACGTGCTAACCCAATATCCCACATTTATAGAAACCAATTGTTTTCAATTACTTATTTTTGGAGATGAAAAGTGTGATGCTCATCAAATCGGACCTTACAGCGTCCCCTTTCGGGTAAAGTTGAAAGTTTTCGTAGCCGAGACTGGAATCTGAGATTCTGAGCAATTAAGAAGTGTAAACGGAAATTAATCGTACTAAAGCACAGCGCGTTTCCCCCTATTGCTAGATCGAAATTAGTTTCTATATTCAATTTATTTCTTGCACTTTTCCCCTGTTCCAAAATAGCCCCTACATAGATCCTGCTGGTTATTTCTCCCTTTTTAATACGTTGTGAAGTATTCTCGGTCGTTTAGATCCTCGAGTACAGTTCAATTTGATCCAGAATTCGCTGATAGTAACATTACATTCTCACCCCTGCAAATCCTTTCCAGAACGCAATTGAATGTAATGCCTTCCCACCCAGTAAATGGCTTCATCAGGGGACGCCGTTAAAAGGACTTTGAAACTTACAGGCGCGTACAGAAAGGATAAGCTTTAATTGTTCTTTAGTACGTACTGGAGTTCAAAACGAAAAGTACTTTATTCACAAAAAAGGGGACCGATTTCTTTGTTATTCAACAGCGTCGTGTAAGTTATTAACAAAAGCCAAGTGATGTCAATGATTATTTCAGTCCTTTTACGCAAGGTTCTACACAAAGAACACGACGAAGTATGAGACAAGCCGGTTTTATTACCTAACATTTTTTTGCAGAGGTAAATTTAAGGCGAAACGTTTTTTAGTGTCAAGAGATAAAGTTTTGTTTGCCGTATCAGGTAATCTTTCTACTCGCGATCAGTTAAGTTTCATTCCATTTCGCACCCTTCACTAGTATTCAGCAATCAAAGTTATACGAGACCCTAAACCCCAAATTAACTCTGGCACTGGCGTTCTGGCACAGTTATTACTTTAATTATTGCAGCTTCATACGGGGAGGAAGCAAAACTAATTGCCATTGCAACGTTTATCAAATTCGAGGCTAGTAGATTGAGCCAGTAGAACTACCAAGCTCTAAGAAAGTTCAAACATCAATTAATCTAAAATGTGAATTAAAATTTTACCTTGAGCAATTTCTACAAGATATTTACACTTGCAACAGACCTAGCTATAGGTGCATACGTTAGAAACTTGCAAATGAAAGTGCAGTTTGAGCAGGAAACGAACAACTTGCTTGCAATTTTGATGTTAGCATTTAGAAATGATAACTGAATTCAGTTGCAGTTGATATGTGGCTTGTTATAAGCGTGATGAAATTTTATCGCGTCAGTTGGATGTATCAGATAGACTGCAACTGGCAGTAGGTTTTCCTGTATAGAGGGACATTAAATCAAATCTCTTGAGCTTTCATCGGCAGTGTCCGTGATTTGATGGCGAAATCCTTGAACTGGAAACTTGCAAAGTTCAATCAATAACGTCGACTCTTAAACTTCCCCAGAATAATGTCAACACATTTTTCATCTCCTAACAATTAAAATAAGTGCGAAACTAAAATAGAAGCGCGCAGTTTTTTCCTTTACTTTAGTTTCTCGACTTTTCCCAGTTCTACAACGTGGAAATGAAGCTTTAACTTTACGGACGCTCTACCGCACTAGTTTAATAATATTTATGTTTTTCAGTTTTCTTTTTATTTCAGCTCCGGTGAAATATGTGCAATCGAGCGTTTTTACTGCAATTTCTTTTGGTCGTTTAAATAACCCCACACTACCCCTCACGATGACCATCCAAAATCGGGTTGAAAAGTTAATAACTCAAATCATTTCTCGACGCACGCTGAACGATTGTGGCCCCGTGACGTTCCGTCTCTTTCAACACTGCACCCTAGCGACCGGCGCTCTCGTCGCGACGCCTAATCGATATAACAGTCTGACACAAGTCTGTACTACATACACCGAACAACTCAACTAATAATTGCCCGTTACACATTACGAAAGCGATAAATAAAAATTGTGAAGGTGATCAACAATTCCGGAACAAAAACACCAATTCTTGACTGAATCCGGACCTGAAAGTTGCAAGTTCCAGTGAGGTGTATGCGAAACATGTTGTTTTGGTGGCGAAATTTGAATGTGGAACAGTCATGTCACGGATAACCATTGCGAGGGGGTTGAACCCTGGTTAGGCCTTCGGCGTTTGACATCTCCCAGTGGCTAATGGGGACTTATTGAGAACTTTAATGACGGCCTTAAACGCGAAAATTAAATTGATTTCGTTAAATCCATGCAAACAATTTGATTTGTTACGGTAATGTTGATCGTTTTATTTTTTTTATAACTAAACTCTTGTGGTGTTCTCGACGAAACGTGTTTATGATGCGAGATATCATAAATCGATAGCCGGGGGTTGTTTGTAATTTGAAACTGAAAACCCACAGGTGAGTCGTCTAAATCTAAACATCATTTTTCATCGTTATTTCAGTGCTTTTCAGTCCGGTTTCAACAATAACCGGCCGTTATTTGTTCCTTGTACTTTCTAAAAATGATTAATCAGTGGCTCTTATCTTGTTTAGTAATTGCTTTGCTTATATTGATAATAATAACAATAATCGATGATAAATTTTCGAATAATTTATTAACTACTAGAACTCCCCAGTCAGCCCGTCTGCAGGCGGCGATCCTTGAACGTTTGCGCATCAAGAATTTTTTCTTGAAAATGCGATAAGTCTTTCTTTTTATTGGGGTTAAGTTGATAACACTGTCACGTATTCCGTTGATACAGTAGTTACACTTTGTCTCGATGACCATTATGGAAGAGGCAATAGAATCTAATTGAATACTCGAACAGCATTTGCGTCAATTTATTGGTTACAATAACAGAAATTACTAATTATTCCAGTATTATTGAACAAATACAAATGCGTCACATTATTTAAAAAGTAACAAGGATATTTAAAATTAAATTCCACAACGCATTGTAAGCGTGACGTCAGGCGAAACGTGGGTTGCAGACCCCTAAACAAGCGAAAATACTAAAATCCTCTCATTTGCCAAATACGAAGAGGATCCTCTCGTCACTAGCCACTCAAAAAGATTTAAAAAAATTATTACAACAGTTTCGAAAATTAATTATAGTGAAGAACTAAAGTTGAGTGGTTTTGGCCACTATTGCTTTATGTGGGAACTATAAATGAATTTCCTACTAAAAATTTTTAATGTGAATGGTTTGTTTACGTTCGCATTTTAACGATAGTGTTGAGAATTAAAATCGTTTCGAAAATTTGAGAATAACTAAGTGGTTGCGCAAAACGTTCTGCTTTTAGAACTATAAAAGAATCAAAACGAACAGCGTGTTGAATGACTGAAATGAGGTTCAACAAACCTCCATTAAATAAACGCTTATTGCAGGCTTGCAATAAAATCTCATTGCAGCATTGTTTTCTAGTTTTACTCCTAGGAAGGATTATCATAAATAACTCTGTCATTCTTCTGTAAATGGATGCCAACAATATCATTTTTACACTTCTTTCAGTGAGTCTTGGGGCTTGTGAACACAATACTAGCGAGCTGAGAAAATGCAGGAACTTCATAGGCAAAGAGTATGTTCAAATGACCTCGTTATGTAAAAATCACAGTTCAAAGTTAAAAAGTTATAATTTTTATTGAGATCAAACAAACTAATGATTCAAAAAAATCTATTGCAGAAAATAAATTTGTTACCATTATAAAAAATGTGGCAATTCCTTTTCTTTGATGTACCCTTCATTTAATAAAACGGACTAAGATGGCAAATGAGATAATAAAATCGTTTAGTCCTCTTTCATCTAAAACGTAGAAAGTTTCCTTGGTTGTTAAGTTGGGAAAAAATGGAAATGAGATGCCCAAAAACTGACATCATTAAGTGAATCTCCCTAATGCCTCCATAAGAAGTTTCTGCATTGGTAAGATAGTTAGAAGTTTTAGAGCTATATCGACTTGGACCCCCACATTTTCCATTCATTAAAACAACATGGAACATTTGCTATGAATTTTTAACGATACCAAAACGGTATTTAGGACCTCCGAAAATTTCGAAACGATTTATTAAAATCGTATTTTCACCGAAAATCTTTTCAGTGTCAGTAGAAGCTACCACACGACGAACTGGTTAACTCGAAAAAGCAAATGAGTCCATAAACTCTGATTGTAATCAAATTTCTGGCAGTGTTTGGTGAATAACTGAAGAGAAACACCCGAAGTGGGCAATATAAATGATTTCTGTTGTATACACCACCAAACTGCAGCGGAATTTGTTGTATCTAGCTTTTATTATTTTATTGTTATGCTACATTGTGTTTTGGTCCACGTTTTGTCGAGTAACAGGACTCTGTATTCATTTACTATCTGCAATTATTGTTACGCCAACTGTGACATAAACGAACATAAAATATGCATGAAGGTGAACGTTACGGCCTTTACGACTGTTTCTCTTAAAACTTTTCGTTTAGTTCGTGGAACGCTTATTATTATTTAAAGGGGCGTTATGGAGATTATCGACCTCAGAATGTACGTAGGTATGTCTACATGGTTGCGCACAATGCCCGTATGACTGAATATGGACAAGGCAAGATTGCATTTGACCGATGCTCACAGATGTGCATGCACTGACTTTACGGATCGAAGAAAATTGCCGGTCTGTCGGGATCAGGTTTATACTTTGCCATTTTGTCCTTTTGAATTTTCATAAAGTCCTCATGTTGATAGTTTGAGATGGTGCCCGGGAAAACTTTGCAGACATCGAATTTATTTACGTATAAACCAGATGATGCCTGCTCCCGCTGCCACTATCAAGTAGTACAAGTCGAACTTCTAAAAACTCTTCCTTCTTGCAAAAATTGAAGGCTAATTGATTCATTTTACTTTTTGATTCTCAACATAAAAATTTCCTACTCTTTAATTACTATGAAAATAATTATTAATACCAATTAATACCAAGTTCTTCTTAATTCTGTCTCGTATGTCTTTTCGGAAACGAATTTTTTGTGAGTTCGAAAAATTAGGGCGACTTCAAGAAAGTTATTTTCGATAATAAAAATTTTTGTCTCAAGCTAACAGTTTTCTCCACACGGTTACTTCAGTTATATCGTTTTCTCATTTGACGTTTCACTACAATCTACTCTTCTTCTCTTTTTCACCTTTGGCATCCTTCAAACGAAATTACATCCTGCAGTGTAGCTTGAAACAATTTACTGTTTCTACAACAAAATAAAGGGAATTATTAGGAAATTAAGAAATTTTTAACTTGTAGATGAAGATTTAAATTAGAGCCACTGAGGTGACACTTGGGGAAAATTAATTAAGAAACGCCAATTAGGAACGAAATGAAGACTGAAAACTTGCACAAAATAGAATTGGGACCAAGTTACGCAATAAAGAAAATTTTCCAAAAATTTTATTATAAAATTTCTATAACTTTAAATTTAATTTCGAACGATGAAGATTTTTTTTGCATAGAGGTTGAGGAGAACTCCAGAATTGGTAGAAGTCTGAATTGATGGCTTCTGGCTAGTGAAAGGGATTTCTCCATTTCCATATGTGATTGTTTCTGAAATAATTAATCAAGCCAACGAGTTTGGCTCATCACTCACAATGCCATAACGGGTGGATGACGCACTATAAACAAAGACGCCTTTACCCCAAAATGGGGGTCTTGCCCGCAGAAAACGGTCGACATTTATCATTTTCCGTCTTAATTAAAACGGCAGAGCTGGAAACGTGCGCTTGTCTAATGGAGGGTCACCTGCTCGGGTCGTCGAAGAGCCGCAACAGTTGTTCCGGTGGAACTCTGAATAATTGACGTTTCAGTAGTTGCGGTAATGATTTCAACTTGATAGATATCGTAATCCTCCCGGTTTAGTTCTCGAAAACTTTAAATTTTCCCATACCTTGTATGATTACCCCGCTTACACTGTTCCCGGCAATTACGGCGTTATCCTCTTTACAGCCGCGTTCCTGTAGTCCACTTTACGACTTTAATCAGGATATTTTTACGCCGTACTCGTGCATTGCACGTAATTGTCTTATTTCAAGGGATAACTACAAAGTTTCTTTTTATCTGGACATGTGTAAAGGTGATGGTTCTGTGGAGTGTTTGCCGTGTTTACGGAAACTGAATGTTAATTTGAGAAAATTGTGTCCCACGAGCTTCAATTAGCGATTATTTATCGCTTCTTGAACGCCTTCTTTGGATCTTGCCCAGATACAATTTTAACACGATCGATGGGTTTTTGTGACGGTATCCTTAAGCGACGGGTTCTAGATTTTATGGAACATTAGACTAATGCTCGATTACGGTAAAACCACTTCAATGACCACAGATATTTGTCGAGAGTGCAATATACTGAGGCTGAAAATTGTTGAGTCCTGCCCGAATTTCAGATTTTAAAAGTTTGTGATGCTTTAGTTATATTTAACAAACTAAGTAACTTCATCAAGTTTGTAGATAATTTATGCAAATTTTAAGATAGTTTAGGTTAACTCCAACCTTCCAAGAATTTATACATAAATTGAAGGAACTCTGTATCGCAAGTTCTTACAAAGTATACACACCTTGCAGCAACTAGTTAAAACCGATTATCATAGGCAAATTTATGTTCTAGTTTTATGCTCCCAGTGTAGGTAATTTTAAGACATGTCCTTAGTGGGTACAGGGATCATTTGCCCCCTCTATCTTTCTCCCTCTCGTGGAACTAGCGGCGCATTAATATTTTTTCTTCCTCAAATGACTTGGTGAACGACAGGTCTCTTGTAGATTTAATAGCGAGGACTTTCGACCTTTTAATTAAAAGTCAAATTTTTATCCCCTTATGCTACGTCTTTTCTGTGTGTTACACGCTCCCTTTGACCCTTTCCTGCTCGCATCTCACTCTTGTATTTGGGTGACATAGACATTATACAACTAAGAAATGCAAATTTTGGGAACGGGATTATATTTCGGGATCAGAAATTCTAATCCCGAGATCAAATCTCGAAAAACCGGATTTTCAGTTTTTAACAAAAAAAGTATAATATGCTTTAATGAAATAGTATTTTGAATAAAAGTGTCTTCTTACACAGTAAAACATGAATTTGAAAATAAAAAATAAATAACAACATAAACTAAATTCTAGAAGACAAACAAAGTAACACCCAAAACTCAAAATAATAAAAGTAAGTTACGCGTACTATTTTCTACGCAAAAACTTTCTCAAAAAGATTAAGGTAACTAAAGTACAGTCACCTAATCTTGATCTTATTTTTGTTGCCAAATATCCCACCGAAGAAAATTCTCTCTCTGATTCTACGTTTGTCGGTGGTATGGTCAAAAGGTACTCGTAACATTGCTGTAGATGCGAACTTCGTTTACCTTCGTTTTCATAAAGAATCATTTCATTTTTTATAGTGCTAAGATTATCTTGCAGAGATCGCTTTTTAGTTTTTTGGGGTTGCTCCTACAATAGCTTCATCAAGTTTTTACCTTAAAGATTTTTTTTATTTAATCGTGAAAGGGGTACAATATTTTTCTCCTTGTCATCAGTTTCTAGTTCTATATCCACGCACAAAGTACTAATGCTATTTATTGGCCAAGTAGTCGTTGAATCACAAACAAAATCAAATGTTGAGTCAAAATCAGGTAAGTCAAAAAAGTTGTCCCTTGGAGATTTCTCTTGGTTTGGATTATGAAGATAATTAATTACACCTTAAACAATGGTTCGACGGTCATGTATACGTTTTCTCAAGTTTAGAAATAATTATTTACTTAGGTTCGTATTTGTAGTGTCCAAAAGACCAAATACAGTGTGATCCAGTACAAAGAGGATCACACTATGGATGTACGAAATTTGATGTAAATTATGCAATGAATGAAATGTGTTGTTTCAAACCTGTAGCGGACTGTAATTAATGATTTGGAAAATTACAACATCGGAGAGGCCGAATGTGTTTCTCAAAGGCGATTTTGATCAGCGACAAATGCTGATAAATGTACAGGAGATTTGTAGCGGACACAAGGAAAGTTTGACTGGACTTACCTCGCCGCGGAGTTTGGTCAGCGTAAAGATGGCACTGCGACCACTAACAACAATAACAACAAACAAACGAAAAACACCCGCAAAATGTTTATAATCACGAGCAACCACCCGTGTTGGTGGTGTAAAGGACCAAACTCGACTCACTATCACGACCACTAATACGTCTCTTGGTCGTTTAGAGTCTGTGTTCTGGTTTACCTCATTCGTCCGAGTCAAAACAAGGGAATAAAAGGAGAAAAGAAACAGGACCGGACGACGGGTAAATCAACAGGACGAAACATACCGCCCACCAAAATCACCATATTTATAAAGGGGATTTTCAAAACGAACGGTATACTAAACAAACTAAATTAAAACAAATAAATCAAAACAATGGTAACAATAAAACGCGAACAACAACAAATTTGAAACAATAAACTACAAAAAACAAAATAACAAAAAACAAATCAAATAGTGTGCATTGCGATCATTGTGCAGGCAAAGGGCATAGCTTAACTAAGGGTCGCTTCAATTTGTACTACGAGGGTTGTAAGTTCCTCGTAGGTAAGAATCTGGCTACCGATTACTCGAAAAAGATGAGTTTTGACGGATTTGATACCGCTTTCCCAAAGACCTCCAAAGTGAGGTGCAGAGGGGGGGTTAAAATGCCACAATGCGGGTTGGTTTTTCAACCAAGGAGGTCCCGCCCACCATAAGCTACAATTCAAAAGCTCCTCTGGAAGGAGGCCACGAGACGCAGGATCGGCGGGATTGACGCCGGAGCGAACGTGGTGCCAGCAAGCAGGTGACACTTTTGATTTGGAACAAACAAAAAACACGTTAACTTTACTAAGCTCGTCTACAACCCGAAAGTAAACAACGGCGGCAAACCCCTTTTCGGAGGCATCGCAAAAACCATGAAGATCACACTTGGTAGTGGTAATTGTTAAACGACGTGGAATTTCTAGTTTGGTGAGAAAGCTTAATTGAGTTTTATATTGGCTCCAACGAGTAACAACGTCTGCTGGAGGGTTGTCGTCCCAACCGATGCCTAATACCCACAAGTATTGTATCAGGTGCTTTGCAAAAAAAGTAAGAGGTGCTAGGAAACCTAGCGGGTCAAAAATCCGAGCCACCTCAGAGAGTATAGTGCGCTTGGTGCACTGTCTTTCAAAAGGATCGACCTTATAAGTAAAGGTGTCCGTAGATGGACTCCATTGAAGTCTCAAAACTTTAATCGAAAAGTTGTCTTCGGAATCGAAGGACAACGGCTGTTGATGCAACGTGGGCACGGAAGCTAACAAAGCGGGATGATTACTTGCCCATTTTCTTAACTCGAAACCTGCACCAGCAAGTAGGGAGGTTAATTCTCGTTGCACTGTTAATGCATCATCTAAACAATCGCAACCCGAAACTACGTCGTCGACATAAATATCGGAATTCAAAATTTTGGCAGCCAAAGGAAACTCTTTGGCTCCATCTAAAGCAAGTTGCTTTAAGCAACGAATGGCTAAGTATGGGGCTGATGCCACACCATACGTAACTGTGTTCAACCGGTAGTGTTGAACACGTTCTGAAGGAGAAAAACGCCACAAAATACGTTGAAAATCTCTATCATCCTCATGAACTAAAATTTGTCTATACATCTGTTTGATGTCAGCAGAAAAGACGATCGCGTGAACGCGAAAAGAAAGCAAAACTTTAGCAATGTCAGTTTGTAATTTAGTACCTATCAACAACAAATCATTCAAAGAGGTGCCTAAAACTGTTTTCGCAGACGCGTCAAAAACTACTCGAAGTTTTGTAGAGGTACTTTCTGGTTTGAGTACGCAATGATGAGGAATGTAGTATGGAAATTCGATTGTACTATTATGAGGGGATACTAATGACATATGTCCACTTTCCAAGTAGTCTCGCATAAAGGCAACGTAGTCTTCATGGAGTTTGGGATTGTGAGCTAGGCGTGATTCTAATAATGAAAATCGACGATGAGCAACACTAAGCGAATCTCCTAATTCGCAAGGAGTTTCAACAAATGGCAGCTTCACGACGAAGCGGCCGGACAAATCACGAGAATGAGTTTCTACAAAGATTTTTTCACACTGCAGGTCGGCAGGAGAAGAAGGAGGGTTGGTCGGTACTTGTTCAAGCTCCCAAAACTTCTTCAAAGTCTGGTCAAGAGGCGTATCAAGTACCGTGCAAAATGAATTCGAAAAGGCAACTGGTTCACTATGAACCGGACCAGATAATATCCACCCAAAAACGGTGTTTAGCGCTATTGGATTACCCGGATGACCTGTTCGACGTCCCTGTTTGAGCAACAGAGGAAACAAATCTGCACCTATCAAAACGTCAACTTCTGCGGGTTTATGAAACTCTGGATCTGCCAAACGCAGTTTCTCGATGTGTTTCAACTTGTCGGTTGGAATTGGCACCGATGGCATGTTTGAGCAAATCGATGGTACTACAACCGCTTCAACAACAAATTTCGGAAACGACCGACCACACGGAGTAATCTCAAGACGACTACTACCCTTTGACACAATGGTAGTCATTTGGTTGATACCATGTATAGGTATCGTCAAGGCCGAACGAGAAAGGCGCAATCTTTTAATTGCCTTTTCAGTGATTAAAGTAACTTGACTACCGCAATCAACGAGGGCACGACAAGTGCGAATATTTCCGCTACCATCGCGGACACTAACTAAGGCCGTGGACAAAAGTACTACAGTTTGCGAAACAACTAAACTGGTCAATGTGTTGACGGAATCGGATGCATTTTCCGCCCCTGGAGGAGGCGAAGAATCTGCTTTGCAAAAATGCAGTAACGTATTGTGCTTCGAGCTGCACGTGCCACATAACTTCTTCGAGGTACATTTAGACGATTGATGAGAACTTGACAAACAATTAAAACACAATCGCTTTTCTTTAGCAATTTGAAACCTTGTCGAAGGTGTTTTCGATTTAAAAGTTTCACATTGGAAAATTGAGTGGTTTGTAGCCCGACAATACTCGCAACTGCGAGTGCTAGCGACTAGCGAATGAGTGCGCGACTTGCGGCTTACCTCTGGCTTATAAAAAGGTGTATGCGACAACTTTACTCTATTAATTTCTGAACTATAAGCATTACTATTGAACGTAACAGTTTCCATCGCCCGACATTGGGCAGAAATGAACTGCTTCAAATCTTCAAATTTCGGAAAACTAACGTTTGCGTGTTCAATTTCAAACCGTTTTCGAGTTGAGTGATCCAATTTTTCTAATAACAAATTGAAAAGGGTAAATTCCCACAAATCGACGTCTGGATATTGTTCAAGCGCATTCAAATTTTCGGTAAATGTATTCAACAAAGAGCGCAGCGAATGCGGATCGGAAGTAGTCTTGGGGGCATTACAAAGAGCATGCCAATACAACGACACCAAGATACGATCATTTTGGTACCGTTCAATAAGCGCGGCGTAAGCAATCGAATAATTTTCCGAAGTTAACGGCAAATGTTTAACCAGGGCTAACGGTTCTTTGGAGAGGGTGGAATGCAAATACTGAAATTTCTCAATTGGAGAGAGCGACACGTTTTGATGGATTAAAGTATCAAACAGGTCGTAAAACGTAGACCAGGTTTTCAAAGTACCGTCAAAATTAGGCAAATCAATTTTCGGAAGTTTGACACTCGATTTTTGGGGGCCGAGCTGGCTAACGAGCAATTCTTGTGAGCCATCTGGCGTAACAATGCTTTGAGCGGGGGTAGCTATTACCGTAGGGACAACAGTTGTAAAAATTCCTTTAATTTCAAAAAAGAGTTCATCGACTTCTACGATTTTTGCATTGAACTCGTCAACTAATGCATGGTCAGATTCGTCAAGAAAAGTTTGACGATTGACATCACTCACTTCTCGGTAAATCTCTTCAGCTCTCTTAAAGGCGACCGTAAATTTGGACCGAGATTCAATGTTTTCTTTAGCTGTCAAAGCCAAAGTGTGTATTGACTTGAGGCGCAATATGGCCTGCTTAACGATAAACAGAGATTTTTCCATTGTGTATGGCATGACGTAAAACAACAAAGGGGTTGGCGATCGTAATAAGTAAATTCAAATTTCAATTAAGTGCAAGAGTAGTAGCGACTTTTTGTTGCAGGGTGCAACAAACAAAACAACAAAAATAATAACGCGTGGGGGTCGGCAGGGGAAGGTTTCCACCTTTGACCGTTTATTACACTTATTTAGGAAACAAGTGTTGACAACAAAATAATTTCAGCTAGACTGAAATTACGCTAACAATTAGGATGCAGCTGGTTATCCCTTTGCCACCTACACTAGACAATGCGACAAAGAAATCGATATCGATACGTAATCGATAACACACAACAAAAAATGCACCTGCACAATGCCTTTGCAATAACCACAATGCAAACAGTTGTAATTTTAAAAAACCACACAAAAATTTACATCAAATTTCCTGTACCAAATTTCAAAAACCAAGTAGCCGATTACGCAATCCGGCTCGAAGGACCAAAAATGTAATGTCCAAAAGACCAAATACAGTGTGATCCAGTACAAAGAGGATCACACTATGGATGTACGAAATTTGATGTAAATTATGCAATGAATGAAATGTGTTGTTTCAAACCTGTAGCGGACTGTAATTAATAATTTGGAAAATTACAACATCGGAGAAGCCAAATGTGTTTCTCAAAGGCGATTTTGATCAGCGACAAATGCTGATAAATGTACAGGAGATTTGTAGCGGACACAAGGAAAGTTTGACTGGACTTACCTCGCCGCGGAGTTTGGTCAGCGTAAAGATGGCACTGCGACCACTAATAACAATAACAACAAACAAACAACAAACACCCGCAAAATGTTTATAATCACGAGCAACCACCCGTGTTGGTGGTGTAAAGGACCAAACTCGACTCACTATCACGACCACTAATACGTCTCTTGGTCGTTTAGAGTCTGTGTTCTGGTTTACCTCATTCGTCCGAGTCAAAACAAGGGAATAAAAGGAGAAAAGAAACAGGACCGGACGACGGGTAAATCAACAGGACGAAACAGTATTTAATTTATCAAGTTCCTGAAATATAAACTTTAAAGTAGCATCAGCAGTGCACATATTCGAATCTCTTTTGCAAATCGCTTCTACTGCAAGTTTAACTGGTTCAAAACACTGAACCATTATTTTCAGAATTTCAAATTCAGTATCGAAGATGACGATTGGATTTCTTAAATCAATCAGCGTCTTCTGTTTACAATCCTTTAGACAAAGAAATTGCTCCAACATGGTAAGGAGGCTATTCCATCTGGTTTTGCAGTCTAAGATCAAAGATAGTTCCTTACCATATTTTGCAGTTACATAATTTTGCAAAATAGAATTTTTTGTAGGAGATTGCCGAAACATTTTAACAATTTTTCTCACCTTCTGCACTAAAAGATAAATACTATGATTGTTGGTAAGTTGAGTTATGCCATTTTCCGCTTCCATAAATTCAAAGTCTACATCACTGTCATCAAAATTCCCCTCACTATCACTATCACTGTCCGTATCTGAAATGTCAATTTCTTCAATGTCTTCTGCAGGTTGACTTTTATAAAGGGCATCAATAATAGCAAAGTGAATAGCATGCGCAAAGCATAATTGATGATTTGGTTTTATCAGTCTTCCAAATTTTTTCATAACACTTGCTTCGTTCATTATAACATCTACTGCATCACTATTTATAGATAAATTGAATTTTTGTAATCTGTGATTGAGTATCTCTACACATTCTTTAGCTGTCATTGAACCTCTTATTTGTGTTAGCCCTATATTCTAGATCTTAATATTGGAATTTGAATCTAATCCATGAACATTTATCTGCATAAACCTCTTATTTGCAACTGAAGTCCATTCCTCAAGCGTCAAAGAAAAACATTGCTCCCTTTTTCTAAGTGCTTGTAATTTTTAAATATAGAAATTTACAATTTTTTTACTATAAACTATCACTTTGCTACGAACAGTGTTTGCCGAATTTGGTATGTTTCCCAATCCTCTAGCTTGCAGTGCTAGACTTTAATCATTAGAAGTGATAAATACTCTAAATGGTAATCCGTCTAAGGAAGTCATACGAGCAATCACGGCATCCAAAGAACTCTCATCAGTGGAAACAAAATATTCCATAATAGTTCTTTGTTTTTTGGTGCAGATGTCTCTGGTGCGACGTTGCTGATCTTACTATCAGTGTCTGAGCTTGTAGAATATGATGCCTGAGTTTTTTGTGCTAGTGACTGTGAAGATTGAGAATTATAATGTACATGCAGACCTTTAGTAGAGCCTCCTTTAATATTTATAATTTTCTCACAAAGTTTACATTTCCCAGTTTTTTTATTTTCAGAAATAGAGAAATGAGGCCACATCGATTTATTTAACTTAATAACTACACTCATTGACTCATTTGACACAAAAATCAGACTACAGGCCCCAAAGAATGCAGTCTGACTGCCAGCAGCTATCACAACAGCTCAAAAAATTTAGAAATCATGGCTGGTATATTTTCGGGGTTTTTGGGATCCCGGAATTGCATCCCCTATATACAACCTTCAAGTTCTGCCTTCATGTAAACTTTAAGGAGACTTTTAACCTAAAGTCCACTAACACTTGTAGAAAATCCCTATCGCTTCCTCCATCCCGAATCAAGTCTTGGTCGCGTGTTAGCAATGATAAAAAAAAATTCTAAACAATTTGGGGACTTCTATTAATTTAAAGATTTATTTACTGCGACAACGCAGCGCACCGAATTTGCATACATATCATTAAAAGGTCAATCGTGCTAGTTCTTCCTGGGTTAATTATACAGAGTGATTATATACAGTGATCTCGACTGGTCTTCAGGAGCAAGAAGCGGTTTGAGGATTAATTCTCCGCTTCTCCCGTTTTGAACCAATTACATACATGTGGTCCAATACGGTGGAATGATCAATTTTGGTTCCTCCCGCTATTATTCCTCTCATACCATGCGCTTCTAAATTATATAACCGGGCAATTTACCTAAAACGGGACTTTCTCGAGTTAAGCAGACAAAACGACGCCGTTGTAAGTCTCGGCAACCGAGTTCGCGTACTTGGAGTCGTGACCCACACTTGCAAAATATCAACAATTACGCGGAAATACCAATGAAAACATAATTGCACTTTACACCAATAACTGTTTTTAATAAATGCTATTGGTAATCTTTGTTGAGCTGGAGGCGACGTGCGGTCTAAACTGTGTTATTTTGAATAATGTCTTCATATCCAAACCTCTCGATTGTTTGTGCCAAAAATTTCGATGTTATCTCCTTACCGTCATAGATTTGATTGTTGATATGGCTGTAGTTAATTACCCGTATGCTATTTCATTAATCATGTTCGCGCATCCGAGATCGGGTCTTTCGATTAAAATTACCAAGTTCCTTTCTTTTTTGGCATGTCGATCCGGTCATAATTTTTGTAACTTTGACCTTTCTGTAAGTCCAGATGGTTTCGCATTATTCTCCTAATTTGGCCAAAGCGAAATCGCAGTTATTACGTAAAGTCGAAGGGTTATCAATATTCAACCCCGTGTCTATAAATCACATTAGAAGCTGTTCTTGTCGGCAGATTAGTATAGAGGAGTTATCTGATCCAGGAAAGTTTTAGCAATTCAAAACAAAGCAAGAACGGAGCTGATACGTGCCTTCCTGGAAGCTAATGAGCTAAACTACTTACGAATTATTGCACCAGTTTAAAACGTTTAATTAATAACACGAACTGCGCCACTAGAGACTAAACAATAAAAATCGAAGCGCCTAATTAGGTAGTTTTCAGGACCCCAGGGAGGATTACTGAAAGCAAAGAAATAAATATCAATCCGGCCTCTAAGCGAACTGAATCGCGTTAATTATTGAAATTTCAAAGCTTTCGGCGCTTTCATTGTTTCGAAATGTCGTTAATAATTGTTTCCGGATTAATAAGCGATGGATTAATTAAAACAAAATTTTGTTATCTCTTGTACAAGAACAAATAAATTAAATCGTGTCAACGCTAATTGAAACAATGGCGCAATGCGGCTTCGTTTTGTTTAATTGAAACAAATTACGAAAGATATGGTTGGAGATTTTTTGACATAATAGTAACGCATAAAAATTGTTAATTATTGAAAGTGGATGTTGTTCACTATTATTATTATGATGGGATGTTGTGCAGTTTACTCGCCGTATTCTGAGTGCCTCTTGAAGATTGATGTTGTTTTAGAGATACAAGTATAAAACAGTATGTAAGTAGGCTTTCACATTATCGGCGATGGCACGAGTAAGGGTCAAAGGCCGCTGTGTATTTCGTGGTAAGAGATCATCATTGAGAGCTCGAGAGCAGAATTGAGTTATCTTCATCCGAGTTACTGTAACTAACCAATACCGCTACCTATAACTAATTTGTCACTGATCGTAACTTCTTCGCGATGACGAGTTAAACGTAATTTCTTCATTAAATCTATTCATTTGGGTCCAAAGTTCGCTTCAGTTCAAAAATCACACGACCAGAAATCAACGAGAATCCTCTCCAGTAAATTACTTTGAATCTCTCCACAATTTTTTGAAATATTGAAAGCTAGAAATATTTATAATTTAGTACAGTAGAGGTTCCTCCTCCTCAAATTGTGATTTTTGGTTACATTTCGAGGTTAAAAAAATATTTAGTATTTCTTACAACATTCATTGGGAATCTCCAGTCCGCGGGTCTAATCCAGAATTCTAAATCTTTTGATTCATATGCATCTGGGTGAAGTCAATACGATCATAGAAGATTAATGAAACTTGTCCTTCAGGAATACTTTACTATGGACCGCTATAACTAGAAACTGGAACAAAAATTATTTGAACCGACTTTGAGCCGGCTGCAGATTTTTTTTGGGAAATATCGAAACTATTTTGAATTATTTTGATTTCGCGAGCGAGGCCCTGAGAAATTTGTGCTCTTGGTTTATGAAAAATCATCAAAAATAAGTGGAAAAAAATTCCAAAATTTTTGCGCCCTTTTTGAACTTTGCGCCAGTCTTTTTAATAAATAATCTTGTGCGTGAAAATAATTTTCCTCGCATTTGACTACATTGAAAATCATTGAGAAGCCTGACTCGCGCGAACAAGAAAAACGCCAATCCTGAAAGCTTTCCAAAATCATATTTTCTATTGTAGCGTGGAGTCTTCTGTTGACAGTCAATTTGAGCTCCCAATTATCACTGAAAGCGGCAAAAAAGTGTAACTCTCGGCAAATTCGTTTGAAACGAGCGAAACGAGAAAACAGTTGCAAAAAAAATCTTTCATCCGCCCCCGGCGCAAACAATTCTCAGGTCAAAAGGCAAAGGTCACTGCTACCAAACGCCTCTTTTTTTCCCAACCAGAGATAAAAACCTGCTGGCATCTCGCGACACATCCCAATTCATCACATAGAACCCCCCCAAATAACAACATTTCCAGTCCCACTGTTATCTCCTACGTCACGTTACAGTATATTGCCCCTATATCCAGGCAAATATACGCATTATTGGTGGCATAACTTTTGGGCGTAATAACACAGCGTGTTCGCTTGGAGGGGACAACTAAACACAGTACGCAACCGCGCTGTCTCAACTTCCTAGCTTTCGCCCCTCTAGCACTCCTCCGTCATGGCACTCGAATTCAGCTAGCGAGGAGTATGTGCGGTTTATAGCGGTTCAGGTGCCGAAAATTACGATAAAAAACTTTATCAAACCGGATAAAGCGTGGGATTCACGGGATTGCGGAAAAAACATTGTGCGGTGTTTGTGGCCAGAAAGGATTGTGTGTTGTTGAGGTTTGAGTTGTGTTGGTTTTTGTTTATCACCTGTCAGTTGATGCCACTGTAAACAATAGCATGAGGAGGATTAGTGGTGAGTAACCGAAGCTAGCGAAAGCTCAATTACTAATATTTATCAGTTTTGTTGGTTATCTCGAAATTTCTCGCGGTCTTGCAACCAAAAAAATTTCGTTCCCTCTATAGCGAAGCTTTATGTGGGGAATTTGGGGCTGTTCGCAGGTATTCCAACTAAAAGCTCGCCACCTAAGAAGTTATTCAGAGCGGCGGGCTTCAGGTGCATCAGTGCAATTTTTTCAGAAGGTCGAACTTCATTGCAGCGACCTTGCCTCCAGTTAATTACACCCAAAGTTGTGATTAGGGATATTTAATTTGTTATCGTGTTTTTGTTTTTTTGGTGGCCCCAGTTGGGTCGTTATCTTCGTTGGGTCGGCGGGGCTTTTAGTCGCAGTTTTTGCGACTTCCAAATTTAAAAGCTCGACTCATCCCGAATTCATATTCCAATGGCACAAAGGAAGTGATCGATACATACGTGCCTGAAAACAGGATACGCCGGTATTTCTGTTGGGGCGTTCTTCGTATTTCACCTCGCTCAGTTTTCGTTAACAGGGGATGTATTAGCAGATGCTAGTGAATGCGGTTAGGGGCGGCTCTACTGTTCTCGAGGGGAATTACGGTCCCAAACTTAGAAAATCGCGATTTCCCCCCTAAATTATAAATTTACAGTTTTCCCAAGGGATTCGGTTATCTATTCATAATTTCTCCTCTGGCCGTTTCCCTCTTTATCTGTGTCTTAACTTTACAGTTTCGGCTACCCGAACTTCGAAAGAAAGTTTATTTCTGTAAATTATCTAATGAGGTGATTGTTCGTGTTGTGTAATAAATTATGCAAATTTAAACACAACCTCAAGTTACTCGAACGATCCGACACGAAGGTCATTGTTTTAACACCGTGTCGTTCGATGCACACGCACTCAATAATTAACGAAAGGGCTAATTACGAAGTTACCCTTAAAAGTTTGGTTACGTTACAACTTTTTGATTTTATCGCTTCGATATTTCGAAAATTACCGTCCGGTTCAAATCGTCATAAAACCTTTACTATGCCATAAAGAATCGCAGAATTATGGCCCAAACTCCCACCCTCCACACATAACTAGACAGGTGTTCCAGATGTAAATTTAGAGGTGCCGCTTGCAGTTACATACTTCAAACCCAGACGGGGTTAAATCTAAAAAAGTTTCCAATTAGTTTAGGTAGAGTTAACGACATCCTGTCTCGCTCCAAAGTTTTACGACATAATATTTTACTAACAATTGTTGAATATTTAAAATTCGTTAGGGGTAGTTCTGTTCTCTTGCAGTTCTCTTTCTGTATATTGCGGATTTTTTTGAAATTTTCTAAGTCTTTTCCTACTCGCGAATAAACAAAATAAAATTGTCAAAACTTAAATTATGACCTTGGAATCTCTGGAAAAGCTGTAAATTTCTATTTTGAAGATCATTTCGTCCAACCAAAACTTTGCTGGAGCAATTTAGTCATCACCAGTATGCAGTAGAATTAATAACTTAAGTTTAGTGACTAAATTGAATTTTTTTTACATAATGAAGTTTCTATTGAATTTTGCAAAATGCCAAAAAATTTCAAATCACGAAAAGCTTCAAATTTCACAAAATGACGAAGTGCTTAAAATCGTGCAAAAATTTTAGAAACTTCAAATTTCCGCAATTACAGAACGCGTTAAGTTAATTAAATTTTACAAAATTTGAAAACGTTCTAGATTGTGAAAAATCTCCGAAATTTCGTTGGTTTGCGTTAGGTTTCCCAAAATGTGAAACGTTCTGAATTGCGAAAATTTTGGGATCTTGAAATTTCGTAAACCTCTCAGTTTTGTGGATCCAAACCAAGAATGTCACCGGATTAAAATCGCCCACACAATCGACTTAACGGTAGATTACGATTTGACGTTCCGTCAATTACAACATGTCCAAGTAGCTCAACAATTACTAATATTTACTTAACCATCATCGTAATAATTGTGAAAAAGCCCATTGTTCGTCCAACTTCAATTATCTCCCGTCAATCACTCAATCAAACGTTCGGATATAAATCGTTTTCGAATCCGGTCTCGACACAATCCTTCTCTTGTTGAGATTGCAGCAAAATCGCAAATTCTCCATTGCATCATCATCGAAAATCTCAAAGACACGACGATAACATCCAACGGTTCTACGGTCGAGGTGAAGTCGTTAATGTAAATAGGAGGTCAAGTACACGCAATTTGAACGTTGCCAACTGGAAATTATGAGAGCTGAACGAATTTTGATTAGACGTAGTCGCAAATAAATGCCACTCTCAACTGAATCATCTTCCGTAGTGCATTTTTATTTTTTTAAATCCCGTTCATCGCCCATAACAATTTTAAATTATCACGTACGTGGCGACGACAGGTTTTTATGTATTTTATTCAAGAGCCCAATTACCACGCTAATGAGTACGTGCATACTTGACGAATCGTAATAATTTTTTAAAAGCCGAATTCTTCATCGATTACTTTGCAACATTTACATACTTTTACCTAGCCGCTCCGTAATTGCCATTTTTATTGGCGATTGCACATTCTACAGTTCCGTGTGGTTTCCGCCATTTACATAGTCTTTGTTCACGTCTTGTGACCTCGCCAGCGAATCTCCAAGCAAAACTGCGAGAAGTAACAAAATCCATTTCGGAGCCAAAACAGTAACGGGCCCCGAAGCGAACCCTGAGGCGCCCACCTGATTTGGCAGGTAACTGCGGACGATTTTCAATTATTTACGTGGTGCCCCACAGTTATTGGATAATAAACAAAAACCTCCAAATCCAACGAAACGTAAAGAGGTCCCAATTTTTTGAGCACCCAACAATGCCCGTGGTAATGGAAAACGATCTCCGGTAGATCTCGGTTTAGCTTGAAGTAAAGTGAGCACCTCAACAATCGAGGAAGCGCCGGTAAATCTCGATTTGTTAAGTAAAGTGATTTAGGGATTACACCCTGTAGGGCGATATTGAGGAGCGAGTCCGGAATTCCGCCAACTGCGCCTTCCGATTATCGGCACATTAGTGCCGATGTTAGATTGTTTTCGCCCGAAAATGGCGTCGACTCATCCATCATCTACAGGTGCTGTTGGCGAATTTGTGACGTTTATATTTCGACCGCATCCGTCAAGGTTGATGCAGCAGTTGTTGATGTCATGCTGTTTCCACTAGGTACACGGTTTATTAGAAAGTAGCGCTAGAAATGGAGATGATTGCGTAAATTCGGGCATAATCCAAATTCGAGATTGCTCTGAACCTGTTCAACAGATCAAGTCGACTGGATGCGAATGGTCACTATGCTAATAGGCGCCAAGAATTGTTTATGGACCAGTTTACCTACATAATTGCGGCACCGAATATATAATTAAGTAAATGGACTGTTTTTTTTCCTTAATCGTACGTTGACGTGAAAATGTTTTGGTGACTAAATTATAGTTTCGCCGGAATCGAATAAACACAAAAATTTCGTTAGTGTCCCTCGAAGAATAGAAATTATTGTCCTTAAAAGCTAATAGGTCAAGTTAAGCAAGTGATTGATTGTCGAGAGTTGGCGGCCATTAGAGGGTGATTAGCGAATTAATGAAATTTTACAATTTTAGTAATCGACACAATCCATTACGCTTTTGTCGTTTTGGCAGCATCTGCCATGAAGATTTATGGCGTAGGTGGGTCCTTGTCGAATAATTTTGTTATTACATCAATTACTTCTACACTCTATTAACATAAGAAGCAAACGATTTTTTTACGTCAATACTAAAAGGAGTTTTTGTTAACGTCAAAAATGTAGATGAAGAGCTCAATTGGCGCCGAAAAACTTTGACCTCTTGTTGGATCGTAAGAAACATTATTATGGCACTGAGACTAAAATTTAAGGGCGTATGGTACGTTTACCAGCCAAACTAATCCGTTATGGGAGCGCTAGTAGTAACCATCAGAGCATTTTGAGAGAATGTACTCCCTTACTCGGTTGAGCTACCACCTCCATTCCAACTTCTACCTGAACCTAGCTGCCCAACTCGCCTGAAGGCTGCCAAATTTATTCATGACTGTGGCAAGGGTCTCATTTATGAAGTTACTCGTCCTTGTCATCCACAAGACATTTCTTGTCGACAAAGTTGTTCGACTGGAGAGCGAGCGACCAACAATCGTTTTTGCGTATTATGAAAAGTACTCATTATGAAGATAATAATAATTAATTGTTCGAATTTGAGATAAAATAGTCAAATGATGTGGAAATTAATGCAGATTAAAAAAGTAACAACAAATAGAAGAATAATTAGGCAATAATAATATAACTAAATAATTTCTTTGAAATAAAACAATCAAAATATCTTTAGAAAGAGTAAATATTATTCAAATTGACCACTTCCTCCCTAATGCCAGTTAATTGGAATCTTTTAATGGAATTGCCAAAGCGTCTTCCGTATCATTATTTGGATTCCTGGTTTTTAACCGCGTGGTAACCGAGCATTTATTAGTTCAGGAAGAATGCAGTTCAAGTAAAATGAATTTAGCTTGGGAAGCATTTCATTTTCCCATCAAACTGAATCTTTGTAAATTTGCTCCACTGAAAAGTCGCTATCAGTATAAATAATGAAGTCGCAGTAAATTCTTCCACTGATGTTGATCTGCCTTTGAATTTGAAAGTAATAATTATGGTTTGATTTTAAACAAAAAGATGATAATTATTAATTGAATTACAAACATTTATCTGAAAATTACCGAGGCAATCCATTTGTAATTTTAAAGCATACCGTCTTTGACTAACGTCTTTAGTGGCCTGATAGTGACGGTAGACATTTCACCTTCACTCCCTCTTCCATTGATATCAAACCATTTTGCTAGTAGTACATTTGATCGAATGCAAGACAGCTTTAGGATATTGTTTCAGTATATATCCTAAATCTACTATTTGCCTTCCAGACAATAAATCTTTACTATCTATTGGTGACTCTACTTTATCAACACATAAAGAATTTAACAAACTGCTAAAAGAAAAGTTGAAATGCATAATCCTCTTACAAATTTTTCCTACCTTTCTGTTTGCATGTCGTATTCATAATTGGCTGCTAACAAAAATTGGCCTAATAATTTGGAAGTTATTGCTCGATTTAAATTGACCACTTTCTTATTTTTTCTAAACCGAATTAATATTTTGGTAATCCTATGAGTAAATTGTAGTTTTTCTTACATTTTCAATACCTGCAATTTTCTTTTGGATCCGCGGATACAGAATTTTTTACCCGTGAATACGGGAAGTGGTCACAATTTTTTGGTCTGCGAATATAGGAACGGCGAACTTTGACTCTAAACAAAAAATGCCGACGTATCTCGCATATCTGGGTTCAAAGTGTTGACGCGGGGGCGGTCGAGGAAGAAGTCCGAGATTTTTATATCTCGATATATTTAAATTCTTTATGAAGTTATCAGAAGTTGAAAAAATATAAAAATTTCTCAGTCATAATTAAGAAGAATTAGTCTATAAATTCTTCTTAATAAAAACAATATAAATTTTGTTTCACTTATGTTTCACCGTTTGTTTCACTTAAATTAAAATTAAAATTTGCCTGTTACACGTTGAAGTGCCAGATGTAAGAAGCAAATGCTTAAATTATCAAAACAACACAAATATATTTTTGGTTCCGTCGAAACGACCTTTTATTGGTCGAACTCTCTTTATAGTCACAATTACCAACACAAGAGAAGCATCTGTAAACATGTACCTTCCCAGTTTTACTATAAAATGCAGGAGCGGATAAATTGCCAGCCATGGAGGATGGTACTGCGCAAGCGTGCAAGGCGCGAGTTTCAAATTTTTACGTAAAATATTGAGAATATTATTACGTGCTTAAAAATTGAATCCTTTATTAATACCATTGTATATGGATTATTAAAATAATCATACAACGCTAATACCTACTACAATATAAAAGAATAATATTACTTTGCATAACTATTTATTATAGGAAAAATAATACACTTGAACATGACATAGGTACAGTTGGCGTCCCAAAAGCAAACTAACGACTTTTTGTTGACATGTTTTTTTTTCTCTGGATTTTGTTATTTTAAATGAGGTTTCGGCCAGTGGCGACCTAGCAAACACTATAATGATTACAAGAAATTAAAAATATATCATAACAATATATATATAAGGCATTGTCTTCCATCTCATTTGACTTTTCTGCGTTTTTCTTGGACTGACAATAACTACAAGAAAATTGTTATTTTGTCAAAAACTTCACCCTGACATCTATACATAATTACAATAGCCAAATTTGGCGTTCACTTTTGGGTTTTGTCAACTGTCCCATGCGAACACAAACTTACAACTAATTATAGTTGTGATCATTTCGATTATCAAAGGAAATATAAAGTTCGTTTGATAGAGTATTTTGTATGTTTTGTTTTTCTTCAAAATGAGATTTTCTCAACGTTTCGTTCTTCTTATACTTCTTTTTTTCTTGGTACTGCAGAATACTTTCTGTTTTACAATTTTTTTATTTGGTTGTTCAAGATCATAATTATTGTTATCACAGTCATTAAAGGTTTTAGTGTTTTTCAAATTTTCATTACTTAAAATGTTGCAGCAGTTTTTCAAAGTTTTTTTAATATGTAACAAAACATCGTCATTTATATGCTGATAATCAAAATTAGTCATTTGCACATCTAGAGCTTCAATTTCATCTGCTAACAATGAATTTGATTTGTTATCCTGACTTCCAACCGTTTTCAAATGTACAAAATTTTCCTGCTCCCCAATGTTACTATTATTATCATCAAATATTTGACTCTGATTTTTGTCATCGTAATTCTTGCTTCCAAACCATACTACATAATGAATGTGCTGACAAATTGTATATCTAATGCAATAATCGATACAAGAGCACTGATATGTATGAACACAAATATTGCACTCTTTACAAACTAATTTACAACAAGGAGCTACAGGTATAATTTTTCTTGAAACAGTTATACACTTTCTTATTGCTCTTAGCGGTAACTCTCCACAAATCATCATACACTTCAATTTTAAAATTACAAATCATAGACGTCCGATGTCTTTTGCCAATTTCACTGATGTGTTTTTAATTATTTTTTCTATGATTTTTCTAATAAAAGTGGTTATAAAGAAAATTCCTTTTTCCAACCTTTTAATCTTTTTAGCATCCAAATAATATTTTTTTATCGTCTTATGCATAGATTCAACATCCAAATTTGTATTTATACCAGCGTTTTTTCTGAAACAATATGCCCATGTTTCGTAATTATTTGAATAATTCTTATGAAAATATTTCGCAAAATTGGAAGTTTCTTCATCTTTATGAAGTAATGCAATAGTCGACTGCAGTTCACTAATAAATTTGTTTTCGTCCATCATGTACTGTAAATATTTTAGGGTTTTGCAAACATCCTTTCTCTTTTCCTGATTACTAACTTTACTGAGGCTACTTTTCCAAGCTCGATCTACATGCCAGATACAATATAACTTATAATTTGGAGAGCCCATAACGTTTTCCCATGCATTAGTATATGTAGTTGTAATATCAGTCATGAATGTTCTAGGTGATAATAATCCTACGCGGCTCTTTATAGCTGACATGCGCAGATACACCCCGCATGGGTGGCAATCTATCCGTTCTTCAAAATACGAGTACGAGAGATCGCTTCCCCCACAATTGTGACGACAACTGCGTATTTTTATTTGGCGGGGGAAAATAGAAAGAGTGAGCGAAGTAAGAACAGAAAATAATTTGACGGCGTTTTGCTTATACGAACACGACTTTGCTATCAATAATGCGATTTTCAAAATAAAAGAAAGATAAGTAACAAGAAACTGTAAGCCAATCAGTGAAGATAATTTCATTTCAATAGCTGCCACTAAGTTAAAGATTCTTTGCTACACCAAATTTCAGTAATTTTTTCGAAAAGCAAATAATGAAATATGATGGTGCCACTTATCGGAGGACAATAAAAATATGTCACTGCAAAGTAGATTGAAGAAGCTTTAATTCCATGAAAGAAAATCAACCATTCAATAAAAGCATCCTTAGCGGTGTTCGAAATAAGATAAAATTTTGTTATTGTTCAATGTCTAAACAATGCATTTTAATTTTTTTTGTTTCAACTAAATGTCATGATATTCTATAATCTTACAATTTATTTTACAAAAACTCAAAAAAAAATTGGACCTACCATACGCCCTTAAGCTACAGGGTCGCTGAAGATGGATTCATTTGGTTGCCGTTGGGGCTCTTGGAACAACAAAAGTTACGTGCAGTAGTGAAACGGTGACTGTGGATTTCGTTGGGCGGGTTAATGCGGGCTGTCATGTTGGAGGCTTGGTGGTTGAATGGATGTGCCCGCAGTCCGGAAGCTCGCTACTAATATCAATTAAGGACGATTATATGAATACGGCGAGTAAATATTTGGCGACATTGCAAGTGGCCGCGGTTTGTTAATTAAACCTCTCCTCGACTCGCCATTGGGTCAGACTTAGTTTAAGTACACGAAATATGCGCGAGGGCACGTAACAGGATTTGTGAAGTGATGCGAAACAATTACGTCCAACTAAGCTTTATTAGGGATAAGTACTTAGTGCACCTTGCATGTAGTGGGGTAATAGCATTAGAGTCCCAGTGAGCTTTCGTCTTTATCGCTTTTAAGTTTTCTTTGCAGTAAACTTCTAATCTTCTAGAGTCAAGTAATTTCTTCTAATAATTTAACGCGTTACGTTTGTTCATTAAAAATAAATTATTGAAAGGTCACATCTTGTTGGAACAATAGTAATTGTCGCTGTGAGGATTACGCAACGAAATGGGTTGGAGAAGAATGATACGACATTCTTAATGGTAATTGACGTGATGTTGGTTTAAATTTCAAGTTAAACCAACTGTTGGCAAAACCGAAACGGATTTGGAGCGCTTTTACCTGTGGATTTACCGCTGATTGCAATCATGTCGCCATAAATCAAACATGTGGAGAAAAATTCAAGTTACAATCAATTAATTACACCCAAATGATTTATGTAGCATTCAAATTCAACATTTTGTGGGAATAACGTCGTAAATAATTAGGAAGTAATAATTTAATTGTGCTGTTGCTGTTATTGAATATCTGCTTGCTTTAATCGCATGTTGTACCTATAAAGCAAAAACATTAATTAAATTGTATGGAGCGGGATACGATCTCGACCATTGCAGTTTCCGAGACGTTATCAGCTATTGAGATATCTATGAATCAACCGTAATTACATACGAGCCGGATCAGTTGAATTAACGGTCAGATCAGCGCGTAATTAGCTCAATTTACTTCAAAAAGTGTGTCGATGAGAAATTGTTGAAAAGGAAACCTGCAAATTGTGTTTCGTACCAGCAAGAAGTCTAAAAAATTTGCTAATACTCAAGTTGCAGCTTTTTATTGTTGCTACTAAGACAACCCGACCAAGAGGATTGTTTACAATTTTTTTTGGCATTTTTGATGTTGAAGTTCAAGCAGCTCAAGATATTGAGGTCGCAACAAAAAGAAGAGAAC
This sequence comes from Pyrochroa serraticornis, assembly GCA_905333025.2. NCBI lineage: Eukaryota > Metazoa > Arthropoda > Insecta > Coleoptera > Pyrochroidae > Pyrochroa > Pyrochroa serraticornis. The sequence continues at coordinate 31,918,350 of HG995154.1, read as the reverse complement.
TTATTTCTCTTAGGATTTAGTTCTCTAATCTTAATTGCAAAGAGAAAACCTGGCACAAAACCGAGAATCAGTTTCGAAAGAATGTTGCAGAATCGAAACGCAGATTTCGAAGTTTAGAACAAAGTTTAGAACCAAAGAGACGAGAACTTATGAAGAGGCAACGCTTCTCGCTGCTTCTTTGAAACAAAATTGTCTAACCTTGAAACGCCAGTCTTTTAAACAGGTATAAGCGATATGTGCGTTGTTATTCCAATGCGAGATTCTTTAATGGCAACAACTTTATGCAGTCGAATATTGTTTATTTTTGTTTCTTTCCAGCAACTCGGATTTCTCTTGATCACCGATCGAGCATTTATTAATAGAAAAAAAAATTATAAACAAAATTTTTATTAAAATTTTGGCCACGTTTTCGAACAGACCTTAAAAGTGTTGCATCTCTGTCGCCGATCCAGTTGTCTTGTTCGACCATCGCCTCTCTATTTTTTGGTTTCATCCTAGCAATGAAACCTGCCAAATGTTTTGCGGCAAATTTCGCGTTATAACTCGATTTGTTGCAAAATTTGGGAAAATTATGAAGATTCCAGCTCTTCCTCCACAAATCAATTTCTGCCAGTGTTATCTGCCCAATTTATTGCCCTATTACTTATCAATTTGTGGCCGGGAATATTTGCGATAAATTATTGCTAAACGACCTGTTTTCCAAGTCGCTCTTTCGGTTCTCTAAATTTGTTTTGGCTACCTACGTAATTGACGCGACTGTTTGTCTATTGCTTTCTCTTTTTTTACACTTCCAACACCTTTCATGTCATAACGTAATTTATTGCTTAGTAATTTGTTATATCAATTACTGTATTATTCTTTTTTCCACAATTTCTTCATTAATCACTCTTGTAATTTTTTTTGATCGGTCAAATACAACGCTGAGTGGAAAAATTCGCATGTTTTTTTTACGTAAGGAAAACATGTCGAATAGTTTATGTGTGCATCATCAAGAATTAATGACGTTAATTGCATACTTTGTTGGTGTTTTTATATAAAGAGGCCGGGCTCGGACAGGAAAGCAGCTAGATCACATGAACAAGTCCATTATTAAGCCACTTATTGTACTCGGAAAGCCATTCGGTTTGCTCTTGTATATTTCTAATCACGTTATTGTTCGCGAAATCGGCCCAATAGGTTCCCATGACCCGACGAATCAACGCTGATCGCTGTTTCGCCATCACCTCTGCGACACGGCACAATTTGCAATTAAAAACGGGACGACTGACACTACCAAATTAAAGGTCACAACCGATTTTTGAATAATTCGTAATCACTAAAGTACGAAAAAATTTACATTTAAATGAACAAGTAGTAAAATGTAATAATCACGTTTTAACTGGTAATACTTATATGGTGTCGAAGTTAATGTACAGTTAGTTAAATATAGTTAATAAACCGCAATACCAAGAGTCAATAACTTTAAAGAGACGACGTTTCGGCCGGATTATTTTCAAACAAAATTTTGCGACCCTCAAAACTCCAGTCCAGTTCCTTTAAATTGGGTGGGTTCAGTTGACGTTTTAGTCACCCAATCAGAACAGGTTTTTCAGGATTCAGAACGAGCGTGGTCGATAATGCACGATGGACTTTTAAACTGGAAGCCCGAATAATTTGCTTTGTCTTTCACCTCTATAAGCTCCCTACTTTTTGGTATTATAACAATTGCCACCAATTTTGGTGTAATTGAAGTTTTAAAGAAAATGTAAAATGGCCGAATTTGTGGGGTCACTTAAAAAGTTAAGCGGAGGGATGCGTTGTACTTATATGGTAAATGAGGTAAATAGTTGCAACGACGATCTGGGGTCGTTTGGAAGAAACTGCGCCATCATCTGAAAACTTGGGCGACTCGCCGAAGCGGAAAGTGGCTTTTTGCATGGCGTCAGGCGGTCATCTAGGTTATTGCCAAAGATTAGAAAACTCCCGTCTGCTCGCTAATTAAAACAACTTAATATAGTTTGCGATAACACGAATTGCATAAGGGTAGAGCTATTAGTTTGAAAGGTTACACTCGTGAACCGACAATTTTATGGTCAATATAAAATTTCATAAAGCTAAATGGCAACTATATATCTGTAGGCGTGCATGTCAACTATTAGTTCTCTTAAAACACACTTGGTCTATATTGATTACTAATCATGCTACTGAACTGATCATAATGATGACAGAGTCAATTATTCATGGCAGTATTAGTGATTAGTTATTGAACCAAATTCAAATTTAACTTATTTTTCTTGTCTTTTTGGTTGTTGATGTCACACGAACTGTTTTGCATTTGTATAGGGGTTTCGGGTTCACACATTGCGACGTGTCTGCGGCTTAAAGCAGATGATTAGGTTGTTTGTTCGGCAAGGTTGTTGCGGTATAATTTGAGGATGAAATTAACATATAATTATTAAATTTAAAATTAAATTATTACCGAGCGCCCACATGATCGCATTCTTAGAAACGATCATTTGATCGATGTTCAGATTGCATGTTAGCTAATAAGAATATCTCGGTGAAAACCTTCACAATTAGGCCACGTCGCCAACACAAACTGCATTCTTCCAATGCTATTGTCGCGTTTTCGTAGGCGTGTTGCATCAATTTTTCTCGCGACCATCGGCAGGTGAGTAACCTGGAAAATTCACGCGACCCATTTGTGCGCATGCGCGAGTATCGAGTCAAGTCCCCCATCGATCTCCGACCGAGCGCTGTGAGAGGGAAACGATGTGGCTCGGGCCAAGTCAGGTCCGGCATCGACCCCAGAACCGAACGCTACGCGAAGGAAACTATTCGAGTCAAGCCTAGACTGACATCGACTCCAGAACAGAACATTACGCGAAGGAAACGAGTCGAGTCAAGCCAAAGCTGATATCGGAAAAAAGTGAAATAAAAGTTTCGGTCAGGTCAGAAGCTACGAGTTGAACATTGCGCGAAAGAAACGATTAAGCTCCAGTCAAGTCAAGTTTGACATCGGCCCCAGAACCGAACACTATGCGAAGTAATCGATTCGAGCCAAGTCTGACAACGACCTCAGTACCCCAGAACACTACGAAAAAAAACCGAAATAAAGGTTTCGGTCAGGTCAGAACCTACGAGTGGAACATTGCGCGACAAAAACGATTAAGCTCCAGTCAAGTTTGACATCGGCCCCAGAACAGAACATTACGCGAAGGAAACGAGTCGAATCAAGCCAAGGCTGACATCGGACTCAGAACAGAGCACTACGCAAGGGAAACGATTCGAATCAAGTCAAGTTTGACATCGACCCCAGAACACGATGGGTCAAGTGTGACATCTACTCCAGAACCGAATACTACGCGAAGGAAACGAGTCGAGTCAAGGCTGACATCGACCTCAGAACACGATGGGTCAAGTGTGACATCTACTCCAGAACCGCAGAAGACTACGGAAAAAAGCGAAATAAAAATTTCGGTCAGGTCAGAACCTACCAGTTGAACATTGGGCGAAAGAAACGATTAAGCTCCAGTCAAGTCTGACATCGGCCCCAGAACCGAACACTACGCGAAGGAAATGGGTCGAGTCAAGCCAAGGCTGACATCGACCTCAGAGCAGAACACTACGCAAGGGAAACGATACGATTCGAGTCAAGTCAAGTCCGACATCGACTCCAGAACACGATGGGTCAAGTGTGACATCTACTCCAGAACCGCAGAAGACTGCGGAAAAAAGCGAAATAAAAGTTTTGGTCAGGTCAGAACCTCCGAGTTAAACATTCCGTGAAAGAATCGATTTAGCTCCAGTCAAGTCTGACATCGGCCCCAGAACCGAATACTACGCGAAGGAAACGAGTCGAATCAAGTCTGACATCGACCTCAGAACACGATGGGTCAAGTGTGACATCTACTCCAGAACCGCAGAAGACTGCGGAAAAAAGCGAAATAAAAGTTTTGGTCAGGTCAAAACCTCCGAGTTGAACATTCCGTGAAAGAAACGATTTATCTCCAGTCAAGTCAAGTCTGACATCGGCTTCAGATCCGAACACTACGCGAAGGAAACGATTCGAGTCGGCCAAGTCTGACATAGACCCCAGAACAGAAAACCACGCGAAGGAAACGATTCAAGTCTGATCGACTCCAGAACCCCATAGCACTACTGGTCAGGCCTGACATCGATTCCAGAATCCCAGGACACTACGGAAAAAGCGAACTCAAGTTCCGGTCAGGTCAGAGCCCTCGAGATGAACATTGCGCGAAAGAAACGAGTCGAGTCAAGTCTGACATCGGCCCCAGAACCGAAAACTACGAGGAGGAAACGATTCGAGTCAAGTCTGACATCGACCTCAAAACTGAAAACTACGCGAAATGTAGTTTGAGTCAAGTCAGAAGAAGAATCGATTGAGTTGGGTCAAAAAACCGAAATAAAGTTGAGTCAGGTCATGTATTACCATATTTGTGACTCGGGGTAGCACCTCCCCTGTTTCGAATCATATCAATGACTAAATATCGCACCTGTTTCATTAATTTCGGATTACACCTGGAGTCCCGTGACATGCCACGTCAAAGTCGGGAGTATAAAATTAATGAAGCGCTTTGCTTACGGTATAGTGGCGGAACTCGAAATCTCCAAAAAGACAGTTAATTGAAATATCGGGGTGTCGGTGTAGGAGTTGTAGGAGATGGCGATTTGGGACCGCTGGCCTAATCTATTTATTATGGGGCAGCTGAACGACCGCGTGCTACCGACAGCTGTACGATAATTTCGGGCCACCCTCCGGTTCACGGAGTCATGAGTCTGCTCTTTTTTAACTTTGCATGTTCCAGGTCCCTAAATCATCCCCTATCGATTTCATAAAACGAAACGTCTGCGAAAATTTAATTACGAAAACGTGTTTTGGGAATCATCTGTCGATTGTTTTAAATTACTGCAATGACGTGTGTTAACTGGAAATTTTACCATGTCAATCGTGATATCGATCGATTTTTTATCGACTGAAGTCTGATTTTTCTTCATGTTAACGAGTCGAATTCACGAATTTAATTGGTGGGTAATAACTTGTGGGATTAACGGCGTGTCGACGATAATGTAAATTTTTCTCAAAAAGTTGTTCGTAAATTGTTTTTGCTGATTCGGCCGGTTTTGGTTGAAAATTCAAAGTCTTGTGCGTGGGGCAAACAGACGTGAGAGTTGGTAATAATAAAGATTGCCTTCGCTGTTCAGGGGTTGCGTATGTAAACATTGGAAACGACAGAACAAACATGGGAATGATGTTGCACATACACCGTACAATGGTTCTGTATGCATTTCTATTATTATGCGTCCTCACGTAAAACTAATTCGACATTTGGCCAATTTTACGAACAATGTGTTGAGCGATATCCACAATAACGAACAACTGCGGTTTCGAGCCCTCGCTTGAATATTTATGGGTAATTAAAAAGCAATATTAATAATGAATTATTACAACTTCTAAACCGGATTTATTTTTATTGATTGGAGGCAAGACATTAAACGTTTTTTGCCAAAATTTACTTGAACAGCAATGATTGATGAATTGCCCAATAAAACTCAACCACCGAGACCTCCCAGAAACCCAAAATATCAATTTTTGAGGTCATTAATTTCTCCCGCCAACAATTTAAATTCTTCTACAAGGAGAGTGTCGATGAAAAATCATGAAGCACCGGACTCGTGGAACAGAAAAGTTCATCGACGTATTTGAATTTACTGACCTCAAGGAGGGTGTGAAAATCGTAGAATTCCTTTCCGAACGAACTGAATAAATTTTTGAGGATTATCACAGAATCTGGCGCCAAATTATGAAGTTGGGATTACCGAACAGGTTTCTTTGTCGACTACCTGAGAAATCGAAGTGTAAATTGAAGAACCAAGTTAGTACCCAGGACCGACTCCAGGGTTTTTGGTGTCTTTTACAAGAATTTCTACTTTTTTTCTTCCTACCTTCCGTAACGTAATTATTTGTAGTTTTCTAACGCCACAAAAAAAATATTTTCTCAACCGAATAGATCAACCAAACTCCCCTGGATAGTTTGGATTGTTTTTTCGAAAATTTTCTATATGCAACTTTTTAATTTTTTTGCGATTTCAAGTTCGGTTGCGGTATTTGTAGCCTGACAATTTCTTCCTCATATCCACGAGTTCTCATTATAAAAAAAGTACTTTGAAGAAAGCCACAATTAAGTTGAATTTTTTGTAAAGATTTAATTATTTTTCAGTCAAATGGACTTGAAGATTGAGGTATACAAAAACCATTGTTTGACATTGATCATCGAATTAAATGTGACGGCATTTTGAGTGGCGCTTACTTTGCTTAACACCAATTGGCACCTCATAAGATTTATTATTATTAACGACATTTCCTAACAGTTGTCTCGTGGGTCGTCCAAGACGCCTCGATTCTGTTCCTGGGGGTCTTCCAGTTTAATAGCGGCTAATTTTATGTCGACGGAAATGTCGTTTCGCGCCACTTTACAGCGTCTTAAATGCATTTTCGAAATTGCAACAAAACGTGCTTTACGAGGATCGCGATCGTTGTTTTATTGGAAACAGCTCAAGAACCGCGTCATGTATGTAACAGCATAAAATATCGTTGATGTTTTTATGGTTTTCGACATCAAGCTGGTTTCATCTTTCCGGTGGCAAAATTTCTCAGGGATAAGCTCGGTTCTTAAGTGGCCGTTTAGGAACTCTTGTAATCAAGTGAAATCGCATCGGAACGACTGGAAAGCTGTGGAGCTGAGGTTTTTACTGTCGGACCACGGGACCTTCTGGATGTATCTCAAGATCTGGCCAGTAATAGAATCCTAATGACGACGGGGATCAGACTGCTGATAGGATCCAGCTTAGCCGACGAAAATGGGACCGAAACAAAAACTCACACAGATTAATGGCGGTTTTTATGCAAACGTCCCGCTTTACCTATTTTACCAGCTTCATCGATATATCACTTTGACTCGCCCGCTCTGTCGCTGAATAAGAAGATGAGAATTTAGTAATTATCCGTCTCAGTCTTTTTATTCCCAAGATTAATGTACCGAAAAGTTGGGGCGGGACGCGGAGCGATCGATGCAACCTTTTGAATCAAAATTACCATTTTTTGCTTTGTGAGATTTTTCCGGGACTTAATCTCGAAATCGTCAATAAAGTGCACGTGTGGTAAAATTTTGTAGAGTTGGGCGAGAAGTGATGAAAATTTCGGGTCTCCGAACTGTTGCATGAAGATCAAATTTTAATAAGGCGACGACCGATCATTTCGCGGGACGCGGTGCCTAAAAAGCGTCGTGACTTCATCGCGCAAAGTTGGTTACGGGTGTATTTTTCATGAATATTAATGTGCTGAAAAAGTCCACGGGCTGCCGTGAAATAGAGTGCGATCATCGTCTTCATTTGGAATAATAGCCGTAAAAACCGAGTAGAAACGACACAGCCTCGCATCACCAGCGTCTCAACTAATGTGTTTCTTCAAGTCGTCATTTACATTTAACTGCAGTTCCTAAATTATACCTCGTTACCGTCAATTATGCCCGAAATGATTATTCTCGCCGGAACGAAGATAAATAGCAAAGTAAAACCTTCATCTCGCATTTACTGGACGAAAAAATACGACACAACTAAATTCCGACTGATCTTTCGCTCAATTTCGTTTAGTGGGGAAAAACATTTTTTAAATCTTTGTTTACAAGTTAATCATCCAGGGTGTGGCGGGTGTGAGTGTAATCGATTAAGGTCCGAGTTTTAGGTCAACATTTACAACCCCTACAGTTTCTTTAGTCGCCTGATTGACGCTGCCAGGAAGGAATGTCGGAATTACTTTTTCTGGGTTACAGGCAGGGAATTTGTTCAGAGATCATCAACCGACCCCAAAAATTCGTTACGTTGTCTTGAAACTTCAAACTCGATTTGTAGAGTAATAAGCTAACCGGATCAGAAGTCGTAGTAATTAGGGGATTACAAATACGGCATTGTGTAGAAAATTGTTGTTAAATCATAACCTAATAATGTTTTGTGGACTTGTTTATCGTCGATTTTATTATCGCAAAGGCCAACAGCTGCTGTTTTTAATCAGGGACTGAGGTCGTGCCAGTTATCTACTCGCAACGTCGAAAGAGTGGAGGTTTTTCTAACCATGTCAGACACCGTTCACAACAATTGCACACTTTGACCGAAATTACTCGCTTACACAACAATCACAAGTTTTAACACACGCCAGTACCTGTGTTGTCATATTTATCGACACAGTAAAACATTGTTAATTTTAACTCAAAAAGTGATCAATTACGTCATTCAGCTCCACTCTTTTTGGAGTTGGAGCAATTTTATTTGGGAACTTTGTGTCGACACTCAGTGGCGCGTTTAGCGAAACATTGTCCTAAATGACGGCAATCACACCAACCAAAAAGGATTAGTGGCGCTCGGTGGCTGCCTTTAGCCACCAGATGCGCCGCAAAAAGTGTCGCGACTTTTGGCGACGAGACACAAAAGTGGCGACACTTCATGTGCGATCCAGTTCAAAAAGGATCACACAATTCGTAATGAAAATGTGGTCTATATTAAAATGATTGTTTCAAATTTGTAGCGGACTGTAGTTGTGAATTTGAAAAAAACAACACCGGAAAGGCCGAATGTGTTGCTTGGGGGCCATTTTGATCAGCGACGAATCGTCAATCGCTGATTGACGAAATGAAAAGAAAAAATTGGTTTGTTACTGTACGCAGAAATTTGACAATGTTTAATCGAAAAGTCTCATTTATTGTTGTGAAGATCATTTTAAGTTTATAGAAATTTATTGTATGTCTCTCTGCCCTAAGTTTTTCTTAAGATATTCGGCTCAAGCGATTGAATATTTAATGATTAATAAAACTGTTCTGAGATTAGAAAACGGAGTTGTTCCTCATATTTTGTGTTTCAAATTTGTAGCGGACTGTAATTGTAAATTTTGAAAAACTGCAACATCAGAAAGGCCGAATATGTTGCTTGAAGACGATTTTGATCAGCGACAAATGCTGAGAAATGACAAAAGAGATTTGTAGCGGACACAAGGAAATTTTGACTGGACTTACTACTTCGCCCTTGAGTTTGGTTAGCTCATACGGTACTGCGACCACTAATAAAAATCATCAATAAAGGGAATACGCCTGAGATGTGAAATCACCCGTCTTGGTGGTGCAAGGAACCAAACTCGACTCTTCCAAGACGACGCCACTAATAATGTGTCGCGGGGATTTGTTTTTTTCACCCGTCCAAGTCAAATCAAGGGACCAAAAATGTGAATAGGGCGGGATAAAACAACGAGACACTTTAGCTTTGCCTAAATAAAATTTTCAATTTCCCCAATGATTATTTGGTGGGTTTTTGCGTTTTTTTTTTGGTAGATGACTTTATTCTAAGGGCCTAATATGTTCAACACGATCTGCTCGAGTTTTAGACTTTGGTTTCAGTTTCTAATAAATTGTCGGCAGTCGTAGTTGTGTGGAGTGTCAATGAAATGAGTGATCTTTTGAAGAACGTAAATACTGAGGATTTTATATCCGAAATTGAAAGACATTTCTTCTTCCGAGGTCATTTTGCAAGCGGGTCACCCAGTGTCGACACAAAGTGGTGGGTCTAAAAAATCTTTCTCAGGCATAGGAATTTTTCTTAGCAAATAAATTTGTTCTCTGGAGTAATATTTAATCCCAAGTAGTCTGTATACACATTGCAGAAATATGAAATTTCCTGTTTTTATTATTATCAATAAATTCAGGAAAGAAATGCGTTTACTTTGAATGGTGTCTTGGTAACTAAATCTTGTTTTAGAAATCGTAAAAATAAACATTTCTATAAATAACACTGAAACCAGAACCAGCCAATATTATTATCATGCCATTATGCCAATCCAAGCAATTCATGGTATCAAATAATGGCGAAAGACACATAATTGTTAATAAAATAGTTCCAAATTCAATAAGCGCTCTGTATTTGTTGTAAAGAATTATTGCAAGTGATCTAATTAGTAGAAGGGTCAAAGACTGATACCAGCAACGAAATAGTGGCTCGAAATTTCTAATTTTTATTAATTCATCATTATCAAGATATTTCATAGCAAGTCTTGAATGCTTAGAAAACAGAAGTAACGAGTAAGCATTTCATTTTACTAAGGCAGCAAAAATTCTTAATTACATTCGTATTCGGATATAGCAACAAATTTTTTTAAGCTTCCAAATTTCCAGAAGTTGTGCCATTAAATTCTAATAATTAACTGCGTGGCTCCATTCACTAAAAATATTATTCAATTTGACATTTGAAGTTTTTTTTCTACACAATTTAGCTAGTTACTGTGTTTGATCAAAGAGTACAGAACTCTTTTTTCGTTAGTTTGACCTCAGGGTTTCCTGGATTTTTACACTTTTCTTGCCGACAAGAAACTTAAATTTGTTCAAAAGAATGCGAATTTTTTAGGAGCCCCTGGCCGCTAAATACGATTTCACTTTTCGTAATTCTTCCCTGGAATTTTTTTGGATTCATCAATTTGGACCAAAATGAACCAACATCTCACCTCGACCCTCCGCTGTGCAGTCAGTCACTTTAAAACCAGTTATGTACTTGTAACAATAGGGATCGAATAAAATGCGTGGTCGATTAGCCCAACACGTGCTTTCTTCGGTTTTACGGTCCTAACGTACTCACGTAGCAAATATTAAATTTCTCATTATTCTCGGGCTAGTTCTCACGGAAAATCCAAATTTTAATCAACTCCGGTAGTGGCGTATCGAATTAGCACCAACACTTTTTGTTTGATCCTACAAGGCTTTAGAAAAAAATTGTGACAATGAAAGCTGCCAAAGACTTCCTTAACTATCAAATTTCGCCCATTGTGGTCGGAATTTGCATAAGAATTTTGAGTGGGCGTCGTGTTTAATTGGAATTTTTTAAATAAATTTCGACTGGTCTTAGAATGTGTTAAAAATAAAAATTGCATCATAAGTAGTGTCTAACTGTTTTTGGTCGAGATTCTTCTCGTTAGTTAATTAATTTGTGACGGCCGTTTCGAAGCTATTTAAATAATGTTATGATTATTTTATGCCTTGTTTTATAGCAGGGAGACAAAGTACGTGTTGGGTTCGAATAAAAAACAACCTAAATGTCCCGGCGCCGTTGTTCTTTTCGAATACATTATTCCACGTCCGTCTCATGGTGGCACCAACATAGTTTCTTGAACCGCGCCGCCACTGCGGGTTTAGCGGCGTTATAAAACTGTTTCCGCTCATATAGGCACCGTATAAAGTCAAATTTTTCATATTTCATCTCGCACATAACATCGAATGTGTTCAGCATGTGCGCGACTTATTTACGTAAAGCCCCTACGTACTGATGCAGTAACTTCGTTTTATGATCCGGGACGAAATTCTATGAAATTTCAATGGGATTTGGCACGTCGACGAAAATTCCTCTCCTTAAACCAATATTTAGCCTCGTCTAAAAACCAGCAAGAAAAGAAAGCAGCCTCTCCATGTAAGGACCACAGATGACCTTAAATCATAAGTTGTCATGTGCACAGTTACAGATGCAATTGGAAGACGTGCACGCACTCGAGGAAACCGGAGCCAAAGCAAAGATGGCGGTTCCCGGACATATTGTGTTTCCCTAAAAGGTCCCTCGGCAAACTCGGGTCACAAACTAAAATGAAATTCTTTACTCGTAAAATGAAGCCTGTGTGTTAGCGATTCCGGCCGAATTGATTTTTGCCAATTTAATTAAACGACACCAAAGACCCTTGTCAAATCGTAAATTACTTAATTTTGGAACGCGAAGAATGGGGGAGCTGCGATTCCAAATAAAGGAAGTCAATAAGGACCGGAAACTCCGGCTCCTTACAACTGTCTTATTTGCTTTACATTCAGATTGCAGCGGCAAGTTTGCCAGCAAACTGCAATCGCTTGTCTATTGTTAGAAACTAACGTCACAAGGGATGAACTATAAGTTCCAAGTAACCTTCGGTCTCTTCATTAACATATCTGGCGAAACCTAGACAGTACTCCTTATAGCGAAGTCCCACGTTAAACGTAAATTAATTCGTATCTTCCTTGCAAATTTCAAGGTATTTCTCCAAAGCAACTTTTGTGTATGATAGTGACTAGAAAATGCAAATTTCGGGATCACAAATTGATCCCGGGATCAAATTCCGAAGAACGGAATTTTCAGTTTTTAACAAAAAAAGTATAATATGCTTTAATGAAATAGTATTTTGAATAGAAATGTCTTCTTACACAGTAAAACATTAATTTGAAAATAAAAAATAAATAACTACAACATAAACTAAATTCTAGAAGACAAAGTAACACCATGAACTCAAAATAATAAAAGTAAGTTACGCGTACCATTTTCTACGTAAAAATTCTCTCAAAAAGATTAAGGTAACTAAAGTATAGTCACCTAATCTTGATCTTATTTTTGCTGCCAAATATCCCACTGAAGAAAATTCTCTCTCTGATTCTACGCTTGTCGGTGGTATGGTCAAAAGGTACTAGTAACATTGCTGCACATGCAAATCTCGTGTACCTTCCTTTTCATAAAGAATCATTTTCTTGCAGAGATCGCTTTTTAGTTTTTTGGGGTTTTAATGCTCCTTTATCAGGTTTTTGTCTTAAAGATTTTTTTTATTTAATCACGAAAGGGGTACAATATCTTCCTCCTCGTCATCAGTTTCTAGTTCTATATCCACGCACTAATGCTTTTTATTGGCTGCGTAGTCGTTGAATCACAAACAAAATCAGCTATTGAGTCAAAATCAGGTAAGTCTTACCTGGAGATTCCTCCTGGTTTGAATAATGAAACTAATTAATTATACCAGAAACAATCGTTCGGCGCTCATGTATACGTCTTCTCAGGTTTAGAAATAATTCTTTACTTAGGTTCGTATTTAATTCATCAAGTTTCTGAAATAAAAACTTTAAAGTAGCATCAGCAGTGCACATATTCGAATCTCTTCTGCAAATCGCTTCTACTGCAAGTTTAACTGGTTCAAAGCACTGAACCATTATTTTCAGAATTTCAAATGTAGTATCGGAGATGACGATTGGATTTCCTATATCAATCAGCGTCTTTTGTTTACAATCCTTTAGACGAAGAAATTGCTCCAACATGGTATGGAGGCTATTCCATCTGGTTTTGCAGTCTAGGATCAAAGATAGTTTCTTACCATATTTTGCAGTTACATAATTTTGCAAAATAGAATTTTTTGTGTAGGAGATTGCCGAAACATTTTAACAATTTTTCTCACCTTCTGCACTAAAAGATAAATACTATGATTGTTGGTAAGTTGAGTTATGCCATTTTCCGCTTCCATGAATTCAAAGTCTACATCACTGTCATCAAAATTTCCCTCACTATCACTGTCCGTATCTGAAATGTCAATTTCTTCAATCTCTTCTGCAGGTTGACTTTTATAAAGGGCATCAATAATAGCAAAGTGAATAGCATGCGCAAAGCATAATTGATGATTTGGTCTTATCAGTCTTCCAAATTTTTTTATAACACTTGCTCCGTCCATTGTAACATCTACTGCATCACTATTTATAGATAAATTGAATTTTTGTAATGTATGATTGAGTATCTCTACACATTCTTTAGCTGTCATTGAACCTCTTATTTGTGTTAGCCCTATATTCTAGATCTTAATATTGGAATTTGAGTCTAATCCATGAACATTTATCTGCATAAACCTCTTATTTGCAACTGAAGTCCATTCCTCAAGCGTCAAAGAAAAACATTGCTCCCTTTTTCTAAGTGCTTGTAATTTTTGAATATAGAAATTTACAATTTTCTTACTATAAACTATCACTTTGCTACGAACAGTGTTTGCCGAATTTGGTATGTTTCCCAATCCTCTAGCTTGCAGTGCTAGTCTTTAATCATTAGAAGTGATAAATACTCTAAATGGTAATCCGTCTAAGGAAGTCATACGAGCAATCACGGCATCCAAAGAACTCTCATCAGTGGAAACAAAATATTCCATAATAGTTCTTTGTTTTTTGATGCAGATGTCTCTGGTTCGACGCTGCTGATCTTACTATCAATGTCTGGGCTTGTAGAAGATGATGCCTGGGTTTTTTGTGATAGAGACTGTGAACGTTTAGAATTATAATGTACATACAGACCTTTAGTAGAGCCTCATTTAATATTTATGATTTTCTCACAAAGTTTACATTTCGAAGTTTCTGTATTTTCAGAAATAGAGAAATGACGCCACATCGATTTATTATCGTCATTCTTTTTCGGATGAATAATATTCTTGGCCATCATTGAATTTAACTTAATAAGTACACTCACTGACTCATTTGACACAACAATCAGACTACATGCCCTAAAGAATGCAATCTGACTGCTAGCAGCTACCAAACAGCGAAAAAATTTTAGAAGTCAGCCCTCGTATATTTTCGGGGTATTTTGGGATCCCGAATTGCGCGTTTTTAACCGGGATCCCGGGATTGGGTTCCCTAATAGCGACCGAAAAATATTTTTTTAACCCTCATGTTGCTTAGACTATGAATTCGAAATCTGAAAGTCGTCAAAAAATCGTCAAAATTGTAACTAACAGTTTCACGAGAAAATCAAAATATTCCCTGTAGATTTTCTGTTTTAAATATATTTCAGTGGAGGCACTGATTTGAAGTTCCCATTCTTTATCGACTTTATGTCGGAGAAGAATTTAAATCGCCGTTTGTCATCGCCTAAAAATTAATTATTTTCGACATTCCTTCATTTTAATAAAATAAGAAAAATTCTATCCCACTAGTTTTTGAACCAGAAACTTTTGCTAACGAAATTATTATTTAAATGTAGAGTTACGTCAAAATTGCCGGTCGCGACGCGTTTCCCCAGGGAATAAGAAACAGTTCCGACAATTTTTTTGCTCGCACCCCTAAAAATACAAACGACTTTGCACTCCATTGATAGAACCACCTGAGTTTTCGTGGCGAACGAATGTGTGAAATTTTACGGCCATGGAGGGTCGACCTCAGACGTATTTTGGCGTTAATTTTGTTGATATTGCGGAACCACCCAGGAATTTGTTGAGTTTCCTGTCACCCACCTGAATCTTTAGGTAAACAGTACCTTCTTTCGATAATGGGTAAATGGGTGATGAGGCAACCGCGTAAATCTGGGGTTTACCGTACTGTTTACCTATGTGTAGGTAGATTTTATTGCTTGGTTCAGTTTGCGATGTCGAAAACTACTTTGCAGACGAGATACGAGATGTTAATTCCGACCGTTTGGGCTAAATCCCCGACGTTTTTGTGGCCGTTCTCGTAATCCTGCGGGTAATCCTCCGAATCACAATTGATTAGAGACAGTTGAGACAATGAACTTTCTTGATTGATAGTAACATGGGAATGCCTGTAGAAAGTTTAGTTAATTCGATGGAATTGACGTTCAAGGCTGCCCTTTAAAGGAAACCATTAGAATCAGTTAATACTAAGTGGAATAAATTTAAAAAATATTGGTAAGCCAATGGTACATCAATTTGTCCCAGGCCACCATTTATAAATTATGCATGAAGGTGGTTTCGATTGAAAAATTGAAGGAAGTCGATAAGATCCGACGAATTGTCCGGTTCGTGTCGAAAAGTTGAAACTACCGAACTCATCTACTTAAATGAATAATTAATTCGTCATGCTTGCGCACTATTAATCAAACATCAGTCATAACCGATAATATTGTGCAACGGTAACGAAACCGACGTAATTATGGCAAGTCGGTTTAGGTTTTCCACATGGCGCAACTTCATATCATTCCAAATTCATTTCGGTATCAAAAGCGATGCGGAGGATCATCATCAATCAAGAGGTGAAATGACCGGCAAGTCTGCAGTCAAAAGTTGTTAACTTCTTGAGCTTTCTGACATTTAAATTTTCTTGTCTAATAAAAATTGTTTTAAGTAACTAGGTGCCGTAGGTGTAAGCATAGGTGTACAACATATGTCGTAACCTTAAATCATACGAGCTCTCAAAATCACGTTCCTTTCTACTAATCTAATGTAGATTTCTTTTTATAGCCAATTGCTTTAAAGTTCTTACAGCGGTTACCGGCATAATTTATTGGGATTCTTCCAGAAAGTTTCTAGTTCTTCACCGATTTTACCAAAGTGCCAAATAGATCGAGAAGTCACTTAAATTTGGAACGGTGTACCCGGTTTCATCGTAACGGGGCAACGTTATTAATTTTGAAACGTCGAGAAATCGAAGGCACCAAAAATTTAGCGGCGATCTTGCTGAACGAATCCAAAATTTTACTGTACATGTTGAAAAAATCAAGTAGAGGCGCGAATAGTGGTTGAGTTTGCAAAAGGTCGCGTTTTTTGAACCGAAAATGGTTTTGTTTTATATCTTAATTTCCAACAAGTTCTTTTAGCAAATTATGGTGATGTATTCGAAAAATTTCTATTTTAATAGATGTAGGGTCACTAAACTTGCAGGTCAAATGATGCCAATCGAACGCGGAAATTTAAATTATGTTACGTCGATGATTTTAATATCTTGGCATCCTTTACAATTTCAAGTCCTCTTCTTTTTATAGTTTTTGTAAAAGTTTTGCACAATTGGAATTTTAGATATTAAATTTTAGTAACTGCAAAACTCGTAGCAAATTTTAGCGCCCAAGAAAATTTTTGGATGCAAACTTGCTTTTGTCCAAATTTTTGCCCCACCATTTTTGCATTTCAGAAAATGATTTTAAAGACTTTTTTCTTCGCTTGCTTAAAATAAAAGGTACGAAAATTTCAAATTGAACTGTAAACTATTTTTAATAATCGCATCTCACTTTCAACAGTTTGTTGTTGTTTTCTATATCCCCTCTAAATTCGTTGTTTCTTCCAAATGGAATTTTTTTAAACATTTACTGAATTATTTTAATATTTCGCCTCACTTTCGACACGTCAGCCGTTCTTCCTATATCTGCCCCAAATTTGCTATTGATTCTTCCAACTCAAAAATTTTAAAAATCCACTGGACAATTTTTTCTTCAGGATTTTGGTATACATTCTGAATTTTTTGTCGAGATAATAAATTTCAGTGTTTGGCAGATTCGGATTTTTTTGTAATCGGATTTTTCGTGTCTGATTGAGCATGATTTTCCGAAACATCATTTGAATGTTACGGGGGTTGATAGCAGAATTTTTAGCATTTTCATATTGACCACTTAATGGAAGATTTCTGGAAAATTAAAAATGCCACAAAGGAATTTTGTGGCATTCTCTATGAGTTCGTATTTAAATAGCACTCCTACGTGCCAAATTTCAGAGTAATCGGAACAAAAATTAGTCGAAAATTTTAATAAGGAGATCTCTTTTTGATTTTTTTCAAAAATTGGAGCAAAATTTATCTCCTTGGATTTTGAAGAAACTTGATAGGCGTGTTCATAATTTAATGACAAATCAGAAATTGCATTCGGTTATTAAGAATTACTGATGGTTAAGAAAAAATGAGACGTTGTTATGGGGGTTGTTAGCGAAATTTTTGGCATTTCTATGTTGACCACATAATAGAATATTTCTGGAAAATTAAGAATGCTATTGATGAACTAAATGTCTCCATGAGTTCATCAAAACTTACGAAAATTTCAAAATGCACTATAGACCATTTTTATATCTCGCATCTCACTTTCACCATTTTTGTTGTTTTCGATATACTCTCTGGATTCGTTGTTTCTTCAAACTGGAAATTTTTTAAAAATTCGCTGAATTATTTTAATATTTTGCTTCACTTTCGACATTTTAGCTGTTCTTTCTATATCTGCCCTAAATTTGTTATTGTTTCTTCCAACTGGAAATTTTTAAAAATTCACTACACAATTTTCTTTTCATTCCTTTCACTTCAGAATGTTTTTTCGTATACACTCTGAATTTTGTACAGATAATAAATTTTAGTGTTCGGCAAATTCGGATTTTTCGTGACTGAGGGAGGATGATCTTCAGATAGATCATTTGAATGCGCATGGTCCACAATTGCAACTGCACCTCAATTTTAAAAAAACTTGACCGGAGTGTTCAAGGTTTCGTAAGGAATCAAAAATTACACTCGGCTGTTCAAAATTATTGGTGGTTTAGAAAAATGGGCGTTGTTATGGGGGTTGGTAGCAGAATTTTTGGCATTTCCATATTGACCACATAATGGAAGATTTCTGGAAAATTAAGAATGCCACACAGGAATTGTGGCAGTCTCTATGAGTTCGTATTTAAATAGCACTCCTACGTGCCAAATTTCACAGTAATCAGAAAAAAAAATGTCGAAAATTTGCATAAAGAGGTCCCCTTATGATTTTTTTCAAAAATTGGAGAAAAATTTACTTTCTTGGATTTTGAGAAACTTGACAGCCGTGTTCAGAATTTACTGACAAATCAGAAATTGCACTCGGTTGTTAAAGATTACTGATGGTTAAGAAAAAATGCGGCGTTGTTATGGGGGTTGTTAGCGAAATTTTCGGAATTTCCATGCTGACCACATAATGGAAGACTTCAAGAAAATTAAGAATGCCATAGGGGAACTGTGGCATTCTCTATGAGGTTTTATTTAAATAACACACTTACGTGAAAAATTTTATAGCAATCAGAAAAAAAAATCGAAAATTTTCTTGGGGATCCCCTTCTGTTTTATTCAAACATTGGAAAAAAAATCACCTCCTCGGATTTCAAAGAAACTTGATAGGCAGGTTCAGAATTTAATAAGAAAAAAGAGATTTTGAAAAGTGGGAGGTTGTTAGCGAAATTTCAGTCGATTTTAGGTTGACCACATAATGGAAGATTTTTGGAAAACTAAGAATGCTATTGATGAACTGAATGTCTCCATGAGTTCATCAAAAGTTACGAAAATTTTAAATTGCACTATAAATCTTTTTTATACCTCGCATCTCACTTTCAACATTTTTGTTGTTATCGATATCCTCTCTAAATTCGTTGTTGCTTCAAACTGGAATTTTTTTAAAAATTCACTGGACCATTTTAGTTTGTTACCTCACTTTCGACACTTCTGTCGTTCTTTCTACATCCGCCATAAATTTTTTATTGTTTCTTTCAACTCGAAAATTAAAAAAATTATTAGAGAATTTTCTCTTGTTGCCACTTCGAATTTTTCGCGATAATAAATTTACGCTCTCCTCACTTATCTATTCCATCTTCCGTTCCTTGCTCGCTGATTTCCCTGATTTCGATCGCAATGTTGTGCTGGTTGTTTTGAAGTTGTACGATGGGCACGTAACAGGCGGTTACAGTCTCGTTACCGTATTTCGAACACATTATCCACGCCGTTCTTATAATAAGCAAGAACTGGTGCGGTTCTTCAACCAACTCGACTTCCTAGTAGTAGCCGCCTTGTAAACCAACGTGTCTACCACAATCAAGATAAGCTCCTGCAAACTGCAATTGGACGTCACGATCAATGTAACCAGGCCAAAGTTTTTAATGTCCATCGAAAATAATTTCGAAAAAAAACAATAGAACCAAACTCAGTTATTCCATCAATTTAGCGCAACTAGAAAATAATTTGAGTATTTTTGAAACTTTTATTCCAACAACTGATAGTATAGCGGTGTTTTGGTTAGTTGCAGCTTCCGGAATTGCGGGTGCAATTGTTAATTAATTTCCGTTAATAAAGCCAGTAAATTGTGCTGGCACTGTCGGGGGTAAATGACGTGTCACGAAATTAAACGTTCTCCTAAATCAGACTGTAACGTATTCGTGTTTAAGCGAACATGTCGCCAGGTGATGAAGTGGTTGCGTCCGTTAGATCTCTGCAACCTTAAAGCCACTGCTGACAACTATTTATTTTCTTAATTCACGTCCGTCCCCGTGAAATCGAGTTTAATTAATTGTTTTTATGGGTCTGTTGGGAGTCGGCCACGAATTTGGTTAGATGACCCGCAGAAACTCCCAAGCTCCATATCAGTTGGGTTTCGGCCGCAGAAACTGCAGTTAGTTGACTGATGTTGTGGAGAAGGGACAACGTTATGTAACTAGAAAACCCAACCTTTTTCGTGTTGAACATGTAATTCTATTACTGGGAGGGAATATCGGTAACGGTCGCGTGACCGCTGCCATGCGATCCAAAATGGAATTCGGCCGCAAGCTAAGTTTTAATCCCGAAGATGACGAGTCCTTGTTAGAACCCGAAATTCGACAGCGGAAAGTGTTCAATTATCGACATATCCTGGACAGGATTTATTAGATGCAAATTCAACCGTGACATTCTTGGTGAATTATTAAGAAAATAACGAGACGAATTTATGGCGGTCCGCTTCTGATTTATGAGTGGCAGTTTTATTTTAATTGATGGCGGCGTAATTGTTTCTGTCTGTTATTGTGTTTCAATTAGAATTTTGAATGCGAAACTGCAACAGTCGTGCATGGGAAAAATCTTGATTTATCGACTACGTCGATCCTGCATACATCGAATTTGCATAATCCCATGAGTTTACCCAGTCGTTCAATATTTATGCGACGTTATTTATCTCGATTGCGGATTGCGACTTGCTACTACCAACAAAACTTCGACCCAATTCCACCATTTCAGGAATTGCAAGCGCACCATGTTTGATGCAACTTGCACTTTAAAATTTCGAAATTAACCAATTTTGTTTTGTTTCAGGTAAGTTTCGCTTCGATCAAGTGTTCAATTTGGCACGTCCGCCCCTGATGAAGTTACTTACTGGCGGACCCGACTGCGCAGTGATTTCAGCAGTGCCGTCCGTAACTGAAGCTTTTCTCAACTGCGACGGCACGTAATTCAGTGGAGAAGCTTTCTTACATGAAAAGTGCAGTAGAAGTAGTGACCCGACTAAAATGCGGTGCAGAATGCGGTTTTGTGCGCTACACTTGGATTTTATAAGCGTCCGTTTCTCACTCGAACAAATTGCAGTTGGATTTTAAAACTTCCAACACTTCAGGAAATTATTCATCATCTTCCTACTTTGCAACTAAAGCTTCTGCTTTAATGATCCGCAACGTCGTTCTAAACTTTATTAATGACGCTGCAATTTGTGCAATCCAACAAACGCACTCCTCACTGATTATCACTCAACTTATTCAATTTATACGATTTCGAATGAGCAACAGATTTGAATAAATTAACAAGTCAAATTTTGAATCGTTTCGAGTAGTTTTTTTTTGGTTTCAATCTACATAATAGGAACAATCGGTGGTTGCTCGCGCGTCTAGTTCGTTACGGTGTCTCTAATAGGATAAACTTAATCGTAAAACTTAATACACGAAACGTGTTTAATTAGACGTAGGTTGAAAATGAAAGTAGAAAAACTAATGATCTAACACGAAAACAAAGAGGCATGAAATTGATAATCCCAAGAGACTGGTTTTGTGGAGCGAAACTCCTTCAATGACCACATTCGAGGTGTTATCGGCGAAATTTATAATGGTCATGAATATTACAGTTTTGGCACGGATAAAATCGTCCAAACCGTATTTTTAGGGTTGAACTCTGCTTACCTTCAGGCCCGTTTTCGTATCTCGCAGGCGTGCTAATTGCGTTATTTTCGTAGCATAACAATTGATTTTACCTCTAATTGAGTTCAAGTGTGCTACCAGCTGGTTGGGGAGGTTTTCGTTTTTTTAAGCGCCACTTTGGCCCCGCTTCCGCCTGGCGTTTGGCAGATGTCAATTTGAGACGGCGTTTTCCTGTGTTAATTAGTTACGGAACTATTTTCGGACGAGTTGGGCCGTGACATCAAATATTCAAATGAATTGCAGGGATGTATGGGGTGTTTGACTAATTTGGAGACAAATTTAATCAAGAGTTGTAGGACTCTCGAGGCATCATGAAGACCGGTTAATAATTTATTGGACGCTTTCAAAGCGTCTCTTTTTTGTCAGCATATCGAGCGGTTTCACATTCAGCAACGTCCCTTCACCTTCATTTGCCTCCAATCCGCGCCTTTTCCTTGAGGACCCATTTTTCGCCTCTCCCGCCTGTTATGGCCGATAAAAGTGCCATATTTCCAGTTTCAGTTCAGGATCATAACTAGAGTAAACCCTTCATCTAATTCATATTCTTCCCCCTTATCTTTTTCCCTCACATCGTTTTTCCAATTTCCTGTCATTATTTCGGTAAATACAAATAATTCTCTTTCCTTTTGATTCATCTTATCCTTTCGAGTTTCTCTAACGAATATAATTCAATCCCTTTAATGCAAGGAATACTTTTGTTACCTTCATACTTCTTACTCCTTCAGTTTTAAAAACGTTTCTAACTCATTTAGGTAGAGGGTAAAGCCGCTCGAATGTTCAGTTGTGTGAGCATTTCAGACTAAAAAGATCTGCTGCAAGGGTTTGAAATCTTCAAGCCGTCAAAAAATTGTCGAACGTTAAGGACCCAAAATGCAAAATCCGAAGTAATGTCCTCACTTAAAAAGCTGCAACATTATAAAGTGCCCGAAAATCAACGTATTCTCTGAAGACTTTCTGTTTACAAAATATTAAAAATAAATGTCAGTGAGTATGGAGAATTCTATCTGAATAGCGCTAATTTTTCTGAAAGTTTTTAACGAGATAATTATTTAAATGTTGAGTAATGTCAAAATTGCCGGCCGCGCGTTCCTGACAAGTTTCATGCGTCCCCACTGTTTGTTGTCACGAATCTTGACGAACCAAACAGCGTAACTCCTGTTTACGGATCTTAGAGGTCCTTGCGTTTACTTGAAACCTTCTTAATAGTGCCAGAATAACGAAAAATCTAAAATAGGTGCAAGGTGGAACTTCAATTCTGGATGATACACTTGCTTCTGTTGCGTGGAAGAACTGCTAGGAACGGAATTTCCTTATTTGTGCGTCATTTCCTGCGAATAGCAGTCGAAAATCGCGGAATAAACGGGATTTACCACTACGCCATAGGGGGTGGCATCCACTAAATTATTTCGAAGACATTTACGGCCGGCATTTTTCTGGCTACAGAGGGGTGTCGGAGTCATGGCCCGACACCGATAATGTCCGTTCCCCATACGCGATTCTAAACCCGGAAAACTTGAAATTTTAATCAAGAAACTCCACCACCATTCTAAGATAACGAAGTACTCTTCCACACTTACATCTCCTATCATTTATTCAAAGAGACTGTGCGGTTTCGTGAAGAGGGGAGCGAAGATTCCAAATGACCGGAACGACACCCTTGGTGAAAGGTCTTGTTATTAAAATTTTACGACCCCTCGTATTTCAGATGACATCCAAGAGATTATTGTTGCTGAATTTACGTGACAGATCTCATCACCTGAAATAGAATTTGCCATAATGTAACTAGATTCATTGACGGAAGATGATCGTTAAATTTCGGACATGGTTAATTGGGCAAGGTTGACATGTTTTAAGAGCGATTTTGTCGTTAATTGGCTTAGAGCATCAATTATGCTGATTTACAGTTCCTTTTGATGATAGTCAACGATTCATTTTATTACGTCATTTTTATCATTGGCGTTCTTGATGGAATTTTTTGCGCTTCTTTAAAACGGAGCGATGCGTCATTACGTGCAAGTTAACTACGTTTCTAGGTGTTCTTCGACCTTGTCGACTAAAACCAAAGGTAAAACTAGCGAAATGCGTGACTACGTAACGACAATTTCCGCGGTTGCGGCCTTTGTTTACCCACATCCGCGTTATGATCGATCAAACGCAGAAAGTTGAGCGAATTCCGGTTCCAAATCATATAAGATTTGTACTTCCTTAAAGGAAACAAAATCAATAAGTTAAGGCCAATTAAATATTGTCAGTCGCAAAAAAAGTTGCTGATGCAGAATTCTTGCCAGCAGTAGAATGAAATGCCGAAAGCGTCTTAATTACAGGTACGAACGACCGTCGAAGTGCGAAAAAGGTTCGGAATATCCAGCTCACGTTCTGACTGAGAGCCTATTCGCTCATTTTATTTGTTAGAGTCTGACTAGTATAGAGTCAAAGAACGGATACGGGGGACTAGACTAGTCTGCTCATTGCCAGAAAACCCCCTCGAGGTAGACTTTTTCGGGTCAACATATTTTGCTATTATTTAAAAAAAAAATTACGTCGAGTTACCCTCAAAGCTGGTGGGGATAAATAAAAAGAGAACTAATGAGAGAAAGTGGACCTGGTAGCGCTTTTGACGTCGAAGACCAATATCATCCCTACCTCCCCGCGTTTTGTTAGTATTGGTTCATCATCTTTGTGGCGGCGGTAATGTAATTTGTTAATTTAATCGCTTACGTACTTGGCTTGTTTACAATGGGATTAACGGGCCGAAATCCAAAGCAAAGTCTGCGACAAGGCCGTTTTTATTTACATGTGCCATCGCGTGTATTTGCAGCACCAATACCAAGGTTGTTTAAAAGTACTTGTTGCATCAAGATTTCGTCGGCAAGTCACGTACTGTTGTAAATACAATTAAGACTTTTGACTTTCTAACATAATATTTTCTCGATCATAGAGCCTCTCACTAAACCCTCTGAAGAAGTTTAAAATTAAACTCGTCCACCACCTACCTGTTGCTCCCTTTTACGTTTGCCATTGGTCGTTTCGAAACGTTTCCAGAAATAATTTCACGTAATTAATTGCTGGCTTGGTTCGACCAGTTTAGTCTCGCAAACACACTTAAATTAGTGTACTTAGTTAATTGAGCAAGAAGTAAAACTAGAGGCGTGCAAAATTATATCCGGTCGTACTAAAAATCAAGGACTTCAAACCAACAAGAAAGGGAAAAACGTTTCTGTGTTTATGAACTTTGTTGTAAAGGTTAATGTCAGTGTGTACAAGTGCGAGAGTTAATTTAATTTTCAATTCAGAAGGTTTATGGTACCATAAATTACTTAAACGTTGGCTGCTTATAAAGTGTTGCTAACGACACGCATAGAGAAAAACGCAGGGAGCCACAACGTTTTTGACCGAAACATTTCTTCAGCTACAACCTTGAAAAGTTCACATTTTTATGTGGGGATCACAAAAAGTATGTTAGAATTATCCTCGGATTGCCTTATTAGTGAATCGACACGCAAGATAGTACCTACTGTTAATTAACCAGATTTGGAGGGGTTTCACGTAAAATTCTCTGAAGATTCTGTCTTTGAATAGAAGAAACTCAATAGGGCATTACTCATCGTTTGTTTAATAAAAAATACTTGAAATTTACCTACTTTTGTATCCACTACATGAAGCTTGCGGAAATTCGCCAGGAATAACTTTAAAGGTTAATCACATTTACAACACGAGGATGCAGGTGTTCGGGTGTGTTTTCATTTTTGTAATATTGGCAAGCCATCAGCTTTTTCTGTACAGTCACCCTCATCGAGAGCTTTTCACTGTAAATTTCAAATACGTGGAAAAATATTCAAAATCATCAGTACATACTTTTTCCAGATATATCCAATCAGTACTAGGGATCCCGGGATTCCGGCTAAAAACGCCCCAAAATATCCCGAAAATACACGAGGGCTGATTTCTAAATTTTTTGCGCTGTTGTGATAGCTGCTGGCGGTCAGACTTTAGGGCCTGTAGTGTGATTGTTGTGTCAAATGAGTCAGTGAGTGTACTTATTAAGTTAAATTCAATGATGGCCAATAATAGCAAGTATATTATTCATCCGAAAAAGAATGACGATAATAAATCGATGTGGCGTCACTTCTAAATTTCTGAAAATAAAAATACTGCGAAATGTAAACTTTGTGAGAAAATTATAAATATTAAAGGAGGCTCTACTAAAGATCTGCATGTACATTATAATTCTCAACATTCACAGTCACTAGCACAAAAAACCCAGGCATCATCTTCTACAAGCCCAGACATTGATAGTAAGATCAGCAGCGTCGAACCAGGGACATCGGCAGCAAGAAAACAAAGAACTATTATGGAGTATTTTTTTCCACTGATGAGAGTTCTTTGGATGCCGTGATTGCCCGTATGACTTCCTTAGACGGATTACCATTTAGAGTATTTATCACTTCTAACGATTAAAGACTAGCACTGCAAGCTAGAGGATTGGGAAGCATACTAAATTCTGCAAACACTGTTCGTAGCAAAGTGATAGTTTATAGTAAGAAAATTGTAAATTTCTATATTCAAAAATTCCAAGCACTTAGAAAAAGGGAGCAATGTTTTTCTTTGACGCTTGAGGAATGGACTTCAGTTGCAAATAAGAGGTTTATGCAGATAAATGTTCATGGATTAGACTCAAATTCCAATATTAAGATCTAGAATATAGGGCTAACACAAATAAGAGGTTCAATGACAGCTAAAGAATGTGTAGAGATACTCAATCATAGATTACAAAAATTCTATTTATCTATAAATAGTGATGCAGTAGATGTTACAATGGACGGAGCAAGTGTTATGAAAAAGTTTGGAAGATTGATAAAACCAAATCATCAATTATGCTCTGCGCATGCTATTCACCTTGTTATTATTGATGCCCTTTATAAAAGGCAACCTGCAGAAGAGATTGAAGAAATTGATTTTTTAGATACGAACAGTGATAGTGATAGTGAGGGAAATTTTGATGACAGTGATGTAGACTTTGAATTCATGGAAGCGGAAAATGACATAATTCAACTTACCAACAATCATAGTATTTATCTTTTAGTGCAAAATGTGAGAAAAATTGTTAAAATGTTTCGGCGATCTCCTGCAAAAAATTTTATTTGGCAAAATTATGTAACTGCAAAATATGGTAGGGAACTATCTTTGATCCTAGACTGCAAAAGCAGATGGATTAGTCTCCATACCATGTTGGAGCAATTTCTTTGTCTAAAGCATTGTAAACAGAAGACGCTGATTGATTTAGGAAATCCAATCGTTATCTCCGATACTGAATTTGAAATTCTGAAAATATTGGTTCAGTGTTTTGAATCAGTTAAACTTGCAGTAGAAACGATTTGCAGAAGAAATTCGAATATGTGCACTGCTGATGCTACTTTAAAGTTTTTATTTCAGAAACTTGATAAATTAAATACGAGCCTAAGCAAAGAATTATTTCTAAACCTGAGAAAACGTATACATGATAGTCGAACGATTGTTTCTGGTGCAATTAATTATCTTCATAATTCAAACCAGGAGAAATCTTCAAGGCACATCTTTTTTGACTTACCTGATTTTGACTCAATAGCTAATTTTGCTTGTGATTCAACGAATATTTGGCCAATAAAAAGCATTAGTACTTTGTGCGTGGATATAGAACTAGAATCTGATGACGAGGAGAAAGATATTGTACTCCTTGCGGGATTAAATAAAAAAAATCTTTAAGGAGAAAACTTGATGAAGCTATTGTAGGAGCATTAAAACTCCAAAAAACTAAAAAGCGATCTTTGCAAGATAATCTTAGCACTATAAAAAATGAAATGATTTTTATGAAGACGAAGGTAAACGAGGTTTGCATCTGCCGCAATGTTACAAGTACCTTTTGACCATACCACCGACAAGCATAGGATCAGAGAAAGCATTTTCTTCAGCAGGATCTTTAGCAACAAAAATAAGATCAAGATTAGGTGACTCTACTTTAGATACCTCAATCTTTTTGATAGAATTTTTCCGTAGAAAATAGTCCGCGTCTTACTTTTATTATTTTGAGTTCTTGGTGTTACTTTTTTTGTCTTCTAGCATTTAGTTTATGTTATTGTTCTATTTTTTTTTTGCAAATTCATGTTTTACAGTGTAAGAAGAAATTTCTATTCAAAATACTATTTGATTAAAGCATATTATATTTATTTTGTCAAACTAAAAATTCCGTTTTTTTGGATTTGGTGCCGAGATTAGAATTTCTGATCCCGAGATCCCGAAATTTGCATTTCCTAATCAGCACATATCTTAAAAAATCGGAGGATTTAGAGGCTGCTGTAAATTTAAAACTGAAACTTCACTATAACGGCGGCAATTTACTTATTACAATTTTTTTCCATTATTTAAATGCAATGAAGAATTTTATTTAAGTCAAGTCAAAATTTTGTAATTAATCAATATCATGATTTTTTCAGTCCTTTCAATATTTGAGAGCAGTAACATAAAATTCAAAATTTTGTTTTTCAGTTTTTAATTATCACATCACATTTTTCCTAAAGAAGACAGCATCAATTTGATAACTAATGGACGAAATTTATTATTGATATTCTTTTCCAGACACTTTGCAGAGGTAGTATGGTTTTATCGAAAATTGAGCCTCATTATGAAAAAAGTAAAAAAACTGCCAAATAGGGACATTCTTTAAAATCAGGACGAACTGGGACGCTTTGTTTGGGGCAGATCCTCGAAAACCCAAACCTGTCTCGGTCAAATCGGGACGGTCACTTTAGTTACACGTATCGTCTAACTCGATACATCTTTTGCCACAAAGGTAATTTGACGTAAGAAACGACTTTTATTTGGGGCCCCCGACATTTAGGGTCGGTCACCATCCACAAATCGTATGAAAAATGTCACCAACAAAAAATAGAAACTTGACGCCGCCGACATTTTTGTTGCTTGTCGGTCGATGTCCGTGCATGGCGGCTAATACTTCAACAACCCACTGAAGAACAACATCACGAGCTTCAACTCTTCACAACCTTCTGATATGAAATTAAAAAATTAACTCCTACAATCGAACACCTGGTAAACGAAAGTTGTTGGTTTCAACTGCAATTACTTGCACACTGTAGTTGTAACAATTGTGTAGATAATTAGTTTACTAAACAACAAGTTTTATTTTTTACACTGGTGAACTATGACTGGCGCCTATAAATGGCCATTCAGTCGAGGAATTCGCTTTCTAAAACAATACCCATCCGAGTAATAACCGCGAGTAAATTATAATTAAGCTCTTAAACGTGATTCTGTCATTAAAGTTACATTGAATGCAATTCGTGTTTGACGGACGGTTATGCAGATTTATTTTATTGAACTGTTCATGGAACAGTTTCGGCGTCATTGCGCAAATGTTTATTTGTTTGTTACACACCTTGCGCTAATCAAACTAATTTCTTTAATCATATTAGAGGGGAATTAACAGGGGAGAATCTGGTTTTGGTTTTTTCTTCAAATTAGAGGGTTCTATGTGGTATCACGTCAGCACGCGACAAAAGAGTGCAAATTATCTTGTTGGTTCAGCTTTTCTGAAAAAAATCTAGGAGAGTTTTAAATTTCCCCAAATTAGTTTTATGATGAAAAAAACTATAAATCTGAAAGTAGTTAATTAGCGAAGACCGCGGGACGCAACATTCCGCCCACCAAAATAACGAACGTGGTTGGTGCATCTTTCGGTGGCCTGGCATCGCATTAACTCTTCGGCCTTCGAAAATGTATGTTAGTGCTGGCTACGAAAATTGATTGTTTTATTTGAGCGATGCTACAACAATGGACCGGCGTCCAATCAGGATGACGCAAGTCCCGGACGCGTAATCATCCGTTTGATTGAACGAATTATTAAGAAAACAACACCGTCCGAACAAAGAGCAACAATTTCATTTATTTAGATGGCTTTTTGATTAGCATTACTGTTACAGATTGAGGATACTATTCAAGAAACGTGATCATGATCTATTGTAATCAGCGTCCGAGTGTGAGCTATAGCAGAGTAGCATAGTCACGACTCAACCTTTGAGGTCATCATCTGGTTTCATGATTAATAAACGATATATTTACAACTCACCTACATTATGTAACAAATATATCGTTCGATCCGGATCTAGTCATCAAAAACTTGGTAGCTATCAACCGCCAATTGGCGTGGTGTCTCTTTATTACAATTATAGAGAAAAGCACGTCGATTCTTTGATGTTATTCCCGCCATGTCCGTTCAATCAACTTGTTATCTGCCACGTGTATTATTTGCATGGAACATGCCGGGAACAGACTGTGAATGACGTTTATTCCGGGATTCTAGACTGGTTGGTAGTGTGCATTTCAACTTGCTTCGGGGATGTTACATTGTCGGAAGGAGGCTTTCGAAAAGACATGAAACCGCTGCGTGTTCGACTTGGTAGCAGTCATAATAATTTCTAATCTGACACGTTGGGTTATTAAAATGCAAACCCCACAGAACTCATACAATATATTATCACAACTAACGTACGAGTTTACATGATATGACGTTCAAAACGCCACATGAAGTAACAATGACGCTGTCGAGATCCAGGAGTGGAGGAGTAGAGACATCGACCTCAACTTTAGTGGCGCCTCACAGTTTTAACGTCGATATCATTGTCTGAGGGTTGGGTCATTAAAAACGTTCCATTTGAAAAATTGTTTTCAGAAAACATTAAATGAGTTGACCATAAATCACTGACCGACAGGGTCGTCTGTCGAAAACGACGTGAACAAGCCTTAACATCTCGTTTCGAGACTTGTCAATAGTGAAGACGTACTCTTATTGATATTCTATGGGCTACATTTCCTCGTCGCTCAACTGTTACGAGACAACGGATGTTTATTATAGTTATGTTATGTTCAAGTTGCTGTCCAATAATCGATAGTCTTGTCCTATCGCATATAAATTAAATACCAGTTGGCAACTATGCAATCGTAGCTTCATTCAGAGTAGTTGGCAAGAAACTAAAAGGGTGGCGCCCACCAGACCCGATATTTCTCTCAAAAGACGTGTTTTTGGTAGAAACAGTAAATTACGTTACTTTTCGTTGCGTCAAGTACTTCAGATCCGTCTCGAAGGACCAATCTCAATTTTTTAACTGAAACTTTCTCCTTCCGTTTTCAATAGAATTTCTGACGAACCGCGAGATTTCTCCAACAGTGTTTCTTTATTTTTATTAATTGTCAATTAATTTTACTTCGCCTCAAACGTGGGTGATTGCATTATTTCGTAAGGAGTAGGTTTCCACCTCCCACTTCCCATTGTTATATTGACCTCAAAACAAGTAAATTACGCAATTTCTCCCCCAACTCGCACGTTTAAAAAAAAAATTGCGATTTTTGCCCCGAAATCCCTTTCGAAGCATCTCGTTACGTTTCCAATAAAAATCAACGAGTCGAACGCGATTTCCGGAAAGTCTTGACGCGATTATTGCATGTGTCCGATAAACGACATCATCATGCATCAACAACGAAGAAATCTCATCGCAATTCACGCTACTTTCCAGAGATGAACCGGCGAAGATCACGAAGCTGTAGGAGTTCTCGTGCATGCAGTGCAAACACGACCACCGGTACGGTCACCGGCCCACATCGCGCACATGTTATCCAAACTCCATTTTGCCACCCCCCTTTTCATCCCTAACACCCACGCAACACCCTCTCGCATCCAATTTGAAACGAAATTGTGTTTTTGTTAAAAGTTCGCGCATGTGTTTTTGAAAAGTGTTATACGCCTTCTAGTTGACCCGAATCTCCTATTTTGATAACCGTGGGATCTGCGCGCTCCTTTTTTATTTTCTTCGTCCTTTTTCAAGACGCTTTAAGGTGAAATTCATCCGGTTTGGCTTATCGCAAGGTCTGATTTACATGCTTCAGCAAGAGATGGATGTTGATCACGGCGCGTTGGGTACGAGTTTTATTTTTTTCTTTAGTACTTTTATTTTCGTTTTCGTGTTTAATTTAATTAGGATGTGGAATTACTGAAGCGGGACTCCTTCTGAAGTTGGAACACGAGGAAGTTAATTGAGGGAACCGGAGATAAGGTCTCCGACAGCATTTAGGCGGGTTGGTACGTAATGTATTCGAGTGGTTGAAATGAACTAATGTTACGTAACTTTCTTCCTTCAAGATTAAATTATTGGCGGTAGCAAAATGCATGGAATTTTCCCAATCGCCCGCCAAAAATTCCTTTTGAAATATTCGTACTGCAGACATTACGAGGGTAAAATAAATCGTGATCCAGGAGACGAGTAGAACGATAAAAATTTTCTTAGATTTCATGCTGGTTATCAATGAAAAACATTAATTCGACATTTTCCGCATTATAAGATATTGCGAATTCGGTCGTTGGAGCTGTTGGCCACACCTCGAAGTCGAAAGACACGTCTGTATCGAAGTATCCAGATGGGGAGAGAGCGATAGGACTGCTAATGCGTTATTTCACTAGTTTACCCTCCTATATAAGTATAGAGCAACGTCGGCCCACTGTTCTCTTCATATCGCTTATCATTCCTTTTCCTTGGTCTGACATCGGACATTAACTTATCGCCATATCGGCGGGGATCGCGTCTGCAGACACTGCAAGGTGTCGCGTGGGTCGCCGCCACCCTACCTGCCAAAGAATCGATAAATCAATCGAATTTATAATATCACCAGTTGGATTTATGGTAATTAACCCGTTGATAACGATAAATCCGCCAGTCGGCCCATTGTGGAGTTGTCTCGTCGGCCCCTGAAATAATTCCAAGAGAATTATTCAAAAGACTAACACAATAAAGAAAATTATTCAAGAAGAGCTGCTCACTTCAAAGGTTTCCATTCAAAACAACTCGCCAACTTCATTAGCGAAGTTGTCGAGAAAAAAGGAAAGTTGGATTGGTTTCATCGGAATTAAAAGCGCCAGCAACTGAGAAGTATCCAGGGAAACACAAACAAGAAGAACATCCAGTCGAGGGGGTCGAACGCAACAATTTTCGCAAACAACCTGAAAATTTAAAAATTTCAGTGTTTGCAGCGATCATTCCTTTCGACAATCGATTAATAAATCATTCGGATCACAATGACAAATAAAAGGGCTTTGAAAATTAAGCGACTATTAACACAAAAATCGTGACGTGGACCATTAATTATAAAATAGGGACCTCTCGACAACAGACGAAACGACAGAGACGATTAAGGTCATTATGCAACGATTTGTATCAGTTTTAAAGGATGACTCGTCCGGAGTCTAGACGTTCACAAGTGGGTCCGGAAACATTTCAAAGCTGCGACCTACCAACGTCATCAACAGAGCGATGAGTTTGAAAACTTCGGACATTGGTTAGAGTTTCCCCCAGGTCGTTTCGAATTGCTTTTCTGTTAGCGTTTGCTTTAAATCTTCGACGTTAAATCTAAATGGAGTTTCAAGTCTTGTTCAATGCGATCTCTGAATATTTTATTGGAGTTTTTCCTTCGTTCCCTCTCTAAATGTAAATTGAAATTCAGGTGATTATTTAATCACGACAACAAGTTAGTAAATTTTCCGGAAAGCGCAAAGAAAATTGCAACAACTAAAAAAAATCCTCCACGTTTTACGACACGTCCTTCCACTACATTTAGCGGTGATGTTTTCTGCGTTTATCGCTCGTTGTGTTCGAGTTAGTTTCAGGATTTTCTTTGTGAGGAAGCACGAAACAATTTTCTTCAAAGCTTCAACTTTTAACGAGACCGCTGCAAGAATAGCAATATCCCGCCAATTTCGAAAGCTCCACCATTATTTTTCCGGTCAACTCTAACGGACAAAAACTTGGAACTAATTCGCAAGATCCAACCAACAACGAACGCGCCTATTAAACATTTATACGGTCCATTTGCAAAATTACACATTTCGACTGGCAATTACGCGTAGTCTACGAACGTAATACGCACGTTGATTATCGTTACTCAAGGGAACATAACAATAAAGACGGTGAGATATGTCGTTGTTCCAACAAAGGACCTGGGAGTAATAAGGGGGCGAAGATATTACTCCGGCCCGGACTTATTAATTTTTGTCCAATTATTTACGGCCCGAGACCGCATCGATCGTTCGCAAGACGCGGGTCTTGTTAAATCTGGATGACGGAGAAGAGGTGGTGATCCGGTGACCCGGAAACGATCCATACATGACGTATTGTTAACGTAGAGGTCGAAGTGTATACAGGAGAAAGCTGGGGTGGGTTCTATCTACCTATTCACGTGTACGGTCGCAACGTGAACAAATTGACGAGGCCGGAAAGGTCAATGATGTGCGGCGTGGTTAATTTCGAAAGTGTAGCAACATCTGCACACTAGTCGTAAAATTGAGTTTCTCGGACAGTGACGACCACAATTCAATCCGAGAGATGAGAAATCCATTTCGATGCAAATTATGTTGGACACTTATCAACGATTTGTTCTTATGGTTTTGAAAGTTTCGAAAACCCTTCCTAGGCCGGCAAGAATGGTTCGTTCAATTAAATTCTCTGTCTGATGCCAGGTATGTTACGTTGCAAAAACGAATCGATTACCCACTGCAGAAACGACGGGTAATTTGCGATAAAGCTTTAAGTATATTCCGATAATTAACAATTATGGAAAATGGAAGCTTGCATTCATTGATTTAATTACATATCTGGCAAATGTCTTACGTTAATAGACACCTGGTCAATAATACGAGAGCTAACATATTTATTATTGCAATGATTGGCTAAAAGAAAGTACAAAAAAATGTGGAGGTGCGCGGAAAAAAATATTCTTCTAGAAAAATTTTGTTGGAAGCTTTCAAAATTTAGGAGCCAATTTTGAGTCGATATCATCAATTTTGGAAAGTTTTGCTAATCTATGCAACTTTTGTCTTCAAGAAATCTTGTAAATTTGTTTTTGTACATTTTTGAACCGCCAAAATTTTACTTTTTGCGATAAAACTTAGAAATTTTAGAGTGACTCAATTAGATTAATTTCCAGCTCCACGAACACGCTGCCTTAATTTTTAAATAAAATTTTCCACTGTACAAAGATTTTAAAACTACACATAGATAGTGGACCGATAACTATTAAGAAGGATGTAGCGACCTTGTATCTTCTTAATCTCTTACTAGAGACACTTCTTGCCTTGATGTTAACATGTCGTTCGAGGTGTGGTCAACAGCTTCACAGATACCTGATTCGCGATAAATTATATCGCATTTCGCGTTATGAGCCCACTAAACTTTGATTTGATAAGCACGAACCTGGAAACGCTTTATGACGTCAATAAAACCCTGGCGAATCATTTTTTATAGCAATCGTCTCTGCACCAACCAACTTGAAACCCCCAGCAAAAAAACGTACCTTACGGCAGGGTTCATGAACAACGTTTTGCGACCGCTGCAATTTCTTTAAACCAGCAACTCGACATAAATCCACGACTTCTGATGGCGCCCAGCAGACGCTACTTCTAACGTTCCACCATCGTAAAGAACGCCGTTTTAACCGACAAACTCCTGCATTATACATCGCTACAGCTTTTACTATTATAGCCGGGATAAACCGGTCAAGAAAAGTACGTCCGCAATCGCCATTGTTCCACCGACTTACCGTCGAATTGCCATAATTGTCGGATCGTTGCATAACTGTCCGGAATTCGTTAATTGTCCGCCGACTTAATTATCAATTAGTACTCTTTTCGACGGACTCGATTCGGTTGTCGGGGTCGACGGTCCGTCACAAATTTTGATGGGCATTTCTGAAATCTACTCCTACGGTAATCCCTAAAGTGATATCTTTATTGATTTTTACTCGAGAGCTTTCTCGGTTGTAAGACGGACGATAAAAAATAAGATTGTCGAGTTCATTTGCAAGTTGAGTCTGATATTGTTGGCTGCCGGAGGCGGTAATGTTGAAATTATACGGTGCGTCTGCATTAATTCGCAGTATTGTTGCTACTATCATTCTGGAACGTTTGTCGTTTTACATGAAGCACTTTTTCGGCCAGACATGTTTATTAATAAATTTTGTTCGACGTTCCCGTGCCAATTGTTCGAAGGGACACAATCGAGTGTGGCGGTTCAGGTCGGTTCCCCAGAGCTCGGTGGCGTTAATTGAGTTTTCTTCGTTATCATGTAATCGCTTGGAAGGAAATTGATACCATCTAAAACCGTCATAAGCGTCGCAGGGCTTAATAATTATTTATTAAGATCGTGGGGTTGACGTTAATAAATTCGGCTTATCAGCGGTTTCCTAGTTATTTCCTTCCAAACCAGCGATTGCAATTTAAAATATTACCATTGCGGTGGTCTAGCAACATTTTTTCGTCGTGCAATATTTGCGCAACGACCCGCTCCAAGAGTTATTTAATACAAACAATTGCAACAATGACGCCGTATTTGCTGTAAGTCACTGCTGTTTCTAAGCAGTTGCACCGGAGAGTCGCCAAAGAAAGTTGCAGCGCCTTAAATTCATTGGAGAACATTGCGGCAGATACGAAATATTTATTAAGCGCTAAAAGAAAACATTACAAAAGGTACCAGCAAACAATTGAATTTGGTACTTTTTTGGCTACACTTTAAAAGTTTCTTAATTGTTTATGTGGACAGTTTACGGTTGATTTGGGGCGCGTATTAAATTATTCCCTAATTGGTAGAAAAACAAATTCGTTAGTGTTAAGAATTTTTTTTGGCTTTGACGGATTTTAAAATTTTAATGAAGAAATGGGAAAAATCAAATTGTTTATTTTGCCATTTTTGATAAAGAGGCCACTCTTGCTTCTTTCAAATGTTTCGCCCACTACGGCTGATTACAAAATTGTTCCTTATGCAATTTGCTGCACGAATCCGCCGGTCGCAATTTGCGAGGGTCCACAATAAAGAAAATAAATAAAATTTCACCCGAACGAAAAAAATAAATTTGAACCACCTCCTCCAACTATGGAAATTTATCCACATCAAAATACCTCGAACAAAGTGTGGGAGATTGTAATGTTGGCCGTTTTTTAGGTCCCTATCCGACCATCCCCATTTCTCTCTGTCTCACAGAAACCGCAACGTAAAATAAAGAGAGACTAATGAGATTCTATTATACCTGTGAAGCATCCTAGAGAACGACATTTTAAAAGTGTTCTTAGAGCCGAGTGCCATGCTGAGACGAACAATACAACCTTGCAGGGCCGCAAAATAGCCGCAAGAGATATACGCAGACGACGACGCAGGGACGAACTGGCAACGACAACCAGTTTTTCCCCGTTACGTCCTCCAAATTTGAATTACAAATACCTCCAGTCGGGACCAAACGAGACAATCCACCACCATCGACCATTTAGCAGCGCGCCACGAAACCCCAAATTTAAATTTATCAACCAAATCTCCAATAGAGGCCTCAATCAAGATTTTCCACGTTAATTTTTGAGGTGAAACTGGATAGGTCGTGGAGGTTTTTTGAGGTTGAGTGGCGTGGGGATCGCAGTTGCGGGTTAATTAACTCGGAGCGAAACTCGGCTCGCCGGTCATTACCGAAATGACCTCTGTAAATTGGCTCTGACTGCGCCATACTGGCGCTGATTTATTTTCAATTATTCTTCAGCGACGTGCAAGAAGTGTCTAGCTAGACGGGATTGCACGCTTCTGATGAAATCCGGAAATGTCTGACGATTTCGTGCGATATTAACATTGAAGCAATTGTTTTATGAAAACCATTACGTTTCGCATGGTTCTTGGTACAAATAGAAACTCCAGTTAAGGTGTTAATAGTTCTTGAAAGACGCGCCGGGACTCGCTTCTCGGATTCCTGCTGAATTTAGTGACGGCACGCCACGAACCGCCGCAATCGCAGGTTGCTAAATGAAACCCGTCACCGGTTTCTAGCAATGTTCGGTATTTATTTGCTCCAAGCCATATTCTTAATTTAATTGTGGTGTCATCTTCAAGATGTATGAGTCATAAACGTGCCGGGCGATCAAAACAAGTTGCATCTCCTATAATTTACCGACAGATTCTTTCAGTTGGACGATTTTTTTAACGCAGCAAAACCCGAAACTTTCAAGCAATCTAGGCGAATGGCCAAAAATTGGCTGCAACTGAAAGAAGTTTCAAAAAATTAAAATAATTTTTCTCATTTCCTGAACATTTTCCGTTGCAGGAAACGGTTTAATTGTTCCAACTTGATAACTGTAACTTGCACTTAATTAAAATGACAAATTGCCCCAGAATTTATGCGGTTGGTAGGTGGAGCAGTTTCGTAAAGTTGTAACGACCCCCAATTTGCATCGACATGTAATCGAAGTGCGATCGCCAGATAAATTCTAATTACTCGCCCAAAGTTTTATTGCCAGTTCAAAATTATTTTAATGAGTCCCCGCCGTCGTAACTCGTGATTTCACGAGCATTAAATCGACTCTGTAATATTTCACAATGTTATCCCGAACAATGGGGTAGTTTTTTTTTCTTGTTATTTTTTGGTAAATAAAAGTTTAGGAACCAGTCGCTTTTGATGTTCGTACAGCACGAGACACAACATAACGAGTTCCACCATTAGAGTAAGCACAGTAAATCGGTCTTTAACTCCGCGGGATTCGTGCTATTCTCACAAAACAACATAAAAATGCCCGACGTCACGTTGCTAGCACATCCAGAGGTTCCACGCAGTGTGGGAATTATTCCCGATCCTCTCGATATAGCAGCGATTGATTAAAAATTATGACGAAACGAGAAATTTCTAGTCCCTGTTCAATATGCTGCGCTTCCGGATTAGTCCGGCGAATAGGGCGGTTTCAGCATAAATCTCCAAATAAGTTGTTAGATAACCGGGTTATTTCGATTTGAATCGTGGCGGAATTGCCGACTGCCGTCAAATTTTATTAATGGCTAAAGCACAAACCGACGCTTTATGGGTATCGGGGCCATCGATTTATTTGCGATTTTCCACAAGATTCCGGCACCGAATTTCTAACGGATGCAATTAGATTTCTGCATTGCGACCCAAAAACCTGAATCATTCCTCTCGGAATTTTAATATTTTTCTCACCGCGTCTTTCGTGGAGGAAAAAACTGTTTTTAAGTTTTAAAATTACATAAAATTTTAGTGATTTTACGACTTCACACAGAAATCTGATCTTGTCTTCACCATAAGTTAAAAAGGATAGAAGCTCCTTACTTTCTCGTAGCTTGTCTTTGAAGCGACAAATCCTCTCAATCTCGAGATTAGCCGCGTCCTCTGCATCGGTTTATTGACCGTTTTTCTTCTGGATCGTGAAACAGGAGCGTTATTAAACCGGCGACACCTGATCCGTTCTGTTTAATCTATTTCAGTGCCGTCTTGAAATAGTTTAATATATCTCGGCATCTCCTGGAATAAATTCGTAGTTGTTCTGAAGAAAGATTGGTGATGGTGATAAAATCGGTGTCTTCGGCCTCTACGACGCGTTCTTTTCGTCGTTGTTTGCTCGCTTGATTCGAGTCTTCGAGTTGATAAAATGAAGTTATTCCCATTCTGTTTGTTTGTTTTCAATCCGGGCTATGTAAATGTTTATCTATCAATCACCGTTGAAAGGTCGTCCGCACCAAGGGAGAAATGTCCCATGAACTCGCACTCATCTTCAGCAGGTCTCAACTGCCAGTCACCTAACCAGACGACAAGTCGCACCTTTATGTTTCAGAACCGAATTACTGAAAGCTCGGGGGAAATCACGTCACAAAATGCAGTAATTGCGTGCGGTACGCCGCCCCAACGGAGGAGTACACGCATCAACATTTCATCACACGATTTTATATTCGCGGAGTTGCAAATTGCGGACGAAAGGACGCCTCGAACCTCGTAATCCTCCTTTCGGCCATCTCTTCACTATTTTGTTTTTCCACGTGTCAATTTTTAAATCTAAAAAGGGCATTTTCAACCCGCTTTTTAGGTAGTTTCATTTAGGAGAAATCGGTCGGTTCCATTGACGTTGAAGACCAGTTTTTTGGTATCGCATCATCTAGTAGTAGATTCGCATTAAAATTGCCGCAAACGACTTGTTGCCTTATTAGTTGGAGTTTTAGGAGCAAATCGCAACCTGCGGAACACCTGCCGCAAGCTTTTTTCGGTGTGAATATGGCCGAGACGACCTCGATTATTACTTTGCAAATTTAATGACCTGTCAAGTCATGGACCGAAGTGGATCGTGGGTGCCGAATCAATTCAGATATGGCTTCAATTTGCATGAGGCGAAGCACAAAAATATTAAAGGGTGTGGTGGCGGAACTTCAATCATCTTTTGAAACTTGGAGGTGACAGGGAAGCTACTGGTTTCGAATTTTTTCACATCCGAGACCTTGTTATTGTTTTCATAACCCTCTGGCGTTTCACTTATAGGGAACAACGCATTTTCTTAAATTCTGTTTCGCAAAACTACATCGAACTCAAAATTTGAAGTTGAAGTTTTAGACGAAATACCAATAGACTGCGATATTTAATTTATTTTTAGTAGCTCCAAGCGTCCTTCCGGAAGTCTCTTGAATCGCTGCGAGCTGTATCGGCCTTGTCAGTCATTAGCCGGTGATTGAAGCGAATCCGAGTTAAAATCGTCGATCCACTTTTGTATCGGAAGTCCAGGATTCGAGTCGATTCACTTTATCCGCAATCAATACCGCGTTTATCATAGTTAAGAGCTTTCATAGGGGGAACAAGTAGCGTTATCGAAGTATAAATTTCAATTTATCCCACATGTCGCCACTATTTCATTACGACATTACGACCGTTTTATTTAATTCCTGCGCAGCAACAAGAATTGTAATTTATCTCGTTTTCACTTCCAATCGGTTGGCGCGCCATCACCAACAGCTCTAGTCGGGATTTCGGGGGCGCTACAAATAGCGGTAGTTAGTTAAGTAATGAAGAGGCAGCGAACTTAACCTCAAATTAATAATCGTAGATAGACGGCAACGCTTAATTGAGGTGTTACTCGAATCCCTCCACTTAATTCAATGAAATTTTTGATTTATCTCCTCAAGAATTCGTTGCGGTTTTACGGCCCCCCAACTTCTCGGAACTCACATAAGGTGTTTTGAAAGTGTTTTTGCAGGTAACAAAAAGATTGTTTTGTTGGTCACGAAAGCACGTAACTAATTCAGAAACAGTTCGGGTTTTGTTGGGAATAAAAAAGGGTTGGGGGAGAGTCAGATTTCGTTTTCCTGTGATGGATGTTGGTCCGGGATCGTTATCGGGATTTAATGGACGATTTTGGGCGAAATCGCCGGATAAACGGTCCGGTTGCGTTTTATCGCAGATCTGAAATGCACCTACTCGCCGGCGACCTTAACACGGTTACCTTGCCCGATTGGAGCCTTCTCTCATCCGAGTCCGGCCACTAAACTCCCAGCCTCTTGCTGCTTATGCTTTGTTCGTTTCGTTTAGTTCTTCACGGTGCGTTGTGAGAAGAAGCTGTGCACGTGTGCTTGTTCGGCGGTACAGTTCTTCATAAAAAGCAAACAGACGCTTCATAAAGCTCGGTGTGTATTTTGATAACATCTCCATTATCAATGGTGTTGTTGCGTTCCCGGAAACTGTTCTTCTGAAGTTCCAGCTTCGGCAAAAATCCGGGATTTATTATGGTTCTGCTCGCCAAACATGGTGAGTGATTTTGCAATTTGATGCCGTAATTTATGTGAGTTTCACGTAATAACCTTTACTTCCTCCGCGGACACGTAATTGAAATTATGCTGCCGGTTTCTCCGGTCTTCATACAAAAATAAATTGACTCCTCAACCGGGTCAATTCGATAATCGAAAAATTGTTTAGTGTTGTCGTTATTGTGGAGATTTGCCGCCTAATTTGACTTTTTATTGCCTCAAAACGTTTAGGGGCAATTTGTCACACTTGCTTAGTTGTTATTAAATCGGATTTAGAATGGACGTGTGACTATGTTAGGACCTATCATAAATCCTCGAATTCATTGCCATTGTCACGTTTTCTTTGTATTGAATTGTTATTTATTCCAACTGATTTAGGTGGCCGCCGAGATAATTCCCTAATGGGAGCGTAAAAATTCCCCAAAAATACGTGATGAACACAACGACCTTTGGAGGTCTTCGGCGCTTTCCCCAATTTATTACGGATTAACAGCGACCATTCATTGCGACCCCCAATAACGGTCCCTTGGAAGACAAATTCCAATCTTTGGTGAAAATGCGCAAATTCTAACTCTTCCAAATTTCCCCTGAATCAAATCAGGTAATTTGAGTTTAGTTTTCCTATAAAAATTTTTACTTCCTCCCTTGCTATCTTTCCTTCCAAGAGCTTCAACTTTTTTGGTTCGCGGATTTCTTCTTTTTTTTTTTGTTTAAGTTTCCGGAAAGGGGTTGCCGTTAATATTCAAATTACGCTTCCGAACTTCTGACGACATACAGTAGTTGACTGGAGTACCACTGAAGTAGCACTTTTTCAGGAAATTTCCGCAAACAGTTTTGCTTATCGTTTTATCTTCTTTTTGCTTTTTGCTCTTCTGGTGGCTTTTGTCTCAACCGCTTTTTTGCGTAAACTTGCTATCGTCGGTCTTGGGTCTTGTGTTAATAATAATCACAATGCTTACCTTGTAGAACGTACTCGACTATTCCCAGAACGAACATTTACCGGTGCAGTGATTTAGTGCAACACCGATAATAAAATCGCAATCTGCAGCAATAAATGGTTCAAATACCTGAAACTTTCTTAAAATCAGCAACGATATCGGCGAAATTTACGACCATGTTTACTGCATCAACAAAAAATTTCATCACCCGATACAATTTGTTTCTTATTGAAGCTTTTACAACTTAATCGAAGCGATTATTTGGGACTTTCCCTCGAGTGTTCCGCCACTAATCAAAGGTGCCGATTTGGCATTTACACAAAACAACTTAAGTAATGATTGATGGTTTTCGCTTCGTTTCCGATGGTCGCTGGCAGAAGTCCAGTAGACTAT
This sequence comes from Pyrochroa serraticornis, assembly GCA_905333025.2. Taxonomy (NCBI): domain Eukaryota; kingdom Metazoa; phylum Arthropoda; class Insecta; order Coleoptera; family Pyrochroidae; genus Pyrochroa; species Pyrochroa serraticornis. The sequence continues at coordinate 31,875,892 of HG995154.1, read as the reverse complement.
TTAAATTCATGCTAATCTTAAGTTATGCCAATCTGATAAAAGGTGTTTAGGTAATGAAGTGTGATGATGGATCTCACCTTGAAAGTTTCAATTTTCAGGCCTAATCTCCGAAAAAAGTCTAACTGTACCGAGATTAAATCTGCTAAAAATAATTGCCAATCTGCTTATTGTTGCGGAACACCAAAAAATTGTTTGGTTACGGCCTTTTTGCAATTACTGAAACTTCAGCGCGGTACGCTTTCAAATAATCACAACGGCGTTGACCTTTTTGTTTTTCTTCTTAACGTTTTACCGTAAACAAAACAAACTATTGTTGTTGAGGAAATGTTGATTAATTGTTTTTTGGTTTCAGGTGAGTTTTTGACGAGAAAATGACGTTGCCTTTCAAAAATCTCGACGAAGTACCTTTCCGGTGAGTCGTTATGGCAACCCTCTAGTCTCGGGGGTGTCTATAGACGTCCCGCGGGCGTCGCGACGGCATCTGTGGGGTTTCAACGTAGATCGCAAATACGCAATTACAATTCGCACGCGACCACGCGATAGGTGGGCCTTCTCCTGTTTTCTTGGCAGGTGTCATGCGAGATTCCATAAATCCTGGAACGGGATTTTGGCGGGCGGGCCCCAAAACTGGGCCTTCGTGGCTAATTTAAATATAATACGCACGTATTTTCCCCCGTTTCGTGCGACTTGAATAGCAACTCGCCGGGGAAATTGAATTTTTTTAGTATGCCGTTTTAATAACATCATCATCTTTTGGACGACCTCTTGTGTGTTTTTGCCTAATAAACTTGACTGTTATTAGTAACAAAAATTCGGCTCACAACAGCCGGACTGGCGCTTAATGAAAGAGAATAACTGAAACAGATTTTTTCGTTTCACCGGACTCTCAATTAGGCGGATTTAATGAACTTTTAAACAGTGGCGCTAATGCAAATTCGTCATGGCCCCGAAATTAGTTTCTATCCGAAAGGTGAATCGAGAGAAGTAATTAGAACGGACGAAGGAACCGTTGAAATTCGCTCTTGTATACAGATTCGCCCGGCGCCTCCACCAATTTTCAACTACACCGTAAAATTCAAAAGTGTAGCATGTCTCATATTCTTGTGCAAATTTTTTATGAAGAGCATATCACTAGCTCCCGGAACACTTAATTTCTAAATTTGGAAGGTTATCGATCTTTGATAAAAAACTTGGTGTCTCCACTATTTGTTGAACTTCAGTTACACGGTTTTTCTATTCCATCACGCTTTGATGAATTTAAACGAAGAAATTTATTTTATTATTTTTATTTTTTTACCTACAAGGACTTCAGGGAGTCATCGAAGCGGAACAGCTTAAGATCTCTGCGATTTCTACTAGGGAATGCAAATTTCGGGATTCCGGGATCAAATTTATGAAAAATCGGGATATTTAGTTTTTAATAAAAGAAGTTAATATGCTTTAATGAAATAGTATTTTGAATTGAAATGTCTTCTTACACAGTCAAACATGAATTTGAAAATAAAAAATAAATAACAATAACATAAATTAAATTCTAGAAGACAAACAAAGTAACACCAAGAACTCAAAATAATAAAAGTAAGTTTCGCGTACTATTTCCTACGGAAAAATTCTCTCAAAAAAATTAAGGTATTTAAAGTAGAGTCACCTAATCTTGATCTTATTTTAGTTGCTAAAGATCCCGCTGAAGAAAATGCTCTCTCTGATTCTACGCTTGTCGGTGGTATGGTCAAAAGGTACTCGTAACATTGCTGCAGATGCGAACTTCGGTTACCTTCGTTTTCATAAAGAATCATTTCATTTTTTTTATAGTGCTGAGATTATCTTGCAGAGATCGCTTTTTAGTTTTTTGGGGTTGCTCCTACAATAGCTTCATCAAGTTTTTGCCTTAAAGATTTTTTTTATTTAATCGCGAAAGGGGTACAATATTTTTCTCCTTGTCATCAGTTTCTAGTTCTATATCCACGCACAAAGTACTAATGCTATTTATTGGCCAAGTAGTCGTTGAATCACAAACAAAATCAAATGTTGAGTCAAAATCAGGTAAGTCAAAAAAGTTGTTCCCTGAGATTTCTCCTGGTTTGGATTATGAAGATAATTAATTACACCAGAAACAATCGTTCGACGCTCATGTATACGTTTTCTCAGGTTTAGAAATAATTCTTTACTTAGGTTCGTATTTAATTTATCAAGTTCCTGAGATAAAAACTTTAAAGTAGCATCAGCAGTGCACATATTCGAATCTCTTCTGCAAATCGCTTCTACTGCAAGTTTAACTGGTTCAAGACACTGAACCATTATTTTCAGAATTTCAAATTCAGTATCGCAGATGACGATTGGATTTCCTAAATCAATCAGCGTCTTGTGTTTACAATCCTTTAGACAAAGAAATTGCTCCAACATGGTAAGGAGGCTATTCCATCTGATTTTGCAGTCTAGGATCAAAGATAGTTCCTTACCATATTTTGCAGTTACATAATTTTGCAAAATAGGATTATTTGTAGGAGATCGTCGAAACATTTTAACAATTTTTCTAACCTTCTGCACTAAAGGATAAATACTATGATTGTTGGTAAGTTGAGTTATGCCATTTTCCGCTTCCATAAATTCAAAGTCTACATCACTGTCATCAAAATTTCCCTCACTATCACTGTCCGTATCTGAAATGTCAATTTCTTCAATCTCTTCTGCAGGTTGACTTTTATAAAGGGCATCAATAATAGCAAAGTGAATAGCATGCGCAAAGCATAATTGATGATTTGGTTTTATCAGTCTTCCAAACTTTTTCATAACACTTGCTCCGTCCATTGTAACACCTACTACATCACTACTTATAGATAAATTGAATTTTTGTAATCTATGATTGAGTATCTCTACACATTCTTCAGCTGGCATTGAACCTCTTATTCGTGTTAGCCCTATATTCTAGATCTTAATATTGGAATTTGAGTCTAATCCATGAACAATTATCTGCACAAACCTCTTATTTGCAACTGAAGTTCATTCTTCAAGCGACAAAGAAAAACATTGCTCCCTTTTTCTAAGTGCTTGTAATTTTTGAATATAGAAATTTACAATTTTCTTACTATAAACTAACACTTTGCTACGAACAGTGTTTGCCGAATTTGGTATGCTTCCCAATCCTCTAGCTTGCAGTGCTAGTCTCTAATCATTAGAAGTGATAAATACTCTAAATGATAATCCGTCTAAGGAAGTCATACGCGCAATCACGGCATCCAAAGAACTCTCATCAGTGGAAAAAAAGTTCCATAATAGTTCTTTGTATTTTTTATGCAGATGTCCCTGGTTCGACGCTGCTGATCTTACTATCAATGTCTAGGCTTGTAGAAGATGATGCCTGGGTTTTTTGTGCTAGTGACTGTGAATGTTGAGAATTATAATGTACATGCAGACCTTTAGTAGAGCCTCCTTTAATATTTATAATTTTCTCACAAAGTTTACATTTCGCAGTTTTTTTATTTTCAGAAATAAAGAAGTGACGCCACATCGGTTTATTATCGTCATTCTTTTTCGGATGAATAATATACTTGCTATTATCGACCATCATTGAATTTAATTTAATAAGCACACTCACTGACTCATTTGACACAACAATCAGACTACAGGCCGTAAAGATTGCAGTCTGACTGCCAGCAGGTACCAAACAGCGCAAAAAATTTAGAAATCATCCGTCGTATATTTTTGCGATCCCGAATTGCATTCCCTAATAGCGACCGAAAAATATTTTTTTAACCCTCATGTTGCTTAGACTCTAATCGTCAAAATTATAACTAACAGTTTCAGGAGAAAATCAAAATATTCCTTGTACATTTTCTGTTTTAAATATATTTCAGTGGAGGGACTGTTTTGAAGTTCCCATTCTGCCAGCCCACACTGCCACAGCTACCACAATATCTCAAAAAAATCAGAAATCAGCGCTCGTATATTTTCGGGATTCCTGGATTTTGGGATCCCGGGATTGCATTTCCAAATTTCTACGTTTCAATCTAACCCCCGTTTTGTTGCCAGTTCCGCTCTTATCGCAGTTGTGAACGCGTTCGTTTCTGGTCGGTGGGTAATCTCTTTGGTTGTGGCGTCATAGGTGGAATTGATTGTAGTTCGGAAATACCTCGCAAGAGATAAAAGGCCGTCATGTTACCCACAACTGAAACCATTAGCGTTCCCACCGAAAAATGGCGGCTTTATCGCGTTTCCGACGTTAAAACAGCCCACTTCCATTACGGGAGGGTCATAACTGGCGATAATGACCGAACCATCAGCGTTGCCGTCAATTTGTTTCAGAAAAACTCGTGATGTCTGAAAATATGAAAAATATTCGGTCTGAAAATAACCTGACGCGTATAACAGAAGGGGAGGGTGGCGCGACGCACCCGTCCTGCAACATCTGTCAAATCCAGAGGCACGACGGGGCAAATCTGAAATTCATAAACACAAAAAAAACCGCAGGAGGTTGACGTGCAAAAGCGATCGTTCACACAATTGATAATGACCGCGGAATGACTATTTACAGCGTTAAAATATGAGCAACAATGATTGATTGTCCGGAATCTCGTGCGTTGTTTAATGTGTCCCGTTTCCGGGGTGTCGCCGGAAAAGAGGGTTTTTAATTATTTCCAGCAGGATTAATGAAGGATGGGATGAATTTAAAATTCCGGGCGACAGAATTTTATTATCGTGATTTCACGTCTTATCCGCGCTTCCCTAAATTCCGGTGTAATTGTTTAATTAAGCCGCCCTTCCCCTAATAAAATTTTCGAGAAAGTCCGCGAGTAACGCGAGGGTTCCAGTCCCCGGGCGGCAGTTACTGGGAAAAATTTGATTTGAGAAGGCGAGTTTCCGGTTTTATCGATGATCCGGTCTCGGGTTGTGTGTTGAGGCGATTTTAAAATGCGGTCCGGGTGCGGGAGCAAACGAGAAATTTCATTACGTGGGCCGTTAAAGCGCAGAAGAAATTTGTCAAGTTGTTGCGATAAACACTGATAACGGGGTTAGGTTATAATTTAAATATTAAAGAGGACATCCCGAAAGGAAGTTGGGAAGAGGAGATAAGCACCATCTGGTCTCGGTTTCGCGTTCAATCGATATTCGGCGCGCTTGAGGCGTCCTCTCAGTTCTTATCCTTCCCTCTAACCATCTGCTTTGGTTAAGCGCCGCGGTTTCACGTCCTTAAGTTCCGACAAGGAGTGTTGAATGATCAAAAGAAAATCTCCTGATTCGGCATTGAAACAGAAGGGATTTCTTGCCGGCCGGTTTTTCTGCTCCTGTAATTAGATTTTTTGTTCGTCAGCGAATTGTTGAATGGTACTCTTCTATTTATTTCCTAGAGAGCTTTTCCCGAAAATAAATTGAATTTGCTTGGGAAACATGGTCTGATTTATTTTCCCTTACCCTTCTCCCGGATTTATTTTATTACGTCTGTCACTTTCAGGACGACGTCAAAATGCTGAACCGAAAAATGCTCGCGCTCCAACTGGCAGGGGAGAAAATCAAAAATTTAATGAAACATCCGCTACATTATTCCCGCGTTTTATACCTGTTCTTTTACGATAAGATAAAGGATTTTTGTAGCATCTCTTGATGCATGGTTTATTTGCTGGAGGGTTCTAGTCCCCGACGAGGGCGGGCAGATAGCGTCGAGGTACAGCTTTTATATCTACCTTGATATCTGCGCTGTTTTATCTCCGGTATTTCCCATGTATATTGAAGGGCCGATTTAAAACGGCTACAGGCCACCCTAAACGAGATAAATGTCGCTGGATCAAATTGATGCGCAGTCCACAAAATTTCTCCCCAAAGCCTCCGGGTATTTCGGAAACAACAAAAATTATTACGTTATTAATATTATCTTCGCATAACGACAAACTTTAACGACCATCTCCCAATTTAACGACCCGAACATGTAGCGGCATACAATTTCGTAAATATGTCCACGAAGTAAGTCATTACACTTCTCTATCTAAAAAATCGTAAATCATGCAGCGTACCTCCAATCTAAAGCTCCTCATTGCTTGGGTCTACGAGTTTCGAGTTTTGTATTTTTTCTGGTCTTTTAGAAATTTTTAAAAAATATCTTTCCTGAAAATGTCTTTGCAGAATCTTTAAATCACCTGTAAAATTTGGGGCGGTATTTCAATCTTATTGTTGAAGATTTCTGGTATTTTTTTAAAAATTTGGGATATCGTTTCCGACACCACCCAGGTCGTGATTTGTATAAAGGTATTTCAAGGCAAATCCGGACAAGCTTTTTTGGACGCTCCTGTTATGTGTCGTCACGTACATCGGTGATAAATTCAGTTTACCAGTAATAGCCCTGACGAAGGTACATACTGGAACGTCCCAAAGCTCACGTTGCAGCGGATGGCAAGTCGACATAATCTTATCGAAACGTGATAATCAACCAAAGTTCTTCAGGAATGTTTTGTTGATTGAGATCGAACCTCCAATGAAGTGTTAATCGATTTTCAACAATCGGACACCTGAAATATTTACGCCCCGAAAAAAAATCCAATTTAGTGCTTTGTGTCGTAAAATCTCGAACGAGTTCTAAGAAATATTAAATTCCTTTTTTACGGACGTTATCGTAAGAGTTTTACGAGGGCATTGCTATTATTATAGAAGGGGGTCAATTTTCTTGCATGATATTAAAAAAATTCGGCTATAGCCGCGCATTGTATCGATTGTGATAAATGATCCTTCAAGCTGGAGGAAGAAAATTATTTCGAATAAATCGATCTCGAGTTACCTACAACTAAGAAGTGGCATGTTTTTTTTTTATTTCTTTGACGAAAAGGAGGAGTGCGAAATTTCCCTTATTGTGTGTCACCCTATGCGCGTGCATTGTACGTCTCGTTGCTTTCCGAATAAGAAAATATTAACTGAAAAATTCCTCGACTTTACGGGAGCGCTTTCATCATGACTTGCTATCGTCGTGTTCATATTTCCTGCTTGGTTCAATAAAGATAGACTGAAGAGAATCCACACGCTGCGACGGGTAACGCATACAACGGACCCCGGGGGTGGCAACTAGGTGGCTGCGTACGTGGTCGGGGGTGGTCTGATATTGATATTCCAGATCGCTACACCCTCACTACTTGCGTGTCATCACTTCAGTCGTTTTTTCACTTCACATTTCCGCCACATGAACAGAAATTGCTAATAGTCGCGTTTAATTAATCGAATCTGTCTTTTCCCCAATTTACTGTTAATAGTCCATCCTTATTCAAATTGTGATTTCTGTTTGCACTTTGAGGTTAAAATGTAAAACTTTTTAATTTATTTGTTAGGCTTTGCAAACAATATTGCGTTGGTCGTCAAAAAGAAGTCGTGTACAGGGGGGTTGTAGGGGTAAAATTGTAAAAAATTGCCCAAAAACAAGTTGGCTTAATTTGAATCTCCCAAATCTAAGAATCATTTTTGTTGCCATAGGCATTCAAGAAATGAGGGGAAACATCCAAAATTAATTTTTTAATCCGCCGGTATAGTCACGTTTATGGATAAGAACGTAGCATATGCCTTGCTTGCGCCGGGTTTTGTTTCGACACGAAGTATTTCTTGTTCTTGACGCTCTCCTAGATTTGTTTCAAATGATATCGCAAAATACTTGTTAATAACGTTAAAGAACAGAACTTCAGGAATTTGTACGTATTTTTCTTTTCTAATAATGTACTCTGGGCAAATTTTAAATAATTTTTTTGTGATAAACGAGCATGATGTTAAGAAACTCGATTTTTGCCTGCCACCATAAGAAATGCTAAAAATGAGCTAAAGTAAAACTTTTGACGTTAAATACATATTTTAGTTGTATTACAAATGCAATTACTTTAACAAAAATGTTATAATATAATATCTATTAATGAAAAATAATTATTATGAAACGTTTAATCAAATTTCCACCTCTGTCAAAAAACAGTTTTTTCTAAAACTTGCTTTTTGGTATTATTGCAGTTAGGTGACTGTTCCAAATATTTGCATGATCCATATCCAATACAAACTAAATTCTTCTTTTTGCACAAACATTGAAGTCCTGCGCTATGCAAAAACCAAAAGAAAAACAAAGTTTGTTTCTAATACATATTATTACATTTTAATATAATTCTTACACTTACCTGTGCCTAAAGACGGCTTCTCCCCAGACGTAAAGAGTTTTTTGGTAAGGATATACTAATTTATTCTCTTCAAGATTCCATTCTCTTTCTGATACCTCAAGTAGTTATGGAACTGAATTGAGACCATTAGGCCACATATTGGTATTATAGTAACTCTTAAGAAATGTTGTCCTAGACTGTCTTCAGTAGGTGGTAACTTGTTGATAATCTTTGGAACATTATACTTCGCACGTGATTAATGTTCTTTACCTCTTGAATGATTTTTGGTCACTTATAGATGACTTGCTTCTAAATTTAGTAAATCTTCTATGAACAGATGTTTTATTAACCCTTCAATTTTTTTAAACTCTTCTTTAACTCTAATGTTAGTTATATCTAAGCATCATTATTGGAGTCAATATTTTTCTTAGTTTCTGATGTGCTTGGTATCTTAGTACATTTTTTGCCATTTTCGGGGTATTCAACTTCCATTCCTATTAAATCCTTTTCCTCGATTTTTGAAAAGTATGGGGAATTTCCTTTTGCAATTTCCTTAATTTTTTTCTTAATGTTAGTCGTCATGCTTCCAATTGATAATCATGACTTTTCTGGCAAATAACACAATTGCCTGTATCTTCTTCCGCTTTTAATTATTATTTTTTTATAATTTAACTTTTGATTCAGTGGCGGTATCTGAACTCGTAGTGTTCAAATTAGACTTCATGGTTTTCTAAAATAGGTTTACTACTTATACCAATCATCGAAAGAATGGAAAGAAATTTAGTTAACTACTGGATGCTGGTACTTTTGACTGTATTATTAATGTTATTCTGTATTTTTTTGATTTTTATTTTTTGACTTTTGATAGTGTAAAAGATTTTCACCAAACATCCTTACATCACACATACTTGTTTACTAATGAAAAAGGGGTCCCTGGGTAGCTAGAGATATATTATAGAGCCGCTATACGAAAATCGCTTTTATTAGCGTACTGCGCCGCCTAGTAAAAAAATTATTTGCAAAGAACGTATCAATGGTATCTAAAAAATTAAAGTACCCTGGTATGCCTAATTGTCTGCTCTTTGTCGTTATTAATTGGTATTTTTCAATATTATTATAAATAACTCTTCTATAGCACTTTAAGTAAAACGGAGCGTCTGCCTAAACTAAGTGTGCGCTAGCCCGCGATGAACGATGACCTTGCCCATATAATAACACTGGTGGTACGGATTTAAAAATTGATTTGTAAAGTTTAAGTTCACTTCGTATGTATCGAACATAAACAGAAATTTTGCTCACATTTTGAGCATTTAAATAAACCTAACTTGTTTTTGGGGAATTTTTCGCATTTAACCACCTGCAACCCTCCCGTACAGGACGAACTTTTGACGACCAACGGGATTTATATTTTTAAAGAACGATTTAAAATATTTTTCAGCTTTTAACCAAAAAGTGCGAACAGAAATGATTTCTAAGCGACTTCCAGGCCGTGGACTTTACTATAATTCACAGGATCACAAGAAAGTTTATCGGAATTGCCCTTGACCTAGCCTCCGTTCTTTTGCGAAAGTTATCGGTTTTAATTCGTTTACGATAAGATTGGAGCCTTTCAATTTCTTTGTGATTTCCAGTGACCTCAGTTTAATTAGGTGTTGATGCATTGTTCGAGGATTGCATGTGACCCATATCACGAGGTGCACGCCATGCGAACATCAATTCCTCAACGGTCCACACCTACTAACGTAATTCCGAAGGGTTTCATTCATTCCTAAAATTCATTATCGTGAGTTGCATTGTCCTGGCGTTATCCGTCCGGAAATGAAGCTCGTTGGGAAATTTTTAACCGCTCGTTTTTGAATTACGAAATTCTCTCGAAATCTGGGTGACTAGGTCGGTTTTTGTTAATTTTTTTCCTTCCAAATGCCAATCAAGTTTTTTGTGCGCCCACAATTCTTGCCATTTTTAAATTATTCCGTCTACTGCTCCAAGGAGGTAGCCACGTATTGTGGGTTTCGTTTTGATTATCGAAAAAATTCGTTCTTGATGTAGTTGGACTCTAATTACAGCACACGAAGCCGCTTCAACGGTTCATAATAATTCTGGATATCATAGTGGAAATATCCAATTTGCATTTTACACCTACACGCATTCTGAGGGCATACTCCATCACCGGCGTACAAAGAGCATCATGTATAATAACCAGGCATCACAAAGACCTCATGCCGCAACGAACAAGGCTGCAAGGGTGGCAGAACAGCCAGATATCAACTTGTACGGATCAGCATCTATCCACGGTCGGACCACCCCCGCATCAGACACCGTGCGAAACACACAACGCCGACACGTGACCCTCATCCAACCGGGATCCAAGTCAATTGCTAATAGAGTTTAGGCATAATTAAACGGCCATTTTCCCCCAAGCCCCTGCAGCCGGCTTTTGTGCACGGAACTGCTAATTAAAAATATATACAGGGACGTTATCGGGGAGGGAATCGCTGCCAACAAATGGGAGTTCTGTCCGCACTCGCCGCATTGGAGACCCCAGTCAGTTTGGCGTAATCAGATTGTGTTTCCAGGTTGATAGCGTTGCTTCGGACCCGCACCAGGTCGAGATTTGGTTAAGTCGAATCGGCACTTTTTGCAGCAAAATTATCAAATGAAGAAAGTTTTACCACTGTTGTTGATGCGCATTTGATTCGAGCTTTTTCGCGTCCGAAATTACGTTTCGCTTTTTTCCCGGTTCCGGTGATGCGGAAGGTGTCTTGAAGAGATAGATTTTAAGTCTCTTCGTTTAATTAAGAATTGAACGGGGACCGAGCCATTTACATAATCGCCTTAGCTGAATTACGAAAGCTCTCCCAACTTAAATTTTGTTCTAATTTCTGTCTTGCGTCCTGAAAGCGTTTCGTCGGCCCCATCGACTTCTATTCCCTCTAACTTTGTTAACCCGAGCTTTAAGTATTTAACGGTAATTTAACAGTCCAGTTTTTCGAATTCAACGTTTTGACGTTTCGAATGACGACTTTTTCGAAATTGACACTTCACGTAATCGGCGTCGATCGGCGACTTGTTTCAGGTTTTGCGGCGATTTAATTAACAAAATTTCATTTAACAAGAAAGTTTTAATTTACGACCGGACACGCAACTAATCAAAAAGCCGTTTCCTCCAAGTTCTCACAATAACTTCGCAATTTAGCGAAAACTCGATTACGGGATACTCTTAACATCGTTTAAAAAGTTGTCGCGTAAAACTTAGTCAGCTTCTTGGATATCTCACTCTCTCTCTACACATAAACCATTGAACCACCCTTACGGTAATTCGAGACGCGTCGAGGTGAGGACTTCTATAAAACAGTTAGAACTCATCGCGGAAATCGTCATAACTTTGAAACTTTGCCTGTTTGGATTGAATTTTCGCAAAAAACTGATTGCAAGCATTCATGGGGAATTTTGATATTTACGTGACCACTATCGTGAGAGGGGGGGTGACTTTAACTTTCCGGCTTCCACCATTAACCCTGAATAGATCGAATGGACTTCTTTATGGCCATCACGTTCGACATATGGTCGTTTGTAATTTCTACCACGTGCTAACTCAGTCAACTAGCAGACAGCTGGAATTGATCTGGCGGTAACAGAGATACCGACCTGGCGAACTGTATCGAGTTGGTTTGAATTAATTTTTTATGTTGTCTCCCTGTTTCATCCCCCGAACTCGACCATGTGAAAACGCAAAGGCAACGGATGTTGATTTAGGGTCCCTAAAACGTAAATAAATAGAAACGCTTTACGAGTAAGCAAAAACGGTCTTTTAACGACCCACGTGAGGCTGGTTTATTATAAAAATGACGTCAATTTGTTCTATTATGACTGTTATTATTACCTGTGTGTCTATGGTTTTTAATCGGACTGCAGCAGGCGTGATAGCTTTAAAATAACCGCTTACGTTGTCTTTAAGTGCACGTTTCAAGGCAAACCCCGTAATTACTTTCCACTTGAACCTGAGCAAATCGATGATATGGGAATTGTATGCAAATATCTGCGTTTTTTATTGTTTCGGAATTAAAGAACACCTGAAAACGACTTAAGCACCTCTTATCCCGACGGAAATAAATTCTCCCAAACGTTCTTCACGCCAAAGCGATTTTAGAAAAATTACGTCGAATTCTTCGCGCATATTAAAACCAAAGGCGGAGGATCGAACGGATTACCAAGTCATTGTCGCTTCTGAATTAGGGAAGAAAGCGACAGCTTTCAAGTCGCAAATTCGAGAGTTAAACCTCCTAGAAAAAGGTAACTTGAAGTTGCAAAATTTTTTGGAGTTTCTGCCGCACAGTTTTAGACCTTTCGAAATTTTTGCCCTATTTTTCGTAATTTTTCCGATCGCTCGATTAAGCTTCCTGAAATAGTTTCCTTCCTCTCGATCTCGACCGTTTTCGAGTTGACGAGCAAAGAGGAAGCACTCGCAGCAAATTTAAACTAAATTGCAACACGCTTCCGCACATGAATTATGCATAACGTGAAATGGCGAACACCGCCGGTTTTTGGGTTGAAACTTTGTCCGATCGCGACTAATTGATGTTAATGTCGCGCAATTCCATTAATTTCCAAATAATTTCACTAATTGAAACGTAATGCAGCAGTCGAATTTTTGACATCGCTTACAACTGAATCGATTAAAACATTTTTTTGTGGCGGCAACGTCGAGGAGTTTTACTTGTGACACTTAACGATAAAATACGGGAGGAGATATTTGGTGCAAGTTTTTATGAGGTTTTAACACAAATTTTACTGTTACGCAAGCCGAACCAATAAAGGCGACCGCCACTTTTTTAAGTTATTGCCGGCGTTTTATTAATTATGTCTTCATTTACATTTAGACTCGTGTAAATACCTGCGACTGTTGCGGCATCTCATGAACCGCCTCGGCAAGAAATCAAAATTGAGCATAATTTACAACCGTGCATACAGGGTGGTCCCACACTTCGAGTCACCGTTATCCAACTCCAATATCGATCACGCGATCCAAACGCCTAATTGCCCGAGTTTCCACTGAAATTATCCCCGAAACCAACTCATCTGACTAAAAGCTCCATTTCAATCTGCATTTGAAGTTAAAAACAAATGTCCAACAAAAGTCGATTTTGAATTTGCAATCAGGATCCGGCTTGGTCTAGGACGGAATTGTTCTAGACAAGTCGTCCAGTCCTTGTGGTAAAAAGAACAACACGCCCGGGGGCGATTACGGATATAAATGAAACCGGCACACAATTGCGATTGTCTGTTCCCGAGGATTACGGGATTATTTCCAGTTTATATTCCAGTCACTTTCATGATCCCGCTTGATGGCGTCTTTCAACTAGCCTTTCGGATTCAATTATATTAAAATCGTTCACCTAAAGAGAAGTGACGATTGTTTCGTCAACGATAAATGGAGCAACAAAACCGTTAAAAAGCTCAGTTAAAATTGATTAAATGTTTATTTGGACCCCTTTAATGGCGGCATAAAAACGACAGAATTAGAGGATGGCGGCGCAGTGATGTTCTCGTTATGAACCCAGCTGACCTAATTTGGTGTTTTTTCGATTTTTTCTTCGCCTAAATCCGATGTGAAAGTATCGCCATTCTCACGTCACCATTTAAATTGGCAGGATAAAAAGCTTCGTTTGCGATTAAATTTATTTTATAGTGTGAAAACACCTTAATTATAGTGATTATCGAAACCGCTTCCTGTCCTTATTTGGAGATTTCAGGTAGTTTCCTGGCAACCAACAGAACGTATGGTTTTTTGCCAGTTGCGTAATAAAACGTAAATTACCTTTTCGTCCATTCCATCACTGCTACCATTAGAGTTAGCACGTAGAGCTTAGAAAAAGTTCTGTTACCAACTATGAATTTACGTTTCATCTTCTGTACTTTAATCTTCTCGAATATGGCAGTTAAACGCCATTTTTTGAAGAATGCCGTTGACCCAAGAGAGGCAAGAGTTCACAAGTTTTATTTCCATTAAAGTGTGAAGATATCAAGCAATCCTCTTAATCATGTGAAAGGATCTTCAAGACTCATAATCTCCAACAAAATTGCTTTTATGAACAAAATATTTTCACCTTCCCTTTAACTACTTTTATACGATTCGAAAATGCCGTTTTAAGTGCTGTAAAAATGTTGAATTTCAGCAGGAGAGCGCTTTATACAATCCCCAAACTAAGTGGAAGACCTCGAACGTTTCCAGTTAGCTGTATACTTGGTTGCCTACTAGTGTGGCGTTCTAAATTTATATCCTCGTAAATGTCGGATTAAAGGACCGGCAGTGCTTGATATGTGCAGATGTTGCAACACTTGAATGAAATATGTTCAAAGCTCATACGGAAGTTGTCTCTGTTAACATCTGCTGTTACCTTTCCCACCCGTATCAGCAACAACAGAGTTCAGAATACTGAAATAGCAGTGTAAAAGGGATTCTGCATTGCGGAAATGTCGAAGTTTAAAATAAACAATAAACAATGTTGGGTCGGTGTACACACAATTATAATAGGTAACTTTTGCCAATTTGCATGTTGACAATTCAGTACCCGTATAATTGGTTGCATACATTACAAAGTTTAAATTTTTTCTTTTGTTAATTAACAATCAAATTTTTGGTCAATTGTTAACATTCGAAATTCAGACCATAAAATGAATTGTGTTCGCTTTCAATAATTCAATTTGACAGATTTATATCGTCGTGGCCGGTCGCAATTCGGAAAATGTAGCAGCATTTTATCGTCCCGACATACCTGCCGTCATTCCGCAATTTTCACTTAATAATTTCGATTTGTTGTTGTGCGATTTATCGTCGAACGTGGTGTTAACACGACCTCGTACTGCAGGAGTGAGTGACCTCGTTTAATGGTCCGGAGTTTGATGTTATTAGGCGCGCCTATCGGAAATTGCCAATTAGTTCTTCATACGTGCGCGCGATCGCTAACCCCCCAAAATCCCACCCCCAATTTCGATCAGCCGGTGTTTCTTGCAGATTTTTCGTCAGCAATGAGACAAATTTACGTTCCCCGATTAACTGAAAAAATTGCGATTCCGGTTCAATAACAAATTGCAACAATGCTTTGGAGGCAACAAAAAATTTCATCATCCACCTAATCGTTGCAATGTTTTTCAACACTGGTGGAGCGGAGAAATTGTAGGAAAAAGGGGGAGGGACTTTGATGAATTTGAATTTCGTTGTGTCTCCTGGCGTTTTTTAATTAAACTCGGTATTTCAGCGAGAACGTGCGCTGATAGTAAAAATTGTAATGCTCACTTTGGAACGGGATTACGAACCCTATCGGCTTTAAGAAAACTTTATGATTGTGTTTTATGATAGGTATGCTCTAGTAAGGGTTCGTATGAAACAAATGTTTTATGCGTTCCAATTCCGACGGATTGAACTTTACGGCTAGATCCATCGATTTTCCTCGTTATCTCGCTGTATTCAGAGCGAATTTGAATTTTTCGCCATTTCGCGAAACGCTTGCTTGAGGCCGGAGACACAAGTTGCTCACCTTCGGGGTTATTGCTGCAAAACGTGGGAAGCTTCGGACTGGTTCGGCACGCGATTTTTCCTTCTATGCCTAATTGTCCTAATTTTATTGCGCAAATTAATTTATCTGTGGAAATTACCAACAGCGAGTACCTGCCGGCTGACGTCGCGAAAGGCACCATTGCAACTAATGGCAATCGCTATTTGCGGGGACTGTCGATAAGTAATAGACACTCGTACTCGGATGAATTATTTTGAAAAAAGCAGTTTTCGTGTAGGTGCATGCGAACTGGGCCCAAACCGCATAACTTTACGCCCATACACACAAACAACATGAATGCACCGACTGCAAGATGGAGTTTATGCAAGTGGGATTTTTGAAAGTTGCGCTACTTTTAGAGGGTTGTGCTGGTATGGAAAATTTGACCCTGCGCGGCGCCTCAGCCACTACGAAACATTAATTACTACAAGTTGCAAATTTCCTCACAGTGGTGTAGGCAGAAGCGCGTTCGTTGCAGTGGTCTAACAACTACGTCATGAGGTCTGGTTGTCTTGTTTGCATTGGTTTGGAAGTTAATGTAACTCGTGTTTATTATGATGACTTTTTGTGCCGTTAGACTGTACTACATGTGTCTTCGGCACTGCCGCTACTTGCTGGAGTGCGACCGGAAGTAATTTGGTCTTAATTACGTCATTATTATGTTTATTGTTTAATGTGAGCCAATAAAATTGGGATGCAAGTGGGCTATAAAGGTTGTTTACGAAGTAACCGACGATAACACGCCAGGTCTTATCTGCCCCAAAACTTATTTGAATATGAAGTTATTGCGTTATTTCTAAAATATTTTTTTTCCAGGTAAGGCCAATGAACTTTGGAACCCCCAAAAACAGAAAGATAACCCGTCTAGATCTGTTGCCGTAAGTAAATCATCACAATTCCGAATATTATCTTATCGAAGAATCAATTACCTTCGATAGAATAGATTTACACGAATGAATACACCACCACCCTCTTCAGAGTTTTTTTTTTTTTTGTCGCGATTCTTTATTTTAAAGCACCTTTCTCACCGAACCCTTTTGTTATTCAAAATATCCTTTTCATCGATTATCCATTTTTTGACGATTTTTATGTTCGGACCCAAACAAAAGCTGGAGTTCGACCATTTTTTCTTCATCGAGATTTACGACGTTTTGCTTATGAATCTCGCAAGGCATTTGCAGGGATGATTGACCCTATTAGCGCACCCTTGGCTATTTTCGCCGGATTCCGAGAGACCTTGGATTTTTTTATCGACACGATTTCATCGCTCATTAAAGCAACAAAAACGGCTGTTCATGGATAATTGCGACCATAATAGCGACAATAAATTTATCGACGTCATTCTATACCGCCTGATAACTGGGATAATTTGTTCAATTTCGGTTTTATTTTCGAATTTCTTGACACAACAAAACATTGCTGTAAGTCAGTCAATAACTCAAAATATTTGTCTAAGCTCCCAGATAAATAAGAAATATTTGATTTCGTCATGGGACATCACCGATAGGAAGAAACGTTTCGAAATTGAAACACAAAGAGGTTTCTCGAGGGCAAGTTTTAAAAAGTTGCAAAAAATATCTTCGCTTTGTTAGTTACTTTGTAATTACAACTCGAATGATGCACGCAATGGTCGTTTGTTGCGATGTGTTTTATAATGCACTTATGCAGCGTGGCTGTGTGTTTTATTTGTGCAGGCGTCATTTCAAATATTTATTTAATGTGTTTGTTGTCAACCTCACACCTTTGCGCCACCAAAGACAGTTTCATATTATGACGGTATATCTACGATAGGCAGGATTGAAACGATCGTGTGGCCATAATCAACATCATAAAACAAGGCATGTGAAAGGTTAATATCTTTGAGGCAATGTTGAGTAACTATGCGTACATGTGTACCGACCCATACAGGGCAGGGTGCTAAAAAAACTTGAACGTTTACAATACCTTGTGTGATAATGTTTAGGGCTACAAGATAAAAAAACGTACGCTAAGCCGTTGCTTAACATGCTCGTAAATGGAAGTTTCCCGCCCACAACTCTGTTGGTCGGTCAGTTTCTTAGTTTCACATTTTTCATTATTTCCTGCCAGTATTTCAACTACTTTTGATTTTTTAATCACTCAAGGAGTTCTGAAAGGACTTGCGCCCCCTTGGATCCCGCATTTTACTGAAATCTGAAAGTAAGCGAAATCTAAAAGATTCTTCCCCTAAAGCTCTCTATTCGTTTCTAACAATGAAATTTTTTCTTCTAAATTTTGTTCAAATTCGCTGAAAATTTCGGCAGTAGTTGAGACACTCTGTAGAGTAGCGAAATTGCGACTGCGTATTCATCATGGTAGTGGGGCTCTGCATAAAACGGTCATAACGGAAAGTCGGAATATATAACATCTCCCGTTTGCATGATAGATCGGAAATCCCAACGAAAGCTCGCATTTCCTCGAAAATATTGCTCTCCAATAAGATGAATGTATAGACATCAGCACTTTATTTCAATTTCAGAGTTTGCGGTTGGTTTCTGAGTCATTGTGAATTCAAATCATCTTCCGACACCTACTGTATGTTTTCGCTTTGATCTAGGAAGGACGTTATCCTTATTTTTCGCTACCAGTCTAGACACATTTAATACAGCCTCGCAACTTTTATCATTTATCATAAATTTTGCAGTTGGTAGAACGTCGTCGTCTGGGAGCATTTTCGATATTCAAAGATAAATGTGCTACGGGTATTCCGAGTTAATGTAATTGCCGAGAGACGTCGGGGAAATGGGGATGAAACTGACGTCGTTTTCGATAGTGAAAATTTTATTTCGTAACAATGAACTTGATGGATCGCCGAATTAGGTCTCGAATTTAATATTGTTAGTCGTAAAACCTTGGGGGTGTTTTTAACATTTTAATTCATCCATAAAACCACTTCTCTTCCCTAAAATGTAAAACCGCCGTTTTCGCCCTATACACGAGCTTTACTTGCTCAATATCAAACTACTAGGTAATGAGGTTTTGTGTAACTTCTTCGTTAAAAATAATTGTTGTAATAATCCGCCTACGTTACAACTCCTTAAAAGAATTAGGGCGCGCCGTTTCGTCTCGGATCTATTTTCGTCAAACATCAAAATTAAACGGGAGAAGATCCATTTTCTCAACATATTGATTAAACCTAATTAACCTTTTAATTAAACGGTCAACAGATGCGCGTGTGTCATTTCGAGCTGCTCCGACAATAGCGCCGACTTCGGGTTGTATCGATTTCATGTATAGATTACGAAGAACGTTTTCGTCGCTTAATTAACAATTTTAATAAGGCCTCAATTCAACGCGATCTTAAGTTACCAATTTCTTCCCCCAACACTCTTTCGACGAACACAATTTCTCGTCAGAAATTGTATTGAAAAATTTCCGTAAATGTAAGATCAATTTTTTTGCTGCCGAAACTTCTGCAAATTTTGCAGATTCGACTCAAATCCACTTGGATGCCACCATCACGGTTTTTAAGAAACTTCAATTACCCTTGAAACATTTTGTGATTAGTTCAGCGAAAAGCTTTTTCGCTGATTTGCGATGAGAGCTTTCGGTGTCGGGCAAGTAAGCTCTCTTGTTTTTTCTCTCGGTTACTTCGCAAGGCACAGAACCTATTTTCATATTTTTTGATAGAAAACAAAAGGGGAACTCGAGTCGCGTGGCTTTATTCTTCAATTATAGAAGATTTGATCGTAATTAAAATATTATGAGAGATTTGAGAGCTCTATCGATTCATTCCTAGAGGAAGCTTCTTTGTTGAAGGCAATTTTGGAAGTTATGGCGGGATAACGCAAATAACCGCCTAAGGTTACTTCGAAACAATAACTTAGAGCTTCTTAAGTTAATGCGGAGCTTTTCTTCGCAACAATTTAGTTCATCCTTCATTGTTTACAAAATAATTTGATAAATTAATGAATTTTTCCAATCTTTAGTGGCTTGGGTCAAAAGCTCGCCTGGCCTGTGATCGGTTGGTTATTAGAGATCAAGGGGAATTTTGTTTGAAACAATCTTTTAACATCGAGCTTTCGGCTATTTTTGCAATTTTGAAATAATATTTTTTTATTGAGCTTCTGACGACCCTTATCGCGTAACTACTAAGTTCATCGTTTAATGAATGTTTAAAATTGGACTTACAAAGTGTTGGGGTCCTTTCAGCTTTCCTAGAATACACGCTTTTTATTTCCAAAATTTAAGAACCATAATCCTTCTACAAAAAATTCCCTGCAACAACAGAGCAATTTATACCGAGCTTTTGCTTCATTATTTGATTCAATAAAAATACGAGACGAAGCTTTCGTCGACAGTTAAAAATACTACGATGGGAGAGCTTTTTTGTTCGTCGAACTTTTTTGTTGATCTTTTAACAAAGCAAACTAGTTAATGAGAGATTTAACTGTAACGAGTAGTTCTTTCACTGTGTTGCTTTGGTGGAGTTGAGTCTTCAATTACGGTTTGAAAAAGTGCAAGAGGGTGTTGAGGGGTGCTGTTCTAGACAACAATTTAGTTCATCCTTCATTGTTTAAAAAATAATTCGATAAATCAATGAATTTTTCCAATCTTTAGTGGCTTGGGTCAAAAGCTCGCGTTGCCTGTGATCGCTTGGTTATTAGAGATTAAGGGGAATTTTGTTTGAAACAATCTTTTAACATCGAGCTTTGGGCTATTTTTGCAATTTTGAAATAAAATTTTTATTTTGAGCTTCTGTCGACCCTTCTCGCTTAACTACTCAGTTCATCGTTTAATGAATGTTTAAAACTGGACTTACAAAGTGTTGGGGTCCTTTCAGCTTTCCTAGAATACACGCTTTTTATTTCCAAAATTTAAGAACCATAATCCTTCTACAAAAAATTCCCTGCAACAACAGAGCAATTTATACCGAGCTTTTGCTTCATTATTTGATTCAATAAAAATACGAGACGAAGCTTTCGTCGACAGTTAAAAATACTACGATGGGAGAGCTTTTTTGTTCGTCGAACTTTTTTGTTGATCTTTTAACAAAGCAAACTAGTTAATGAGAGATTTAACTGTAACGAGTAGTTCTTTCACTGTGTTGCTTTGGTGGAGTTGAGTCTTCAATTACGGTTTGAAAAAGTGCAAGAGGGTGTTGAGGGGTGCTGTTCTAGACAACAATTTAGTTCATCCTTCATTGTTTAAAAAATAATTCGATAAATCAATGAATTTTTCCAATCTTTAGTGGCTTGGGTCAAAAGCTCGCGTTGCCTGTGATCGCTTGGTTATTAGAGATTAAGGGGAATTTTGTTTGAAACAATCTTTTAACATCGAGCTTTGGGCTATTTTTGCAATTTTGAAATAAAATTTTTATTTTGAGCTTCTGTCGACCCTTCTCGCTTAACTACTCAGTTCATCGTTTAATGAATGTTTAAAACTGGACTTACAAAGTGTTGGGGTCCTTTCAGCTTTCCTAGAATACACGCTTTTTATTTCCAAAATTTAAGAACCATAATCCTTCTACAAAAAATTCCCTGCAACAACAGAGCAATTTATACCGAGCTTTTGCTTCATTATTTGATTCAATAAAAATACGAGACGAAGCTTTCGTCGACAGTTAAAAATACTACGATGGGAGAGCTTTTTTGTTCGTCGAACTTTTTTGTTGATCTTTTAACAAAGCAAACTAGTTAATGAGAGATTTAACTGTAACGAGTAGTTCTTTCACTGTGTTGCTTTGGTGGAGTTGAGTCTTCAATTACGGTTTGAAAAAGTGCAAGAGGGTGTTGAGGGGTGCTGTTCTAGACAACAATTTAGTTCATCCTTCATTGTTTAAAAAATAATTCGATAAATCAATGAATTTTTCCAATCTTTAGTGGCTTGGGTCAAAAGCTCGCGTTGCCTGTGATCGCTTGGTTATTAGAGATTAAGGGGAATTTTGTTTGAAACAATCTTTTAACATCGAGCTTTGGGCTATTTTTGCAATTTTGAAATAAAATTTTTATTTTGAGCTTCTGTCGACCCTTCTCGCTTAACTACTCAGTTCATCGTTTAATGAATGTTTAAAACTGGACTTACAAAGTGTTGGGGTCCTTTCAGCTTTCCTAGAATACACGCTTTTTATTTCCAAAATTTAAGAACCATAATCCTTCTACAAAAAATTCCCTGCAACAACAGAGCAATTTATACCGAGCTTTTGCTTCATTATTTGATTCAATAAAAATACGAGATTGAAGCTTTCGTCGACAGTTAAAAATACTACCATGCTTTTGTACGTCGAACTTTTTTGTTGATCTTTCAACAAAACAAACTAGTTAATGAGAGATTTAACTGTTACGAGTAGTTTTTTCGCTGCGTTGCTCTGGTGGAGTTGAGTCTTCAATTACGTTTTGAAAAAGTGCAAGAGGGTGTTGAAGGGTCCGGTCTATATTCAGATCAAATTAGGGTAAGTGCCCGTATTGAGATTCATCAGACGGAGACCGTTAGAATGGTCCTCATCAAGAAAACCGTCGAATATGAGCCAGACTAATGCAGGGAAGGGCGCGGTTAAACGCGACCCACTCAAGATAATAAGCTGGGAGGCTAGCAGGGTAATTATTGCTGTAACATTAATGCGACACGATATATAAATTACTCTCTATCGAGACTGTCAACCGATTAATCTGAATATTATCGATAAATATTTATGACGTAGTTTTTCCGCGATTCTTTCCAGTACAGGTTTTAGTTGAACCTGTACCATTAGGGGACAATTACGAAATTTGCGATTTATTAATAGAACAAAACGTTTCAAGTCCAGTTGGACCTGAATCAAATCCAGCGATGGCGCAAACATCAAAGACGGCCGTTTTAGCTAAACTAATAAGATGTTGATAAAAATAGCTTCCGGCCCGATCCGTGTTTTAACTTCCGGTTCACGTTCGGTCGGAATGAAATATTCCAAGGGAATATGAAATATTCATCAGAGGGTTAGTGCATGATTTAGCGTCAACCAATCTCATAATGCTCGCTCCTTAGCAAGTCGAGCCTGTGGTGTGTCGGGGGCTATTAGAAGAACCACCCTAACGACCCCGTGCCCATTCGATCATTCCGATGCACGCATAATGACGTTTTTTATATTCCGACGACATCGGCGAGGTGTAAAACTAGAAATACTTCTTATTCCAAACAATATCACGGAACATTTACCGCAAAAAGGAACGAAAACAGTTTGTCGACAGCAAGAGCTCGCAACAAATAGGGTAGGAAACGGATTTAGACGCTATTAATATATTCAAATAGAACTTTCTGAATTTGTCATGAGTACCTACCGACTAGTTCTACGTTAGAGTCGCAGAATTTAATTAATTAGTTTGTTAAAACTGTTTGATGAAGGTATGGCGTGGCGAAATTCCGAAGCCCTCGAGATTCTATAGACAATGCTAACAATGTCGGTTGCAAATTCATGGCTACAACTTGTAGTCACGCCAATGTCATGCTTATGAACGGATTACACGTGATTACGACTGACTAAAACACGATAATTCCCCTTTTGGTTGCACCAGCCGTGATCCAGCCAGCAAATTTGCTACCAGCCCCACAACCCAACAATAGACAAAAAAGGTTGAAATTCGACTTTTAATAAAACTTGTTGATGCGATACTTTGCCATTACTTTTAACAAACCGAGAGGAACTTTCTGGTCGATTCCTCGTTGCGACTGTCGGAAAATGTTTTATCATCGATCGACGTGTTCGTGGCAGGTTTTCGAAGCTCCAACACTGTCCGGATAAAAATCTGACCGACGTGGGGCTTAATTGTCTACACCCATTTAAGTAGTTTCGGTATGTACAGAGAATGAGGAGCTCGTTAGTCTTGTCGACACTGACGATCACGCATGTTGTCCATGATTGTGTTCGGGAAATATCTTCTTGTACCAGTAAATCGTTGTGGTTTTCGATTCGAGTACCCGTCAATCGAACGAGGGATCCGGCCGAATGCCGGCATAAAAAGCTCGCCACGAAAATTAGTTAGTTGGAAAGCTCCCACAAACTATAATGTCGTCGATAAGTTTCGTTGAAAATAATTATCCGAGTCGTGTTCTTGACGGGTCAAAAATTGGAAACGTCTCCTAACTAAATTTCGACAAATTGAACTTTTTTCAATTGTCCGCGTACCCAAAATTGGGTGATCGGGGGCATTTTTTAGGAAATCGACGACTGGGCGTTGATTTTAACCTAAGTAAGTCTTCGTTTAGTTGTATTCGAGCAGCTCGCTCGCTATTAAGGATTGTTTGACGTTCCCAAATCGAATAGCACCCCAATATGCATATTAATCACAGGGTACGTCGACCTCATCGACCCCCGGCTCCTCCCACGTATCCCAAAAGTGAAAAACGGCGTTTTACGACAACGTTGTTGTGTATATAAATCGCGTCACACCTTCCACAAACTTTACCCGCAACGTGTTTACATTTTTGATAAAACCTCCCCTCACCGTCCATCCTACACGTCGCCACTATCGCGTGCAACTAATATATACGTGTTCCAGAAGTACCGCACCTTCAAACCTTTGTTCGCAAACAAAACCGCCGAATTATAGCAAAATCTAATTGTCTAAAACAGCGACAACAACTTTTTGCGTGTCTTTGTTCTGTCATTAGGAGGGCGAATTGATTTAGTGTTTCTGTTGAGGACCGCTGTTGGAATAGAGGGGCGCGTCTGGGGTTCGTTCAGTCTTTGGCGGTCTTCATCGCAGCAACAACCATTGTCGCATACAAAGGATCTCTCGTGATGACCAATCACGAGATGCATCGTCGGTCGTCGAGTTGGAGAATTCAAGGCGTCTCTCCGACACAGTTAACAGCCGATGCAACCGGACAAGTTCAAGTGGTTTCAGATGTGGCGATCGTGGCGGCCGGTTAGTGCGCGATTTGTTATTTAGTGATTTGTGGTGCGTCCAATATTTCGTATCGAAATTGAAGGGTAATTGACTGTGACACGTGTCGTCGGAGTGGCTGCCAGTTGTTTCGAAATTACCCCAAACCAGCTTAAGTGATTTTAACTTAAACTAAGTGGCTGTCGCAATTTTCTTGAACGTGCTCGACGATTCGCGACCCCATTTTGCTGTGTTCTTTTCGTTTCGTATACTGGGAGCTTTCCAAGCGTTTATTTCCCGATATTATCGGTAATTTGTTTTTAATCCCTCGATAAATCAGCCGTAATTAATAACAAACGACAGTTATTTCACCCAGTAGGCGAACGTTTTTACGCAGCATACGGAAATCTGTTGCACAACTACTTATATGGGGCTCGATTTTTGTGGAATAAATTAACGTCGTTTCTGTTGAGCATTTTGACAGGTCCTAATGGACGGAAAGTTTGTTGCGATGGTCCAGTTTTTTTTCCTGCTCTTCGGCCGTTCTTCTGAAAATTGCGAGAAAGCGCCGCAAAATTGCTTGACGTACATTTGAACATGTCTCGTTACTTGAGCCACTGGCGCTTAATCGACTCGATAATATTTAAATTATTAAGAGCTTCCTGCAGTTTAATGCGAGATTTTATCGCGATTACGACTCTGCCTTAATACTTTAATATACCGAAGCCATTGCTGTCTTGTATCAAATTTTGAGGTTATATTACAATCAATTTCGTTGCTAATTACTTCCAATTAAAATAAAAAGAACTCAATCGCTACGTGTAACCAATTCAAACTGTAAACAGTTCTTTTATGTACTTTGCGCTTGATTGCAACGTTTCGGATTTCTTGAGACTGCATCTTCGAAAAATATTTCCCTTTCGCCAATGGATAGAAAAGACCCTAAATATTGACAATTTTAAATATGTTCTTCTATGCCAACAAAATCTTTGTCTCCTCTCTAACAACAAAGTGTCTCTTAGACGCTACTACAAAGTCTTTTTTTCAAGATTTTAAGGTAATTAGACGATTGGGCTCCCCAATTGAAGCTCACAAGAACGTCGCGTCATCAATATCCTCCCATTACATAGGACAAACAAGACAGGCTTCAAACGCATATTGACAACCATTATCATCCCGTTTGACTGCCCGATTTCGCCTATCTGCGTGTAATTAGGGTAAACGCGGTGTTAGCTCCCTTATCTAAAATTAATAGTTCTCGCGTCAAAATTTCGATAAATCATCCCGAATATTGGGGGAATCCCGATTTTCCTTTAGATATCGTTCTGGTGGCGATTCTATTAATTAAAAGTTTGGGGGAGGTGTCGTTTTGTTCCCCTTTTTGATTATGCGAGCGATCGCGTGCTTTGATTACGTTTTTCATTAAACAAACCCTTTCGGCGTTCCTTTTTTTTTCGTTTTTGAATGTACACGTCGAAATTGCGTGGGCGTTTCTTCCCCATCGCCGTCAACCCTCCATTGCGAAATTATGCAAAACCGTCGCTGTTGCAGCTCGG
This sequence comes from Pyrochroa serraticornis, assembly GCA_905333025.2. NCBI lineage: Eukaryota > Metazoa > Arthropoda > Insecta > Coleoptera > Pyrochroidae > Pyrochroa > Pyrochroa serraticornis. The sequence continues at coordinate 31,849,856 of HG995154.1, read as the reverse complement.
ACTTGTCGTCGCTTTCTTGGAGAGAGAAGGAAGGAGCAAACAGGTGGGCGAATTCCTTCGTTTTGTTGTTGCAATATTCACGTGGGATTCGGGATAGCGAGTCATATCTTGAGGTCGGACAACGTTTCACGGCACTCAGTCTATCGGTTGCGGTGCACGCATATGATCGTACGATCTGCTATTAGTGGATCACCGGAGCTTTTGCCAACTTCCGGTTTGGTGTGGGGCGTTTTGGACGGATTGAAAAACGTTCGGGACGGAGTTTTGCGATCTCGGGAAGGGCTTTTCGACGGTTTCATTGTTCCCGAAGACGGAATTGCGGGGTTTTCGTGTTTGGTGTCGAGTGATTTGTGGTCGAATCGGTCGTCGACGCGTAGGTGGTCTTCGTTTGGAGCTGTGAAAGCAGGAATATAGCGTGCATTCAGTGGAAATTACAATATTATTATTGTGGCCGCAGCGGGCGTGTTTTCGTGTGTATTTCCTGTTTTTACATTTTCACGATTTCACCAAAAATTTCATCACAAAAGCTCATTATTCGAAACTTTTAATTGGTACCTAAAGCACTTTCATTTCTGCTAATCTTCATGCACTCAAACTTTTAACCGTGGTTTAGCCACAACCGGAACTTAAGGCCGAAAACGCGATGTACTCGTTGAACATTACGAAATATTCCGCGAAGTCCTTGTAAAAACCCAACATTCTTCTTCAATCCCCAGAAATCGCGTAAAATGTTGTGAAATTTCGAAGAATTCTTTCGTTTCTGTCTAACCTGTAGAAAATTAAAAGTTGCCTCAAAATCAGTGGGTTTGCACTTATTAACACAATTCTTAAATCATAGTTTCTCTTTTATAATGTTTTTATTTGTATTTTTTTTAAGTAAATATCCAAAATCTCAAACTTGTGAACAACAAAATTTTGTAATTTTCTCTGAATTTGGTTCCCAAATCACATTTTTGTAAATTAAAATCAGGCAATTCCAATGAGGGTTTTGTTTTTTTTCAGTTAACCGATTCAGTTCGGTTCGTAGGAAAACTTTCAAAACTTCGTCATGCAGTAGAAATTTGCGAAATTACTCTTTGAAATATTTAACGCGTCGTCAATGAATATTTTAGCGTTTCAGATTTTGTAAAATCGTTTCCAGGAGTTTCAGTTGTATAAAAAGAACTTGCAAGAGCTCGTTACAAGGTTTTCGGGAGCCTTTTATTATTTCAGTTACCATTTTTTCAGAATTTCATATTGACACTCACAAAACTTGTAACACTGTTCCATATTCAAAGTTCGTCGTGACTTTCTTCACTCGCATTTGAAAATGAAAAAAGTTGTAAAAATCGTTTAAGAGTTTCCAACCTTTTCAACCTATTATTAGGTGTTTTCTCTGTCACAACTTGAGGCGCCTATAGCGCAAGTTGCTCGGCTCCAGCCGTTGCAGAAATCCGACCTTTCACAACATTTCGCTTTAATTTAGCGTCGATCCGGTCCATAAATACCAGTTCGTAATAGACGTCCAATAATTAGCAAATGCAAATTATTCACCTGTTCTTCACCGACCACATACCTAATCCTTTTTTAGAATACCCTCTGGATAAACACCATCACCGTGATGTAACCACACATCATTGCCGATTCGATCTTAATTCGCTGGTGAAATTGATGTCGAATTGCGAAACTCCAATTAATTAGGTCCTAAAATCACAAAATTTTCGCTCGACTTTTCACTCGAGTGTCCGGTAATTATGACCAATTCGTGTGTCCCGCTATTGACAAATAGTGGTAATAACGCTTCAATGTGGTTCTTTCAATTAGAACGATAAAAAACCACGTAATTAGATAATACGAAGAACAACACGGCAACGATGATGGGTCTCGAAACAAACGCGGGGTTGTCTAATTTCGTTACCATCACGAATTTTGAAGGACCGTCCCGAAACCAAATAAAGTTTCCCGGGAGTGGCTCGATTAGATTTTAGTCGTGTCCGTGGCAGCATAAATCGTGTTTATTATGTTAATGGCTTGAATTAAGGTCCAGAGCACCGACCAGTACCTGTCGTTGTTACTTCCCATTGAATCTCCCAAAACAATGGCTGCATTAGTTGTAACGTGTGTGGAATCCGCATTAGTGTCCGCCCTCTTGCCACAAGACCACACATATCGTCGAAATTTCCTCGAGATAAACGGAACTAGTGTTTTGGGGTTTCCACAAAATTGTAAATCACCAACAACACATGTTCCGTTTCGTGTTGTCAACCTAACATCTATTTTCGGTCGTCTAGCAATTACTAATATTTCAAATTAGAATATTAACCTGGCAGCTGCTCTAAATTAAAGTCGACAACCCTTTTTTACCGCGTTTCCATAAATCATTTTCAGAATTAACAGTGAAGAGTTAAGTGATGAAAAAAAAGTGACTGAAATGGCGACGATTTGTTTCCGTCCCCCACCTTTACCTCCTAACAAAAAATCGCAAATCAACTTGAATCGTTATCGAAAACAAAACGGTTTGCACTCATCGACGTATTTGAGTTTTCGCGATCCGGCCGAAGACGAAATTATTAACGTCGAAGAAATCGAAATGACCAATCTCAAAACAACAAACAAAAAGTGTCGACGAATTTCACATTCGAACTCGTTGAGGAGAGACACCAAAACCACCCTTATCAGAAGCCATTCCGATAGCAATCTCAACAAGAAAACACCGTTCGCACCCATGACCATCAACAGATACATCAAGGTGTTGAGTGGAAGCTGGAAGAATTTGCTCAATTGTAAGTTAATTACGAAAAAAAAATTTTTGATGCCACAATTTTAATGTTGTAAATTGTGGATTTGGCTCAAAGTTGATTCTTCGTTGTTACGCGTTTCAAAGTCGAAGAATGTTAATAGTAAACAGATTAAACTGCAATAAAATGACGATTTTAACTAGTCAGATTGACCTTTAGAACAATGGAAACGGCTTGCAGCTACGATAAGCTCTCGTTCGGTGCGAAGAGGAGTTATTGAATCATCAGACTCGGAAATTGCCATGACTAAATTTCTGAATTGACGTAAATCCCTGCTGGTTCTGTGTTGGTTCAGGGATTAGTAAGAAATATTTTTATTAACCGGTTTTCGCACATTTAATATTCAAGCAATTTTGATTTATTGAATATTTTCGAGCCGGTCAATCAGTGGCTGTTAGTGGCCAAGAATAGCGCTTCTGGCAGGATCTCTGATTCTTGAGCGAACTAACTCGTTTTACGTGCTAAAAAGTAACGTATCGAAGAGTTTTCGTTCGTCACGTACCGGTCCGTTATAATTGCAACTTTTAAGGGCGTATGGTACGTTCACCGGCCAAACTAATTCGTTATGGGGGCGCTAGTAGTAACCGTCAGCGCATTTTGAGAGAATGTACTTCCCTACTCGGTTGAGCTACCACCTCCAGTCCAACTTTTACCTGAAGCTAGCTGCCCAACTCGCCTGAAGGCAACCAAATTTATTTATGACTGAGGCAAAAGTCCCCTTTATGAAGTTACTCGCTCTTGTCTACAACACATTTCTTGTCGACAAAGTTGTTCGGTTTGAGAGCGAGCGACCAACAATCGTTTTTGCGGAAACGAGCACGAAAATATCATGAGAAGTACTCATGTGAAGGTAATTAATAATAAATTGTCCGAATTTGAGATAAAATAGTAACATGATGTGGAAATTAATACAGAATAAGAAAAGTAGCAGCAAATAGAAGAATAATCAAAATGGCGGATGTCGCTCTGTAGTGAACAGCACGTGTGATTGCTCTGATTTGTAATTACAGTTTTGCAATACTCTTGGTGTTTTGCGCCTCTTAATTTTCAATCACTAGTTGTGCAATTTTTTTCTCTACTTGTTGATTATTGAGCTGTTGCCCAGTTTCTCCTGTTTGTCCTGCACTGAATTGTTTATACGTTGAACCCGAACATAACCTCAATTATGTCGAAGTGCCTAGGCTGTAGTAGGAGTCTCAATGCTAACGAGAGCAGAAATATCGTACAATGTACTGGCTGCCCTGGGATTGCTCATCCAAGCTGTGCAGATAAGTTAGCTAAATGCGAATCAGGTGCCTTTAAGAAGTGCTGTGGCAGTAGGGAGCTACAGTTGGACGACTCTCTCAATTCTGTTGCTAAAATTATTGATACAAAGTTGGAACAATTTTTTGCAAAAATTCAGCCTCATTTCACTTTGTTGTCCACAGAAGCTGAGAAGAATAAAAATGATTTGAAAGCTTCAATAAATGATGCTATTGCCTCGATGAATGCCAAATTGGATGAAGCTTTTTTGGAGATTGACCAGTTGAACACAAAAATAGAGAATATGAAGTCTGACACACTTGACTTCATTGCTGCTGAATTGAAGGAAAGAGAATTCAAGATGAAGAACATCATAGTATTTAATCTCAAAGACGAAAATAGCCCTGATGAAGATGAAAAATATTTACATGATCTCTTTTCAAACTCTCCAATTGAGCTCTCAGCTATCAAGCATTTTAGACTTGGCAAATATGCAAATGATCCTGAGTCTCGTGTGCGGCCTCTCAAAGTAGTTATGAGGTCCAGGTCAGATGTAGAGTGGGTATTTCATAACCTCAAAAGTCTATCCCTGGATCAATGCAAAGTTCGCTCGGATTTGACAGCTTATCAGAGGCAGGCGTTAAAGGCAGTGCTAAATGAGCTAGATGCTCGTAAAAAGAAAGGCGAAAAAGATTTGATTTTGAAATATCAGAACGGTATTCCTGTTATTATTAAGAAAAAGCCTAACAAGCAACAAGCTGAGCAACAAAAAAACTAAATTTGAATTCACAGCCATTGCACGTTTATTACCAGAATGTCAGGAGTTTGAAGAACAAACTCTCCGAGTTTTATAGATCGGTAGCTGCTTCATCCATTACCTATGACGTTATCTGTTTAACTGAAACTTGGCTCGATGATAGTGTAGCAGATCATGAGGTATGGTTACCTGGATATAATATTGTAAGGCTTGATCGTGATCGTCTTGAGAGTGGCAGAACTCGTGGAGGCGGCCTCTTGATTGCTGTCAAGAGAAGTATTGTTTATAGAGTGGTTCATAGGTGTAATTACAACGTCGAATTTTTGATTGCAGAAATCTCATTGTCAAGCTCTAAGACTCTTGTACTTGCCACTCTTTATGCACCACCTCTTACTTCTCTTGGCTCTGATTTATTTGTGCTTGGATACAACTGTTTTCTGGATATAATTGTGCAAGAATATTATCATAAGTCTAATCACGAATTTATCATCTTAGGTGATTTTAATTTGCCTGGTATTCAATGGCTGTTAAAGGACGATCTCATGACAGTTCAGAGTGATGGCTCTCCTAGAGGTGTTTTGCAGGCTACTGAGGCTCTATGTTTGGCTGTGAATTCCCTCAGTCTGCGTCAGGTCAATGCGACTCCCAATGCATTTGGTGTCTTCCTTGATTTGGTGTTCACTTCGTTTGTTGATTGCTGCTGCACCTCTACTCCTGATCACTTTGTGAATTTGGACTTGTTTCATCCGGCCTTGACTTTGGAGATTACTGATGTATGTCTAACTGCATTGCAGCTTGATTTTGCTGTGCTCAACTTTGGAAACTGTGATTATCAGGCTGTGGATCACTCTTTTGAGCAATTAGATTGGTCCTTTGTTAATTCAGATGTACACTCAATTGATTATAAAGTTAATGAGTTTTACCATCAACTGTTTTCTGTAATTGACTCTCATGTGCCTATGAAACGTATCACAAGTTCGAGTCGCCCGCCCTGGTTCAATCAAGAGCTGATCTCTCTAATTTTTGCTAAGAAGAAAAACCATACCAAATGGAAAGAAACCAATGAGAGTGAGTTTTATGATTCATTTAAATTGTATAGATCTTTGTCAGTTGCACTAGAGAGGAAGCTGCATAAGCAGTATTTGTTGGATGTTGAACGTGGTATTGTCTCTCACCCCAGTGAATTTTGGAAGTTCTTGAGAAGAAAAAGTAATAATTCTATCCCTAGCTCTGTCTCATTGAACAATGTAGTTTCGAATAATGCTCAAGAAATTGTTGCATTGTTTGCACAACATTTTAATTCAGTTTTCAATGAGGATATAGTGGATTATGATTGTGAGCATATTCAAACTTCTTTTTCTATATCCACTTTAACTTTCACCGCAGCAGAGGTAAAATTAGCTCTCTCAACTTTATCAGATAGTCTCGCAGCTGGGCCGGACCAGATTCCAGTTGTATTTATTAAGAAACTTATTAATGGTCTATCTACTGTATTGACCAAACTTTACAATTGTTCATTGAGCACTGGTATTCTTCCTTCAGTTTGGAAAAAATCTTTCATTACGCCTATACATAAAAAAGGTGCCAAGGATAGTGTAAAGAATTATAGACCTATAGCTAAGCTAAATATTTTCGCAAAAGTATTTGATATGCTTGTTGAAGCTAAGCTGTCTACATATCTTCAGAAGTTTATAATTCAAGAACAGCATGGTTTTGTTTCCAGAAGATCAACAATCACCAACTTAGCCCATTATAATGATTATATTGTTTCTGCATTAATGGATAACAAACAAGTTGATGCAATTTATACCGATTTCACTGCAGCATTTGATTTTATTAACCATAAACTGCTTATCAAGAAACTTTATCATTATGGTATTACTGGCTTCTTACTCAGATGGATCTCTTCTTCCCTCATTGGAAGAAGATATAGTGTCAAGATTGGTGGCCATACTTCAGCTGATTTTATTGCCTCCTCTGGTGTGGGTCAGGGTACCCATACTGGACCGCTCTACTTCATTCTCTTCATGAATGACATCATAAGATGTATCGGCTACTCGCAGATATTGCTGTATGCAGATGATCTCAAGATCTTCTCTATGGTGGAATCACCTGGTGACTCTCTTCAACTCCAGGCGGACATAGACAGTGTTGTGAATTGGTGTATTTTGAACGGTTTAAAATTTAGTTTTGATAAATGTACTACAATCTCTTTTTATCGTCACTCTTCAATTTATTATAATTATTATCTAGGTAATCAATTGTTAAAGAGAGAAGTAGTAGTAAAAGACTTAGGTATTTATTTCGATGATAGGCTTAACTTCTCATTTCATGTTGATTTTATTGTTAACAAAGCAACAAAGAATTTATTTTTTATATTTCGAAACTCTCTTGAATTTAGCAATAAGGAAACGTTAATTTTGTTATTTAATTCTTTAGTTCGATCTATACTGAATTATGGCTCACAAATATGGAACCCACATACCCTTGAATATTCAAAAAGAATAGAGACTGTTCAGCATCGCTTTTTTAAGCTGCTTTCATATAAATTTAAGTTGGGCCTCAGTAGATTTGATCACGACTATTCAAAGATTGCTATTTCACTTAAAATTTGCTCACTGAGCTCTTTTCGACAATACCTAGATTGTATGTTTCTATATAAATTACTTCATGCTAAGATTGATTGTCCTTACTTGCTTCAACAAATTAATTTTAATGTACCACCTAGACCTTTGCGCTCATATGATCAATTTCGATTGCCAATTTGCGATTTTCACATATTGAGGAATTCTGTCATTTATAGAGCTTGCAAGTTGTTCAGTGAAACTGATGAACTGCCCGACATTATTGATACTTATTCCATAAGTGAATTTAAGCGCAAACTGAGAGTAGTTATATATGCGTTCTCATAACTTTTTTTTCTTTTCATTATTTTATACTATATATCTGTTAATTATTTAACCCTATTATTATATTTTCTTTATTCATCCAATTATAATGTATTATTTTGTATAAAGCCAGATGGCTGTGAATTATCAAATAAATAAATAAATAAATAATTAGGCAACAATAATATAATTAAAGAATTTCTTTGAAATAAAACAATCAAAATATCTTTAGAAACAGTACAGTAAATATTATTCAAATTGGCCACCTCCTCTCTAATGCCACTTAATTGGAATCTTTTAATGGAATTGCCAAAGCGTCTTCCGTATCATTATTTGGATTCCTAATTTTTAAACCACGTGGTAACCGAGCATCCATTAGTTCAGGAAGAATGCGGTTCAAGTAAAATGAATTTAGCTTGGGAAGCATTTCATTTTCCCATCAAACTGAATTTTTGTAAATTTGCCCCACTGAAAAGTTGCCATCAGTATAAATAATGAAGTCGCAGTAAATTCTTCCATTGATGTTGAGCTGGACTTGAATTTGAAAGTAATAATTATGGTTTTGTTTCAAACTAAAAAATCATAATTATTAATTGAGTTACAAACATTTATCTGAAAATTACCGAGGCAATCCATTTGTAATTTTAAAGCATACCGTCTTTTGACTAACGTCTTTTAGTGGCCTGATAGTGACGGTAGGCATTTTACCTTCACTCTTCCATTGATATCAAACTATTTGGCCAGTAGTACATTTGATCGAATGCAAGACAACTTTAGGATATTGTTTGAGTGCATATCCTAAATCAACTATTCGCCTTCCATACAATAAATCTTTACTATCTATTGGTGGCTCTACTTTCTCATCACATAAAGAATTTAACAAACTGCTAAAAGAAAAGTGGAAATGCATTATCCTCTTACAAATTTTTTCTACCTATCTGTTTGCATGTCGTATTCATAATTGACTGCTGGCAAAATTTGGCCTGATGATATGGAAGCTATTGCTCGATTTAAATTGACTACTTCCTTACTTTTTCTAAACCGAATTAATATTTTAGTAATCGTATGAGTAAATTATAATTTTTCCTACATTTTCAATACCTGCAATTTTTGCATCCGCGGATACAGAATTTTTCACCCGTGAATACGGGAAGTGGTCATAATTTTTTGGTCCGCGAATATGAGAACCGCAAATAAGAAACTTTGACTCTATACAAAGATGCCAACGTATCTCGCATATATGGGTTTAAAGTGATGGTCAAGGGAGAAGTCCGAGATTTTTACATTGCGGTATATTTAAATTCTTTATGAAGTAATCAGAAGTTGAAAAAATATAAAAATTGCACAGTCATAATTAAGAAGAATTAATCTATAAATTCTTCTAAATAAAAAAAATAAATTTTGTTTTATTTATGTTTCACCGTTTGTTTCACTTTTAAGAATTGAATATTAAAAAAAAATTTGGCTGCTGAAGTGTCAGATGTAAGAAGCAAGTGCCTAAATTATCAAAACAATACAAATATATTTTTGGTTCCGTCGAAATGACCTTTTGTTGGTTGAACTATCTTCATGGTCGCAATTACTAACACAAGAGAAGCATCTGTAAACATGTACCTTCCCAGTTTTACTACAAAATACGAGTACAAGATTGCTTCCCCTACAATTGTGACGACAACTGGGTATTTTTACTTGGCGGGGGAAAATAGAAAGAGTGCGCGAAGTAAGAACAGAAAATAATTTGACGGCGTTTTGCTATACGAACACGACTTTTCTATCACTAATGCGATTTTCAAAATAAAAAAAGGATAAGTAGCAAGAAACTTCAGGCTATGCAATGAAGATAATTTCATTTCAATAGCTGCCGGTTAAATGCACTAAATTAAAGATTTTTTGCTACACCAAATTTCAGTAATTTTTTCGAAAAGCAAATAATTAATTATGATGGTGTTACTTATCGAAGGGCAATAAAAAAATATGTCACTGCAAAGTAGATTGAAGGAGCTTTAATTCTATGAAAAAAATTAACCATTGAATGAATAGATCCATAGCGGTGTTCGAAATAAGATTAAATTTTGCTATTGTTCTATCTGTCTAAACAGTGATTTTTTTTTTCCAACTAAATGTAATGATATTCTTTACTGTAACGATTTATTTTAACTCAACTCAAAAAAAAGTTGAATTTACCATACGCCCTTAAACAGTGAGGGAGCACGGGTTTAGACTGGAGCCTCTGATACTTCAGATTTGTTACTTGAGTCACGTTTTAAATAATGCATGAATGCAGCGCCTGTTTCAGGGTTCGCTCATTTATTTACTGCAAATGCAAGATTGAATTTGATCTGTTGCTACGTGCAGCTGCATCATCTCCGAGTAAACCGCTAGTTGTTCGCGGACCGTAAAACTAATACGAAGAGTTTTCCTCCGTGTCGAACTCGGTACCGGTCGACTACTTGGTTGGTATCATATCCCGTCGTAAAGCACGACCCGTCACATTTCATGATTTGTGCATGGCAATATTATAAACCATACCCTCCTCCACCTCTTCCACCTATAATTTATCTGCACACAATATCGCAACCGTACCGTAACGTATCTGCATTGCAGACTCCCCCGAAACAATAGGGCGTCCCGTCGACGGACGCCGGTTGTTCACATGAAATAGTTACTAAACAGACTACAAAGTTAGCGAAATACCAAGTTTAATGCGGCAAGAGCCAGTAGGACAAGACGCTTAGTCGCTTTATATTGGAGGTTCGGTTAATACCGGTGCTTCGTTGTACACTTGCAGTTTAAGGGGTCTCTTTACGACTATGGCTTTCCGCGGCTTTTCCTGATTGTTGCGTGTCTGCCCCCTCTGATTTACAGAACCGGGAGTAATTTCGACTTTCGTTTCTTGCTAAACGCCGAATGGTCGGTGATAAGTTATTGCGATTTACGGTTATTACTAAAGAAAACAATCGGTTTCGACCGCGATTTCGGGTCAAGTCAATAAAAGACGCTATCATAATGCAAACCCGAACGGCCGTATGATGAAACGAACTAATCGCATCAATAATACTGGCGGAAGGGTGCGGCCAAAGGTCAATAGTTTCGTCCAGATTGCCACAAAAGAAAATTGGAATCTACGAATCAACCTGAAGTTGGAAAATTGAAATTTTGGCTTTCGCCTCGAAAAAAATCAAATTGATTTGCAATAATTTTTTTGAGCAGAACAAAATTTTTCCATCTAAATCGCTATAGTTCAAAGTAAGAAGATTCTGGATTACAATTTCTTTGGTACAACAAAAGTGTTTTCATGTTAATTTGCACTTTTGCCAGCAACGACTTAAGGTAAAATAAATACTTTTAACCGCCAGAGGTGAAAGAAGACGCAATAAATATTAGCTGCGAAAACGTTGACGTGACAACTCGCTTCCGGCCCAAAACTAAAACCTCCATAATAAACATACAAAAATATTTAAAAATCAAATTCATAAGAACCTACAAGTCAAAAAGGTGTAAAAGAAACGATACTGCAGCCACTGGAAATTGGTGGTTAACATGTGGGGAGTTTTGAAAAAAAATCGCCAAATTCTTGGTGGCTCCAGTTGATGTTTCGAATTTTGATCGCTTCTCTGCACACACTTTAATTGCCATTGACTGGAATCGCAATTCTTGTGGTGTCACTTCGAGCGCTTATTGCCTTCGTTAAAATCAATCAAGTCGACCGCTAATTACTCGAATTCTTCTTGATTCATCAATTGAGGTGAGGCGTATTATTCCCACCACTTATCACGCCATGGAAGTTGATAACTCGTTTTCTTATCAATGTTGATGTTGTTAATTATGGCATTCGTAATTAAATATGCGCGTCTAGCGATGGGAGCCACTCTAAGATAGAGATGACTTCGATTTTTCAAAGCCACAAGACAGAATGCCGTTTTCTACTTGATTACACGCCACTATAACAACTTTATCAAACAGTCCTAAATGGCGCGATTCCAGTCCGGAAATTCCAATGGTTCGTTGGCGCTGTGGGGGTGGATCTGCGTCAGGTAACCACCACATCTCCAGTTCAGTTCGGCATTTACGAGATTTCACAAAGTGGTTCAGTAAGCCTGTTCAGGATCTAAAACACTTTCGTGTTTATTTTCTTTTATTTTTTAGTGGTGCCACAAAAAGTAGTGGCAGCACCCGCGTGACGTCACTTAAACTTCCAACTACTGTTTGTTAGTTGTTACTAGTTATCTTCGAAAAGTCGTGCTGGATTGTGGTGTAAAGTGAAACTCGTGTCAAAAATGATTAACGTTCTAGGAGGTAATCCACTTATTGAATTAAATAATTTTTTTACAACCACTAAATTTGAACTCATCTTCGTGGGTTCACATGATAGCTGGACATGTAGTTGTGAAGTGACCTTTGGGACGAAATCGCCACAATTACGGCCTTTTTGCGTTCCTTTCTTTGTCTGTCGCGCCGCCACGCAATTCGCGCTCGACACAATTTCGGGGTAATTTAAATTAATTATGGCGAAAGAGAACAAGCCGGTCTCGAAGGAATAATTCCATTTTAACAAAGGTAGAGTCCATGTAGAGCGGGCTAAAACTACATAAACATAACATAATTGCACAAACGGTTTCGGAATGAATATGTATGGGGCGGGGCGGCGCACAATTTAAATTGTAATTCCCGTGTAAAACCGCCCCCGATATTCCAAACTTCGATTCTAGTGCCAAACTAAATTACGGCGGCACTCCCAATTCTGAAAACGTTACAAAAATTTCGTTACAAGCTGAAATCAATACAAAAATTAAATAACCAAAAACCAAAAAAAAATTAAATAACTAAAGTGTTTTTTTAAATTTAAGTTTATAGAAAATTTCGTAACGGCCATGTGGACAGTTGCTTGCCACAAATCCAGCAAGTTTCCGTTTCAGTCTTGAAGTTTCCCAACATTTTTTCTCGTCATGTTTTTTGTTAATTGCGATAACTGCGAGATTCTGCTCAACAAACGTCAACATTTCTTGTTGTTAATTGTGTATCTTCGCGAAAGCTCTTCAAGATTATGATTAGTGTTTGGTGTCTGGTTGATTGTTACAACGGCACCCCCATCAATAATCGATTTAGAATGGCGGTCGTGTGGGTTATTAAACTAGTTAATCACTAACAAGCGGGTCTTGTGGAACCACAACCGATTCATCATCTCCGTGACACTGACATGTTCGGTGATAACGCCAACGAAAACAGTGGGAGAGTCACAAACACCGTTTCGAATCGACCAACAATATCGCAAAAGATACCCCCCGAGAAGCCAGGTATAACACGAAAATCGGACAATCACTTTCGGTTGTGGCAATTTTTTTTATTTTTGTATTTACGAAACCACTTTTGTGGCGGCCATGTGTTTTGTTATCTGGTTTTTGTGTTGTTTTAAATTCGCACAGTAGCTAATTTTAAGGCGAGATGTTCAACAAGTGTTCAAAGGCCACGTCGAGAAGCGGCATAATAACAATTTGAGAAACAAAAACATGTGTTGGAAGTTGTAAGCGACAACGAAAGAAGTCAATCGTACTGTTTATACGTCTGGTCAAGGTTCTAAGTAGGTCGCGGATTAAGGATCGGTGAGCCCACCTTTTCGCCTTAATTGTTGAACGGCCTGTGCTTTTGCAATTTATCCGTGAACTAACATTGTTGGGACGGCCTATGGCCGCAGGTGGCAACAAAGCGGAATTTAGGGGGATAACTTCTTAACCACCGTCACCAACAAGGGGCGAGCTGGTGGCTTGAAGACCAAAGAATCAAATGGTCTTTTTTGCGGATTTTTCGTGAAAAGGACAACATCGTCCTTTGAGGGAAGCATATTCCCGACAATTTCCTATCGACTTTAAAGAGGCTCGTTGATAAAACTGCAGGCTGCAAAAAAGCTTTCCGAAGCTAACGATTAAATTAAAAGATTAACTGATCAGGAGTAGCTCAAATTAACACTAAAATCAGTTACGAAGTAACAAGAAGAGATGATCCTTTTTATAATTCAATCCTCATCTCTTACTCTTGTTATTAACCTTTAGTCCACGTTTTCGGAATTTTTCAATTATGGATTCGTGGAAATGAGGAGGAAACTAAGGGATGTCGTGTTAATCCAGAATTTTGAAGTGGGTGGTAAAAAGAGGGAAAGCAGCTAAACTAAAGGTGTTTCTTTTGGAAATTCGAGACGACTTTGTCTCGTAAAGTCTAGACCGTTCTCGGTTTGTGCCTGAGCGGCTGTAACTTTTCTTTTATGTAAAATGTTGGAAATTGTTGCTTTCCGTTGCTTTCATTCTGACTCCGGGAGTTTATTCCCTTAAAAAAACTCTTTAAAATCTCGCTCGTATCACGAAACAGAGTAATTCGTTTCAACGTTTAAATTTACTGGAGGAAAATAAAAAAGGAGCGGTCATAAATAAAATCACGCAAGAGATACTCTGAATGATTGATGTAGAGATTCCATTCATTTAAGTAGTAGTCGTGCTATTCAAAATTAAAGCGTTTTCGGGAAGTGGCAATCAAAACGAAGCTTCGTTCAATCAACCATCTTCCAATCCACCAATCGAAAAACAATCAAACAAAGCGATATTAATATTAAATAGATGATGAAGGAATTTTGTTCCCTTGTCGGAAATCGATGGATCCAAAAAAAGCGACGCCGGTCTTTATCTGTGACTTTCCACTATTGGACGTTTTGTGCGGCCGAATGGTCGTGTTTGGACAGTTATCACAACGTCACTGAAACAGGTAGTGGACAAGTTGACATTTCAAATAACCACCCACATATCAACTCTTCGATTTTTAAAAACCTTCATTCCCACACGTTCTGCTATTGTCGTGTTTCTCTCTTGGTGCCGGGTTAATTTTGAAAAATCTCCCGTCCGAATTAGACGGAAAGTCTAATTTTTCTCGCCAACCGACGCAGGTGCGCTTGATTGGCCAACACCAGGACGTGGATAAAGCGAATCACTCCCCGGGCTCCACGCTCACTTTCATCTCGATATGTAATTGTTTCTTTCCCTGAAATTAGCAACCATCCATTTTAATTAGAAACTCTTCGCGGTCACAGCATTTCAACCTGGCGCCACTGTTATGCTAAATCTTGAAGGAAAAAAAACACGAAATTGCGTCACTTTATCGTAATTTATTCAATACGGTTTCATTCAGCGCGACGGCATTGACATTTGTTGAAATCTCCCCACGTAGAAAAGTGACCTTGTCAGTACTTTCCTCCATGGGGCTAATGGTCAAAGCAAATTTGTTAAAACTGACCGGGATTGCGGGTATTAATTCGTAAAACGTGCCCGTTTTAATGAAGTAAAGTTGGGAACGGGACGATTTACATAATCCATTTAAAGTAGCGCGCGGATTCGGGCAACCCCTGCAATAAACTGGAGGAAGAGCAAATTCTTTACGGCCTACAGCAGCGCGCCACTAAAATTACCACGAACAAAAGCGGCACTTCGCCAAACTAGAAAATAAGTCACCAAGTCCAGCACGCAGCGATTCTCAAAATTTCGTCTATTGCGGATTTCCCTAATGAATCAGCAGCAAAAGTTGGGCGATGGCAATATCGAAACAGCAGAATTGGTGGATGCGCCGGGTGGGTCGACTTGCGGCTTGAGATTCTTGCGTCCGGATCCAATTATGACCGATGGTTGAAATTCAAATGGCAAACCATGTAAATATCAACATTTTTACGTTATGATTTTCGTGCAAGGTAATTAGTTCTAAATTGTGGGATCAACATTAAAGCTCGTTTCGGTTGCCATCTTTTCAAAAGGTTTCGTTTAGTTTGGAAATTTATGCAGCAAGTTAATGAATTTTTTAGCTATCGCAGGAAATTATACGGTTTCACAATCTTTCTCGAAAGAGTTCGTCATGCCTTATTCAGTCTATGCCAAGACGTTGGTGCCTTATTTTCGTGGTGCAAAGTGGTAATTTGGCCTTTGTCCAAGTCACTGGCCAGTAAATACCGAATCTGTTTATTCCAACGTAGTCCGGCTAATTTCCGGACTTTGCCGGCTTCAGGTCTAATGCATCAATTAATTTTAGTTCGTTTAACTAGATAAGACAGAAAACACCGTCGCAAATCTCGAAGGCATTCCAGTTCCAGTCTGACGGACCCAATTAGATATGTAAATGATCCAGACGTTTCAGGATCGCAACGGGACATCGTTCACTTTACCCCATTCGAATTCAATTGATGCTGCAAGCATTTGTAACAACCCGGCTGTGTCTTGAGAACGTGTAACGTTTCTAGATTTCCATATTCATGCCGCAATCTGGCGAGAGAGGGCGCGTAGCATTTCCGATTGAATCACCGGAAACATCGCGCTTTTATTCGTAGCGATTACCTTTTTTAATGTCTTTATTGAAACCGATAGCGTACCGTGACGGGATCATTAAAGGACAAAGCGACACTCGTCAGAGGCGCCACAACTGTTGTCATAACAGCCTTTCACTCATCAAGAACTGGAAAAATCACAAAGAGATTTGTGACCAGCAAATTCATGTCATAATCTCGGTAATCATCGCCCACCTGTTTTAGAACTACGGCGCCGTTTGATTTTTCCGCAATATTTTTCACGTGTCTGCAGAGAAAGTGAATTAATCAATCGTTTGCTGAATGTAAACAAAAATTTTGAAAGACAAGTGGGTTTCGAGGTATGCAAATCGTTTAAGAAGGAGCCCGAATCTTTTATTCATGACAGCGATTTTTTGTTGCTAAATGGGATTATAATCGGCTATGATTTGTTGAAAAATTTTGTTCGCATAAACTGAATGTTTTTTTTTCTTGCAGTAGGCGGCATGTCCCGGCCACCGAAGCCGGCGGCTACCGCCAAAAAGGTCGCCCCTCCGGCCGTTCCCCACGAGTTCCGGCACTCCGGAAGCTCCTTCGGGTCCGCGGGATACGCCTCCTCGGAGGACGCCGGCTTCCTAGCACCCTCTGACACGCCAGGAGGACCAAGAGGTAATTATACGAAACTTTCGCTACTAAGATCCAAACCCAACCATTGTCGCCTTTTTTCGAAGAAAAATTAACCAAAAAAATTTTTTTGGCCTGGGTGGACGTCGATTTGCTCTGGTCGAGACACGGGTGATATTTAAATCAACACTTCGGAATCATATAAAAACATCAACTTTTGAAGCCAGGACTTTGAAAGGCTAGCCACGGCACTTGAGTAACTGAGGGTTCGTTTTAAAAACATTTTGCAGCTGACAAAATTCATCACGTTCAGCTGGCAATAGCAGTGAATAGTGTGCAGGATGAGTGGCAATTTTTCTGATTTGCTGCAGTGTTCCTGCAAACAAGTCGCAGGACGCCAGCAATCAATCACTTCTCTAGCTGTCGACACTTCAATATCGCCACTAGTCGTAAAGCATGGCAACAACGTATCAAACAGCAGTTAGAGCTTTGATTTTTTCGTCTCCGCCTTATCGCGTTTTCAAGATGATGGTGGAGGCGAGGCAAAAACTTGGTTAACGAATGCAAATCGCGCAGATTTTTTTCATCCTCGAGCCCACAGGATATCTGTTGTTAAACTCGGTCGCGACCAATACGAAAAACATCCTCATCACTTCAATTGCTATGCTAATTATCGGTTGGGACATTGAGTACATTTCGCCTTTAGGCAGATTCTTGACAAGGTAAAGTTTCATGGTCAATATTACAGACAAAGACACCCTCCGGCGCGGTAACTTTGATTTTTGTTCGAAAGTTGGAAAAACTCGACGATTTATTACAAGAATCTTTGGCATTTCCATTTTATCTCATAATCTGAATACGCCGCCCATGTTTGTTATTAGTAATATCGTCATCGCAGCAACACACATGACAGGAAATGCATCTCTACACGAACTGGTCGGGATTGTTAAATGTTAATGTAAACTAGATTACCAGTCAATAATTTGATAAATTCCGCTATTGCTTTTGCCACGGGAGACGTCGCGATCTCTGAAGACCGCGAACCTGTTTTACTACTCCCGTTCTTGTTCTTCTTGTCGATACCTTACCTGGAGTCGAAACCCACCGTTAACAAGGTTCCTTTGTGGCCGATGCCTTGTGGCTTACAATATTGAATTATTGACCGGAGAAACTCTCATAACCTGACGGCATTCTCGATCCTTGACCGAACGGGAAGGTGGCACCAATACGCCCCGTTCGCGGAAACCAAAAGACACGAGAAAACGGAGAAATTGCAGAAATTTCAAGACATTCCTCAAATTCTAAGTAGAAAAACGCAGTTTGAAGTAAAACGTTCATGTACACACTAACAGATGAGATTTCGAAAATTACTTACAAAAAGTAACTACCAATGGTAACGAACTCAAAAAATTAATAAAGCTGTCTTCGTGATCGTGGTGACACGTGCGTTTAACGGGTTGCAGACGTTACGTAAAGATTTATACCGAGGATTTAATTTGAAACTGTTCAGTGTTTTATCGAGAATTTTACTAAACCTGTCCCTACAGAAAAGAAAAACTTTTTTTTAGTCGGTCTCCTAAAGAATTCGCTTGGTTTACCGTAAAGAGAGATTTTGCATTTTTAATTCGTCAAACTGTTGAACTTTCGTTGCCATTTCTCAGTTTCGTTTCCAACAGTCGATTTGGAAAGTCGCAGATGCAGAGTAAAACGAAAAAATAATGTCACACCAAAAATTACCAGACACAGACACGACTTATTACTCACGTTCGTTTTATTACACCCACCATGCAACGTAAATTTTAATGACACTAAATCTTGTGACTCGTTCGACTCTATTATAAAAATCTGCATTCGCATTGTGAACATTACTACCAATAAACTACCCGTATTTTCGTTCAGTAAACTCGCCGTAAAATATGGGCAAGCAACAAAAGGTAGAACTGCCTTAAATTTGGGTTAACCGCATGCCTTAGTGCTGCCATTTCGACTTGCCTTCCCTTCAGTTACAGGTGAATGCTCTTTGGTTATCCTCAAGCAGCCTCCGGTTCTGCCCCTTGCCTTGTACGTGTCACCTTTGTGTATATATTTACGTAATACAGGCATTGTGATATCTTTGAGCAAACCACCGAGGTAATGAATAGATCTTGTCGGCGGTGTTTACTGGAAACGAAAGCAAACTTCCCCTGGGTACCGCTTTAATTAACTGACAGATTTCAATTAACTATCCATACAATTATGTAAAGCGTCGGTCGAGGAAGTGGTTGCAGTACTAAAATCGTTTGATATTTTCTTCCGCGAGAAATCGCTCGTCCATGAAATGGACTGGAAGCTTCTCATTCTAAATTATTACCTCAGTACCGATAGCCGACTCCCCTATTGTTTTAAATTCAGTAGAAGGATATAAATCGCGCTAACGGCATTGCCTTCGGCCAAATCCGCCATCCGGAACAGTTGCCAATAAAACCAAAACAAAATAGTTGGAAGCAATTTTAGGTGGGTGCCTGGCGGCGACACGGTGTTGAGTAAATTAATTCGCTTCGAATTAACGGCAACTCCGTTAATTGTCGACTCCGCCACTGGCTACTGGACAATTTTATTAAACGGAAACTGCAACATCAAAATTTCCCTGAGAATCGACCCGTTTCATCGGTCCCGCACGGACAGGAATGAGGATGTAAAAACATCTCGCAGTGTTTAGTTTCCAATAAAAATTCCCATTCGTCCTGTTGTCAGCATCTGCAGGATCCCGGTAAGGCAATGTCGAGAACCACTCGCTTCACCTTTAACGGCGCCGTGTCCGTTCTTACGAAGAGGAATGTCGGTGGAAAAAATTTTGCGGTTGCGACGGGGTCGACGTATTGTCAAGTACCACCCGTGCTTTCACGATTTTTTTTCTTTTTTTAGATGACCACTCGGATTATGGCAGCACGGTTAGCAGTAGTACAGGAAAATCGCCCGGCCCGATTTTCCCGGCTCCAACATTCACTTTTCCCGGCCAACCACCCCCTGGAGGCGTCCTCACTCACAAGGCCGCCGTCTACTACCACCATCAACTTAGTCTACAAGAAGATCAGGGTATCGATATGACACAGGTAAATGTTTTGATGACGTTCGAGGATTCGTTTTAATTTCGATTCTTAGTCCCCAGGGAGAGACAGTCCGGGTTCGTCTAGCGGAAGCGCGGGATCTGGTTCGAGACACAGTACGGCATCTCTCGATAGCGGAAGAGCTTCTTACCATCCTTTAAGCACGACGGGGCGAAGCACGATAGGGTCCTCGAATAGCCCGAGGTGTTCATTGAGTTCTTGTTCGATCGGCTCGGAAAAAGGTTCAATCGAAAGAATGATCCACCAAGGAGTTCCCGTAATTATTTTCAAAAAACAAATCGCAATTGTTTTATAATTTTTTTTAGGACCAAGAAATTATTCATGCGTGGCTGGTCGATTTACAATTCGATGAGTACTTCCCGCTTTTCGTGGGTGCCGGTTATGATTTACCTACAATTGGAAGGATGACGCCTGAAGACCTTACTGCGATAGGAATTAAAAAACCCAACCACCGGAAGAGACTTAAAGCTGAAATTGCACAACTTAACCTACCCGACAATTTACCAGAATTTATACCAGTAAGCCGATGATTTTCAATTTTGATCGAATTAATTACTTAATTATTGCGGCAGGGTTCCTTACAAGAATGGCTGCAACTGTTGAGATTAGAAGAATACCATTCAGCGTTTCTGGATCAAGGCTACCAAACTGTGGACGATGTGACGCAATTGGCTTGGGAAGACCTCGAAGAGTTCGGGATCGTCAAGTTGGGACACCAGAAGAAAATCATGTTAGCTATTAAGAGAGTGAAAGATATACAGGCGGGAAAGAGAATTAACACTGATTCGAATAGAATTTACGCCACCCAGGTATGTGTTTGCGTCAAGCACACCGTGCTCGACACTTAGATAACTTCCGTTTCGGTTTTTGATCAATAAAGCGATTTGCATCGTTTAGTTTGAGCATGTTTAACGATTTTCAAAATTTAACTGAATGTCGTCCTCCGTCTTTTTTGTGATATTTCACATCAATTTCGCGAAAATCATTTTGGTGTCGACACTGTAGTATCACAATTAGTTGTTATGTTAGTCTTCCTAATCGATTACACGTTTACGTATCACAAAGACGCCGCCGTTTTCGTTTGATTCCGGACGTATTTCTTAATTTTGAAACATTTTAAAAACGACTCTCGGAAGCTTCTGTTGATGACGAAAACGATGTGAAATGTCATTTCGATGGTGTTGACGCACCAGCGCGATTGTGCTGAGCTCTACCTTGCTTATGCTGCATGTTTGTGTGTAAAAGGACGTGATGGTGCACGCACCCTTGGGCCCACCGTCGCCCGGCGTCCCCGCAGTCCACAGCACATTTCGTTCTTTCCACCAGGCCTGGGAACTCGACCAGACTCGACAACTCGCCGGCGGCACACACTACGTGCAACCAATGTATTGCACTGACATAGTCCCCATCAAGGTACACACCTAATCTCTCATACCAGTCTTTGTGCAGTCTGCATGTTTTTGTCATTAACTTGTTCACGAAATTTTGGTCAAGGTATGAATTCGAAATTCGAGCTCATTCAGTTCAATTCCGATAAGTTTCAAAGTAATTTATAAAACGCCAACTTCAACTTCACGTCATCAATTAGTGTTAGATGGAATCAGATTGGATAAGTGGCGCTAACTAGAAAGGTTTGTTACAGATTCGGACCGGCCGCGGTAAATCCCTGGAGTCTCTCGAAGATCCCAACGAACGAACCCATCACACGTTCAGTTCGGAAAACACCCAAACGTTTTACTACCAACAACCCATCGGTTGGCGGACGAGATCGTACGACGATGGCGACATCACCCCAACGAACGAAACGGGTCTATTATATGAGGGAGGCGGCACTTTACCCCGTCCCCGAGGCGTCATTCGGCCCCGGCCCATCGCCAAGATCGCGGCGAAAGCGAGAGAGACCTTTCCAGACTTCGAAAAGCCCCAATTCAATCCCGAGAAATACACGAATCCTCAATACAAAACCCTTCCAAGAGATCTGATCGACACCAACAAGTACCATATACAATATAGTCCGATGATGGGCAAGAAAATTCCACCTAACCCTCCTAAACGCGTGGAAAGTGAAGGCAACGAACAAACTACCACCGTGGAGATTCATCACGTACAAACGTCGAGTCCGCTACCGCTTCCCGCCTACCCCAGCTCAGATAGTTTAAGTATTTCGTTAGATAATCAAAGCGATTTGGCTTTGCCCCCGCCGCCTGCCCCCGGGACCCCGCCCGGCAGCATGCAGTCCAAGCTGAATTCGTCACAGTCGTGGGGCGCCGAAGAACAGGAACTTATCAAAACTTTGGCACTGCAGCACCGAAACGGATCCGATGCAAGTTTTAAAGTAAGTAACGTGATCCAACAACTGTAACATCTCAAGAACTTACCACTCTTTGGGGATAATGCAGTTGAATTATCGATATAGGAATTTGTTGGTTTTGTTGAAATGACCGGTGGTTTGGATGTTGCAGTCGAGTTCGAGCACAGAGTCAGATTCGCTGCCGTTCGCCAACGAGAACGCGGGTACGATTAGGACCCGCGCCGGGGGCGCCCGGCCCGCCGAGTTCGCCCCCGCAAAACCGCGGTCGGGTTTGCCGCCTCATCCGTCCCCGACCCCCAATCGCCAACCAAGTGCCCGAAATCAGAGATCCGAACCCGCTGACGTTCTCAACGACATCGGCAACATGCTAGCTAATTTGACCGATGAACTGGACGCCATGCTAGAAGAAGAAAAGAGGCAACAGTAACCGCAAGACTGAACATCACGTTAATTTCGAGATTTAAGCTTCAATTCGGAGGTCGTCCATAACGATTTTTGGGTTGATGAATATCATTCTTAATTGATTAGTTTTTAGTTATTTTATAGAACTGACTTGATCCTACATTATTTCTGTTGCAGAAATAAGTTATTGTGTAAATAGAAAATTTTATTTCATATTAGAAATTTGTAAATATTTTTAGATAGCGTTTTATATTGTAAAAGAAATATCAAATTAGTTGTCGAATATATTTTTAACATGGTCACATCATTAAAAATACTGTCTGCCTAAGGGAAATGAGGGAAAATCGAGCGAAATCTCCACAGTAAGTGACTGGCAGTTAGCACTCATGTGTTACGTGTGTAAATAGTTAAGGTGTACTGAGAAGAGAACTGGAAACAAGTAATAACTATCAAACTAGTGAATAATTTTGTACAAAGCCATCATTTAGTATACGGAGATAGCGAGTTAGTCTAGAACAGTTTTGGTGTTTTAATACCTTTACACCAAGAATTGCAATGTTAGTCTCATTTGTTAGCAACAAATGGTTAAAAAGACTGGTAGTTTGATTACAAAATTCGCAATTTTTTGTCATGTATTTCGTGCCATATCCATATTTTAGCACTTTTGCAATTGTGTAGTTTCAAAACCGCCCCCCCAACTTTTACGTACATGACAAACGATTGTTAATCAAAACGTTTTTATACTGTGTTCAATTTAATGATTTTTCGTAGAAATGTTAATTAATGTGCTACTACTTAATATAGTTTTTTATTCCAGCCCCCTTTCTTTGAATACATTTGTTATTCATCACATGCATTATTATTATTATTGCTGTTATTTCCATTGCCCATATTTTGATATAGTTTTTATTTTATTGGTTAACTGTTAACAATATGAATATAGATCAAAATAATAAAGTAAATCATATAAAGCGCTGCAGTTCTATTTCTATAACTCAAACCCTCAAAGTACCTCGGAATCTAATCCAAGCCGTTTCAAAAACCACAATTAACATCGCCAACAAGAGCCATGCCGATAAACATAAAAATGCTGTACGAATCTGGTCGAGTCCAACGGGAACAATTTCGGAATTCGAAAAACATTCCGGTTTCTTAATTTCCCAAAACATGCCAAAGCGATTGACAAAACCCCTTTCATGCAATCGACGTAAGCTGCAAAACCAAGTAAATTGAATCATCTTTTGACTTCACCCTCACCTGATTTGAAACATCTCAAAAAACTGTGATCGTTTCGTAAGCACTAGTCCTGCGGGAACCGAAGGAATCATTTTAAGTACTTCCAAGTCGCAAAGAGCATCTTGCTTGAATGTTTTTCCAATAATTGCATAAGCGGTTGAATGATCGGTGTAGTAGGCAAAGTTGCCTTCAGCCACTCTAGCGAAAGCCTCGTCAACGGTGCAGAAATCGAAATTTCTCAGTTTAGCATTAAAAAGTTCGATATCTTTGGCGGGATTATTTTTCAACCACTTCGTTACATAACAGTTTCTGGTATCAACTCCCATCTCTAACTTTGCAATCAACTCTTTGAGGGAGGCAAAAGGTGGAGATGAGTAATTTAAGAGTAACGATAACATGGTGGCGCTATAGTAGTTGTACAGCAGAAGCGACCACAGCAAGAGGCTCAGGAATAGCAAACTTTTGGGAAGTAAAGATGATCCTTAAAAAAACGTAATTATTTAAGTTAGCACCGCTCGAAATTCATGCTCGAAGATTTCGAACTTTCAATTTCTTGCCCATTTCAGTTTATTATAAGGTGCAATTTTTTAGAACCACCTGGCGCATCACTAAAGGTACCTACCTTGTTGACATAGAGTAGAGACTATTGCAAATATGGCATTAGTCCAGGTCAACTCTGTTGAAATCAAGCTCAGCAGTAGAATTAATATTGACATGGCTACAACGGCTATCCAAGCAGAGGTTGAAAATGGCTTCAAAAAAACGTCAGGCACCAAATCATATTTTATCGGATTTCTATAGAAGAAGCACGTTCTAAAACGGGTAAGAATCTGCAAAGTTCTCTTTGAATTTAAGATTGCTTGAATTACCTCATGTGATATGTTGGCGTCAAGTAGTCGACATCGTGTAACCTTGTTGGTACAAGCAATTCTCCAGCAATATTGATATCAAATAGAGATTCGTTTATTGTTTCTGGTCTGCTATTATTTGTGCTCCTTAAATACAGAAATCTAATCAAATTTTACAATTGCCACCACAACATCAGAAGAACTAACAAAGTAAAGAGTGTACTAATAAAACTAATCGTGCAAAATGTTAGATAATCGAAAACCGAAGATCATTTAACGGATTCTTTTGGGAAATTGCATGTTGATTCCCAATTTGCTCCAGACTAACTCAACAATCAGAAACAACAACGACCACAACATTCCTATTAATAAAAACAGGAACGCGATGAAAGTTTGATCGATCCCAACAGGAATAATTCTAGCATTCGACAAACATTCAGGATGCTTCGATTCCCAAATCATCGCAATCCTCTGAATTAAACCCGATTGTTTAGCTTTTCGAAGTGTCACATGAAACAATTCAGAATATTGCGACTTTTTCTGAACGATAATCCCCGCAAGACTTTGGGGAATCATCGCAATATTCGCCAAATCGCAAATGGCGTCTTGATCGAAAGTTTTCGCAATAATAGGATAACCACTATCCATTTGAGTGTGATAAGCAAAACCACCCTGTTTCACTCTAGCAATCCCTTCTTCTTGGGTGAAAGCGTTAATTTTATTAGCACCAGGTGGAAAAACTTTATTTTTGTAAATATATTGCACGTCACTGTCGTTCATAATTAAAAACCAAGTGATAGTGTAAGGTACGTCTTCTATTCCTATTTCGAAATTGCTACGACCTAACTCGTCTAATGTATGAAAAGTTGAAGGAGGTTTGCTTAATAGAGATGACAGAATACTGGATGTGTAATAGTTGTAAAGTAGAATCGAAGTTAATAAGAGTGTTAAAAAGACACAACGACCCGAAAAATTTGCGGGAAATAGCGAAGAACCTGGAAAGAATTGAGTCAGTATTTTTGGAATCGCAGCATTTTAAGAGACCTTGTTGGAAAAGTGGCGAAATTGTTATCAATATTGCTGTAGCCCATGAATATTTTGTTCGCAGTTGAAATAATTTACTTTCGATTTTGTAGCTTAATTTGATTAATACACAAATAACTGTTGCTGCAACCAGTGTGAGGTACCAAGTGGTTCGGGAAAATGGTTTTAGAAATTCGTTTGAAAGAGGGTCGTAATTTCCTGGGTTTCTGAAGATGTAGCAAGGTCTGGAATTGTTACTATTTGCAAATATTCTAAGATTTCTAAACTATTTCTGCATGTTAAAGTCCAAACCTAAAATGGTATGATGGCATTAAGTAATCGATGACATCCATTCTAGGGGTTCTTTGGGTCGCTCCAGTACTACTCAAATCAACTTTGTCTTCGTATAAAAGTTTTGCAATGCCGCCATCGATGCCTGATTGGAGATTTCCAAACCACTTTTCCGCCAGAGTTAAGTTATAACTGCGAAAGTAAATTAAAACGACTTACAATATATACAACTGAGTCCTAACGTCTTACGAAAAATTATGAGTATCCCGCAACAGAAGAAATATCGGATAGTGGAACTTGCTCAAAGTATCAAATTGCTTTTGTCGAGAATCCAACATGTACTCCTCAAAAGTTCCGGAATGATTACTTTCCAAAACCTAAAAGTTTGTTTAAAAATTGATTCTGCTGAGTCCAATTTTGTGTTAAATGTTAAATAAATTATGACGAGATAAGAGCACACATACCACACTGGCGGAACGTATGGTAACATTAGTCATATTTTTTCTTCTCAAGTAAAACGATGAAGTTTTGTAAATTGTTAATCGCGTTCCGTTCCAAAAACCAGCTTCTGTAACGATTGATTTTCCTCCCAAATTGTAACCTGGGTTGTAAATGTCCAACAACCTAAAATTGTTATTACCAAGCGGTATTGCTATTTTTATATTAGAATCCATTCTAATTTTAACATTTTCAAAACGTTTTTTCCAAAATTTCGCAGATGAATTTTGAGAATCCCCAATAATTAACCAAGGCCTTGTTAGTCTGAAATTAATGCGCTTTGTGTTCTGAAATTGATAACGTTTAAATAATTTGTCCTGCTCTTATGTCTTGTTAACACCTTTGTCAAAATATTTTCGAACATAGGACAGGATATGTCGAAGACGTAACCATAATATGTTAAGTTTTGCTCTAATAAAGCCTCATTAAGCCTTTCTTTCGAATTAATGAAACTGGTTCTGATACCCGACGCTGTTAAAATTTTGTTCAACTTCAAAATGTCTGGAAATTATCAGAATTCCAGTAGAAATAACGTTAATGTAATAACTCACCGTATTTGTTCCAGCATGTAAACATGTAAGAAAAAGGAACTTTTTGTTGCTGTAAATAATTTGTTATGAGGGAAAAAGTCGTTGAACTACAAAAAGTTGTTCGAAAAATGAAAAGGAGTAACAAAACTCTCATCTTGTTAAACATAACGCCACTAAAATTCAGTTGCTTATTCCACCAATCGTTACTTGTCTTCTAGAAATTGTAGAAAATTTTTAATAATTTCTAAAAGTACAAAGGCATTTGCCAAAAGAGAATTTTCAATTTCTATTAAATTATGCAATTTCACTTCAACAATTGAACTAAAACACGGCAATCATAATTCGATTTTCAATGAAAAATAAATTATAAGATAAAGGAGTAGTCAAGCTGGTCTTTTGCATTAATTTAACGAAAACTAAATTTAAATTAAGGGAAAAACTGCAAAGGCCAAGGCAATCACATCAATGCAGAAGGATTAAATAAGGAGGCACTTCCTAAACAGTGTGGTGACTTCTCAAAAGATAAGTGATCCAGCTGCCTCTGTTGAACGAAGCCCTTGTAGGTGGATGGAACAATTCCAACACTACTTATACAAGGAATGAGTTCTAGAATCTTTATACGTACTATTTAGGACTCTCTTACATCAAGACAACATTTCTCTACACTTTTTCAGCAGAGAAGTGATGATAAAAGAAGTTAGTATGTGTTGGGATTCAAATATAAAAGAGAGATGATGACGCAAGAAACCGTAATTTAGGTATAAGCTACTACCAGTAGCTGTACGAAAGAGTTGTGGTACTAATAATTACTACGAATTCTTTGATAATAAGAAAGTGACGACTAATTGGTCGGTTAGAGTAATCCTTTCAAAATTTTACTAACTGAGTTTTTAAACTTCGCGCAATTTTCTTTAGGGACTTACTAGATCTATCTAGATCTTTCTCTGTTGTTGGCACCACTACATGTCATCTCTGTGTTTTGACTTTTAACACTGACACTGACGTTTCTGCGACTTTTATTTTCACAAATGGATTTAGTTTGTTAGATCGCATTATGTGTAAAAGAGTAAGCTCGGACACTGTTTGGATATTAACACTAATTCAGTGTCTAGGTATACATTAATATTAAAATTTGCCATCGCCCGTTACACCTTTATTTGTTTTTGTCTAGTTACCATCTCCGCATATAGCATAGACCTATGGAGTGACGGCCCCATAGTTAAGGGGGGCCAAATAACTTTCACAGCTGTCGTATACGAAAACGATGTCGTCGCTGCTGGTTCTTTTAAGTACAGTTGGATAGACAATGGCATACCGGGTCACTCGAAAGAGGTGTGTTGGTTTCCATTACCTTTGATAAATAATTGTTTTTTCTTCTATAGAAGGAGTCGACAACTGGTGTCGATGCTTGGGTTGTCACGTATGACGCCGCGAGTTATCCTCAAGGTGCATACGTAGTTCAAGTAACAGTCTGCAAATTCATCTTGTCCTTGTATTGTTATCAAATCGGATCAAAACGGTTAGAATTCAACATAACAGGTAGCTTAAAGATTGCGGTAATAAATATAATTTTAATTGTTGAATTTTAGAAACTTTAAATGGAGAACTCGCGTTACTACAAAGAAATGTAACTAGAAAAACTGGATACGTTTCGAATGCTGATACTGTAATTCACAACGTTACATTGAAGAAAACTGATGCTGAATTTTTAAAGAAAGCACCCACAATTCGAACTTATTGGTTTGTTGACTGTATTTATTACGGTTTTCGAAACGATTTGATTTTTCCCTTTAACTACACTAAACCAGATGAGTCTCATTTTATAGAAGCGTTAGTAATGGGTGATTTTACCCCGTTACCTCCACCTACGACGCTAGCGCCAACAACCACAACAACTACTACAATTAAACCGAATTCCACTACAGCAGCACCAACTACTGTTAAACCTAACACTACTACAGTGGCACCAGTTACAAAACCTACAACTGCTATTCCGAAAACGATAACGACTTTGAAATCAATTGTTAAGCGAGAGGTGGCAAGCGCTAAAAACAAATCTCAAATAATGGTTGTTGTAAATGGGACTTTAGTACCGTACGTGGGGACGTTTCCCTACATTTGCAACAGCACTACAGTTGCAACAGATCCGAATAAGACTTACGGATATTTTTTCAGAAAAATTGAGGTCAAGGGTGAGTTGCAATTGTCAATTTTGCAAAAAGCGCTTAAATTCGATAGTTACCAAACTTTGTTGAATATTTTTTTTGTCTTCCAGCACCTGTCGCTAAAGTTAACGTTACCGGCAACAACTGGCTGCAACATGGAGAACTGTTAACTTTAAACGTTAAATGCCACGGTTCTAAAAACTTGAACTACTGCGTCAACTTTATGAAGGGTGTGTATAACGTTACCGGTAACGAAACTTGCGAATATTCCCATCAGTTGGAAACGTGCGAATTCACAATTCAGCATTACTTGATCGAATCTATGGAACATACGATTATTATAATAATACAAAACGAAGTCAGTAAAAAAGTCGTACCGGTCACCGTGACTGTTTATAAAGGTTATTGTGGTAATTTAGTTGTAACAATTTGTTTGATTGTGTTGTTTTAGCAAAGAAACAAGCGCAATTGTCCGTTATTGTAGTTCCGGTGGCGTTCAGTTTAGTGGCGGTCGTGTTGATTGTGTTTGGAGTGGCTTACTACATCCAGAATCGATCTAGGTATGTTTAGAAAATAATTGTAATCGTGTTGAAATGTTTGTATTAACAGGTTCGTGGTTGAAGTGGCGGATTTCAATTTTGGCCAAAACTACAGTGATATGGAGTATAAGACTTTTAGGGAAAGACTGCGAGATTCGATTACCAACGCTTTTTTCACACGGGCGCCAAGTCCCGGATCTTCTGAAGTTCCGGTATGGCCGCCAGGCAGAAAGTACGGGAGCATGACGAGTTAAATTTTTCCGTCTGTGAATTATAGTGAGATATGCCTAAGAATGTGAGGAAAATTAGTCTGTAACTGTATTTTGTCAATTTTGCGACAAAGTGATTTGTATTTATTATTTTAATTGTTGTTTCGCTTTTTTAGGTATTGTTCTGTATTTTATATTGTATTTTTAAGTACGTATATTTTTATAGAAAGAATATTTGCACATGTTACTATACTTACGCGGTATCTAATTTTGTGTATTTTATAGCTGGAATATTATGTATATGATGAGTAAATAGTTATATCAACGCGTTAAAATCCTGTTACACAGTGTTCATTTCGAATTTGGCTGATTGCTCTAGTTTATCCTAAACGCAACGCTCTCCGATGGTCTCTTCTCAAGTTTACAAGTTAGCAATGACTGAATTGCTGTACAACTGAACAAATAGCCAAACTCGCTTCAAATCACTACGTTCACTTTTCTATAAAATTTATTTTATTTAGCTAACTAATATATTAATATATATCCAGGGTTAAGAGAATTATTGCATTTTTATTTACGTCCTTGTCATTTATCCATTTCAGTCGCTATTCATCTTCAGTTTGTCATATTTTACTTTTCATTTTCCTATTTTCTTGTTGAACGTTCTCTCTTCATTGCTTGACATTTTCTCGTTGTCACTTTTTTCTCGCATTTTTCTAAAATCTTTTATTTATCTAAGTTTACATCTTTTGATCGATCCTAGTGATGTTCGTTATGGCTCGTTGGCTGGCCTTTCTTACTTTGTAATAAACAATTACACTTTTTCTAGCATTCCATCGTTTACTTGTTCTTAATCTCTTTCCTCTTGTCAGTTGATTGTCTCTAAAGTTGGTAAAATTAATTTTTTTCTCATTGATTATTATAAAGGATTCGAACTATTGTTGAAAATTGGCTCGCGACTATCATTTTAAAAGCAAATAATTAGAAGCAACATATCAAAGTACCAAAACCTCGCAATTTTATTATTTCGATTAAAGCGTCTTTGTTGGCTTAAAGGATCAGCTGCTTGTTCCTGATTTAGATGAACTTGAGAGCTAATATTCGCTCCCTTTCTACAATGAATATTACCAGTGGAGAAGAGTAGATACAAGATGGAGGTGCGAGAAAGCTTCAACTAGGAGCTCTAAAAAGTTTTTACCTTATTAATTTTCCACAACCTAATTGCTTCAAGTGTATAAGAAAAAAAAGAACAATAACACTGGTACGTCTGAATTTTACGATTCAATTTCAATTTATTTTGTTGATGTCCTATTTGAGAGGATAAAGAGGTCCCGATAATAGTCCCATGCACCTCGGCCCCTTCTAATAATAGAAGTAATGCAGTATCTATTTAGAGTGGCATTCTTTACGGCTAATGAAGTTTGCAACCCTTGCGAATCCGACGAAAATTCGGATTGAAGTGGCTGTTCTGAAGACTGTCCAATTTGCCTTAGAGTTTCGCCTGCAATAATCCTAGGGGACGATTCGGGAGCATTTTAGGTTGATTGAACGAAAACGATTGCACCTTCCATCTGAGCTTTTCTGCATAATTTACCGTAAAATCTATTAGTATTGTAATTTCAAGTCGCAGATCAAAAATTAGCAGGGAACAAATTGCCTCTTACACATAATTTCCGGGACCGTCTACAACTCTGACGAGTTTTCCGGATGAGGAAATTGAAAGTTCTAAGGTGTGGAATATTTTAGTTAAGGAACTTCAACCGACACGGCAACATCTTTCGAGCGTACGAAAAATATTCATCATCATTTAGGGTATCTAGTTACCACGTTTCCAATTAAAAAGACTTAATTGAGTCTTTTTCATCTCAAATCACTTCGTGGTGTTGGAAACTGAAAGGGACGAGATGGAAGAAATCGGCAAGCTTTCACTACGATCGAAATATCGCGCAGTATTTGGATGCTAATTCGGTTAATTAGCTGCGTCTGTTAATTATTAATTAACTAAATTCAAGTTTCCATTAACGCTGCAATTAGCTGCGTCGCTGGACTTTAAATTAGTAACTCCGTAATGATTCGGGCTAAGAAAAGAATAACATTGAAATTCGATCTTTCGAAACATTTTTCGGTGTTGAAATATGACTTCACTTTACCACGAGTGTTTGCTGAAAGTAGTTGGTCCCTTTTATCCGGTATCGCAGCACTTTTTATACGAATAACTATTCAGACAAAAACCTGGGTCATCATAAGTTTAAGTGTTGAATCGCAAGGCAGAAAATAAAACGAAACCCATTCATTCGATATGGATGGATGAATGGCAACAATTTTTCGTCCGCAATGTTTTTTTTTGTAACAAAGACTTTTTAAATTTCCTGCTTGGAATTAAAATTTCTCATTTAATTTTCTATTGCTGTGCGAGTTTTTATGATGGAATGGAGGCAAGGTTTCGTGTGTGACGGGGGCGGCGTGAGAGCTTGAGCAGGTACAGTTTCACCGAGTGGTTTGGCTCCATTACATTCCGTCCATACGCCAGTAATTAATGAAATGGCAAATGACTAAAATATTTCATTTGTCGAGTTGTTCACAAACAACGCTATTTACAAACAGTGGAAAGTGGACCGCATTTCAGTGATGTGGCAGTTTTGTGCTCTGTACTCTAGTTCCGCCGGTTAATGCCAGTTTTATTGCAGCCCCATTTCTACTACAAGAACGAGCTATATTTTACAAATTAATGCAAACTCCTTCTAACCCAACTCAAATTTGCGCTTTGAGCAACAATGTTTTAAATTGAAAATTGCGACGTCTCCCGTCACCAAAAGAGTTAATCAAGTCTTGTCTGCAACACCAATTATTACCGAACGAGTCTCAATTAATTCCAGCAAACTCTCTTAACGTGGCACTTCTTTTTTTTTGGGGTTATTTTTAGTCGGGGGAGACGAAATCGATTTTGTCCCCTCCCGGAATGATGAATGAGTGATCGTGTTTGGGCCGTGATAACCCCTTAACATAGTAAAACAATTTTCGCTCACATTATCCGTTTCCATTCACGTGTCAACCGGCCCATGTATCACGGGAGAGGCTGCGAGTTAGTTACCGGTTATGGATTTTCCGATGGCAGGAAGGCAAAGGGAAAATTGGCCTGCTGGGATTTACCGCGGGAAAGCGAATAGCCCGATTCCTCAGAAAAGCAGTCGTTAAATAGAAGAAAAAGTGAGCGAGCTCTCAACGTTTACTTCCTCCACGTACACGCTAATTCCTGCTCGGGTGAAAGCTCGCCAACATTCCAACTATTTTCGGATCGTTGCCGCCTTTCGAAAGGCACACGCCGACTGCAAAATTATCCGAATTATTTGAATATCACTACTTGGTTTGGTCTTGATTCGCAGCACGTCGCAACTTGAACAACGAAAGAAAAGACAGAGCAAAGTTAAATTATAATGCAGGCATCGTAATCATATTTTTCGTTTTTTTTTCTCTGTTCTTCCTTTCTTGCCAGTTTTCTTCATTTTTGGAAAACTACGTTACG
The DNA here is from genome assembly GCA_905333025.2 of Pyrochroa serraticornis. Taxonomy (NCBI): domain Eukaryota; kingdom Metazoa; phylum Arthropoda; class Insecta; order Coleoptera; family Pyrochroidae; genus Pyrochroa; species Pyrochroa serraticornis. The sequence goes on along the minus strand of HG995154.1, from coordinate 31,816,578 downwards.
CTAATATTCCCCTTGCGAGTTTGAGATTTTTAAATCTGGTTCGCACCCGCAGTCTTAACGCAAGCACCTTTAAAAAGTGTTGCCTAACGGATTCACCCGGCGCCTCCGCCATTTCGCACTACTCCAATTCTCCGTCACTATTTATTAATTGCTGTTATCGTCAATGCAGTTGCTTTCTTTTGCAATAACATTTTCAAAAAAGAAATTATTTATCTGTTGGATTGTACACAAACTTTTTATTTCTTTTATTATAACATCGAACCGATATATTTCCATACGCAATTTTAAAAATATTTTCGTTTCCTGACAGTATGGAATTGTTAGAGGAAACTTAAAACCACGTGAAAGACGTGTTGTCTCTTAGTTTAGTAAAACAATTTTACAATCGGGTACTGAGTAAGGAACCAACTTTCGAATCGATTCCGAAGTTTATTCTGACCACTTTGAAAATTCCACTAGACCAACAGCATCTTAATTTCTATCCACTAATAAAAAACGAAGGAATTAGAATAGAAGAAAATTTTTGTTAACTGTGCTGGGCCGGCTATTTAGCGTTCAACAGGGGCCGGGTTGGGTCAGGTTCGAATTTTCTAAAAGTCGCAATTCTAGTCCCATTCTTGAATCCCGTCAGAAAGCCTCATTGTTACAACTAAAAGAACGCAAATACATTCCAGCAAAAACGGAACTTTACTGTAATTGCCGAATAGTTTCGCATCGAGTTGAAATTTACAAAGTAAGCGTCTTGTGCAGCTCCGCCGTAACAATAGAAATAATTCAAGAAAATTGCTCTTACGGAAACAACATAATTCATTCATTGTTCTACCCTTCAACGTTACATCCTGAATTGCGATTCTTCCATTTCCCACCCCAATTTGTTATAATCTGTCGAAAACCAACAAAGTTCTAGTAAGCCGCCATATTTCAATTAGTTTCACGTGATGACGCTTCAAAAACGCAATTTTCGTATGCATCTACAAAATTTCGTTTTAGTCTAATTAAAAAGTCGCACGTTCAACAGTTTTCGACGAGATTATCTTTTAGTGGGTAATAATTTCGTTGAGGAATGGACTTGGAAACGATTTTAATGCAGCAGGTGCGTGTAATACAATAAAAAGAGATAATGCGACTGGGGAGAGGGTCTCTTGCATTGGCGTCGCCTTCGCTACGTTGATAATTACAAAATTTGTTCTCTGTAGGGTTGGGTGCACAGAGTTGCGTAACATCTCGCCCCGGTGGACGTAATGTAAGTTGGCATTTCAACAACCCGTAAATGTCGGGATTAATGCCACCACTGGGACAATTCCGGTTTTGTTGCCATCTCAGGTGTTGGCGGGAACGTCCATATGCCATTGTTGCCGTCATTTTTCATTAATATTAATGAAGGGGAAACGGGGACGACGTTAAGGTAAATGAAAATCGTGACTAACGACATGAAGTGGAGCATCCGGGACGGTTCCTTTGTACAAATACAATTATTTTCCAAGCAAATATTTGGTTGGAGCCGTTTTTTTCGCTTCTTGTATTGCGAGGAAACGGGAAAGTCTTGGCGCCCACCTGTTTTGAATATTTCTGAAATCGTTGAGCAATCTTTGCTTACAGGGAAGGCGTTGTTTGGATAATGTGTCTTTTGTAATAAATTTAAGCCTTGTTTGTCCGCCATATCTGAGTTCGTGGAACATAAACGGGGGATTTTCTTCTTGCTTTACTTTCTCGGTTATAAAATATTAAGGAGCGGAATAAATTTTGAATTACGCTTACGTAACTTACTATTTTTAATTTTGCATATGCCGGCAGTTTGGCTTCAGCAGACAACGGCTAATAAATATTACATTACAGCGGGAGAAGAATTTGGTTACGACTCCGTTCTATTCCTGGTACAAAATTAATAATTCAGGAAAAAGCTTGCAGCAGCTCTATCAATACGAAGACTTCTTAAAGCTTACTTTTCAGTCAATTGTCCAATAAGTAAAACTATCAGTCATCATCACACTGTCGGGGTCGGGCTTCTGGTTGCTTTCCTACAATTATCCTAAGAACTTAATTCTTAAACATTGAGGCATAAAATATCAAACAATTGCTTAATTTCTTCCACTTTCCTTTTTCTAGAAGCATTTGATTTTATTTTTTTCTTTATGAAACTTTCATGCTGTTTCTCATTCTTAATTTAACCCTATGCCTTTCGTCTTCAGTCAATTATTGTGGTTTAAAGTTTCTATAATATTTTTAGTCAATTCCTCAAATTATTTTTAGAACAACCTTTGTTATGTCTTTCTACTTTAATACCTTAATCCATTTTTCCTTTAAATTTGTGTAAAATAATATTTCTCAGCCCCGTGATGTAGGCAAGCCATAATACATCATTGTCTAATTTGTTGCTCGCCGTTTCTTAATTTCACATTGATTGTTAACTTGAATGGAGCTTCGAAATTATTGTTGTAAACTTTTACTTTTGTTCAAAATGTTTACTTGAAAAAAACCTTTTTATTTTTTATTTTTTATTTCCAAAAGCTTTGTTTCAGAGTAGGCTTCAAATTAGTACCTCAACGAAGAGAATTCCTAACGAGTTAGCTACGATTATGGGTTAAAAATATAAAAGTCTCAATTTCCGCATCCATTGGTTTTTAGTTGACCGCCTTCAGTTAAACTCTTGTTTGGGCCGCACCCTTAAAATGTAGTGATAAATTACAAAGTGTCAATACTGGTACAGACGAAAATTAAGTATCACTTGTAGAGAACCTTGTATGTAATTAAGTTTCATCGAAATACACCAAATCACGCTTGGTCCCCCATTAATAACTGAGTTCCTCAATGCGAACAGGGCGTGACAATTGATAGTAACAAAGACAAATTACAACACTCCATTAATCACAATAAATGGTAGGAAAATTACACATGAGAAAACCTTAAACTCGTCCTCGTCGTTCCGAAACAATAACAAAAACTTTTAAGGCCGCACCGGTCACGACTTTTAATATAACAGGAGCATCAAAGCAACCACAAATGCAATTCCGTTTATTGTAACAAACGGACATAACACGAATTTGCATCGATAAATTAAATTGGTGAAATTCGTGGCCGCATAGAGACAAGAATAATTGTTGCGTCGTCGACGATAAATCAACGACACGCCTCTGAAACTCATACATTTAAATGCAGAGGAGCAAGCACAAAGAAACATGAATTAGGTCCGAGATCAAGATCGCACCGTCGTTTCTTTCGTTGCTGCGTCTTCGTAATAACTTATTTGGCAATTTCTATGAGACAGGTACTCACGATTATCCTGCAACGCGTTTCTTACGTCTACCAGTTCCGATAAATTCCTTTATTTATTTATAATTGTTCCCGACTTGCTGAGAAATCTCGATGGTGGCTGTACTGTTGCTGGTGCTTTCTATGAACGCGATGGAATCCGGCCAAAAAGTCAACGGTGGAAAAAGTTAATCGGATCTGCACAAATTGAACGTGATACTTCTGACGTATTGTTGTAACGCAAAAATACTAAATTCGTTCCGGTACGGTGGATTTACGGATGTAATGTCGGTGGATATGTGTGAAAAACGGGAAAAATGTATTTAATCCTGTCGAATTCAGTGAATCGTGCCGAAAATTCGAAGAAAAGAAATGGAGGACGCGGGGTAAAAAATATTGAGTTTTGCTGATTAAACACGGGGAATGTCGCGCGATTGGATTTGATAAAGGCGTTGCAATTGCTGCTTACTTATTGGAGAACCTATGCGGAAGACCAAGGCATGTTTTGTATGTTAATTGGCGATCGGAATGCGATTGTTGAGCGAAGGACTGAATGAAACATTATCTAGTCGTGGACAATTGCTCACTTCTCTTAGTCATATCAGGGCTCGTGGCAAACTTGCATTTTTATTGCAATCTAACTCTTCGTCTCTATCTCCGATTCATAAGCAAGCAAATTACTTACTTGAAGTGTTAGCTTCTGGTAAACTACTTGGATTTTTATAAATCACTCTTCAAATTATCGTGAATTAGCTCATTTTAACTATCGTTTTTTGGAATTTTGGCACTGCACTATAACAGTTGCTTTACATCTCTAACATTTTTTTCAAGAAATATTTCTTGCAAAATCCAGTGGCGTATTGTAAGAGAAGTCAAAAAAACCCTGCTGAACCAAAACTTGAAAGACGCGTAAAAGTTTGGGGATTATTTTCTAATTTATTTCCCATTTCAAAATAAAGTTCTCAGCAATTTATTTTTAATAATCCAAAGCGCACAAATTTCTGTGGACAAAATTGGCGTAATACGCCTCTGGCAAAAACCGTTCAATTTAGAAAAACTAAAAGTATCCGCCACTTGAAGCGATTCAGCCTCTTTGTGGAGAGATCTTTACGACCCCCGTTGCCCCAGATTTTAGATAATTAGCTCTTAAAATGAAGGGATAATTTAACGGAATTCCCGTGAAAATCCCTCCACTCCAGCTTTGTCCCCGATATTTAAGAGTCCGGTGCCATAATCTACGACGCGCTATTTAATAATTTAAAAGCTCGCAATTCAAAGCGTAATCTGATACAATCTGATAATAGGTCCCGTTCTAATTTAGTAGGCATTTCTGTGTGTAGGGAGAGCCGGAATCTCGTAATAGGAACTAACCGGCGAATACATGAACTTGATCCTAAGTTATGGCCGCGTTCCTCGAGATTAATTCTTCCCTATTACATTTTATAGCTTTGGATAATTGAACTCTTTGTCTCTTTCATTACTGAAAGTGCGATATTTAATAGCGAAACACTACCAGAAGTCTCCAAACAATTATTAATTTATCAATATCCGTATCTAACTTGCCGCACAGTTTTTTCGCTTAAACAAACCGAAGATAAAAAAACTCGTGCTGACACACATCCGGTCAGTTGTCGGTTTTTGTCTGTCGGCCTCCAAATAAGCGGACGGGGATTGGAAGAAGGGATGTCCGCAAAGGATAATCGGGAACTGTCGGAATTAGAGGTGAGATGAAAACGAAGATGTGTGACCGTTTCATTTACTTTGTCACATTTCACTTTGTAAGTTGAAAAAAATTACGACGAAATTTCGGATCAATACTGGGAGCCTCTTTCAGTGTTATTGTTCGGATCACGTTATAAATTGTATTGATATACTCGGAAATGTTGGAAGGGCTAACGGCCAAGGGGCGGCGGTAACTGTTAAGGAAAAGCAAGGAATGCAAGATTAATTGTGCGTCGTTTGTAATATATTATTCTATAAAATCAAATTTCAGCATTCCCACAAATCGCGCCGCTGCCACCCCTTAGTCGAAGAATCTTAGAGGGGAGGAATCAAAGAGATTTACATCGACTCAAGGGATCGCCATTACGTTCGATAGTTACTGCAATTGATTCAAATTTGTAAAAAGAAGAGAAGTTGATGCATTTTTCCGATTTTGGGTAAAATAAATAAAAATTATTGACGCTATAAGGGTTAAAATTTTAGGTAATATCGGTGGTGTAACTTTAAAACTTTATATAACAGGTGCGGTTTATAGGGCTTTGCGTCGGGTTTTGACAGCCATCATCAACAGTCATCAACGACAGCCGCAACGCTCCTGAGGTCCTTGTTAGTCGATTTTCTTAACTGAGTTCTATTATGTGGAACAAAGTGAACAAATTAGATGCAGGACCCGAAACTGTCTTTTGTTAGAGGAGAAATATGAGCATATTTTTAGCAAGGCCTCGACGATATACATAACAATGACTGGAATCAACGAAGCGGAAGTAACACTCGAGAGACTTTTTAGTCGACCATAATTTGCAATTTTTACCTTTGTTACGCAGCGAAGGGACAATTAGTTATCAATCTAAGTCGACAATATGAAGAGAATGGTAATTTTTTTAACAGATTACCTGTGCTACAAAAGTAACTAAAGTTGGACGAAGTTTATCGCTCGCATCCAGACGTGCGGACACGAGGTCGCTGGTTACAAGTCTTCAAGCGTTCTCGGCAGCGGTTGGTTCTATGGCGGTCATAAAATATGGCACAAGAATGGAAAACGATACCTCTAGGGAGCAAAAACGAAGTCAAAATGAATATATGAGTGTTGAAGCGGTCCGTTTTGGTGGCGTAAATTTAAGTTGATCACATTTGAATCCTACGCTAGGTAACAAATCGCCTGCGGATACCTGGGAGAAACTAACAAAACAGGAAGATTGGTCAAACATTGATATAAATCTTCATGGCAGCTGACGTCGATAGTGCGCCTTGTCCATTATTTCTGCGTCTTTTTTTCAACCACTCGAGTCTTTATTTACATGTTTACTTACATTTGTTGTATTTCGCGACAAGAGAAACTATCGATAGCGGAAGACCCTTACAACCCTCTGTAATGCAGTCAGAATTCTAATTCTCAGCGCCAAGTTAGTAGTTAATTCTACCAGTTACACTTCAGTTCTCCTTATCTCGAATCTATAACTGAATTTCCAAACATTTCCCAACTTAATCTAACATCGAACCGAATCCAATTATGCAACCGCAATTTTGAAAACAAAATTTATTTGGAGTTAAAATATCACGAATCTTGGGATGTTCGGTGTTCTCGAACTGCACCTCTTCGTCTTGTCTTTTACAATAAGCCATTTTTATTCCGCAGAACCTGTCTCCGAGTTTTCTAATAAATAACCCGATTGCATCACGTGCAGGGGTATCGGGAAATAGAATTTTATCCTGGAAATGCAGCAGGTTTATGGGGAGAATAGGGGAGCAAACATGGAGCTCGACAAATAACAAATAGACATAAATTGTTATCAGTACGCTTGAGTTCATATCAACGAGCTGCAGGCCACTAACGACTTCTGTCCCGGCTAGACAAGCCATTCTCTGCACACTATTGCCGATCATTACGTACCTTTACGCGTCGATCCATTGAATTATCGTAGATAAAAGGACCAAATTGGTTGTTTACGAAATTTTGTTGTAATTGCGGCAATTTCAAAGTCTGATATCGCCGAGTTAGTCCCAGGTAAGCCTTCGGGCATAACTGGGGTTTTCAACTATTCCCGGCTTTAAGGTTGAGTAAATCCCTGCCATCCAGGAATATCCAAAGAATGTTGGCATGTGTTACAAATTAATCCGTTTTAATTAAATATCTTGAAAAATTATTTGGTAATTAAAATAACGAGAAAACCCATCGGTTGTTTTGGTAAAATTTTGAATTTTTTGTGTACCTTTTTAATTAAATTCCGATCGTGTCTTTATCGTTATAGAGTTTTAGGCGATAGATTTCTTTTAAATTCCAACTTATAGTCCAACCAATTCCAATCAAATAATTGTGAATTTTTAAAAGAGTCCCAACCTTCGTTTTTGTTTTCGTGGTTCCTCGCAAGTACAGACTCATCGCAATTTTATTATAAAAATAATTTTTTCATACTTTAGATATTTTTTATTACCTACGCAAAACTTGTAATGTCAAAATAAATCTAAAAAGTATCTCCGTACCCACTTGCTAGTGATAAAATTTACACTTCAGCAATTGTCCCGATAATGAATGTACCTATCGTTGTTGTGAATTTTTAAAAGAGTCCCAATCTTTGTTTTTGTTTTTGTAATTCCTCGCAAGTACACACTCATCGCAATTTTATTATAAAAATATTTTTTTCATACTTCAAATATTTTTTATTACCTACGTAAAACTTGTAAGGTCAGAATAAATTCAAAAAGTATCTCCATACCCACTTGCCAGTGATAAAATTTACATTTTAGCAATTGTCCCGATAATGAATGTACCTATCGTTGTTGTAAATTTTTAAAAGAGTCCCAATCTTTGTTTTTGTTTTTGTAATTCCTCGCAAGTACACACTCATCGCAATTTTATTATAAAAATATTTTTTTCATACTTCAAATATTTTTTATTACCTACGTAAAACTTGTAAGGTCAGAATAAATTCAAAAAGTATCTCCATACCCACTTGCCAGTGATAAAATTTACATTTTAGCAATTGTCCCGATAATGAATGTACCTATCGTTGTTGTGAATTTTTAAAAGAGTCCCAATCTTTGTTTTTGTTTTTGTAATTCCTCGCAAGTGTACTCTCATCGCAATTTTGTTATAAAAATATTTTTTTCATACTTCAAATATTTTTTATTACCTACGTAAAACTTGTAAGGTCAAAATAAATTCAAAAAGTATCTCCATACCCACTTGCCAGTGATAAAATTTACATTTTAGCAATTGTCCCGATAATGAATGTACCTATCGTTGTTGTGAATTTTTAAAAGAGTCCCAATCTTTGTTTTTGTAATTCCTCGCAAGTACACACTCATCGCAATTTTATTATAAAAATATTTTTTTCATACTTCAAATATTTTTTATTACCTACGTAAAACTTGTAAGGTCAGAATAAATTCAAAAAGTATCTCCATACCCACTTGCCAGTGATAAAATTTACATTTTAGCAATTGTCCCGATAATGAATGTACCTATCGTTGTTGTAAATTTTTAAAAGAGTCCCAATCTTTGTTTTTGTTTTTGTAATTCCTCGCAAGTACACACTCATCGCAATTTTATTATAAAAATATTTTTTTCATACTTCAAATATTTTTTATTACCTACGTAAAACTTGTAAGGTCAGAATAAATTCAAAAAGTATCTCCATACCCACTTGCCAGTGATAAAATTTACATTTTAGCAATTGTCCCGATAATGAATGTACCTATCGTTGTTGTGAATTTTTAAAAGAGTCCCAATCTTTGTTTTTGTTTTTGTAATTCCTCGCAAGTACACACTCATCGCAATTTTATTATAAAAATATTTTTTTCATACTTCAAATATTTTTTATTACCTACGTAAAACTTGTAAGGTCAGAATAAATTCAAAAAGTATCTCCATACCCACTTGCCAGTGATAAAATTTACATTTTAGCAATTGTCCCGATAATGAATGTACCTATCGTTGTTGTAAATTTTTAAAAGAGTCCCAATCTTTGTTTTTGTTTTTGTAATTCCTCGCAAGTACACACTCATCGCAATTTTATTATAAAAATATTTTTTTCATACTTCAAATATTTTTTATTACCTACGTAAAACTTGTAAGGTCAGAATAAATTCAAAAAGGATCTCCATACCCACTTGCCAGTGATAAAATTTACATTTTAGCAATTGTCCCGATAATGAATGTACCTATCGTTGTTGTGAATTTTTAAAAGAGTCCCAATCTTTGTTTTTGTTTTTGTAATTCCTCGCAAGTGTACTCTCATCGCAATTTTGTTATAAAAATATTTTTTTCATACTTCAAATATTTTTTATTACCTACGTAAAACTTGTAAGGTCAGAATAAATTCAAAAAGTATCTCCATACCCACTTGCCAGTGATAAAATTTACATTTTAGCAATTGTCCCGATAATGAATGTACCTATCGTTGTTGTAAATTTTTAAAAGAGTCCCAATCTTTGTTTTTGTTTTTGTAATTCCTCGCAAGTACACACTCATCGCAATTTTATTATAAAAATATTTTTTTCATACTTCAAATATTTTTTATTACCTACGTAAAACTTGTAAGGTCAAAATAAATTCAAAAAGTATCTCCATACCCACTTGCCAGTGATAAAATTTACATTTTAGCAATTGTCCCGATAATGAATGTACCTATCGTTGTTGTGAATTTTTAAAAGAGTCCCAATCTTTGTTTTTGTTTTTGTAATTCCTCGCAAGTACACACTCATCGCAATTTTATTATAAAAATATTTTTTTCATACTTCAAATATTTTTTATTACCTACGTAAAACTTGTAAGGTCAGAATAAATTCAAAAAGTATCTCCATACCCACTTGCCAGTGATAAAATTTACATTTTAGCAATTGTCCCGATAATGAATGTACCTATCGTTGTTGTAAATTTTTAAAAGAGTCCCAATCTTTGTTTTTGTTTTTGTAATTCCTCGCAAGTACACACTCATCGCAATTTTATTATAAAAATATTTTTTTCATACTTCAAATATTTTTTATTACCTACGTAAAACTTGTAAGGTCAGAATAAATTCAAAAAGGATCTCCATACCCACTTGCCAGTGATAAAATTTACATTTTAGCAATTGTCCCGATAATGAATGTACCTATCGTTGTTGTGAATTTTTAAAAGAGTCCCAATCTTTGTTTTTGTTTTTGTAATTCCTCGCAAGTGTACTCTCATCGCAATTTTGTTATAAAAATATTTTTTTCATACTTCAAATATTTTTTATTACCTACGTAAAACTTGTAAGGTCAAAATAAATTCAAAAAGTATCTCCATACCCACTTGCCAGTGATAAAATTTACATTTTAGCAATTGTCCCGATAATGAATGTACCTATCGTTGTTGTGAATTTTTAAAAGAGTCCCAATCTTTGTTTTTGTAATTCCTCGCAAGTACACACTCATCGCAATTTTATTATAAAAATATTTTTTTCATACTTCAAATATTTTTTATTACCTACGTAAAACTTGTAAGGTCAGAATAAATTCAAAAAGTATCTCCATACCCACTTGCCAGTGATAAAATTTACATTTTAGCAATTGTCCCGATAATGAATGTACCTATCGTTGTTGTGAATTTTTAAAAGAGTCCCAATCTTTGTTTTTGTTTTTGTAATTCCTCGCAAGTGTACTCTCATCGCAATTTTGTTATAAAAATATTTTTTTCATACTTCAAATATTTTTTATTACCTACGTAAAACTTGTAAGGTCAAAATAAATTCAAAAAGTATCTCCATACCCACTTGCCAGTGATAAAATTTACATTTTAGCAATTGTCCCGATAATGAATGTACCTATCGTTGTTGTGAATTTTTAAAAGAGTCCCAATCTTTGTTTTTGTAATTCCTCGCAAGTACACACTCATCGCAATTTTATTATAAAAATATTTTTTTCATACTTCAAATATTTTTTATTACCTACGTAAAACTTGTAAGGTCAGAATAAATTCAAAAAGTATCTCCATACCCACTTGCCAGTGATAAAATTTACATTTTAGCAATTGTCCCGATAATGAATGTACCTATCGTTGTTGTGAATTTTTAAAAGAGTCCCAATCTTTGTTTTTGTTTTTGTAATTCCTCGCAAGTACACACTCATCGCAATTTTATTATAAAAATATTTTTTTCATACTTCAAATATTTTTTATTACCTACGTAAAACTTGTAAGGTCAGAATAAATTCAAAAAGTATCTCCATACCCACTTGCCAGTGATAAAATCTACATTTCAGCAATTGTCCCGATAATGAATGTACCTATCGTTGTTGTGAATTTTTAAAAGAGTCCCAATCTTTGTTTTTGTTTTTGTAATTCCTCGCAAGTGTACTCTCATCGCAATTTTGTTATAAAAATATTTTTTTCATACTTCAAATATTTTTTATTACCTACGTAAAACTTGTAAGGTCAAAATAAATTCAAAAAGTATCTCCATACCCACTTGCCAGTGATAAAATTTACATTTTAGCAATTGTCCCGATAATGAATGTACCTATCGTTGTTGTAAATTTTTAAAAGAGTCCCAATCTTTGTTTTTGTTTTTGTAATTCCTCGCAAGTACACACTCATCGCAATTTTATTATAAAAATATTTTTTTCATACTTCAAATATTTTTTATTACCTACGTAAAACTTGTAAGGTCAGAATAAATTCAAAAAGTATCTCCATACCCACTTGCCAGTGATAAAATTTACATTTTAGCAATTGTCCCGATAATGAATGTACCTATCGTTGTTGTGAATTTTTAAAAGAGTCCCAATCTTTGTTTTTGTTTTTGTAATTCCTCGCAAGTGTACTCTCATCGCAATTTTGTTATAAAAATATTTTTTTCATACTTCAAATATTTTTTATTACCTACGTAAAACTTGTAAGGTCAAAATAAATTCAAAAAGTATCTCCATACCCACTTGCCAGTGATAAAATTTACATTTTAGCAATTGTCCCGATAATGAATGTACCTATCGTTGTTGTGAATTTTTAAAAGAGTCCCAATCTTTGTTTTTGTAATTCCTCGCAAGTACACACTCATCGCAATTTTATTATAAAAATATTTTTTTCATACTTCAAATATTTTTTATTACCTACGTAAAACTTGTAAGGTCAGAATAAATTCAAAAAGTATCTCCATACCCACTTGCCAGTGATAAAATTTACATTTTAGCAATTGTCCCGATAATGAATGTACCTATCGTTGTTGTAAATTTTTAAAAGAGTCCCAATCTTTGTTTTTGTTTTTGTAATTCCTCGCAAGTACACACTCATCGCAATTTTATTATAAAAATATTTTTTTCATACTTCAAATATTTTTTATTACCTACGTAAAACTTGTAAGGTCAGAATAAATTCAAAAAGTATCTCCATACCCACTTGCCAGTGATAAAATTTACATTTTAGCAATTGTCCCGATAATGAATGTACCTATCGTTGTTGTGAATTTTTAAAAGAGTCCCAATCTTTGTTTTTGTTTTTGTAATTCCTCGCAAGTACACACTCATCGCAATTTTATTATAAAAATATTTTTTTCATACTTCAAATATTTTTTATTACCTACGTAAAACTTGTAAGGTCAGAATAAATTCAAAAAGTATCTCCATACCCACTTGCCAGTGATAAAATTTACATTTTAGCAATTGTCCCGATAATGAATGTACCTATCGTTGTTGTAAATTTTTAAAAGAGTCCCAATCTTTGTTTTTGTTTTTGTAATTCCTCGCAAGTACACACTCATCGCAATTTTATTATAAAAATATTTTTTTCATACTTCAAATATTTTTTATTACCTACGTAAAACTTGTAAGGTCAGAATAAATTCAAAAAGGATCTCCATACCCACTTGCCAGTGATAAAATTTACATTTTAGCAATTGTCCCGATAATGAATGTACCTATCGTTGTTGTGAATTTTTAAAAGAGTCCCAATCTTTGTTTTTGTTTTTGTAATTCCTCGCAAGTGTACTCTCATCGCAATTTTGTTATAAAAATATTTTTTTCATACTTCAAATATTTTTTATTACCTACGTAAAACTTGTAAGGTCAGAATAAATTCAAAAAGTATCTCCATACCCACTTGCCAGTGATAAAATTTACATTTTAGCAATTGTCCCGATAATGAATGTACCTATCGTTGTTGTAAATTTTTAAAAGAGTCCCAATCTTTGTTTTTGTTTTTGTAATTCCTCGCAAGTACACACTCATCGCAATTTTATTATAAAAATATTTTTTTCATACTTCAAATATTTTTTATTACCTACGTAAAACTTGTAAGGTCAGAATAAATTCAAAAAGTATCTCCATACCCACTTGCCAGTGATAAAATTTACATTTTAGCAATTGTCCCGATAATGAATGTACCTATCGTTGTTGTGAATTTTTAAAAGAGTCCCAATCTTTGTTTTTGTTTTTGTAATTCCTCGCAAGTACACACTCATCGCAATTTTATTATAAAAATATTTTTTTCATACTTCAAATATTTTTTATTACCTACGTAAAACTTGTAAGGTCAGAATAAATTCAAAAAGTATCTCCATACCCACTTGCCAGTGATAAAATTTACATTTTAGCAATTGTCCCGATAATGAATGTACCTATCGTTGTTGTAAATTTTTAAAAGAGTCCCAATCTTTGTTTTTGTTTTTGTAATTCCTCGCAAGTACACACTCATCGCAATTTTATTATAAAAATATTTTTTTCATACTTCAAATATTTTTTATTACCTACGTAAAACTTGTAAGGTCAGAATAAATTCAAAAAGGATCTCCATACCCACTTGCCAGTGATAAAATTTACATTTTAGCAATTGTCCCGATAATGAATGTACCTATCGTTGTTGTGAATTTTTAAAAGAGTCCCAATCTTTGTTTTTGTTTTTGTAATTCCTCGCAAGTGTACTCTCATCGCAATTTTATTATAAAAATATTTTTTTCATACTTCAAATATTTTTTATTACCTACGTAAAACTTGTAAGGTCAAAATAAATTCAAAAAGTATCTCCATACCCACTTGCCAGTGATAAAATTTACATTTTAGCAATTGTCCCGATAATGAATGTACCTATCGTTGTTGTGAATTTTTAAAAGAGTCCCAATCTTTGTTTTTGTAATTCCTCGCAAGTACACACTCATCGCAATTTTATTATAAAAATATTTTTTTCATACTTCAAATATTTTTTATTACCTACGTAAAACTTGTAAGGTCAGAATAAATTCAAAAAGTATCTCCATACCCACTTGCCAGTGATAAAATTTACATTTTAGCAATTGTCCCGATAATGAATGTACCTATCGTTGTTGTGAATTTTTAAAAGAGTCCCAATCTTTGTTTTTGTTTTTGTAATTCCTCGCAAGTGTACTCTCATCGCAATTTTATTATAAAAATATTTTTTTCATACTTCAAATATTTTTTATTACCTACGTAAAACTTGTAAGGTCAAAATAAATTCAAAAAGTATCTCCATACCCACTTGCCAGTGATAAAATTTACATTTTAGCAATTGTCCCGATAATGAATGTACCTATCGTTGTTGTGAATTTTTAAAAGAGTCCCAATCTTTGTTTTTGTAATTCCTCGCAAGTACACACTCATCGCAATTTTATTATAAAAATATTTTTTTCATACTTCAAATATTTTTTATTACCTACGTAAAACTTGTAAGGTCAGAATAAATTCAAAAAGTATCTCCATACCCACTTGCCAGTGATAAAATTTACATTTTAGCAATTGTCCCGATAATGAATGTACCTATCGTTGTTGTGAATTTTTAAAAGAGTCCCAATCTTTGTTTTTGTTTTTGTAATTCCTCGCAAGTACACACTCATCGCAATTTTATTATAAAAATATTTTTTTCATACTTCAAATATTTTTTATTACCTACGTAAAACTTGTAAGGTCAGAATAAATTCAAAAAGTATCTCCATACCCACTTGCCAGTGATAAAATCTACATTTCAGCAATTGTCCCGATAATGAATGTACCTATCGTTGTTGTGAATTTTTAAAAGAGTCCCAATCTTTGTTTTTGTTTTTGTAATTCCTCGCAAGTGTACTCTCATCGCAATTTTGTTATAAAAATATTTTTTTCATACTTCAAATATTTTTTATTACCTACGTAAAACTTGTAAGGTCAAAATAAATTCAAAAAGTATCTCCATACCCACTTGCCAGTGATAAAATTTACATTTTAGCAATTGTCCCGATAATGAATGTACCTATCGTTGTTGTGAATTTTTAAAAGAGTCCCAATCTTTGTTTTTGTTTTTGTAATTCCTCGCAAGTACACACTCATCGCAATTTTATTATAACAATATTTTTTTCATACTTCAAATATTTTTTATTACCTACGTAAAACTTGTAAGGTCAGAATAAATTCAAAAAGTATCTCCATACCCACTTGCCAGTGATAAAATTTACATTTTAGCAATTGTCCCGATAATGAATGTACCTATCGTTGTTGTGAATTTTTAAAAGAGTCCCAATCTTTGTTTTTGTTTTTGTAATTCCTCGCAAGTAGACACTCATCGCAATTTTATTATAAAAATATTTTTTTCATACTTCAAATAATTTTTATTACCTACGTAAAACTTGTAATGTCAAAATAAATCTAAAAAGTATCTCTATACCCACTAGCTAGTGATAAAATTTACATTTCAGCAATTGTCCCGATAATGAATGTACCTATCGTTGTTGTAAATTTTTAAAAAAGTCCCAATCTTCGTTTTTGTTTTCGTGGTTCCTCGCAAGTACATACTCATCGCAATTTTATTATAAAAATAATTTTTTCACACTTCAGATATTTTTTATTACCTACGCAAAACTTGTAACGTCAAAATAAATCCAAAAAGTATCTCCATACTCACTTGCTAGTGATAAAATTTACACTTCAGCAATTGTCCCGATAATGAATGTACCTATCGTTGCAGCTTTCAGTTTGAATGGCTGAAATTCCGCCCGAGCAGGCGGTTAACGTGCGATAATTGCAGGTGGTTGTGGTAATTCGTTGCAAAGACGACGAAAATAATTTGGCGCAGTTGCCTTTCAGTTGTACAAAAGTGTTCCGCAGGAGAGTAAGGGTAATTGTTGGGGAGCACTATTGAGATCGTTTCACCACATCGGGGTAGTTTATTGAAATGGCGAAAGAATTCCTCACATTTCCATTCGATCTCGTTATCTTTTATGCGATCCGCTCGCCAACCGAATTAGCAAATGGAGAAAATTACATTTTATTACGATTCAGCGACAGAATGAAAACTTGGAGGAAATTTAGAAGCACACCATTAACATTTCGGCCGCATCAGCAAAACCATTCGGCCCCGATATAAGTCACTTAACATATCTTCAGGGTTTGTTCACTTCCGCGCCGGAAACTTCCATGGTTGAAGCATCTGTTTCTGTTGAAAAACGAGAGTGAACGAAATAATTATTTTTACCCGAATTTTATTCGCCTCTGCAATTCTAGATGCGGAATAATTTTAATTGTGGCGGGAAATTCAAAAATTACTTAAAATCCCAGGAAAATTAGCCAACAATTTGTTCCGTTTGCCCGTTTTTACTAAACTACCAGTTTTAAGGGTTTTAAATAATTCTCAGCGGTGGCTCATTTTGCGAAGCAAACTAGCATGCAAATTATTGTTTTACGTGGGACGAGTCGTAAATACAGCAAAGATAAAATTTTATCTCCCGACTTTTAATAAATTTTCTATTCCATAGTTCCTTCAATCTCACCTAACCCTTGATTTATATTTAAAATTCCGGTTGAGCCACGTCCATAAAGAACCGATTTTCCTTTTGATATTTCCGTTGTTTTTCCAGGACGACTCACTAAACCGACTGGTTGTCCCAGTTGATGAGAGTCCGTCTCGTTTTTACATCCGCGAGAACCGAACTTGGTAGATTTTCTTCCTTTATTGCGAACGAACGGATCGCTGGCCATTTCTGACAGGTCCTGTAAATCCCCCCCGACTTGATCAGTTTTACGATTCGTTGTTTAGCGGAAGTTCCGGTCGGACTAGGGCGATTCCGAGTGATCGGCTAGACCGGATATCGAGTTGTGCGAATTGTGTTACGTTGATAGCTCCGGTTTAGTTCAATCATTTCAGGGGATAATTGCGGCCGTGGCCGCAGGGCTATAGGTCGCCGGTGATGCCGGGATCGACGCCGACGTCGTGTCAGAGCGCCAGTAGCGTCTGCGGTGTAATTGCCTACTAATTATACCCATTCCACGTCTGTCGGGTTTTCTTAGACGCTAATCCCTTAATGCCCTGAATAAATTATTACGTTTAGGACCGCTTCCTTATTTCATTATGTAAATGAAAAGCACTTGTCCCCAAAGTTCCTTATGGACCGCAATTTTTAGACGCAAATTACTCAGTCATCCACCCAAACGTAAAGATATCCAGGAACACGCAGGAGCTTAACCGAACTAGCGGCGCGTCGAAAAGATCGTTCCGGAAGTTCATGCAAATACACAGCAGCATTTGATAATTGCTCGGATATATTTCTTATTTGAAAGATTTAATTTTGAGACCTACAATTAATCCTTGCATGAATGCGCAGGAGAAAAAAATAACATTTTAACTTACTTATATAAAAAAAGGTCAGAGAGAAAATTAGAAAGTGAATAAGTAAGCAAGTAAAAAAATTAAAAGTTAGAAAGCACATTGAAGAAAAATCGAAATAAAAATTTGGAATTAAAAAATAACTTAAAAACCGTGAAATATGATGACCAGAAAAATGGTCCTAAGTAAAGAAAATTGTTGAGAAAAAAAAACATACAATAAAGATGATAAGGATAAGCTCAAGGAAGACCAATTAAAAATATTATCTGAGCATAAATTTGCCAAAAGGGATTAGCAAAAGTCAAAGCAAGAAAGAATTGATTTAAAACTGAAAAGTAGATTAAAAAAAAGAAAAATCGAGGAAAAAGAGATAGATTAAGCGTCATTAATTTAAAACAAGCAAAAAACAGAAAATTAGAGATGGATTTGACTTAAAATTGTATAAAAACTGAAGGAATTAAGTAGAAAATGGTAATTTCTGAGAAGGTGACATGGCTTTATCTTTCAATAAAAATGGAGCAAAGAGAAGGGTTGTACAAATTTTCAAATGAGTTCATTGTGGCAAATATGGAATAAATAATGTAGAAACTTAATGTACAAAAATTGATATAATTAAAAGATGGAAGATAAAGCGAAAACATGAAATAACAAGAACTGCAAAATTAATGGTTCGACAAAAAAGGAGAACGATGGGAGGCAAGTCAAAAAACATGAAAAGATTTGGTAAGAAAATCGAAAAAAAGATTAAAAGTAGAAGAAACAAATGTTAGATAAAACTTATAAAAGAACTTTTCAAGGAAGAATTAAACTTTACGTAAATTGTGTTGAAAATTCTTCATCTTTCAGTGCTGTAAAGTTAGTAATTTTGCAGAAAATGCGCGTAAAAATCTAAAGTTAATTCGCATTTGGTTGAGCAGTTTGAGGAACATTTTCCTACAATTTCATTAGTTTCCGGACAAGAGAAGATTAATCAACAATTTAACACGAGAAACCTTCTCCGAGCAGGTTCGTTCAACGTCGGTAAAACTAAATAAATCCATCAGTCTTTGTGTCTAAATAAATTGATTCCATAATTTATTCTTAATAATTGACATCTCTTAGAGTCATTATTGTTAAAACGTCAGAAAACAATATTTTACAACCACATTGAATAAGTAGAATTTTTTTCATTTTATAAGTGCCACAACTAAGTGCCACTGCAAGTTTTCTCTTCTAACACCAACACCGTTACATTGATCGAGCATAATGCAGTGATTAGAGTGGAACACTGGAGGGGCCGTGATTGCAATCTTCGATATGCGCCAGCATTACGGCATTGTGGATATATCTGATGCAACGTGAATTATTAAGAATTATCTTTCCATTCAATATCAACGCGTATTTCATCGCTTTCATTCCAGCTTCCACTCGACCATCCTCTTGTTCTGTCGTCCAAATTGGTCCAAACACGAAATTGTCCAGACATTGTGCCTTTAATATTGACCTTCCACGTCCATTATCCCTTTATGAGTTCTCCTTTATTTGTCGTTATTAAATTGCTGAAATTAATGTCTACGCCACATCATATTCCGTTTGATTCGAGCCACTTTTTCAACTCCAACCATGTCGGAAACTTCCGGAAGAGCAACTACTTTGAATCCGGGGGGAACGTTGCGATAATTTACGTTTTAGTTTGTTTCATGTACAATTTATCATTTTTGCAATATTGTTGTCGTCCATTCTTTGTTTCATTATCACCTGCCCGATATTTCACTCAATTACACGTTTCTTTTGTTTCGCTTAATAATTAACCGGAGGGGTTAACCCGGTTTTTGTTAATAATTTACAAATTTCATTCTTGTTACGTTTTGGAGCTACTCAATTTGTTGTAATGTAATTTATCGATCACGAGAGCGTCTTTTAATTAATTATCTCTTTGAGATCGGAGCGGACCTCGAGTTAATATGTTTGTTTTCCACTCGGGCGCTATCTACGGAAACTCGAGGATCCTATAAGTTGAGAGCTGATACTCACACTGTGCATTACTGCGATTAAATTCACCCTCTATTGTTGTTTAATAATTAAAGATCATGAAAAAAAATCATGAAAGCGAACGGAAATAACGAAGTTTCGCGAAAACTCGATTTTAATTCATCTCGAACGATTTGCATTTTCATTTACAAGTTGAGTTTTTCGTTTTAATTATTATTAAGTGCCCGTCTCGTCTTAACAATTTTTCAACTCGACTTGAGGATGCAAATCGGATTGTGACATTTATTCTAATTGGGATTAAATCTTTTTATTATTACTGGGCGTTTTGGGAGTGTTTTCGTTTTCATTGCGGACCGTTGCTGGTTTATTGTTGAGATAAGATGACGAAATTTAATTAAAGCCAGAATTTGCCCCAAGGCGCACCTGAGCGGACAGTCACGTTCTCTTGTAGCAAGTGTGATGTCAAGGAAGGCTCCCGACTTAGTATGCAACTCGGTAACCGGAGCCGACTTGAACTCGAAAATATACGTGCGAATTGAACGAAATCTCAGATACAGAACAACATAAGGAACACCGAAAATTATTATATTACAGCATCTAAGCTAGCAACAACAAAAAATCGACTAGCCCAGAAATTTCAAAAAATCAATCGAACCAGTTACAAAATTGCAAAAACTCAAAATCAAATCTAGACACGTCACAAGATTTTTTTTGTAGATCGAGCTTTCGAACTTCTGTTCGCCTCCAGGTTGGAAAGTCAGTTAGCACTGATGCACGGATCTAACTTTATGCAGTCAGGTCGGATTGCTTCCCTTGGGTGGGATTGTTGTGGATCCGTTAGGTGATTGAGTCGCTAAAGTAGACACCCTTCTAGCTCATCAGCACTTTAACTTGAATGGCGTTGCTTAAGGATATTACACGATTTTGGCATTTCCAACAACTATTAGTAACGATATTTTACGTTTCCCATTCTTTAAAACTTTTAAGCCCGCCAGGGCTTCAGTCCCCCAAAACTGGGACAATATTTGAAAGGAATTTTCCGCCAAAATCGCACCTACAAATACGTTTTCGGGGTTGATTTCTCGGCATCTGCGTGCGAAGTTGTTTACAAGCAAATCGGAAAAGTCTGGAGTCAATTTCTGTATCAAAGCGTTTGACCGAAGAGAAAGAGATCAAATCTCTTTGTAGTTCCCCTTCTCCTGAGACGTTTGCTTCTGGATACCCGATTGCTTTTCATTTCTCAAGTGACTT
The DNA here is from genome assembly GCA_905333025.2 of Pyrochroa serraticornis. Taxonomy (NCBI): domain Eukaryota; kingdom Metazoa; phylum Arthropoda; class Insecta; order Coleoptera; family Pyrochroidae; genus Pyrochroa; species Pyrochroa serraticornis. The sequence goes on along the minus strand of HG995154.1, from coordinate 31,795,850 downwards.
GCATTTTCGCGTTTTGCTCTCTTATTGTTCTATTATTTCAGTGGCTCCACAAACGTTACAATATTCGCTTTTATTCCGAACAAATCGGCGGTGAATGACGGAAACGTAATTATATTGTGCACGCGGTTAACTAACACGTTGTTGTTTTTTTGTCGAGAACACTTTGGGGGCAACTGAATAGAAAAACGAACATGTCACGTTGTTTCCAGTTGGCGGCTCAATTGAAGCGGGTTCATTATAAACGGCGGCGAATGAAGCGTCTTGCAATTAAATAAACAATGCGAGCGCCGCCTTCGAATGTGTCTAGCTTTAGAGGCAGCAAACCGGGAAAATAAAACAACTTAAGCTTTTGTAAGTTCATTTATTTTCCGATCCAGCGACTGGAAGATCGCTCACATTCCGTATCTAGCATCTGCGAGGTCGAAGTAGTTTTCCACCCCCCGGCTAATCCGGGACTGCAGCCGAAACCAGATTGAAATTGCATCAGATAACAACAGTCGAAGTGCCGAAGAGACAGTAAACTCCATCGGGTTCCCGGATTGTTTGTGACTTTCTGACGTGTTATCTCGAAAGCAGGCTTATTACGGTTATAAAAACGGGGATCCCGTCCGATAGTGTTAAGTTAAAAGGTGTGTCGCGCCAGTAAACACGGGACCGATGTTAAATTTTCCAACGAAATTTAGCTGACCCGTAAAAATTGTGACCAGATGCTAGTTTAGGACACGAATCCCTCTGTTTACATAATGAATCAATAATTTGAAGCGGAAACCACTGGGCATCGGGTTATATCAGAAAAAGTCCGGTCGATGGCTAATTAACGACGCCCAAATTCAGACCCGGCCAAGTTACTGTTAGTTTAGGAAACTTGCAAAACAATTTAACAGGGTCGATGGTATTAGAATAAATACTATTTCGATAAGTATCGGCACTCTCCGCTAATGGAATCAAATCAAGCAAAAAAAAAACATTAACACGAGAAACTTTTAACTGCAGCTTTATGGAGGTAAGCAAAGAGCGAAATCCTGTAGGTTCGCCTCACAATAACTTTGCTTAATCTGAAAGAACGGATAAATATCGAAATGAAAACGATTAATGAGCGTTACTGAAATTTCTCAACAACTAACTTTTAGACCTTGCTATGAATATTGCAATATCAGCTCAAAGTAGCTTTTGCAGCAGAATGCAATTAATGTCGATATCGCCGTGTTGCGTTCGTGCAAAAGCTATTGGGCTTTGGTCGCAAACAGTTTATTTATGGAAAAAAAAATCGTAAAGAATTTTCTAAAAACTTCTCTACGAAACCGTCAAATTTTATTCCGAGATTTTCCTCGATATTTTCACGAAATGTGATATCGCAAAAATTAATCTCTTACTCGATTATCTCGATTACGTTCGATTAGAAAGAAAGATATTTTCTCTATTCTTTCATGAACGCCCTTAAATCTCGTAAATCTAGAGATAACATTGCGAAATTTTGAGAAAAAACTCCATTAAACTCCCACTAGATACTATTTTGATTGACTTTCAATCTTTAAATTGATCAAAAATAACTTTCCCTTATTAGCAAAAAAGTGTTAATGGGAGAAATTTAATTTTTTCCTCGAGGGTTAAAGAAACCCAATTTATTAAATTAAAGAGTAATTGCTTCAGTAGATAATAAGAATCAAATTAACTCCAATGGTTTCGTGGTTTAAATTCCCACAATTAAAAATTATTATACATAGAAACAGCAAATTTTTAATTTAACTGGCAACAGGAAGTATTCCTGAAAATCCCTAAATTTCCAAACTTTCTCGAAGCGAAAACGCTAAAAAAATTCTTCCTGGCGACGGTTTGTTGCCATGGGGTAATATCAAAGAAAGAATTGCACTTTTTGTAAATCCCCATCAATTGTGTAATTTCCATTTGATCGGTGCCTCTAAAACGAAGTATTTCCAGAGTTGGTCAATGGGGCCACCTGGTACTGCCGAATAAATTTTCCAGCTTAACTATTTAGCGGATGGCCAATTATTTTGTGAAATTAAGTTGAGATGATTTTAATGCCTCCAGATGTAGGTCGAGTCCTGTCCCAAGGCTCGAAATTAGATTATCATCTAGTTTAGCATCTGTGCCTCGCCTCTAAATCATCCTTAAACACCTTTTTGACCGCCGTTTCATCGATTTCCGTTTCCGGCCCGCCGGCTTGATTCGAAAGAATTGTTGCAATCGGATCTCGAAATAACGCCAACCCGTTCTTAGCGGCATAGAGATAAATTATGACGACCCAAAAGGCACTCCAATAACGAACTCTCTAACCCAATTTCTGCTATCAAGGAATCTTGAACCGCCGCCACGCTATAAGTTATGTCTCGAAGAGCAACTCGTTACGTCTCTTGGGTAAAATTTTTTCATCCGAAATTTTCTTAATTAAATTGTAATTTTAGGGGAGCATTTCGATCTTGTGTTTGTCGAGGTACTAGTGTTTGGACGAAAAAAATTTCTTGGGTGTTGAAGCGCGTTCGGGGGTTGTAAAAAGTTGAGTCTGTGTTTTGTTACGTGGGTTATGTCACCGGAATCGCCCGGAAAGCGAGAACAGATTTGTTGCAGCTGCCGGAGTTTCCATCATGTTTTGCCGCCTGCACGCCGAGAAAACGACCGAACCTGTCAATGGCTCTTTAATGTTACATTTCGATATTAATTCAAACTTGAGTGAGTCCGACGCCGAAATTGCTTGTTTTTTGCGTCCTTCATCGACTCGTTCGGATTGTTATTTGCGAAAAACAAGGTAAAACTTGTGAATTCTTATGCGTATTGGATTTTTAAATGAAAAGCGCTTTTGATTATGATGATATGCCGACGAAATAATTTCAATATTTCCCAGAAACAATTCCGGGAGGAATGTTAATAACGCGGCCGAAAATATTTTGATGATTCCCGGCAAAAGTGGGTACGCTCGAATGAGAATACTTATATCTGCATATAAACGAATACCTCGAGTTTCAAAGTGAACATAAAACAAAAATATAACTAAATATCTGGAGAGATAGCAAAACGAAAGGGGGAGGAACAATGAAATATACTCCAAGGACGGGGAGCAAATGGGGAAAGAATGTGATAGCCAGACACCCAACGAGATATAACTAAGAAATATAGAGCACCATTGAACGCAGCTGGATTTTTATATGCCTTCCTCCTGCGTGGTCACACGCCCGAAGCGCCGCTCTTTGCTCGATCCCCGAACTTTGATAAATAAGAAGAAACACTTTTAAACAGAGGCCCCTTTACAGCTCGTACCATCCAAATAAATTGCTGCATAATTGAATTTAGACCGATCCCCTGCCCTGCAGAATATTCACTTCGCACGCACCCGCCATAGTCGTAAATCAGCAGGAATCAAACGATGGGGCTAATTTGTAAACGCTTCGCAGGCATAAAGGCAAATACTGAAAGCTTTTACCTTGTTAATCAGAACCATCTCAGATCAGCTCTCGACGAAAGCGACAATCGCTGTTTACTCAACCAACATATTCGAATTAGAACCTGCAATCTCATTTTTGTCTCCATCTTTAGTTTAAAAATTTCTTTATGCGTTAAAACCCCCACAATCAAGTGATCGCGATCGTAGGGTTAAATGGTCAATTATTGGAGAAAACAATTTCGGTTAAAATTAATTCGTTTAATTTCACTATAGGGAAAACTGAGGTGGCAAGCAATTTATAAAGTTGTCCCTTCCGAAGCTTCATGAGTTATTGTTTGACCTATCTACCATAGTTACATTGCAAGCAGTGAAGATTTATGCGTGAAAATTTACAATTTTCATCGGTTTAAATTGCTTTTGAATTACATATTCAGTTTCGGATCAGCGGAGTTTCCCCGAAATCGTCGGTAATTTATCGAATTTCAATATCGCCGCCTATAAAGCTTTTATCACAAAGCTATTATAATTGCACTATTACCGCACGGTTACATTTCTTTTATTCGATGAAGTGAATAAATATTTTACGATTATTCTTAATGATATTTTAAGTAGTTGAGATTGCCAAATTCTCTTTTAAACTATTTTGCGGGTGAAAGCTCCGAAAATTTCTTTGAATTTCACGTCCGTCATTCGGTAACAAAAGACTTTTTTAATCTTTCATTTATAATTGTCGACCTACGTCTCGCTTTTCGCCGATCACCTTAAACTTGTCGGCTGCTAATTTTCTTATAACAGGAAAACTTTGAAAGTGTTGTAGTTTATTACAGGGTGCTCAAACACATCATCACGGCTGGCAGCATCTAGTTTACGGCAAGTTTTATGAGGAAATTTGAAACAAATATTATTTTGGAGATAAAGTAATGCCAGCAGGAACTAAACCGGCTGTAAATCCTCATAGAGGCAGTGATATAGACCGTACCTTCTTTAACATCCTCATAAAGTTACGTTTTTACGACGTCGCGTCGTTTTTTTTTTCGGACCTCAAAACTTATCATCTTAAATTTGAAACTTGAACAAATACAGAGTAAGGGAGCGAAAAAACAGATCCAAAATTATGGCAAAATTTCTCGAAAAACACGCCGAATCGTGCCAGAATCAATGGTTTTAAGGCCTTCGATGCTCCAGTTTTCTTTCAATTTACTCCCGAACAAGGCCACCACCCTTTATCAAGAAATCAACTCTAAATGTAAATTTACGGCTTATCGGCTAAAAAAAACTGCACATCGCTGTCCGATAGGTTGTGCAGTCGATTCGCTTGCGAAATACGATGCCCGGAAGCCAATAAATTCCAATCAACGTCGCATAAGTTGCATTCGATGGACCGTTAGGAGTTCTGCGCCGAACTTGTGAATTTGCTATTCCGGGAGGCGACCCGATGCGAATGAAATTGCCACGGAGGTGCCAAACCAGAAGCTCCGACAAACATTAGTTTCGGTTTTAAACAAAATTTTGCAACAAAATAACGATTTCGACCCCGAGTGAGCAATCATTGCCTTTTAAGGCGGGAATAAGTGTTCGGAACAAGTTTCAGGATATGCATCATTTATGAGTACGTGCAGTGACAGTCCCTGAATCTTGTTTTAGGAGTGAAAACGCAGCGTCAATGAACGCAATCTGTTGACAGCCACAGACGAAACCTATTTACTGTCGCAATTCAGACAGACAAGGTGAGACAAACGATTTACATGACACTGGAAACGAATAATTGACTGTTTCCTCTCCTAAACACCCACTTGTTGTGAGATTTCCGAGCGCGAAGAATTTAAGGTTTAGAAAACAGATGGAAGACGTTGTTAGTACCACGACCTTATTAGGACCACAACTTGCAACTTTCAGATTTGTATGAAACCTGTCAATATTAATATCACGAAATCGACGCTAATGTAGAGTCTCATTAGAGAGATTTGTTCGCGCCTAATTAAGGTGCCAATTTGGAAAATTTAATTCACAATGATTGGGGCTTACAATAAAAAGAGATCGCTCTAAACAAATGTGAATGGCATAAATCATTTAATGCACGAAGAGCACTTTCGACACTCTACTGGACATCCGGGGAAGTTAGTGGTCGTTACTAGAAGTCGTGCATGTAACAGCACAATTTTTTCAACAAATTAGAAAATCAATCGAATGATGGTCACGCAGCCGAGCTCCTAAGGAAGTGAGTTTAAAACGTTTCCGAACCTTAAGCGATTTGATGAATATCTGCGTTTCTCACGCACTGCCATACGTTAACTGCTGTCGACACAATATTTTGAAAGAAAGAGGACGAGCTTAATCTGGATAATTACAAAAACATCAATCTTAATTTATTTCTAGAATTTTAAATTTTTTAATTTAATAGAGAAGGAAGCTTTTACGATTATCAGTACCTGACGTCTAGTTAATTTAATAAAATTATTATGAAAAAAAGATTGTTGCTGCCTTTACTAAGTGCCTGAGGCACGATACGTATCATGTAAAAAATATATTTTCTTGATAATATTTTTACAGAGTTTGGCTCCGTTTGGTTGGTCACACAAATTTTCCAAAGTAGCGTCAAACATTTTTGAACAAAAATTGCAAAACTGATCTTACATAGTTTTGTACTATTAGTTTCCATGCCCTGGAAATTAGTTATTAAATAAATAAAATCACGTGACCCAGAACGCGCTGTGATTGGACATGACTTCTGACGTCACTCAGTCAGTCGCCTCTTTACTTGCACGCAATCTATTTTCCAAGCAAATTACAATATTTCTCCCAATTTTCTCCGTTTATCAACTGATTAAAACTGCATCGGGGTTTTCCGAAGTGCAAAATGAGCGACGAAGGATTTGTGAGGGCCAAAATAGGGGGGAAGAATACACAGAATGAATTAAAGAATAGTTTCAAAAATGTTAGGAAATCAAATGTCCATTACAAATATAATGAAGCAATCAGATTGAGAAACTTTGAGTAAAATAGCGAAATTCGGGAAGAGTAAAATTATTTCTAAGTACACCTGAAGGTGATTTCGACGTCTCGTCCTTCATTGTGCAAGTAGCTTAAGAGAGAAATATTTGGCCCAAGGAAGGGTAGCAAAAGTAAAAGTTAAAAAGGGCGAAGAAAGGTCAACTTAAGCAACAAAAAAGTTGAGGTGGCAAGAAATTGAAAATTGTTGATTTGGCAAAAAAAAATTTAAAAGAGAAGCAAACGAAATTACGAAACGCCAATTACTGAAAATGACTCAACCTTAATTAGAAACCCATTAATTGGTAAAAGGTCAATCGTATTTCTTCAATAGCACCGCCATTACTTTTTTAGTTTTCAACAACACACGCCAATTTTGATTGACATCACTTTTCGAATAGGATTCTTAGAAATTTTGGTCATAACATCATTGCCATCGTACTCAAAATACAACCTTGATCTTCGTTTTCAATGTCACGTTATTGTAATTAATTTACATAATTCATAACACAGTCAGATGTTGCCCCACCTTCACGTTGAACAATCCCAAAACCACTTACGAAAATTTAAAAAAAGCTTCCATTTGAGAATTGGCAATAACGTCATTGCAATAGCGGCCGAAGAAGAATGTATGCGGTTGGCATACCATTCCATTCGGAACGATCAAGTTATGTAAGCGGGTGCGGTTAATCCTTTCTCTTTAATTCGCCCGTAAAACAAAGGGTTTTTGCGGGGTAGCAGCAATTTAATTAAGTTGTCTAACGCAACGGTGCCCACACACAAAAGTTAATTGCTGACACTATCCTAGCATTGCTTGAATTTTTCGTAGAAAACTTCCAGATTCGCCATCTATTTGCTTCTTCAATTATTCAGTTTCGCTTTGAATATCGAATTACATCCGGCAAATATTGGCTTTTCCTAATTTCCAAGAGCTACGCTATTTTGTTTACTGCTACTCACAATGGCGTTCGTCGAGAGAGCATTGTTGTTGCGTAAGTTCTTCGGTAATCTAAAGAATTATAACGTGAGATGGATTCACGTGTGGCGGTTACACATTGCCTGTAAACATTGCATAAATCTGAAGCGCGATTTAAATAAAAACGATGAATAATGTAGCGAGTGCAGATTTACAGAATACCCAATTGACGCTATAAACGGAAACGGCGGTATCAAGGTAAATACAATTATTAATGAAACACCCGAGGGGAATTCTTAATATCCACCCAGCACCAACACAGAACTCGTGTAATTTTTTTTTACCACCGCTGCACAATAATTAACGTTTACAACTGTATCGACTGAATTTTTTCTCAATTTCATGTAAATACGCGAGTTTGATTGCGTTCCTCGGATTATCAGTCACAAGATGGAATGTGGGAGTCGGAACGTAACAGTCTGTTGATTGCCTCCGGATATTATTTGAATTCACTCTTTGAAGGTCACCGGTTAAACGTTTTAATGAAGTTAGAAAGTATCAAGTCGTACGTACGGTTTTCATCCTCTCTATACGTCGACGAATATGGCAAAACAGACAATTAATTAAAAATACAACACCAACAATAATTATTGTTGCCCACCATAATAAAACAGTCGCAGTTATCGCAAAAATCCACGAAAATTCTGATTTACGACTTCTGTAAGTGGGAGGAACGTTTTATGGCGGTCTTTGCCGTTTTGACCCCTTATGCGGACATAAAGTTGCGAAATTAAGTTGCATCGAGTATATTATTTCAATTTGAAAGGGTCGTCTCCACTTGAGTAATCCGCAAGTAACTCGAGTAACTAGTGTCGTTTCGGTAGCACTTAAACGCTGAAAGTCGTGGTTAAGTGGCGTCGTTTCACTTTCTACTTGTCCATTCACAAGAAGATACCGGAGGCGGAATACCTACAAATTTACGTGCGGTTATCGAAAATGTCGATGGCCAAATTAATTAGTTGCGTGGGAAAAACAATGATGTTGGATTTTTTAATGGAATAGCCGCAGTTTCTTTCTTTGTTTCATGTTAGGTAGTCCTTGTTGGTTTGGTTAAGTCCGCATCAATTAAGACGTTTTTTGAGATAATATTTATATAATAACGAGTAGTAACATCCGCAATCTGCAGTCATGCTTGGTAACAATGCACGTTTCCGCCACAAATTACCTTCATACATAATTCCTTCGTTTTGTGTCTAATTTAAGCCTGCACATTTAGCATGAGTAAAAACAGCAGGCCAGCAACGGGGAGTTGAGGTTGTTCATTGGAACTAATAAGGGAAAACTTATTATTTGGTGCAGCAGTACACGGCTCCAACTCCGAGCTGTATAAACATATTAAACAGAATTGTACTGCAGATATTTTTTTCTAAAGAGAAGTTGACCTACACCAACCACCCACGCAAAAGCCGTCACTCATTGCAGCTGTTCTCGATATTTTTTGCCAAATTGCTCAACTAACAGAAAATCATTTACGATCGTTTTGGAATAGCAACTTTCTAGCCGCCAATCTTAGTTTGTTATGGTCATAACTTGTCGGTTAGTGTCCCTTCTATCGTTGTCTTTTGTATTGATTTCTAACCTAAATTGGATCCTCTTAAAAAGGTGTTTAATAGAAATAACTAGCACCAAACAATTAAACCCCTAAATTTATTTTTGAGAATTTCTCTAAAATTTTACTAATTTCCTTGCAAAACTTTTTTTCCAACTTTCCTTATAACTTACTCTACTTAAACTACCGGAGTTCAACTTTAATTTTCAAAAATTTCTTTGGTTATCTTTGTTGCATTTTTCTGAAAGTCGCCATTAATTTGTTGACGTCTGTTGTATTTATTTCAACATTTTCTAGTGCATTTTTAAGAATTATTTCATCTTCCTCCTCGTCACCTCAGATAGTCTCCTTAATTATCTTCCACCCAATTGTCTCAATTACAACCATTGTTGCTTTCTTGTCACGTAAAGAGACACTTAACTTGAGTTTTATGGTCCAAATTAAGTAACATTCAGATTGTTGATAAAAAGGTGCGAGATTAAAAGACGGTGAAAACAGGCAAAGCTCGGAAAATGTCGAGATCTCATTACAGAAAGACCTAATTATTTGGTATAATTCCTGCGGAACAGGAGGACTCGCCGGTAACGTGCAGGAAGTAAAGGAAGGAAACGGCACGATATTCACGAGAGAATCCTGAAGCAGAGTGCGGAGGAGCATTTAATAAGTTATTTGAAATGGGAGAAGTGCGTGCCTAATTTCTACAATAACCGGCCTAAATCAGATAGAAACTTTCATAACTCACTCAATTACAGCGATGATAAGTGTAATAAAATTACACAACAAAACAATAACGAACTGCCGCGCTACTCAACCGTTAAGATTAGTGAAGAGCGTTGAGAGGCGTTCGATAAATGCCGGCCCGTGCCTTTGCCCAAATTGGCCCTAATAATGAAGAGATCTTCAAAACCGATCCAACAATGCCCCTAAACACCGTTAAATAACGTCGAAAAATCCCGATCAAATCGCCCATTCAACTAACTTCTTTGAAGTCCATTAGTCAAGACCAGTTCCCGGCAGACACCCAAAATCGAACCAAAAAAAAGTTTTTGATTATCTCTTTTGCAAGAATTTTCCTAATTCGATAACGTAAATAATTGACTGATTCCTATAATTTTTGTTACCGGTGTTTGTCTGCACAATTCAACACTACGAAAATGTTTAAAAGTACGGCGCGCATGAGGAACGCTGCAATGCGCGAGTTCTGGGCGGGTGCGATTAGAAAGTGCCTTCGTGCTCCGTGCTCCGGTATAGGCGCGTTTCAGTCTCTCGTGGACGTCGTCTTCGTGTGTTTCGAATTGTGTTGTGAGTTGCGTTTCCGGGTGCGCTCCGTCGCGGAGTTTGTTGGTGAACTTCCTGTGACAAGGTGCGATCCGTTCCGGAGACTCCCTTTCTGATTTATCGGTATGTTGGTTCATCTTTTATATTGTTGTGTGTCGGTTTGAATGATGAGACGATTATCGCGAGTTATTAGATGCGCGGTCTAGGTTTTCGCAATTTGCTAACTTTTATTGGACAAGTTTCAGAATTTTTTTTCTATTTTTTTTTGAAGTGATCCGGGACTTATAAACAAAGTTGGGAGGGTTGTAAAAAAGTTTGGCGACGGCCGAAATGGAACATCGCACGAGTTTACGTGATTTACCGGCAGAATTACGGTCCGGATATCGACAGCTTTTGGTCAAGTTTCTCGTAATAACCAATGAGAATCAACACAACTTCACGTTTTTCTGCGGAAGTGTCACATTAGTTTTCTAGTTTTCTAACGTAAAGATTTTGGTGTCACAAACTTCCAAATACCAAACTTTTTTGTGGAAAGTAAGCATTGATGTAAGGTTAACACAAAAACGACAAGAATTGCCTACGATAAAACGGCGATTTACCATTTTTACGACCAATTGGAGCGTAAAGCTGATAAATAACAGCAATTTGGTCGAAAAAATTCTAAAATAGTGATTTTTGGTGCAGTGAAAGCACTATCAAGCACCATCATGCAAATAAATTGCATTAATTTATTGATACACCTGACCACCTTTTGGAAACAATTACCTTTACTTATTGCCTTTTAAATTAAAACTTGAGACAGTTATTGTCAGCCCGGAATTTGTTAATGAAACTTTTTGCGATCGCGCCGGCAAAGTAACTTGAAGCGTTGCTGCTTTTTTTTGAAACAATATTTAATGATCATATTGTATTTCTACAAAATAAATCTTCTTGTATTTAATTTGAAAATTGACAAGATCTATAAAAATAAAATAAAAGAATAATACGAAAAAGAAATCAAAGTTTGTTGAATGCGCTTTGTAATGCCACTCCAGAAAAGTTCATTTTGTGTTTCACGATTTCTAACATTGACTCATTCGAAACTACAACTTTAAGTGATTCTTCGTCGAGGACAACCTTCACCAAGACAATAATATTGTGTTCATCGTCAATTAGAGGATTACAAAAAACACAACAACTGTGACACAATTTAAGTGTTTTTAACAGAAATTCAAGTTAAGGTTGTTAAAATGAAGATGAAATCAAATTGTTGAATTCTGAAATGGTTAAATAAAAAATTGTAATTATGCGGTCCGGATCTGCTGCATCCTCAATGAGCGGGGTTATTAGTGGGATTTCAGAGACGTTGAAGGACGACTACATCATCAATATCATCATCGATGTCAGTACACAAACATTTTCGATTTTTTACGTACACAATACCTTCAACTATTATTTTGTGCAAAAGTGTCCAAGTAACGGTGATGAGACATTAAAATTTTTTATCACCTGAGTCGAGACTTGATGGCGGATTTGTTGACATCATGAGCTTCGTATTTAAGCTGTAAAGTTTTATTATTTGAAGAAATCAACTTATTGGCGATGAATATTGCTCAATCAAACCTCACTTTGTCTCATTTAATTTTAAGGGCTAATAGAAACCCACTGATATAGAAAAAAATTGTAACAAAAGTGTGAGAAAAAAAAAAGCGAAGAGAAAATGGGAAAAACGTGAAGGAGGCGGATTTTTGAAATTACGTAAAGATAAAGAAATGTTATTGCCATAATGAGTTTTGTTGTCAGCGGTCCCCGTTGAGATTTGTCCAAATTATTTCCGAAAGAAGACAAAAACTAAATTTGGATTTTTTTTTAGAAAAATGATTAATTCGAAGACAATTTCTGTTTGAACTATTGACCTACGTTTTGCATCATAACAAAATCTAACAACCTCACTTTTTTCAATTAATTTTAGGGATATACTAGTAAGCCTACCGATATAAAAAAAATCAAAAAGGTGTAAAAGGAAAAGGCGAAGAGGAAACGAGAAAAGCTTGAGAAAGACGATTTTTTTGAAATTGCGTAAAGATAAAGAAATGTTATTGCCATAATAAAAACTTTCGTTGTCAGCGGTCCCCGTTGAGATTTGTCCAAATTATTTGGAAAAGAATACCAAAAATTACATTCGGATTTTTTTAAAGAAAATAATTAATAATTAGAAAGAAATTTCTGCCTGAACTATTGACCTACGTTTTGCATCAAAGCAGAATGTAACAACCTCACTTTTCTTCAATTAATTTTAACGACATACTGGCAAGCCTACCGATATAAAAAAATGTAAAAAAGGTGTGAGAGGAAAGAGCGAAGAGAAAACGAGAAAAACTTGAGAAAGACGGATTTTTTGAAATTGCGTAAAGATGAAGAAATGTTATTGCCATAATAAGAACTTTTGTTGTCATCGGTCTAAGTTAAGATTTGTTTAAATTATTTGGGAAGGAAAACATAAAGGCTAAATTCGGATTTTTAAGGAAATAATAAATAATTTGAAGACAATTTCTGTTTGAACTATTGACCTACGTTTTGCATCATAATAGAATCTAACAAAGACAGTTACGCAATGCATGTCGCAGTATAAGTTTTAACAATAATTTGTTGGAAGCGTTTCGAAATTCTTACGGCTACATCATATTTCATGTGGTCTTGGAAGAAATTTACCTAATGTATGACTGAAAACCAATGTAGGTTAGTAGCAAAAATTAAAAATACAAAAATAATTCTAAAATCAAGAAATAATTTTTTTTTGTGAATTTTTGAACCTGTCAATTGAATTAATAATCCTCTTCGATATTAAGTGAGAGAAAAAGATCAAATTTATCAATAAGTTTTGATATTGATTCATAATTTACGTTAATCAAAAATTTCTTGTACCCACACGATAAAAATCTAAAATACGAACATTCTATTTTAGTCATAAAAATATATGAATGGAACATATGCAACGAGAAGGATAAGAACGTTTCTTAGTCAATGGCAATTGCTTATTGTGCAACGAAATGGCAACAAGCATCAGATCAATGATGGTAAAGCGGCACTCTCGTACAATGTGAGTATATGGAGAATGCAAGGATAGATATGGTTGACGATGATGAAGCGATCTTGGGGATGCAAACAATATCCTCTCTCGTGGGTGTCTGATTCTCAAGGAGACATCCGATCACATTGGATATAATGATTCCGATCTTGAATCATAATCCCTATAAAATCCTCCAATTGAATTATTTCCCTCAACAATCCCTCAAAATCTCTCACTGGGACAACACTTATCGGGCGTTTAAAAGGCAAACAATTTTCGAATGAAACTAAAGTATAACGAGAAAATTAACTTGCTGCTACCATTCAAAATTTCCGATCGAAGAACTTATGTGCGGATTTTGCCACATAAATTTTGTCAATGGAAACACTGCGATCTTTCAGGTTTTAGGCTTTCAGCTTTGACTTTTATCCACTCTCTTCTATACTGATTCCAATTAATTAAACGTGTATCAACTGTTTTTTGTGTTATTTACTCTTTGAAATGAAGTAAATATCGCAAGAATTGTTATTTTGTATAAATAAAAAATATTGCCGGTGGCTTAATCGTTTCGGGAATAAAGAGAAATTTTACAAGCTTGCTATCAATGTCTTTCCCGTTGTTCAGACGTATCGAATTATGAATGCTATTTTTTAATAACGTCGGCCATTAGATTTTTTATGTGGCCATGTAATGTAAAATGACACTAATCGCTAATTGAAATGTTTTTATCAAATTTTCATTATTGGCAATAATTACGGTTGCCGCTAATTCACACCTTTAATTGAAAGTTATTTCAATGAATAAGGAGAATTAATGGCTAATCGAAAAATGTTTTTGTGAAATTTTCATCACAATAATTACGTCCGCTGTTAGTTCACACCTTCAATTTCCAATTCATTCCCGTAATCAGAGACATCCTGGATCACTTCTTCACGGAATACCATTTCGTGCAGACGGTACTTGATAATTTCAACACCCGTTGGCATATTGACTGCGAAATACAGCAAATAGCCGTCGAAGATAAACAAACTGTAAATAACCCAAAAGTGCAACTCGAATCGTTCCCGTTTTCCTCAACTACCCGCGACCTTATTTCATGGCTTCAGATGCAATCTGAAATAAATCCACTTCCTCGAAAATATGCAGAATCGTCGTATGACCTTACACGAACTGTATATCTTTTGTCAGTTTCTCTCTTTCAACAATTTCCAATTTGAAATTTCCCGTCGAAAAGGCGACACAGACAAATCTCATTGTTCGTCGCCACTATGTAATAACCAGTAACAAAAAGAAAAAAAAACGTAATTGCATTAGCGACCTCGCTTCAATGTCACGATTGTCCGGTGGTTCTACACAATAAAATCAACTTTTCAAATTGACAACAATTTTTTTTTAAATGTTTTGAGTAGTTGCCCGCAACACATTTGACGGACCACAAACCTAGGCGTGTTCGGAAGCCGCAAAACAATAATTGAATGTTTGGTCAATGGATATTAACACAACCGTTAGCTTTCGCATTGTGCAGAGAGAAAGTCGAGATCATCACCTTTTTGTTGGCGATATTAACTCTTAATTGCCAAATGCAGAAAAAATGGCAGTTGTGAAAGTAAATATCTGCAATTTTTTTCCCGATTACAGCCAATAAGGCGAGAAGCATAATGTAAATTTAAGTGACTTCTTGTCGGTCTGGAAAGGCGAGAAATTGATAATTCTCGAGAAATTATTTCGTCCCGTTACTGTTGATCGAAATTAATTCAAGTTGGTCAGTGCGAAATTAAATTACCGAAGACTTATCGATATTGAAATTCCGTTGCTGGTAGCGATCACATTTAAATTTTAAATTTAGTGACCTCACGGTAAATGCAAACGTTCCGTTGCGTTTTTTCGTACCTGCAAAACTCGTCTTGCCTCATCATCCAAGCTAGACCTCCTCTAAGTGGAAAAGAAACTTCAATGACTCGAGCATAGAAAGAGCCAACGGTAAACGGACAACGAAGATAAACATTGATGGAACGAGTCAAAGATGCATTTTGTTACCGAGACTCGTAACAGCCGTGCGGCCCATGGACAATAATCTAGGACAAGAGGGCCCGACTAGTAAGGAGAGAAAATTCAATTAAGCAGCTTCCATAAACTTAACACGACGCCATCCAAGTACCAGTTTCAACAAAATATCCCACGAATTCCTTTTCTTGTTTCAAACGCATCTTCGCCACCAAACCGTTAAAATTACGATTTTTCTGCGTAATTACGAACAAATCCCATTCATCGCAACGAATTTGGTAGATATGTGCAACATTCTGCAACGCGGTCATTACGAAGCGCTACATCTGGCTCAGTTGGAAAGGTTTCTTCGCGTCGAACTTTTAAAGTGTCGTTTTTGCTATTGCCATAAAATAAACTTTGTGGGCAGCTCGCCTCTTTGAGAATTCCTAGCTAGCGACGGCAGTGCTGTTACAGGGCGTAGTTGGAATGCAATAGCTGAATTAATTATCTCCAGAAACCGCTAGTTCTCGTGCTAAATGCAATCAAGTTTTTCCAACGATACCAGTGCGCGGCTCGATTGTGCAACTACTTTTGAAAATGCATCTGGTGAAGGCCGCCGCCGGAGGAGGAATCGGAGAATATACGTCGACGAATCGTCACAAAGTTGTTGATTTTTGGTAAATTGAACATAGAACGATCCTTTGCAGTTCGCTTTTAATCTTACGATGACACAGAAGAGCTACTCGAGCGAATTGGAAAATAAACAATCACAGGAACTGATAGTCCGTTTCTATCAGAGTTTTCGCACGAGCCCTCTCGGTGACACCGGCACTGACCCCATTGTTTAAATTAATCCCACCGTTAACGTTGCGAGCAGGTACCGACCACTCACGCTAAGACACGCCATCAGGAATCGTTACACTTTACCTTCGTGTCGTTAATTACTTGTTATGACATTTATCCGCAATAATTAGCGCGACACAACCACTGAATATGTGTCTTAGATAACAGCAATTTGGGTTATTTGAAATTTACAATTCGACGGTTAAATTCTTCCTGGCGGTTACCGTCGAAGGTTACTTGATCGATTCCACGGATTTTTCTCGATTCATTGTTTGTCGAAGAATTTTTGTAATTACTAGTTGGCTTCGAGTAACTACGTCCTATTCAATTATAGACGCATTAGCGAATCGATGAATAACCTGCTACGCCTTTTGCAGGATTTTTGTTGCTGCTACCATTCAAGGTTGCCAGTCATACGGTAATTTAGCACCGGACGATAATAACTTTCAGTGATTATTCCAATGACATTTGGTCGAGAATAACAATTTTAATTAAATTGTTTAATATTGCGCTTGAAATAGAACCGGTACCTAAGTAATTATAATCGAATTGCGGTCGATGGGTATCTGGGTTGAGCTATTAACTTGAAAATTGGACGATTAAAGTTTTTGCAATGTTGCAACCACCTATTCGTGAAACGCTGCAAGACGTTCAAATTTATGACGAGTTCGTAAAATAGACGTAATATTTTCTTCAATTGGGGATGTTTTTAGGGTTATGGTTGTTAAATCTGTGAACGTAATAATATTCCGGGTAGGGCTGGAACAGCGGAATTTTCACTAAAATAACTGAGAAGAATAAAAAGCTTGTAAAAGGTTCAAATTGCTTCAGGGACTCTTTCGCGTTCGACATGAAATTAAAATGAAAATATTTATGGAAAATGTTAATTTAGAAGTAATGCTCGAGTTTTTAGAAAAATCAAACAATTATTTAATTCTCATTTATTGTTTAAGACAAAGAGGTAATGAAAAATATTTTTTAAGTTTAAGTGGCAACCTAAAAAAAATTTTGCAGTTTTATTCGGTTATTCGCAAATGGCGGAGGCGCCGGGAGAACAGTGCTAGAGATTGCGCTGTGGTTCCGTGTTTAACAAAAAATAATTTTTTGCTTGTAAACCGCTTGAATTTCTGTTGCCGAAACATAGAATCGCGCAGACTTGGAGTGAAAATTATTTTCGGTCTCAAATTATAGAAGTTGCAGAAGTAATTTTTAAAATTTTATTTTGCTACTAATAATTGTAGAATCAGAAACGACAATTTTAAGTCACAAAATTCTGCATCAGTTTTAGCTACTGTGAACTCAAAATTAAGGCGATGATAGGCAAGAGATGTATAAAAGATGGCAAAATCTTTCATGGTCTAACGGAATCACAAAGTAGATATCATTGTAAAAGCTCTTTTCCAAAGTTTTACGTAATATAAAGTTTACTAACATATAAAAGAAGATTTATTATTGCTAAATCCGTAAGTGAATGTATTGGGTTTAAAAGTATGAAAGGAGATGATGATAGTTACAAAGACGTCGTTCTTCAGTAATTATAAATCGAGTAGGGTACTACAAAAAACTATTTTAATTGGCAACAACTAATATCTCCTCGATACTATTTTAAAAGAAACTTTGTTGAAGAGTTTTTGATAATGAACGAGTTAACTAACAGCAACTTGGATGTTTAACTGAGAATTGACAAATAGATTCGGGGCTAGTCAAAAGTTTAAAGAGGTATATGTTAATTTTGATAAAATATTAATTGGAAGCCTGGTCTCTAAGCCAAGCATAATAATATGCAATGAAACATGGAACCTAGATTTCCATCAATTCTTTTCTTGGGTACAAAATTTACTATATTGAAGGTAAAATTAACAAATCTGATGTGTTATTATGTATATAGATGAATTATTTGAGGAAGATACAAATATAATAGAAGTGGGTAGAACAAAAATATTAAATGCTAGAAAAAAGATAGAGAATGAGAAGTTTTTTGAAATATCTGCAGCCTATAGGTGCCATGATTTACCAAAAGCTGAATTTATTTGTAATATAGAAAAAATTTCAGAATCAAAGAAAAAAGTCAAAGATCAGATTGTTGCAGGAGATTTTAATATGGACTTACTGGAACATTCCATACGATAACGAGACCATCTGGTGGCTGCTCAGATAGGGGATCTTGCATAGATAATTTTCTTGTTAAACTATTTAATCTGTTAATTAAAAGCATTAAATTAGACAATTTATTCAATGATCACTTTCCTCTATTCTTAGAAAGAAATAAAAAAAGAGAATAAGCTCATGAGATTAATAAAATAATAATTAATTATAAAAAATGGGTAAGATTGCTGTAACTGCTGATTGGGCATCTGTATTGTCTAATAATAACCCCAATGAGGCTACAAATCTGTTAATTGAAATAATTCATAATTGTACTGAACTTGCCAAATAAACTAAAACAAAAATAAATTAACTCCACAAAGACAATGAATAACAAAGAGAATTATAGTTTTATGTAAAAATAAAGAGTTTCTATATAGCTTGGTTAAAATGCAACCTAATAACGAGGTAATGAAACAAAAGTATAAACAATATGTTAAAGTTTATGAGAAAATAATTTAAGCAGTAAAATGTTTACATGACAAAAAATTGTAGAACAAGAATCAAATAATTCAAAAAAACTTTGGAAATTTATAAATACAAAGCTGGGAAAAAACTAAATTGAAACAAAAAATTAAATATTTTTTGATCACAATAAGTTTAAAATTACCAAACCTGGTATAACGGCCAGTGCAATAAATGAGGTTTTTTTTCTAGAATTGGATCTGAATTAACTAATAAAATAGTGCATCATCCAGGAGCTGGATTAAAATTACCTGCTCGCAACAATAAAACTGTTTTTTCGTATCCAACATCTGGAAATGAACACTTTCTCATGACTAAAAGTAAAAAGTGGGGGCCTTGACAAAATCCGCACCAAAACTCTGCTAGTCTTACTACCCTTCATTGCTGACCCATTAGTTCATATCATTAATTTATCAATTGAAAAATCAATACGGCCTGAAAAACTAAAGTGTGCTGAAATTAGGTTTGTTCATAAAGCTAAAGAGAAATCTAATCCTTCTAACTGCAGTCCAATTTCGTTAATATCTCACATTGCTAAGATTTTTGAAAAAACTAAATTCCAAAATTTTATCAAACAAACAATTTGGATTTAAGAAAAAACTTAAAACAAACGATGCTCTAAACTATGTAAGTAATATCTTATACGATGAATTGGACAAGAGTATCCCTATAGCTATTGCTTTCCTGTATCTAGCTAACGCTTTTAATTGCGTAAACTATGAAATATTATTGGAAAAACTTGGTAATATCGCATAAGGGGACGGGCACGTGAACTATCAGCAAGCTATTTACAAAACAGGTATCGAAGAGTCAAAGTGAATGATAGTGTTAGGAACTTCACGTTGGTAAATATGGGTGTTCCGCAGGGATCGATACTGGGCCCGTTTTTGTTTATAACATATATATTAATGACTTGTTAAAAAGTCTACTTGAAGATGTAATTATATGTTTTGCTGATGGCACAGCAGTATTTGCTTATGATAAAACATGGACTGGAGTTGAAATAAAATTGAACTCATCCCTCGAAATAATCTCTAATTGGTTGGTTTGTAAGAAATTAGTTTTAAACACTGATAAAACTGTGCTCGTGACATTTGGTAGTTATTGCAGCAGTGTTTCAGGGGCTAATAAAATAATTGTAAAGGTAAAGCAGAAAATAATTGAGAGAGTTGAAGTATGTAGATTTTGGGATATATTTTGACTATCAACTTACTTGGAAAAATGATATTGAATATATCATCAGTAAATCAAAGTACCTCACGTTTTCATTTTACAAGTTAGCACAAATCATAAACACTGAAACTACGAGAATAATTTATTATGCCCTTTTTTACAGCTCAGCTACCTATGGTATTATGGCTTGGGGAGGAGCATTCTCAAATAATCTTAGTTAATAAATAACAGTTAATAATAATAATTTTGTTATTTCAAAAAATCCATTAAATTTATCACAAACCGTTTCTAATGAAGCATTAAAATATCATTATTCAAATTTAAAAAAACTTTTATACATTCAAAACTATTACTAGAATTAGAAGTATTCAGATACCAAGTAGAAAGACAAATATAAGTTGTAAAAACCGCTATTTTAAAGCCATACGACTTTTTAATATTTTGCCTAATAAATTAAATTTTTTGAATCGTCCTGCATATATTAAAAGACAATTAAATAAATGGATCAAAATTTAATTTTTTAATTTTTTCAAGTAAGAAGGTAGGTTGCGAGATTTTTTTTTTGATAGACAACTTCAGTCATAGTAAAAAGAAAAAAGTAAAGAAATCTCACTTGCTAAACTTCAATACTTAAAAGAAGTTATAATCTAGTTTATAAGTTATAATTGTAGTAGTTGGTAGTTATAAGTATGTTATTATATATTAATTTGTAACCGGTGCTGCGAACACACCACTGTGCCTCTGCAGCTTATTTTTACAAAAATGTAAAACATTTATATTTTATAAAAAACAATTAGGTAAATAAATACTAAATATGTGCATGGTAAATGAAGATGCCGAGTAATTCAATGACGAAACTTTTATTAACTAGCCAACAGAAATTCTACTCGTTCGCAATAAACACGCTAATACTCGTGTAGAGTTCATCGGACCAAGCTTCTACAACTCTTCGACACTCCAATAAACTATTCCGTAATATAAGTAATATTACGAACATTTTATGCTCTACTAAATCCGCTTCTGTTAGACTTGTTCTCTTTTATTGCTCAAGTTGTAACTTTTTAATATTACCTTAATAACCGCGCTTATTATGAGGGAGACGGTTTTATTAAAATCCGTCGTTCGTCTCGATTACGATTCGCCTTTCTCCCCATTTGACCGCCATACCCAAACGCCAACAATCGCTGAAGAATGCAGTTGGCATTTCGTACAATCCTGAAAATTCTAATGAAATAATGAAGTACTCACGCCGCCAAGTCCGGGTGAAAGTCACCGTTTCAGTTCGACCATAAAACTCCTAAAATGCATTCACCCAGAAAATCATCTCAGCAACTAATTGCAGTAACATTATTGACGGAAACACCACCGTACTGTTTTATTTAATTAAATTACGTAAAGCTGAATTGTTTTTCGGAGCTTTACGGCATATGTGGCAGTTTCGGGAAATGACGTTGTGAACTTTACGACCCGAAACTCTTGATGAAACTCCGCGCACAGGTGCCCGTACTAAGAAGTTAAATTTCCTCCAACCAACACCATCGGAAAATGGTTATTTGTCTGCTAAGTGGTTACTGAAAAAGGATTAATAGCACGCTTTGAGGGTCGACGGAGATTCTCGCGGGAATTTATCCGTCAAGAGGACAAAAGGGACGCTTTGTTGTTTTCAACTTTTTTTATTAGCACTTCTAACGGCGGTGGTCACACGATGAAGGCGAATCATGAATTTTCAGCAGGAAACTAAAAATCAATCGTCGACAACGTAATCAAAAGTTCGATTAATTTCAAAGTTTCCTAGAGTCACTGTTTTAGTTAGTTGCTTCAACTGTGGGTGGTCGGGTGAGTTCTTTGCGCTTCAATAAAATTCTAGTTTTTTCAAAACTGAGTTGAAATTATTGTAATTAGTCAAAGAAATGAAGGATTCGACACGATTTATGCACAACGATCCATCGAGTTCAATGGGTCAATTTTACGTAATTGTGTCGCAATTACTTCTAGCTAAGCTACTTCGGGTGTTTCAATGCGGTTATCTCGATGCTTCTCAAAGAAAACTGCATCACGATATCACGATCTCGGCAGAGAAGAATTTTTATTTGTCCCGCTAGTTATAATTAATTAATAATCGGCAGATGTTGATTTTGCTGGCACCAAAACTGGGCCAAATTAAAAATCGAAATTTCCCACATTTCTAGTCGATCGTCCCTGATCGTTGGTTAATAAGCCTCGAAACCGTCCATTGTTCACGAGTTATTTCGTTAGATGTTTCTCTTCTTTATTGAATTTAAAGAAAGTTGTTTGGCTTTGAACAATTTTTGAAGTGGAGCAATAACCGATTTGCGCAGTCCCTAATTCTCCACCAATTAAGCACATGTCGCTTATTAATTTATCCCGAAATCGTCCGTACTGCAGATGTTGTAAAATTTGTTTAATAAGGAAAACGCGTTACAATAGGAAGCCAATCGAGGTCGTTATCGGAAGCTTTAAACTGTGCCAAATCTAAATGGATTACGTCCGAGAGGTTTCGCTGATTTACCGGAACCGTCTGGTGGCTGCAAATAAAGTTCTATTCGCATTCACGGTTTTAAAATCAATTTAGAATTTCTCTTGTAGTTGTAGTTGGAATACAACGCCAGTTAATAGGTGCAGTTTCCATTTTTATTTAAAGTTTAATTAAACCGGTAGAGTTCTGAACACAAATGCAAATGATATTTCTATGATGATGGCGGAATTGTTTTGGACCGAACACGGCGATATTTAATTAAGTAGTAAGTTAACAAAGCAATTAATATCTGTGACAGTATTCGACGCAAAATGCATAACTTTCAGTTCGCTACACGCATTCAACAAGAGAAGCGCTGAGAGGTATAGGTCAAACCAACGAACTCTTTCAATTCATTGACTTTTACTTAATGTCAGTGCAAACAGAACGAATTCAACTATTAATTTTATAGACGAGTTTCGGAAATGTTACGCCAATTTATCAAAGTTCGCGTGTGTGCCTGCAGTTTTGCTTGGAGACAACGAGAAATTTCCTGCAACTCGAAGTTCCACTTAATATTCACACATAACGAACGTCAGAGTTGTTGGAGAAAATCCTCAACAAGACATGCAAAATAGTCACGATCTAACTATTGCAATTATGTTATCATTATATCATGTGATTTTGGTCGAATCTCCGCCACTCATCTGTCTGCATTCAACAATTAATGAAGTGGAGATAAAACGGTCTAGCAGTTTTTGATCGGTGTAACTAACGAAGATAACTTTAGCTGTAATTATTAATTTTCATCGGTCGAAATAACAGGTTTCCTCCTGCTTTCGGTGTAGATATTTTAAACGGTAGGCGAGGTAATAACTGTGGGAAAACTGCGCGAACTTTCATTGCTTGGGTGAATTTCCGCAGTTCATCATGCCGATAACGCAATATTATAGCCGAGTTAAATTAAATTAATACATAAATTTCCTTGAAAACAACAGGACCGAAATTAATTTACGTAACTAGTTACCATACTTCAATCCAATTAAATTAACGCGATCTGCACGCAGAAAAATAATTCTACAGAAACAGCAATTTTTAGAAATCGTTTCTAATTCCAACTGCACAACAAAACCTATTATGCAACTTAATTCCGTAATAAAAACTGGCAAAAGTTCGAAGAATCTACAAATAAAATTATATTAGAGACACCGATCGCGCAATCGTCGCAGTAATCCGGAAACTCTTCAAGAATATTATATGAAAAGATGGAATCAAATTTGTTGGTGAAACTTATAGTTCATAACGTTTCTGGAATTATTATTGCGAATAGTGCGGAGAAAATCCCGGTGAATATCGAGATCAAACAGGCAATTTCGTACGGGACGCTTCCTGCATTCTAAATTAATGCCGCATAAAGGGAAAGTAACCATTACCGAAAAACAAAAGTCATCTACGTGCGTTTGAGCAAAAGAAACCGCCGATTATTAAATAAATGCAAATGTCGCCAAGGAATTGTTATTCGTGTAACACCCTGGATAACTGCCAGTTAAACGAATCATCCTCTTTAATTTGATTAATTCCAGTTTTCAGGAGTAACTTCATTTAAGTCGGGCGGAATAAAAGAAAAGGAAATTACATTTAGCTAATTAACCGCTTGCATTGCAAGTTGTTCCTTATAAACGTTTTAGATAAGCGAGGACGTTTCGGAATTACGCAACTTTACCTGCTTTATTGTAAGGAGCAGTTCTGAAGCCGTTATTTTGGTCGAAAATCTCAAGTTTTTGTCACTGATATTCACAATCTAATCTTGAAGCTTTTTATTCCTTTTCCTGAATTTCTTTGAGTCCTAAAGTGGTCACAATTTTGCAAAAGTTAGTTGGAAATTTTGAAATAACATTTTCTAAACCTGTTGGAATCTCTGAATACCTAAAAATGATTTATTAACCGTATCTTAGTTTTCCAAAAATCTTTAATGTGGTCAACATAAAATTACCCAAAATTTCACTTACATCTCCTTTAGGAACGTCTTTTTTTCTAAACGACCAGCAATTTTTAACAACAGGCCTGTCAAATTTTTTGAAAATTTTAGGAGGTAAATTGTTTTCCATTTTTTGAAAGAAATAAAAATTTTCGCAATTTCTTTAATTTCTATCCAATTTGGCACTCACGTGTGTTATTTAAAGACAAACTCATGAAGGTATTCAGTTCCTCGGTAGCATTGATAGTTTTTCAAAAATCCAGAACTCTACCAATAGGTTAGTGACGGTTTTATTTCTACTGACAGCAAAATCAACTGTACCATTAGGTTGATCACCTAACACAGTGGACTAATCATCGTCCCATTTTTAACCCTTTGAGTGCCGGAAACGAGAACCACCTGTAGAATCGAGCAATAACACGGATTCGCCGCAACTTTGCGACGATTGCAACGGCAGCAACGAAAGTGCAATTCATTTCCGCGATCTGTTTCAATGCTACAACCAAATTTGGTAAATGTCCGCCTTAAAAAATAAATCGAACTAATTAGTAGCACTTATTAGTCTAAACTGATCAAGATCGAGAAACATGCGTCCCCTCGGGCTTTCTCCTTTTTTTGTAAACAAAAATGATCCCGGATTCGTTGCTAATTACAACCTTCTTGGACTTTATGCAAAGATCTCGCTGTAACTCCGCAATAAAGTCGATAATCAATTAAAAGAACCTAAACCGAGGACAGTTAATTTCCGGTGCGACTTCTACTTTACACTCAATATATTACAATCACGGTGGGTAGGGGCTCTAATCGTTTTTCGGACGGAAACACAAAGAAAAACAACGACATTCAAGGCGGTATTTCCCATACTTTTCATCAATTACCTTGACACGTAGCCGGTGTTTATTCTGCAAAACTGACACTTAGGTAAGAAGTCGCAGATAATTTGTAACGAGCCCAAGGAGTGCATCAGAGACGCGGTTCATTGGAGGCGAAAGTTTTTAATCGGAAAATTACGAGCACTTAAGGTTTTCAATTGGAATAATCGTGGTAAAAGTGGCTCTTCCTGGCGTTGGAGTGTTTGTTAATGTTTAATTATTTTACGAATATATTGGTGAGTGTCCGGAGTGATGTAATATAATTAACGCTAAATTATTTATGAATAACGGGTCAATGTTCTCGATTAACATTTGTTTAACTATGGAATTTATTTAGTGATTAAATTGCAAGCTAAATTCTATCATCCCGTTTTAGTTAAACACATTTCCTGTTGCATTGCCAACGACACCTCACGTAAGTTCACACTTTTCCCATTAATCTCCCCAGATTGCGCAGGAACTCCATCAGAATGAATATTCGTGAACGGAATGAATGCAACGGGTAACGTGAAAGGGATGCAAAATATGCACGGCTGAAGCGTGTGCTTGAGATAATCGAACTAAGTTGGGTACTGGTCGGACATTAAAGTTAAAGATAATTTCAATAACTTTAAATAATTTTTTTAACGTTCATCGTCAAGAAATATTTTTGTTTTTAAGTTACAAAATTTTTGATATCCCGTAACAGTAGCGCAGTTTCTATCAATTTTTTCGACTATATGGTAGAGATTCCCTTACATTAAAAATACTGAAAAAAAAATTATTCATTCGTGGGGACCAAATTTCTTCATTTTCAGAATGACAACCCTAAAAAGTGCGAAACTTAATCTGACGCTGTTAGATTGATTTAATTGAGTGAATTGAATCTAGAAAAAAAAATGACGTAACACTATTGAAACCAAATAGCCAAATCGCTGTTGAGCCCTTTTCTGCCGCCTCATATTGCCGGCTTGGATGTTTTGCGAATATGTAATTACTCAGTTTGAAATTAAAAATTCGAAAACAGATTGCGCGTTGCTTAATCCACGTGCAAACATTTCGAATTAATTCCGAAAGAGTTCGGACCCCTTCCAGTCAACAATAAAATTACTCTTTTGACTTTATGCCGAAAAACAAAATTATATTAAATGTCACAAACAGGATCGTTTGATCTTATTTGATTACCCCCCGCAAAAAGCGGCTTTTGTTACAAATTACGAGTTTCGATTTTTTTTTTCACACAATAAATCTTCAGTTCGTTACTACACTGTTGAACTTAGGTAATGGCGTTAGTTTCGTTGATGATCATCTAGAAGCGACGTGAGAAATTCAAGTCGTGAGATCGGAAGGATACTCTAGTTTGTTGTAATCAGACGGGGGGCATTAGGAACTTGTTCCAGACATATTTGCGTCGTCAATCTCGTCGTTTCTTTCCGGATTTTCCATCTGAATATCAATGTAAGCACTTGTCTGTGAGCTGGGATAAAATATGAATTTTAATAGCTTTGCCACAACGGAACGAAGCGAAGTCCAATCGCTGGAATTCTCATTTTAAACTATGTAAATCTCGGCCGTTTCAAAGTTTCGATAGTACGCGATAAGATAAGTAGAGTTACATCTGAAACTCGCTAGGAGGTTCGAAAGAACCAAAAGAATTACTAGCGAGTCATCGAAGGACGCAATCGAACGAAGGCGCGTCATTCAAGCGAAGAAATGACGTTAGCACTCGTTAAAGAAAGTTTCGACCCAACGAATTTTCGAATTCGGTAACTGTTATGCACAGCGCCAATTAAGAGAGACATAAGAACCTAATCAGAGTATTCAAAAAGAGAAAAGTTTGGTTCGATAATTTTTTGTCGAACCGGGGTTCTTTTTTCCAAATTTGGTACCTTGCAGGGTCCAAAGATATTATTTTTATTTTAATAGCAAATTTAACTAAAGAGTTTTTTAATTTTCGATTATTAATGGAACGTAACATTAACGTCTGAAGCCTCACTAGTAATTACTTGCATTTTATCGCTTTTCTCTGCATAAGTTGCAAGTCAAGACACTTTTGATATTGTAATCTCAATCAACACTTCTTTATTGCAGATTAAGACGCTTCAGCATTTTGAGCGAAGACATTTACAACGGTCGGACAGAGCTGTTCATGAAAATTTTAATTTTAGATGGAATCTCTCCAAACTTCCTGCGTCTTTTTCTAGTGAAAGGCAGAGACATAAGTTCTAATCAGAGTATTCAAAAAAGAGAAAATTTTGGTTTGATAATTTTTTGTTCAACCGGAGTTCTTTTTTTCCAAATTTGGTACCTTGCACAGTCGAAAGATATTATTTTTATTTTAATAGCAATTCTAACTAAAGAGATTTTTAGTTTTTGCATATTAGTGGAACGTAACATTAAAGTCTGAAGCCTCACTGTTAATTACTTGAATTTTATCGCATTTCTCTGCATGAGTTGCAAGTCAAGACACTTTTGGTATTGTAATCTCAATCAACACTTCTTTATTGCAGATTGAGATGTTTCAGAGTTGTTCGCGAAAATTTTAATTTTAGATGCAATTTCTCCAAACTTTCTGCGTCTTTTTCTAGCGCAAGGCAGAGACATAAGAACCTAATCAGAGTATTCAAAAGGATAAAATTTTGGTTCGATAATTTTTTGTCATACCGAAGTTCTTTTTTTCAAAATTTGGTACCTTGCACGGTCCAAGGATATTATTTTTATTTTAATAACAATTCTAACCAAAGAGTTTTTTAATTTTCGCCTATTAGTGGAACGTAACATTAACGTCTGAAGCTTCACTAGTAATTACTTGAATTTTATCGCTTTTCTCTGTATGAGTTGTCGAGACACTTTAGATATAATAATCTCAATCAACACTTCTTTATTGCATATTGAGACGCTTCAACGTTTTGAGCGAAAACATTTACAAAGGTTGTGCAGAGTTGTTCGTGAAAATTTTAATTTTCGATGCAATTTCTCCAAACTTTCTGCGTCTTTTTCTAGCGAAAGGCAGAGACATAAGAACCTAATCAGAGTATTCAAAAAAAGAAAATTTTGGTTTGATAATTTTTTGTCGAACCGGGATTCTTTTTTTCCAAATTTGGTGCCTTGCACAGTCGAAAGATATTATTTTTATTTTAATAGCAATTCTAACTAAAGTTTTTTAATTTTCGCCCATTACTGGAACGTAACATTAACGTCTGAAGCCTCACTAGTAATTACTTGAATTTTTTCGCTTTTCTCTGCATGAGTTGCAAGTCAAGACACTTTTGGTATTGTAATCTCAATCAACACTTCTTTATTGCAGATTGAGATGTTTCAAAGTTGTTTGCGAAAATTTTAATTTTAGATGCAATTTCTCCAAACTTTCTGCGTCTTTTTCTAGCGAAAGGCAGAGACATAAGAACCTAATCAGAGTATTCAAAAAAAAGAAAATTTTGGTTTGATAATTTTTTGTCGAACCGGGATTCTTTTTTTCCAAATTTGGTGCCTTGCACAGTCGAAAGATATTATTTTTATTTTAATAGCAATTCTAACTAAAGTTTTTTAATTTTCGCCCATTACTGGAACGTAACATTAACGTCTGAAGCCTCACTAGTAATTACTTGAATTTTTTCGCTTTTCTCTGCATGAGTTGCAAGTCAAGACACTTTTGGTATTGTAATCTCAATCAACACTTCTTTATTGCAGATTGAGATGTTTCAGAGTTGTTCGCGAAAATTTTAATTTTAGATGCAATTTCTCCAAACTTTCTGTGTCTTTCTTTAGCGAAAGGCAGAGACATAAGAGCCTAATCAGAGTATTCAAAAGGATAAAATTTTGGTTCGATAATTTTTTGTCATACCGAAGTTTCTTTTTTCAAAATTTGGTACCTTGCACGGTCCAAGGATATTATTTTTATTTTAATAACAGTTCTAACCAAAGAGTTTTTTTAATTTTCGCCTATTAGTGGAACGTAACAATAACGTCTGAAGCCTCAGGTAATTACTTGAATTTTATCGCTTTTCTCTGTATGAGTTGTCAAGACACTTTAGATATAATAATCTCAATCAAAACTTCTTTATTGCAGATTGACGCTTCAACGTTTTGAGCGAAAACATTTACAAAGGTTGTGCAGAGCTGTTCGTGAAAATTTTAATTTTAGATGCAATTTCTCCAAACTTCCTGCGTCTTTTTCTAGCGAAAGGCAATGCACATAAAAAGTAATTGAGCGGTAGTACCGAAGACCAGTTTCGCTTAACAACACCTTCAACGTTTCAGTTTCAGTGGCGAAATTACTCAAGCTGTTACATGACCTGAAAAGTTCGTTTGTTTTTTTAAGGCATAAGTACACTTGCTCATATTTTAATAGCCTTCTCGCTTGTTTGCTGGCCGAAAATTAGCGCATTTTTGTTACGTAATTCGTTTATCATACAATGAAGTCGCCAATTAAACCGCACCTTTACAATGCGTTTTATGGGCGTCCACATACTTTAGTGGCAGCTTTCCTATAATTAAAGACCGAAAACTTATGGTATAAGACATTATCGAGTAGCAAGCAAATTGTTCCATCCGCATCGCGATATTACGCGAATAACCCTAACGAATCGGTTAATAAAAAGCAATTTCGATCGACCTCAATCCGATTCGATTTGCCTCTAATTAGGTGCAAGAATGCTAATTGCAAAATTGATTCGAAAAAACGGATCGATTAGACCAATTGGAAAGCGGGATCTAAAACCCAAATATTGACAGTTAAATCCGAAGATACCTTCGAAGCAGTAGCGTAATTAGAAATGGTAAAAACTCGTTAATGAATTGTGTTTTGAAATTATTCCGGCGCGGTCGGATATCAGTGAGAGTTCGCTGAATTGTTGGAAAGTGGTCTAGCGACCGGACCGTCAAGAAAGTTAACACGATTTTCACGTTGTCGACAAACCTGACGGTAACATCGTTCAAACGATAAAAATGTCGATCGTCACCTCAATACTCAGGGGCGACTCGTGGAGTTACAAGAAATCAATCAAAAATCAAGCAAAAAAAAAAAAAATAAGTGACCGCAACATTAGAGATTAGACGACTCGACAATAGGTGTCGATTGCTCTCAAGCTTTTTAATTTATTTATCTAGCTACTATTTTTAGGCACCGCATCCATTAATTTCTCACTATAATTTACATATTAAACCAAATTTTCAATTGTAGCGGGGAAGTGTAGAGTTTTTACTAAGACCCACTTTTGATTTCATCAAAATCGATTGATTAGAAATCTTAAAAATACACTTCGAGCTGAACGTCTGCAGGAGTCCTGAAATCGACCCGAACACTACGCTCTTAAATTTTAACCGGCAGAAATTAAACGATAAAGCAGACTTAAAATAAAGTTCTTTTTTCGAAATAAATTTCGTCGTTTAGTGGACGCTATTAAATCAATTTGTTTCGTTGCAGATCCGACCCGGAGTTCCATCGTTGTTACGGAGACAGTAGAGACTGGAATTTTGGTCGTTTTCTCCATGCAATTAAGCACGCCGCGCACATGGACGTCCGAACAAATTGCCATGAACAATAGAGCGATTTGAGTTTCGACTGTTTGAGAGGATAATTCGATTAGGGTGTCAAGGGGTGGTGTTTGTGTGTGAGTTGTGACTTTTCTGTGACTGCGGGAATGGACTAGGACGTCCCATTTCGAATAGTGCGTTACAAATCCGACGCCGATATGGAAACCGAAGAACTCATCAAACTAGTCGATGGCATCTACAAGGTGAGTAGGGAAATTGCCAAGAACTGAATTTATTCAGGAACGTGATGGATAATTCATTCTAAATCATTACTCTTCATGAAAGTGAAACTTTGAAATTTCTAGATTCTCAGGCTCCGATTTCTAGATCCGTAAAGGTCAAATGCGCCACAATAAGTACTCGGACTAATTTATCTACAAGTGAAATTTACTACACCGGTTCTGTTGCTTCCTGGACGACAGGTTTTTGGTTGATTTTATACGAAAAAGAGTGTTTGCTAAAAGGATAGAATTTTTTTCCAACGTTTTATCTGGGTCATCTCGAGGCGGATTATTTAAAGGTTGACCGCGGCAGCAATAAAGCGATAAGCTTGTTAAATGGAGCTGCTAGTACAAAAGTGTTGGGGAGCGGCATAATACTGGTACATCATCAATTATTATTATACTCAACTGAGTACTATCAATTTTTTAATCTTCTATAACCCAACACAAGGTGAGCTAGTGTACAGGTTGCCTTCGTGTCACGACCAAATATGGAAGGATAACAAGAATCAATACCTAGTGCCGGAGTACAATACAATTAAAAAATTAATCCATGATTGGGTCGTTACGAAGCACTACGAACTCGTATAAGTGATGTCATTAATAGGTTTCTTAGTGGAAGCCCGGTCAATACAAGAACCGTAAATACCGGTACTAATTTTTTTAGCTCACCACTTTGAATAATATTTCGAGCGCATTCCGTTTTTTGTGGACCTTTTAAAATTTTTGCCAACTGGCAATTTCGAGCCGAATTACTAGCAAACCCGCTACTTAGAATTAAAAATCAAGAAAACGCCAAATTCCCACAAACGAAAATACCATCGTCACAAAAATTTTTTTCCAAAAATCAAGTCCGCATTAGTATCATTTTCTCTATGTCAAATTTCAGTTATTTACTCCTTTTTCAGTGATAAGTTTTTTTCTTGTAGGTTCGTGCCTACCTTAAAAATTCTTGAGAGTTGGACGTGAAGTAAATGTAGCAATTGACTATCAGTCAATTAATTTTTTGTTTGATATTTGTATTAAACATTTCTTTTCCTACAAACTTTCTATATTTCATTTATCGCGATCTGTTTCAGTAAAAAAGTGACGCAGAATAACTTTCTCGTGAAAACGCGATATTGAATAAGTTTTGCAGTAAGCAATTTGACAGTGAACCCTTTAAATTAATATTTTCTTTGCAACATTTTTCTTCACATAATTTTTAATAGCCGAAAACTCCCGGTGAAAAAATCTCAATAACAAAGGAATTTTGACGAAACAAAATTTAATTGCAAAACTTTTAACGTGTAAATAAATATTGATGGGTTTGGCGATTCATCCCTTAAATCTAATTCTATTTGAATTCCGAAGACGCGAGAGGATGTTTAACGCTGTCAACCTTGACCCTCTAACAGGTGCCAATGTCTTGTCTTCAAAATGGGTTTAACAGGACCGATGACACCAAATACTTTCAATGCCAGCAGGTTTTTAGATATCGTTTCTTCTCGTTGACATAAACAAACATTTATCGACATCTCTCAACGCGTAAAACATTGAAAAGTCGAAAATGTTTCAACGATTAACACTTAAAAAAAATTGTTACATCTCGCTTTGTCTGCACGACCTTCTTGAATTTCCTGAAATTACGCAAGCTTGTTTGATAATCAGCCGTAATTGAATTAGAACTTGGAAGAAGCCGTAAAAAACTCGCGAAGGCATGTAATCGTTCGAAAGGCCGTTAAATTCGGGCATAATATTTCACACTTTCATAACTCGATTACCGTCCGGAATTGTACCAGAACTTTGGAAATAATGTCCAATAGCAGCGAAAGTGTGAACAACCTACACGGTTAGGGAACGCTTTTGTCTTTTTCCTTTTCCCCCCGATTCCACTCGCATTATTATAACTATGTCAGACAGATAATTTACATTTGAATTTACTTTTCTTAGGCGGGCCCGCGCACTAATGAGTTTTGTTGGGACGTGATAAGAATAGTAACAGTGGAAGTTGTTACGCATACCACTTACAATTCGCCAAAGACGAATGCAGCTTGATTACGCAATTAACGTTTGGAAGTAATAAAATTTTCGAAAGAAACCCTCGAAGCTATCGACAATTACGCAAATCAAGTTTCGATTATTTCCACTCAAAATCGATTTCCTAGAATGTTGAGATATCGAAACGGAATCATCTCGACGGTTGTTGGATGTTCAACAAACCGGAATCGTTTGAAACTTAGCAATAAACCAATTGTGACAACCAATTTGAATTTGACCAAAGGCAACGAATTCCGTTAAGAATCTCGGTTGATAAAAAATCATTTCGCTCTTAGCGAACGCAAAAACGCCACAATTTTTGAAGGCAACGTTACGCCACTGGAATTTTACTTTGGCTCTTAATTTCGTGAAAGTTTTAATTATTGGCCGAATCCGCCGATAAGTGGAATAGCTTTAGGTGGCGATAAGAATTGGGGCACAATCCGGTTTCTAATTGACCACATATTGCGGTTGATTGCAGAAAAGTCGTTGGACGATTTAACATTGTCTCGAATAGCAATTTCCAAATCGAAAATTAACGTTGTTATCCCAGAGATAATTGGGTTGAAAAATATTTGTTGGAAATTGGGCGCGATAGTTAACACCGCGTGGTGCTAAAAAGGTTGCGTTAGACTTGTTTCTTTTGGTTCTCGAAATATAAAGGTTGAAAACTTTTCAAATTGACACACGACATAACTGCGTACACCGTCAAGTTTAAACGAAAAAGTTTTAATGATATCCAAATTAAGAAACTTTTTCAAAAGACATTCGATTATCTCCGAAATTAATAAGGACCTTGTAGAGGTGTTGAATTGATTTTTTTAAAACCTCTTCAGTTACAATGACGTCAAAACTACAATTTAGATAAAGCACTTTTATGTTAATTTCGCCTCACCTTCGCTGAATTGCGATAATAACAATTGTTTCGATGCAAGTATTGCTCTTGGATTTACATTGTAGGAAGCGTTCCATTGACCAACATTGTCCTTATTTTGCACCAGGTCGCAATCTTATTGACCCACATTTCCCGTGTTTATATATCCCACTCGGGTCGGTTTGCAAACCTACGATATGCCCACCGGAACAGATTCCTGCCGCGGTTCTAGTAGGTCGGCAATTTTTTCCTGCAATATCTCCGGTCGTGTTACGGTCAATGAATAATTCGTTTGGATTGCACATCCATGACATATTCGGGAGAATTCATCCAATCAGCAAATACAATTGGTACAAAGAAACACGTAACAAAAAAGCGTATCGAATAATTTCCGATTCAACGGAGCCGTTTTGCTCGTGTTGAAACGCGGAAGAAAACGGGACGTCGAGGACATGTAATGTCACGTAAAAAGTGAACTTTTCACACCTTTCTGTCGGGGCTTTATTGTTTTATTATGTTTTGTCCACATGGTTAAGCATGCGATGGCACAAGAAAAATGGAAGATGGGGAAAACGGAATCGGCGTGCGAAGCTATAGTGCTGAAAGCGAGATTGCAGGAGAAATTTATTCGGTTATTATGATTGCTTTATCAAATGCGACCAGTTTCGGTTCTTTGCGGTGATGTCCCCAATATTCCGCTATATTCGGCGGGGCCATCGAACTATTTGTGTGATGAAAACAGAATCCGGATGAAACTGAATAACAAATACTAACGTTAGAAAAAATAATACGCATGAAGAGATAAAAAATTCGAATTACGTAAAGTGTTTCTATTGCAATTTTTATATTAAAAAACCCAAAATTTACGATTTCTAAAAAAATTCATTGAGCTGTATCCAATTAAAATTTAGTGGTTGAGATTTAAGGAAAAATTTAATAAAAAATATTTAAAATTATTTTTACTTGTTCTCCTTTTACTTTACAATTCTGCATCTTTCCTCGTGTGCTGGATAAGTGTAAATTTTACGTCGTTACTCTAACCACCGCTAATTGCCGGTGATGCCTCTAAATAATTTTCCAGATCGAAGATCAACGGCCACTCCGAAAACCTCGCATCATCGATTCTAGAGCCAGTGAGGCCGAAAAATGAAACCAAGGCAATTAATTAAATATGCAGAAAAAGTGAATCTACCGTTAAACTGTTGACGGAATAAATTGAGATTTTCGAGTAATCATCTTCCTGTTACCGTTAGATCGTAAGAAAGCCATATTTGACCTCAACCTCCGAGCTCTAGTAACTTTAAAATAATTAAAACGACTCATTTAGAGAGAAAAACGTAATTATTGCGGTAATTCTTCCGCGAAAATTTAACCGTTGAAATTCTATTAATTAAATTCTAAAATTATCGCAATATTTAACCGGATGAAGGCCGTAACTAGTTATCATAAAAGTCACGCTTTGAGGTTGTGAGTAATTGCTACGTCTAACTCTTTAGACAACGCACCTGGAACGTTAATAATAAATCTCCAAAAAACCTTCCACAACAACTCGTTTAATATTAAATTCCTCGAGTTGATCGCTAAAAATTATGATGGTCAACCTTGATTTTCACATCTCCAGTCATGTTAGTCGTGACTCTCACGAAAACCACTTCGTAAATTGATTTCATCTACGAAGGTTGGCATCCAAACGAGGATCTCGCCATGTACTCTGTTTAGATGTTTTGTGCGAGATTGAAAATTGACGAGCTGAGGACGTAATTAAATAAAATTACGGCAACGTCAAGGATGCCGCCTAATTGCCGGTAAATTTCGAAGGTTAAACTGAAGAAAACGTCGCTTTTTTCCAATTATTGAAAAAAATTACTTTCCTTTTACGGCCTCCTCGCGCCCCGCTAAACGTTTTTAACAAAAAGTAAAAGGAATTCGGCTGCAGGCTAACGTGGGTCTACAATTCGTGATACTATGCAAATTATTTGTTAGCGACCTTCTGAATAAAATAAATTAATAATTTACCAACAAAACACTACGGTTTATGTCCGTAGTAAAATTAATTTTATTACTCCAGCAGTTCTAGGCAGTAACTGGCGTACTTGAACAATGACAAGTGGAATTATCGACACTTTCAGTTTTTCATTCTACTTTCTAGGTTGCATGCATATTGCGGTGAACTATTGAGGTGCTAAAGTAGGGCGCTTCTTTTGAACGGTAAAACGGGGAAAAATGCCCGTATCGCGTTACTATCGCCCCTTTACGACGGAGTGCGGTAACACGAAACGAGAACACCTACGACACTGTCTTAGTAAATTTAGTCGAACCACCTTTGATATTTGCGTAGTTTTGGTTCCTAACGCCCGAAAGTGTCAATTAAACAATAACAAAAAAGAGAAAGGAATCAAAATTGTGACGTGCACAATTTAAATGCATCTAGGAAAATAATGTCAAGCTCATCAGCAACCAAGAGTGAAAATTTCAATTTTTTATTTTGATTAGAATCTCATCGAAGCTTACGCGTCTGAAAATTTTTATCATTGAAATTTCTTCACACCAATTGTTGATTATTTTTATATTATACAATTAGTTTGGCAAATAGTTCAATGGTAAACTGGAAAAGATCATGGCGTGTTGACACAAGAATATGCTCATAATTAATTAAATTTGGTTCCTCATTAGTATGTGTCTGTCGTCAGGTTCTTTGTCAATGCTAATAATTATCCATTTCAGTATATAAATAGAATATTATTTATTGTATTACACGTCGAGTTATTACAATGAACACCTTAACTGCCAAGGTTTTTTTTATATTCTCAAGGTTAACATAATTTCAAAAATTGCATGTGAGTGGAAGTCGTGTAGTTTAAAGTTATTATCGAGTTCTTTGTGCTTTCCGCCAAAAAAGTTTTAATACTTATTTTGTCCTACACTGAAGCACTATTTCACCTCAAATGCAGCTTCAAAAAACTTTTTTGCAACTTACGACGACAACATTCGATCCGACATGATAAACTATTCAATTCTCAAACTCGAGGTCAACGAACTCCGCCGCCGATTAAAACTGAACATTTAAAAAATATTTTTTTCCATGCCCGATTTCGCGAATTTTCCCGCCGATTGTACCCGAACATAATTTTCTTTTGAATAGACCGGATGACGTAGAAAATATTTTTTCTCTAAACTCGCCTCCCACAATTCCATCGGCATATTTCATATATGCAAATAAAGGTAATCGCGTTTTTTATCGGTCAGAGCCGACGGGCATAGGCCTGGTATGTACCTTATCAGCGTCAAGCACAGTCATGTCCGGATCCTGGCAGTGGGTGTGTACAGGGAAGACCGCCGATGTCCCGATACACCTTCCCGTACTTTCCCCCATTTCAATTTGTCTTTGCCCGCAGTAAATCCGCACATTCAGTTAGGTACCCCACACGTGTCGGACTTCATCGAAAGCGACGCCAATTCAAAGTTATATGAAAGGAAACCGTGGCGAATTTCGGTACGTTGCGACAGTGATGGATGCGTACTTTATTACTGTTGTCATCATTTAACGCAGGTAATGTTTTTATTAACCGTCGAAAAATCACGGAACCCACCACGTCGCGTCACGGTCCCTGAACATGCGGATCCGCAGTAATTTAAAAGAAGAAAAAAGTATTTCGTAACGTCTTGATTTACGAACAGAAAGCTCGAAATAAAAGTACGGGAGTGATGCAGTTATCGTTTGCGAAATCGAATTTTTAAGTTTCTTCGTGAAAAATGCAGTTATAACAGTATCTGGGAAGCGCTACGTGCATGCAAACGAGCTACAATATAAATATTGCAAAATTGCGACGAGCATAAATTTTGCGAATACGAAATAACGGAAATCAAACCAATCATTCAGCGATAAGATGATCCTGAAATATGAAGCGGCGCAAGAATTATTGTTCAAAAATAATATCTGCCACAAGTAATCCGTTTGAATACGGGTAAGTCGGCGCCGGCCCGCTTTTAGTAGGACAAATGGTTATGGATAGTATTTGGTAGCTAAAGTATCGAGAACATTCCGAAAAATAGCTTTTTCGACAAGAATAAGAGAGGGTAATAATTTCTTTGCCGCGTTAAAATTTCTAATATTTCAACAATATCGAAGTACGATCAAATAGTTTCTCTTGCAAAATTATTCTCGTTATCGGACAGGAACTTGCGTTATTTTTTCGAATTAAGTGCGAACACGACGCGTTGTCGTCGCTACAGGAAGTTATGATGCACTTCTTTATTGCAGTAATGAAATACAATTACATCCCCAACTCGGCGCAATTTTTACGACGTGTACCGGCCGCCATTAAGCTCCTCCTGCAATTCGGCTTATTATCATAACTAAGTATCTTATGTAATATTTAATGAGTGGTTATTTTCACTTGCACTTTTGCATAAAACTTGCACCGTCAATTTTACATGTGTTTTACAACATCAATTACCGGTACAGATGTCACCCTGAAACAGATGCGTCGCAAAATTTCAGGCGGTCGTTGCTGAAACAATTTCCATCGAATTACCGTAATTATCAGTTAATTACGCCGTATGGTAACGTTCGACCTGTCACTTTTTCGAACGAATGGGGCTATAGAACTGAAACTATACGAATTGCGCACTCACGAACTATTCTCGGATTCAATAATATTACGTCAAGACACGCACGGTTCACGGGTCAATGCAACCAACCTGTTTTCAGTTGTAATTGTTAATTATTGCTAAATCACTTTCGCAAGATTTTCTATTAGACGTTTTCAGCGCTCCCGAAAGACAGGCGTGAAAATTCTTTTATTACAAACAAGTCATGATGCGATCTGACGGAATGTTGTTAGAGAAGCGAAGATTAAAGTTACGTTGTTAATTAAACCACGCCGATCTTCGAGTTATCTCTATTACATAAAACAAAGAATTACGTAACACCTCGACAAGTGAATGTTCATATTTGAACCCAACCCTAACTTTTATTCAGGTGGCTTTTTGCAAGTCGTCGGAATGCAGATTTTTATAGCTTGAGGTCGTTTGCATTCAGAACTACTTTTGGAGCCTATTCGATGATGTCACTATAGCACTCAGGAATGTAGAGATCATCGTCTAATTTTTTGGCAAAACTTCTGAAAGGTCTTTGTTGATTTTTTGATTCGAATGTTTATGTGAAAAACTTTCACTAAACATCGAACAA
This sequence comes from Pyrochroa serraticornis, assembly GCA_905333025.2. Classification (NCBI taxonomy): domain Eukaryota; kingdom Metazoa; phylum Arthropoda; class Insecta; order Coleoptera; family Pyrochroidae; genus Pyrochroa; species Pyrochroa serraticornis. The sequence continues at coordinate 31,756,856 of HG995154.1, read as the reverse complement.
TAACAAGTAACGAACGTACTCATTCCGATAATAACATATTGCCGAGTGAATAATTGCACTAGCGATAATTATTGTGCGAAATCGCTTCACAATGCGTATTGTTTCGAGAAGAAGAACGGCGACATTCGTGAAAAGTTGGTACGAAAAAGGGTCGGTTTACGTACTAAAGATCTCATTTAAGAAAAATCGAATCACCAGGAATTTATTTGCCTTCATGCCCCTATTTCGAGCCAATGATGCAAGTATCTTAAGGTTTGTGAGTCGTTGCGCGAAATCGGACGGAATAGTGTTCAGTCAACAAATTTCACGCCAAATTCCAGTAGCTAAGTTATTGCAGATCCGACAAATTGACGAGAATATCTGAAGCAACACCAAATTATCACATTTTTGACGAATCACTTTTCAAATTTCAATTAAATCACGGTAAGGTTCAGAACTGACGCACAAAACGTCAAACAAACCGATACTACCCCAAAACCAATCCAATTAATCGGAAGTTTAAAAAAAAATTATCAAAAATATTTCAGGCAGTTAATGAAAAATATTTTTAAAGCGTTCGGCATCTTTGATGATGGCTTAAGAGGAAAATAAACTGCGAAATTGCAGATCACGACGCCGGACGCTTTAGTGAGTTAAGACACCCGTAATTAGAGTTTCGTCACTTTTCTTCGTGCAGTTGATTTTTATTAGGGAAGACACGGTGTCGGCAAGTGTGTTGTTTCGAGGCCGTATAATTGCATCAATCATTCCGAAGAGACTACGAGAACGTGCTAAATCCGTCGCGGCTGCAGCCATTTGCATTCATCCGACATTAAGCGCACTTTTAGGGCGTTATTAAATTGTACCTATCGCGCCCTCGTACACAATTTTAAATATTTATGAGTTAGCGGTCTTAATCAAGCTTTTCCCGTTTGATCCCGTTTGTTTTATAGGGAACAAACCGGCGGAATCATAAAGACGTATCAAAGGATCGCTTCGTTTTCAGTCGGATTGATTCAAAGTTCGATCACAACATTTCGAAACCCCCCGACGATCGAATTGACGAAATTAAGAGCGCAGATATTTATTAGAGGCAGCCGAAACGAATAACGTTGGCATGCAAATGGGGCCGTTTCCTCTAAAGTGCATGCCGCAATCGCCAAATTATCCGGATAAAAAGCTTAAAAGTGCCCCAAAAGCTCATCTTAATTACAAATTCGTAGCGTCGAGGGTAAGGTCTGGTTTTTATATTTTAATTACTTACCGAGTAAATTACCCAATTTATAAGGATTTACATTAAAGGGTCCCGGCGCAAAGAAACACTGCGTATAGGAGCTTTTTATTGGGGGCGAGCTTGCCGCCGGCGACCGGGCAATAAGGCGGACATGTTGTCTGCCGAACTCCTAACTAGTTAAAATACGGTAAAAGTTTTTACCGAACAATATTGATGTTTACTCCACAAACGGTATCAGTTGCAATATTCACGGTTTTTCCAAACTTTTAAGAGCTTTAGACCCGATTTAATGGGGAGGATGCGATTGTTCCAGGCTACAAAGCTCTATAGCGACAACTCGAAAACAGATCGGAAAGTCAATAGACCCGTTTGAATTTTTATGTCTAATCATAACAATCCATTACAAAAGTTGAACTGTTCCGAAGCTATAATCTAATAATTTGTTTTTTTGTTGCAGAACATCCTGGATAAATTTAATCCGGGAGCGAGGCAAATGATCAACGCGGGTAAAGCGTACCTCAAAGCTCTGCACGGTAAGTAGCTTAATGCCTTAACTAACTAATTAATTTATTTGTTCCCTATCGGCTTTTTCGAACGCAATTACCTTCCAGTTGCAACTCTAAACCATCTTTTATGTTGTTGCAAAAGCTCTGTTCAGTTTCTGTGTAATTATCCAGTCTTTTTATCTCCCGCTCCACTCAAAACAGCGGAACTTGTAACAAAAATTACAGAACAATTCCTACGCAGTTCTATGCCGAATTGCAATTTCAAAAATTTCAGAATATGACGTCTTATGCATGAATCTATAATGCACAAATATTTTAATTTTTGAAACAAGGAATCATATAGGAACAAAATAAAATTAAAAACAGGCACTTAACCCGTAACTATTATTACGGAGTCTTGGAGACCGCAGCAAAGGTTCATTTCAGAAAAGTTTCTAAGAATTTTGGGGTTAGACTCTCGCGGTTCCAGATATGCTCAAGTCAGTTGATTTCTGGCCTCACGCCGTTCGAGTTGATGCCGTTTATTTACCCACGTGACCACAACAAAAAATTTGGGTCTGCGAGACCCCTTAGAAGTATAAGCGTAACACTTTTCTAGATGACATCGCAGGTAAATAATTAAGTTAGGATGACTTTTATAAAGAGTCATTGAACCCTATTGCAAAAAGTGGGTTCAAAATGGTTATTTCTTTATATACTAGTTTTTCATCCATTAGTTATTATGGACAATGTAAAGAAGCCCCTTTCTGATGCAGAATTTATTGCTTTATTGGATGATGAAGATTTTTGGGACGAATAAACAACGCAGAAAAAGAAAAGGTATCAGAAAATTAAAAAAGGAAAGCATTGAGTCAAGTGTTGGGGAACGCTGATGAAAGCAACAAGGATAAAAATGATTTTGAATTATTCAATTATCATAATACCATGTCCGAATATTCATCAGACAAAGGGAATGATCATGGTGAAGAAAAAGACAGCTTACCATTTGATTCCACATCTGAAGTTGACGTTGCTTTAATTGTTTCGCCCCCTTCAAGCGCTTGGTATGGGAAGGATAAAAGAAAATCGTCCGAGAAAGCTCCTGTTGCAAGAGAAACTCCAGCATAAAACATTATTACTGTTTTGCCAGACCTCAAAGGTGCGGCTCGCCAAAATCGTCCATCTACTCCCTTAGAAGCTTGGAAGAAAATTGTTGACAGTACTAATAAAAAAATTGACAAAATGAAAACTAAATATAGTAGATACATGACACGAAGAAACGCCGGAAGATTTTATTCGCCTACTTTTGTAAATCAGACGAGCTTAATGGAAATGAATGCGTTTCTTAGACTCCTATATATGCAAGAGGTCTTCAAGTCTGGACATGAACATCTGAAGTCTCTCTGGGCCACTAACAGTACATGTAAGACTTTATTTCGCTGCACGATCTTCATTTTTATTGTCATGTCTTTGTTTCGATGACTCTCCAACAAGAAGTGAAAGGGCAAAACAGAATAAGCTTGCGGCAATCTCAGAGCTATTTCAACAGTTCGTCACTGATTGCAAGGAAAATTATTCTCCTAGGACCAATGTAACAATAGATGAGATACTTGTGTCTTTTCGTGAGAGATGTTTATTTCGAATGTACATTCCCAACAAACCCGCAAAGTATGGATTGAAGGTACAAATTTTAGTAAACAGCAGGACTCATTATATGGTAAACGCTTTGGTCTACACAGGGAGAGATCTAAAATTGCAGAAAGTAAATTTTCACATCCACACAGGTAGGGTGGGTTTGATTGAACCCATTGCAAACAGTAATCGCAATATCACAGGGAATAACTGGTATTTGTCAATTGAACTGATTGATAAACTGAGAGCATTTAAACTCTCTTACGTTGGCACAATGAGGAGAAACAAACTAGAAATTCCCCAACAATTCCAACCTAACCCAAGCCGCCCAGTAGATTTATCATTATTCGGGTTTCCATCAAAAACAACAATTGTCTCTTTTGTTCCAAAGAAAGGACAATTTGTCATACTAGTTAATGTCCACTATGCATCATGAAATTGCTGTAGATCCTGACACCAAAAAGCCAGAGATCATTTTTTTATTACAGTTCAATAGTGCGCAAATTATTCAACATCTAGAAGTACTAGAAGATGCCAATGTGCCTATTCCATGCGATGTTGAATATTGATGGAGTCAACAGTAGAGTTTTGTATCAGTTTGCTCAACAACTGAATGAAATTTTGAGACATAACTTCCTGAAAGAGTTGGGTCGCCAACTGTACACACTATTTATGATGTCCAGTGTATACAGTTCCCATGTACCGCGCAGACTCCGCTCGCGACACCTGCAGAAACTCCTCAAGGACTTTGGTTACGCAATTATTAACATATTTATTCAACCAACTATACAGTCCACTCATGTTTGAAACTGCCACCACGTTGATGGCGTGACTTATTAGTTAGAACTGTACGCATGCGCGTTTACAGAGATCTGTAGCCAAATCTTGTGACAAACGGTAACTTTTACCTCGACCACCAAGGAGAACAGACGCTCTTCCAACTAATATACGCAATATTAAAGAAAATGTTTGTTCATCGTTTTTTACCATTTTCACTTTTGCTAATTTACTTGCCTATGCAACAGATTTAAGAGACCCAGTTGCCGCCTTTGTCCTGGAGAAAAAGACCGCAAAACAAATAAGAGTTGCACGAAGTGCAAGATTCCGATTTGTTTGACATGTGCCCATACAATTTGCCCACAATGTATTTCAAACTCCTTTTTATAGTTTTCGTGTTTTTAAGTTACCTTTCATCATTACCAGCCATTAGTATATTGTTTCTATGAAAAAAAAAAATTCTGTCCCAAAATACAGAATGGGGTCATCGAGACCCCGTGGTAGTACTTACGTTACCAAGTTTGGATATTAGTAGTTACAGGTTAAAACAACAAATTTGGGGAGTAACAAAATTTTATGCTATAAAAAATTATGGTTTAGTCCACTAAGGCCGAAGAATTTTTGTATTCAAGCTTCAAACTGAATCCGTGTTTTCTGGGTTTATTGAGATGATCCTGAGGTGGATAATATTTTTTCACAGCTTCGCAAAAACAAAAATTAGTAGAAAAAGTCTCGGAAAGTGGGCTAAAAAATTTTTGAGGAATGCGTCACAAGTCACACATTACAACGAAAACAATTTTTAAATCGCTTTCAAGTGAAAGTCCATACATTTTCTTTTAACGAAGATACAGTAACTGTGTAGGATGCAGATTTACAGACAATGCTGCATTGGTGTAACAGGTGACGTTAAAAAAAGAAAATTTTTGTAGCCTCAGAAATTGCGGAAATGCCTCAATTATTCAAATGCAAAAACCGTGTCGTCTGTCATGTAAATGATTGTGCAAAATGCAGCTTAAAGGACATATCGATTAAGGTTCTCGCGACAGCTCCGCGTTGTCGTTGTTTCAAAAATTCAACATTCTGTAGAACACCGTCAATATTGGTGCCGCGCCCCGGAAATATCCCCTAAGCCCCTCTGTTGCCGGAAGAGTTGTCCGAGTCGTGTCATTGATTGGAGTCTTTATTTCGGAATTTCATCGACATATAAATGAGTTCATTACGGAATGTCACGTAAGTAATATCGCAGGTGTAATTCAGGAGGAGTCCGGAATGATAAATTGCAATTCCCGACAGTCGTTTTAATTCCCGGCCCGTTTCCACCATTAACTTCGAAGAAGACAACACGAAAACGTCGTCAATATTAAAAACTCAACACGCATCACTTGTAAAAAAATAAACGCGTCGCGCTTTAACGCTATTAACAAAACCGCCGACCCTTGTCAAAAGCTCGTGTCGCAGTTGTAAAAAAGCTCTCGCCAACTATTCGAAACATAACACAACTGGTGAGGACATGAACGTTTTTCGTTTTTGCATGTGTCCAACGACGATTCGGACATAATGAAATTACGCGAGTGTGCGTTATGTTGCATTCGAAGCAGCGCAAGTGGTTGCGCGATTTAATTGGAACGAAACTGTTTGTGATGCGCCCCTAATTGGTATGGAGATAGTCGTAAGGAGCAATTAATGTTGATCTCTCGATGACTTTATTTGAGTTTCTGTTCGCGTTGTATTTTGCTGCGGTGGAGATTTATGGCGTTTTATCAACACAATTGGGTTTCCGGAAGAAATTTTTTCCGTGCAATGTGGCGCGGTTTTATTTCCGCGTTTGCCAATTTTTGGTTTTATTGAAACGATGAATTTTATTACTTACGGTTTTTTATGAAAGGATTCACTGTGCTCAAAGTTGTGACAAATTTGACGAGAAGAAATACCTCGAGGCCGTTTTGATATTCAATACGCGGACGGAAATGTATTTAAATAAATTCGAAGTTTCTTTTTTTTTTTCTCGTTTTTTTTTCTTTGTAGGAGGAACTCCTTCTGTCAGACGTTCATTTATATGGATCTCGGAGATCAGTCACTTGACTGAAACTCGCTCCTTTCACAGTTTCACCATTTGTTAGACGTCTGCATTGTTATAACACTATACATCAGGCGGAATCGAATTAAGTCGGCTTGATTGAAAAGAGTCTTGAGAATACGAATCACCTCATGGAAGGTTCGACCAAGACGTCAAATCAACCGACGGTTGCATCCGTTTTAATGAAATTTGGCGGAGGCGGCGGCTTTTCCGACGTGTACCTGCAAAGTTTTAATCAAGGGTCGGCTGCGGTTTCAGAATTAGGTCCACTTCAAACTTGCCCGATGGGCTAAATTCCATTTACTACATTTCACTAGCACTAGGAGCTTGCATCGCAACTGCAATGTGTGGTTTATGCACCAGGCATATAGGTAGATATTGTCGCTTCTCATTTATCCTTTAGACCACGTTTAAAAAGTGGCTGAAGTAAAAAGTGCAACAGTTTCTTGAAATACCAACATAACAAATATTGTTGCGGAAAATAGATTGCAGAGTTATAAAGAATTAAAGAACTAATTGAGTAGAGCCAGAGAAATTAAAGTAGGTACTTCAGAAGATTGAAAAGCAAACATTAAATTTTTATTATTATTTTCTTGCGTCTCTCCACTTAGAACCACGTTCCTCGAGTTTCCTCTTTTGAAAATTACCGTGCCCCTGCCGACATATCCGTCGATTACTTGATAACTTGTATTGACTTGAAATCTTGCAACAGCATATTAAGTATCTTTCAGCAAAACAACAATTTGAAGGTAGAGACAAGTTAAGTTTTCAATCGCAGTATAACTTCTCGTTCTTTGCCCACTTGAATGTTTGTTGTGACAGCGCGTGGATTTTTCAAGAGTTTACGAGGCGTAGGCTTCATTTAGCCATTAGTTAAACCATGCCACAGGCATCGTAAACACTCGTTACCTTGACTCAATCAGGCAATTCCACGTGAAATACACCGGTGCTAATTCCTAATTTCCAAACGCATACAATGTAATTTGAAACTTTCGAACCGTCGTTTGTTTGTCTGCATCAGATAATGCGAGCTTAAAATCCGCAATAAAGAGAAGTTTAATTTTACTTCCAAAGTTGTTTTATTAAATTTACCTTTCCCAAAACCCGTTAAAATTTTAATGGCACAACTGTACCATCTTGCTGAATAAATTTCAGACTTTTCTAAAGGGACACCCGGATTGTTTTCGCAGTCCGAGAGTTTTAATGCGATTCTATCGCAGGATTTCTTCTTCCATAACCGCATAATTCGAGCTCAAGCTCTAAACTTGAATTGATCACCGACAAATCCGGGATGGAGTTGCCAAACTATTAACGCTTTTTTCCGCAAAAAATTAATTCGCAATTCTCCTCCCAAATCGCCGCCAGTTTCACAATTTTAGACCGTAATTAAGAAGATCGTTAAGAAGTCACATTTACGTCACCGCAAACATTTAACTGGTTCACATAAAACGACAAATTGGCAGCGTTTCTAATCCACATCTGAGCTCCCGTTTTTGAAGGCAGCAAAATATTTACAAACTCATATTATTACCAAAGAGTAGAGAACTGCAAGTCTACTAACTGTAAATATTGTACACTTTGTAATTATTATTAAAAATAAAAGATTGCAACGACGAAAACATTCTCAGGGGTACATGCAGAAATTCAAAAGAGTTGCGGAGTCATCGAAAAGGATGCGGTAACGAACGGTTGAAACATATTGGTCGATTACCTCTTGTTGAAGTTAGCTTCAATAAGACGATCGACGTAACGTGAGAAGCTGTAAAGATTTTCACCTTAACGGAAGTGACAATATTAAATTCAGTTTTGATGTCGGTAATGAAAATTTGCCAAGTATCGCGTACGAGTAACCGTCAAAAAGCTTTCGGCGCTTTCGCTATAATTCCTAGTTATTTTCCCTCGAGGTCTAATTGGACTAAAACCATAAACAATTCCCCCAGCTTCTCATCATTTTGAGTAATTGTTCGAAAAATGATAAGCTTTAGAATTTTTCGTACTTAATTGAAATTTAAAACGCAGCAACTTTACTCGCAAGAGATGCAGCTGCCGTCGCGTTCTTATTTGTTTAATTACTCCCAGCTACGCTTTCTTATTCCTGCAACTCAATTTCTTGTTCAGTTGGAAAGTTCGTTGCATTGCATAATTCAGTCGCAATTTCAGATGTACCCACTATTTATGATGTTAGATGGAGTCCTGCAGTTTCGTAATGATATTATTTGTGTGGTTGGCGCGGTGTCGCATGCATGCGACAAATGTGCAAAATTTAAACGTCCCCATAAGAGACACTTGCCGCTAAAGAGGATGGCACGTAAGAAGGAAAAATGGAGCAGAAGAAGTTGTATGGAGAATATAACATCGGGAGCAGTTTTCTCGACTTGGCCCGAAATGAAAAAGCAACGATAAAATATATGCCGCTCGCTTCGAGAGACAGGGCGGGGGCGTTACGACGCTGGGGTCGCTGATGATACCGAATTCTTAGGGGAGGCCCGACTGGCTGCCTGCAAGGGCCGCTTAGAATTTACACAATGCAATTACTCGTTGCAAAGCATGTCTGAATTTATTCGACGCGTCACAAAGTGCGATAAATTTTCAAGGGACTATCGGAACCGAAATCGTCCTCGCCGGTTATTTAAAACCGAAATCAGTGGCGTAACTGACGTTAAAAAATTGCTAATCTTCCGAACCTTCGCCACTTGGCACGACCGAAATGCAGTACTCCAAATCATTTTCGAATTATTGTTATGGGTGTATACGAGGCACACGCCCCATTGAGTTCAGTCAATCCTTCGCCGTTTGGCAAGATCTCAAACTGCAGTTTCAACAAAATTATGCGACATCCACTCGCTGACGTTTCCGGCGACAAAGTTTCTCTTTTTCTTCTTTATATAAGTTGAGAATTTAAAGAAATTAATGCGTCAAAAAGTTATTGCTTAAGAGAAATCAGCGAACAAATTCAAGTAGCAAAAGTTAATTACAAGTTAACAAAAATCATGATACTTATAGCAAACCAATAATTATTATAAAAGTAACACTTTGCGTTTATTTCTTTGATTGCAAGCAACGAGTTGTCGCGTTTTATAAAATAGAAAATTTCTGCAAAACTCACATGGGTGTTGTTCAGTGAGGACACATAAATACAGTTAACATTGAAACAAAGTTTTGAGTAGATTTGCTCGAGGTGTTAGCCTGGACTTTCGGAACCACCCATGAATATTAAGGAAGGATCCTTCGCATCCATCAGCCGGGGCGATCAAACAATCATTTGACATCATCTGACTGATGAATTTAATTTCGCCTGCCAAGTAAACAAAACGGGCTCCGGAATGAAAAAAGGGAAAGTAGCGTTTTAAGTAGGGGCTGCACCTCGGTTTTCTTTCAGGCCTTCTTTCAGGAAATTGTTGTTGCCTCTCATCAGCCGTCTTCGGGAAATTGAGCGATGTTTATTACAGCCCAGCTTCAGGGGAGAAGTATATTTGTTCCACCCCTCATCGATCGCGTTTTGCATAAAAATGCGAACCGTTTTGGCTTTTAAAAAAAATCTCTCTACAACGCGTCATTTTGAACTAACACTAGAAAATAATTTCGAGCTGTTCACTTGCGGTTATTAATTCCATCAATTTCTATTGAGGTGGGTGGATAACGTGAAAACTATAACATTGTTGTGATGGATAACGCAACAGACTATAAAATTGAGATAAATTGAGATGCTACTGCATGACGCGAACTAATAACAAGTCCGAAATTGCTTCGAGAACTCGACAACAAAGAAATCCCGAAACAAATTGCACCAATATAAAGAAGCGGCCGATAACAATTTGTTGCCGTCATTAACTGCGAAATACCGAAAATATATAACGTTGTCATCGATTTTATCGCCGATACTAATTGTGTGAGGTATTCACGTATTCGTTTTTATTCAATTTCGAGGACGCGTTCAATCCGAACATGGCGGAGTACCGTAATAAAATTTATTTCAATTTATTAGCAACTTTTATCGATAGAAATCACGGAACTGTAATAAAAGAATTTTTTTGTGGAAATTAAAATATTTTTTGTTGGCACTATACTTGAGATTTTTCACAAATCGATCGATGTTGAGCGAATAGTGAAGACACTACAGAAATTGCATATATTTCCATAATTTATTGTAATTTTCACATGTTGTTTTGTGAATGTTGATTATTAGAGTTGATTGGATAATTACCGGGAACAGCAGTAAATTATGGAAATAAGCAAAATTGTGATATGACTGAAAACAATGTCGTCTACAGATGCATTCAATTTCGCTGTTAAAAATGCTAAAAGGGTTGGATGTTTGTAGCCTCAATCATCTGCCTTGCAGCGGATACATCGAGATAATTAATTTATCAAGTAAAGAAGTAACACTAATTATATTTATGCAAATTGAATAGCGGATATTTTCATATTCTAACCCCCCACAAAAGGATAATTACGATATAGCAAACCATCTCGATTTCCCGTCTATAGCCACGTTACATATTTTTTCACAATAGTAGTATAGTCCAACACTATTCAAATTGTGATTTCTGTTCGCACTATGTAAAACCTGTTTTAATTTATTTGTTAAACTTTGTAAAACAATATTGCGTTGGTCGTTAAAAAAAAGTCTTGTACGGGGGGGTTGTAGGGGTAAAATTGTAAAAAATTGCCAAAAAACAAGTTGGCTTTATTTGAATCCCCAAAATCCAAGAATCATTTTTGTTACGATGGACATTCAAAGAATGAGTGGAAACATCTAAAATCAATTTTTTCATTAGTCGGCATAGCCACGTTTAAATGGCAAGAACGTAGCATATGCACTGCTTGGGGCGGGTTTAGTTTTGACACGAAGTATTTCTAACTCATGACGCTCTCCTAGATTTATTTCAGATGCTATCGCAAAATACTTGTTAACAACGTTAAAGGACTTTTGTACTTTTCTTTTCTAATAATGTATTCTCAGCAATTTTTAAATAATTTTTTTGTGATAAGCGAGCATGATGTTAAGAAAGTCGATTTTTCTGTCACCATAAGAAATGCTAAAAATGAGCTAAAGTAAAACTTTTGACGTTAAATACATATTTTAGTTGTATTACAAATGCAATTACTTTAACAAAAATGTTATAATATAATATCTGTTAATGAAAAATAATTATTATGAAACGTTTAATCAAATTTCTACTTCTGTCAAAAAACAGTTTTTTCTAAAACTTGCTTTTTTGTATTATTGCAGTTAGGTGACTGCTCCAAATATTTGCATGATCCAGATCCAATACAAACTAATTTCTTCTTTTTGCACAAACATTAAAGTCTTGCGCATTGTAAAAACCAAAAGAAAAACAAGGTTTGTTTCTAATACATATTATTAAATTTTAACATAATTCTTACACTTACACGTACCTAAAAAATGCTTCTCCCCACACGTAAAAAGTTTTTTGGCAAGGATATACTAATTTATTCTCTTCAAGATTCTATCCTCTTTCTGATACCTCAAGTAGGTATGGAACTGAATTGAGACTATTAAGCCACATATTGGTATGATAGTAACTCTTAAGAAATGTTGTCGTAGACTGTCTTCAGTAGGTGGTAACTTGTTGATAATCTTTGGAACATTATACTTTGCACGTGATTAATGTTCTTTGCCTCTTGGTTAGTATATAATTTAATCACAAAGTAAAGCATATTGTAGAAAAATATATCCCGTAACTTAGAAGTTCTTACTTTAATAATTCTATTTTTGGGATATATTTCTCAACAATTGACTTGCAGTTTTGCATCCACTAAGAGCATGAAATCCCGGAAATTTTTTCATCAAATTTGGCTCCATCCGTATTTCATGTACTTCAATACAATACACATTGTTCTTGGTTCTAACTTATAATATATCAATATTAAATTGAGCAGATCAATTAGAGACTAATTATTTTTGAATGATTACGCTATCGTTTTCAATGTATAATTATATTTGCTCTTAATCTATTGTATTCCGAATTCTTAAAGTATCTTTGAACAATATATAGAATGACAACATGTGTGCAATTTTTCTGACTTCGCTTCTTGATGAAAAAGTATTCCTAATGCTACATATTTACATATATTAATTATACGTAAATATAATATCCTAGATCCGAGAAGATATGCATAATATTTGTCTCTTTATTATCAGCTACATCAGAAAGAATAAAGCTAGAAATCAAAAGTGTTTTTAGGGAAGTTAAGTTTTGTAGTTAATATTATCAAAGGTTCGGAAATCTTTAAAACGTGGAATATTATTAATTTTATTTTAAATTTCATATGTTATATTTCTTATACCACTAAAATTTCTGATCAACCAAGAAGTTAAGCTGTACAAGGTTGACTTTTAGTCTCTATGATATAATTCAAAAGTAATTTCTTCTTTTGATTATAATTCTAGATTGGTTTGCTTTTATAGGTGTAACAAGTTTTAACTTAGCTCCAAAATGATCTAATAAATTACTGAATGATTTTTGGTCACCTTTAGATGAATTGCTTCTAATTTTAGCAAATCTTCTCTCAGCAGATGTTGTCTTAATAACCCTTTAGTTTTTTAAACCTTTCTTTAACTATAATGTTAGTTACATCTAAGCATCATTATTAAATTCAATATTTCTCCTAGTTTCTGATGTGCTTGGTATCTTAGTACATTTTTTGCCATTTTTGGGATATTTAACTTCCATTCCTATTAAATCCTTTCCCTAGATTTTTGAAAAGTATGGGGAATTTCCTTTTGCAATATCCTTAATTTTTTTCTTAATTTTAGTCATCATGTTCTTAATCTTAATAATTTCACTAAATTTAATTGTGGATTTTTTTTGCTTCCAATTGATAATCATGAGTTTTTTGGCAAATAATACATTTGCCAGTATCTTTTTCTGCTTTAATTTTTTTTATAATTTAGCTTTTGATTCAGTGGCGCTACCTGAACTCGTAGTGTCCAAATTAGACTCCACGGTTTTCTTAAATAAGTTTAAAATTTATAATAATCACCGAAGGAATGAAAAGAAACTTAGTTAACTACTGGATGCTGGTACTTTTGACTGTATTATTAATGTAATTCTGTATTTATATGAACTTTTACACTATCAAAAATAGATTTTTTGATAGTGTAAAAGTTTTTCACCAAACATCCTTACACCACATATACGGGTTTAGTAATGAAAAAGGGGTCCCTGGGTAGCTAGAGATATATTATTGTGCCGCTATACGAAAATCGCTTTTATTTGCGTACTGCACCGCCTATTAAAAAAATTATTTGCAAAAAACGTATCAATGGTATCTAAAAAATTAAGGTACCCTGGTATGCCTAAGTGTCTGCTCTTTGACGTTATTAATGGGTATTTTTCAATATTATTATAAATAACTCTTCTATAGTACCTTAAATAAAACGGAGCGTTTGCCTAAACTAAAGTGTGCGCTAGCGCGCGATGAACGATGACCTTGCCCATATAATAACACTGGTAGTACGAATTTAAAAATTGATTTGTAACGTTTAGGTTCACTTCGTATGTATCGAACATAAACATAAATTTTGCTCACATTTTGAGCATTTAAATAAACCTAACTTGTTTTTGGGGTATTTTTTGCATTTAACCACCTGCAACCCTCCCGTACCGGACAAACTTTTGGCGACCAACGGGATTAATATTTTTAAGTGTTAAGAACGATTTAAAATAATTTCCAGCTTTTAACCAAAAAGTGCACACAGAAATCATTTCTAAGCGCCTTCGAGGCTGCCGTGGACTCTACTATAGAGCTCACTCGATATATCCATTGTTGCATTCATTATATTTGTAATATTAGAACTAATGCTGTGTTAGACAAAAACCGCTCCCTTTCATTGAAATTGTTGTATTTTGTGAAGTAGGAAAACAATTTTTGGGGCCTTGCAGGCGTTGCCAGTTAATTGTTACTCTAAGGAGAAAATGTTTAGTAATAACTTTTTTTTTTAAATTACTGTTCCCATATTCATTTCAATGAAGGAAAAGCAATCCATTAATTACTTTAATATAAAAGTCGTGCTTAAAACTCAGAGAACGTATCGATTAAGGTTGTAGCAAATTTGCGTCGTCGTTTTTCAAATTCATAACAGTCTGTAATTAAAATCAGAAAAAAATTAAGAAAATGTTTTCAATATAATTCTTGATTAGTATTTATCATATCTTCCTCCCTTAAATTTGCTAATTTTTTTTAACGTTATTACAAGTACTTTTTAGAGCGACTAAATAAATTTATTATGAAAATAATAATTTTCCAAACATTCATTTCATTAAAATTTATTTCTTATTCTGCGATGCCCTTACATTGCGGAAGCCAAACGCTGAAAAGTGTTGTTAATGCGGATATTATGCTTTTCAGTCATTGTAGTGCGGTGTGAATTTTGCGCGCTTGATTAGCTAGTTGTGGCAGACGACATCCCGGAAGGGTTGATATGAAAACCGTTTTTCTTGCACCGCCTCCCATTTGCCGGCAAGCACCCTTAATATTCGTTAAACCCCTGTCGACCTTATTAAAAAATGCAAATCACCTCGAAAACCTACTTCAGCGGTTAATCAGCGATTTCGACAAGAGCACCGGGAGTTGTTGATTAAAAAAAACAGCGTCCGTCGAGGGTCAGAGTCAATAATTCTCGCGTTTTTAATGGGAATGCAAATAACTGGTAAACGATGGCGTGTATAGCCATAATAAAACATCGAGGATCGTAATTAGGGAAGAGGCGCGACAATGGCGACACAAACCGGCGGGAGTCTGAAACAACTGTCAGCCGCAGCTTTAGGCGTTCGAATTACTGAATTAACACGGGCAGGGGTTGTGTTTTAGTCGGTTCCACCGTCTGACGCATCCCCATCGTCTCTCATTATCACTAGGAAACTGCCAAATTAGCTAAGACAACCGTCGCTATTGATATGTTTACGTTTAAAAGCTGCCGTCGCCTTATTGTCGGGGCCAATTAATATTTTGGGAAACGTCTAGCGATGATTACGAACGAAGGGCGCTATTGCGTTTCTGCAAATTTACATTTAGCTAGAAAGTTATCGGCTCTGAATGCAAATTCGTCCAAAAATCGCTTGTTGCGGAATTTAACGGGAAGATGGAGGAAATTTCCTCGATTTTGGTTACGTATAATTATTTATACCCTCTCCGGTGTACATAATTAAGCTCTTCGCTATTCGCGTCATTCCGAGATTAAGGTAATTAAAGTCATCTAGACAAAGTAAGTGCCGCATTGGGAATGTAAATAAGTCACTTTATAGGCTGAACGTCAACAATTTATATTTATTTCGAAATTACACCACATATCAAAATAATTGCTCGAACCGTCTCCGACATAAATTAATGTCTGGATGATTCAAGAAGCTCCGCTTTGAATTTATTAATTGGTGCTACTACATAAATCTGACGGTGAAACAATGCCACAAAAGCCGCGGCTTACGGCTGGATAAAACCTTAACGAAAACAAAAGGGTTATGTGCATCGCGTACAAGAGAAACATCAGCGATAGGGCTCATAATAACGAAATAGTCGTAAATAAAATCAAAGGGAGCTTCCAGGATTATGCGACGCACTGCTGTAGTTTGCAAGGACAATTGCAAGGATAACGACCTCGTTAGGACAATGGTCACTCTGGATCCTAGATTACAAGTTCCCACGGCATTCATTATAACGTTAACGCATTCATTTCCACGCCGCAAGAACTTTGACAATCGGGGGATTAAGGGCCGGGGACGATTCGGACCAAAAATCGCGAGGCCCGAACGGAATTCCTTTGTGAGGCGCCAAAGGACTAAAATACGACTCGCATCAGTCAAGGGCCGTAGACCGATTGACGGCCCGATTGAAGTAAAATTTCAACCACCAGTATCGGTAAAGGATTGCCACACAACACCATTTTCGATTCAGTCGACACAATTTATAAATTTTGAAGCAACCGTTTGATTTAACGAGATTCACCCGGCGCCTCCACCATTTAAGCGTCTAAGCTTACGGCTGAATAGCGCACTAGTCTCATCATTTATTTGTATTTATTATTACCGTTTCAACTAACAGAATTTTATGTCCTAAAGCGTTTTAAAAAATAGAATTTTTTTAATCTACGCCTGTCTAATAAATAACGGAACTTCTGAACATTAGAAAATCTGATTTTTGCAATTATTTAAATTTTTGATTTAATTTAATATTTGACCTAATCACAATTTTAGAAAACTTAGCCGTTTCTAATTTATTTTATGCTTAATTGCGGCTTTATAAAAATTATAAATAGCGCTATACCCAGACATAGGATTCGATGGTTTTGACACGATATATGTCCCTAAGGAATTAAAGGACGAAGCAAGATTAACTACAGAATTTTACTCCGTAGAGGCTTTTGCAACATTTTCCTGTTATTCGACGTCTTATTTCGGTTTCACATTTTATTGTCGGTCTATTAAGCCTCGTCTCCGACTACACTCAATTCACCCGGCGCATCCACCATTTGTCGCAACTTTTATCAATCAGCTTACGATCCATCATTATTACCCACGTTTTCGCCGTTAAAAAGAAGACACTGATAAACCCGAAAGTTGCAGTACAATTTAATTTCAACATGTTTCAATAATTTTTTTTTGTCAATTCCTTTTTACCGTCGCGATATTACTACACAACATCATTCTCCATTCAGTCGACACAATTTATAAATTTTAAAGTAACCATCTGATTTAACGAGATTCACCCGGCGCCTCCACCATTTAAGCGTTTACGGTTACGTCTGAATCGTGCACTAGTCTCATCATTTATTGGTATTAACTATTAATGTTTCAACTAACAGAATTTTTTTGTTCTAAAAAGTTTTAAAAATATAAAAATCTTCAATCTAAGGAATTAAAGGACGAAGCAAAAATAACTACAAAATTTTAGTTCTAATTCCGTAGAGGATTTTGCAGCATTTTCCTGTTATTCGACGTCTTATTTCAGTTCCACATTTTATTGTCGTTCTATTAAGCCTCGTCTCTAACTACACTCAATTCACTCGGCGCATCCACCATTTGTCGCAACTCTTATCAATCACCTTGCGACATACCCACCATTATTACCAACGGTTTCGGCGGTAAAGAAGACACTGATAAAGCCAAAAATTGCAGTAAAATTTTTTTCAATCAAATTTTTTCTGTACGAATTCTTTTTCGCCGTCACGAAGAGACTCGCCATATTGTTTTTGTGTCGTT
Source organism: Pyrochroa serraticornis (assembly GCA_905333025.2). Classification (NCBI taxonomy): domain Eukaryota; kingdom Metazoa; phylum Arthropoda; class Insecta; order Coleoptera; family Pyrochroidae; genus Pyrochroa; species Pyrochroa serraticornis. The sequence continues at coordinate 31,739,450 of HG995154.1, read as the reverse complement.
TAATAAATTGTATTACTCCGAATTTAAATTGTAAAAGTGTCGTGACTGGATGATAACTAAGCCACCGGAATGACAAATAGCTGGAGGTAATTCACTCCAGTATACGTGCCCGTTCCTGCAACAACTAGACGGCGTGTTAAGTCAATATCCTGTCTAACTCGACGTCGTTTCCACCTTTAAAACGAAAAATTGGTCGTTGAAACAGTTTTAACAGAGAATGCCGCCCCTAATTCCGGTCGAAATTTTATACGTCGACGAGGTGGGCTATAAATTAAAATAATCGCCGTTTTATTTGCCGCAAATGCCCATTACTGCATTTATGGTCGCGAAATGTTTATTATTTTCTCAGACATCCAATGGCCGGATTCGGCTGGGTGCCGAGTGGGTGCCAGCCGGTTTATATCGCGTAAAATTATACAACGAGTGGTATTAACGCCAACAATTTGTCGAGGGATACTTATTAGTCTTTTAGCGCGTGATTGTCGTAACAGTGAACTGTTATAGGTTGAGTAAACGCTCAACTTTAGCCCGCTTATAGGTTTTCTCCCATCTCTCCTTGCTTCCAGTTTCGTAACTATTGTTGTGTATCATTCTTCAATTTGGCGGTAACTGCAAGTTCCTCCATTTTATGTGTTTTCTTTTTTAATACCCTATACGTGACATGCTGGAGCAAACGTCGAGTGTAATGAACTTAAAATCCTGTCGACCATGAAGTTCGCATAAATATTATAATCAAGAACCAATTAAATACCCAACAAGAAAGGGTGAAAAATACAAAATTACAAAGCGCGTTAAGTTGCTGAGAGAATTAATTATAAAATTTCGTTTTCATTTTTTTATTTTCAGGAGCTATTGAAACTTCTGACTTTCCCAACTACTTCTAGTTTTTAGTTAAAGTCACGAAGTTGGAACTGGCATTAAATTGCCTAATTTAAATAAAAAACGTCTTGATAAACATAATTTTTTTCGCAATTCTTACATCGTGAACGCACTGTTCATTGAATAATTAGTACCTAGCCTGAAATCTGTTTTCTAACGATATCTGGAAAGTTTCTCTTCTTTATGATAGTCTTGTCTCCTCTATTGGTGAATAAAAATTTTAAACTTAACAGTCGTAAACATCGTTAAGTTATCTTCATCATTATAAAGTTTACCTTGAACTATATTTAGACAACAATTTACTGTCGCTTTTGTTGTTTTGCAGCACTTGTCATTTGGGTGAAATTTATGTGAGGGTGGCGTATTCTGCATGCGAAATCGGTCGTGAAGTTCTCCATGAGCGAAAGTCATCATAAAAGCTCGATGTGATCCTAGCTGAATATATTTCATGAAGATCGGTTATTTTTTCAGGTGCTGCCGCAGCATCTCGAATGTACGTGGATGCAATCAGCAAACTAGCTCGCCAAGCTCAGCAGGGAACTTGGGGAGGATCATCTGACATCGGTAAGTAAACTCCGTCTGTTTACACTCTCACCTTTTTTTTATCAAAAGTAAATTAATTCCACGAGTTCCTCATTACACCGTACCAACATTACTCAGCAGGAAATAAATTGGGAAGTTCGAACAGCGCGAACCGACAGACCTAATTCGCTTTTCGTCCGCATAATTTTGATCGAAATCGAAAATTCGCTTTCTCGCACACCATCATTTGTATTTATGTAGCGTAATCCAACAACGTGTTTTTATGGATGCCATAAAAGGGCCGTTACACTTAAATCCGAGTCTCTCAACAAACACGCAAACGGTTTCGGTGCAGTGTCGCAACGGGAACCTAAAATATAGGAGGTTTATTGGGAAAAACTACTAACAACGGCGCCTCATAAAAGCGGTTTTTATAAGCGACGTGCCACCATTTGTAGCGACGCAGGAAACCCCGCAGGATATGGATCAACCCCCAAAAACTTCCGCGGACTCCTAAACGGCTTTTCCATCATTTAAACGAAAATCTCTATTCCCAGACAGACATCATAAATAAAAATTCAAACCGACCTGCAACCTTATATACATTTATATTGGAACGCTCCCGCTGAATTGTAAACAATCCCCGTGACGATAACGCCATCTTGCGCAATTAGAACATAATTAAAATTCGTAAAAAATTACGTTTTGTTTTTGGCCCTGGCACAAAGGAATGTGTTATCAGTCCCTTCTTTTCGCACACTTTTTCTGAGTCTATTAAAATATTCAAATTGCGGCTTTTAAAGGAATAAGGTTAAATCAAAATTCTTACCGGGTTTTGGCAAATTGCTTTCACTCCGTCCGCAAAGGTTCGCTTCTGAGGGTGTTTCTCGACTAAAACTGATTTATTACATCGAAGACTAGCGGAAAAGTGTCTGTACTGTTATTTGCCGAAATGACTCCGGTAACTCGTATAAATGGTCCGGAAATTCTCTAAGCCCTCAACTAGATGAACGCGTGACCTTTCCAACGACCCCCGTAACACCAGGGAATGAAACATAATAAGAATGGCTTTTAATGTTGGTGTTTCGAATTTTTACAGCGAAAGAGAGAGTGGGTTTAATAGGAATTGTGGAAAAAATCTACGATTCTCTCAACACTCGTAAACTTCCGGTGATAACACGGGGATGACGACCATTGACTTGACGTTTAATCAGATTTTTTGCCGCCTCTTGGACGAACATGGTAGCTTAATCAATAATCTAAAACGAGTTTATCGTGATTTACGCCTCCTCTCACTAAGTAGCAATATAGAAAATAAATTGAATCAAAATGAAATTTCCAATAAACTTTATGGCGGCGCTTGCACGAACCTCCCGGTGCACCGGTTGCTTCCTGCAAGCCATTTATTGGAAATTGCATCGGCAATCATTTTATCGAAGAAACAAGCGTAATTATTGGCCGGGAAGAGTTGTTGATTCTAAAGACTCGAAGATTCATCCTACGATTTTCAGTCCATTTAATTAAGTTGAAGCCAATTTAGTCGTCATCTCAAATTCCACGGGAACAAAAATTGATATTTATTAATTTAATAAACAGAAGCTGAATTTATGAAATTTAGCGAAATCGCCCCGTAAATTTATTTTCAATTTGCCTTATAACGCCCGCCGATTTTTCTTTTTAATTCTTCTCTCGCTCCTTTAAAATTTTACTAGAGCGCTCTACTTTTAGTGTTTTTAGTTTTATTTCTAGATTTTATTGCATTTCCTAGTTTTTTGTAATGATTTTATTGTTGTCGCTGTTCTTGTTAAATGGAATCACAAAGTCATGTCAGGAAACGTTCAAATATATTCAGCAGAAGTGTAAACAGCACTTACAAATTCGTCCTTATAAAAGGACTTTAACCAAAATTTTAAGGGAGCGCAATCAACAACTTCTCTGCTTTGAGTATCCAAATCAATAGTTGCCGTCAAGTAGTAGTAAAAATATAGGAGTGCAATAACTGACCACATGATCGTTAAAATATTTGAATAATGAAGAATTGGCCCAAATTGCAAAAATCTCGCTTAATCAGTCTTCAATTAGGCCGTAATTGTGCCAAAATTGATGTGTGCTGTCTTGTTAGCAGCACTTACAAATTTGTCCTTATAGAAGGACTAAAAAAATATTGCTTGCACCGGTTGGTCCTGCAAGGTATTCATTGGAAATTGCATCGGCAATCATTTTATCGAAGAAAAAGGCGCAATTATTGGCCCTGAAAAGTTGTTGATTCTAAGCATTCGAAGATTCGTCCTACGATTTTGAGTCCATTGAATTAGCTTGAAGTCAATTTAGTCGCCATCTCAAATTCCACGAGAACCAAAATTGATATTTATTAACTTAACGAACAGAAGCTGAATTTATGAAATTTAACGTTAGCGCCCCGTAAATTTATTTTCAATTTGCCTTATAACGCCCGTCAATTTTCTTTTTTAATTTTTTCCTCGCTTTTTTAAAATTTTACTAGACCGCTCTATTTTTAGTGTTTTTAATTTCATTTCTAGATTTTTATACATTTTCTAGTTTTTTGTAATGATTTTACTGTTGTCGCAGTTCTTGTTAAATGAAATCACAAAGTCATGTCAGGAAACGTTCAAACATATCCAGCAGAAGTGTAAACAGCACTTACAAATTCGTCCTTATAGAAGGACTTAAACAAAAATTTTAAGGAAGCGCAATCAACAAATTCTCTGCTTTTAGTATCCAAACCGATAGTTGACGTCAAGTAGTAGTAAGAAGAAAGGAGTGCAATAGCTCACCATATGATCGTTAAAGTATTTGAATAATGGAGAATTGGCCCAAATTGCAAAAATTCTGCTTAATCAGGTGTCACTTATTCCGTAATTGTGGCAAAATTTATGTGTGCTGTTTTGTTAGCAGCACTTACAAATTTGTCCTTATAGAAGGACTAAAAAAAATGTTGCTTGCACCGGCTGCTTCCTGCAAGCCATTCATTGGAAATTGCATCGGCAATCATTTTATCGAAGAAAAAGGCGCAATTATTGGCCCGAAAATGTTGTTGATTCTAAAAATTCGAAGATTTATCCTATGATTTTACGTCCATTTAATTAGCTTGAAGCCAATTTAGTCGCCATCTCAAATTCTACGAGAACAAAAATTGATATTTATTAATTTAACGAACAGAAGCTGAATTTATGAAATTTAGCGTCAGCGCCCCGTAAATTTATTTTCAATTTGCCTTATAACGTCCGTCAATTTTCCTTTTTAATTTTTCCCTTGCTCCTTTAAAATTTTAGTAAAGCGCTCTATTTTTAGTGTTTTTAGTTTCATTTCTAGATTTTTATTCATTTTCTAGTTTTTTGTAATGATTTAATTGTTGTCGCTGCTCTTGTTAAATGGAATCACAAAGTCATGTTAGGAAACGTTCAAACATATCCAGCAGAAGTGTAAACAGCACTTACAAATTCGTCCTTATAGAAGGACTTAAACAAAAATTTTAAGGAAGCGCAATCAACTAATTCTCTGCTTTCGGCATCCAAATCGATAGTTGACGTTAAGTAATAGTAAGAAAAAAGGAGTGCAATAACTGACCACATGATCGTTAAAGTGGCTGAATAATACAGAATTTGCCTAAATTGCAAAAATCTCGCTTAATCAGGCGTCAATTAGGCCCTAATTGTGTCAAAATTTATGTGTGCGGCGGTACGATTGTGCAATTGACGTCATTTGATTAGTTTGGGGTGGAGCATGGCACTAATTAAACCCGCTTGCATACTGCATTGTCGAAAGCGCTGCATCGTCTACAGGAAACGTGGTAGAAACGATCTTCGGTTGGTTACCTGCCAAGAGTTGAATTCTAATTCTCGCGCCATTAAAAGCGATCGATACTTATGTAATGTTAAATTCAAATTGAATTCTCCTCCACGTAGTCTTCCTCTCAAAAATAATTTCGCTACGGTAGTTGCAACAATTAGTTTAATTAACTACGTCTCTGGAATCGCGACGGAAACTCTGATTTGTACACAATTAAGTTGTGTGCGTGACAATCTTAAGTAAGAAGCTTGTTTCTACGAACCGGCGTTTGAGTTCACCTAGAGAGGATTTTGATGGTGCGAGATGCTGTCGTACTCGCCGAAGGTTGATTACATGTTTGGGGTCGGGATAACCCCTATTTTCTCGCTATTACAACGGATTTTGAGGTTAAGATAAGCTAAGTGGGTCAATTTGAATGGATAAGGCTATTACCCGGCCTCATCGCGTAAGCCCCCGTTATAACATATCCAGTAATAATCCTGCATGTGCCAATTTACTAGTGCTGCCTGTCGTTAGCCAATATTGGATGGGCGATGTTACGCTTAGTTTCCATGCAAGCAACTGTACGAAGCGAGAAATCTCGCCATGATCAAAAGTGTAATTAGAAAAGTTACCTAGTTGTGTGCCGTTGAAAATGGCCGGCTGTTTCAAAACCAGCGAGTTTATTTGCGATTTACTTTCTGTCACATGCTAAAGCAGCTGAAATTGACATTTTCACTCCCCCGTGATGAATAGGCGCACAGGTACTTTTCAATTCGTCAATGTTATTAAGTTTCGGGTTCCGACTTTAGATTGATGGCACGGCAACAAGAATGCGTTCAGGTGGCGTTTGCTTATAAAAAATTTACTGTTTTGACTAGGTGATGCATCACTTTCGGTTAAAATTGCACGAGTGATAAATCGGCAACGGAAGATTCCGTTTAAGTTGAACTAACGCAATATTTTTTATATGTAAATAAGCAATTTGCTAGCGGGATAAGTGGACAAATAAATTCCAACTTCGTTAAAGTCGCTCTGTTCCTATCGAGGGTAGTTGGGGGAGCGAAACGGCCGACAACGAAAAACGCAAATTAGCCCGTGTAAAGGCGAAGAAACGCCAGTAATTTCGCCACGTCTTTAATCGGACGCCAAAAAGAAAAAATCGGCGCCATCGCCCCAATTTTCCAAAAATCTATTACTACCAACAATTTTGCACTTTTTTTCTAGTCATAAAGCATTCAGAGATTTAGGAACTTACCTAACCAAATTTTTGGGAACTCCTCAAATAATTAGACAAATTTGAATTGAAATTAGTGAAATAACCGAAAAGAGAAGTTTCAGGGATACGAAACGATCAATGTCAAGGGACCTGCGAGTTATTTATTCATAATTTGTGCATAAAGCACTCGCACCAATTAGATGTTCGACGCAACTTCAATAATTGGCAAGTTTACATGAAAAGTCCTTTTCGTTCGGCCGTTCCGTCCTTCCGTCCCTGCGTAAATAATTGAACCGAAAACATGGCCCCTCTAGAGCCGGTTATCCTGCTAGCGTGGGGTTAAAAGTAACTTTCTGATTAAACAGTGGCCGTGTTGCTCTTTACTTTGACAGCTTCCCTAGTAAATCGCGTACCGAATCACATCCGATATTCCATTAAATGTTACTATTTGAACAAGGAAACTCGACGGGGCGCAAATAAATGACTTGCCAAACAAGGGGAGGTCGGGCTCGAAAGCGCGGCCTAATGGTGGTGATAGAGATGGCCAGTGAGGGAGAATGCGGCAGGGCAATTGAAAGAAGAGAGCATTTGGGGGGGAGAGGAGAAACTCAAATCGCATTTGCATCTCGGGGACCCTGCTCGATTGTTTTTCAGTTTTTGCGGGCCGAAATATGGTAATTAGACCGATAGAGGCGGATAGTGTGGCCGATAACTTAATTAACTTTTGCACAACTTTCTGCCACCACTGCGCTTCCAGAATTGCTTTTAAATTTCTAATTCACGAGTTGGTACTTTTTTTTCGAACCGCAAATTGCGGAAATTTGAAATTTTCCTACCTATAAGTCTTTTCAACGAAAAAGAATTTGCAATTTCAGTACTCGAGCTACCTCAAATTTACGCTATTCATAACTAACTTCAATGAGAATTTTGCGAAGCTTTTCGCCTTTGATGGTAAGGAGAGCGGTCAAAGACAGTGACCTGCGCTGCCGGAATTAAGCTCGCGAACAATTCTATTTTTAATACAACGAATTCTTTGCAATCCCGGCATGTTTAGGTTTTGCATCAAATATGGGGGGTTCGGTGTTTGCGTGGCTGACGGAAAGACCATAAATCCGGGGCTTTTTAAAATCCCTCCGGCATTGGAATGAGAGACGTTGCATGTGCGACATTGTCCGTTTACAACTCAGACTCGTACTTGCGCATATGAAATCGAGTTATTTGTCGAAACCACGCGTAATCCTGCAAAAAAATTGGTTAAAATCGTTTGAAGTGTCGCCGTATGGTCAGAAAGGCGTGGGATTGGGTCGGACTTTACATATAAGCCCTAACATAAAGTGTTCCCCGTGGTGCACGTGTCGCTTTCCTCGTGAGTTGCATAGCAACATTGGCGTTGCCTGGTTCGCTTCTGTTTTTACAGGGACTGCGGTATCTCTACCTGTATAATTTCGTTGGCAAGCTTGAAACTTATCAAATAAAGCAGGGATGAAATTAAAGTTCTATTTTTTTGGATGATAACTTTAATGGACGGAAGCGATGCCAAGAATACGAAAGTTGTTTTGGACTTGTTGGGAATAAATTTTTTTTTTATTATCAACAAAACTTCAGGCAGAAATCATATCGGTAATTACCCTCGATACGTCCAACGATAAAAATTGGCTTCGCAAACGTTGCCCAATGCCGCTAACGATCTTCGAATGTCTTTACACGCGGTTTTGTGAAAATATTTACCATCTCCAGAAAATCAGCAATCGCGAACGGAATAGGCGACAAAGTACAGAAATGGCGGAGGCGCCGGGTGAAACTCGCTGCCTCGTAAAACCACAATTCTCAACAGAAATTCATTACGAATGTGATGAACTTTTTATTGTTTCTCTTCGAGCCATGTGGAAACTATTTACGTTTCAGCAACTAAATACTTGCAACAAACCTTAATATGTGACTGATCTTGAAACAATCAAGTTGCACTAATAATAATTGGCACCAGTAAAATATTTGTACACGCACATAAAACCTGAGGGGTTATTTATGTAAACACAGCAACCGTCAGGGGAAGTATTTGCACAATATTAACGGAATTATTGATTTTGTTATCCCGACACGACGTGATTGGAGCTAGTGACATGTAGGAATGTAAAACTTTTTGGAATCACTTTGATTGCATTGCATTATGAGCGAGGACCTGAAATATAAATCGACACGTTCTATAGTTATTATGAAATTCGTTACTGATCCTCTTCTATCGCTTATAATTCTGTTATTGTATTTGTTACCAACCTCGTTAAGTTTAACTGCTAATAAATTATTTATAGCAATAAAATAATTAGAAAGAAAATAAAATCTCAAGTGTCATAAATAATTACAAGTGACCACAGACAATGCGAGAAAAACTAAGAAAAAATATGGAGAATTTAGGAAAAAAACTCCCATAGAACTTGAAAATTGACCCAAAATTGTTGCGACCACAATTATAATTTTAATTCTCCCCTTAGCTTTCGAAAATATTTATGGTCGAATAATTTGATCTCGGCAACTGGATGGCGTCGGATTTTATTGGAGATCAATTTTCGGATAAATGGCCATAAGTAGGTAATAACTTCGAGCCATTCGATTTCGGTATTCCAGTAATGAATATTTAATGTTCTCTAATACCCACAATCCAAATCGGCAAGCTGCCTGAATTTCAAATGACGCTTTACCGCGAAAGCATCTGGGATTGTAACTTCTCGAAAAGTTGGATTCGTTTCGTGATGCACATGAATTTGTGGCACAATTCGAATTTCGCAACGAATTGCTGGAACATCTGGATCTGCATTAAGCTGTCTTCATATTTTACCATCGACGCCTCAACTGCACTCGTTTTCGTCATTTCCGCAAATCAAAGAAAATTCAATTTCGTAAACCATAAGTGCTAGCGTCAGTTTTTCTCTGTCTTTTCGAATGAATCTCACTGTAAAGACAATTTAATATCGGAGTGTATTAGATGGTTTGCGTTCTCGTTGCGAAGGCGGCCCGACGTGATCGTTCCGGTTCCCCCAGTGATTTGGCCATTTCTTCAGCAGCCACTGCACGCACTTTGTAAGCGGAGAGCTTTTTCCCGGATCGCCGTTTTGTTTTGTTAAGCTTTCCCACCGCTCTCTTACAGAGAGCGTGCGTAGACTACCAAGATAAGATCCTTTAATGTATAACTAAAAGGTAAATAGGACCTCCCACATTCTTTGCTGGATGTCTGAAAGGATAAATGCCGCCTCCGCCAGAATTCCACCGCCGCCACCACCGGAACCTCCAACAATTTTTATATTTTCATAATACATTCGCAATTGTGCGACCGTTTGTCTGGCATGTTGATGTTTCTTAGAGGGACTTCTACGAACAATGCGGGCGGCAGAAATTAATGTGGAAATTCCGTAAAAGCATCGGGAAGAAAATTATGCAAAACCGTCGAGAAAAGTGGATTTTCCGGAGTTTGACCTCGAATTGTCGCCCGAAAAGGAAGCTATACCAGAAAAATCGTAATTTTGCGATGAACCCAATTAGATGGGACAATTTTGGCAAGAGCCTCGATTGCCCATAAATCAATTAAAGAAATCGGTTGTGTTTAAAACCCAATCTGCGTGAGCGCAATCTTAAGCGACCCAATCGCGGGGTGGGATAAAACAAACTCCAAGGATAACTGGCTCGAACTCTCAAATCCTCCAAGTTTGCCACTTTGCGCTCCGGAATGTATCCGTTTGTTATTTGTATTCAGCCCTCGAAAAGATTGAATTACTCGAAATATACCTGGCTGAATTTAATTTTACCGCGACTCTTTACGGCAACCTCGCCATAAAGTTATAGGTAGAGCAACAATAATCGAGCTTTACGAACTATAACTATAATAATAACAATAACAACGCAAGTTTGTAGTACAAGTGTTTAAACGTTTCTAAAATCCGAACGACGTTACACTGAAAATAGTTGTCGCGAAATAATAAACATGGAAGCGAGGAAGTTCATTGTTTGAGAAGGAACGTGTTTACGACTAACCGAAGGATGGGGTTTAATGTCTATAAGTTTGAGCGGGGCCGCTGAGATAAACCCACCCTGATTATTAGATTACTTTGGAGGAGGCTCGCGAACAGTTTGTGTAACTCGACAAGTTTACCTAACGTCTCTCCATCTGCTTGAGACTCACCTGAAGGAAATTATGTCATCGCTAACTGGTAACGAAACGGCCCTGCCACCGCGTTGCGCCAGTTGCAAATTAGATTAGCACACTTTGCACAATGGGCCGACGGAATTTTTAAGAGTTGAGCTAGATTAAAAGGCTGCCGGAACACGGGCGAGGATGGAGGATTATTTTATAATTGGACAGAAACGAAAATTTCTACTTACACCTGCAGCTGGAGGCAACCAAGAAAAAACTTAATACACCTAAATGACGCAAGAGAAGCGGAGAACCGACGTTAAAAATGCGATTTTTTTGAAAAATTGCACGTGATGACAGAAAATTTACTTGCCGCAAATATTTCAGATCTTTTTTAAACCGTTTGCTACGAACTGCACGTGAGAAGTAAAAAAATTAAGAAGGGCAAAAAAGCGATTTAAAGAAATTATTTATTTGACTTTAATCAATTTTGATATTCTACAATATAAGGAAATATAATTAAATTTATATTATTTCTGTTTCAGGCGCGGCGCTAATGAAAATTGTGGAGGTGTACAAAGAAATTCAGGACCAGCAAATGAACATTGTAAGTACATTTTAATACGGAACCGTCTAATTAATTAACATGTGCAAAGAAAAAATTCTGTCGCCCGAAATTCTATTGTCAACGTGATAACTGTCCGGTCTGTATTCGTTCCGGCACTTATTCCGTTATGTGCAGAGGTAAGTGAAATTAAAACAGTCGAGGTGCCGAGCAATTAATTCAGCAGATAATTGTGTTACCGGTCCGGGCGAGAACGGTCCTCGGAAGCGGTCATTCTAAATAAAACCGCGAATAAAATTACAGTCAAACCAGCGCCCGCCGCCACAAAAACACTCATAACTCCTCACCCTGACAACTGCCTACTCGGCTAGGGGTGCAAATTGCCCGCCAGGGGTTCCCCGAAAAAAGAGTCCAATTTTCAAGCACATGCTTGAGGCCAGCGACATCGATTCCGACACTGCTTGTTTATGTTGACGCCCGTAATAAATGTTGGCGGCGCTTTATGAAATTTTAAACCCGCGAAACGTGATACCAAAAATTTTTGAGGCAATGAAATAATTCACCGAACCACCGGCTCAAAGTAGCGAAAAATATTTACATATCAAACGAGCGAAGCCGTAATTTCGATATTTACTTGGTATAATCGCTTCTAATTAATATTTGTTTTTGCGTTAACTTCGGGCGAATATTTGATTGGTGGAACTGTTAGCGGGAAATTTTCTATTTCGATTTTTAATTTTCAGCTGAAGGCGTTCTATGTCGATCTTCTCGTACCGTTAGAAACTAACTTGGAGAAGGACACGAAAGTTGTGCAGGTAATAAAAAATTTTCGAAGCGTCCAAGTTCTAAGTTAACGAGACAAGCTTGTCGTTCATTTGAGTAAAATTGAAATAATTTGTTTTTAGTCGGAACAAAAGCGGTTCTTGCAACAACACAAGCAACGTTCCGAAACCTACAGTAAAGCGGCGGCGATGATGAAGAAGCAACGCAAGAAGTCGAGGGGAACTTCGAAAACAGGTCTGGCAATGGACAAGGAACTCAAGGTTAGTTCCTCAACCCTAATTAAGGTTGTTCTCAAAAATTATTAATGTTTTAAGACCGTTCACTGCCGAATTATGTCAAATAAAGGGTAATTTTAGAATGGATTGGAGACGTTCAGCGACAGATTTGCATCCGAAAGTAATATTTCTGTTTTCATGCAATATTATGTGCCTAGGTTTTTGGTTGAAAATCTTCAAAATTTTCAAGCAAATTTTTCATTTAGTAATAGACAGCCCCCCGAACGAAATCATGCTGCTAATTTTTAATTTGGACTCTTAATTTTCAAGGCTATGACAATTTGTATTTTTTGAGCAAAATTTTGATCAAAATTGGAAAATTGAGATTTTTTATTTGCGGTGGAAGAAAATTCATTTTAGGCTTCTTAGAAAGCCCTTTGAAAGCGCATTAAACGGATGTTTTCATATTTGAAATATCTCAAAAACTCTGGTAGTTATCGGGGTGTAAACTTTGTAAAAATTTGTAATTTTGTGTTCAAATGTGAAATGTTGAAAGTCTATCGCTCAAGTGGACGACCTAGGTACGGAAATGAAAGAAGGGCGACACGTTACGTCAGAAAATATTATTTCTAAACTCCAAGAATGGTTGGTGTCGATTTAAGCATTTTTAAAAAAATTTTATCGATTGAGATAGAAAGAAGAAATTGAAAATTTTGAAATTTTTTGAGGCCGTTTTATTGCTTCATTTTATACTGTTGAGCTCGCCTAGCGCAACGTTGTTGCTAGTTTCTAATTTAGACTCTTAATTCTCTAGATATGGCTGTTCGAATTTCACTCCAACTTTGGTGAAAAATCGTGCTTTTTCATTTACAATGGCACAAAATTCATCTTAGGCTTTTTGGAAAGCTCCTTGAATTTCCAATGCAAGGATGTCTTTGTGTTCGCAGTAACTCAAAAACTCTAGAAGTTATCGAGGTGAAAACATTGTGAAAATTTGAATTCTTATTAATTTCTGTGAAGCACTCGAAATTCATCGCTCAAATTAGGAAACTAAGTACAAAAACGTATTGAGCGAGAAACTTTAGGTCGGGAAAATATATTTCTTTGATTGGGAATGATTTTGGGATTTTTAAGCATTTTCATGCACTATTATGTATCTTGATTTTGGTCAAAAATTTTCAAAATTTTTAAGAAGCTTTTTATGGCCTTATTTAATAATAGACAGCCTCCTGAACGAAATCATGCTACTAGTTTTTAATTCGGACTCTTAATTTTCAAGACTATGTCAATTTGTATTTTTTGAGCAAAATTTTGATCAAAATTGGAAAATTGAGATTTTTTATTTGCGGTGGAAGAAGATTCATTTTGGGCTTCTTAAAAAGTCCTTTGAAAGCGCATTAAAGGGATGATTTCATATTTGAAAAACCTCGAAAGCTCTTGCAGTTATTAAAAAGTAAATTTTGTAAAAATTTATAATTTTGTGTTCAAATGTGAAATGTTGAAAGTCTATCGCTCAAGTAAACGAACCAGGTACGGAAATGAAAGAGGGGCGACACGTTACGTCAGAAAATATTATTTCTAAACTTCAAGAATGGTTGGTGTCGATTTTAGCATTTTTAACAAATTTTATCGATTGAGATAGAAAAAAAAAATTGAAAATTTTGAAATTTTTTGAGGCCGTTTTATTGCTTCATTTTATACTGTTGAGCTCGCCTAGCGCAACGCTGTTGCTAGTTTCTAATTTAGACTCTTAATTTTCTAGATATGGCTGTTTGAATTTCACTCCAACTTTGGTGAAAAATCGTGCTTTTTCATTTACAATGGCACAAAATTCATTTTAGACTTTTTGGAAAGCTCCTTGAATTTCCAATGCAAGGATGTCTATGTGTTCGCAGTAACTCAAAAACTCTAGAAGTTATCGAGGTGAAAACATTGTAAAAATTTGAATTCTTATTAATCTCTGTGAAGCACTCGAAATTCATCGCTCAAATTAGGAAACTAAGTACATAAACGTATTGAGCGAGAAATTTTAGATCGGGAAAATATATTTCTTTGATTGGGAATGATTTTGGGATTTTTAAGCATTTTCATGCACTATTATGTATCTTGATTTTGGTCAAAAATTCTCAAAATTTTTAAGGAGCTTTTTATGGTCTTATTTAGTAATAGACAGCCTCCTGAACGAAATCATGCTACTAGTTTTTAATTCGGACTTTTAATTTTCAATACTATGACAATTTGTATTTTTTGAGCAAAATTTTGATCAAAATTGGAAAATTGAGATTTTTTATTTGCGGTGGAAGAAGATTCATTTTGGGCTTCTTAAAAAGTCCTTTGAAAGCGCATTAAAGGGATGATTTCATATTTGAAAAACCTCGAGAGCTCTTGCAGTTATTAAAAAGTAAATTTTGTAAAAATTTATAATTTTGTGTTCAAATGTGAAATGTTGAAAGTCTATCGCTCAAGTAAACGAACCAGGTACGGAAATGAAAGAGGGGCGACACGTTACGTCAGAAAATATTATTTCTAAACTTCAAGAATGGTTGGTGTCGATTTTAGCATTTTTAACAAATTTTATCGATTGAGATAGAAAAAAAAAATTGAAAATTTTGAAATTTTTTGAGGCCGTTTTATTGCTTCATTTTATACTGTTGAGCTTGCCTAGCGCAACGCTGTTGCTAGTTTCTAATTTAGACTCTTAATTTTCTAGATATGGCTGTTTGAATTTCACTCCAACTTTGGTGAAAAATCGTGCTTTTTCATTTACAATGGCACAAAATTCATTTTAGGCTTTTTGGAAAGCTCCTTGAATTTCCAATGCAAGGATGTCTTTGTGTTCGCAGTAACTCAAAAACTCTAGAAGTTATCGAGGTGAAAACATTGTGAAAATTTGAATTCTTATTAATTTCTGTGAAGCACTCAAAATTCATCGCTCAAATTAGGAAACTAAGTACATAAACGTATTGAGCGAGAAACTTTAGGTCGGGAAAATATATTTCTTTGATTGGGAATGATTTTGGGATTTTTAACCATTTTCATGCACTATTATGTATCTTGATTTTGGTCAAAAATTTTCAACATTTTTAGAGAGCTTTTTTTGGTCTTATTTAGTAATAGACAGCCTCCTGAACGAAATCATGCTACTAGTTTTTAATTCGGACTTTTAATTTTCAAGACCATGACAATTTGTATTTTTTGAGCAAAATTTTGATCAAAATTGGAAAATTGAGATTTTTTATTTGCGGTGGAAGAAGATTCATTTTGGGCTTCTTAAAAAGTCCTTTGAAAGCGCATTAAAGGGATGATTTCATATTTGAAAAATCTCGAGAGCTCTTGCAGTTATTAAGAAGTAAATTTTGTAAAAATTTGTAATTTTGTATTCAAATGTGAAATGTTGAAAGTCTATCGCTCAAGTAAACGAACCAGGTACGGAAATGAAAGAGGGGCGACACGTTACGTCAGAAAATATTATTTCTAAACTTCAAGAATGGTTGGTGTCGATTTTAGCATTTTTAACAAATTTTATCGATTGAGATAGAAAAAAAAAATTGAAAATTTTGAAATTTTTTGAGGCCGTTTTATTGCTTCATTTTATACTGTTGAGCTTGCCTAGCGCAACGCTGTTGCTAGTTTCTAATTTAGACTCTTAATTTTCTAGATATGGCTGTTTGAATTTCACTCCAACTTTGGTGAAAAATCGTGCTTTTTCATTTACAATGGCACAAAATTCATTTTAGGCTTTTTGGAAAGCTCCTTGAATTTCCAATGCAAGGATGTCTTTGTGTTCGCAGTAACTCAAAAACTCTAGAAGTTATCGAGGTGAAAACATTGTGAAAATTTGAATTCTTATTAATTTCTGTGAAGCACTCAAAATTCATCGCTCAAATTAGGAAACTAAGTACATAAACGTATTGAGCGAGAAACTTTAGGTCGGGAAAATATATTTCTTTGATTGGGAATGATTTTGGGATTTTTAACCATTTTCATGCACTATTATGTATCTTGATTTTGGTCAAAAATTTTCAACATTTTTAGAGAGCTTTTTTTGGTCTTATTTAGTAATAGACAGCCTCCTGAACGAAATCATGCTACTAGTTTTTAATTCGGACTTTTAATTTTCAAGACCATGACAATTTGTATTTTTTGAGCAAAATTTTGATCAAAATTGGAAAATTGAGATTTTTTATTTGCGGTGGAAGAAGATTCATTTTGGGCTTCTTAAAAAGTCCTTTGAAAGCGCATTAAAAGGATGATTTCATATTTGAAAAATCTCGAGAGCTCTTGCAGTTATTAAGAAGTAAATTTTGTAAAAATTTGTAATTTTGTATTCAAATGTGAAATGTTGAAAGTCTATCGCTCAAGTAAACGAACCAGGTACGGAAATGAAAGAGGGGCGACACGTTACGTCAGAAAATATTATTTCTAAACTTCAAGAATGGTTGGTGTCGATTTTAGCATTTTTAACAAATTTTATCGATTGAGATAGAAAAAAAAAATTGAAAATTTTGAAATTTTTTGAGGCCGTTTTATTGCTTCATTTTATACTGTTGAGCTTGCCTAGCGCAACGCTGTTGCTAGTTTCTAATTTAGACTCTTAATTTTCTAGATATGGCTGTTTGAATTTCACTCCAACTTTGGTGAAAAATCGTGCTTTTTCATTTACAATGGCACAAAATTCATTTTAGGCTTTTTGGAAAGCTCCTTGAATTTCCAATGCAAGGATGTCTTTGTGTTCGCAGTAACTCAAAAACTCTAGAAGTTATCGAGGTGAAAACATTGTGAAAATTTGAATTCTTATTAATTTCTGTGATGCACTCGAAATTCATCGCTCAAATTAGGAAACTAAGTACATAAACGTATTGAGCGAGAAACTTTAGGTCGGGAAAATATATTTCTTTGATTGGGAATGATTTTGGGATTTTTAAGCATTTTCATGCACTATTATGTATCTTGATTTTGGTCAAAAATTTTCAAAATTTTTAAGAAGCTTTTTATGGCCTTATTTAGTAATAGACAGCCTCCTGAACGAAATCATGCTACTAGTTTTTAATTCGGACTCTTAATTTTCAAGACTATGACACTTTGTATTTTTTGAGCAAAATTTTGATCAAAATTGGAAAATTGAGATTTTTTATTTGCGGTGGAAGAAGATTCATTTTGGGCTTCTTAGAGAGTCCTTTGAAAGCGCATTAAAAGGATGATTTCATATTTGAAAAATCTCGAGAGCTCTTGCAGTTATTAAGAAGTAAATTTTGTAAAAATTTGTAATTTTGTGTTCAAATGTGAAATGTTGAAAGTCTATCGCTCAAGTAAACGAACCAGGTACGGAAATGAAAGAAGGGCGACACGTTACGTCAGAAAATATTATTTCTAAACTTC
Source organism: Pyrochroa serraticornis (assembly GCA_905333025.2). Taxonomy (NCBI): domain Eukaryota; kingdom Metazoa; phylum Arthropoda; class Insecta; order Coleoptera; family Pyrochroidae; genus Pyrochroa; species Pyrochroa serraticornis. The sequence continues at coordinate 31,721,976 of HG995154.1, read as the reverse complement.
AAGAATGGTTGGTGTCGATTTTAGCATTTTTAAAAAATTTTATCGATTGAGATAGAAAAAAAAAGTTGAAAATTTTGAAATTTTTTGAGGCCGTTTTATTGCTTCATTTTATACTGTTGAGCTCGCCTAGCGCAACGCTGTTGCTAGTTTCTAATTTAGACTCTTAATTTTCTAGATATGGCTGTATGAATTTCACTCCAACTTTGGTGAAAAATCGTGCTTTTTCATTTACAATGACACAAAATTCATTTTAAGCTTTTTGGAAAGCCCTTTCAATTTTCAATGCAAGGATGTTTTTGCGTTCGCAGTAGCTCAAAAACTCGAGAAGTTATCCAGGTGCAAACATTGTGAATATTTGAATTCTTATCAATTTTTGTGAAGCACTCGGAATTCATCGCTCAAATGAGGAAACCAAGTACAGAAACGTGTTGAGCGAGAAAATTTAGATCGGGAAATGATATTTTTTTGATTGGGAATGATTTTGGGAGTTTTAAGTATTTTCATGCCCTATTATGAGCCTTGATTTTGGTCAAAAAGTTTCAAAAATTTGAGATTTTCTATTTTCTATTTCTAAACTCCAAGAATGGTTTCTTTCGATTTAAGCATTTAAAAAAAATATATCTTTTGAGACAGGAAAAAAAAATTGGAAATTTTGAAACTTTTTGAAGCCGTTTTATTGCTTCATTTTATACTGTTGAGCTCGCCTAGCGCAACGCTGTTGCTAGTTCTTAATTTGAACTCTTAATTTTCTAGATATGGCGGTTTGAACTTCACTCCAACTTTGATGAGAAATCTTACTTTTTTATTTACCACCCCACGATACTCATTTTGAGCTTTTCCGAAGGCCCTTTGAATTTCCACTAAGGGGATGTCTTTGTATTGGCAGTAACTTAAGAACTCTAGAAGTTGTTTAGGTTCGAATTTTGTGATATTTTGAATTTGTGAAGCACTCTAAATTCATCGCTTTTGTGATTCGGACTTATGTCAAAGTTATGACAAATTGAATTTCACAATTTTCTTGTTTCAGAATATGCAAGTGTTGGAGGAGGAGAAGACCAAGCTCGACGCGTTTTGCGAACAAAGTCTTAAGAATGTAAGTTTATACTCAAATGAAATTCATATTGCGATGCTGGAATTTTGCAGGCAATGACCCAGGAACGCAGACGTTACGGGTTCGTCCTGGAAAGGCAATGTTCGCTGGCCAAACACTATTTGTCGTATCATAGCCAAGGATTGGCGGCTTATCAACAAAACCTCGACAAATGGTCGGAAGTCGCTAAAACCAGGGAATATCTGCCGGAATCGGTCGAGAACATATTCACCAATAGATTAAGGGTAAGAAATTCGATGAGAAGGACGATTTACATATCAATTCGGCAACCGTGCACCTTGACCTCCTAGTTGTTGTTGATACAGAATTATTCGAAAACCGGAGCCAAGATCCAACTCTGTTCAAACAATTTTAGGCCAACCCTTACTAAGATGATCAAGAAAATATTTTTTATGTATTAGTACGCAATTCGTGGCGGTTTTTAATTTATTAAGCTAATTTCCGAAACAGTAAACACTAAGTAACGATTCGGGGCGTTCCCTGGAACCTCAGCGTCTTGTTGAGAATTACGGAATTCCTTGTATTTACCCAATTTTGCAAGTTTACCCAACACCTAATAGCTCAAGGGCTCGGTAGTTAAATTGACACGGAACGTTTCGCAATTGCAATGAATCGTCCTCCTCCAATTTGAATCGTCGTAGCAAATTTCGGTGTGGCAAGACGAGGACTTGTACTCGAACCCTAGAAGTCCCAATTTCGAAGACGACCGCATGAGCATAACATCCCAGTTACGTAAAACAAAAAGCATGGATGCCTCCTGTCTCGATATCCGTTCAATAGGTGACGTCGGTTCGCCTGTCACTACGTTATCAAGAGCAAAATCCGAGTACAACTTGAATTCCTCCACACATTCACTTGCTCAAGGTATTTTTTTCTTCTTGTTAGAGAACCAATTATAGTTTACGTCGTGATGTTTGTTTGTAGACGGTCACACTCCGAGTCGCCGTCCTAAATCGATGGCAGTTCCTCCGCCGCCTCAATGGGATACCCAACTGGCCCGGGCCCTTTACGCTTATTTATCCAGTGGAGATAATCAACTCAGTTTTCTTGAAGGAGATCTCATCGCTTTGATAGGAGAACGAAATAAGGGATGGCAATTTGGGGAAAACTTGAGAACACAATGCAGCGGATGGTTCCCATTAGCATATACAGAAGTTTTGGATGATCCAACCCTGTAAGTACATTTCCGATTTCGAGGCCCCTCAATGTCCAATTCAACTCTAGTAGCTCATCGAGGTGCCACCTTTACTCTTAATATTGAGTAATATCGCGAAATTTCTTAAGAATTCGTTAAAGGTTTTTAAAGTCAAATACAAGAAAAAGCAGTTAATTAAAGATTTCTTGAAACCTGTTAAATCGATTGGTAGCCAATCGGAGGCGTTGTGAAGTTTCCGGTTTCAATCACGCCGAAATTGTCTAATCTGAACTAGAGAAGTGAACAAACTCTTATCGAGGTTAAGCTGTAAAGAAGCTTCCAAGTTTTAAATCAGATATTAGTGCTTAGTTGGGTTACTGTCTCATCGTTTCCACAAGTGAATTTAAAATCTTTCCGCCACATCTAACTTAGGCGGGAGAAACAGAAAACGTTGCAAATTCTTCGTTTAAATGCAATTACTTATGGAGTTTCTTAATTATGAAGATTAAACAAAATACTTGACATTATTGTTGAAAATTATTTTCTCTAGTTTGAAACTGTAATTGTAATTAACTAGTTGCACCTGACTAGAACTAGTTTTGTGGAGAAACGAGATTTCAACCAGGGCCAACGTACTAATTCCTATTAACATACTGCATAAAGTTTAAATTCACCCGGCGCATCCGCCATTTCATGTTCCATTGTTTGACGTGATAAGGTGCACTAATTTATGACTGCAAGTTCTGGTTATTATTCCAAAAAAGATAATTAATTTCAATTAAAATTGTCATAGCTCATACTCTAGTAAAATACAAAACTTTGGTCTAAGTATTTGATATTTCAAGAGATATTCAGTAGCTTGTAACTGAAAGTCCTGACATTCATATTTTTGGTTAGTAGTTCTGTTTAAAACTTTTTTTTTGATCATTATTTATTTAAATCTGATTTTGGTCATTTTCATAGGCAAGTAAAAATTTTTGCAGACCATTAGAACTTAACTCTCTTTCCTTGAGGTTCGTGCCAGTCGATAAATGGTGAGAACATGAAAAATTTAGTTAACTAAAATGAATCGTATAAGAAAACGAGACATGAACATGCCGCAAGTTTTGTTCACCGAAATAGGTTTCAAGAGTTTTAAGTAACTTGTCTTGTTCTTCGATATCGAAATTTATCGAAACCACTTACTCAGTGGCGTTGCAAAAACTCCATAAAGCGAGAATCGTATCTCGAACATCACCATATCCACTACCCCAGCTTTATAGCAGTTACATAATTGGATTAGGTTTTTTATGTCAATTTTTCAGATTATGCCATCGATATTGCTACATTTTTAAAACGCATCGCTGATCCGTATTTTTAGCTAAAATCGTTCTTTTGCGATACAACCGAAATTCTATAATTAAATCGGCGGCAACGATCGTATCGCATATTGAATTTTTGCGTTTTGTCATTCGATTCCGACCAAATTGCACAAAACTCGATTCCTGACAAATATAAACTTTTCCATCACATCGCAACTAAATGCACTACATAGGTACATACTGATGATTTCGACTGAAAACAAATTAAAATTAAAAGTTACTGTAAAAATATTTTCGTTCCCTGATGGATTAATTTCTGTTATTTGTCCAACCAGATCGCCAGCCCACAAGAGTGAAACTAGTGCAAATGTACATCCGACCTCCACTTCTACTAATGGAGGTATCGCCATGTCACCAGGGGGTTCAGCGACTCCTTCCGGTAACAACTCGACACTAGATGCTCCCGCGCCCCGTATGTTTGGTGACACCCTCCACTTGCATAGGTCCTCCAATAACGCTAAACAGGTAGAGTAGATGCTAGAACCTACCGCAGTTATTTTGCTATTTCGCTCGAGTACTGCGAAATATTTAACAATAGTGTTTCATCCCTAAATCTTCGTTTTAAGCTTTTGTTGGGTCCATAATGCTTGATGTAAATCAGTTAGTTGGTTATGAATAATTGTAAATGTTTTGGTAAATGTTGTTAAATTTCTATAAATATTTACATGTTTTTGGTTTACTAAATTTCGTAAAATTTTATTCAAATTAGTATCGAAAGCTATAAAATCAACAATTGCCGAAAGCGATGCGTGTCTGCAAGTTTAAGTTACAATTTTGCAACAAAATCCTTTACGGACCAGTAAAATACTCGAGTTCGACTAACATTAATTTGTTCCGATTACTAAATTGTTCCGTTTCAGATTCGACGAGCGATCGGTTCTAATAACATTCCGCCTCCGGCCCTTCCGGCTCCGGTACCCACCCCGTCGTTGCCCTACCAAAAGTCCGGCATCAGCCAGTCGCAAAGCACTAATTTCACGTCCAAATCCGACACCTCAACATTCCAGTCGCCGTACTCCCAAACCGGCATCAAGTCATCGGCGTCTAGCTTCAATTTCACGACGCCCCCATCCGGCGCATATTCGACACATCCTCAACCTTCCAGATCGGATAGACCGACGGCGGGCGCCCCGTTGCCGTTACATTTGCAAACCAAAGGAGGAAAGATCGGCGGTCCGGTCGGAAACGTATCGTTGCACAGCAGCAACGATTCCGGGTTCAGCAACGACCCGCCGCCACAACCGGAAATTGATTATTCCGATGACGACTCGATTCCCGGACAAACTAAATTGCCCGCACGGTAAGTTTGGTGTGTCAGGTTGGGGGTTCTTTGTTTTGTTTTGGTGGCGGACTGGTCGGCTGGGAGTTTACTTCAATCATGGCGAGCGGCGTTGACGGGGAGTTTCCGGGGAAATTTAATTGTTCGCAATTCGAGACTGTTTTCGGGGGATGCTTTAAGCGATTCGATCGCTCGATTAAAGGCGACCGAAGTTGGAGAAGTTAAAAAGTTGGGAGTTGTTCAGTTATTTTACGTCAAGGAAGAGGCGCGAATTTGGTCACGATGAACTGCTTAACTGATAATGAAATTTTGCGTTAAAAACTAGTCGGATATTAGTTACACGCGGGAGAATCCGGGAAATTTGCGCCTTCAAACATATTTTCAGTCAAATCCGATATGTCAAACTTATCTTTCCTATTGCTCGCACCCATTAAAGTTGGCTAGTTTGAGTAGTTTATGCAAGAAAAATTATGTTGGGAAATTGACATTAGATGCATAATTTATAAAGTGAGTTCTGTTCTTCTTTCGAACTTTCGGAGTTACAAACTTCATACACATAATACCAATAACGTGAATTTTTACCTAATTACGCGTATGCGGCAATATTTATTACATCTTGCAAACGTGGGTTTTTGTACTGGTTTAAATGCACGAAGAGCTAAGAAATTTGGATAGGATATCAATGAAATTTTGGATCAAAAAAATTTTTTCTGTAGGAACTAGTCAGAATTATTTAAATCCTTAAAATTTAATAAACAATAAAATTTTTGTTGTTCACCGCTAATATTTAAATCTTAAAAAAATTCAAAATGACTGAAGATCGCTACAGGAGCGTGACGTCCTTTCAGGAAATCACACTCCCTCAGTCGACGAAAGCGCGTAAGGCGTTGAGCACAATTTTCGTTATGAAGAAACATTTTCAGTCAATTTGGATGTCTGTGTTTGACAAACTTACATCAACTCACTTCAAAATTCTTGCTGTTCCGTCGCAAACTTGTCACGTTTCACGCGAGAACTTTAAACAACTTTATTGTTTTAGATACAGCAGTCGCCAATTTTTCGACGTCCGCTCATGTGGGAATAATTTTTCAAACCACTCGTTGGATATGCATTATTGATATTAACGAAATTTTTGTTTATAATAATTTGAAACTTTGCATGTCGAAAACCACTCGCTTTCCACCGGCACAATTTCCCGTGGTTATGGAAGTATGTTGAAGTAAACCCTAGTCTGACGGCCGCCGTTACCACCTTTTTCGTTTTCGTTGCTTAAATGTTGCTTTTTTACGTTGATCACGCAGACACCGTCACATAAACAGTGACGGCAACAATAACACTTTGAAGAAAAACAACAGACAGTCAAACAGTCACGGAAACCTAGTGGACAACAAATATTACGGGTCAGACGATGCCGAAATACCGAGAGAAAGAAGAAGCATAGTGAAGAGAACGAAATCGTTTTGGAAATTCGGCAAAAATAGTTCGGACAACGAAATTTTAGAAGGAATGTCGTTGTGGCGACACCGCGATTTAGTTGATGTTGAAGAAAAAAAATTGAAATTAAAAAACAAATTTAATAGTCAAAACAGAGTTAAGAAACCGAGTCGGGATAGGTCCAACGATTCCGATAGGACAATTAACGCGAATCAGGAACAAAACGAAATTAAGGAGCAAGTTAATAACGTTAGACGTACGACGAGTTATAGGGAAACACAGAAATTGTCGTTACCTCCGAGACATGCGGACAATGAAGATTTCGGTTATGTCGACGACAGAAACGGCAAAGATCAATTTTACGACGATGACGGTTTGATGATGAAAACAGTGAACAGGAAGAATATTTTACAACAGTACAGTAACGATTCGTCTGGTCCGGATTCTGAAACGGAATCGGAGATAACCAGCGATGACCCTTACGATTGTATTTTGGTTGATGATCAAAACGTGAATGACGATAAAGACAATCATTTCCCTAACGTTGCGGAAATCGGAAAAAAATTAGAAAAGTTATCGAAAACTAGCAAGTTTTCCCCGAATAAAGACAATAATCAAAACAACGTTGTTGTTGAAAAAAATCTGCGAAACAGTTCCGAAAAAAATTCGGAAGACATCGATGAAGTTATTCAATATAACGAGAAGAGACACAGTTTCAAAACCTTCGGAATTCCTAGCGATAGCGAGGATAAAAAACGGGTTGACACTACCGACAAATATTATTCGCAGAATCATAATAAAAGGATAAACGAAACTAATGCTCAAGAAAAACGCCGATATTATGCCGATTCGAACCAACGTAATAATTCAAGCGAAAGACGAAGCAGACCAAGTTACGAAAGCGCGGATTCGGATTTGGACCGTCATAGTCGAGATAACAGAATCTCGAATAACAGAAGATCAAATTCGGAATCGGAAAAGCGCGATAAGCTCAAATATTACGATTCGACCAACGACGAGCTTTCGGACGCGGTGGAAAACCGACAATTTATACCTCGAACGAAACTCGCCAAAAGCAACAGCAACAATTCCGCCGCCGAGGTGGGATTGAGCGAGTACGGGGAAACGTTGCAGAAACGGTTGAAGAACAACGAATTCAGGGGGAAAATCGACGAAAAATCACCGCATAACGGCAACATGTACGGGCCCTGGTACGACCTCTGGGGTCTCGATTCTTCAGTTAGAAAGTAGCTAAATTATTCGCATGCTTGTACTCACGGTTTGGGTCTTTTCAGGTCTAACAACTTCGCTACCATTAAGCTGCGCAAAACTAACCCTAGCACAGACCGGACGGCGTCTCTCATTCTAGAATAGTCGCAACCCTAACTGGCTTCAATAAAAAGTTTTATGTATCATAACGGCCTGTATTTTTGTATCCGCCAATGTAAGCTAGTCTTAACTATCGTTAATTACACTTAACTTTAACTGTAAATAAGCTCACGATTTTTGATATTTTTCTAAGTCTAATTTTGTATAAGTATCGATATTTGTATAGTTTCTTTTTCCTGTAACTGTACATACTTCTGGTGGTTGGGATGGTGCAATATGGTTCGAACTTAACGCAAACTTACTACTGTACTTATTGCTTCATAATTTTGTCTATTCAAACTTAATCATCAGCGACGAACTGCCATTCACAGCTCAATCGCGATTAGGGATAAAAATTTAAAAAATTGTAAGACTGTGATAATTAACTTTTTATAGGATGTTATGCTGCTGCAATTATCTTAGTAAGTTTGGAGAATTGTGTAAATAATCAAATGTAAATAACGCTTTTGATTTTAATTTTTTACGATTTTTTTACTTTGGTATGTTTTATAATTCGAAAATTTACCGTCCATTTTGTTATACACCTAGATTGATAATTACTGTAGTACCGTAGATTAGGATGTAAAATGTACGCGAGGTCTCTAGGACCTGATTAATGGAAATTAGTTCAACTGATGAGTATGAACTTGTTAGCGTAATCATCATTATAACATAATTGTTGTTGTCAGCCGTCGAATGTAATTGATATTATCTGTTTTATTTAGAGACAGTAATTGTTACAATTAAATTGTATATCATTTTAATATTAATATAAATCTATATTGTTGTCCAGTGTCTCATTCCTTAAACGCTTCGTTGATGCCTCTCTCGCCTATCAAATTGAGCAGGTAAGTCCTTTTTTCGATAGTAAAGCAACTAACATCCAGTTAAGCAAAATTTCTTTATCATGAGAGAATTTTCAAAATAAAATCAGGAAACGTGGTGAAGTGCAAATAAAAATCTAGAATGAGATACCAAAATTGTAAAATAAAAGTAAAAGGAATTTCCAAAATAGATTTTTGTAAAGCAGAGATTAAAAATTAACTGCGGCCTTTCAAAAAAATTGAACTTTCAGAATTGACTAAATCACCCTGAAGAGCCGCTATTTTATTATCTAAATGGTAGACGTTGCAATTCTTCATGAAAGCTATGCACGCCCGGAATTAATAGAATAATGAATTTCCAGTCTATAAACATTCGAGGAGTATGCGATGTAAAAGGAAATCCAAACATTTTAAACTAAAAGATTAAAAATGCATGAGAAGCTTTTATGTAAACTTTAATAAAGCTTCATTAGCATTACTTTTCAAAATTCCTAATAGAAGCACACTGACCACAAATTAAATCCTTATGCGCTCAAACTCAACGAAATGGTTTCGATAGTCCAGCGCTCATGCTGCAGTTGTTCCATCACCCATTTCCTCGTTTAACAGCGGTAGCCTCCCTTCGAATCGGTCCCCTTTAAAATTTGCTAGATAAGTATTTAGTTTGTTACGTTTAATTTTCTGTAAGGTTTAAATTGGTGTAGTCGTCCAACCTCTGCAGGTTTCATTTCGCAATTTCCAACTGATTACCAATTCCGACTCTCGCCGTTTAAAACATCGAAACAATTACCCGGCAAAAGGAAACAATATTCACGTTCTCCTCTGCCTCTGACATTCACCGAGCTAATGTTCCGCTCCTTATCCAATTAAAATTCTGCGAATGCGGGTGTTTTCAATTGCCCCTAAAGCCGATTGTACTCGCCGAAAGAGTTGAAATGGATTGTGCGTTTGTGGCGGCGCCAGCACTGAGGTGAATTACTTCAACCCGTGACCCCAAACTTCCCATTTGTCACTTCGCCGGTAGTGCTACAAACGCAAGGGTTGCCTTTTTAGTCACTTTTTGCCGACTCCTCTTCACATTTCCTTCATCAAAACAACGCCGCGACCGCCACACGCATTTTCTAATAGCCCTTTCAATTACAGTCCCACCAGATTTTTACAAAGGAACAAAAATTGATTTCAGGGAATAAATGCAGAAAAGATTTCTATTAATAGAATTTATACGACTTACCTATGTCTGTACAATAAAATAATCTCCCCCGAAATAGCGAGAAGCTAAGCCGAAATAGCGTTTTCGTATGTTAGGGGGGAAAGGAAACCCATAAAGACACGGGAGTTGGGGGATATTAAAAGTGGTTATCGGGGAAGTGCATTTTCTGACAAAGCGAGCCAATATCGTCGGAGAGAACGACGTACAGATGACACGTGGGGCTCTTTAGGACCGCTAGGGCGTGTCGGGACGTGACGACATTTGCGACATATGCTCGACGAGCATTACCTAATATTAAGACTTCGGTCGACGAGGGGTGGTCGCAAAAACCGCTCATTACCCTTCGTCTGCGACGCACAAAATCTGAAAATCAAATTTCGCAACGTTCACCTTGTTGACTTTGCGTCAAAACAAATTACGTATTCAGACAAATTTAATAAACAAAAGTTAGAAATAGATATGCGAATGGCAAATTCCCCTGAATGTTGAAGCACAACGGAGGGTTGCAACTTTGCCTATTTGAATTGCTAATGCGGGGTGATGTTCTTCGAAGATGAGCGCTGCTTTTATAGATTTAATATCTACTCGTACAGATTTTTGACGTAGATCACTAACCAGTCGCTCCACCAGCCACAACCATTTTTGGCGTAAAGTAATAAGATTCTTGCAAGCAAGCAAATAATTCGGTGGCCACAAAATAAAAAGTTATTCGCCCGGCGCATCCACCATTTGTAAGTTGCTAAATTCTATCGCGTAATTGCCAAAATTTTGCTATGAAACTAACTAACGTACCCCCAGAAATTCTTAACGGGTTAAAAAATGCAAGAAGGGGGCGAGAAAATATTCACGAGTAAGCGTAAGTGAAAAAATAATAATAAAGAGAGTGATATGCACATAAGCCAAAGGTTAAGTATTAATGTCCAATTAGTCTAAACAGCTTTTAGTTTAGAACTTAAGGGTATTTGTTGAAAAAAAAGAAAAGCGGAAAGAATCAATTTTTAAAAATTTGAAGGCGTTAATAACGAATATTAAGTTTTGCCCGGCGCATCCACCATTTGTAAGTTGTTAAATTCTATCGCATAATTGCAAAATTTTGTTATGAAACTAACTAACATACTCCCAAAAATTCTTAACGGGTTAAAAAATGCAAGAAGGGGGCCAGAAAATATGCACGAGTAAGGGTAAGTGAAAAAATAATAATAAAGAGAGTGATATGCACATAAGACAAAGGTTAAGTATTAATGTCCAATTAGTTTAAACAGCTTTTAGTTTAGAACTTAAGGAAATTTGTTGAAAAAAAAGAAAAGCGGGAAGAATCAATTTTTAAAAATTTGAAGGCGTCAATAACGGATATTAAATTTTGTCCGGCGCATCAACCATTTGTAAGTTGCTAAATTCTATCGCGTAATTGCCAAAATTTTGCTATGAAACTAACTAACGTACCCCCAGAAATTCTTAACGGGTTAAAAAATGCAAGAAGGGGGCGAGAAAATATGCACGAGTAAGCGTAAGTGAAAAAATAATAATAAGAAAAGTGTTATGCACATATGACCAAGGTTAAGTGTTGACGTCCAATTAGTCCAGACAGTTTTGGTTTAGAACTAAAAAAAATTTGTTAAAAAAATGAAAAGCGAGAAGAATCAATATAAGAAAATAGACAGCCTCAAAAACGAATAATAAATTTTTGTTCTAGTTTTCTATCGCTTCTATAAAACCTGAGCTACTATTGTATCCATTGCACTTTGTAAAGTTATTGAAGGAAAATTGTACGTGTATCTACATAGGAAATATGTGAAAAGAAAGCAAAAAATATTTTGAAAGAAAACAGAAATTCGTTAGAATCCCCCTTTTTGTTGTTTTGTTGATTTCATGCGATTGTAGTGGCTTCAGACCGCAAGAGATTATGTGACGAAAATTCAAAGAAGTAGCGAATAGTCGTTTAGCCTCATGTGTTCAGTTAAGTTAAATGCAGGACGTGACGCTTTATAATTTCTCGTGTAAACGGGAATTTTTCAACGGCAGAAACTGAGAGAATAAATGACTGCCCTGATTGCTATCGATTCACCCGGCGCCTCCGCCATTTGTACGTTTCAACTGTTGTTTCGCTGTCAGTAATTAATTCCGATCAGAAAGAATTTTTACTAACTAATCTCGTACATTTTCGCTCCGATGGTCGTCACGTTCTGACACTTAATTTTCGTGTTCCAAACCGAAACAAACGCATACATAAACCATCGCGTTTCGTTCCTCTGCAAAACTAACCACACTATTCCGGTACCTGCTCCAACTACAGTCAGATAAATTAATTCGTACTGGTGTTGGGAATATAAATTTCGTTCGTTCCAATGGCGAATGAAGATCTGTGAGGCAAAACTGACGTGTATTTAGCCGGGTTTCAAGCGCCGTTAATCTTAATTGTTTTCACATTTAATCAGGATTAATTCGCAATGTGGTCGCGCTATCATGTTTCCCCGGTGCTGCCAATTTGTTATCAAAGTTTATAGTTCAAGTATTTCCTCTTTGTTATTGTAATTAACAGGATCCCGTCGAAAACTACCCTGATTTGGCTCATTATCCTCCGCCGCCAGACGATTAAAATCGACACAACATCCTTCTCGCCCTACCGCAAATGGGACGGAAAAAACTGATTACAACTAGAAAATCGAACTTAATGAGTGACTGAGATTGGGTGATCGGTTTTTAATGACCGATCGAATTGTTCGCTGTATTGGCAAACAACGCCAGGAATTGCTATTCTTAATGCATCCTTTGATGAAAAAGGATATAAATCTCCCCTGCCAGTAAATAGGGTGGAAGTATAATGCGGTGCATCGGAATGACTGTGTTTAGCGGCGTCTACACAAGGAGACGGTTGGGAATGGAAGAACTCCCCAAATAATTCATGACTTTGATTTCACCGAGATTCGGACAAACAGCGCTATAAAAATGTTGATGTACATAAAGTTATCCGTTTCGTGACAATACATTGTGCCACCTTGTAACGAGATGGGCGATATTTATTGATTTTTATCCACGGAATTGAATTTCGTTCGGATACTGCCGAAAGTTGCACACAATTTCTTCGTTCTCGGCGGAATCTCGGAATAAAAACGAAAGTTTCATCGTAAATCGTAAAGCGGCGCTCACTAATTTAGTTCAGTGCGCTTCTGGGAGACTGATATTAAAAATGCAACCACTAGAAAGTTTCGGGAACACGTACTAAATATAAAGTTGGATTTTATTAGTAATAGGCCATTAGTGTTTTGTTAAAAATTCTTTTGATTAAAAATTACCGCTCACATAACTGACGTTTACGGCCCGCAATTTTTATCGCGATATACGTACAACATGCGAATTTGTTACGTGCTCTGAACCGTGACCAATTTTGATAGAACTTGCCCCTATTCAAATTTTGCATGAGCCAATGTAACGTTTTGTTTCTCAGTTATCTCGCTTTCATTAAGTTTCTCGTTTTATTACTTTTTTTTTGTCGTTTTTTACTTATGTCTGAGCTACAATTAAATTTATATTGAAACGTAATTTGTTGCTAAAACACGAAAATTTGAGTCAGAAATTGTTTTGACAAACAACTGAATTCAGTCGACCAGAAAATATGAAGAACAGATGTACGTAGAAAATTTATTTAAACACAAACAGACTGTTAGAAAAATTTAACTTTTAACGAAATAAAATCCATAATAAAAAAAGTTGCAACAAATTTGGCAAGAGTTTGTGCAACTCACCTTAGGATTTACTGCATCTGAACTGATTAATGTTCCTTTTTCACATTCTTGTTTAAGATAAACTACGATAATATTGCAAATTTTTAACGGAGCTAGGAGTAGCAGTTTTCTGATTTTTTAGGTTAAATGAAATAAACATTTTAAATAATCTAAAAAAAGTTAAAAATGTTCCACAATTTTTCAGAATCTAAAAAGTTCTAGATCCTCCTCTGAATGATTTTAAAAAGTTGCTCGCCCTACTTTTAATGTGGTAATTCTCAAAAAAATTGCAGAATTAAACGGCCGATAGAGTTTTCCAAAAACCCAAATGCGCAAATAATGAAACGGCCACGTCGACGGCCTCTTTGACAAAGTTCCCCAAAACGTCCACCAGATTGAACGTACGTTACGTTAAGTTTGTTTGGATGCGACTTTAATTACCCCAAAGTTGGAATGAAACTGACGCCGAGACTCAGAACATTAATAATTCAGGAAAGCCCATGGGATGCAACATAATTACGCAAGAAAAAAGTTTCGTCTAACGAACCAAGTTAAGATGCTAACAAAGCAGATAATAACAGAAGTCCGCTGTCTTATCACTGCGGCAATGCATCTCTCCCAAACACCACTCATAGATCCTTCTGTTTTTAAGATCCTCTCCGCAGATTCGGTGGCAAAAACAAAATAAAGCAGTCGATAACACAAAATGATATTAAGCAGAGGGAGTTTGTGCGCGCTAACCTTAGGTAGTGCGGGGGTGGTCCCACCCCCTAGACCAATGTTTGGTGAGAGGGTGGGGGTTCTCAGGTTTAGTTGTATTTTTGGGAACTACACTCCATGTCTTTTGGCCACCAGAACTCCTAGCAGTAAGTCGTACCACACTAAATACATTTCTACGTTATCTTACTCTCTTATTTATTTAACTGCGGTGCCTTCGCACATTTTGGTCCAATCGAACCGGATGTTTTTTGAATCAGTAGAATTATTTTATTAATGTTTCTGTGGTGGTCCTTCGAATATATTTTTCGTGGAAGCAGTTAGAGAAAGGTAAGCGGCTCTCAAAGTTATTCCTTTGTTCTTGTATTTAGTGTTTATTCCCGTCCTTATCTTTTAATCCATGATTGTGGAAATTTGATTAACAGTGTTGGTCATCTAATGTGAGGTAACGGTGTAATTATTTCATAATCGACTTATTTTTTTATTTTTTTGGTTTGTTAAGCGTATATTTGTTTTTAATTACGATGGAAGCATCGCAAGAATTAAAACGCTTATCAACTGTTAGGAGTATTATTAAGGGCACTCTTACTCGGTTAATCAACGAGGTTGAAAAGTTTGATAATAATACCGACAAGAGTAGGGTGCAACTCAAATTGAAGTCTCTTCCTCCATTGAAGGAGAAATTTGAGGAAATTTATATAGACATTTTATGTTTGGTCGATGGGGATGAAGAGGCAGAAAAGGAGGCGCTTGACAATTTCGTCAATTTTGAGATTTGTTATGATGAAGCCCTCTTATTGATTAGAGAATTAGTAAGTTCATTTCCAAAATCGACACCGGCAACTCTTTCGGTGCGTAGGCCTGTTGTTAAGTTGCCGGATATAAATTTGCCGTCGTTTGACGGGTCTTACCGAGACCGTCGATATGTTAAAGGCCGGCACGCTGCCCCTCCACCTAGCTCGTGACTCATCAATGATAGGCCGACTCGGCCGAAGTTCGAACATTGAATATTGCAAGTATTCAACATTTAAAGCAATTATATCACCAGGAACAATTTTCTGTTGTAAAAACTGCTCCAGCATTAAGCAGAAAAGTATTATTCCCAACTAATTTTGAACGACAAAATGTCTTATTTGCTTGTAGATTATTTGACGAAAAAAATATTGTTGCATTAAAAATAAAACTAGAAGAAAACAAAAACGAATTTAAAGATGTTGCTGCAACAATATTCTTTTTGGAGAATATTTTGACTTGGTGGAAAATTGTAAACGTAAATTTTTTAAAAAAAGGAATTTATTTGAGAGATCAGTATCGAGATGCGGTTTCCAATCTATTGGGTCCTCAAATTACATTCTTAAAGAGTTTCTGTGTTTGGCTGGAAAAGTGGAATTCTTTAAAAACTGATAATTTAAAATCAAAGGAAGGAAAATTAACATTGGATACTTTTTGCGCACTCAGACATACAACTGAAGCATTGATTGAATTATGCAAATATATGCTTTCGGAAGTCAATTTTCCTTGTAGTTTTGTGCTTTTAGGTAAATTTCAAACCGATCCATTAGAAGGTCGATTTGGACAATACCGGCAGATGTCAGGGGGGCAATATCACGTGTCTGCAACTGAAATTTTAGAGTCAGAACGTAGATTGAAAACGCTTTCTCTGATAACTTTAAATTCATCTGCTTCTGGAAAATTTTATCTAAAAGACTTTGCCAATGTAGAGGCACCAGAACATCTTCCAGGTGAAATTACCGATAATAATTTTAAAGAATTTCCTCTAAAACTTTCGCCCGAATTTGAATCTTCCACCGTTCAATCTTTAATTTTCATTGGAGGGTATATAGCTCGAGGCATAATTAAGAAAGTACAATGTACCGAATGTCACAAATATTCAACAATGGATAAAAATTTGGAAGTTAATATGGACAGCTCTGATTAATTGTACTTAAAAATTATTGATAGAGGAGGTCTTCTCTACCCTTCTACTCCGGTTTTAAATTCGTGTACCTACGCATTAGCCGTATTTAATATGATAATTTCTGAAAGATACGAGAAAGATTTTCTTCATTGCAGAAATCAGAAGCAATTGTTGATTTCTTTAACGTATAATGTTCTCCAAACCAACGATGTGATTGTTGATGATTTTTGTATGTGCGGTACTACCCGCTGCGCTCTCATTTGCAGAGCATTAAATATTATGGTTAATATCTTGCTAAATAATTATTCAAAAAATAAAAACAATGAAATTTCCTACAACACCAAAGATAGGAAAACCAAAACTTTAGCATAAGTGTCCGTAATTACAACAAAGCGCCGATTATACGTGCCTAAACGATGAGTGATTTGAATTATTAAGTTTATTTTTTAGATTTATACATAGAATTTAGCCGTGGTTATTTCCATATGATTTGTTACATTAAATTAATTATGTTGAAACCAATAAAAAATATGAATATCGTCCAAAATCTCCAAGATTCAGTACCTTCGCCACCTACCGCTGTGTATAAGTCGGCCTACGTTGAGTGACTCATACGTGCTGCATGCCGGCCTGTTAGATATCGACGGTCTCGGTCTTACACGGCGTGGCGGTCATTTTCTAATGCCTTCAAAGGTTTTATCCATAGTGATACTGGCATCGATAATTGTTCAAAACTACTTTATTTAATTTCGGCTCTAAAAGGGGACGCGTTACAAGCCATTGCCGCGGTGGAAATATCGGATCAGGGGTATGATATGGTGTGGAAGTTGCTCGAAACGCGGTATCAAAATGAACAATTAATTGTCGAAGATCATGTGCAGAAACTCCACGTGGAGTCTTCCCAATTATGGGAAAACACGTTGGATATTGCAGTCCCCTCGTATGAACGGTTTGAGTTTGTTCCACAACGAGCTAGACTTTTGAAGCCATTAGAAAATCTGAAGACCGTACCGGAAAAATTAGAATATCCGCGACGCCAGATTAAAGTTCAAAGGTCGTACGTTGCGACCAAAAGCGAAGGAAAACTGTCATATTGTTTTCATTGTAAAGACGCTTCGCATTCTATACAGGATTGTCCTGAGTTTTTAAATTTGGCTCCTAATGAGCGCATTAAAAGATGCTCTAACTTGCAACTGTGCAAGAGTTGGCTTGCGACAAAACGTCATAAAACAGCAGAGTGCAAATCGCAGTCTAGATGCTTTAGTTTCAAGCAATTGCATTATTCCTTGTTACATTTAGGCTTCGGTCCCTCAAATGAGTTGTCGGTGATAAATTTATGTGCTAGCATCTCTACTTATTGTTTCTTCCCCAATCAAGTACTATTGTCCACAGCGGTAGTTTTGGTTGTTGCAGTAGATGGTCGGTGGGTTCGATGCCGAACTTTATGGGATCCAGGTTCACAATTGAATTTTATTACGGACTCCTTTGTACGAAAATTGGGAATTTCCAAAACTTTGGGTTTGTCCTGGAAATGTTCCCCGGACTGTTTTATTTTTTGAATAAAGGCTTTACCTGTTTCTGAGAAGGTTTCGAAACGGCCTCTTTGTCATTTGTGTCGCAGCTGTTTGATCCTCTAGGATTTATTTTAGGTTTGTCCTGGAAATGTTCCTCGGACTGTTTTATTTTTTGAATAAAGGCTTTACCTGTTTCTGAGAAGGTCTCGAAACGGCCTCTTTGTCAATTGTGTCGCAGCTGTGTGATCCTCTTGGGTTTATTGCCCCGGTCATTGTCAAGGGAAAACTCATTCTGCAGCAGTTATGGTTATTGAAGGTAAATTGGGATGAAAAATTACCTGCTTCTGTCGTGGCTCTTTGGAGAGATTTTTTGGCACTGCTGCAATTTCTACCTTACATAAAATTTCCGGGATGGACCGCAATCGCGAGCGTAGTTTATATAACCTATGCGCTTTTTTGGGCTAATCTATTAAAGCTTTTGGCGCGGTGGTTTATTGAAAATCAACCGATTTTGTCGGCTATTGCGCTGCTTATTTCATTTGCTTAGTGACTAAGGTGATACACCTAGAGCTACTTGGCGAATTGACATCTGGCGCATTTTTTAAATAACCTGCAGTTGAATAGCGTTTTAGGTAATACTTTAAATTTTGAAGAAATTACCACACTGTGGGTTAGAATTATCATAGACTCCTGTCCCCTTTCCTCTCTCAGCAATAATTCCAATAACCAGCAAGTTCTCACTCCGGGTTATTTCCTAATTGGAGAGCCGCTTGTGGCTCCTGTGGAGCCAAACCTATAACAGGTTCCAGAAAATCGTTTGGAAGCGGTGACAACTGGAGGTGCTGGTGGAAATGTAGAGATGGACAAAATGGCGAGAATCAGATGATTCTCAAATAACACCGTGACGTATGGTTCGCATTTCCGAGGATAACAGTCCACCCTTGATGTAGAAATTAGATCGGGTTATCGAGGTCCATCTCGGCCCTGATAAGGAAGTTCGGGTGGTTACCATCCAGACTGCTGGAGGGTGCTTAAACGCAGCACCAGGAAGCTAGCCGTTCCCATGGAGTCTGAGTCCGATGCTGATCCTGCAGCTTAATTGGGCATGTGTAGTGTTTGTGTGTGAGACAGTGCACGGTTTCAAGATGTGCGCAAAGCCCGCCGTTAGGGCAGGTGTATATGTACTTTCATTTCTCCTTTTTTTGGCGTTACAGAACAGTGTAAATCATAATTTGTGATTGTTTTTTTTTGTTTTCTTAGCATGTTATTTAAGTTTGATGCGAAAGATTTTTCTTTGTTCTTTGGCTAATGCCAGTTATTTTATGAATTTGTTCGCTAGATTTTTAATTATTTACAAGGGGTTTGATTTATTTTCATTTGGTGGGCTAGTCATTTAATTTTCATTTGCAATTTGGCAGTCTGTATATTTAATAATATACCTATGTTTTTTCTTTAATTTGCTCAAAATAAGTTTGTTTCTGTTTTTCTTGCAGTTGTAATTGTAATCACGTAATTTAATTAATTAATGTGTAATTTAATGTTAATATTACAGAAGTTAAATTATCTAGAGCGCCTTATGTATGTTCATTATTTTTTGTATGTATCTTTTTCTTATTGACGACTTGTCAAGGTGGGGAGTATGTGCGCGCTAACCTTAGGTAGTGCGGGGGTGGTCCCACCCCCTAGACCAATGTTTGGTGAGAGGGTGGGGGTTCTCAGGTTTAGTTGTATTTTTGGGAACTACACTCCATGTCTTTGGCCATCAGAACTCCTAGCAGTAAGTCGTACCACACTAAATACGTTATCTTACTCTTATTTGTTTAATTGCTCCGCACAGAGTTAATGTTCGAATTCTTGTGCGATAATTAATAATTAACGAGTAACCGACAAAAACGGCGGCATGCCGAAGTCCGCGTTAACAATATAATCCGATTTGAAAAATCCCTTTAGGAGGGCTTATCGGGAGAGTCGCTCAGTTTCCTCGCGATTAAACAATCATTCGACGTCATCTGACTGATGAATTTAATTCCGGACGACAAGTAAACATGGAAGATGGGTAAGAGTCGGACAGGAAGACGAATTGTATTTAGCCGCACTTTTTCATCGCTTATCTGGTGCAAGCGTGAGAGGGAAGCGGCGCTAAAACAAAAATTAAATCACGAAATTGGCCGGAGGAATGGCTGCGTTTGGTGGAAGAATAACTATCAATCCACGAAATGTCCCGACAAAAAAACGGGGGTGAAGAAAAAGCAATCGAAGTTCACGAGACGGAAGTAAACACGTTGCGTTCATCAAAGCTCGCTTGCATGTCTTTAATGTGATTAGTTGATTTGCTAATTGGAGCAATAACTAAGAGGTAAGGCAGGTAATTAATGCAACGAATTCTATTCAGATGCGCACCAGATGATATTACCAATTCATGTGACTGATTACTACAGTTGAGTTTAATATGTTGTATGATTAACAGGCGCTGCGAGTTACTCAGTACTTTCTCTGATCTACTTTTACCATTGATTTCCATGGATTTGCTGAAGAAGTACTGGCAAGTGGTTCCGTAGTGTAGCGGTTATCACGTCTTTCTCAACCTAGCAGCCGTCCAGAGTGGACGTGTTGTGCTGTGTGCTCTGAGTTCTGACTGGTACAGTTAACCACGTGTTTTACAGTTTCTCTTTAAAAGTGATAAGTGATAGTGACAATAAAACCAAAGTGCTTACAACGAACGAAGTTGGAGTCAATTCCGAAATCACCACCCCAATCGCGATGGTGAATCTCTCTCAATCAAATGTTTCTAGCAACGCTGGAATTATAAAAGTGCATCCTTCAAAACGGAAAGCAAATCCGACAGAAATGTCTCACAAAAAGGCAAAGCGATCAGTGGAACCAGTTTCACCATCTGTGCCCCTAAAAAATTCATTCCAAATACTGAATGATGAAAACGCGCTTCGTGCCGCCAACCTTCCCACTGAGACTGACCCTGAGATCGAGATGGAGTCCGAGCCCACTACAACCAACTCGACACAAAAGGGTGAAAGTGTCTCCATACGCAAAGAACCCAAACTCCCACCAATAGTGATCCATGGAATTTTTAATGACCAGGAAAAACATCGTCTATTCAGACAAAAAATTCAGCGAACCCTCCCATCGGGCTTTAGCATCAAGTACGGTGCGAAATCCATAACAATTTTTGCAACAAAAACTGATGAACGTGTAGCATTAATAAATGTGCTAAAACGTGACAAAGTGGACTTTCACACGCATGCTGAAAAGGGGGCAAAAACTCATGCCTTTGTGGTCCGTGGACTAGAACACCTTCCCTCTGCAGACGAAGTTAAAGCAGAACTTTGCGAAACCCACAAACTCCCCGTAACTAAAGTATTCCACATGAAGAATACTAAAAGACCACTGTATCTCGTGATTACGGCACCCCAAATAACCATAAAGCACTTACAATCAAAAGTGCCTTATATAAGTTATACCAAAGTGACCTGGGAAAGACAGAACTCAAATAAAAAGTTCACCCAATGTCACAGATGTCAAGCATGGGGCCATGCTACTACCTATTGCCATTCCAGCCCCAACTGTCTAAAGTGTGCTGAAAATCACCACACTTCGGAGTGCCAAAAACCGGACAGCGAGCCATGCAAATGCTTTAATTGCGACGGCCCTCATCCCGCAAACAGTCCGAATTGTCGAGTCTACCTGGAAAAGGTTCAATTTATGGACAAGCTGAGAACTGAAAAAAAGTCGACAGTTACTACGCCTAAGGCAGCACCCGTTTTCAACACGAGAACTTTCCCCAGTCTGCGATCGACCACGCCCGCGGCATTGCAGCCAGGGACTTCCATGAGGACAAAAGCATGGAGTCAGATCCCGGTTACTCAACCCGCACCTTCCAACCGGCAGCAACCCCAACAGAAGTTTACTCCGCAACCACGAGATGCATCCGACAAAAGTAGTGAATTTATGGAGCTAATGCAAATGCTTAAAAAATTAAACGAGCGAACAAACATCGGCGCGATGTTGAGTGCTGTTCGCGACCTGTATAAAAATTTGGAGGGAGTTAATGACCCTTTTAGTAAGTTCCAAATCTTCACCAACTTCGCAGAAACATTACCATCTTATGGTCTGTAAGCTTAACATTATTTCATGGAATGCAAACGGACTACGGTCCAAACAGGGCGAAATATCTCATTTTATGAACACTAACAAAATAGACGTAGCGATGTTTTGCGAAACTAAGTTAAACCAGCGCGACCGTTTCAATATTCCAGGATTTCAGATCATCAGGAACGATCGGGACAATCACGGAGGAGGCACTGCCATTGCTATCAGAACATCGATTCCCTATGTTAAAATTGCAGATTGTCATACTACTATTGAACATACGGCGATTCGATTATCGGACGACATTTATATTGCGGCAATATATAATAGACCCGCGAACCGGCTATCGGGCAATGATCTAGCTGCTCTCACTGCAATTGGCCGCAAGGTGATCATTGCTGGAGACTTCAATGCATGTCACACATCATGGAATTGCCATATGAATAACGCAAACGGGAATTCTCTCCATAATTACATCTCCACAACCATCAATAATCTCTTATTCCCTGATTCACACACCCATTTTCCGTCAAATGGTCGCACCCCAACCACTATAGACTTAATTTTATGCAAAAATCTCGATAACGTCACTACACCTATTTCAATTCCGGCCTTAAATTCGGATCATAACCCTATTTCGTTTCAGTTAAGAGGACCAGATCGTGAGCCGGATTTCATTAACATCACTAGTTTTAAGCATACCGATTGGATCAAATTCCGTAAATCCCTAGACCAAAAAATCACAATTAACAATAGCATTCTCAGTCCCCAAGAAATTGATCGGGAGGTTGAGCTACTCACGCTTGCCATACAATCAGCCAAGAAAGAAAACAGCAAAACAAAGAAAATAAATAAGAACCGCGCATACCTACCGGACGAGATAGTTGACCTCATTCGACAGAAAAACATCTTCAGGAGAGCATATCAGGTAAACCCCACTCCCCTTGCACGAACAGAATTAAATCGCCTCACTTCCTTAATTAAACTTGAAATCAAACAATTCAGAAATTACACATGGTCACAAAAATTAGAAAATTTACGGACTGATGATAACTCCCTGTGGAGACTAATTAAGTCTCTCAAAGGAAAAACCCAACAGATACCTGCCCTTCAGGAAGGTAATAGGATTTACTTTAATGATACCGAGAAAGCGAACTTGTTGGGCGATCGTTTCGAAGAAATACATGCCATAAATTTGAACCCGACTAATCGGATACAACTGGCAGCCGAGACTACACATCGCAATATTGTCAACAACCCTTTACAAATCAGCCCTCGGCAAATTTTAAAGCTATATACAAATCCCAATGAAATCCGTAAAATTCTAAAAAAGCTACCAAACAAAAAAGCACCGGGCCCCGACAAAATTGAAAATAAACTTCTTAAAAATCTTTCCAATAAGGCCATCTGCCAACTAACATACATATTCAATTCAATGTTTAAACTTCAATACTTCCCCAAATCTTGGAAGAATGCTATTGTATGTCCAATCCTGAAGTCAAACAAAAACCCTGCTGAAGCATCCAGCTACCGGCCAATTAGTTTGTTAAACGCATTGGGAAAACTTTTCGAGAAAATTCTACTAACTCGACTGAATGCATTCAATTCGCGGAACAAAATTTTCATCGACCAGCAATTTGGGTTTAGACCCAAACACAATACGGTCATGCAGGTAGCCCGAATCGTCCACGACGTCACAACAAATTTTAACCGTAAAAGGGACACGGTAATGATTCTCCTGGACGTGGAGAAAGCTTTTGACCGCGTATGGATCTCGGGACTAATCCATAAAATGCAAAAATTCAAAATTCCTCTTTGTTTGATCAAACTAATTGCAATCTACTTGGCAGATAGAAAATTTCAGGTCAGAGTTGGTAATTCTTTTTCGGAAGCTAAATCGGTTGCAGCGGGGGTTCCTCAGGGATCTGTTCTAGGGCCGACTCTCTTTAATTATTTTATTAATGATATTCCTCAATCCGCAAATTCTAATTTAGCCCTCTATGCTGATGATACGGCAATTTACGCCCATTCCAGGAATGCCGATAGAGCTTGTGCTAAAGTCCGTGAACATCTGAATGCGATAACAGATTTCTTTGCCGACTGGAAAATTAATATAAACGGGCCGAAAACTGAGCTTATTGTGTTTACACGAAAACGCACCAATAACCAGATTGTAACGAAACCAATCATAGGGGGTGTCGAAGCCGAGCCAACTAACTTTGTTAAGTACCTGGGATGCTACCTGGACTCCGGTCTGTATTTTAACAAACACTGTACCGAAATTCTTCGTAAAACTTACGCCGCGAATCGAGCATTATACATGGTAATGAAAGATTCGCGGATGTCCTCACGCAACAAACGGCTCGCCTATACCTCAATCTTCCGACCATTAATGACCTACGCTGTCCCAGTTTGGGGTAGTGTATCTAAAACTAAATTTCATTCCCTTCAAGTAAATCAAAACCGATACCTCCGCCTTATTACGGGATTAGGACGCTACACCAGAATAACGGATCTCCACGAAAGTGCCGACCTCCCGTTTCTGAGAGAATATTCGGATTTACTCTCGGATAAATTCTATCGCCATCAAATGCCAAATAATCCTCTATCACGACCAATCTCACAACTCCGTAGACGAAACCTCGGCTTTGTAATCAAACACAAGCTACCATATCAACACCTACCATTTTTCAATGAATAACTCAGTAGCTCACCTCTAATCATGTTCATCTAGAACATATCTCTCCCACTCCCCTAATCCCCTCTTCCATTATCTTAAATATTTATACTTAGGTTTTGTTTATTTTTCCTAAGAAACTCCCGCTAAAATATATTTATCCTCATCTTTATACAGCGGAAAATCCCCGTTGCGTTCTAAACATTAGCAATTTCCTTCGCCGGTCATGTACAGCTCGACGTAATCTTTTGCGCTAGCAGCCCAATTACTGTTTTGGTGGGCGTAGCTCGGGATTGCCAAGTGCACAAGGTGTCCGGAGAAAAAATTGTAAATTATTTATTTGTTATTATAGGTGTAAGGTTTACAGAACCAGGAAACTTATTTACTAAGAAAATGTTTATATATATGTAATTTACTCTATTTAAGTTTATTATACTATGTAACTGTTCACTCTGTAAATATCCGAATAAATTTTTATTGAATTGAATTGAATTGGTTATCACGTCTGCTTTACACGCAGAAGGTCCCCGGTTCGATCCCGGGCGGAACCAAGCTTTTGGAGATTTTTAAAATTTATTCATGAGGTACTCATATAAATTCAATAAGTTCTCCAAACTTCTTCACATTTTAAACCTTCAAATTCTTCGAAAATTTTCTTGATATCTCTTTCACCCGGCGCCTTCGCCATTATGAAGCTTAACTTATGGTTTCTCTCTAACAAAATCGAAGTAGCAAAATGATAAATTCTGTTGCAAATAAGAACGATTAACTAAAAACTGTTGATATTGATAATTGTCAATTGAAAAGAAAAGTTAAAGTATTTGGTCAGCACAGAAGTGGTTTGCCAGCGCTATGAATTATTCAAGTAAATTTTACCTACTCTACTTTTATGGGAAAAATTGTCGATTTTCTTGCTGAAGAAATTGTTAGCAAGCGGTTCCGTAGTGTAGCGGTTATTACTCTATTTAAGTTTATTATACTATGTAACTGATCACTCTGTAAATATCCGAATAAATTTTTATTGAATTGAATTGAATTGGTTATCACGTCTGCTTTACACGCAGAAGGTCCCCGGTTCGATCCCGGGCGGAACCAAGCTTTTGGTAAATTTGTAAAGTCAATCTGTTCAACAAATTCTTTAAAATTCTGACACCAACACATTGGACCTAAAATTCCTGACAACTTGTTGTCTAGCGCCTCCACCATTATGAAGGTGTAACTTACGTTTAAGGGCGTATGATAGGTCCAAATTTTATTTCTTTAAAGATTTTGTAAAATAAATCGTTAGAATATAGAATATCATGACATTTAGTTGAAACAAAAAAAAATGCATTGTTTAAACAAATAGAACAATATAAATATTTTATTTTAATTCGAACTCCGCTAAGGACTCATTCAATGGTTGATTTTTTTTTCATTAAATTAAAGCTTCTTTAATCTACTTTGCAGTGACATATTTTTATAGCCCTCCGATAAGTAACACCATCTTAATTAATTATTTGCTTTTTGAAAAAGTTACTTAAATTTGGTGTAACAAAAAATCATTTACTTAGTGCATTTAACCGGCAGCTATTAAAATGAAATAATCTTCATTGCTAGGCTATAGTTTCTTGTTACTTATCATTCTTTATTTTGAAAATCGCATTAGTGATAGCAAAGTCGTGTTGGTATAAGCAAAACGCCGTCAAATTATTTGCTGTTCTAACATCGCTCACTTTTTCTATTTTCTAAATTGAATAATATAAAATAAATTAAAATTAATTATTATTATTTATTATTATTTAATTATAAAATAAATTAATTAAATATTAATAAAAGCTAAATTCATTTTACTTGGACTGCATTCTTCCTGAACTAATAGATGCTCGGTTACCACGCGGTTTAAAAATTAGGGATCCAAATAATGATACGGAAGACGCTTTGGCACTTTTATTAAAAGATTCCAATTAACTGGCATTAATGAGGAGGTGGTCAATTTGAATAATATTTACTGTACTTTTTCTAAAGATATTTTGATTGTTTTATTTTAAAGAAATTCTCTAATTATATTATTATTGCCTAATTATTCTCCTATTTGTTGCTATTTTTCTTATTCTATATTAATGTCCACTTCATGTGACTATTTTATCTCAAATTCGGACAATGGATTATTAATTATCTTCATAATGAGTACTTCCCATAATATTTTCGTGCTCGTTTACCCAAAATCGATTGTTGGTGACTCGCTCTTAAGTCGAACAACTTTGTCGACAAGAAGTGTGTTGTAAATAAAAAGGGCGAGTAACTTCATAAATGGAACCTTTGCCTCAGTCATAAATAAATTTGATTGCTTTAAGGCAAGTTGGGCAGCTAGCTTCAGGTAGAAGTTGGAGTGAAGGTGGTAGCTCAACCGGGTAGGAGAGTACATTCTCTCAAAATGCCCTGATGGTTACTACTAGCGCCCCCATAACGAAATATTTTGGCTGGTAAACGTACCATACGCCCTTAATTTATTCGCAAATATTGAGCAGTAAAATGCTAAATCGTATTTTGCAATTGACAAAAGTTATCACTAAAGACAGTTATTGGGAGAGGCGATTGTTAGTTGATTAACATGGCATGATAATTTTAGGGTTTAATTTCTCTCTTCCTCAAATACTTTCGTTGACAACCACAAAAGTTCGAATACTGCACCAAAGAAATTTTTAATGTAAACATGGTACTAACAATTACGCTTTAAAGAGTTGTAAGGGTTAGTGGTAATTAATGAAGTAATTATGAAAATTTTGTTAAAATAATTGGATTAGTCCACCCTAACTACAAAAATGCCTTGTGCTTCTTTGCCGCCTTTCCCAAACAATTTATAAAGAATTAACATAATCAATTACAATCAGTGACTTCAAACTGATTTCCAATTATTGTTTGTGAAGCAGAGCCAAACTTTTTTCGGTGCCCACTCCCCAGGGTCCAAAAATGCAATTAAACAAGGCTAATTGCTCGAAATTAATTCCATCCCTCTATCCCACCCTATACTTCCCGAATTATTGTACAACGTCCAGTTCTGCATCGGTTGCTTATACCGTTAGGGCTGCCGCGTACAAAATTACATCCCCCTAATTATCAGCTGGTGTTTAATCAACCACTTAATTCGGCCCGTAATTACACGGTTTCTCACTTTCCATATAGTGCGATTAATGGGATATTGCGCCTCGTTTTTCGGCCTCACTGGACGATTTCATTTTTGCACCAACAAATCGAACGCAACACATTCAGGGAAATTTAACCGAAATAGTTTCGATGATTTGGCATTGTTTTCAATTGCGGTTTCGGTGACCTAAGGCGTTTGATATGAGGGTAACCAGCGAACAAGAAATATGTTAATTTGAACAGCCACTCTGTGATAATAGCCCAGGGTGTGTACTTTTCGGGAATTAGACGGTTCAGCTCATGTTGTTTCAGACCGAACCTGTGCAAATATTTCGATACCGAAAACTAACGGCTTAAATAGATTAAGTCATGCCGTTCGCAACATCGGAGCTGGCTGAGGAATTATTAATAGAGGCGCGGTTGAGACGTTCATGATTTCTAATACACCCACAAGATTTGCAAGAGGAATTCCAATTTAATTCTCGATAAATTAGAAGATAGGAAAAAATAATTAAAAAAAAAATTTTAACTTTTAAAAACTCTTCGAATCTTAAATTGTAAGATTTCGATTGTTCTACTTTTGCTGGAGAATTTTGCACTAAAAAATGACAGTAATTGGTTCCGTAGTGTAGCGGTTATCAAAGCTTTTGACCGCGTATGGATCTCGGGACTAATCCATAAAATGCAAAAATTCAAAATTCCTCTTTGTTTGATCAAACTAATTGCAATCTACTTGGCAGATAGAAAATTTCAGGTCAGAGTTGGTAATTCTTTTTCGGAAGCTAAATCGGTTGCAGCGGGGGTTCCTCAGGGATCTGTTCTAGGGCCGACTCTCTTTAATTATTTTATTAATGATATTCCTCAATCCGCAAATTCTAAATTAGCCCTCTATGCTGATGATACGGCAATTTACGCCCATTCCAGGAATGCCGATAGAGCTTGTGCTAAAGTCCGTGAACATCTGAATGCGATAACAGATTTCTTTGCCGACTGGAAAATTAATATAAACGGGCCGAAAACTGAGCTTATTGTGTTTACACGAAAACGCACCAATAACCAGATTGTAACGAAACCAATCATAGGGGGTGTCGAAGCCGAGCCAACTAACTTTGTTAAGTACCTGGGATGCTACCTGGACTCCGGTCTGTATTTTAACAAACACTGTACCGAAATTCTTCGTAAAACTTACGCCGCGAATCGAGCATTATACATGGTAATGAAAGATTCGCGGATGTCCTCACGCAACAAACGGCTCGCCTATACCTCAATCTTCCGACCATTAATGACCTACGCTGTCCCAGTTTGGGGTAGTGTATCTAAAACTAAATTTCATTCCCTTCAAATAAATCAAAACCGATACCTCCGCCTTATTACGGGATTAGGACGCTACACCAGAATAACGGATCTCCACGAAAGTGCCGACCTCCCGTTTCTGAGAGAATATTCGGATTTACTCTCGGATAAATTCTATCGCCATCAAATGCCAAATAATCCTCTATCACGACCAATCTCACAACTCCGTAGACGAAACCTCGGCTTTGTAATCAAACACAAGCTACCATATCAACACCTACCATTTTTCAATGAATAACTCAGTAGCTCACCTCTAATCATGCTCATCTAGAACATATCTCTCCCACTCCCTTAATCCCCTCTTCCATTATCTTAAATATTTATACTTAGGTTTTGTTTATTTTTCCTAAGAAACTCCCGCTAAAATATATTTATCCTCATCTTTATACAGCGGAAAATCCCCGTTGCGTTCTAAACATTAGCAATTTCCTTCGCCGGTCATGTACAGCTTGACGTAATCTTTTGCGCTAGCAGCCCAATTACTGTTTTGGTGGGCGTAGCTCGGGATTGCCAAGTGCACAAGGTGTCCGGAGAAAAAATTGTAAACTATTTAATTATTATTATAGGTGTAAGGTTTACAGAACCAGGAAACTTATTTACTAAGAAAATGTTTATATATATGTAATTTACTCTATTTAAGTTTATTATACTATGTAACTGTTCACTCTGTAAATATCCGAATAAATTTTTATTGAATTGAATTGAATTGGTTATCACGTCTGCTTTACACGCAGAAGGTCCCCGGTTCGATCCCGGGCGGAACCATTTGTTTTATCAATAATAGCGCTTTATCCTTCTTTTGATTTTAAAACTTATTTTGGCCATATGGAGCATATCACGAAAAACAACCAAATTGTATCAATAGTCTGTAGAAATGCATTCTAGACCTTTGTCATCGCTTATTTTAAAATTTTGACAAATTTTCTTCACTGGGACAGAAATGTTTTTGGTCCCGGTAGTTGTAGATTTCAGCACAATTACCACGAATTTTGGTACAATATTTTCAGCAATTCTTTATTTATATTTAAAAAAATACTTTTATCTTATTTTACGTTTTCTGTGTTAATTCTATTGAAGGCCGTAGACTAGTTCAGTAAGAGTTTTCAGGATAATTCAAATTTCTGTCAATTGGGGGCGCTGTCCTTGCAAAATTGTAAATATTTGCGATCAAGTTAGCTTCGTTGAGGCACGAAAATTGAAATTTAATAGCCACGACGTTCTTGCTGGCCCCAGTAGAAGCAATGAGGGTTAGAAGCCATGCGTTTAAGGAATTTTGATGTGCTCCTGGAAGGGATTCCTGTACACAATGTCTCCTTCACCACGTTACAACACGTAGTAGTGTTGCTTTTCCGGAATCCATGCATGTGTTGTCTGTTACTAGTAACACGATCCTCAAAATCTGCCGTCAAAGCTTTCAAACGTTCCGCTAATGTTTGTGCATCAAATGCACCGGTGTAAGTTTTGGCGGTTACTCGAATAATTCAGTCATTACATTACCCTTCAATCACTGGTCATATTGAATGAGTCGAGCGACTATAGTAGCCCTGACCGCAACAGCATAGACCCCCCGAGTATCCCCATTACACCCTAAACAACGCCGATTGACACTTAATCAATGTGCAATATATCGTCAAACGGTCAATAGACCTCGGAAAACTTTCGCCGACAAACTCATAATTGGCATCTGAAAATTTATCGGTCTCAACCGACAGGTATTCGGCGCCCTCTTTATTGGCCGTCACTGGTTTGATTTAGTTATCCATCAATTTCGTTGAAATTTAAATAACAATGAGCAGATTAGGGAATAATGAGTCGTTTCGGGTGCTCTCCGGGGGATTCCCGCTTGAGACGCTACTGTGATTGATCTCGACATAAAATGCAAAATTTTACGAGCAAATAGAGATAAGTTGGATGAAAAGCGGAAGAGAAGCTCGAATCAAAGTGCTTTCTTCAGTCCACATTCTGGTTTAGACGAAAATGTTTTGATACAAAGCATATTGACCTTTATGGAATTTCTTAAAGTAGTTTGAAAGGTGAATCGCGGACGGAGACGCTACTTTATTCGAATACACACACAAAGCGAGGAGACGACAAAGAAGCGGAGTTGAGGGGGTTGGGAAATTTGTCGACGTGTTGCAACAGGCATCGAGTTTCCTGAAGAAACAACAGTCGCGCTAATTAATTACGAAAATCAAACACCGAGAGCTGAAACTCGATACCGGAATCGGGAACTTGAAAAACTTTGTTGGCAGCTTTCAGGAGATTTCGCCACCGGCGCACTCTATCGGCCAGTTCTCGCCATAAAAACTTTTGGTAAAGGAATCGAGTTTTCGCGAATAAATAGCGCGCTTTTCCACCCCAAATTTATTGTAGAATTCTCGAGCTTTCGCGAGGTAAAACAGTTTGCATCGCCCGAGCTTTTCACTCAAACTGTAGCGCAAAAAATCAACAGATGGCGCAACGCTCAAATGAGATCAATAATGGAATGGCAAGGAGTTTTCTGTAATGTTTGTTACCTTTACGGAGAGATGGTAACATGTACCATTTTTGAGAAATTACTAACAATTCTGCGCAAAAATTACTTCCATTTCTACTAGATAAGTAACTAAATAGTTTTGTTAATTAAGTAATTGAAGATTACTCTATCCCAACAGCATTTTCCTTTGACTTGCTTTACGTTGCCGGTAAACTTAAAAACTACAGCAACAGACATTTTTGTGTCCATACTAAACCTTTTTTTTTATCCAATTACTCAAAAGCTTATACAATAATTTTTTCGTAATAGTTGCTTCGTCTCACAACTAAATGACGTGAAAGAGAATTTTGGAAGCTAACCGAAGCTTTTGTTTAAAATTTGTACATCACTAAATTACTAATGGAACACACACCAAGTGACACCCAGGCAAAGATTTCTTAAAAAGATAATTGCAACTAACACCTGGAGAGTAAATTCGACGTTGATTTATTATTTGTCACGATTCAAGGTGTTCGAAATTTTAATTTACCATTACGAAACGTTATAATGAGTTCTGATATCTTGCGTCATTGTTGCGAATTGATTTATGATTGACTTGTTACGTGTTGTTGATCGCGGGCGGTTTCACCTCTTTATGCATCTCGATGTGGAGATAATGTTCTTTGATTTCGTGGCATTTATTTGGAAGTCGTATTTAAATTCGTGCAAGTGACATTTTTGGGGAGATTTATGATGACGACATCCTCTGGATTTCGTTTTTTTAAATCGCGTCCATTTCAAATTTAAAGTGTTTCGTTTCAAATTTACGTCCTCATCCACGTTGACGAATAAAATTATTTCCGTCGTGAACACGGTAGTAAATAAGACTCGGCAATAACATAAATTGATTGTATCGGCGGATCTTCGGTATATGTCAAGGAAACATAAAGTTATTCATCACGAAAATTGGGTCGTTTCGGACAGAATTATTGCATTAGAAGAAAGTGACGGATGAAGGTGGCGTCGTCAAGACGTTAATTTCATTAAAATTGTTCCATTTTAAAATGTCGCGTTATTCAGAAAAGTGTAATTAATCGACTTAACCCCCCGGTCGGATTGTTTTCGAAGCGAGGTTAAATCGTAATTTGGGAGGTTGGAGCGTAAAAAAAAACGATAGAGCAGGCAAAATTGGATCTTGCGGGATTGCCGGAATGGTCCGTCGGTTGTGTGGCGCCCTCATGTGCCGGCGTCACCAGCGTCACCTGGGTGCGATTAGACGACACATCTGCTAACGATACCGAACGATTTTTGATTTCCAATCTAATTACCCGCCACAAGAAAATTGCACGTTTGCAGGGGAGGCGTCTGCTGAAATCAAAATTTTTACCCCAAAATCTGCGCATTTCGCCTTGTTACTATTTAAGCAAACTATAAAATTAGAAACAAATTTAAGATTTATAATTTTGATTTGAACTTGAACTTTAATTGGGTTCGGTTAATGCTGACATGTCTAAAAGTAGTTGAATTTATGTGTTATGAAGTGTTCAGAATATTTAAGAATTGAGAACGAAACCTCAGCTACTTTCAAGAAAAAATTTAAGAAAAAATTAAAATAGTAAAAAACATCAATAACTACATCTTGAACAGCACAATATGAGATTAGCCGTTAGAGGTTTGAAAGGAAACTTAAGCGGAATACAACTTTTAACGGAAAATTACGACCTAACTCTACAAATAATGGATGAGGAATTGTAAAATGCGTTTACACATTTGTTTGTTGGTAATTAGAGTTTTCCTTTGTAACGGACATTTTTACAAAAGCCAACACAATCAGCTGTCATATTTCCTGTTTTCAAAAGCCCCGATCCTGTTCCTTCCACTGAAAAAGCTACAAGCGATGACACGCGTTAACAATGTAAGACATTGCATTTTTCCGAAATAAAATCGTTGCCAGTGACTGTGTCGAAGTTAAAAAAGAATTTTGGAGAATTTAATTTTTTCCCCATCTTTTGCTTCATTCCGGCAATTCGCGTGCCTCTGTTCATATATACATATCAAAGGAGATGAGAAGTTTCTGGAGGTTCTACTAACTTTTGTTGTAAAGCGAGCGAGCTGAAGCTGGAAAACAACAAAAAATGCAATTAAAGCTCTCGACGTCCTTTAAAGCTCCCTCCGGTGCCGCAATCTTTATATTTCGTAAATCTCCCCGTACACCATAACTCTTGTAATTAACACCAAGCTCAAACAATAATTAATTTTGAAAAGTTTAAATGTCATCGAGCTCACCGTAGCCTTGAACGTCGCCACATCGACATTGAATTGGGCGTGGTGAAGACAATAACCGGACCGAGATCTCGTTCCAACAGCAATTCTGTCGCCGGCCACAAAATCGACCATTTCAAACAAAACTGGGGCTTTCACAAATCGGACCGAACGGCCGTCATTGAGCGACCGCGAATAAAAAACAACGACCAAAGCTCTAATTATTCGTGTTAAACGAACGAAAAATGTGCAACGGATTTCTGATGTCGGACATTATTGTGGACCGTGCGAGACGAGGAAATGGATTGAATGTCAGAAGCCTGTTTAGGCGTGTACGATGTTTACTGGATTAATTTATATTTTTGAGTAGGGAGCAAACTAATGCGGACGGGTATAAAAGCAATTCGGCGTTCTGACAAAGTGTTATTCATTTTTCATAGCTGTCGGTTAGAAAAAGTGAAAAATCAACAAAAAATGAAGGTGAGTTTACTTGCTTCAATTAGTATCGCTAATGAATTCAATTTTTTCCTCCAACTCAAGATACGGCCAGATTGTTTCCAGTAATTGTTTCATTCCGGAGATTTATTTTGTTTTAATTAGTTACTTTTAGTGCTTCTTCGCGAAGCTCCAAGCGAGGCGACCCACTCGGCACAGAAGGATATTTCAAAATGTTCATTAAATAAATACGCAATTTCGACCCTTTCTGTATACAAGAGCGACAAGGAAGTCGCTGAAGGTTCGATTTCAGCTTATTAAACAAAAATCGATTTTCGTGTCTTTAACCTTTCTACCGGGTAACATCTGTTTAGTAATCTAGTCTTCTTCACCTTGAAGCAAAAGTTCGGTTAGCATATAAAATAACGCAAATTTGCATCGAATTTCGAAGGAAAGTAAGCAAAGATTCAACTTCACAATCGCCTTCAGGCGTCTTTTTACGATCCCCCTTTAGGATTAAAAAAACAAAGTAATTTCAACTTCTTAAAAAGCATGGAAATTACACTCCATTCCAGAAGAAGTTTGTTGTTTTGTAGATACCGGCAGTCAAATTATGGAAACCTCCTACTTCCTCCAAGGCCAAACTCCTACATTCTATCTTCAATAATTTATCAACTAAACTATCAATTCAGTGGTCCGAAATCAATTTTAGGCGCGTAGCTTCAACAAGGTCATTGCAACTTTTTAGAACACCTGCTAAAAACCAGAAACCATAACAAAGAACTTTTAGTGTTGTTAACTATAAATAATTCAACGATTCCACTTTTTTTCTCTTCCAGCTTGCAGTCACCCTTTGTTTGATTCTTGGAGTTACTCTGGGACATTGCAGTATCGCTCCTTCAACCACCGTCGTCCAAACCCCCAGTTACGACACTTCAATTATTAATTCTCACCGCAACGGCAACAGTTTCGCTTACAGCACCCTCGAAACTCACACCCCCGCACTTCTTTCCTACACAACTCACCAACAAGTTCCCCTCATCCACAACACGATCGCCCAACCTCTCTACTCTCAACAACCTATTTACTCCTACCAAAACATTTTCGGGTCTTCCCCCATCTTTTCCGCTCCAATACCTGGACAATATCCCGGAATTTCTCAATATCCCGGCGGAATTTTCGCTAGTAATCCCGTTTTCGGTGGACATTATCCGGGAATAGGTGGCGTGGGACAATATCCGGGAACTGTTGGAGGAGTACCTGGTCTTGGACAATATCCAGGAAGTGTTGGAGGTGTGGCTAGTACTCCCGGTGTTGGACAGTATCCTGTTGGAGGAGGGGCAGGTGCTCCAGGAGTTGGACAATATCCGGGAGGTGTTGGCGGAGTAGCTGGTGCTCCTGGTGTCGGACAATATCCGGGAACTGTTGAAGGAGTGGCCGGTGCGCCGGGAAGTGGACAGTATCCGGTTGGTCAATATCCGGGAATACCTGGACAATATCCCGGTGGTGGAGCCGGTAGTACTCCACCTGCGGCTCCGGCACCTCCAGGACTTTCTCCTACACCGGTTCAAGGCACTATCGTTGATGATGACACTGTAGCTGTTGATGCCGCGTAATTCAAAATGGTAGTTAATATTAAAAAAATATTATTTATAACTTTGTTTGTTTTGTTTGTTTTAACGGATTCTTTGGTTCGATTGGACTGACGACGATGACGTAAAATTGATTTTTATCGAAAATTTTATTGATTGCAAGTGGAAGTATTTGAGATGTTAAAAATTTTAAAGAAGAGACTTGGTGAAAGGAAAAAGATGGTTCCGCCCGGGATCGAACCGGGGACCTTCTGCGTGTAAAGCAGACGTGATAACCAATTCAATTCAATTCAATAAAAATTTATTCGGATATTTACAGAGTGAACAGTTACATAGTATAATAAACTTAAATAGAGTAAATTACATATATATAAACATTTTCTTAGTAAATAAGTTTCCTGGTTCTGTAAACCTTACACCTATAATAACAAATAAATAATTTACAATTTTTTCTCCGGACACCTTGTGCACTTGGCAATCCCGAGCTACGCCCACCAAAACAGTAATTGGGCTGCTAGCGCAAAAGATTACGTCGAGCTGTACATGACCGGCGAAGGAAATTGCTAATGTTTAGAACGCAACGGGGATTTTCCGCTGTATAAAGATGAGGATAAATATATTTTAGCGGGAGTTTCTTAGGAAAAATAAACAAAACCTAAGTATAAATATTTAAGATAATGGAAGAGGGGATTAGGGGAGTGGGAGAGATATGTTCTAGATGA
Organism: Pyrochroa serraticornis; assembly: GCA_905333025.2. Lineage (NCBI taxonomy): Eukaryota > Metazoa > Arthropoda > Insecta > Coleoptera > Pyrochroidae > Pyrochroa > Pyrochroa serraticornis. The sequence goes on along the minus strand of HG995154.1, from coordinate 31,685,657 downwards.
ACATGATTAGAGGTGAGCTACTGAGTTATTCATTGAAAAATGGTAGGTGTTGATATGGTAGCTTGTGTTTGATTACAAAGCCGAGGTTTCGTCTACGGAGTTGTGAGATTGGTCGTGATAGAGGATTATTTGGCATTTGATGGCGATAGAATTTATCCGAGAGTAAATCCGAATATTCTCTCAGAAACGGGAGGTCGGCACTTTCGTGGAGATCCGTTATTCTGGTGTAGCGTCCTAATCCCGTAATAAGGCGGAGGTATCGGTTTTGATTTATTTGAAGGGAATGAAATTTAGTTTTAGATACACTACCCCAAACTGGGACAGCGTAGGTCATTAATGGTCGGAAGATTGAGGTATAGGCGAGCCGTTTGTTGCGTGAGGACATCCGCGAATCTTTCATTACCATGTATAATGCTCGATTCGCGGCGTAAGTTTTACGAAGAATTTCGGTACAGTGTTTGTTAAAATACAGACCGGAGTCCAGGTAGCATCCCAGGTACTTAACAAAGTTAGTTGGCTCGGCTTCGACACCCCCTATGATTGGTTTCGTTACAATCTGGTTATTGGTGCGTTTTCGTGTAAACACAATAAGCTCAGTTTTCGGCCCGTTTATATTAATTTTCCAGTCGGCAAAGAAATCTGTTATCGCATTCAGATGTTCACGGACTTTAGCACAAGCTCTATCGGCATTCCTGGAATGGGCGTAAATTGCCGTATCATCAGCATAGAGGGCTAAATTAGAATTTGCGGATTGAGGAATATCATTAATAAAATAATTAAAGAGAGTCGGCCCTAGAACAGATCCCTGAGGAACCCCCGCTGCAACCGATTTAGCTTCCGAAAAAGAATTACCAACTCTGACCTGAAATTTTCTATCTGCCAAGTAGATTGCAATTAGCTTGATCAAACAAAGAGGAATTTTGAATTTTTGCATTTTATGGATTAGTCCCGAGATCCATACGCGGTCAAAAGCTTTCTCCACGTCCAGGAGAATCATTACCGTGTCCCTTTTACGGTTAAAATTTGTTGTGACGTCGTGGACGATTCGGGCTACCTGCATGACCGTATTGTGTTTGGGTCTAAACCCAAATTGCTGGTCGATGAAAATTTTGTTCCGCGAATTGAATGCATTCAGTCGAGTTAGTAGAATTTTCTCGAAAAGTTTTCCCAATGCGTTTAACAAACTAATTGGCCGGTAGCTGGATGCTTCAGCAGGGTTTTTGTTTGACTTCAGGATTGGACATACAATAGCATTCTTCCAAGATTTGGGGAAGTATTGAAGTTTAAACATTGAATTGAATATGTATGTTAGTTGGCAGATGGCCTTATTGGAAAGATTTTTAAGAAGTTTATTTTCAATTTTGTCGGGGCCCGGTGCTTTTTTGTTTGGTAGCTTTTTTAGAATTTTACGGATTTCATTGGGATTTGTATATAGCTTTAAAATTTGCCGAGGGCTGATTTGTAAAGGGTTGTTGACAATATTGTGATGTGTAGTCTCGGCTGCCAGTTGTATCCGATTAGTCGGGTTCAAATTTATGGCATGTATTTCTTCGAAACGATCGCCCAACAAGTTCGCTTTCTCGGTATCATTAAAGTAAATCCTATTACCTTCCTGAAGGGCAGGTATCTGTTGGGTTTTTCCTTTGAGAGACTTAATTAGTCTCCACAGGGAGTTATCATCAGTCCGTAAATTTTCTAAATTTTGTGACCATGTGTAATTTCTGAATTGTTTGATTTCAAGTTTAATTAAGGAAGTGAGGCGATTTAATTCTGTTCGTGCAAGGGGAGTGGGGTTTACCTGATATGCTCTCCTGAAGCTGTTTTTCTGTCGAATGAGGTCAACTATCTCGTCCGGTAGGTATGCGCGGTTCTTATTTATTTTCTTTGTTTTGCTGTTTTCTTTCTTGGCTGATTGTATGGCAAGCGTGAGTAGCTCAACCTCCCGATCAATTTCTTGGGGACTGAGAATGCTATTGTTAATTGTGATTTTTTGGTCTAGGGATTTACGGAATTTGATCCAATCGGTATGCTTAAAACTAGTGATGTTAATGAAATCCGGCTCACGATCTGGTCCTCTTAACTGAAACGAAATAGGGTTATGATCCGAATTTAAGGCCGGAATTGAAATAGGTGTAGTGACGTTATCGAGATTTTTGCATAAAATTAAGTCTATAGTGGTTGGGGTGCGACCATTTGACGGAAAATGGGTGTGTGAATCAGGGAATAAGAGATTATTGATGGTTGTGGAGATGTAATTATGGAGAGAATTCCCGTTTGCGTTATTCATATGGCAATTCCATGATGTGTGACATGCATTGAAGTCTCCAGCAATGATCACCTTGCGGCCAATTGCAGTGAGAGCAGCTAGATCATTGCCCGATAGCCGGTTCGCGGGTCTATTATATATTGCCGCAATATAAATGTCGTCCGATAATCGAATCGCCGTATGTTCAATAGTAGTATGACAATCTGCAATTTTAACATAGGGAATCGATGTTCTGATAGCAATGGCAGTGCCTCCTCCGTGATTGTCCCGATCGTTCCTGATGATCTGAAATCCTGGAATATTGAAACGGTCGCGCTGGTTTAACTTAGTTTCGCAAAACATCGCTACGTCTATTTTGTTAGTGTTCATAAAATGGGATATTTCACCCTGTTTGGACCGTAGTCCGTTTGCATTCCATGAAATAATGTTAAGCTTACAGACCATAAGATGGTAATGTTTCTGCGAAGTTGGTGAAGATTTGGAACTTACTAAAAGGGTCATTAACTCCCTCCAAATTTTTATACAGGTCGCGAACAGCACTCAACATCGCGCCGATGTTTGTTCGCTCGTTTAATTTTTTAAGCATTTGCATTAGCTCCATAAATTCACTACTTTTGTCGGATGCATCTCGTGGTTGCGGAGTAAACTTCTGTTGGGGTTGCTGCCGGTTGGAAGGTGCGGGTTGAGTAGCCGGGATCTGACTCCATGCTTTTGTCCTCATGGAAGTCCCTGGCTGCAATGCCGCGGGCGTGGTCGATCGCAGACTGGGGAAAGTTCTCGTGTTGAAAACGGGTGCTGCCTTAGGCGTAGTAACTGTCGACTTTTTTTCAGTTCTCAGCTTGTCCATAAATTGAACCTTTTCCAGGTAGACTCGACAATTCGGACTGTTTGCGGGATGAGGGCCGTCGCAATTAAAGCATTTGCATGGCTCGCTGTCCGGTTTTTGGCACTCCGAAGTGTGGTGATTTTCAGCACACTTTAGACAGTTGGGGCTGGAATGGCAATAGGTAGTAGCATGGCCCCATGCTTGACATCTGTGACATTGGGTGAACTTTTTATTTGAGTTCTGTCTTTCCCAGGTCACTTTGGTATAACTTATATAAGGCACTTTTGATTGTAAGTGCTTTATGGTTATTTGGGGTGCCGTAATCAAGACGTGATAACCGCTACACTACGGAATCAGTTGGAAGCAATTTTTTGCAATAAAATCTTGGTTTAGATTAGATAAGAACAATTGGTCAAAATGTTGAAAACAAGAAAAAAGTTGTTATGCCTTATACTGAAATAATAAGAAATTAAAATACAATCCGAACTGGTCATGCGCTTGATGTGACGATCAGTCGATTCCGGCTTGAATTATAATTAAAATGACTTGATAGTTTCTAGACTGCTGGACGCGAATGAGAGCGACGCCTAGTTAAATGTGTTGCAGCCATTTAAGGGGCTTAAAATTACTTCGCTTGTGTTTTGCTAAAAAAAAAATTATCTGCTATAAGAACATTAGAAATATGTCTGCGAGCATAATTTTTGTCAATTCAGCAATTTCCTGCTCCAAGAGTAGGTCGTCTATTTTTTTAAATATTCTTCCTTGCTTTCTGGCAATTTTTAACGCTCCTCTTTGTCGATTGGAACGGTTTGTTCAGTACTCGCTATTTCATCTTCATCCAAAATTGTGACATGAATTAATTTCTATAGATAATTGTTAGTTGGGCGGTGTTTGTGAAAAAGTGTGGCAACTAGTTTTCGGTCGAAACCATAATTTCCATGGAAGAGCAATAAATAGAATTGCATCTGACAATGCGTCGGCTTTCCCATATGAAACTACCCCGGTGAACGCCATTCGAAACGAAAACAATTTCGAACGACAGCTTCATTATTCAGACCAGAAATTCCATAAATTTAAAAAGAACCCGAAACCCGACTTTCAGCTAAATCAGGGAAAATTCATTTATTGGTCAAAAATTAAAATTTACTGTGTTGAATCTCCCAAAGTTTTTCAATCAACATTTTCAAAGGAATTTTATTACCCGGCGCGGTTCCAAACTGCGGAAAGAATAATTTGTCTTCAAATTAGGTAATAAAAATTGTAATTTTGTGTTTATTCAGTTTGATTAGCTCTTTCACGGGGAAGGAGCCGTAATTAATTTCCAGAAGACGGTCCTTTGAATTTAAAACAAACAGATATGGAGTAAACAAGGGAATTAATCTTTTTATCTTTGGACGTCCAGGTGACACGGGAGGAGCCAATAACCGAATTAAAACGAGTAAGGATCTCCCGAATGCGAAATGATTCCCCGGAGATTTATAAAAGAGAGTCGAGAAATGAATGTTACCCCCTAACAAATTTTCTTTAATTAAACGTTTTATGTTGCGGCTAATTAATGTTTATTTTATCGTTGATAAACGATGTAATTTAATTATTCACTCGATATCTCATCCCGAACGGTGTTTAGCGTCGTTAGAGCGTTTCGGAACCCCGTCCCTTATAAACATATCACAACCTAATTTATTACCCCGCTTTTACAGTAGTCGAATAGAATCCTAATTAGGTCGGGAATAATTAAAGGCACCGTTTCGAATTTTTAATGTTCGACCCTCAAAATCCATATTTTCAGCGTCGATTACGAAAATGTGAAACTGAGTTTTTCCGCCCGCTTAAGTGAGGAAATTCGCCATCTACCTCTCCGTCCGTCCCGAATCCGCGCTTTGATGTCTCTTCAATTCCCGCCTAAGTTTATTAACTCACACCTCTTGAAATATGTTTTCGGATGGCGAAAAGAAAAGACCAGTAAATTTGAATTTCTCATTTCAGGGCTGCCGACTTTAAATATGTCACTCAGCGCAATATTCTCAACGGGCTCGCAAACTCCCGGATAAGTTTTGGTAAACGAGAAGTGTGACCCCGGCGTGATTTTTCAACATCATTTTGTGTCAGCTTTGCTTAAAAGGCAAACCGTGTTACGAAAACATTCGAATTTTAGAAATTGAGATCAAGCACGGCTGCTTTAAAATAAAGAGCTTTCTTCGAAAAGAATCCGTTCGGTAAACGAATGGAAAACGCGAGCACTGTTTGTGCACGCGATTAAGCGACGAACAGGAAAATATTTGGCCTGCAACCGCCATCAACAACCCGGTAGTGCATCGAAACAATTATTGCGAAACAATGAAAAAGCTCTCAAACCGCGAACTCTTCACACTTTCAATTAGCATTGTTTCGATTTCGGTTTCGTTATGAGTTTCGATCGGGGAAACGAAAACTTTCGAGATTCTCAACGTGTCGTCTTGTTGCGTGGTCATCTCTCTCGTTGGAGATGTCTACACTGCCGGTTTGTTATTACGTTATCGAATTAACCTGTTCGTTAGCGAGCTTCAATTGCATATGCGGTCGGATAAAGCGTCTGTCATCAGAGGACGGGTAAAACCGTGGAATTGCAAATACGAACAAGGAATTATACTAATTACAAACCACCTGACACTGTTATTAAGTAATTTAGATTAGCGTAGATCACAGAGATCTATGTGCCCTTTAAATTCCACTTTGCAACTACTTTTGAGAATGTAATTACAACCGCCATAGCATTTGCGAAACTTGCAGAAAATGGTAATTTGTTGCATCCACGAAATTAGTCCGTTTTATTTATTAAACCGCTTTCCGGCCAATTTAATGGAAATTATGGTAAAACTTGAGGGCCGCCATTTTGTTTAATTTATTATTTATTTCGGCCGAAAGGACGTGTTTCATCAAAATTACGCCCTTGTGCTACTTTCGCCCAAAATTAGTCGAATTAAATTAATTTCGTGTCAACTTTTTTCGAAAATATTCAGCAGAAGAACCGCACAGAGAAAGACCCGGAATACTGGAAGAAAGGTAGAAGAAATCGGAAATTTAGTGATGAGATAAAATTGGAGATCGAGTAATGATAAATTTAAACAAGAGTAGCAAACGGAAAGCTTCAAAATGTGTTGGGCAAAATCGGATGTTTTCCGTAATAAGATTTTTCGTACTTGAGTGACCTGCATAGTCGGACAATCATCCAAAAGCTCATGGTCCGCCACTGCATCTGTACTTCGAATACAGCGTTTCGAAGAAAACGTATTTTGACGTTATTAAGCATAATATGGTATTAATTCTTTCATTATTGACAAGAGAAAAGATGAATATAAGTTTATCATTTGCAACTTTTCGAAGAAAGTTGCTGGTAATTTAACAAACCTGCATTGGATTTGTTGATATTGTGACTATAATATCAATAAATAATAGCAAGTTATAAAAAAATAGAAAATAGGAAACATGCACTAATCCTTTTTCTAAAAGTTTCCGAAAACTATTTGTCAAAAAGTTAATTACAATAGGCCCATAACGTTTTCTTTCAGTACATGTTTTGTGTACTTTTTACTGCGCCTACTATACGCTCTTAAAGAAACTTGACAGGTGTTTTCAGAATTTCATGAGGAAGCAAGAATTACAGTTAGTTGCTAAAAATTGCTGGTGGTTAACAAAAAGAAATGTTATGAGGGTTGTTAGCGGAATTTTCACCATTTTTATGTTGACCAGATAATGGAAAATTTGTGGAAAACTAAAATAACTACGAAGGAACTGAATGTCTCCACGGTGGATCATCAGATTTGGCGTTAGGCATTAACTGCAATGACCGCAAAACTGATTTGATGTTACACACTATCGGAGAAGATGCCTTCGACATCTATGAATCTTTACCAGAAACATCAAAAACCTCAACTACAACAAATTATGACAAAGCAAAACAGAAGCTAAACGTTTGATTCGAGCTAAAGGTGAACACTGAGTTTGAAATTTTTAAATTCAGAGAAACAAAACAAGATGCAACTGGAACAGTTGATCAATTCTATACTCGTTTACTAAATTTTTCAAAAACTTGCAAGTTTTCACACTCCAAAAACAAGATGAAAGCACAAATCATTCACAACACCAATAACAAACAACTTAGAAAATATGCTGTAAGTGAACAATCAGATTTGTCTCAGTTACTAACAAAAGCTCTAACCGCAAATCAAATGGAGAAAATGGAAAACAAGTATATTAGCTTAAATATTTTTAATGAAACAATACAAAAGGAAAAATCATTCAACCCGAATCGACAAGCATTCAAACAAAATTCAAACAAACCCGATTGCAAGAACTGGGAAAACCCCTGGCACATAAAAGGAATGAAAACATGTCCTGCCAAGAACCTGCTTCAAATGCAAAAAACGATCACATTTCTCCAAGGTATGCCTAGCAACAGCCAATATGGTATCCCATGTTTCACACATCAATTACAATGAAGAAAACATAAGCTCTGACAGCTCATTCTCACCACAAACAACTGACAACAAGTATCGTGTTCCAATAACAACAATTAATATAAATGGATGCGTCATCAATTTCATTATTGATACAGGAAGTTCCAAAAATATCGTTAGTCTTGATACCTTCAAGAAAATACCAAAAGTGAGACTTGTCCAACATCAAAAATCCATTTTCCCATACAACACTATCAATAATAGGCAGATTCTGAACAACTTTTCACCACAAAAGTTCAAGTACAGAGATGGACAGTCGTAATTGATGAAAACAGTGAATTTCTCTTAAGTTACCAAACTTCAAGACTTCTGAACTTAATTCAAGTGACCAGTCGAACTACAGACGCGTACAACATCAAAAACATCCAACAACTCTATCCAAGCATTTTCAAAGGTGTCGGAAAGTTAGAAAACTTTGAAGTTGAACTGCATATCGACAAATTTGCACAACTCATAGCACAAACTAACAGACGAATTCTTTTCTATTTGAGAGGAAAAGTCAAGCAAGAAACTAAAAGGCTAGAAGAGCTTAATATAATTGAAAAGCCGAAAGAACCAACCCTGGGTATCCTCAATTGTCACTGTGCCGAAACCACATGATGAAAAAGTTATCGACTATGTGTTGACATGGGTGTTGGCAACAAAGCAATAAAGCGTGAACGACATGTGATATCGACCATTGATGACATCATTACTAAGCTAAATGAGTACGTCCTATTTTTAAAAAGCTGGACGTTAAGGAAGGATATCACCAACTCACGTTATCGGAAAAATCAAGATGTACCACAACTTCTGCAACATACCTAGAATTGTACAGGTACAAGAGACTAAATTTTGGAATCAACACTGCAGCTGAAATCTTTCAAAGGACCATTAGGAAAGTACTTCAAGACATCTCAAGCTCCATAAATATCAGTGATGATATACTAATTTTTGTTGAACACAATCAATCTTTGAAACAAGTTCTAGGAATTTTACAACAAAGCAACTTAACAATCAATCCAACAAAATGTCTTTTCAACACGGACACGATCAAATTCTTTGGATATAGATTTTCAAAAGATAGTATTTTTCCCGATAAACATAAATTTGAAGCAATAAAAAACCACGACCTTCATCCAATCTAAATGAAACTAGAAGCTTTTTAGAAATGGTAAACTATTTGGAAAAATTGATACCAAACTTGTCGGAAAACACAAAAAACATACGACAGCTCATCTCGAAAAACATAACCTGGAAATGGACAGCCCATCATCAACAAGAATTCAAAAATATCAAGAAATCAATTAGTAAAAAGACCAACTTAGTATATTTCGATACAAGCAAAACTACTCATCTTTATGTGGACGCTGGACCAAATGGATTGGGAGCTGTTCGTTCTCAATAACATAGCAATAAGTTGAAACCTATTGCTTTTAGAAGCTATTCGCTTTCTGATACATATAAGCGGTACAATCAGATTGCAAGAAAGATGCTTGCAATATCATGGACACTAAACCAATTTGAACTGTATCTGATTGGAAACTATTTTATACTTCCCACCAATCACAAACCTCTTATCAACATTTTAGAAAATACAAAAAGTTGTCCAAGCGCCAAAATCGAGAGACTTGTACTGTTAACTCAACAATACAAGTTTAACATAGTACACCAAAAAGAAAAAACCAACCCTTCTGATTACCTAGGCAGTGCTGAAATGTATGAAAATTCCATATTCATAGTTCCTGATGCAAAAAATAACGACCTAGACAACGCGTAAGAAGGAACGTTGAATGAATCCATTTTGAATAAAGACGACACCTACCTTCCTGAAGATTCTGAAGACTCTGAGCTGGAAGAAGAAAATTTCACGTCCCCGCTCATAGATCGGGAGCCACAAGTGAGACGCCCTCCCGATAGATATGGGCCCTAACTACAACTCATTTGTTATTTAAGCTTTATTTATGTATAATTTATGTTTATCATTTTTTGTGGGGAAATATAGTGACATTTGGGTTTATCAAGTTGTAAGAAAACAGTTGACAGTTAGCAAATAGTTCAGAATAAAGGTTTCGTTAAATACATGTAAATTTACCATCCCAGTGTAAAACACGACATCCACGAGATCGGATATGTAGAAATCAAAAGAAAAAATAAAGTCCAAAATTTCTGACTTTTTTTTTCAATTGGACCAAAAATTGCCACTTCAGATTTTAAAAAAACTTGACAGACGTGTTTAGAATTTTAAAAGAAATCAAAAATTACACTTGGTTGTTACAAATTACTGATGGTTTAAAAAAAAGTTACATTATTATGAGGGTTGCCAGCGAAATTTTCGACATTTTCATGTTGCCACATAACGGAAGATTGCTGGAAAACTAAGAACGTTTCAGAGAATGCCTCTATGAGTTCGTATTTAAATACCACAAGCGCCAAAAAGTTTTATAAAATTATAGTGGTGTCGCTTTTAAAATTGTAGCAAGTGAAATATTTACCACTTTACCTGAAGGAACTTGTTTATGATTGATCGTCACTAACCTAGGCACCCCGCATTAAAAATATGACGACCCCTAAAATCAAGCGCCCTTGTTCTCCCGGGTTAACTCGAAATCTTGAAATGTTTGTTCGAGTGTTACAAATTATGGAATTCTATTAGCATAATGGCGCTCATCCATTCGAGGAGTTGAGAAATTGAACAAGTGCTTGTCGGTGCTTCTGAATCGAGCAACGGTTAAAACAAGTTTAATTGTTTTCGAATACTCCTGCGGTAAGAAAACGTTAAAAGCCAAAAAAAAAAAAAAACGCGCGGCATTTAATAAAGTCCTTCTATGGATGAAAATTGGATAATAATGTTGATGGTTTTGCTGGCGTGCTCGAGGGCTAATTTCGTAACTAACTTTGCATAATGAGTTGACTGTCGCCTCTTCTTCTAGTTCCATCCCGGAATTTTTGGTCGAACGTTATTTAGTAATTTGAAGGTGCGACGACAACTTATTAAGAAAAGCTTAGAGTTCGAGATGAGCCGTGGTTTTCGGCAAATAAATCCGTCTGATAGATGTGTTTTAGAGACCGATGATACAAAACAATAATAGGAAATGAAACTACTGGATCCAAGTTTCCGCTTGCTGGAAACCTTTCATGATAACATGGAGTGGCCGCACAAAACAACCGTCCTCGTTCTCCCGCACGAAACCTCAATGGAAACAAAAGAAATGAGCTCTTGCAGAGAGACGCCAAGTTTCTTTCAAACTTTTTGGATATCAGTTTTATTAAGTTATATTCAGCGTTATGTCTATAAAAGCTTCATTCTCCGCTTTCAGCATCATCCGGCCGGCATTAAACTCTTTGTTGTGGCTGAAAGGATTATACTTACAGAAAAAAAATTAACACGTTACGGGATTTCTCCTTCTATCTCATGACGTTAATTACCAAGCAACTTCCATTATCGTAACTTCTAGTTGTAGACGAAACAAGATTTTAGGTCATCTCGCGATTTCACTTAATTCCCCCCGTAAATCTGGTCTAACAAAAATCTCGGTTTTCGTAGAAAATAATTGTGAAACATTCTATGGCGCAACATTGGAAACTTTAAAAGTGTCCTCGCACGTATTTTTCACCGCAGAAATGACTTGCGGAGGCAATCAGGATTTGTGTTTAAAAGGAGAGCATTTTCCTAAAACGTCCGTTCGTGTTGGCGGCATTCAAAATCAGTGAACCAGAGATCGCAGCAGGCCATGAAAGGGACGCACCATTACCACCATTGGAGTGTCTCGTGACTGCGACATGGGTCAAACGTACGACCCCGAGCACACACAGGACGACGAAGTCGCATTTGCTTTACACTCTCCGGCAGCGCAACGTTAAAGGATCATTAAGTAATGAGGTCCAGAAAAAGTGCTAAAGAGCGAAAATCTGCAGATTAGGACGGGACACACCGACGGCGACTAATTTATTTCGTTAAATGTAATGAGTAATAAGCCTAATGTGCTGGGTTCTCGAGAACGCAGGACACGCCGTTATTTCAAGGGGACAAAAATTCATTCGAGAGGGGTTTAAATTCTATTTTACGCCCCATACGAGACGGACGCGAGCGCTTTATGACTCATTTGTCCTAATGAGCAATTATAAAACACGGGGGAGTTGCCGATATTGAAAACGATGAAAACTTGAAAATTTTTATTTCAGCATTTATCACTTCTAGCGGCTAGTAGCGAGATAATTTCCAGCATCCAACGCAGTCATTTTAAGAATTTTGCTTTATTGTTATGGAAAAAAATTGACATCGTCTCGAGACAGGAACTCTAGAAAACGTGTTCTATTTAAATATTGATGTGAAGACGGAGATAATAATTTCTGAACCGCGTTACAGCAGGTTGCATGAAAATTAGAAATTCCCGGTAGTCTCGCCTCGGGAGTTAAAAATAATTTTCTTCTTAGTTTCGGTTTAAACTAAAATTAAAATCAAATTGATGAACCAAATTTTTTAATTATTTGATAAATTTCAGTTGCGTTCTTTGTGTTTCGAGGGTTCTGAAACAAGTTGAATTCAAAACACTTTTATGTCTAACTGAAAACCGAACGGCTCGTATATTCCGTTCAAAAACATTTTAGCCGCCGATAAGCAATTAGAACCTTCTCAGGTCTTCACCTTCCCTAAATTAATTTCGGCGTGCAGCTTGCCGAAACCGGAGCAAAAGCGAGCATTAACCTCGTAGGGCAAAAACGAATTTAAATTTGCTAAAACAATGAAAGTGGCGACGCTTTTTGCTGTATGCACACATCAAAAATTCATTAGCGACTGCACAAAGTCGCCGTTGAATAAGAACCAGCTACCCAGAAGCTTACCGACCGTCAGTTAAATAGAGTTTAATTAGTTAAATTTATTAAGTACCGCAATATTCTGTTTTTAACCGTGCTCGTTACCCACTAAACGCCGGGTAATAACGTGAGAGAAACTAATGAAGCCTTAATCACTGAATATAAAGATTAAACGTTATTAAATTCCGCTAGATACGCTTTTAATTGCTTCTACCCGGCGAGGCGAGCTTTCATATTTTGCGAAATTCATTAGAAAAACGCCACTTTCATTGTTTACTGCAGTAATCGAAAAATTAAGAAGTTGAAAATGAAAATTTTCAGCTGACCGGTTCCCAGAGGAGCTCGCTTTTGCGTCAGCAGAGACCCCCATTCGTTTTATCGATGTAGTTTAATTTTATCGTCGTTCTTAGGGGGCGCGGTAAACATAGATTTGGCGTAATAGTTCTCGTTTACACGGGGCAGTTATTTACAGTATAACCCGCACAATTCAACCACTTTCGTTAATTTGTTTTATAACGTTATTAATTGAGCGCATTCGGCACCTAATTACACAGCACGAAATTAATTTAGCGAGTATCACATCCGAGTTGATTCATCATCACCCATCAAAGCATTTCGCATGACGGCCCCGTTTATAGAGGCGTTTTATTAAGTTTCAATTATTTGTCAGGCTTTGCGGTCAAGTCAGTCGATGATGAGCAATCGACGCGTTCGACCGGAAATTAAGTTATTAATTTTAAAATTTCAGGGGGACGTTGAAATAAATAAAAGTCGGACTGATCCTGAAAATTTTACATGAAATTGATTTCGGAATGTAACGTTGAAGGAAGAATGAATAATGTATACAATGTTTGTTATTTATTCATCTGAGTGTAGAAAACATAGCAGGAATGAAATTGATATTCTGCCCAAGTTCACTGTCTACGTGTCACGCGGAAATATGATTTACCTGTAATAACAAGGCAGAAATATCGATTTAAACAGCACGGAAATGCTTTAAGTTTTGATGAATTGGGCCGCGTTACGACCTGCTCCTTTCCAGAATTAATCCCGCCCGCCAAAAAATCTATTAAATCCGCCCAAGTTTCTTAATCAAGGACGTAGATGGCGCGACGATAGCTTTATTGCAATGTTTATAGGGAATTTTGTTCGGGAAGCTAATCAGGTTTATTTACAGTATGGGGAAGACGATTGCGGAAAAAGTCACAAAATCTTGGAATTTGGTCTTTCAATCGTCTAGTCTGGTAAGCTGGAGACTGCTGTCGAAATAGCTAGACCATCAAACTGTTTTATTAACTCTTTGGTCCTAAAAATTTAACTAAGGACCTCTTCGAAAACATTAATCTAGAAAATCCGTTGGCACAAGTTTGTTGTATGATGAAATAGTGCTGGATTTTATGAGGAATTTCCAAAAAAAAACTGAAATAGTTTGGGAGACCGAGGACAAATTCTTGACAAATTGCATTGAGGGATTTCTTTAATACCCTAACGTTGCAATAATTACAGGAAGCTATTAAAAACTTCTGGCACGCTTAAAATCCCCAAAATTTGGCAAGTACGAAATTTATATCAGACTTTGCTAATTTCTGAAATATTTTATTAATTTCTCCGATAAGACCCATAAATTTAAGTACGACGTTATGAATTTTAAAGTGCCCCCGGCATATTCCTTTTCGGCTAAATTCCCCGCTACGTGTAGGACTCTCATCATAGAATGAAAGCGAACGAGGGAAATAAAAACGTTATTGCTTCTGTTTCCTTATCAGAGCTACGAAGAATTGTAGTAACAACCATAAAGTTTAAAACTCAACAACTTATCTATGTTGTGTTGTTAAACGAGAGACCTTTCATCTTGTTAATGTCTCATCACTCGACCCGCCGACGACATGTAAAGTAACTAGAATCGAGTTTCGTGCAAATTCCAACGCAGTTACCTCCACGACGGACTTAATTGGAACAGTTTGTTCCGATATAAAACAAGCGATGGCGAATTTCAAGATACATTCAAATAAACGACTCTTTTATTCGCTTTAAAAAAAGTTTTAAATTCTTTTTATTGTAGTTTTATAGCGACATTCCGTTTTATTGCGTATTATTTCAGATGAAAGCGATTAAGTCGTATTACTTAATTAAAGTTGTCGATTTTTCGAAAACGCGGCCAATTTTTTCGTTGCCAATTAATTCGATTCGATATGTTTGTTTGTTTGAAAAACATCGCTGCCTCTTAGACCCGAAAATAATGACGACGTTGTTATCCGGATCGGAATCAACAAACCTCGTTGTTTCACTTCACCGTTCTCAAGGCAAATGTGGAAAAACCTAAAATAAGTACGTCAAAAAAAAAAAAAAAATTGTTGCCAGACGCGATTTTTACCAATTGGACAGGACTGATTGAAATGGTTGTTTGTTTTCGAACTTAATTAATTATTCGTTTTGATAATGAACAATGCAACGTCCAAATTAAAAATAACGACTTGGCGTGGTGGCTTTTCGTTGGACGAACGCCTGATTTTAATTACAACATGTGACCGAAACTCGATAATTACATGGAGCGCGTCGCGAGAGCTTTATAAAACAGATAATCATTCACAAAGCTCGCTGGAAATTTAGCTTGAAAGCGTAATCCGGGTGAATCAAGTCGGAAAAATAACTCGCAGGTTTTACAGCTCAGCCGCAGCAATTGTACTAGAGCTCTCCGCCATCGAGATAAGTAAACCGAAGTTATTATCTTACTCCATTATTCTTGCTCACCGTCCCTATATTGCGAAAAAATAAGAGGCCCATTTCGAACTTTCCGTTAATGCGCGTCGAATTTTAAATAAGGCCCTTTGTTCGAGGGCGTTCGGCTGGAAATTATTTCCTTTGCGGTTCTGCATGCGAAGCACCTGGCATGGGTGCATTTCGGTTTTATAAACACGTACATGACTCGGGTGTTGTAAAACGACGTTATTACTCATTATCTAGGATTCCCGTCGTGCTTATTGTGGTCGTACGATTTCATATGTAAGATGAGAGCCATGAAGAGCCTTCATGTACTCAACCGCGTAGTAAAACTTGTAATTAAGACGATAATTCCGAACGCAGGCAACACGGCATTTGCTACATTGCTTCCCAAGTCGCGAAAGAAGGTTGGATAGCTACAAGCCGGCCGACAATGTCTTCATTGCGAAAGTTAACATCTACCACTTTCATAATTACTATGCGGGACTTCACTCGCAGGAATTACAAGAATTTCTAAATGTTTAATTGAATTATTTTAGCAATCGTCCAAGAACGACCTCTAAAAAAACTTATCCCAGAAAATATTGATTGAAAGGAAAAACGATGAGGATATGAGAGATAATTAAAATTAAAAATAATTGAGGGAAAGAAAGGGAAAATGTATATTAAAAATTGGCATATAGAAGAAGAACCCTAAAGTATAATTTGAGTTTGTAGAAAATGTTTTTTTTATACATTTGCAAAAGAATAATGAGAAATCTATTTGTGAAGATGTAAAAGGGAACGCGTAACAGTAGATGAATCATAAAAGATTGAATGTAATTTTACATTATTCTCGAGAAAAAAATGGAATGTAAAATAAAGATAGAAAAATATTGGAAAGAAATTTTTATTTGCAATTTCTCTACGGACGGAATAGTAGTGATCGGGGGCCCGGACTGGAGATTCGATGTTACTATGCGGGACTTCACTCGCAGGAATTACAAAAATCTCTAAATGTTTAATTGAACTATTTTACCAATCGTCCAAGAACGACCTCTAAAAAACTTATCACAGAAAATATTTATTGAGAGAAAAAACGATGACGATATGCGAGTTAATTAAAATTAAAAGTAATTGAGGGAAGAAAGAGAGAATTTATATTAAAAAATTGGCATATAGAAGAAGAACCCAAAAGTATAATTTGAATTTGCAGAAAATGTTTTTTTATACATTTGCAAAAGAATAATGAGAAATCTATTTGTGAAGATGTAAAAGGTAACGCGTAACAGTAAGTGAATCATAAAAGATTGGATGTAATTTTACATTATTCTCGAGGAAAAAATGGAAAGTAAAATAGAGATAGAAAAATATTGGAAAGAAATTCTTATTTGCAATTTCTCTACGGACGGAATAGTAGTGATCGGGGGCCCGGACTGGAGATTCGATGTTACTATGCGGGACTTCACTCGCAGGAATTACAAAAATATCTAAATGTTTAATTGAACTATTTTACCAATCGTCCAAGAACGACCTCTAAAAAAACTTATCACAGAAAATATTTATTGAGAGAAAAAACGATGACGATATGCGAGTTAATTAAAATTAAAAGTAATTGAGGGAAGAAAGAGAGAATTTATATTAAAAAATTGGCATATAGAAGAAGAACCCAAAAGTATAATTTGAATTTGCAGAAAATGTTTTTTTATACATTTGCAAAAGAATAATGAGAAATCTATTTGTGAAGATGTAAAAGGTAACGCGTAACAGTAAGTGAATCATAAAAGATTGGATGTAATTTTACATTATTCTCGAGGAAAAAATGGAAAGTAAAATAGAGATAGAAAAATATTGGAAAGAAATTCTTATTTGCAATTTCTCTACGGAGGGAATAGTAGTGATCGGGGGCCCGGACTGGAGATTCGATGTTACTATGCGGGACTTCACTCGCAGGAATTACAAAAATCTCTAAATGTTTAATTGAACTATTTTACCAATCGTCCAAGAACGACCTCTAAAAAACTTATCACAGAAAATATTTATTGAGAGAAAAAACGATGACGATATGCGAGTTAATTAAAATTAAAAGTAATTGAGGGAAGAAAGAGAGAATTTATATTAAAAAATTGGCATATAGAAGAAGAACCCAAAAGTATAATTTGAATTTGCAGAAAATGTTTTTTTATACATTTGCAAAAGAATAATGAGAAATCTATTTGTGAAGATGTAAAAGGTAACGCGTAACAGTAAGTGAATCATAAAAGATTGGATGTAATTTTACATTATTCTCGAGGAAAAAATGGAAAGTAAAATAGAGATAGAAAAATATTGGAAAGAAATTCTTATTTGCAATTTCTCTACGGAGGGAATAGTAGTGATCGGGGGCCCGGA
This sequence comes from Pyrochroa serraticornis, assembly GCA_905333025.2. Lineage (NCBI taxonomy): Eukaryota > Metazoa > Arthropoda > Insecta > Coleoptera > Pyrochroidae > Pyrochroa > Pyrochroa serraticornis. The sequence goes on along the minus strand of HG995154.1, from coordinate 31,668,181 downwards.
CTGGAGATTCGATGTTACTATGCGGGACTTCACTCGCAGGAATTACAAAAATCTCTAAATGTTTAATTGAACTATTTTACCAATCGTCCAAGAACGACCTCTAAAATACTTACCGCAGAAAATATTTATTGAGAGGAAAAACGATTTCGATATAAGAGATAATTAAAATTAAAAATAATTAATGGGGCGAGAAGAAAAATTTGTATTAAAAATTTGGCATATAGAAGAAGAACACTAAATTATAATTTCAATTTGTAGAAAATGTTTTTTTAAACATTTGTAAAAGAATAATGAGAAATCTGATTTTAACGCGTAGTTAACAATAGGTGAATCATAAGAGGTTGGATGTAATTTTACGTTATTTTTGAGGAAAAAATTGAATGTAAAATAAGGATAGGGAAATATTGTAAAAAAAAATTTTTTCGCAATTTCTGCTGAGGGAATAGTTGCGATCGGGAGTCAGGGCTGGGGATTCGATCTGCTCACGAGCCGCCGCTGACTTGCGTCGTTCAGTCGTTGTTTCGTTTTCAGCTAACGCCGTGATCAAACACTCTGTAATTAATCAAGTTTACTTTTTAAAATTCGCCGTGAAAAATGGGTTAGGCTCGCTTGAAATTCGGAGCTTTCCCGTATTAGCTAAAAGGCTCGTAACGGACTGGAAATTTATATCCAGAGGGCGTTTTTAATAGCGCGAGCTAGTTGAAGATAATGTCGAAAAATAATAAAAATATTTTGAGAACATAGACAATCACTTAGGGTTGTAAATCGTATTCATTTATCCCTAGACGACGGTTGAGAGGTAACCAGAGCTACTTTCTGAAAGGTCGCTATTTAGATTCCACCCTTGCCGAGTTATTGAGGTTTTTTTTTGTGATTTCCCAGGAGCACTATCCAAAGTTTACGTGCAGACATGCAGAAAAAGCAGATTAAAATCGTGTAATGCCCCAAATTTGTTCTACACAATAAAAGAAAAACGTATAATTGTCGAATAAAAGACAAACGTGATGGTAAAAGCGCGCACTTCGGGTCTCGATATGTGGACGTTGCTAATTCCGAATTACGACGTCCCCTTAAAATGCGGATAACTCCCGAAAAAAAGGTATCGACGCGACGCGAGGAATAATAACAAGTTTCGCTATGCAGACGGGTTGATGGTATGAGGTAAGTATAAGACCCCGAACAAGGCAAGAATCACTCGACGCATGATAAAAATATTCAATGATGTTATCTTTTCACGGTTCAAATAAACTTTTATATATGTATCACATAACTATATAGGGGCAGAAATTCCAGAATCGTACGAACATAAAAGGGAAAAGCAACAAGATTTTAAAGCATAAAACCGGGAGCTGCGGGCACGGTTCTACGACCACCGACGCTTAACAAGCCGATAGCGAAACCTAATCTGAACGAAAATGTAGATGGGAATTTTTACCAACGTTGAGGGACCACCTCGAAACTCAACCAACCAATGTCAAGTGCGGACCATTAAAGACTTTTACCTGCGGAAATTGCGATTTTATGCGTTTGATTAGCGATTTGAGAGCAATTAAAAGTAATTACTGCAAAATGAGAAATCGATCATTAAACATTCAAAGAGGTTAGACGCAGAGGAAAGTGGAACAATATGAAATTCTAAAACAATAATAATTTTTTCTTCATTATATATTTTTTTTAAATGAGACGATCAGGACGCAGTTATAGGTGCGAACTTTACTCCAACCCTTAACCACAGCTGACCCACCCCGTATTGAAGCCGAATCCAACCGAATTAATTTTTCAATGTTGCATTTTGACCTAACGTTTCAATCTTACGATACTTCAAGCTGAATCGGGTCGAAAGGGTCCAGTCCGTACTAATCTTTGTTTGGCTCGGAATATATGAGTCGCCGCCACAAATTGTTAAAGTCGTCACTTTTCTCTAATTAATTATTGTCCCATCTAAAATATTTGATGCTCTCAGTATTTTAACAAAATAAAAAAAATTACTTTAAAAACCCGTCAGTAATATTTTCGGATTAAGGCAAAAATTGGTTTTTGGTATGGTGCGACTCAAATTTTTGAAAAATTTAAAGTTAAATTCGAAAATTGAAGCCTAGACCCACATGTTTTTCAGAACTCGAGATGTCAGTAGAATAAGTAGACGTCGAGATTTCATTCTTTGTCAAGTCCCGAAAAACTTCAGTAAATTCCGCACTGTCGGTGTTAATCTAATAAAAAGTAATTGGCAGGTGATGCAAGAATTGACAAATAAAATTTAGTGGCGACGTTCGGTTCGGCAGTTACCACAAGTAGCCGGTACAGGACCGGAGGAACGAAGAAAAATGGCATGCCAGCAGCAACCCGGCCGACCCTATGGTTGCGCAACTCCTTTCTCCGTCGCTCTATGAAAGTTTTCTTGAGAGTAGGGCAAGCGAACGTATAAATGCTAGTAATAATCCGCACTTGTTACCACCTTATCTGGTGCATTTGTCGTGCGAATATATCCGCATCTATAGGTATAACGAGATGGAATTAATTACGGTCAGTTTGTTGGTTTTCGCCGGTGCAAGTTTCGCGAATCCCGTCTCCCAACCGGTTTACCCCAACACCCAATACGTTAGTGCCCAAGCGATACCGGCTGTTCAATACAGACAACAACCCCAAGCGTATTTACAACCCCAGTATATTTCCGGAGGAGCCCCTGCCGTCCAAACAGCAAGACCGATCTACGAAGCCGACAAAAGTCCCGGACTGCAGAAGTACTCCACACAAATTAAACAGCCCATCCAGCAAGTTCTGCTGTCCACTAACGTCGACAGACAGGTAATAAAGTTGGAGAATTCGGCACTAAAATCTTTTTATTTCGTCCGTGAAACACTCGAAATCTTCACGAGGAACCGTCGAACGAACCTCGACAAGCAATTTAACAACTAGTTTATCCCACCCTTATTTCGCCATTTTCAACTAGGACTTGCTCGCACAAAAATTTGAACTAACGAAAATTTTGATTAAAATCGAAATCACAAAAAAAAGATTTGGCAACTATAATTGGGGTTTTGAAAAAAGTTGTTCAATTCGGCGAATTCGGTACAAAAAATTGGTTTCGTGAAATATTTTATGCCAATAGCTGGAGATCGCGAGTCACTTAGCTAGATTTACGAATGTGGTCTCGAGGTCCGTAATTTATGGATTATTACAGCTTTAGGGCGAGACCTACTGACCCTACAAAATTTGAGGGATGATAGTGCAGTAATTGCGCCCGTATTAATTTATCTTTTGCCCGAAGACCTCCTGGTATTAACGTAACGTAAACAATTTTGTCACGAGATTATTTATTGTTTTACCAAAGAACGTTCGTGGCTATTGCAACAAAATACTTTCTAAGACGCTTGGAGGTACATTTGCTTATTAAATATGTAACGTGAGAAATGCCGGGCGTTTATTTAAATTCGAATCTCGCGCTTCCCTCGGGGAAAAATTTAATTTTCCGCTTTCCAATCTTAGTGTAAACAATAATTATTTATTCTCGCTATTACTCGCAAGCATTCATTTTAAAACATTCGCGGTGTAAATTTGAAGAAATCCTAACAACTGTTTCGTCCGTCAGTGTTCGTTGATATTGAACATTAAAAGGGTTCAGTCTTGCCAGAAGCAAACTTAACGGCCCGAACGTGTTGGGTGTAACTTCAAAATTATTTAGCAGGTACAAATTAAATTCTCGCATTTAATTCCCAAAACTAGTTGCAGTTTATTTTGGTTTACAAGCATACAGAATAAAATAAATCAAACAAATTGGAATTGATTAATGCAAATTAATTCTACTACCTCGAACTAAAATGTCTATACTGCGTGGGTATTGTAAAGAAATCTCTTTGTTTACCAAAAACTAAATTGCTTTTGTCTGTGTAATCTAATTTTAAAGTTTCCCGTGATGACACCAAACACTTCTGCGTTTGATCTTAAATTTTAATCTTTAAATCGTCTTTAGTTCCAATGTTTGAAACACAAAGAGAATCGCATATTATAAACACTGAAACAATTGCTTCTTTATAGAAAATGTAACACTGTATTAGGCACTCAATTATCGTTTCCCAAACATGAATGCAATTTTCTTATTTGCTTTCAACGTTAATATTCGATTTCTTCCATTTCTTTAAAGTATTTAATTTTATTAGGTAATTGGACCCGACAATCAATTAAATTGCGCGACGAGTGGCCAGTGAAAAGTATTGATAAATCAATGTCAAGATGCTTACAGTTACAAGTTTAAATTATTTAATTGCTCACAACTGTTGAAACAGCTCGATTCTTTGCAATTTCTAAAATGTCTAACTTTTTAGTTTTTGTTAAATTATTCATATTAATAAAATTAAACAAGAAGAGTTCGAAGTTTATTCCAAAAATATTAACAATGCAATTCTATCGAGATAATTCGTTTCAGATTCACAAGATAGCTCAAGGTGGAGGTCCTTACTACGCGCAGCAGGTCCAGGCCGCCCAACAGCAAGCTCAAGCTCAAGAAGCTATTTCGGCGGCTCAAAGAAAAGCAACTTCTCAAACTTTGGGCGGCAGACAAACTCTAGGGTTTCAACAACCCCAACACCAACCTCAATACATAGCAGCGCCTCAACAACAACCCCGATACGTAAATCCAACATACAGGCCGGCTTCTCAACAACACTCCCAACAGCCCCAGCAGTCGCAAGAACAAGAAGCTAACCCTGAGGATTACGATGTGAGTCAGGCAATTAATTTTAGGCAATCGAGTCACATTAACAATTATCGAATGTTTGTTTTACTGACGGTTCGCCTTGAATGGATAAAGTAAAAAGTTATGTCAGCAGCAAGGGCGACATTTATCTTGACGGCTGAAAAGTAAGGGATTTGTGTTCGAGTTAAGAACAAAACTGGTTTCTAGATCGACTCGTTGATTTGAATTCACGTCGTTAAAATAACTTTCCCTTACAATTATTATTAGATCAAGATAATGCAGCCACGTAATAGCCGCTTTCATCACCGCAGATGAAAGAATCACGTTTCAATAACTTCACCAGTCGATTCTTGCCACGTATCGAAATTTACTTTAAAATATCAAATTGCAGTTGCGGTGTTTAATTAATTTTTTGGGATATTTCGCAACTTTCCTCTCGATCAGAAAAAAAATTAATTGTAGCTCCCACAAATTACGACTTTAGTTTCGTAAATTTCCAATTAACAATAACAATAATCTCCGCCTAATTAACTAGTCGAATGATGCAAGAGTGGCGCGATTTCTTGTTGGTCGCTTTCATTTCCAAGTCAACTACCTAATTAGAAGAAAATGCCTAATATCGTGACAGGCTTCAGATGTGTTCGTGAATATCTAAATTAGACGACAGAACAGGATACGCTTCCGCAAACACGCAAATAACGACGCTTAAAGCATGTGGAAACCGTAGGTGTACCTTGGATGTTTGCGTTTTTCCTACTAAAACACATCCGAGGAGTTTCCGCTCGAATTCGAACTTTAGCATTTAGATTCTGGGACGAACGAACCGACGACGGCGACGAAACTAATCACCCTACGTCGATTGTTTGATTACGGTTGATCAATCAGAAATGTATCAGCAGAGAGACGACACCAAATCAATCTCTAATGGTAATCCGCAATAACACTCCAAGGATAAAGGGAGCTTTCATGTTCGGCTGGAGTGCCATGTATTAGGAATGCGTTCGAATCAAGCATACTGGAATTAATTAATTTCGGGCCCATAACTGTCTTAATTGTTAATATGACGTTTTGACTTAATTGAAGTCACCTGGGTGCATACCTGAATACCGAGTTTCGCAGCAATTCTGGCCGGGACCGAACCACCCCCTGATGGTGTTACGATTTTTTTACGAAACATCGATAGTGTCGGTGTCCAAAAACTTAATTGTGGCAAAATAAAATTTTGAAACCAAAAACTATTAACAACTGAAGAAACGATATGCAAATTTATTGAAGTTTGATAATTCGTGATTTAGATTCTGGCGAGAATTGCGGAGTTCGAGGTTGTTGCGCAATGTGCCCCTAAAAGATGAATGTCGCTTTTGGAGTCGAAAGCGAACGAATTAGTGCCATTTATTTATAAGTCACTGACCCGCACAACACGTTCGAAACCCGCACGTCAAACCGATAAAAGTTATCTGTTTTCTAACGAGAGCAACTTGGACGTCGGCCATGCGGAAAACTCGAAAGCAAATTAATAACAATTTCATATCGGGGTAACATGCAAATACGGATTCGAACAAACAATACCGACCGTTATTAAAATCGTAATTAATGCAGTATCAATAAGGCTAACGCTCCAACGAATTAATTGGAAGCCGTCACGTCCTATTCAAACAACGTCGCAAAGCTCGCTCTATTGCCGCAATCCGAAGAAGAGGAAAAAATCGCTTTGCTGTTATTCAACGATTTTATTTCGTTCACATAAAATTAGATTTGACCAGGATGGTAGTGGATGCTGCGTTTTATTGACGGAACCGCGAGATTTTATGCCGCTTTTCAATTTTGCTGATTGTGTTTTTAAATTTACATATGTTTTAGTGGTATTAAAGAATTTATTGGAGAACCTACGTATCGGGAACGGATGCCAAACTGTGAAAGGATATTTTGACGTAGCGATGCACTTTCACCGGTGACACCCCTCGTTTAATTGAGGTAGTAAAAATTAATGGAATGCGGGCAGTAATTTTGAACGGAATTTGCCTAAAATTTACCAAGTGGAAAATGATTAAACCGCAAAAAATTGCCTAACTAGTTAACAGCTGCATGGCTCGCTTTATTTATTTTTATTTTTCATTCCCGCTCTCTATTTTTTCAGCAACGTACTCATTAACCAAAATTTGTTGACATTACTCTTTGTTCTTCTTCATTTTCCGCCCGTTCAGTAAACTTCGTATATCTCATCACAATTAGCGGAGAAATATCCTTTGGTAATCACTGTTGTTAATTCAATTTCTTTACCAGTTTCTCGCTGAATAAATCCTAGAAACTGCAGTTCGTGTTTTCCACTTTTTCTTTCTTTTTTGTTTAAAGATCGACGTTTAATTTCGTTTACCTACTTGTATGGATCTGTTATCTACCTACCCAACAGTTGATAGCTTATACGACCGCACAAAGTTACCGCAGTGAAAAATTTTAATCACTCACCGAATCTTCGAACGGCTGCTGGACTCCACCATCCTTCCCTCTTTTTCGCCCTGTAGTTGGGACTTACTGAAACAAAATTAGAATTGTCAGGATTGACTAATAGAAAATATTTTTTGAAAAATCCGACTGCTACTTCAATTTTGGAAATGCAGAAAAAATGTTAAGGGCGTATGGTACGTTCTACAGCCAAACTAATCCGTTATGGGGGTGCCAGTAGTAACCATCAGCGCATTTTGAGAAAGTGGATTCCCCTACCTAGTTGAGCTACCACCACCACTCCAACTTCTACTTGAAGCTCATTGCCCAACTCACCTGAAGACAACCAAATTTATTTATGACCGAGGCAAGGGTCCCGTTTATGAAGCTATTTGCCTTTGTCATCTACAACACATTTCTTGTCGACAAAGTTGTTCGACTTGAGAGCGAGCGACTAACAATCGTTTATGAGAAGTACTCATTATGAAGATAATTAATAACCCAAAGTCCGAATTTGAGACAAAATAATCACATGATGTGGAAATTAATACAAAAAAAGAAAGGTTGCAACAAGCAGAAGAATAATTAGGCAATAATAATATAATTAAAGAATTTCTTTGAAATAAAACAATCAAATTATCTTTAGGAACAGTACAGTAAATATTATTCAAATTGACCACCTCCTCCTTAATGCCAATTAATTGGAATCTTTTAATGGAATGCCAAAGCGTATTCCGTATCATTATTTGGATCCCTAATTTTTAAATCGCGTGGTAACCGAGCATCTATTAGTTCAGGAAAAATGCAGTTCAAGTGAAATGAATTTAGCTTTGGAACATTTTCCCATCAAACTGAATTTTTGTAAATTGAGTTACAAATATTTATCTGAAAATTACCGAGGCAATCCATTTGTAATTTTAATGCATACCGTCTTTTAACTAACGTCTTTTACTGGCCTGATAGTGACGGTAGACATTTCACCTTTACTCTCTCTTCCATTGATATCAAACCATTTTGCCAGTAGTACATTTGATCGAATGTAAGACAACTTTGGGATATTGTTTCAGTACATATCCTAGATCCACTATTCGCCTTCGATACAATAAATCTTTACTATCTATTGATAGCTCTACTTTCTCAACACATAAAGAATTTAAGAAACTGCTGAAAAAAGTTGAAATGCATAATCCTCTTACCAATTTTTCCTACCTGTTTGCATGTTGTATTCATAATTGGCTGCTGGCAAAATTTGGCCTGATGATGTGGAAGTTATTGCTCGATTTAAATTGACCACTTTCTTACTTTTTCTAAATCGAATGAATATTTTAATAACCGTATGAGTAAATTATAGTTCTTTTTATATTTTCAATACCGGCAAGTTTCTTTTGGATCCGCGAATACAGAATTTTTTCCCGTGAATACGGGAAGTGGTCACAATTTTTTGGTCCGCGAATAAGGAACTTTGACTCTATACAAAAAATGCCGACGTATCTCGCAAATCTGGGTTCAAAGTGTTGACGCGAGGGCGGTCGAGGAAGAAGTCCGAGATTTTTACATCTCGGTATATTTAAACTTTTTATAAAGTAATTAGAAGTTCAAAAAATATAAAAATTGCACAATCATAATTAGGAAGAATTAGTCTATAAATTCTTCTTAATAAAATCAATATAAATTTTGTTTCACAGTTTGTTTCACTTTTAAAAATTGAATATGAAAATAAAATTTAAATTTGACTGTTACACGTTGAAGTGCCAGATGTAAGAAGCAAGTGCCTAAATTATCCAAACAACACAAATATATTTTTGGTTCTGTCGAAACGACCCTTTGTTGGTTTGACTATCTTTATGGTCGCAATTACCAACACAAGAGAAGCATCTGTAAACATGTACCTTCCCAGTTTTACTACAAATTATGAGCACAAGATCGCTTCCCCTACAATTGTGACAACAACTTTGTATTTTTACTTGGCGGGGGAAAATAGAAGAAGTGAGCGAAGTAAGAACAGAAAATAATTTGACGGCGTTTTTCTTATAAGAACACGACTTTGCTATTTTCAAAATAAAAAAAGAACAAGTAACAAGAAACCTTAGACTATGCAGTGAAGATAATTTCATTTCAATAGCTGTCGGTTAAAGGCACTAAATTAATAATTTTTTGCTCCAGCAAATTTTAGTCATTTTTTTGAAAAGCAAATAATTAATTATGATGGTGTTACTTTTCGGAGGGCGATAAGAAATATGTCACTGCAATGTAGATTGAAGAAGCTTTAATTCTATAAAAAAAAACAACCACTTAATCAATGGGTCCTTAGCGGTGACCAAAATAAAATTAAATTTTGTTATTGTTCTATCTGTCTAAACAATGCATTTTTAATTTTTTGGTTTCAACTAAATGTCATGTTATTCTATTCTCTAACGATTTATTTTCAAGAAAAAAAAAATTTGAACCTACCATACGCTCTTAATTCTGGCGTTTTAAAGAAAGTACTTGGAAAGTTATAAAACTCACCCTTAGTGGCAACTCCTTTTGCTGTAACGTCTACTAATTCACACTACACTATTACAGTACGCACTGCACAATATACTGGTACCACACTTTATGTAGTTCGCTAAGCTGCAGATCCTGTAAAAGAAAGAAAATAAAATTAGTCCAAATGTTTTAGTAATTTTTTTTTTAATTGCAGATCAAAATGGTCTTGACGAAATAATAAAAAAACAAATTTTTAGCGTAGACGCACTTTCTCAAACCCATTTTGGTTTTCAAATCATCACGAGGAAACTTGAGTAGGACACCCTAATCGGTTTTTATCAAAATTTAGATTACTTTCGTTAAATGAAGCGTACAGGTCACAAATATGTTCCTTTTTAAAATTATTACAGAAAATTTCAAGAAAATTGAGAAAATTTGATAAATAATCAAATTTGTTAATTGAACTCACCTGCTCAATTTTTTTCAGGCGGCCAGATCAACGTAAAAAATTCTAACAAGAGCACCCCCTATCATGAACCTCATTCTCAACGTCACTGAGATACGATTTTGAAGAAAGGTGGCTATCAGTATTCGTTATCTAATAATTCCCGACAAATTAAGAAAAACGGATGTTTTGCGAAAGACCTTCAAGATTTTTTGTGCTCAGCTCAAATTTTTTGTCGGGACCAAGTCAACGTAAACAAGATTGCGCGAATGCGTCGTAAATCTTTATTTTTGTTATGAAAATAAAAATGAGGTTAAGTTGTAATTATTTACGAAAAATATTTGAAATAACATTTTCAATCACATCTCGATCAAGTTTGGTCCAGATATGCCTTAAAATAATAAATTCTGCAGCAAATTCGGTTTAGCATTAAAACTCTCCCAAGCGTAAAAACCTCTATGTTATTTAACAAAAAAAAAATTTGCCAATATTGGGATTGGGGTGGCTAAAAAACTTTTGCAAGGTATTCTGTGCCATTAACTCCGTCCATTACCACCACATTTTGGCAATTGCACGAAACGTTAGGTTTTGATTCGCGATTGTTGCTGTTTCAGCACAATCCTTCTTACCAATTTGGATTCGACGTCAGCGACGACCAATTCACCAACTACCAGAACCGCAAAGAACAAAGAGAAGGCAACAAAATCACCGGAAGCTATTCGGTCGTCGATTCCGACGGTTTCGTTAGGACGGTAACATACACGGCCGATCCCAAAGAGGGTTTCAAAGCGGAGGTGAGTTGGGCAATAATTCTCTTATTATAGATACACCCCGTTTTCCGTTCATAACCAATTTTCCGTACAATTCCCGCAACTCAACTTAGCAACAAGCAAATACGAAAACGCCAACTAATTAATTACCGCAAGCGAAACCGGTCGATGGCGACCATTGCTGTTTGTTATTGTAATTGATTTGTGTTACTGTTGGACGTTGGATAACTATGAGGGTTAAGTTTCGTTGTTAATCCCCCCAATTCGTTTTTATAGGTCACGAGACAGCCCACCGATATTGTGGTTAAAATCCCGAAGCCAGAGCCACAATTTGCCAGACAACCCCAGCAATACGCGCAGGTTTGTGACGGGACCCAGGGAAAATTTTATGAATTTTCTATTTATTTCTCAATATACCCAGATCGCTTACTTAAAAAATGTAAGCTGGGGTGGCGAGATTGCAAGTTTTACTGCATCGTAAAACCTCTATTTTTGCTGTACTAAAAATCGGAATACTTAGCTTTGGAATCCCGGCGTTTTCACGGGATCCACGAGTAATCTTGGATAAAATTAACATTTCTTTGCGAGCTTTTAGAAATAAAGTACGGAAAAACCGGCGGAATTAACGAATTTCTTTTTAGGACGTCCCTGTCCAACAGAGGGAACGAGGACCGGCGCAAAAGCCCAACGTCGTCTACCAGTATGAATAATTTTAAAATCAACCCGTGAACGGGAGAGGGTGGATGAAGAATTTGAAAAAAATGCTAGCCATTTAAGTCAAATTTATTGTTATTTTGTATAAAGTTTGTAATAAAGTTTAGAAAATTTCATGGCGGGTACTAAAGAATTCCCCCGATGCCTCCACCATTTTTCACCGTAACCGTAAAATCCTCGCATGAGAGCCAAATCAGCCGAAATTTACGCCTCGCCCGCAAAATTTTAAGGGAAATATTGTCAACGCACATAATCCCTAAATTTTTTCATCCAAGCAGTTGCTCTTAATAAAGCGCAATTTACTCAAGTCGCAAAAGCACCAAGAAACTAAAGCCGAAGCTTGTCTCAAATTTGATATTGTTGCAGAACTTTCGGTATCAGTTCCAATAAATAGTCAAATTATTATTGCGAAAGTTAACGTGAGCTTTCGAAAAACACAAAATGAGCTTTTATACCGGTTCGTAAAGCTGCCGTTGTCGATACTTCAACTGACAAGAGTAACCGTAAAATTAAACATTTCTGTGGATAGTTTACAACCCCGTTACCTCCAGTAGCTTCATTTACGACTATTTTAAATATTTTACTTAGCTTTCGATTTTTTTCGATAGACGCGCTTTAACAATATGCACCATCTTCAGCAAGTTTCTAACTTAACCTCCAGAATCCATTAGGAAGATGCATAGAAAATATTCAATACCGAACTGTTCGTAACTTTACTGCTTTAGCAAAGTTGCACCACATAAAGCTACTAATTGCATTGGGAGCATTTGTTGCACTTAAGATTTATAACTAAACCACGCCAGATTTGGTATTTCAAGTTATAACTGTACAGATTTCTAAGAAGTTACTAACAATTCGCTAGATGTATAATTGTTGGCTTAATATTACGCTGCACTGAAAAGTGTTAATTCTTAACTACGGCCAAAATTTTAACATAAATGTTCACATTGAACAATAGTTACAAGTAAATCCTTAATTTTAAGATAAAATCCTTCAGTCTAAGCACTCTAAAAATATTATTTGATTTATTCAAGTACTAAACACACGATAAAAGTTTGTTCCAAGAGTTGGCAACAGTTTTTCAGATATTTAAGAACCTGAAGCAAAGTAAAACGTCGTTTTATAAAAAACAGCAACCGAACGCTTCATCAAATCCCGTGTTCAGTTTCTTGTTTCTTGCATTAGAAGCAAAGTTGATCCGTACTTAGCATTTATTTAGTTTCCGCTCGTTTTCTGAATGCAACCGAACTGAAAGAACTAGATGCGAAACTGGAGAAGAGGTCCCGAGGGTGGCAAATAACTTGTTTGCGCCGTTATAATACTGAAACGTGGTTCTAAAATTCAGCAGCTTAAAGCTAGAGTGAATGAAGTGACCCATGAAATAAATTGCCTACAACAACATTCCACCGAGTGAAATAAATGTTAGTGCAAACGAAGAGACAAAGGAATGTTGATTTAACCGCGACTATTTATTTTCATTGCGACGAAACATTAGTAGATGTGTGCCTTGGCAAAATGTGGGGATCGAAGAAAGCAATTTCGATACATCGTCCTCTTGGATGGCAATACACTTAAAATACAATCGCGCTGCTATTCCATATCAAGAAATATATCGCTAGTCCAGATTTATTTCATCATATAATGAAAAGCGGTCTCCGAGTGAAATATTAGTTTAAATACGCCGCAAATTAAAGGAGAGAACCTCGGACCTCGTGCTTTGCGGGTAATATCAATAATTCAGATGGTAGGGGTTTGTCAATTAACTTCGTTAGACGCTAATTATGCGGATTCGGATGTTGCTTAAAGCGGTTTAGTTGCCGGTATATTGACGGGAAACGTAAAGATTCTCCGGATTCCAGTCAAACGTATTAAATTTGCATCAGTATTTAAGGGTTTTACATAAATCCTAGAGGAATTAGTAACGTTAGAATTCCATTGTCTACGCATCTGACTATTTAAGTTTCAGTCAAATTACACGTTTAAGGGTAATTAAATCCGCCAGCTTTAAACGAATTCCAGTAGGTAATTGTAATTGAATTAAGAGTTTGGAGTCTGCGAAATTGAGACACCTATTAGAACAATACCGGGGTGCTATGTGGGGAAGATTGTGAAAATTATTTTATGAAATTAAGCGAAATATGGAAAACGCCATCAAAATGCTGATCTCATTTTCGGCATCACCAACTGCTTGAGTATTCCGATGAATTCCCGATAAAATTACACCCTGTAGCATTTGCATTAATACCTTGATCACGTTACACTTATTTAACAAAGTTAAGGTAGTAAAAATGGTGGTGAGACCCCGTGTAGATTACAAAACAACCCGACCACTTAACCACTAAACAAATATAATTTCCGCAAATTCCGCGAGGTGGCAATATTAAATTACCGCCATCAATTTTTGGGGATGGGTCGACGTTGCGGTTCGACGATGTATAGGTTCAGTTAGTTACTTGATTATGAATCACATTTGCGGATTTCTCATTAGCGCCAGTAATTTAATTAACCATGTAGATGTAATAATTCAGGATATTCCATTACACAAGGACTCGATCGATGCAATCACTTACTTGTCACAACCATTAAACTCCATTAGGGGAAGCGTCAATTAAAGTCCACTCCATAACCGACCGTTGCACGAGTGATGCACGATTTATTACAATTAGGTGATAGTGCATCACGGTTTTGGTGGTTATTAAAAATTTTACTCGAAACTGACAACGGATGTTGAGGAGACATATGCGAGGCGGTCGCGATTTGTTAACTACCAGCTTAGATTGATGATGGCACTTTGGAAAATTACCACCAAATTATTATTAATAACTGGTTACTCTGCGATCCAATTTAGGTGAGAGCATTTTAACAAATTATGACGATAATTCAACAGTTGTTATTGTTGCTCGCGAGACAAGTACGTAATTTTGATTACGTCTTCACAAATTCCTCTACAACTATTTCTCAACCGAAAACGATTTTTCGTCAGTCATCAAGCATAAACCATAGCAACATCGCCCGCTTTTAATTAACACACTGGAAGTATTTTGGGAAAATAAAAATTAATACTTGAAAATAAAGACAAAGTGCTTTGGTGAAATTCCCCCGGCGCCTCCGCCATTTTTCACCGCGACCGTAATCGTTAAATTTAATCCAATCAAGAACTGTTGCAAAAAAATTGCCACGTTCTAAGTCCATTAGATGTTGCTCGCCTTACCGGATAAACAAATAACGTGAAATTGTTAACGGGGATAAAGGTTAAATATTTTGAGCAATAAAATAATCGACAACGTTGGATTTCTCAAATTCTTATTAAATGGATAATTGTGAAATTCTATTCGAAGATATGAAGCATGGTAGAAAAGTACAGAAACCAGCCAAACTTGTAGCGCAAACGCTTATGTTACTAAAAAATTAAATAATTAATTTCTTGTTATCGAATATTTAGCGGTTATCCTGATTTTTCCCAATAATTAGCGTAAGAATAAATGCCAAACTTACTACTCAATTTCAAGATGTAGAAAATCTAACACCACTTGCCATAAAATTTCTTACTGCACAAAAATGGCAGAGTAACGTTGATATTTTTTTTCATAAAATCACAAATGGCACGAATTATCTAAATGTGGCAACAATAATTTCATCGAGCGACCAGAGAACTTGGTAGTGACTATTCATAAAACTGATTGGATCATGTGCACCATTTTTTTGAGAGTACCACGTTGTTCTGGAAAGACGATCCCCTGTTAGTTGAAAAAATATTCAAATTTTGGTGTTTGCCGGTAATTTGTGTGATATTCTGAGCCCAGTCGAGGAAGATTAAGTTTTGCGTGGGGCCCGGTGGCGGCGGATCGATTTGAATCCTGCGAATATCGCGGCGGTCGTAACTACAACTATGTAGGTAGCCGGTAAATAAGTGTCAGCTTTAAATTCGGCAAATTCCCAAAATGGCAGTTAAACCGGTCCCACCGCCCCCCATCCGTCTTGAAATAACTAAGGCCGGCTTTCGTCGAATTATATCCGAGCTAACAGGAATTTCGATGGCTGGTAGATTCTTGTTTTCGAATTCCCAGCTTCATCCCCCAACGAAAAGGAGCATAAAATAGATGGGATGAACTCGCCCGGTAAATATATAATTTACGGCCATGTGCTGACCCGCTGGAAATCTCATTGGACTGTGTATAATTTCATGTCTCACTTATCCGGGAACCCCCGGTGCTACAGATTTCGTCGCGTAAACCCCCACGACTTTCGTTTGTACCGTTATCTGAGGATGTGAGAAATCTCGCAATGAGATACAGCCACTCCTCGAAAACCCGCACTCTCTTCGGGAGAGAAACGGTTAATATTTAAGGAAGCGATGACGACGGTTCTTGGTTTGTATAAATATTTACTGAAACTAACAGGACCGTATCACTAAATCAATGGCGTAAACATAAACTATAATTACCTATCAAAACAAAGATTTCCCCCAATTACCACTTGAATATTCAATAAATTTGTTCAAAATAGATTTAACTTCTCGACAATTGGAATGAATGTTTGTTTAGTGGAGCATTTTGGAAGGATATTAATTTATCTGGCTCCCGCCTGGTGCAATAAGACATCAAGGAAGCTTTGGGACATTAGTCACCACTTGTGCCACTTCTTGCGGACGCGCTCTAATGCAGAAAAATAGGCAATTGCTCCATGTATTCGGTGTTGGCTAAATAAGAGGCAGCGACGTAATTTGGATTTATTTCAGGGATTACAATGACAAAACTCCCGGAACTGTTAATGTCGTTCAATTGAAATCTCCAAACGGCACGAAACACTCGCAACTCAAAGAGTTTATTCAGTTATTCGATTGCGGTTTCATTAATTAAATAGAACGACTGTATGTTTACAAACGTTAACAAACTAAATTATTTAACTTTGTACTATTTGAGTTTAAGTTAAAGTGCAGATTTAGTGCTTTTAAACCGTCAGTCCAATGTGTGAATTTTGGAAGAAATGGTGGATGCGCCGGGTGAATCGATCACGTTTCAGTAAAAATTAATTATAAAATTAAAATAAATAATTACTTGCTTCACCTTGCTTATTAGTACATAGTTATTCTTCATCATTTGCTATTTTTAAAAATTATTTATATTTCATTATATAAAAAATACAAAAACTAAATTTGCGATTTGGAAAAAGTTTGCTATGATGAAACATCCAAGTTAATTAACTGGTGATTGGACTCAAAATCACACAATGGTGGTATAAGCGTTATACAGGGTGGTTCTTGTTCGCAGCTTCGTTTGAAGAGTATAGAGAAACAAGAAAATACAAATCTGGAATTTGTACCGAGCACATTTATATTGAAGGAAAATGTTTTTAAAATTTTGGCAAAAATTAACTTTTTCAGTTTTCTTAAAGTACAAAAATCTCACTTCTTTATTCCGTTAAGTCTTAGAATTTTCAAAATTTAATTACTACAGTTTTATGTTTCACAATATTATCTGGAAACTGTGAGAATTTCAAGGTTGCTTAAAAGTTATAATTTTTTATTTAGGGAAAATTTTTCTTGTCGATAAAAGAAAATATTTTTTTTCAAAAACCCACGGAATAAAATTCAATGAGGCTTCAAAAAATTAAAAAAAATTGTTTATTCCATTCAAAATAAACAAATTGAAATCAATTTCTGGTATTAAGTGCCACTATTTCCAAAATATTTTTCTTTGTTAGAAAATCTTTCTACGAAATTTCAGACTTGTAACTTCAATCTTTCTCTATATTCTTCTAACGGGTTTTGAACAAGAACCACCCTCTTTTGTTGTTGGTTTCTGCCTACTTTGGGTTAATTAGGTTTGACGGACAAGAATCCGTTGTAGCTGCGCTTCTCGATTCCCTACATTCTGCTCTTTCGTCCTCGGTGCTTTATTAATTAGTTGATGGAATTTTTTTGCGGAGTGCATCAAGCACTCGCTTTAAAAGGGACTGCTCGAGCGGAGTATTTGGAGAGGAAAACAAATAAAATTCTTCCTTCCTACACTGTAATGCACAATAATGCCCTGTATGTCTGGATTTAAGCTACAAATCTAATAATTTTATACTCCAGAGCCCGGCCGTAACGGTGAGTGCAAATAAAGACTCGAGTCTCGCGGGTGTGTTGAAACTTATTCTCCGGGAATATATTTTATTACTGCAATGCCTCGATGCAATCACGGCGTCGCTCGTAAATTTAACGTATGCAGAAATGGACGTGTGTCAGGTACAAAGTGGGAAAGGTCGGCAGTAATTTCGACTTAACGAAAATTAGACGATGCGCGAAAGCTGAATAAAGCGCAAGTTTTACGGCGCTTTTTACGTAGCTGATTACAATTTCGCTCGACAATTCGAAGTTTAAACAAAGGATTTTTATTTGGCCCGACAGCCGAGTCCGTCGTAATGAAAGAACTGAAACAATGACAAGAAACCCCGTTCAGAGGGCGTGGCTGTAAACAGACACCTCACTCATTTTTACACATCATTACAGTTTGAAACTTTCACAATTTCCTGGAAATTTATATAGTCTTGCAAGGTCCCCGTCGTTTCGCAATTTCGAAGCAAATGTAGTGTGAATTTTTCGCGAGTTTACATCCTTTCGTAATTCCTCACTTAAAAAATCCGACGTACCGGTCATTAAAAGCGATATTTTATAAAAAGTTTTCGACGCCCTCGGGTTTTGGGGGATGGGAAAATTCGCGCTTTTTCAGGACCTATCTCGCCGTTGAAAAATGCCGGCTGTCAATTGTTAACTGTGGTGGTTACTCATACTGTCATTACGGCAGAAAACCGTCCTCAATCTAGCGGCGTACTCGATCACTCGGAAAACAATTCTTGATTAAGACAATTTGACTGGAAGCTCTCCGCAAGAGACTCGTGGCGTTCTCGATTTTAAATTCCGATTCCATCGACAAATTCAATCAAAAAAACCCTTAATACAAACTCGGATATAATAATAATCTAGACGAGATATTGATTTCTTTGAGGCCCGAACCTCCGGGGGTCGGATATTGGAGTGAAGTGCTGTCAGCGATGAGATATGTTCTTATATTTTAAGCATAATCTATTCCTGGATTTTCCCGGCGCAGCTACTGCGAGTGTTCCGGGAAAATTCAACAACTACTGCTTCATCCAATTAGCAATAGAGAGGTGAGTTGAAATTTTCCAACTAACAACGCAAGACCCATAAAACCGCCATTTAACTAAACAGACGCGTGAAGCACATGTGGTGCGGCAACCTCGGATCGGGGCCAGTAAATAAAGTATAATTGCCGTTTTACGGGAAAATTTCCTGCCACAAAGGATTTGTTCGACTGTAAATATGTCGAGCAATAAGAATGCAATTACATTTGGGCCTTTGCCGCGTCAAAGCGACGTAGACAAATGAACGTAATGCATGCGAAATTAGAGTTTTACCTCTAGTTGGTAATTTCGAAATTGCAACTAGACGGGGATAAACGGGTTTTTGAGGCACTTCAGGAAGCGATCGAGAATCGGAATCCGCGCAGCTGGATTGCGACCAGATAAATCTCCGGGTTGGCGTACATAATGCGAGTGGACGGCGAGTCGGGTTCGAGAAAATGCAATGTCCACGGGGAAGTATTCGTAAGGATAATGCAAACAAGAAAATACTGCTCTAGGCTTTTCAGGGCGACGTATTATAAATATAAAATTCTGATCTGATGTTTTTATGACGCTACGTAAGTATTCGCTTTTATAACGAGATTTTACTGCGGGGGATCTCGAGGTCGTTCATTCCTACACATTAGACACAATTTCTAAGTTTTCTCTAACGATGACCCCGAAACTTAGGGCGAGTTATTAAATCTTCCCTTTTATACATGTACAGATCGAGTGTACATCTAGAGTGAAGCACAACAAAGCGTTTCGTTTCAATTAAGTGCATGAGTCTCATATTACATTCGAAGTAATAATACTTTAATGGTAATATCAAGAAAATAAAACGAAATTTCAGGCTGCACGTTTCAAGTTTTAAGTTCGTCGGGTACTAAAGTTTGTAACTATTTATAAAAACTTTTGCTCCATTTTTATGATGGTTAGTTTTATTATTTTATTTGAATTTTCAACATCGGTCCCTTGTTCGGAAAATCGCGTTTACAGCTAAAATGTTGCGTCTAATTTACGCATCAAGAGGTGAGATTTTGTTAATTTGCCTCGTCTGAGTGACCGATTGGGGGTTGGCGGACTTGATTGCGGGGTCCTCCTCCCTTAGTTGGCACCTCCGCGGTATCAGGCAATATTAGCAGATAGCAGCACTGGCAGTAAATCCCAAGTGTGACTGTAATTAATTCAGTCAACATAACTGCCGTGATACGAAGGCGACATGGCAAATTTAGCGGCAGCTTTATCGGCCCAGATGTTAATCTATCTCAGTTTGCATACCTCGCTGCATATGCAGTCCAATAAAATCAGGTAATATTCGTCGTTCGGCCCTATACACTCGAATCTTGTTTACTAACAATGTTACACCAGTAGATTACAGTACCCATATCATGTAGCGTAATTAAATTTCTAGGAGCCGAGTCGGTGTTTAGGGGCATAACGAGACAAGGACTGATTTACTTGTGTTTGAGTTTGATGGAAGTGGATACTCTATTGACTTTGTAACATAAGTCGCGCAGATGAGGGCTCAGTTAGGTAAAGTATCTGTTTTATTTGAGTTTACCCCCAGCAAACATCGTTAAGTCCACTAACGGAGCCTAATTTTAGGGGTTTGAATTTTATCATAGACCACCCACGAATTTGAGGAAGAGAGCTCGGATACCTGCAACAAAAGACCGACGTTACAACAAAACTGCGAACGACCGAACGCAACTTCAATTTGCATCAAACCTTTGATCACTCTTCAAAATTAACAAATAATTCTGATTTTTTTATGATTCTCGTTATAGTATCTTGTGGTAGGTATAAAACTTGACGGAGACGCCGCGCTAGTATTAACTTTACGTTAACCGCTCTTTGCAGGTTTTCAGCTAAGATAAAATAGTTCGTCTGAGTGCAGTTCTTGGTCTTTCGTTGTAAAATTTTTTGTTTGACGCCTGCATCCGTCTCCACTATTGCGGACCAAAACTTGTCATAATACACAATTATAAAGTGGGAAATAAATAAAATCATTTCGTTTTTAGGGTCTATTAGCTCAGTGGTTCTTAACCGTTTATCAACGGCGACAACTCTTGGAGACCTTTCAAATATACGCAACACACTACAAAAGATTGTTTTATTTTATAGGCTTAATACTTGTACAATTCGAATTAAGAAGCAATATGCGGGCAAATTTAATAATTCAGAGTTTACAATTCATATTAAAAAAATTTAAGGCTCAACATTATTATCAACATAAGTAGATGTAGGGCAGAAAAACGACAATATATGAAAAAATTATTTAATGCAAAACTTGGGATTGCTACTGTGCACATAAAACTTTAAAACGGAGTCTAATATCAGACAAACTAACTTACACTTCACTATCAATTTCCATCAGCTTTATCCGGTACTTTGACTTAATCATGTTTATTGCAAAAAACATTGATTCACATAAATAGGATGTAGTAAATGGAACCAGAATATCCGAAGCTTTGCTCGTTATAGCAGGATAATCCCTAGTCAAGTCTGAAGAAGTCTAAAATGAATTTGCATCCGATTCAAGAAATCTTGCTGTCAAAAAAGTGTTAGTGTGGATATCGATTAATTCTTCGATTTCCTTATTTGTCAATTTAGTGCCGTCTTGGAGATTTTGTTCCCTGGATAAGCCAAATGGGGAAATAACCCACTGAATTAAAACCGTAGAACTGGACGAAAAATATTTTTCTAATCTCTCTTGCAATTTCTTCAAATGAACCTTGATCAGTTTTTGTAATTCGCATATTTGACCCGGGCTTAAATATGAAACACTTTTAGAGGCAGACTCAAAGCTAGTAAAATCAATCCCCAAAACTCGAGTTTTTTTGAAAATTTTCGCATTTTGTCGGTAGCCAAAATTATAGTTTCATTTCGACCTTGCATACTAGAATTTAGGAAATTGAGCCTCTGAAAAACATCAGCCAAATATGCCAATGGGGTACTTGCTTTATTTTTGGAGAATATAATATTTAGAAAATGTAGGCAATTTCATTAGACTCGTATTTTGCAATTTTTTTCTAGGGTTAATATTACGTCCAGAATTATTTTTTTTGTTTTTAAAGTGGAGGATTTGTGACGTAGGTATCCCGCATGCGTTGTAGTTCTAAAATAAGCCATATAATGGCGCCACTCAAAAACTTCACATAGCCGGTAGCTGGCATCAGGCAACGGCGACCACGGACAGTTGCGATCAGACAGGAAAGCTTGCTTACAGTCTAATATGGTTTTATCTTACACACTCAGAGCACATGACAGCCTTCCATCTATTTATAAATCGAATTCCATTCCGGTTTACACATGCGCGTCCTCTACTGGCAGTGTAGCATAGTAACTAAAGCGAGAATCCATTCAATATAGGTGTGAATCTGGGATATGAGACTGCATACGTCATCAATATCAACTTTTGCAAATATTTACAAAAATAAGAAATAGAAAAATGGGAAAAAAATTATGTAAGCCTCTTTCGAGTTTTTGCATACGTCTAGAGATTAAAAATAGCAATATAATTTGTAGGCAAGTACCCCATTTCGCGTTCCACATTACACAACTTAGTTTTTTATAGATATCCGACTTTTAGGTTTGGAAAAATAACTCCATTTTATTACAAAGTTCCAATACTCTGGATAAAATTTTTCTTTTTGAGAGTCAACGATTAAGTTTAGTGATCTGCGCCTATTTCTTCACATAACTGTTCAAATATCCGGGACTTCACTGGTCGTGATTTTATAGAATTAATCATGGCAACAACGCTTTTAAGTACTTGACCCAGTGGTCTACCGTTAGTACTTTTTACCATAAGTGCTTCCCAATGTAGAAAACAGTGAATGCAAATTGCTAAAAGATTTTTCGAATTTGCCAAACTCACAAAGCCTTAAAGGCGACCGGTTATAGCTGCATCTGTACATATTGAGCAATAATATAACCATGATAGTTGCTTTTCTTCGAGATATGTGTTAACTGCAGAAAATATATCATCCCCCGTTGTAGTCGTAACAAGTTCCTTGCAGAAGAAGACTATTTTTGTATTCTTTACAAAAAGAACAAACACTATCAGTTGTGCTTTACCACTCACGTCAGTCGACTCGTCTAATTGAAGAGCGAATTTCTAGACTTCCAAAATATTTTCGATAACCACGCTTTCAATGTCTTTGCACATGTCCATAATTCTCTGCTTTACTGTATCATTTGACATTGGAATTTTGGGAATTATTACCAAATATTACTTTGACAATTTCTTTACACGCAGACAAAATAAGTTTCTCTCTAATGCTATGCGGTTCCTTATTCATAACGATCAATTCCGAAACTTTGAAAAAAGCATTAAGGGCTTTATTGGATATTTTCACACGTTTCTCCATTTTGTGCGGAGACTTTTTCCAGCTAGACAAAGGACTTCGAAAATATTCCATGGAATTTTGAACGACATGGTGATGCTTTTGTACCATATGTCTTTTTAATTTATTTGGCACCATCGACTGATTCGTCAAAATTGCACCACATATGATGCATTTTGGATGTGGCCAATTTTCATTTCCAGTCCATGTGAGAGGAAAACATAAATGCTCGTCGCTGTATTTTCGACATATCTTTTTTTTTGTTGACCGGTTGAAGTGTTGGACGAAGTTGCTTCAACTGACCCCTGCAAGTCATCGTGCTCCTTACGTTTTCCAATTATAAATTTATCCATAGTTCCACACAAGACTGTATTTACCACAAAGACTATTCATCTGAGAAGATTGCGCGAATGAGCGCTGAACGATGGATAAGATCAGCAATCATTGCCATCGGATTTCTCCCTCATAATTCGCAATTTATTATTTCCTGTCTGCAACTAATTCTTTAAGATTAAGACGCAGCAGCAATGGACGTTAGTAAACAAATTAGATACAATAAAATGTTCTAAATTTGAAAATTGAGGAAGGCAGCAAAGTTACTGATGACGCAACACACCTAAGGATCTTCCATGACACACCACTGTGCCATGGCACACCGGTTGAGAATTACTGTATTAGTCAATAAGTTGCACACAATGACGATTGTATCAACAAAAATGTGCCAAGCTCTCAATCCATGTGTTAAACAAGGATTCGAATGGTAGGTAACTTGAAAAATTGTTAACAAAACTTCCAAAAAATCACAAAGCTCTGATTTGTGTGAAAGTTGCAGCCTCAGCCAAAGTCAAAGGCTACAATCACATAGCAAAACGGCTGTAACAATAATTTTTCTTTTTTCTTTAGAAAATCAAAATATATTTCATATCCCTGAAATTTATTAAACGACATTGGCTTTTCAGTGTTGTAGGTCAAACGGACAAATTCATTGTTACGTTTCTTTTACAGACAAATTGCTAATGTCGATCTAACAATTTCGACTAATACTATGGTGAAAAAATTGCTGAATGCTGTGCTAAAATTACACCTACAGGTATTTTACACAAACCACTTTGTGGCGACACCAAGTGTCGCCACTCAGTGGCGCGTCTTAGCCAAACATTATTTAAAATGACGTCCAACAGACGCACCATAATTCACTATAGCATTGAATTGGCATATTTACATTAGACACAGAAGTAGAAACACTTTACCACTGCCCAAATAAAATTCACAAGATCCCCAATGATTATGTGGTGGGCTGTTGCGGTTTTTGGGGTAAATAACTTGATTCTAATGGCCTAATTTGCTATCACATATGGTTCATATGATCTTCGTGTCTTTGAAAGTTTGGTTTTAGTTTCTAATAAAATATTAGCAGTTGTAGTTGTATGCAGTGCAAGTGAAAAGTAAAGTGAGTGATTTTATGAAGAACGTAAATGCTGAGGATTTTATATCAGAAATTGGAAAACATATTTTCTTCTCCTGATGTAATTTTGCAACTGCCAATATAGCAAATCGTGCAGTGTCGACACTGAGTTCTCCTCAACCTGGATGATTCCTGCCCCTGCGCCACGAAGTGTCGACACTCGCTGTAGACACAAAGTAGTTCGTGTGAAACTGCTCAAATAGAATTCATCTGAAAACAGATTCCATTCTCAATCTGCTGCAATAACAAGAAAATTTTTGGACGCATTGAAAATGAAATTAAATGAGAACCTACTTACTAGCTTACTACTTATTATTTGAATAAATATTCGTAAAATTGTGTAAATTTTATTGGGATACTCAACGTCCTTTGCGCACTTATTTTCGAGAAACTCAATTTAAAACTTCTACATCCATGAATATGATTTTGGGATAGACTAATTTCTATAAAGGTTGGAGAATATCGCACTATTTACAATCAGACCGGCATTTGTATCGACGATATCAATATTATTGTAATTTGGCAATTTTAATTAATAACCGAAAATCGACCGACACTAATTTGAAATTCAGCATGTTTATTGTTAACATTCATTGCATTGCCCGAACGGTGATAGTAATTGAAATCGCCGCACGTTCACGTCGACTGAGAACTTGAACGAATTTGCGGAAATGCATTTTTTCCATATGCTCCCAGTCTGAAAGCTTTTAGGATGAGAAAGGATATCAGCGCAATAATTTTAGAATTCTAGCTCTACTCTGGCTTCCAGACACTCGATTCGGCTTTGCTAATAATACAGTTTCTCCCCTATTTCGCGCTAAAATAGTGCATTTGCGAAGAATCCGTCATGATAGATTACTGTCGGTAATCCTCTCCATTGAAGGGAAAAATGAAAATATAACGGCCTCACGGACGTAGTCGCGCATCATCGACATATTGGAAGCACGAAATAGTGGAGATGTCATTTGAATATCCATTACCTCGCAGATATAATTCAACAAAAGCACTCTCTCCGGAATAGGGGAACGTGTGCGGTATTAATAATAAAATAGGTCAATACGTGCATTGTAGTGTTGATAGCCACGGCTGGGGACCTATAAGTACTGCCATTGCAACTATTCACGAGTTTCCACCTTTTTGTTAGCGCGACGCTTCTCCTTCGCTTTTCTCAAATTTGTTTCGTGATAACGCAAAATATCTGCGTAGCAACGCGAATAATAGAACCCAAAGGGAGATGTAAAACGTTAATGATTCATGCGAAATGTAAATTTCTAGTCGTAAAATCTCACCGTTTGATATTGTGCCGGCTTCATTGCTGCAGAAATTAGAACGAGTTATTTCACTGATGAGAATAACGTCGTGAGGTGCCGCCTTTACGTACTGATACTCCCTTTTATGACGTAATAAAACACGTTTCATAAAATCGCCCAGAGATGCCTCAAAAATTCTCGAGATAAACTCGTTAGAGTTAAACGTCAGTGATTCGAATTTTAGCGATTTGCATATTTTCGTCGTGTCGCGTGAAAATTTTCAGATTTCTTTGTGACAATCTCGATTCGTCTTCACCGATGATAACGAAACTGGCAGCAGTTGGTCGGTGCAACTTTGTGCGCACTAAGTGAATTGTGTAGCGCAGGTAGGTACATTAATATTTGCGTCTGATTACAGTAATGAAATCCTTTACATTGCGATAGTCGCTTTGAAGTTTATCAAAACTATGTCGTAAAGCACGGTTCTAATGGCTCGATGTTTAATTTGAAACTGAAACTTACGGCCGCAGTCAAAGGAACAAGTTTGTCTGGCTCAGTTGATTAGTTCGTTTCACAATTGACGAGACGGCGCTGTTGAATTCGCAAAAGCACAAGACGAGGATTCTTATGGCTCCAAACTGCAAACTACACTCAGACGAGTTTCGAGAGGTTTATTTTGAAACTTGCACAAGTGCAGGATGGTGGAACTGACATTCAACGGGCGCCTCCACCAATTCTACAACTTTAAACAACACGACGCAAATCAACTTCACGTAAAATCTTTCAATATTACTACTAAACAACATTTTCCTCAGTAGCTTATTTTTCGAAATTTACCAAATTTTCAATTACCATGAATAGTTTCAGAAGACGTCTAAAAATTTAATTTCGCATTTCTAACTTATATATGTTACACTTAGTTAAGAAGCTTTTCATTAACTCAATTATAAGTAATGTTACTAATGTGGCTTCATTTTGAAACCTTTACGAGGAGCTCTATAAATTCGTATTCCATTCTCTGCACACAAGAGGCTTGAAACGATATCGCTGAAATACCAGACATATTTCCATAATAATTATTATGCCCGTGTAGTTGGTCCCAAATAAGCACATTTCGTGGTGGACAAGAACATGTATTAACATAGAGAACTTGCTAATTGGCTTAAAACGTCCTTTGTTTTTGTTATTAATTGTCTGCAAAATAAATTCCCGTCATGTAATATGCTTTTACAGACCATTTGAGTATAGCAACTGCTAAAGTAATCTGCATGAAAACCGAGCTGGCAGAAAAAATAATTTTGTTTGCGGCTATCAAAGAAATTCACCTAATCTATTGATAATTTTGCAAACAAAGGTTGTAATGAGACACCCAAGCATATTAATTATGGATAACGATGGATTTAGCACACCAGCTCTTAATTTAAAACGTACTCTTAAAGTTTTATTCAATTAAATTTATTTGTATATGGAGAGCGTTGTTAGAAAAAACTAGAAGTGGATTTAGAAAGAAAACGATTTTGTACTTCTCGAACTTGTCGTCTAGACGAATATTTATAGAAATTTCATTGCTTTAAGGCAATTTCCGACGTATTTATAAAATACATAGCTAAATATGTTAATATCGACAGAAAATTGCAGATTGTAACACTGCAGGAGTAATTCAACTGGTCCTTTAATAATAATTTCTATGCCATCAGTAATTTTATAAATTCTAAGAGATATTTCCGCTATTTTTCAACATGGCTGGTTTAAAGTTTAATTTTCAATTAAGAAGATGTAGAAGGTTTTATTATTTATAATTCGGTATGAGACGTTTAATGATCTGAGGAAATAACAATTTTAATATTTTGTAAGAAGCGAACGTAGAACTAAGACATATTGGTAATTTTGTAATCAACTTGACTTAGTAAAAAGTGACAAAGGATTTTTCTCGAATAAATATAATTTGCCAACAATAATTATGTTTCAATTGAATTTTAATTCAGTGGCAACCTGAGATGCTAAAATTTATTTGCAAGTTTTTAAAATTTAAAATTTGCAACAACGACACACAATTAAGCGAATTGAAAGTGTAAAATACGCAGCATCACAGTCATAGAAGCGTTAATTTGTTAATTTTAACCGACTTCATGAATGCGTAAATGGCGGAATCCTCAGAAACTTTACGAATAATTAACAAGCGTAGGTAAGGTTTGACACTTGTATTAAGTGGGGTGTAAAAGATATTTATCCATTTAAATTTTGTATAGGGTAAGATCCGGGATGGTGGATGAGCTTAGTTAACTTTTTCTCTAAACAAAAAGTTTGTCGCGACGTTGAAAAATAGGAATCCACGCGGTTGGCGGTTCGGTGTGAGTTCCCAAATGGCGGATGCGCCGGGTGAAAAATTCAACAATCTTGTTCAAGTTGTCCGACAATGCGAAACTCTTTTGTTCGAGACACTAAACGGGAAAGCGTTTGTTTGTAAAAATGTTGCCAGTTTCCGGAAGTGAACAAAATATTAATCTTCAGGGACCGAGATTAAGGGAAAATCCACAAAATTAAATAAAAGAATAAAAATCGCCTCAAAAATAAGAATAAAAGGATTATGCAAATACGCACCGACTCGCTTAATCCCCAAACAGCCACTTTCGCAACAAAATGAATAAGAATCACAAATTTGCCCGATAAACAACGGAACGATGCGCCACTCCGGTGTCGGGGATTGGATTTTTGTTGAAATTTCCACCGACGACCGATAAATTCCGTTGAATGTGGTAATTCCGTTCAAGCGACAGAAGGTCTCCGATCTCTTTTTATATTAACGAGGTCCAGACGTAACGCAGGAAGTTAATTTTGTTCGCAGAAAACCGCCGTGTGAAACTCTAACATTGCGGTATTGACCCTTTGACCACGTCGTTCCAGACCCTGGTCGGCTATTTACCTCCGAGCAGAGTTATCTATCGGCAATCGAATTCAAATAATGCCGACATCCGGAGCTTCCGAACGGCTAAATGCAGGTAATCAGCAAAAGGCCACGGGGAGGATGGGCGTTATAATCTGATAGTGCTTATTGACGGTGATCGTGCCAAACGCAGCTGCCAATTGAAACAGGATCGCCGTAAATAAATTCAGTCAGCGTCAAAGCGCCCGAAAATCCCGATATCGGACTTTTACAACATCCGCACGCAGCGGGGTTTTCAAGATTTAAATTACGCGTCGTCAATAAAATTTGCATTTACTTCGCTAACGAAGCAAGTGCGTGATTTAGTTCACAATTATTTTGACTCTTCACCGCAATCGCTCCCAAGAACTTTAATTCCCGAAGCTCCCACACGCAAATTCCTCTCCTGGGGCGTTCTCTTAAAATCAAAAAAATCGCTTATTTAACTTTAAAACCATAATTTAAGAAGCTCGTTCAATTTCTGATATGCACCTGCATTTTGTTTTTTTACGACTAAATTTACTGCAAATTGGAGTCAGTTTTCTTCTTTATTTGCAAAACGCGTACTGCTCACAAAAATTTTGTTAGTCCATGAAGCACTTTCCTGAATCTCATCGCTTCCTCAATTAACAAGACCAACATGCAATTTGCTTTAAATTCTTCATCAACTGATACATGCATAGTGCGAGATTTAGGAAGATTTGGCTCTTCCGTTTGTGACGTGATTTGTTCAACAAGTGCGCAGGTCGGGGATGAGGATGCAGTAATTCAGGAAAAGTTATGGAGGCCGGCGAGTTGAATGGAACTATAACTGAAAACAGATTGTGGTTAATGTACCGGAACCAAAGGAAGTGGTATAAAAGTGACTACGCAGCTTTCTAAAACTTGCGACAAGACAAGTGTGAAACTGATTTGTTAAGCTCACTTACGCGTACGCATTCTTTTTGTTTTTTCTTCCATCGCTGAATTTAATTACTCGCAGTTTATTAGTAATTAGGCGTCAAAGCTCGAAGTGGTTGGTTCGTTGAGTTTTTAATAAAATTTTGCCTGGTTATGTCGGAACTTAATTAAATAATCGATAAAAGCGTTTTTGTCGGACATTCTTCAAGAACATTTCGAGAGTTTGTTTTGTTTGAAATTTACACCGCAACACAAATTACGTGCAATGAACGAACTGTAAATGTTTTTCATCAAAATATTTAAATTTTAATTAAATTCGAACCCGTCCGTTATAACTGACAGCGTTGCTTCCGACAGATTAAAAATACCAACACGATCCAGCAACGGGGAGAGATATCTAGAATTTAATTAAAATTATTCCTCAACTATCACCGAAAAGAATGTTCGTCTATTGAATCGGAATTACGTATCGATTTTTAAATAAAAATATTGAGGAGAAAACGCACCAAACAAAAGCAATAATATATTCATTGTTTCCCGTGTTTTAATTTTTAATTTTCCGCCGTCTGAATATAAAATCATTCCTAAAGGGACGTCAGAAGCTTAATAATTGACAATTTCTAAGCTTTTGAGCGCAGGATTTTATTTAATTTTAAAGGATATTACGATTTATCGGCGAACAGAATAATTAAATTTTTAAAATAGAGACGTTGTTTTCAAAGGGACTTAAGAAAAAGCCATCTGGTCCCAAATTAGATCGCGACAATATCCATTATTAAAATCTACATTTTCGAAAATTTGAAATTGATGCGTGGATGGCGCAAATGAAAGAAACGCGTCTCCGGAGGAAAGAACTGGAAGTCGAGGAATTACGACACGCAATCAATAAAAAACGCTGCGGCAACGGCGGCAAAGTCAAGATCCAACAAGATCAAAGGTTTTACGATCCTAACAACAAATCGTAACTAAACTTGCCGCAAGAGCCAATTTACTATAATTAGAATATAACGAAATGATACAGAAGCCTTCCGGGATGTAGCTTGATGGAAAGATGATGAGAGAGAAACATGCAGAATCGACATATAAAACTGATACTGGACCAAAATTTAATTGGTTAAAAAAGTTTAAACACATAATTAAAAATAATTAACGAAAAAAGTATTGGTAATAACTTAGTCGTCGATTTAATTTAGTTGTGATGGAAAGTTCCTAATTTCTTTCGGTTTCAGAAACCATACGACCATCTTTCAGTTAATTTTAACAAAAGTTATATCAGTAACTGAGTAGTTTACTTCTTATTTCAATTTTACTTATACCAAGTTGAGTTGTGCTAAACGGTGCACCTTTGTAACAAACAGAATCCTTTCAGTGCCGAGAGGCACTGAACAAAGTTTTGTTGAGCAGAGTATTGCTGGATTAAGTTTCATACCGCACGTAATATTCGATATTTAAATGCTTCCGTGAATAAAAAGTTATTTTTAATGTTAAAAATCGGAAGGTTACAGTTAGGAAGGAGGATGCTCGAATTGTAAGTAAAATCCTGAAAGTACAGTAAAATATTTACGACCCTTTTAAAAGCAATCTAGGTAATGGAGTCTGAAGAAATAAAAATCATGAAGGTACGTTCTATGATGGTGGCAAAGTGAGTTTCGATACCGAAGTAGGAATGAACGCAAAAATTGTTGTTGAGCAGAAGGGGATGTTTTCTATAATCAGATTATTTGTACCTGAGTTACCTCTCGTCCGAAAGATTATTCGAATGTACACGGTCCGCAACTGCACCTGCACCTCGGATTTTAAAGAAACTTGACAGGTTTGTTCAACATCTTATGAGAAATCGAAAATTAAATTCAATTGTTAAAAATTATTGGTGGTTTAAAAAAAATTAGGCGTTGTTATAGGGGTTGATTTTCTATGTAGAAAACATAATGGAAGGTTTCTGAAAAACTAAGAATGTTTCAAAGGAACCGCCTGCCTAAATGAGTTCGTATTCAAATAGCACTCCTACGTGCCAAATTTCACAGTAATCGAACAAAAAATTTAGTCAAAAATTTTCATAAGGGAATCCCCTATTGATTTTTTTTAAGTATTGGAGGAAAATTACCCCCTTGTATTGACAGGCGTGTTCAGAATTTAATGACAAATTAAAAATTGCACTAAGTTGTTAAATATTACTGATGGTTAAGAAGAAATTCGGCGTTGTTTTGGGGGTTGTTAGCAAAACTTTCGGCCTTTCTATTTTGACCACATAATGGAAGAATCCTGGAAAACTAAGAATGCTTTAGAAGAACGGCCTGTCTCCATAAATTTGTATTTAATTAGCACTCCTACGTGCCAAGTTTCACAGTAATCATAAAAAAAATAGTCAAAAATTTTCATAAGGGGATTTCCTTTTGTTTTTTTTTTCAAAAATTGAAGAAAAAATTACCTTCTCAGATTTTGAAGTAACTTGACAGGCGTGTTCAAAATCTAATGACGAATCAGAAATTGCACTCGGTTGTTAAAAATTACTGGTGGTTAAGAAAAAATGCGGCGTTGTTATGGGGGTTGTTACCAAAATTTTCGATCTTTCTATATTGACCACATAATGGAAGATTTCTGGAAAACTAAGAATGCTTCAGAGGAACGGCCTGCCTTCATGAGTTTGTATTCAAATAGCACTTATACGTGTCAAATTTTACAGTAATCGGACAATTAATTCAGTCAAAATTTTTTATAAGGAAATCCCCTTTTGACTTTTTTTAAGTATTGGAGGAAAATTACCCCCTTGTATTGACAGGCGTGTTCAGAATTTAATTACAAATCAGAAATTGCACTCGGCTGTTAAAAATTATTGATAGTTAAGAAAAAATGCGGCGCTGTTTTGGGGGTTATTAGCGAAATTCTTGGCCTTTCTATGTTGACCACATAATGGAAGATTTCTGGAAAACTAAAAATGCTTCAGAGGAACGGCCTGCCTCCATGAATTCGTATTTAAAATGGCACTCCTACGTGGCAAAATTTACAGTAATCGGAAAAAAAAATCAATCGAAAGTTTTCATAAGGGGATCACCTTTGGATTTTTTTCAAGAATTAATGGAAAATTTATCTCCTCGGATTTTGAAGAAACTTGACAAGCGTGTTCAGAATTTAATGACAAATCAGAAATTGCTCTCGGTCGTCAAAAATTACTGCTGGTTTAAAAAAAAAGTGACGTTGTTCGGAGAGTTGTTAGCAAGATTTTTGACCTTCCTATGTTGACCACATAATGGAAGGTTTCTGGCGAACGAAAAATGCTACAGAGTAATTGGATGTCTCTATAAGTTCATATTTAAATAACACTCTTGCTTGTTAAATTTCATAGCAATCAAGTAAAAAGAATGTTTGAAAATTTTCTGTTTCTTTTTCAAAAACTGAAAAAACATTCACCTCTTCGGTTTTAAAAAAAACTTGTCAGACGTGTTCAGAATTTTACAGGCAATCAAGAATTACACTCGGTTGTTAAAATTGCCGGTATTTTCGAAAATTTTTGTAAGGTTAAGAAATAGGGAGCAATCTGAGAAATGTCTAATTATAAATCATCCCTCTCGCCCTTCGTTCAACTGAAATTATTATTCTCGAGCAAGACCGTTCTCTGAGAACAACAAAAAAATAACGCTGAAGTGTTAGTTTTCCTGAAAATATTACTCGGTGTCAGATGAACTTCTTCAAAAGAAAGTTATGAGAGGAGCACATCTGCTGAACCAGCGCGAGTGCATTCAACAAAGGGATAATGTTCCGTTTATTATAAAGGTAAAAAATATTTATGTCCGTCCCTTTTCACGTTTCTTTGTCCCGTTAACAATAATTAAAATAATCTCCCGCCAGTGCAAAAACGAACACGAGTCCGTTTTTAGGAAAATCCGTCCTCGAAAACTTTTCTAGCGGCGCCACAAAAACCCCCAAACATGTGTAATTAAAAATTATTACATAAAAAACTTAATATAATTTGTGTTTGCGGTAAATAGTTTTCTACTTTTTAATTTACGCAAAACCGCAGAAGACATTCAGGAATCGTCGCAAAACGTGTAAATTTAGTGGCAAATGGAAGCAAATAGTGTTGTGTTGAAATTTGAAAGTGGCGGCGGCAACAATAAAAGTTTGAGGAACGCTGCTTTAGGATTTAATCCGAAGTTTAATATAGGTTGTACTTTCGCACCTCGGATTTACCAAACCGCTCGAAACCTCTGCAAATACAGAAGGGTATATTGCAAACATGAGCATCTGAAACCCGACAGCAGTCGATCCGAAGTTATATCGTATTCTCTGCTTCTGACAACAAGAAACTTTCGAGTATGCGATGCGCCATTGTGCTAAGATTTTCAATCGAATCTAAATAAATAAAATTTTCGCGCAATGGAAACGCAGGTGGATGTTGCTTTAACCCGATTTCAATGGCGGATTTGATGAAATTTCCAGTAATAAACCATTTCCCGTGTGAATAACGATCACGACAATAATTTACAAACGGAAATTAACTTGACTCGTGAATACAATAAAACTTGCTCTCTGTTAATCCGTGATTGTGTTTGTTTAAATTTGAATGCGCCACCGGCGAACGCATCAAAAAGCGCGTTCGATTGTTGGGGCTTGATTGTGTTTCGAAATAACATCAGCGGATTCCCTATAATAAAACAAATCGAAACGTTCTAGTTATTCCCCAATTATCGAACAGGAGTCTCAACAAAGCGTCCCGTTGTTCTATTTTCTTTGTTAGTTAATGATATTCAAGACGGCGTGCTGTCTGTTGACGTCTCCCGGATTAAATCGAGAACTTGCTAGAAGCCTAACTTGTTTAAGTTTAGATAAATTATAAATCAGACCGTGATCACTTGTGGGTACTTTGGATGTAGATCTTATCTTTACTAACAAAATTTAAATTAATTTACCGACGAACTACGCACGCTTCAAAGAAGACTCCAAACAACTAGATCCCGGTGGCGTGTAATTAGGGCCGTATCGGGTCGCGAACGCAGACAACGAAAATAATAACGCTCCCTCGCCACGAGATCGGTCTCACCAACACAATTATTTCTCAAGTGAGGTTCGAAATAAAGGGCACAGTTTCATCGCCTGAACGACGAGGAATTTTAACTGTCAACCGCCGGCACCACGTACGATTAATATTTTTCACAAGCTCCTCCAGAGACGCAGAAATGCAACTGCGAGCACGGAACGAACAAAATTCTTCGAAAATTTCGCAATTTAACTCACACGAATTCGAAATTCGGAAAATTCTTACTTGAATGAAGATGTTGCAAAATTGTTACTTGCTAAGAAAAAGTTTAGCTCGCGCAAATTCAAAATTCGGGAAATTCTAAGCTCAATAAAATGTTCTTTAGAAAGATGTAGCAAAGTTGTCGGTCCTAAAAGTTGCTTGCTAGGAAAAATTAAATTTTAAAAACTAACTATGTGGAGAATCCGAAAATAAATCCTGAAAAGGTTACTAAGGGGTTAAACAAAATATCTACATTTTTAGAAAAATTACTCCTATACACAACTAATTTAAGTTCAATCTATAAAACGAGTTCAAATTAAATTTAAAATTTAAGAAAAGTCAAGAGAAATTTGTACAAATATGCAAACAATTGAGAATATTGATTTGCTGATGAGATGTTTCCTCTCATCATATCTACAGCTTAATATTTACTTTACTGAAGAAGCAGTCAGTGGCGTATTATAGCAGGAGCCTAGACTTCCGAAGCAAAAATTGTGAGATTCTTCTTTGATTTTCTTAATTATTTATTTTTCATACACCAAACGGCACAAATTTTTTTAGAGTATGGGTGCAAAATTAGTTTAGTACGCCACTGGAGGCACCCTTCTAAGTTATTCCATATTTGATTTAATTTTTAAAATATTTAGAATTTTAGTTCTGCGAATTTAGTGAAAAAAAAAATTTGTAGCTAGCTCAAGCAAGAAGCCAATTTTGCAATTTAGGTCACGCAAACTCTAATTTCGGAAAATTCTAAGCTCAATGAATATGTATCAAAGTTGTTGGCCCTACAAGTTTCCTGCTAAGAAAAATTTTACCTTACGCAAATTCAAAATTAGGAAAATAAATGGAGATGTACCAAAATTGTTCCTTGCTAAGAAAAATTTTACCTTACGCAAATTCAAAATTTGTAAAATCAATGGAGATGTAGCAAAATTGTTTCTTGCTAAGAAAAATTTTTGGCTCACGCAAATTCAAAATTTAGGAAATTATAAGGTCAATAAAATTTTCCGTAGGAAGAAGTAGCAAAGTTGTTGGTCCTAAAAGTTACTTGCTAGGAAAAAATAAAATTTCAACAACTAACTATGTGAAGAATCCAAAAATGGATGTTGAAAATGTTACTAAGGGGTTAAACAAAATATCTACGTGCACAATTAATTTAATATGCCACTGGGGGCACCTTCTTAAATGATACCTTATTTGGTTTAATTTTAAAAAATTATTTAGAATTCTACTTCTGTGAATTTATTAAAAAAAAGGTTTTGTAGCAAGCTCAAGCAAAAAGCCGATTTTGCAATTTAGCTCACGTGACTTCTAATTTTGGAGAATTCTAAGCTCAATAAAAATGTATCACAGTTGTAAGTCCTACAAGTTTCCTGCTAAGAAAAGTTTTACCTTACGCGAATCCAAAATTTGAAAAATCAATGAAGATATATCAAAATTGTTCCTTGCTAAGAAAAATTTTAGCATACGCGAGTTCAAAATTTGGAAAATCAATGGAGATGTAGCAAAATTGGTTCCTGGTAAGAAAAATTTTAGCTTACGCAAATTCAAAATTCAGGAAATTCTAAGGTCAATAAAATTTTCCGTAGAAAGAAGTAGCAAAGTTGTCGGTCCTAAAAGCTACTTGCTAGAAAGAAATAAAATTTCAACAACTAACTATGTGGAGAATCCAAAAATGGATGTTAAAAATGTTACTAAGGGGTTAAACAAAATATCTACGTGCAAAATTAATTTAATATGCCACTGGGGGCACCTTCCTAAATGATACCTTATTTGGTTTAATTTTAAAAAAATATTTAGAATTCTATTTCTGTAAATGTTAAAAAAAAAAGTTTTGTAGCAAGCTCAAGCAAAAAGCCGATTTTGCAATTTAGCTCACGAGAATTCTAATTTTGGAGAATTCTAAGCTCAATAAAGATGTATCAAAGTTGTAAGTCCTACAAGTTTCCTGCTAAAAAAAGTTTTACCTTACGCGAATCCAAAATTTGGGAAATCAATGAAGATATATCAAAATTGTTCCTTGCTAAGAAAAATTTTACCTTACGCGAATTCAAAATTTGGAAAATCAATAATGATGTAGCAAAATTGTTCTTAGCTAATAAAAATTTTAGCTTACGCAAATTCAAAATCCAGGAAATTATGTCAATAAAATTTTCCGTAGAAAGAAGTAGCAAAGTTGTCGGTCCTAAAAGCTACTTGCTAGGAAGAAATAAAATTTCAACAACTAACTATGTGGAGAATCCAAAAATGGATGTTGAAAATGTTACTAAGGGGTTAAACAAAATATCTACGTGCAAAATTAATTTCATATGCCACTGGGGGCACCTTTCTAAATGATACCTTATTTGGTTTAATTTTAAAAGATTATTTAGAATTCTACTTCTGTGAATTTATTAAAAAAAGAGTTTTGTAGCAAGCTCAAGCAAAAAGCCGATTTTGCAATTTAGCTCGCGCGAATTCTAATTTTGGAGAATTCTAAGCTCAATAAAAATGTATCAAAGTTGTAAGTCCCACAAGTTTCCTGCTAAGAAAAGTTTTACCTTACGCGAATCCAAAATTTGAAAAATCAATGAAGATATAGCAAAATTGTTCCTTGCTAAGAAAAATTTTACCTTACGCAAATTTAAAATTTGGAAAATCAATGATGATATAGCAAAATTGTTCTTAGCTAACAAAAGTTTTAGCTTACGCAAATTCGAAATTCCGGAAATTCTATCGTCAATAAAATTTTCCGTAGAAAGAAGTAGCAAAGTTGTCGGTCCTAAAAGCTACTTGCTAGGAAGAAATAAAATTTCAACAAATAACTATGTGGAGAATCCAAAAATGGATGTTGAAAATGTTACTAAGGGGTTAAATAAAATATCAACATCAACATACACAACAAACTCAATCTAAAGAGCAACAAGTTTGAATTATATGTCGAATTCAAGAAAAGTCGAGAGAAATTTGTACAAATATGCAAACAATTGAAAATATTGATTTCCTGACTTTACTCAAAAACAGCCAGTGGCGTATTCTACCAGAAGCTTAGGCTTCCGGAGCAAGAATTGTGGGATTCTTTCAGCATTTTCTTGTTTATTTTTTATACACCAAACAACACAAATTTCTTTAGGGTATGGGTGCAAAATTTGTTTAATACGCTACTGGAAGCACCATTGTAAGTTGTTCCATATTCGGTTTAATTTTTAAAAAATTATTTGGAATTCTACTGCATTGAGTTCAGTGAAAAAAGTACTAAAAGAATGCATGACAAGAATGTGTGTATTTCAAGTTTTGTAGCTAGTTCAAGCAAGAAGCTTCGTCAGATTTCACAATGTTCAAATTATTGCAGGAGCTTGGTGAAAAATGGTATAGATTTAATGGACTCTATAATAGAATCGTTGATGATAGTTCTATTAAAGATAAAACACGATTGCTTCGAAACACGTGGTTTTTATTGGTTAGAAAACAGTGGCTACCCGTATGGTGGTTCGACTTGAAAGAGAGTGAGCTTTTCACCCTGAGATCTCAACTGAAGATCGGGTGAAAGATGGTGGGGAGCGAAGCTAGCCGATGCTAACCGAACCTTTGTGGCGCCACAATTTAAAATACAATAACCTAACCTAACTTAACTCTAAACTTAAACATACTCCCGCCTTTGAACGGTCTGTTCAAATAAATACAAGCATATTTTATATCATTTGAGTGAACGATGTGTAGACGAAATACCAGTAGTTCTTAGAGTTCCTTGAGTACGTTTAAAGGAAACGTTATATGTCTATATTTAGTTCTTAAATTTCTATTTTATCTTCTGAATCTAAACGACGTGGCATTTCATCTGTTCCAACATTGGCTTTCACTGCATTATTGTCGATTTAAGAACTATACTCCCCATTTGTGTTCTAATTTGGTGACTCAGATTGTACACAAAAATCTTAAACTAAATACCAAATTGAAAATTGGACACAAAATGAGTTAAAACTGACTACAAAGATAACAAATTCTTAATCCAAGTTAGAATTGAATTATAAGAAATGCCAAATCCACGAACATACTAAATCATAAACTAATTTAGGACTGGTCATTCGAAACGAAATTGAATTAAGTTATACATAACAAATCAAAAATTACGATTCATAAAAATAAGAAATCAAAGATTTAAAATCGTAAACTAAACATCAAATTAAAAATTAAACGCAAATTACACAAATCAGTTGACTAAATACACACATATCGAATACCACATAAATTCTCAAATCAAAGTTGGATTAAAATTATAAAATAACGACAAATAATTATAACAAAATCCACGAACATACTAAATCCGAGAATCAGATCGAACCAACTAAAACCAATTTGGGACTGGCCGTTCGAAACAAAATGGATTAAATTATATAAATCAAATCAATATCACACTTCATAAACATATATCAAAATAAATTTGTAAAGAAACATTGTCCAGTTCTTCACTAACACTCGCGAAAATTGCCCATGATACACTCGACACTAACACCAAAGCGAGAACATTGTAGCTAGAGATATCTGCTACTGGTGTTGGTACTGACCATGGATAGGATAGTTTCTAATTAACCCTCGTCTTGGGGTAACGGACAAAGCTTCCTCACTGCCCGGGGAAACACTTTACTTGAAGAGCGCACTGAAACCACACGAATAATGCCGTCTTGCTCTGGATGCAATGGAACGGCTCATGCTAGTTTCCAATTTAACGGTGCCACATTGTCTTCACCGATAATTATTAAAATCCCAATATCCATTTTTGCCTCCGGAGATTGATTCCACTTTCGAGGAATCTGCAGATGCGTCACCACTTCTTTGTAAAAAACGGCGCCAAAAATGCTGCCGTTATTGCCCAATACGTTGGTACCTGGACAGTTTGTTGATGGCCACTGAAGTTAAGTCGTGGTCCGTGGTGTGGAATTATTTGGATCATTGGATAAGGGAATCAAAGGATGCGAAACATGAAACATTGATTCTTGATGCTACCATTACACTGCATTTGTAATGTAAATCGGAAGTTGAATTATTGATGCCAATAATTTTTATGTTAGTTTTTCTTTTTGGCAACCTTAATTTTGAACATAACTCACTAGTAATAAAATTGGACTGAGATGCACTGTCTAGTAATGCTCTGCAAGTATGACGGTTACCTAGGGAGTCATGAGTAAAAATTAATGCAGTTGATAAGAGTACCTGATTGTGTGAATTATAATCTTGTGTCGTTAAGGTCATCTCCTGCGGTACCTGATTCTCTATATGCAATAATGAATTGTGACGTTTTTTGCATTGTTTGCAGCTATTTGTTTTGCAATTTTTACTGTGATACCCGCTGCATAAACAATTTAAACATAAATTCAACTCCTTAACCCTATCATGTCTCTCTGATATTGATAATTGCAGAAACTCTGGACAAGTATATATTAAATATGGTTGACTACAAAAATTACATTTTCGAGAAAAGTTAGTTGAATATGTTTGACGAACATGAGGTTTAAATTCTTTACTGTTATTGTGATTATTCTTTATATTGACATTGGTTTCTAGTGTTTCTAATAATGTGTTTCGGGAAAAGCAATCCGAGACTTCCTATTATGGCTACATATTGAGTGCCTACTACTAACTTCTATTCTAATTTTCGGATCACCATCTAAAAACGGATCCCATGATAATAGTTTACTGTATTTATGAAAATTCATAATTCTACTGAGCGCCTTTCGCTCATCAGAAAGATCTCCTTTCTGAATAATTGCAACCTCAGCCTTGTAGGCTTTATTTAATACAATTTTATTGAAACTACAAAATAAATGATTAAATGAATTATTGAATTTATGTACCGAACATAAAATATAGTCACTTATACTTTCAATCTTCATAAATTTAGAATGTTTAGAAGAATGTAACAACTCAAAAGACTTCTTTTCTATTGCTACTATGGCACTTTCCCTTTTTAACTTTATTGAGGTCGGACTACCTGCTTTCGGAATGTAAACAAACCATTGATTATGAATGGTGCTATCTGCTACAGAATTTTTAGTACGCAAAAATGTTCGGACACCAAATCCTTTCACTGGATTTGGACCACCTGGATTACTTGTTAAAGCATGCCGCGGAATGTTTACATTTTCAAATTTGTCAGAACTTTTAAGATATTTCATCCACCTTTTTCTGACGTTAGGTGGTAACGAATCATTTCGACCTATCGATAGATTTTGCTTTATTAGCTTTACTTTATTATTAGAATTAATTCTAAAACGATCTCTTTTAAGATTCAATTCAAACTCTTGAACTTGCTTGACATCTAGTTCTGTACTATTAACTTTGTAAGATTCTATTGATTCGAGTTGAGATACTATTTGAGGATCAATTAAATCCCGATTTACAACTTGAAACTCTGGTTCTGGTAACGGTAAAATTTCTTCTAATGTGCCATTTTCAAAAATAGGATCAGCGACAAAAGTTTCTTTTAATTTATTTGGACTAATTTCTTCAGTTTTGCCATCATCGGCTTGCTTTGTATTGTTTAACTTACATTCCGCCTCTTCCACACTTTCTACGTTCTCAATGGTTTTGGCCGTTACTTTATAATTATTGTTGAAATTTATTGTTTTCATATTAAACATGGGCTGATCTTTTTGTGATTGAATTGAATGATTGGAATGAACACTATTGGAGTAGCTAACTTTATCTTTTCGTGTGATTTCTAATTTCTTTAAAATGTAACTACTAATCGAGATATTATGTTCGTACAAATTTGTAAATATTTCTCTTTCTACATATTCATCTCTTAAATTTTCATCATCAACTAAGATTTCAATTGCTTCTTGAACCTTTTCAAATTCATCCCCCAACAAACTAATATGATCAAGTCTATTCCTTAACTCTAGCAATTGCTGATTAGATATATTTTCTTTAGTATTGAATAAGGTCTCAATAGGTTGCAAAAACTTAACGAAAATTGTTAATTTTGCCTTAATGGTACCCCGCTTACGATTTAACTTTAAATTTACTGACATTATCGAATCTTGGTTCACCGTAAACGGAAGAATTTATCGTAACAAACCAAGAACAAAAACTACTTAATAACTTTTAAACACGTGCGTTATTAACACTTTGCAACAACGCAATTGTAACACAAACACAAAAAGAAATAAAAAGGGTAAAAATTGATAAATGGATAGAAAAGGAACTCACTTTTTATTCTTCTGTCTTGGAATTGATGACTGCTCTCGTCGAATCTCGGTAACTGTTATTGTTTTCAATTAAATAGACCAAAACTAAAACTAAAACCACGCGCTTTCGAACACTAAATTGAACATGAATATCTAAAATATTACTATCCTGCTCGAGGGACCATGAAAAATGGTATAGATTTAATGGACTGTATAATAGAATCGTTGATGATAGTTCTATTAAAGATAAAACACGATTGCTTCGAAACACGTGGTTTTTATTGGTTAGAAAACAGTGGCTACCCGTATGGTGGTTCGACTTGAAAGAGAGTGAGCTTTTCACCCTGAGATCTCAACTGAAGATCGGGTGAAAGATGGTGGGGAGCGAAGCTAGCCGATGCTAACCGAACCTTTGTGGCGCCACAATTTAAAATACAATAACCTAACCTAACTTAACTCTAAACTTAAACACTTGGTCTTCAGAATACTTCAATTTTCTAAAATATCTTTCTTAAGGAAGGACTTAACGCGTTACAATTTTTTTAATTCTTCTAAATTGATTCTGTCTTGGCAATTATTTAGAAATTTTAGAAACTTTTTGACTCGAGACTAAACTTTGAAAAGCTACACAATGCAATTTTTAATTCACAATAAAATGCTAATGGGTGAATTAAGTTCCGTTGAACTATAAAAATCTCAATGAATTACCGACATGATCCAATGAATGTTGCGGTAACGGAAGAGGAGACAGATGGTCTTAGGTTGAGGGCAGTGGAAGCTGCGGACACAACAAAAATTCGTGTCTATTTTTCTCGAGTAAATTCGTGCGGTAGTTCCTGAAACGATTACCCTCGAGGCAAGCAGCTGCAGAATATCGTCGAAACGAACGGTGCTTTAAACCTAATTCGGGAGTACATTATGGCAAGTTTTAATTTTATTGTAAGCGAACCAGGCGGCGCCCCAACACCGAAACATATTGCCCTTGGCAATTAAAAAGTAAGAACTGAAAAACTGCCAACAGACGTAGAAACGTACAGATTCCGGATGAATTTCAGTAACTAACATTACGGATAAAATAGGGCCGGTATTTCCGTGAAATATTGTATGTTATATGGGGCTCTGCGTCACATGATTCATGGAGTCGGGGCAAAAACATGTTGCACCGACAGAAATATGGGTCCCGACCAGAACTGTTCTCGAAAGGTTTGTG
This sequence comes from Pyrochroa serraticornis, assembly GCA_905333025.2. NCBI lineage: Eukaryota > Metazoa > Arthropoda > Insecta > Coleoptera > Pyrochroidae > Pyrochroa > Pyrochroa serraticornis. The sequence continues at coordinate 31,625,021 of HG995154.1, read as the reverse complement.
ACTTTTATAACAATATATAAATGTTCCTAGCGTTACTTTCAACCGTTCCTCAACCCTACATAACAAGTGCCTCGCGTTGTTTATTTACTGAAAAACTTTGAAAATTATTTCTATTAATAACGACTTGCTGCTGGTAATTATTTGGGGATTTATTGTAGTCAGGTTTGTCTTCTTGAGGCGATAAATCATGCAATTGCCAACTTCAACGAAACTATTTATCTCCGATTTGCATAGCAAACAACTAAAATTAATGACGCAAAGTTTGGAAAAGCGCAACCGTTAATGGGAGGACTTGTCAGAGAGACTGTTTACACCGATCTCCTCGCCAGGACTTAACCACACAGCAGCAATTTAATCGATTATGCTGATCTCGGTTCTTTCGTCCTTTGTAGATCCTCTCAGATATGCACGACGGTCTCCATTCGGAATTGAGATGAATGAGTATGCCCGAAATTACACTACAGTCCGAATCCATTTTATATTGAATTTCTCACGATTGCTTTGTGTTGTGACGCGTTTAAAAGCGTCGTGACGCTATTTCCATACGCTACTCACTGACGCAGTCAGTTGGAATCGTCGCACTACAGATTTCTTCCCGATATTACTGCGGGGAGGAACCGGGAGTTGTCGCAGAATTCGTCTCAAGTCACAACTAAACAAGTCTAATTTACTGTCTAATATGGAAATTGCGTGGCATTGTGCGGTTTCGCTATACTCGTCACGGCAAGTTCACGTGTAAAGTGGTGCATGCGACTAAACTGGCTGCATCACCTTAGGGTACGTTCTGCATGGGTCGAAGATGGTTGCGGCCGCAATTTTCATATAAACGGCTCTAGTGCAACTACTGGGATGAAGTAGTATCGAGAGGTGCTATTATCCTTGGATTATGCAGGGGAACTAGGAATATTTACTAGCCAAACTCCTGGGAAATTTCGGGAGCAAATTTCGAGTCAAAGAATAAATAAATTTTGCCATCTCAACTATTTTTCCTCAACATAACTTGCAGTAAGTTCAATTCTAGTTACATATATAATTGTTGGTGACGTTATCGCGATAACTGAAGATTCTCCCGGCGCATCCACCAATTTTGTTGCGTTACAAAAAAATAATTTTGCAAAAAAATTGAAATTTAGATGAATAACCTAAATGACTTGTAGCAGTAATTTTTTAACATTTCTGCTACGTCCACCTTTTTATTTTCGGTGACTGAGATAAACGTTCGTGAAATTCCATTTTAGCAAAGGCCATTTTATGTTAATGTCAAAGTGTCTTTTGTAGCAACCCCACTACACAGATTGTGGGCGTTGTTTCGTGGGCGCAGGAATCCAAGTAAATCTTATTTGGATGTTCAAATGAAAATATCAATAGAGACGATATTTCAGGGAGACATTTCAAATAAAGGGGCAGAAAAAGAAAAGCGGTCGGCATAACAACTGCTCTTGTTAAGAACTACAAGTTGAAGTAATCTCTTTAGCGTCATTCAATTATTAACTTTTCCGTTTCAGTCAAACACGAAAAAACTAATTGCATCACCAGAGGATGTCAAAAATGGGCAAATTTACGCGTTGAAAACTCCCAATAACTAATAGCAACTTTTCGTTCTGTTAAAGCGATAATGGCTCTTGCAGGCAGTAAACTTAATCAAATCAAAGTACCTTTCAGGATCATATAACTGAATCACCTCCTGTTCGAAGTACATCTGCATATTGCACGTTAACAAAAATCCGAAACTCGAATTAAATTATTAGAGTCATGGAAATCTGGCGAGCGAAATCGATCCGACGTTGTGATTAACGACCCGTTGTCCCACTAAGTACAAGTGATAACTCAGTGTAATAAATGTATTTAAGTATTTTTTGGCGCTTCGGGAAACCGGCCACCATATCGCAGTAGCCGGAAGCTAGTGATCTCATGAATCCCGACATTTTTCTAACCAACGAGAACGATAATGTTGATAACTATAACAACCAAGTGGCATCATAGGAGCACTTAAGCGTTATGCAGTCCCCGGTTTTGCAATATCCGGTTCACCGGTGTATAGTGTGAGCACTTATTTACCTTGATGACTATCAACTCGACGGTGTGAGCGGCAACATCGTGCCATTATGTAAAAAGACAGTCGACCGTTTGATGACCATAATATAACGTGATAGTCAAAAGAGGCGACGTGAAGGCGACAACATAATTAAGCGTTTTTAGTGCAACATTAACACTTTACCGCATTGTTAAAGCGAGAATGACAAGAAACTCGCGAGGGAGAATCGAAAGTTTCGGCCCCAAAAAACCCAACTACGCACCCATGATACGGCAACAATTCGAATTGACGGGTCCGTTCACTTAACATATTACAAAAAATACGTTTTGGCGGGCATTTTGGAAATAACTACAGAAAATTTTAAAATTTCAGCACCACCACCTATAATAAGCTGGATACTTTATTGGGGATTGTAAGGAGCTTTCGTTGGAGGATTGAGATTTCATCGCGTCATATTGTCGCGTTTGGGGCTGGTAGATCGCGCGTCTGCCACGAATTTCTGCATGTTCACTTTATTGTGAGTCTTGTAAAACGCCCACATAACTTAGCCCGGGAAAGTTCTTATCTAAGTGGAACACGTTTGACATCCAGTATTTTACAGCGGGCAATTTAGCAATGTTTGAAAAATCCGGATTTCGGCGACAAACAATTTATTTATGATCGGAATATTTTAAAATCAAAATCTGGCCGTCTCGTCTTATGGATGTTTGTACAATTCCTCCTTAAGAGAATTTCCTATACTTTATCCTCGATGTGAATAGTTTATTGGTTCGCAAATCGATTGTGTAAGACTCGGGACAAACAAACAGCAATGCAATATATTTCAGGTGAGTGACAGGGTTGAGTGGCGATCGCTTTTGAAACATATTGTGATTCCGCTCTTGCCTCCGTGGAAAACAACGAGGGGGAAGAACGCGGAAACACAGGAAACGGTACACTCGCCGCCAACAATGAACAAATCGAATATTGAAAGCGTATGATCTCTTTACTGTTTTGCCGTTTTTGTCGGAACGTCTCCCACCGGAAACTCCCATGACACTGGGGAGTCTTCGGTAAGGGTATCGCGGTCCCGACGAACCTCTCCTCTACGATAGTTTCCTTCCTTTTTTCTAAGGCTGTACGAAGGAGATAACTTGAAATCGTTGACAGTTTACGATAGCTTCAAGAATTTCGTAGCGTACGTGTACAGAATTTCTATAAAAAGAATTATTGGTTCTTTATAAAACTAAGCGCGTAGCATGTTTATGCTTTACTGAAACTCTACATTATCGCACTTACAGCCGTTTACCTTAATCCAGTGTAGTGAAGCCATAAAATTATACACTCAATCGGCTCGGAATCCCTCGAATTGCCAGCAACGACTTGAATAATTTATCCGTCCGCAATAATTAACGGATTATTTGAATGGATGCTTAAATTTTAATTCCTTGAACGTGAGGAATTCGCCAAGAATAATTTATCGGGCAAGTGAATTTCAACTAATATAAATAATGTCGTGTTTCTGTGTACCATAATTAATAACGGCCAGTGTTTCGGTGAATATGAGTGTAATTTATCGACGGTCAAATATGCGGTTACTGCAGCAGACCCTGCCACTGCCCAGGAATTCCTATAAACATCATTCTGCCGCTGGAAATTTCTCATTTTTGCTGGCCCTCGTTTTTACGGCCGCATTTACGTTACATTTTTTGCGCCCCTCCAGGCAAATACAAAAAGTTTCTTTTATTTCATATTAGCCATCCGCAATTTTATGTATTATCACAATCGCGCCAAAACCACTTCCTCTAACCTTACCAACTATAAATAGCCCACCCAAAAAAAGATCTAGAGCAAAACTAGTTTTTACAAGAAATTCTAAAAGTTAATCGCATCCAAAAATGTTTAAAAAAACTTTGACAGAAACTTGCCCGTTGAAACCTTGTTAACTTGCGATCTATCACTATTTTTCTGCGTTCATCAGAATCTCTTGCAGCTTCAATTAAGCCAAAATTACGAGCATTACAAATTTTTTTGAAAAAAATAATTTTTGATTTAAAACAGATATTTACTTAAAAGTCTTATAGACATACTCTATTCGTCTAATTTTTTTCAGCTACAAAATGACTAATAACCAAATTATTAAAATCGTCTGTGCACGCAAAGCCTACCTTGGCCCATAGTATTTCGGGAAAAAGTTTTTATTCTTTTAAAAATTGAAAAGCAACGTTCGCTTTTAGCTGTTGTCATCGGGATTTTATCAACAATTCGTAACAATTTGACAAATTCACGGAAAACATTTTAAAGTTATTGTCTAAAAGAAATTGAAGAATGTGAAGAGCTCGATTGGCTTGTCGAAAATTTTCCCTTCCATATACAGTTATTAATTTTTCCTTTAATGAAAGAGAATCTAACTCAAAAAATGTAACTGCAGTATTAAAAAAATGCTCCTGGAAGTTTACATCAAAATCTTCAAAAGAGCTCGCCTCAAAGAGTAAATAAGCTTCCAAATGATTATTAACACAAAATCTATCTGCAATATTTGTAATAATAACAACACATACTTCTTTAATTCCTTGTATGCTTCCTATCTACATATTGGGCTCGCTTTGTAAGTGCGGGTTTTGATCTATCATCTGCACTATAATAATCATGATCAACCTCATTTCTGCACCGCATTCTTAAAATCGGAAATGTATTTTTGAATTTTGACACTATCTAACTGGCGTAGTTGTAATTGTTTATAGAAAAACTGTGTGGTAAAATTTTATTAAAGAACTATAAACAAAAATTAAGTTCTCATCCTTGAAATAATTTATTAACCCGGTTGATTGCTGAATACTTAGTTTATCATTTTCATTATCAATAACAAATTCAAAGCATTAAAATAGTTCTTTTTTATATTTAAAAACAGTACAAACAACTCTGGAGTTAAAACTCTAACAAGTATTTGATCCGCGTGATAGCCTTTTCATAACTATATTATCAAGAATTTGTGCTCGTTGGGGTGATCTAGAAAAAAATGTTTAAAAAGCAGAAACATTTACAAAAAATACTCGTACTTGCTTACTGGCTGCTCTCTCTAGAATTAAATTTAATTGATGAACATAACAATTAAAAAAATGGCTCCTTTGTAAACTGAACTAACTTTGGCTTGTCCTCCATTATTTCGGCCATTCATAACAGCAGCTCCATCTTAACTTTGAGCTATTAGCTTTTTTGGATAATTTGTTTATAAATTTTTTTTAATTCAGCAAAAATTACGTTACTTAAGTCATACAAAGCAATAAAATAAATTGCTGACATCGCAACCACATAGCCATTTGGCATTTTGGTACATACCTACATTTTTGCCCTTTACCACATGTTGCTTTAGGATCTAAAGGTTAGGGCAAAATGGACCTAACTCTTTTATTTGTTAGTTGTTTATTTGTTAATTGCCTTGACAGGGTTTATTGTTTCAATTAGAACACAAAATCAGCCAACAGCTGCTAAATATCAGTAAAACCAAAAGCCAAGAACGGTAGAGCAACGAAATTATTTTAAGGCTGAATAAACTGCTAATACGCCACACCAGTCACACCGCACCACACTTGCATTAAATAACGCGAACGTTCGGGTTCAACAAGTTACTCTATTGGCTTAGGCAAAATGAATCTGGCCCCTATTCAACGCTGTTGCCAACGTTTTTTAAAGCACTCTCAATGTATAATTGCATTGGAAAATAAAAATGGCATATGCAAAGTTTCACGCTATCTGGCAAAACTAGCCCACAGCATAATATATCTGATGGCCTTTATGAATTTCTGAGGAGCTTTGGGTATTGCCTTTTTGCTCCTCCTGCACCAGTAGCCACTGCTAAAGATATTTGACAAATTGAGTTGGGTTTGGCAATTTATTGGTTCTGAAATGTGAGTGTCGTTATAATGACGACGAACATGAAATTACAATTAGATTAACCGAAACTTACTTCAAATCGAGGATGGATTGAAGACTTTGCGGCTTATCGCTGAAGTTTAATAAAAGAAACTTTCACAATAGTCCCTTTCAAATCTCTACACTAGGTCGATCGATTGCCGCGATACTGATCTGGAAAATTTCTAGTCGTAATGTTCAAAATATCTTGTAACTCCAACTAATTGCAGAATCTCTGATTTTCAAATTTCTGCTTTTTAGCAACAATTTAGATTAAGTTGATAGTGAAGCTACTTTTCCAACTAATTCGATTTAAGTTGCAACTCTTCAAATGGAATTAACACTTTTTTATTTTCATTTTCTGATTTTTTGATTCTGAATTAGTTTTAATTAAAACTGCTAAAATGGATTATTCAGTTTCAGTTATTTCAGTGATTTTTAATTTATTAATTGAATTTAGTTGGATTATTCGCGACACCTCCACCATTTTTAGGCAAACGTAATGCGGCACTTTTCATTTTTTTAACTCAGTTAATTTGAAATGATAAATCTAGAAGATCAAACCATTCACGAAACTGAAATTTACGGGTTACACATCGTATGAAGGCCAAATTTACTATAAATGAAAGTAATTGGATTGCCTCATGGAGGTACATGAAATTTAATTTTAGAATCGCCATGTAGTGCCGCTAATCAATTTTCTCGCAATTTGGGCCCGTAAAGTTAAATTATACCGAACCAGAGAGCTGCTCTTGTGAACGTTCGCTATCAGGTTAAGTAGATTAATTAATTATCGAGTCCATAAGAGAGTGGGGTTCTGAAGTTTCCCTAGAAATTGTGCATGATCGTTGGTTACAGCTGCCGCCGCCGCAAATAGATAAAGTATGAAGTTACAGAAAACAGTCGACTCTACGTCACACTCGAAATAAAGCCACATGTTGCGATGGCACCAACGACACCACTAAATTTCAACCACGCCGCCATTTCGCTTATTAAAACAATTTCCCGAAAAAAAATCAAAATAAAAACTTATCCGTTCCGTTAAAATTTTAGTTTTGATTAAAACAGTGTAAGGTTAGCGACGTCACGTTAAACCGGATTTAGTCGTGTGGGGATCGTAAATGTTAATATGAATCGTGCGCTTTTAACGTCTCCGAGGAGGGTTCAGGTGATAAGTGCTGATTAGTGTCGACTTAACTAAACCCCGGGGCTCATCTCGCGGCAATGCGGTTTTCTTGCCAACTCAACAAATATAATGAATAATTACTAAGCTGCGTAATTACTCATTTCAGGTTCTTCGCGGTAACAAATTTAATTATATTTATATTCGACTGACATTCGAAGACGTTGCTTTCGTTATTAAATTAAGGTGCTCGCCTCTCAGACGCAAATAACGCGATGACGACAATTACCGGCTGCGAGACAACGAGATAATTACCCGGCGAATTTTCACCCTGCCAGTTTTTGACTTAAACAAGAAGCTCCTCGCAAATTTCGTCCATAGAATTTCGTCCCACCTGAACTCGCTAGGCAATTTCATCGCGCACTCGAGACCCCGTCACACTGCCTGTCAACGCGACCCATTCGCTCGTTCGGTGGCTCACGTGCTGCTTTACCAGAGCAAATGTCACCGGTATCAACGTTGAAAAGGTTAGCAAATTTATTATAATTAACGACAAGTCTTTTTCTCTTTCCTCTAAGATCCGAAACGGTGGAGGAAACGACCCCGACGCGACAGTTGTTTCGCCCAAGTGTGTTGTCTTAATAAAAATAAAAGTAAGGTTTTGGGTAAATAAGAAAAATTCTGGGCTGCCACTCGGACGTGGAGCATGATTATCAAAATTAAATTTGATCGTCGCTGGTTAGACCATCGGCCGGTTCCTTGCGGGATCAATTTCGCAATAAAATGCGGGCACTGTCCATTATTTGTAAAACCGCAAATCCGATGGAACGTATCTGATTCTGATCCCGGTTCCCTTGAAAGCTCCGTCCTTATCGCGGTATCTGTCCGTTATATTGTCACATTCAATAAATTCTTTTCACCATATTTTGACAGAATGCTCAAGTTCCCGAATCAAATTCGCGTATCCAATTCCCACCGTTAAAAATATTATCTGGGAAAAATGTAATATCTCGTTCTCGCATTTCCGCCCGGCTGGAAACCGCTCTCTCATTATTTATTGGAGTAATCATTTGTAGAATTCGCAGCTTTACAAGTTTCGAATTTTGTGTCGTTTCTAAAATATCGCGCTGCTTGACAAAGCATTCGGCGTGCCTCCGGCAATAATTGTTTTTGATCTGGGACGGTAAAACAAAGATCGAGATTAATTTAAAATTTGTCACCGAAAAGATCAAAGACGCAAACAGCGACCTCATAATTAAATAGACGTCGATATTATGCAAATAATTCAATGAATTTCGGATGGTATTAAAAAACGTAAAAAATCAGTTAAAATTTATTCCGAAACCACTCTGTAAATTGTACGATGGTGCTCGAGGGAAATCAAGAAAAACTTCAATAACCAGTTGAGGGCGGAATCTAAATTGTAACCTTTCTTTGAGAAAGGCCTCGGTTACCAACCAACAAACCGCCATCTGGGGATCGATAAGCTCGATTTAAGAACTAAAGTGATTCCTGCTCTGCACTAAGCGCTTTTAACAAACTCATTGGTTAACGGAATGAAAAGGCCCGCACACTGTTTTAGTATTACCGCCCACGCCGCAAACGTTTATTTGCATTTCAGTTCGTGGTCGGGGCAAGAAATTTAAATTCTTCCCTTCCCGTCCTAAATCTACTGGAAAGGTCGATGCGTTTAAATAAATCGCACCCCCGACACTTGCACCATGTTAATTATGATGCAGTTCCGCTAGTCGAGAAAAACGCCATTAACCGCCTGTCCAAGTGGAAACCGTGGCGGGACAGGACGGGAAACATCGCCGAAGGGCCGGATAATCCGATTTTGTTTCGACTGGACCTCAATACTTCTGCACTTATCGCTTCGCTTGCTTTATAAACACTAAAGATGACAAGGGAAAGCTCCACTACAAGTAATCTTCCACTGACCCGGTAATTTGAAGTTTATTTTTATATTTAAAAATCACAACCACCGACTTAAGAAAAATTCAATTTGAGTTATTCACTAATTGAATTTCATAAAAATTTAACAGTTAAAACTAAAAAATCAATTTTTGAATTAATGTGCAGGTGTTAATTCGAGATTTTGCTTAAAGCGAAAAGTTCTTTTCAACAATACGAGTTCAAAAGTTCCATCCAGAACAATTACAGCGTTCCCAGTTTCGCGCGAGTATCACGATTACATAAACGCGTAATTAAGATTACAGTAAACTTTTCCGGCATAGTTTAGGGGTTGAAAAGAAAACTATCTCGTGTGAATTCACGAAGAGAAATTCCATTCCAAAGTTGGGCAACTATAACTAGCGAACGTTTTAAGATAGTGGAACAGGTAAAAAGAGTTGGAGGAAAAAGAGATATATGCGAGTAGCTATCGATATTTAGTTTTTGCTTCAAAAATTAAGTTTCGCTCCTTTTTGTAAACGCTGACGTTTACTTTAAAATTTTTGGTGCTGTGAAAAAATTACAAAAACACCCAAATTTTTATATTTACTAATAAAATATTTTAATTTCGAATTTGGCTATTTTTACAAGTCCCCCAAAAATTTGCAAGCAGCAGCACGTCCGCAAGTTTCTTGCGTTCGTCTGTTTGCGCACAATTTAATTTTGTGAGTATTGACAATCGCTGCGACATTAAGTTGATTTTCAATTCGTGCCGAGGTAAAAAATTTCGGCGGCACTCCCAACTCCGGTTTTTCGGTCAAACAACCGCATCCCTTGACCGAAGCGTTTAGCAGTTCTCGTTCGTTTCACATTTCCGATTTGAATTAAACAACTTCCACACAACTACTAAAAATAGCTGATAATTGTTGGCCCAGTGGCAAACTTTCCTTGTATAAAGTTCTATCGCCAGATCATTAGATTTGTAATGTACTGCGGCTTAAACAATTCCATTAGTTCCGCTACATGAAGCAAGGGGCTAACGGATCTGTCAGCGAAACGAGCGTGGAATCGGCCACCGACTCTCTCTAGGAAGGGTCGATCGGAATTATACAATTACGCACTCCCCGTTGACTCTTCCTATGTTTCAGGGATGGGAAATGAAAAGAAAAGACACTAAATCGAAAAGTTTCTCGTTCCCCCAGAAATCTGGGCGAACAATTCCAGTTGTCATCAACCGTTCGTTTAACAACTTGCAATACTTGAAGGATGATGGAAATTATTTACATAATTGCTGCAGGACGTCGTCTAAATGTAAATCCGAGGACGTTAATAACGTCGAGAATTTTTACAGAAATTGGTTGAATGGAAGAATTTCCGGTTTCTTTCTATATAAACAAAATGAAAGTGCCGGCAGTCACGTCCGAGCTTAAATGAATTACATACACACTCCAGATTGTGGTGTAGTAAGAGGCGTAAAAGCTGAAACGCCCCAAAGGTATTGCAAAATAAATTAAAGCGGGCTCCACAAATAAAACTAAACAACAATAAATTGTTGCAAGTACGAGCGAACGAAGAAAAGAGGGCAGCTGGGGAATTGCAGGGACAATTATATAATTATAATTTAGTACATGGGCATTTCCCTCGTTTTATTTGGTTTCTCGCAATACAACTTCATGACTGTCGCGCCAGAACTTTTCAGCCAACCGTGTAAAGAAAAAAGTAACTACAAGACCAATAATGTACGGCCATCACCCTTTCTAACACAGCTATGCGCCACTAGAATTAAAATGTAATCAATTAGGATTCAGTAAAGAGTTTTTAACTTCTCCACCAATTATCTCAGAGCTGATTGATAGCGTTTAATTTGGCTATCATTTTCTTTTTTTCAAATGAGGGAAAAAATTGGAATTTTCCTGTAATTTTCTTTCCTGATATTACTTGAGACTGGCAATTTCTGCTGCAGGTTTGGTGTTGCGTGTAATCCGGTAAGGTGAGTTCTGCACGGCCCTAGTTGGTAATGTTTAGTTCCATAACACACAAAGGCTTTATATCAAACATTACGCGGATGGAAACGTGTAGAAGATCAGAGGCAGGGACCTGGGCTCTAACCGGATAATCCTTTGAAAGGGCCCAACTGCACGTGAACACCTTTTCGTCATGTTACCGTGCGATATTGAAAAGTCAAGCAACCGGGCTATTCAGGTAATGTATGCATGGCTGCCCAAGAAACTTGCAAATCCTTGAGAAATAAATAGGCGGGCCCGTTGTTCTGTCTGAAGTTGTTTTAATGTCAGTGTACACAACCTTTCAACTCGACGGCGCCAAGTTTATCTTGTTTGTTGCTCCGGTAAAATCAACAGAGTACGACCCGAAAGATATATACACGCCGAGTCTGAATTTGCGACCCATTTTTGGCGATTAAAGGAAACCTCGCAATGACGAACCATTTGTCAGGGGTCGTCGTCGAAAAAAGAGAAATGCGAGAATTTTATACCGAAACAAAGGATTGTTAAAAATAGTGAGCAGTATTTCAGGAAAAGCTGGTTTTGACAGCAGATAAGTAGATCAGTTGACATTTCCCGATTGCAAACATTTCCGCAGTGTATATGTGAGCCGAATAAATTCCTATTTGTTTTAGCTTTCGCGTAGATAATCTCGAATTTCTAACATCATTCTTGTTCAAGCGAGTAGTCTAACATCTCTAAGAGCAAAACTTCGCCAACTCAATTCACCCCGAAACTCGGTACCTATTATTAAAGTTAAAAATTCCTCGACGAAAACTTGCAACGTTTATCCGTATTTTTTCATATAAAACTTTTAAAGCGGCACCGAGGGAATAGATTCATGAACAAAACGAAACAATGACCGCGCAGTATGTGGAACAACAAGTTAAAGTTGTTTTAAGCTCACATTTTCGTAAATTCACCCTCAAGGGAATCGCTTTGTGCTTCCTTCATTTAACAAAAATCCACCAAGAGTTTCGCTTGATTGATCCGCGGTTATTGCAAGTAATTTTCTTTCGACGCTAAGGATAAGTCGCTTTCCTTGGGTTTTGTTATAAATTATGCAATTTCCACTTGAATACGAAATGCAATATTCATACGACTCCAACTACATTGAAAGCTAACGATTTTATTTGACATTCAAAGCTTAGCGAGACTCTAAATTCATTAAAATTCGAACAAGATCAATATGCATTTTTTATTTGAAAGCAAGATGGGTTTCCATTATTTATTTTGAGGAAACTGCAAACCTCCATTAGCATTTCCACTTGCCCCGTCAACTCAATCTCGAGACCGCAAACCTAAGAGCAATTATCCTCATGGAAATTCTTCCTTTATTTATCAATAACTGAATTCTTATTTGTCAATGCGCCGCTCCGGGCTAAGATTCACCCCCAACATGTGCACTAGAAGAAATTTCCAGAAAAACCAAAATTATCGCAACTGTAAGTTAATTAATTAACCTTCTACTTACAAGCACAATAAAAAATTTACTTCATATGCTTTAAATTTCATAGCCCAAAAAGCCTGCGATTGGAAATTTTGAAAAATTCAAACTCATTAAGATAATGATCCTCGAGTTTTGTTGGGTCAAGTGTGAAACATCGAAATCGAAATTTGTTGCTTACTTTTTAGTTACCTTAATTTCGAATAACCCTAGTATCTTACACAAAATTTAGCATGTAGTTACTAGAGAACCATTAATTTTCTATCTTGGTCACGATTCAAGCTTTTCCTCGCATTACTGAATGTAGTGAAATATTTTTTTTTTAAATTTAGGTGGAAATAATCTGAGAATCTGAAAAAGTTTGCAAAATGTACCAAGAATACGAATTCGACTTTAGAATTCAATTTGAGTTACCCCAAAACAATTAATTTTCCATCTTGGTCAGGATTCAAACTTTTCCTCGCATTACTGATTGTAGTTAAATAATTTTTAATAAAGTTTAGGTGGAAATAATCTAAAAATCTGAAAGAGTTTGCAATATGTACCGAGAAGACAAATTCGACTTTAGAATTCAATTTGAGTTACCGCAAAACCATTAATCCTTCATCTTGGTCACGATTCAAGCTTTTCCTTGCGTTACTGAATGTAGTGAAGTAATTTTTGATGAAGTGCAGGTAGAAATAATCTAAAAATCTCAAAGAGTTTGCAATATCTACCAAGAAGACAAATTCGATTTTAAAATTCAATTTGAGTTACCGCAAAACGATTCATTTTCCATTTTGATCAGGATTCAAGCTTTTCCTCGCATTACTTATTGTAGTCAAATAATTTTTGATAAAGTGTAGGTAGAAATAATCTAAAAATCTGAAAGAGCTCGCAATATGTACCGAGAAGACGAATTTGACTTCAGAATTCAATTTGCGTTACCGCAAAACCATTAATCCTTCATCTTGGTCACGATTCAAGCTTTTTTTTGCGTTACTGAATGTAGTGAAGTAATTTTTGATAAAGTGTAGGTAGAAATAATCTAAAAATCTAAAAGAGTTTGCAATATGTACCGAGAAGATAAATTCGACTTAAGAATTCAATTTAAGTTTTCGCAAAATGATTAATTTTCCATCTAGATCACGATTCAAGCTTTTCCTTGCGTTACTAAATATAGTGAAGTAATTTTTGATGAAATTTAGGTGGACATAATCTAAAAATCTAAAAGAGTTTGCAATATGTACCGAGAAGATGAGTTCGACTTAAGAATTCAATCTGAGTTTCCGCAAAATGATTAATTTTCCATCTTGATCACGATTCAAGCTTTTCTTCGCATTACTTATTGTAGTGAAATAATTTTTGATAAAGTTCAGGTACAAATAATCTAAAAATCTCAAAGAGTTTCCAATATATACTAAGAAGACAAATTCGATTTTAAAATTCAATTTGAGTTACCGCAAAACGATTCATTTTCCATTTTGATCAGGATTCAAGCTTTTCCTCGCATTACCTATTGTAGCCAAATAATTTTTGATGAAGTGTAGGTAGAAATAATCTAAAAATCTGAAAGAGTTTGCAATATGTACCGAGAAGATAAATTCGACTTAAGAATTCAATTTAAGTTTTCGCAAAATGATTAATTTTCCATCTTGATCACGATTCAACCTTTTCTTCGCATTACTTATTGTAGTGAAATAATTTTTGATAAAGTTTAGGTAGAAATAATCTAAAAATCTCAAATAGTTTGCAATATCTACCAAGAAGACAAATTTGACTTTAGAATTCAACTTAAGTTACCGCAAAAGGAATAATTTTCCATCTTGATCACGATTCAAGCTTTTCTTCGCATTACTTATTGTAGTGAAATAATTTTTGTTGAAGTTTAGGTAGAAGTAATCTAAAAATCTAAAGAAATTTGCAATATGTACCAAGAAGACGAATTCGACTTTAGAATTCAATTTGAGTTAACGCAAAACCATTAAATCTCCATCTTAGTCACGATTCAAGCTTTTCCTCGCATTACTGATTGTAATGACAAAATTTTTGTTGAAGTTTGCAATATGCACCAAAAAGACAAATTTGTCTTCAGAATTCAATTTGAGTTACCGTATGTTAAATTTTCTTGGAAATTTCAGTTAAATCGTCGACGAGATAAAAATTGTCACTTTATTATTTTTGTGTTAAAAAAAGCAAACTAGAACGATTTAGCCAGGTGACCCCATTACAGTAATTTTCAACAAGCGAAACTCACAACTCGTTAACAATAAACGTAGCTTCTGGTATTTGTGTAAAGTATAAACACTCTGAAGTTAATGTCGCTCCTGCCTGCTCCGAACCTGGCAAACTTAGAAATGCTGTTAGTGATCAGGTACAAGTGTCCCTCGAATATGGAAAAGCTGTCCGGCCATCTGATGGTTTCGTGGTTTTCTTCGACGATTTCCGCCTGTTCTATCGACGTATCAATGTTCCATCTGCCGACGGCGTCCATCGGTAAAATTTCGTAATAAATACAGCGATCGGTATCGCAAATCATCCCTCCTGATTGTCCTTGTTTTTTTCCTTCATCAGTAATAAAATCATGCAAATCGTCCCGTGCTGCCATCGATCGATTCCTCAAAATTGAGTTACTCATCGAAAAAATGTGCAAAGAAGTCAGCGGCATAGTCGAAAATCCTTTCTTCGCCGCAATCCGGTGTTAAAGCTATTCCGTTAATGTGGGATATGGCGGAATTTTCGACACCTTGAGCCGTGAAACGTACAGCGTCCGGATCGCCGAACACGCTTTTATCTCGAAGTTTCCATGCAGTTGCCAATTTTCGGTTGTAGATGAAGCTGCCGAAATCTGATAAAGTCGTGTCGGATAAATAAGCGTAATCGGCATCGACGACCACGTCGTTGAGACAAATCGGTCGTCGCCACCAACTCTTCCATTATTATTCGAATCTAATAAAATGATTTTCGGCAGACAATCGGCAGTATTGTCGACTCTGCGAGCATCCAGAACCCACATAATGCCGTCTTTATCAATTTCCATGCTCAAGACGTTCTGAATGGCATCACAAGTTGATCCCGAATTCATTTCCCAGTTGGGATACGGTGACAGAAGTGGATTTTCTTTATTTGCGTCGATAGAGATGGCGGCCAGAGTTACTTTCGACGTTGGTTTTAGACGGGGCAGAACCAGATCGACGGTCTTTTTGTATATTTTAATACAGGTCAGTGCCGGGACGGTGGCCCGAGGTGGACATTGTTGCGGCCGATGGCCAGGTAAAATTGATGAAATTCCACTGGAAAGCCACTTCGAATTTGCCCAACCTCGGACCAGATAAGGCAGAAACGATTAAACTGCTCGACACTAAACTAATTGTTAACAAAGTTGACGCAAGCATGGTTCCGCTTCGAGTTCGTGCGGTTGAATGGACGTTGCCAAGAAAATTTCGCAAGGTCACTGAAAGCTCCCAGGTAATATAGGAGATTTGACCTTTACCTAAAGTGGCCACCGTTCCCAGTCAATAGTCGCAATGTAAAAATGTTTTAATTCAATTTTTAATTTTTTACAACCTCTTACCGACATCGTTTCTGCATCGATATTGAATTACGAAATAATTTTCCAAAGTCCTCGAGAATTACGTGGAAACAAAAACGAAATAATTGCGTACCAGAGCGGTACCAAATATTTATGAAAGAACACGGTGTCGTAATCGAGGGTAATCAATCATTTGTCTTAAATGATGGAGGCGTCGGTCATGACATAGCTGGTTCATCTTGCGAGGGCGGCGGGCATCTTCAAATAAATATTATGCAAATGGCCTCACCTTCGGTGCGTATTTCGCAACATTAGGATATCATTTTTCCAGGACGCGTCAAATTCGAATGTGCGACGGGTGACATCGCACTATGCGATCCCGTGTCATATCACATCTTTCTGGAGCACCCTCCTCTCAGAAGTGCCACATTACTGTGCATTTCTTATTTCCTTTTGGAAATTTTCTGCAGAATATCTTTTGAAGTTATCGTTATGAGTCGCTCAGATAAAAGTTGTATTTTCAAAGCTTTGATTTTTATGCGCCAACGTAATTTGTTCTTGTGATGTGTAAAAAGTGGAAACCGTCCTTTATTGCGAAAGGCGACTCGTTAAATTCCCAACGAACTACAATATAAAACGTCGCCGACATGGGCCGGAACAATACTTGTGCCCCGTCACAATTAATTACCGGAGTACTTGAATCTCGTCTGAACCGAGTAATTAATAACTAACAACATTTGCATACATGAACCGGTGGATCCCCGACGTTGCTCATTAATTAGCATAAGTGTTGGGGGTTGAGGGCGGAGAAGCGCGCGCCTCTCCCAACAATAGTTCTGATTAATGGAACTCATCTACGGATGTTTATTTATCGGTCGTGTCGATCAAAAACATGTGTATGTGGGAACTGAATTGACGGCTCTAATAACAGAATTGCAGGGGCTCGTCGTGATTTACCAATTCCATTAGCGGGGCAATTATGCAAAATGGGCGGCAGTCAATAGGGAGAAATCGCCAGGCCGGAATGCGACACCGTCCATGGGCGGACGCCCAATTTCGATGGTCGATTCTGTTTATTTATTCCGCCAGACGCTTCCAGAATGCAGATAAAATAAAGTTGGGGCTGTCGCTTCCCAAAATGAGTTCCGCAACAAAATGACTTTGCAATAAAGCGACAAGAACCGGCACCAAGTACAAATTGCCACAACTGCCGCGCGCGATACATGGCGTAATATCCGGGAAATCCAAAAACAACAACGCAACTTTCCGAAAGGTACATCAACCTGCCGGTCTTTCTCTCCTTATTTCATCCCCAATTAAAAGAAAACGTTTGCAATGCTTATCAAAGTCTAAACGCCCCTCGAGATTTATCTCAGGAACATCCCTAATCGACGCATTAAATTTTTCAGTTAACTTTGTCCCTTTAATGGACCCCTTCGAGGTAACAAAGCGTGAATAATTACTAAAAAACCGTGCCAAGAATTTGTTGTCAGATTTATGAGAAAGGGTTGAAATGGATGCTGACTCGCCGCTCTCAAAGTCCAAATTATGAATTAGGAAACGCGCAGAATTTTCAGCTTTACATCTCTACAAGAAAAAAATTTCCATGCAATGTTAAAATTAAAAAAAAGCAATTTTTAACAATTTGAAGAAAGTAAATTTCGTGCTGCAAATGAGGGAAAATCTTAAAAATCTCAATTTTTTCTAATAAATAGTGGAATCTGTTACGCAGACTCGCAAGAATTTTGTTATTGTATTTTTACAGTTGCCGTGGTAAGTTTGTTAAAGAAAATTTCTGCAACTATTAAAGTTATTAAAAAGCGTCGATTTTTGTGATATTAAAATTATACGTTTCTGACAAAACCCTCCTTGAAATTCTTCGATTTTTTCCAATTGCCGCTTTTGATTTGGGAGTAGCCCGGTAAATTTTGTGGGTTAATTTGACTTTAACGTCTGGTCGCTTCAAAATGTATTTTTGGGTGCGAATTGTTGACTTTTCCAGCAGACCGTCGAGGAAAGTGCTCTCTGGATATCATATTTTATCCAGAAAATGGCGGTGACGCTCCTGCTTACAGATGTCCAATTACCAGCCAAGGAAGTCAGACGACAACTGTATAGCGACCAAACTCGGAATTCCTTTTTATGCCTTTCCGTTCGGGAGATAGGGAGCGCGTAATCCGGTGTGAGTACCTTCACAATACAATCGTCCCAGTAATTTCTGATAAGGTAATGTCATTACCGTCCCCGTCTGTCGTCGACATACAACTCGGTTGATGTTATCAATTTTCCCCAATAAGCGGCCATTTTCGAAATTCAACCGCACCAATAGAGATAATGGAAGTGTGTCGTTTGTACGAAACTGGGACTCAGGTGTCCCATATGACCGAACGGCTTATGTTCTTTTATAAATTGAATCTTTCTTGTCGATATTGGCCTCAGACAATGAAACGAGTACTTTCTGACATCCAGACCCCGGGAGCGAACAGCTTATAAAGTGAGTCCTGTCACTGACGCCATTAATTCAACGTCTTTTTCGGTTTTGTTGTCTGCCTCCCTTGGCGCTGCTCCCGGAACGGCGAGCTGGGAGAAGAGCAAAAAGGGAATTTGTGTTCGGGAACAAATTAGGCAGCAACCCGAATATCAGATGATTTGTTAAACTTAACATGCTGCCACTCGGCTACGTTTGAATTTTAACCATTTGAACCAATACACCCATTCACCCCAAGCTGCAGCGGCCGGAGCTTCTAACGTGCTAAGCTACTTTTTTCCTACACTTAATACCGATAGACTCTTTCGATTTAAACTTACTACCAACCCAAGTAGAACAATTTGTTAGAGATTCGAAGAGAAAATTATTAAAAATTGTCATGTCGTCTAAACTCAAACTCAAACAAAATTGTGACGCGAGGCTTGGAGTATTTTTTTTGAGTGCCGTGGGAGCTATAATTTGTCGTTATATTTCTTAATTTAAGACCCTGTAACGTTTATCGTTCTATCGTAATTTTTACGTTGCCGTAAAGTCGTTCGTACTGGAAACTGAGTAATATTATTGTGAATCAATCAAATCTCTTTGCCTGTCGGCAGTTACAGGAGTCGTCTATCGTGGTACCCTTAATAAAATGGCAATTTCGTGCTCGACATGGCGAGTTTGCGATTTTTAGCGTTTATTAACATTATGAGGCACGATTGTTAAATATAATGAACTGTTAAATGTTTACGAGACTTTAATCATAAATGTGTCAAACACAAAAGTAATTAAGTCTGGCCAAAAACGCCTTGACTCTCTTCTATTATAAATTCTCCTTTGTAAAATTGATTTGGTTTTGTTTTATTATGCGTAATTAATAAGTCGTGAATGCTCCATAATAAGCAACAAGTCAACTAGGAATTTGTAAGAGATATGGCGGGAGTGCGCCACTGGTCCACTTCATTATAACAATTAATGCTGGGGAATTGTTTCCTTATTTCCTCGGAAAGCAATAAAGGAACAGATCTTTTAATTAAATCTCCATACAAAACGGCTTTTGAACAAAAGACAAATATTTCACCCACTCATTTTTCCCCTTTTACTTTCCACCCTAGTGACCCAGCAAGTGATTTCATCGAATCGAGACAAGTAAAACGAAACTAAAGAATTGATAACAAGCTAAATATTGACAAGCTTTCTGGAGTCGCATAATTTATTGATAAGAAAAAACAAAAGTTTCGAAACTTCGCAAAAATATCGATTCGCGGTATTAATTGGCCTCAATTAAAAGATTGCAACAACTGCACGACTTGGCAAAGAGAAAGGAAGAGGATTAAAAAGAAAAGAGAGTCAATTAGGTAAAGTGGAAAAACTCTCGAGCATCTTCGTGCTTAGCGAACCGAGTTTTAAAAGAGGACCGAAATCCAAACCGAAACAATTTCAATCAGGGCCGGACAACAGATGATTCGAGTGGAGGACGTCGCGATTGAGATTGCACCTAGCAGTTTGAAAATTGAAGAGCAACTGAAAGTAGTTGTTCTCGTCAAGTGCTTTGCTTGGGCTAATTTGCTTGAAACAGTCGCAGATTTCACAAGTTGCCCGGAATTGTGAGCAAAGTGAAGAGGCGGAGGCTTATTGTAGGGCCCTCCACTTCTGCCTCATCGTAAACTCGCAAAGTTGGTAACGTTAGTCAACGCCACGTACTTAAATTTAACGTATTGTTTGCAATATTACGCCTCAATACCGCAGGAATTATCCTGGCAAAGTTCGCAGAAAACGTGAAATTAATTAAGCAATGTTTATAAATTATTTGCAAAGGAAGCTAAGCCGGAATTAGTTTCGGTCTCTACACGACCTCGTACAGAAGCACATGTGTGGTAGAGTTCACCGGACGTGAAATTGCGATTTCCTTCAGCACTTCGGGGCCCAAATGTGAGAACTATTCGAAATTCCAAGGTGCGAACGGGATTAATTCCTGAAAGACTCCAAGTGAGTCTATTAATGTTCCATTTGAGAGGGGATTTTCAGTTAAATGTTGGTTTAGCATTTAGCGCGGTTTTTCGTTCGTTTCCGGGAAAGAAGTCGCACAAGAGAAAAAAGGAAATTGAACAACACGGATCTGGCTGAGACAGATCAGGAAATTAGGTATCACGGATTTTCTTATTTCCCCCTATAATCGCTAGATCAGGCGTTTTTTGCGTTTGCGGTTCCGTCAAAATTTGCCAATTAATCCGAAACTTCCTTTTTGGCGTCGCAATTGCGGAAATCCATGCGGTTTGAAGGGGTATTAAAATGACAGTAAAACGCGCCATAAAATGATTTGGAGAATCGCGTAAAATTTGCGAGTTAGTTTTGAAGGTTCCCCTCCCGGAGGGAGAAGCCGCCGCAGCCGCCGCCATAAGAAACAGATACAGCATAGGTAGTCAATAAAAGCAAGTGCCGACAGGAAGATAAGAGAATTTCGTGATCGCTGGGAAAGTGAAAGCTTTTACGATATCTTTGAGGAAGTTCTCCAACAATACCAATAACCTTAATTATGTAAGTGAGTGTTCGAAGAACACATCTAAGAGCCACTCAGGCCCTCATATCTTGGAGCCACGTATTACTAAAGTGCAATCAACAACAGGTCCAGATGCTGCTGCGTAAAAAACGACCTGGTGATACGAGGACATATCGCCGTGGCAATCTGCCAGTGTTTTAAACGCGCGTTTCCGGAGGCTTGCGGATTTTAGATGTATCAAATATCGGGCAACGGACGGTAACAGCTGCGCCACTAACTCGTCTATTAGGCAACAAAAATCGCGTCTAATCACACCACGATTGCGGTGCCACGATTTATTGCTCGCGAAAAAACACCACCTAAGCATACTGCCTGTCTGAAATACGCGTTATGGACAAAGGGGAAATCGGGGTAGAGAAATTGCTTAGTGTAAGGCGATCCCTCAGTACGTGCACAAAGGACAGCAATATCAAATATCATGAAAAGGGAAAATTCTAGATCCCAAGCCGTGATCCTGTCTGGACTTAGAATACTGCTAATTCAAAAATATGTACTGAGAAAGATTGCGAGCGTCACGTCTTTGGATGATTTACAGAAACTTGCAGGGACAAGGCGTTCAATGTCTAAAATATAAAAAAAATATTTTAAATTCAAAATAACGATCAAAAATAAATCTGAGGAAATCTGACTCAAAGTGAACTCCAGAGCCTTTGGGAAGTCTGCTATTAAGGTCGTTAACAAATAAGTTTTTAAATTTAGACATAATCAAAAGTTTCAGGTTTAATGGAAAATCCTTTCAATGTCAAAACGAGTTAATTTTGTGTTTTTGTACAATTTTCAAAAGTCATTGCCTCAAATGACACGTCGAGTACAGGAGCAAAATTGGTGACACAAATGACATTAAAAAATAAATTTTTGTTAGGTCAAGAAAATTTTGGCATTTCTGATCTGCCTAATTTTTTTATAGAAATTATTCAAATTTCTCTAGAACATCTTAGGGCGTTCTATTATTTATAACATTCATTTTGCTTAACGCGACGCTGTCGATAGTTTTTAATTTGGACGCTAAATTTCAAAGTTATGTCAATTTAATTCTATGAGCAAAAGTTTGGTCATAAGTGAAAAATTGATCTTTCACAAATCCAAAATTTTCAATTTATATTTATTGTAAACGCTTTTAAATTTCGAAAAAATTAAAAACTAAACTTTTGTAAAAATTCAAATTTTATCCTTCTTTATAAAATATTGAAAATTGATCACTTTAGTAGACTAGCTGAGTCTATAAATAAAACCAAAGAAAGGGCATTACGTTACAAAATCCGAATATTGAATTTTGTATTTGTAAGTTGTGCAAAATTGGTGGCACAAATGACATTAGAAAATAAATTTTTGTTAGGTCAAAAAAAATTTGGCATTTCAGATGTGCCTAATTTTTTTATAAAAATTATTTAAATTTTTCTAGAACATTTTTAGGGCCTTCTATTATTTATAACATTCATGTTGCTTAACGGAACGCTGTCGATTGCTTTAAATTTGCTCGCTTAATTTCAAAGTTATGTAAATTTAATTTTATGGACAAAAGTTTGGTCATAGGTGAATAATTGACCTTTCACATATCCAAAACTTTCAATTTATATTTATTGTAAACGCCTTTGAATTTCAAAAAAATTAAAAACTAAACTTTTGTAAAAATTTAAATTTTATCTTTCTTCATAAAATAATGAAAATTTATCATTTTAGTAGACTAGCTGAGTCTATAAACGAAACCAAAAAAAGGGCATTACGTTACAAAATCCGAATATTAAATTTTGAATTTGTAAGTTGTGCAAAATTGGTGGCACAAATGACATTAGAAAATAAATTTTTGTTGTCAAGAAAATTTTGGCATTTCTGATGTGCCTAATTATTTTATAGAAATTATTCAAATTTCTCTAGAACATTTTCATGGCCTTTTATTATTTATAACATTCATTTTACTTAACGCAACGCTGTTAAGAGCTTTTAATTTGGACGTTTAATTTCAAAGTTATGTCAATTTAATTTTATGGACAGAAGTTTGGTCATAGGTGAATAATTGACCTTTCACATATCCAAAACTTTCAATTTATATTTATTGTAAACGACTTTGAATTTCAAAAAAATTAAAAACTAAACTTTTGCAAAAATTTAAATTTTATCTTTCTTTATAAAATAATGAAAATTTATCATTTTAGTAGACTAGCTGAGTCTATAAACAAAACCAAAAAAGGGCATTACGTTACAAAATCCTAATATTAAATTTTGAATTTGTAAGTTGTGCAAAATTGGTGGCACAAATGACATTAGAAAATAAATTTTTGTTGTCAAGAAAATTTTGGAATTTCTGATGTGCCTAATTTTTTTATAGAAATTATTCAAATTTCTCTAGAACATTTTTATGGCCTTTTATTATTTATAACATTCATTTTACTTAACGCAACGCTGTTAAGAGTTTTTAATTTGGACGCTTAATTTCAAAGTTATGTCAATTTAATTTTATGGACAAACGTTTGGTCATAGGTGAATAATTGACCTTTCACATATCCAAAACTTTCAATTTATATTTATTGTAAACACCTTTGAATTTCAAAAAAAATAAAAACTAAACTTTTGTAAAAATTTAAATTTTATCTTTCTTCATAAAATAATGAAAATTTATCATTTTAGTAGACTAGCTGAGTCTATAAACGAAACCAAAAAAAGGGCATTACGTTACAAAATCCGAATATTAAATTTTGAATTTGTAAGTTGTGCAAAATTGGTGGCACAAATGACATTAGAAAATAAATTTTTGTTGTCAAGAAAATTTTGGCATTTCTGATGTGCCTAATTATTTTATAGAAATTATTCAAATTTCTCTAGAACATTTTTATGGCCCTTTATTATTTATAACATTCATTTTAGTTAACGCAACGCTGTTAAGAGCTTTTAATTTGGACGCTTAATTTCAAAGTTATGTCAATTTAATTTTATGGACAAAAGTTCGGTCATAGGTGAAAAATTGATCTTTCACAAATCCAAAATTTTAAATTTATTTTTATTGTAAACGCCTTTGAGTTTTGAAAAAATTAAGAACTAAACTTTTGTAAAAATTCAAATTTTATCTTTTTTCATAAAATATTGGAAATTTATCACTTTAGTAGACTACCTGAGTCTAAGAACAAAACCAAAAAAGGGCATTGCGTTACAAAATCCAAATATTGCATTTTGAATTCCCAAGTTGTTTTTACTTGAATTTTCGCATCGACATTTTCGTCACACTTTTTACACACTTAGAGCTTTTCGATGAGCCAGTTTAATACAACAGTCAAACTCTTGATCCACCGACATTACTGGCTGCATTTTACTAAGTGTCTCTTGCAAAATACTCGTATGCCATTAACATTTGCTTCAAAAATTTGACGTCGCTCAAATTTTAATAAACCACTTTGGCATTTCAATAAAATTGCTTCTTAACACACCCCGAGTTATAAATTTTCGTAATTTGTCTGGCGATTACTTTGCCGTCGCATTTTCAGAAACTTGCACTATACAACGAGAGACGAACGACGCGACTTGTGCCAAATTCAAATTTATTTTTGCATGGCGCTTCCCCAGCCGGATTCCGTATTTCCCTACAGACAACAACTACATAGCTGTCCGTTTTAAGGTAGGACATAAAATTTTTTTGCCCTAAACTCCATAATAAAAAAAAAGAAAAAAGAGGAAACAGGAAACTTTGCCAATTTGTCAAATTTCGCATTTGGAATTTTGCAAGAAACATTGCCCGCGCCCGCTCCGTTATTTATGATATTTAGTGCCCGTGATAAATGACGCAAATTTATAAACACGGAAAATATGCTCGACATTATTTATTGCCTGTCAATACAGTAATTTTGAAATACAGCTACTCGTTTCGGATTCATCGCAATATTTCTTAACGTACGTCGCACGAATTAGTCGAGAAACGGCATTTTTCTTCCGAATTTCGCATCGGAAACGACGCGAGAGAGAAAGAACGCTTCGGGCCTTGAAACGTTAAAAATTTGAGACAACAGCCACTGACAGAGACATATCTATTTTATTATTCTATTTATTCTACACATGGGTAAAATGACATCCCCGCCATGCTCAAGCCAGATGCGCCCGATTGCTTCAAGCCACTGCCTTCTTCAGATGTGAATTTCTATGACAAGAGACTATCTGGGCGGTGGTTTATTTCCCTTATTCTCGAGTAACTCGACGTTTTGTTTAAGCAGAGCTTATAGAAGATTATCGAATACATCGCTCGCATGGCAAACAAGCAGATTTAAAAAAAAAAGTATGGGGTCGCGAAGCTTATTCCATACGCAGTCGGTAGAAGAATGATTGAGGATAACTGCAAACAGTCGCGTTGTCAGTTGAAATCGCTCCAAATCTAAATGATTCGGTTCAGCCAGCGTTACACAAATGTTGCAAGTTTCACAGAAACTTTGCAATCGGAAGGAAAGAAATAAATTAGCAGTAGTTTCAGAACAAGCTCAGTTTCAGCAAGTACAGCTTTCACTCCTCGATATTACTAGTCTAATTATTTCTGGCAAATCCTCAGCTTTTGATTGTTTTTCTAAAGATTTTGGTTCCCTTTTTAGTTATCTTAAATTTTACTTGTTTAACTTTTAATCACTCCAACACACTAAGAAGAATAGTAGCTGCCGGCTAACTTCTACCCTTAATAGTCTCCTAACAGCGTTACTTGCAGTAACCACTTATTAGTGCCAAACGTTAAAAAGAATATTTTTAAAACTAAACTTGAAGAATTCGCTTCAAGTAAACACTCCTTTAGCTATTTCATTGCGGTTTCTTTGCCAAGTTGGGCTAAATTATAGTTTGTTTAAGAGTTGGTAATTTCTAAACAAAAGACACTACTAATTTCGCGACGCTATTCCAAACTAGTTGTAAAATTAAGGAAAAAATCTCTAAAGAGTAGGTAAATTTGTTTCGGACCCGAAATTTGGCCGCAACAAATAGAATTAATGTAAGTCGCACATATCGTAGTGTCCAATAAATAATCGTTTTGACAATTAAAACCTCAACGTGGACAACAAACTAATAAAAGCGAAGATTCTTCTCGAGAGCAACCGGTAATAAAAACCGAGAGCTATATGTGCAAACGTTCGGTCTGTTCAAGATTAGCAATCAAAAATGTTGACTAGAAAGCAAAAACTTCCCAGTTGATAGATGGCCGGCCTCAGGGCGGCGGCGCGCTGCACAACCGCCACTCCGGACTCCGGGCTTTGTACCGGAGTCAGTTTGGTCGTCGCGCCCGAACTGATCGCACTGTGCGCGACATTGATCCGGACCAAAGACCAAAAGACGTACGTAGAAATCGGGCCCATTAACGTGATCGGTTACGTGCAATTTGGATGACTGGGATAGATTAGGTAAACGCCACTATCTGACTGTTGAAATTGTTGAGGGATTTAGGACGAAGTTGTATGAGTACTACGTCAGTTTTTTGTATCATTATTTTTATCGGACAATAAACCGCGATAGATACCTCGTAAAGTGAGGTAGATTCCGGTAATCCGGTCGGGTCTCGCAAAGGAACCAGATTTGCAGTATTTTATTGGTCTTCTTCTTTTATTAGCGGCACTTTACTTTTAATATTTTTCGCCATCTAATAGTGTATGACTTGGTTACTGGCAATCCGCCCCTGATTTTGTCGATAATAAATTGCAGAATATAAATTTTGCAAAGTTTGCGGTCACATCTCAAACTCCCGCTCGTACAGCTACAACGAAATATCAACCTCAAACAGATCTTGATTTTGAACTAGTTGCTATTAATTTGCTTTTTGTTTATTTATATGTGTGAGAAATAATAAATTTCCTGACAAAAGTAATAAATAGCGCAAATTAATTTCGACTAACTGGCATCCTATTTCGAGCAGTTATCGAAAATTGTAATTAGTTATTTTCACCTAATTAATCATTACCAAACTAGTCACAAACACTCGAATATATTCAATTATTAGTTGTAAGTAATGAGGATATTTTATTAAAATTGAATATCAAAAGTTCTAGACTTAAGATTGTACATTTTACAGATAACGTTCCATTTTCTCTCGAGTATCTATTCTTAAGTCTTGAAAGAAAGAAATTTAACATTATTTTCACGAGTACCATATTTTTCATTTATTATGTGAGGTGAGTTACGCAAACGTTATTTCCATAAAAGAGTTTACTAGCGAAATCCAACAATCAAAACGTTTATTTAAGCTCCCTTTTACCTCTTAATTTAATTATAAAATTAAATTTTAATTACGTGACAAAAACTAGCTACAAATTTCTTTCCACTTCAATTAATAATGAGTCAAGTCAACTATATTAAAATTATTCTGGCACCTAAACCACCTTTCATACATACATTATTAGTAATTAGGACCTACAGATATTTTTGACAGTAATAGTACTGCCCATTTCCTAATTACTTTTGACATTACTATTCTAAAGTACAACTAATAATAATTAAAATAGCAAAGAAAAAGTTTAATTTAGAATTGAGACGTCTTTCTCGAGTAAGAAATTTAAAAATCTGACTCCTCAAAGAACCGCGTCTAATTTCAAATTAGTTCTTGATTGCTTTCAATACTGCCAAGATTGAAGATTGTTTTCTTGTAATTTAAAACTAATTTTTAATTAATTAAAATGGTACAAAACGTAAAAATTGTGCTAAGAAAAAATTCACCCGGCGCATCCACCAATTCGTACCGACACAATTTCGAATGTTTCGAGGCGGTTTTGCTTAAATATGTTCGTCTAATAGGTGCAATGGCTTGTAAACTAATGAGAAATGCCGTGATAAAGCAACGAATGATAAATTTAGCCTTTGAAACGTGCCGTAGTTAAATAAATAATGAGCTGCCTTGTAGACTGACACTGCAGCTGAAGCCCTCAAAGCATCAATTGTGTTCCGTTAATTGCGTCCGTTTACAAATTACATTTTTCTCACCAACTGCATTGTACTAAACTCCATCCGACACATAAATTAAAAAATTCCCTCAACGTTCTTCATCCAACCTGCCAGATCTTAATTTGATTTCGCCTCGAATTTTCAAAAATATTTCATCAAGTCCTGCGACGCCACCTCTTCTTCCGTCATAGTTATTAAAGTACTCAAATTTTATATTTTTGCGATATACCGCCGAAATTAAAGGCGCCGGTTCAATTTCAGTCGCGAAAAAGCCTTTTCTCGACAATGGCGTTTTCCAAAGCTTTCTCGTCCACCCCGTCAAAAAGAAATTACTTAAATGAACGCAGGAAGACTTGTTCGCCGGATCGAACCACCGGAAGACGGCTTTTTCAACGCGAGAACCTTTTAAAGCTCGCATGTTCCTATCTGGGTTTATCTCGCTGTTCGCATGTATCAGATCACCACGGACTAATGGACTGTGTAATGCCGCCTCAATTACCTCTCCGAGATTAATAGGTTTCATTCGTATGTCCTACCCTTGTCCGAAGCTGCTCGCTGTCAACCAAAAAACCTTAATGGACCTGCTCTTCTGCCTGGCTATCGGACCCGCGCCAAATGGCGTTTGTTAATGTAAAATATTTAGCCGGGGGCAAAAAGAACGTGATGTCGACGAGATTTTTGGCAGGCGACGAACAAATCGAAATTTTGCACAATCTGAAGCTATCGACTTTCATGCGTAATGGCACAAAATTTTTGTAAAAAACTAATGGTAGTGCTAGAAACTTTCAAAAATCTATCGGCGTCAACGAAATCAAGAACGAATCTGGCGTTATGTTAAATGTCTTCAACTGTGTCCAATTGGAGTGGAGGCTGTTTATTTCCAAAGTTCAAGAGCATGACCAAATTTAAGCTTTCAAATCAAGTTAAAAATTATTTACGAAATTTTGTGATTTAATTTGTCTATTAAGAGCATCGACCTATTAAGCTTTAAATGACTTATACCGGCAAATAATTTTAAAGAATATTTAACGAAGGAAAGTTGACGGTGTTTATTAGTATCAGAGAGGACCAAATTTAAAAAATTTAGTCATAGATTGGAAGTTAAATGGAAATGCTTTTTTAAGGTTTATCAACAGAAATAAATAAAAATTAAATAGTTTAAGCAAAATTGCTTAATTTTTTTTACTAGTACAATTCTTTTTTAACTCTCATTTTTTCTAGTGATCATACTGATTACTAATATTTCTTTATATCTATTAATATAATTTTTTATTTTTACCTTTATTTTATGCTCTTAGCAACTTAGCAACTGACTAAATTTAAATTACAAGATTTAGCATTTTATCAAATCTCTCCGATATTATCACACACCGGCAAATGGCTTATCATGACTATTTTTTTATATCTCGCCCTACCCGACAATTGACAAAATGGGCATAAAATACTGGACACCCTCACACAAGGACCTCTCCAACTTTATCAAATAATTAAAATAATTTAATTGTGAGACATATTGCCCAATGGTGCATGAGGCAGTTTAGTTTGAACGTTCAACGGTTTGGATTCACGTTAATTCCAGATATTTACTTGCGAAAGCACGATTGACGTTTTATTAATTAAACCGGGACATAAATGTAATAACTGCACATACAAATCCCAACCAGCACCGGAAACTATAAAAATACACACAAATCAGGTGACCGGCATAATTTTCAATTAATACCAAAACTCGGAACAGTATTTTATGACGTAAATTTATCAACATTGCGGTTAGACATAATTTCTACGGGGTTTACCGAGCTTTATTTTCTGCCCGCACTGGTACAGAATGAAATCCCGTCCGGTATTAGTGTGTAATATTTTAAGAGTGTTAACACACAATTTGCCATCGAGCCTCAAAATTGGTGACGCAGTATTTGAGAGACAACAAAAATTTAAAAAATTTCTATTAAAATTTACATTATGGGTATCAAGATCGGTTGCCACTCTAAGTTAAGATTACGTACTGCAACGAACCAACACCTAATAAGGAGGGATTGGGCGAAAATTATGCAGTCGTTGCAATATTGCCCGGAATTTAATTTAATTTTTGGTGATTGAGTTGCTTTTATTCAACTATAATTTAAAATATTGTAAAACTGGTGACTTTAACGATGATGTATTTTAGATTGCCGTTACCATCATCCTGACCTCAAACAATACGTTTTTATCGCGGTCTTTAAAAACTTTTGGAAGTTAGATTTATGCCGCTAACGAGCAAATAGTCCGTTGTGTCACTTTCTGTAATGGATTTGACGTTGATGTATGCGCCCCTAATTGAAGTCCTCTTTATTTGCAGGTTCATAAAATGCTCGGATTTTGGTGGGCGCATTGGGCGCCCCCTCGCCGATTTCCCATCGACCATTGTTCCAAGGCGACGTACAAATATACGAGTAGAACGTGTGTTTCACAATGAACCGAAATGTATACAGGACCAGTCGTCGAGGCGTTAGATACGAGACATATTTCAGCGAGGACAATAAGTGCCATAAAACACTCCTCCACCTCCTTCCACAATACGCGGTGCCTGAATCGGATCTAATGTAAAGTTCTCGCTTAAGGTGGTGCATTGTGATGTGCTGCAAGTCGCGGGGTGCCCTATCCCGATTGGGCGTCCTGTGGGGACTGTTGGCTCTGGCCACTCTACTTATCGCCTTCGTCAGCAGCTCCTGGCTCTACACTAAAGAGCCCGTCACGCTCCCTAACCCAAAAGTCACCACTTCCATCAGTTTTCGTATCGGATTATGGAGGGTCTGTCCTTCGGTCAAAAAGGTCAACTCCTCTATATGTGAGTAACAAGATTTCCATCTAACGGACGCGACGGCCGCTGCTCCAGCAGATTCGGGACAAAACGATGTCAACAAGAATTGTTGCTCACGCCCGGCAATCACAACTGCGAAACGACTGCGTTAAGTTTTTGAATTTAATTTGAACTCAACTCAACTCATAATTACATATCACCTAAATGTTAAATTTTTCTCGGATTAGTCAAAAAGCAACGTTTCGGCCGCAATTTCTAAATAAAAACGGGGGCTAATTTGGCCCCCCTACGCAATTGTTCGGCCGAGACCGGTGGAAGCCGGAAAAATTAAGCCGCAATTTGGCACTGCTTCGAGCCGTTCGGCACGTGCTTGTGACAGTTTTGGCCAAATTACAGTCTCGAACAGCAAGAGTTATTGGGCGTCTACTGTATTACCCCAATTTGCACTGCATTAACGAAAACGTTGCGCCAAAATTCTTATGATGCGGTGAAACTTTTAATATTTGCAATAATTAGTGCACGTGCAGAGCCACGTGTTCGTGTTTGCGATGAAAAAATTTAAATTAAGTCTCCCCGGAACTTGACGATTCTATTGAAAGCTCCGGGGGTTGCGCATAAAGAGAATTATAAAGCAAAGAAGTAAACGAGTATAAACAAACTTTCGGCGAACTTTTTCTATACCAAATCGGAAGTAAATGAATTGGGGAAAGGGATTTTGTTTGTTCGTTGCCGTCGAAGAAAAATCCCTTCAGCTACCGACATTTCAGAAACGTTCTATGCAAATTCTATAGCCGTTCGGAACGGTAAAAGGAAACGTCGGCACTACTTAATTATTATCGCCAGCTCCCAGAAAAATCTTAGACGAGTCTTTTTTTTTTTTTTTTGGGTGCCGTTACCGAAGCTAATTGCGGCAATTGTTGGTGGCGGTCCGATTGAACATCAGCAATTTACCTCGAAATTGCGCTAGTTCCTACTCGGCGAAAGTCAACACTTTTAATGAAAACCCTGAACAAATTCAATTTAAAATTTTGTCTCGTCGGGGTTAATGATCTTAGACAAAAGGAATACCAAGTACTTTTGGCAAGATGTACATTATAAATTCCGGGACCAAAGTCATCAGTTCCCGGCCGAGGAAAGCTTTCCGGATTTCTGCTCCGGTAGTTTAATGGGATTCGATGTCGTCTCATCAAATTTATGACATCCATCTTAAACTTAACCTAATTTCACAAGTTTGTTATGATTTGTTTACCCGCTAATGTTCGGCGCGACGGACGTCCGAGAACAAGCGGAAACTGTTCCCGACTCGAGTTGCTCCATTTTTGAAATTAATTTAAATATCGGAAATTGCCGGCAATAATTATCACTGGCAGTGCTCTTTTTCCGGTTGAATAAACAATCAATTTAATTAATTAAAGGTAGCTGACTGGGCGATTTTATTATTTGCTGAGGGTAGACGAGCAAATGTTAGCTGAACTCAAAATGTATAAAGTTTTAATGCAAAGTCAACTGCAGTGTGTCAATTTTAATATCATGTGTTTGCTGAAAATGGGCCAACCGTAAAACGCTCCGTTTTAGATCGCGGCGAAAGCTGGCAACGTTTGTGGCTTTCTATTCACCTGCTGGCGACGACCATTCAGTCCACAATGTATTTTTCATGCTGAAAACTAAAATTGTAATAGTACAACTGAACACTATTTCAGTCGATAATATCTTTAGCCAGATACCCGGCCAAGAACTTCGATACATACTTTGCGTAACTTCAACATTATTGCAGATCTTTGTCTTTTAAGAAGATTTCAGGAAATAACTTTCAATCCTCAATGATAAACATAATTATTTGGCTGATTCACTGCAAGACTGCAGGAGTTTTTGTAAAACAATCGTAAACGAAGCAAAATTTTTGTTTCTTCCAAAATCCTCTTGAATGGCGTTAATTTTGATTAGAAAACAATTCCAATTGTGATTTCGCGTGTAACGGCCGCAAACTCCTAATAAATTTATTAGAGTTGCTACGTGCGGCCTTTAGAACGAGTAAAACAAAGCAGCAGGGGCTGATTCTCGTACATAATTGAACTGCGAACTACTTCGAAATCAAGTTCGATTTATTCATCTCTTGTGGCACTTGGAGGATGAAGCAATGAGATTCTAATTATTCCGGGTAATTTCCAGGTCCTATTTAGGTATAAACTGGCGCTCCCTATCGAACCCTCATCACGATTATAAGGATTATCCTCATTTTAATAATTACAATCTCTCGGTACGGTTTAATCTCCTATTACCCAGAATATCTTTCATTAATTTCAATATATTAATTTTGAAAGTGGCGCTCGCGCTAGAAGCGCAATTACCTTTCACCTCGACCACAAATCGCGTTCGAAAATCTTCTCGCAGTGTTCCAAAATCACGATTGCTTGCCGAATTTGCAGGAAATTTGCAACAAAAACCATCTCGATTTTTGCATTAGTCGCAATTTCAGTTGACGCCTATTTTTCAGCAAGTTTTCAGGTCCTTTCAGAGACTTAACAGCAGCTATTACATAATACATTTAATGCACACTTTGATGTCGTGCCATCAAAGAGGTACAATGCGGTTAGTCCATCCGTTTTTCTTTCATATTTTTCTTCGGCAAAGTGACGACGTAAAAAGCAGGAAAGTGCGTTCGGTCTTGGCTTATTCCTTCGCGAAAAGTGGTTTTAATGAGACGGGCGTAGGAAACTTCAATCGAATAGCCGCATTACAGGAGCCGACTCTGCCCAGAAACTAATATAGCAAGGATCAAATTGCTTTCGGGGTGGTCGGCCGTGAATAGTGTGTGATGGCGGGGTATGCAAAAATAGCTGCAAAACTCATAAATCTCCCCCAAGAAAATTATCGACTCCTTCAACAGGGCAATGTGTTCGCTAAGTAAAAATAAAAGGGAAAATCAATACGGAGGCCGTATCCTTTCAGGGTTTTGCTAATGCCCGTCTGGGGAGCGGTAGACCTACCGAACAACACCTCCAAAAATAGTCAAAGCACAATCGGGGGCGGATCCACTCCTGACGTTTTGATTTATTACCCGAATTTCAATTTAAAATTCGCGAACAATCCAGCGCTGCGCTTAATAAAGTGATCCCGTGCAATTTTTTGCTTTAATTGCCAATGTGCCAGAACCACCGAAGCCGCTTGACGGGTTTGAGCGTTTTCAGACGCAAACCGATATTTGCAGCAACGAGTGCGGATGTCTGGAATTTTGATGTGTTCCTGCGTTTTTTGAATTAATCCTTCATTTTCACGGTGCATAACCGTCAAGTGTTCTAATGAATTTCACCGTTTAGCGGGATTTAATTTTCAGCATCAATTTCAGCGGGGCTCCGGCAGGAAAATGACGCTTCATTCACTCCTATCGAAGGATCGATATTAAATTCTGATAAAAGAAATAACTTTGCAAAAAGTAATTGCTGAACGTCTTTGACGGCCCAATAGCAATTTCAGTAGTCTACAGTTGACACTATTAGTTGCAGCTTTACAAGCAAATTGTTATCAAAATTTTACTGAAAGTCCTGATTTTCTATTAAAAAAGAAACGTCAATAGTTATGTCGACAACCATTTAATTTAAGCGATGCCTTCAAGATTTTTCTTCTGATTTACAAAATACTGCCTCGACTGTTTTTCAGCACACAAAAATCACTGTAAGTCGAGTGCAAGAGCAAAAAAAAATTTTGGTAGAGTAAATAGGAAAGGTTTGGTCTTATTCCCAACAACAGTGATGCATTTTTAGGCTTCAGCTCGATAATTTACCATTAATTACAGCAAAGGTCACCACTTTGTCAGGAGATGACGCAATCTCTTTTCTTTTAAATTTTCCTTAATTAGTGAATGTCGGCAATTTGAATATTAACAAAAACGCCGTTGAAAATAATTACGAATCTAGTTTGGCTTTCTCGCCAGCAGACATTTCAATGCACCCTCGTGTGGTTTTGCGGATATCTGCCCCTGCATGAAATAAATAGTGGCAATTAGTGGCTAGAAGTTCAACTCTTTATTCAAATTCAGGGCGCAGTGACGCAACGGTTTAATTGCACATAAATTCCAGATAAATTGTGCGAATATTTAAGGTAGATAAGGCGACCCGGTTATAAAGAACGCCCCCGCTTTATCATCTGCCATCCGGCGATTCGGGCCTTTAAAAATTTTTAATATTTGTACAAGCTGACGCAATGCAAATTGTTCGAGGCGAACTGTGGCTCATTAATGAAGTAGCTTTATCTCGGTCGAACTTCAGATGTCATCATTTCCATAAAAGCTTCATTAAGAAATGAAAGCGATCTATTATCAAGAGCGAGATCGGGTCTCATTAATTTCTATTTAAAAAGTTCATTTTGTTTCTTGATAATGCTTTGACGTGGCGTGTTTTAATCAGCATCGGCTGACACGTTTTAATAACGAACGGCGGCATCCCGAGATGAGAATGTCTTTCCACATTTTCACACTCGTCATCCTACACTTCGTAGCACACAGAGAGGAAGATTTTTTGATTTCTTTCCGCCATTAACGACAATTACGATAATGGTTTACGTGGTTTGTTGAGACACAAAGGAATCTCGAAAGCTCCACGTTAGACGCGACTGACAAGAAAAAAGAAAAATCGGACCAACGAAGACATCCACAACTCCCTAGTGGGCGTCTTTATTTCATTTTCTTCAGCCGACCCGTGATTGGTGGTATTCGACCAAATTTTCTGGTTGCTTTGAAAATGTCGTTACTTTATTACGTTATTTGCATGTGCAGTTTTCGAAATAATTTGTGCCAAGAGTTATGAAAATTCTTGGGCGGTCGATTGCCCGACATTAAAGGAGAGTCACGTTTTCCTCGAAGTAATTCCGGGGTGAAAAATGGATTAAAAAATTAGTAACTTGGAAAGTGCTGACCGGCATTTGCCGAGGATCGATGCCGTCGTAAATTTGACATTCCTGTGCGATTCAAATTTTTCGCCGGCACTCGGGGCACGGATCGGTATTCACGTTGCACATCGAGAGGGGCGTTCATTAATTTCTGATTTCCATTGCGAAATCAAATTACGCTTTTACGGACTTAATGGAATATTCGAGTGAAATGTGGAGGAAGCGTTAAATCATAAATACGAGGGGACGGAACATTTGTATTCTTGTTGTAGTTGTTATCTCCTGTATTTGATCTTAATGGTAGTTAGAAAATAGTTTCCTGGACCCGGCAACTTGGTATTGTGGAAGCAAGTGCGCAACCCCGCGGTTAATCTTAGATGAATAATTTATATGACCAGAGTACATAAAACAAATTACACTAATTAAGGAGCACGTGAGCTTTCATTTGCGGGCGAACCTCGGGCCCCTTTGATCTAGTTGCCGCAATTAGGGACGTCGTTGCGATAATTGCACACTTGAATTTTAGGCTTTCCCGGATGTTTCTCCTACAACCGAAACTCGAGGATTCAATTTATCGCACTTTTTGGTCGCCGGGGAAATGTTCGTTTGGGATGGTAATCGCGGAAATGGTGGAGGCGCCGCGAGAAGGCGGACTGTTTGATTAGAATTGTTAAATCTTAAAAACAAACACCGCCAAATGATTCGTTTGTTTTAAAATCAATTATGAAAATTTTTCCTCCGGAATTATGTTGAAGCGAAGGTAGGGACGCACCGGATTTTTCGTGAATAAATTGTTTTTAATCAAATGCGATTATTACTTTTTCCTTCGCGTTTCAGAAGATCTTTATCCAAAATCGTAGAACATTCAATAATGTCTGCAATTGTTTTCGAAAAAAAATACTTTTCTCTCGTTCAAATTGCGAGACATTTTTTTCAGCCTCCAGTTCAGTCATTTATTATAAACGCTCTAAACAAATGCAGTTAATAGGAACGAAAATAAACTTGGAAGTGTATACACCTTTCATCACGAGCTGTAGCTGTCAGAAATCTAGCACAGCGGTCTCTGCAGACAACCCTCAAACACTCTAACACAATAATGTACAATAATTTTATCTGAATCTGAAGTTTACATGCTGAAAGCAGCGGCGAGTTGAGCTGCTGGAAATTAACGAATCGGCAATTATCGATAGTTAACTTCGCTATCTGGAGGATAACTGTGGGTTAAAGAGAAAAATTCAACAACGAGAATCGTAATCGAGCGATTCCGGGGCATCAACGTCTGTTGGTTCGTCTTGTACTTAATTTGCGTTCCGCATCTGAAATATGCAAATGCTCGAATTTTTGAACAATGCTCGTAATAATAGTTATTAGTACCTGCTCGACGTGAAAACCACCGACGCAGCCGGTATGATAAAGCCCGAATTATTTAGCTAGATTAACTCTGCAATAACGTAGTCAATTGTTGGTGGCTCCCGGCAATAATTCATCAGGATGCAAAATAATAAATAACTTAAACGCCGCCGTCATAAATAACAAAGTTTATTTCATCCCGCCGTAAATTCCCAATATAAATAATATATTTGCTAGCGAGGGGGCAGGAATTTAGGGACAAACACGGTCCCGTTATAAAATGTCAAATAAATTTCGCTAAACACAACAATCAGTCTCCAACAATGCGGAGTAATCGCAATCTGTTCGAACTTCACACAAATCACGGCCTGAATGAACCCGGGGGCCATTATTGATATCACCCGTGCATCACGGATAATGATCATCTGCAATTAGAAAGCGTACCCTCAATCCCTTTCGCCCTTAAAGGCGGCAGGTCGATAAACTAAAACCGCGATTAAAACTGAAAATGTGCACGATCGGAAACGAGCGATCGCCGTTTAATTAAACCGTCTCAATTGTAAAGCCCGGATTTTGCATGCCGCAGTATTTCCGGTTCTCTTTGAATCTGCATCTGAAGCGCATAGAGAGAAAGCTCTCGAAAGTTGTTTTCCTTTCTGAAAATTCTGACTGAAACGACATAAATGCTATGTCGAAGAAAAACTTATTGAAGTAAGTAGAGTCGCGCTTCTCCCGGGAGAAAAAAAAAATTGAAACGAAATTTGCAAATGCGATCTCCGCACGACACGGCATCACCTGCTAAAATATTCATAAAGCCCCCGAGTGTACAAAAGGATAATTAAATTTTTGATTTCGCCTGTCGCATAATGGTGGTGACGGCTCCCTGTTAATCTAATGCATGTCAAAGTGACAAGTTATTTGAAAAAGTGTCTGGGGCTTTATCATATTTAATCGAGGCCCAAATGGGGCCGTAATAAATGTACGCGTGTAGGGAATCGCTCGCATATTCCGGGCTATTTCGCAGATGGAATTTGTAAATACCTGAACTGGCCGGATCCGATAGGGTTGTCGAATTGTACCGCCGAAGCGGACTATCGAGGCACAAAGCGGCTTAGGCGTTTCCAGGATATTTGTTCAAGTTTTCGGGACTCTAAATGGAAAAAGCGGATTTTTACGGAGATGAATCAATCGGACCAACAGCGCGCTTTCCACCGGAAATAGACGTAAAGCAATTTTTTAATCCGAAATTTGAAAGCTTGCATCGACCAATATTCAGCTTTTTTTAGAGGTCTCTTATGACTTTAAACCACACCGTTTCGCGTAAAAAAATTTCGAAAAATTATGATATTGTGTTAAAAGAAAAAAGATGTCAAAACTATTCTCTTCAATGACAGACTAACCATCAAACTTACTTGAGTTAGCAAAATACGAAATAATCAAATAATCAACCTAAAATACTGAAAAGCTCTTATCACTACATCACAGTCAATTTCGCGTAAGTAGCTGAATCACCCTAAATATTATAATAAATTAGTAAAAAATAAGTAAAAACGCAGAAGAAGATTATTAACGTTTGCATATTAGATTCCAATTTGATTTTAAATTTGTATACAAAATTTCTACCCGAAACCCACATGGTCTAATATAAAAAATGTTAATTTGTTCAATAATTTTTAATATTTTTTGGTTAGGTTATCCACCCCCTGTCAAGCCAAGAAAATTTCAATCAACCTTCATACGTTATATAGTTAATCGCAATCCGAAAATTGTTTTTATTATTCCCAATTTCCAAAACGTTTTGTAGATGGTGAATCGATCTGTTAACAGTGTTAAATGGATATTGGTGGCGCTTCAATTCTCCAACCAATTCTTTTAAAACCATCTCAAAGATTGCTACCTTCGTCTTTCGCACGCCACTGGTCGTCGACGCTCGACGTCGCCTCCTCCCCTATTCTTCCGCCTTACCTATAGCTTTCGAAACAAAATCTAGTGTAACCACACCGAAACAAAATAACGAAACTGGGAATTGTAAATTGGAGGAAATCAAATTAAACGACTTGTATGCAAAGTGCTGTTAATATCCTCGCAGACGCACCGGAGCGGCGCGAAGAGG
This sequence comes from Pyrochroa serraticornis, assembly GCA_905333025.2. Lineage (NCBI taxonomy): Eukaryota > Metazoa > Arthropoda > Insecta > Coleoptera > Pyrochroidae > Pyrochroa > Pyrochroa serraticornis. The sequence continues at coordinate 31,586,056 of HG995154.1, read as the reverse complement.
TTCGCTGGGACGACGCCAAGAGCGCCGCCTTCACACCCAAGTCACGTGCACGGGATAATATCATCCCGGCTCCGAGCCACCTATTTATTACGCGACGCCGTGCGTCCAATGTTATTATCAAACCGTATACCTGCATGTGAGGGTGGAATAAGCGGTTGGAAATTTCTATTCGCCTCGGAATGGGATGCTGTAACTAGATATTTCCAACGAAGAGAGAAGGAGCAAGTCTTCGATGAAGGAGGATGGCGGGCGGGAGAGACGACCGGAAGTCGAAGCACCGCTGCCGCTCCTGCGAAGCAAACAATAGGGTGTCAAGTGAGACAGCCACCCTCCACCCGTCCCAACACGTTTGTTTGGCTCGACAGTCACTTGCGCGTCTAATTTTTTCGCAATTAAGCCGGAGGAGTGCTGTCGAACAGACATTCGGATCTCTTGATGCCCTCAAATCCGGCGAGAAGGATGTCGCGAATTGGAGAAGAGCGGGAATCAACGCTCGGCTTGGAATTGGTTTCGAGTCAACTTAACCTCGCTGCAGCAACAACGTTAATTTGCCTACAATAGCGACGAATTTCCAGAGCCTGCCCAAGCCAAACACTCGTAATTGCAGAATCTTCCATTAATATGCGTCCTTTCAAAGGATCGATGGCGACGATTGAAAGGGCGATATTAAGATTCTCAAGTGTAGACACTGCAGAATCACTTTTTCTTGCTCGCTCATCGACTCTTTTTGTCGTTTAACAATAGTTGGCACCTTGACAACTTAGAAGCTACAGGTTAAAGTAATTTTTTGAGAGGAAACGAAAAATTTTTACAGCTATTGCCCTCAATGAATCAGAAATAGCAAAATCTCACTCAAGAGGTGAAAGTGACACTATTTTGAATTCCGCTGAAACATCCAATATTGGACATAAATCGAATGATCGCGGTCTTAATACATGCTCTGCACCCTTTTAGTAATATTGCGTGAAGAAGTAACTGCATTGACGGTCGGTTCAGATTTTGTAAGTCCTTTGGCCGAACACGACCTTTTAAAATGAAAATCTCGTCTCCGTCACTGACGATGGCGGCAGGAAATTGAAAAGAGGATCGGGGGCGGTTTTATTACAAAAATGCATCGGGAAAAACAACGCAAGGATGAAACCGCGACTGATCCAGACAGCCACCCATCGGCAAGAGTTACATGTATAAATTTGCGTAAATTTGCGGGCCTGTTTAGGGAAATTGCCAATTAAATTTGTATGCAAAGTTCCGTCTAATTGAACACTAGTCGGATGCACTCATAATCTTGCACCTTAATTGCTCCTCGATGGCAGATTACCGGATTTTCAACTTAAAACTGTTCCAACTTCATAAACTTCGAAATTTAACTCTGTCGATAGCCAATTAAATCCAACTCCCCCCCTCACCCAAAAAGGTTCGTAACCTTTTATTTATAACAAGAAATTTTCGTGGAAATAAAGAAACTTCTTCAATAGCGCGATCAATTGCTGACCTTTCAGTATACCGTCACAAAGAACTGGTTGAAACAAAGTTTTTACAGTAGCGTTAAGGGTTGGAGTAGATCACGGTACATTATCAAAATCCCCACGTTGATACCTAGGGAAAAGTTGATTTAGTTTCCGCACCATTTCCGGGAAACTTAAACAAAGTCATCAAGGTTTCGCCCGAGACTACGGCTGCCATAATGTTAAATTGTATTCGAGTTTCCTTGTTGCTACTGATAATTACGTCGATTTTTAACTTGCGAACCGGGAAGAAAATTGAGCTTTGGCCTCGCTGAATTTCGCGAGCAGTTAAATACCTATTCAATGTAATATTTCAAGTCAATTAGCCCCGCACAATGCAGCCAAATAAGCTTCTTTAAAGTTTCCGTAGACTCGCCTCTCGAAGAGAACAAACAGTTTTGGATACGGCCATTGTTTCATTTCGTGCTTGCATCGCTTAGATACTCCAGAAACCGTAAAACCAGCTCGATTATTGCTAATTTATATGCAACTATCTCGACAATTTCGATTGTTCCTTGCAGTGGTCGCGATGATTTATTCATGAAGATTTGAGCATAAACTGTTTTGATTATCAAGTTGGAGGATGTATTCGAGACAAATAAATTTATCGTTAAAATTGACGTCAACTTTTGTTGGAACTTGGCAGACGTAGGGGACAAAAGCCATAAGTCCCCATTCAGGGAGTTTGTTCAGATAACACGGCCAGGCGCATATTTCATGTATGGCATGTGTAAAGTTAATTTCTACCTTCCTGCCATTCCGGTTCGACTCAATGTATGCAACCGGTACAACTGATGCCTGAAAATGCGGCTGTTTGTGTTTTCAACACAAAGGCGATTTTTTCAGGCTTCAGGAAACGCGTCTGATTAAGGGTTTTGTCACCTTCAATTCGTTTGGTACGGGATCAACTAGAGAGAGAAAACCACGTTTAATCGAAGCTCGAAACGAGGTGTCGAAAAATTTTAGACGCCCCCACACTTTTTAACTAAATTGCTAATTTCACAAACGAAGCCGCAAAATCCAATTTTTTATACTCGAAATGGGACCAAATGTTAGGAACGTACCCACCTCTCTTGAATTGGTATTGACATTTATTTGGGCGTTCACACGAGTGTCCTCGGAAACTTTTCAATCGACTTATCGAAATTAGGAAGGCCCCACAAAACGGGGCAATCGGCCGTTAACCTCAAGTACGTTGTTGCCTCGACGGTTTAATTTGGTCGAAAAAGCGAAAAAACTGTTGTTTGATTTATAAAAAAATGTGCCGACCAAATTTTTGAAATGAACAGCAAACGGTAGCGGGTGATGCCTTCGTTGGGTGCAACTGTTGCCGATTGTGTCCCGTGGTTTTGTTGCTGGGCCGGGCCAAAATTGGTCCGTATTGCATAATCCCGAAATTATCCCGTCACGAATTTGAATAACCCCGTCCCCGCCTAAATAAAAAGATGCTTTCCGGCGGATAGCCACTTAACCCTTGTAAAACGTTTAGGGTAATTCCTCGAGCTTACTTTAATTCCGTTTGGGGAATGTTGTTAAATAAATTCGGAATAAGTTGGTGAATTACTGGGCCGTTTATTACTGGCGGTTCGCCTTTACTTCTTTTCACGGAGTTAATTTGAAAACTTTCGGGATCTCGATATCAAAGTGACTTTTCAGAGTTCCTCTTTGTCCGACATCAATTCCCGAATTAAAAATACAATAAAAGAAAGCGAGTTCGGTAACTTCAACTTGGAAATTCCTCACGGGATAATACATGAAAAGTCTAGTAACATTATACCAAAGTGTCCCGACTTCGTACAGAAGCGACTCGCGTTTGACAACCTAAACAAGTTAAATTGCGATTGATAAACCGATGGGGGGTCTTTTTTCAACAAACTTCCCTGGATTGAAATATAAAACACCGGCCGTGTTTTCAACTCTTTCAAATTCCGATAACGCTTGCGGGTCAAATAGGCGCCAAACAACATCCGTGATAAACAACGCTCTTCCTAAAGTTTCCTGAAAATTCGATTCATTATTTGCGAAATTCAAGCCTTCGCAGCAGTTTTGGCGCAACTATCTAATCACTTACAATTACCAACCCCTATTATAGAGTATAAATCGCAAAAAAACTTCGACTAAAACAATTTTAAATTAAACAGAGTTGACAGTAGAATTTTATTCAATTTCGCGACTCTACCATAGCAAAGAATATCGCAAAAATCTTATTTCGCAGATCACTGATGATGTCGGGGGAGGAGATTGAAACAATCTCTTCTTAAAACTTTGTTAGCGAGAGTTTCAATCTGCTCGAGCACATGGTGGATTCCATGGGTCAGCGGAATGCGCCGCTTATTTGCCGAGCAATTCTCAACTGCAAAGTCGTTGGGATCTTTTTGTGGGGACGAGTCTTTTTATTGTGCAGTCTCTGCCGCTCGAAATATTTAAATTCGCGGGGAGGTAATTGTGCGATTATGCAGTAATGGGCAATTTGTTCCGGTCAAAACAATGGAGACAGCAAAAGTGTAGAGCCCAATTCCATTTGCAAAATGAAAATCAACACAGTCCTGAATGCATAAAAGCGACATGTAGGTGGATCCCTAATTAGTATACGCGTTTAGCAGCGCATGAATATGCATTAATCCGAATATCTTGTTGCAGCAAATCCAGCACCCGCCTGTTCTCTAGTCAAGTACTCCGGCTGGGACGAAGTGGCCCACACCGACCTCGGCGTATGGACTCCAGTAGACCTCGCCCAAACCTTCATCACACACATGAGGTCAGTCGAGCACATTAACGCCCTCTGTTGCCACCATCAATTATTCACTTGTCTTGAATATTAACAGGGCTAAGTCGAATTTTACCTCGGTACTGTAAAAGCTCACTTTACGTTAAAATCGAAGCTTGCCGAGCTTTTTGCTGGGATTACCGCCGGTCCGAATAGAAATTCTATTTAGGAGTTATTCGGAAAAAGTTTTATGCTTGGCGCGGAGAGGAGTTGATTTTTATGCGCATTTTGCAGAGAATAAACTCGACTTGGCTTTGCCCCACAAAACACAACGCTCGACGAAATCTGCTACGAAAAATATTCGATTCTGAGGAGTCTTCTGCCAGACTCATATTAATTATCTGGTTTTGTTTCGGTTTCGAGGAGAATTCTTTCACCAAGAGTATTTAGCTTTTCTCTTGTTTTAAATATTCTAGTAGGTTTTTTGCAACTTGCAGCGCGGTTACTTTGGAATAACTGATGTTGCTTATTAAAATTCCAGACTACATTACGATGCGCCTCATAAATTTACTACAAAACTACAAAAGGTTTTCTTACTGAATATCCTTCCATGCCATCATTAGACTTGCAAGAACTATTAGTGAGAGACGATTAACCGCAACGACGCAACAAATATTTGGAAAAAGACTCAAATTTAGTATAACGAAGTCAAAAAACAATTTTTTTCTTATTTTCGCTTGGCATTTGAAAACCTCTAACTATGGAAATGCATAAATTAAGTCTTTATCGCAATAATTCCTATTTGCGTTACATTATGTAATGAAATAAAAAAAGAGAAATTTTCGAGATTCAAATCTGTCGTGTTCGTAAAAACGGATTTAGCTTCCAAATAAAAATATTTTCAGCTTTTAGAGCTTCATCTTTTACGAGCAACAAGATTGCTTTTCGTAAATAATAACACTCAGTCTTCTATATATAACCTCGAATTAGTTGAGGGCGAAACTTTGGCGTTATTAACTCCTAAGAGTGGGTAGTTTGAGCGCAACGTGAGTCGTTTCCTTGGCCTTAGCAGCTAATTGATAAATTTCTTTGCCACCATGTGGCCTCTTCATCATCATTGTCCGCTATTGATAGCCACAAGAACAGAACTGGGGAGTGGGCGTGCGAAATTGTGTAGTCACAAAAGAGGAAAATTGCCGGCCTCAAGTTTCGTTTCGCTAAGATTTCGTTGTGAGTTATTACGATTAGCGAAAGAAGGATGTTGCCAGTTTATGCAGGAGTTTATGAGGGAAATATTTTAGGATGATAAACTCCCCTTAGCGTCTTGGGACCAGGGATCCTGTAAATATTCGTAATGATTTATAGGAATATTTTTAATACGGAATCGCCCGGACGTACGTACAAAAGCAATTTTCAAGTTGCCTGATATAGTTTCTCGGTGGGTCGTATCGTAAAGAGAAATCTGCAAGAACTTCCAAAGTTAGTGCTTGACGTGCCAAGTGATAAATTGTTAATCTTTCCACGTTCCGCCGCCGTTCCACTCAAATCGATACATCATGCTAGGTAGCTGTTACACATTATCTTTATTTGAAATACCAAATTGTACTCGATGAAGGGTAAATAAAATTCGATTTCTCGAGCTTTCGTGTTTGTGTACGGAACATAAATAATTGCGGACGTTGCTTGCGAAAAATATTTGCCCGGTTCTCGGGGCAAAAAGTCGAAACAGAGCCGTGTATATATTGAACTTTTTGTTTACCCGCAAATAGAGCTTTACGCGAGGTAGCGATGCAACAAGAGCTTACCCACACCTGATCCAATAAGTCGAATAACGGAAAAATACAATTCCGTCTAGCCATCTTTCAATTTCCCTGCTACTTTCCTTAAATAGTAGAAGAAGGTTGCGTTACCTTAAAAGCTCGCCATTGTGTCGGGTGTGTTAGGCGCTTTCGCAATTTTTCCCGCAACCGGAAACGGGATGAGTGATTGTCGGCTAGGAGATGGGGCCGTTTCGTATTTACGACAGTTTAGCTATAATTAACGAGCACGTGGAAAAAACGCGTCTTAAATTTCAATGTGAACGCGAATCAAAACTTGAGGATCATTCATCTTCATGCACGACAATTAGTGTCGCGAGACTTTTCCTCTTATTTTTCACTTTTGTAATAAATGATGCCCAGATACTATTTATCTTTAAGATTTATTAATGTTATCGCGAGACTTTTATTACTTGACGTCTCTTTTGTCAATTTATAACAATTCCGGCCTGTGCCGCGCTGTAAACAGGGTTCATTAAGGGTGGATGCGCGTTGTTAAGTAAACGGTTCATAGGAAACAAACCAGTCGGAAAAAATCTGTTCATTACGTTGAGAAGAACATTAATTTTTGCCAGACTCATCGATGTCAACGCGGATAAATGAAAACCGTATCCGGAAAATCATCGAAACCACGAAAATATTCTAATTCCGACCCCCTGACGCGGAAAATCTTGATTTATTACCAGCGCATCGTTGACGCCGAATCTCCATAACAAATCTCACTCCTTGCGTGACTATGTAATATTTAAATTCACAGCAATTATTATCACGTGATAACTAAAGTTTTCTCTTATCTGCTTAGAGTAACTGAATTAGTAGCGTAATAGTCTCATGAAACGGCGTAACTTCATCCTGTCGGGTGGAGCAGTGGAATAGACTGAAAAAGATCCGCTACAAATTCACCGCAACTTCCTTGTTTACCTAAATTTAATTATTAAGTTACAAAGAGAAGTTGCCTCAACTGTTTCCGGCCCTTTCATATTTCTTGTCCCAGTCACGGCGTAATTTAATAGCGGGAAATAACGGACTCGTAGTAAGTTGATAATGACGTTGTTGTCTTGCAATCTCTACAAATATCGTACCGGAACCGGCCGAAATCAATCACGTATTATTGACTATTGACCCAACTAAACTCCTGCAGAAGCGGAGAACCATACAACACCGGCTTCCGGTGAAACTCGATATTACCGAAAGTGTAACTGGAGCCGGAGTGATCAAAGACTCCAACTTAAATCAAACTCTTCCAGTTGAATAAATCGTAATTTGAATACCTTTCACGTTAGAAATGACGACCGTTGCAATTGAATGGTCGGGTGCACCAAATCTAATGTCGCGACTCTTTCAATTAGATTAGCAGCACTTTGGAGCTATTCAGAAACAAACTCGTTTCTCAACAACTTTCTAGTAGGCAAGATTGTTTGACCAAGTTGTGCTATTGCTGAATAAAAAAATAGGACGGAAATAATTACTACGAAAACAACGTAAAGAGAGGAAGAATGAATCCGTTACACAAAAAAAAATTTCGAAGGCTAAAGAAAAATTTAACGCGTCCAAAATGGTTTAGGGAAGTTGTAGCAGGGATCAGGACAAGAAGACGGGTGGTAAATGTGTATGATATGATGATTTCTGTTTTTGCAACTTTAACGGGAAAAAAGTTCGAGTCTAAAAAACATTTAACTTCCAAATGCGGTGGGACGTAATTCGGCAAACTTTGCGAATTAGGGGTCGCGCCAGAGTCCAGAATTCCTGTTATTTAACCGAAGTCGCTACTAAGTAATTAGTCGTGTGGTGTTTTATTACCGTTCCAGCTATTGTCTTTGTTACCATTCCGGAAGTGTCCCGTTAACGCTACGACCGTGTAAACATGCACACCTTGAAGTTACATCGTAACGAGCCCATTCACGTGTTCGTTCCCGGGGAAAATATACATTTTTAACGGGAACCAAGATTTACCGTACAACATAATATTACATTATCCCGGATAAAAAGAACTAAATTGTGGCGAGCGGGATTTGTAGAATGTGGGAAATAGGAGTAGCGCACGACGATAAATTGCGAGATAAAACCTGCGGAGGGAGACCATTCCTTGTTTTTGGTTTAGTAATTATAACAAATGACTTAGTGGGTCGTGGAAGCCCCGGCGACGCTCGGGGAGATGCTTAACTTTCTGCTCTGGAAATTCAACGGTCCGATAGCGGTTTCCGACAACTCTTTCCTTCTTGGCTGCTCTAATAAAATTATGACCCGGTCCAGAACTGACCGATCGATCCGGTTAACGAACGAAAACGTCCTGCGCCAGATTTCTGGATTAATGCGGCGGGAAAAGCAAGGCGTTAACGGCACGTCGCCGGCTTGTTGGATGCTGTTTTGAAAAGTAGTGGAGACCGGAGTAATTTATTTAAACTGACGCCAAGTTGGCAAGTAATAAAATATGTGGGGATGAAGTGACGGAGTCTGGGAGAAGTCACTTTTCGCCCAACTTGGCTGCCATAAATCTTAATTACAATGGGAAAGCTTTACATGTGCCGGGCACAATTTACATTTTTAGACCGAACGGCGATCCGCACGACGCCGCTTAATTAGTTACGGAGAAAAGGTTTCGGAATTATTTCGCCGCCAGTGCAGCGACAGACGCCGGATGCGCCGCCAGAAATCGCACCAAATCTTCGTTCGGATTCGATCGAAACTAACCCCAAAATTTTTACCCACCAAATAGACATATGCAAAACACGACTCAAAATTTAAAGAAAAAATCGATACTGGTGCAATTACAAAATTGTCTAACTACATGACCGTTCGCACTTTGAAATCATCATCGGAACTAAGACATTTAAGGAAAGTTGCCGCATCAAAGAAAGTAGACAAAACCTAAATTTGTTTGATTTGGCGCGTTTCGTTCTAAATCCCTAATCCGCCCACGCAACATCCCAAACAATAATCAAAGTTTCCTCATCTCCAACAATTAAATAGACATCTTTAACCAGAATCGTAATTTCCCCGCTATATAATAAATTTCGTTCCTTCTGCCACCTCAGTTCGACGCCTCATCATCAAGACTCTCCCTCCCCTTGGTGTTTGTTTCGAATCCCGAATAATTGAGGGGATATTCATCCGCCAATTCAGTCGTAGCCCGAAACTTGTGCGATACAATTACACAGTGCAAGTTTTAACAGTCGCTCGGGGAGATCAAGAGGTTGGCCCTTCCGTAATTATCGAGTGTATTATGTCGTTGATGGAGTTTCGGGGGACCTGGTGGTCAGACTCACATGCCCATGTAATTAAATTGTTCACAGTTGAATCAAAATATAATAAGCTCGAATTTAATCACACGCCGGGCGCTAGTTCGTGTTAACCATCCCGGAGCCGTAAAGTTTTTGGCTTATAACTTCCTAGAAACATTGTTACCGGATTTGGTCCAACTGTATCGCGGCTAACGCCGCTAGCAGCCGGGAATAAAGCTCCGAGATAAGGGACAAAGGAATTCTTCTTAGACGCAAGAATTATAAGAAAGCTCATGAAAGTAATTAAATCGAGATTGGGGGCGGTTGAGTGAATTGTTGGTAGAGCGGTGATATCGGAGCGATTCGGGGATGGCGGCAGGTTTATGTTAGATCCTCGTCATTGGAGCGGGAGGATGGCTATGTAAATGAAACCGTAGGCTAAAGCTATTAAAGACATCTGAAAGTCGGGGGTAACTTATAATATTAACTTGTTCATATTTCTGCAATCCCCTTTTCATACTACGTAGCAGAAGCTCTAAGTTAACTTCGGAATAAGTTTAGAGCTGTACGGCCGAATCCTGTTTAGCCGTCGCGACTGAATCCTCCGTAATAACTTTACAGCTACACGCGTGAATTATATTTCCATCAAACTCGAGATTTACTCGAGAAATTGTAGGGTGGGATATGGGTATAACAGCTTGGCAGCCAATAAACGGCGTCTTTTTAACAACAAGCTGAAGAAATTGCCGATTTAGGCTCAGTTTGAATTTATAGTGCGTAGCAATTAAATGCGGCAATCTTGGAAGCGGATAAAACCTACAGATTCCAGATGGGGAAAGCTCGCAATTTACCGAAAACTGGCAACTAAATAACGCGACTGCATATATCATCCGGCGTTTTAAACTACGGTTCTTCGGTTCCGTTCCAAACAGTTCCGCGTCGAGAAAATATTGGCGCAAATCCATCGACTGGTCTGCGGAAGCCCACAAAACTCTATGAAGCGTTCAAGCGCGCAGACGGTCAATATCCCGGTGAAACTGGCCGAATTCCTTTCAGACTCCTCAGTTACAGAAACTGTTAAAAAAACTAACGTAAATTTCACGAAGTAAATTTGGAGATTCCACAAATTTCAGCTACCGGGCAAAGTCAGATTTTTCAGAAATCGCCGACGAGTCTGAAATTCCGTCAAACATAATTTCTCTATTTTACTTTTAATCCGGGAAACCGAGAAAACCACAATTTTTGTAACTAACGGTAGTAAAACCAGAAACTTAATTAAATAAGATTTTGTAGCTTTATAGCTGCAAGAGATTGTCGAAACCTTTGTCCCTTAATTTCAGTCTCTGTCCTGCTGCTACCGTGAAGAAGCGGACGTGTTAATGTTAACCCATCGGCCGGACTGGAGGTTATGACGCGAGCTTTATGTTCCTTCGAGCGTGCAGATGCGAAAATGTCCCCAAATTAGACCCCATCCGAGTAAGTGTCGCGTGAAAAAGTTAAGTGGATGCATGACGTTTTTCGTACTATATCCGTGAAGTCCTGAAATTGTATTGGGATTAAGGGGCTATTCTCGACTTTTCCCCAAAAGTTGATGCACAACCACCCTAATTTAAATCCGCAAAAATCAATTCCCTCCATCACGGTTGAAAAAAACAGCAATAAAAACTGTAGCGGATAAATGGCGTCGTAAAACTTTACGAGGCGTATTTGTTAATTTTATTGCGGCTGTAACATCGAAAAATATAGAAAAAATCGATCAAATCGCCCGAAATGGTCGTTGGTTCGTTAAAAACGTCGTGGAAAATCGTTAAATAATAAGTGGCGACGGGTTCGCGGCCGGGGCGAAAAATTGGTGGTGAACCGAGACAAGTTGGTGTTGCTTTGGGAATCATTACCGGTATAAGCAACGCTAGACTGTATTATGAAGGAATAAATAAGGAAAGGTGAGATTAAGGGAAAGAATTTAAATTTTAAATGAGGAAAGACCGGGAAGGTGAGAAGAGAGGTTTATCGCGCCATTTATGATATCGTTCTTGCCATCTAATTCTCTCCGGCTTTACCCTCTTCAGCTTGCGCCACACAAATCATAGATAAATTCATGGAGGCAACGAATTACGTTTGACAGACATTTGATTAGGTTCAGTCCGGTCTCCTTTCGAGACTACTTCTGTCTGTTCCAACAAACATAACTGAAACTCAGCCGGGACGCTGGAAGTTTTTCACGAGAACGTTCTGAATTTCTTACTTACGATGAATTTCTGAATAAATCACACTTTTCTTCATGCAAGATGCGCGTTTATTTAATAGAGAGAATGTATGCTCTGAATATGGATAGTGGTACAATTGAGCAGAGAAACTAAATATTTATGTGGACGATCTGGTTTTTTACAAAAAATTAATTCGCTCGCGGATGAATTTGGTAACGCACCTTTCCCAAAAGGGAAAGGCACTTTTCCGCTGCCCGTGTAACTAATTTCCATTTTATCTCTTTCGGGATTACATATTTTCAGTGAACATGAACGCTTTCTCCGTGACTCCAGGGAAAATCGGTTATAGTAGACTTGCTTGATTAAGCATTCAAGAAGATATCGATTGAGTTTTCATAATCAACTGTGAAACTTGGAGAAATATTTATTTTAAAATAGTAGTATTATCTTTTGAGAGCTGCACTTTAAGAATTTTGCATATCCATGTTATGAAAGCAAAACAACTGGAAATGTCGCCAACAAATTTTTAACAAACTCAATCCGGCTAATTCGGCGAGAGAAAATAAGGTCCATCACTATAATCGATTTTCGAATTGATTAATTATCATTAATTAATCTATCGCAAATTTTTCCACAATATTAGACTTAAGCAAATGTTATTTTGTAATCAAGATAAATATGTTTAAGTTACGGCAATTTTCGTGAACGAATCTCGACAAGTCGAGTGTATGTTTTCTGAAAAGCCACATGCAACAACAAATTCTTTGTCCCGAGTGATGTTGGCGGGATGTTTAGCTTAAAATGATGCACTCCAGACCTCTTCAGAAGCCGCAACTCCCTTAAGAAGCCTCTCGGGTACGACTGTTGAATTAGCGTCCGCGACTAGGTCTCGCTACTCGACGTAGTCAGTGGAAGAATTGGCGGATGCGCCGGGAGAATCGCATTGACATGCAATTAATTTGGTTGGAGAATTACAAGAATCTCGATGTTTCCTAAAAGTATCCGTTTCCGTTTCTCGTGGTCGATTTATTTCGGTATAGAATTCCACCCTTGTCTGTATCGCGTATTTATTTAATATCCAGGTGAAAGAGAAGGGCGGGTTTCGGAAGAAACTCAACGGCAATTTGTTACAACTAAACACTTAGGGCACGCAGTGAAGACCGCCCGGCGTTCCTCTGATATAAACGTCACATATTTCAATTATGAGCACTATCGGACTCCCGGAGGCCCACTAAAACAGATAAGTTAAGCCGATGGATGATAGGGGGGCGGCAATTTCGTGTATTATAAACATATAAAATAATAATTTACAAGTCACATTTCGGTTCGTCGATTCCGTTGCCCGAAATTAATGGTTGTCGCGCCAACCGTGGGGATTCTCTTCGATATTTGCATAAGCATATAGTTTATATTACTGAAAAGAGCGGAATCGCGACCCGCCGTAAAAACTGAACAATGCATATTGTGAAAAGTTGAAATGATCGTCCATTAAAACATCGCGAGATTGTTCGTTGCGTTTACCAAAACAGTAAAAAAATTTATTTTATTATTGTTGCCGGTGCAATTCGACGGAAACGTAAAATTAACAGTAAAATGCTTGATGGCACGAAGGGGGGCGTCACACAAAATCTCTGGTGATGAGGGGAGGCGTCGTTCGATACCCTCAGGATCTCGAGGATGAAACAAACGTACTGTCGTTTTCATGGGGAGTTACTAACTAACCATCGACCAAGTTAAAGCAAGTTGGTGGTGATGGAACTTGGAATAGATTGGAACTTTGATAGTTTAAAGTTTATCCAAATAAGCAACCGACGGCGGCGATTTGGTACAAATTATTTAGGTAACTCGAAACGACGCGTCTAACTTCACATAGAAACCGTTTGCCAAATATTGAGCTGGTTAAAGAGAAAATAAAAAGATAATGTTACAGTCCGCAAGTCACCTCGGCGGACGGCTTTAAAATATTAACGTTTACTGAAGAATTGGGTTTCGGCAAAGAAAATAAATTCCGTTATTTAACTGAAAAATCACCAAGTAAAGAGGCAACGAAATATGAGATAAAAGTATTCAAGGAATTATAGAAACGTATAAGAACGCGAAATAAAAGAATGGCCGCAATTTCTCTTGTCGAGTTAAAGAGATTTTAGAAACGCTCGAGAGTGAATAATAAAATATCAAATTTCATAATAAGAACTTACACACGTAAATAAAATAAGTTTCAGGGGAGAGAATTGTAAATAAATTCTTCAGAAGGTTAGTAACCAGCTCGGAAAGACGATAATTAAGAAACGAATTTAAATTAGCCTGAACCTTCCAACCAATCTCATGGATTTAAGATTATTTTATTATGAAGGGATACAAGAAATTGGATTGGTAATTTTTTGCTTTATTCTATTTATTCGTTAATCGTCCAACCTTCAATGCCAATTATTTAATTCTTCGACTATTTCAACATCAGTGACTTCCACTATTAAAAATATTTATCTATCGTTTCTTGGAAAAAGAAACTTTTCCTAAACCGCCACCATTTTTAAAGGAAGGTAACTGAAGTTTTTTTTCTAAAAGATCTACAACAATTCTATGCAATATTTTGTCGTTTTGCTTTCCAATTGATGCTATTTCGACTAAATTTACAGTCAAACAAATTAGTTTCAGCAAAATACTTACAAAATTGCTAGTACCTACCCAGTAATTAAGCTTCTGATGCTAAAAGTACAAATTACTGTGAATCCTCTTGTACATACAAGAAACTAGGATGGAATCGAGGCAATCTCTATTTAAATCAGTCCAATAATGTGGTAAAATAATTTTGGCAGCCCGCTGTTCCCCGAGGAAACCTCCAGTGTTTCAGCACGACCCATTTTCAATACGGCCCTTGAAACAAAGGACTAGTAGGTACTAGATGTGTGGGACAAAGCCATTGTTAACGTCAATTTCTCTGAAATGAGCGCAGCACGAAATACACTAAAAGTTAAATGTTGACATTTACTGGGGTTTAAAACTAGCAAAATTCCCTGCGTTCTCAGATAATTTCGGGTCATAAATTATTCAACCGGCAGCCCCGCTTTGTCCATAATAAAACAATTCAAACGCACCTGTCCGAGTTGTAGCAATTTAAGTATTCTACCTTTGTTGACAGCGCCCCATTACACAGACTTTGCCGAAAAGCCCAAAATTAGCGTCAGCATTCAGTTTTTAAATTACCACCACATTAGTCGAGTTTAATTCATGCACTTGAGGCATTTAAAAAAAATCGGATCAAACAACATTTACCGCTATGAACATTTCGACAAATGTTGGGGTTTTTAGGCATCTGGCTAATTCGTTTTCGGTGTACTGGGGGTAGATCTAACCGTACGTCACCCTTAAACCTTATTCACCGCCTTTCCTACATACATTTACGTATTTGTTCGTTTTGTCACCAGGGTAACGTGTACCTTTTGCTTTCAGGTCATGCACAATTCTAACTGGATCGGCGATAATTCTGCTATTACTAGCGTCCTTCTTTGCCCTGCTCGGCCACTGTAACAGCGACAATAAAACAATAATAGCCTGCGGCTTTTTCATTTTAGGAGGTAAGTTGAATTTAATTCTACCCCGACGATTGTTTGCATGTTAAAATAATAATTTGAGCACGAACGACGACTTGTTTTACGACACACACAAATTCGGCGACGACCGGATGCGGCGTAGAGAGAGACCGAATTAAATAAGTGGGTTAATTGGCAGTAACGCGAGGGAAAAAGGCGAAAATAAAGTCTTAGCTCTCTAATCGTTTTTATTAGTCCTCAAACATTTGACGTTAACGTCTGGAACCGGAGTAATTAAAGAAGCGAATTTAAAATTATATGAGCATAAAATAGAAGCGAGTCGCCTTTCAGGTTTCCGGGTTGAGCTTTGATAAGTTGTGCGGGAGCTTAGGTGTGGCCACTGCGAGCGAGGAGGATTTACCGCGAGGATTTAGAGATTTACTATGCTTTTCTTGTATTTCTTTTCCTATCCGACCTGGCAGTTTTCAAGCAATATCGAACCGGACTAGTCAAGCGCTAATTTTTAGAGGGATTCACGACGACACTTGACAAATTGAAGATTACGCCCGACATCGACGATGATCCCCTTATGACAAAAACTATGACCCGAGGGACGCGTGGGCGGAACTCGGCGGGGCCGCAATCTGGATCATGTCGCAAGTCGCCGGACCGAAGACGAACGGCAATTGCTCGCCGCCGGGGGAGACAAGTCGCAAATTTCCCTCAGTACCCGATTTTCCCCACGCTCCCTACGAAATTTGGGCGCCTCCAAACTAACCCCAGCGAATTAGTCGATTGTTTTGGAACTTTTTCATCCAATTACGTTAAATCAAAAACTGGAGACAAATCGCAAATTTCCCTCAGTACTTAAACTTCCTCCAAAATTTGGGCGCCACCAAACTAACCCTCGCGAATTAGTGGACTGTTTTTGAACTTTTTTCATCCAATTACGTTAAATCAAAAACTGGAGAGAAGTCTCAAATTTCCCTCAGTACTTAAACTTCCTCCAAAATTTGGACGCCACCAAACTAACCCTCACAAATTACTCGATTGCTTTTGAACTTTTTTCATCCAATTACATTAAATCGAAAACTCGAGAGAAATCTCAAATTTCCCTCAGTACTTAAAATTCCTCCAAAATTTGGGCGCCACCAAACTAACCCTCACAAATTAGTGGATTGTTTTTGAATTTTTTTCATCCAATTACGTTAAATCGAAAACTGGAGAGAAGTCTCAAATTTCCCTCAGTACTAAAACTTCTTCCAAAATTTGGGCGCCACCAAACTAACCCTCACAAATTAGTGGATTGTTTTTGAACTTTTTTCATCCAATTACGTTAAATCAAAAACTGGAGACAAGTCGCAAATTTCCCTCAGTACTTAAAATTCCTCCAAAATTTGGGCGCCACCAAACTAACCCTCACAAATTAGTGGATTGTTTTTGAATTTTTTTCATCCAATTACGTTAAATCGAAAACTGGAGAGAAGTCTCAAATTTCCCTCAGTACTAAAACTTCCTCCAAAATTTGGGCGCCACCAAACTAACCCTCACAAATTAGTGGATTGTTTTTGAATTTTTTTCATCCAATTACGTTAAATCGAAAACTCGATAGAAGTCTCAAATTTCCCTCAGTACTTAAACTTCTTCTAAAATTTGGGCGCCCCCAAACTAACCCTCACGAATTACTTAATTGTTTTTGAACTCTTTTCATCCAATTACGTTGAATCAAAAACTCGAGAGAAGTCTCAAATTTCCCTCAGTACTTAAGCTCTCTCCAAAATTTGGGCGCCACCAAACTAACCCTCACAAATCAGTGGATTGTTTTTAATTTTTTCACCCAATTACGTTAAATCAAAGACTGTTTTGTTGCAAAATTCCAAAGGGTTGGATATGTAAAAAATGAATTAAAAGAAATTAATTTCCGTAATGTGATATAGATCGATGCAAACTTACAAGACAATGCAGGAGTGAGCTGACTATTTGAAATGATAAAAGTGTCATTAGGAAGCATTTTCCGCTTCTAACCGCCGCCGCTGCGCTTTCCTGCACACCTAGATCCCTTTTATCCTACTTTCTTGATTCCCTCGTCGATTTTGCCTTTCTTCCTTATCTTTTAAACGGTTTATTGTTATTACAGTAAGCTCAATTCTTCTGGTCCTGTAACACCGATTCAAATTCCCTAAATCGAAAGATAACAATCCAGTGGCGTGCGTTTTTTATGCCACATTATTACGGTGTCATTAGTTCAATTAGTTTAAAATCCACCCTTACATTTGTGCAACTAATACGAAAAGTTCACAATTTGTTTTACGCAAATAGATCAAAAATTCAGTTGTGTGAAATAAATTTTTCCCGTGCCGGTAGGGCCGTCAAAAATTCGATAAAATCTGCATATTTAGCAACAAAATACCGTCAAATGAGGACCATGTCCGGGTTCGAGAGGAAGGCATTCCCGTTTTCAGATTGTGCCTACGAACGCAGCCGACGAAGCAATTAGAACAGAGAATAGGCGTCAGCGAAAAAAATAGCGAGTCACCTAACTACGTCATTAGCGACCCCAAAGCCCATTGTGCGAATCGGTTTATCTTTAAACTGCCGCAGTTTTAATTTAAGAATTATTTAAATAATTAAGCAATTTCTGGAATATTTTGGCACCGAAATTTATGTCGGCGCGAGCAAATTGTAATTTTTCTAAACAACTCCAACTGTTAAAATAACTCAACGGGATCAACACCGCGTCCGGTCAATTTTATTGAAATTCCGTATTTTATCATTTGGAAACTGCAAATTAAACGGTCAACCGTACTTTGTGATTTATAACGCAAACTAATGCGTTAAATGGCCAGTTAAACATTTACCTTCACGTCAGC
The DNA here is from genome assembly GCA_905333025.2 of Pyrochroa serraticornis. Lineage (NCBI taxonomy): Eukaryota > Metazoa > Arthropoda > Insecta > Coleoptera > Pyrochroidae > Pyrochroa > Pyrochroa serraticornis. Next base: position 31,568,199 of record HG995154.1, on the reverse strand, counting down.
GCCGACAAATAAAATAAACCGTCAAAGTGACGAATTCATCGGAACGAACACGCACCAATAATAATTAACCGACAAAGAAACGTCATGTTTGCGTAACGTAATCACAAGTAGAGTAATTCGTTTTCGTATATCCGGTCGTGTTCCGATAGAAGCCGGTTGCATTACGGGATTGTCGACCTATTTTTTTGCGGCAAATAGATTTGGTAAAAAAGCTGCGAAACCTCTTTACTCGTTATTCACTTCAGCTTTCTGTACACGTACGGCGCGGAGCATGCTACGAAATATAAAAAAAGCTTTCACGTTTGACAGCACAAGATGTATGATGCAGGATGACAACAGCTAAATTACTAGACAAAAACTACTCTCGAATTTGAACATGCGATAATATCGGATGGACGATCCATAGCCGTCACGTCACTACTAGGGCATTATTTGCAGAAACTATTTTTAGGACGTCGTTTTGGACGGGACGGCTAAAGCTTTACGCCATTCCTCGCGCTGATGTCAAAATTTTATACCGCACGGCCGAACAGTTGAGTTGAATTCGCCAAGTTAGCAGACCGATCCATTCAGCTACCAAAATTTTGTCAATCTATTTGTTGCTCTTGATTAGAAATGGAAAATTGCTACGATCGAGCTATTCGGGCGAAAATTATGCGGGAAAAGTTGCAAAGTTTTCTGACTTCGGAAACCTGCAGGTTGCCTTACACAAAGTACATGGAGAACCTGACAGGTGTGGGCGGGTGCTTCAAGACGTAAACGATTGCAAGCGATTTATCATTGAAGACGATTCTATAGTTATTCAAGAGCCAATAAGGTGTGTCGGAGTTTGTTAACAAAATTTTAGTTACACCCGATTTTGACAGCAAATGATCGTAAATTACATTTTCTGTAAAGTTTTCGATAAATCTAGCAAAAAGCCTCCCGGGATTTCACCTGAATATCGAATTGTTTCCTGAAATGAAAGCTTTTGCTCATTTATGGACACGAAGGCGAGCTTTCGCAGTTTCCGTGTTTTAACGTCGAAATTGTGTTAGTTGACTCGGGTTAACTTGACGAATCTCGCGTCGGTGTCGGGAAATCTTCCGAAAAGTTATCGAAGTTGCTGAAATGTTATGTTGCTCGGTTGTTTCGAGTAATATGAAACTTTCCCCGAAATCTTCGGTTAATATTTCAGCTACATTCACGATAAATTTACCGTGATTGATTTTATCTTTTCGCTTTTTGTGTTACAGGATGTATGCGTCGGTTACGGTCCTGATTCTCGACGATTTGTCCGGGTCGAAACCTTTCGGTCTTTGCCGAAGTTTCAACAATAAAACCCCGTTGAATGCAGTTGCGGGTAAAAACACAATACAGGGAACCGCCGCAATTTCGTCAAGTGATTAATTAGTTTACATGCTACTAAAGATATCTTAACTTCACGTTAACGGAGCCCTTACAAATTACTGCAAAACTATTCGAAAACATTCCTGTGTGGTCTGAAATTTCCTTTAGAAATACTCCGCGCGGCATTCGTCGTATTGTTTCCGACTATGACATCGCCTCAGTCTACAGCCAGATAATCTTTTTGTTTCAGGACTTTCTTTGGGAACGGGTCTTGTGGTTTTTGCATCTGCTCTGTCAGACACTCTGATGGAAATAACACAATATCACAAGGAACCCCCCTCCGGCCCCGTCTACGACTACCGTTACGGATGGTGTTTCTTCACTGCGGGAGCGGCTTTTATTATGACCAAAATGGCGGCAGCCTTCTCTCTTTCTGGATATCTAAACAGATTCCCTTCTGTCGATGAAATGGTGAGTTTTTATTTCATTCCGTCTTATTTACTTGGCGGAAACGCGATAACTTTATTTCCGTCATTAATTGAGACCCCCCTTGGTACGTCGTTCGGGGGAAAAATTACGGCGGCGACGTCGGGATGCACTTCTTAAAAAGGATTTGCGACGGGCATGAAATTTTAATTGCAAAACTTTAAATGCGTTTTAAAAAGAGAGGAACGGAACTGACGCTGATCGCCCTTCGCCGCTCCTTGGGCGCTCGCGATTAATAACAATGGAAAATAACGTTGCTGGAGCGAATTTTACACCACCAACAAATACAATTAAAGTTAAGTCAATGCGAAGCATTATTTTAGACCGAATGTTTCTTTTATATCCGCAGTAATTGCACTAAAAATACAGCCGGCAAAAATTTACTCCAACATATTATTGCATTTCACGTGAATTACCTAAACCTACTTCGCGAGAGGAATTAATTAATTCTCCTGTAAGTAGCAGGTAGACCGTTTGGTTCAGCTTTCCAGTACCATGATAGAAGAAACAAATTAATGTGCTGCATGAGGATAAATATTATTCAAGAAAATTGTTAGATTCTCCTTTAAATCTCCTCTAGAATGCCATAAATTTCTGTTAATTATATTTATCCTTCTTTCATTCTTCCATTATTCACTACAGATCTCTAGTTCCTGGTCGAGAAAATGTTAGTCCAAAGTTTTTACTCAAAGAAATATATTTGTCAAACTTCTTTGTGTGTAGCGGGCGCTACATATGCGCCAAATAGCAATAATTTGTGTATTTGGCGAACTATTTGCCGAACACCTCATCATAACACACCGCTCCACATATGCATTTATTTGTTGTAATCCACATGACCAAGCATTCGTCTCCTTTGACTCGTGTCACTTTATCGACATGGAATGGGAAATATTCAGTTCTTGACAAATACCATTGTTTACCAAACATTTGCAAGAAATATTCTATCCACACCACTTGATATATACCAAATAGCAAGTTTGATAATAATTTTGTCAACTGTTTAACCGTTTCTCATTGCAAAATTTTTTTTGTAAAACAATTTACGTTTAACAAATTTATAATGCTCCAGCAATTTATGATTGTTTAATTTTTTCAAGCAACATTCAACTTTAAAATAAATAAATGTTAGTTGTAAATTTTCTGTATGATCTTTGTGAAACACAAAGAAAATTAAGAAGTAAAACGGTTTGCCATATTTTCATAAATTATCTATTAAGGGTGTGTGGTACGTTCACTAGCCTAATCCGTTATGGGGGCGCTAGTAGTAACCATCAGAGCATTTTGAGAGAATGTACTCCCCTACCCGGTTGAGCTACCACCTCCAGTCCAACTTTTACCTGAAGCTAGCTGCCCAACTCGTCTGAAGGCAACCAAATTTATTTATGATTGAGGCAAAGGTCCCGTTTATGAAGTTACTTGCTATTGTCTACTACAACACATTTCTTGTCGATAAAGTTGATAGACTTGAGAGCGAGCGACCAATAATCGTTTTTTCGTAAACGAGCACGAAAATATTATGAGAAGTACTCATTATGAAGATAATTAATAATTCATTGTCCAAATTTGAAATAAAATAATCACATGATGTGGAAATTAATACAGAATAAGAAAAGTAGCAACAAATAGAAGAATAATTAGGCAATAATAATATAATTAAAGAATTTCTTTGAAATAGAAGAATCAAAATATCTTTAGAAACGGTACAGTCAATATTATTCAAATTGACCACCTCCTCCCTAATGCCAGTTAATTGGAATATTTTAATGGACTTGCCAAAGCGTCTTCCATATCATTATTTAGATCCCTAATTTTTAATCCGCGTGGTAACCGAGCATCTATTAGTTCAGGAAGAATGCAGTTCAAGTAAAATAAATTTAGCTTGGAAAGCATTTCATTTTTCCATCAAACTGAATATTTGCAAATTTGCTCCACTGAAAAGTCCCTATCAGTATAAATAATAAAGTCGCAGTAAATTCTTCCACTGATGTTGAGCTGGCCTTGAATTCGAAAGTAATTATTATGGCTTTGTTTGAAACTGAAAGATGATAATTACTAATTGAGTTACAAACATCTATCTGAAAATTATCGAGGCAATCCATTTGTAATTTTAAAGCATACCGTCTTTTGACTAACGTCTTTTAGTGGCCTGATAGTGACGGTAGACATTTTACCTTCACTCCCCCTTCCATTGATATCAAACCATTTTGCCAGTGGTACATTTGATCGAATGCAAGACAACTTTAGAAAATAGAAAGAGGGAGCAAAGAAAGAACAGAAAATAATTTGACGGCGTTTTGCTTATACGAACACGACTTTGCTATCACAGATGGGATTTTCAAAATAAAAGAATGATAAGTAACAAGAACTATAACCTATGCAGTAAAGATAATTTTATTTCAATAGCTGCCGGTTAAATGCAATAAATTAATGACTCTTTGCTACACCAAATTTCAGTATTTTTTTCGAAAGGCAAATAATTAATTATGACGGTGTTACTTATATGAGGGCATTAAAAAATATGTCACTGCAAAGTAGATTGAAGCTTTAATTCCAAGAAAAAAAATCAACCATTGAATGAATGGGTCCTTAGCGGTGTTCGAAATAAGATTAAATTTTGTTATTGTTCTATCTGTCTAAACAATGTATTTAAATTTTTTTTGCTTCAACTAAATATCATGATATTCTATACTCTAACGATTTATTTTACAAAAACTCAAAACTGAAGATAAGATTTGAACCTACCATACGCCTTTAAACTTGTTTTACAAGCTGCATTATAAGTGTGTCAGGAATCATCATACCATACCTACCATACATACCATACCATAACTACTGTAACATAGTATACCACAACAAGTCTCTCTATGCACTTACTCATTCACGTTGTATTTCAAAATACATCGTCCCTGACAAACTAGGCACATTCAGGACATTTAAAAATTGAGATGTTATAGGCAAATGTACTGCCAGTTAAAAGAGTTCCCCATTCAGCAGTTCCATTTAGATTATTAATTAATGGTATTATTGTCTGGTACTTTAGTAATGATTAAGAATTCTTTTTCACAACTGTTACATTTATAAATAAGCATGCTAACTATACCCTTGCGCGTGGCTTCTTTAAATGGTACCATCCCTCCAGTGCATATTTTTGAATGACTATATTGCAAATCTATTGCTCGTTTTAAGAAGTAGCCAATATCAATTACGCGGTAACCTTCAACTACATGCCTATGCGGCACTATTCCCACATCGAGTTTGTGCTCGGTTATTCTAAAGAATAACAGATCTGCTGTCAAAAAATATCTTTATTTTAGGACTTGCTTCTTATGTTTGTCCAACAATATTTCTAGGAATGGTAACGTTATGTTACTTTCACTTGTTTCAAAAACATGTTCAAGAATGCCCTCTAACAATTCTCCAACATAAAGTATTGTCCTTCTAGCTTCATAAGTCTTTTTTGCTGTAAATGCAGGATAATTATATTTTCTGACAGGAGCCATTACCCTAGAATCAAGAACCTAACAAAATAAGATATTAAGATTGCTCTTCAATTATTGTACCCGCCTTAAATTAACAGGTACGTGAGTGTTTGGAAACTAAAGCCAATGACAAAATTAAATATATCACTCCTAGGATTGCACAAAAACCAAAACGCTCCATTTGTTTTTGTTTACCAATCTAAATAACGTTTGACATTTCAGATTCACCAGCGCGCATAATAAACGCCATCTCCTGGATAATAGCTGCATTTCTAATTTTTTATGATTTACAACACGCGTCATTCTGACGGCAACTCGTCCTACACTGTAGCTAAGAATGTATGTGAATTTCAGGCGAACTGACAAAAAACACGTTCTCGATTACTTCCAAACGGTGTATTTCTAAAGTATTTCGTTAATTGCTATAATTTTTTTCAATAAGTTGGCAAAGATAATTATCTTCTTATTCCCTATTTCAGCGTCTCTGTTTTAGCTCGTTTTGTCGCCCGCCTCAACACTTCATTTTAAAAGCTAAATATAAAATTTTTTTAAGCCTCTCAGGTCATTTTGTTTCCAAATTAAACATAATGAATAAATAGAAAAGAGTCAATACTTTGACGTACTATTTTTGCTTCTTCAATCCATTTTTCCGTTTGTCAATTACGTCCCATATAAATTACATAGGCAATATGACAGCTATAAACTCTCCAGCAGCTGCCCTTGTAACTTTGCAGTTTTCTGCAACAAGTCAAACAAAGTTTCAATCCTCCCCATTATTTTCAATCTTCATACTTTAGCCTTCTTTATTGAGTTTTCTTATTATTTTTAGTTGCCTTTAGTTTCTATATTTAACAGTTACTTCTTCAAAGTTTTCTCAACTGATCATTTCTCTTACGGAGAACAATCTGAACAATCACAGTTTTTAGAGGGTAGTTACAACGCCACCTAAACAGCCATCCGGTTGACTGCAAGACCTCGTTTACTTTCGCCACTCTCGCATATTCTTCGTTGGCATCAAATGAATGTTTCCGCGCGGGGAAATTTGCACGCTTTCTAAACGTTTCCAGAAGCGTTAATATTTAATAACCCCATGCAACGTTCTCCCTCGGCGCCGTTCCTTTGAACCGTCTCCATCCGGAATGTTTTACTTAATCATTCGATACACCGCCGCCCGGTGCGATTTCTTTACAACTTAAACGTTTCTAAAAGCGTTCCGGGTCGTGCCATCCCCAACCCCTCATCCGTTCTTTAACGTTGCAGGTACGCGAGATGGTCCCGGGAGCCGAACGTAAACTGCGAGAACACCAGCGTCTCTCCAGCGAATACCTGGTGCGTCATGCCGGACCACCGCCACGTCAACAATACGACGCCATCACCACAGACCGTCCGAAATACGAAGCCGAATGCGGTCCTCTTCTCAACAAAACACCACCCGACGTGTGCACCACCAATAAGTGCGTGGAGTTCGCGGTGACCGATTTGAACACAAGTGCGTTAATTTCGGGTGTTATCGAACAGAATTACGGAGGTGCTAATTCTTTGGCCGGCCAAACCATCCCCATCACTATCAAGAATCACTCGACCGCCCCGGTGCCGACTTATTCGAATTTGCCCGCCAACAAGTACGGGACGATACCGCATCCGGGGGCGACGTTGCATCAAGGGTTCCTGGGGGTGGCGGAGATAGGGAGTTCGAGTTCCAACAGTTCCAGCGGTTATTGTTCTAAAAGTAAGACTTTGCAGCATCAAAGGGCGAGGAAGAAATGTGTGAAAATCGAGACTTTCCAAACGCCGGATACCGGGTTTTCTGATTTCGGGAAGAGGGCGAGCACCCTGAGCTATTCGGGAAGCGCGGTATGACGCGGGATCAGCTCCGATCCGAAGATATTCTAAAACACCCCTAGGGCACACTTGGCTAAGAGGCGGTCTGCATTACAGCGGAAATCAAAATGGGCAAAATCAAAAGGGATCCGAACCAAACTGACCACGCTACAACGTCCTTCTCTTAGATCGGACAGTAGGAAGGATCTTGAAGCCATCTTCCTACTGGCGCATCGTAAAGAAAAATCGAATCTTTTGGCACAAAAGGTTCTTCCGTCGTGTTCGTGAAGTCGTGTTGAAATCTTAAAATAAAATCGAATCAAATCCATTTTGGACACATCTGGTCACACGATGATAAAACATATTTCTCTTTAACACTACGACCGAGACACGTCCATAAACGCTACTAAAGGTTATTAATCCAAATACCATTTTTTCCAAAATTTTATTGCACATTTATGTCAAGATGGATACAATTTTCTAAAAGCGTCTCTTCCTCTATATCACTTTTTAATTGAGTTCAGCCAATGATGGACATAATTTTTTTGTCTTAAAATTAGTGATTCGTGTCTTTCTGACCCGAACTACTCGTAATGCAGACTGATCTCCTCAACTTATTGATTCTATACAAAACCGTTCGACGAGATTATTTTTCGTACCGCCCCGAGCCCTTCGGTTGATTTTCCGCGATATTTTAGACATCCGTTTACCTCATAACGACAAATCAAATATTCATATCGTATCTTAAATGTTGATCGTCACTTTGGTTGTATACTTTATTGAAGGAATAACTTTGTAATTGCTGTGATACATAAGGTATTATTATCATTAATCCCCTAACATAAAGGTTTGTGATTTGTTAATACTTTTCTTTGTTGAAGCGAAATAATAAAAGTTAAAAATAGTCGCCACGTTCATTTCTACCGTCATTTTCCAATTTCGACGTCGAAATCGCTGCACGAGCGAAATTCTATAGGAACCATCGCACTTTTTAATGAGAAACACTTTAATTAAAATTTTATCGCCCTTTCTTAATGCTCGATGTCTTCAATTACATCGAAATGCTTGTCGTTTCTGGAGGCCGAATTTTTGATGCGAAACGAATGTCGATTTAATTTGCCTCGGATTACCTCGCAATTATTAATTAATGGCCGTATTTATTAATTTTCAAATGAAAGACGGGGCCGCTTTGTGTTTATCTTGATTTTATTGAGTGAAAAACCTTTGTTCTGTACACGCCATTGTCGGCATAACTTTTAACAGGCCCGGATTTTAATTTTCGGCTCAAGGACGGAGGAGGGCGCGGACAGAAAGCTTAAGATTTAGGACGCGAAAGACAACTCCTTTGTTTATTAGCTTCTAGGAACGTTGGAACATTCTTTCGAGTTGGTGTAGTTGAAAATAAATTTTAACCATTTATCACGCCTTACACATTTCGTTCTCTTCGGGGTACGTCACGAATCAAAAGTTTAATCGTTATCGTGTCAAGAACAACAGCAGTTAGTTAAAAGCGACGCGATTATTACGACAATTCTTGAGGGCAACTTGATGGAGGTAATTGTTGGCCATTTATCACCCGACAGCTTGTCTATCCTAGCAAGCAACGGGAAAGGTCACTTGCGAGCAGGAGGAGTAGCGAGGACTGTAACTCATTTCGATGGGAAATTTGCTATCAGTCACGTCGTACACATCGGTACACTCCAAGAAGCTATAAAAGTAAGTCTAAATGAAAAAACTCGATTGGTTATTTTCCCGCCACATTAAGTAATGTTCTACAATTTATGACCCAACAACAATATTTATTGAACAATTTGAAATAACTCCCAAGACTAGTTACGATAACTTCCTGCTACAATTTCCTAGGAGTGTGTAACCAAATAAATTCGCTACTCACAGCCCCTGAAGTCAGGCAACCAGTGATGACTAAAATTAGCAGCTGGAATAGTCATTGGAATGGCCATCTACAGTAACAACTGTTCGAAGCGGAAACACAATACTGGTAATTTCAATCACCAACACTGATTTGCATTTGTAATTCTGGAGATTTGGCGACACCGGATAATTGAAAGGTGTGCGTTGCGCCTCGGGTAAGGGGAAAATTTCCTTTGCTCAACCAAAATGCGGTAGCGAGTTGAGTAACGAAATAGAGTTGCTTCTGATCGTCGTTCTAAAACTCACCTGTTTGTTCTCTGGTGTTCCTCGTAATATGAGATTTGAGCTTATGACTGGTGAGGACTTTCATGTATTCGTCTCGAGCTCTCATTTTAATAGAAATGTGGAAACTTCGCCAAGGAAATTCGGGCAACTTCCGAAATTATTCGCCCTAATGCAATCGGCATGAATTTAACGTTTTAATGAAATCAATAGACCTGAGGGAACGATCAAAGTTTAACAACTTGGAAGTTTGATCCGCATATGTTAAATTTTTAACTAACCTCCCCTAACCTTGTGTTAGGTACATGCGTTTGTTAATTGGAATCGATAACTGTTAGACCTTCAATAAGTCGAGCGTATGAATCGGGTATAATATGCCATTTTGTTACTGTTTAACTAACTGTGTAAATGTTTGTCGGAAGGTATTTGCATGACCATTGCTTCAACAGGAGTATTTGAATTGAAGTGGTCAAACTTCCAGACGAACGGGCCGTTTCAAAGGGATCGAGTCCAGTCCGCATTTGACCTTTGGTCAACTATTCCATCGCTATTACCACGCGGACAATTTGCGTATTTGTCGGTGGGCCGGTTCTGTTTTAAAAAGGCATCAGCACGGCGGTAAAGGCCCCCACTCGGCTCGTTAACGCGCTCCCTGCATTTTAGTGAAATATTCATGCTTTTTAACATATCCATTTTGTAGACGTCCTCGAAACGAACGAGCTTACATTTTCAGGGATACTAAAGCTAATACACGCTGACACATCTGAAGGGAACTTTTTGGGGAGAAACTCGTTTGTTTGTAATGTGAGGTTATAGAGTTTTTACGCCCTCGCCGGACTTCCTCTGGCAGTTACAGCGGACATGGCGAACAACACAAAACTTCTACAGTCAATTATTTTTGACAACACCGAACAATCGCACAATTTCGTATTGTTGTGTTGAAACGAAAAACGATGTCACACCCGAACACCTGATCTGTTAAAGCTTTCCGTGATATAAACGTCACCGAATAATCAAAACTTGTAATAAGTCGCAAAGTTTAGCCAGAAGAGTAGGCGTAATGAAAGAAATCAATCAAAAGTTATGAAAGTCGCGAATCAATACAAGAGACTAAGTAGGATTAAAATTAATTGCCTTAATGTCAAAGGTAGGAAGTTCTATTGGCAAGTGTTGAAAACTAGGAACACTCTTTGCATTTGTCTAACTTCTTACAGTAATAGCTGCGTACCGGTCATTTGTTGGAATAAAATTTTTACTACCGCATGCACCCAATTTCTCTACAATTAAAAAGACTTACCGAATGACAGCAAAATTAGGCGCTGCTGTGCTCATCATTCTTCGTTTTTTCTTAGCTCTATTGTAGCTGGAACTCACTGAAAGAAATATTACAATAATTTCCTTCGATGGCCTGAAGAATTTTTTGGTATAATGTTAGAATGTTGAAGTTAACTATTAAACAGTTACATTAGTTATTTATGATTAAAATCAAAGACTATAGACTCTGAACAAGGTAAAAGTGACTTACCCCTTCATTACCCAAGAAGTTGAGCAGCTCTGAATGGCTCCACAGATCGCCCTTAGCTTAATACCTTGTTCAAAATCTTATGAAATATTCATTTTGTATTTTAGTTTACTACTATTTACCACACAATATTGGATATTAAATACTAAGCGCCACACGTTACTGAATAGCTGGTATGTAAAAGAAAGAAAAAAAGAGTAAAATAAAGTTTAAAGAGCGAGAATTTAAAATATTTAGTCAAGCTTACCTTTTCTGCTTCAATTAGTCAAACCACTTCCAGTTTTCTTTTTATTGAAAAAATTCTCACGTTTTCTCCTTAAAAGAAAAATTGACTTTAGATTTATGGTCATTGCGTATCGTTTGAGAAAGAAAAAAAAACAAAAAAAATTGCTTGTGATCTAATAAATAGTTCACTAAAAATACTAAAAATATTTTCATAAATTTAATTAACTTGAGCTAATTCTCAAGTTTACTATAAAATGTATGTCGTTTAAATCACGCCCAGTAAAACTTCTTACTTACTTCATTATAGCAACTAGGATGAGAGCATTGTCCTTGAACTTGGCAAATTAAGAAAAAATATTGAAAATTTTCAAAATATTGACGATAGCGACTTTAGAAATTGCGTCTAAAGCAAAATGTTTTACCTACATGCGCTTTAGAGTCGGAGATAACTGTTTCAAATTTTGCACGACCAAAGAAATTAAAAATTCAAGTGAGGTTACGGACCCAAAATTTTTTAATTAAGGCTAGAAACTACACTGCATTGCTTTAAGTAGAATCTGTTGTTTCATAATCTGAAAAATCAACTTAAAATCTATTTCAGAAAGTAAGTAACGAACGAAATGCGGAATTATCGCGGAAATTTTGAAAATTTCAGTAAATTTGGTTCGAAAATCACGTCTTCTTTGGGAAATTTTGCGACTGACGCTTACTTACTTGATTGCGGCACTCGGAATTCATGAGTTGTTGCTAAACTTGACAAATTAAAGAAATCATTGCAAATTTTCAAAACACCAACGAAAACGACTCTCGAAAGTATGACAGTTCTGAATTTTGTCGATTAAAGCAAATGTTTTACCCGCATGCGTGCCAGAGTCGCAGCCAACTGTTTGAAATTTTGCAGGACCAGCGAGCTTAAAGGAGTTAAAAATTAAAGTGAGGTTAAAGACCCGAGATTTTCAAATTAAGACCTAAAAACGCCACTGCATCGTTCTAAGTAGGATTTGTTGTGCTATAACCTCAAGAATAAGATCAAGAGCTATTTTGGATAGTAAGCTAATGGAAAGTCCGGAACTCGAAGATTTCAGTAAATACAGTTCATGGATCGCGTCTTTACTGAGAAATTTTGCGACTGACGCTTACTTACTTGATTGGGGCATCCGGGATTCAAGTGTTGTTGCTAAACTTAGCAAATTAAAGAAAACATAGAAAATTTTCAAAACACTAACGAGAACGACTCTCGAAACTATGACAGTACTGAATTTTGTCGATTGTAGCAAATGTTTTACCCGCATGCATGTTAAAGTCGCAGCCAACTTTTTAAAATTTTACAGAACCAGCGAGCTTGAAGGAATTAAAAATTAAAGCAAGGTCAACGCTCCAGAATTTTTCAAATCAAAACTTAAAAGCGGCACTACATTGCTCTAAGGAGAATATGTTGTTGGTTAAGCTCAATGATTAGGTTAAAAGTTATTTCGGACAGTAACCTACTGGAGAAGCACGGAATTACTACCGAAATTTTAAAGATTTCAATAAATTCAGTTCATAGATCACCTCTTCACTGAGAATTTTGTGACTGACGCTTACTTACTTGATTGTGGCTCCCGGGATTCAAGTATTGTTGCTAAGGTTCTCCAATTAAATAAAACATTGAGAATTTTCAAAACACTAACAAAAATGACTTTCGAAAGTATGACAGTTCTGAATTTTGTCGATTAAAGCAAATGTTTTACCCGCATGCGTGCTAGAATCGCAGCCAACTGTTTGAAATTTTGCAGGACCAGCGAGCTTAAAGGAATTAAAAATTAAAGTGAGGTTAAAGACCCGAGATTTTCAAATTAAGACTTAAAATCGCCACTGCATTGTTCTAAGTAGAATTTGTTGTGCTAACCTCAAGAATAAGATCAAAAGCTATTTTGGATAGTAACCTAATGGAAGAGTCCGAAATTACTACCGATATTTCGAAGATTTCAGTAAATTCAGTTCATGGATCACGTCTTCACTGAGAAATTTTGCGACTGATGCTTACTTACTTGATTGTGGCTCCCGGGATTCAAGTATTGTTGCTAAGGTTGTCCAATTAAAGAAAACATTGAAAAATTTTAAAACACTAACGTAACTATGACAGTTTTGAATTCTGTCAATTAGAGCAAATTTACCTGCATGCGCATTAGAGTCATAGCCAACTATTTAAAATTTTGCAGGACAGGCGAACTTGAAGGAATTAAAAATTAAAACAAGGTCAACGCCTTAGAAGTTTCAAATCGAAACTTATAAGCGGCACTACATTGCTTAGTAAAATATGTTGTTTCTTAAGCTCAATGATTTGGTTAAAAGCTATTTCGGATAATAAGCTAGTGGAAAACTACGGAATTACTACCCGAATTTCGAAGATTTCGGTAAATATAGTTCGCGAGTCACGTCTTCACTGAGAAATTTTGCGACTGACGCTTACTTACTTGATTGTAGCACCCGGGATTCAAGTATTGTTGTTAAACTTGATAAATTAAACAAATCACACTTTTCAAAACAACGCACACATTATGACATTTCTCGATTTTGACGATTTTAACAGTTTTTTAACGCATGCGCCCTACAGTCGCAGCCAACTGTTAATTTTTTTTCCGAAACGGCGAGATTTAAACAATTAACAATTAAAGTGAGGTTAAAAATAAACTCCAAGATTTTTAAATTTAGGGGAGGAAAACTTCATGCTCGTTCATAAAGTCTCATTAGTACGAGTACGTAACTCCGGGTTTTCTCACATGTTCAAAATTTAATTTCAGGATGCTTATAGATCGTTTTCTCACTGATAGTGCTAAATGACACTTCCTTGGTTGCAGTGGCGGCTCGTGGCTAAATTAAATAGTAGGGCAGCAAAATTATCCAATGACAATATATCTATATCTACCTATATCTATCTATATCTATATCTATATCTATATCTGGTATTTGATTCTTTATATCTTACAAAAAATTCTAGTAGGTTTCCAAATCACCATTGAGGTACTACTATCGATTCGTTGACCTTTAAAAGGAGTCTCGCCAATAGCCATACTGCCAAATAATAAATTTTGCCATAAAATTAATCTTATTCTTGTAAGATTAGAATAACTAACGCTTTCTATACACGTGAAAAAGTTGATGCAAATGTCATGTGAAGCATCGGTACGTAATATCAAAGAGGCTTCAAAGAACGAAATACTCATCAATAAACGATGCTTCAATATGCTCTCTTATGACTTCGAAGTCACATTCTGTGACTTTGTTTTAATCGTAGATTTTGCCATTTTGCTCTACCAAGTTTATGGTTGGGGAGGATTCCAACACAACACATCTCGATATTATATTAAAATGCGACATTTGCAGTGGCCACTGTTCGTCAAATGTCACATTCCAATGACGTTGGTTCACTCTGTATTATGCAGAGATGCTAACCTAACCCCAATCAGGGTGAAACTTTATGGCAAAGTCCAAGTGGGTACTCGTGCTTTTGTATATAAGTTTTAGCGTCTTGGCTGTCTGGCTGTCGCAACGCCTTTTGTCACAATTTAGCTGTCGTCTCTTAATAAGTTTTCTACTCTAAAGGTGGTTAAATAGTGCAAGGGAAGGGGTGCCAGCGCCCACTCTAACTAACATGCACATATAACATCAAAAAGAGCAATTTAAAATGTAGGGACCTATCAAGAGGCTACGCTTCGATCGGCTTTATTATGATTTTGAATTCAACCCCGTAATATTCTAAGTCTCTTTAAACGGAGTGGGTCCACTGGCACTTACTCGTACTTTTATATATATTTTTGATTAGCGCCTTGGCTGTCAGCCTGTCGCAATGTCTTTTGTCACAATTTAACTGTCGCCTCTTGATAAGTTTTCTACTCTAACGGCCTCGACCTGTAAAAGAAAAACAAAACTTAACTTTTCTTTTTGGAATTTGTATATGTAATTAAAGAGAGCAATTGTTTTGTAGACACGTGCAATGGAAAGAGTCCCTAGTATTTTTAAATAAAAAGTTTTGATTTTAAAAATATTAATTGAAATCAAAAAATCTTCTGTTTGTTATATAGTAGAAACATCTCACTAACAATCCCTTAATTTAACGTCGCTCCTTGTAGTAGAAATTGTAATGAGGGTGTTTGTATTTTTAAAACCCTTAATTTTGGAAATTGATAAATAACTTAAGGGAATTCGCGAAAATAATTAATAAAATAATTAAACACTCACATGTTTATATGAGGGTTCAACCGTTGTGGCCGAACACGTCCGGCTACAACGGCCGAAAGGAATCAACTAAACAATGTGAGTAAACTGATTCAACAAGTAATCTCGTAATGTTCAAGACAAATATCAAATATTAATCGTAAGACGATTATAACACTTTAGGAGTTATTAGTATTGATGAAGAGCATTATCGTCAATTTTTTTTAAATAAATCTTTTGGAAAAATCTCGTCCGAAAATTAATTTCTAAATTAATAAGTTTAAATATCAATTATAGACCAAAATAAATAAATCGTACAATTTGTCTTCTGATGTAGAATTTTTTCCAGAATATCGAGCAATCCTGACGATTATTACGACGTTTTCCAATTTTTACACTCAACTCATTACCCTTTTTGTGGTGCTAAGCTCGAAGATTTGCTGGCTTCAAAATCTGAAATAGAAAAAATATAGAGAAATTGGGACAACTTTTGACATCAACCAAAGTTAACAAACAGGGTTATGGATAGGGAGTCAAAGCCCTGAAACGCTTTGAATTCGAATAGGACTAGTTCAAGTCCATAAACTCTTTCAAGTCAAGGTCACTCACTTCAACATTTAAAGTTTCAATATCAAACACTTACTGTCAAGCTCCGTTTCGACAGGCACCCGGCAAGGGTGGCAATTCGTAAAAACTTTAATTCCCAGATCCCTATCACCAAAATTGTTTTAATAAACGAAACACTTACTGCAAATTTCGAGAT
This sequence comes from Pyrochroa serraticornis, assembly GCA_905333025.2. Lineage (NCBI taxonomy): Eukaryota > Metazoa > Arthropoda > Insecta > Coleoptera > Pyrochroidae > Pyrochroa > Pyrochroa serraticornis. The sequence goes on along the minus strand of HG995154.1, from coordinate 31,552,220 downwards.
TTCCCACTTTGATCAATTATTGTCAGTTCACTAAAGTCACACTCGACTGCTTCAAGTTTGGCACCTGCACCAATTTTAACGTAAAGGAAGTTTAAAAAATTAAGCTGCAGAATATTTGGAGTTTACAACAAAATTTGCATTAAGATACATAAATCGTATTAATTCACTTACCTCAGTTTACATTGTTAAACTTTATTTGACTGATCACGTTAACACTGATAATGGCATTTACAGGTTTGACGTTAATTACCGTCTGGAGCGTGGATGTGAAAATTGGACTAAAGTCGCAAAAACAGCTCAAAGATTGGTTTCTTTGTTAGTTTTTCCAAGCGCTTCTTGTTTAAATATTTGAAGTTAGTATCAAACATTTTTTTGCTAAATTTTAAATTCTATAGTGATAGAGTTCTGTATTTGCATTTGGAATGGATCAAGAATGAAATGAGAGATTTACGATTAATTGATGTCGCACATGAATAATTTCGTTGGCTGGTACTGATTTAGTAGTGCTGCGTGTGAACAAGCGGCGTCTGTTTGAACAATAGGCCAATTCCCTATCGCAACCCATCAAACTTCGTTAGCCTCCGTCATAGCCACAATTCAAGGATCTTCCGGTGGCAAACCGAACGTCGGCCTATATCGAAATAAACACAATACAGGTGTAAATTCAACATAGTGCCAGCCTGGGCGCTTTAGCACTTAAAGCCGTCATTCGTGACAATACAATAGGCAACAAAGTATCGGGCTCTCCGCTGCCACTGACAGGTGGAGTGGTCCCGGAACATATTGTAATCTAGTGATCCGACGCCTGGAGTTGCTGACGTGGCATACATACGAGAATAACACGGGTTTCCCAGGGGCGTTACAACTTGCCACTTCGGCCATTATACGGTCGGCTCTTCCGGACCTTGCAAAAGGTGAGCGCGAAATCCGACGTGGCGCCTTTCAAGAATACAAGAGCAATCGTGGGAGGAGTGACCCGACCAGAAAGGGAGATTCGCCCTTTAAACTTTTTATGAGTGTGTTCAGCATCGGAAATATGCTTGCCAAAAGGGTTTATTGTCGGGCACGTTTTGGAATCAATTCCGAACGTCAAAAGTGTTTTTTAACTTGAAAACGTTCACGAAACTCCCGTCGCTATCCTTTACGTTATATCAAGGAACTCCTCCGAATTCCCAATGATATTTATTCGAGTTCATGCAACTATTTTATCCGAGAGTTTGCTCAAAGCCGAACAACCGCCATGTAGCACCGTGCAAGTAATTCCTATGAGCAAAGCACCTCAAGTAGATATTGTAACTCTACATACAAATCGTCCACTTGAGGCTGTATACCTGCATTTGCTTAAATCCATAACCCACATTGCTAGGATTAAATTATATATAAAAGATGCTTGTGGCTTCGTAAATGACGATCGGAGCAGAGTTGTTGCCCATATAAGAAATTTTCCAGGGGCCCTAAATCCTTCTCAGTATACGTCTGCAAATAAGACCAATAAAAAATAAACATGTACCGATTGCCTACTGAAGAGTGTGAAATATTTCTTGAAAGAATTTTGTTAATTATCAATAAAAACCTTTCCTTGGCGTAGAGCGAACTAGTATAACTGGTTGCATAAACAACTGGGGCTTTTGGAAATATATTATTAGAATGTTCATAGATACGATTGCTAGGTTCTTCCCAATTCATATAAATAGCGAATTGGACAGTCATAGTGGACCAGAATAAAATAAAGTCGTGCCAAATAATTTCCTAGATCTAACGCATCCAGTACGTCAGTTATAGAATATTGTCCATGTGAGGGATTTACTGAAAATCATGAAATATTTGTTACAATTGCTGCAACACACTGCTGCGTGCCTAATTGGGTAGTTATCTAATAATCGCAATAATTAAATTGAAAATTAAACTCAAAGAAGAGCAATTATTAATGTAATAACATACAATGGATACGTTTCAATCTATTACTGTAAAGCAGCTACTAGAACAAGCACGTGTCTGTGTACTGCGTTATAGATTTCAGTAATAAAGTTATACGACTGCAAAATTTCCACCCTGTAATCGAGTTTGACTCAAATTGAGTCTTTTTTGTAATTTTAAGTTTTGTAAATGATTCCATCGATGGTATCGACCGCTACTGGCATTCCGGATTTAAGCCGCTAGGTAGTTGCTAGAAATTGGTAGGCAATAACCGTAATAGGTCCCGAATTGCGGCTATCATTATATTTTATTCTCGTTCGAACGCCCAGAAACTCCCAATTAAACAGAAAAAGCCATAAAAGAAGAGGGAGCACGTAACGAAAAGGAAGAAGGTGAATAATAAATACGGAACTCTTTTATGCGCCGGGGCCTGATCCGTCCTCATTATACTAACATCTTTATGCTTATGCTAAGGAAAAGTTTTTAGTTTGCTTATAAAGAAGAGCAGCGGACTGCTTTGCATTCGCACAATGCATGGCAATTGCGAGAAACAAGCTGCCTCAGAGAATAGCCGACTCGTTTTCGGATTGTAAAGTTCATAAACGTATGCTAATAACGTTGATCAAATTTATGGCCCGCATAAAACTTTACAAGAGTATTTCCACGGGGAATTATCACTTTTTCCGGCTTTGTCGAAGATTTCCGTTTCGAATTGAAGAGGTCGAAGATTTCGTCGAAGCGAAGCGCGTGTTAAAAACTCATTAAAATTTCGTTACCACCCACTAAACAACCGCTAATTAAGTAATTAAAAGAAATTATGAATTTTAATTGTTTAGTGGAGAAAAGGGAGGAGAGATAATGTTAACAAAACAATTTGAACGAAATCCTTTTCGTGGCGTTAGACATTCGTGTTAAATCATCGTCAAATGTGTTCTGTGCAATTTGTTCCCTCCCCAGCCAGCAAGTCTTAATGCTTACAGCGAGAAATGTTTTTGGCAACCGCTGAAACCAATCGCAGACTCTATTGTCGGCTATAAATCTTGGTACACCTCGGCTTTTTCGCAAGTTCGAACGGAATAATGTAAGACCTTAGATGTAATTACAATGATTTAAGTCATGTTAACGTCGTGATTTATGGAGCTTGCCAATACACGTGGCGTATAGTTTTGTTCTTGTTGTCCGAAATTGTTGAAATTAAATTGTTAGAAGTGTTGACGGTTCCAATTTTGGTGTTCGTTTGGAATTTTCTCTCCTTAATATCCACCTACGAGCGTTATGCGTTACTGTCAGCCGGCGTATTCGCCATTTGCGCCCTAATCAGATTATTTTCGGGCCCCGGTTACTTATTTATTTTCCCTTCTCTTTGTCCCTTGATCCATTTCAATATGTTGCCGGAGGATGGCGTGAAGGATTATAATAACAATAAGGAGAAATTTTGATTGTTAGGGAAGAGATTTTGAAATGGAACAATCTCGAAAACTCTCGTTTCAACGAAGCCTGACTTTCAATCAATTTTTAACTTAAATCAACATGTTGATTTACCGGCATTGTCGATGAATTGCGTTCATAACTCCAAACATGCCGCAATATCCGAATATTTTGTTTGTTTCGTAGAAATAACCGAAATTCACCACATACCAATTGGTACTGCTACCTAACTAGAATGTTTTGCGAATTTAATTACTCTTAGCATTGAAGAAAAATTCTCGAACTGCAAAGGTTTGAAAACTTTACGGCCCGGACTGATTCTGATAAACCTTGAATTTATACTGCTTTTTGATTATTTAGAAGGCCACTCAGACTGCCTCACATCCATAACCCTAGGCCGAAACCTAGGGTGAACGATCATCGATGACTCGATTCAAATCCGAAGATTCGAAGCAAATCTGCCTCACGCTCAGGACACGAGACTGTAACTCATCATCGTGGTTTTGACAACTCTATTTTTGGATAGAGAGTATGCGAAGATATACTACAGAAATGATCCTGTGAAGTATGATCTTGGCGAACTTAGGTTTGCAATTCTACTTATGCATGTTATGCCACTTCAACGCTAGTGAAGTTTAGACGGCAGCGCCCTCTCTTAAAGCAACAGTAATAGTAAGGCTAGGTGGCGCCAGGTTTCAAACAAACTACAACGAAGTTCAACTTTGGAGAAGAAATATTTTTTAATAAAAAACAATGAAATGATAATTGCTATATCGTTAATTTTTCTGATAAAATTCCTAAAAAAACTGACATACTTATCATATATTGTCGAACAATTCTTGAATCTTCATTAAAACCGTAGGATCAAAAATTTAATTAAATGTATGACCAAACGCAAATAGATTAAATTCTCAAAAATTGACTGATATTAATTAATAAAGAAATACTAATAATATACATCTGTAGAAATGCAGGTTACCATACTAGCTCTAAACCAGCAGTGAGCTGACAGAAAATAACTCCACAAAGTCATAATTCAAATTGTGCCCTGTCGTGTATTGCAGAAAACTCAATCTTTTAAAAAATCGCATAGAATTTTGCATAATATTGTCACTTAGGCTAAACAAATAGTTTTTAGTCAAACTGTAGGGGGTACAGGAACCTTATAGGTTGCGCCATAAAAAAACAAGATCAGACTTCAGAAACATTTTTTACGTTCTTAATTCAAAATTTATTTGCAAACGTATAATCAAAACGGAAACATTATAATCAAAGTTATGATAAGCCATTTCAAACTGAGACAAAGACTATTTACTATGCATCTACTTTGAAGTACACACCTTCTCCAGATTTGGTTTTAAATTCGAGATAGACACTCTAAAGTTGGTTTCTACAGGATCTTTACCGCCCACAGGACCATAGAATTTAACAGGGAAAATCGGAAAATTCCGATTTCTGGCTCCCTATTATTATGTTTTTCTAAAAGTGCGATGTCATTAAATTGAGAATATTTCTTCACACATGTTCTGCTACAATAGGTGTCATTAGGTTGTAGCTAAACCCTGTAAATATATTTTTGATTGGTAATTTAGAGCAGATTGCTTGCTTACAGAAAGATATGCTCCGGCGCACAAGCACTCGATAGTCCAGTGGACAAATTTTGAACTGTAACTGCCAACAACGCCGACCAAAATTCTGAATTGAATAGCTTGTCTTTCTTCCCATTATATCAGAATTGAATGAACTAAACATTTCGCAAAATTTCTTTTAATAGTAAAGAACAATAACGCGCTATAGATGAGTGAGTAGTCAATTCATCTTAAACAGAAAAAAAATTTGGCTAATTAAGATTTTCTGCACTATTTGAAGAAAGAAGTTTTGGTACAACGTACCCAGTGCACGTTATTATTGCGTTATAGTCCACAAAAGATCTTTCACAATTACTAATTCTACTATAATGGCTACAAACTAAACTGCTTTTTGATTACTTTAAAAAAACCACTTAGACTGCCTCACATCCATAACCCTAGGCCGTACCTAGGGTGAACGATCATCGATGACTCGATTCAAATCCGAAGATCCGAAGCAAATCTGCCTCACGCTCAGGACACGAGACTGTAACTCATCATCGTGGTTTTGACAACTCTATTTTTGGATAGAGAGTATGCGAAGATATACTACAGAAATGATCCTGTGAAGTATGATCTTGCCGGACTTTGGTTTGCAATTCTACTCATGCATTTTATGCCACTTGATGTTAGTGAGGTTTAGAAGATAGCACCCTCTGTTGAGGTGGTAGGTTTTTAGTGTAAGGGTAGATTTTTGTAAAAATGGCCGTCGTTTACTTGCAGCGCATGCGCTCTCTGTTTTCTTTACAGTTTTCAGAAAACTTGATTTCTTCCAAACGTGATAAAAGTCAACTAACGCCAAAATTTCTTTGATTAATTATCAACTTTAGCATATTTACTAAGCAAATAATTATAAACCATAAAAGAAAGTTTGAATTTGTCTATAAGATCTCAAACCAACCTGCAACTCAACAAAAAGGGAAGATTTGAAGCTCTAAAATACTAACACTTTTAACCAAAAATTATATTAGAAACTTTAGAAAATTTTATTTTCAATTGCGGAACGTGTTTAAAAAAATACAAAACTCTTGCTCTTATTGTGCCGCAACAATGGTTATAGGATTTTGCATTCTGGAAGTTATTGACAAGCGGCTTCATTCATGCCTGATTGATGGTAATTTGCAATAATTTCGTCGAACTTAAAAATGTTTTTAAGTGGCCGTCAAAAACTTTTCGTTGCCAATTCGGCGATAGTCCGTAAGAAGTGGCGGTGTGGAGCAAGTTGCGATTACCGCGAGCAGTCGTAAAGATTAATTTTATATGAATAATGAACTGCAAAGTATAATGGTGATGGAAATGGCCGCTTCATTTTGTAATGCTGGCACGACAGAAATGACGACATCTCAATTTGGGGAATGGCTGAGATAAAAGCACACCATTAATTATTCCTGACGTCAGGTAATAGGCACTGTTCGGAGACCCAGCACTCATATTAATATTTTGCAATTTGACTGCTGGAATTCCACTTTTACTTCTAAACGCCATGAATTCGCAATTAGCGTAAAAAAAATTTAACACCCTACTTTTATTTAACAAGTTCACCTGCCGAAGAGGCGGCGGATTTCTTCACAACTCGCTTAATTTTGCTTTGATTTCAGTTCATTAGCGTGTAATTACTGAAACGCTGAAAAGGTCGAAATGTAATTATGGCAGGGTGCAGAGGAGAAGCGAGTAAATACATTTCTCCACTAGAAGGGCTCAGCACGTCAAAACAACACGACCCTTTTTCCCAAAATTTATCGTCCAACCTGCACTACGGACACGAACCAGACTTCATTAGCCACCTTTTCAAAATTGACATCAAGATTAGAGCTCGGTTTCTACAAGCATTCACTGCCTATGTGTAAAGTTGGCTGCCTATCTCCCGGGCGGTAGAGACCTAGTACTATCGCATCCTAGTACTAGCATAAAATAAATCGAGTTAATCTCCGCAACGTAACGTTAAAAGTTCAATTGTTCCGATTGATGTTATGGGTTTAGGCAGTAAAATTGTTTGTTATGCTTTATTTGTTGTGCGTCCGCAATTTCGTCTGATTTTCCGGAATGATCTCTTGCCGAGTTAAGTGTCAATTAAATCCAAACACAGGCCCTGTCGTCATAATTGAAAATAAATTGAATTCCCGGCTAACATTTTCCATTCAAATCGGGTTGCCTCGGGAAGTTTTAATGAAAAAATAATGAAGAAAAGGAGCAACGTATGAGGTGTTCAAGGCAACGCTGAAGTGAAACAGATCTATCAGTATGTAAAGTTTCTAAACGGGATTTAACGATTTAAGCAAACTTTGCTAGAAACCCTAAGGCATCAGATTACACCTGCAGTCCCCGGCCTGCCGTTATCACAATTCACAATTTACAACAACTTTATTATTAACCCCCGCTCCAGAAGTCAACAGCGAGCCCCTACTTATTTAAATTTATCATATCGCAATATCGCCCCACTATCACAACAACCTCGTTTGTTTCCAACTTTCCACCCCTAAACGACAGCTAAATCGACGCGTTAATCACCCACATACGTTGAACGAATGGAATTCAATAGTGACGCAATTGCGGATGAAAATGTGAGTGCGACGTAGCGGTGAGGGATGATTAATAGTATAGAGGGTCCGACCGGCGGAGACCGCAGATTCTTGTTTCTGTTTTAGTAATTAAAACAAATGACTGCATCGCGAGGACCGGCCGTTGTCGCTCCGGGACCGGAACCCGGAAGGGACGCTCTGGAATCGGGATATTCGGATTAATGTTGTTCATATGTAACTACTTGCAATTACAACTTTGCATAGTAATTCTTGAACACTTGACTCAGGATCAATTCAATTAAGCTGCAAAACCATAACTTAGTTTGAATTACGAAACGGAGGGTAAAACAAGTGGACGGGGGTACGATGACCGTTTAAGACTCGTCCATTGTCTGGCTGGCCACGTTACAGTTCAACGAGATAACTGTGGGGACGCTCCGGACTTTGTTTATATCACCTACACCTGCAACCATCACGTCTCGCAAAACTCTTAGGAATTGTCTGTTTAACTTTTGTGGTTAAATGGTAGGCAGTTAAGCTGTTAATTGCAAGTTGCATCTTGCATTATTAAGAAGTCACTCGTAGCTTTTCGAGAAACTTGCAAATCTCACGAAATTAACGAAGCTTCTATTAATAAGGATTTTTGTGGGTTTGTAATTATTTTTGTCATCTTCTGATTTAGATTTTAAATAATTATTTAAGAGGTCCTTCAAACTCTTCCATATCCAAATTTTGATTGAAACGTAGGGTGAATGGGTGACGGGGTTCAAATCTGAAGATTCGAAGCGAAGTGGCAATAAAAAGTCAATTACCGTCACGAAAATTGCTGACTAATTTTCAACTTTCTCAATACTGCCACGTCAGATATTTTAAATTCTGGAAGAAAAACAATAGCAAAAATTCTAAAAGAAAAAAGTGGAATTTACGAGCTTTTATTGCCGCTTAATCGTTTATAAGTATGAAGAAATTTGTTGTAAATCAAAAACATAATAACTTTCTTATAAAATGGATCGAAATAGTTGCATTGATAATATATCTGAAGGGTTTCGTGGGTTCTGAAATTTCAGCGGCTAAAAAATTTTTGATACATTTTTAGCAAATATTGACTAAACAATGTGCATTGCTGTTAAAAATTAAGTTTGACACCATTTTTAAAAGCACCTTTATGCCTCGTGTTGTATGTATTTACAATAATATACTTTTTCAATTACTTTAAAAAGGCCACTCAGACTGCCTCACATCCATAACCCTAGGCCGAAACCTAGGGTGAACGATCATCGATGACTCGATTCAAATCCGAAGATTCGAAGCAAATCTGCCTCACGCTCAGGACACGAGACTGTAACTCATCATCGTGGTTTTGACAACTCTATTTTTGGATAGAGAGTATGCGAAGATATACTACAGAAATGATCCTGTGAAGTATGATCTTGTCGAACTTTGGTTTGCAATTCTACTTATGCATTTTATGCCAATTGATGTTAGTGAGATTTAGAAGATAGCACCCTCTGTTGAGGTGAAAAGTTTTCAGTTTAAGGGTAGATTTTTGAAAAAATGGCCGCCGTACTTTCACCGCTTTTACTTCATGCGGTCCCTGTTGTTTGCTTTCTGAAACATAAATACAATCGGCGCCATGTTTAAAACAGGTTATGCTCAACTCCTACTTCCTTATTCATCTCAAAAATATTAATATTTTCCCGTCAAAGAAATGCGTAAGCCTAATTTTGATGTAAAATTCAGGATGCATTGTCGTGCCAATAACGCCCCGTGTGTACGAGAGAGAACGCAATAAGGACTGAACGGCACCCTCAAGAGAAAAGCAAAAAATGTTTACAAAATATTGTGGTCTAATGCTTAATTAAAATTATATTTTAACTTGACTTAAGCTTCGAGGTTTCAAATTTACGTTTCAAATTAATTAAGCACATAAAGATTACTTTTCAAAATTTCTATTATCTGTTCTATTAATTATTGAATGCTATAAAATTTTTCACTCAGATGAAGCATTCAGTTCTTCTCTAGCATTCTTAGTTTTTCAGCAATCTTTCATTATGTGGTCAACATAAAAATGTTAAAAATTCCGCAACAACCCCTCTACCCCGCTTCTTTTTTTCTAAACTACTACCAATTTTAACAACCAAGTGTAATTTTTTATTTCTATGAAATTCTGGACATGCCTGTCAAGTTTTTGGAGAGCTAAATTTTCTTCCATTTTTTGAGGAAAATGGAAGATTTCCTTACGAAAATTTTTGGCAATTTTTTTTTGGATTGCTATGAAATTTGGCACGCAGGTGTATTATTTAAATACCAACTCATACAGGCATTCAGTTCCTTTGTAGTTTTCCAGAAGTTTTTCATTATATGGTCAACATAAAAATGCTGAAAATTTCTGTCAAGTTTCTTTAAAATCCGAAGTGCGAGTGTCGGTGCGAAAAATCAAATTATGGAAAACATTCTGCCCAACACTACTTACATGTAATTCAGGATGAATTTTTTCGTTAATTATGATTTTGGGTTTTGTGTAGTTGTAAAAAGCGTTTATAAAGTTGGGGTGCATAAGACGATTCGCAATAAATCAATTTCGTTGCGAGTTTGTCCGATAAACCTTGCGAATTTTATTAGGTTTCAGGCCGAGTAAAAAAGCAATATTTCCTGAAGCGCTTCAAAAAATATTGTCGGTGGCCCATAAAACTATAAACGCGAAAAGCTAATGCGCTGTGAATTCCCGTATTAATATTAATTCCGAACATAACAATACAAAAATGAATTTTAGGGGCATTAGTTCCGTTCTGGATCGTTTTCTTTTCAGGAAAAAATGCAAATTAAACGTCGTAAACGAGTATGCTGCGTTCCATAAAGATTTTCGGGGCAATATAATAAGTCCGTTCGTTCCAAACGAACAAAAAATATTAAGCTCGTTATGCGTAGCGCAAGAATGTAAAAAATTATCGTTGTAATTTAGGCGGTAATTTATTCATTTCGTCGGAGAAAAATTAAACAAAACATCAGCAGCAGTTTTTCCGCATTGTCCCACGATCATTAAACAAAAATTTCACAAGTAAAACGACAAATTACAATCATTGTATCATTATATCGTATATTTGACTACCCACGATTAATTAACGTGTCGAATTTAGTATCCCGGGACACATTCGGATTTATTTATAATGAGCTTCTATGTTTGCTTTATCCTTTGCGCCAACGCATGAATGAACTTCGTTATTGTCACAAATGCAATCGATCGTTTTCATAACGAAAGAATCTTGTTTCGTTCGCAGGTAGCGGATTTGTTTTCGGGAATAACTGCATTTTACAATTCTATCTGCATGATATACTATAACAGTCCCTGTTTGAATAGATGCACAAATATGCCAGCTCTCTGTCGGCTTTGTTGATGTTGAACAAAAATCATGCCGGGAATTAAATTGGCTTTTGTCTCCGGCCTTTTTCCCTAAAACACAATCATTATCCGGTGTTACCGTTTCACTTTAGTTGCGGGAAATTAGTAGAGGATTCCGGAATCGCTTTATTATCATCTTGGAGCGATGAGGTTCAAAATTGATAGCAGAGAGGAAATCAGACGAAACATGGAGCTCGTCCTTCTTTAAAGTCAGTTTTTCTTTTCGTTACGATGCCATCTTCTTATTGTAACGAACAAAGAAATTCTATTATTGCAAAAGTAGATTTTGGGGAAATTCAGAAAAATCAGATATTAACGTAATTCAAAGTCACACTCAAACTAAATGATCGAATTGCTTTACCCTATCCAGTGGCTAAAACCAGCATCCAGCTTACGTTAATATGTTTATAATTTTATTGTGTTTAATAATCTCCCTAACATGTTCGTTTCTATATTTTCTTGTCCTTCCTCAAGCAATTTTATTCACCTTCCTTAGATTTTTCATTTTCTTCTCTTCTTGTATCAGATCTTCCACTTTTTGTAATCTTGAGTGTCCTTGTTCTTCGATTACACTAATCTTCTCGAACGAGTCAACAACTGCGGGGGTGGTATCAAAGTGGGACAAATTATTTCCCAATGGGTGGTTTCTTGCGTTGTGCGGGCAAACTTAACAAATTACGCGCTAAGAACTCCGACAAAATGAAATATCCTCGACCGCCATTAAACTGGCGGGTTTTAGCACCGAATTACTTTATAGCAATTGATTGTTTCCCGAATCCCCTTAAACCGTCAAAATTAGATTTAAATTCCCCCGATACACAAATCTTCTATGCAAATAAGATTTCCTGGCGAAAATTTTCCATCAATTATTCTTGAGAGCCGATGTCCAAAATTAACGACATTATTTTGAAATATATCACTGTAAGTGGTGATTTATACATCAATAAATCGGGGCAGAGGCGACAGAAAATCGAATAGAAGCAGATGCTTCTCGCCACTGTAGTGCATTTACTGATGATAGCTTTGTTGCGGCACATGTCCGCAATCAATCTCCGAAGCGCTCGGCAAGTCTTAAATATGAATAAAATCACCCCACTGTGATTTATAGTGTGTACACAAACTTCTGACGCTACATGAAACTTGTTAAATGCGACCATGAATAATCACGCTACTCTACCTGAGACTTCACTCGCTTGCGGCAATGAGAACAAAATAGCGCAATAATTTGCCAGTTTTGTCTAGAGTTACACAGTATTTGTTTTCGTAAAGTCGACACCTGCGAATTGGAGGCGCTAACATTACGTTTCTAGATGATTTGTAAGGATGAAGTGAAAAGTGAAGAAAACACCAGAACCATCTGAATAATTTACTGAAAATATTTTATTAATTGCAAAGTTATGTACAAAACACTGAACGTTCACAACAATGTAATTATAAATATTGTTTAAAATTTAGTACAAAAGCCTGTTATGGTGTGTACACAGCGTATGAAAACAACGTTCTTAGAATATTGCTGTAAGGACACCCCTTCACGAACACTGAAGAAACGTTAGTAAGGCGGTAGATATTAGTGTTACACTAAATGTATCGAAATCAAAATGCAGTGCCCAAAAGATCATAAAGACTAGAAAATGTTGGCAACTCATCGTCGGAGCGCGTTCAATTCCGTTGATAACAAGGCACCTCTTATTCAACGCTAACACGATAACAGCATATATTATGATTTATCAACATAAATACAAAAGCCTAATCACAGACACTATGAATTTATCTCTCTACAAAAAAAAAAAAAAAACTAATTGCCAAAAAACTTAAGTACAAATAACAAGTGGCAGTTTTATTGTAGATGTATCAACACAAAAAAAATTGTATGAAAGCTACTAGTTTATAAAAAATACTTCTAAGAAAGGCCATTAGCTTTTTCACGTATAAAAAAATAATAATAAAAACAATAAATAATTTTGACAAACAAGGCTAAAATTACATAACTTTCAAATAAAATTAATAGACTTGACAGAATTAAAACATCCACTGAAAAGACAGTCCAGTTTGTCTAACAACAAAGTAAGCATAGGTCAAAAAAGTCCTTTCTCCTTCTTCATTGCTGTTTGCTTCCACATAGGAAGCTTCTGGAACTCCTCTTTTGTCATGGCCAAAAGGTCATGGAAATCTTCCGGAGATAAATAAATTTCTAAATGCGTAGGATCCACGCCTTCAGGTAGAGGACGCTGCAGTAACTCAGCCAAAGGATAAGTAGTTCTCGAGAGGAGAGTCAATTGTTCTTCTACCAACAATTTCGCATCCCTTTTTCTCCCTTCCTATAACAAAATTGTTTTTATTTAAAAACTAAGATGATTGACGAAACTAACCAATAAATTAAGTTCCGCCACGTCTTCTCTTTCGACCCAATTGGGGAAAAGATTTTTGAATTCTAAAGGTTCAAGTCCCGCCCAAACCAAATACGCTGGAACAGTCTCGTCGCCACTGTGAGATTTTTTCCAGTAGTCGACAGCCGTTTGCATTGCAACTTTACGCTCGACTTGCCATCGAACAGCTCCGGAGCCGGTTTGATCGCTCAATTCCACGTTTTCTTCAGTTTCCGGCCACCAACCTTGCCACAGCCATAATTCGTGATGGTTATCTATTAAAAATAATGCTGCAACAAAAATTGAGTTATTAAAGTGGAAACGTAATAAAATTAAATTTCTTACCAGGTTGACTAGCAGAGTAAAGTTCCGATTGCAGAAATGGGTATGGACTAGAATGTTCACTTCTGTATGGACAAATTATTTCCGTGGCTTTAAAGCTTCCTGATACGCTGCTAAGGTTGAAAAGCCTAATATTGAAATCATAATCAAAATTTTTGTCCAACAACGAAAAGTAAGAATTGGCTTCGTTCCCGATAATATCAAAGAATTCTCGTGTTTCCTCCCCTTCGTGAACCTCAGTGACTTCAATATCGTCATCCAACGAAAATTCAATAGGATTTCGTTGTACGATTTGATTAGCGACGCGTTTAGCAACTTTTTTGGTTTGCTTACTGGATTTCGCCCCGTACCAAATGAACATTTCATCAGAATCGACAAGAATTAAACAAGTTCTACTTCTGAGTTGTTTAAGTTCGCACGGTACCTCTATAAGAGATACTTCGTTTTCCATTTCTCCTTTAATCATAAAGAGTCGAGGTTTTCCTGCATTTTCAGGATCATCCCTTTTACCTTTATGCACAACCATCGAACCCTCGAACAGTCTCAAAAACGCAGCAGGTTCCGAACCTTGAACAACCCTAATTTGGGGAGCTTTCTCGTTATCGAGTTCAACCGTTAATAGAGCAGCGTAACCCTTTTCGTTAATAGAAGCGTTAGAACCTTGCCAGCAGAAATAAATGCATCTGTTCCTACCCGCTTGTGCGTACTTGGAAGGTTTTCCACTCAACTCTCTACCTTTCACAGTCATCCTGTAGTTCCACCTAATTATGTAACTATCACCGTCGTAAAAATGTGAAACAGAACTATCACAAAGTTTCTCAGAATGATTCTCGAGGATTCTCCAAGCAGTAATATCTACAGTATCAAATTCAAACAGTCTTTTCGTTTCTTCGTCGAAATAACTAGCGCCTCTGCCCAAGTGGTGGCCTTCAACAACGAGATCGGGTTCGCTGTTATTTTGTTTTAGCATCTCTTCAACGTTGCAAGGTTGAATATCGTAGGAGGGATCGACGTTTTTGTCGGTTTCGTCACCCTTAATGCGGATAACTCGAGAAAAATCGGGCCAATCAAGAAACTTCTCTTTGAATAAAATAGTTTCGCGATGTTGCGTTATTTTAGCAAAAAGAGCCCAATTCGGACGATTGGAAGATTTTACTTCGACTTTTTCCGCGGGTCGATCACCGAGAATAGAAGCAACGTTGAGAGGACAAATGCTGCATTCGGAGTAGTTGTAACCCTCATCCCAAAGTTCTTTGGCCAGTTTGAGGGCGCGTTTTTTCTTGTCTAGAGGCGCGATTTTCCCGCTCCAAACGTACATTTCAGAACCGAAATCGAAAACTATAACTCGAGTTGATTGTAACATTTCTATTTTTGGAATAACCCCCCAATACTCATCCCAAGGAACCAACTCATCATCCTCCAATTTGTAGATCATGTTGGTCGAAAGGATGTTACTTTCGTAAATCTCGTCTTCGGTCGGATTACCGGCTTCGGTGAAAATTGTGGATGATGACCCCAACAATTTCCAGAAATTCTGAATTTGTTTGGCAGGTGATGAACTGTTTTTGGCACTAATAGTGATGACTTCGTCGACTTTACAACCTAAATCGCCGGTTTGTTGGATGTGGTTGACTACGTCTAAAGCTCTTGATTGCTCGATTACGTTAGCAAAAGCTCCGATGTAGTTGTACAAGCAATTTCCGGTTACTAGAATAAAATTATCGCCTTCGTTGATGCTGGAAACTTTAGGCTCGACTAGGCGAGTTTGAACGTGGCGTCGCCCCTTGACTTGCAACAACATAACGTCCTTGAAGGGCACTAGTGCTGAAACCGACGACGATTTCTTCAAGGCCACGGCGGTGAAATCTTCCTTGCTGGCCAGACCAGCCAGCGCCTCCAATGCCAAATTCGAATGCTTGGCCACTGCAACAACAACACCGTTACAGAAAACTGCATTACCATAAACACTATGACGATTTATCCTTGCACTTATACAGTAGTGACTCTACGACTGGGGAGTTAGAGGAATCACAAATTAACCTATTACGCTTTCTAACATTAAAATGTGCAAAATCGGAATCTTTCAAGACTCACATTTCTCTATGTTCAGTCTTTTTTTCTCTCTCTCAGCGACACCTGTGATGACTTCTGTATACTCATCGGTGATGTCGGTACGCGACGCTAAAGCTTTAATGGGGTTCTTTGAAGCTCCCCGCCTCCTTTGGACCTGAATGTTCTTCTTTTGAACCAAGAGAGAGTGTCGGGTGACGGCGTCGAAATCATCTAGAGACACGTCAAATCGTTGGTTGGTGATGTTGGTTTCTTCGATGCTCTTGTAAAAGTTTTTAAAGGTGAAATCGTCAGGTCTCGAAACTAAAACGGTACGTCCTGAGGGTTTCTGGGTCGTTACGGCACCTGGAATTGAACAAAAGTCAGAAGAAATAACGACAGGGGAGAATTTGAAGTTACCTGATTGAGTTTGATCGGGATCGGGGACCGAGTAACTGCGAGTCAACTCCAGATGGCGGCTCTTGTCGGGTGAAACCGGAGTAGACGAGGAGTCTGAACCTGACAAAAAAATTCAAACAATTATTTCTACGTAAAATTGCTAAACTATAAAAAAAAATGTATAAAGCAAACAGCGGCGTAGGCGAAAAAAATTAGTTAAGGGTGCGGTTCTTAAAAACATTGACAAAACGTAATTAAAAAAACGTAAATTTAATCTAAAAATTAAAAGTGAGCACAATGTTGAAAATTATTTATTTAATTAGTTCACGCATATGCAACGACTATGGATTGGCATTAATCCCTATAGTAAACGACATTCTATTCTATTATCTTCTTTAATGCCTTCTTATCTGTTATTTTCTTATGCTACTGCCATGTATCAGTATTAATTACGTATACTGTTAATGATAACGCACCCGCGTCATTTTTTTTAAGTCTACGAAGTTAGGGTAAACTCAAAAAAATTGTTTAATAAAATCTTCACATTAATGAATAATCGTCATTAATTTATCGAATTGGCAAAAACCATGTGCTAGCAGTCTTAAAAGATGATGATTCTACGCAAAAACACGAGAGTGTAAATGTGAAGTAGAATCGCGATTGATAAAACACTTAGCTTCTGTATACACAAAATTGACAACATTCCACTTGAAACTCTGTAGCGCACCGTCAAATTGTTTGAAAATCATGTTTGCAGTAAGACTGAAATATTTTGAAAAAGATTCGTTTTTCAACAAATGAAAACATGAAACTATTCTAATTGAAATTCCTCTGGGCCAATATGCTGACACCACCCACCCTCAGCGCATCAACAGTACGGAACGCTTGAGCGCTTTTAACGTTGTGAAAGTTGTAGCTTATGTCAGAGAAATCTCTTTGAGCCCATTAAACATTACAACTAACCTTCTCTACCCTTGAATCTCTTGGCTTGCGGCGTCCTCTTGTTCTTATCGACCGGGAGGATATTGATGGGCAAAGCACTGCTCTTATCCATTCGTCCGGCAACGGAGAATTTTTCCGCATCCGACTTTTCCACTCGACTTTTCCATTGTTTCGCCGCCGCGTCCAATTCATCTTTTTTGAGGGCCAAAATCGATTTTTCCGACAGCTCATCCTGTTGATGAAAACACAAATAACATAAAACCACAACAACTAAAATTGCTACGAGTATTTCGAGCATAATTCACGTCACGATTAAGTTCTCCCGCAGCGAAACGACAACACGCGCAGTTGGCACGAGTTCCGTTTGCGCACTAGCGACTCAATTAATAATATTAAGCCGACTCGAAACTGTTTTCGTTATTAATGAATGTTAATAATTTTCAACAAATTGAAAGCGCATCACTCCCGCTAACGAGCCAGTTTTGCGCTCTTTCACGTACTGTCGTTTCGTTCTATTGTGATGATGAGTGACGAGTTATTTTCAGAAGACGATAGGAGCTTCCGGCTGCAATATCGCAAGCTCACCGCGACACCGGACACAGTTATAATGTCGGTTACCTTTCAGAAGTTGATTCGACAAGCGGCTTTTACCATATTAAGTAAAACCATTACTGCTATATCGGGCAAGGCATTAAGGCCAAGTTGTCACCGATAATGGCAAAAATCGACTATAGGGGGAAAAAGTAGGACGGTCGACCTCCAAATTTCGCATCGATCACGCCGCAAACAAATTCGAACGAAATATTAAACTCCAATTAATAATAACGAAGCGGTTAAATTGCGAGAAGGTAACGAACAACGAAAGAAACATTTGATGACGACTGAAAGATTATGACTATTGCAGATAACATCAAGCGGGTCATGGACGTTTTGCAAGAAGACCGAGTGATTCACGCTTTACGTAAACACAAGAGGTATGTGGCATGTATTTGATACATCGAAGATATTTAGTTGGGTTATCAACACAAAATTGGTTTTGTTTACTTTAGTTACCTGCAAAATTGTATTTTTAGTAGCGGCATCCGATGGTAAGGTCAAGGAATTTTCGATGATATCTTCCATATTGGTTGGCAAAATGCAAGAGTTACATAGTTGTTCACTTGCGACTGACTCACGTATTGTGGAGATACCTGTTTATCTTATCAGCACAAATCGGTCTTTATGAAAGAAAATTATAGAGCTCTACCTTTCTATCTCGACGCCGCGAAATTGCTGCCGTAATACCAGCTATTCAACCTAATTGCCGGTTAACGTAAGCTTAATCGCCTGGAAAACTCGCGCTGCCCCCGTCCACCCCACGACACCGGCGCCTATGTTTATTACCCGATTCTCCTTATCTCTTTTTAGTTTTAATATCTCGAAGGTTATAAAACAAAATTCTTCCTGTTTATTCCTCGGAGCGGACGGGTAAAAATTTCTTAGTTACTAGTTGAGGAAATTACACTTCAAACAGCGTTAGACCACGATTAGGTATTTTTCTTGTATCAAACAGCCCCGTCCTGGAGGCTTGCATGGTCAAATAGTGTTTCGATGAAGAAATTAATTTCGCCAGCAAAACTCGATTAACATCACAAACTTAAAGTAGTTAAAATAAAAACAGGATTCCCGCAAAAGTCGAAGCTCCAGTTCTTATCTTAAAGCTACTTACGTTGTACTTATTTTTGTCTTTTAAGAAAGTGATCTCGTCGTTGGAGATATGGTTCTGTTGCGCCCTTTTCTTCCATCCCGATTCTCCGTTCTGTTGAAGTTTCGCCTGCAATTCCGCTATAGTCCGAGGCATCGCCGAATGTGTCTGCGACCGTCGCAGTATCGAAGTGGTGTTTCGGTTCGGCGACTGAATTTCATCCCCCACAACACCTTGACTCCTGCTTTTGGAGAGGACGCTCTCCAACGCTTGCCTGCAACCAACAAAACGCGATTATCATTCACGGCAACTCCAACAGATGACTTATTGAAAAACAAACATCACCTATCCGCTTATACACACACAGGTGAACCAAACAAGAAATAGGTGTTAATTTTTCAGTGCTCTAACATCAGATTATGCGGGAAATTTCGAACCAACAAAGCTTCCAACTCGCACCTTTCACGTGCTGTCCATCCAGCATAACTAATTAGCCGTTCTTCTTCACACACCGGAAAATATACCTACTAAGAAGTCAAAAGAGTCGGTAGAAAAATGCGATGTGTCATCGAAATAAGTTGAGAAAAGCTTGTAGCGAGGTCAGCTGGAATAATAGATGAAAAGCAACAAAAGATGAAAGAAACGAACGTTCTTTATTGACACGAGTTGCATAATTCACGGTGTTGGTCGGAAAGTGGGGTATGACACCTAGTATCGTCCTACCTGGATCAAAGAGATAACGTGGGCACGCGGTTAATTAATTAGGAGGGAACGCTGCAAAATGGAGGCGGATTTAAACAACATGCAAGGTCGCAATTAGACAAAATCGTTTCGACGCAACTTCCTTAAATAACCGTTCACCAGTTTGTCGGCGGGGTTACCTTCGTTTTGTCTAGATAACTTTATTACTGCTCGCTTCAGTTCACTAACTCTATTCATAGCCCAGATATCTTCAATTGGTTAGACCTGAAGCAGATCATGCGACTCACAGTTGAACTTTCCAGCAAGTTACTGATAGTTGTATCAAAGAGTTGTTGCTCTTCAAAGGGAAAACACTAGCAACTGCCATAACGAATTTTAAAGAGTAAAGTGTTGTTAATTTCTCTTCGATCAATTTAGAAGCTCTTCGGCCGGTGATTCAACAAGCGAAAACATGACTCGTTTACGTGGTCAATTGGCAAATTAAGAGCCAAAACAGGTGTTCGATTAAACGTAACGAATCGATGCATCGTTTCAGGTGTTCCCCGTCACATACACTTAAATTCTTAATTGGGTTCAACAGCTACCTAATCTAGTCTAACATCCCACTTCTGATATTGTAATTTGGAGGAGTCCCATAAAAATTGCCACAAGGACGAAGGATTCAGACTTCCCTCTTTTCTTCTTCTATAAGTTAGAGACCGGAGCTGGGTGCTAATGTAGTAGCGCGATCGAGGGAAAATATTAGTCCTATCCTGATCAATTGAAGCGGTATTGAACTAGGTCGCGTTCTTAAACGGAAACCGTTTGGAAAACAAAGTAAATGTCAGATAGAGGCTTCAAATTACTTATTGCCAGATGAACATATCTCTAGAATTATTATTGAATAAAAATATAAACAAAATTTTTAAATATTTAATTGGAATAGAAATTGACAAAAAGGCACCTAAAACGTTTTGATTGGAGACAAACAACCCTATAGCACGGAGGCGACTGCTTAATTTTAGGGTTGTTAGCGAGAACTTTGTCGCGAACCCTTCCTGAAAGGGGAGTTCCGCAAAGGCCACGGCTGCGACCTTAATAAACTCGGTCTAGGGCCTGACTAAAAATAGAAGACGCCTCGTCTAAGGTCGTGAACCCTACCATTTCATTTGATGAAGAAGCCACGTTAAGTAATGGAGCGTTAAAACGAGCAAAAAAAAATGTCGGAAACGACGTCAGATATGACGTCACATAAAAACCTACACCCTTAACACGAAACGCTATGAGAATGACGTTATTGATCGCTTACATCCGAAAAGTTTGCTGTCTGGCGCCCTTCGTCCTGTCTGCCGCTATTATTCAAACCGTAAAGGGTAACAGCTAATAGAAAAGTTCGATGAGTTAAGTGCAATTCCGTGTGTTGCATGGTAAACATTTTGACATTGCACCGGTTGCTTACAAATAGCGAAACCGTTTCCTATTTACGTTAACAATGTCACGGGTCAGGGACGACACCGAAATCCAAATATTGCAGAAAAAAATATGCAAATTTATTGGAATTAGTTATTTCTTCAAAGCGTTTAGATGATACTCGAATGGCGATAATACGCGAGTGTTTATGTAACTCATCAAATAAACATAAATAAAGATACGAGGAGATAAATTAATAAATGCGTTATTGGCAAATATTTTATCGATAGTGGCAACACTTTGAGTAATGAATCAATGTGATTCTAAATTAAAGAGCAAGTTGTAAATAGTTACATCACGTAAACACTTGAAAGTAATAAAAATTATAGATGAGTAGCTAGAAAGTTTCAATCTCAATGGGGATAAACGAGTGAAAGCCAAAATTGGGCACTTCGTTATGAATCACTAAAGCAAAAAATAAACAAAATTCAAACAAGTGCAAAAACAAATTTCGATTATCTTAAACAATTCAAATTTAGCAGCAACGTTATTGATTATTGGTGGAGGGGTTAAAAATATTACGTTATTACATTATTGATGTCTTGTAGTCCATAGAGATTCCGCTTATATCTATTTTAGTTACGCGCCGCATTTAAATGACTTTTCTTGATTCATGCAGCCGATGCAACTGCAATTATTAAAGCTTAACAGCTAAGAAGAAGCGTAGAAAATAAAGTTATTAATGACTGTTTACTATGAGTTAAGTCATAACAATAATTCCTTATTAATTATTCAAAGAATTACGTACCCTAATTAATTGACGGCGAAACAAATTTTTGTGTTACTGTCATGACGGAATAAAAAAAAACTTGTGGATTGACGTCTTCGGAAGCGACTATGAACTAACTCATGTTGATAATGTACCAGGTACTGGCAGCTGCAATGCTGAACGCGCACTGAATTAGTGACGCGACTAGCGTGTTCGGAAGGCTGAATATGGACTAAAATCGTTTGTACTTTACAAAGCGCTCTTGGTGTCCGAGTTCGACTATGGGGGGGCCCTACTATTGCACCGAGTCGAAGGTATGGATGGATGATACCGGCGCGGCACAGTTTCACTATACCCGAAGGGCATTGTAACAACTTATAATCAATACTGCACGATTCACGTCACGCCGCATCAATCCTATTGTTAATTTTAATTAGGCAAATTTAATTGAGAAAAGAGTCGCGGGTTTAACCAGCAGATAAGCAGCTGATAAAACATTACAAAACAATCCGCATTTAGGGCCACAAGTAGATTGAGGTGAATGACCAAAGTTTTTCTGTATGACTGCAGATATTGAAGCAGGAAGCTTGGTTGGGCCGCTGGAAACCTACATGGCGACAATCGAAGAATTTCAAAATTGCTTGATTTGAATTGTCACAAAACAGTTCCGGGTGTCGAGTTACTGGGATTGTCTATATGCCCCCGGATTTGGAAAAAGTAACAACAGTAAGAATGAAGATGGCTAAGGCAAATTATGATAATTTAAAAAATAATAACGTTAGATGCAAGTAAATTGAATTTAGTACTTTTGAATTTTTTGAACTTCAAAGTAATCCAGAATTTCATTATATTAATGGTAAACCATAATAAGTTTTAAAACATTGTAGAAAAATGTCTTGCACTCAAGGGCGCCCTCAAGTTTGGAGCCCCAAGCCAAGTGCCATGTTGCCACTGGGTGGCAATGTCCATAACTGACTTGGGCCCAGATACACTAGACCCAAGAAAAAGAATTTAACACAACAATGTGATTTAGCCCACGTTTTTTATAACGAATTGTAGTGGAGGAAGAAATTACATTACGACCCTTCGTGGACATGACACTTTAATCACCAAACGTTAAAAAAACACTTTTTCATAAATAATATGGCTATTACATAATCTACTTACATGGTACCAGAGATAACGCACTGTTTCTTTAAATTTTGTTAATTGAGCAATGAAAGAACACTTTTTGGCACTTTGTTAATAACAACACAATTTGTTAGAAGTAATTACGACAAACACCACGTTGACAGCCACGTGCTAGTTGAGGTTGTAGGTGCTGAGATTTCGAATTACCTGTCCAGTAACAAGGATTGTGCATTCCGGAGCGCCCCTACCTGTTACTTATTTGTTACTGACAGTTCAGGGGAAACTTATTTTGAAACCACGTGACTTCATGTTAGAATTTTAAGTGCTCGCAAATTTAGGCAATCGATATAAATACAAAAAAATTCGATATGCCGATTAGACTTATGGGATTTGAAACTGAACGTGATACAGCGACCGATAGCATCAAACAAAACATTTTGCAGTTTAAAATGGCATCACGAATAGTAATACTTGGGGATCTTCATTGAAACAATCACGACTGCAAATGCTCGCTTCGTCTCAGACAAGCCTTCGGTGTAAGTTATCTTTAGTTTAATATCATCTCCGTTCCCAGAAGAATTTTCCACAATGTCGCTTGCACTTTTAAACGACATTTGATCACGAGGTCGCCATTTCAACAATAATCCGCGTATGTGGCGTGAATAATAGATAATCGTTACCCAATAACTGAAGAAACGACCACGTTTAGATACCGGCCATATTTCCTTTGGAATCAGGATGTTGCTCCAGCTTATTAATCAGTCTACAAGGATTTTCAATTATTCCAAGAAAGCAAGGTGGTTATTAAATAAATTACGAGATAGTTTACGACCACTACTCAACCTTGCAGAATTAGGCGTAAGAAATCTTATTATCTAGTGAAAGTATTATGGAAATTCGAAAATTTTGCAGTAGAGTTTGTAAATAGTGGCAAGGACCTTGACGTCAATGCTGCGACAAATAAAAGGATTCTTCACTTCCTAGGTGCTACGCTACCTCTTCAGGTCGAATCGAAGGCTAATAAACCCGCACCTACACGCCTTTGCTGCCGTTAGCGTTCAGCAATCTTACTTGATTAATTCCTGAAAAATGCAAAGTAATTAACGGTGCGTAGTCAAAGAGAAATCGCTAGATGTTATCCCGGTACGAAGCTTCTTCGACACAAACGTCCAACCGATTTTCTAAGGTGACGGATGCCGAGTCCACTCTTTAGAGAAGTGGCCGTTTGGGCAATATAACTACCAATTTGCACCTGCGTCATAAACATACAGGCCAGCTCAATAACTGCAAGTAAGAGTAATTACAGTTCCATTAGACAGAGTTCCTGCGTGAAAAACTTAATAGCTCATGCATAGATTTCGTGACTTTGTAGCCATGGTCGACTCTCACTATTACTTTTTTTTTGTTTTTCGTTCTCAACTATTAGTGACTTTTTTAAGGTGCAGTAACTCAATTATTTTTCAACAGGCAATTGGTTGAAAATATCGCAATCGGACAAGGAAAGACTAAAATTTGAAATCGATTCGTATTTTTCGCGTGATTATTTGGTATTTGTTTCGCAATCGCAAAGAGTTTTCTGCGTGCGCTTACCCAGTTGTTCACTTTCGCTTCGGGTCAAATATGGATAATTGTTCCAAATTAGTAATTCATCTCTAGATGTATAACACGGAAAAAGTGAAAACGCGACACTGTTAGTAATTAACACCACAAAACGACTACTTGCCGTGAAATACATGAATACCAAAACCCAGTAACGGAATACCTTCCTGACCGAACAAAAGATAACAACATGTAATTGTCATAATCATGTTTTCCAACAAATGAGTGCGCCACCCATTGTGTTAAGCGCACTTAATATCTTCGATTGTTATTTTAAATACGTATAATTTACGATACGTTTTACGAAGTTCATTGTTCTTCTCTGCGTCAATTGGGCCATCACCTTCTTCGCGCGACCATTTATTCGAAAAGGTGAAACGCCAAACGCTGACATTGTCAACACTCCCAAAGTAGCTTCCATTAGAGCCGAACAAAAGCAACCTACTTTTTGAAAATATCAACAAAACCATAACTTACTTGACTTTCAACTTGTTGTCGTTCTTGAAGATACTCCTAACTTCCCTTCCACCGGACGATTCGCCATCGGAAGTGGTATCACTGTTCGATTTACCAAATCTACGATTCTCGCTTCTAGTTGCTGTTTTATCATCGACATTCTTAGGGGTGAACGAAACACTCGCGATTTCCGAATCCGAACCGGAATCGTTACAGGAAATACCCTCGTCGTAAGTGATGTCGGGTATTTCGGTTTTCGAGGAGAAACGCGTGAAGGAGTCGCGTTTTTTTAAGGCGGATTTCGGTAATGAAGGAGAAGAGTCGCCGCTGCGTCGCGACGCCGAAGAATTCAATTTCAGAATGCCGCGACGTTCACTGCAGAACCTTTCGGAGTCGTCATCTATAAAAATTCAATTAATTTAAAAAATTGCATCAATTTAGAACCAGCGCGGTAGCGGTTTATTGTAATCATTCTAATCGTTACTGCGACCGCCTTGGTTTTCCTTAGACTAACTGCACAAATTCGTGTTAATTACTACTTGACAAAATTGTGGTTAAGGCGTTTCTATCAATGAAACTGATATGTGTTTTTAACATTACCGGGTCGAAATGAATTTGACCAAAATATAACTCGATCGTGGCGCTGCGGTTGCGCTGCCATATGTTAAGAAGGAAAACACGTCACTGTTATGTTAAAAAAAATAGATTTGAACACTGACGAAATAATTTAGATGACACTGACAGTAAAAGTAATACTCAACAGTTGTTGTCGTTGATTCATCAATTGTAATAAGATTCGGAAACATTTTTGAAATCAAAATTTTAAAATTTTATTTCACAGATACTTTCTCACTTCTTTCATAAAAATTACACTTGGTGTTTATAAATCTTCAATTTTCTTTTAAAATGCATTTTTAAAAATGATGCAAAAAAATCTTAATAATTGTACCATTTTCTTACTACATCCTTGAAATATATCGGCAATATTGGTAGAAAATTTTCACATTACACTTGCACGATGTCGTTCTTCAGTCATTAAGAGAAAATTTTATTTCAATACTTTCGGATAAGATAGAAGCTTTAGTGGATTTTTTCCTAGTATCTTCTTGATCCATAAATCAGTCAGGTTAACGTTAAACAAACAAACCGTCAGTGTTGCTATATATCGAAAGTAACCAAACACACAATGCTCAGTCATTCAACCGTCTCGCTTCGTTTTCTACCATTAAGATTAATACAGTTAGACAGTTGTGTTGACATATCAATAAATGTAAGACTACAAAGCCATGCAAAGCGTTTGGAGATGATAGGAATCTATTAACAATAGTGGTAAAAATATTTACAAAGGCACACCTAAAGCTTGGGTGGGAGGGATGCAGCGTGCGGTGTTGACTTCATCTGTGGTAACAGGCTGGGTCTGAAATCGATTTATACGCCGCCTAGGAACATCCCTTTTTGGCGCCCTATTCTCATCCACCTTGACATTAAACAATTTAATCCTCTCGAATAAACTTAAGTTGGAGGGATCGGCCTCGTCTGATGAATAAACAACCAAACAAACAAAAATTATAAACAATCCTCAACCCACAAAAAATCAGCAGCTCACCCCCGGAATCTTCAGAGTTCTTATTGATTCTCGCCGCCTCCTGGACTTCATCGAAGGTGACCGGCTGGGTGGAAAACCTCGAGCTTTCAACAGCAGTCGACCGACGATTTCGGTACTTTTGAAAACCCGCGTTACCTGAAATCATTGTAAACAAAAAAATTAAAACTACGTAGAACAAAAACAATTGATTGGTAATTTTCAACAATAACCTTTTGTTAAGCATAAAATTGCTAACAATGTGACGATACCTTTTCCGAGTTTTTTGTTCTTGGCCTCCTCGGCAATGGCCTTCATTTGCATTTCCAATTTGCTGGGTTCGAGTTTGTGGGGTTTAATGGAGACCTCTGGCGTCGCGTCCTCTTGGTCCAACTCTAATCCATCCCCTAGCGATTGGAAGGCCGAATCGGACGACATTTTCCCACAAACGCCGCTATCCGGACTGGTGTTATGAAACGAAGACGACAAGAAACCGTTCAAATCACTGTCATTCTCCAAAGACGACGTGAAGTTGAGCAAAAATGTCGAATCGGGCGAGCGAACTTTCGGAAGTTGTGGTATCCTCACCAAATTCAGACTGTTGTGAAAAAAGTTTCAATCAAATCGAAGTTTATTTTTAAGTTGGTGTAGGACGATGCAGATTGCAAGTTGCGTGACCTAAATCGACCCTGTAAACGCGTCGATGAACTTTAACAATATCAATTAAGAATTTTTTAGCAAGCATTGCTTACCGATCAATCTGGTTGTCAATTAATAACACAACGTGGGGAGCACAAAGTGGCTTTTGCGCTGCCTCGACACCTACTGTAAGGCTTGGTAAAGCAGTAAATCTAATTTTAGCCAACACTTTTGGCAACAAAATCGATAGAAAATTCTCAAAACTGTAACTATCGAGGAAACGGCCGAGGCAGATCGTTAGCGAAAATTTACAACAATCATCAACAAAGTGCATTAGTCTATTTATGTTGTGTAGAATTGGCTTGCGGAAACGCTAAATTTAAATAGTGCAAGTTTTGTTTCTTTAAGCTCGGGGGTTATTTTGATAACAGACTGGCAAAGAGAGTAAAACGCTGCTGCGGAGATCATCAGCAAATAACTCATGACGCTCCAAACCATAGGCGCACGAAACGATAGAAACAAGTGGTTCTCTCCACATGGTACCGGTAATAGACCAGCAATCGCCATACAGGGAAGGCCCACGTAAACAGGATAATTCAAATATATAATTTTATAAATAAATTTACTAATAAAATATTCGTCGTAGTGAAGACCACGTAAATGTTATGCAAGCACATTAACCAGTCATCTGAGCTACGGAAAAACTTTATTTGTACATTAATGTATTGGTTTGTTTGAAGTGAACTTCTAAAAACCGCTTGCCATAATATTTATCTTAAGCTCAACCTTTCAGTCATACAACAACAATAGCTACATTTTTTGCGTTCAGTTTTTGAATCGTAGCGTAAAAGATTTTCGATCAATAAATTACCACGGACAGATCGTTGAATCAACTTGTTTAGAAATTTCCGATAAAAACGATAGAACCGTTACCTGGCTTCTAGTTCATTTGAAGTGATCGGTTGCGTCTTATATCTGTCATTATTCCTCTTCATGCTCGATTTCTTAGGGATAGCCCCCGTGGAAGTGGAACTCTCAAAACTCATAACAAGATCGAACACCGACAACGGTCTGGGTTTCCTCAAATCCCTATCCTCCTCTTTCGGTTCTAACCTCGAATTGACATTAAAATCCGTACAAATGGTGTTTGACCTCCTCGATCTCCTAACCTCGTCATCATCTCCGCTACTACGTTCATTACAGAAAGACAGCCTCGGTTTAGGCGCAGTACCCTCACTATTTTGCCTTAATATCGGTTTAACATCACATTCGTTTTCACTCGCCGCGTATTTTAAATTAGAAAAACTTCTACCTTCACCACTATCACTTTCTTTATCAATAGAATTTCTAGACAGTTTCAAAATAGGTTTTTTAGGTCTATCATCACAATCATCGGTTTCAGTACTGGATTTTTTCTTCAAAATCGGCCTCGGTGTCTCAGAATGATTACTCTCGCTATAATACGAGTGTTCTTCTGAGAAACTTTTCTTTTTCAAAATCGGTTTCACCGCGTCGGGCTCTAGAATCATTTCGGCACCGCCGGCAGCAGCTAAAATGACAGCCGTAGTAATAGAAACGTGAGGGGTGCTTCCTGTAGAACCAGCACTGCTGGCGCCCGACCTCCGTTTCAAAATCCCTTGCGGCGAATTGAGAGAATGATCATCCTCTTCGTTACGAGAAGTTTTCCTTTTTAGAATACTATGCAACTGAGCTTCCGGTGATTGAATTCGTCTCAATTCTTCCAGTGAAGATCTGCGTTGATTTTTGAGGATCGACCGCGAATCAGTCGTTTTATTAGCGACATCTGGACTGCATGACCTGTGTCTCATCACTTGCGATTCGTCTAAACTACGTCTCTTTTTGAGTATTCCTTGTTTGCGGTTGGTTGTGGCAGGTTCTACTACGCTAGGTGAAAACGTGACTGGAGGAGTGTGAGTTGAGGAAGTACCTTCGGATCTTACGTGGTCTTCTTGGGAGACTTTGCGTTTTAAAATTGAGACCGGAGCTGCGTTTGGCACGATTTCCACGGTTGGTTCTTCGATTGATTTCTTTTTTAGAATTGAGAAAGGTAAATTCTTTTTTGAATCGCTCATTTGCTTAACTGGACTACTGCTGAGAGGTTGCTTTTTGATCGCTTTGGGCGCTTCTTTAACTTTCGTGGCTAATTTCTCGACTCTTGCTAATGTTTCTTTAGTGAGCGCGGTCAGTTCTTCCATTCTTTTGGCGGTGTTACGAGTCAGTCTAACTACGTCGTTGTCGGAATTGCTTTTGTTTTTCGCTACAACACTTCTGTCTACGTAACTGGGTTTTCGTCGCGTTAAATCTTTGGAAGTGTCCTTATCGGAGTGGGAGTTGTCTGACGTAGAACTTTTCGACGACTTTGGACTTGATGTAGCAGTTCTTTTCGTCAGTGGTTTAAACTTTCCCATTTCCGAGTAAGAGGGCGCTATCCCCTTACGAGCATTTTCCATGTGAATACTGAGTGTTGAACGGCGAGAAACTGTTTTAGGAGAAACGACTCGTGATGAAGAGGATTGACTTAAATTTGGAGCAGGAAGATTTGTATCGCTTTTCACTTTTTCATCGTTTGAGCTGGTTTCTTTTATAGGCTGATTGAGGACCTCTGAAGGGAAGAAACGCCTCCGGCGGCGGCGAGCTTTCACATCATCTGCAAAAAGAAAACTCAAAATGAATAACGCATAAAGGAAATAACTGGTACATAACATTTACACCAAACACTTCATGATTTGCATAAAAACATGCAATTTTCCATGAATACCAATAATGAAGATACTTCCTTCTTTCTTCTAGTGTCAAGTATGTATAA
Organism: Pyrochroa serraticornis; assembly: GCA_905333025.2. Taxonomy (NCBI): domain Eukaryota; kingdom Metazoa; phylum Arthropoda; class Insecta; order Coleoptera; family Pyrochroidae; genus Pyrochroa; species Pyrochroa serraticornis. The sequence continues at coordinate 31,522,452 of HG995154.1, read as the reverse complement.
TAACTAATTGATCCCAAGAAAAATGCGCCATGTGTTGAAAAAGGAGAAGCAACTTCTGTTTACTGGTCGGCCCATTAGTTTCTGAAATGGTTAAAAACGCTCAAAATTCCCTATTTGTAAGTCTCATTATACGTAATGTCTCCGACTGTGTTATTTCTAGAATGACTGATCACCATCTTAGTGGCCATTGTGCTAAATTTAATTCTTCCGCTTTAAACCGCAAGTTTGCTGCGTATGACTGCCGCACTACAAAACGTTTCTGTGAATGGGAGCCAACAACTGAATCCCAATTACTGGGGGAAAGATGGAAATGTAAGGACTAGTCTAGACGGTTGCCATGACTCCGTCTAAAGGGTAACGAACAGGTGACTAGCTTAAGAAAAACTTGACTAAAACATTCAGAGTTTTCAGCCAAGAATGCGGCTCTCGTCCAGAAATCGATATCAAAGCGAAACTTTTTGACACTTGACCCACACTTACCACTCGAATCGCAATTGGGAACTTCTTCGGAGTTTAAGGCCCGGTTCAGATTTGATTTGCGTTTACTGCTTTTGTCACGTTCAACGCGTTTGGCTCCGGGTTGTTCTTCGGTAGTAACGGGCAGTCTCTGGAATTATCGAAAAAATTAATTGCGGTCAACGTGAATTGGTTTTGAATCGGTTTTTGGTGACCGCAAGATCTGGAATTGGATGAGCTAAGTGTAAACAAAAACGTAAATCGCCACAAAGACGGGGGTCAGTGGCTTGTGTATCAATAAAACAAGTTATTTTCGGTTTAATAGACAAACGATGGAAGAGAACAGCTTCACCACACACGCACACCCGCAGCTACAAAAGGAGCGATTCTGGTGTGATGACCATCACGGACCACTGGTCGCAGCAGTTGGGTCGCGCTCATGCACCGCGAAATTTTTGTATATACTGCATCATGGCGCTTCGGTTGGTGTAAACCGATTTTTACTCTTCGTCCCGAATTTCATCAAACAATTTGACAATTTGGCGCTGTAATCGCACGACCTTTTCTCGTACTACTAACTTTTGTTCAATTTAGCGAAGCGAGGGAAATTAGAGCATTTGTTGCTGTGTAGTTCTGAAAACAACCAACATTTTCATTAGGTAAAATTAATTATTAAACAATCGCTTAAAGTGAACTATTTCATTATCATCATTGCATTGGCAGTTTAATTAAAATATTATCAAAAGGAAAAGCCGTTCGATCGCTTAGAATTCAAGTAAGTTGCTAAAATTATCGATTTTCTTAAATTTAATTTGCATTTTTCGAAAAGGTATGTTCGTTCAAATTTATTAGTAATGCCATTTTCGGGCGATTTACTGCCAAATTTCGGTTCTGTTCAGCACAGCGCAGCCGGCCTTCTCAACAGGTGCTGATTCATGAATTGTCTGGTCGGAAACCCCTTACATGGATATCCGAATCAAAAGCGGCCTCGTAACTCACCCAAGCCTCGCCAGTCGCCATCTAGGGCTCAATGAATGCACCAAAATCGATCTACAACCGTCAATCAAGTACATTAACAAATTCTTAAAAATTATCCAACAACATTGAATTTATTAACAACAGAAACTATAGATCTTGCGGTCTAATTTTCTAACTAAATTGAACTGAACGTTCACGCGGAACAATTACGCAACCACCGAACTTTCTTTACCTCCGTTGCGTCGGTGGTTTGGGTTAGATTTGGTCCGTTTTCTTGGGAGGAGACGGCGGCCCTGAGACGTGAAGCTTTTGTAGTTCTTGGTCCTTCCGAACTGCTTGAATCTTTGTTCTTCTTTTTGGAAGGATCACTGTGGACGTCGAATTGGACGGCCAATTGTCTTCGACGTTCTTCTTTGTAACGGGCGATGCGTTCCGCCCTGGTCTCCTGGCCCTCAGACATGATCACCAAAGGATCTGATAAGCTTCCGCAGGAATGAGGTCGTAGCCATCGAGGTAAGCGAGAACGTGAGCGTCTTAGCGAATGTTTACCTGCAAACAAATATATGCATTTAGAATGGAATGCTACGGGTTGGCCGTGGAGGCGATTTCGTGGATTCGGCCGAAATCTCGCGCTGGACGACCCCCACAAGTCCAGAAGATCCCCAAAAAGTTACAACGACGCGTCTTGGTCGTCAAGACATTGAGAAAAATTTCAAAACAAGCTTTTGCCAAATTAGTCGATTAAGGCACTTGGAGACCATACTTAAGCAGAAGACAGAAAAGGTAGAAGTGTTCTAAGATTTTATTAACACATCCCAAATCCTGTCGTAATTACCTGGACACTTTTGCAGGTTGCCACTATGCGTACGTAGAACTTCTTTCTCATTAACCTCAACCTCGTTGTACTTCAATAAGAATAAAAGCTTGGTAATTATTAATTAACACCGGACAGTGAACACAACAACGTATTAAACCATGATATAAACAATTAGGGACTATTATCACCATACAAATTGATATTAAACAAAACTTCAGCAAACAAGACAATACCAACATGGATGGACAAGAGATTCCACTTAATCATGAACTTTAAGCAATTAGATTAACTTGTGAAAAAAATATAAAATTAAGTTCGATACCAAAATTAGGAACAAATAATTGACGTTCGGGATCTTTTTTAATGGAATTACCTTTGAGTTCAGCAAAAAACGTGATGTAACTATTTTTTCGAAACATTTTTAAACTAAACAGAATCAGTCTGAACTGCAATGCAGGTAGCACACTAGTGCATAAAGCCATGCAATTCCGATATATTAATGTAACGTTTCGTTGGCATCGGACATAAATTAGTAGCATGCACATTAATCCAGCATGAACTGCCAGTGGCTTCTTTAGCCTTTTCACGGTTAAAACATTTTTTTTAATCTGTAAATGTTGAAAATATTGATACAGCAGTTTCTCTACAATAACAATTTGTTTAGAACTAAACTCGAAACAAAAATTATATTTTTGTTCTAGAAGTGTAACAGCAACATGCCAAAATTACAATTTTTTTAGAGCAGTGACAAATTTTGAAAAAAACGACGTAGACTAAACAGACAAAAATTTCACTAAAATTGAATGAGTAACAAAATGATGAAACTCTAAGTTTGTGAATAAGAAAAAATTACCAGTGCTTTAGATTACCTTTATAGTAGCTTTTAACTTATTATAAAATTATCTCACTGACAACTTTAGTTTGTCCTCAAAATTTCATTTGAATAAAAAGATTTGGTATGCACGAGGTGTCATGTGAGACATTCAACAAAAGAACTGGACATATCAAAAAGGGGCAAGTAATTTGTATTTATGATTCAATCGTTTGAGCCACTGAAAGAAATTTTGAGTGAGCTTCATTATAGCTGTGCTAACTAACATTTAAGTGGCTATATTTGCGGGAGATCATTGTACACCAACTATATTGTTGGAACCCAGTTCAACTTATAAATAGATGTTTATTTTGAAAATTTTCCAAAAATTCAGCAAAAGTCCAACTGTTGCAACACCGATATAAAAGATTGAGTGTGAATTCCAGCAGTTGCGCCACCAATCACAACTGCAACTATTAAGGATAAAACGTCTATCACCTTACGAAATTAGAAATAATAGACATGAAAGATGGCGTGGACGTTCAACAAGTTACTAAACCTTCACCTTTCTTTCAAAAGAAACACGCTGAAACCCATGATCTCATTATTTATTAAAATCGAGGGTAAATACATGGGCGAACGAATACAGACCCGAACCGTAGAGAAAGTCACATTCAATCCCCAATTACTGTCATTTCCACCTGCCTTATTCTATTTACATTTTTATTAGACAGTTGAAGAGTCAAACTCCATTATACTTTTTAGCAACGTTTTTTTACTGATATATCTTAAGGCAGGAGGGGGGGGGGGGATAATTTAAATTAGAAGTTTTATTAACCATCTGTTTGGGTGTTTCATAATAACACTGTCTGCACACGTCCATAGTAATAGAGTTTTATAAATAAAGTGACTTCCTTGATTGTACTCGTATATGACAATCATTGTAAAAAAATAAACAAAGCGAGTACTTCGTAAGCAGGTGACCGTGAGCATACAAGTTACAATAAAGCTCTCCAAAAGGATTGTGCTATTATATAAAAGGTGTAAGAATCGTAATAAGAATTCCGAGAAGTTCTCTCAATAACGCTCAACTTTCAAAAAAATAATAAAAAAATTGAAATTTCAAGGTGTCGTTTTGTTGTAGCAGTACAATTTGAATAGCGGAGGCGCTAATAACATGCGATTTGTAACCTTGACCCAAAAACTTGCACCCTGTAAAAATGATGAAGTACAGTAAAGTTATAGAAAATTTTATTGAAAAATGTACGTGGTATTTTTAAATTAAACAATGTAACGAGTGTTGTTTCCAAAGCTCGTCAGTATGTTTGTGTACAACTTCGTGTGGTATCCGCTATGGATTTTAAATTAATTAAATTGTTATAAAGCAAAACCCTTATCGTCATGTTAATTAATAGTCGTTCCCATCTATCACCAACAAAATATCTAAGAACTATCATGTAGGTTAATGTCCTGCATTGTGATAACATTGTCGTTAAAATAGAGTTAACATTATGTACATAACTGCATTTGATTATTGTTTCACATTCTCCTTTGTTCTGAATTTTTGTCATATTTTCGTTCCTCAAAAGTTTTCGAAACTGCGCGGTTACCTCTTGAGTTTTTTGTAAAATGACGATAAACCCTTCTAAAAATTTCCAACATTTTATACACGAATCTAACTCGGTCTAAGTGTCCCTTTTTCCCAAGTGTCCCAAAATTGGACCAAATCTCTCGTGGACATCAACAAAGCGAAAAACTTTTGTCTCACCACTACTGTCCTAATTTTAGAAAATCTTTGCTCCAAATAGACAAAGTATTTTCGCTTAGTTTGCTAAAAATATAGATAAAGCGCATTGGTGTTGAATTTGTTCATTTAGCCCAAAACATAGAGCGCGCCACAGTTGCCCTAAATTTATTTTTGTTTTAGTGTTTTTGGTTTTTACAACTCTATTTGTTTTAAATTGAACCTGGTGCCATCCCACAACGTTTACCCTCATCTGACCGCATTTGCCCCAAATTAGGAAATGAACCAGCCGCATGTTGGTTGGACCAAATGCGTATTGGCGATCTGGCCTTGTCCTTATACGGCTGTTATCGCTTCATCTGCTTCGATTTGCGAAAGAAAACAAATCCAACACAATTATTTCAAAAACAGAGTTCACAACGCCCATCACACACCCACACTTAACATCATCGTAATTAAACGTAATAAATTCCCATCGATTTCTGAGTACCTTCACAACATCATCAAAAAAGTCATGATTTAGCAACAACATTGACGTGGGTGAGTCTCTGACTCACTGAATCGATCTCAAATCGAATTTTTTCTTTAACAAATACAACAATAAAACAATCAAATGCAAGATTAATAATTACAACGGTAAAGCGGCCTACCTGCTCACGAAATTCCTCAAAGCAAACTCGTTATTGGCCATTTGAATTATACGGTGCCCACATTATCATAAACATGCAATAAAAATATTTTTTCCGGCGAATTAAAAAATTGCCGAAACTTAAGAGACCTCCCGAGTTAATTTAGCTTCGAGCCAAAAACTGGTAATTAACTTTCAGACAATTTCCTCAATAAAAACAAACACCATCAAATGAATAAAAATTTGCCTGTTACCAATAATCGCAACAAATTGAATGATAACAAGTAGTGCATTTAATTTTATCTCCATGTAACAAACATGATAGCAACGAGAAGTTTTGATAATTTTTTACTTAGAATCGTGGACTTACATTTTATTATCCAGTTGCAACTAAAATCCTAAATAAATAATTACACTGGCGATGAAAACAAAGAGAAACACTCGCACTTTGGGCACGCGAGATATAATCCTGAGATGCCAGCTAATGGGATGAGCGGACAGAAACAGAAGCACGCGCGAAGTGACAGTACAGAAACCAACCTGTGGCTCTTGGCATGCATTTCGTCATGCCCGCGCTGACTCACACAACACCAATGAGAAAGCTCACCAGAACATGTGAAGAAAGGTTAAACTTTTATTTGCGGATTTGTTTATAACATGAAACTTGGGACTTATCGTGAAACGGAAACGATAACGCTTCCTCTTTCGATTGGAACCGCCAACGTTAGTCAAACGTTACGTTAGCGGCACCTTTGTCGGTTTCCACCAAATGAAATTAATTCAAAAATTGTTATTGCACTAATCTTAGTTATCGCCATGAGGGTTTCTTGGCATATTATTCGAAAACAAAATAAATGTGCAACTAGAACCGCTACCCACTTGTATTATTTAAAGCTCATGATTTTGACCACTGCTAGAAGTTATTTGTCTTTACGGTAGAATAGGTTAAGTCGTGTAATTACATCATAACGACTAATAAGATAAACAAGCTGCTTTCAACCGGAACTCTAGTGGTCAATGGTTTTTACTACAGCATTCCATCAAGTAGAAAGGTGTGTTTGGTTGAGGTAATGCCTACCTGCTGCTCGATTTTGCCAATTGAGCGATTTCTTAGCGGTATCCAACCATGCAAATTGGCAGGCAATTAACTCTCGAATAAAACGCCATTTGTTTGCTTAGGGTAATAACAGGCTTATGGATGGGATCAATTGATGGCAACGCAATTTTGCAGATTTACATAGAAATGCTACCAGAATTTTTGAAAATTGTCCTGAAATTAACACTTGCGCTATTGGTTAAACTTCATTTAATTACCGGTCCTTAGGCCAAACAACATTCACGTTTTTCTGCAATTTATTAAAGTACTGTTGGTATTGTGCATAAACAGTTGCCTTCAGTTAATAACGGGATTCGTTGGGGCAAAGCGGTTAAATGAAGAAAGTGATTGCGTTACAAAATTGAGGTTCTTACGATATTTTTGTGGCCTCGAATTTTATTGAAATTACCAGGAATTAATAATTTGAAACGTATTTCTCTAGAGACAGCAGTTTGTTTTAAAACCATGTATTTTTGTACCTAAATTACACACATCTATTTTTATTTAATGTAAACTTTGGCCACGCAGCGCCCATTTAATAAAAAATACAATATTTACGTTTTCATTTATTGTTATTATTTATTTTCTCTCAAACCAACAAACATTTTTTTCCAGAAAAATATGTAAAATTCGCTGACGACAAAAAGTTCGATTTCACAAAACTTTTAAGTATTTCTGAGCAAATACTTTGGCAAGGTTCAAGTTCAAATGACGTTCAACAGTTTTTGCACTTGTTCGAATTCATTATTTTGCTATTTTTATAATTTGCAGCTGCAATCCGCACTATTTTATAGCAATTAAAAAAGTTCACACAACGTAAGTAAATAAATATTTATTTGAATAACTAATATCAACAATAAATTAAACAACATACGGAAACATTAATTTGTTTAAAAGCGAAAGTGTACAGATTGTTGGTCGAGTTAGGCAACCAAGAATACAGATGTATATAAAACAACATCAAGCCGACAACTACAAAAATTCAAAAACTATCCCCGATTATTGCTTAAAAAGTATAATCTGTGATGGTGGTGGAAGAGGGTTGTTAGCTGGCAGAAACGTTTGCAGTTACCTGAAGTTGGTTGCCGGTAGTAATGGGAGTGGGTGACGGCGTTACAGTATACCTATAATCAAACACAACGTCACTAACGCTAAAAGTCTTAACTAAAAGTGACTAGTAGCTTTGGTGCAAGAAATACGTCAGTGCTTGGGTTAAGAAACGAAAGGGTTAAGCGTGGAATAATATGACATCAAGCATAACAGAAATATTAATTGTACTCACTCGATTAAACAATAATCTGGGGACTGCCTGGTGTAAATTTGGTTGCCTAACTAAACATAATTACTGCACTTGCAGGATTCGGGTGTTCGGTTTGTAGCTGTGCAATTTTTAACAAAATAATACTGAAGCGATAATTTTGAATATATTTATTTAAGCCTAACTTACGATAACGTCCTGTACAAAAATTACATTGTTAAAACTACTATTTGGCATTAAAACGTATCGCGAAAAATATTATAACATTTATAGAATTAGTAAATAAAACTGGTTTCGTAACAAAATTATAAAAGAAGAACGCAACACAATAAATATTTGACAAAAATTAATACATGCTAAAAAAACAAAGCGGCAATCAATGAGAGAACAGCAAATAAAATCCCTAAAACAGCGACAAGATCTAGGGAAGCCAATTGATGAGCGCATGCAAGTCCGTAGGAGCATGCAACAGCCACCGTTGCCGGGTCACGGTACCAGTTAGGGCAAGGTTTTCGGCCGCCATCAAGAATGTGCCCTTGTTCCCTCGATCCTAAACCCCTCCGCGACGTCCCTGGCAAATCCCGGAAAATCAACGACTGATTTTCGAGAATTCGCCTATTGCCGTCTCTATCCGTCGTAAATTTCGACGTTTCAAGAACTAATTTCGGCGACTTTAAGCTGGCCAATTCATCAGAATCCGACTGGGAACTATCGACTATATCACAGTTAGAAAACATACAAGCTTTTTGATTAGAAATGTTACTTGGTAACGTTTCAACACAGGCACATTCCTCGGAGAAGGAAAGGGGGTTGTCTAACACACCGACACACTCCTCACCTGTAACCCCGTTTCTATCATTAACTTTACTTCCATCAGCTTCACTCGCCTTATTCCGGACCAACTCTCCAATATCCAAATCGACGTTTTTCTTCAATTCTTGGAAGCTGGCGATTAACTCGGCTTTGTGTTCTTCGAAAGGCGACGTGCACTTCTCGACGTTTTCGTCAATATTCAATTCTTTATCTGAAATTAAATTTTCGTAATCGTGATCCGATTCTGGAGCGACATCCGCAACTTTTTCTTCCTTCGATCCTTCACGCGTCAACACGATATTAGCCACAGATTCAACAACGATCGGCTCGATTTGTTCCACTTCCTCAACGGGAGTCATCGCGGTACTATCCACGACCCCTTCTAGCAACTTTTTACACAATTTCGCCCTTTCCGAAACCGCGTCGATATCAGACAACTGCTTATCAACCTCACTGGGAACAACATCCTCGAACTCCTCGAGTTCCTTGGTTATCCTTTCGCTAGCTTCTCGAGCTTCCGTCGCCAAAGCTGTTAGGAGATCATCAAAAGAAGGATTGCGGGGTTCGGGTTGGTTCTTCGATTTTTCTTCGAGAGGTGATAGAGGAATCGGAGTTGATTCTTTGGGAGATCGTGGCGATTTCCTGTCAGGCGTCAAACCTCTCGGTGGTTTCGAATGAAGGTAATCCGACGAATTCTCTTTTCTTTGCAAAACTGGACTCTTAAGACTGTTCAAGAAATTCAATCTACTCTCGGTTAAATTGCCGTAACTGGTACCGTTATCAACGTTGTTAGTGTCGGTATCACTCAAAAAAGCTCTTCTGGTGTTGTTGATTTTATCCTCTTTCTCTTTGAGGACTCGTCGCGCGATCTCCATAGCGTCCGCGATATCGGTTAGTGTCCTAAAGTCGTTTTCCGCGTTGTTATTTTTGTGCTTCTCCAATCCTCTCGCCAAAACGTCTTTGTTAATCAAACTACCTATGTTGGCGGATAACGATCGAACCGCCCTCTTCTTCTTCAAGTTGTTCAAATCGTATCTCGTAGATTCCATTGAATTATTGTTTTTGAGATCTTCCGACAATAGAGGGGGCAACGCTGGTTCTTTACTGGAATCCTTTCTTAAATTTCGAAAAGCTAGATCGTCTTTGACCACATCAGGAATTTTCCGGGGTTTAAACAAAGGTCTCGGAATATCATCGGGGACGGCGTGGAGATAATCGCTGTTGGCAGCCAAAGCGATAGGACCTATAGGAATTCCAAACGGCGGTTGAGGTTCAACCACTTTCGGATTACTATTGGCATACTTAACGTTCCTATAAACAACATCATCCAAAGTTACGTCAGGTTCTTTATATTTTTTGTTATGAACCTCCAGATCGCTAACGATTTCCTTGCCGTAAACCGGCGAAGTTTGCAGATAGCTAAGTTTCGAAATAACCGATTGAGGATCGTTTATGGTAGTAGATCGTTCTTTATTCAGTTTCCTATAAGCCATATCGTCGGCGCGCCGATCGATTGTTTGAGACCTCCGAGATAAGCGTTTGCGTCTCGGCGAATCGACAGAATCGAACGGTTCGTAACTGAAACTCGAATCGCTAAGAGTCCCCCTCGAACCACCCCAAATCGAGTAATTGCTGTCTTTCAATTTTTGCGCAGCCGCGTCTTTCTCTCTTTGTTCCGCCCTCTCTAACAAATCCTCATCACCCAATCTCAAACTGTTGTAAATCGCTTCTAATTCGTCGAGAGCTTCTTCTAAATTCGACGATTTTCGCTTGATTTCCTCTTTATCATCGTCGTCGATACTGGATTGCTCCTGTTTGGTTAGAAGTTTCGGCGAAATTGTTTTGAAAGGACTCGGAGGTCTGATCGCGTCATTAACCGCTAAACTATCCGTCGAATTGGCTAAATTATCTGAATTGATGTCGTTTTGGAGAACACTGGGTAGGAAGACTTGGGTCTGTACGTGGGTTTGACTCGTGAACATTTGGGGACTGTTAGTTTTCCTCGCTTTCGCTTTCTCTTGGAAATAGAAGATGCTTCCTTCTTTGTCTTTTTGTTTCCAGAATTCCAACGCCTTTTTGGCTTCGCTTTTTTCATGTGAATTAGCGCTAGCCGAATTGGTGATAAAAATAGGTCTTCTACTCCTCGGTTTTTTATCAGTTAAATAACTGTAATTATCCCGCTTAACGTCAGGGTTTTTAATAGAATTAGCTTCAGGGGTTGTCGATGAAGGTCTGGGTGTTAACTGAATGCTGGCGTTACGGGAAAGATGGTCCTCTGAGGTAGATCTGGCGCTAGGATGCAAATTAAAACTGAATTTCTTCGCTTGAAGCATTTGGTGCTTTGGTTGGGAAGCATGGAAAGATTTCGACCGCATCTGTCCCGTATTGTCGAAATAATAAGTAGTTGGCCTACCATTATCGTAAAATTGAGCAGTCACCAATCTCTTTGGATCACGTGGTGGAGGCGGAGGAGGTTGTCTCGATTGAGCTGAACTAACTTGAAAAGGATCGATCATAGTGACACTCCTTTGCCGGCAAGTAGGTTTTCCCAAAGGCAATTGCGCATGGATGATACCCGAACCCAACTCAGTTGAAGCAGCTTTATGTATGTTGGAATCGCAAGAAATACTACGTTGGTTATTGAGGAAATTATCATAAGGCAATTTCCTCGTGCCACAATTATAATCGTTCATGGACAACGGCGGCTTATAAGATGGATTACTGGTAGAATTACTAACCCTGATTTTGCTATGGCTCGCGTGACTAGGAGGAATAGTTGATAACCCAGAAATACTAGGCGATTGCGACGACAAACTAGAATAAGAAGTTTTCGCTTTTAATTTGGCAGGAACTAGAGGACTTCGACTCAAAGACCTGTTGCTGTCATCGGATAATTTCCAGTTCAAATAGGAATTTTCCGCGTCAGATTTTGATGTTCTAAGTAAATCTTTTTCGCCGTCCTTCGATTGTCTTCTCAAATACCTTTCGGTTCTTGCTGCCCTAGACCTACGGCTAATCGAACCTTCTCTAGTTAAACTCTCGTCGCTTCGTAACTTGGAAGACGACGCAGATCTTTGGGAATCCTCATCAGAACTGCTGTCGAGTTTCAGGTTAGATCTTCTGAATTCAGCTCGAACTTTAGCTAAACCTTTCCGATTTTTCCTGGCGCTGTCCGCCGAACCGATACTCACTCTAGAATTGTTAAGATCATCGAGAGATTCGCGACTGATAGGACTCTTGTTTTCTTGGACAACTTTCGGTAGGGCTCTACCGATATAACTATTAAAACCCCCCGAGGGGTCCGAAAAAATTCCCCCCTCTTCGCGGTAACCGTTTAAATTGCGGGGGATGACGACATGGTCGAAGGTTCCTACCGGTTTTGGTTTGCGTTTCTTGTCTGATTTTCGCTTTTTTCTGCCGAGGAACCCTTTTTTCGGGTCTTCATCGCTGCTGGTGTCTGATTCTTCTTTCTTCTTTTTGCGGAATAAGCTGCTGATCGACCACTTTTTTTCTTTTTTCGGAGATTTTTCGGGCAGGTCGTACCCGTATCCTAGTAATCTTCTCGATAACGTTGGGGAATAGCAATTGTCGTTGGATTCCTTGTATTTGTAGATTTCTTCGGCGCTGTTCATGCTTTTCAATTGGACATCTTTGGCACGAATATTGGAATATGAGGACCAAGCGCGAGGCCGGCTGCTCACGGTCTGTGGAGAAAAAAATGTAATTAGACTCGAAATGTCTATTTTTAGGCAACAAACAATGTTTGGATAGATAATGCACCATAATTTACTAGTGAAAGATTAGAGCACATCTTTACGTACTTCAAATCTATTTTCGTTGGGTATTTAGTAGACGGACGCCATGTTTTACAAGCGGGGGCAAATATAGATCATGCATATGCTGGACCTTTGGTAAAAATAATGAAAGCGCCGTGGCGGATCTGCGAGACCGACAATCGGTCATTGTGCCTAATTGTGCTAATATTTGCGGATTCTCTCAATAGCTCCCTTTGTTTACAGAAACCGTTCACTGAATTGTTCCCAATTTAACCAAAATTTCGAACACCTCGCCGACAAAACTTTTGGAGTCATCGTCCAGCTATTGCTTGTGATCAGGCTGAAACCAAAGAGTGGAGAGCTTATAAGTTCTCCACTCTTTCCTGAACATTCTGACTTAAGAAATTGTCCAACAAAACAGAATCTCAAAAAAGCAAATTTTTGGTAGCACCAAAGGGTCTCGGTTATGATGAAATCTTGACTTGGTTGTGGTAAGGATTTATTGGTACGTTGAGAAACGCAACATAAATCACTACGTTAGTGTTTTGACAGCGCCTTAATCTGCTGAAAACAATCGTTTCCTTGAATCCAAAATAATTAATTGCTCTTATATAACTTTGCTGAGTAAATTCCCAAGGCTTCATCGAACCGTCGAAGTGTTGTAAAATTTCTTTCCCAAACCCAAGGAAGTCGCATACGTAACGACTGGAATAATCACCTTATTAGCTCATTTATGCAACAAACATTGCTGTTAAAAAAATTGATCCATAACAACACAACAATCACGTCAATTGAATCCAAAAAACAAACTCCAGCTAGATGGAAGACGTTGAGGTGAACTCAAGGATATCCATTTGACCTATGATTGAAGCATGCAGCTCTATTTGGAATAAGTATCAACAACTGTAGGTAATAAGCGGTGACCTTGGCGGTATAATAATTGTAAACCTTGCTTATGTTTAAATTATTCGTAATGTCATGAGACTTAAAACAACGGAATTTATGTAAACTGCTGAACCCTAATAAGTGTAGTTTCACGCCGAAATTTCCATACAATCGTGTGACCTATTGCATTTTATATTTTGACGTTAACGAAACAACCTGCTGGTGTAGGGTACGACATCTGCATCCTGTGCAATTTGCAGGAAATTAAGGGTAATTAAGCCAACAAATATAGAGGACTGTAACGAAATTTTGAAGGTTGCTGGTTCGGTACTATTCTATAAAAACTGAACGCAAGGATTTATTAAAAAGTTGAAACGACCAGTGGACTTTTTCAACAACTAACCTTGGAAAAATCTCAAAGGTAATCTTCGAAAGTGAAGTTTCTTGCCACTATTTTCTTTCCCGCTTCTCTAATCCCTAGTTGTCCTTGTTCTTATCATTTAATTAGCAACGCACACAAACTGACATCCAATTATGTTTTGATTAAAGAACAATCACTGGCGCTGATGATGTAATACAAAAATCTATCGAAGCTTACAAAAATTATTTGGTGAAGTTTCGTGGACTTAAACAAACACCAAATTTGGGCTAGCCTGTCGAAATTCCTGGTTACCTTTAAGTTTCTAGGTGGGTCCCGACCTGGTCTACACCCGAAATTTCACTTGTACCGAACCGCTTAACATCCGGCACGTAAGAACGCGATAAAAATCTTGATCTGTTACGTAAATGGCCCTGTTAATTAGCCAGCATCACGATGATTTGCAAACACCACCACTTTCACTGGACAATGCGAAGAAATTAATGAGACACTTCCATAGTGTAATTGCTTGGTGCCATGTCGCTGTCGACGCCATGCGAAAAAACAATAGAAAGACAAAACATCCACGTAACACCGAAACCCTAGGAATACTGAAAGGTTTTTCAGATAGCGATTTAGAACACCGAGAGATGTCGACTAACCTACTGAACTCAACAACTTCATTTCTCAATCGATTCGTTGTTTGAATGGTGTTTTGGGAAGAATACCGTGACCTGTTTAAATGACACTAAATAGGTTGTTTCTGGCGGTTTATTGGAGTCGTTTCGTTTAATTATCCAACAGGAAACTGACAGAGTTGCGGCAGTCATCGTTAAAGCTTCGGTTTGATACACCAATTTTCCCAGATTAATAAAATTACGGCAACAACTGTCTTAACTTCTTAATTATTTAAAATTGTGGCGATACGAGAAGTGTCTGGAGTTAATTGAATTTATGGTTGAAAGGCCGTGGCCTTGTGGTGGCAATGAGATAAAAACTAAAATTATTGGTTCCAGGTTTTCTTGGCTCAACGCTCGGGTTGGCCGATAATAAAAATTTATTCGGTCGACGGGCTGGCATAAATTTCGTAATATTGGGAATATTTCAAATTCCTGCCAAACGAATCGAAACACTCGTAAATACATGTTGGAAATTTGTAGTAAATGAAGCGGTTCCCATCGATTTCTGACAAGAAAACGGATATGGCGAATGTTATTTAAAGATATTAATGAAAACAGTCTAGGAATCGCCAGCCATCAAGATAAAAATAAACCGGGTTAAATATATACGTGATCAAAAGTGTTACAAAACGAAACGTTAGCTCCTCCATTGACAAGAACACCGGTACAGAGGCAGACGATCTGTTAAATCACTGAATTATTCATGAACCACCGTTCAAGTACCCACAAGCGATCTTTACTTAATTTGCCGCCTTTTCTCCCCAACTTGGACGCTCCCAGATCCGGCTCGAAGGACCGAAGTTATAATTCTGAAGCAGAGGCGCGCAAAAGTGGCGCTATAATATTGAACAAATTGCTAATTCCAATTCGGCACGTTTCATGGAATTGGCTGTTACCACGACTTTACCTTAACCTTCCAGAGAGTTTCTTGCCCACAAACGCTACGAAGTGACACATTCAGACGTTACGTAATTGAAGTGCGATGTACCCACATTTCCATTGTTGTCTAACCATGGGAAATCCTGCAGAAACACAAATCAAGCCGATGTTTATTTATGATTGTCTCCATTTTTGGCGGGTCCAGCCCATCTCAGTGTGTGTCAAAGGTATTTTTGGAACACGACTAGGTGCATTGAGGTATCAAAATGCCATTTTTAAATGTGTTAGAAACTCAAATTTCCCGCCTTGACACAAACGGGATACTGTAACTAATTCCGAAAATTGAAAATTATGGAAAATCAGTTTAACAGAAATCATGATTCATCGCAGAAAAATGTCTGAGAAAACGCAGTAAGTGGTTTACGTGAATTTGATAGCAATGAAGTAAAAGTGAAATAAAAAGGTGAGAAATTGAAACTGAAAGAAAAGTGAAGAGTTCAATAAAACAGTAACAAAGAGAAAAGTTTGTAATAAGCCACATAACTATCTCAACTTGTGCTAATTAAAATTAGCAACAACAACAAAAGTTTCAGTAACAAAATTATGAAGTGAAATCTCGAAGATTCTTCAGTAAAACTTATCAAGTGGATGTGGTGAAACCTGCCGAATACAAATTCAAAATTACCCCATTTCCTCAGTTTTTCGCCTTGATGGATTAAAAGTGAGTTTTAAGACGCATTTTCTGGGTCGCAGTGTGTGAAAGAGACAAAAGGAAATGTGTGCAGGTAGACACACGATATTGTCATTCAAGGTGTATTAATGTCCGATGTAATCCGTGATAACAAGTCACGTTGTCCAAACGACCAGCCCAACATCCCGGCGATCCTGCAGGTGCGCACGTGTTACGCATAAATTTAATTGTTACCGGCCGCTGTACTTGAAATTTGTACCACGTTTGGAATTCTCCGTTTACCTTGAACCAGATGACCAAGTAAACAAACTTGGATCTAGCAAACGTTACCAGCAGAAAACCACCAAATAACTATTTCGCCTATTTATATCTATCCAGGTCACGAATTTCAGTAAATTGTCTCTCTACCAAATTAATTTTGCTAACGTATCGGGATTGTATGGTGATTCGGTCCTTCGAGCCGGATTTCTGTTATGGTTTGACGGCGATAATTTCCAATTACGTTAACATGGCAATCGAACTTTTAACCGTGATCAACTATGCAGCGGGTGAAACCAATTAAGAAGTAGGTAACTACCATAAGCAAGTCAGTCAAACGTTTGATAGAGTCACGTTTCGTTCAGTTGCTTACAAAAACTTGATTGGTAAAGCTTCATAGTTTGTTTATAATAATCAATAATAATTAGATATTGTTACAATACTAAACGTGGAGTCGTTGGAGCGCACGAAATTCATGTAAATTGATGGAAACGAATGGGTTGTGCCCTCGAGAAAAAATTTGATTGTCCCACAAAGTTCAGTTTTGCGTAAGAGTGCAGGGCTGGGCCGAAATTTCGAAACAAATTTCGTTAATACTCTATTATCATACAATACTCGTGTTTCGTGTTCCTTCGACACAGTTTAGTGCAAGTTTTAATAACTCGCCCATATTGGGTCAAACCATCTAACCATCTCTAGGTCAACAACATTTCTGCTGTTATTTGCCGGAAACAATTTCGATTAACAAACCCAGATCCATAATAACTCCCCAATCACGAATTTGCACACCTCGCCTTTCCCACAACTTAATTAAATTCGCTCAAAACCTTCAATTGAATGATGGATGATGATGTTGGATAAAATTTCTTCTTTCCAATTGAACTCGGATAATCTTGGGAAGATTTTCGTTAATTCGACCACAATACAATTTTTTCGATCCGGTCGACTTTCTTTCTATTGTGTCTTTACAATATTTAGTTTAATACCACCGGGATAATTTTATATACCGCATTTTCATTTTGTAGGTACATAAAACAAGGTTACGAGAGGTTACGGAATATTTATTCTCTTTTAATTTCACCGCCTCGAGCGACTTGAAATTGTCCTCGTCTCTTTCGGTGTCCAAAGAGACAAGGCGATCTCGTTTTTTTTTAACGAGCCCCACACGTGATTGAAGGGGTGCACACGCAACACTAATTACTTAGCGAAAGGTGAGTCGGATTTAATTAGCGACCTACCTACGTTCAAAACTACTTACAACTGAATAATTTACGTCATTATGCAGATGAGCGGCGGCGATATCTTCGCGACATCTTCCGGTTAAACCGCGGCCGAAAGTGCAAAAATAACAATCGACGATGAACGACAATGAACGATAATTAATTGGGTTTCACTCAAATTGTTCTCAGCTACTAATTACGAACAGTTGGACCGGAAGAAGAAATGGAAAGGTTCTTGATGCCGGCTTTTCAAAATTAAAAATTTCAAAACCAAAAACTGACCACTGATACGAGTTTAACTATTTTACGAAAACATTCTTCGATTTCTGCATGGTTTGGCTCAATATAACTGTCAGTTTGGCATTAGACTTGAATAACTGTTAGTATGCCACTGTTTATTTTTTATTAATATCTTTTCTACCCTTATCGGTTTTTTAATATTTTCCACACCAGCTGAAATTATAAATAAACATCGAAAGTTCGTGATAAAAAAAGTGTTTCAGTTTAATTGGCGATATCTCCTTTATCCAGCTGTACTTAGTACTGCAGAGATAGTCCGAGTTATCGCGTGAATAAAATTGTTTTAAATTTAAGTGAAACGCAGATAATTTTCTGCAATAATTAGTGTCAATTAAACAATTTTTTTGTATCTTTCTTGTTGCGCGTTTGGCGGAAAATTTTATTCAACCACGACCTGGATGATACCTCAATGAAAAATATTTAAAAGAGGCAAAGAGAAATCGTAATTACAATCTCCAAATTAAAGAAATAAAAACTTACACTGACGCAAACTGTACTGAGCGGCATTTTCTTTGATTACATCCACAAGTGAGTCAAATATCGATTCCAGTGGTCGTAAAACAGTGGAAACACACCCACAAATTTTCACATTACAACCAAATCCACCACTCTAAAAGCTTTTTATTAAAATCCATTCAACCACAAAGTGTGTCGGTATTTCGCCACATAATTTCGTCGAAAATGCACTTTCGTTTCAAAAATTGCAGAACACTCCACACAAATTTTCGTCGAGGTGTCATCAAATTTTTATGCACCTGTTGCCGTCAAAACACGACGACTTTCCGTTGAGTTCTGGTGGAGTCCGCGCCTTCGTTTCGTTGTGTTGTTGGGCACGCTATGACGATTAGTTGCTAGCTTTCTACTGCCCCACCCCGGAGAATTCCCTCGAACGCAGACACTGCCTTGGGGGTTGGCGGCCTGTTTTTCTCCAACAACAGAACACAGACCATCCCCTGAAAGCTTCCGGCGCGACCGATCCGAGAGTCGATAAGCGATAATTAAGCTCCGGTTTCCCGGTGCTGGGCTACTTTGAAGAATGTTTGCGTCACGTTCAGATAAAATGCGGGGAGAGTCTCGAGAATTCACCCCAGATTTCCGATTCTCCTGACGTTGCAGCAAAATCGTAATTAACTAACTCGAATTACCATTTCTGGAGCGCCTTTGGTTTAAAAAAAAATTGACAAATGATGGAGGTTCCATTCCTCGACTCTTCAGATTTTTTTAAGATTTGACTTGGTCAAATCGGATGGTCTTGATGTAAAACCTCAATCAGTACCACGTCAATTTTACCTGACGTTGACGAAAAATTGGACATCCGGCCATCAACATGAGAAACTACTTAGAAGAGTGGCAAGGCCGGAATTTGCGATTTTTTAAATAATCAGATGCAACTCCAAATTCGGTCTCGTTCACGAGATTCTTTGGGCATCAGGAAATCTAGTTCAGCATAATAGAAAAGATAAACAAATGAATCACGATATTTTAGGTAAAGGTGAGGGTGTTAATAATAGAAACTGCTCTAATCCACTCAACAAACTAATTTGTTGCCACAGACGATTCTATTTCCACGTAGATGACCGTGAACGTTAACGCTTAACTGAGAGAAGAGCGAAGATGCATCCAATTTGCTTTATGCACTTCCAAAATATCTCTGGTGGGTAATAAAATCTATTTCGAATATCCAACAGAAAAACGGGCTTTATGAGTCTTTGGTACAGTTAGCGCAACAATTTTTTGAACGTTGACAAAAACCGTTCACGTATTTGACCAGTGACAAAATTCTTTTACGTGCAATTATTTTTAAGCCATGATGTGACCAAACTTCATTCGTAAACAAAGCAACCAAGTGCAAATTAATGCAACAACTATACACTTGACCTGGTTCAAAAATCGCGACGCGAAGGGTTCTCCAAAAAATTTTGTTGTAGATACTACCAGGTGGTTGCCTCCGCAACTATTTTGTAACATTTTCGATTTGGATTCAAGAACTTCCCTGAAGTCATTTTTCATTTTCAAAATTTTAGTTGTATCACGGTTTTTCAGATTGTTCTCGAGGGATGTCAAAAAGTTTTCGTATGAACATCCAACAATTGAAGTTTTCTTCAAACCACACATCCATAAACCTCAACAAATATGCCGTGTCACTTTCACTTATCGTATGATTGCAGCAATAATTGCTCAAAGATTACTGCACCACTTCTGCTATCAACCGCCACATTCCTCTTTCTTCGTGGTTAGTTCCTTAATTGCTATTTACCTTACGCTTAGTTCAACGCAACGAAACGAGGTTATCGGTTTGCTAAACACCCCCTCCACTGCAGAATTTCAAGACAACCATAAGGGAAAAAAAGCCGAACAAAATGGTCAACAACCCATAATCAGTGTTATCGTTAATTAACGAGTTCATGCTTTGATTGACGGAACGAAGCATGAAACGAGCGAGCAACACACATGTGGTCCCAATCTAAAACTTGATTTCCGAGGGGATACGATGTACCAAATTAGAACCACCTTAAATCACGTGCCGTCATAATATCTTAATGGGTTAATAAATATCTGGGGGGCAGGTGACCTTATGACGCATGGGTTGTCGTTGAAAATTAATTTTTTCCAACGATTGTTTTCGGCAGGCATGTCACAATTCCACAAATTTAATGGAACGTTCCTGTTATTAACTCTTCCACGACCACTTGTAGACTAAACAAAGACGATGTTGAATGGTAACTGGACAATGGGTGAGTGTTTCCTTCCGAACATGGTTGTTGCATTACGATAAAAGCTATCGCTGAAAGTGTAATGGTTGAACCGACAATTAACTTGCAACCACTGACTGAAGTATGGGGTTGAACCTCGCGCAATATTCTTCCAAACCAACGATTTCTTCAGATTTAACGATCAACGATAACCGACAAACGGCCCATTAAGAACGTATTAGAGACTGAATGGAAAATTCAATTGTTATTATTTAGTGTATAAAACAATTCCTCTATAAGAGAAGTTGGGCATTACAAAGTAAGTCACCAAGTGTTAATTCCACTATCAGGAGAACGTAACATCCCTTCTAATGTTGAGATAGAATGAGAGCAAGCTCCTGAAGAATCCAGTCATTATCCCCACCACCACCCAAGATACCTTACAATTTAGCATGAAAAACATTCACAATAGTGGAAACTGTTATCATAACATTCTAAACGGAAGGCATGAAAGAGTTATTAGTAGACTACTAAACCTGCATTCCTAATGAAAGAAAATATTACTGTTATAGGTTACAGGGCGAGCATTCTTTGGAAGATAACAGCGTTTTCCACTGATAACAAAATATAAATAACAATCACTGCATTTTTCAGAGTCTTCAGTCTAATGAGCAGTATCCTTCATTTCTCCCCCTTTCGTTCTGCCTAATACTTTTCTTTTTGATTTTCTCAATCTACTGTACTAAACTTTCCGGCTTCATCTAACAATTCTTTCTTACTGCATGTGGTAACGATGTTCAAAAAAATCATAATTAAATATTTTTAATGACTGCTCCTAAAAACCAAACAGATGACGTCAGCACTTCCAATTCATTTCACTGTAGGTGCACTTATTAAGAGTTGATACTGATAAATGCGTTTAATTTTTTTTTAAGATTTATCTTTTCAATTCATTTTGACTTTGCATTATAAGAAAGACAATGCAATCTTAAAAAATAAAAAGCTTCATAGAAAAAGTCTGACAAATATCTAGCTAGAGATTCAAGACTAGCACGAGAGACCATCTAGCACAGAAAAACTAAAAATGACATAAAAGAAAGAAAAGGAAGAAGACAATAAATTATTGTCTATTAAAAATATATACGAGAAACTATAAAAATTGGCCAGAATCCAAAATTAGCAATAAGAACAACTATTTAGTCCACAAGGAAGTGAGTCTACAAAATGTAAACAGTCCACCTAGTAACCAAAGACTGAACTAAGTATGGACCGATAGGTATTGATAGATAAGTTAAGCAATTTTAGTTTATCCAGTCCATAACGCTATGGAGCCGATAGCTGAATTGAAGACAGAAGTGGACAGTGGACAGAAGCGGACGTTCTAGAAACCGGACATAAAAGTTAAAAATTCTAAACTGGTTTGTCTTAAGTAATTGGAAGTGTACTTCACAACTTCTTCGTCTTTATTTTAACCACATCTCTATTAGTATTTTTTTTTTATTCAGATTCTTGAGTCAACAGCACAAAGTTAACTTTACTTGCAAGTGAAAATTTTAATAGAATCAAAAACGTAAAAACATCAAAACGTAAAGTCATTATTGGACCAGCCTGTATACCAATTCAGCAGCTTCAAGAGTTTGGACTATCAATCTGATAGCCACGTGAATTAATTTTTGTCCATCGATTCATCTAGATTGGTGGAAATTTTATCGATAAATATTTTCTGCTAAACTTGACGCAGCTTCCGAGCAAGGTTTGACGTATGAAGACTGTAAGAGGGAAGAGTCCATTGTGGTTTCCGGCATTTTACATAAACAAATTTCAACGTCCGAAACTGCGGTGGCCAATTTCATGGGAAGAAAATCTGTTTGAAGTTACATTAGCAGATTTTTGAAATTAGACAGCACGTTTACGGTATTCCAGTTTTAGATCGAAATGGCAAAGCCAACGATCTCGGGCCAAAAATACATTTAAGAAACTAAATTCACCCAACACCACCACATTCAATTTTACCAAAAAACAATCGAAATCCACACCAATATTTTGGTTTCCTCCAAAAAAGTTTGTTCTAAAATTGTTAGTAGCAGATCTTTAACGTGCCTCCTTGGGTTTATTTTTGAATTTGTGACGAGCCAAATGTTATTAAACCCCCGAGGCCGTCAATAAAAGCATTCATTAAGTCCGGCAATAATTCAAACGATCATCGAATTGAAGTAAGTTAAACCAAACCGAATTTGGAGCCACCAACGCTCTTTACTTTACAAAGACAACATTGAAATTGCCACAACGCGCATACATTGCTAAATTCAATTGATAACAACTTACTCGTATTTCAGCACTTAAATCCGAAAAACCACAAGAAAACACCTAAAGTACAAAACGACCACACCAACAAACACAACTAAAGAACACGGAACGGTCGACGCGATTCAACTAATTAAAAAAAATGAGCTTTAAACGCGAGTTAAATGCACTTTAAAACAGTTTGGGGCTACTGACAGGAGATGTAATGTGCGCAGCTTGTCGTCGTCGTCGCCGTACGGGAGCGAGCGTTGGAAGCGGCGTCGTCGCGCATATGTCAGGATATTTCAGCGATCTGATGGAGGACTTCATAGGGGGATTCCGGTGTACGGTTACGTGTTTAATGCGGCTTTAAATGTTAACGTACTGGGCGACACCGAACAGATGTGTTTATGTGCGAAGGAGCGAGAAGTGGTTAATCGCAACCCCCGATGACACCGCATCCCTTTTTATCGCAATACCGGCATCATATAGCGGATGGAACCAGTCGATGGGAAAATCGTCAAACTGAAACTAATTCAAAACCAAATTTTAGCGAGATGAACAAAAAAATTTCGATAAACCAAATTGCCTTGGGGTTAACAATCTTTTCGAAGCTCAACTACTCTTTTTGATCTTCAACAACAAAAACGAGGAATTAGCTAGACAATTTTATTCCTCCCGTGTATTACTGGTTGCATCCAACTTTTTAAGAATAATATGCAACGTTTTACTTAAAATTCCTATCATCTTCATTTAAAAAAAGCATTTTATTAAAACAGTGACAAAAACAAAAAAAAAATATCCGAAATTCATTTTTCTTTTACTAGAATTACGTAGATACCACTGGGTACCACGTTTAGAGTTGTCATAAACTTGCACATTACACTTGCCTACTTATAGTTAGTTTAAAAAATTTATTTCAAAGCGATTTTTTTCAAATCAAGTGATGTGATGAAAATTGTAGTTTCGCAAATGGCCGCGAGAGGTACCACAAGTGTCATAAGGGGTGCCACGTGACGTTAACCTCAGAAACGTTGATTTTGGCAATTATTAAATAATTTTGTTATGCAAATGACCGGTAAAATAAAAGATTTTTTATTAAAATTCCGAATTTTGTTCTAACCATCTACGGGTTTATCTACGTTAGAAATTATGTATTAAAGTGACTCACTCGATAAAAATGACCTATTCAAACTGATAGAATTGGATCGAATTCCATATAACAAATACTTGAATATGATGCCACATGGTTTTTGCTCTAAATGCGCATACGTTGTAACAGTAACAGATACCGAAAATCGATTTCGTGTAGCACAACGTTAAGGGTGCCGAAGAAAAGTTTATGAATTATGCTGACTATTGTGTACCAGTGATAGATTAATTTAGTGCTTCTACTCATTTAAACAGAAAATCATGTTTTAACCTACTTAGCTTCAAAAACCTGTCAAAAAAATTATTAATTATCACTTTTTTGGAACAGAATCCAACTAACTGAATTTTAAAAAATTGTAGATAAATTTTACTCATCTTAAATCAAAAAAACATCTCACAAAATTTTGAAAAAAATCCCCAACATCAAAATGGAAAAGTCAAAAATGGTTGATCTCCTTTGAGTCATGGTTTACCCTTAAACGCCAGTCAGTAACCATAGAAACGCTTGTTTTAACAATGACTTTTAACGAGGGCTTAAAGTTAACCCGGGGCCTGACAAAAAGTTATAGACCGAATTTAGTGACAAAGAAGGAAACTCTCAAGTATTCTTGACATACACTCGATTATAGGGCAATCACGTGTCATCTCTAAATGACTGTCTGCAACATATGCAATGTGATTGATAAACAATTTTATTATCTGATGACTTTTTAACCTTTCATCGCGCGTTCAAAATTTCAATTTCGCTCTATTAATAGTCGTTCGTCAATAGCGTATAACAATTTATGCAACGTGTCTAGGATAAAGATGCTAAGTAAAGAGATCTCACTTTTCTAAAACACGTCGATGGCTTTAGACTTCTTTCTATAAGACAAATAAGTCATTTGACGTACTCCCTATAACTTGCCTGATTAAGTGGGTTTAAAAAATGTATTTTAATTTTTCTTCAACTGCTCAACTGGTAAGCAACAATAAAGTAGTGATTCGAGTAATTCACTCCATATTCCACCTAATAACAAATCATATAATCGCACATTTTCAATAGTATTACAAAAAAAAAAACTTTGCAGTTTTGGCTTACAAAAACAAAAATAAAGCTAAATGGACTATATTTAGTAGGTAAAAAAAATAACCTCAGCGACCAAAACTTGATTTGTTTGTCTTCTTGAAGGCGGTCCATCCGGAACAAAGCATAAGACGACGTGATTGAAAGGAAAACAGCCACACAACAGGTGAGAACAAATACTAAGAAAAATGAGAAAAATGGAAAGTCACCGCTGCTCGAAACCATCATTAAGTCAAGGGCGTGTTCGACCCTTGGAATCAACAGGTCCCAAGCTCCGAGTTAACCCAAATTAGCTCAAAATAAAAGGAATATTTAAATTAGAAATATTTACAAAAGGCGTTCAAATAAATTGCCATTTTGTTCCTTGGACAAATGACACTTTTCAGAAATTAATGTAAAATGTCCCCATAACAACTCGTTTACATCTTCAATATTATTGACCTTCAGCTTGCGATAACTCTAAAGGAAAAGTGGCATAGGAACCTACCTTTAATAGAAGAAATACCACAAATACTTCTGGTATTGCCGTTCAGGGTGCAGAATTGGGGGTAATAATAATAATCTAAAAGCTGGTTCACAAGAAGTCAATAGAGAAGCTAGTCAAGTGATTTGCAAGTGAACCAGCCTTAGCAACTAAATCGCTAAACCTTATCCACGAGATTTAATTTCCTTATAGTTACAGCTAATTTTCTTATTAGAAATTTTAAGTCGATAGCATAGGTCTGGATGTTATTATCAGTATATCGGAGTTTTTTCCATTAGATTGTCGGTTTTCTGTTGAAACTCCCTACTTGAAGTTACATTTCTAGAAGGCTGAGATTAGGCTCTATTTTGGTCGTCATGGCCACCTAAATAGTAATTTTGTTGGAGAGATTCATAGAACAGTGTTTCATCAAAATACAAATATGATTATCGATTTTTTTGGGGGATTACACTGATTAAACAAACATCGAGTTTTTGCTTTTTGGTTAACATTATCTATACCAACATTAGAATGAGTTATAAGATTAAAAAAATCTCACCTTTCTACGAAAGTCGAAACAACCGAGTCGACTGAGCTTCGTCTTCAATTCTTCTCCAATCAGTTTATTCGAACCTTATTGAATAACTTCCACCCACTACACCATTCACGTTTTTTGCACAACTCAACACCGGCTGTCTTCAAAAATTACCGACAGTTGCGGCAATATTAGGATGTATTTAAAAACGTACAAACTAAAGTAATTGATAACACTTCTGTAAAATTAAGAAATTTCTGATCCAAAAAACCTATTAAAAGAAATCGTAGTGTTTTGATGTACATAACCTCAATTCAAAACAACAGGTTGTATCAGCATCGCGGAATCATAACGGTTCTTGTTCAATCAAACATTCAAATTCTTACCTTATCAATAGCTAATTCCGACACAATTTCACTCACTAATTGTCCGTAAACTATCACAAACCGCTAATTTCTGACAAAATACGAAAAACTACCCTAAAATATGACAGAAACCCAGCGGACGAAGTGCGTCAAATCAAACGGAGTGCGCCATGCAGAACGCATGCGTCGAGGTCACCAGTAACGACTCGTCAAGATTAATCTTACGGGCAGTAATTGTCTTTTAAATATGGGTTGCATAAAAAAAATATTACCAAAAATTCCCAGTTGCAACCCTGATGTAACCCTAATATAAAAAACGCTTCACCAAAATAGATTGACGACAATCAAGCTGGCTTAACATTTCAATTCAAATATGACGCTTTTTAGCGGATTTATACTTAATTAGTAATTGTTTGCAAAGTAAAAATTTTTAATAGTTGGACTAACAACTAGAGACTACAATAGTGTGTAAATTCGACTAATACAGTTTACGATACGTTTATTTTTATTCCTAATTATCTCAAGAAGCATTTTTAATATTTTATTTAAATTACAAACGTTATAGTTATCAAAACCCATCAATATTCATTGTTTGTGGAATAATAAATTGTAGCCAACGGCAATTTGGATTCGGGTTCTCGCGGGAAAGGGCGTCCGCACGTCAATGGGATTTTGCGGCGCCAACAAAGATAACGCTATAAGTCTCGCTGGTGAGGTAAAAAGAGATAAATGGTCGCGTGGCGCATGTTGGATAGAGAAGGGATTCTCCGTTTCTACGCTGACAGCGTGTTCCTTTTTCTTTTCCTCCATTCGCCGCTATAATCCACGCAATTCGGTTGGGCGGGCGCAGTGTGCTTTCACGTGCCTTGATGGTAGTGCGGATCGAACTTATAATTTAGTACTTAAATTAATTTTAGACAAGATGGTTAACAAATTGGGTGTTATACTTTTAGTTCTTCATATCGTCAGTGGGCAAAATGAAAATCAGGACTGGGGTAAGTCAAGAAAATTCAACGTGTTAATTGCATGCCGATTTCGCGCGCCATGGGCCCGAACGCTATCGTCACGTACACCTTCGTAACATAAGACCATCAACTAGAACGGCAATCAATTTTAGTTCATATTTTCCATATTTTTAGATACAAGTTAGATACATTATTGGTTGCATAACGCTAAACGGTTTGATTATTTCACTCACATCCTGGTTGCGGTCGGGTATGAACCCGCGGAATCCCCTCGATTTATTTACCTTTTTTGTTTAATCAAACCTGTGAATTATTTTCGTTAATAAAAATTCGTTTTGTTTAACATTTTGTTGCTAATTTTAAAAGGTTGTCGTTTGTTTTTTCGCGTAACTGGGTTACATAAATTGTTTGTGAACCAGCCAATAAAGCGAGTGGAGCTTTTTTTAATCTAGCACTCTAGAACTAGTTACGATTTGTTAAAAACCATTTTTACCAACCTATTTGCTTTAAATCAAATTGTAACTAGTGAAATTGAAAAAATGCGGATTTTACTTATTTATAGATTTTACTGTTTTCTCTGTGACCATCCGAAAGTGTTCCATCGGATGTGGGGAAGGTCAGTGACGTTTTGCTCCATCACATGATTTCTAAAATTAAAATACTTATGCCACAAATCTCTTCATGTACAACTCCGACTTGTCCTTACTACAAAATATATGTTGTAATTTGATATGAAATCCAACAATTTTGTAGAACCTTGGACACGCTTCTTTTTACTCGCCAACACAATATCAAGAAGCTCCACTAACAGTTACATAGTCAATACATAGTAGAACGAAAGTACACTTAAAATTGAATTGCGTGACTCGATTATTAATCGATTTTTTTCAGTCCTGCAATCTTGTTTTGGTTAATGCAAACTTGTATAACTATCAACAAAATAAATGTCACAGAAAAAAGATTTATACAGCAACGTATCGAGTCAGTTATCAAGCTTTCGTTGAGCATCCTGCGCAATATTCTTATGATGCCAAATTGACTGGGAAACGCAATCAGTCGCTGAAATGTATTCAGGAAAATTGTTCTAACACTCGAACTTTTCGAAATCAAAATGCCACCCTGTAAGTCTCGTCGCTGTATAAATTTGTATACTATGGTTACATTGCTATGAAGATATTGAGATCCAAATGTGTAGAGATTTGGGACAACCGGCGGTGGATATTTTTGAAAAATTTTGACCTTTTATTTGAGGTGTTGCCTACAACATATTGAACGTAAAAAACGATTGACTCACAGAAATTTCTCTAAATAATCAGCAATCAAATATTCTGAGGACTTGAATTATTGCGAGGTAATTAATAAAACTTAAAAAGTGTCGTGGCAGTGCTAGAAATGTCGTGTCTTAGGAGTCTCGTAATAATGCACTTCGTTCCATGATTACATTAAAATTGCGGTATATCTAATTAAGTTGATGTGCACTTTGCTAACAATAGAGTCGTTAACTCGATTTAATTATTGCAGAAATAGAAAAAATTGGGTTTTTTACGATATTTATGGCCAAATTTGAAAATTTTCATTTTCATCCAACATTATTGGAGTTACTTTGACATCAATTAATTTACTGGACTTTGATCAGGATTCTTAAATTACAAAATTATTCAAAAATTAGAAACTCGATTTGTTGACAATTTGTAGCTTTTCCAAATTAATGGAATTTTTTTAGTAACATCTCCAAATTAACTTCTCATTTAGGTTACCAAAATCTAATGCATCCAAAAACATTGCAACACTTGTGGACAAATTGTGGCATTTCTGGTTTTTTTTAGTTGAGGGAGAAAAATAAACAAAAATACCGGAATTTTGATTTATTTTATGCAAAATTTTGGACGTTTTATTACGAATTAAAAACTAGGTTTTCGTCAAAAGTCGTAATTTCTTATTTTTTCCAAAATTTTTCCCAAAATTTTGGTCAAGTTTGGAAAATTGTCATGTAAAATTCAAATAATTTTCTGAATCCCCAACTTTATAGTAATATCAAGGTTGCTTGATTTTTTTTAAATGTATAAAAAATATTTCAACCAATTTCTCGAATTGTGATCTAAAGTGCAAATTATTCAGAAAAAATTTAAGAATTTTCCAATTCCAGTCCAGACAATTAATAAAATATTTAGATAAGTTTCGACCTGAAATTTTTAAGTTATCACACTAAAGTTTCGAAAAGTAACTGGATTCATAGGTCAATAAAGGACAAGAATTTTTTTGGTTACAAATCCGTCACCAAATTTTTCGTTTTACCCAATTTTTTAAGTGAATCACTAATGCCCGATTGCACAAAAAAAAATTTGGTACCGGACTTTGTAATCCGGGATCAAATTTTGGTCCGGTATCAAACCGCCAACGGATTGCACAAACAAAAATTTGGTACCGGACTTACTAACCCCGAGCGCAATGTAAACATACTAAGCACCGGCCTTCCCATTGGCTAGAGCCGTCGGGGATCGGTTCGTGGCTTGTGCATCATAGACGGCGCTAATGAGTGTTTTGACATTAGCTCGTTATTTGAAATCGTAAAAAGGTAAATTTAGAAATGGATCCAAAAACAACTCGTAGTAGAAATTATAGTGAGAAAGAAAGGATGCACTTTCTTAGTTTGATTGAAAAGTAAGTTTCTGTCATTTTTCCGCTGAATTTTACGATTTTTTACCAAACATTTCAGATATAAAAATGTTGTTGAAAATAAAAAAACTGATGGGACCACTATCCAAAAAAAGAAAGATGCGTGGGAGAAAATCAGCAACGAATTCAACGCTTCTAGCGATTCTGGAACCCGCACCGTCCAACAACTAAAGTTGTTATTGAAAAATCTGAAAAAAAATGCCCGAAATTCTGTGGCCACAGAACACAGAAATTTTTTTTTTACACGGCGGTCGTCGTCCAGCGATACTGAAGTAGATAGGCGGCGCGTCCAGATCCTGAAGTCTCAAGACTCAGCAGACAAGAAGGACTTCAAAAAAACGGGAGGTGGGATATTTATTCCCCAGCTCCAAGAGTCGGGGGCTCAAATTTTGGCGCTAATGGGGGACCGATTTGAGCCTCAAAGAAACCCGTACGATAGTAGCGCTATTTATCATGGTAAACATTTTTGGTTGCTAATTAATAATTTATCTATAGGTACAGATACACATGAAAACAGGCGTATAGGTAGGTATTTACAATAGAAATGAAATATTTTATTGAAAAATTATTAATTGTGTTTGAAACATTCTCTCTACCTTATTTCTACCTATAATACTCGCTATAATACCTGTGCTCACCAACACGATTTTTCTCCAAATACCTACATTTTTACTGATAGGTACCCATAATACATACCTACCTATTAGGTATAACTATTATTAATTTATTTATCCATTAGTATCATTTCCTTGATTGTTATTCCTATTTATTATATTCCTGATTTCCTTTTCCCCTGATTGTTTAGGTGACTTTAGTGCATCGGAGGTTAGTAAGGAGATAGTAGGAGTAGGCAACGAGCCTGTAGCCGGTCCGTCATGGCTCGATTTTGATCATCCATTGGAAAACTCAGAGCTCGAAGCCATGTCTGTAGTTTTCTCATCGTCCACCAGTCCCATCCCCATCACCACTACTAGACCTCCTACTCCTCTGCCCCGACAAAACAAAAAAAAACTTTCCAAAGTGACAATCTCATCCAGCGAGGAGATTAAAAAAGAATATTTTGCCACAAAGTTAAGACTCGCAAGATTTCAGCTTCGTTCGGCAAAAATTCAGCATGCTATTGATATGAAAATCAAAAGGCAGCAGCTAAAAAAAGTAATGGGAAAATAATCCCAAATGTACATATACTCGTTACCTTTAATATTACTATTCTTATCTACTTTTACGTATCTAGTTTTTAAAAATTTGTTCATATTCTAATTATCAACTTAAATAAACTTTGAAACTTTATTTGAAAGTGTATTAATTAGTTTTTGAATTTAAAGAAGCAATAAGCATGCGCTCACATGCGCATCACGATTTCCGAACCACCTGAGGGCATCAACAGCAAGCAACGACATTACGACATATGCACGTGTACCGCACATTTTGCAGCAGAAATGTTGTGTTTTTGTCAAATGCGTAAATATTTTGCAATGAGTAAGCCACACAAGGTGAAGGAGAACACTTTATTAATAGGTACACATAAAAAGCGATCGAAAAAGTAAGTATTGAACACTGAACATTTATCTGGCGAATGTAGTTCTAACAAGGGCTGCTCGAACGGCTGTGTTGTTAACATTTATTCTGGCCTGTCCTTGTATTTGAGGGTGTTCGATTTCTGGCGGGACAACCACATCAGGATCCATTTCCGGCTCTACATCCCCAAGATCCAATGCAATATTATGCAAAACGCAACAAGCAACAATAACTGCAAGTGATTTGTCCAGCTTGAGTCGAAGCCCAACCGACATGCATGGAAATCTTCTTTTTATAAGGCCATTGCACCTCTCAATAGCATTTCTCGTAGAAATGTGAGCATTATTGTATGCTGCTTCGCTTGCATTGCGAGGATTTAAAAATGGCGTGAGCAAGTAACTTCGACAAGGATAGCCGCTGTCTCCGAGGAGGTAATGGTCGCCATAACGGCCATTAATGAATTCCGCATTGAGTGCCGAATCGTTAAATATGGTCGAATCATGAACTGATCCTGGCCACCGAGCAACCACGTCCTGGATTCTTAACTTTGAATCACAAACTAGTTGCACGTTAATTGAAAAATAGCCTTTTCTGTTGCGGAACAGTTCAGCGTCAGGACCACCAGGCGATTGTATCCTAACATGCGTGCAGTCAATCAAGCCAATTACGTTTGGAAATCCGCGAATGTTATAAATGCCCAACTTCACTTTGTCACACTCTACCTGTGTAGTTGGCATCTTCACATACTGTGGCCTTAATTGTGCAATATATGGGGTAACTCTGGCCACAATTCTACACATTGTTGATGCGTGAATGTTCAAAGTATCCCCTACCAATTTTTGAAATGCACCTGTGGCATAAAATCGCAGAGTGACAAGCAGTTGGTCCCTTGCACAAATTGATTTGTTGCGGTTACTTCGAGGTTCAATGAAATGGCCAAATATATGTAGTATTGCCATAACCGAGTCTTTATCGAACCTGAAGCGTATTTTAAATTCACGGTCATTATAGATTTCAAAGAAATTATTTCTGTCTCTCAAGACGCGAACTCGCGGAATTTCTTCGACATCTTCGTTAGAATTCAATGATGATAGCGACGATAGTGACATTCTGATACTTATTGGAATACAGGTATGTTTAAATAATGATTTGTATATATATATTACTTGCTGATTGCTTCAATTTTATTCAAAACTTTCGAACGTAAATTAATTTGAAA
The DNA here is from genome assembly GCA_905333025.2 of Pyrochroa serraticornis. Classification (NCBI taxonomy): domain Eukaryota; kingdom Metazoa; phylum Arthropoda; class Insecta; order Coleoptera; family Pyrochroidae; genus Pyrochroa; species Pyrochroa serraticornis. The sequence continues at coordinate 31,489,869 of HG995154.1, read as the reverse complement.
TTGTAATTTTCAGCGATCTGTCACTTTGATACCTAGGTGGGCGTGGTATCAAAAAGATCCGGTATCAAATGCATTTGGTACGGGATCAAATGTTTTGTGCAATCCAAAATGAGGTTAATCCCACGTTTGGTGCGGTATCAAAATAGTCCGGTACCAAATTTTGATCCCTGTCAGATCTTTTTTGTTTGTGCAATCGAATTTGCTGTTTGGTCCCGGATCAAATAATTTGATACCGTACTAAATATTTGGTACCACGTTTGTGCAATCGGGCATTATTAAATTAAATTGATGCACTTATGCCCGATTGCACAAACAAAAATTTGGTACCGGACTTTGTAATCCGGGATCAAATTTTGGTCCGGTATCAAACCGCCAACGGATTGCACAAACAAAAATTTGGTACCGAACTTACTAACCCCGAGCGCAATGTAAACGTACTAAGCACCGGCCTTCCCATTGGCTAGAGCCGCTGGGGACCGGTTTTGGCTTGTGCATCATAGACGGCGCTAATGAGTGTTTTGACATTAGCTCGTTATTTCAAATCCTAACCTAACAAATCCGCGAATGTTATAAATCCACAACTTCACTTCGTCGCAGTCTACCTGTGTAGTTGGCATCTTTACGTACTGTGGCCTTAATTGTGCAATGTGTGGGGTGGTAACTCTGGCCACAATTCTACACATTGTTGATGCATGAATATTCAAAGTATCCCCTAAAAATTTTTGAAGTGCACCAGTGGCATAAAATCGCAGAGTGACAAGCAGTTGGTTTCTTGCACAAATTGATTTGTTGCGGTTACTTCGAGGTTCAATGAAATGGCCAAATATATGTAGTAATGCCATAACTGATGCTTCATCGAACCTGAAGCGTATTTTAAATTTACGGTCATTATAGATTTTAAAGAAGTTATTTTTCTCTCAAGATGCGAACTCTCGGAATTTCTTCGACATCTTCGTTAGAATTCAATGATGATAGGACGATAGTGACATTCTGATTTTATTCAAAACTTCCGAACGTAAATTTGAAATTTGAATTTTTAGCGATCTGTCACTTTGATACCTAGGTGGGCGTGGTATCAAAAAGATCCGGTATCAAATGTATTTGGTACAGGATCAAATGTTTTGTGCAATCCAAAGTGAGGTTAATCCCACGTTTGGTGCGGTATCAAAATAGTCCGGTACCAAATTTTGATCCCTGTCGGATCTTTTTTGTTTGTGCAATCGAATTTGCTGTTTGGTCCCGGATCAAATAATTTGATACCGTACTAAATATTTGGTACCACGTTTGTGCAATCGGGCATTATAGAACTAAAACTTTTTCCAAACAGTTTTTTCCAAAATTAGTCATAATTCCCAAATAACCTCGATCAACCATTGTTTTTGTAGGCAAACTATGTCTGACACCCAGTTGAAGAACTATTATTGAAATTTAACAATTTACACGCGTACTTGCGGCTCTAATTCATGAACGTGATCATATTGTTTGCCCAATTGTTTTTGTTTGTTGATGTCTCATTTGCATTACACTAATTTGCGTCGTGGTCATTCTGATGGTTTTTTAACGTTGGTGGTCTAATCTTTAAACGGACGATAATCCAATTGCGCTATTATTAAGTGAACCCCAATAAGATACCGCTCACTTTAAAAAACGTCACAATGATTTACGTTGAAATTAATCAAGTATGCAGCGTTATCAATAAAAAGATTAATCTTCTCCAAATTAAATATCTGCAAACACATGCCAAGGTTCCAAGTTCTGGTTTCGTCGCATAAAACTAGAAAATGACTAGAATCGTTTCCAAATTCAATCAGTAACGCGATTTTTTTAACTTTAAGGCTTCCCAATTTTTAGGACTTCTTCAGTCGCCAAATTCAAAATTTTTCTCCATTAAAAGAAATGAAGAAAATAAATAAAAATTACCAAAATTTTGTTTTGACAGCAGCATCGGAGGGTTAGAATAGAGGTTTCGAGAAATTATTTCTAAAATTAATTTCGGGACCTTCTGCAGAACTCTCGGTTACGGTTGAATTTCTCGAGTTAGCTCCCGTTTTTGGGTAATAATTGGGTATTGATTACAAGGCCAATTACGAATGCAGTGGTGCGCAAGAAATTAATAAATTATTTATGCAGGGCAAAAAATAGGTCGATAACGTAAGCAAAAGGAAGTTCAATTACTTTTTTACCACCAATGTCAAATCTTGAACCTTCGACAGTGAGGAAATCCGATCGAACTAGATCGGAAAACCAGCCCCCAGGGGTACGTCTACGGAACTAACGTTTTCGCCTTCGATTGCTAATTGGAGTACCTTCACCTGACCTCACGCGCACTCCTTCCGCGCTATAGAAGCTCAATCAGGGTATTAAAATTTAAGTATTACAAGAAAAAAATTATTTGCGAACTACCGGTAGAAGGGGGTCGTTTATTGCACTGTTGCTTCAGGTATGGCCATAAATTTGGCACAACTTCTTATCTCGACCCGCAAAATAAACATGAGGCTTAATTAAGAAAAACTAGGCGCCGAATACCCGGCGGTATCAGCATAAGTAGGTATCGAGGTAAATTGGTGATTGTTGAGAAACAATTGACAATGCGTTCTAGGATGACATAACAAAGATGTCTATGTAGTTGAAACGATAAGGGAGGAACTTATCAGCTGCTGATTACTACGAATTATGCAATAACTCAATACTAAGGCTTACGCCTCATTCATTGAGAATTATCTCAATATCAAGGTCGACGTTCTAATTCGTCGGAATGTTACTTTTTCGTTCTAATCTATTGGGACAAAAATTCTGCTATTGGGATATGTCGATTAAAAACAAAAATGATGTTCGATGTAGTTCTCGTTTACCTTGTCGTTGTAACAATGTCAATGCCAATACGAGGGGACCAACATATAGAGTGTTCGGATTTGAGTGTTTATCTGCAGCCCTCAAGTAGTTGCATGATAATTCAAAATAAAAGCGTTTGTTATCGAAATTTGAGTGTTCGACGAAACCTTGGGCTTTTACCGGGATTGGTTACGATTATTGGTAAATTTTCAGGATTTCTTGAAAATTTCAAAAATTTTCATCGAGTTTCTCAACATAATTGTAGTTTGAAAGATAAAAGATGACGTTTTGCATTTATTGTCTTATCCAATTACCTAACTGAAAAATGCTTGAGAGCTTTGACTTGCAGTTAATGTTACACTTGCGTACGTGACCGTCTGCACGATTGCCACCACGTGGTTGATCGATTTGAAACTTTTGGGTATTGCGCATGCGCCTCTATTTAAATTCGCAACACTTGGTTTATTTACCGGAATGTTCCATTAATAATGGTAATCAAATTTGTTAGCTTACATCACACAAATATTGGTCGTCTCTTAACAATTTTGGGCCAACAATGAGAAATTGTGCAAGTTCTTGAATCGCGCAATTGACGACAACGGCTAGTTGAAAGGTCAATTTTGGACTTAAGATTATGCGTTTAGTAAATATTTTGGTTAGTGTTATTACTTATTGATACAGCGGTGTCATCTTGACTTCGATTCGCAATATCTCTTCACCATGAAGGTTGAGGATCTTGAATTTTGGGTTATTGAACTGGCACTTTTAGAAATGAAAAAAATTCGATTGATTTAAGCGAAACGACCAGATTTTCGTCACTTCCTGCTAAAATGCGCTGTAAGCTAATTAGCCCAAGTACGTTTCGATTGCAAGCAATTGTTTCGGATTTATTCACCTTATTTGAATGTCACTTCCTGTTGTCGTTGAGGAATTTAGCAAAGTCGTTAATTAAAGGCGGAAAATTCATAGTGGCGTTAAATCAATCATAAAGTGTGTCATAAAAAACTATTTGAAAGTGACTTTCAAGCGCCCGTGACCACCGTGTAGTTTTTTACCACCCCATTATCATCCTAAAAGAGAGGCAATTTATTAACAGATGGGACCAGATCTTTATTTTCAGTATTTATATTAAAAAGTGAAACTTACGAACGAAAATTGCTAATCTTCAGTCATTTAAATACGATAATTACGTTGTTCTAGAAAATTTCTAAGTACAATCCTGGCTAATTGTAAATTACGTCTACCTGACGCCCAATAGTGCCATTGACTGCAGCCCTTCCTTGCCTGATGTGTCCTCGACTATACATAGAACTGTAATTTTTTACATGTTACTGCAACTCTCTTTATTGCGTTGAATAAAAAAAATCATTGTTGGGACCTGCATATAAAGTGACGCATGAAACGCACCCTTTTGAAAATATAGAGAGGAATTGCAAAAACTCGATTTCTATTAATTTATTAAGAGTCGCAGTTCTGTTAAAAGCTCAACGTTGCTAGTAGTCTTCACTTCTTCCATTCAGTTGTGTCAGGCGAATGTTTGTGATTAGATGTTATAAAATCCTAGAAGACTTGGCTTACAGAAATTTCTTATTTAAATACTCAGATGGCCTCCATTTACTAGAAAAGTATGCTGATGCATTCAAACCACAGCAATTAATCCATAAGTAATCACCATTCAATGTTTTATTCAATTTCTTGCGTGACGGCGAACTCGACCATTTTACGCGTGTTTTCTTACTCTTACGTAACGAAGGTAAATCAGTCAAGGCCCTTTCATGCTTATCGCGATAAAAATCTCGGATTTCAATCAATTCCTTTTTCTGATTGCAGATATCGCCGTCGTCATAAACGATCAAATAGAACTCCTGCTTTCGAATGGATCCCTAATAGGCTCAACTTTTCAACAATTTAGTAAACTTAAAGCATTGACCTTCGACAATATCCGACACCAATTCGTGGTCAGCGACATGGACCAAATGAACGATACCATTTTCACTGTCCAACTTACCAAAGAGACTGATATTACACCCATCGTTGAAGATCTTCCAGATGATGTTCAAGTAAAAACGGCCGCAATTCACCACGAGTGTTTGCTAAAAAATTCTATTTTAGGGATTAGCCATAGATCCCATCTCAGATGTTTTATACTGGACGGATTCTATAAACAAAACTATTAATTATTTATACCTGAACGACACGAGTCGCGGATCCAAAATACTCCTCGCGTTCACAGACGAGAATCCTCAAGACATCGCAGTCGACGTGTGTCAACGGTAAGTCGGAAAAACGCTACTAATTCCTGGACATAGGTGGACAGTCGCATGTGACGTCATCGACACCTTCACTTCTAGAAAATAGCAATTTCTCCACTGAGAATCCTTAATTAAACATTTTTGCATTGTAAATTTGACGATTATTTGCTCTCAAAGTGTAAATGATGGCTAACCAAAATTGTTTGGTTGCAGGTATGTTTATTGGACGAACTCGAATATGAACAAGCCCACTATAGAGCGTGCGCGACTTGATGGCTCGCATCGTGAGGTACTGGTGGACTCTGACTTGCACCACCCTCGAGGCATAGCCGTCGATTACAAATCTCAACGCCTCTATTGGGCCGATATGCGAGAAGGCATTTATTATAGAATTGAAAGCACAAATCTCGAAGGCAAAGAACGCGAAATAGTTTTCGAAGGTACTCATTCGAAACCTTTTGGTGTCGCCGTCGACGACACCGCCATTTATTGGACCGACATCAACAACAACGCTTTATGGAGAATATCGAAATACAATCCCAACTCAGTCCCCGAACGGTTGCGAGATTTCGAAGAAAAACCTCTAGGAATCGTTACGAAAAACATCCAAATCACCACCCTACCCGATTGCAAAGAATTAACTCAAGCCATTAAACATTATAATGAATCAACCGTTGAAGTGTTCAAAAGAGTTTCCGATATTGTTGAAACGGCAGTGGTTTGTTTGAACGATGGAGAATTGGTGGGGAAAGTTTGTAAATGCCGAAGAGGTTTCACGGGGAGATCCTGCGAGATTCAATTGTGCCACAATTTTTGTGTTCACGGCGATTGCCATTTGTCCTCGTTGGGGTATCCTCAATGTCATTGTTTGAGGGGGTTCGCAGGTAGCAGGTGCGAAAGGGACATATGCGATGGGTTTTGCTTGAACGACGGTGTCTGTTCGAGTACCTCAGGAAGAACCCCGATACCCGCGTGTACCTGTAAACCCGGTTTCGGAGGTGACAGGTGCGAAAACAGCGGAGAAATTGTCGACATCTGTCGGTCGTTCTGCGAACTGCGCCAAAACGACGAGTTGGTGTCCGAAAATGACGACTTCGTATGCCGGTAAGTCCGAAAATTCACCAGCACTTCTATTAACAATCAACTTAAATTTGTCATTACTGGTGTTGCGACTTGTGGATAGGTTCGAAAATCCTCCAACACTTCTAATAATATTCAATAGAAATTAATTGGGTGTTGCGACTACGAGAAACCACCAACACTTCTAATAGTATTCAAATTAATTGATTTTATAATTACACTTCTTGCTGTTGTGACTTATAGAAACATTTTTAGGTGCGTCAAGGGTTCCTTTACCATTACCAAATCCAACACGACATCAGCCGAAAAGCTGTCTGAAGAACAGCACCCGGAGTTTTTCGACCATTTTCAGGATCCGGCCTTCCTGGTTCTCTCATGCATCATGTTCATAATGATAATCATTATAATCGTCCTAGCAGTCTGTACTTGCTCAACTAAACGCCGGCCTAGGATAAAGAAGCGCATCATAGTTAACAAGAACGTCACTCCACTTACTTACCGACCCCAACCTCCAACTGAACAATGCGAAATCACAATCGAAAATTGTTGCAACATGAACGTTTGTGAAACCGTAAGTTTCTCGTTGTAGATGGCGCTTTTTCGATACTATACCTATAACAAGATTATCACTATTAATTATTTTTTGTTACAGCCTTGCTTCGACCCGCCAAAATTGAGGTGTTTGCAGGCCAAGAACGACGATAAGAAGACGCTGTTGTCCAACATGGAGAACGGCGAAGATCTATACTGAACCTATCAAACCGGGGGGTAGGCTGTGACTTAAGTATTACCGTTGTTAAGTTTGTTATTTAATAAAAGGAAAAAGACTTCGTAACGAAAACAGGGATTGGTACTGCTGCTATTTCGCCTGTTAGCAGTTATTGAAAAAAATCCTGACGGCAATGTTCGCCAAAAACATTCCTGGAGGATAACTCGATTAATTTCCATGACAGTTATAAGTCGCTTTATTTATCTTCAACATATCACTGCTAGTTTTTGTTCAAGTATTGTTCCTTTCTTGTGACGTGATTGTGTCGTGCTTTATTTATTTGTTTTATTGAGAACAGGCAAAGGAGTCTTAATCCAGCGATTGATTAAGAGTTAAGAGGACATTGTATCAATGGTCCAAACAGTTTTGTAGTTACTACTAGATTTTACCATGTAAACCTTATAGAAAACTAGGCTCATTAATCCTAAGTTTTTGGCGGCTCCATGAAAATTTAATAACATGCTTCAATCATTTCAATCAAGTGCAATAATATTAAATTTTCATCAAGAGTTGTTGCGTGATAGTTTTGGCTTAGTTGAAATTTTTATAGTTTGATTTTGTTAGGATTTGCATCATTTTCCACCTTAGTTGCAAGGTTGTGAGTAGGTTTTAGGGAAATGGCCAAATAGAAACTAAAGAATACGTGCCTAACTGTGGATATTTTATACAAAGATGTAAAGAATGTCGGTTTCTTTATTAATAATGGGCAAGTTAGGATTCTGTTGTATACTTAAGTGGGTGTCATGTGTAATATCCACATCAGAAATGTGATATTATAACTAGCTCTATTTTTAAATTGTGTAAAATAATTTTTTAATAAAATGTATATATCTTGTTAACTCTTCCAACTTTTTATCTCGTTACCCGCTTACATCACACGTAATTTAATCCATGGCCTACAACTTGCGGCAAAAAGAAAGTAAACAACCGCTCCTTATCTAGAAGGAAGCTCCTTAATACGTAATTATCTACCGCAATTACACTGTATAGACACAATGAAAGTGGCGAAATCAACACTACTTTCAATTTATTGGGGAAAAAAAGCTTTTCTTGTCACAAATCAGTATCTGTAAAAAAAGCTAAAAGTACACTTGGTGGTGCGAGTGCTCTAAACTATAACTTTGATAGAATCCTTTCAAGTCGCTTTACAAAATTTCACAATTATAGAAAGCAATTGAAATATACGAACATGACGGAAAACACTTCAAAGGAGCGTACTGATGACGTGTACTGCAGTTGTGAAAGAGAAGCTTCTTTCTCATATTGGTTCACGACCTTAATGTCCATTCAGGCTAATCTGTGAAGATCTGTATAAACTATTTCTAGAGACAACGGATAAATTCAGGGATGTCGTCCAAAGGCTGCGCGTACCCATTTGACTTGTTTTTTCCACTTTTGTAAGAAATATAACTATTCCAAAGTTTTTAAGTGGAAGCAGGGAAAAAAGAAAAACGATTGTTTTGATATGGGATATAATGCGTTCCATATTATAAATGTTGTAAAGTCATGTAAATAGTGAGCAATGTACATTACGTTATATTGTAACTTCCGTATTTTACAGTAAAATTCTATAATAATGGCAATGTATATAGATAAAAAGCTAAAATTACTTACAATAAAATATGGTTCTCCAAGTTCAAGAACAAGACACGTTTTGAAAGACAAATGGCACATCGTTGCGTACGGTTTTATACACAAGTTACCTATTTATAATAAGAAGCGGCTTCACTTCCTGTTCGCCGACCCTTTAACGAGCTATAGATGCCTAATTCTAGTTGGAATCGTGTAAGTAAAAAATTGCGTAATTACTGGATGAACGTAACAGGAAGTGAGCCGTAGTATTTACCTAATATAGAATTCACTAACATCTTAAGTCAAACGGTCCTCTGAATAAAACAAAATTACGATTTACCTCCACTATGGAAAAATCCGCTAAACTTACTTTTAGACTTCTTATCTTTTTGGACAATTGCATTAGTTTCCGATCTAGAAAAACGAATTAAAAATTATTGAGATCACTAAAATTTGGCAGTTTTCAGAACACATAGTTGCAATAGAATGTAATTGCCCCAAAGTCCCTACACCTATTAGGAATCTCGTTAGAAAAATAGCGTCGTTTATATACAAATTACACTAAAACACAGCAACAATAAACAACATAAATCACGTAAATAAAACAACTCAAGATGTTGAAATTAAAACTTCTTGATAAAAGAGAGAAAAGATAAAGTAAGAAATCACTTTCTCCTACCCAATGCGGTTGAACTGGATCAGTCTAGTCAACATGCTCATAACGCAGGGGATTTGCTTCTGTTTATGCATAATTGGCTGATCTGGTACGTTGCTCTCATAATCAAAGGCCACACGTTGCGAAACATAAGTCATAATCGTCAGTAGATCCACCTCGAAAGCCCTAGTTTTCAATTCTTCACACAGAGCTTGGATGAACCATGAACCTCGAGTAGTATTACGCCATGAATAATAACCTGAGATGCAGCAGTGAAAAGCGCCATGTGTTAGTTGCGAAAATTTATAGTTTAGATTATTAAAAACATTTAACTACCTTTAACAGTTGAATAAACCAAAAGGAAATCTGCTTCACGAGGAATTGGATGATAATGGACGTTGTGGCCATCAGTTTCAGTTCGTGAAGACAAAATAACACCAGCATCAAGTTTATCGCCTTGACAAGCTTGGAAAAAGAAAAGTTTCGGTTTTCCTAAAACACTCCAATAACAAAGAGTTATAGCGGTTTTAAGGTGTACCAGCAAGAGTAGGACAACGGTCTCCAGTAAACTTGTTCCATAAAGATTCAGTTTTGTATTGGGTATCTCGAGCATAAAGAATTCCTTCATCTCCATGAGTCAACACGGAGATGCATAAACAATCGTAATCGCTATGATCGTCTTCGGCAACTAAAAATTTTAAAACAATTTTAAATTCCACATCAAGTAGGTAACCTTCAATCTGAAAGTTAATCAATTTTTGACAGTTTAATAAATGACAGTTGAAAATATCGCGATATGGCCCGCGTTTTTGAAAATAAATAGGATTAAAGGATTTTCTCTTATCAGATTAATATTGTTATAAACTGACACGTACCTAATCTGATTTGGGCGAAAAGATCATCATGTTTTAGGTCTTGGTAGACGCGGACGTCGAAACCTAAAGTCTTTAGGACATGTTCAAGATTATTGCGATCTTGTTCGGTTCCTGCTCGCCGCTTTAAGTTAGGGACCGTAAAATGTTCATGATTGAAAATTAGGGCTATCCCGCGAAACGGGTGGTCCATTTTGTAGTGTGAAGCGAATCTCGCGGTTGGCATTCGAGCAATGATATCGCCGGCATAATTCGGTCTGAGAAGAACAGGTTGTTTTAAGGTCACAAATAATTTGTTGATTACCTCCTGTTGCCTAAAGCGTCACCTTCGTCCATGTGGTTGTAGTCGTTTTCGTTATTGCCATTACCCAAACATTTTATTGTGATATGATTTCCGTCTTGTACGTCACCTTTTCCGGCCACATCTTTACCTACTTCCATTCTTTGCTTTTGGTAAACTTAGCTATCGGAGGAATCAGGGAAAAAACTTAATTTCGGAAGAACACTTGAGTTTCAAACAAAGGAAACAAAGGTGAAGACGAGTACGCGCAGTACAATCGGCGATTTATCTGTAGGTGAAATGACATATCAAACAGGAAAAGAGGAAAATCACAGGAATGCAATGTTGGCTGCAGTAAGTCCAGGGGCTTTCCATATCCAATTAAATTACAATTTTGACAAAGTTCACATAGTTGTAGAGCATAACCGAAATCAACACACAAATGCACGCTATACCAAATATGCTCTCAAATTATAAGAACTGACCCGAGCTGAGCAAAATCCGAAAGCTTTGCTTTCAACATTTTAAATTTGGCGCTGTTTTGTAGATTGCACGACGCCCAACTTTTGCACTTGACTTGTAGATCGAATGTAACCAAGTAGCTCATGCGCACGCGCAGTGTTTACTTCGTCTAACTTTAGTTCAATTTTTCAACGTTCAGCAGCAGCAACACTCTTTTCGTGTGGTGACCCAAACAGTCAAAATGGTACGTACAAAAATCTATCTTTTTCCTAACCATCGGACGTTATTTTCCCAAAAAAAATATAAGACCTTGTTATTGAAAGTGTAACTGGTCAACCACCATTCAAATATTTCGTTATAACCCAGTATTAGCTCTGCTACACTCCACGAAATTCTTCTAACCTCCAGCATGGTAACCTCCAATATTTCTGTTTACGTCGATTATATGTTTGCAAAAACTATTCGCGTTATTTATACTAAATCTCCTTTATTGTTGCTAATTTTATTAAAATCGCGTTGTTTTTCTGCACTCGATTTTACTTAAAATCTAACCTCAAATATGTCATTTTCATTTTAGTCGGAAGGTACGGCGACGATTCGCACCCGTAAATTTATGACCAACAGGCTGTTGTGTCGCAAACAAATGGTAGTAGATGTTTTACATCCCGGCCAACCGTCCGTTAAAAAATCGGACATCAGGGAAAAACTGGCAAAGATGTACAAAGTAAGTATTTGTCTCCACGTTTTAAAATGTTTGATTGATTATTCTTTGTAGGTGACTCCCGATGTTGTGTTCGTGTTTGGTTTTTTGACGAATTTTGGTGGTGGCAAGTCCACCGGTTTCGCTTTAATCTATGACACACTAGATTTTGCAAAAAAATTCGAACCTAAACATAGACTTGCTCGTCATGGGTTGTATGAAAAGAAACAACAAACACGTAAACAACGCAAGGAACGCAAGAATAGGATGAAGAAAGTACGAGGGACCAAAAAGAGCAAAGTTGGCGCTGCCGCCAAAAAGGTAATTCTCAATTAATAAAGTTACCTTCATTTCTTTTTTACTTGATTTTCGGGATTTTCTTGGTTGTAATTCGGTTTTATTTAATTTATTTCTTTTCAGGGAGGAAAGAAATAACTTTCTTCTTAATTTCCACTTAGGTATTTTTTGGCATTGGTTTTGTAGTGTGATGAGTTGATTTTTGAAAGCTTTTCACAAAAGTGTAAATTTTATTTACACCAGGGCCTGTATTCTTGAGTTAAAAAAATATTTTTTGTGAAAAACAGTAAATTTTTAAATCAATTTCTTATCTGTCAACTAGATTCTCTTCAGAATACAGTCTTTGCAAGAGCAATAAATCTATGATTTCCAAAATGGTTGAAAACACGTGGTTAACGCCACATGTAGTTGCAAAGGAATCATGTGATTGTAGAAAAGAGTTTTAACATAGAGAATTGCAAATTTGAGTGTGATACTAAGAACTAATTAACATTTAAGCTTATTACGTTAATGCTTTATTTTTTACTAATTTTTGCGTTGTTTTTGACAATTTTCTTGAAGTTACGACTTTCAATTTATTTTTTGTTTTTATTTTTCAGTGAGGTGGAAAGTCAACGGTGCTCGGCACTCTATTGTGTGGCAGATATTTACCATCAGAGTTTTGCAATGATCTTTTGTATGTGGTACACAATAAACTTGAACATCGCGAGTGCAGGTCTTGTTATGGACTTAAGATCCTTATCCATAATATGTTTCTAAATAAATTTGATAACTCTTAGTTGTGATCTTTTTTAACTGTTATGACCTCCATTACTTAACTAACGTAAGTATATAAAGGGGGCGATCGTTAAGTCACTTGGTTTTTTGTTCAATTTCTAATAAAAATTTTGATTTTTTCTTTGGTCGTTCCCCTTCGGAAGCCAATGGCAAATCAACGAGCGGTATCCAGTTGAGAAAAACGTTTCTCATATACTCCTTGCTGTTTAGAACAAACTGTAGGTCCCGTCTCACGTGTCTCCAAACATATATGCATACACCACAAAAACGTTGGGTTGTATGGCGCAAAAAAAAGGAACTTCCTACATTCAGGTGAAGCGGTTTCATAAAACCTAGGAAGCTCACTTTCGAAAACGGAAACAAAGATTAGAGAACTTATAAATTATGTGCCCTTTGGTTGAATTCTTCATTTTTTAATGTGAGAAGTGGGCATTTAGCAATATATCGGGTTGCTAGTAAATAAGCACTAATTAGATTGTGTAACGGTTTTATTGGTGTTATAACGACAATAATAATCCATGATAACTAGTTGGTAAACACCGGTCTGCGATTCAAGGGTATTGGAAAACTGGACACTGGAAAAATTATTTTTAACAAATAAAATAATTGCGAAACTACCAACCTCTTGGTTAAGAGCTAAACACTTCATGAATTCAGCAGCGATTTCGCAGCTACTTTGGTCAGATGCCGAATCAGATTCTCCTTCAACAGCGTCAGCTTTGAACGGCACTTCATTCGCTAAAAATAATTATTTTCTCTTCAAAAATGTTTGGAAGATTGATGTAACAATCATTAACAGAAAAAATTTATTGAAGGAAGTTGCGAGACAATGGTAGAAACATTAGAATATTATTAATCATCCAAAACAAAGTGTAGATACTCACTCATGCTTTTAGTAAGAGCACTATTGCATTTATCGAGTTGTTTTATGCCTTCAATTGCTTGGTTGAACGTTGCGCGTTTTTCTAACCATTCTTTGATATTTTCGTAGACTGGATGATTTTTGCCGTTAAGCTGGGACAAAGTATAGCATAATCAATGAAAAGTAAACAAGTCAAAGCATTTTTAACTTATTGCCTATTGTGTTTTCTTTTATAATTTTATTAACTTTTCTTACCAAGTGTAGCTGTTGGAAAATGCAGGCGTAGTACTCGCACTAAAAAAACTTGTTGGATTAAATAATCTAAAAAGGCAATTTCTCACCTTTTTCGGCGCGTTTTCTTCGTCTATCATCCCTATCCCTACCTTTTTCTTAACGAAATTGAGTACACTTTTCGACGTTTGTTTAACCCTATCCACAATTTCCACTTCCGCCGTCCAACAATAATCTTCTTTCACTTTCCATTCTTCCGGCCTGTCACATTCTTCAGCTTGTGTCTAAAATCCAACATTAATCATTAATTACACTAAATCAATTTATTAGCTAGTTAACCAATGATAGAACTTTGAAAGCGCACAATACACACAACAACAACACCGTCATAGTGTGACGATGTTTCTTGTTTGACGAAAACTTTAAGTGTGTTAACAAAATTATGATATTTTTCTTTTATATCTGGCGACGTTGTCCTTCTTTTTGTTAATTGCATGTTTTGTAGACGCACATCCTTTTAGAAAATTGCTAGTTTCTGGTTTGTTTATTTATTTTTCAGGACATCGTGTTCTCATTTCCTGCCAATTTTTTTGTTGATGAACTTTAATTATTTGTTCAATTACCAATGACCAATCCGTAGGTGCGTTGTGGTCAACGAAACGGTCGACGAGTTATCAAATTAAGGAACACCTTGTCAATCCTCTACCAAATTCACGCAATGTCAATCTTTTGATGTTTTGTTCCAAATTCCCGTGTTGAAAGCAATTTCGTAACTCTTGTCAGATGATAACCGATACTAAATGCAAAATTTGGGTAACGACAGGCCCTTTGTTGTCGGATGAAGATTGACTACAGAAAGCTAAGTAACATTTAAGAGGTCTGTCTGGGAATTCTAAATTAATTCAATGAAATGGAAGAGAGCACTGAAACTTTTTTCATTTTTTAACGTAATTAAGAGGGTGCAATAGAAAAATTGTAACCAATGGTGAGGCGTACGTCAAGAAATTTATTTTTTTTGTCTTATTTTAAGACGAAGCTTAGCTAAATCTATACACGAAAATGGATGGATACTGTGGATTATAGCAAGAAAAAAAATCTTGACAGATGAATAAACACTACCATAAAATGAAATAAAACAATAAATTAGTTCTATAACATTTTTAACGAGGTATTTAACAATTGGTTGAGGTAACTAAAGGATTTCTGTTTTAAGGAGGATTGTGGAAATGAGTAGCGGTTTACTAAAAATCATTATTTATTTATTGTTATTGAGCCACACATGGACGGAAGAGAATTACCTAAGATGCAATTATTTATCCAAAAATTGAGCTTAAAATGAAGCTCTTGACGGCGTCTTTGGCGCCCTGTTTAATTATCCGTATTAATCCATTTGAGAAACCTCTGGAGAACTTCCATTACAAATTTGGCGGCTCTGTCGAAAAATCCGGGTTCTTTGGGTCCAAGTTCCATTTCTTCATCATCCATAGCGTCATCCTCACTTTGCCTTTTCTGTCTTGCAAAAACTCCCTTTTCTCCCCCACTAGCCCTAAAGAGTCCCGCTGATAACTGTTTGTCTTGTTTCAAGAACTCGCCAAATTTCTCCACAAACTCTTCTTCCGTTTTTGGAAGTGGTACCTGAAGGGAAAACTAAATTACTTCAGTTTTTTAGAGGAACTAAGTGTTCTTACCCCGAGAGCAGTTTCGACCAGGATGATGGCCAGGCAACAAACAATGACGAGTTTGAGGGACATTTCGATGGATTCTGGGCGATTGCCACAATAAACGATCTGCTATGAGGGATAATTTGTTTATATAGTTGGAAAACGTGCGCGAAATAAAGACGCAACAACCACCATGACCGTGAACGCAGGGGGGTTATATAATCAGAAAATGGCATGTTATATTGTTGGTACTCGGAATCAAATGTCCGTTCTTCCGGTGTATTATTAAATTTGTTCGCAAGTTGACATTGAAAGCGGGTATAATTCGCTATAAACATTTGACAACGAGGAGTTTTAATCAAAATCGGATATGGGATTAGAGGAATTTTCCAATGGATGCCTGGATTCAGGGAAAAAATTAGCAAAGAGCTTTCGAGAAAATTAGTCGACCGTTCCAAATTCGGACTTCTAACGAATTGGTGTCCAAGTAGTTAGTCATCTATTATCCGGAGATGATCGCCCAATTATTAGAAGACAATGAAAAACGAAGAGCGATTACATATTGTTTTTGCTGGGTAAGTCCCATCGCAGAACCCCGCCATTAGTTGTCACTAATGTTGGAGATTTAATATTCTAATGCGCGAGTGTATCGGAAATTGTTAGGACAACAATTTGAAAATCAAAATTATTTATTCAACGCTTCCAATCTATTGGAAAAAATGATTTTGCTTGCTCTTTGTTAAAAAAATTTCAAACTTTTAAGAAGTCGAATGGGGCCAAATCTAGTGAATAAGGTAAATTGTAACAATAAATTGAATCTTTTGTTAACGTTAATACGGTGGATACGGGGATTTAATTTTAGAAATCACTTCAGCGCGAAATTCAGGAGATTAAATACATGGCGTCCCACTTGAGTTATAAAATTTATAATTTAGCCCCCCACTCGTCTTTTCGCGCCGCTACTGCTGAACTAGCTTCGTTTCACGTCAATGTTTATTACATTTGAATCATTTTTGTATGGGACAAAGTTAACACCACTTTTTATGTACTATGATGTCATCTATTTAATTGTATGACCGCATACACCGAATTAAAGTGACCATTATCTACTTTATCGTCTTGCTAACCCGACCCACGAGGTGGAGAGAAAAGCGGGAAGTCAACTCGTAAACATCAAAAGAGATTTGTTTTCGGAAATAATTAATTAGCGCTAATATGCGAGAATACGGCTCGCTGACGGTCAAAATTTGCAACATTCAACATTATCATAATAACGTAGTAGGTGCTTAAATTCGCTTAATGTGGCTGAAGAGTTTTAAGAATGTCGGCAACCAACACAAATCGACTCACATATTTTTCAATATACAAGTCCTGAACGGACTTGTTCCAATGAACGAATCTATGTAGTAAAATAGCTCATCGAAATGTTATTGAACGATTCTTTTAAGGTATCATTGTGCGAGAGAGAGAAAGAGCAAAGACGCAGTGGCGTATTATAGCAGAAGCATAGGCTTTCAGCTCAAAACTTTAAAAGGGCGCAATTTTTTTTGGGTTTCGGGGGCTTAATACTGACTTTGGTACTTTTAGTTGAGTTGAGTTGAAGAGGTAGCTACTTTGTTACAGAATGAACCTCAATCGTACTCGTTTCTCCAACAAAAGATTCTCATATCTTCTGTTTTAAAAATTTTTTAATTTATAAATTAACTTTTATAATTAACTTAATTAGGAAAAATTGTTGGTAATTTTTTTTAGTATTTGAATCTCTTGCATTACTACTACTAACATTGCCTTTAATGCAATTGCGATTTAGCGGAAGGCAAACTCGTTCGTTTTCAACATAATGTCCTGAATGAACGAGGAAAAGTTTAGCAAAAAGGGCAATTTTGCCCGTCTCTAAATTGTTGTTACGCCCCTGCCGAGAAGTAATGCACCACTGAGGAAAGGTGCAAAATTGTTGAGAACCGCTGACATACGCTTGCGCTGTTGTTGCCGCATCCGCGACTATCCCCGACATACGTGACCGCGTCGACTTTTTACGCGTCAGAAAAAGACGCGAGTTCCGCCTTCCGCGATTTCTAATTCGAGCGCAAAATCTGCCAACAGTGGCATAAAAGCCTCACTCACATCAACCTCGATTTTCGACGCGTTCGTGTCGGTGTTATTAAACAACCGCTCATTATCGTCAACAAATAAGCGAAAAGTCCGTGTTTAATGAAATGTTCTTAATATCCGGCATGTGCGGATGAACCGTTGTGCAGTGACATCAGTGGCGGCAACATAGGAATAAACCAGTGCAAATTAACAAACGCCAATGGCTTTAGGTAACGGGAGCACCCCAAACGGGGGTGTTGCCCAAGAAAAAGCACCCGTGGTCAACGGCACCAACATGGAAACCTTACCAAGAGCCGGAAAACAGGTAAATACCAACAGCTGGCCAACGGCCCCCCAAGCCGCTCTTTAATGGCACCGATAATGTGGTCCGTTCGTAAACCGCGTAAATTACGCAAACAAAACGATAGGGCACATGGCATAAATCATTTACGGTTAACCGTAATAACGCGCCGGTGGTGTTTTTATTTTAACGGTTAATTTTAGAAGAACTCTCCGAGTTGATTGCCCGACGTCAAAAACGAAATTTAAATTTAAAAAACGTAACGCCACTGCTTTTTACAAAATTGTTTTACCGCATGTGACAGCGTTATTAAAACGATGACACAAATGACGTAATTGCGTCAAGGACGACGCGACAAGGGTGCAACATGTAAAACGGCCAATTAATTAACGAAACTACCCCTAAACCGGCCAAAAACTATCGAATTTCGTGTCATAAGTTAAAAAGATGAGTCACCCGTAAATAGACAGGGGTGAAAATGTGACGTTACGAACAGTTTTGACAGCTAACGTCAATCGGACCGAAGCCAACCGGGATTACAATACAATCAAATTTTAGGGATATTAAGTTTTGCGATAACAATAATTGCCGATACTGTTTTATTGTTTAAACAATAGAAATTTGTTTAAAAAAGTTGTTTTTGAGTCACGATAATTGACGGATTTCGGGGTTAACGAAGCGTTTTAACAACTTGTCGGTTTGAGAAAATTTAATTGGTTATTTGTAATTAAAAATTGGCTTATGTTGGTCGTTAGGGGTCCTCAAATTGACGGAAAACCCGATTAAGTTGTTGGTTTGTGGATGTATATTGGAAGGTCACTGTCGTAATGGTTAAAAGTCGGCAATGCATTTTAGCTGCGATGATGTCACTGCGGGCATATATTTGCATTTTAAAACGGACAAACATTTCTATAATGGCGACTAATGTGGTAACGCCGGTATTTTTAAGTTCATGTTATGTGATCTTTGATATTATTTTTAAACGAATGAGTAATGTTGTTTTAATTGAGCCGCAAGATTACAGTTCGAAGATTAGCTCTTGACATTCTAGCGATGTTAGGTGGACCATCTCCTTAACCCTCAACGCAATAACCTCAAACGAACCAACTAACAACTGAAAAGTAAAAAATACAAGAAAAACCGAACTGGGGGAGGATTCAATTCAATTCTGATCCAACCATTTACGCGAATCGCTGCGCAAATAGGCAACGAGAAAGCAAAGAATTCAATTAAAACTGAGCATCTCTAACGATAACTATTTAATATCTAGAATTATAGCCAACATCGATCGGTAATTGTGCGAGTTATTCTTTGAAACGATTCAGGATGCGGAGGAAAATCGAAGCTTGGACAGTTGAGGTAAATTTCCATTATTCCACTCTCTCTAGAAATCCATTGCTCAAAATTATCTAACCCAAAAGGCTGAATACGAGCGAATTTCGCTTTTAAACAGGACGTGGAAGCTTTACCGGAAAACCGGCATTCCGCGTTTCAATCCGGAAGGAAAGCTTGACGTCCACAAGTTTCCATGGTAGTCAACTACACCGGTGCAACATTTCAATAAATCGAATTATGTCTTCCCCTTTAAAAAGCTTTTATTAAGTAAAAGATCCTCTGGCCTCTTTTAGGTTTTTCCCATCTTTGCCGTCTTCACAAGTATTTGTTGAAACGACGTTATCCAAGGTTTCGAACAAATATTGACGTGTTTGCCAATTTTTGCAGTTGTTGTCTCTGATGATGGCGACGATATTTGGAAGATAATTGACGAAAACTCTTCTTCTACTGTTTTAGAACGAAATGTGCCTTGAATTTTGATCATAGTATTTGAAGCATTTGCGGTCAAGACCTAAGCATCTTCTGAGTCACCGACCACGTCTACGCGTTGGCCCGAGAATGCCTGGCAATTGACCCACATGTCTAGTGGATCAATTTTTTACCGCACCGAGATCCAGAGACTAGAACAAGTAGTAAAGACCGCTGCTTGCACGCTATCATCGAGAGACTTTCAGGAGAATCGTGCACTTTCTCGTTGGTTTTTAAACGAATTGTGCGGAGAGTTGCCCAGTTACTATCGATCGATCACCAAGTACTCACCAGTAATTGAATTAGGTTTTTGGTAGTGAAGAATATGAACGAACATGCGAACACTGACGATTCTAACTAACTATTCGTTAATTAGTAATTGACCTAATTGTTATAGAAGCATCCGCTATCGGAGCTCGAACGCAGCTGATCAGGAAACAAACACTTTTCCTAAATGAGAGTTTTGACGAAATATCTTCCAACGCGATTTTTGATATTATCCAAAACAAACAGCTGAAACTCAAGTTACTAGAGGTTCAAGTAATGATTTGGGAGCGATTTCGTGGAAAACCGACGCAAAAATAAAATTAGTTGCAAAAATTTTGCGTTAGGTGTTGGGTTTCCAACATGTTTGGACCCATTGAGTTGGCACGTGTACTCAAGAAAAATGGTAGCGGAAACGAAGCAATTAGTAGAGAACTAAACACTTTTAACCCTTGTTGTACTCGCACGTCATCCAGTCAAATGGTCTCCACTTCCAATTGTGAAAGTGTTGGATTTCTTACCTGTAGTCTTCTCGACACCTACATTGAAGATATTTACGACGTAAAGTCCCCTGCTGTGTGATTCTAAAGGTATAAAAGAAAATTTAAATCTTATCTGCGTGTTAGATTGCGGTAAACAGACACTTTTGATTATCTAGCGCCTTTTTCTACTTTTATTGTTATATATTTGATTATGAATGTTTTAGTTTCAAGATGGAATCGTGATGTGGCAGAAGTATCCGCTTGGATTGCGCAGAAACACGTGCTCGCCTTCCATGTGCGCTCCTCTAAAGACGTCATTGTTCTGTAACGCGATACAAAAATGTGCATTGTATGTCTTCAAGATGCTGTCTTACGAAACGTTGCCACACATTTATTCCCATCGATGTTTGAACAACTTTCTGCACTACACAAAAAGAGAAGAAAAAACAGTAATATAGGTACTCACTGAATTTTATTTTCGAACCAAACAATTGGTTTACGGTATAGCAATTATTGATAAAGCAATCAAACAATTTTTAAGTGCTTGACTTTGTGACGGTCTTCAGTCTAACACCTTTACTTGTTTTTTGGTTCTGAGCTACTGCAATCTTCTTTGGAAAAAACATCAAACGTTTGTGTCTTACGGTAATTTTCTGAAGCTGTAAGTTATCTGGATGACGTAAGATTTTTTGTTAAGCGAATCAACTCCAATTAATTCCAACACGTCCTTGAACAGCTAACATCGTCCATATAACTTTTTTTCTTTTTCTCTTTAACATAAACCGGTGTGTACCTACATATTTCGAGCTGGTCGGTGGTGGCCTTGTGTAAATTGTCTCTTGGAAGAACGAACCAGTTATGCAACAATCAACACTGTTGCATATGCCCAAATAAAGAAGCAATTTTGAAACTGTTAGAGAATCTTCAGAATTTTTTTAAACATCCTCCAGTATTTGTCGGTGTTGTAATATTTGTAGCTGTAAATAAATTGATTAAAAGAACTACTCAATCGAAGGGTAATTTCTTCTGATTCTGAGGTTATCTTGACGCTTAAAAAAAATTAAGGGGAGCCACCTACACTTTCTAGAGCATTATCGTTGATATTGTTGGACATTAAAATTTTTGCAACATTATGGTTGGAACTTACTACCACGAAAAAGAACAGAAGACCATTTTCAAGAATTACATTCCTTACGGGTTGCGGAGACCCACTGTACTAAAAGTCTCTCACAGACTCGTTACTTGAGATCCATTCCCTAGAAAAGAGAGAACACGATCTATGAGAGTTCTGCCTATCTCTTCGGGTCCTTGTTCATCTTACAAAATGCCATACCTTCTACTTACCAGAACGGAGCATTTACATAAGATGTGGTTAAATAGTATAATGAGAAGTTTCTTCCACATATCTTTCAGTCTGGATTTTCTCACTCTCACGCTATTCACGTGCCCTACTCTCTGCACCACACATTTATGTGCCTATATAGCAGTGTTCTATTATGGTACCCACCGGACAACTTAACTTCTTTCTGTTCAGCTTTAACAATTCGTCGGTGTTTGATTTGGATTGTTTGTCAGTGGCTCATTTTTGATCTCCTTGGGGTTCTGTATACTCTTATCAGGGAATTTGCCTTGTCGTGGTGTCCTCTCGTTCACTCCAGCTGTTTGTTGTTGCATTCCATTAGTCTCACTAGTGCTGTTTGGTGATTTTTCACCGTTGAACGAGTAGTATAGTGAGAAGTTTCATCCTCTTCACCACACATCCTCCAGTCTGGATTTTTCACCTTTACGGTATGCACTTGCCTTTTTGCTTTCATCCTCTTCACATATCCTCCAGTTTGAATTTTCTCTCACCATTACGATATTCACGTGACTATTTAGTAGTGTTCTATTATGGTACTTACTGGACACTTTAACTTCTTTCTGTTCAACTTTAGCAATTCGTCAGTGTTTGATTCGGATGGTTCCTTAGTGAATGTGCCTCCTTGGCTCATGTTTGATCTCCTTGGGGTTCTTTATCAGACAACTCGCCTTGTCCTGCTGTCCTCGCGTTCACTGCAGCTGTACGCTGTTGGGTTCCGTTAGTCTCATTACTGCTGTTCTGTTTTCTCATCCTTACGGTGTTCACGTGTCTATTTAGTTCCACCCTCTTCACATTTCTTCTAGTCTGGATTTTCTCACCCATACGTTATTAACGTGCCTATTTGGCTTTACCCTCTTCATCACACATTCTTCAATCTGGATTTTCTCTCACCATCACGATATTCACGTGCTTATTTAGCAGTGTTTTGTCATGGTTCCCACTGTACATCTTAGCTTCTTTCTGTTTAGCCTTAACAATTCGTCGGTGTTTGATTCGGATGGTATCTCAGTGAATGTGCCTCTTTGGCTCATGTGTGATTTCCTTGGGGTTCTATATAATCTTATCAGGCAACGCACTTTATCCTGCTGCTCTCTTGTTCACTGCAGCTGTACGCTGTTGTGCTCCGTTAGTCTCACTAGTGCTGTTTGGTAATTTTTTACGGTTTTACCGTGATGATGCGGATCCTCCTATCTCTGTATTATTTCTCTTGAAAACCCCCCTATAACTGCGACTTCTGCTTGAAACACAATTGCAGTGCTACTCCTGGCCACCTTCAAACGTTTAGACATTTTATTCCTCATTCATCATCATCCCTCAGACATTTGGAACTATTGCTAGATCTAGGCCTCCTCTAAATTCCTCCAGCTGGCTTTAGTTTTTGCTTCGTTTATCCGATGACTCAATATTCTTCGTGTGTCTTTGCGTCATCCAGTTAGTGGTCTGTTTCATTTACTCTTTCTAGGTCTCGAAAATTAGCCCTTTGGTTCACCTATTGTCGATCAGTATGCTCCATTTCGCTAGTGCGATACGTTGGATAACGTCTTAATTTCGTTCTTTATCTTATTGTTGTATTTGGCATTCTACTACTTGTTATTTCTAACATCGGTCTTTTCATAGTTCTATTTATCATTATGGCTAAAAATTTGGATTACACTTTATTGATAGAACTGCTTTGTTAAACTAATGGCATTTTGGGACATAAGCCCAATTAACAGTTATATTGGTGTAGAAGCATGGACTCCAGTCATCCACACTTTACCAGTAGTGGCTTTGTAGCTCATTGACAGTAATGAATTTTTAAATATGAAATTTTTGGCCATTCCACTCAGTAAACGTTTTAATCTCTGACTGTCAACAGTGTTACAACATGTTAAAGACGCAAGTCGCCTTTCACTGTCACTTAGTCTTTCTTTCTGAGGCAGTAATAAACACAAAGGGAACCTAAATTAATCCGATTATGGAAGCATTCGGAGTGTTGCAGGTCTTGAAGACATCACTAATACTGAGAATGGTGTCGTATATAATAAGTCCTCAGTTCCTTAAGCGCGTTTTCCACAACTTTTTTGCTTAGTTTCAATCTTCATTTTGGAAAAATTGTGGTCCCGTTCCACTGGATAATCAAAAAAATTACCTTTGATGTTGATTTAAATTTAGAGGTATTTGGAAGTATCTAAACTTTATATCGACTAGGGGAAGTACAGAAATTGTTCGAATTCTTTATTTGTTCAAATAAGTAGCGTTCAACCCTTCAAAAATTATATCTTTCAAAGTACAATTGTTCTTAGTTGCTATCTTCTCTTCTATTTGTCTTCTTGAAACTATTTTTTCAAACCAGTGGCCGCACGGGGCCAAATCTGGGGTCTAAGAGAAACGAGTTTGTGCTAATATCGAACTGCTGTTTCTTTTTGACCATCAAATGCAAAACCAATTTTCTCCTTCGTCACCAGTGGAAAGGTTACTTTCAATTAAATCGATGGAAATGGCCCATCGAATCTCTAACCAAGGTTACAGCAACAAGTTACTTGGCTATCACGTTTCAATTAATTTGTCATTGTGTTATTATAATTTTTTTTTGAAAAACTAATCAGTAAATGAATTCCAAGGTTATCAACTGACGGGATTCCGATTATTTAGCTGTATCTAGATCTAATCTAGATAACAATCAAGACGACATGCATTAATGCATACGGAATCACCGTTTACAATAAAAATTACGCAATCAACAAAACTACGTCTTCCGATAGTAAATTGACGCCTCCGTTTCGATGAATTATTTAAATCGTACCCACCCACATGCCATATTTAGTTAAAATAATAAAAATGCAAGGTCTCGAACACGCAGTCGTAAATCACTTGTCCTCAACTATTCTTCATCTAATAATCAACCAATTACAATCGCAAAATAAAAGTGTTGGCAAAAAAATTACTTAATTATAAAAATTACCTTTAATGAGGTCTATTTAAGCATATTATGTCATAGATAAAACAGGTCGAAAAGTCAAGGTTTCATTCCACGCACTTATGAATTTGAATGTCACGGCAGTTCTCGGGTAAAATTTAGAGGATTTCGGTCACTCCCCCTCGGAAGACAATGGCAAAGCACTGATTGGTTAGAAAAAGTCCCAATTCCCGTTGTTCCACGCGAACTAACAAGACACGTGTAGAGATGTCGCTGACGCTCGGCAACGAGTATGACACTATTTTATCGCGTGACATCACCTCTTGTATGTCTAATTGAATTTCGCATTTTGTTTTCATAAAAGTACGTCCTAACTCAATTCATCGATTTATGAGCCAAACAAATGTCATTCCCGAAGCAATTGACATTTTGAGGTTATAATAAAATCAGGATTTTTAATTAGCTGAAAATTGATTTTTATTACTTAATTGGCAATCGAACGGAATTAAAGCAATTGTTGAAAGTGGTGGCGGGTCTTCTGCAAGCACTAAGCAAGTCGTCTCTCTCTTCATGTTATCGAAGGCATGTTCAAGGATTTTTGAGGTCATTCTATTCTTTCAAAGTGTCCACCATAAAAGCTTTTTGTTGATCGGTGAAGACCATTTTGTCACTTTGTAACTATCAAGGCGTCCAAAACAATAAATAAGTTTGTTGAAATTAACTTGACGCAAGTTGTTGACAACTGTCATTTGTCAAATAAAATCGTGAAGCGTCCGACGAACGCTAGGACATGACTGGTTTTCTCCAAACCCTACTAGATGAGAAATTCAATTAGACATACTGTAGCTTGGAGCTATACGAGTAGAGAAATGTCGAAAAGAGGGCGTGCGTCCCCCCGTTGACTGACAATCTTTTTCAAACAATAGCGATAGTGTTATGGTAACGATAAAGTTGTTTGGATTGGATTACGCGACCACAACCGCAACGAACAATATCGCTGATTGTTGTTGCAATTACCCATCGCGGTATTGGCCGCGATAACAGGTTTAACAATTTTGAATTTAACAATAACGAAAGCTATGTATCGATCTTGTGTTTCCAAAAATGGTTTACGTGTTCGTCGGACAGTTCGTTGCGTAATTAATGGTCGTACGAAACGTTGCTAAATAATTGCTTGGGGTAAATGCACTTTTACTCGGCTACTGCCAAAACGCAACTTTCACTTTTGTCATCCTCGTTATGTTAGAGGAATATAAAGCGGCGCAATCTTTCGGTTTTATAGCGTTTTTATAGCCGGTATATGTCGTAATTTTTTTCGTACATCATCGGGGTCTGTATGTACGTGAACGTATATTTAGCTGTTATTATGGAAGTTTATGACTTTGCTAGTGGAAGCTCTTGTCTTCACTTTATGTACGTTAATTAAACGCACCGGTTGATTAAATAATTGTACGATTACCCAGAGGCATGGAAACGTCGATATACTTGCTACTTTCAGTTTTGTGCCACTTAATTTTTGAAATTTAACTTTACTCCTTAACTGTGTTATCCCAAATTTTACACTATAAAATTTCAAAATAATCTCCCAGTTTGACGAAATTTTTCGAAATTCAGCTGGTGTTAAACATCAGTTGTCACGGCCCTATTTCCTTCTTTAGTCTCGCTGTTGGGTGCGACAAAGCAAATGATAATGACACCTAAAGTGACGAAAACTAGATAACACATGACAGTGACATATGCGAATAATTACTGGCAACAGTTGCGATAGTAACACGATTATTGTTTTAATGTTGTGCCTACTGTGCAAAACAATAAACTTTATTTGAAAAAATCTCAAAATCACGTCTTGCAGAGATTGGTCAAGTAGGTAGTGGCTTCTAACCTCATCAACATTTAATTACATGTCAATTACTGAAAATTTGCAGCTCCGGCCTGCTTCCTAGATTGGATTTCGAGGCCACAAAATCAAAATGCCACCGTTCAACGTTCAACTTTCGCTGCTGAATAAATCTTTGAATTTTTTTTGTGTATTATATTAAGCAACACATACTGTCTTCTAGTGATGTATAACATCTGACAACGATAAAAATGACGACATGCAGTAAAAGAAAAACGTCAATATGTAAAACCTTTCAGATTTTCTCTAGTATACTGGAATAGGGGGTGTTATCACATAAAAGTGTCTGACAGCCCTGGGTGACAGTAACAGATAACTGTGGAGTAACGAATGACGGCAGCAGCTGATCTTGACGGATGAAAGTGTTCTTCTGACATTAGTGCCAGTTGTAGAAGAGCCAACTGTGATTTCTGCTGCATAAAGCAAGCGCCTCCGCAGCCAGGAGTAGCACTAACAAATAATTTGTGCCTGAAAGGGGACGAAAATAAGTTGGTGTCGTCTCCCTGAAGCTCCAATTTACTTCATGTCTGCACTGATTTTTATTAAACGTAATAAAGTTGTTTGCCGCCACTGTTCTCGCTGTGAAATATGGTCGTTGTAACCGAAAGCAGGCAACTCCCTTCGTTAGATTCAACCCTTAAGAGATTGTTCCAGAACAAGTTTCATTGATGGAACGTTTCGTTGTTTGTCCATCTGAGGAGTTTTATACGTGAAAGGGGACGGAGGCGAAATGGGGCACAAAAGTGGGTTAAACACGGGCAGGTCAGGACGGGAGAGTGAGGAAGCTCGGATCGATCCTTTTCAACAGCTTTGGCGGGAACCACTATTAAGGGATGTGTGCATAAAACCGTGAATGGAAGGACTCCCAGTTCGTTATTCACGGCCTGTACCTTAATTACGTAGGCATGTATAGCGTAAAATTTGGTTTTGATGTAATAACATGTGCATAGATATGTTGCGGCATGATGAAATGAGAAACCTTAATAAACACCAAGGACGAGTTACTGTCCGAGATGAGGTCAGCTTGATGACCGTTATGATAACACATCAAAATTTACGAGTCAAGGGCGTAATTTTGAGGCGACGACACAATTTCTTATAATTCCTCGAATCTTAAAGTGCAGAAATCAAACCGCTTTTCTACTAAGACACATTTTTGCGAAGAGTGGAAAATTTTGGTGATTAACCAGCAAATGTAATTTTAGTAAAATTATTCCTGTCGCTACTATTAAAGAGAACGTGGTTGCTTCCAATATCCACGACCGTTAAAAATTAATTTTTGAACTTCCCGGAGTGTTGGTTGGGGTCCAAGGGTTCCCCGAGATTACCTCAGAATTTACTTCCTTGTCTCGGAGGTGTTAAAATTACGGTAATAGTGGGTCACACTTATTTCATTAGGGGATGAAACCGGACTTCCGTTGGGGATTTCCTAAACGTCGTCATTCAACCTTTTTAACGCGTCACAGGACCAATTTTACACAACCCATTTTGTCCGGGGTCAACGCAATTGGTTTCAATAAACTTTGCTGCTTAATCTACCAAACGATTTTCGCTGACTCCTGGGTGTTATGGGCCCGGGGAAAACGCCACGCTTTTTGGGGAAATTGGGAAAACCGATAGCAGTTTTTTTAAGCTTCCACGTCATTTGCCCCCTGTAACGATACGTCTAGGCTCGGAGTCGCCGAGACATCAACCGGCAAACGACGCCCCAAATTATTTTACACAATGATAATTTTAATACTTCTTATCATCGGTTTTTTTTTTTAATAAACTGAACTTAGTTTGTGATTAATATCGATATTCCTTATTTTTGAGTTTCTTGGTCACATATAGAAAAAATACAATAAATAATGGAAGAGAAAAAAAGAGGAAAAAAGCTAAAACAAAACACGAGAAGTTTCAAGTTTTCCAATGACAATCGATCTGTTGGCAGCAGTGGTGCTTGGTTCTTGCAAATGAATGTAGCAGCGAGGAAGGAATACCATCAGCGAGTGGGGGCAGAATTAATAAATATTTTTAATTATAGACTCAGAAGAATTCTCTTGAACGCATCACTGGTGCCGCAGCGGTTGCATGCGTCTCCCACTCAATTTTGCATCCTGAGAATATTGCGCAAGATGCTTGACGCAGGATTGGCAACTGAATCGAAGATGCGTTGTTGTAAAAATCTTTCTGCTGTAATAAGAAGTAAGACAGGAGACATATTGGAAAGATGGTGTTGATTGAAAGTCTACATTGTCTTGTTGCTATATCAGGGAAACAATAGAAATTTTAAAAACAATTAAGGTTATCTGAAGATAACGGAGATGAAGCTTGATCTACATCACATCTTAAAAGTGAAAGATAAGTGGCTGAAAGAATCTCAAATCTCTTGCTCGTTGACCTGTTAGTTTTTCCCCAAGTCGAAGACATCTCCTTTAGTCATCCCAGCAACGTCTGTCGAATAAATGGGCCGTTCGAAGCGAATTTAATTAAAATTCCGTCCGGGAAAAAGTGTGAATAATGGTGTGCAACAACAGCGACAGCATCGGATTTCCACGTTTATTCTCGGAATATAACTGTGTCGGGTTCATGGTAGTTTAGTATTTCAGTTGGTACCCGGTATAGCCGGATAATTGGTTCCACTTGCTGCCCGCGACATTTTTGCTTCATTGCCGACATCCTCTGCTATCATATTGTTTCGAACAAGTGATTTCGCAGCAGTACCAAACCAGGAGAAAGTCCACCACAAAAACCCATCCAAAAAACCCAACCAACCAGGCATACTATCCACAAATCCACCATGAAATTCTTGACGGTTCCACGAAACTTCCGCCAGATGGCGCTCGTTCAAAAAGCTCGTTTCTACAATTTTTCCCCACACCAAAAATTGCTGGTCCAACCCTAATATAACTATACGATTTGGACACTTTGACTAGATAACGTTAAAATTCTGGGGCATTTACACGTTCCACCAAGAAATTCTTGACGGTTCCACGAAACTTCCGCCAGATGGTGCTCGTGCAAAAAGCTCTTTACAATTTTTCTTCACACCAAAGATTGCTGATCCAACCCTAATCTAACTACGATTTGAACACTTGGACTAGATAACGTTAAAATTCTGAGGCATTTACACGCCTCAATCCTAAAACCTGAAATCTTCATATGGGTGGGGAGAAACTTCTGAGAAATGGGTTTGTTCGAATACTTTTTGAATGCGGTGTTTTGGGGGGGCGCCGCAATAAGCGGGACAAAGCCTTCCTGATAGTGTCATTTTAGTGTTAAATATTTAATAATTCCGCACGCTAGTATCATGCAAAGGCACGCCCATCCGGGGAGGTCACGGTTAATCCTCCTACGTTCCGAAAGCGTTGCTATTCAAGCGAAGCGGTCAAAAAAGCGCAGACTGCATAATGGTCTTTTGTGCAAGCAACAGTTTCGTATACGACCACGCACAAAGGGCAAAGAAACTAACTGCTGCATCAATTAAAACGTGAAAAGGACGAAAAGCAAAACTGGCAACGTTCAATTAAAAAAAAAAACAAGGAGCAGTATTTTTGTATTCCTCCAGCACCAGTTATCCAATCAGAACTCAACCTGCATATTGATAGTAATAATAATAATTCGATTCGTATACATCAGAAATCTATTACGTGAATAGTTCAACAAAATTTACAGTTAGATGATTGGAAATGATTTTTTTAAATAACAATCAAGTGCTACCGGCTCTTGAATGAAATTACGTTTATCTCTTGAGTGTGGATCGGGGCTGTCATGTTGGTAAATCCCTTAATCGTCCCGCTTTGAGCAAGTTCAATATGAACTGAAGTGGGTTGGGAGAGGAAAATCAATTTTATCCCCGCCGCTGTAGCGATGAGTCCGCAAGGAGGGAAAAGTTGCGCATTTTCCATGTCGCTTTCCATATTTTCCACGATTTTAATTAAGCCCCAATTTGTCGAAATTAATACACGTTCGAGCTTGATAACCTTAATGCTAATGGAGTGTTTGATTCAATTAAAATTTCGCGCCCATACTAACGTCTTCAATTTCGGGAGCTGCCACTATCTCTTTGTGGAGCACTTTAAAGCGTTATTGACGTCTGAACTGAAGATGATTGCGAGATTAAGGCTATCAAGCAATAAATGAGTATAAAAATAAAAAGTAGATGTCGAAAGTTCAATTTTTTTGAAATAGTTTTGTTGGTTTTTAAAAGTTAACAGTCTTAAGTTATTGACGGTAACCAATGTAGCCAAATATAGTTTCAATTGCATCATATTGCGTTATTCTCATCTATCTTCTGTTATGTTATAAATGTGAAAGTATTTGGTCTTCTGTACTTTATTTTCGAAATAAAACTACAAAATTTGCTTTGCTTTCCTTGTTTATTTAGTTTAGTTTTATTAGTTGCTTTGGCCACTTTAATGTTTTACTGCATGTTTCTATTGCAATCTGGGGAAATTTACGAGCAGTTATTTTTATAACTACCATTGTGGAACTGACTTTGTGTATAATTAACGTATTCATTGCAGTTCTGAAAGCATCAACAGTTTTGACTTTTTTTTATAACCTCACAAAATCGCTTTTTGTCTTCGACTAGCTTACAGTATTAAGTAAAAAATGATAATAAATATGAAAATCTTTGAAGTTTGAAGGGATATTGTTAACTTTGACTTAAGTTTTGGTTCATAAAATCAGATTTTGTATCGTGTTTATTCATTGGCCAGGATCCAATCCTTTCCCTTTCAGTTTTCCCATTTACATATTTTAACATCAATCATTTTCAGGTTCCCTCCCTTATTCATTCATTAATAAAAAGATCAATTTTTTCACTTATTAAGAATTCTTCGTATCACGTGTTTAAATGTTTTTACGCACTGTTACGAAGGATTAAGGAAACAAATTGTTTTTTTCTTAGTCTGACGTCAAAATTTTTTGTATTTTAATTTGCCATAATTTCCAACTTTTTTCCTTATTTGTCTAGCTCACAAATATCCAAAAATTATTATTTTGCTCATTTCTTCTAAAAAATGAAACCAATACCTGTGACCCTCCAAACACCATCTCGTTTAAATTGGGTGGGTGCGCTTGCACGTACTCGAACGTTTGTTCTTGCGTTCAATTGGCGTTTTAGCCAATCAGAGCGGGTTTTCTCCACGATTGACAACGAAGATGCCCGACAATGCACGACGAACTTTTAAACTGGATGGTTTTCCATTTCTATCACCGAATCATTTCTTTGTCGGACTGGCGCCTTTTAAGTTCTCTACTTTTTAGTTTTATGTTCTCTTTAGACTCGATCAATCCTCACTAGAACCTTGACCAGAGATTTCCACCCTTTATAATTTTTTTTTACTTTACAATCACTGTCGTGTCTCTATGATCATTCCAGTAATGAAGGAAAGTGATCACACACTTAGTAGAAATAAGTGAAGCGACACTTAGTTAACTACAAAGAGGACATGCAATCAGTTTCGATCGCCTTGTAGCTTCTTCACAAGACATCCATTTTTTTTACATGATTGACGTTTGTTTCGAATGACGCAAATAATTCACTTGACTGATAATGGATACTTAGTGAATTGTTCCTAATTTACATAATAAACTGTACCCAAATAAAACTAACCAACAGATCTTTACGGAATTAAAATTTTGACCCATTTTAGTTAGAGCAACCTTGATTTTACAACAAAAACACCTATTCAAATAATTTAACAACAAACAAAAACTTAGTTTAGTTGAAGCGTGACAGTATCTTTTTAATATGTTGTTTTTGTTGTTATTGCATTTAACTGCAAGGTATTTTTAAACTCATAATTGGAAACTTTGGGAAAACAACAAAAGAACAACTTAATGACGTCAAATCTCGTCATTATCTCCATGCATCTAATTATGAACTAAACTTTTGTCTCTTCATTAACAGTTAATTTTTTTAATGCTACCATTGTAACGTTTTTGCCCATTAACACTGCTACTTCCATGTTAACTGTATTTCTAATTACGTGCTTTTATTAATCAGGCTTAAGTCGACCGAGATTAAGTAACGTAATGGGAGCAAAAGGCATATCTTCCGGGATTCTCTGAAAATTTTCCAATTCGCCAAGACTATAACAACCCAAATACATTGCATAAAAATTTCAATACGTTCTCTAATTAGCAATTAAGGGGTAGATAGGACAATTATTTTTAACATCGCGATGACACACCATCGTGTTGAATAACTCCAATGAGTTATTTAGGGGTTTTGGGGAAAATGTTGTTGGCCTTGAATGGCTTGAATTATGAATAAACGATCGCCAAAATTGTTATAGTGGTTGCATGTTCAGTGGACGATGCCGAATTGCGGTTTATTAAGCCGATTAGGACCGCGTAAAAATGTCGAATTGCCCATTCAACACTTAACGTTAAACGGAACGAATTGTTGCTTATTTTATTGTTAAAACGTGTGTTGATTGTTACAGACGGACCCCAACACGGCTTTCTTGAGGGCAGCAAGAGCTGGACAGTTGGACAAAATCCAGGAATATTTGGATTCGGGAACAGTTCGCGACATCAACACATCCAACGCGGTAAGTTTGGGGTTATCAAAATTTCATTTAAAGTTATCTCGTAACGAGAAAAAACAGAACAAATTGGATTCTAGTCACAAATATTTTTGTTGTTCACCATCGAACATTTTTGGGAAGATTTCTGTAAACTTGACGTGGCTGTCTATGATGCTGCGTGAGTAATCTTTGTAACAAGAAACGTAGTTCTGTTTGACACACCGTGTAAGTGGCAGCTGTGCAACATTTATTAGATAGTTCATCATTTGATTAAATTTCAGTCGAGCAAACGACGCAATTCACTTCAATATGAAGGGTGACGCTGAGAGATTAGGGGAGGAATCCGTGGTAGTCGAGATTCAAGGGCAGATTAGCAGTCACAGGAATGGCAGTAACGTTTTCAAATTTGCAGTATCGACTAATTTAATTTTCAAAAAGCTTTGAGGCCCCAATTGTAATATGTAGTTCAGGGTGCTGTCGAATCGTTTTGCGTTCTCTGTCACACGCACGGGGCGTTATAAGCACGACAATCCTTTCGTACTTCAATCAGTGTAAAGTTAAGTAAAAAAAATTAAAGAATTAGCTTGTTTTCTTTGGTAGTAATTTAAGTTGTAATGAAGAACAAAATTCTTTCAAAGATTTTCCAGAAAAGCCTCAAAGTTAAATTAACTTCGTTCCTCGTCTACACGTCAAGCTCCAAGAGTCCCCCATTTCTACTATTTAGTTTCAAATTATAACTTGACCAATCGCACATGTCAGTCACGGATTCAGACCCACGTAAAGTCCAACTCGTAGCTATTGAGGCTCCGCAGGGGTGTTAAGTCCCAGATTAGAACATAGGAAGAGTGGAATATCAGTCCAAATGCTGGAAATGACAATGACGCCGTTTCCATATATTGTTTTCGTTCTACTCTCTTCGGGCAACCAAATGCTGAAATAACGCGTTGTCATGTCATTGGAAACAAGAAAGTTTCGCAGCCACAGCAATGCAGTTTCTGCAAAATAGTTTCCCATCTCAACCGCAAACAATAAAACGCGACTGGTCTGGGAAACTGACGGTGTTACTCGCGTCACTTATTGTTATTGTCGAAATTTCAGAACGGCTTGAACGCCCTTCACTTAGCTGCTAAAGATGGTCACGTGGAGATTGCGAGAGAGCTCCTGAAACGGGGCGCCATAGTGGATGCGGCGACGAAAAAGGGCAACACTGCCCTCCACATCGCTTCTTTAGGTGAGTTGTTGGTGTTTTTCTGAATTTCCGCATGGTATATGAACGGTAGATGTACCGAATTCATTGTGTTCATTGTAGAGTCGCGATTTAGGTTCGGATATGAAAAAAGCAGGAAGTTACGCTCTGGTTGTTGCGATAATTGCTGGATTCTCGGCTGTTACACGTAGAAATGCAATTTCGTTGTTTTTACCAACACAATTCTGTTTTGTAGCCGGACAAGAAGAAATCGTGCGGTTGCTGGTCCAGCAGAATGCGTCGCTGAATGTGCAATCGCAAAATGGATTCACTCCGCTCTACATGGCCGCTCAAGAGAACCATGATGGGGTTGTCAAGTATCTGCTGTCGAAGGGAGCCAACCAAACCCTCGCCACGGAGGTGAGACTTCCAGGAAGCCGGACCGCCCTTCCATTTTAACTCTAATTATAAGATGTATACCATAGTTGTAGCCATCGGAAAAAAGAATTTTCAAAAAATTCATCATTTGTGAGAGCGCAAAATTTTAGAAAGTTTTGCAAAAACAGGCCAAACAAAATTATGTATGCGTAAGAGGCACATGGTAAATAATTTGATTCAAATTGAGCCCTAACAGTTAGAACATGAGTATCCAAGTCACACGGCAACTTTTTTGGTGAACTAGCCAGAATCTGGGCCTTTCTATCTATTTGAAGTTATTCTGTTGAGACTTCAATTTGGTCGAAGACCTCCAAAGATTCATGATTGGAAAAGTTCAGGAAAAAGAAGGTAAAACCGAATAATAAAGGTCTAGCTACCTTAGGCGATACAGTTAAGTAGATGTGCGGAAGAGAGAAAACTCTTTTTCCACCATTTGAAAGCAACGGCAGAACTTAGTTAAATTGAAATTGGAGGGAGAGGATAAGAAAAATTAATCTGCTAATAAAATTTTTACTGTTAATCACGTAAAGCTTCAGAAATGGGTCATCTTGCAATTTACGGATATTATATTTGCACCATGACCTCGTCCACGTATTGCATGCCATTATTTATTAGTATAATTAAGAAGAAACTTCATGAACTGCCACAACAGTTCACATCCGCTTGTAAGACGCCAAGTTTTCATGTCTTTTTCGCCAGAAGATTTTAGCACTATAACCCTAATTTAGCGACATTAACTTCTTCTGTGATGGAATAATTCCGAAGCGTTTTTAGCAAAATTGATTACACATCAATAAAAACTTAATTATGCTTGCACAGTTGAAGGTCGCACTATTTAACATAGTTATTGTGCTACGTCCATTTTTTTTTTGTCTTACCTGTCTCTCTAGGTCAAGTTTACTTTAGGATGTTGACCTACATTTTAACCGAAAGCGCGACGTCAAAAAAACAACCACTAAAACGCTTCCTTGCTCGCAACTATTTTTAAAACTTCCCAATGTAAATGTTGACGTTACTTGTGTCGATTAATGCTTGTAGTAAACATGTCGTCAAGTTTTCCCACTTGAATCGAGTACTAATTTTAATTACAAAGAAAAGATGACTTGAATTCCTCGGATATCACCTTTAAGCAGTAGTTGGTGTCTTATCCGAGTTTATTTCCATAAACTTCTCAAACGATGACGTATTTGGTTACACGAGTCACTAATCAAACCGGTGTTTACTTTCATCGCCTGTTAACTAGTGTAATTATTGCGTAAAAGAAGAGAAACAAATGCTAGTGGCGGCTAGTGTGACAGCGCCATCTCACTCTTTAGGCGAGGTGGTGGGACCTCTTAATCCCTTTGGACCTCTTGAAAAAATTTACTTTGGGTCTCAGGGGATGTATAATTGTGATTATGGTGCTTTCTGGCTAGAACAGTTAGTATATACCCTCAAATGCGGCCGCTGGGTTAAGTGTGGCTGAATCGAAAACTAGACGAATTTTTCTAACAAAAATATTTATTTTTGATTTTGAGATCGAAATCCGAATTAATTTTTATTGTACGTGTCTAAATAAGAGTTTGGCTTTTCAGGACGGTTTCACCCCTTTGGCGGTGGCGATGCAGCAAGGCCATGACAAAGTAGTGGCGGTTCTCTTGGAGAATGACACCAGAGGCAAAGTGAGGCTTCCGGCTCTCCATATCGCCGCCAAGAAAGACGACGTTAAAGCGGCAGCTCTCCTCCTACAAGTACCACCCGTCAATTTAATCTACGCCCGCATAATAATTTCGTTTAATTGTTTCAGAACGAGCACAATCCGGACGTTACGTCTAAGAGCGGCTTCACACCTCTTCACATCGCTGCTCATTACGGCAACGATAAAGTGGCGTCGCTACTTTACGACAAAGGTGCCGATGTTAATTATACGGCCAAACACAACATCACCCCTTTGCATGTGGCGAGCAAGTGGGGCAAAATTAACATGGTAACGTTATTGGTGGCTAAAGGTGCCGATATACAGGCGAAAACGCGCGACGGGTTAACACCGTTACATTGCGCAGCTAGGTCCGGACATGACCAAGTCGTTGATATGCTACTCGAAAACGGTGCTCCAATGCATGCCAAAACTAAGGTAGTTTTTTTATTAGTTGTCGTTTTTTGCTAAAAAATTCATTGTTAGAACGGACTGGCACCTCTTCATATGGCAGCGCAAGGAGAACACGTAGATGCTGCTAGAATTTTGCTTTATCACGGAGCTCCTGTCGATGAAGTTACTGTTGATTATTTGACAGCTCTTCACGTAGCCGCTCATTGCGGCCACGTTAGGGTAGCTAAATTGTTGCTGGATCGGGGTGCAGATCCAAACGCTAGGGCTTTGAACGGGTTCACACCGCTTCATATCGCTTGCAAGAAAAACAGGATCAAAATGGTGGAACTGTTGCTGAAACATGGTGCAAGTAAGTTTCGAAAACACTCTTGCTTTCTCACTTCGTTGCAATAATTTCTTATTGTTGTTTTTATTAAAAATAATTGTTTTAAACTATCTAAATTTGATGAACAGGTATAGGTGCTACTACTGAAAGCGGATTGACGCCTCTTCACGTGGCTAGTTTCATGGGATGTATGAACATAGTAATTTACCTTCTTCAACACGACGCTAGTCCCGACATTCCCACGGTACGAGGTGAAACTCCTCTACATCTAGCCGCTAGAGCCAACCAGGTACTTCTAATTTCTGAAAAAGTTACTTTGATTAACCTCTAAATTCCAGACTGATATAATAAGAATACTTCTAAGAAACGGTGCTGCCGTCGATGCGCGAGCTAGAGAAGAACAAACCCCCTTGCACGTAGCATCGCGTCTTGGCAACGTCGACATTGTCATGTTGCTTTTGCAACACGGTGCTCAGCCGCACGCAACAACTAAAGATCTATACACGCCTCTACACATTGCGGCTAAGGAAGGCCAAGAAGAGGTTAATTTTGATTTAATTTAAGTTGATCCGCAAGTGTTTAATTGATTGTTCACTTAGGTCGCTTCAGTTTTGTTGGATAACGGAGCCGATCTGTCGGCAACTACGAAAAAAGGATTTACGCCACTCCATCTAGCGGCGAAATACGGCCACTTGAACGTAGCCAGACTATTGCTGCAAAGGGACGCCCCTGCCGACGCTCAAGGCAAAAACGGAGTAACGCCACTGCACGTGGCGGCACACTACGACCACCAACCGGTAGCGTTGTTGTTACTGGACAAGGGGGCGTCGCCCCATGCTGTTGCCAAAAACGGACACACGCCTCTCCACATTGCAGCTCGCAAAAACCAGGTATTGTCAAAAGTTTTGGTCTAATGAGAAGGCCATGAAAAGGGCACCATTAAAAATCAACGAAAAATGTTGCTTAACCCGTGTCTATCTCTTAGAAACTTTCAATATTTTTAGATGGACATCGCGACTACTCTACTTGAATACGGTGCGCAAGCCGACGCTGAATCTAAAGCTGGTTTCACCCCCTTGCATCTTAGTTCGCAAGAAGGTCACTCTGACATGTCTTCTCTTCTATTGGAGCACCAAGCCAATTCGAACCGTGCGGCCAAAAATGGGCTTACTCCTCTGCATTTATGTGCCCAAGAAGATCGCGCTGCCGTTGCTCAGTTATTACTCAGGGCCGGTGCCCAAAAAGACGTCCAAACAAAAGCCGGTTACACCCCGCTTCACGTGGCTTGCCATCACGGTCACGTCAATATGGTCCGTTTGTTGATTGAACAGGGCGCTGAAGTCAATCCGGTAACCAGTGCTGGTTACACGCCTCTTCATCAAGCTGCTCAACAAGGTCACGTTCTTGTTATTAGTTTGTTGTTAAAGAACAAAGCCGATCCTAACGCATTAACGAACGTAAGTGGTTGTAAATTGTTTAGTTGCGGTTTTTTTGATTAGATGATTGCAGAACGGCCAAACTGCGTTGGGTATCGCTAATAAGCTGGGATACATCAGTGTGGTTGAAGAATTGAAAGTGGTTACTGAAACGAACGTTACCACCACGACTACTGTTAATATTGAAGAGAAATATAAAGTGGTAGCGCCAGAAGCTATGCAGGAAACGTTCATGTCAGACTCCGAAGATGAAGGAGGTGAGTTGTTTGGTTTGAGGCGACGTTTCAGTTGGAAAAATAAACAAAAATTATTAACCTTGTTTGTTTTAACATTTTGTTGTGTTAGTTAAATGTTGAGCGGGCTTTGGGAAAGTAGGCGGTCAAAAAAAGGTAGGGGAGAATGGATTGAGGTCGCACGGTCAAAATTTTTGGTTCGATGGGGCTTAACCCGCAATGTCAAGAACCGACAAACGTATATTATAAAAATTATTACCGGCATCTTTGATTCAAGATGTGTACACAACGTTTCTCTTTCACTAGTAGTAAGCCTTATGCTAATAAATGTTAAGGTAAAAATGATTCTTCAATTTTTGTACCGTGCTTTTCTGTGCATTCCTTCCCCCGCCTACAGCCACTTGCTGTTCTCTTTCTTTTCTTGGCGTCAAACTTGCGCTGCCCCCGTATCATTTTCGAGCTCATTTTGGTTATTTTCGCTACTGGTAGATTAATGTCATTAACTGCGGGCGACCTTGTGACGTAGTATTTCGGGGGGGGGGGTATTGTTGCCATAAAGACAGCGTGAATGCGCTAAGGGTGGTGGTGGTTGTTGCATGCAGGCGGAGTGGACGAACCGCCCATGGCTTATGGTCGACCGACGCATGCTCAGCACGTCTATCTACCCTTCTACCAGGGACACATGACCTACACACGTAAGTCCCAACCTGTCTTAACACACATTGTAGCTTCTTTTAGCTTATGTCTTTACTTAACCCTAAACGTGGCGACTTGATTTCACACCATCGAGTGTTCTGTATGTACTATCACCAAGAATTGTCTTCCTTTCCAACAGTTGAAAATTTTGAAACTCTATCGATATTTTCAATGACGTCTTCTTGGGTAGGAAATTGTAGCGAAACTGCTATTGATGAAAGACATGTTGATTACGTAAACATTCTTGTCTCTCGCCAATAGCTTGCATGTGTTCCTGAAAAGTTGGTGAAATCGTTTCATTTGTTTTTGCGTCTGATTAGGTGAGGACCCCTTATTGGGCGACCAGCAACAGTACAAGTATATGACAGTCGACGATATGAAGTCTTTAGGGGACGATTCTATGCGTATGGATGTTACAAGAGATGAAAAACACGATTACCGTAACTCGATGGGTAAGTGTGCGGAACCGATAAATTGAACTGCAATGGCAATGTTGATTTTGCAGCTCCCTCACAAATAAGCAATGAGCTTATCATCAACCCCGCTCACGTCAAAGAATATTACTCTGCCAACGTTTACTCAACTCCCGATAACGTCGATATCAACCGACAGCCAATTACTGTTGGGTAAGCGCTTTTTTGTCTCCATCCACGCTTTGGGTCTTGTATTTTTTCTCAATTCATTCATAATAGACGAGCTTCAATTAAACGAGCCGTGTGCTAAAATCGAGTTTTTAGACGCTTTTCAATAACAGAAGTGAATAAACCTTTGGTTAAAGTAAACTGTGAATATCTTATCAAAACCAATCAAGACAGTTTGTTTCCAAAATTACGTCTGGAGGCTTCTTATCGTTTTATTTGGCTTGTTACTGAGATTTTCTTTGATTTCCTAGAGTGCATCTAAAGTATCGATGGCGAAGTGCCAGTGCACTTGCGTTTTGAATTATTGTAATCTTCTCAAAGCCATTCTGTCGATTCTGCAACAATTGAAAGGTGCAGCCAAGTAAATGTTAGATCTGTTTCTTGTCCGTTTGTCTCTGTGGGTGGCGATATATGCTTTGGAACAATCGCGCGCGTCCATTTTATTTTCGAAACGAAAACATGACCTGTAACGGCATAAAAAAATTACTACAAAGATTTTATTTAATTAGCCAGCTATGGAATTAAACTTTTTTGAGCTTCCTCCATATAAAATTAAACTGCGTCTAACCCGCCAAGTTTGCTTAATTATCAAAATTTTACTCTTCTGTGTACTTTAGAAGTTGGAATTGTTCCATTTCACGACCGCCACCCTGTACCTTTATTTAGACTCTTATTCCGAAGCGGCATTCATGGTGTTCGTAAAGGGGTAAAGGAACTTTGGTTTTTGGCCTTTGGTACGCCTTTTAGTGCCGCTCCGCCCAAACTGTCTTGATGTGTAAAGTTTCCCCAGTACTAGTATGCTAGAGTGTTACCAAGTAGTTAGTGTGTATGTATTTAAAGCTTATGCAGACAAGAGTGGTCCGATCTAGAGCACTCATTGAACCTTCTGGGTCCCAGAAGTCAAGGATCTGGTCTATGCAGAGAAAGGTACCATTTTACCGGTAGTCCCAGTACCGGATTAACGCACCGAATGCAGCACCACACTAACACGTGTGACCAACTTGTAAATAGAATTCTATAGCTAATTGGGGTTATTAATCGGTATAGCTTAACACCTGTTCCTGCATTTGTACATAGGTTCTTATTATTTGTGTGGGTATAGTCTGTAAATAGCGCAATTAGTTGCTTTTCGACTTCAGTTTCAAGCAGACCTGGGTGAAGTTACGAAGTAATTGCTTGTTTTATTGGGGATTGCCGGCTAGTTATCAAATCAGCTACCTCAATAAATTTGTTTGAATAAATGGCGAACTAACCGTTTTGTTTGTTGTTCTTGTTGTGTCTACAGTGTTCCCAGTTGGAAAAAGTAAGTTACTTGTATAGTGTACATATAAGGATGCTTCACTGGTAGCTTTAGTGTTAACTGTTTATAGTTTTTGAAAATTCTCTCATAACAAATTTGACGTTCAAATGTACGTATTACTTATTGCGATTTCGATTTTTAGTTGCACTTTTTCGATTTTTTGCTGAATTTTGAAAATCACTGACGGCATGTTTTGGGATTGATTGGCAATTTTTGGTTTAACAGTTTTCGATAATCAGTAACAAGAATTTTTGGTATTTAATTCTGAATAACCCAAATCGAGCGGGAAATAACGTTGCGATCACTTGTGCAGTTTTTTGGTTTCGTTCCTGGTGGACGCAAGAGGTGGCGCAATGAGAGGCTGCCGTCATTCGGGGGTTCGCGTCATAGTGCCCCCGCGATGCGCCGGAAGCCCAACTAGAATAACTTGTCGTTACGTCAGACCCCAACGCACACCCAATCCACCACCTCTGATGGAGGGCGAAGCTTTAGCCAGTCGACTTCTTGAACTCGGACCAGTGGGCGCCAAATTTTTAGGGTAAGTACCTCCATTTTGGTTCCAAAAACAAACTAACTTTCTTCTTCCTCTTTAGACCTGTCATCATCGAAGTTCCTCATTTCGCTTCGTTACGAGGAAAACAACGTGAAATTGTCGTTCTGCGGTCTGATAACGGCGAAACTTGGAAGGAACATATGCTAGAAGGACACGAAGAAGCTATTCAGGATGTTTTGAATCATAGTTTTGATGGCGAAGGTTCTTGCTTTAACAATTAAAAACTCCCCAATGACTGATTTAATCGAATTGCAGAACTGAGCCAAATCGAAGATCTTCACACGAATCGCATTACGAGAATCTTGACGAACGACTTCCCCCATTATTTCGCTGTAGTTTCGAGGATCCGACAAGAGGTGCACGCTATAGGTCCTGATGGTGGTACGGTGTCAAGTAGTGCAGTACCACTAGTTCAGGCGGTCTTCCCTTCGAATGCACTTACGAAAAAAATTCGAGTCGGTCTTCAAGTAAGTTTTTTGTTTGGTTGGAAATTGTAAAGAAACTGAAATTTATGGTTTCAGGCACAAGCCATCGAGCCCGAACTAGTTGCCAAATTGTTAGGACACGGTGTTGCCGTTTCGCCCATCGTTACCGTGGAACCGAGAAGACGCAAATTTCACAAAGCCATCACCTTGAGCATGCCGGCCCCCAGAGCGCACTCGCAAGGCATGATCAACCAATACTCCGGGTCCGCACCTACCTTGCGGTTGTTGTGCTCAATCACAGGTACTTATTCATGATGTTTAAGTAGTGGCGGTTCAATAATCGTAGGTAAATTATACTTTAATTAAAGAAAAATAACGCAAGGAGATCCAACAACAGAAGCGGATTAAGGGTCCTGTTTAAATTGAAACAGATTTCCGGCGTAGCCGCTATTAGAATTAATTATTTTAAATTACCGTTGAAAAAACCTAAAAGAGCATTTTAAAACAATAGCAATGTCGCGGATTCTAATATGTTAACTTCTGGATCTTGCCTAAATTGTGTAAAACACGACAACTAAGTTGCTGTTCACCATAAATTTGTTTTTTCGGTAAGTGCTGAAAAGGTTCGATATTATTAAAATTACCGCTGGATCGAAGCAGTTGTTCTGCCAACCCCACTATGAGCATGTTTAATGTATTTACTGTGTAAATGTCGTCCTTACTGTTGCAAACTATTATTTTGACATTCCCGCTTCAATAGGAACTAAATCAGGTAAATTTAGTTCCAGTAACAGTTATTCTTGCTTTTTCAAGCCAGTTTTATTTTATTTATCGCACAATCTTTTGTTATTATTCTCTCCATATACAGTAACGTCGCATGAGCCTGGCTGCAGTTCATTTAGGCGATGCGACCATGAGAACTTTGCGATTTCATCGGCTTTAAAAATTTTCGTTATTTGAAATGTTTCATGGTAACTTTGTTTGCGATCGCTTTATTTTGCGCTACTTTGTAAGCTTGTTGTTTCTTTTGTAATAAAAGTTGTGTCTAGGGGGACAAAACAAGGCAATTTGGGAGGACGTGACCGGTTCAACACCTTTGACTTTCGTGAAAGACTGCGTTTCCTTTACCACGACTGTTTCTGCTCGTTTTTGGTTAATGGACTGCCGGAATGTTTCTGACGCCGCCAGAATGGCGACAGAATTGTACATGCAGGTATATATTTAATTTTCTAAACCGTAGGTTTTGGTTAAAAACCGAATTGTAGGCGGCCCATGTACCATTTATGGCAAAGTTTGTGGTTTTTGCAAAAAGAGTGAGTGTTTTGGAATCCAGGATTCGAGTTTTTTGCATGACGGATGATAAGGAAGATAAAACGTTGGAACATCAAGAACATTTTGTCGAAATCGCTAAAAGTAGAGATATCGAAGTCCTGGAGAACAAGGATGTTTTTATGGAATTCGCCGGCAATCTAGTTCCGGTTTTGCAATCTGGAGACCAACCTCAATTAGGTTTTAAAGCTTTCAAGGAGAATCGACTTGCATTTACAATGCGTCTTAGGGATCCTGTAAGTTACTCCTCCAAAATTCCATAACAACCAATAATTTTTTGGTTGCTAGGACGAGGAACCTGTGGGTCGCATCATTTTCATGTGCGACTCCAAAGTGGCCAAGGGAGAACCCAACCAAACGCCCCTGTGCACCCTCAACCTAGTTATTCCCAAGGACATCCTTCCA
Source organism: Pyrochroa serraticornis (assembly GCA_905333025.2). NCBI lineage: Eukaryota > Metazoa > Arthropoda > Insecta > Coleoptera > Pyrochroidae > Pyrochroa > Pyrochroa serraticornis. The sequence continues at coordinate 31,445,893 of HG995154.1, read as the reverse complement.
GATCGCGATTCTCAATCCGACTTGCTGTCCCTTGACATCGACCACAGCTTTTTGCATCACGGCGGCATAAGTAAGTACAGTTACCTTATCTCATTTTCTGAAGTTACGTACTATTTACGCAGCGAAACGATAAAAGTGAATGTTGAACCCACATGTGATTAAAAGTGAACCTTTTAGGTAAACCAGACGCCATTCACCGAGCCGACTTTCGCTTATCAGACATTTGCAATTTGTTGGACGACGATTGGGTGAAATTAGCAGCGGAACTCGATATACCCCCCTCTGATATAGCCTTAATCCAAGAGGAGTTCCCTAACAACAACCCTCAACAAGCCATGATAATGTTTAGGCTGTGGTTGAGACAGAAAGCCAATAAAGCGACAGGTTAGTCTAAAGAACCCAAAAATGAGGTTGTTATCGATTTTTTTCGTAGGCAATAAATTGGAATTAGCGCTGAAAAAAATTGGACGCCAAGATATCGTCAACAAATGCATCTGCAACGTAGAACTCGTCACTGACGATATGGAAGCGGCTTTAGCTCGCGTCAGACTCGACCAATCCGGCTTCGATACTCTCCGAGACGAATTGGGACCTTCTCGAGATACTTCTTTGAGACGCGAAATCAGCGTCAATAAAAAGTTTAAGAGTAGCCAAGAGGATCTCGATGCCAGTGACAGAAGTAGTAAGTTTCGACTCGATTAGTGGGATTGAACTCGATGTTTTAACTTTTTGCAGATGATATTCAAAATCAGAACTCAACCGACAAAGATTTGACTGATACACTCAGCGACTTTTTGTTACATAAAAAAGAAATGTCTCCCGAGAATCGGTTGGATAACCGAACGGTGAGTCCTAACGCCAACGAGGAGATGTTTGAAGAAATCGCACAGCAATTCAGCAAGTTGCAGTCGACTCCTAAAGCGAAAATCGACACGAACGCCAATACGCCACCGTCGACTCCGACCGAAATGCATTTCGATAAAGAAGCTAATTTGTTGAACGAAGCCAATTCGACGCAACGTAAGTCGGATCCGGTAGTTGATGTGCTTTGTTATTATTATGTTCGCTAATAAAAAAAATCACAGATTTTGTGAGTGCGGGCGTCAGTCCGTGTATTAATCCAAAATTACTGTCGCCATTTTGTGTCGAACTCGATTTACGTAAACTAAACCGCTAGTCAAAATTTTGACTTGTTTGGTTTGGGCGCAAAATGGCGTTTCAATATCACGAATCGCGGGAAATTCCAATGTTTAGTTTAGACTGAATCGCTTCATTACTTCAGTTTCTACTAAGTGTCGGAATTACTCCCGTGCTACTTGTACATTGTATCATTGTAACACGAGTAGTCATGCCCATTTTAATATTTTGCTTTTTATTTCCGCATCCTTGCAAGGTGTAGTGTTTTAGCGGCACTTTGGGTTTTGTAGCATAGTTTAGCACTGTCTTTTAATTTGCATTCACATCCTCTTAACTGTAGCACATAGCAATCGCTTGTTTCTCTATAGTAGATTTTATTTTGAATTATTTCAAAAGGATTCAGCGCACCCTTAGAGGAATTAGCGACTTCCACACCTTTGAAACCTTCAGCGCTTGCGCACAATGACGTCAAACTCGACCCTATCGCGGTCCTAAAACGCAACGTGAACGACACCCTCACGTTCCTTCACCAAGAACGCAACGATTTTCTACCCCAAGAAGACGTAATAATTCCGAGCAGAAAAGACGATCACATTTCCAAAACTATCGATCTAGACAGCATCAATTTGAAGAAAAAAATTGTAGATGGCGCAAACGATATTAAAGAAGTCGTCGAAACACAACTCGATGACGTCATCCGAGAAGCTGAACACGTTGTTAACGATCTTAAAAAAGACAAATCGAACAGCCCCAAAGACACCGGTGATAGTTTGGACGATTGTTTGAACGTCACTGAGGATTCTTTGGATAACTTGGAGAGTTTGAAAGACGATTCGATTTCTAACGCGCAACAAAAAAGCGAGGAAGCTTTCAAATTCCTCGAAAACGAAGTTAGTAGTCCATTGACGCCTCTTAGAGAGGGCATTACTGATCAAACTACCACTAGAGAAATCGGTTTCGCTCTTTCCTCCGACGAAATTTGTGAACCGATCGGAGAACAAGAACCTTTTAGACTGTTCAAAAGCGAAACTATCTCAGATGACGTTGGAGGTGTCATTGAACGAAATATAGGATTTTTGCTAGATGATGGTGAAGTTAATAATAAAGAAGTGAGTTTCGATTCGAAAAGTCCTAATCGAAGTTCGATTCCTTTGCCAAAACCTCGACAAGTTATCGAGAAAGAAAAAGATATAGATATGTTGTTCGGTTACGACGGTCGCGAATCAGTTTCGCCAACTGATGATGATTTATTAAGTAAAATCCCTGTGACAGCTAAAGGTAGTAAAGTGAAAACGATTAAGAAGCATTCGAAAGATCCATTGAAAGAGTTTGTAAAGTTATCCCAAGACGTCAATTGGGACGATAACAACGAAACTGTAATAAAAACAATAACTACTGATCCAATAATTAAAACGACAGTGACTCGAATCACAAGCGAATCACCTTCTGAGAAGGTTAAGAGCAAAATTCCTGTTTTACACACTGAAACGTTGTCGCCGACAGAAATTACTGAAAGATACGAAGTGTCGCCGAAAAGTAAAATTCCTGTTTTGAGAACGGAAACGACGAGGATTGTTTCGCCAGAAAGGACTGTAATTTCTCCGAGTTCGCCTCGAGTTGTGGAAACTACGATGGTTTCGCCGGGGTCGAGGGTATCGACCAAGAGCAGTACGCTCGATTCGGACTCTGACGAGGAGAGTCCGACGAGTCCGCCTTTGAAGGGTATTTTGAAGAAGACCAGCATCAGAACCGTTGGCAGTTCCAGTGGTTCTGATGTGGCGCTTCACGAAGAAGGGGCGGAACTGAGCGAGAGTGAAACAGGTATGTATGGCTGTTGTTCGAAGCTTGAAGCGCTTTATTAGACAACTTCTCGTAGAGTAGACAGTTTAGAGTATTTAGACACTTCAGATTTTTCTTTACAATACGGAACACATGATTTAATTTAAACTGCCAAATTTAAATTTACTACATCAAACCAGCAAATTCAGAGGTTGAAGCCTTTTTCCAAAAAGTATGCTCACAACATGGGAACGTTTTCTTTCTTTAAGTTTAGAAAGAAAACGAACGAAGTTGTCAAGATATTACTAAACTGGTTGTGGCATGCTTGAAGAATTAATGTTAGCTAAATATTATAGGATTAGACTTCGACCTCTCGACTTACTCCTGATTGCACAGATATTTTTTCTAGGCAGCTGATTAAAGTTTCTTGGTAATTTCCACAAAATTGGCGAATCATTAATTGATTGATAAAAGTTAAGAGTTAATAATTGCAAATAGTAGTAAGTCACTATGTAAGAAAATAGATAGTTTTGAGACCATGGAATATTCTTTTTGAGGTTTTTGAAAAATTTCATAACAGCGATATCAATAATTTTGCTACAAAAGCGAAGCTCTCACAGCTTTTCCTGGCTGTACAAATTCTTAAAAAAAAGGTCCAGCATGGTATTGAGTAAATCAACAATTGTTTGGAATCGTTAGAAAATAATTTACCGCTTCTGCAATAACCAAAATATGAACTACAGCATGTGTGTTGAACTTGTTCCAGTTTTTTTGAGGATTTCACCTAAATTGTTCTGCTCGTTGTGGAAAGAGTCCATAATTCGCTTAATATTAACATTCTTAACGTGCCTCTTTAATATTTTGTAATAGAGTAATGCGACATTTTTTTAGGAGGCCACTTTTAGTAATTTTCAGCAAATAGTCGTGCGTCCCAAAGGGCCCCATGGGAGTGGCCTCTTAATCATCGTCGCCTCCTATCTAACGAATAACTCGTAACGAAAACTCTTGCAGTTAAACTGTATTGACTTATTTTGCAGTTGCATGATGTCTAGTTTAGTTAGTTAACATTTTATAATGATGTCTTGTTTTACTTTTAGATGTCTAACCATTCAAATTAACATTAATCCAATAACTTGACGTTCTTTTGCTTTGCGACTTGCCTCGTAACGTTAATGTTAATTTCGATGGTTCTGACAAGGACGTGCATTAACTGTTTGTTGTTGCTCAGCATCCAAATGTTCCTTAGAGACCTGGCATGCTCTTTCCCCTCTAGTGTGGTCGTTTGTTGCATTGGCAACCAGCATGATCGTGTTGGCACTGCTCGCACAATACTGACTCACGGTATGCAAAATTGCATTTTTATTCATCGATACACCACGTCCACACACTCACCATTAGAAACTTTGAATCGCGGTTTGAGACTCATCATCAATCACAAAAAAATTCGACATTCGTCATTTATCATTCGTAGTAAATTTAGAGCTTAAAAAAAGAATAACGGGTAAGTCTACAAAGTGATTTTGGCCAAGAAATGTTATAATGAGGCATGACGAAAATTATACTTGACACTTACAGACTTGCTTGCATTTAACACCAGTCTCTGTATGCAAAGAACTGCTTTGATATTGTGATCTTTTGGCTTGCGGCTTCAGTTCTTTCGGCTTTAGTTCTTTTCGTACAGAAAGATTTAGCATGATTGTTTTCTTCGATAGTGCTGTACACAATTTATGGGTTACGGCTCATTGTATACAGCCATTGATCGATATCGATTGTATATTGTCAATAAAATGTTGATCGATTCATTAACCAAATTCACTAATAATAACATTAACTGACTAACCCATAAATTGTCAGGTGAACGAAGCCACCGATTATTACTTTCTTGACGCATTTTGTTTCTGTAGAAGACTTCTGCCATCAAGATCAACCCCAATACACCGAGACAGTATCAGAAGAAATCGATCCAGTGACTGGAGCCAAGTAAGTTAACCAACCTAGTGCCGCAGGCCAGTTAGAAGTATCTACATTCAGATTACCTCAATTGAACCACAATTTCGTTATAGGTATTGAGGTCGCTACTATCTTCGATCAAGTTTAGAACAAAATGTTAATGATGTGTGTAGTAAATTTGTAGAACTTGGTAGTCTCAGGGTCAATCTTTTCAGGTTCCGAGACTGAAAAGATTGGCTCTGAAGCAAGGTTTTTAATCGATGATTTTTATGGATCGTTTTTTCAGGATAACGCGGACTTTGAGGACGGTGACTCAGGGCTTCAGCTACCCCGGCCGCAGCGAGGAGGAGATGCGCGAGTCGATGCAGAACGTACTGGATCAGTTCATGTCAGAGGAGAGAAATCCTCATTAGACAAAGACTTACTCGTTACTTAATCGGTCCCAATTGGACAATTGCGAATTGTTTCCAACCTGCTGTTTCACCGGTGTTTCATGTAATAATTAATAATAATTGCCGCGCTGCCACGGGTTGATCGTTGATCGTCTTCAATTCCACAATTACATTTTATCGAAACGACCAATGTTTTAAAGTTGTGAGATTCTAAGATTTAGGTATATTTAAATTTATAAATTGCTGACAGTAAAAAGTGTTCTAATTAGGATGATGTTTGAAGAAAATTTTGAAGATTATATAATATATTACGCAATTCTGCTTAGGTAGATGAGGGAGCAGCTCGAATCCAGTGAATTATTTTTAGCCTTTCGACTAGTGCCTAGAGTCACGGTCTTTTCACTTGGAACGCGTCGACGTTTCAAGGGAAAACTCCGGAATCTTTGTTTTGTTGTCTCTTCAGGTGCGGACAGAGCTTGGTCTTGAAGGTACTAAAACTTTCCGTCACAGTTGGTTACTTGTGAAATTTTATCTTTAGGTACATAATATATTTAATATATACATACACAATATGCTTACCTGATATGGAACTATTACATCATGTAGAAATGGTTGCTTCTGTATTAATTATATTTATTTCTGAAATAAATGTATGGTGTACATTTATCCAAAACGGTTTCGGTGCTGCAGCACCAATCATTTGCGGTAACACTAGCTACTAAAAAAATTATGAGTGCGTAGCATCTTAAACTCATTCAAACCACTTTGAATTATATTGAAGTTTTTAACAAGTCATTCCACACACAAGCATGAAGGAATGATCGAACATCCAAACCACTTTTAACATCTCGCCGGCAGCATAAATGTAAACATTACCGTTGCGATTCTTGCTTCGGTTGATGGGTCAAGTTTAACAACAGTTGGAAACCTCTGCCCAGTTAGGGAAAGAAAGCCGCATTTTTGATAAATGTTTATTATTACAACATAATATAGTAGGTAAAGTATGGATTATGGCCATCGCGTTAGTCTTCTTTTACATATCGTTCTTGGGGCGCTTCTCGACCCAGGCCTTGATGGTGGGTAACTCCAAAACCGTCTTTTTCAAACCAACCAAATTGGGATAGTTTGCGATAAGGTCGCTTCCAGTCATATGACTCAAATACTTCAAGATAGCAACAAAGAACAAATCGGCCCAAGTCAACTAAAAATACCAATTAAACAAATATTAAATTTACAAAAAAAACTTACACGTCCCACTGCTAGATACCCGTTGTTCTTTTTGACCACCGCATCAAGACGCTCCAAATAAAAAGGAATGGTTTCCTTGAAGAGCGGTTCCTTGCGCGATTCTTTGATGGCCTCATCAGTTTCGTAACTGTAAAGTCCAATTTCTACAACATAAAATTAATTTTGGTAACATTTAATTTGAGAGGGGTTACTTTGGCGGAAATCGTTGATGGTATCTACGATAGCATCGATTTCCAGATCTTCCCATTCGTTTTTACCAGTGAGTTTCACTTTTTTTGCGACATATCTGGCGATGGCGACGCTTTGATTAACGACTTTGCCTTCGTGCTCCAAAATGGGAACTTGACCCCAAGGGGTAGCTGTAAGATTTCTTGTTAACAAATTTTTTTGTTGAGTATTGAAAATTACTTGGCTTTATCTTGGCCCACTCATCGTGAGTGAAGCGGACATCTTCGAAATCGATGCCGCCGTAACTGAAGAGAAATCTGGTGGGTTCACCTAGAGCCTCAACTCCGAAGTAAGTGAATTTGTATGCGGGAGCCATTTCTGTAAAAGAAAATTGTGAAGTGAGTTTATAGGATTGAGGAACTCGGCCAGTACCATTGGTGTTAAAAATATTAATCGCTTTTCGGGTTCGTTTAATAGTTGCACCTTCCTTTTCCTCCATAATTCGATGACGTGACAAATAATGAATAACGCTTGACAATGTTACATGTCAGTTTATCACTTCAATAACAATTTATTTTTTACTGTGTATACAATAGGTAGGGATACAATGATACAAAATTAATTCGGTCCAATGTAAAAATTACTGGTTGTCCTACCCGATAAAATATCCAATCCATGTCGTAGGGACATGTTTTTTGAAAATGGTGTGATATGTGTTCTTTTGAAAGGGCAATTAACCGGTACTCCGGGTCACACCTACATTACTTTACCATTAGTTAGAGTGGTAAACACTTCAAAAAGTTTACAGGGCATTTTTCTTAGATTAGAAATGATCAGAAATCCACTCAACTGTCCTGAAAATGTTATTTATTTAATTTTTGGGCGTTTTATCATTTCTCCGTTCATTTTTAATAATTTTATCAAGAAGCATTTAGCAACAGAAGATCGCCTCCTTACAAAAATCATGTTATGGCGTTATCGGGGAAATTTGAGCAAACAACGCGACTATCAAAATTAATAAAAGAGAAAAGACTGCAATTGTTATAAATTCATAATGTTATTATTTAACTAGCAATTATTTGAGTTGACTCATATTAAAGGAAATAACACTCGCGCAAAATCGTTTCAAGGTTGGAATTATTTAGAAGCCAGATTTAGATTCTTTCATTGGAATAATGCTTTGGTGTTGATAAAAAAAGTGTGTACAATCATCAACGGGGACTAATCTGTTACGTCATGATGAAGCCTGATGTCAAAAACAGTTAATACAAACAATTTTATCAACTTTATCGCCAATTTATAAGCAGAAGAAATCCAAAATTTCTAGAAACAAAAACAGATATTAAACGATGCTTTATAGGAATGCTATTTTTATCTCTTAGAACCCACGCTGTTACATAAGTGTTTTTGCAGCAATGGAGATCTTTACGTATCTACTATAACTAGCAATTTTGAAAATTTTTCTCAATTCTCACTATAAATTTTTTTTATTTATGAATCAAGATTTTTGGCTACTATCGAAAACGTTTTTTTTGGAGCCAAATCAAAAAGTAATATGACTCATTAGTTGAGAACTTTAATTCTTTTTTGGCATTGATACTTTTCTTGTTAAAATTTCTACATTTCTCTACATATGCGAGAAGTCAAAAATCTATTTATTTCCCTAAATTTAAAATAGTCCAAAAGGCCAAAGAAAAGTTTTTTGACTAACAATTTATTTTATCAATTTCTAGATTCCAAGTCTGATGAAGTCAATTGGTAGTTCTAACGCCCAAATTTGTGTTACTTAATTTCAATAAAACTTTCTATATGCACAGGCTTCTAAAAGGAATTCAAGTATTTCAATCAGTGCAATATTTTAATTGTTTAAGGAAACAAAGTTACAATTTTTATTTTTTTACCACTTTAATGAAATAAGCTGGTGCATGGTGAACTATAATTTGCTGGTTCAGATTAGTAACATTTCTTTAGCTTATCAACCGGCTCAAAGTGTTATAAATTCAGATTAATAGGAAACTTCAATGTTTTATAGCTATCAACGCCATAAAAACGGCGTTAATCATCACGACTCACTATTCGTCGAACTTTCTTGCGAAACTCGCTTCAACAATGACTCAACAATAGAAATTTAATGGCGCTAGCATTGAAAATTACATGAAACTCTGAATATTTTTTTTTTGTCGTTTTTACCAGTTTCTTGCTACACCACGTACCAACTATACAAGTTTTTGTGAAGCTTTTACAGTGTGAATTACCTACACGAAAGAACCACACATTGGAATCCGCGTTTAGTGGGGTCGTTTTTATAGATTGAATTTACCAAAAAAAATAATTTCAATAAAAAATTAATTTCATATGTGGGCTAGTTATGTATGCAAGTGTGTTGGAATTTCTCTCCTATTAATTAAAAACTAAAATTTTGCAAAAAATAAAGTTGAAAATAATTAACAATCGCATATTTAAAAGTAGTTAAACAATTATTTCAAAATAATGTAAGTAAAAACGTAAATATTTTTATTGTCATTACTTATTAATAAAAAGTTTTTACTTACCAGTTAATTACTGGATAGAGAGAAAAATACTGGATGTTCAAATTCGGGTGTTTGAGTGTTCAACAGCCAACAGCAACTTGTTGAATGATGATACCGGTTAGTTGAATGCCTGTTTATTATGCCGCAACTCTGGGTGCTGCGTCGATTCACAAAACAACAACGCTTCCTAATCTAAAGATAAACGTAGAGGGAGCAACGCCTTGGCAACAGCCTGTACACACAACATAGAAGCCTTGAAACAATCCAGTCCCATAATAGGCCAATGTAGGCAACCAAATTTGATTTTGCTCTTGATTAAACCGTAACTAACTCAAAAAACGCCCACTGATTAATTGAAGAGTCAAGAATCTTTCTAATCGAGGATAACTCACATAATTTAACTAACCAAATCATCCGCTTCCTGCTTAAGCAAACATTTTCGTTGAATTATTGATTAGCGTGGGGTTGGCCCGACCGAACTTAGCACCATCGATTTTTTTTTTATATTTGATGGGTCAGATCTTTCACAATGTGGCGTGATGGGCTACTTAATCAAACAGAGTTTACCTGCTCGATATTTCACCCTCATACAATCATATCTAATGGACAGATGTTTTAAAAATAAAGTGAAATTTTCACCATATTAAATTTGGAGTTTCGCATGGTCGTTTTGGGACAAATTCTATACCTGATCCGAACGAAATTCCAAAATTACATTTATAATAAGAACAGAAGAGTGGTCTCCAGTATATATCAACAACATAGAAACACTAAAAACTCAATGTGTAAAGTATATAGCGTATATAGGAATTCACCTTGATAAGAAGGTACTCTGCAAATTGACATAAAATCGGTAGAACTCTACTGGTCACTTGGTGAAAGATCCAAAGTGTGGCTAGAAAATGAAATACTTTCCTATATACGAAGCCATAGTCATATGCCATCGAATTATGGAAATCTGCTAGCAAATCTAACATTGCCAGCAATCCAAAATTTTTGGTGTAATATTAATATTGGTCGCGCCATGGTACGTGACCAACCAGATGCTCCAGCAGGATCTCCAAATACCAGCCGTAAAGAATGTAATTAAAAAAGATGCTACAAAAATTACTGTTAGAGTTACATGCAACTACTCGTGCAAGAATATAGCCAAAGGAAACTGAAGAGAAAGAGAAAATGACTAATGGACCTAAAATAAGGTGCAAGAGGTCTTCTCGAACGTCAAAACAAGGAACGGTTCCCAATCAGTTCCTATGCCTATTTGAAAGTTGATCCTTACGAGAAACTTCCTACTTTTAACTATTTTTTAAGACTGGAAAACTTATGTCTATCTCTGAAAGTGCAGTATTCTAATTAAGACTTAACGTATCATGTATGTTTGATGTAAATGCCTCTTAGATGAAACTAAATCCTAAGCCTATAATAATTAGAGAATCGATTCTTTAGCTAATATATGGAAAGTAACATAAGTTTGTTTCAAAAGTTAATATTGTTAATACTTACTTTGGTAAGAAAACACGCTTACACGCAAGTTTTAACGCAGTTCGAACCTAAATTGAAAACCACGTAGATTTCCTCAAAAAAATTGCACAACCCCAACTCTAAAACAACCCCTAAGATCAATCTAATGCATTGGAGACAATGTGGCAACACAGCAATGACGCATTTCGAATAATTTCCCAATTCCTCACTCGAGGCGCCACTTGTTGTTTACGTTTTTGCCATTGATTTAGTTTTGAGGTTATGGTAAACAATTTGTGTGAATTTTCCCGGGATTTCTTTTAATGGACAACCCCAATACAAATATTTTTCAAGGGGCGCCGTTAACCCTCGACAATCCCCAAAGTAAAGAAGAAGATGAGGAAATCGAAGAACAAAAGCGACGACAAGAAGAGGTATGTCAACTGTTAAGTTACATTTATCTTAATTTTTTTTTTAGCTGGAAGATTTATTATCTGACGGAATTCACGCCTTTAAATACGATGATAGTACTGTTAATTCATCGACGAACGTTTCGTTTGATGGTGGCGAACCCGGCACGAATTTGAATTACAAGTTTGATTCGAGCAGAAACTCGATAAGCAACAGGTCCGCGCTTGAGGAAATTACGCAAAATTACCGCGACGCCAACCCTAATGATCAATTGAAAATCCTCTATGAGGTGAGAATGAGGGAAATTAATAGTCTTCGAGATGAATTTAGTAAATACCAAGTTGAAAAAGTGAAAGAAATTAACGTATTGAAGAATAAAGTTACGCTTTCTGAAGCGGAAATTCGACATTTGCAGTTGTCTTTGACTAATTTGGAAAGTTTATTAGGTTTGGGGGTAATTCTAAACATAATTAAAACTAAAACGGTTTTGTTACAGTGGAGAAAACCGATGTTATTAATAAGTATAAACAAAACTTGAGTGTTAAGGATAGTGAGATTGAAACTCTTAAAAAAACTGTTGATCAGGTATAATTTGCAACAAATTTTAGTGAACGTTATAAAAATGAAAACGTTTTTAGTTAAAAGTCGAAATCTGTTCGTATAGTTCTACAGTAAATGAGTTGCAATTGAAACAGCTGGAGAGTAATCCGTTTAATGTTGGGGCTCGCAATTTTAAATCGGACGAACTACAGAAAGCCCATTGTGATCAAGTTGAAAAACTGGAAACTCTGGTGGAGGAGCAATCGAGAAAATTGCAAATTTTAGTAAGAAACCGGCCCAAAGTTATTCAGATTTCAATTATTGTTTTTAGGATCAAGAAAAATGTCGTTTAGAGGAAGATTTCAGGAATTTAGTAAAGAAAAAAAGCGAAACCGATCAAGAAAATAATTTGACAATAATAGGGTTATCAAAAAAGTTGCAAAGCACCCAACAACAATGCAAGGACCTATTTACGTTAGGGGAAGCGATTAAGAGAGAAAGTGATCACTTTAAAGGTGCAACATTAATCTTAAAGAGTCAGCATTAATTATTGTTATTGTTTTTAGAGAGGCTGAAGCAGATGGAAGCTAATAAGACCGATTCTTCGTTCAATATTTCACATTCAAAGCCTATGGTAAATTTAATTTTTTTTCTTTCTGATGAAAACTTCGTGTTATAGGACAACGACATTTTGATGGTGCATTTGGAGAAATTAAAAAGGATGTTGCTGGACAAGGACATAGAAATGCGTACTGTTCAAGCAAAATTAAGGTGAATAAATACTTTAAGCACTTAAGGCGAGCGAACAGAAAACTGCAATACCGATAATTTAAGGTACTTAAGTGCGTTGCAGGTCTGACTAGGTCACAACAGTTAAGCAGAAACCTGCAATGCCGACTACTAAGTTGCCGTTAGGTATTGATTTGAGCTGTACGGCGTCGAAAAAATTAACTAAAAGACTAATTGACGTTTTTATATTTGTTTATTACTTAGAATTTCGTTTACTTCAATATTTTTTTAACAAATTTTATAACACATTTAAGACTCACATAAATTTTCAGGTTTTACGAAACCGACATGAACGAACTGTTCGAATTCAGAGAACTGGTGAACAATATGCAAATTGACGGAATGAGCTCTTGCAGTAAGTTGTCGGAAACGTAAATATATTTTTTAATATCCTCTACGAACAATTTCAGATGTTGAGCAACACGAGATCCAATTTGTGTCTATGCAAAAACAACTGCAAGATTGCCACAAAGCCTTAACGGAGCGGAATGAAGAAATCAAAACTTTACATCTAATTAACAAAGAGTCTCGCGAGAAAATTGAAGAGATGCTTCAACAGACCAGAACCGACATCCAGAACTTATCGACCCGCTACAGTCTTCCTCAATTGGAAAAAATGAGTAACGATTTGAGAGAGGCTGAACGCACAATCGAAGAATTACGTAATCAATTGGAAGAGAATAAGGTTCAAAGAAATTCAAGCGATAAAGAAAATTTCGATGAAATTCTCGCAATGGTCAAAAAAGATTTGAAACGATCCGAAAACGAGATTAAGAGTCTTCAGGAATTGGTGGACGAATCCAAGAAATCTGAGCTGCAATTGAGGGATGAAAACGAGAAACTCGAGGCGAAACTGAAGCAGGTTTGTCTGAAACTCAACAAATCTCAACTAGAGTCGGATCCGGACGAGTTTAAGTCGTTGAAGTCCGAATATGGACAAGTCAAAGAACAGTTGAAGTTAGTCATGAAACAATTAGAGTTGCAACAAAGTGGTAACGAAAGGAATTGTTTGGTAATTGTGGGAAAATTGAGGAAAAAGATTGAGAAATTCCAGGAATTATTGCGAGATTCGCAAGTGGAGAAAGCCGCTATTGAGGAAAGTTTGCAAGAGTGGAAGGAAATTTTGAGCGATTTTTTGAACGTATCAAAAAATTGTCAACAATTAGAAAACGAACTCGATTTAACCGAAAAACTTGAAGAATTAACAAACGCTAAAACTATGTTGGAAGGAGAAAAATTTGCGTTGGAATATCAACTAAAAACACGTTTAGACGAATTGGAAGTAGCCAAACGAAACGTCGCCGATTTAGAATCTAAAAATAAAGAATTAACTAACAAAATAAATGATCTTGAAAAAATTTATCGCGAACAAACAGATCGTGAAAATTACTTGAAAATTATTGAATCGGACAAAGTTGCTCTGGAACAACAATTGCGAGAAACCCAAAAAGAATTGAGTGAAACTAGACAAGAAACTATCGATTTACAGAAAAAAATTGACGAAAATCGCGATAAAACCGTCAGGAAAAAATTGTATGAACAATTGAAGGAAACTGAACATGAAGTAGATGCGGTATCGAGTTCTGAAACGTTTCAAAAAATTCTGCAAGCCGAACTGCTCAAATCTGAATTGGTTTTGCGCGAAAATTTACAAGTCGAAACTTTGAAGAGGATCCAAGATATCGAAGCGAAGTACAAGAAGGTGCTCAAGCAAACCTCCGAGGTTTACACAAAGGAAATCGATAAGTTAAAAGCGCAAGATGACACTTATCGCAAACAATTGTCTGCAGTGTTGGCAGAATGTGGTCAGAAAGTGATGGCGTTGGAGGATGAAAATGCAGAGTTGAGGAAGCAAGGATTGGATGTTGTTAAAGACTTTGAGGTTTATAGAAAAAATATTTCCGTTCAGTTGGTGAAGTATAAGGAAATGACGGACCAGGCAAAGGACAATTTAGAGGTAATTATGGGTAGAAAGGAAAATACTTTTGAGTTCTCCCATAAATGAAACGGGATCAAAATATTGGTATCATTGCAGGTGGTCAACAGAAAATGGGAGAACCTCATGGGGGACTGTATTGTGACATACGGGGACGTTGAGAAGAAGTGCCATAAAAGAATGAAGAGCATCACCAACAAAATCAATAGAAGCAAAAGAGAGGTAAACTTGATGTTTAGTTTAAACCAAACAAAATTTTATTATTTTCTTCTAGATGGAACTGATAGAGAAAGACTACAGTGAAAGAATGGGCGAGTTTAAATCGAAACATAAATATAAATATTGATTCTAATGGCGTCTCAGAAAATTCCTTGATAAGAACATTAAACCGGGATTTTTGAAAAAATACTAAAGAGTTGTGTCGTTTTCTTTTATGAACTTTATTGTTATAAAAACTTGACAAAAAACGATATTTTTTTTCATTTACTATTATAATACACTTCCCCTAATCCCTATTTGCCCCCCATAAGATTGCCTAGGCCTCCCAAGCCACCAGCGGCGCCGGCTTGAAGCTGTCTCATCATATTCTGGAGTCCAGTCATGCCGCCCATCTGGTTCAAAACCCTCGGATCCATCATTTTAGCCATTTGTTGGTTCAATTTCGCCATTTGAGTCGGATTCACGTTCTTCGCCATATCTCCTCCCTTAAAGAGACCCTTAATGCCTCCCATCTTCTTAACAACAGCAGCGAATTTAGTATACTGCGTAATTAGTTCTTTCACTTCCCGTTCTGCAAAAATCTTACAATAATTTTGAGCACAATTAGCGCTATGAGAAGGCCACAAAAACGGCGCTAAATAGTTGTGTTGTTGCAGTTTTTATGGCGTTCTCACTTGGAGCTTGTCGCGATTATACCTGTGACGCCTGAACCTTGCGCGACTCTTATAACGCGACCGTTCTGTTTAGAGAAAGTTTTAGCGCCATCTCTACTATCGAGTTCGTAATCGTTCATGCTGTCCATGATCGTCATCAATCTTTTCAAACGAGACATCGATTCTTGTTCACTGCCTTTCGACATAAAATCTTGACTAAATCCGGGAATCATCCCCTATTTAAACTTTCAATTAAAAAAAAGATGGTGGATAAAAAAAACTTGCCATAATTTGGGAGAAAGGTCCCATTTTCATGATGTTCTGGAATTGTTCATACATATCCCTCAGAGTGAATTGTCCGTGCTTAATTTTCTCCAGTAATTCCTCGTTATCGTCGAGCTTCAACTCGCTGACTTTGTCTATTAAACCCTCGATGTCTCCCATACCCAACAGTTTGCTAATGAAAGGTTTAGTCTTGAAGGGCTCCAAAGCATCTATGTGTTCCCCGGTTCCGATATATATGATGGGACTGTTCGTCGCCGCCACCCTAATCAAACATTCAAAGTATTGACAAATAATTATTAAAGAGGTTGATAGAAGAACTTACGCACTAAGAGCGCCACCACCTTTGGCATGGCCGTCTAATTTCGTAATAATAACAGATCCTATGTCAACTTTTTCTTTAAAGGCTTTTGCTTGTGCCTCGCAAGCCTGTCCAATTGTGGCGTCCATTACGAAAACTATATTATCGGGATTCTGCAACAAAAGTTTAGAAAACAAAAAACACAATCAGTTTTGATACTTACAACAGCTTTAGATACGGCCAACATTTCTTCAAACAACGACTCCTCCTGCTTATGTCTGCCGCTAGTATCTACAATGATAATCTCAAAACCCTCTTTTTTGAACATGTCAACGCCATCTTGAGCTATGACGACGGGATCCACTTCAGTGTAACTGAAACAAAATAATTTTTCCAACAACATTCAAACCACTGATCTCTATAATATCACTAACAGAACAATTTGGTTTTGTAATTACCTAGTGTAACTCGTACTTATTGCAACCACTAAATAAATTTAAAAACAAACGCGTTTCCTCCCTTTAAGTGTCTTAAATTAAATTTTTTTTTGTTGCAATTAAATTTGAGTGGTTTGGGTGTTACCTGCCGTAAAACGGAATTCTTGCTTTGGTGCAATTCTGTTTGACTTGGTCATAGGCACCGGCTCGAAAAGTGTCAGCGCAAACGAGACACGATTTCCAGTTTTTCCTCTGGTAATGATAGGCCAGTTTTGTACAAGTAGTGGTTTTGCCAGAACCTTGTAGTCCAACAAACATGATGACGTTGGCTTTGCCTTTGATTGGTTGGAAAGGTTTAACTCCGGGGTCCACTAACTGAAAGTCGACTATTAAATACCGCATTATGTTTAGGAATTTGGTGATACCTTAACGAGTTCTTTGAAAACAGCGCTTTGAATCATGCGACGTTTATTCAGACCCCCGGCCATTTCTTCGAAATCGATCACTGCTCTCACGTTTTCACGTAATTTCTTTACAAGACGAATATTTACGTCGGCTTCGAGAAGGGCCGCGCATATTTGCTTGAGCATAACATTTAGGGCCTGAAATTAAAAGGGTGTAAGGTATAACCTAGAAAACAGCTGGTGAAGTTTACTTCTTCATTGATGATGGTTGCCTTGCTCAATGAGTGCAAGGCGGCCGTAATTTTACGGCCTAAGTCTGCTAAAACCATTTTTGGACGACTTTACGAAACTTTACACGATGATTCTGTTTACTTCATTATCGAACTCTAACGTGAACAAGATCAAAGATCAGGCCGTTCTTCTGTCAAAATGACAATTGACTGACACTTGGCAGAAACCAGAGAGAACGTGCAGAAACATTGTTGTGGGGTGGCGACATCTTGGTGTGGAGGACAATATGACTTAACGCGCAATATTCAAATAGCAGCTAAGTTACGATTTCTTATGCCTTTCTCGATAAAAATACAGAATAACCTGTAACGAATTGTTTTTTCCGACAAAAGTCATACCACCAGCAAACTTTAAACAAGAACTGCAAATTTTTCTTAGTTACAAATACTCGAAAAAAAATCAATACGTAACTTTTTGAAGTTTCTGATACTAATAGTTAGAGGTGTAGAAAAATACTCAAAATTCCATTAATCGTCATGTTTAAACAACTAGAGATTATAATTAATAATATATAAAAAGTTAATAAGTAATAATTTCAACGTAATTAAAACTGGTAGTTATTCATGTTAGCAGCTTCAGACCATGCAGAATGTCGAGCTCCATCCATTTCGGTTGCTACCGCGTTATCAGCTCTCAATCGATGTCCTCCACCTCCAATTCTAGCTCCACAAATACATTTTGTTTCCATCACAGCACCACCGCAATCCCCAATCGCATAAGGATGCCCATTTGGACATTTGTACCAATGACCTTTCTGTAAACCAATAGCAGCAACTATTTCTTTTCTTTCTGCTTCAGTAATAACAAGGCTTGATTGAACTAATTTCTTCACTGTTTCTAAGGCTGCTTTAAATCTAGCCTCAATTTCATCAGTAAACACTTCGATACTTGATATATAGCAGCGATCCACTTCTTCAGTACAACGCCGGATCTTATCGTTATTAGAATTTGAAATTCCTGCTGATTGTAGAAGTTGACAGTATTGAACGACGAAATGAAGACGTTTCAATTCCCGTTGAATATCAAAAATTTCCTGATTCGTAATAGTATCGGAATTGCGAAGCAACACATTTGAAATCAATTTGACATGGGGGAAAAACAACTTTTTGGAGTGAGATATATTCAGTTTTGAGTTGCAGCAAATGTCTCGAATTTGCTCAACTACTTGAATTTTGGCAGCGACCGCGTTCAAATCCAATTTGTTCATAGGTTGACGTCTATCTCTGCGGGTTAGTTTGAGGCGTTTTCCGATCATGTCCAGAACCTGGGCTATTGAGGGACAATCTGAAACAAAATAAAGCAAGTAAAAATCGCGCCGTAAACATAGGCAACCCAAAATTCATTTAGAACTGGCTAAGAAGTTCGATTTTCTAGTCAGACGGGTTTTGATAAAAATAAAAAAGCCAAGTAAGGCCAAAATGAACAATTGAAAAAGATGGGGCGACTACAAAAAGAACGGTTTCGGCATCTTCACCAAATCTCACATGTTACAGAGCATAGAACTTACACATGCTGAGAATTGCAATTACGCCTTTTAATCTTTCCAGTCCCCGGAGCAGTTCCTGGCGTGTTTCCTCATTTTCTCTCGGCGTGCCGTTCATTTTCTGTTTCACATTAGAAACATCCTGCATGGCTAGTTTAGTATAATCGCTATACCGTTGCGTAGTTTTGATTGCCGTTTTGCATTTAGGACAAACTTTGAAACAAATCTGGTCTTCATTTTGCTTCAACCAATTCTCCATCCCGCTGTTCTCAAAAACATGTTTGCAATCATTCAATATCACGAATCTAGCATCTTCCTCGTCTTCAGTACCGAAAAAGATTTCGCAAACTTCTTCATTACAAATCCGACATGGCGGACAAGGATCTCCACAGAATCCAGCGCAATTATGTCCGCATTTCAACCTTAGTTTGCAAGGTTCTTCACATGGTGGTACTTGACAAATGTCGCTACAATACGTGGTACATCTTTGATGTTCGCAGCGTCTCGTGCAACGTTCTTTGCAAGGAGTGCAAGTTTCCCCGCAACCTTTGCTACAAGTACTGTGAAAACATCGGTAAGAACAAGGCAATTTGCAAGGTTTGCAAGCTTTTCGACAGGGCTCGTTGCATTCGTGATTGCAAACCTGGGGAACCCCGCACTTTTCCATGCAGCGCTTGTGCATGCGACCTTGGAAGCATTCGCCGCAAGTTCCGGAACAGATGTGCTCGCATTTCAACGGCACCTCACAGGATTGCGTGCAAAATTTCAACAAAGTGGCATCGTCGATAACACCTGGAAAAAATACGCAGATTAATTATGTTGATAAAAAAAGATTTCCTGTCCTTTTGGGGGAAATTGTAACTAAAAAATTGTTTTTCGGTTGACTGTACTTTTCTCTGATGAACATAACTACGTTTTTGTAGGTGTAAACCGTTCTACAGACTTCGGTAGATGACAATTTTAACTGCTTGTGAGTTTCTTTAGCCGCGATATCCTTAAAGACGGATTAGTTTATGTTGACTCGATTGATAAGTAACTCAAGTTCTGAGTCACAACTTAAACCGGCTTGAGAAGCACTTGTAGGGATTTGCGTTAATGGCTTTTCGGTGTAGCGAGGATAAAAGTGCGTTCCTTAACCGGGGTTCAAACCCGTACCTCCCAATTGCCGGTTGGTTGCTACGACCGCGAAGCTATCAAAGTACACTGATAATCCTCGCTACACGTCCATCTCATGCGCTCCTAGACACTCATGGAATTTCTCCTGGACTACCAGGATAACACCACAGCCTTCTTGATGGCGTTAGTTTGGCGTAAATTTACCCCAAAAAAATCGTACCTGAGTTCATCATGTAGCATTGAATTTCTTTGATGACATGACCGCATTTTCCTATATTAGAATACGGAACCTTCACCTTGCAATTAACAGTGCAAGGCTCGTTGCATTTGGTAGTGCAGGGATGTCCGCAAAGCAGCTTCAATGGACACTTCTGGTTACAAGATATACGTTGGGGCTCTTCGCAACACATGGCCTTAACGCTGTGATTACATAACGGCGCCGTCTTGTCCACCTACAATCGCGCGTTATAGTTTCTTACAGGCAGAAAAAAAACTACTCACTTTGACTGTACATTTGCCGCAGGTTTCATTACAACGGCCTTTACACTTATGACCGCAATCTAAGATTCTCGTGCAAGGTTTAACACAATCGATAGCATCAACATTTGAGTTGCAAGGAACGTCGTACACATGGGAGCAAACAGTACGCTGCTTCCTCACAACTATCTCGCATTTCGCACAATCTTCGTAGCAGAACTTGGGACAGATGTGGCCCTCGATTTGGAGACTGCAGTTTTTTTGGAATTTCGCACAAGGTTTCAAGCATTTGTACTAAAACAACTAAGTTAGCAAATATCGGACGGGACATCATATAAACGTGATTGTTCGGTGAGAGTATGAGTAATTAACATTAATAAGTCTTTTTTTGTAAAGCAACCCAGTAAAAAAATTCGAAAAAAATAAATTTTATCGACTTTGACAACTTGTGTGGATTATTTAAAAACTTCCAACAAAATTTTAAACTCGACAATTTGTACCAAGATTTCAGCACAATTACGTCGATGGTGCAGTTTCCTACCAAAAGAGTTTGACCACAATCCGGTAGATGGCACTACTAAATAGCCTGTTATAGCCTAGTGTCGATTTCAAAAAATTGGGAACTGCGACAGTGGCTCCACCTACTGTGAAAATATTCGACTAATACAGCGTACGAATTGCATTATAAATTCAAGTGACCCCTTCGAAGTAGTATCGTTAAAACTTTGACCCGCACCCTTTAACCTAGACAGCAGATGTAAATGCAAGTAGTAGTTGCGGATGACACTCATACTGAGATAATAGTCGGCACATTATCATAAATTCGGGTGTTTTAGCGACTAATCACCTGCAAATGGTCGGGGTCCTTGCGGACATGGCACAGTAACTTGCATGCGTGTCCACAGGGTTCCACTTTACTCTCGCAAGGATGCGGACATTGGAAAATTGCAGCGTCTATGTAACACGGTTTTTGGGCCACGTGGCCACAAGGCAATTTCGTGAATACAAGTACTTCACAGTCGAAGTTTTGGGGATCTTTAAAGCACTCGAGTGGGACAACATGATCGCAATCTAATTTTCGAGGAACTAAATATGTGCAAACGCCGCATTCTTCAAAACACATTTTTTTGCAAACGTGGTTGGTATTTTCGGTGCAAAGTTTCCTGCAAAAAAAAATAATTTTATCTCCAACACCACGGAAATAACTTACTTTTCACAGAATTGTCGGCATTTGTAGGTCTCGTGACTTCTGTCTTTCACGTGACACAATACAGCGCATCTATGACCACAAGCCAAATTGCTATTGCATTTCTGGCTACAACCCCCTTCGGAAATTGAATGGAAATCAGTGGCGCACTTAACTTTGGTTATTGTATCTGGATGTACCTGGCATCGCAAAGGCAATTCAGTACCAATAGCGTTTTGGTATTCCAACGAGGACTTAATTTTGCGCCACAACTACAAGAATAGCTTGAAAATAAGTCCGAAAAAGTTTAATTTTACCTCGGATTTGTCGCAAAGTTGCTTCATGTTTCCAATAACGTACATGCCGTTTCTCGCACGTGAAAGGGCGACGCAAACGCGGTTTTCAATTGACAAAAACCCGATTTTACCTTCTTCGTTGTTTCGTACCAAAGACAATAAAATAATGTCGCATTCCTCACCTTGGTAGTTGTCCAAAACTGAAACTCTAACATTTTGCAACAACTTCTTATGGTATCGTTTCTCGCGCTGTATTTCGAACATTTGGCCCAAATACGCAGCCAAAATTGTAATGTTTTCGGCCTGATAACCGTTGAGGATCAAGTGTCGTGCAAGACTAATCAAGAAAGTTGCTTCGTGTATATTTTTTTTGCTAGCACCATCGCACTCTTGCTCGCGTTCTTCGTGGTCGACGAAAAAGAGACAATTGTCTATACCACTAATTTGGGGTCGATTCATAACGGACTCGTGGTCAATTAAGAAAGGATAAATCGTTGGTCGGATCAAACAAGAAATTTCAGGACGCATCCTGTGTTGAACGTTAAGAGTGAAACATTGTATCTTATTAATTACCATTCTTTCGAACAAACTTATGCCTAACTGGTACTTTTTCTCAACTGTATAATCAGCAGTGTTCGGTTTTAATTGTTGATGGTCACCGATTAGAATCAACTGTTTACAATAGGGCGTCAGAGAAGTTACAATATGAGCCTCCAAAACTTCTGCAGCTTCTTCCACTATCACTATGGGACTCCTCAAGGATTGAAGACATGATCTTAGGCGAGCTGCGCAAGTAGTTGTCATTCCCACAACTAAAGCATCCTTCATCGCTTTGGTGTCTTCGATTTTGAGCATTTCTTCGTAAATTTTGTAAGTTCTGCGAAATTCTTTATCCAAAATTTCAAGTTTATCCCGTAGTTTCTGTTCATACAAGTTCATCCAGTGGAAGTACAGGATCCAACGATCTTGAGGCCTCATGTTATAAGGGTTATTCAGATCGATGTTCCTGGGAGTTCTGGGTTTCAACCGATTCTTTCTTCCCTCATCCAGCATTATCTACAATTTTACCAAATGTTAAGAACTAAGCTAACTCAGTTGCAAAATAAGACTTAAAGAGCATCGCGGACGTTTGGCAACGTTCAAGGACGGGTAAAGTTGTAATCCGGAGCGCAGATGATTTAAATTTCTAATTATATCTATGCAATGGAGGGAGTAAATCACTAAACCCCGGAAGTTTAAAATTAAAACAAAATGTTAAATAAAATGCGAAAAAGTTTAAATTTTGAAAATTGACACTTGAACTTGTTTCGCGTATGGTTCTTGAGACCCGAGAGCTATTTCTAGTCCATTTTGCTTGAATTAAATAAATGAAAATTTTGAAACGACATATACCAGAAATAAAACGACGCAGCAAAGGAAGGTTGATGGGGGTGTAAACGGATTCTCCCAGAGATAGCGAATAGCGGTAATAAGGTGAAGATGTCGTCGCTGGTGACGACTAACTCAAGAAGTAATGGAGGTCGCTGATTAGTTACTCCTGGCTTAAATTCGACAGAAGTCGAGCGGTTGAAGAGCCGAATTTTCTGAAGCCTCCCCAAGAAAATACTCGTGAGGGTGTCAACTTAAATAAATAAAAATTTTGAGGCGACAGATATCAGAAATCAAACGACGCAACAAGGGAAGGTTGATGGGGATGTAAACGGATTCTCTCAGAGATGGCAAATAGCGGTAATAAGGTGAAGATGTCGTTGCTGGTGATGACGACCTCAAGAAGTATTGTAGATCGCTGATTACTTACTCCTGGCTTAGATTCGACAGAAGTCGAGGGGTTGAAGAGCCGAATTTTCCAAAGGCTCCCCAAGAAAATACTCGTGGGGGTGTCAACTTAAATAAATGAAAATTTTGAAACGACAGATAGAAATAAAACGACGTAGCAAGGGAAGGTTGATGGGGGTGTAAACGGATTCTCCCAGAGATGGCGAATAGCGGTGATATGGTGAAGATGTCGTCGCTGGTGATGACGACTTCAAGAAGTATTGTAGGTCGCTGATTACTCCTGGCTTAGATTCGACAGAAGTCGAGGGGTTGACGAGCCGAATTTTCCAAAGGCTTCCCAAGAAAATACTCGTGGGGGTGTCAACTTAAATAAATGAAAATTTTGAAACGACAGATAGAAATAAAACGACGTAGCAAGGGAAGGTTGATGGGGGTGTAAACGAATTCTCTCAGAGATGGCAAATAGCGGTAATAAGGTGAAGATGCCGTCGCTGATGATGACGACCTCAAGAAGTAATGGAGGTCGCTGATTAGTTACTCCGGGCTTAAATTCGACAGAAGTCGAGCGGTTGAAGAACCGAGTTTTCCAAAGGCTCCCCAAGTAAATACTCGTGGGGGTGTCAACTTAAATAAATGAAAATCTTGAAACGACAGATAGAAATAAAACGACGTAGCAAGGGAAGGTTGATGGGGGTGTAAACGGATTCTCCCAGAGATGGCGAATAGCGGTGATAAAGTGAAGATGTCGTCGTTGGTGATGACGACTTCAAGAAGTATTGTAGGTCGCTGATTACTCCTGGCTTAGATTCGATAGAAGTCGAGGGGTTGAAGAGCCGAATTTTCCGAAGGCTCCCCAAGAAAATACTCGTGGGGGTGTCAACTTAAATAAATGAAAATTTTGAAACGACAGATAGAAATAAAACGACGTAGCAAGGGAAGGTTGATGGGGGTGTAAACGGATTCTCCCAGAGATGGCGAATAGCGATGATAAGGTGAAGATGTCGTTGCTGGTGATGACGACCTCAAGAAGTAATGGAGGTCGCTGATTAGTTACTCCGGGCTTAAATTCGACAGAAGTCGAGCGGTTGAAGAGCCGAATTTTCCAAAGGCTCCCCAAGAAAATACTCGTGAGGGTGTCAACTTAAATAAATGAAAATTTTGAAACGACAGATAGAAATAAAACGACGTAGCAAGGGAAGGTTGGTGGTGGTGTTAACGGATTCTCCCATAGATGGCAAATAGCCGTGATAAGATGAAGATATCATCGCTGGTGATGACGACCTCAAGAAGTATTGTAGATTGCTGATTACTGACTCCTAGCTTAGATTCGACAGAAGTCGAGGGGTTGAAGAATCAAATTTTCCGAAAGCTCCCCAAGAAAATACTCGTGAGGGTGTCAACTTGGTTCTCAAAGAGAGTAAAAAGACTGGTCTACAAATTTCGGTTTTAACAAACCAATCGACAACTAGGTCTTACAAGTTGACGCGACGAGGTCCACCGAAGGCACTTCTTTTGGTTGCCAAAACTGTTTTTGACGATAAGGAAGAGGTAACAAAGGATGCGTCGTCTTGTTCATTCAGACCTTGGCAAAAATAGAAGAAATATTTACTAACGTAATGTAATGCCCGTTACAAAGTGACCAACTACAATTTGTTGTATGTAAGCAACTGGAGAGGCCTCTACAGGTAAATATAAGGAACATGATGAGCCGATCGGGTCTCTAGTTTGGGGCGTAAAAATCATAAACATAGTTAAATAGTTTCAACATCTCTTCTAGAAAAGATACGCTTTTACTGATAGTCAGGACAAGCTCACCTTCAAGTAATTGTAGTCCCTCCATAGTTCCGTCAGTTTCCGCCGCGATCTTTCCACCTTCAATAAAGTTTCCAAGTCTGGTTCATCATTTTGTTCAAGAACTCTTAACTCCCTGCTAATTATGCGTATCGTGTTCCTAATATTCTCCAAGCTAATCAAAGGTTTGCAGCTTATCTCCGTCCCGATATTTCCTAAGGCTTCCGCAAAGAGCTCATCTCTAAAAACAACGTTCTCTTCTGTTTCTTCATTTGAAGAGTCTTCGTTATCGGATCCACTCCCGTCGTTGATTTGCGAATTGTTGACTAGTTCAACAATTTCAGCAACATCGTTGTCTTCATTTGCAGAAGTTTCACGACCTCCCAACAACCAATCAGTGATTTGAGCTTTGGTTGCTTTACCAAACCAAGTTGTGTAATAATTTGTGATAGCGTTAGCGAAACCATCAAAACTCACTACACCGCTGAAACTTTCCAAGAATTTGAGAGTTTCAGTAAATCGACCCATATCAGAGAGATAACGTTGCATGGCCAATTTGTGTTCGATTACGGCTTCATCCATGCGAAATCGCTTTTTTCTTAAGTTGAATTCTTGCAGTTTTTCGTTTTTTGATTGTCCTCCTACTCGGATAATTTCTTTGGTGTATGGAAGTAATCCTTCCAAGAATTGGTCGAGAGCGTGGTTGGTGAAACAAACGATTAGCATTGGAGACCGTTTGAACCAAACTTTACTGTTTTGGAGGAGAGTAATGGCGATTTTGAGACCTAAAAAAGTTTTGCCGGTACCTGGAGGACCTTGGATCAAGGTGAAGTCTTGAGTCATCGCAGCTTTGAAGGCGGTTTGTTGTGATTCGTTCAAACCGTAGAAGTTTTGATTAGGCCACGGTAGGGCGTAGAATTGATGATGGTTAACGGTATAGACAGTAGCAGGAGTTAAAAAATTGGGAGGTTGCACCGAATTTTCGACTTGAATCAAATACTTTTCCATCGGAAAATTATCTTCGGGCATAGTTTGGAGGACTGTTAATACGTGGTAGTAGGGTTCGAAATAGACACTACATTCAACCATCAAGTAGTCGTGTTCGTAAGAAACGTCTGGTTTGCCGTCAAAACCCACCACAAGTTCCCCAATTTCGAGATCTTCAATTTTTCGGTTAGCTACTTTACCGAAAAAAATATTTTTAAAATGGTCTCGAGTGAAGCACAGTAGAGCCCCATGCATGAATCTTTTGGACTTCTCGTACTTGAACGAATTTTTCTTTTTGTCGAAATTGAACCTAATTCGAATGCAAAAGTTTTCATTGACAGTTTCGGGGTTTAAAAATTGAATTTTTTTGTAAATTTTAATATTTTCCAATCTCCTTTTGCTCTGCGAAAGGTAATTCTCGATTCCGTTCCTCAAAGGTCCAACGAAATCTTCACGTAATAATCTGAATTGCACGTCTAAATAATGATTAACGTTCTTGTAAGGTCCTTCGATCACGTTGCGTCTTAAAAACGTTCTTTGACCAACAATCTCGAGAGGGTTGGGATACACGTTGATTTCGCGAAAATCGTTAGGAGGTTCCTCGTCTTCGCACAACCCCAATTGTCTTTTAGCTTGCTTCTCTTCTTCTTTTAGAGCCATAACTTTCGCTTCTTCCAACAATTTTTCAACTTTTTCCTTGATTTCGTCCGAAACGTGAATGTTGTGTTCCTTTTCAAAAGTAGGAATGCAAACTTTTAAAGCGTTAAGAACATTAGGAAGGGCTATACAAGCAAAAGTTGGAGTTGTAGTAAGCAAATCTTTACTGATATCAATTAAGTTCATCCAGAATTTGTCTGAATTTTGCCAGAAGTAACTATTTTGCTTTCGTTGTCTCGCATCTTGCAATGGCAACAGTGCAATATAAGTTTTCAAAGTACCAAGAAAATTCTCATTGAACGAACCATGTAAAACTTGATATTTTGAATCATGAAAAGGCGAATCGCAAACTTTTCTCAAAACCTTAATCACAAGAACAATAAAATCGTTTGATAAGTTTTCTTGAAGTAAATCATTGAAACCCCGACGATCGCTTTGTAACTTCATGGAAAGTTGTTCAGGTTCCTCGTTGAGGAGAGTTTGTAAATAACGAAAACCCATCAATTTAGAAGACTGATTGGAGTTGTGACCACCTCTTGAATTTTGTTGGAATCCGCCGCCGCGTTGTCTAAAATTGCCTCTTCCACGGTTGAAATTGTCTCTTCGTTGGCCAAAGCTGGACCCTTCATGGCTGACAGGCCCGTCTTGGTTGAAGTTCGGAGGGTTGAAATTACCCCTTCTACGCTTAAAATTGGGCCTTTCCTCACTATTATCAACTGGAAACAGAACCAAAAAAATGTGGAAACTCATACAATTTTAGCCAACCTGCTTCAAATGATCGCATCGAACTGTAATGTATGACACCAATATAGAAGTGCAACATCTTGCATCTATTTAAATTTATTCTGAGGAGATAATGAGTTGGACAGAGATGATTGAGACCGAGTTTAGATTACTTACTTGGGGCATTCAGCTGGTAAAAGAAATGTGGTCCTCCATCTGCATTTGAAGAGTTAGACAGCAGAGATGAGACTGTAACAAAATTTTATACATTGCAATATTGTTAATTGAGTTAGATATTTGTATGGTAAACGTAAAGTTGACGAAGGTCAGAACCTTGAGGGAACAATAATTTGTTCCCTCCTCATTACCAATCAGAATGCATAGCATTCTATGGGTTAATACGGTGTATGGTTCTCATGTCACGTGATGACACCTTCAGTGACAAGTCCTTCTCAAGTCTGCTGGTCAATTTCTTCAGAGTGCTCTATTATTCCGTGGTTGAAGTTGCAAGTAAAGAACAAGAAACCTGTGTTATCATTCGAAGTATCTTTGATTGGCTTCTTTGAATAATGGATATGTTTGATTTGCTTGTACAGCCCCAAAATTCGATTCCATATGACCAGTTTTTAACAATAACTTTAATCTTTATATCGATCTGCTTGCACTTACTAACTACATGGAAGGAGCAGTAAATGCCGATGTTAAATATCCTTCACGTTCTTCCACTGCCTGGCCAATACGAATTTTTTTCTAGTTATCAATTAGGACAGCTCACGAGCCGCCACTGGCATGAGTAATTTTCTAGTTCCAAGATAGAAAGTACGCGAACTATAGACTAAAGTTACTTGATATAAATACGCTTTCAATATCTATCGCTAACAACAAAAATAATTTAGGTTACAAACATCTGATAAGGTTGGAACAAAAGAAGAAGGAATGCCCTACGCATCGGTTTTATTTTTAGACTTCGGGGAAGTACATAAAAATTACGCAATAACCTTGAGGAAACCTCCGGTTTGAGTTGTCTCTTCTTCCACTATATCCCACTCGACCCTTTCTGGAGTTTTGCATTTTATTGGGTAGAGACGCACCAAAATGTTATCAAAAATTAACAAAACAAATTTTATAACGTTTGGATTATTAACAGTGACAACCGTACACCACTACCACCTTGACTGCAACAAACATAAAATGGACGGTTCAAATCGCCGATCATGTGATATCGTTCAAACATCTTTGACCATGGAAGGCGGGCGCCCGATTCCGCTACATTTTAGCGAATTTAGACAACGAAATCTTGGTTCGACTCAAGTTTCAAGGTTTCAAAATCACAAAAATTGAGTTACTTTTGCCGCATGCTTAATTGGATTGATTTAAAAATTGTGCACTGTGAAAATGGCAACAGAGGAACCCGTAAGATTGTTGGAATGAGGTACCAGCATTTGGGAATTTTGCGTAA
The DNA here is from genome assembly GCA_905333025.2 of Pyrochroa serraticornis. Classification (NCBI taxonomy): domain Eukaryota; kingdom Metazoa; phylum Arthropoda; class Insecta; order Coleoptera; family Pyrochroidae; genus Pyrochroa; species Pyrochroa serraticornis. The sequence goes on along the minus strand of HG995154.1, from coordinate 31,417,013 downwards.
CTAGGGGAAACACTTGGCGATTAATATTGCGCGCTAAAATTGAAATTCGAGGACATCAAAATGGGCCGTAGGTACTCAGTGAAATTAAATAAATATTGCAATATCACGTAATTGCAATTTATTTGTACGTCGCTTTTTAATAATTAATAATTGTTACTTTTAATAACAAACTCGTTTATATTGATTTTAAATATTAGTTTTGTAATATTGGCATTAACATGGAAAATAGTTTATAGGAATGGCCTTATGGCGACATCTTGCAATGGTTAGAGGACTTAGAGGACCATTAGTAGCTAATGCTTTAGTTCAGAAAAAGCTGACAATTTTCATGGAAGGGCAAAAAGAATGAAAATTTGATAGAGACACACTTAGGTAATTCAAATTTACGAAGAAACATTTTGATGCCATTTGACGTGTAATACCTGATTTTTTTCCAGGAAGGGCAACAATTTTTATAGACAAAGAGACTGGTTATGACCCCGCCGAGAACGCGCAACATAAACTAATTTTATTTAAGTTACGCGGCCTTTTGGCAAAAGAGATTCTAGCACAAATCGACTTTATTGGCTAATGCTTTTAACGCACTTGCAAAGTAAATAAACAATTATATCTATTTTTCATCTTTTAGATACTTGAAATATATCGTCCGAGATTACATCAGCGGCACCGTGATTGGCGGTTTCATGAAAAATTAAACCACATGCAAGTGATGTCAAAGAGTAGAGAGCTTATAAAGAGGCGACGGTCGAACAAACGGTTCGGCAACAGAGATGCAACATTTATACCTAATTAAAGGTCCAGTCGAAAATGTAACCGAAACGCGGTCGGATTAGTACTGCACAAGGAAGACGCCGAGTACACGATGCGGAACATAATATGAATATAAACAAAAAAAAATTTTCCAACAGATAGTTGATATATATTTTTATTAGGATGCTGGATGGTGTTGAGGAATGCTTCTATCAACACATTGTGTTAATACCCGTTTGAAGAGCTTTAAATTACAATTTATTTACAGTAGCAAATAATAACAAAAATTAGGAAATGTTCTCTGATTCGACTGAAGCGGATCTTGCCAAATGGACACCTAAATCTCTTCTCTCTAAACTAATGCGGAAAAGATCTTCTGTCATGGACGCCTAATTTAACACTGTACTCTGACTATATAGTACACCATCAGATACTTCCATTTTATAAGAACTACAAATTTCCCAAATGAAACACGTAAATAGAGATGGCACCACTAGGCCTAGCGCTGCCACCGTGACGCTTACAAGGAGTAGAAGAATATTTTTAAATTTTAGTGATTTTGGGTTAATTTAAGTTTTGGTGTCAATGAAAAAAGTATTTGTACAGTAGTGCTTTGTGCTTTCATAATAAAAAAGCAATGGCCAGCCTCCATGTAGGTACTTTGAGGTCCTATATTTCACAAGCGAGAGTGTAGCTGGGTTCTGGTTTGAAGCACAATGAACCACTAACGGAGCACTAAAGATAGTGTTAACAAGGTCATTTGTGCTTCAATATCAAAAAATCTGTGGCCAGCTTCCAGGTATGTAGTTTGAGGCAATATTTCTCAGGATCCGAAATTGTGATTGGGTTCTGGTTTGAAGCACGATGAACCAATAAAATTTTTGTATAGTAGCGTCATTAGTGTTTTACTTGCGTAGCCAACTTCCTGAACCTTACAGTAGCAAAAATTTCAAAATAGAAACGTTTATCTTTGGTTAATAATTCTTTTCGTGCCATTAACTGAAGTATATTTTTCCTTATATTGCTAATAAAATTCAGTAACCTAAACCTAATCGACAATTTAGTTGGCAACATGTCACTATCTTTAGAATTTAGCATTTGCAATAGTTTTCTTGTAACTAAGTATCGAACTGAAGCAATCACAAATCGGATGAATTTGGATAACGCTCAATTTAGGCAACCAATAAATAAAAACGTGACCTGGCAGCTCGAACTTACCTTTATTGGATGAATGCCTGCTCAAAGGTATATGGTTGTTATCAAAGAACATCCTAGTATTTTAAAGGGGCGATATATCAAGTTTATGATTTGATGTCCACTCGTCTTTTTTTCCTAGCAAGCCAGGACGCGACAAATCTCAAACACCAAACATGTCTCTTTTGTTCGAGATGTAACTGAAGTGATTTTGGTAGAGTAGGAAGAAAATGATGGTTGCGATGGGAAGCAACCAGTAATACCCAACTATATCGGTCCAAAAGACCGAACATCAGTTTTTTTTCTTTCTCCGCCAACAAAGAAAAAATAGAACAGAAGAAAGAAGTAGGTACTTTAAGTTAAATCCAGGAAGTGATTCCACCAGAGAAAACCTTGACCAGAAGAAGTCTGATGATATTTTAGCTATCAAAGATTGGGATATTTTTAGAACGGAAGTAACTACGTCACCACAAACCAATCTCCTCAAAAGGAGAGCAAAATAGCTAGATTAGCCGTAATATAAAATAACTAGAATTCATGAACCACTAAAGAAATCACAATATATACAATCTATTTGGAGATACTGGGAAGAATCTGAAAACTCCAGAAAAAACCTGGAGAAATTCCTCAATTCTTCTCGCTTCCGTTGGTAGTCTTCATATTCTTATGTGGCAACATTGCTCTCATTTCCCATTGACCACACCCGTGAATAATATTAATCACTCAACGTCACACGTTAAGTTGGTGAATGGGTTTCCAATAATTGTTAGCAATCGTTTGATTTTTTTTGTGGCAAATCGATTTTAATCCAAAATCTTCAGTTAAAAACGGTAAAAGTATGAGGCGTCGAAAAGGCATTGACAACTGGAGGATAAGATTCGAAGGTTAGTAGCTTTATGTAATAAATTTATCTTTGGGATTCACACCAGAAGCGTCGACAACGCACTTTTTTTTTAAGAAATCCTTATTAGTCCTCATTAATTGTTCGATTTGCTTCGAAATTGAGAAAAGGGCGCAATCAACGGTTTTTTTATCATAAAAATGTTGAAATATTTTGAAACATATCAAAACATACCGAGAATTGTGATAAGACTGAACTTGACTCTGCAAATTGATAATGTGAGATGGCGTCCGTGGATTGATTGCAAATTTAATTTAAATACCTTCATTGTTTGTCTTTTATGAACAATTTTATTAATGATTTACTATTGTTATAACAATGAATTCTAGGATTTAAGGACACGCGAGAAGGGAATATTATTTATAGTTTTGTTAAAGATGAAACCGATGGGAATGCTTCAGGATCCTCAGCCCCAGGACGAAATGAATATTCACAGCCCTTCATTCGCTCAAGTATTCACTTTTTCTGTACTAATTTGCATGCTGTTATTGATGTGATAATTACAAAACTATATAGAAATTATGAAAAAAGTGACTCTACTTAGGTGTCGATCATTTCAAATACCTAACTTTAAACAAATTATTATTAACATGAAAAGCAATTCTTAAAACCGACAACCCTCGTGTTAATTTACTTAAAGTTTCAATCTTTAAATCACGACTTTTGTAAAAAATGCTTTCTCCATCAGTTTCACTCTTCTTATTCTTTAATTAGACGTAAATAATAATTATGATTGACAACTAAGTACTGCACTGAGGCATTGTATATAAAAATATTTAGGACTGAATAATTTTTATTGGCTTAAGAAGTAGAGATCAGCCAAAAATTATTTGTTTTTAACAAAAACCTTGCTGACGGTTAACAAAAGATGTACGTACAGAACGATTCAAATATTTCCGGACATTCTAAAACGTCTAGTGTACAATTTTTTTGCTTCCTAGGTTTCTTTCAAAATATGAGAGGTGCCAGTACCGGCAGAGGGGGTAGTCGAGTAGAGTTTGAACACAACTCGAATAGTAGAGGAAGCGGTCGAGGAGAGTTCGAACATAATTCGAGAAGTAGAGGAAGTGGTCGAGGAGAAGGTGGACAAGATTCGAGACGTACAGAAACGTTTTCCCACAATTTGTTCAACAACCGCCCTAAAGAAGTCATGGGTTTCCGTTATTTGGAAAATCTTTTAGAACAGGACCCCGAAAATCTCTGCTCAAGACTCTTCGCGGACCTCAAACCGTTTTTGAAACTCCTCCAAAGCACATTAACTGTCGATTTTGGCGTTATCATTATTAAGATTTTACGAAAAATTTGCGAATCGCCTTTTCAATGCACAAAACACAAACTGTTACTTGTAGCTTTTGATGAAAAATTCGTGGATAACTTGGAAATTTTTATTGAATCCTTGCAGTTGCAAGAGGCGAGACAGCGAGATAATAGCGAGTACTTTTGGAGGGCCCCTGAAGAAGTTTGGAAGAATTTACTTGAAGTTTTTGAATATTTGGTCGAAAATATTCCCATGTTTGCTTGGCGATTTTTGCCCAATTTACTTAATTCTTTGAAAATCAGCCTTCCTGTTTTCGAAAGCGAACATAACATAAATTCAAGCGAAATCAAAAACCGTTTTGAAAAATTGTTGGTAACTGTAAAACATTTATTGGAAGAAAGCGAATTGAAAAAAATTATAAAAGAAAGCGATTTGACCCAAGAAAAGCAACCAAATTTTCGCGAAATCAGCGTTTATCCTAGTGCTTCAGAAATAAGAGGCAAGCGAAATCTTCTGCAACCCAACGTGGTCCAGGGACCTTTCCAAAGTGTTAATCACTACTTGGACGTTCACTTTAGATTACTTCGAGAAGATTTCGTAGCGTTTTTAAGAACCAATGTTGTTAACTATCTTAACGGTTCTGCTGATGATACATATGAAGATGTTAAGTTCCACCGAAACGTACAATTTTTACACGCAGAAGCCCGTTTTGAATATTGGTGTTTTCGAGTTAAGTTCAATTCAAGTAAATGGAAGGAAATGAAGTATGGACCACTCCTATGTTTCACTAGAGACAACTTCGAGACTATAATTTTCGGAAAGGCTATCCACACAGTAGATGAAATTCCGAAAATTGGAGAGTTCGTTGTAGCTTTTGAAAATGAACCAACTTTATTGTTGAAAACAAATTATTTGATGGCGGAAATCAAAATTTATTGCGAAAATTACCATCCAGTACTAAAAGCTCTTCAACAAATGCAAGAAGTAAATTTTCCAATGGAAAAATATTTAATTCGAGTAGATTCTTTGGTAGAACCTGCCAAATTCATCCCTGCTTCATCCATGCCAATTTTTAGAAGTATGACCAGTTCTCTAGATTTGAACGAATCGCAAGAAATAGCGTTTAAGGCAGCTATAACACAGGAATTTACTTTGATTCAAGGACCTCCAGGTACAGGCAAAACGGTTTTGGGTCTCGAAATCGCCAAAAAACTCCTGTCTGTGGCTCGTCTTTGGCACAAACGTAGCCCCATGTTAGTTATTTGTTTTACCAATAGCGCACTTGACCACTTTTTGGAAGGATTGTTGACATATACTAAGCGTATCGTTCGAGTTGGGGGCCAATCGAAGAATTTGGCACTTCAAGAGTTCAATTTGAAGAATTTGGGGTCGCGCTTGCCTTGGTTCAGTTCAGTTAGCCAATTCCACACTAAACTTGCGATGTACATCAAGGAGTTAACAAACATCAAAGTCACTTTGAGTAGATTTGACAAAAATTTAAGTGTAATCAATTTTGATGTTTTTTCTGATATCATTGACGAATTTTACGACACTTGGTTTGGAAACGCTTCAGAAGAAGAAATCATTCGTTGGCTATTTGGAGGCCGGGAAGATAATTTAGAGAGTTCAATTGATGAAACTCGTATTTTGGAGGTAAGAAATGTTACAATCACGAGATAATATTTATTTTAGAATTTAATTTAATAATAATATGAATGATAAAAATTATTCTTTGCCCTGCAAAAGTAATGTTGATGGTAAAAAAAATAAATTTCAAGGGTGAGGATGAGCGGGTGGAAACGAGTCGTCCCCATCACCAACCATTAGCCGAGGATGAAGTTGAAACCGTAAAATTCGGAAACACAATCATATCACTGAATTCTATATCGGTTAGAATCTCACAGTTAAAAGTAGAACAGCTTTGGTTAGATCAGGAACCACCCCGATTGTCGCTGGTTGTGCGTAAAGGACAGGTTCAAGCTTCTTTGAAGAAGTTAATGGCGGATTTTGAGTTCTTGCAGGTAAATAATAACGCTATGAATCTAAATTTTTAATATTTGCTACTGTTAGATGAGGCTAAATCAAAGAGAAACCCGGTCAAACCCTAACATCAATTTAAAAAACGTCAACTTGCAAAGACCTGACGAAATGGAATCGGAGAAGCGCTGGGATCTCTATTTTTATTGGTTGTCTTTGTACGAAACAAAATTAAAGAACCGAATGCTTTACTTAAACAACAAATATCGGGAAACCTACGCAATTTATCGAGATCTGGTGGAGATAAATAATACCAACATAATGAAGGATGCACTAGTAGTAGGGATGACTAACTCATGTGCAGCCCGAATTAAGACATCTTTGGAGTCGTTGAAAAGTCCTATAGTGATCGTGGACGAGGCCGAGCAAATCCTGGAGGCTCAAATCGTAGCGGCCCTAACTCCGCATTGTCAACAATTAATTTTAATTGGTGATCACAAAAAACTTAAAGTTAAAACAGTCGATTACGAAATCACTGACAAGTATCATTTAGGTACAAGTATGTTCGCAAGAATGGCAATTAACAAAATTAATTGTTACACTCTCAACATACAATACCGTATGCGTCCTGAAATTTCATCTTTAATTCGATTTACCAGTTATCCTTCGCTAATTGATCATGAATCAGTTAAAGATCGGCCCCCAATTCGCGGAATTGACAACAGTCTTTTCTTTATAAATCACGAATCACTTATGGAAGAAAATTTGGACGAAACAAGATTTTTGATTCACCTAGCGAAACATTTAACACGTAACGGTTACGAGGAGCAAAATATTACCATTTTGACTCCGTATTTCGAAATTGAAACTGAAATGCAACGCGAAAAGGATTACCACCAATTGGATTATGTTACAGTGACAACTTTGCAAAATTATCACAATAAAGAATGTGATATTATCTTGTTATCGTTAATGCGAAGAAATGAAACTAAAAAATATAAATTTCTCAGCATTGAGAATATAATTTGCCTTAGTCTTTCACGGGCTAGAAACGGATTGTTTATTGTAGGAAATATGAAACAACTCTGTGACGAAAGCGAGGTAATTTAGAAAATTTTAAAATTATTAACTAATTGAAATTTTACAGTTCTGGCAGAAAATTAAGGTTGAGTTAGAAAACCAAAATGCAATAGGTTCGGAATTAATGTTGCGCTGTCAAGTCCATCCCGATACGATAACAAAAATTAAGTCCGCAACAGACTTTTTGACGATACCCGAGGGAGGGTGCAATTTGAAGTGTGAAAAAAACTTAAGTTGCGGCCATAATTGCACTTTGTTTTGTCACGTGTTGGACAGAAATCACAAAAAGTACCAATGCCACGAGATTTGTGGAAAGTAAGTTTTTTTAATTGTCACTTCGTGTAACTGTTGCCTCTTTTTAGGAAATTTCACCATAACGGTGAGGCACATGTTTGTAAGAGAATGTGTTTCGAAACATGCGGTTTTTAGAGAACGCGGTTGTCGCCGGAAATCCACTAATTTAAAAAAAAAACTTACTATTAAATATGCTTCTTTAGTTTGTTAGCTGATATATTGTTTATTATTATAAAACGTTAAAAACTATTTGTGAAGTGTTTAATTAAAGCCACATCAATTTTTTTTTCAAAATGGTACCGGCTGCGTCTTTTCTTCTTAAATATCAAGGTACTAGTATTTCTGTTTAGTCTCATTTTTTCTCTAAGTCTAATAGTTTAGACGGGAAAAGCTTAGTTCCATATTTTTGACTAGCCCCCCGACTGTTTCGCTTCTAAGTCACCAGTATATCTACTTAAAAAAGTAATAAAAACATATTTTAATGATTCAAAGCTTCTAACGTGAGAACATTGAAGTTCAAGGATTCTACGCTACTGATGATCAAGGGGTCAACGCTGAGCCAGAAGGTGGCCTCGGTACCTGTGCGCCAACCCATAAGGTTTTCGCTTCATAGCTCCAACCGCCAGTTTGTTAACAAATCAATTTTATTTCGTCACTTCTTTTCGCATTTCGCACACTGGTCCCTCGAGCCGGATTAATGTGAGGGTTGAAAAGGAAATAAATCAATATAATTGATTTTAACAAATTGGTGCTGCAATTCTGATTAGATATTTTAAAAAATACGGGGCGAGAGGCTTATGGTTTAACGCAGGTACCTACACTATCAGTAACGCTATGGCCATTGACTTTTTACTTAGAGATAAATAATCAATGCTATGGCTTAATTCCATTAGTTGGTTTTCATTTGGATTCGAGGTCACAACTTTTCAAGTGTAGTACATATTAAAACATTTTAAGTATGGTTACGTATCAAAGATAGCCAATGTATGATGGATCACCCAAGGATTGAAAATGAGGACAAAACCTAGTATACATCACGATTTACTTAGAATAGATACATTGCGATATCTAACAATATTTCTAAAATTACGCAAGACCGAAACTCAAATCTGTCAATGCATTCGTTTTATTAAAACGCAACTGTTTCGAGAGGCACTATTTTAAATCCTTGAATGTAAGTCTAGGGTAGACAATATAAATCGTCAACTTAGTAGTAATAAATAAAATTCTATTCAAAATTTAAAACTACCGTGGGCTGTATCCAGCAGTTTAACATAAAAATAAAATCACACACGATCAATAAGTAAAATAATTTCAAACAGAATCATCTGAAACAACAAAATTAGCAACGAAAACAATAGAAAAACATCAAAAAAATACCATGGTACCACCACTTCGTTTTCTTTGGATTCTTATTGCAAGTTTTTACGTAAAAGGCGTTATCTGGCGGTCTTTGCTGCAACAAACACGAAATTAAATCGCAAAACGTTAGATTAGAGAGTTACCTTCTCTTTACAGCTACTGAGCATGGAAACAATGGAAAGACAAACAGATTGTACAGATAACGCCGGGGACCAATCATCTGTTAATATAGAGAGACAAATGTGGCCGTTGCTATAAATGTGTGGGTGAACTGGAATGTTATTACCTACGAAAGTAACCTGAAATTCTGCAATTAGTACGGATTTTGGCCACCGGTCCGGTCAAGTTAGTCGATAGAGCATTAATTCTCAACAAACGTCCAAATTTTATTGCCACTTGCGAAACTCAAAAGTGTTAATTTTTCGAGAAACATTATTACCCTACTACTTGCGACTTGACTGGACTAGTTGGTTGGATACCTCTGGGGAATCGAAGGGGTATTTGTTGCTAAATTTGAATTGAAGTTGGAACCGCTCCCCTTCATATAGCGTGCCGGAGGCCCCCTCCATGTTAATGATCCAGCTAAATTCTAGCGTTATTTGATTTGCGGCATTGTCCAACTACTTACTGTAATAGGTTTTGTTCCGCGAGATCGGCGTCGACGGCGACCCCTGGCGGGGGTTCCTTCATGAGCGACATGAGTTCCTTTTGCAGTCTCCTCTGTTGCGAACGAACAATATTTAGTGCAAAAAAATAAATAAATAATGAATTACTCACTTCTGATGGTGACATTCCTGCCATTTTGAAATTAACTTTTCATCATAGATAAAATGATTCCAGCTGTGCGGAACAGTGACAACGATTAACGCGTAATTTAGCACTCGTGGCCTTTAAACAACTTACTTGACTTGGGTGACAAGCGACCAGGTCCCGATGGTCGTCGTTACCTTCAGTTTACAGACGATAAACTCATCGCCATGGCTGTCCGTTGCAGGAAAAGTAAATAATTGGATTGTTAAGTCACTACGCACATGGGCGGACCTGAAGACGCACGAGCGGGGGCACGTCCAATCAATTCTTATCAACTAACAACAACCTAATCCTATTGCAAATAAAATTAAACAACGACGCTCATTTTGACACAAAACGCGATGACCTTGACATTTTTGACAGTTAAGAAACGTCAGTTTTGATTTTGAGGTTATAGAGACCATAGTCGGTTGCTTGGATGTAAGTGGGAAGTCTCCCCCTCGAACCAAACTTAAGTCACTTACAATCAGCAAGTGACGTACGGTCTAACATCTGCGTCAGAGCAACCACTTGCTACCTCAGCCCGCTTAGCACCCTCGCATTCGACCGAACCTCATACGTGACACGATCCTGACCAATCCTATACACGTTAAAACATTTATCTAGGTTAAGTGATACGTTTGATTCATTTTAAATTGATATATTTAATACATTGGTTCATTTGGTATATTTTATACATAGAACTTACATAGGTGACTAGATAGATGGGTGAACATGTGGATAAGTTGGTAGGAGAGTAGGAGGATAAGTGAGTGAATGATACATAGATATACAGATGCACTGGTGCTGCTCTTCTCGCCACTCTTATGTCATCACAATAGGGTTTTAGTCGTTAAAACCATCTTGAATCGGTTTTCTTGATTACGTGTTTTGCATTTACCAACACCTAGTTTGACATTGTTTCGTGTTATTGTTTAACACGATCTGGAGTGCAAGCGTTCTTTCTGGAATTTGATTAGTTATCTTCTTCTCTAAGCCAAGTCTAGTGCATTTAATTTTAATTCAGGCTTGACTGAAGTTGCGCCAGTTGAGTTGAGTGGAGCGCCACCGAATTAACTTTGTTCGACTTGCCTCAAGAAAATGTTTGTTCGCACGCCTATGTCGATCGTGACTTCAACGACCTTGAATTTGACGTGTAAATTTTGCTTACTTCACGAATGTTATTGAGATAAAGATGATCACAAAAATGATCTAAAAACTATCACAAACCGCAATTATTAATTGTTAACAATTTCTACCGGGTCAAGGTATTTATTAACCTTATTATCAGTTGAAGAATTCCCTACTTCTATTATCCTCGAATACTTTAATTTCCATACCGCCAACTCATCTATAATTAACCATTCTAAAACCATTTGATTTCAGACCCATAACGTCATGAATCTCTCAACTTAACCACCGAAAACATGAATTTAAGTGGCGTAATCCACTTGAACAGAACCGGGGTTTGCCTGGTTTGCGGCGGTTTTTTGGTATTTTTTATCTACATGGCAACCAATAACGTCACTTGGAACTCTTCTTCAAAAAACAAAATCAACCTTAGTCACTTATTAAAAGTAGCTCTAAAAGCTGCCGAAAACGGCGGCATTGAAGTAGTTGCAACCAAAGACAATCTTTCTATCAAAAGTAAAGGTTTAACGAAAGAAGGAATGGAAGATAGCGTAACAACCGCTGACTTTTTATCGCATTGCTCTATAATGGGGACGTTAAAACACTCCTACCCCGATCTTACTGTGATTTCTGAAGAAGCAAAAACTGAGTGCGATTCAAATCAAGCGATTGATTTTTCCAAAAGTATCGATCCAGTTAGTGATTTAGAAGACCAATGGGAAAGTGAGAGTGATATTACTGTTTGGATTGATCCCTTGGATGCTACTCGTGAATACACCGGTATTTAATGGTTTGAATGCCTGGTTTTCGACTATACCATTGTTTGTTTAGAAAAATTATACGAATACGTCACTACAATGGTATGTGTGGCGGTAAGAGGACAACCTGTTATTGGAATTATCCATAAACCTTTTTCAAAAACGACTTCATGGGCTTGGGTTGGAAAAGCTAAATCACCTGATCTGAGTCCAGTGGTATTTTTCTATTTATACAATTTTACGCAAAAATAACTTTAATTACAGAAAAACGAAGAAGAAAAGACGACAATAATCATATCAAGATCTCACAGTGGCGAAATTGAAACGGTTCTAAAAAAAGGGTTTCAAAATTATAAATTGGTTTTTGCAGCTGGAGCTGGTAGTTTAATTTATAAAAATTAACGTGTTAATTGTTGCAAATTTGCAGGTTATAAGGCTTTGAAGGTTGCCACGGGACAAGTGGATGCTTATCTTCATATAACAGCTATTAAAAAGTGGGATATTTGCGCTGGAAACGCAATTATTGACGCGGTTGGTGGCAAAATGACGACGAAATTTGATGAAACTATCAATTATAAAGATCTGACTGATGTTAAAAATGAGAACGGTCTTGTGGCGACTTTAAAAAATCACGACGCGTTCATTGGAAAATTGTAGTTTGTAAATGTTGGGAATTACAAGTTATTAACGAAAATAGTTTGAATTTGACGCGCTTATTGTAGGGATTTTTGAGATATCCCTAAAAATCACTAAATGACATAACCTTAAAATTTTGGAAATGACTGCATACATCAAAGCAGTTAAATCAGTCAAAACGAAGTTTATTCCAAAATTTACAAATTGGTTCGGCAATGGATTTGCTAACAAATATTTATTATACACAAATGTAGCGATTTCAGTATCGTTGTCGGGTTTGGGTGATGTGCTGGAGCAACGGTATGAGATTGTTCACCACGACCTGGAAACATGGGACAAAACAAGGACAAGGAACATGTCATTATCCGGACTTAGCGTAGGAGTGATTTGCCACTACTGGTACCGGTTTCTTGACAGAAGATATCCTGGATATCATTTGCGTACAGTGTTTAAAAAAATTGTTTTTGACCAAGTTGTGTGTTCGCCAATTACAATTGCAACTATGTTTGTGGTTGTGGGATTGTTAGAACATCAAGGAAAGCGAGAAATTTCGGAAGAAATTCGAACGAAAGCATGGAGACTGTTTGTTGCTGAATGGGTGGTTTGGCCGCCTGCGCAATTTATAAATTTTTATTTTGTGCCTTTGAGGTACAGAGTTTTATATGACAACTTGATTTCCTTAGGGTATGATGTGTACACGTCACATGTTAAATATTGTGTACCTACAGAAGGAAAGAAATGTTAATGTTTCAGATCTGTAGGGGTAGGTCAATTAAATCAAATGTGTGCCTTTTAAATAAAATCACACTAAATTAATAATATGAAGCAAGTTATTTAGGATATACTAAATAATGGAATAGGGCAATTTATATCATTACAAGATTGTGTTTCGGTAATTAATTTTTGGTTGATGCAAATATGCGTCGCATATGAATAAAAATTATTATTCTTGGTATGTTTTTTCTTTTACCAAATTATTTTTAAAACGAATTTCCCGACATTCGTATGATATTCATAAAGAAACATGCGTTTTTTTCAAATTTGGCGCCTAACAGTTTCAGAAATTCAACGTCTGGTAGCGCTTCATCAAAATATTTTGCATCTGCGCATGATTGTAACTTACAGGGGATTCTGATTTGAACTTGCAAAGAATAAACAATTTTTAAACCCACTTTTTCATTCAATTACATTTTTGAAAATTGTTCGATTTCTCAATGTCAACTCTGTGGTCTCATTATAAACTTTTCAGTTCCCTTAGTCTTGAGCGCCGAGGAGGTGGTGGTGGTTTTAGAGGCTGAGGAGGGGGACGTGGCGGCGAAGGCGGTAGCAACTACAGATAGAGTTGGTAGCACACCAAATTTTTTTTTATGTAAATGTTATGTAAATATTGATAAGTAAAACTGTATTTAGAAAATTTATTAACTATTCATCAAATTTAATATGCGTTACCATCAACTTATCCGCCTTTTTCCTAAGTTTGTCCCGTCCTCTTTGCTTTTTGACCACCTTTTTAAACTTAACTTCTCTATCCAGGCGGATTTTGTCCCAATACTCCTTCTCATCATCCCCCTCAAGAATCACTACTTCCCCATTGCCCTCTTGTGCGCAAAAATTTTGAGCCCCCTTATTACTATTAAACCTAACATGAATCACTTCACTTCCTACCGGTAATGGAATGTCCACGAATTTAACTTCAGTTGAACCACTTTTAATTTCAGCCTGAAAATAAATTAATTACAGAAACCTGTAATTGTTGCACTTTCCTCACCTTCAATTTTTTAGCGTCAGCGCAAGGTTCAGGCAACTTAATTCTAACAACAACTCCGCTAACAAACTCAAGTTTAGGGGGCGACTTTTCAACTGCTTCTTTAGGTTCTTGGACTTCCCCTGTCTTTTTTGGTTTTTCCTCAATATTTTGCGTCAACCGGGCTTTATGCAGATGCTGCTTAAATTCTTGCATCTTTTTTCGCTGCATGTCCAAGTAGCGATTTCTCATTTTCTTCCATTCTTTCCTAAAACAATTGAAATAAAAAAATTGTCTATTTATCTCCCCAGCTTACTTTGATAGAACTTGTAACCCAAGTTCTTTGATGTAGTTTTTTTTCTTTTGTTCCTTTTTTAGTTTTTTCTTCTTTCTACCTTCGTTATCTGACTCTCCTTCAATTTTGATTTTTTTAACTTTTTCATCGTCCTGATCATCGTCAACTTCATCCAGTTTTCGCTTTCTCGTCGCGTTTTCTTTTTCAACCGTTTCAGGGTTGGCTTCAAAAGTTGCAATACTGCATAATTTTTCAGGTTCAGCATTCGATGGCATTTTATTACCAATACTTTCAAAATAATTTAAAGCATTTTGGGCTTCTTTTTCGGTATCAAATTCAACAAAAGCGAAACCTTTAATTCCATTAGTGTGCTTGTATTTGGGGATAGAAACGTAAACAACGTTGCCAAACTCCGAAAATAGGGATTTAACCCACTCGTGGGTTGCCTCAGATTTTAAATGTTCAACGTAAATAGTGCATTCATCAACATTGTTTTTAATCTTAACAGGTTCTTTGCGACAAATGCTCGTTTTATCTTCTGATAATTCCACTAAAGTCGAGTTTTTAACCGCTTTTCGAATATCTTCGAGGTTGGTGGTTAACTTGCGGATTTTGTTAAAATTCAAAAAAACCTCTAAATTAACGTCTGCAATAAAGAAATAAAAAAATAAAATAACATTTTCTCTAATTGTAGTAAAATAGTTACTTACAAGGATTTTCACTGACCAATTGGGATAAAAAACGGTCTTTAGTGAGGTTAGAATCGCTGAAGTAAAACTCCATTTGTTGTAAAATTGAGGTGTAGAGCTGCTTCTTTCGATGGCGTCCCTTTTTGGGGGCGCGTTCGCCGTTTTGATTAGTTTCTACTTCCATTATTTAATAATTTCAAGCCTCAATTTGAATTACAAAATACGTAGTAATAGTACTGAAAAACTCAAAAGCGTAGAGGACGCTACAATCGGTTCAACAAAGTATTACTGGTTGCCGATCTTCGATTTTAAAATCTATAAAATAATAATCTACTACACTAACGAACGACGATAAAATATTTTTAATATACAACATATTCTCCTATAAATTTTGCAAACACTAATCCCGAAACAAATGTCTTCAAATCTTTTGAAAAAACGTTTCTTAATACTTTGAACATTTAATACCAACCGATTTTTCTTCATTGATGGACTATTTTTTGAAAGTTCTAGGGAGCCGGATTTGGTTTAATAAAAATGGTCAAATCTCAGAACATAAATGGCATTCATTGCAATGTGCGTTTTGTGTAGAGACGCACTCGGCAGTCCCAAATAGCCACGGCAATAATTTTGCTAGCAATTTCTTCTTCTTTATATTTTTTGGCAGTGATGGCTGGTGTAGGGGGGGCCCAGGGGCAATGCGCCTCCAAAGCTAGCAAAAAAATTAGAGAAAATATTACACCCATGCGAAAAATTCATAAATGCCATCAGATATGTTACCTGCTTCTATTTTAACTTTCCAGCTTCCAAATTGAATGCTGTGGGCCAGCTTGGCGTTGCCCTCCGTGCTTTGCAGATTGCATAAAACTTTGTGTACTATCCTTATTTTTCAACGCAGTTATACATCAATAGTAGTTGAAAGAAAGCTGGCAACAACGTTGGATAGGGCCACAAATCATTTTGCCCAAGCCAATGGTAACTTGCTAAACCCGAATGCTGTCGAACTTTGCCGCTGTTTAAATAATTTTGGCAATCTGCATTCAAACTAAACACAACACATGCAAGTGTGTTTTTTGTAATTGCTTTTGCTTTTTCAACATTATTTTCTACATCACCTCAACAAACACAAATTCTTGATAATATAGTTACGAGAAAGCTACCACGGCGATCAAATACTTGTTGGAATATTAACTCCAGAGTTGTCTGTACTCTTTTTAAATGTAAAAAGGAATTCCTCGAATGTTTTGAAAATATTATTGATAATGAATATGATAAACTAACCATACAGCAATCAACCAGATTAATAAATTATTTGAAAGACAGAACATTCAATTTTTAGATTTATTTCAGTAATTAAATTTTGCCGCATAGTGATATTTGTTTTAAACAATTCCAACTATGATAATTAGATGGGGTTAAGATTCAAAAATGCATTTCTAATTTTAAAATTGCGGTGTGAAATATCAGAAATAAATTTAATTATGATTATTATAGTGCATATGATAAATCAGAACCCGTACCTACAAAGCGAGCCCCGTTTTTTGGATAGGAATATACAAAGAATCAAAGAAATATGTGTTGTTATTATTACAAATATCACAAATAGATTTTCAAAATCGCAAAGTTTCATTTCTTATGAGCACATCACTGATGCATGCCCTTTTTTTCTTCTTTTGAGGGTGCCGTTCAGTCCTTATTGCGTTCTCTGTCGTACACACGAAAGGTTATTGGCACGACAATGCATACTGTATTTTATATCAAAATTAGGCTTACGCATTCCTTTCATAGAAAAATATTAATATTTTTGACATGAATAAGGAAATACAAGTTAAGCATGACCTGTTTTAAACATAGCGCCGATTGTATTTATGTTTCAGAAAGCAAACAACAGGGACCGCATGAAGTGAAAGCGGTGAAAGTACGGCGGCCATTTTTTCAAAAATCTACCCATAAACTGAAAACTTTTCACCTCAACAGAGGGTGCTATCTTCTAAACCTCACTAACATCAAGTGGCATATAATGCATAAGTAGAATTGCAAACCAAAGTTCGACAAGATCATACTTCACAGGATCATTTCTGTAGTATATCTTCGCATACTCTCTATCCAAAAATAGAGTTGTCAAAACCACGATGACGAGTTACAGTCTCGTGTCCTGAGCGTGAGGCAGATTTGCTTCGAATCTTCGGATTTGAATCGAGTCATCGATGATCGTTCACCCTAGGTTTCGGCCTAGGGTTATGGATGTGAGGCAGTCTGAGTGGCCTTTTTAAAGTAATTGAAAAAGTATATTATTGTAGATACATAGCAACAAGAGGCATAAAGGGGCTTTTAAAAATGGTATCAAACTTAATTTTTAACACCAATCAATATTGTTTAATCAATTTTTGCTTAAATGGTTAAACAAGAACCTCGTGGAACCCTCTAGTATTGACTTTTTAGAGATAATTAATCAATGCCTCTAGACATATTATCAATTCAACCCAGTGGCAGCTGGTGCAGGAAGAGCTCTCCAGAAAAATAGAGAATGTATTAAACACAAGCAACAAATTCATAAATGCCTGCTTCTATTTTAACTTTTCCGCTATCAAACTGAACGCCGTGAGCCAGCTTGCAACCCCCCGTGCTTTGCCAGATTGCGTAAAACTTTGTATATGCTATCCTTATTTTCCAATGCATAGAGAGTGCTTAAAATACGTTGGCAACAGCGTTGAGAAGGGGCCAGATTCATTTTGCCTAAGCCAATAGAGTAAGTTGTGAAACTCCAACCTTTTCAAACTTTGTCATTATTTAATGCAAGTGTGGTGTGGTGTGACTGGTGTGGCGTATTAGCGATTTATCCAGCTTTGAAATAATTTCGTTGCTCTACCGTTCTTGATTTTTGTTTTTCCTGATATTCAGCAGTTGTTGGGTGATTTCGTGTTCTAATTGAAACAATGAATACTGTCCAAGCAATTAACGCCGCAACATTGAGGGGATTAAGTTTTGAGGATAGTAAGAAAATAAAAGAGTTGGGTCCATTTCGGCCTAACCTTCAGATCTTAGAACAACAATTGGTAAAGGTCAGAAATGTGGTAAATTCATTCAATGTAGATATGTACCAAACTGCAAATTGGCTAAGTTGTTGCGCTGTCAGCAATTTATTTTATTGTTTTGTATGTTATTAATGACATAAGTAACGTAACTTTAGCTGAATTAAAGAAAATTAATATAAACAAATCTCTTGAAAAGCAAATAGCTCAAAGTTATGATTGGGTCGTTGTTATGAGTGACCGAAATAATGGAGGACAAGCCAAAGTCAGTTCATTTTACAAGAGAGCCATTTTTATTCATTGTTATGGTCATCAATTAAATTTAATTCTAGAAAGAAGAGCCATTCAAAGTAAGCGAGTTCGAGTATTTTTGCAAATTTTCTGCTTTTTCAAAATTTTTTTCTAGATCACTCTAACGAATACAAATTCTTGATAATATAGTTATGAAAGGGCTGTCACGCAAATCAAAAACTTGTTGGAATTTTACCTACAGCGTTGTTTGTACTATTTTTAAATATAAAAGAAAACTCCTTAAATGCTTTGAATTTATTATTGATAATAAAAATTATAAACTAACCATTCTGCAGTCAACCAGCTTAATAAATTGTTTGAAAGATGAGGAATTCAATTTTTTGTTATATTTCTTTAATAAAATTTTACTACACAGTGATATTCTCTATAAACAATTACAACTACGCCAGTTAGATAGTGTCAAAATTCAAAAATACATAAAGATCAGAAATGAGGTTGATCATGATTGTTATAGTGCAAATGATAAATCAAAAACCGCACTTACAAAGCGAGCTAGAAATGTAAATAGAAACATACAAGGAATCAAAGAAATATGTGTTGTTATTATTACAAATATCACAAATGGATTTTCAAAATCGTGAAGTTTCATTTCTTATGTGCACATCTCTGATGTACGCCTTTTTTTGTTCTTCTCTTGAGGGTGCCGTTCAGTTCTTATTGCGTTCTCTGTCGTACACACGAGAATGCATCCTGTATTTTACATCAAAATTAGGCTTACGCCATTCCTTTGATAGGAAAATATTAATATTTTTGACATGAATAAGGAAATAGAAGTTAAGCATGACCTGTTTTAAACATGGCGCCGCATTGTATTTATGTTTCAGAAAGCAAACAACAGGGACCGCATGAAGTGAAACCGGTGAAAGTACGGCGGCCATTTTTACAAAAATCTACCCTTAAACTAAAAACTTTTCACCTCAACAGAGGGTGCTATCTTCTAAACCTCACTAACATCAAGTGGCTTAAAATGCATAAGTAGAATTGCAAACCAAAGTTCGGCAAGATCATACTTCACAGGATCATTTCTGTAGTATATCTTCGCATACTCTCTATCCAAAAATAGAGTTGTCAAAACCACGATGACGAGTTACAGTCTCGTGTCCTGAGCGTGAGGCAGATTTGCTTCAAATCTTCGGATTTGAATCGAGTCATCGATGATCGTTCACCCTAGGTTTCGGCCTAGGGTTATGGATGTGAGACAGTCCGAGTGGCTCTTTTAAAGTAATTGAAAAAGTATATTGTAGATAGATACCAACACGAGTGGAGTGGTTGTAAAAATTGTATTCAACTTAATTTTTAACACCAATCTACATTGTTTAGTCAATATTTGCTAAAAATGGTTAAACAATGTATCAAAAGTTATTTAGCCGCTGAAACTTTAGAACCCCATAGAACTCTCTAGACATATTATCAATTTAACCGTTTTGGTAATGTGAATATTTCCTGGGTTCTAAAACTCAGCATTGCTTTGTAAAAAAATTAATATAGGAACCTAGATATGGAACCAATAATTCCACTACTGCCCTCTTCTAGTCAAGCTTTAAGGTTTGGACAAAACAACGGGTTAAAACACAGAAAAAAAAATTTATAAGAATATTACAGTTATGCATAATGTGCTTGTCACAAAAAAAAATTCAGAAAATTGAAGTGAACGTTGAGTCTTGGCTGAAGCTTGACATAATGTCTCTGATAACCTGCAAACTTGTCTATTTATTTATTATGGTCGTTTTTTTTCGAAGCTAGTAACATTATTTCTTTCTTAGTCTGTATAGAAATTTCTGTTAGCAAAGGTTATCTTTGTATAATATGCGACTAATGCTTTTGTCTTAGTAATTGACATTTAGTTCAGTTCTTTTATACATAAGAATCTTTGACATGATTGAAAATGCAAAATTTTCTTGTTGTCGCCTATTTAGCATTATAGTTCTAGTACCCATAATTAGATAAACTGTTGAACTGTTCTAAGTATTTTGTTTCTATTTCGAACGAATTCCTTACTGTGCGGCCGTGTGCACATCCTCAACAAACAACAATCTCAAGGCTCATATTAGACCGATAATCCATCTGCAGGTTACTTTATGGGAGAAACTTGAAAATTTTTTGATGTACATAAAAAAACAAAGCCAAAAATAATTTCAAAATTTTACTCTTCTATTCATATCTAACTTAACTTACTTTCAAATTTTGAATTTTATTTATTACTTATAATAGAGTTTACAAAATACTAGATTCTGCAACACCTTACTCACAGAAAACTTGTCCGTTGTAAACTGTTTGAAAGATGGCAGGTTGGAAAATATCACTTTACTGATGCTAACATTCAAGAATTGTTGAAAGAATCGCAAAATTGGGGGTGAAAAATGCAAGTTGAAGATGAGAAAACTTCCAAAAATATCTGGAGAACCCAAGGTGACCAAGTAAGAATTTTGTATAATCTTGTCTTGTAAAAAAAATAATTTCAATACTTTTCATCGTTCAAGCAACACGTCATCATTTGCAAGAACTTTCGATTTTTTATGAAGATACAAATACATTTTTGAACGCAATTTTGAAACGTTTAAATTTTGTTCTATATAAATTCTGGACAAATAAAGTCGCTTGTCCCTTATAAAAAATATAAAACCGGTGCTCATTTTCCCTAGACGATTTAATAATAAAAATTAACTAAAACCAGTATAGATACCAAGACAATTAATTCAAAATTAAATTTTGGGAAAACAATTTTCTTTTCGTTAAAATTGCTGTTGATAGCGAATTTAAATTTTCTGATTTTGGAGAACTCTATAGCGACCTCCACTACTTGCAAATTGAATTTTATTGTCATCTCTATTAACGTAGTGAAATTAAATTAAACAAAAATTGGGATAAAAAGTCGAAAGATTTAAATTTAAGAAATTAATAGAAGCCAAATTTTGTGCCCCCTCTACTTGATTTTATATATCGGCTTTCAATCACTTTCGCTATCTAATGTTGATCATGCAAAACTTTTCCAACTTACATTTACGTCTCAAGTCTTACGTATACAAGTACTCAAAAAATTCTAATAAAACATGTAGATGTTGGCGATCAATATCTATTATTTAAACAACAATATTCGTGATATTTATTACTGATAACCGGCTTATTGTACTGCAAAAGGTTTAAAGCTTAATTTAGACGTCGACGTAATTTCAGTCACCACCACTGACTTGTTTACCGACCACGTACTGTTACCAAATACCCTAACAATTTTACGAAATTATCAAAAATCAATATTTACACCCAGTATCAGCGCCACTAAAATAACGACCAATTAAGTAATTTTCAGTAATTGCATTGTTCTTGTAAAAAACAAACTTTAGTCATTTTTTTTCAACAATTAAAATAATAAATTGTGTACATGGAATTTGCGATTACAAGAACAATGGTTGACGTCAATTGTAAATAGGATCAGTAGTCCACAATTTTTTGGAAATTTACTCCTGACTTAAATAAGGGAGACGGTTAAGAGGTTAATCAAATACACTCGTGATAAGGAATACAATTGTTTGACTATTTGTTGTTAGTCTTTATCTAGTCACTTGAGTTTTGGAATCGTGCACGTCTAAGATATGCTTTACCTGGTTACTTAAATTATTAATCTTGCGGATTTCTAGATACATAAGTAAAGACAATAACAATAAAAAATTCGAAAAAGAGAGGATAAAAAGTTAAACAAATTTATGATTATTTTTAGTTTTTCCTTATTTTTAAAAATCGTTTCATGTGGTTTCAAAATGTTAATAGTACCGAGAACAATTCCGAATAGTCCCTAGATATTCATAACAGATATGGTCACGTGTTTACAGTGGAAATTGAAAATTACTGATTGAAGCTGATGGATAATTATGTGAAGAATTATCCATCAAGTAACTGCGGGAGTAATTTTCTAACAAAATTCAAAATATCTTAAGTAGGTACTTGCAGATGTAAAAATCACCGGACCTGCTATCTGCAAATAAATTGCCGCTGGAATTGCTGCAAATACTTGGAAAATTTTAAATTTTGCCAAGAAACTTCTTTCATTTCAATTAATTATTAGTACAATATGTAAATTGCTGGATTCAGAAGGGTTGAAATTAAAATTTTGGGTTTTCCCCGATTTGGACTAATGACTAGATACTTTAATTAAATTTGTCAGATTTGCAATCGTTAATCAATCAATAAATCCGACATCTAGGTATTTATCTTGTGGTTTGATCGAGAGCATACTTAAGGAAAAATCACCACAATAAAAGTCGTAAGTCAGGAATCAATTCTCTCATTTAGATGCAACTGTTATGTGATTTTGTGTCAGTTGAGAAGAATTGTTAAAACGTTACATATCGCTTTCGAAATCCTGGAAAAGTTTAACTCAATATTGGTAAGTCATTTTAAATCGAGCAGGTTTTGGACTATTTTTTCTTTTAAAAAAACTTTAGAAGTTATTTTGAAATTTTGACTTTACTGTTATTTCAAATATTGTTGACTAAGTCGCTGATATGTTCCAAATTTTCTTCAACTCTTTACGTTGAAATTTCCAAATCTTTGTTCTATTGTCAATTCGTAATTGTGTCGCGACCTCTCTGAAGCAGCAAGACATCTGAAGGGTTATTTCTACTATTTATTTGTGTTTATTTAAAAATGCACTTTTATAGAAAGAGAAGAAAGACTTAGATTAAGACTATCAGGCAAACTGAACTACACGGTGTTTTGAATGACGCCACTACGTTTCAAAAATTAGGAGTGGCATTTCCTGCACTTAAGTTTTTTTATAATTTCCTACTTACCTCCAATGATGAAATTAGTACTTCAAAACCATGAGTATAAATTAATTGTCTCGTCTCAAAAACTTCATTTGATTGAAGTTTCCAAAACTGATATTGCAAGAAAAAATTGATATCGCCACAATTGTGTAAGTTTTTATTTCATCATTCAATCTCTTGACATTTCAACAATTTTTTTACAGAAACTCAAAAATGGGCGAAAGTAGCGATAATTCCGGCGACACCGTCACTGCCAAATCAGTAGCGATGGTGGTCCTCTTCTGCGCATCCATGACTCTTGGCACTATCCCAATCAAACTATCCAAATGGTTCAAATGGGACGCGTCATCCCCTAAAAACAATCTAGTAGTCCAACTTCTCCTCTGTTTAGGAGGTGGAGTTCTGCTGTGCACCACTTTCCTCCATTTACTTCCAGAAGTTGCTGAAAATATAGAAGAACTCGACGATTTACCCGACATCGGTTTACCACTAGCAGAAACTTTAATGTGTCTCGGTTTTTTTGTTATGTATTTCGTCGAAGAATGCGCTCACGTTTACATCCATAGAAGAGAAAATATCACCAAGAAACCATCATTGAAATTTTCCGCTACATTATCAGAAATTAACGCAAAAAGCCTCCAATATTCTCTAGAAAACCCAAAATTTTCCACGAAACAAGAACACGACAACCACGACCATGCCGGACATAGCCACTTACCGGTTGATACCACTATTGCTACACTTCGAGGATTGTTGGTGGTTTTGGCTTTATCTGTCCATGAACTTTTTGAAGGATTAGCAGTGGGTTTGGAATCGTCACCAGGACATGTTTGGTACATGTTCGGAGCTGTTAGTGCGCACAAACTCGTTATTGCTTTCTGCATTGGAGTCGAGTTAGTCACTTCAGGAATGAAAACTGTTTTGGTGGTGATTTACGTGTTTACTTTCGCTGTTGTTAGCCCAATGGGTATCGGGATTGGAATGGCGGTTAGTGAAAAAAATGAATCTTCAACGCAAGTACCTTCAGTTTTATTACAAGGACTTGCTTCCGGAACTCTACTCTATGTAGTTTTCTTCGAAATACTCAGGACTGACAGGAAAAGTGGAATTAGGCAATATTTTGCTGTACTGTTAGGATTTATTATTATGTTGTGTATTACTCTTATAGGAGATTAGGGTTGTTCTAGTTATGTTTGATTGTCTATTTTTTATTATTTGTTCTCAGTTATATGTGGAAGTGCTGTTGGTTAAGCAATAGAAAAATCTCCTAAGTTTGCTTGCTTTTGTTGTAACTTTAATGCAATAACGTTATCACAATTGATTGTTAGATATCTCCAGGTCTCTCTTTGTTAGGTATTCTCATCTCAAGTACTTTACTTACGTAAGAGACAGGCTTTCATAATTTAGCCTTGCTTTAGATACTACAATTTGGAATGCAGCAAGTACGGAGTGATTAGTTGAAAATTGAACGGATTACAACCCCATTATTGTTACTTTTATATTGAACTAATTAAAACAGTCGATATGGATGTTTCAATTTTTGAAAAATATTTTTTTTTAATATTCATCTTTCCACACATTCTTCTTAGATTTCTTTATCCACGACAGTTTGCATGTGCAGCATATAGTCTTTTAAATAAGTTTTCAAATGATAGCCAAAACGTCAAGTTTATCAAGCAAAACTTGTGATTCAAAAAGAATAATTCTAAAACCTAAAAATGTTTGCTTAGATTTCAACTATATTGTAAATAGCAACGAATCATTGGAAATTTTGATATTTTGTACCCTTGAGGTGTAGAGTTTTATATGAAAAATTAATTTTGTTAAGATATGATGGAATGATGTGTACACGACACATGTTACATATTGTGCACCTACAGAAGGAAAGAAATGTTAACGTTTTAGATTTGTAGAGGTAGGTCAATTAAATCAAATAAATTAAATAAAATCACACTAAATTATGAATATAAACCAATTTATTTACGATATAAAAAATAACGAAATAGGGCAATTTATGACATTACAATTATTCTTAGTATGTTTTTTTCTTTTACCAAACTATTTAAAACAAATTTCCCGATATTCGTATGTTACACACCAAGAAATATGCGTTTCTTCAAATTTGGCGCCTAACAGTTTTAGAATTTCAACGTCAGGTAGCGCTTCATCAAAATATTTTGCATCTGCGCATGATCATAACACACATGAGACTCTGATTTGAACTTTCAAAGAATGAATAATTTCCAAATCCACTTTTTGGATAAAAATTATCGTTTAAAAAATTAAATGTTTTAACCATTTGAGGAAATGTCACTTGCATTTTGGAAATTGTTCGATTCTCGATGCCAACTCTGTGGTCTCGTTATAAACTTTTCAGTTTCCTTAATCCAAAGCAGCAACAAGATCATAATTTGAGCGCATAATATCAAATTTGTTATGAACTGTGAGTGAAATCTCTGCAGCAAATTTCTCCTTTAAATAGGGAATAGGGTCTTTTTAGAATTCACAGTTGGCGGCAATGCTGGTTACCTACTAAAAATCTGTTAGGTATTCACTGCGCATGCGCAATGCAATATGCATTTTCTTAGTTACTGTTGGCGTCTAGCGTGTTTGTTATTTCATTTTTGAAGTTGAGGTTATGGTTCACTATTTATAACCACGTGTTAGTGTAATTGTTATTACATTCAGTGAATTTTTGCGAATACCCGTATAAAATATGTCGTTTCGTGGCCGAGGCGGTGGCGGTGGTTATGGTGGCCGTGGTGGTGGCGGCGGCGGTTTTGGAGGCCGCGGCGGCGGCGGCGGTGGTTTTGGCGGCCGCGGCGGCGGAGGTTTCGGCGGTCGCGGTGGAGGTCGTAACAGTTTCGGGGGTGGTGGACGAGGTGGAGGTCGTAATTTCGACCAAGGCCCCCCCGAGCGAGTGATCCCTTTGGGTTACTTCGATTATGTCGTCGAAGACGACTTAGTCGCCAAAGCGGAGCTTGAAGATGTTCCTTTCTTTAACGCTCCTATATATTTAGAAAATAAAGAACAAATTGGCAAAGTAGACGAAATTTTTGGCAATATTAAAAGTTATTGTGTAACAATCAGATTAAACGATTCAATGAAAGCTGGATCGTTTAAAAAAAATCAAAAGGTATAGAAAGATTTTGTCTTTTTTTTGTTGGAGATTAATTTTTTTATATTTTGTTTCAGCTATACATTGACCCAGCTAAACTGTTGCCGCTACAGAGGTTTCTACCGAAACCTCCAGGTGCCGTGCAAAAGCGTGGCGGAAGAGGAGGCGGCGGACGTGGTGGAGGAGGACGAGGGGGCGGAAGCCGAGGAGGTTTCGGAGGCCGAGGAAGAGGTGGTGGTGGTTTTGGAGGCCGAGGAGGAGGAGGCGGTGGATTTGGAGGCCGAGGAGGAGGAGGAGGTGGTGGTTTTGGAGGCCGTGGAGGAGGACGTGGCGGCGGAGGCGGTTTTGGCGGCCGCAGTAATAGAGGGAGTTGGTAGCACACCAACATTTTTTTTATGTAAATAAATATTGATAAGTAAAATAGTTTTGAAAAAAAATTATTAATTATTCGTCAAATTTGATATGCGTTACCATCATCTTTTTTCTAAGTTTGTCCCACCTTTTCAATCTAAACGTCTATATTCAGGCGAATTTTGTTCCAATCACTCGCTCCCCATTGTCCTCTTGTGCGTAAAAATCCAGGTTTTTGTAAAATTATTTTTAATGAAAAATTACAAAAAAAATTCTTTTATGTAATGCATTTCTCAAAAATTAACTAAGTTATAAATAAAAATCTAAATTAATTTAACCTTATCTTAGAGAGGTCTCTCTACACTTTACAAATTTACGATTTTGCAATGGTTCTAATTATATCCACAACCCGAGTACCACAGCGCTCTATAAATGGACTCATTTTCACTTTAGTGCATTTAAATTAAGGGAAACGCAGCTATTTCCAAAATATGTTCTTAAAATTTTGTTATAGAGTTCTTGTTTATAATTGTTTTCCTCTCAATTCCTTGAACAATTCTTATCGCTCTTATAATGGCATTTCTTCAATTGTTTTGCTTATATACTATTGTGAAATTTATTGTGAATTCAATTAAAATACATTGTTTACTTTATAGTACGTGTCAAAAATATTAGTATACTGATTAGGAACCCATTAATCAAAGTTACACTTACATTTATTTATTAGAAAGATTTATAGCTCAAAATAATTTCGTTAGTTATGCCCTTTCTCCAGAGCTCATTTTGATTTTATTAGCTTAAAAAAATTGAGGATCCTACTAAACGATTTTCTCAATGATTCTACGGATATTCATAGTGCGAATGCCGCAGCGCTCGATATTAGAACCTATCTTCACCTTTTTTTAGAAAAAGCTTTTCTCCCAAGTAATTACTCTGGGTTTCGTTATAAAATTGTTACTCATAATTGTTCCATAATCATTATGTTATTTAATGCCTTAAATTATTATATAAGCGAGCCCGACAAGTAGATAGAAGCATACAAAGAATCAAAGAGATATATGTTGTTATTGTTAAACTCGAACTTTGCCGTTATTTAATGCAAGTGTGGTGTGGTGTGACTGGTGTGGCGTATTAGCGATTTATCCAGCTTTGAAATAATTTCGTTGCTCTACCGTTCTTAATTTTTGTTTTTCCTGATATTTAGCAGTTATTGGGTGATTTTGTGTTCTAATTGAAACAATGAATACCGTCCAAGCAATTAACGCCGCAACATTGAGGGGATTAAGTTTTGAGGATAGTAAGAAAATAAAAGAGTTGGGTCTATTTCGGCCTAACCTTCAGATCCTAGAACAACAATTGGTAAAGATCCGAAATGTGGTAAATTCATTCAATGTAGGTATGTACCAAAATGCAAATTGGCTAAGTTGTTGCGCTGTCAGCAGTTTATTTTATTGTTTTGTATGTTTATTAATGACATAAGTAACGTAACTTTTGCTGAATTAAAGAAAATTAATATAAACAAATCTCTTGAAAAGCTAATAGCTCAAAGTTATGATTGGGCCGCTGTTATGAGTGGCCGAAATAATGGAGGACAAGTCAAAGTCAGTTCAGTTTACAAGAGAGCCATTTTTATTCATTGTTATGCTCATCAATTAAATTTAATTCTAGAAAGAGCAGCCACTAAGTCAGCGAGTTTGAGTATTTTTTGCAAATTTTCTGCTTTTTCAAATTTTTTTTTCTAGATCACTCTAACGAACACAAATTCTTGATAATATAGTTATGAAAGGGCTGTCACGCGAATCAAAAACTTGTTAGAATTTTACCTACAGAGTTGTTTGTACTGTTTTTAAATATAAAAAAGAACTCCTTGAATGCTTTGAATTTATTATTGATAATAAAAATGATAAACTAACCATTCTGCAGTCAACCGGCTTAATAAATTGTTTGAAAGATGAGGAATTCAATTTTTTGTTATATTTCTTTAATAAAATTTTACTGTACAGTGATATTCTCTATAAACAATTACAACTACGCCAGTTAGATAGTGTCAAAATTCAAAAATACATAAAGATCAGAAATGAGGTTGATCATGATTGTTATAGTGCAAATGATAAATCAAAAACCGCACCTACAAAGCGAGCTCGAAATGTAGATAGAAACATACAAGGAATCAAAGAAGTATGTGTTGTTATTATTACAAATATTACAAATGGATTTTCAAAATCGTGAAGTTTCATTTCTTATGTGCACATCTCTTGAGGGTGTCGTTCAGTCCTTATTGCGTTCTCTGTCGTACACACGAGACGTTATTGTCACGACAATGTATCTTGTATTTTATATCAAAATTAGGCTTACGCATTTCTTTGACGGGAAAATATTAATATTTTTGACATAAATAAGGAAATAGGTTGAGCATAGCCTGTTTTAAATATGGCGCCGCATTATATTTATGTTTCAGAAAGCAAACAACAGGGACCGCATGAAGTGAAAGCGGTGAAAGTACTGCGGCCAGAAATGAGGTTGATCATGATTGTTATAGTGCAAATGATAAATCAAAAATCGCACTTACAAAGCGAGCTCGAAATGTAGATAGAAACATACAAGGAATCAAAGAAATATGTGTTGTTATTATTACAAATATTACAAATGGATTTTCAAAATCGTGAAGTTTCATTTCTTATGTGTACATCTCTGATGTACGCCTTTTTTTGTTCTTCTCTTGAGGGTGCCGTTCAGTCCTTATTGCGTTCTCTGTCGTACACACGAGAATGCATCCTGTATTTTACATCAAAATTAGGCTTACGCCATTCCTTTGATAGGAAAATATTAATATTTTTGATATGAATAAGGAAATAGAAGTTAAGCATGACCTGTTTTAAACATGGCGCCGCATTGTATTTATGTTTCAGATAGCAAACAACAGGGACCGCATGAAGTGAAAGCGGTGAAAGTACGGCGGCCATTTTTTAAAAAATCTACCCATAAACTGAAAACTTTTCACCTCAACAGAGGGTGCTATCTTCTAAACCTCACTAACATCAAGTGGCATAAAATGCATAAGTAGAATTGCAAACCAAAGTTCGGCAAGATCATACTTCACAGGATCATTTCTGTAGTATATCTTCGCATACTCTCTATCCAAAAATAGAGTTGTCAAAACCACGATGACGAGTTACAGTCTCGTGTCCTGAGCGTGAGGCAGATTTGCTTCGAATCTTCGGATTTGAATCAAGTCATCGATGATCGTTCACCCTAGGTTTCGGCCTAGGGTTATGGATGTGAGGCAGTCCGAGTGGCTCTTTTAAAGTAATTGAAAAAGTATATTGTAGATAGATATCAACACGAGTGGAGTGGTTGTAAAAATGGTATTCAACATAATTTTCAACACCAATCCACATTGTCTGGTCGATATTTGTTAAAAATGGTTAGACAACGTATCAAAAGTTTTTTAGCCGCTGAAATTTCAGAACCCCACCGAACTCTCCACTCTAGACATATTATCAATGCAGCCCAGGAACGGCTGGTGCAGAAGGACCAAAAGAGCAATTGCCTCCCAAAGCTCCCCAAAAAAATAGAGAAATAGAGCGGAAAATTCATAAAGGCTGCTCCTATTTTAACTTTTCCGCTTCCAAACTGAACGCTGTGGGCCAGGTTGGCGTTGCTCTCCGTGTTTTGCCAGAATGCGTGAAACTTTGCATATGCTACAATCATTTTGTAATAGGGTTAATTACGTGTGAAAATAGTTTTCACGTTTTTTGTTGAGAGTAGGGCTACTGGTGAGACTCCTTTTATAGGTCAACGGATTGATAGTAGTACCTCAAAAGTGATATAGGAACTTACTAAAATTGATTGTAAAATATAAATTAATAAATTTCAAATATAGTTCACTAGGGTATTAACTGTTATTGGATACTTATAAGTTTGCCCTCCCATCTAATTTGATCACGAGCCGCCACTGGTTACGTGTTATTGTGAATTCAATATTATTGCTTTTAATAAAGCTGAAAAAAACCGAGGTTAAAGAATATTCTGATAGACACTGTCCAGAATTTCTTCGAGAATCAATTTCGTTCACATTATCTAAGTATTAGATAAATTAAGTTACCAAGAAGGTATCATAAATCACATTACGTACTTGAGAAATAACATAATTAAGCTAAAATAACAATTTATGTTACTTCAAACTTATCTTAGATTGGTCCTATTAGGCATTTGTAAGCTAAAAGTTTTTCAATGGTTCTAATTATATCCATAACGCGAGTACCGCAGCCCTCGAAACTGAGACCCATCTTTTTCTTCTCTCACCCGAAAATTCGGAAACAAAACTTTTCTCGGCGCTGCATTATAAAGGTTTTACTTATAATTTGCAACAATATTTTTTCTTTCAATGCCTTAAATTTACTTTATTGGTATTTTTTCGATTGTTTTGCTTACTTACTTGTGATTGTCAATTCAATTGATTATTTTGGAGGATATTTGGTTAGGAATCCAACAAGGTTGCACTTATATATGGAAACGTGATATTTACTTTAAATAAAGAAAATGTTCATTGTTTTAACGAATGACAGGTGCAAACTTCGAGGCCGTTCAACTTCCTTCTTCTTCAAACAAATCTCCTCTTTGTTAAAAGATTAATATCTCAAAGCGTTATCGCGACTTTTTTTAAAATAATTGAAACACTCAATAGATAAATATTTGCATGTGTCATAAATTACCACTCAGTTCCGGATTGTTTTGTTATCAAAATGTTAAAGAAAATACGTTGTTTAATAATTAACTTGGAAGGCCTGTTTAAGCGATAAATAAGCGTTACAGCAAGGTTTAAACCAGCAGCTAATTGTTGCGTGACAAAATGTTTGTTGATACTAAATTTAGTTTCAAGTATTGCATATCCTGATATCCCTATCATCTCTCTATTTAAAAGGTTGAACCTAATTTAAAAAATATTCCTTCCAAGTTCAAAGAAAGGAAATCATGGATGACCAGTAAAATGGTCAGTCTAAGAGACGAATTGTACCGCCTATCACATAAAAATCTGGATCACTTAGATCTTAAAGAACGCCTAAGGAAAATTAGAAATCAGGTGGTTTGACCAATAAGGAAGACCAAAATTGAATTCCTTGCAAAAGCATTTGAGAAAAATAAATCTAATGCCAAAAAGATGTGGGACACTGTAAAAAGTGTTGGAGGACTGGGCAAAAGAATTTCCTCGCGTTTGTCAGTAAAATACTAAATGGGGAGGGCAATACCATCTTAATGGGTGATCTGGAAATTGGTAACGCTTTTAATAGATTCTACACTGGTGTTGGTGCCAAATATGCTCCACTGACTGACCTGTCAGCTTACACAGAAAACTTAAAATCTTCCCAGTCATCGATGTATTTCCCGGAAATAACAAAACAGAAAGTATATGAGGCCATCATGGAACTCGACCCTAATAAGGCTACAAGTCCTGACGGACTATCACTTGCACGTTTACTAAAAATTGCGGTATTTGTAACTAAACCATTGGTCAATCTCAAATTAGCCACCGTAATCCAGATATACAAAAAAGGTGAAAGAAAATACATCACTAACAATAGACCCATCTCGGTGATCTCATCTGTCGCAAAGATATTTGAGAGGTGAATATTTGAACGTCTCTTTAATTATCTGGAGAAGAAGGAGTTTTTCTCTGGCAATCAGTTTGGTTTTTGCATAGAAAGGTCTACTGAGGGAGCTCTGGCGGAAATAACAACAAATATTAGAGATAGCCTTGATGGGGGAAAGAAGTGCATGGGTTTTTTATCGATCTGACCAAAGCATTCGACACCTTAAATCACGCCATACTATTACTTTACCTTGCAGCTATTAGTGGTGGTTGCCATGAAGTACTCTGTTTTATCTGGATAAAAGAAAGCAACAAGTGAGGGTCAATAATATCGTGAGCGACAAACTACTCCTCACTCACGGTGTCTCTCAAAGCTCTCTACTGGGACCTCTGCTTTCGTGATCTACGTCAATGACCTCTTCGTAGTTCAAAGTAATTGCAAAATTGTTGTCGAGCTTGATCTGACATGCGACAACGGATATAGAGAACATCTTTTGCTGGTTTCTCCACAACGGTCTAGCTGTTAACTACACTAAGACTAACGCCATGTTCTTTGGATATTTTAAGGATAGTTTGCCAAATGTAAGTTGTATCACTCTGAATCTCAGTGATGCCGACCCAGAGATTAAGCTGCAGGTGGTGTCAAGCATATCTTACTTAGGTCTGGTGATTGATGGCCATATAAAATGGAGGAAACACGTAGAGAGCGTCATCAGAAAGACCCGATTTATCACTCACAGTTTCCTCAGACTTCGGGACACTCTCCCGGTAAGAGTTCTCCTGACATCTTTCGCTGGTTTCTCCACAATGGCCTAGCTGTTAACTACACTAAGGCTAATGCCACGTCCTTTGGATGTTTTAAGGATAGTTTGTCAAATGTAAGTTGTATCACTCTGAATTTCAGTGATCCTGACTCAGAGACTAAGCTGCAGGTGGTGTCAAGCATATCTCACTTAGGTCTGGTGATTGATAGCCATATGAAATGGAGGAAACACGTAGAGAGCGTCATCAGGAAGACTCGATTTATGACTCCCAGTTTCCTCAGACTTTGAGACGCTCTCCCGGTAAGAGTTCTCTCGACATCTTTTGCTGGTTTCTCCACAATGGTCTAGCTATTAACTACACTAAGACTAATGCCATGTTCTTTGGATATTATAGAAAAGGTAACGCTTGCAGGGTGGTGGCGTCCCGTAGAGAGAACTACTATTGGTGAAACTTGGCTGACGTACTTGGTCCATGGATCTTCAATCAGTTATTCTTCAACATACGTAGTACCTACATTATCGAGGGTGGTCTGTCAGTGGTGGGTGGTGTTATTAAATGGATAAAAGATGCCACTGAGGATGCAATAAACTTGGCACAGAAGAAACTCGAGTAATCTTCTGAAAGGTTCTTCATCTTTCAAAGTTATTGAAAGTAGCTACAATTCTTTAGATGGTAACTATATTTTGATCACGAATTTATGACATGATGTAGCAAATATTTGAAACGTGAAACAAAGAATCATCAATAAGCCCAATGTTTTAGACCCGAGACAAAAAGACAACAACCAGAAAATATTGAATACAAGATACTGAATGGGTTCCAGCGTAATCTTCGAAGCGCCACGTTTCGACAGAAAAATTTCGTAAGCTAAAGGCCACACAAAACACTTCCATGCTTGAATGAGAATCAAAAATTCCACCAAGAATTTTATATGTTTAACAAGATGTGGTCAACATGATTCACTTGCAGTAAACTTTTGTGGATACATCTGGGTACAAAAAGTTTTTCGCTAATGGTAGCTAGAAATAAAAAGAACATCTAACAAATTATGCAAATTGTTCCATCATAAGTAAAAATAAATGCTCAAAATTGTGGTTAGTGAACACAGAAGAAGCACAATCAAAATTCTCTGCGGCTTTCAGTTTTCTTGGAGATACGAAACAAAAATGATTCTCAGAATTTGCGTCATATAACAATAAATAATTGAATGTGATTTGTGTAGTGCACACAACATTATCAAAACTTTGAAGTGGCACCCCTTATCACAGATACAATTTATTTTGATTTCTCCTGATTCGTATCGACGTTTCCTCATGTCGCTAATGTTTGCTGATAGGTAAAGAGATTAATTTGGCAGTAAGGAACTCACTGAAACGATATGATTAATTTGGAATAATCTGCAAATAAATACAAAAATTTTAAATTTATTACTAAGAAAAACTCCATTCATACTCAATAATCGTTTGCTTTATCCACATTTCCATAAATTTCCCAATAGCGTTCCAATAGAGTTGCAGTTTCTGTTTACAATTAAAAAAGCAACACACGATCATGCAAAGGGCTAAAGATAACAAGGTTATCTCATAATTATGTTATTGTTGTTAGAATTAGGATGCGGACGCCACTGTTGTCGAGATAATTTTCAACAAACAAACCAATCTAATTAGTACCTTTCGATATTTCAAGATGATTCCCCCCAAACAC
The DNA here is from genome assembly GCA_905333025.2 of Pyrochroa serraticornis. Classification (NCBI taxonomy): domain Eukaryota; kingdom Metazoa; phylum Arthropoda; class Insecta; order Coleoptera; family Pyrochroidae; genus Pyrochroa; species Pyrochroa serraticornis. The sequence goes on along the minus strand of HG995154.1, from coordinate 31,382,520 downwards.
CACTTGATGATTTTTCGATAAAATCATCGCCAACACAGTTGTTCTTACAAATCCGTCCATACTTGTTCACAACAACAGTGAGTAATAATTTGCCAAATTTTCTCACCTAAAACATGGCTTCCGACGACAACGTAATGACCGCCAAAACAGTAGCGATGTGTGTCTTATTCACAGCTTCAATCACTTTGGGTTCGTTACCAATATTCTTAGCGAGATGCCTCAAATGGGACTCCAATGCCAAAAACAACATTTACGTCAAACTCCTCCTATGTTTCGGTGGTGGTGTTTTGCTTTGTACAACATTTCTCCATCTTCTTCCCGAAGTTGGTGAAAGAATCAACGAACTCGATTACATTCCCGAAAGTGATCTTCATTACGCAGAACTATTAATGTGTGTGGGATTCTTCACTATGTATTTCGTTGAGGAGTGTGTTCATTTTTATTTACATAAACGTCAAGAGAATTTGAAAAGTGACGAGAAAAAATCGTTAGAATCTCCAGTAATTATGTGTGATAAAGACAAGAAATCTGATCACAACCACAGTCATGACCATAACCATTTTGGGGGAGATCCAGAAGATGGAGCTATTAAAACAATTAGAGGTTTGCTAATAGTTTTAGCGTTATCTGTTCACGAATTGTTTGAAGGTCTCGCAGTGGGGTTGGAAGCGTCAAGTAGTAAAGTTTGGTATATGTTTGGTGCTGTTAGTGCTCATAAATTAGTTATAGCGTTTTGTATTGGAATCGAATTAGTTACGTCAGGTATGAAGATTTATTTGGTAGTGATTTACGTGTTTACTTTCGCTGTGGTTAGTCCTATGGGAATTGGAATAGGGATGTTGATAAGTAAAAATGGGGAAGGGTCGACGAAACTACCATCAGTAGTGTTACAAGGACTTGCATCAGGAACTTTGTTGTATGTAGTGTTCTTCGAAATACTCAGAACTGAGAGAAAAGGGGGATTAAGGCAATTTTTTGCAGTATTTTTAGGGTTTTTTATTATGTTAGGTCTTACTTTTATGGAATAAATAAATTATTTGCCGCATTCTGTTTTATTGGAAGAGGAAGATAACGTTGCCACTTGACTAAAGTTTATCGATAATTATTCATTCACACGTAAAAATCTCTAATATTGTTTTCAGTTGTTTCAATTAGTTATTAGTTCTACCGAAAATTAACTATTCATCAGCAGTGTTTGATCTCGTGAACCGGGATGGTTGGGTATTACTGGTTGCCTGCCATCTCAAACTTCCATCTTCCCACCTCACCCTAACATAACCACCCCGCTCCATATCAAGCATAAAAGACGTGTTCGAGGTCTCCCTCATTCTTGTTTGTTATATTTTTGTCGTAAAGAAGGGTCGCGTGCCCAAATTTACCGGCATAGACCGTCTCTTCGATACAATCGCGTCGGGGTGCACCGTGACAACAAACACATCCAACCTACGTGCATCCATCTAATGAAGATAAGTTCGAGCTGCCAGCCCCTACAAGTAGTAACTGTCAAAATTCAGCATTCTCCAGTTGTTAATATCTCTAACTCATACATATAAGAATCATCCAACAGGGGACGCTGACTTGTAATTAGTAGTAAAAGTGATTGCACTGCGAGTTTGATAACTTTTAGAAATACAAGGGCAAAGCAACAATTATAAACAAATGTACAATCTGGTGCATAATAATTGAGGTCTTTTGGGGTCGCATATCTATAACTCGATACGAAACTTTGTTGCTGTTCAAACCCGATTGATCTCAATAGTAATTTTGTCTTCAGCTTGATTGAATAGATTTCAACTAATCACGTTATGAATCACTTAGTCGATCACCAGACGTAATTCACTTTCTCAATTTTAATTGAAATGAAGCAAAAATTGCTATTAATGTAAAAAAATTGAAACGTCAGTGACGTGCGTTAACGATAATTTTTGCCTGCACGCACTAAGTCCTAACCGCAATACTGATGCAATTGTTTAGTCGGTCTCGAGGTAGTTCTTTGTTTTGTTGTAATTTTTTTGTTCAATAGTTATTTTTATATGATTACGGAAGATAATGTGATAAGTTTATGATTGTGTTTTTTAAACGGAGAGTATAATTCTATAATTTATTGACTGGTTGGGAACTTCGAGGAATTACACTTTGATCTTGAAATCTCTGTACGTAAACATATTTGTTCTTAGTAACTATTGTTGTGTTGCTTCATAACGCAATATTTAGAAAATACACAATTGTGCTGTCTGTACGTAGGTTTCCAATTGAACGAGTTATTTAGATTTGAAAAGATAGCTGATCAGAAGTGATTTTAATAAGAAGTAGACACACAGTTATTTGTTGATTACGTTTTAAAAAAGTTTTTAGATTACACTTAAGTACAGCACGTGTCATGTTTAGTAATTTTTTGCAACAAAAATCCAAAGTTTGAGGAGAGTTTGGGAATATCAATAGTTTAGAATTTTTTTAAACAAAAGATTTTTCGAATTTCAAATATTTTAGTTCCCCAAAAAATTAAAATTAAAGAAAACTGTAATTTTCGAGAAATAGAATTTTATTCCAAAAATTGCCTGGATTTTGGTTTGAAGCACAACGAAGCACTATCGATTTTGTATAGTAACGTCATCAGTGCTTCACTTGCGTAGCCAACTGCTTGGACCTGTGTAACCCTCAATTTCGTAAATTTCATTTTTGCACCCAAGTTTAGCTAACTGAATTTTTATTTTAAACATTACTTTGTCCAGACTCTTACTAGCAATTTTCTTCTGTAATTCCTAGGGATGTTTAAAAATTGTGGAAAAATTTTTGGGAAAATTTTAATTTACAAGCTTCTGCAAACTTATGAGAAACGAATCATTTGGATCAGAAATCTAATTCTCAAATTAGGTTCAGGAATGCCAAATAAATTCGAAAACATAATTTGATTGGCATCTGGAGGAAGGCGTTTTTGGAATTTTTAAAAATTGAGCAAAGAAAGAATATCCAAAATCCTGAAATTTTTAACACAAATTTTGAGTTGCTTTCATAATTTTTCAAAGGATCATTTCTTAAATCTTAACACTTAACACAGTAAATTAAATGAGCTATATCGACTCAATTATAAAAATTAGAAAATTTTTCATGCACATGTTGCATCTTTACTTTCCTTCTCAATCTCCCTTTCCATTCAAACAATCCTTTTTCAAGCAAAGAAAGTTTCAATGTTACCAATTAATTTCCATCACTAGAAATTATTATTTCCTAAACTAAAAATTCGCGTAGAAATTGACTTTATAACCTTCACGACTCATTGTTTGGTTTTCCCCTTTCACAACCCAGAACGGACGTGCCAATGCGCATTGTCGCCATAACGTTAAGTGAATCCCACATCTTCTGTAAAAAAGGAAGGACACAATTATGTTTTTTAATTGGATTCGTCGAGTGGGTGTCTTAGAACGATATTAATTCAACACTCGATCCTTAGCTCTAAATGAAGATGAATTTCTCAACTGCACCAGAGGAATTATCTAATAGCATCTCGACGATTGCCTTTTTTGGAGCCATACAAAAATAGAAATTGCGTCTCTCAACTCCTTGCAATATACAGCGTGTCGCCAGAAAGAAAACATCAAAAACTACGTGGTTAATAAACCAAAACTAGTGGACAAAGTGTTAGTGCCACTACTACAAATGTATTGACAGTGAAGCCAAAAACTTTTATTCTCTTTTTTATTCTTGATCTGGATTTAGAGTTCTAGCGCAGGGCCCCCTGTATTTGTTGGTGCGTCAATTAATAATTAATAATGTCAATCATCGTGAGGAATTCATGAATGGATGTATGACTTCCCGTACAGTTTGCAATTTTCCATATAAATAAATGTCGCCGTAATGGGTATCGTGATGGTGCCGTGGGCGGCTTGCGGTTCCGCGAAGCCCCCAGGAATTGCACAAATTGCAACCTCTACGATTTTTTCCTTGAAATGATCTTCCTGGTGAGCTTTACGTAAACATTTGCTTATTGACCGGGTCACCAAACCGGAGTTTTGGATTTCAAATGAAAAACTCGTGATGGTCAGGATCCGGGTTGTTTTTTTAAATACACCAACGGCAAATAGAAAGTTGTAGAATTTTCTAAGAAATTAAAACAATAACAAAGTCAGGCAATGACCTTTTCGATAGCGTCCAATCATGAATCATCTTCTTAGTTAGGATTTGAGCTTTCTAGCGGTCCTCATCGACATTCTGGTTTTGTCTTGCTATGTTTGGAATAATTATTGTGAGCAGTGGCGTAACAACAAATAGATTGACTTGATGCTACGAGGAATGTTGAAAAGGGTTAGTGGCAGTTTGTTTGCAAATATAGAAGTTTTCAATAATTATTATTCACCTTGATTAATAAGCTGTTTTGATTTGGCACCAGAGGTGGGTGTTACAGTTTCGTAACATTAGCAACAACCAAAACAGTTCCGGTGACCTCCGTTGCAAACAACATACTGAACCAACATCAAATATCAGCAAGTTTCTGTCAAGGTTAAAAAACGTCTGCACGTTCCAGTAAGTACCTATCATGCATCTTGATTTTTAAATAAAAATTTGCTAAAGTTGGAAAATAATTGCGGCTTCCAGTTGGATTTATTGTGAATTTTGAAAATTTTGTACAAATTTGAAAAATTATACTTCTTTCGTTCATTTGGAAGCTTTCTGCTTCCTCACTATCTGATAATTGGCCAATGTCTTGCAATTGTATTCACGACATTCACGCTTCTAAGACATGAAAGACCCTGCAGTTACTTGAAATTTTAAAATTAATGTGAAAGCTTAGGTTTTTGAAATTTTTAGGAATTTTGTGTATCAAATACAAATAAAGGTCCCCTAAGCATTGTTGTAGATTTACACCAACTTAGTGTAATTTTTGAGTAGAGGGAGTCGATACCAGTTTTATCTTTTGATATTATAAATTTTACTTCAGTTAATACGAACTAAACAAATAGTTTAAAAGTACCTAAAGCTGTAATTCTGAGAAAAAAATTTCTGGTCAAAATTAGAAAAGTAATTTTTTTACTTTTGCTTCATACCCTTGAAACTTAATATGATTGCTACCCAAAAGACACTTGGTGTTGCAATTAGGTTTTGGGTACCCAAGATTATAAAAAATTTATAAACCACGAAAATAGTGGAAAGTTTATTTGTAAATTTTTGACAAATTTTTTGCATAAAGAGTTAAGTCAAATATGCTAGAAAACATAAACTGACCAGAGTCTAAGCGAGTGAGAATGGGAGATAAAAAAATTCAAAATTTTCAAAATTACTTTTAAGACTCGTATGGACTTTAGTCTCGATATTAGTGGCTCAAAACTACTTCTTCAGTACAAGTTTCTAAAAAGTCCCAACCTTTCAATTTTTTAGAATTCTTTCCAATTTCAAAAAATATTTTTATTATGTCGCCAAACTAGGTTCTCATATTTAGACTCGAGAACTTATTCAGTCAACTTTCACTAGTTCAGCTGCAGAAAACCAAAATTTCGTAATTTAGTATAACACTTACGTTCTTTATCTGACCTCTCTATGCTCCTGCTTCTTACAATTATTTTACAACTATCTAATTCGGACCAAATCACTTGTTGCTCTAACTTTCGCTTATCCATGACAATAATTATTGTGTTCTCGTCCAGTTGAGCGATTAACAATAAATGCAAAAAACGATTTAAAACAATGCTATCGCTACACAAAATCTCCGGAAGAAACTCAATTTTGAAACACCAACAATACTACCATTACCAAAACAAGCAAATAATTGCAAATACATCAAGATTATTGCATTTTGAAAGTAAACTCTATTTTTCAACCAAATTTGGAGCATTTATCTACGCAGATCGTTCAAGCAAACAAGGAGTTGATTAGTTGAAGGAATTCCAGTGTTTAGAGTGAACGTGAAAGGAATTGACACAAGGATTGCATGTAGGTATTGACAAATATAAGTCGGAAACTAATCTAGAATTACATACAGTAACCACGTTTTTAGGTCAATCTTAAGTCACATTAGTTCCTCTTGTCAATTAAAACCGCAACCAAGGCAGGTTATTCACTATTTTCTAAATATCACATTGTTTGTTCCTCCTCCAGTTTATTTGTTGTGTCTCGTGTCAAGTCCATTGCATGTCGCAATCTTTACCCAACGTTTTATTTATCAATTTCAAATTACGTAACGGTAGTAGTAATTATAACGATATAACCTACAAGGAGATACTTAAAACAAACCGTGGTAAGGTAGGTCGTTTGTGAAATTCTTACTTTAATGAATGGAAGCCAAAAAAATCGAAACTAAAACTACAAAGAAATTACTCCACAAAATTAAAGATAATTATAATTAATATTAACCTTCAAGCAAAATATTGCCTATACTCGGTTTCGCTTAAACGTCTAGCGTCATTAAAAACGAACCAATGAAATTCAAGGGAATACTGCAAGCTAATTGGTTGAATTGACCCACGTGATTTGGTTGACTCTCAATAAATGTTTCCTATACTTGGTTTCGCTTAGACGTCTAACGTCAGTAAAATTTAAGCAAATACTGCAAGCTAATTGGTTCAACCAAAGGATCAACTTAAGTGGTTTGCTTGATTATCAATAAATGTTGTCTGTACTTGGTTTCGCTTACACATCTAAAGTCACTAACAACGAACCAATGAAATTTAAGGGAATACTGCAAGCTAATTGGTTGAATCAAATAGGGTTGATCACGTAATTTGATTGACTATCAATAAATGTTGCCTATACTTGGTTTCGCTTACGCATCTAACGTCACTAACAACAAACCAATGAAATTCAAGAGAAAACTGCACGCTAATTGGTTGATTACTTGGGTGAGCCGCGTTGTTTGCTTGATTATCAATAAATGTTGAACTCGTCAATCAAAATAGGTACTAAAAGTGATTTATAACAAATGTTTGATGGAAGCTATCAAACTTTCCGTTATTCATTGTTTATATTAAAAGTATTTCCTCTCGAAAATTCCATAGAATTAGCATTTTTTGCAACTAATTGCTTCCGCTCTATCTTCATTCACAACAAATCGTGTTATGGCCTAATTATGGTATTTTTGCAGTTTATGTTGCAGTGACATTATTTGGGGAACTTGTTTATTTATTTAAATAACTGTCATTAAAAATAATTTTGTATTTTGAACTCTTCTATTAAGTTACTCAGTTTGTAGTTTTCTTTAGTTACATTTCTTTTCTTTCATCGGTTCCTCAAGAGTTCTCTTTGAGTGACCAACTCGCTTCTGACGAACAAAAGAGAATGAAAAAAAAAGTTAACAAACTTGAGAGTTTCAATAAATATTTGGTTATATCGTCGCTATTTTATTAACGTTATTTTTGGTCTCATAGGAATGGCACGTGGGACACTTATGATGTAAATTCCTAGCCAACGGGGATTGAGTCATTGAAATTCTATCAAAAACCGCAATTGTTGTATGAATTTTTTTCATTAATTGTTTGGTCCCGGATTTGTTGCATTACTTTTTGGTTCAGCGGTCATAGTCAATAACTCTTTGAAAGTTCATTCGAAACCTGTTTTACCATCATTACAAGATGTAAGATACGTTCATGAGACCCCCTGGCATTAACAACAATTAACATAAACGACCTCGACTATAACATGCTACAGTTATCAAACGATTTTTCTATCACTAGAACCTTGCGGAACCACGAGTGTGGCGAGAAAATTCCTCCCAACACCTGGTGGGTCAAGGTTTCAAAGATATCGGCGACAGGTAACAATGAAATAAAAACCACAGGGTTGGATACCAAAACGCTAAGAAGGAGCGAGTGTTTTAATTTTTCTTTCAACCAAAAATTTTTCAATGTCGACTTACCCCAAAGATTTTGGGGTTTATCGCCATTTTTTTTACTTTATTTTACTTAAAATAATTAAAAGTCTGCCATTAGTGGTTATTTGCTAATATTCAAAAAGGAGGAATGAGCAGTGGTTACCTCAAATAATTATTTTAAATCTCAACTAGCCAAACAATATGGTGAAAAGCTCATAAATTATGATGAATTATTTGAAACGTTTTATGACAATAATAAAAAGGCTCGAAAGGTATTGAACAATTATTTGAATTTTGTTTACGTAATTTATATGAAAAATAATCAATTTCGAGCAATACTTGATGGGTAACAAATTATTTTGTGGCATAATTGTTTCTTAATTGTAACTATTTCTACTCTCTCTTCTAGTTACCAAGCAAATACTTGAAGATACACACAATTCCGTCCTGAAAGAACAGCGCAATAAATATTTCTCTAGCAAAATGAATTTTGATTGTTTAAATAATTTATTTATGTAATTTTTTCATAATCTTTATGCTTAATTGTGCCCCATTGTTCGTTTCTCGCAATAATTTTATTGATTGCAATAAACAATATCAATATTATTTTCAAACAACAGTCAAATCGTAATAATTAATACTTTAGCCGAATTTCACAAAATTCTTCACATAATTTCAACTGTAATTGTCGATTAATTAATCCAATTTTTACTACATAATAACTCTTTTTTGTTTTGATTCTTTTTAGGGGTTTCCCCGGTGAAGTTAGAGGGTATGGACGCCCCTTTCGCGGGGTTTCCCCTGAGTCAAACTTATTAGATTCCCAAACGGCGGTGCACTGGCACGCATAACATTTTTCCAGTCGCTGCACATATAATAATGTAAATGTCGGCGTCCTTTCTCTTCAGTCTTCAACGACTCGCCGTAACGTTAACATTAACGCAAAAAACGCGACGTTTTTGGTGATGGTGGAATAAAATGTGGTGCGGACGCCTCTGTCTATCTGTCTTTGGAAAGAGGTAAATTATTTTATCAGTGTATTAGGCGGAGAAAAATTTTCAACTTTAAACTCAAGAAAAAATTTTGGTTAACAACACACCAAATTTGACTTCTTCAGCCACTTGTTTCAATTAGTTGCAAAAATTTTATTATTCACTTTTCATTTTTTTTAAATATTTTCAAGTAGTTGTAGTATTTTTAACGAGCACCTGCTCCTAGTAGGTATTTGTAGTGCCACAATTGGAGCCAAATAATATTGGGATTGAGGCACCAAAGTGCCAAAAATTATTTGGTATAAGACTCGCCATTTCTTTTTTTGATTTATTTTTGCCACTTATTTTCCAGTATATACGAAGCTAGGGCATCAGGCCGAGAGGGCACTGAGTAAAAAAATCAGCAAAAAATTATTTGGTTTTCCTTAGCTATTTTTATTTAAATTTATTTTAATTCCTAATTAACTTGCGGGCAGTAGGGAACAAAACACTTAAGTGAACTAACCTCGAACCAGTCAAAATAGTTTAAACAAATTTGGTACTTGTAACATAAAAAATGGTGAGATTTAAGATTTTTTGAAATTTTAAAATTTTCCGGTAAAGATGCGCGATTTTCATTAATCAAGGTGAGCACCTTGCGGTTTTCCGCAAAAATTCATTTCGTGGGTGCCCGATTTTCCGAAACAATGTTTACCAACATTTGAATCACCGCACCAAATTGATTTATGTTGTTAATTGAATTTCAAGTTCAATCACCAAAAAAGAAAAATGCAACAGCGGTACTAAACTGTTTTTATTAAACAATTTCCTATTGATACGCTCCGATTGGAAAACATCAAAAATCAGCAACAGGCCTTTTCGCAACTTCACCATACAGACTTCAATTTTTTTAATTTTCAACAATTTCCTTCAAAATTGGTCAATTTTGTCGACACATTGATTAACCACCAGCAAGTCTTCAATTTCAATTTCCCAAATTGCCCTCAAAATGGTTACAATTTAAACTTAAACAGATGTTGAGTACTAACGATTTTGATTTGGAGTTCTTCCTCTGCGATTTAAAATTTGCAAACTGGGTCGCTGCAACTGCTTAAAAATTAAGCGCCACTTAAGTTTCAAGTGGTAGTAAATTGAACGATTTGATATAGGTGGTTGGTAATCAGGGTTTCTTTTAATTTATGAGTGCCGGGAGCGACAACTTCTTGTAAAACGAACCAACTTTAGTGTTCATAAATATTGAATTTTAATCTTACGGTTAATGCCGTCCTCAAGGTTGACGACAAAATTCACAGGCAATACGAGTAATTATCGACTCCTATTGTGTTAGCTCTTGTATCCGTACAACGATTACGGAAGGTTTTTGAATTGACGGTAAACTTCCTCTGTTAATTGCCTGACACGAAACTATGCTTTTCGCGTGATTGTTGGTGTCATGGTTAAAAAACGTACATGATGCGCACTTTATTTATCGCATCAACAGTCGACAACCAATTAAGCAAAAAAACGCGAGAAAAAATCATAAGGTCAACCAAAATGACCACCCTTAATTTCCAAAATTCTTAATAAAACCAAATTGTTTTTGGTTATCGATAACAAGTTCCAAACTAAAAAAGTAAGACAACTCGAGGTACGTGGCCATCACTGCTTCTACTTTGGTGTCTTCTGGATTTAGTGTCTTGTTCCATTAATTTGGTAATTAAGCCTTGCACAGAAGTAGATCAGTAACAAAGGGATAGCTTGATCACTAGAATAAGAGCATAGTGATTAATGAGAAATTTCTGCAATTGTTCAATACTTACCAATTTCCTCCAGGTGAAGATTTCTGTTTGTAAACAATACCAACTTGTCGTTTACATAATAAAATTCACTTTCTCATAGTTATTTTCGTCATGTTACTGGCGGACGTCACTGAAGAACTTCTTATTCCTATTGAAATATTGAATTATCAATCTTCAGCTAACCAACACTTACAAGTTTACGTCTTTCCTCAAGTGAAAGTAAATGTTTTAACACTTTCTTACTGCAAGTAACATTTTTAGAACTTAGTGATATTTTTGTTAAAAAATTAGGTTGGTATTTGGACTAAATTCTGGGATCCCCGCATCATATTTAATTTACAGTGTATGTAATAGAAACGTTTCTGCCACTTTTTATCATTAAATTGCGACTTCTCATCCCTAAATGGGTATGTGTGCATGTAAATTATGAGCGATCTCGCTATTTTAGGCAGTCCACGTAGTTGCAGTTCGCCTTCTTCGGGTGGTAATGTTGAAGACGAGCCGCACCGCAAACTGCTTATTAAAATTGCAACCAACTTACTTGCAGTCTGGTTTTACATGTTTTTAGGAGAATTCCGAGAAGCTTCACTCAACCTCGCCAGTTCTTGAGTGGTAATTTTAGGTTTACCACCAATTTGCCCAATTTAAGTAACTAAATGTAAAATAAACTAAAGGCCATGTCTAGATTGTTAAAAGAAAAAGAAACAAAACCAGAAGAAACGTTTCAGTTGCAGCCACCAACATTGATAAATTTGATAAGTTTCAATTTTTTGAGTTTCTCCCAAAACTCTATTTACATTGAATCAATCAGATCAAAAAAGGTATCAAGATAAAAGAGAAAACAATTCTCAAAAAAAAAAAAAAATTAGAAATAATAATTTTTACTACCATCAAAACTTAAAACATGGTTCTCTTCTTCCAGTTGTTGAGTCATGTGTTGATCAAGTCGCGAAATCCGCAGAACGAAAATGGAAGAAGTGGCGAGAAACGCGACGAAGGCGGAAGAAGCCAACGATTTGATGATGGCGAAAGTGGTCGCCATGACAGTCCTCGGCATTTCCTCTTTCACCATAGGAATCTTACCTATCAAACTCACCAAACTCATCAACATCAAATCAGTGGACGGCGACAAAAACTTGTTAATTTCGCTCCTCCTGTGTTTCGGTGGTGGCGTTTTATTATTTACAACATTCCTCCATTTACAACCCGAAGTGCGTGAAGGTTTCCTCAATTTAGAAGCTCATAAGAAAATTCCTGTAATAGGTCACGGAATTTCGATGTCAGAATTAATTTTTTGTATCGGTTTCTTCTTTGTGTATTTAATCGAAGAAGTGGTTCATTTATTTTTACATCAAAAATTAGAAGATGATGTTTTACCACGAAGACTTTCGGGGAGGTTTACACCAAAAAATAAGCATTTTACTATTCCAAGAGCTACTCTTAATAAATCGGACGACGCGAGTGGGATTAGTTATATTTGTAATTCTAACAAAGAATTGTTGAATTCACAAACAACCATCAATTGCGAAAAACAATCACATTCTCACAGTCATATTGATGCCGCGTTAAAAAACTCTTTCAGTGGATTATTGGCTGTGTTGGCGTTAAGTTTTCATGCGGTATTCGAAGGACTCGCTGTGGGACTCGAAGGGAGCGTCCAGAAAGTTTGGTACTTGTTCGCCGCTATTGCAACCCATAAACTAGTCATAGCTTTCTGCGTGGGCGTGGAACTAGTCACTTCCAGCACCAGAACGCTACTCGTCGTCCTCTACATAGGCACCTTCGCTATAGTGACCCCAATAGGTAAGTTCACTCTTTTGGTTTTTCTACTTCTTTAACCCACCAACTTCTGACGTAGTTTTCTTCTAATAAACACTTATCAGATTTACCATCACAAGTTTTCTTTATTATTTTCATCCATAAGTTTCTTCTCTTAGGTATCGGTGCAGGATTGATCCTGAGCGAGGCAGAAAACAGTCACGAGGACATCACCTCTCTGGTGCTGCAAGGTATGGCAGCAGGAACTCTCCTCTACGTGGTCTTCTTCGAAGTGTTGGCCAGGGAACGGGGCAATCAGCATAGTGGCATCTGGCAATTATTAGCGATCCTCGCTGGATTCGCAGTCATGTTCTCCTTACAAGTGTTAAGTGAGTATCTTGAACTCGTAAAACAAGTAAGAAATGGAAGATCCAGTTTTACTTTCTACATTAGTTTCATGTGGTAATTAGACGGAATCACCCAGTCGTTACGTCGGTCATCAAGCAAATTTATGGAATGTTATCTAAAAAATGCAGAAAATTGAGTGTTGCTATTTAAGAATTTCAATGGCACGAAGCGCCAGTCGTTTTTGTGTGCAATATTTATTATAATTATTTATGGCAATGGTTAAAAAATTGGACAAACATAATGGAATTTTTGTGGTCCGCCCTCTGGTTTTGCAGATTAAACCACTAGCAATTAATTGCAGTTTATTTGATATAATTGGTGTCTTCTTGTTACGTCACAGGGCAAGTTTGGCGGGAAATTTGAAAGTTTTAAAATTTCTTTCTAACTAGTCCAATTTTGGGTTAGAACAACTTTGCTTAAATTACTTATTTTTTAACACTTTCTCTGTCTGGTTCCTTTGTTGAAACAGCAAATGTTGTTTGGCCACTACCTAGTCTTCTATTTTTAGAATTAATTGTCTCTAACGGCAGTTTCTGAAGAATCGCAGCCTAATTGGTGTCACTGTCACTGTTATACTAAGCAAATGGAATTAGAAATCTTGACCGTATCCAATGTGGGTATGGCCAATTTTGGTCAATTGCTTATCAGTTTAGTTTACACCATTAGGGTACGTTGAACTTCCGATTCTCAACCGGAACTCGCATTCACTGCACTTTTTAATAAACAATTTCCTACCAAAATAATTTTCTAATTAGATATCGGAGAAACCGACAAATAAACGGCTGGTTTTGCAACATGACGAGGTTCCATTAAAACCACACGCTGTTGCAGCAGGAAGAATCAATCAAAATCGTAGGTGGCGTGGTTTAGGGGAACTCAAATACCTTTCCAACCCAAAGGGGGACTAGTAAATGTAGTCCAAATTATTTTAAAAATAAAAAATTTGGGGTTTCCCCAAACGTCGATTTCTTCTGAGATTCTCTTATCGTGGTAGTGGCGCTGTTGATTGCCCCAGTGGCGGGTACGACAACCGCGCTGTTGGGGTTAGTTACAAAACGCATATATCAATATCGCTTTCTTCTTTGACCGGCGATTTGGGTGCTTGATTGCGTCTCTATGCAATATATTCGATTTCTCCGTCTCTTTTAATACATAAATAAAATATGTTGCGCCACAAGTGCGGATCGTGTTGTAATCCCCCCGAAATTTGTCTCTTTTTGGTGATGATTTCGGTTACGATGTCCCCATTTCAATGCTCCATGTCTTTATTCAATTCGAAAGGTACGAGATTGTGACAAAAAATCAATGTGGTAATTAAAATTTGCTTCTTACCTTGACGCGAAAGAAACGGGAGACTGTCATTGAAACTAATTTGTAGAAAGGAATATTTTTGGAAAAAATTGTTTCCAAAGTTTTTTTGATGGTTGAGTGTTAGTCAGAAAAAATTCTGATGGTTTTATGGATGTTGGGTTTTCTATTGGTACAACTAGCTAGAAAGTAGGGTATACCGGAACCCATATAAAAGCAAAAGTTGTGCTTCTATGTGAAGGTTAACGCGCGGTCAATCACTTTTTTCATCATAAGATATTCAGGTGTCGAATATATGGCGTGGTCGTTTCTAATACGTAATTGCGGCAGAACGGTACCTGGCAGAAACCACGGTCATTGATCGCCTTTTAAGCACCACAAATAGAAGCAAAGATGATGGTCCAGTTAAAAATTTTGAATATCCGGTTTGTTGCCTCCTGAATTCTTTCGAGTTAGCAAGTCAGAAGGGATTTCTTTAAAAGAGTTAACAATTTAAGACTTTTCTTCTAGGGCATTGCTTGTTGACTTTATTATTGTATCATTTCCTTAGTAGTAGGATGTATAGGTGTAAACCATGTACAAAGTATCAATGAAACTTTTATGTCTACCCACACTTAAAATTGTCCTCTCAAGGAAAACAATTAGCGAACCGCTTAATCATTTACTTAATTACAATTCTTAACTAAATGTGGTTCCCGAGACTAAATGCCTGCAGCAGCTTTCGCAACGGTGACCCACATTTGCGGTGTCGCAACTCTTGATGCATTATGCATGGGTGAAAAAATGGAAAAACAATAACACCCTAAGGTCAATGTCACGTTATCTACAAGAAACAAGTTTGCTATACCGATTGCTGTTAATCGCCACTTTTTAAATTTTCTTCATGCAATTAGTGGAAATAGTTGCACTACTACGTTTTTCCAATAAGCTAGAAAATTTAACTGTTGATTCGTGATTTGAATTTTCTAATTTAAATTGTTGCGATACATGGCAAAAAATTAATTAGAAGTCAAGGTTTATGAGACGGATATGTAAGAGTAGGTACAGTTGTTTACAATTATTAGTGTTAAGTGGGGGAGGAAAATTACCCAAATTCTATAAATTACAAGAGTCCAAACCGGTTCCAATTCGACGAATGATTAGCCATCACTAATTTAATTATTTACTTATCGTTTGATTTTCTCTTTCTTTCAGCTGGACATGAACATAGTCATGGAGACTCCCATTCCCACGGCCATGACCACCACGAGCACCACACCCATTGATTTCCAATCACAATTTCTTAACGATAATCCGGTTTGTTGCTGCTGGTGCAAAAAACGTGAGAAAAAATTGAAATTTTGAATCAACATGGGGATTCCCTTATTTCGCTTCGCGAAATTCAAAACAAACGGACTTTTCTAAACGAGAAAGTGGGGAAAATAAGCAAATTTGACCATAACTGTGAAAGCGCTTAAAGTTAAGTAACATTCCAATTGCGTGACGATTAAGTTTTAATTTTTGTAGATACATAAATTAGAGAAATAAAACGATTTTAAACAGCTCAACGATAAATTTCTTCGAATTGAGAATCACTTCTGTTACGACGCCCCCTCGTCCTATCGAAATGGTACAAAAACGCCAGAAGATACATTATCATAATTCTTCCACTAACGAACCCTAGAAACGTCAATAGGTAAGGTCGATGCGAAAATTTTTCAATCAACCAATTATAGACGGACATACTTGAATGGTTGAACATTAAAGACCCTAAAAGACTGAAATCAGAAACTATTAGCAGCTAACGAAACGGGGTTAAATACCCGAAAGACGCTCTATGAAAAAACCCTAACGGCTGCATGGCGGGTCTCGAATAAATCATTACACCAATTCCATAAACCATGTTGGCGTATAAAATAGTCGAAGGGTCAAAACTGCAAATGCTGGAAAATTCTTTCAAGTTAATTAATTGGAAGGTTTCGGGGGTTACCTGCTGAAAATCGAGGGGTTAACCGCGTGGAACGACATGAGGAAATATGCGAGTCTTCCTTGAAAACCTGCAGTGAAGCAGAAAAGGTGGTAAAATTCTAATAGTTCCAATTGTTCAAGATCTGCATTGGTGTAGTTATCATCGTCAGCCATTTAATAAGTTTCCAGCTCAAAAAGTATTAATTTCTTCATTGCAGGCAGTTTTAGATTAGTTACTAAAATATTTCATTAATTGTCAAATTTGACGTTCCTGAACCATCACCCCTCACATAAATGGTGGAGGCGCCAAAAATTTGGTGGTTTCCCTGGGAATAATTACAAGTCTATTTTTGATATAAGAAGCCTAACAAACTTATCTGAGTAGATTTTTATTTAAAAACAAAAACAAAATTTACAATTATCCTTACAAGAATGTCGCAAAATCCGTAAAATCTTAGTGAGAATGTAAACCTAAAGTGAGACACCCTTGCTAACTACTAGCGTATTTATTAGAGATGGTTACAAACACAAGTCTTGACTTAATTATTTTTTGACTAGCGAATCTACGTGGTCCACATAGCTACGTCCAATTTTAATCATTGCTAGACCTGAACCAATTCCACAGAGAGTGCATAGTGGCACCGAATCAGGCACTGCGCTTCTAAGTATAGCCCAAATCAATACTGAACCTAACGAAAACGTAACTGCTCCAAATGCGCTAAAAAAATTGATACATAATACAAATGACAAAAAATAAAAAAACTTTACCTGTAGGCGATGCGTTCCTTCTTCGGTAGCGTGCTTAAATGCGGTCTATTGTACAAGTAGAGTCCAGACCCAAGTAGAGTGCTGACCAGCAAAACATTGGTGATGTCTCTGCGGGGGAATAATCTACAAATGGAAGATTAATTACTTGAAAGTAGGGTCTACCGAAAGTAGTCTCACCTTAGCACTAAAGAGGGGTTCATCACGTTTATGGACAATGAGGTGTAACTGATCATCCCTTGCACGGGGGCATAGTAGAAAAGAATATTTTGACAGGTGAACGGTTTGAGTCCTAATTTACCGCAAATGGAAACCCGTGTTTCACCTGCTGATGCCATTTCGTTTTTTGGAGAAAATCACGTGAAAATCAACGGAAATTTCTTGAAAAGTTAAAAATAAAATTTGCCCCACCGTTCACGTGAAGTTAACGCAAACTTTGACAGTTATCAAATCAGGCAACTTAACAAAAATATTTTTTTTTAAATATAATTATATAATTTGAGTCTAAAGTAATTACGTAACGAAAAATTCACAGTATTCTTTATCTTTTCTTATTGTTGAATTAGTAACTCATTAACTATTATAGATAATTCTGCAATAATTCAAAAATTTTAGTTAAGTTTGTGAAAATGACGCAACCGCGCCAACTTCACGTAATGCCGTAATTTTTAGGTTAGAATCAGTTTTTAGCCGTAAATAAAGTTTTTCTAAAAATGGCCCTATTACGCCGGATAACTCTTAAATTTAGCAATAATTTAACACCAGTGACTTCACATTGTTGTAAAAAGTTACTGTCAACTGAAACTACTGACGAAAATTCCGTTGATACGAAACAAGGAGGTTATGCTCAAGCTTTTAACAAATTTGAGACAATTAAAGAAATTAAAACTGAAGAACCTCCACAGTCTTTCGCAACGTTGTTGCGAAACTCGAAACTCATGGACGTAAGTGTTTCAATTTTGTAAATTGAAAATTTATTAAAATTTTTAGATGGGTGATCCCGAAGGAAAAGTGGTAATAGGGCGAATTTTCCACGTGGTTGAGAACGATTTGTACGTGGATTTCGGCTGGAAATTTCACTGCGTTTGTCCTAAGCCTAAGAAGAATGAAAGGTGAGTTTTGCGGTTTTTGTGAAAAATTTCAATATTTTTGTCGTAGCAATTACGTGAGAGGTGCTAAAGTGAGACTTTTGGTTAAAGAATTGGAGTTATCTTCGAAATTTTTGGGTTACGAAAAAGACTTGACTTTACTTGAAGCTGATTGTGTTTTACTAGGTTTGGTACAGGAAAGAAATAAAAGTGTAAACACTTAACGTTTATTTTATAATAAAATATAATTTTACATTTATACAGTTGTTAATGGGCAAGAATTAGTCAAGTGAATAAACTCAAGTAGTTTTACTGCACAGTTCTTACTCTTAAATTAACACAAGTATTTTACAGACGTTAAAGCTGTCGATACCAAATAGTCTTATTTACAATTATAGTTAAATAATACAAAAACATGGCTATTATTTATTAAATTATTAGTTGTAAAAGATCCCCTACTGCACTGATGAGGTATATTGAAACATTAAGGCACGATTCGAGAATTAGTTAAAAATCAAGTTGAGCTAATCAATTAAATGATAGTGCAAGGCAAACCGCAGCATAAGGGTAGACAAACAGGCACAATAGCGGCGCCTGAACTGCTCTTCGACTTGCTTTTACTCTCCGCCTCATACTGGTATTTACCAGATTCCTTAGCGTAGCCTCCCTGAAACAATTGATTCAGTACCAGTTACACCTAATTTAGTTTAGTTGAAAACAAAATAGTTAGATGTCACTGACTGACTTGAATAAAACTTACTTCGGCTCGCCACGCTGCCGCCTCCTCTTTTTTCGCGAACATTTCGTGTCCTGGGGGATAATAAACCGGGGGACCTGAAACATTTTTGCTCCTCAATACCGGTTCCTTTTTCTGCAAATCTTCAGCTTCAGCATTCTGTTGCTTTAAGGTGTCAATCTTTTTTTTCTGTTCCAACTCGTGTTCATGGGCGTTATAGCTGGCGTTGTAGGGGCTGTTTGGGGGCTAAAACAAAATAACTGTTAAACATTTTTTAACAATTAAAATGTAACGTTAGCAGATCAAATTATTTTCACGCAATCAAACTAAAAATCGAAACTCACTTCGTTCCCGATGTTAGCCATGAGTTCGTCGAGTCTTTTCGGCGGTCCTTCTGGATGTCCGTCGGTAGGGAAAGGTTTCGGGAGAAGAGTTTGACTTTCGTCACCAGGAGGATATCCGGCTTTATAATTGTTAGTTGTAGTACTTTCTGATTTGTATTTATATTGAATATTAACGGGTTCATTCGGTCTTTTGTATGGAGGATTTCTGGGTTCGAAAGTTTCTACGTCACTTGGAGGTTTTCCTCCAGGACCAAAATTATTTGTTGTGTGAGATTCATGTCTGTAAACCACTGTTTTGTTGGGTTCATTGGGAGGGTAACCATTAGGGTACGCGTGGTGGACATTAGTGTTATGTCTTGTGTCATGGATTTCCTTAATATAGGTAGTTTGAGGCGGATAACCTCTGTTATCCGGATACGTGGTGTTATTAATAGTGTTGGTGTCATGGATTTCTTTAATTATATATGTTTCCTTAGGAGGAGGAGGAGTGCTTCTAACTGGGTAATCTCGATCGTTCGGATAAGTTTGATTCCTATTAGTCACCACATTATTGCGTTTTTCTTCAACGATATACGTTTCTTGTCTTGGGGGAGGATTGCTTCTAGGATAACTGTTACCATTAACATTTTTAGTAGTAACAGATTCATTGTAGATGTAAGTTTGGTTTGATGGCGGAATATCAGGGGAATACCCAGGTTGGTAATTGCGGGTTGTAACAGTTTCTTTAACCAAAGTATGACCACCAGGGGGTGCTGGTTTGTTGTACGGTTGATAACTAGTTTTATCAGTTACGTCCGTACTATACACCCTCTGGTCCCATCCCGGCTCTCTTACATTTATAGTATTTTCTTGATTTTCAACTTTTTTGTAAACGAAACTTTTACTGGGAGTCGACTGCGATTGGTTCGGAGAAAAGACGTACTTGTCCGATTCCACAGAAGTATCTAAAGTAGTCGGGAAAGGACCGGATCCAGGAATTTCGTAAGTGTAAGTTTTAATAGTTGTAGTCACTTTAGTATTGCCGGGGGGGTGGAGGTTTGGATCTAAATGAGCCAAAATTTCCGGGTTAATGTCAGGAGTTGAAGTTTCAACCACCTCCATCGGGTAAGAATGCACATTAGTCACTTCCTTTTTCTTAGACAAAGTAGAGGTCCGCGAAGAGGGCGCTGGGGAAATGTTGCGAATCGGCCTCAAATCTCCATAAGTACCTGCAACCACCAATCAAATCCTCAGTTTCTCAAAAACATTTCAACCAATTTTTTTTGCTATCAAAAACCTTTCTTTTCCTTTAATTTCGAACTTTTTTTCCCGAAGATTTAGACAGAAATAAATTCTGAACCCACCTTCGTTGATGTACTGGACGTCTCTAGTGAGGGAGCTATCGCGTTCGCTGCGCTCCAGGGTGCGACTCCTGGAGGTTGACCTGGGGGTGTCGCCATATTGGAGTTCCCTGTTGACTGTCCTCTTGCTAGAGGAAACTGTGTTGCCCCTAATAAGTTAACGTTTGTAGTATAGGCGAATAAAAACGATCTACTTACTGAAAATCTGGATCCGCGCCAGTGTTATTATAAGAGTCTGGAAAACAAACGTCTTTATAAATATCCCGTGATTCAATGGACATAAAACGCTCTTTCAAACAATCAACTCACTATGAGAATACGTCGAGTTCTTAACTTGTTGCAAATCGTCCAGAAGCGAATCCAATTGGTTAATGCTATTCTGCATTCTAGCTTTTTCAGGCGGTCCTGTCCCACCTCCAGAAGTTTTATAAGAGTAACTCTCTTTTTTGTATCCAGTTACGCGTTTATTCCCATCAGGTGACTGGAACAACTTAATTAACTAAAAATTTTTAAAAAACAAAAATCAATACCGTATAGTTGTAAGCATCATCTGACGAATATTCGACAGGATTTGAGGCTTTAACGTTAGCGAAGCGATTAAGGGAATTGGTTCTAGTCGAATCCAAAGTGTTGACGTTACGGGAAGTTGAATGTCCCAAAGAACTGCCTGGTCTCGAAACAGAATTTTGTAAATCTTCGAGCATGTAGTCCAAATTGTGGTCGAATTCGGCCAAGTTTTGGTTGGAGTTGCGGAAATTTCGAACCGGCGACACCGTCCTCATGATTTTCGTTTCTTGATATTCTTTCCGTTCAACTGTCGACATTTTTGGTGGTTTTAGCCTGCAACGAACGAAAATTGAAAAATTCCAATTACTGACAGACCAGGTTAACAGTACATCGGCGGCGCTTCCCCATTGTTCATCAGCACAAGTAAATTCAACAATTACTAGCAGCTAATTTTAAATCTGATTTCACAGTTGAGAGTTCAGATTTCCTCTACTTTTTATTCATAGCGCTACTCTAACAATTCATCTACATTAAACAATCGCGTGCTCTCTTTAAAAAGCTGTATCAGGTCAAGTCAACAATGTATTTGCTATTATCATTAACTCCACAGCTAAATTTATTTATGATTGCATGGACGTCGCAGACTGCAAGATGGCAAATAGATACAACACTTAAGTGCAGTGAAGTCACTGCAATTTCTCATAATAAAACCATTAACGTATCGCGCTGCTCTTCCAGAAATTGTTGATTTATCCGAAAAAAGCGGGCGCCACGTCTTATAAGGCTTCTTCTGTTGCGAAATCGCTAGTCAATGACGTCACTGAATGGGCGTCGGTGTTTGCGATGGTCTTCCAGCGAATCGACGAAAGCGGTCAAGGTTCCTGAATGTTCGTCCATAAAAGGGGTTTAATAGCGGCCCCAATCCGACCTTAGCCCAGTAACGTCCATTATTTTAATAAATCCTTCGAATCAATCAATCTAGCACATAGGCAACCAACAATTCAATCAATTACCGCAAATTGATTCAAACAACAAAGTCTTGTCTTGGTGTTATTGTTGTTAACAGTCACGCGCTTCACTGAATTATCATAAAGGATAATGCATGGATTTAGCGCGTAATTTCCGCGTTGATGGTCAAGAAAACGACGAATTTGTCATCAGAATTGAGGATTGGCGTCTTTCCTCGTTAATGGCGAATGGCAATGATTTGGGTCAGTTTCAGAAATAGACCCCTGTCTGTGAAGTGCAGGAGATCCTGCTGCATCTGTCTTCGTCACGTCGGCGCATCCAGGACCGGATTTGACTGGTTTATTGGGAACAACAGGAAGTCGATTTGGAGCAAGTTGGAAAAATTATTCATGTTCCAGTAATTTCCTTTTTAGTACAGGTCGACAATGAATGGACCAGTGACGTAGCCCGATTTTCCGAACCGCCACCCACATGGACAACATCACTATCACCTGAGCAATGTTTACGAGTTTTATTACTATGGGTATCTGCATACCAAACCAACACAGATTACGTCATCATTTTCTACTTTTAGTGGGTGAACTTAATGGATCTGTCACTTAATAAAAGTAGTAAGTAGCGCGTAAGACTAGAAAGGGTCGTTTTCTTAGTTACTTTGTTCTGGTTGTGTGTTGAGTCCGATTAGGAAAGAAAATAAACAACAGCTGTGTGCTACCATTTGGACATGAACTTCAACACCTCTTCTGTTAATGTAAATTTTGGGGACGAACCATATGGTTTACTTACTTCCCTAGTAGCACGTGTGTAATTGATGAGTTTTATAGGTGACAACCCCTTGGTGAAAAGCGCGAAGAACTAAAACACACGTGGTGCGAGGTTATAACACACTGAAACTAAAACCAGTTGCTCTTCCAATCTGCATTTCAAACTAACATTACGTATTCAATTTTGTGGCTGATTTAAAATACAAATTTCAAGTTTTAATGCATAACGCGATTGTGATGTCATCGATTTAAATAGACGAACCATTGAAAATTTTGCACTTCGTGTATTAAGTATTCTTGTTGTTATCAGGAAAACGCCTAGACAGTTAGTCAACAAGCCGATTTACAGCCTCGGTTTTTAATAAAAATAATGCGACAGGTAGTAGCGCGCAAGAAATTAGGTTGTAGCGTTTTACCAATAATCAAACCTTGCTACATAATTAATCCCATTAATTGGTTTCATTGAATTTATGTTACATGGAAATGAAATACTGCGAATTTGAATAATCTGGAAACTTAAGTAATGGAGGACTTATCTTCGAGAAGTTGTAGAAAGGCCTGATAAGGCTATCAATTTAAGATATTTATTACGTTTAGAGACTTTTATATAATTGCAACATAAACGAGGACCAGTTACATAAATGCTACGTACCTCACGTGACGTGAAAATTTTAACTAAAAACTTGACCCATAGTGTTAATCGATCCTCCTGCTCTTCGTTTCGGTATCAACTAGTTCCAGAGACTTCAAGTTACGTCAAAAATTTAGAGACATAAGGAGCTGTTAATCTAAATTGCATTAGAACCTTTGTTTTCATTTCTAATAATACATTCAAGCGTTTAGAAGAGATTTAGTTGTAATCTTAGTGTAACTTATAACTAACGCAATATAGTGATAGCGCATGGCCGGCATCTTAGGAAGCAAATTCCTAAATCGCTAGTCTCATACGTTCGCCAAATTGCCCCTACTCAATAAGTTCAAATGGTTTTGTTATTGAATTTTGTTTATTTGGTGGTTGCCGAATGCATGGTGCAACATATGGTCAAAAATCCAACGCGTTGCAAACGATCGGCACGAATGACCTAACCAAATATAGCAACCACGACGTCGCCGGAGACACGGAGACGGTGTGAAGGCCGCCCACTATGGTTCACCTGTCCCCCACCAATACCGCGAAGAAACAATCGAACTCGCCATGCCATGCTCTCCAGCAATCCAACTATAGATGTTGGAATGCAATTCTGTCAATTCCGCAAAACTACAATCAATATTAATCTAACTGGCGGTTCTATCGGAAACCGCACCTCACACTTGCCCGACCCAATTCGTATAGCCCAAATCGTTTGTTCCAAATGAAATTGGCAGTTGCCAAAATTTTTATTTGTTTCTAGATGATTTTTTAACGGATTTTGATAATGATGCGGGCGCTTTCACTTATTTGTGGGTGACTTATGAACAGATGTTGAGGTTTGTTCTTTTTTCTTGCAAGGTTGATTGACTCAACTCAATCATTGTATTAAAAAGAAATACGAATGGCAAAGTAGATTAAAGGCTGGAAACGTATTGCAGAACGTTCAAGTTCAACTGGTGAAGCGGCACCAATTAACACATGAACTCGATATTGACACAAGCGCCATTCGGTATCTTTTTTACCTTTTAGGTGTTTACACGGATTGTCCAAGTGTTTGCTCTTTGGAGAACCGGCAAGGGCAACGTCTTTTTTTGTGTTTGACAAATCGTTATCTGTACCTGCACAACTTAATTGACATTTCTTAAGGTTATCTCGGGTTAAACAGACTCAAATTGAGCAACAAAAAAGTTTCTAAAAAACAAATTTGAGACACATTTAGTTCGTTTGGGGAAAAGGGGTTTTAAACAGTTAATCCCCCTGTATATTAGTGTAGTGTCGAAGAAGGCGTTATAACCTACACCTTCTTCGACATTACCAGAAAAAGTGCTAAATTATCATTTTTAAATAACATTGGAGGTGTAAAAGAACTACGAAAATGTATGTTGAAAAAAATATGAGAAAAACAAATAGAAACGCCTTGGGTGTGAAGGTCAAGTGTTGAATGGAATTGGAAAATTAAAAAAGCAAGACGTGGTGGAATAAATCGATGTGGGAAGGTAAAGAATACAAAGTTACTTCAGACGAGCGGTTGAGGATGGGAAGGTTTCGGGCAATATTAGGGAAGGTCAATTTGAAGTCAATTATGCGCTTTTCGAAAATTAGCGATAGTGCAGCGCACAATTTTGGAAAGGAGGCAAATTTTCGAAATGAAAAAGTTTAACGGGTTCCGCTGGTCAATTAGCGCCGATTAAACGGTCGGGGTTAAACTGCATGTGGCTCCATAACCCAATAATTAATCTGTCATTACTAATTCTGGATCTGGCGCATGGCCCCGACGCAAAATAAAAAATATGCCATCTATTTATTTGAACTCCAGATATTTTTAGCTCTCTTCAAGCGCTCCAGAATTTACCGAATTCTCCATTTTAAAACTATTTTGCAAAAACTCGCAACTATCGTGTTGCGGGTAATTAAAAATTAGTACTACACATCTTTTTTTTTGCTTATCGTGCCAAATACTGTGCTGCCAAGTTTTCACGCTTATTTTCGACGAAATTAAAGTTAACGAAGAAATTTCGCGAGCCAGCTGCCGCCTGATCAACCAAATAAGCCAGTGGAGGACAAACGGGAAGTTCTACATCCACATCCTGGTTTTTATCGTCACCTCCCCTTCTTATTATAAAAATACAGCCCTTTATTAATGTCTTGCTTGGATCGATGACAATAATGGTTCTAACGACAGATTTATTCATCCTCTCTACTTAACTGAGTAACTTGAAGAATTTCAGCTTTTTTAATTCAAACAGCGGCCGTTAATTTAAATTATCCAGAAAATAGATGCGCCATAATACAAATGAGTTACCACATGTTTAACATTCTAAATTTGTTTGGATAACAGGAAACTATATGGCTGGCAGTTTTCGAGGATTTCGCTACTGAATCGCGTGAAAGTGTTTGCGGGATAGAAATTTTCTAACAAGACTGAAATCTAGAAAAACGACCATAAATTGTTGAGTTACATAACGTTTCAAGGTAAAATTAATAAATAGCAGCTAGTTAAGTGAGTGGTGGGCGAAAATTTTGCAATTCTGCAAAACGGATGCACTTACTAAACCCGAATGATCAACTCCAATAACACCAACAATACAACTCTTTGTTAATTAAAAAAGCGATTTGTTAAAAATATTTGATGCGATGCAAAATTTGGGTTGTTATCTTCGATTTTGAGGTTTCTTGTCAATATTGATAACTTTTGCAATTTTGGGGTCAAGTTTTTTTTCTTTGCTCTTGATTTTGGAAACTCACCGATTCTTGCTAAAGTTGTTGGGTATCCTGTAACACGCACATGCACTCGGCACTGGTTTTGTGGACCGAAGACTTGTTCATGTGCTATTCTCAGAGCAACTCGCTGGACGTTGTTCAAATGTCAGCGCGTAGGTAAAGAAGCGAAAGCGCAGACGTAGTGGCCAGGTGTGGGCGGCAAAACGGCGTTGCACTATAGTCGAAAACAATGAGCAGCAGGTTTTGCAGGTGTTGCAAGTGAACTTGCAGGATATGCACGAGGCACAGGAAATTTGCCAAATTAAAATTTAAATTAATTCCAACTGCTTATCCGGCGCCAAAAAACGTTTTGGCTACTTCTTTCGATTACAAACCAAATTAAATTTAGAAACGCACCACGAAATTCATTCAAAAAACATTTCTTTTGTGTCGAGGTCTCCTTCAAAATTTTACCTAAAGAAGTTAAATCGCAAAAATTCGGAGCTTGAAACAGAAATTTTCGCTTTTTTTGCTTAAAATTCTAAATGTATTCAAGACAATTTTTTGACAAAAATATTTGTCTTTCTATAGAAAATTGAGAAATTACAATTACTCGATCTACACTGGTATGGTTTCTAACTGTTATCTTTCTTAGAAGTTTTACTGGTTGACTATATGTCTTCAGTCTTGTTCCTGCAGAAAAACAAGACTCCATTATAGAACCTTGGCAAAGACTTTTTAGTGAACTTAGTTGAATTTCAATTTCTAAATAACTGAGGGGTTGAATAGTCCAAAGTGTTAGGTCTCTACACACTTCAATGTGGCACGTTCTACTGCGGGTGCGGGTCAGGGTTTCGACTTTGTAGCGTCCAATTCTTGAGTTTACGTAAACTGTATTAGTTAAATATTCTCATAGTAGGTGGAGCTACTATTGTAGCTTCCACTCAAAACCGACACTAGTCCAAGACTAGTGTCGGTTTTCAATTTCTCTTGGGCCAAATACACATTATTTAAAAAAAGTCGTAGACTTACATTACTAAATGGTGCTTCTTACTAAAATATGACGTCTTTAGTAGTAATAGGGATATAAGAATCTACATTTTACGCTTAAAATTAGGGTTTAGCGCATTAAAACGTATAACTGCATATAATACTTTAACATTTTCCAATTAAAGAATATCGACGCCGGTTGATATAGTTGCAATTGTTAACAAGTGATAAGAAAAGGTGAGTATTGTGGCTAACGATCAAAACTACATATTCTTCAAGCTACGTCATTGAGACCAGGGTGATTCAATAACTTGGCTTCTCTTTGCAGCCTGGGGTTCCGGTGCAAAGTTTTAAAAGGACCCATAAGTTTTGGAATTTTTTACTATTGACTTTCCATAAACCAAAGGGTGTAAATTGTTTTTATAAGAGTATGCACCTATCAAATATACTAAACTCGTTGTGGTTAAACACTCAAGGAGATGAAGTATTGAAAAATAACTGTTTATTGTTACATTTTATCAAATAAAATTAGTGCCTTAACTCTAACTCTTAACTGCATGTATTATACATGGTAATGGAAAGGGTAAACTAATATAGTTTAGAAATTCAAGTCCGTTGATCGGGCCTTTCCGATCTGTCTTGTGATCAGAGATTTGGATCGAGGAATTGCCGTCAAACTTTGGGTCTGAAACAATCACAAAACTATTCTTTCACAACAGCAACACCCAGTTGCAATGTTATCATAAATATTGAATAACGCATTCCAGAGCAAGCATTTTAACCCCCAACCAATTTTAATAACTTGAAAAACAACCCTTCTTTTGAGCCTAATTTTCCCGAAATATTTTGTTTTTGAGCTACTTCAGATAACATTAGTTGTTTCAGCGTTAATATTGCATTAATATACTTTTTAGTATTTACAATTGAGCCATTACTCGTTAAAATTGAAGTAGAGAATTTTTTGTTTCAATCAATTAATTAGTTGCATAGAAAAACTGTTAACAAATCCGTTACGTTACTTGTGGTGTTTTATCTAAATATTTGCGCTAGCCACATTTTAATAACCTTATATGGGGGGTTATCTTGTTTATCCCATAATGTAGGCAACCTAATATACATTATTGAGTTAATAGTTAGGTGAGTTCCGCATGCGCAATGGATCGACGCTTGTTTGTTAACTATTTATCAACAAACGTCGACTGTTCGCTGTTAGTCCAATTGGCTGTTAAAGCTGTCGTTAGCGTATTCTGTGGAAATAAAAACAATTACCAATATTAGAAGAACGGATAAAGCCTTACAGAAACCTCCGCTTCTCTCAAGCCCTTACGTTCAAGTTGTAGGTATTTACATATTCCCCCTTATTAAAGAAATATATAGTTACCTCCAAATTTCTTGGAGTGTGGTATTCGGAAATGTTCCTTCTGAATCCGTTTTTAAACGAATTACAAAACCGTTGCGAGTTCCTGCTTCTAGTTGTTGATAACGCTAAAGTGTCCTGTCGACTCTTTTTGCGTTCGAAAAATAACGATCTAAACGTAGTCCTATACTTTTTCGATAACACACAATACAGTAAGAAGTTGCAAGCGGCGTTTACCGTAACGAGAAAATTGAATATGTTACCTAACGCTAGAAAATCACCAAATTAATTCGACGAAGCCGTAATGGGGTTAAGAAAGTTACATCGTACTATGTTGGCTTCAGTGGAAGTTTTCAAAGTGTGGAAACTATTAAAGATTAGCAGCGATGCAGTTGGTGTTTGACACAACAAGAAGAGTATCACAACTCCAATCAACATGATAGTGATGCGGTTCTCGTTGGACATTGATAGCGTTTCCTGCAATAACAAAAACTGAAAATGGCTTGCAACTAGTTTGGAAACACAACCAAACTCCGTGCCATTGGCGCCTTTCGATAATTGCAAAATTTTCAACACAATCAATTGAAGCAACAAAAATTAAAGAAAAACTATTTTAAACTTTTCTAAATAATATGTAGGATTAACAATAATAAAATTGCCAAAATTTTGACTATTAACACTAAGAAACTAGACTTTAAGAGCTATAGATTTCAAAAGGTGCCACTGTCAAGGAGTCCCGGTCTTCACCTGAGAATTAGTCATTTTCCGCCGCCTCTTCTGGGAGTTGTACACGGCGTGTATGAGGAAACAGTTGAAAGTCGCGATGAGAACCAGCGGTAGCAGAACGAAACAAATGGCGGAATACCACTGGATGATCGCCTGGTAGGTCTCGTTATTGCCCAAGTTCGTGGGTTCTGTCCCTACGATGAATTTTTTGGTGCAGCAGGTTCCGTTTTCTGAACTGTTGTCTCTAGTTTCGATTAATTTTTCGAAATTGATTCCATTCTTGTCGTCATCCTCAGCCGGTTTGTTTCTAGTTTTACTTCCTTCACTTTCTATAAGATTACCATTACGTTTGATGGAATCGGTCAGGTTGATTGGTGAAGGATAGAAAGGTACGTAGATGATGTGGGGATGTGCAGTGCAGTTCAACGGGAGAATGCGATTGAGTTTCGGTTGTAAATTAGAAAAGATCTCATTAACTAATTGAGGATGATCGAAATCGACGTCGTTACGTTGAAGATTTGTCACTACTATATTATGGTCTGGTAGATAATGAATGGTGGTGTTGTGGAAAGAATTACCAGTGGGTTGTTGCATGGTTTTTAACTCTTCGATGGTGCAATTGCGGATTACACAAGTCTCGTTGAGGGTGAGTTGGTACTCGAAAGTAGTGGAAGCTGTGGTGAGGATGCAAAAGATGGCCACTATAACGATGATGCTCTTGGCGCGATTCTCGGTGCAGAGGACTTTACCTTTGATGGGATGACATACAGCGATGTAGCGTTCAAGTGTAAACGAAACTGTCAGCCACACGGAGGTGCTACCTAAAAAATACTTTAAAACATATTCCAAATAATAAAAAAATAAGGAAAATCTAACTATAAACTGAAACTACAAAACTCAAACACCTGTTGAACATCTTGTAGATTTTGCAATTTAACAGTTTTCGCTGCGCTACATTTCTTGTGGCAACTTTATTTTTGAGTCAAGGTCAGACTAGAGTAGCTTGCCAATGCGGAAGGCAAAGATTTAAGATAACAGATTTTGAAGCAGTTCCCCTTGGGTTCTTGTTGGAATCTTTTGACATTTTTGAAATTGCTATTCTTACTGCAGTTATCCACCAAAACCAGTTGAGTCCAACGGCAAATTTCAGAACTCTTCTAAGATTCGAGAATTGACCCTTGAGGCCGAAACGTGCATATGAGACCAATGCTTGTATTGATTTTTTTTTGGTGACATATTTTACTTGCATTTATTAGTTAATAGCTAGCCCTATCAGACAGTTTTTGAAACCCTCTCGGGTTATCGCCTTTTTCATAACGTCATAACCGACGTGCATGCGCCATAAGAGCAAAAATAAACCATATATCATTGGTATTGTGTAAACTTGGCTTGGTTCCAGGCTGTTTGCTAAAATAATATTCATAAATGACAGCTAATACAAACAGCGTTTATCGATAATTAACCAATTTCAAAAATTAGATTTGGAATTCTCTCAATTTCTAGCTGGAACGGAAGCTACATAATTCTCCAAATTCGATTTTGACATCATAAAATTTGCTATGTACGCCGTAAACAGTAGTAAAAATGCGTCGAGTTATTGTTAACAGGAAGGAATTCCGAATGGGGATTTAATTGGTAATCAAATTAATGTGACTCGTAACTGTTTGCTTACTAGCTGCGTCGCAAAGCCAATGGACAAGGCCGTAGAATCTCCAATAAAGTTCGTATCTCTTGTCATGAATGTTGCTGTAGTGGCTGAAGGACAAGGCGAAGACGAAGAGGAGATAAACAACATCGGCCACTGCCAGAGCAGTTAAGTAAATGTTGGTGGAACATCTCATCCGTCTCCTGAAATAAACGCTCCTGCATTAATTCTTATGCAATTCAACCAAAACAATCGCCCGTCATTTCAACAAATTACACACCACTTGCGACAAGGGAGAATCAAAAGTACGCGATCTCCTTGTTTCCCCCCATCCAACAAAAAGCGCAAATAGAATTCGAGCTAGAATCAAATCTAGATCGTTGGTTGGGGAGGAAGTAGATTACCTTTTATAATTTTAGGATGTTAACAATTTCTTTAATAAGCAATACAAGTCCCTTAACCCGTTCAACTTAAGAGACTCTAACTCTTCAGTTTATCTCTCCCCTCAATTACTTCGAGCAAGTGCTTTCGTTTATATACGAATTTGGAATCTCCCTGAATTCTAGGTCATCAATCTCCTACTAAAATTGAGGTGTGCGGTTTAGTTGCTTTCTCTGTTGCATGCACGGAGCGTTATGGGTAAGACATCATCTGCCTTGTACTAGGCTCCAAATCTAGACACTCCAGTTTCGTAGTATATACCGACTGAAAACGCATTGTCGTGTCTACAACACCCCGTGCGAGCGACAGAGAACACAAGCAAGCTAAACCGTAGCCTTAGAATCATGTTAGTATAAGAAGATTCATTGAAGAAATTGGAAAATGGTTAATTTCAGATTCCGCCCCATTTGTGGGTTTAGAGTCGTTTCGGAAGCCGATTCGTTTAGTTTTATTGAGAGGTAAGCTTTGGATCGGGGTTTTGAGACTGACCTGGTGAGGACCATTACGGTGACTGTGTTGCCGGCGACTCCGATGCAGACCAAGATGGGGACGAAAACCCTCTGTATCCAGAATCTGGAAGATTCCAACAGTTGTTGGGACGGATCTTTGGTTTCGTCCATCACGCACCTGTAATGCGACGAAAATCACAGCATCTCATTCAGGATAAATTTAGACAAATAAATACAAGCGCCTTCGACACAGTAGAAGGTTTTCGCATGAGTCACTTGGTATCTGCCAAAACTTGAAAAGTGACGCGTTATTTTTGAGAATTAGCCAAAAGAGGTGCTTAGCCGATTACTGTTTACACACTTTTAATTATTTATTTTTGCCATTTTATTTTCGAAAAACCGAGATCAACACTCGCTTTTATTATGTGAATAAACAAACATTTTTAGATGGGACTTTTGGGGACTGTTCTAAATTTTCGATGATACTCTAAATATAAGTGCAGCTGTTTTTAGAGTTTTCATATTAATTCTGTTTGATTAAATTTACTTACTCGGCCATGGAGACGCCACAACGTATTTTGGTGCGTCAATCGACTTTTTCTTTTAGATTTACCAATTTTTTTTTTAGTTTTATTGAACATGTTGTTTCTATGTTTGTGGAATTTGATGGTCAATTTTCTTGGGGAATAAAAGTAATTGGT
Source organism: Pyrochroa serraticornis (assembly GCA_905333025.2). Lineage (NCBI taxonomy): Eukaryota > Metazoa > Arthropoda > Insecta > Coleoptera > Pyrochroidae > Pyrochroa > Pyrochroa serraticornis. The sequence goes on along the minus strand of HG995154.1, from coordinate 31,350,378 downwards.
TTGGCAGGCCACCAAGAGGAATTTTGACTGATTTATTGCGAATTCCACGAAGGAAGTGCATATTGCGTTAATTCTAAAAAATATCTTTATGATGTAAGCAATTCTTCGTTGGTCATAAATGTTCAGCTTACTGGCAATTTTGAGAAATTATTAAGCCGCCAGCTCACAATTCTGTAAAAATTAAGAAACTACAGGGGATTCACGGGAAAGTTGTGGCAGTAGCGCCCTCTACCAATAAATTTTGAAAACTATCACCAATTATTGATTATTGAATAAGTAAATTTATTAAATTAAATCTAACTGAAAAATATATTAAAATTTAATTTTAAATTTTGCAAAGTCCAAATGCAGCATTGTAGCATGTAGCATAGTAGACGCAGCATAGAAAATATTCTAGAAGGATTTTGGAAGTAACAAACTCCTAAGAGTTGGTTAAAGAAATGGGAGTCAAAGAATGGAGAAGCGAGGTAGGAAGAGATGGTGAGGGAAAGTGACATAAAAAATATATTAGAAGAAAATAAGAAGAAATTGGATTATTATGCGGTAAATTGAATATTCTATGAATGTAAAGTAACCAAAAGAAAGATTCTAAGCTAAGTGAAGTACAATTTTCAGAATTTTCAGGCACTAGTAAAAAGTACTAGAAGAGAAAAAAAATTAAAATCAGATTGTAAGATTTTGATATAGAATTAAAAAGAAGTAGACAGAATGAACCAAAGAGTCTGTAGATGAGAGCCGTATGGTAGTTCAATGTAAACATTGGCCGCTATATATACCAGAAACCTTCTAGTGCGAGCAAAGGACTTCCGAAAAAAGTGTTCAAATTTGAAAGATTCTTCTTTTCTCAAATTCGTAGGAATTATTTTTTATTAAACAATAATGCGGTACACGAGAGAAAAACTTTACTTACACTGTTGTTCACTGCGTGTTACAGTCTTTCATTCTTCTTTAACTTTATTTCCAAACTATAATTATCCATTTTCGCAGAAGAACGTCAACATGGTGGAAACTTAGCACTCAAACTTAGATGACTTCCTTTCTCAACAAAACACAACAATTTGTCTTCGTACACTCACGCAATTACTTTAATGCAAAAATTTCAATTATCTTCGCCAAAATTTTGCAACGAGATGCCAATCTGCACCTACGCTCGCTACCTATAGCGTTTTCAATGCGTAGGTTTTCCAACTTTGTCGCTTTTTATCCTTGCATTGTTTACCATTGTTATTGTTAATAATTTGTTATTTTCCTAATTTTCCTCAATTAGTTACTAACCAGAAAACGTAAATTTGAAAATAAAATTTTCGGTAAATTCACTTTCACTCGAAACCTGGTGGTTGAATTTATTTATAATCACATTAATTCCTGTCACTTTCCTGAAACGGATCTTTAACTCCCAGAATTTGCAGCGCAACTGAAAGAGCAAACGCACTCCGGCTTGGACAGTCAGAGACAATTTAATTTTAGACCAGCGCTGACTTATTATTGGACTACCTCCGCGAAACTTTTTCCGAACTGATTAGTTCGTAATTAATCGGTTTATTATTTTTGTAATTTTGCACTAAACGAACTGAAAATGTAAATATTTAGACCTGAACTGGCAGATGGACGTGCATAAAGCTGCAAGCAATAACTGTAAAACTATTGTTGTTTTTAACTCGCGACGTGAAGAGTTCTATTTTTCAACATTGACGCTTCAAAAAGTAGCAATAAAACTTAACGCAAGCAAAGTTAATTACGGGGCTTCAGCGATCACATTCAATTAGTCGTTGTTAAAAATGAATAAATTATTCAATTTCTCGACGCCGACATAACTTTATTGGAACGTTTTAAATTATTCAAAATGTTTCACTCAATTATGAGTGACGGACTTATACCGTTTTAAGAAATTTTGTCGGTCAAAATTAAATATCTTTTATTGCGGCACAGAATTTTGCAGAATTTTTCACGTGCTAAACGTTTCAGGTTTGGATGAGTGGCTCATCACGTATGCAAGTCAAATAAGTAAAACACTGCCTTGTAGTGAAATTCATTGTTATTGAATTTTCTCTCTCTAACTCTCTACTTATTATTTTCTCTTTAGTGGATTTTGTAATTTTCTTGACACTTAATATTAAATTTTATTAATTTCTGTTTTGCAAAACCACTTCCTGCTGTATTCTTAGAAATTTGCCATTAACTTTGCACGCTTCCTTCTTTTAATGTTTTCTTCACTAAACTCTCAAAATAGCCGATCTGGTCGTTTAACATGATAATAATTATTTGGCAGTACAAAACATGTCGCTATATTTACCGAAATTATCGAGTCTTGTTATGTTATTTATAATTAGAAATAGTTTCAGTGTAATCCGATATTTCTTTTGCTATATCGTTCCTTGAAAATAAAAATAAATTGAAGTTTATCTAAAAATTTCTCTAATTGAGAGATGATGCAAAAAATCTGACGTCATTCTACATTTTTGCTTTATTTATATTACTACAATGTTTGTAGTATAATAACATGAAGCTGCCAAAACTAAATTAGTACGTGTAAACATGAAAACAACTTCAACCAATTATTTTAACAATTAAACACAGAAAGTGTCGAATTTCTTATAAGGTTACTATCACATTTGGCGGAGGCGCCGGGAGAATTTTTAAAGTTTAAAATAAGAAAAGTGTCTCGTAACAAAAAGTTCTATAATAAACACAAGTTTTATGAAAGCTAGCTCTACTTTACTTCCAATCAATTTAGAAAATTGAGTTGATTGCTTGAGAATTTTGCATTCCCTAATATTACTCCTTAGTATATTTGGTTGCATAACCATCTCGTATTTCGTAGATTTGGAACGGTTCAGATTTCTTGAGATCTAAAATTCGAACAATGGACCGCAGTCCTAAACAAATATGCCAAGTTTTGGGGTCACAACATAACTAAGCTAACAAAAACTTATGGCGGCTTTTAATAAAAGAACACTCGGGAATAAACTTACAACTATAGTTGTCTTATTAAAACTTATTGCTTAGTGGAAAAGTCTTTTAGTAATTTAGTCATTGACTTGTATTTCTTGTTGATTAATGAATGTTGATTAAAATAACGGCCTTGTATTGAAAGTGACTTAAAAACTTTAGAAATTATCGAGGCTTAAATTTTGCTTAAAACATTTACATTTTGTCTTCTTTTATGTGATACTGAAAAAGCATCGCTCGAATTGACAAACCAAGTACAAAAACAAAACCAGCGACACGAACTTCAGTGTCTCGATATGATATTGGCATCTTTGAATATTTTAGTCTACTTAATAAGTCCCCAAATTTTTGTAATTTTTCTAGGGGCTTTTCATGATTTCATTTGATAGTCCTCAATTGGCTTAACACGAAGCATTTGCTAGTTTTTAATTTGGACTCTTAATTTCAAGCTTACTACAATTTCAATTTCTTGAGCAAAATTTTCATGAATTTTGAAAAATTGAACTTTTTTATTTACAAAACGACGGCTTTTGTTTGGGGCTTGCTTAAAAGAAAAACTAAATGTCGATTAAAAGAATGTCATTTTATTGGAAATGATTTAAAAACTTTAGTAGTTAGCAAGGTTTAAATTTTGGGAAAAAATTAATTTTTCTGTTATTTTGTAAAAAAACTCGAAGTACATCGCTTAAATGGGCAAACTGAGTGCAAAATCGAGATCAGTAAGACGAATTACACTAGAAGATCCGCGTTTTGTTAGCTCAGGCCCTTTAGAGTTTATTTTAGCATTTTTAATCATTTTCATCGATTTAGATAGAAACAAAAAAAGTTACTCAATTTTCAGTCAAAATCAAAAATTCAACTTTCTTATTTACAGTCGCAATTCTTTCATTTTAGGCTTGTTAGAAAGCACCTCGAATGTCCATTGAAATTATGCACATGCATTCCAAATCGATTGAAAATTTTAGTAGTTGTCAACGATTGAATTTCAAAAAAAATTTGTATTTTTGTGATTTTTTTATAAAATGTTGAAAATCTATAATTTAAATGTACGAACCAAGTACGAAATTGAGATTGAAAGGCAAGATATGTTCAAAAATATTGTTTTTGTTGCTTCAAAACGATTGGTCTCCATTTTAGCATTTCTGAAAATTTAATCGATTGAGGTAGAAAAAAAATTCTAAAATATTGCACTTTTTTGATGGCGTTTTATCAACTTATTTTAATCTGTCAGATTTGTATAACACAACGGCGTAATCAGATTTTGATTTGAACGCTTAATTTCGAAGATATGACAGTTTAAAGTTTCTAATTTAAATTTTTACCTTTGGTCAAAAAGGGAGCTTTTTATTTAAAACGTCAGGATTTTCATTTTACCCTTATTCGAAAGCCCTTCGAGCGTCGATTAAAATGATGTAACTGTATACGATATAGCACAGTAACTGGAGTAGCTATCGACGTTTGAATTTTGAAAAGAATTGTATATTTGTAGTCTTTTTCAAAAAACTACAAATTTATGCTAAAATTCGACAAACCAAGTTTGAAATCAGAAACAGCAAAACAAAATACATCAGAAAATGATATTTTCGCTGGCCCACAACGCCTGATTTACATCTGAGCAATCGATATATGAAAATTTCACAAACTTTTGCCAAACTAAAAGTTCGATCTTCCTTATTTACATACTTAGGGCTTGAATTTTACTAACTTATGAAAGCTATTGAAAAGTCGATTAAATTGACTTACTGCATTTGATAAGCAGTAGAGGCTGAGGAAGATATGACCATTTGAAATTTGTAAAAATTTAAATTTTTGTAGACTTTTTTCAAATTTCTCCTGAGTATTGACTAACCGAATGTAAAAATAAGATCGGCGCGACGAATTACATTAAATAAAGCTACTTTGATTGTTGAACGCGATTGGTTTTTTCATTTTAGCATTTTTGAAAATTTTAATCGATTGAAGTAGAAAAAAAAATCGAAAATATTGAAATTTTTGCCGAGCGTTTTATCATTTCATTTCAATCATTTAGACTCGTATAACACAATGGCGCAATCAAATTTTGATGTGAGGGCTTAACTTCAAAGATTTGACAATTTAAAGTTTCTAATTTGAATTTTTACCTTTGGATTTTCATTTTACCTTTGTTGGAAAACCCTTTGAGAGTCGAATACGAAGATGGCCTTGTATTCGATGTGTTTTGAAATTTTTAAAAGCAACAATTAATGTTTTATGATCTTTTATGAAATACTAGAAAACCATTGCCTAAGTAGACTAATCGAGTCCAGAAACGCGATCAGTGACAGGAATTACATTGACAAATGTTTTTTTCGCTGACTTGAAATGATTTTGGCACTTTTGAAAATTTTAGTCGACTGAATATGTGCACAATTTTTGGTCTTTTTTTACATTTCTATGGCTTTTTATGGTCTCATTTTATAATACTCAGTTCGTTTAACACAACGCAGTTGCCGTTTTTTAATTTGGACTTTTAATTTCGAAGTGAAAAATTGTTTACCATCCCACAATTTTACTACAGAGCTCATGATTATCGATTACGATGTCTTTGTATTTGAAATAATTTTAAAATTTTAGAAATTATCGAGGTTCAAATTTTGTAAAAATTTGCAGTTTGTGTTCTTTTATAAAATACTGGACCAACCGCAGTGGCGTATTATGGCAGAAATTAAAACTGCCAAAGCCAAGGTTCACTCCACATTTTTAGGGGTCTTCCCTTGGTGGCTATTGTTGGAACAACATTATGACGTACCAACAACTGTAATAAATTATTACCATGATACTAACACGCTAATTACTCGAGTTTGTTTTCAACAAATCGTGTCCAACAAATATGACAAAACCACAATCAAAAAACTGTTGAACACATCTCATCAACATTAATCTTTCACCCGCGTCCTTTCTCCTCTTATTATTAGTCATTGACCTGCACCTCCTTCTATACTACCGTTGAAACATAGTTTCCGTGCAATTTACATCACCTTATTAGTTTTTGACCTAACCCACCTCTAATCTCTACAGCAAACATGTCCAACTTTGCAACTAATTTACCGTTTTGCCAAATTCCTTTATTTATAAACATTAATTGAACCATTGCATAAAATAGAAAATAACAAACCATCATCAATGTTCGTAATAACGGGACCAACTGCAATTTTAACAACAAAAAAAGTTTGTCGACAAAATTATGAAAACGACGCTTCGGTTTGGGGCACTTTTAGGCAAGTACAAGTTTCCAAGTAGATGGCCCACTTAACCGTCCGACAATGAATCAGTTTGATTTTTATATTAAATAAGGTCGAACGAACGCGAATGAACTTCCGCAATGTTAACAACAATCACGCCACGTGTTTTGTTATTAAAAAATAATAATTAAAAATTATGCAACAAATTTGATTGCGGTAAATTGAAGTACCTACGTCAATAATTAAGTAAGCAAATTGAATTAAGTAAACAAAAATTGACCTAGTACCTACATGAATTTTTTTAACACAGATCGGTTATTCCGCTATTAACGTAAAATTATGTTGTAATGAAGTAGATGGTAATTAGTTAAATGGAGTAATAACTGAAGTCGATAATGATATATCAGGTTGGGCCTCCGGCTGTATAACAGTACCTAAAAGCCTACTGCAAGTACCGTAGAATCGCGGCATAGGCGTCGAAGAAAGGGGCCGATTTTCCCACCGGATTATAAACCAAAAACTTCAAACCCATTTCGAAATTTCTCATAATTACTTGTTTAAATTCTCGAAAATTCTCGGAAAGTTTTCGATTACTAACGACAATTCGTGGTGAGGAAGCTTCAACTTTCTTCTCTTGCTCCTGATACGTCACTGACTTTACCGGCTTGGACTGAGTAAGAGCTCGCTGCAGTAAAAAGCTGGTCATTCGGATAGTTTTCGTTCTCGGTGAAGTTCTTGATCGATTAGTGAACGTTAGTTGGTATTTCCTCGTCATCGCAGGTCACAGCGTTTCTTCCTGTATCCGCGACCAAGAGGCAACGGTGGAACCGACGCCTCTAGAGGAACTAATACGGAAACATGGAATAGTCGCATTTCTTATTAAATTTCATTTCTGATTGAATTAATAAGGAAAAGTCGGGAAATTCTGGAGTGATAGGGTGAGAGTGAGTGCCGATTCAATTGCGCCAAAGAAATGATATTTTCATCGACACCCTAGTGGAATAGAGGGAAAATTTAGGTGAGTTGCTGGATTGGGGCTAAATTTTAAACATTTTACAGCCAAACTAAATATTTTCGAAAAACATTTAACGTTTTACCAGCAGCATTGAGTTTAGTTGAAATTTTTTAGAAAAGCTGAGATTTTCCTTGTAATCCGCTGCAAAATTGTTCAGCCATAGGCTCTAGCCCGACCCTGGTGTTTTTCTACACACCTAGACCTTGTCTGACTATTTGCACTTTTATCGCATTTATTTCAATATTTGCTCGCCAGTTTCTTTAGCTTTGACTCAAAGATGTTACCGTTTTCTTAGCCCGATATAGGTCAGACGATAATTAATCTCAGACACAATGGACAAAAATGTGCATTCGTTAAAGTTTTTAAATAACAAATTCTTCAAGTTCAATACACCTTGCAAACAATTAACATCCTTTTCCTCCCTGAACGGAATTTTTCATAACTAGGTCCCCAGTCTCTGTTTTGGTGTGACACATGACTGCGACTCGGAATTTCGAATTGTAGGTGTAAACTAACGGAAGACAGCCTTAAAGGTGTGCTTCAAAACATGTTAGGACGCTTAGCTTGGTCAAGGTTGCGTGATCACCTTGCTCGAGTCTGTTGACCTACTTAGTTACCCATCAGGAAGTAAAAGGAGCCTTTAATTATAGTAACACAACAAGAAAAACCATACCATCAAAATTCCCAGCATCTCATCCCAACGAGCAACGGTCATCCATTACCAACAATTATTTATCAATAAAAGACAACAGTTGCACGAGAACCGGAAGAACGGACTGTTTAACTAAATTATTCAAACTGTTGCTGCAAAAATAACCTCACATTTAATGCTACCAAAGTAGTGACCTTAAGAAAAATTGCAATAATTCTCCCCAGTTAGGTTCCTGATGTTTAATAAATAAATTGTTGCAACAATGGTTCTCGTGGTCGCTGACACGATTTCTAGCAACTGTTTGTTGTAACGATCCATCTTATTATGGCATTATTTGGGTTTAATGCGGTGTGAAACGTTCTTCATTAATTATTATAATTGTTGAGATTAAATCGGTTTTCGTGGTTGTTTGCGAATTGCAGTAACCTACTCCACTGACACTGCTGGGTCATTCACTAAAAATGTCCAAGCTAGTAAATAAATTAATCGCAACCGTTACTTCGTTTATTAAAAGAAAAAAAATTGGGAGAAAGTAAAAAATTTGAATAAGTCGTCGGTAGAACAAGTGTCGCCACCGTAGCCCCATTGCTCTACTTCAACCCAGTTGCTAAATCGAAAAAATTGTCGAGGAATGCGCACCAGATCCACATGGAGCGTTAACGGGATTCAAAAACAGTCATGCAAATGTTGAATAATCTAAACCCGGCGCGACTTTAGTCGCGATTACCGTTACAACACCTCCGATGTAGTTTACTGGTTCTTTGGGCTAAGAATTTATGTCAAAACGACCAAAATTAAAAATTACGTCATTGTTAATAATTTTTTTTACAGTCATGGAACTCAAATACGTGGTTTTGACGATTATCAAGATCGTCATTTCGGTACCAACAATACATTTGTATCACAGTGCCCTAGCGGAAGCGGCGGCCCTTATGGGGGGTCACCTGGATAACAATAGCGACACCAACGGTACTGCAGCGCTAATAGCGGCGCAAAACGCGAGTTTCGTCGAAGAAACCGCCAATTTCACGGTGAGTTGGTAATTAGTTTTTTGGTGAAATTTCAATTTTTTTTTTAGCAAAAAAACGAAGGACGAGATTCCGAAGAAATCCCGGATCCTTCCCCTTTGGTCCTCCCAGGTTATAACCTCCCCGAAAATATCTTCAATAAAGGAAAACCGTTCTATTTGGAGAAAGACCCTTTGACTGGTCGCATCGATTTCGATAGCAAAACACCTTCGTTGAAGATGGATGAAGATTTTTACGATTACGTGGATGAAGAACCTAGTTCAGACCTCTACGATAAAGCCAACATCGACAGGAAAGACGGCAGTTTAGGGAGTCACCGACCCAGTGACGTCAATCAATTAACCCCGAATTTCCACGATTTTCTCAATTTACCAGTCAAGTACAATTCGGATAAATACGTGTATCCCTTGATTTCTAGTTCTTATGCTAACACGAAAATCCAAGGAAACGTCAATAAGTTTCACAACCATAAAGACTATAACGTTAAAAGTTCGACCCAAAAACCTGGAGGAAACCCAACGTATTTCAGCAGTACCAAAAAAATTGCAACAACTCAAAGTACTACTCCGAGTACCACAACGAGTCAGAGAAGTACTAGTCAAATTTATTTAACGTCGCAAGTTCCTAATTTGATGAACTCCGGGATGGGTCACCCCAGTTTTCATGAGGATTTCGATTATTACGACGCAACTGAAAAAGCGAAACCTAGCGAAATCTATTTGACGACTCAAAGTGTTAGTAGTATATACTTAACGACGAGGGCGCCACCTACAACAACTAGAAAAACTATGAGTCTTTTTGAGCAACTTTTCGGGGATTACGACGAAACTGTTGGTACTACAGAAAAAACGAAACCGCCACCTCTCTTCCAGAATTTGCCTGTTAACAAAAACAAGTACGAAACTGAAACTAAAACCGAAAAAACTTCGTTTACTACCCCCCACTATACTAATTCTCACGCGGGTCCTAACGTTTTATCAGGTTCTAATATGGGAATTGAATCTTCTTACGAATATGAGGAATACAGTGATGATAACGCAGCAGTTGAGAGTAAACCTGTTAAAGTTACTGAAATTCATGCAGTAACTGTGGTTCCAACTTCCACCACTACTCAAAAGGTTACTAGTTTTGCTCCATTTAATGAAACTAAAGTTGATTACGAAGAGCAAGATTATGAAGAGGAAGATAACAAAACGATGGTTTCTTCAACGGAATCTTCTAGTACTATTAAAGTTACTTCGTTGCCTTTAGGTGAAAACCACGTGACTAGTTTGAATAACCACCAACCAATTATAGTGGCGACCCAAAATTTGCGTGAACAGTTGAATAACGAAAAAGTTGTTCCTAAACCATTTGGTTTCGATAAACCAGTTCAAAAACCTCCAAGTACTAGCAATATTCATATAGCACCCGACCAAGACACGGTTTCTTTCGTTGTAGGTCATCATCAAAACGTTGCGACTTCTTTAAAAGAAAGTCCATACGACAGTAACCCTTTTAGACCTTTATATGGACAACAATATGGTGAAGATAGTGTCAGTTATAGCGTTGAAGCGTCACCTGAACTCTACAAGAACCCCCAACCTAATTCTGAAATTTACAATAACCAGGGTAAAGGTGAAATTTATAAGAATCAACCAAGTGGTGATACTTATAAAAATCAAGGGACGAGTGATGTTTACAAAAACGTCCATAGTCAAGTGACTGCTGAAGTTTATAAACCAATTCAAAATTTTGCTGTTGGTACTGGAAGTGCTGTTACTATTCAACCCCAAAAACATTCGGAAGCTTCTTTGACGATAGGAGTGCCGGTTAATAATATTAAGCAAATACCTGGACAAGTTGTTGATGAAAAATTGGAAATTGATGACACTAAAATCGAGTTCCCTAAAGGTACAGGACCTAAAGTTGTGTTCCCGGATGACAAAGAGGAAGAAGTAGCGAATTTGGTACCGCCTCCCCCCAATAGGGAAGTTTTGAAACTGAACTCGAAGCCAATGTACCATCAATTACCTAGCGATTTGACGCCTCCTAAAGAGAAAGAAGTGATGGTACCGTCTCGAAACGATAGACCTCGACCGCCATGGGATCCTAGACCTGGACATTTTTATAGTGGGAAACCCGAGTATGTGAGACCGCCGCGGCCACCGCCAGAACACGCGTATAAGAGAATCGATAATTTGCCCAATATTTTGCCTCAATTTAGACCAAATATGGGGCCAAATGTTCCACATCATTACTTGAACCGGCAGCCGTTGCTGGAACGGCCTTCAAATAGACCTGTTGGGTTTTTCGAAAAATTGCAACCTCCTCCACCACCAAAAAATTTGCATGGGTTAAGAAAAATTCCGCCTCCCATGGAATCCAGACCTTTAATGGCGGAAGATCGAATTATTAATGAAGGCCCCCCGAAACAAGTTGTGCCACCAGAACAATTCTATTACCAAACTCCTCCTAAAGTAGTTTTAGCTAATCGAAGAGTGGGGAATGTTGAAGGAGACGTGGAAACTCTTCAGATGATTCAAGCGAAGAAATCTGAGAAAAAAGATGTTGATGGTCCGGAAACTGAAGTAGTTAAAGAAAGTACCGATAAGCCTCTTTACGTTGTTTATCCCGTTAACACTCCCCCGATTAAGTTGGATGTTATCGATTCTAACAAAAAAGAAAGTGTGGTTATTGGAACTAGGGCGGAATTACCTTTGCCGCCCTCTAAAATTAATCAAGATTTTAATTACGAACAAAACCCGATTTTGAACCCTAAAGATAGGAACGATGCCCCTATTTTGAAGCCTCATCCGCGCCCCTCAAATTTCCCAATAAAATCCGATTTTCCCTACCCTTTGGAGCGGCCGGATCCGTCGATTTTAAACCCGGCAGTTCCCGAAACTCCTTCAAATAACGGAAATAATTTAGACGAATCTCCTAGTAAATTCGGGGAAGAACCCGAATTTTCCGGAAACCAATGGAATACTATTGGAGAAAATCTCGAATCTCGTATTGTAACAGGCGGTAAACAACCTGCAAACAACCAAATTTCCGTCACTTTAAAAACTTACACCGAAAAACCAATCGCAGTTGCTTACACACCAACGGAACCCCACGACAACTATGATGATAAATATTCAATGCCCAATTACGGAAGTCCTGTTATTCCAGAAATTCGACCTGGAACTGTAGACACCGTCGAAACCGGTCACGGAAAACCTGATAGCGAATTTACAGTAAGTGCCGTAATGCATACTCACCCTCAACTCGAAATTAACAACAGGAACCAACAACGTTATCCTGAAGACACTTTCAATCATAAAAGTGACGTCGAAACTCCCGCTGTTCCTCAACTAGATTTTCAAGCACCTTTCCAAGCCAGTGTTAGTGTTGATTCGATGTCGCAAGGTTGGGCCGTTGTTAGAGACAGAAACAAATCAACGACGGAAGTTGCGGAAGTTACAACTCTACCTCTAGCTACCACCAGCGAGTTTGATATTGAAAATTTCAAACCGCAACTAGAGGGCGGTTTCAAACCCATTTACAACTTCCCGGAAGAACCGCAACCTAAAGACAAAGGAGAAGTGGGGGAAAGAGAGGAATAGGGAATTGAGGGGTGAACTGGTGGTTGGCGGGGTAATCGTGAAGTGCCGCGGGTGGACGCTCACGATTAGGATAGTTTAGATAAGAGTTAATTAACAGACTGCAAGACTTCCTAAAACGTTAATTTTTCTACCAATAATTGTCCTTTTAGCATTAAGCCATAGTGTAAGTAATTTATTTATTTATTATTAAAAGTGTTTTGATAATATATTTTTATTAAAATATTTAACTCTTTTAATCAGTAGCATAACACCTGCGCATCTTGAAGTAAGTTAGCCGCATTGCTGCCACTTCTAATTAATTTATCGTGCCTTATAAAAGTTTTTTACACAGAAGGTAAGCAATCGACGTTACTAACTGTTGATGATTGCGCATATAAATACTAAGGCTAGGAGTAGAATTATTAGGTACAGTTAAAGCAAGAAATTTATTGTGTAAATTTTATTGCAATCACTGGTTTGCGACACCCCTAAGCGCTAGGCAGCTAATTTTTGCACATCAACATTGTCATGTAAAACTTAAAGAGCGTTAAATTGTAGAATTGCGAGTGAGCAGTGGGTTTTAAAATAGAACCCCAAGTGCCTTCGTTTGGAACACAGCCGACAATAGTCTGCGATTAATTGAGTAATTGAAAGCACCGCCTCAAACTTTAAAATTACTCTTATAAATATTTCTATAAACTACAATTGTTATCAAGTTAATAGTATATGAATTACATAACAATAGAAAAATACAAAAACATTGTATATAACGTAACATGTAAATTGTGTAAACAACAATTAGGTACCTAAACTTTGATTCGTTATTCGAATAACAACTCTTAATGATTGAACACGTGTAAATCTAACTTGACGACGATTTCGCCCGATTCTACTTGGTGTAGAATTAATTTTTTGGTGATTGGACCATTGGTGTTCTGCGACTCCCGCAATATATCAATAACTTTCAATTCGGCACGCCCCAGAAATTCTGAAAAGAAATCTGTAATACCGAGCAAGCGCAACGACTTCAACTAAATTAACACATCCGCGTGACGTCAGTCAAAACACACTTCTTGTCATGGTTACTTAACATAAGTAAAAGTGCGGGTGCACGCAATATCCCCTATCGGCATTTTCTCCAACCAAAAAATAGAAAGAGACTTATGGTTATTTCGGTCTCTTTGTGACCCTCCTATTACTCTAACTCGCACTTTCACTTAAATCCAGAACTGATAGTGACAATCTATCCAATCATGGAGGTATAAAAAGTATTTAAAAAAATTACACTTCATGACGTCACACATATGCTTTTCTGTTAGTAGTCATACCATCTGGGCAATACAAGTTGAGTCCAAATACGACGAAAGTGAGGTTTTCTGTTTCGAGATTCCTCAACTGAAATTGCATGCTGTAGTTCCATACGAGATTGGGAACAACAGGGACGCCGTTTTGCGGGGGATTCCCGTTAACGGAGCTGTCTTTGGCTAAATCCGTTTGTTGTGTCTGACTACCCAACGTGACTTTGCAGTAGACGTTATCGGTGTGCGGTTTACCTGATGTGACAAACAAAAGTTAAAAAAAGAAACCAAAAAAATGGGATAACGAGCATATGGCTGTATACCTTTCCTCTTTCTAAGCACATTGTCGTTTCTGTAAATCTCAGTGGCCTCAATTGCGGTCACAGTAAGCCAAAGGCCGGCAAAATGTACTGAAATGCATGCAAATTAAATTAGAGCTTACCCGACGACACAAAGCGTTTCCCTTTTTGGACAAGTACAAGGAGACGACCGCACGATTTCCCCAAGTGGGGCTCTGCACATAAAACAAAGCACCAATAAGCATGGGAATAATATCGACAACACCACAATTAGCTTTTTTCAATCACCACAATTATTAAGTATATGTAAACGCAAGTGCTGACAGCGCAAACGCAGTGATTGACACAAAATTTTTAGTTTTGCCTTATCTACTCTACTGGTCTTATAAGCAAAATTTTGGGTCAATTACAAGAATAGCGTGTGGGCTGTTAGGTTTCGCTAAATACAGAAGATTCACAAGTGAAGGCAAGCAATAGGAATATGCAACAAGCCAAATTGCAGCTGCTTCTAGAGCTGAGAGTAGTAACTGAAATCAGTGGCGCATGTGGACGAAACATAAACTAATCATATTAAAGCATGAGGATCGTCACCTGCGTGCCCACATTCACTTGTGAAGTTAGTTGTAGGTGCAATGTGTGTACTAGGATTGACTAACTGAAACAATCATCTTCTTTAATTGTTTCAATGGAAATCTACTAAAAATTTTCAGCAACCTGAAAGTCAATTATGTTGGTCAGTGGCGGTTCGTGTAAACTAATTGTTTTATTAACCAGGTTACGGTATTAAATACTGTTAGACCCTTTAATGACTTACTGGTTTTGGGTCTGTTCTGAGTTAACGAATCTATTTTGGCATAAATTTCTTTGGCACTTTCGATGCGTTTGACCCACAAACTGCATTCGTTAACCGTGGGAGTTAACAGACTCAAATTATATTTGTTCCTGTTATCTTGTAGTTTCAAAACTCGATTCGAATCGGTGCCCTGTTCCACATGATCGGTGCTTTCTCGACTGAACGCGAGGTCCTGAATCAGGATTGGCTGCAAATCTCTTTAGAGGTTTCCAAAATTGCAGTATCCCGCAACTTACTTGTTTGTAAACTTTGTAACTTATATTATTGTTTCTTTGGAATGAGAATTGTGTACCTAAACTCTTGCTGGGTTGTATCAAAAAGAAAAAGTCGTTGAAAAGGAAACCGATCAGTTCTTTACCGCTTTTGACCTAGAAAATTACAACATAAATTCTGAGGTAAAGTACTATCAAAAATTTACTTTGCTTAAAACTCCAAAGTGTATGAGTTTCCGGTGACCTAATTTGTTCGTTTCGCTATCAAAAACTATGTTTAAATCGTTTTGGACGCTGCGCTGCAACCAATCGTAGCGCTCCTGATTTTCCTTTTGCCTCACAGTTTCGTTGATGTCGTTCACAAACTTTTCGGCGCTGCGCAAAGCCCCTTGCAGCAGTTCATAGTCTAGAAATGTCAAGATAGTTAATTGGTTTTTAGTAACAAATTTTTGCTTGATGTATAGTTCTTGTAACCAGACCCACGTGGTTCGATTTGATTATTAAGGCAACGAAAACTGAGTTGCGATACTCGCAATTACGGGTTGCTATGAAGATTTCGCAAATCCAATGGCGCAACACTTTGATTATTGACGTTTCCATGGCAACCCGTAGTTAATAACAAAAGCACCGCAAACTGCGGAGTTTCCATAGCAACCAATTCAACTGGATTTTGCAACTGCTATAAAACCGCGTTAAGAATAAAAAAATCAAGTGATTGCAAACTACAAGTTAGGTCCTTGGTCAGGACAATAGAGACAAACCTGGATGATCCTCTGGGGTGTTCTCGATGATTTTACCGATTAGCAGCGGATAGCGCGTGATCCTTTGCATCGGCTTAATCAAAAACGATGACAACGGCATCCCTTTGGTCGCCACGTGATTTTGGCACCTTTTAACTAAATCACGAAAAGCAGTCGAAGTTTCAGTCAATTTCTGCAGTAAAGCGGCGCTATCTAGTTGCTTTCCACAGAACGTCTCGTAAGCTCTCATGTTTTGTAACTGAAAATTCTTCAATAACAACTTGGTTTTAAAAAATTAAAAACCCACGTTTCTCCTGATGACGTCTCCGATATTCTCGCTACCAGAAGCGCTCCAAGTTTGTAATTCCCCAAAAAAAATTCGGTTGCACTGTAGAATATCTTGCCAGTTGACGAAAATACGATCGATATCATCTTTACTGACAATACCGCTCTTCTTGAGGGGCACTTCAAAAACTTCGTGAACAATCGACATGTCGTCCACGTACGCTTTTTCAGTTTGAATGAACTCCTTGATTGACTCCTGACGCTTTTTGCTCCCGTAAGGCGCTAAGTAAGAGTAATTAGAACTTATTTGCGGTGTCAAACCAACCGAATCTAGAACTACATTTTTTCAGTGGCGCCCTCTAGGTGGGCTATAAAATATTAACGGTAATTACTCCGTAACCGTTGCAGTCAATAGCGAGCTTTTGGTTATAACCTTTAAAAATGTGGCTGAACTGGTGAAGGAACACGGAACGACATAAAGTCCAGCTGTCAGTTGTTTGGCCGTTGACGCACCACCGTTGGGCCGTTTTAGAAAAGCGCGGTGTTAACTAATGACACAATTTAATCTGGCCGTGTTATATTTTAATGATGCAATACATTCACATTTTAGAGTTATTGAGTATTGATAACGAAATATCGCTTTAAACTACATAACAGTGTCTAGGAACAAAACTGGAAAGTATTGCGGTGGTAGTAATTGTTTCTTAAACCTAACAATGGGCACTTAACTAATAAAGATTCTGCAACAAACTCAACTTAATATCTGCTCGGTGTAGTTTAGTAGGGTGTCGTTGGAGTAGAGTATCAATATGAGAACTTAACGCTAGATAAAAAGTATTTAAAAAAATCTTACCATAAAACAACGCCCACCCTACCAAACTCACTGAAGTAGTAAAATAAAAACAAGGAAAAAATCCATAATACAGTAAAAATGAGCAAAACAATCACATATTCATAACAAAAATCGTTGGTAAGTTTTAAATGGTGGTCACATTTAGTTTTACCACATTTTAACAAGATGAAGAAGAGGACAATTTGGGAGCTAAATAGAACGTGTAACGTAAACGCAATTTCTTGGAATAACAATTGCTTGAAGCTATCTCGTTAAGACAGACAGCGAAACAAAGAGTATCTATCTCTGGAATACACATACATACTGAGTAATTTTTATATCTATAAATTCTAACATTTCTATAATTCCGACTATTCAGCTTCGTATGGTAGGATGGGTGCTGTCATGTTCCTACAAAACAACCAGTGTGGTGAACAAATGAAGGTGCCACTACTAAAGTTTACTTACATTGTTGTTGGAGAGACGCTACGTAATTGCTGGGGAACAAACCGGAAACGCCGTTAAGTTCCCCCCTCCACCAAGCCTCCTCTTCTCGAGCGGTGACACTGATTATGTCGTCTTTGGCGAAGCTCAATTCGTCCGGATTACCAGCGGTATAAGGGAATAAGGCGATAACTTTGTCTGAAATTCGACATTGAGATATTTGCCGAAGTAACTTAAGAAAAGTTACCGATGACGACTTCCTGTTGAATTCTAGTAGTAGAAACTGGGGTGCTTCTTCCGCTGATTTTGCCGCTACTATTTAACACCTTGACGTAACTAGCCGGAAACCAGCCCACTTGTCGCTTCCGGCCTTTAGCTTGCAATTCGCCTTCCCACCAGCCGGAATCGGTTTTTTTCCGAATCATGATGAGTTGACCGCGGGCTAACGATAACTGTTCAGTACTGGTAGCTTGGTAGGGCGCGATAACCGAAGCGATTTCCGGCTTTTTGCCTTTCAAGGTCTAAAATAACGCCGGTTATTACAATCGCAAAACAAATCAAAAAGGAACCGTGCAAAACAAGCGGAAAAGGTGTACGTAAAAAAAAATACGAAACAAAAATTTTTATTAAACAAAACTCAAGCCGCTACTAACAAACCTGAGTATTTGAGGTTATCGACGGGTCGAAGGGTTTATCAGGCATTTTGCTTTCGATGATTTGGGAAACCTCGTTATCCATTTGCGCGTTGGCGTTTTCCGTAGCGTTAATAGCGGAATTGGCGACAGCACTGTTGGTGTTAGTACCAGAATTCTGCACAAATAGCGTTAGATACAAAGCACACGCATTCAAATCACTTACCACGTCGACTTTTTGCACGTAATTACTTGGAAAAATCCCGACTGTATCCCCGATTTTTCCCGTCCACCAATCCCCATCTTTTTTAACTACCATAATTACTTCGCCCGCGTTGAAAGTTAAATCACCTTGTTCTTGCGACTGATAGGGATAATTGGAGATGTAATACTCAACAGTTTCGGCTGGTTCAACTTCTTGTGGCGTGACTACCGCCGGTTCCGGTTCGGGGACAATAGTTGTCGTTGTTTCAATCACTTCGGGAACTTCAGCGATTCCCCTAAAAATTTTCGATAATAAAAAGAAAACGTGAGTAAATGAAACTCACTCTAACCGCGTCGTTTCGGCGTCCTCAACGTAGGCGTCAGTAACGAGGGAATCTCTAACACCGACACCATCAACAGGTTCCACGTAGGACTCCGGGAACCAGCCGGTGTGGCCTCGGATCTCGCCGGCCAACCAACCAGGCTCGCCGGTTTGTTTAGTAGGTACCTGTAATTCAAGATTCAAATTACTAAGTTTGTAATAAATTTCAATGATATTGAAAAACCAAAGTAAATGCAGCAACAGTGTTGGTCCTGTCTTCCTTACAATTAACAAATTGCTCTAACAAAAATAATTTTTCAAAATCCTTCAAATGAAGTTGGCAGTTTTTATTGTAATATTCTACGATACCGCAGTAAAAGTTATAAATAACAAGATATGATGCTTACATTGATAATATCTCCAGGTTGAAAGGATATTTCGTCGTTGTTGCGAGCTACGAACTCGTATAACGCCCTGTATCTGACAACTCCAGCCACTGATTCTACGTCATTGCTAACTTCTGACGTCACAACTGGCGTCGTCCCCCAATCCGGTTCAACCGGCCAATCGCCACTAGCTTGAGTCGCGTTATTGCCCCACTCATCGTTCGTTTTCCAAGCTGAACCGAAATCGACATTTCTATTCGAATTCTTCATTTCCATCACCTTATTTCTCTTCGTTTCATAAACTCCGTACAACCCCTCGCATTCGCTAACCAACCCCGTAAGTTGCGTCCTCAATTCAGTCAATTGCGAATTATTGTTCTCAATATCGTTGAGTTTTCCATCAATTTGCTGTTGCATATCCTCAATTTTTTCTTTGAGGTTTTTGATGGTGATGTCTTTATTATCGAATGCTAGCCGCGCCTGTTCAGCATCTTGGTTACCCATTTGGGCGTTCATTTTGTTTTTAGCTTCCAATTTGACTTTTTCTTGTGATAACGCAAGGAGTTTCGTGTTTTGTTCTTTGAGTTTATTTTTGAGTTGAGACATTTCTTGCATTTGAGAATCTCTGGTGGAACGCATCCCGTCAATGGTAGTTTTCACGTTCGAAACGCCTAATCGAGTGTCGCATATCTTTTGCGACAGTTCCTTAACTTGCTCGTTTAAAGATGATAGTTCGATTGTTAAACTCTGGTTTTTCGCTTTGAGTCTCAATACGTTTTCCTGTTCTCTTTGGCGTTGGTGTTGGAGCTCCTGTAAGCGTTGCTTCTCCCATTCGAGTTGCCGTTGACGTTCCATTTCCCTAAGAAAAGTATCAACCAATTAGATGAGTCCACTAGACGTCAATTGCGCTTCAACCGGACAATTACGCCGCATATAAAATATATTAAGGTCCCGGTTACATTTCAACAGAAGTAAGTTTACGAAATGGATTAAGAGAATTGCATAATAGTCGCTTCCCCTCGGAAGGTAATGGCAAATCACCCAGCGGTATCCTGTCTACAAAAAACCTCAAAGTACTGGTCGTTTGCCTCCGACCTTAAATTTCATTTCCCACGTGTCTGTATGAACTAATAAAAACAGACACGCGTAGAGAGGTTGCAGACACTCGTAAAAGGAGTTTTGTAATAAAAAGAAAAAGAAGAAAATAATAGTCACCTCCTAGCTGTCTCCCTCTGATCAGCTTGTCGCTTTCTTTCTTCCTCTTTCTGCCGCTCCAACTCCTGTTGCTCCCGCATCTGCCTCTCCAGTTCCTCCACTCTTTTCCTTTCGACCTCTTGTCGCGCCTTCTCCCTCCTTTCGATCTCTTCTCTTTCTTTCCTCTCCCTTTCCTCCGCTTCTTTACGTTGTTGATCTAAGAGTGTTTTCCTTCTTCTCTCCAGTTCCGCTTGACCTTTCTCGAAGTTTTCTTTGCGTTTATCTTCGAATGAAGCTGAAATATTGTGGAAATTACAAAATTAACGACCAAAAGTTAGCGTACTTTGAAGCAAAGTGGAAGCTGGATCCTGTTCAGGAGGAGCGCTTCCTTGACTAGAAATCGACGCGGTTCTTGTTACTCGTCTGAAAGATGGCGGTATTAAGTCGGGTGGTAATTTGGCAGGTGGAGGGTTGCCGAGTGCAGCTTGCTCACATAAATGTAGCGCCAACACAAACTCCTCACACCCCAAACGCCCATCGGAATCCATATCAGCAAGACCCCTAAAACCGATCATTAATTAATTAATTAATTTCGCAACAAAATTCCCAAACTCACCAAATTTGTGCTAAAATATTTTGGGGCAATTTCGTTTGCACCATAACGTTCCTGGCTTGTGCTCCCGACAAGAATCCGGACCTTGTCCTATCGTTTGTGTTGAACATCTGAGTGTATTTTAGTTTAGTTTGGTGAGGAACCGCCCAATCCGCTTGCCTTAATGCAAAAAAACTAAATAATCGCATCTTTTAGCGAAATTAACTTACAATGACTCAATGGAGGCGGTTTTTTCCAAACTGACACTAGATCTGGGAGTGCTGGTGGCCCCTGGTCCTGCGGGAGCCGCCGCCACTGGTGATGCATGTGGTGGCGCTACTAGTGGCGCCACCGGCTGTGCTTGCGCAACTAACGGCGGGATTCCCCCACCGTAACCGCTTGAAACTTGCGAAATCAACTGTTGATTCCCCATTCCCATCAAAGGTGGCACTGCAGCTACGCTACTTTGCATCGGGGGCACGATTCCTGTGGGAATTCCCGAAACTAATTGTGGAGGAATACCGATAATTTGTTGTGGTGGTATTCCTGCAATTTGTTGAGGAGGTATTCCAACAACTTGATGAGGTTGCGTCATTATCGGTTGCGATAAAATGTTGCTGTTGAGGTTAGGTAAAAGAGGTTGTGCTGGGGGTACTTGGCTGATTAAGGCGGCCGGTTTTGGGGGCTCTGGACGCGGCGGAGCGTTGATTAACGATGCATTAGGGAGTGGTGGAATCGCGGGTGGTGTATTGGTTTTTAGAGAAGCTAACAAAGATGGAGGAAGACCTTTCGGGATCTCAAAACCTCGCAGTTTTAAATTAATCAATTTGCAGGCTATTGAGAATTCGTTTACGTCCATTTTTCCGTCAGCATCTGTGTCGGCGAGAGCCCTAAAAACGAACAAATCCTTATAACATCCGAGTTTTTTGGAAAATTTGAGTCAAAACAATTATTTACGATCCAAAATTCGTTTCAAATTACGCTTTCCACTTACGTTAAAACTTAGAATTGTATTTACACAAAAAAAAATTAAATCTACCCTTAAAATTCAAAGGAATGTAAATTGTAAATCAATAGTGGCGTGGAGTGAGAATATGTTCATAGAAACACAA
The DNA here is from genome assembly GCA_905333025.2 of Pyrochroa serraticornis. NCBI lineage: Eukaryota > Metazoa > Arthropoda > Insecta > Coleoptera > Pyrochroidae > Pyrochroa > Pyrochroa serraticornis. The sequence continues at coordinate 31,328,560 of HG995154.1, read as the reverse complement.
TAAAAATTTGCAACCACATCTGCAGTGGATTTATGACCCTAATCCTTGATAACGTGCGTTAGGGTTGGTTATCGCAGATTTATCGCGAGTTTGGAGGTGACTCACCATATTTGTCCGAGCACTAGAGGCGGTAGTTGCGACTGGAGAAAGAACCCTTTGGCTTGATCTCCAGTCACGACTCCGTTAATGGGTTTCAATGACTTGAATTGTTCTTCGTAGCGAGCTCTTTCCCGGGCCACAATGACCCAAGGATCCGTGGAAGGGGTCCCGGCGGCTGACATTTTTAGCTAAAACGCAAAAATTAACCATGTCAATCTTACATACGGTCACAACCAGCATTTAAACCGCCGAAGAAACATAAAACCATATGGGCGTTCTAGTTGCTACATGACACGAAAAAGGGGCAAGAGTGCTGGGTGTTTCAAAAAACAATTGAACAACAAAGTACTTACTCAGGACGTTTACTTGTGATATTACTTGACTACTTCTAAATCATTTTACGGGTTTCTAAGCAATTTTGTGGAATTTAAACCACAACACCCCTACACTTCGTCACTGTTACAATTGACAGAAATCAATATTGTTCCTGCCTCATATTAACCAGCAGCCATGGAATTTAGCTTCAAAACAGTTATAGCTTAAGATCTAAAATTGCGTGCCACACTTTCAAATTATAGTTCAACAACAGAGATAACAATATCGAAAAATTGAGAGCGCAATAGAGATAGAGATAGTAATTACGCCGGTAATTCAGACTTCTGCAGTGGAAATCAGTGGTTCTCAAAAGTTCGTTAAAATTTCAATTCGCTAAAAATCAAAAAAATAACTCTTACAGGGTCTAATTTAATTTCAAATGTAAATACTTGCGATTCTCTAGCTGCTTTAGTAATAAATTCTTAAAGTTACCACAATTTTTTTATAGTTTAGATGATTGTCGTTAGTTGATTGTGAAGGGTTGAGGACCAATCGTGCCCTAATTTCGTGCAACAGGGTTAAGTTTTATTAAATCACCCCCAAAACTTCTGTGTTCCGGCGCGTAAAAAGACCGAAATTCTCACTTGTTTGTATCGCGCATGAGCCCTATGGTGTGACGATTCCAGTGGTCCAAATAACTTCGTTGGATTTCGGCCGATGATAAGTTCAGAAACCGGAATGGACGATTCAGTAACCCCGATATAGACCCGGAACGCGTGTTCGTTCTATCGAAGCGGCTTTGTGCAGGCCGAAAGTGTTTGTTGTTAGACTGGTGAGTTTTCTTGTTTTAAAAGGGGTGATTTTGGGCTTTTTTTTGGTTTATTTTTGAATTAATGCAGACGTCGCGATCGTAGACGGCGGGGTACGATGGGCGGCGGTTGCTAAGCAACGGCGAGGGCGCTAAATTCGATTTTGATTTCGTTTTTGAACTGGATGTGCCGGTTTTTGCCCGTCATGCCTCCTAAATGCATTAATTATTATGCAAATTGATTGAACCTAACGCATGAGCACGTTTTTATTGTTTTGTCGAAGATCGCCGATTTCGATAACCATTTTCCTTTCGAAATAAAGCGAAACCAGCAAAATCTCTAAATAGAAGTTCAAAAGTTTTAAAATTATTAATTCGTAATTATTACTAATATCAAATGGAACAACTGACGAGTGAAAAACTTTGAGCAAAGGCTGCGTTTTTTTGTTTTTTTTTTATATCACAGCCACCTTTTTACTTAAGTTAAACCAATAAAACAAAGAAAGTGCGATTAATTACAACTTTCGATTTTTCTTCCTTTACTGAGATTATTTATAGTCCTTTATCTATTATCGCATAAAACAATAATTCTATATTAAAGTAAAACTGTCAACAAAGAATAGTAATATTCTATGTGAGCGACTCTATAATTTAGTTATTTTTGATTAAATGAAGTCCAGGGCCGGACCTGCCTTATCGACTAATTATTCCTAATGTAACAATTTCATAAAAAAAAAACTTTTTGTCTCCAATTTGTGTTTTCCAAACATTTCAGGTTTACAAACCGTATTATCAATTATTCCCCTAACATGCAGGCGCCCGCTTCATTGGATACTTCTTGATAAAAGGGTCATATGCACATGATAACCTTTGACGCCTCCATTTTTCCTGTATTTATGATGGGTTGTTCAATTTTTGATGAAAAAGGAGATAAAACGGTCGCTAAAAATGAATTCTATAACCTAAGTGAGCTTAGTTGATTATCAGTAATTTCTGTAAAATATTATTAATGCTTACAATGAGGCTAATGAAAAAGACCCCTCAAGTACTGAAAAATATTTCTAACACTCATATCTTTAAAATTCCTGCTATAGTGTCCAATGAGAAAGACATAAAACGACGCTAACAATGATCATTTCGATTCTTGTGTCAACAAGTTGAGTCCATTAGTTGACCTTTTCACTTCTACACCTGACTGACTCTCCAGTTTCTCGAGACTTGTTGGGTTGTAGCAAACTAGAATCGTAGGTGAAATGTCGACGTATTTTTAATTGTTAAAAATTTCTAAAATAAATTGCTTCTTGTTCCAGTGATAAAAAATGGGCTATGACGACATAGTCCCGCTGGTTGGGGGTTTCGGCAGGTACCAACGACGGATCTACTTCTTACTGTGCCTTCCCGCAATACTTTGCGCCTTTCACAAGTTGGGGAACGTGTTCCTGATAGCGGAACCAGAATACCGGTGAGTAAAAAAAATTGGTTCTGTCAGTCTAAAGAACGCTCTTAATTAATTAATAAGCAGGTCAAATTTTCGTCAAGTACTTTTTGGGGTACCCATGCCAGTTTGGTTGATGTGTAATTTTTTCTATGAATTGTTTAGAGCAATAAAGAGTAAACTATTAACAAGTATCAGCGGTTTAATTACCATAATTGCGCTTGATTTATTGACGGAGTGATAACGTTATTAAACTAACAGTAGCACTTGCATGTACTACCAGCAACAAGGAGACGTTGATTTCAAGGCGAGAAGTAGTGACCAAGTATGACATAGGAATTGCAACCAAGCAACCGCATCCCACAATTTACACGTATTTGATAACCCACAACTAAATTATGTTGCTTTAATAGTGTGATGGTCATAAAACCTGACACAGCAACTCTCTTTAGTAACCAGTTTTTATTAAAAAAAATTTAAGACCGCAGTTACGGTTTTTGCGTTCTCTGTCGCACGCATGGAGCGTCATAGACACGACAATGCATTCTGTCGTGCCTCGAGAAAATCTTCAGGATTTTGTTGTTGTAGGTGAAAGAATGATCTAATATTCGACAGCTTCAGAAAAAAAATTGAGCTAAATTTGGGTGATAAGTTTTAGTATTTTTAAAAGTACTCGACCGATGCATTTTTGCTTTAACCCCTTAACCGTTGTGTTTGTATCCTTAAAAAGAAAAAAAAACAAGAAATTTGCTTTAGTTTTGAAGTCTCGTATACCGACTGAATGTATTGTCATCCCTATAACGCCCCGTGCGTGCAAGAGAGAGCGCAACATTGGATTCAGACGATGAGTCGTGTCCTCAAAACCATTGCCAAGAGAAGATATTTTTACTTAAAACTTTTAACAAAATTATTAAAACAGATTTTTTGGCGAAAATATTGTTTATTTTTGTTTTGTTAGATGTCAACTTCGTAACGAGTCTTTCAACGCCAGCTATCACTTGAGTCAAGAAGACTTCAACACGTCGTACCCATGGGACCCCTTGCAGAAAAAATGGTCGTCGTGCCAAATGTACGACGAAAATCACGAGTTGAAAAAATGTGATGGGTTTATCTACGACGACCACATATACGGATTTACAGCCGTAATAGAAGTAAGTTTAGTACAGAATATTCCATTTCGGGTTAATCATCAAAATAACGCCATTGAATTTGATTTATTTGTTGTTTTCTTTCAGTGGCAATTGACTTGCGAAAAAACGTACATGATTGCAACAGGAAATGCCCTTTTCATGGTCGGGGTCATGTTGGGGTCGTTAATATTCGGCGAGCTATCCGACAGGTACTCCAATTTATAACAATAATAATTATAAAGTAAAAAATTTTAGGTACGGGAGGAAGTTGATATTTTTTATTTCGTTGGTAGTACAAGTCGTTTTCGGGTTAGTAGCGGCTTTCGCTCCCGAATTTTGGTCATTCACCCTGGCTAGAGCCATTGTAGGGGCAACAACTTCAGGAGTTTTTTTAGTGGCCTATGTTATTGGTAAAAAATGTGTTAGTCATAATTTTTTTCTAAAAATTTGATTTTAGCCCTGGAAATGGTTGGCCCTTCTAAACGTTTGATAGCCGGAACAGTTTGTCACATGTTTTTTTCAGGGGGTTACATGTTAACTGCGGTGTTTGCCATTTATATTACTAACTGGAGAAATCTTCAACTGGCTTTGACCATTCCAGGTTTAGGGTTCTTCTGCTACTGGTGGTAAGTTTCAAGAAATCTTGGCCTAACAACTTTTCACTAGAATTCATTAAGAAACCCAATTCTGGTTTTGTTCTAATTTTCATCTAGCGTTGCGTTGAAATTGAAAGCAATTAAGTTTTGTGAACGCGTGAAGAGATTAAAAATTATTTAGATAATAACGCTGCTATGCTAATAGATGACAATAGTTCCTAATTGAAGAAAACTAGACATTAATCGTGGACCTCTATAGGGTCATAAAAAGATATACTTACAAAAAAGTTGTATTTCTCAAAAATTTTATATTATTTAGGCACTTAAGATAAGAAATATTGATGTTTTAATGAATTTTTATTTGGCTATTAAATCGATAACATTAATTAACGATTGAAATTGATGTAATAAACCGTTTAATAATTTTATGCAAAAAAGTTACGTGTAGAACACGCAACGTTAAATTAAGATTGCTAAGAAGTTGATAAAGTAACTTGAAACCTTTTTGATTGGAACAACTTTTGATGAACTAATTCAAGGTTACGCGCTACTTAAAATATGATCAAACAACTACTGAATGCAACAAAGAACTGATGGCCAGTCAACTTACTACAACCGAACCTGAGAGACAAATTAATTTGTTGACTTGTAGCATCAAAGTTGACATACCTGTCTCATTTCCATTTTTCAAGTCTTGGGTCTTATATTTTTTTAATGAATCAGTAAGTAAGTTTCTGATTATTTAAGGTGCATCCCCGAGTCAGCCAGATGGTTAATCAACAAAAACCGCATCTCAGAGGCCAAGAAAATCATCCATTTCGCGGCCAAAAAGAACAATTTAACAGTAACTGACGAACAGTTGGACAGCTTGTTGGTTGAAGAATCAAAACCACCCAGTAATCCAGATGAAAAACAAGCGACAGTCTTGGACATATTCAAGCATCCAAATTTAAGGAAGCGATCCCTCATCATTTTGTTCGATTGGTAAATCCCTCAATAACAAAAAAAAAGTTTGTAGCCCTTAATTTATTTCAATACTACCAACTTAAATTAATTCTTAGACCAAATCCTTGCTAATACTTTATATTAGTAATGACATTATTTACTTACAGTTGAAACCAAATTAAATTCCAGGTTTGCCAACAACATAACTTACTACGGCCTTTCGTGGAACACAAATAATTTGGCCGGTAACCCCTACATAAATTTCGTGATATCAGGAGCAGTAGAGATTCCTGCTTATATTTTTTTAATGTTCACTCTGAATCGATGGGGAAGAAAAATTATTATGTGCGGATGCATGATAACGGCCGGACTGGCGCTTCTACTCACGATGGCGATCCCTCACAGTAACTGTCTCCCTTTTTAAATTACACACTTGTAAAAAAATGTTTAAAGGTCAACAATGGTTAGTTGTGACGTTAGCCATGATCGGGAAACTGGCAATCACAGCGAGTTATGGGGCAGTTTACATTTTTTCCACTGAACAATTTCCAACTGTTATAAGAAACGCAGGGCTTGGAGCTGGCTCCACTTGCGCACGTGTAGGATCCATAGCTGCGCCCTACATCAACGTCATGGTAAGTAGTCCAGCTAGTTCCGCAAATAGGGGCAAAAAAGTAACTCCGATCTGATATTGTTACTACATCTACAGTTGAATATTGGAAACAATTTATATGTAGTTAACAAGAACTGAATAAATCTGAATCTATTGAGAAGCCAAAAAAGTGACGCTAACAATGAGGCCGCGCTAATAAACCTTATTAGCGCCGTTTAATGACATTCTCAAACCTTTAGAGGTTTTTCCTAATTGTGGCGAAAGTCTACTGCACAATTATGTTTAATGACGTTCTCAGTTAAAGGTTGTTTTTAATTGTAGTGAACTAAAATCTGTTTTAGGGTAAAATTTGGGGGCCACTGCCTCTGATAATTTTCGGTTCGCTGGCCTTGATTGGTGGCGTTCTCTCTTTAGTGCTACCCGAAACTCTGAACAAAAAACTGCCGGAAACAATCGAAGAGGGCGAGGCTTTCGGAAAGTGAGTATTGGTAATTTTCTTGATTTCTCAATACTTTTTCTTTTTTGTGCAGAAAATTGAAGGGCGAGAAAGCGGTTGCTGATGAAGAAATAGCGCTTAATCCCCCTGTTATTAAAGATGTTGTTACGGAAAAAAGTAACGGTGAAGTCAAATTAATAACACAAAATGACTTGTAAGAAACAGTATTAGAATTGAAAAGTGATAATTTGATTGTGCAAGGCACAGTTGTTTGATGCAACTAAGCATCACATTTTTTTGATAACTTTATTTATTTCATTTTGAATGTTCATTACAAAATCGCGTTTTTTTCTTAAACCCTGCAACACGTGCTTGTTCATTTCAGTAAAACGACCTAAATAAAGTTCAAATTTACAGCTGCTATTTGAGAACAATTCTGTCTAGTAAGAGCGTTACTTTAAATCGTTTAGAAAAGGACGTGACGTCCACTTATTTAACGTTGATTGGTACAGACTGAAGCATCACATTAAGTGTTGATCTGAGATGTGGATTAAGGGGCGCGTTATTCATTAATTTATTTACAATAAGCTTATTACAGTAATTTTTGTAACGAAGTAATGGAGGTTACCCAATTGGTCGTCTGGTCAACTTCCACAATTTACAGGTAAAATTATTAAATTAAATTTTCTCCTAGGATTTCAATAGATCTTAACTTATCTACTACTTTGCGAACTCTCTGAGCGTTTAATTTAGTTTATTTAATTAGATTTTCTGTTACAAAGTTAAGAAGTCGCTACTGGGACCGCCTAATTTTACTCAAGCTTCGAGTGTGTGATGACAGCAATTTAATTAATAAGCGCGCCAACGACTGTATTATTAACAGTAATTGAGCTCTATTAGCGTACTAAAGATCAACAAGTGTTGTCAGACGAGGCCTCGTAAATGAACCCGAAAATATACAAACAGGATGAATATGGCCAACTCTCTAATTTTCTAATAAGCTGTGGATGTTTTGTCAATATTTTTCTTCGGTTTTCTGGAAAATAATGACAAAGTAGGTGTTTGAAAAAGGACTAAGCACTCGACTAGTAATTTGCGCATGCGCTGTTTGTAATGGTTCAATATAATTTGAAAAAAACTATTATAAGATTATTAAATTAAGGAATCTAAAAATGTTTTTCGTAGATGTGCCATTTACAATATGAGACAAAAATAGTTTTAAGTTGTTTTCAAATAGAAACTGTGCCAAAGAATAGTTTGAAATTTTTAAGGTAAATAAGAACGCGTCACAAAATGTTATTATAGGGTTCATATTTATCTTACTTATTGGCCAAATTAAATCAAGCACTTGTTTTCATCTATGTACATCTCTAGTTTGGCAAGTCAAAATGTAAGCAAAGTTCGAAAGCAAAGGCATCGAACTTTGTAATATAAAACTCTGACTATTGGGTTGGTTGGTAATTATAAATGTACCTATTTGCCAAATATAGCGAGTTTTTCGTGGATGATGTAAAATTTTTAAACTTTTCCGTTGTATGAGGCATTTAGTGCAGATCACTATACAGGTCCTTTGTGCATTTATATGAATTTTATAAAACGTTTTTCTAATAAAAATATACTCAGACAAAAGGTTTTTCAATTCCAATTATAACTTGTTGAGGTTAAGATATCACCGCGTTATCTACAAAAGAATATGCATAAATACCATCGAGAATATTCAACAGTAGACTAAAATAACTGTTTGCAACTGAGTTTTTGCCTCAATTACACCCTTTTTCTTTTATTGTAATCAATTTTTGAACTTAATACCTTTTTATGATGACAGCTGTCAACATCACATGTAGAATTTATCTAAAACAGCAGAGCTACGCCATTACTCTTATCTCTTTCTAATAATACGGGAGTGAGTGGGGCGAAATGTCGTGTTGTAACACCGAAGATAATTCGATTACATCGATGACCTTTCTGTAACCATTTAGAAGGACATCGTAGGGCAGCTAGTTGGTTAAATTTTCGAAAAAACCTCAAAAATGTTGCCAAATTGTGCAAAAACTTTCGGCCGGACCGTGCTAACTCAAAAAGTGAGTACAACCTTAAATCGATATTTGGCACATTTTCAGCCAGGGTTAAAACAAGGTTAAACTAAGTTCTAAACGGTATCGATCGTTTCCTTGCAATGAGCAAAATAACCCGTAAAAATTTCTTTACCGTAAACCCCTTCATCAATTCCAATAACCACGTTTTAATCAATTTTATTTGCAGAAAGCCCTAGGATTGATTTCCACTTCAAAAAACAACTTCGCCACCGAAGCCAATTTTGAAACTAAAGTAAGTCTATTAACAACAATTCGAGCAGCTAAAACCCCAAATTTTAGGCTTTTCGGTTGCACAAACTCGAACAAGGTCCATCAACTTCAACCACATTATCCCGCGATGACGCCCTCAAATTCTACACCGAAATGCACACGATTCGCCGAATGGAAACCAGCGCCGGAAATTTGTACAAAGAAAAAATCATTCGTGGCTTCTGCCATTTATATTCCGGCCAAGAAGCCGTAGCTGTCGGCATTAAAGCAGCTTTAAGACCCCATGACGCAGTTATAACAGCCTATAGAGCTCACGGCTGGACTTGGTTGATGGGAGTTTCACATTTAGGAGTACTATCCGAACTTTGCGGCCGCCAAGGCGGCTGCGCCCGAGGCAAAGGCGGTTCCATGCACATGTACACGGAAAACTTTTATGGCGGGAACGGCATCGTTGGGGCGCAGGTAATTTTTTAATTTAATTTTATCATATTGATATAATTTATTAAACGTAGGTGCCTCTCGGAGTTGGAATCGCGTTAGCCGCTAAATACAAGGGAACTGATGGAGTTTGCGTATCTTTGTATGGAGATGGCGCTGCTAATCAAGGTCAAATTTTCGAAGTGTTTAATATGGCGAAATTGTGGGGCATTCCTTGCATTTTTGTTTGCGAAAATAACGGTTACGGTATGGGAACCAGCGCTGAAAGGGCCGCCGCTAACACCGCTTACTACACTAGGGGTGACGTAGTTCCTGGAATTTGGGTTGATGGTATGGATGTTCTCGCTGTTAGAGAAGCCGCCAGGTACGCGGTTAACCATTGCGCGACCGGAAAGGGTCCCATTGTCCTTGAAACAGCCACATACAGGTAATTTATTTAGTCAAGTTGCGAATTGTTCGCTCCAAATGTAGAGGGCGCTTATGTAGCGGGCGGTACTTGTATTTTATTATCACGGAAACAACTCTAAAATTACATGATATGTTAACCATGCCGGTGGCGTCTCTCTAAACCAATAAGACATAGTTGAGGATCATGCTTAAATTTTATCCCGAATCTTTACTAACGATTCGAAATAATTCTCCATAAAATAGCATACGTTAGTCGTATTGGTGGCGCCCTCTCTTGGCAAATTAGTTAGTCGAAGGCAATGCTTGTACCGTATTATCCCAGAACTCTCTTAAAAATTAGAAATAATTGGTACATTAACCATGCCGGTGACGCCTCTCATGGCCTGGTAGAGAACTATGGTTCAATCTTATTATTTCCAAACCTCATTAAAGATTTGAAATCATTCTCTATAAAATGACAGAAGATACCTCTACTGGTGCCGCCCTCTCTTGGCGAATTAGATAGTAGAGGGCAATGCTTGTACGTTATTATTCCAGAACTCTCTTAAAAATTAGAAATAATTGGTACATTAACCATGCCGGTGGCGCCTCTCATGGCTTGATAGAGAACTATGCGTGAATCTTATTATTGTAGTACTTCACTAAAAATGATCCTCTATAAAATGGCATACCTGAGGCCTACTGGTGACGCCCTCTCTCGGCATATTAGAGATAGAATAGGACAATGCCGGTACTTTATTATCGCAGAATTCTTTTAAAAAGTAGAAATAGCTATAACATGATATAGCCATGCCGGTGGCGCCTCTCTGGGCCAATACAAGAAGTTACGTTTTATTGTAATTTGCAGGTACTCCGGACATTCGATGTCCGATCCAGGGACGAGTTACAGGACGCGTGATGAGATTCAGGAGGTGCGCCAAACTAGAGACCCCATTACTTCTTTCAAAGAAAAGATTACTACGAATAATCTTGTCACTGCAGATGAACTAAAAGTAAGTGTGGAATATTGGAGAATAATCGTTTTGACAAAACTTTTTTTAAGGCCATTGATCATGAGATTCGACAAGTCGTTGATGATGCTACGAAAAAAGCGAAAGCTGACAAAGAAATTCCTTTGGAAGAATTGACCGCCGATATCTACAGCAATGATTTAGAAAAACAAATCAGAAGTTGTGATCCGTTCACCACTTATCCGCATAAAAGAATCGGGGAAGCTGTCAATCTCAAGTAAATTTCTCCAAAATTCCGCGAATTATCATGAAAACTACTCAAATCGAACTTGCAATGTCAGCGAAAATAGCAGTTCATTGTATATTGATATGTAAATAAGTTTAAATAAAATTCGGGAAGATCTAGAAATTGTTAAATTTTTGTAGTCGGTACTTAAAGCGCATAAGTATTAACCAAAAACTTTAATTTATTGTCTAAAAGTTGCAAGGAAGGAGTGATAGAACATTAATGTTTCATTCTATAATTTATTAAATACTAAATGTATGTACATTATTTGATTTTTGCAAGTCTTTTTAAGCACAAATAGACGCTCCTCTTGATAACGTCCGGAGTGGTTCCTGTAAATCACAAATGAACTCATGTACATTAATGGAAATTTTGCACTTACCTCCAATCAAACTTCTCAACCACTCCTGGATGTCCCTGAGAAACTCCGACTTCTTACTAAATCTATGACTTAAATTACTTACTAAAATGATCACAGCAGCTTTGAAATTATCTGAAGTAATTTTGTCAATCATTGGTATGAAACATTGTTGGATTTTGTCATACACCCATTTCTCAGGATGGTGCTTACAAAACAACAGAAGAGCGAAATCTGATGATCTCACAGGATTTCCTGCAACAAATGACGTTAATTTACGAAAACTATTAAAAAAAAAATATTACTTTGGTATTCGAGAAATAATTCTTCAAAGAGTTCGTCACTATTCCACCTTTCCATGGGGTATCCATAGAATTTTCCTAATAAATCTCGCAAAGCCATCGAGTTATACCCCGGTTGATTGCAGTTCTTCAAGTGAATAATTTGGACCAATACCTTCGCCAAAGGAAAATCTAATTGAGAAAAAATTATTATTTGTTTTTAAACAATTTACAAGAATAGTACCTTGCGATTCGATTTCATTCGGCAGTACTTCGGTCCATGAAGTTAAAACGATGTTAAAAAACGGCAAAGCGAGATCGTCACAAAAATAAAAAACGTCACAACACAATATTCTCATTCTATGTAAGTCTTTCCTGAGTTTGCAAATGGCCAAATAAAGTCTGGTTATAGGTCCGATCGGTTCTAGGACCTTACAAGTTAATAGTTTACGTTCGGCTAAACGAAGGAATTCGTCAAAGACGGTTCCGACACTGTTTTTTTCGAGTCTTGACATAAACCCGAGCATAACTCGCTGAGTTTCTGTTAAGAGTGGCGCTTGGGGAGGACCGTGTTTGTTATCGGGTTTATCGTGATAATCCGTTGATATCCTCTCGAGGATAACTCTGCAAGAATAAAAAAAAATCATAGTAAAATGAAAAATATATTTACAATAAAAAAAACAGACAGCAAATTTTCAACCACTTACTCTGCTATGTATATGGGGTTTTGAGTTGAGAACTCATCGACCACCTCGTCGAGAGCTTTTTCTTCCCTCGAGTAGTTGATGAGCTTCTCTAACAAAACCTTGACTTTGCCTGGAAAAAAAATTAAACTCAAAAAAACACAAAATTGTGAGATGCGTTTGAATAAAACGCTAACATTGTTGAAAAACTTAAACTTTATTATAATAGAGAACACAAAAGAAAAATTGTTAAAAATTTTACGTACTGGATGCCATTTTTTCAACTTTTTCTAACGGTATGATCTTCGGAACGGATGCGCTATAACATTCAACTGGTGGCGGCGATTGAGGACAATCTGACTCTTCAAAGCTTGGTGGTGATCGAGATCTTGAATCAGCTTCAGATTCGCATAATTCTGAATTGGTATTTTGAACCTCTACTTCTGGTTCGATTTCGTCAAATGTTGGTGTGGGAAAGACAATTTCCGTTCCCCCATCTGAGAATGAGGGCTCCAAAACAAGATTTTGTTCGATTTTGTCAGGTAATGGCAAACTTAACAATCGAGCACTTCGTCTTGTATTACAAACTGGTTTTTTAAACATACTTTTCCGTGGTGACGTCTTAATTGGTTTTAATTTTACAATATTTGTACTAATTTCAGACGATTTATTTTGTAATTCATTACGCGTATGCGCAATTCTTTTTTTTGTCGTTACAACGTAGTTGAGTTCGTTGCTGGAGGTGGGGGAGTCGTTGCCCTTTTTAACGCTCAAATTTTTGGACATCTGGCAACCTCGGGTCGGTTTTGCTATTCTTGGAGATTTTCGCCTTTCAGCCACTTGATGCGCTTGATCGAGCAAAATTTCTGAGGACTTTGGATACATTGATAATGCAGCAGATTCGTCCATATCTGGAGTACTTTCGAAATTTTCAGGTTCACTGTCATCGCCTTCAAATGGTAAAGTTTGATGAGAACTATTCAAACTAAGGAAGTTTTTTTTCAGGAGGCGCTGTTAATTTATTTTTAAATATTTTTTTTAATAAAGTTGACATGGTTGATTTTAAAGGATACAATCTTGACATGTTTGCGTCTGGAGAAGACAATCCTTGTGGTGACGTCTCCAGTTTTTTTTCTAAAATCCGTAATTTTTCTGGTACAGTTAACGATTTTAATTGAGTAGTAGACGGTCTTTTTTGGGCAGTTGAGGCAGACTGCACAGATCCAGAAAACACTTCTGGCGAAGTTGGCACTACAGAATCTGACTGCAAAGATTATATTGTTGAAGTTCCGGGCAAACTCTCGGAAGAAGTTGCGGGCAAACTCCCGGAAGAAGCTGCCGGCAAACTCCTGGAAGAAGTTGCAGGCAAACTCCTGGAAGAAGTTGCAGGCAATCTTCTCACAGAAGCTGCAGGCAATATTCTTATAGAAATAGCATTTGAATTATCAGAAGGCGTTGCAAGTAACCTTCTCACAAAAGCTGGAGGTAACCTTCTCATAGAAGCATTCGCACTTCCAGAGGAAGTTGCAGGTAACCTCCTTATCGAACAAGAATTCGCACTTCCAGAGGAAGTTGCCGGCATCCTTCTCACAAAACCTGGAGGCAACCTTATTATAGACCTAAAATGTGAACTCCCGGAAGAAGTTGCAGGTAACCTTCTTACATAATTATTATTTGAGTTTTCTGAGTATGTTGTAGACACAAAAGTTGGAGGTAAACCAGTAGAAGAATCTGCTGGTGCTCTCTGTATTGCGGTTGCAAGCAAATTAAAAGAAGAATCTGCCGCCAACCTTTGTGGAGATCTTCCAGAAAAACTAACAGAGGAATCTGCTGGTACCCTCTGTCCAGCACTTCCAGGCAAACTACTGGAAAAATCTGCTGGCAACCTTTGTGCAAAAGTTGCAGGCAAACTAGAAGAAGAATCTACTGACCATATCTGTACAGAACTAGCAGGCAAACGACTGGAAGAATCTGCTGGCAACCTTTGTGCAAAAGTTGCAGGCAAACTAGAAGAAGAATCTACTGACCAGCTCTGTACAGAACTATCAGGCAAACTACTGGAAGAATCTGCTGGCAATCTTTGCACAAAAGTTGCAGGTAAACTAGAAGAAGAGTCTGCTGGAAATCTCTGTGCACAACATCTTAAAGTATTGGATGTGAAGGCAAAAAAAATTTGTATTACCTTTTTTGGTGAAGCTGACATCGCCAGGGTTGAACTAGGCGATTGTGCTGTTGATTCTAAGTTCACCAAGTTTTTAAATAACAATCGTTGTACGAACTCTAAATTTGATGGAGTACACTTTGAATTATTAAAAATTGTTTTTTGAATGTTCTTCGTTCCATTATTTACAGTCGTTTCCGACTCATGTGTTATACAACTTTCACTTTTTATATCAAGAAAACCGAGCAAAGCTGAATCTTCGTCATTATTTTCCAATATCATAAACGATTTGCCATTGCCACAATTGTTACTACAACTCAACTCTTTAAATACGTGTTTACTTTCTTGTTTTGGCGCCGACATTACTCGAGAATCACAACTTGATAAACAAGAATCTCTGCAAGAGTATGAGTTACGATACAAATGCGAAGGCGAAACTATATCGGTATTGCTGATAGTAAAATTAATATTAGCCTTCTGCAAGGCATGTAAAGCCGCCAACAAGTCGACTTTCTTCTTCTTTTTCTTAATTTTTTTGACTCGTTTCTTGACTCTTTGCTTAACAACGTCCAAATCATCGGAAATTAAGAAAGAACCACTCGAAGTGAATTGCTTCTTGTGAATAAGACTAGCGGGAGTAGGTGGAGTCACTGTGATTACTGGAGCAATTGGCTGTTGTAACGCCGAATTTTCACCTGTAACAACAAAAGTTGTAATACCATCAACTAAATTAAATACAAAAACTTACTAGAGTAGTCATTGACTGGAGTAATAAGATCAAGTGGTCTCATCTCTTCACATATTTGCTGAACGTAAGCATCAGTGGGACTTGTGGCGCAACTTCTCAATTTATTCTGTAATTCCAAGTTTTCTTCTTTAAATTCACTCAATTTTTCAATCAAAATCTCATTATTCTGAAATAAAGTTTCTGCATATGTTTTGGCAGTTTCCAGTTGTTGTTTCAGGTCTTCAATTATTTCTTCATTGTTATTCATATTGAATATTTGATTTTTCAGTTGCTCCTTCTGCCTAACCAGTTTGAAATTGTTTGCTTTAAACGCCGCAATTTCAGCGTGTAAGGTTGCCAATTTAACATCATTTTCTTGACGTCTAGTTGTAGCTTCTTCTAACTGTTTTCGGGTTGCTTCCAATTCTTCTTTCGATTTTGTTAATTTTGTGGAATCTACCTCTATACATTTTAAGTCTTTGAGCCTTTTCTTCATTTCACAGTTCTCCAATTCTTGACAACTTTTTTGCTTGTTAAGAATTGCAATTTTTTCTTTCAATTTCGAGTTTTCTTGCTCCACTTTCACACTCTCATTTTCTTTAGGGCGACTTAATTCCGCATTAACCAAGGCATATTTTAATTGCAAATCTTCAAAATCGATTTTTAACTTCTTGTAATGTTCTTTCAATTCTTTAAATTCACTACTGGTGTTCCTTTCGGACTTTGGTGAATTTTGGACTCGCCTGGTTTTGTCCTCCAATTCTTGACTGACTGTTTGCAATTTAATTTGTAACGAGTTGATCGTACTGTGATATTCTCTTTCCAACCGTACACTCTCCTTCTTTAAAGTCGTGTGTTCGGTTAGTAAATCCTCGTAATTAGTGTTGTTGTAAGACAACCGTCCATTTTCCATGGTTAATTTGTTTATTTCGGCATTTTTGAACTCTATCGATTTCCGCAACTTGGCGGACTCTGCGATTTTCTCCTTATACATCCGGAGAACCTCGCTAAAAACAATTAAACAATATTAATAGTTAGTTAGTTAGTTATCTATTTACACCAAAAAATACATCATCATACAATATAGTTTTCCTTTTTTTTTTTTTTTTACTTTTCAACTTTATAAATTCATTGAATTTATGTATGACTGACACACGTAAAAAGTACATAAAGTACTTGTCCAACGTGTGACAGTCTTCACATTTACAAACTTAGTGTAAATTATGTAAAAAACAAAACAATCAATTAAAATAAATTTAAGCAAAATAATAATAAATAATAATAATAATAATAATAATAATAAAAAATAATAAAAAATAAAATAATAAAAACATAACAATATTCCCAGAAAAAACGAAATAAGCATCGGCACTTTCTTAACCAAAAAGTGAGGTTAAAAAACATTTTCTTGTATAAATTGCACAAAAGAGCCGCGATAGGTTTTCTACAAATACTTACTCAGTTTTTATTATCTTCTGCTTGATTATGCTGAAGTTAGTGAATGCTTCCATCTCGGAAGGTGGTATTTAGCGGCCAATTCGAAATAACCTCAAAAATCGCGTCACGATTTAGTTGAGAAATTGCGAGTTATTGTTGCAAATTACCGAACAAATCGATGTTTTTATTGTTTAAAGGCACTAAACAAGTTGTCACACTCCCTTTAACACCAACTACTTCCCTTAACTAGGGTAACACGAGACAAGTTGAGACAACGTCTACACAACGTCATGGTGCGAAGTAAACTAAAAGTAGAGCCAACCGTAGAATATTACATACACCCCCCTCTCTAATCATCTTACCTATTGCGCATGCTCTCAAATATGGCGGTAAATGGCCTGCTCTGTCCATTTAGACAAACAGTCATGCGGAAGGAATTTCCTAATCCCTATTGTTCTTGAATTTTTAAAAGTTTGGGTTTGTGCCCATATTTTCGAAGATGTTTAGATAACATCATTGATTATTTATCTCTAAGTAAAAAGTCAATGATAACATCAAAATGAATCAGTGACGGCGCCAGGGGGGGCCTGGGTGGTCACGAACTCACCCTGTTGAACGTCGTACCCACCTGAGTGCCCACCCAAATTTGGGAAAAGAATTTCTGAACAGAAACGTAGTTTGGAATTTGTTATATTAAATTTTTGTTGGAATTTTCAGGCAGGGGAAAACATGAGAAGTTTTTAAATGGTGGGAAAAATTTAATTTGCTTTAAAACGAATACCAAATTTAGTTTTCAGTCTTCCATATTTTCTGGAACCGCGATGTTCGTAATCTTCCCTTGCCTACATATTTTATTTGTTGGGCTTGTCTATTAATTATCATTAAATCGACTCGAAATGAACAAACGTAGTGCCAGCTTATTGAATTATTTTATTAAACAGGCTAAAGTGGCTGAATAACCCGGTAGCGAACCCAGTGTCAATGGTGTTGCAAATGATCCGTTTGCACCAAATACCGGAAACGATGAAGATGAATTCATCAGCATAAATATTTCTCTTTTGTCAAATTTTCTGAAACTTTTGGGCCTCTTGTCGAACCATATTCCTTTACCTAAAGAAAGAGTGGACCACGGTGCATAAAATAGAAAATACGCTCATCATTTCATTCAAAATGTTTGCTCAAAAACGTCCCCGAAAATTATTATTAAAGTAAAAATGTTGCCACCAGATAGCCTTAGTAGATAATAATAATTATTTGAATCAACGATTGAGTACTCTTTTTAGACTTTAGTCTCTTTATGCTTTTAAAAATATTTTTTATTATTTAATTATTTTAAATATGTTACTTAGGTACCCATCCTGTAATATATGTAGGAAACCACATTTTTACGTTAAATTTAGTTTATGTTTATTTTCTTTAAAGTATCCACTTTCACTGAAGGTGCTTTTTCCACAAAAAAATCCGCAAATGACTGTGCCCACCCCAAAAAATATTGTGCCGTCTTGTGCTTACCTGGCGCCGTCACTGAAATAAATAGGAACAGGTGGTGGTCGTTCCAGTGTCGTTACACTATTGGAAAATTATTTCATAAATTATTATATTAGTTGTATTTACTGGATACAATTAAAATGATTGCTTGAAATAATTTCTTTACAAAAACAAATTGTTGAAAAAAGATTTTCAACAATCAATATTATGAAAAAATAAAATTTATAAATCGACAATTCAATTCAAGTGACATTTTAATTGAAACAATATGGCAAAATCTAACACTGCAATTCAAGAATTAAAATTTCTCGTTAAATTAAAATGTTAGTTGACTATTCTTAATGCAACTTGGCAACATTTTTGCTTTGTTCTCTGTGTTAAAATTATTAACTAAGATTCTAATTCATATAACATATTAATAAATCAACAAAAGAATCAATTCTAAAATTGCAAGGATACTTATTTCCATGTTAGTTCAATTAATTTTTCTATTTAAATTTTTCCGTGAAATAGTAAAACTGAATTTCATACAAATATGTTGCTTTACTAAAATAAAGCAAAAATATTTTTCACTTTTAAAATCACCTGTCAAGCTCTGCCGAGGTGGTTCTAGTAGTTTTGAAATTATGGTCTAGCACCCTTACTAAATGTCTTTTAATTACTTTCAAACACATTTAGAAAGTGTGAAAAGATTGGAAAAAGGTAGTGTTTTGTACCTGCTTGTGCTTAAAAAGAAAACAAAACAAATTTTTTATCACAAGGCCCCGGAATTTAAAAAGAAAACAAAATATTCGGGAATCTAGAGGCCGAAATTCGATCATAGAGGGTGAACTCAAAGATATAGTTTTAAAAAAAATACGCACAGTATCCGAAACGATCTTACAATTTAGATTTCAGAGGGCGCATTGCTATCGAAGATTCCAAAAAGGCACAAAAAATATTTTCCAAATTTTTTTCTGTCCGAAAATTTGCGTTATTTCTGGTTACATCGCAATTGTGAGCTTAGTTTTAAATATTATTTAATGGTCTTTACGCCATTCGAAATATTATTCGTTTTAGATTCGTGCAGAGCTATAAAAATTGCAAAATTGTTGCTAATGAGAGCCTCTAATTTTTAAAATTTAACAGAATCCCTAAATTATGATTTATGCATAATATGTGAAGAAATTTTATCCAAAACTGTTCAGAAACTAACTCCCGCCATACTGAACGCCCCTACATCTAAATTTGATACAATTTAAATATATTACAAAAGGATTTGGTAAATAAGAAAAGTTTTTCTCAAAAAATCCCGTCTATCACGCCAACTGCAGAAGAAATTACAGTAGAAGGTATAATAAACCAGACCAAAATAGTACGAAGAAACCAAAAATGAATGTTCGTAATGGATGGGTGTAAAACAAACCAAATGATTAAGAAAAATTTCTGTTTTATTTTCTAAAAAAAATCGGAGTAGTCAGGGAAATTGATCATCGGTATTAATTTTAATTCAGTCAGGTCGAGATAATATTTGGAAAAAAGCGAAAAAACTGGATGGTTCGAAAATGCTGACAAAAATAGAAGGATTTGGTGCTTCATGTGTAGACATGATAGCGAAAATTTTTAAATATTATTTTTCATGTATAACTAACTAGACTAATAAAAAACTTAAAAGTAACCTTCTTGCACGTAAAAGCACAGATTTTTAGGCTAGATTTATTAGGATTTTCAGAAACAAGTTTTGCTATAGTTTTTATTTGTTACCCCGTTATGTTTTTTGGGTCGTTGAACACAAATTTGAAGTTTGCTGGCAAAATTTTGCCCGGAACTTTGGTTTTTGGGCACTTTTTGACCATATTTTGGCACTTTTTTCAGTTTTCGGCCTATATCTCAAAAAAAAGCGTTTTTTTGACAAACCCCATGGTTAAGTAAATATTTAACTAGAAAAGTGGGGGGGGGGGGGGCAACTTGACGGTCGTTGAAGAGTTACTTTTGTAATTTATAAGGTGGGGGGCTAACTTGACGCTGTTGGAAATTAGCTTTATACATATGAGAGAAATTTTTAAATAATATAATGGCCTTGCACTGAGTTTGCACCACCTTGCACCACTCGTCTTATGCCTTACACCCCTATGGTTACCTAAATATTTAATTATAATTGTGGGGGACGTTTACTCCACAATAAGTTTCTCTCTAATCCATAGACTAAAATAAAAATAGTGCACGGCACTTCCTCTAAACTTGCACCATCTTGCACCAAAACTTTTTTATCTTGCACCCCTCTAAGTGAGTTTGTTTTCCATTTAATAAGTCGGTGTGGGGGAGGCTACCTTGATGCGCTTTGAAAATTTGTCTTAAACTATGCCAAAGAAATTTTTAAACGATATAATGGTTTTGCACTGAGCTTGCACCACCCGTCTTGTACCTTGCACCCCTTTGTTTACTTAAATATTTAATTATAATTGTGAGGGATGTTTACTCCACAATAAGTTTTTGAAATCCAAGGGTGTCAAGTTAGACCCTCACACCTTGTTATAAAATGAGACAGAAATTCACTAAGAGGGATGCAAGGTGAAAAAGCATTGGTGCAAGGTGGTAAAAGAGATATGCAGCAACTGGAAGAAATCTTGTAGAAAGATTTTACACAGAAGAGCCATTTTAAGTAAACTTTTTACTTATGTTAACTGATAATTCTTTTGAAAAAATTTCTGATGTATTTATGATCTCAAAACGTGTCCAAGTGAAATATTTCACTACAGCGCTACTATTTAATCAAAATGTATGAAGTAATTAATTAAAAATTTTATTTAAAAAATTAGATTTATAAATATACAATCTATGATTGTCCAAATTGAGATTCTCAAACCAATTGCAGTGGATCAACAGGCTCTCACCTGGTCGGAATCGTGGTGTGACTACTAAGCAAAATTTTGGTCAAAATTGAAAAATTGAGATTTCTTATTTGCAGTGATAGAAAATCTGTTTTAGGCTTGTTAAAAAGCTCTTTAAAGGCGCACCAAGATGATGTTTTCATATTTAAAATGTCTCAAAATCTCTGGTAATTATCGAGGTGTAAACTTTGTAAAAATTTGTAATTTTGTCTTCTATTGTGAAATGTTGAAAGTTTATCACTTAAGTGGACGAGCTAGGTACAGAAATGAGATAAGGGTGACACGTTACGTCAGAAAATCTGACTTCTAAATTCCAAAAATCATTGGTGTTTATTTTAACATTTAAAAAAAAATTATCGATTGAGATAGAAAAAAAAATTGAAAATTTTGAAATTTTTTGAGGTCATTTTATCGCTTCATTTTATACTGTTGAGCTCGCTTGGCGCTACTCTTCTGCTAGTTTTTAATTGGAACTCTCAATTTTCAAGTTATGGTAGTTTGAATCTCACTCCAACTTTGGTGAAAAATTGTTCTTTTTTATTTACCATCCCGCATAATTTATTTTAGGCTTTTTAGAAAGCCCTTTAAATTTGCAATACAGAAATATTTTTGCATTCGTAGTGGCTCAAAAACTTTAGAAGTTCTCGAGGTACAAACATTGTGAAAATTTGTGTTTTTGTCAATTTTTGTGAAGCACTCGAAATTCATCACTTAAATGGGGAAATTGAGTACAGAAACATGTTTAGCGACAAAAATTACGATATTTTCTTTGAATGGGAATGATTTTGGGTGTTTTGAGCATTTTCATGCTCAGGCAGCACATAATAGTGGGTGGCTTATTGATTATAGACACACCACAGTCGGAATAAAAAAACTGTAATACCATTAAATATTTAATTTCAGCTACTCCTGATGATCTTATAAATTACACTTTTGAGGGGTTTGGTAATCGTACCAGTGACGTTACACTATTTGAAAATTGTGGATATTTAAATATACTTCCTGAAGATACATTTGTAATGCTATATAAGGAATTTAAACAAATTGAAAAAGTTTACGAGAGTTTGTCATTCAAGCTAAAAATGATGCACTGAGTGCAATTTCGTATCAAACTTCCAATAAAACGTGTTTGAGATTTCAAAATTTGTCCACATGTAACCGCCCAGTTGCACAAAGTGTGATTAAACTCTCGTCAAAATTTTGATGGCTGATCACAGAGACATCCGCTGTTTTTAAAAATTTGAAAAAACGCAAAGTTAATATCAGTTAAGTTTCTACAGAATCCAGCGAATTGTTAATGACCAGTAGAAGTAATAAGATTTTTAAAGAGGCGCTAACGGCTTGTTAAACACTCGTCACGGTTGTGCAACCGGCTATTAGTCCACGAACTTAATAATGTGAAAATAATAATTTAGGCTATAATTAATTTACAAGGGCCAAAGTTTTTAATTTTTTTGTGTAAAAGTAATTTTTTTTTTGAAGAAAATTTTTCGTGTTTAAGAGAAATTTTTTTTTTTCTGAAAAATGGTGCAATATCGAGGTATTGTTGTATTCATAGACTCATACTAAAATTCAATGGAATTTCCAAAAATAAAGAAATGGTGTTAAGATCAACTTCCGGTTTTAGCAGAAGTACCACCATTTCTAAAATATTTTCCTTTGATAGAAAATGGGGTGTTTGATCTATGTGCAAAATTTCAGATTTGTGTATTTATTTCTGTATATCTTTCTAATGGACCGTAGCCGCTAGTGACCAACAACAGTATCAACTGGTACCAACGTAAGATTGAAATTCCACAGATGATTTTAGTGAGAAATTCAAACCGCAGATTTTGCATAGTGCAGTAACTAAACGCAAAATTGATTATTTGGAAACTTAAAATGAAAGAAATCAATTGGTAGTTTGTCAATATCTTTATTACAGAAAACTTACTTAATCAAAATTTCACAAAACTTAGTTGAACAAATCTACTCAACTCTTCGCTTCTTAACTAAGGACCCCAGCTGCAAAACAGAGATTAAAGACTATTAAAAACCAGAAAAAAACGTACCAAATCGGAAATCGCCGGTAAATTATTGGTTTGGTCTCCAGCTCCAGTGTTGCCGCTATCTGAGGGCGCTGAAGTTTTGCCCCCCTTAATGTTCCTGTGCTGGGGAAATGTGGGCATCAACTTGGGGTCACAAGCTGAAATTATTCGATTTAAAAACCCCAGTAAAATTTTGCGAATCAACTTACGTAGCGGTGGTTCCTTGAAATAGCTACTCTGCAAGCATTCTTCCGCTGTAGCCCGTTTTCTTGGATCATACATAAACAAAAAGTTCAACAATCTTAAACCAGCCGCTGATAACCAAGGGAAACGTTGTTTCAAATTGTTGTACGGTTGTTGTTTCAATGAATAATTCTCAAGAGCAGGCAATTCACTAAAACCGGGCCAAATTGCGTCTGAAGGAGTACCTGAAATTCGGTCATTAATAATTAAAAAAACATTAATTAATTAAATACCCAGCAAATCGACTATAAGTTCGAGTTGTTGAATTTCTGAACGCCCAGGTAATAGTGGTTTATGCCCAAGTAGTTCTCCCAAAATACATCCAGCAGCCCACATATCAACACTGGTGGTTTGAGTGGGCGCTTGAAGCAGCAATTCGGGCGCTCGATACCATAAGGTAACCACGTGGGGCGTCATGGGCCGCAAAGGAACCCCAAACCAACGAGCTAGTCCGAAATCCGCTTAAAAACAATAATGTAGTTTGTTTGTGTTTTTTTTTTTAATTGAAACATACCAATTTTGACGCAACCTTTATCAGTCATTAATAAGTTGGAAACTTTTAAGTCTCGGTGCACGACAAAATTGTGGTGTAAATAACGCAACCCTCTCAAAACCTGAAGCATTATACACTTGACTTGCGATTCAGTAAAGGGAGCTTGCATGTTGTCCAAAAGCGACGCCAAATCTTGTTCGCAATACTCCATTGCCAGAAAAATACTGCGAAAATTGAAATTATTTCGTAAGAAACAAAAAAAAATTACCTTTCCAAGCTTCTTCCTACAACTACTTCTTTTAAGTGTACAATATTTTCGTGGCGGCACCGCAGTAATACTTGAATTTCCCTCAAACTGCTGACTGGTATTCCGTCACGTTCCCTGTCCATCCTCACTTTTTTTAGTGCAACTATTTTGTCAGAAATCGTGTCTTTGGCACGATCTAATAAAAAATTGTTTAGTAAAAGTTGGAAATTGTTGCTTAAAACATACAAACAATGCCGTAAGTACCCTCTCCGATTCTGTTAAGTTTCTCGAATTCCGAAACGAACCGGCAACGTCCCAACTGAAAACAAGGGACTGTATTACACAACCTTGAAATTTACCAAAACTTACTATGTCAGAATCGGGAATTTCCATGGATTTGCCGGTTTTGAAGGACGTCAAAATGCCTTTTTTGGATATCGGAGCAGAAGGTTCTGCCCCGTTTTCGTCTTCTTTGTTGGTTTTCATAGTGGGTGCTAAAAGTAAGGTTATGATTAACAATTCCGGGAATTCAATTTTCAAGTGTTGTATACGCAACCGGGGATTTACTTACATTTTCTAATCACATCCACACTCATTTCAGTCCAAATTCGGGTTTAAAATGTTGTTAATGCAGTAATTTAATAACAATTAGCATATCACACCGGACGTAAACAAACGCAGTACCAACGTGAAAACTCGAAAATTCCCACTATACTATCTTAGTATTTGTTTTTTTAAATATAACCAGTTAATTCTGAAATTGAGCGAAAATTTAATTTTAATAATCCGTGGATGTCTTACAAATTTACTTTTATTTTCAACTTGGATTTGTGGATTGGAATTTAATTTATTAGAAAATTATTTAAAATCTTTGGGGAAATATTTAGGGTTGTATAGAAAGTGTTGGTGGCTCTGCTATTTGACACTTCAGTTCACAGACATTTGTTTGACAACTCGTCAATTGCTTGAGGTTGCTAGTTTTTTCCCATTTTATTTTAGTCGGCTGTAATTACAAAATTACATTGTGTACTCCTCCAGGGCTAGCGATTTTTTAAGTGAACCCTCTGCAAAAATGGACTCGAAGAGCGAGCTGGACCTAAGCGGCAAATTAATCATAAAAGTCCAATTAGGGGATGATATTCGCCGAATTCCCATACATAACGAAGCGATTACTTATGATGAACTGGTTTTGATGATGCAAAGGGTGTTTCGGGGTAAATTATCCGCAAATGACGACATAACCATCAAGTACAAGGACGAGGGTATGCTGCTAATTTAATTAAGAGCCTCTCTCAATCCCACAATTAAAGAGTGTCATATGCGACACATTCCAATAATAAGGTCAACGTTCTAAGTAATTTATTTTCCAGATGGTGATCTGATTACGATATTTGATAGTTCTGATCTCTCTTTTGCTATACAGTGCAGCCGGATCCTAAAATTACAAATCTTGTTAACCGGTGATACAAAAAACGAGACTACCAGTGTAGTTTCACAAAGCGACGTAATCAAATTCAAAAAACAACTGCGGACCATCAGAAACCAAGTTAATCAATTGTTAGATTCATTGGAAATTCATGAAGTTGACCCAGTTGCTGGCACTCAAGGTATCAGTAATTTAAATTTAAACAATTATTTAACTCTAATGTTTAGAACCGGAAACGAGACCTTCAGGTGAAGTAGCCGCGCCCAATAACACTTTGAACAAAGTTAATTCAAGCGAGTTTGATCCCCTAAAAGACAAGGTTCAAATGAATGGGAATGAAGAACAGAAAGAGGTGCCACAACCAACTCCAACTCCACCTACAAACGACACCAACCGGCCCCAATCTGTACCGGTAACGCCAGGACCCAACCAAATTCCACAATCGGTTCCATCTTCAACCGGGAGTCACCATAATTTAAGTGATTATTACAACAGAACTTCGACTGGCGGTTATCCGGTTCAGTATACCAACATGCCGTATGCGCAACAACAATATTCTTATACTGGGTAATTCTTTTAAATTTATTATTATTTTATTTTTTTTGACAATAAACTTCTAGGTATGGACAACCGGCGGTGGATCCGTCTCAAGTTCCAAATACCAACGCTTATTCAAATCCGCAGCAAGGCACTGTTACGTACCCTACTCAACAGTATGGTCATCCCCCACCAGGCGTGTATCAACAAGGACAGACGAACCCATATTCAAAGGCTTACACGCAACCCTCGCCGCAGCACGGGTACAATTTGCCGCCTCGTCAGTGACTTTGAGATTTTAAACGGTTTTATTTCGTGTAACTTGCTATTTACAATATTGTCCTCTTTAACATAGTTTACAGCAATAACGTTGTATTTTCAACTATTTTAATAAATAACAGCTACTCAAGTTGCGTCAATTTCTGCGATAATTAAATTTTTGAGACGCTAGTTATAACCTCGAAGTCCTAGTTTTCATTTTTATTGCACATTCAAACCACTTTTTAATTTCATGTATTGAACCTAAGAGTGTTTTAAATAAAATTGTCTTTATTTGTAATTATTTAGGTGCTAGACGCTGTCCTGTGAGATAGAGCCGTATCGCTGGTTTCGACAAAACTTTTGTCGATATTTTGGAATTTCGTAGGCACGCCCCTGGTTTAAGCAATAATTTACCGCGAAGTTGGTCACACTGATATTCAAGGACGTGAGTCATGTTATGATTTATGAGTATCATATGACGTTCTGTTTGTGTGGCCCCCAAATTTGTGTTTACCCGAAATAATCGTCAACAAACTCTCAAAGTTCGTCCCGATAATAGTTCGATCATAGACCAGGCTCTCTAGTATTAAAATAGTTCAACTAACATTTAGAGTAGACAAAATGGCATAACTTCCTTTTGCGCATAATTTTCTAACAAAGCACAATGTTGTTCAAAAACGTGGATAAATGTCTCCAACTCAACCCGAATTACGTTTATGACGAAGCTTGTATCGATATAAGAAACTACTTGGATGAAATCGTTACAATTGTGGGGCAGTACGCCGAATGCCACAAATGTGATCCAACCAACGTTACAGTAGTGGGACCTCAAGCCAACAGTTCCGTGTTGGTCTCCACGAGGTCCTCAATGAATCTACGTTACACCACAGAAAGCAATATTGTGTGCAAGTAAGAAAATTTAAACATTTTTTAATTGTTGCAATTACACCTCGTTTCAGTTTTGAGAATCTCTTCTATGAACATTACCGCTACGGTTGGAACATTACCCGAAAATGCTCACAAACTTACATCAAGGAACCTGCGGATAACGCGTATTTGCGTAAATATTTCCAAAAATCTCCCCCTTTTTTTTAACGAAATTTTTGTAGCTATTTTAACCGCTTTTATAGTATTGTTCTGTTTCGGAACATTTTGGTATATGATTAAATGTATTTACAAGCATTCAGGTCGATTGCGGCGAGTGGTCACGTGGAATTCAGACGTTGAAAATGTGAGAAAAAAAATTCACTAAAAAAAATAATTTCTAGAGTTGGTTATTTCAGGATTTAGGAGGATCTTCCGCCGGAACGCCTCTAGTGATCGAAAGAACACCAACAGTTCGGAAACATCCTCACCGGATCAAATCAATCGATGTATTTCGGGGCCTTTGCATAATTGTGATGATTTTTGTCAACTACGGGGGTGGTCAATATTGGTTTTTTAAACACTCAATATGGAACGGAATTACCGTAGCCGATTTAGTTTTTCCTTGGTAATTTAATTACAATTGAAAACTTTGTCTAAAATTTTATTTATAGGTTTTTATGGTTAATGGGTCTTTCTTTGAGCGTTTCGCTACAAGTTAAACTACGTCGTGGCGTGCCCCGTCGTCAACTCGTTTTCGCCGTCATTCGACGCTCGCTCATTTTAATTTTGCTCGGAATCGTAATAAATTCCAACAAAAACCTATCGACTATCGCTTCGTTACGGTTCCCGGGAGTTCTCCAAAGGTTGGGCATCACTTACTTAATTGTCGCAATGTTGGAAATTGCTTTCACTAAACGAACTGAACTTGAGGTATTATTTTCTTTTTTTATAAATAAATTTTGCGAGTTGAGTTTTAGAACATTTCTTGTATTCATGACGTTATCGTGGCGTGGCCACAATGGATTATCGTGATATCTTTGGTGATCATTCATACTTGCGTCACGTTTTTTGCCGACGTTCCGGGCTGCGGAAGGGGATATTTGGGACCTGGAGGACTGGATTTAGGCGGGAAATACCTCAATTGCACTGGAGGTATCGCCGGGTATATAGACAGACAAGTTTTTGGGCAACACATGTATAAGGATCCGCCTTGTAAAAAGGTCTATGAGACAGTCGTCTATTTCGATCCCGAAGGTAGGGATGAGGGTTTCAACTTTACCTCAGCTTTAACGTAATTTTTAAATTTCACATTTAATTATAATTTGAAAATATTTTAGGCCTATTGGGAACATTGACGTCAGTCCTGACAGTATACTTGGGGGTTCAAGCGGGGCGCACCCTAAACACCTATCAAAACGTCAAGGCTAAAGTGATTCGTTGGGTCATCTGGGGAGTAATTACTGTAAGTAACAAACTTTCGAATCGATGTTTGGTTTATTCAAGTAAAATCGGGCTAAAAACGAGAAATTTTAGGGTCTCATCGGCGGCGCTCTGTGCGAGTTCAAGCAGGACGACGGCCTGATTCCGCTGAACAAACAGTTGTGGTCTTTGTCGTTTGTGCTGGTGTTGTCTGGAATGGCGTTTGTTATCCAAGCGACATTGTTTGTCCTTGTTGATATATTGAAGAAGTGGGGGGGACGGCCGTTCTTCTACCCCGGCATGAACGCCATCTTTTTGTATGTAGGTCATGAACTATTCAAAAACACGTTTCCTTTCGCCTGGACGCCCACTAATGAAACGCATGGGGCCTATTTACTGATGAATCTTTGGGGGACAGCTGTTTGGGTAGCGATTGCAATTTGTTTATATAAACGTAACGTGTTTTTTATCCTATAAATATGTAACTCATTAATGTAGCCCATTGTTTTATTACTGTTGATTGCTATGTTAAGTACGCGACTGATTTAAATTTTTAACAATTATTAGTGATACATATATTCTGATTTATTGTGAGATAAAATTATTTGCTTTCACGTTATTCCTATTGTAGTTATCTACTTTGTTGTACATACAATTAAAGCAACATAAGGATTGATTTTTTTTTATTGTTAACTTTCTTAAAATCTC
The DNA here is from genome assembly GCA_905333025.2 of Pyrochroa serraticornis. NCBI lineage: Eukaryota > Metazoa > Arthropoda > Insecta > Coleoptera > Pyrochroidae > Pyrochroa > Pyrochroa serraticornis. Next base: position 31,299,562 of record HG995154.1, on the reverse strand, counting down.
TTGATCAAGTAATTACACTGTAAGGATACAATGAGGAATTTAAGTGATTATCCTGCACGATTAACTTTGTTCTGCATGTACCAGGGAGCATTGACTGGAATCTCCAGTATTGAAATGTGAAGCGAATCCCCAGATCTAAATTCCGTAGCTCCAAATTGGTTTTAGAAATTCTTTTTACATAAGCAATTTGTTTTCTAAGGTTAAGTTCGATTTGAGCTCCATTACCCACTACATTCTGCTGACCCTAAGTTCAACAGAAAAGATTTTCCCACGCCATTCTTCGGTCTAAGTACATTCGTAGATATTTCAGTTCCTCCTTTTGTGAAAGAGGGTGGTTGTTTAGTATAACAAGAGGGCAGTCGCCTCTTCTAGTTGTAAATGATACAAGCACAGATTTGTCTTGGTTTACTCTGATTCGCCACTTGCTTAGCCACTTTTAGATTTGGTTAAGATTGGCTTGAAGTTGTGTCGCATTAACACGGTTTACATGTGATGTGAGAATGGCTGTATCATCTGCATATGTAGCTGTGATGATTTTGTCGGATATTGGCAAGTCAGCTGAGTATATTGTGTACAAGATGGGAATCCAGACCGGACTGGGTAGATGCGGCGGGAGAGAAAGTGGTTATGTGGGAGCAAAGTTCAAATTCTATACAGTAGACCAGGGTGCCAGAACTTATCAAAGGCTTGGGGCACAGCAGCGCAGTATAGTTTAATCTCGAAGTTTTGATTGATTTCTTTATATATTTGTTCGATGATAGCATGCTGATATCAAAATCCGAATTGGTGGTCAGGTGTCAGTTGTTGACACTAGTTTCTGTAGCATGTATGTTATAGGTAACAGACTACTAGGCCTGGAGGATTTGACGTCAAACAGAGGGTTGCAAGGTTTATGAATGAGTCCTCTGAGCCACTTTCCATTGGAGAGGAAAATATTCTGTTCGGATGAGCGCATTAAAATTTTTTACTAAATTCTTCTGGTAGTCTCTTTAATACGGTGGCCGAAATTAAGTCGAATCCGAAACTTTTTGGAGCTAAGTTTGGTGTTGATAGCATTTCGGGCTTCATTCAATGTGAGTGTATTTATTTGTAATTTCCGTGATTATTAGAAGGAAAGGGTTCGAAAACTTGGGTCTTGCAAATGTGTTGGCGTTTTCTTCATTGTTCCTGGTCCAGTAAACTGTCTTCAGTTTTAATTGGGGAATTATTCAGTTGCGGTCGACTTATTTTCTTGGATGCCTTCCATAAGGAGTATTCCGTAGCTTCGGTTGCTGTTAGATTTTGGAGGTAATTACAAATCCCGTCATTTTTGTGGTTGTTTAACAGCATCCTTAGTTGACGGGTAATGTGGTTCAGTCTTCTTTTTTACGTTTGGCTGCTATTTTTTTCCTAGATATGCGATGGAATGTCTGTGGTATGGCTAGTTTGTCTTGTATTTGCGGTAGATTGCCAGGCAGCTTGTTGAATGGCTGTGTTAAGATTTTCAACTACCTTGGGACTTTTAGGTCTAAGTTATTTTCTATAAGTATGCTAAATTGCTCCCAGTTACTGTGTCGGTTTCCCAATTTAGGAGGCTTATTCCATTAGAGGGCCTTGGTGCTTATCGTAATTAGGACAGGCGAATAGTTGACGATAGGTCAAAGTAGAATTTTGCCGGAAAATATCTTTTGTGACTACAAAATCAACGAGATCGGGAGTCTTATTCACATTACTAGGCCAATACGTTGCTTTCTCGGTTGAAATAAATTGGAGGTTTTGATTCTCTGACGTCTCCCGTTCGAACTCGTAAAGCGTGAGCCCCAGAAGGGATGCTTGGAGTTGTAGTAGTATCCGTCTACAATAAACCTTGATCCGAGTGAGTTAGAAAACTCTATAAATTGGGCAGTATCCAGCGCGTGGCGAGGTGGGCAGTATATGGCTGAGATAGACAATTGACCTTTCCAGTCTTCGACAACTATATGGCTTGTAGATATTCGGTATTGAACTTGGCCCCTCTTACACCAAGAGGGGCAAAAGACGAAAGGGCTAGGGACCTAGAGGGTCTATTTATTGCGTCTATAGCCGAGTTGAACACCTGACAGAAAAATTGAATACCATGAAACGACATCTGTTAGGTTCAAGTTTGGGTAAACACGAAAATAATTCCAATTTTGCGACTTCAGCGCCTCTGGCGATTTTTGTCGGCAACGCATTCTCAAGACCCCTTTTAATAGATGTCTTGATTAGAATGGCGGTACCACCATGGGCAGTCCTGTCAGGATGTTTGGTATCGTATAATGAAGAGTTGGGCATCTTGATGAAACCTCGGTTTGTAAAGCGGGTTTCAGAAATTACCATTATGTTAATACTAGTTGCCAATGAATGCTTTAATTCCTTCCGCATGTTGGTTGTGAAAGCCCGTTGGTATTCCAGATAACAATTTTTACGAACTTACCAACTACTTACCGTAGCATAGTACTAATTTGTTCTGTTAGGGTTTGAAGCATGGTCTTTAACTCACCAAAGTCGTTGAATTTTCCCATAGTGTTAGCGCTTAGAGGTTGAGATGTGATTGTTGGATAATTACACCGGTTTAGTCTCTGTGTTCTGTCGCACGGAGCGCTAGCATTTTGTCGCACCAGACTCCAAAACTGAAGCAAATTTCTAGTTTTTTTTTTATTTTTACCAATTTAGACACATCAGGTGTAAAGAAACAATGATACATTTTTATTACAAGTTTATTTGGCTACAGGTAGTTAATTCTAACAAAATCCCGCTTTCCTAAACTCTTAAAACAAATATCTTGTATAATTTAGACTTTCCATATACGGTTTTTGTCTTTCATATAATTTTTTGGTTACAACCGTAGAGTAAAGTCGATGTGGAACAATACTAGAAATCGCCACTGCGTGTTAAGGAATGACAACATGGAATACTAGCCGCTACAAGAAGGGAAATGTTTAACTCTCAATTCAACATTCTATACGTAACTATTTGTTATAGTAAAATAAATTTGAGCTAGGCTACAGTAAGGCTTCGTTGTTACAGAGGTGCTGCGTTGCCGCTAAACTTCTAAATTTAATAAATGTACTTCTTGTCTTTAACCACCGCCACCTGGTGGGTACTGAAATAACTAAGAAGTTGTAATGCTTAAAATCGCGTTTAAGTACGGAAAAACTACTTAAGTTGCAGCAAGATTTTAAGTAAACCTGTTAAAGTTACATAATTGTATAGAGAACTTAAACATGTCAGCTTCGATCATTAGCTAACATCTAACTATTATTTTACAGCCTTTTAACTTCACACAACTATGAAATTGTAAAAATACAAACATAAATAATTACAGTAAAACAATTGAACATCAAAAAGTTATTACTTGCAATCTCTAAACTACATAAAGTGTCGTTTTTATTTAATTAAAAACTTGGCACACTAAATCAGATAGCGAATCAAATTTTTGCCACAAATTTTGAGCTCGATTAGAAACGTGTTTCGTGACGTAATCAGTACATCAAAAAGTTTCTATACTATTAAATATTTCTACGTAAACTGTATCAGTTTCAGTGCATAATAAACTACATAACACAAACTGCACTGATGACAGTAACATATTTTTATTTATATATTTAAATTAAGAGTGCTAAAGGACGGTAAATTTTCGACGATATCAATCTGCGATTTATTAATTTTTCAAACAACTGGTGGTGATTGATTTTCTAAAAGAGATCTAGCAAAAGGTGTAACCCAGGATTTTTCAAACTGTAGTCATCAAGACAATTATTGGTAGCACAATTATTGGATTATAATTCGAAATAATATCGTGGCGTAATTTCTGTTAAGTCACTGTACGTTGGACCTAATTAACGCCATCTGCCGGCTAAAATACAAAACTTATTAGTACCGATCTTTTCAAAAATTGATATCTCTTTTTTCTCCTACACAATATTGAGAACTTCAACATTCATAGAGAACATTATTAATAAAACTACATATATTGATTGTTTTAATCACACCTGGATATAAACGATGCAAGTGGGGAATATGACCGCTACTTGCAATCGCACGTTGGTTTTGCGCAACGATTTTGGTATCATCCTAAATTAAAGCAAACAATAATCATTCTTGTCGTGAGATCATTATAAAGAGTTAATTTATACAAGGCGGACGAAAATATTTAAATAACAATTTTATCAAGTCAATAAAACAAATTACCCAGTTGATAATTTCTTCATTTTGCGACAATATTTTTTTTACGATTCCGTCATTTTGTGCTTTTCCCCATAAGAGTTACTTGAAACTCATTTACTAAAGGTCGCCACAAAACGACCGAAACGTCAAGGTAAACATTTTATTATAGTTTTTGGAAATGTTGGTGATTGTGATTATATTTTCGCTCTACCCCGCATATAATAACTTACCACAATCAGTTTTTTTCTATTTGAATAAAGCAACTTTTAGATCCTGCGACCTACAAATTTGAATGGACCACCAAAATAATTTTTTTTTTGGTCGCTTCTATGGAATGCAAGTTGACTGAATTAAATGTCGTCAAAATAACTCCGAATTTTGATTCAGTCCAAGACAAAAAATGTAACAAATAACCCCAAAACATTCAAAAACGGATCTTGCTAATTCTCAAAATCTACAGAATCAATTTTAGTTGTACTCGCAGTCAAGATACGGAATAGATAAAGCGAAATTTTCTTTTTTTGACAACGCTAAACACCAAGAATAGTTTGAACTTTCATCAGGTACTTACGACGTAGACCCCAAGGCATTAATCTTCTGCAGCAAAAGCTAAGAAAAATAACGCAAGTACAAAAAACAAAAGATATCACTAACAGTAAATAGCTGCGTAGTTGCGGAAAACGGGACGGAGACCACAGCACTGTGTAGCGTATTTCGTTTTTTTCTAAAAAAATTAAAATTAATTTCGAATTAAATAAATAAATTACGCACCAAGTACAGCGTAACCGTAACCAATTTTATCCGTACCCATTCGATACGAACATGTGGGGACGATAAATTCGTACATGTCAGTAGCTCCTAGAGTGTACTCAAATATGGCGTTATTGTCGGGAGTTACAGGAACGATTTGGCGGTCTTGGCGCAATAAGGCATCGGTGCTAACTATCATTGATTTATGTTCGTGTCCCGTAAATAAAACTTGAGGCAACATTTTTGATAAAACCTAAAAAATTACGTTTTTATTTTATAAATTTAGAAAACCACTAACTTTTTCCACAAAAAGCGATGGCATGAAAATGAGCGGCATATGGCTTAAACCAACGAAAATTTTGTTGGTTTCATAGAATTCCCGCGTGTCTTTAAAAACGGGAATGGTTTTAATTAAGCGGTTAATTTTAAAAAAAGTTATGTTTTTGTAAGAAATTAAATCAGGTTGTTTGAAAGCTCTCTCGAACCGTTTCAGTTTTGGTATAGAAACTTTCTCGAAATCTTCACCACCAATATCGTTGTCACCTGGTAACCATATGTGCTAAAAAAAATCGTTAATTTCAATTCACAAATTGTGGGAACGACTCACTCTAATACTAGAAGTTTTCTTTTCGAGAAATATGTTAAAGAGGCGCCTCACGTACCCGTAGAATTCATTGTCGTCAGCGCGAGAACCTTCATCTGTTAAATCTCCCAAAAATATAACGATATCCGGTTTCACAAAATTGAAAGCTCGCCAATAGGTTTTAATTAAATACATGTCGCTATCGAAAATTGTAAATGGGACGAGTAATCGGGGTTGGGGCGGATCTCGTTGGTAGTTTCCAATTATTTGGGGGTCCGCTACTAAGAGGATTTTTGTACAGTCTTTTTGATTCACGCATTTTGGTTGGAGCCATCTCGATTTATTGAGTGTATACGCTAGGAATTCGTTGTAGAAAATGAAAAGTGCTGCTAATATCAACCAGAAGAACAAATAAGACTTTTTAGAACACAACCTGGAATTTGAGGTTAGTTTCGTTTGATGTTTACAAAATTTGCACCACCTGTTGATTCGCATTGTTTGCACTATTCTACATTATAATTGCGAGAGGAAATTGGTCACATATTTGCCAACCCGACAATTATCTGATTTTCCATTATCAACAATTATCACATGTTTACGAAGGTCAAACAGCCTACTTAATTGGGTTGTTGACCTATATAATTGACGTTTGCGGTGCAGAATGACTACGAAGGCAGCAAAAGAGCTACAAGGCGGACCGTTTTCGTCCTTCCCGTTATAATCCCCAAAGCAGGACCGAACTAAGCCGCTTTTAGGGGTAGCTGAATTTTTCGTACAATTTCAAAAGAACATAATTGAAACAAAACCCGGAATTTATGTTGGAAAATTATTAATTAAGCAATTACAAGAAATCGTTTTTTAAATTACGGAAACACTTAGAACAAAACCATAAAATCGTAATTTACGTCCTTCAGTAGTTAAGAATTATATGCGAATTTCGAGTACGGTTTTTCAAATTAAGTCGAATGACGTCATACCAAGCCATCTATTGTGGCGCCATCTTTGCTTTTTATCGCGAGTTTTGTTTTATTTAGACGCGATAAATAACGGTTTTTTGGCGTTACGCAACCTCTTTAATCGTTTTATTCCATTCTTTAATCAATGAATCCAACGAATTCTTGTTAAGTGTTAATGAACAAGGATATTCCTTCGTTGAAAGAGTTTCCTAATTACAATTCGGTAAGTTTTTTTGAACTAACCTCAATCTCTTTGGAAGCAATTTCGCACTCTCTATCCGCATTTATTGTATAGACGCTCTATTGAATTTATAATAAAAAGAAGTAAGAACCATTATTCAGCAACAATAGAATTTATTTCTATTGTTTTTGAAATTGTTTAATTATCATTGCTTTTTTAGTACGCAATTTGACATGATCACGTGACCTTAGAACTTGTTCTTCAAGTTCTATGTAGCCTACTATAATTATCTGTATCTGCGTATAATCACGTGAACAATTGTTCTTGTTAATTTATTTGTTTCTAATTTTTGTCTAGCTTTCGAAATAGCAGCTTAACGTGATAAACTTGCATTAATTTCAACTTTTTCCGTTTACTTGGCTGGATTTCAAGTTGAGTTGCGATAATTGCAACTACAGGTTGCTATGGAAACTTTGCAAATCGACTGGCGCGCGCACCTTCATTGCGGGGTTTCCATAGCAACCTTAGTTGCAACTCAATTATTGCAACTCAACTTGAAACCGAACTCTCGATTGAGGCGCAGTTAAGTGGTTTTAGTTCCGGTAAAAATCTGAGCAGTTTTTAAAAATTTTGGTTTTCTTTTTAATAGACATGGCTTCTAAACCAAACGAAGCCTCATGGATATCGTCAGTATGCACTTTGTGTACCCGGCGGAATTCTTCAACCAGTTGCTGTTACACTTGCAACAAATCCTTGTGCCATTTCTGCGAATTGGCCCACAAGCGCATGGTCTGTTTTCAGACCCACAAAATTTTCCCTTTGGGCGAAGCCCCGGAACGGCGACTGGTAACTGCCCAGAACGGTCAAAATGTGCCCATTTTCAAGGCCAACAATCTGCTGGTTAACGAAATCGCCAAAATTCTATTGAAAAACGGTAGGTTTGCAACAATCACTGATTGGCCGATTCAATTATCCTTCTTCCTGTTAACCGTTCTTTTGTTTGTGTTTCGTGTGCTTGTAGATGAGTTATCCAATGGTTGTAACTTACCTGATCCTTTGCTTGCACGTAATGGATTTGTGACTGCTTATCCTGATCCTTCAGTAGAAACCTTTGATTTAGATCCCAATAATCCCCGTTATTGTTCCAACCAAATGCAAATGCAAATTTACAAAACATTTGGGCAAAAAGGGGCTGGTACGGGACAATTTCAGTCACCGCACGGATTTTGTTTGGGCTTTAACGACAGTATTGTCGTTGCGGACAGTTTGAACCATCGCATTCAGGTACGAAAACAACGTAAATGGGAGGATGAATTTGAAAAATCAACTCAAACTGGCAACTTCGTCATCCTAACTTGCAATCCTGATCCTTCCGACCGTAACTTTAATTTTTTAGAAGTAACCAAAACCATATACCTATTAGCTAGTTTGTACCTTACACATTTTGCGCATGTGTGAACCTCTGGATGCGAAATCACAAACTAACCCATAGAATAAAAAACGTACTGACAGTCGATTTCAAGTTGACTTGAACTACTCGCAATTCAACCATTCCGGTCCTAAGCATCTAATATGTATATGGCCAAAACAGTTTTTTTGAATTTTTTCTATACATTTTTTCTTGTTTTTTTACTAACATTTTATTTAACTACAAAACAAGTGTACAACATGACTTTATTCAAATTATATTGACTAAAACATTATTTAACTTTAATTGCTACCAACATAAATTTTAATTATTAATCACAATAGTTTCAACTATTAACGCGTGACGTCATAACTATATATTGAATTTTTTGTTTAATCACCTTGATTTAGATTTTCGACAAGTCAGGGACGTTCAAGTTACAATTTGGGATCACCGGACGGCACGATGGATATTTGTGGCATCCCCGTAAAGTGGCAGTGTTGCCAATACAACGAAAATACGTGGTGTGTGACCGCGGTTATAACCGTTCTCGCATGCAAGTTTTCGCAGAAGACGGCAGTTTCTTCAAGAAAATTTACATACAGTATATTGATATAGTAGCGGGAATTACTATAACTAAAAATGAAGAAATTGTTGTCGTTGACAGTGTTACTCCAACTATTTTCATAATTGGCCGCAACGATTTTTTACGCTCTCTCGACTGTAGAAGGTTTATAGAAGAACCGTCTGATATCGTTGCAGTTGGTAATACAGTTAACTAGAATTTTCAACCAACTTTATTTTTTCTTTCTAGGCGATGAGTTGTATGTGTGCGATTTTAAAGGGCACAGTATTGTTGTTGTTAATATGGAAGGGGTTTTTTTACGTAAAATTGGCAATAAGCAAATTGTTAATTTTCCTAACGGTATTGACGTGTCTTCAACCGGGGATGTTCTAGTCGGGGATTCCCACGGAAACTATTTTCACGTAGCTGTTTTTTCTAAATACGGTACTTTTATTGGCGATTTTAGATGTCCCTATATTAAGGTAAGGCCTTTTCATTGGGTGCCCAACATTAACTCGTTTTTTAGGTATCTCGCTGTTGCGGTTTGAAAATTACCTCAGACGGACATATTGTTACTGTTGACAAAAACTATCATCATATTATTATATTGACATAAGCTTTTAAATATTATATTTACCATGTGTAGCCTGTAACCAATGTTAATGTATAAATGCAAATAAAATTTATATTCATTTTGAATACAAAATCATAAAAAAGATTACATCAATGGCTTAGAGTGGAAGAAGATGTTCTTCGGAAACTGATCTAACTACTAAAGCACAGTGTATGTTGTACTGCTATAGGAGACGCCATTAGCAGTATCCACACTGTGCGTGGTTTGTGAGGCAAGATGTGTCGATTTGTGGTAGTTCGTCAAACTGCCGCACCTAGGTCCTGGGTATCCACACTACGCGTAGTTTGTGATACGAGATGCATCAATTCGTGGCAGTCTTCTTTGAATGCGTTCAATTTACCGCTATGAGGGTGAACCGCAGAGGACTGATTCGTACCGTTGAGTGAATTGACTCGATGTTCGTACGCATCAACTTTGGCTGCATCAAACCTCCGCACTGCACGAATCAAACGCATCAGGCACCAGGCATAGTTTGGATGCCGCTTTAGTCTTAAGTTTTGCAATATTTTATTTTATAAGGAAATTCTTATGAATATGACGATGCAGAAATAATTCCGTATGCAGGAGGCGATTGAACACAAATTTATTGATTAAGTGATATAATAAAAAATATAAAATACAAACATATTTCTGAATGACAAAACTAAACTACTTCATAAAAACTGAGAGATTACTCTTCGCCATCAAACACGTCCACCTTTGCGGACCCGGTGATGTCCACTAGCTCTTTGGAGGAGAAGGTGGCCACCAGTTTCTGCTCCCCTTCTGCTTTCGGGGTTATGTCCGCGTTAATTTTGACCAAAGCGCCAGGTTTCACGTCGCTGTAGCGAATAATTTGGTTCCTCAACAAAGTGGGTCCCGATATGTTAAATTTGCATTGAGTCAGCACCTTCTTGAGCGGATTGACGAATCGCAATGTAATAGTGGTGGGTCTCCCAACGGGAATTTCGGAAGGCACCTAAAATCCAAAGAAATCACTTATCGAAACTGAATTTTTCTGTTTTTTTTTGTTAATTTTGCGCAGTAAGCAACGAGAAAATGAATTAACAAAATACCCACTCTGATGTCTATGTTAGGTTTCAACACTTGGAAATCGTCTTCGTCTGCCCAAGTTTGGCGGGTTTCAAGCACAGAAGCTATTGCGTAGAGTTTCATGTTACAGTACTCAACTAACTTGTCCAAGTACTCATCGGCTTTGACGGTCATCCTCAAAGTTTCAACTGTTTCTTATTTACAGAAATTTCTTAATTTTTGTGACTCACCCGAATTTGGTTTCAACTTGAATTCTCCTTGAGTTTTTTTGATCAAACTGGCCTTAACTCCGTTGTAAAAAACGCTACCAGCAGACAAAATCGCTTTAATAGTGCGTAATTTGTCACTTTTATTCTTGATTTTGATAACCAAACAGAAACCTTCCCCAATCTTAATTTTCTCCAACTCCTCCAAATCGAATTCAACATCTTCCAAACCAGGATCGGGTAAAGAAAAGAAACTAAAATACAAACAGTAAAAATAAAGAATTAAAATTAAGAAAAAAAACTTTTTCGCCAATTCGGTTCCTCTAACAGCATTAAAAAGTGACATGCGTTCCGCTTCAGTTCCTTCAACAGCTTTGTATTGATTGGTGATTTCCTGCTTGTCTTTGTCGCCGTTAGGGTCGAAAATAAAGGGTTGTTTTGTCAAAATGAAGCGACCAATACTGAAATTATCAATAATTACTAGAAGTTTAAAAAAAACTAGTAATTACTGGTATTTGTTGCAATAAATCTTAGCGTAACCCATTGGTTGGGTCGGATCTTGCTTCCAACGCATCACGTCGGCATTAACGGAAGCCACCATGAAAGCAACATCGTAATTGTATCCAACTTGCCCCTTTTTGATCGCTTCCAAAGACGCGGGACCACATTGGTAAAACCCATAGGAAGTTTCTTGAGGAGTTGCGTCAATGGCTTGCCAACCTCCGTAACCTTTAATAAAATTATTGAAAAACTTGAATTTGACGGAAAGGAAGAATCAAACCTGGAGGTAGATCAGGACGCGCCATCCATACGTCGTTCCAAACGTGGTAGTTCCAAACTGAATCTTCACCCATTGGATTATTAGGATCAAATTCCATTTCTTCGTTGTTGGGGTTGTAGTATTTGTCAACGGTTAGTGTGCAATTGGCGTCATGAGCCGAAACCAAATTAGTTACAACTCTTGATGGTATTCCAAGAGCGCGACAAACTACCAAAAATATAATAAAAAATTGAAAGATTTATAAATAAGAAAAATTACTGGCAGTAACTACTCCGGCAAAAACCCAACACTGTCCATAATTGACTGGTGCTTGGGTGTCCAAGTATTGTTGGAGGATAGGAACTGATCCCGTCCAAGCTGAAGGGGCTGTACCATCATCGTATTCGCCGTCCCATCTTCCGACTAGAACCCCATCGTCGTCATTGCTGTTGACCATTTTGGAGATAATTCGGGTCATGGTGATGGGATCTCCTCGAGTACCTGGGGCCATTCCTGAACTTTCTAGCATCAACATCGCTGCGGGGAGGACGCAAGCGTCGAATTGGCCGAAAACCCATTCGCGACCTTTGCTGGTACCGTAAGGACCCACCCAAATTTTTCCAACATCCGTCAAAACGTACTCGTCTAAATCCCTTTCTTGAGGCATATAAACCAAATCGTCTAACACAAAATTAGAAAAGAATCTCAAGAAAACGAATAACTTACGACAATTCCAAGGGTTGAAGAGAATGTAAAAATCGTTTTCGTAATCGAAAGTGTTGGGTGGTAAAGTTGAATTAACTTGAGTCGTTTCTACTTGTAATTTCCAAATTCCTACAGGAGTTGTGGTTGGGGGATAAACCTACAATTTTGGAAATAAAAAAAATTGGGATTGTTGTCGAAATTTTACTTCAAGTGTTAAACTGTCTTCGCCATAATCAAGAATGTTTGCGCCCCAAAATTTACTGTCTTCAATTCGACGTTTTGTTGAATCCAAAATTGCGATTCCTTGGGTACCTTTAACGGGGTTAGGGGATGGTCCTGAAAACGCTACTGTGACTCGATAATAATATAAAATGTTAATATTACCGAAACTGAAAATTAAACGGACTTTGTCTTTGCCTTTTTCGTATTGTCGCCCCATGAAACGAACCGCCATAGTGAATTTCAACCCTCGACGTAGAATAGCGACTGGAGCATCTTCGTCATGGACTAACTCGAACTTGTCGGTTTTGTGAGGTTTCGAGTTTTCTTTGGGGTAGAGGTAGATGAGTTCTACTTGCAAATTTTCGGACATCTTGACACTTTAGTGAAGAATTAATCGAAAATAAAAATAGAAACACGACTGTCTTGAACAGAAGAAAAATTAAGAGTGAACGTTAAAGCGTTATTGGGGAAAGAATTAATTAGTAATTTCCTGTTCTAATTGTTGTAACAAATTTCCTGCAGGCAAACCGCAAAATCAGAGGAATCAAGTGATAAGGAGCCAGACTGGCGGTGGTTGCAGTTGCAGTGGGTGGCGAAACAATAACATTTGGGAATTTTATCTCTTGGGAATAAAAAAATTACAATTTTAGGCTTTTTCTTGTTGTTTTAAATAAATTTGTAATTTTAAGAAAATGCAATGATTGGAAACTACAGGTAAATAGTTAATTTCAAAGAAGTTGACCGTTGTTTAGGTTTTTGTATTTCTAAAAAAAAACAAGTAGTTGCATTTAACGTTAGTTATTGTGGTTTAGTGGGTTTGCGTTCTCTGTCGCACCCACAGAGCCTTATGGGCCCAACAATGTATTCTGTTGTAGTACGAAACTCTTTTTATAATGGCGTCACATTTAAAGTTCTTTTTTGTGGTTTTTAAATTAATTCGTAGTTTTAAGAGTATGCAATAATTGGAGACTGATTACATGTGAATAGTTAATCCCAAAATTTTTGCTAAGAACTTGTCTCAAAGAGGCTCAACCATTCTTTAAGCTCTTGTAGTTTTAAAAAACCAAATAGCTGCTTTTAACGCTAAGGCTGCAGTTGAGTGGGTTGGGGTTCTTTGTCGCACTCACGGGGCCTTATGGGCCTAACAATGTATTTTGTAGTAGTACAAAACTCTTTTCATAATGGCGTTGCATACAAGATACGACGGCTTTAAAAAAATAGAGATAACATTCTGGTGATAATCTTTAAGAAAAATTCAATCATTAGATACTTGAAATTTGTTTCAAGTCCAAAGCTAAAGATTTTTAGAGGTGAAATAAAAAAAAAGCTCTAGTTTTGGAGTCTACTACGACAAAATGCATACTCATGCCTATAACTCCCTGAGCGTGCGAACACAACAATGACTAAACCTCACCCTTAAGTAATGACAACTATACACTGAATAATATCTGAGGACAACTTTGTAAAATAATAAAAGCTCAGAAGCCATTTGAGATGGTATTTCTCATTCTTCGTGAATTTGTATGTTCAATTTTTTGGTAACTTAAGGCTGCAACTGTTGTTTGATGTATGACTCACCTGGAATTCCTATAGCGCTTGTTCGTTTCTTCAAAGTAGTCAAATGAGGGATCTGCAAGCGGGGGTGCAGTTTCAAATAAATCAAAGTCAAATAAGAAACTGCAGTGAGGAATAAAAATTTATTACTTAAAACCAAATACTTATACAAAAAGTGGTCTTGCCGCCACATCAGAATCTGTCGAAATAAATAAATCCCAAAACATACGAATATCAACTTGAACAATCACATTGTTGTGATTCAATATCACTAGGTATATCGATTACATTATACAAAAATAATACACTTCCGGAAGGTACACTCTATAAGGCACCTAGAAGCCACAACAGTGCGATCTATAGCTTTTCTATGTTTTAACGTTCAGTAAATACGGATCGAAATCCCAGGCAGCAACGTAGTGAAAGCGGTTAGAAATGGATCAGCTCATCACTCCATTTATTGTACCAAAATCTCGTAATCCTGGAATCCCATTTCGTTGCCACCATACGGTATGTAAAGAACACCATGACTGGGTTGCACTTTCCCAACAGTGAGAGACCCATCATGGACAACTCTTCCCACGTACAGCGGTTCACCATCTTCAGACTGACCAGCAGTAACCGCGTTAGGAGGAATGTTAGCGCCGCTGCACGCCTGCCACCTTCCCGGGAAATCGCAAAGAATCTCGTAATCATGGACGCCATTTTCGACGCCTCCCCACGGAACATAAGCGGTTCCATGACTAGCAACCAATTTTCCGGGAATCAACGCCCCATTAAAGTTGGCTCTAGCCACATAAAGAGGCTCTCCGTTATCTTCACCTCCAGCAAAAGCTCTAGGAGGCACTTCTCCGTTACGAGCAGCCACCCAACAAACTTGACCACCATATCCAGAAGGCGCCGATGGAGGAGGCGCAGAATAACCGCCACCACCTCCCCTAGCTTCTTCGATAATCCAGGAACCGTTAGCGCCCCATCCGGTACAAACTCCAATGTATTCGATCGGAACGCGTTCGTAATCGGTGAAATTAACGAAAGGTGTGGCTTCGCCTTCACGACCAGCGGATATGTTGCCGTTTTCCCAACGCACCCAAAAACCGCGGAATTCGTCGGGGTTGAGGAAACCGGGAGTTGGGGCTTCAGCGACTTCGGGTTTTGTCCGGTTCTTGCGGATTACTGATTTGGAGTTGCCCCAGCCGCCGATGAAAATCTCGTACATGGGGTTGGTTTCGGAAGCGGCGGGACTTAGGGCGATGTGAGCGTCGTTGGGGGCGCGCACGCGGAATTGCACCAAACCCGAGGAGTTCGGGAAGAAGGTGTACTCCAGCCGGTCCTCGGTTTCCAACTCTGCAACAAAAATTGTTTTTATACACCACTGAAGACTGCAAACTTAAGAATTTAAGGGATAACGCAAAACCATAGAAAAATTAATTTTGAAACTAAAGTAACAATTGTAAGTGCTGAAAAACTACTGAATTGGCAGGTGTAGCGAAATTATTTCAGGATTCTGAAAAAAATTTACTTGGGAGTGATTACATTAAAATATGTTTCTGGTCTACCACCTAAAAGACCTATTCGAGGCACCCAAGTGTTCAAAACGATTCCTTTGAAATTTTCAACTAAAGTTCTTTGACTTTCCACGAAATTTTGGGATGTCCCGCCTTTCAGTGAAACGAGTCCTCTCTCCTTCCTTTTCCTTATTTAAGTTTTTTAAATCGGAAGGTAATTCTAGGACGAATCAATGCGGAATTTCTGTGTTGCGGGTAAAAAACTAATTGGGAATCCTTGTCGATGTGACCTAATTCACTGTTCTCTCTGCGCATAGTTACCACCCGCAACCCTTAATTTTATCGGATTTTTTTACAGCAGCCTCATAAATCTTGAATGGGATATATTAAGATTCTTCCACGTTTTCAGGGTAGTTCGCGTGGTTAACTGTGATTTTATTGGAAAATTCCGTGGTTGTTGGCCGATGTCATGTTTGACACGTCAGTGTGTCCCTTTTCGGCTCCTTCACGTCTGGCGCCATAAGGGGAAGGTCATCATTGATTTTGAATCTCGTTATAGTGCGGTGTTACATCATCGCCGGATTCGGTTCTTGCAACACCGTTAAGCAACGCGCCTTGTTTGCTGTTAATTACACTTGTCCACGTGAGAAACGAGTCAACAACAACATTAGCACCGAAAAGATAGCAGATGACAACAATTTTATTAACTAGTTTCCCGAAAAAAAAAGAAAATCTACACAAGAGCCGAAAAGTTTTAGGAAACAATGGCAGAAGGAAAAATGTAATGAGAAAAAACTATGAAAAAGTGGAAAAGTTGAGTTGATGAATTTCTACTTGAAACAGGAGCTCTCCGGAAGTGGGCGGAATAATTACTTGAGTACCTGGTGACGGTTCAGTTATTTGCATTGAAATGCGAGGTGAATAGTAGGAAAAATTGGGTTCAATGATACAATATTGGCATCGTGTGCCGCCAAGAAGGAAGCCGATGCGATGGTGTGAATGTTCAATTGCCGGAGTTTTCACAGCTTGCGGACAGATGTTTTTAAATAGAAGAAGAACGTTCTATAATTGAACTGGACCAACATTTTTCAAATAGTTGGGCTGGTCTATAGTAAATTTTATATTTATTTTAGCAAGAATTTCACTTTAACACGGAATGAATGGACTTCAGGAGAAAATCGTTAAGGTTTTTGCTGTCACCAAGCGGAAAATCGTCGCGTTACAAAGAAAATTAATTAATTAAAACCAAGGAATTAGCTGAATTGGCATAAATCAAGTCAGCCTTGTAATATGATTAAGCACATTCCAGAATTGCTATTTCCATTTTTTCTTAAATTTACCACTAGTCCTAGTAATCGAAACAAATAACAGTGGAGGGACAATGTATGGCGTTTTGACAACAAATTTGAAGAAAAACCCTAATTATGAATTTTTGTGCGACCCAGAGTAATTTACAATTTGAAAAAAGAAGCTACAAACATTAAGTTAAGAAAAGTGTTTTTGTAGGTCATTTCAAGGCGTTTCGTGAATGAACTAATGACCCATTATCTAAATTAAACCCTGTAAAGATATGTTAAAAACAAAAGACAATCCTTAGAACCCTGGTGCAGATTTTCAAAATCGCGTTACAGGTGCCTTTAATCTGAAATTCTTGGCTGATGAAAAATTTAGACTTACACTCAAAATTTTTCGAAATAACAAAACAATACTCAATACTCTTCAAACACAAAGTTATTTTTAGCCACAGAGCGTAACATTAGTAGGAGTAGTTTTGATTGGTCAAACAATTTGGATGCTATTTTTAACTGCTACTGATTGTTTGAAATTATTGTTTATCGCATTGTTTCGGTGTTATTAATGCTAAGTTAGTTTCGGTGCTTAAGATTTCTACCTCTACAAAAATTGGGTTTGTGACATCATCTCAAACCCGGTGACAGTTAAGCCGTAAATCCGCTAGATGGCGCCTCTTTCAAGTGTTTAAAAGCTTCCCAAAAATACTTTTACGATGCACTATACAATTATTGAGCTAGATTATGACAATTATCCACATGAATTAAGTCCAAAACGGGACAAAAATCCTAACATAATCAATATTTGCGAAAGAGTTCAAACAATCTTAAAACCACAAGTAATTAGGATGCAAACCGGTAGACGGCGCCTGTTTCAAGTATGTAAGGGGCCAATAAAAGCTTCCTAAAAATACTTTTACAATGAACCATTAGGATTACAAATATTGAGCTAGGTTAAGACAATGATTTTCATGAATGAAGCCCAAAGGGGGGTAAAAATCCGAAATCAACCAATATTGAGAAAAAGTTATCGGTCTTTAGTAGAGTTGGATGATCCAAAAAACTTGGAATGCAGGAAAAGTGGAACGATAACCCCTGCAACCAGCATCACCCGCAGAATTGTCGACCCACTTACTAGAGGTCCTTATTTTGTACCAAGGTTTGTTTTACAAACAAATAGGTTGAAAAATTGAGGCGACATTGGTAACACGGTATTAAATAACGATGACAACAGTTCTAAAAATAGTTAAGTAGTTATGCGATGCAGTAATGGTCAAGTGAACTCGGAGGTCGCCAATAATGGGCGTGCCACCGCCATTCAAATCCGACAATACCAAAAATCACGACATGCAATAAAGTCATTTTGAACGACCTCGCATCCAAAAATAGCAAAAACAAAAAAACTAACACCATGACATCCACTCCCAATACGTGGCCAAAACTTGTCATCCGCCGAAGAAGTTATTAGCGAAATTCGAATAATATTTGTTAATTAGTGGAAGTTTTCCGGTGTTGTTATCGCGGTTTCCGGTGGTTTTGCGTGGGTGTTTGTTACTTACCGATAGGCATGTTGGTAGAAATATATGAAATAACACCTGAAACACCTCTCACAACTCAACAATTCAAACTGACTACGTAGCCGCTCGAGAAGACGTTCTATAAATGTTCACGTTTGCGCGTTCTAATCCGCGGTTTCGGCCACCATCAAAGAGAGGGGTACCCATTTATCTAGTCACTCCCAAAAACATGCGACCAACTTCTTAGGATTCGTTCTTGCGTTATATGAGTCATTTCAATCGCCTCCAAAGCCAAGAATTTTAATAAGGAGTGCGGTCATATCTAAATGCTGAACTAAGTCACCAAAGATCGCCTCAATCTGGTGATGAGCCCACCTAAGAGATGAGCAATCTGGGATGTTGCATCATCTGCGAGAAAGAGAACGTGAAAAAATTAATCGATGGACCTGCATTTCTGCAGAGATGTGACGTGAAGCTGTTGGCTGAGTAAACGTGGAAGTTCTAGAATGTTTAGAAAGGTCACGTGATTCTATGGGTTTGATGAGGGTCATCCTGATTCATGCATACATAATGCCTGCGGAAAGTTATTCATTATTCAGGTGAATTTGCAACGAATTCCAACGTAGCTTTTGTTTGTTACGCTATTAACGACGTAAATAAATATGACCAATCACAATTTTTTCTATCGACCATCTACTGTTGAACTCACCTGTCCTCGTCGCTACAGAGCAGAAATTGTTGTGACGTCAGCCACATATTTTGAGAACTTACTAATAATTCTGATAGAATTTTTAAAGTTTTTGGTACTTTTTAGAGTTTATGGCAGAAGCTTTTTACCATTAGGTGAAGTTCAAAATAACCCTCTACTCACATACTAACTGGCTAGGTCGTGCGTCTACCTTAAAAAGTCTAAACTTACAAAAGGAACCTGTAGTTTTACTCCTAGAGGTTATTTTTTACTTTCTAGAGTTTGTTTTTGCAATAACTTTTTCACTCTCATCATCTTTTTTGTAGAAATCTCTTAAATTTATGTGAATTGGCTAACGTGGACAAACACGTGGGCAGTAATTAGTAAGCGGATCATTCCAACGAGATCCATAACTCAAAGTATGGAAATACGTAGTTTTCCAACATAAAAGCGTACCAGTTGACAAACTTTTATTTTAAACCGAATATTGTTATTATTGATTTTATTATTTATAACGTCCAGGGACTAGTAGGTACCCATATACGTGTATGCTCTCCGTATTGGTATTACTAGTTGGGTTGGGCCTCACTTAATCATTAACAGAAGAAAATTATTTTTGGTAAAGCTCTTTTCAAGATAGTTTAATAAAAACGAAAAATTCGGGCCCGGTCCTGTCTCTATACTCATTTGATCTTAACAGCAAATATCTAATAACAATTAGAATAATTATGGGAAGAGGAAATTGAGTCAAATAATCACTTCTAAACCCACATCCGTTCGACTTTCAGTATCGAATCGAATAGTAGGTATGAGAGTTAATTTGTTTGAGCCTCCCACGCAATAGCAAGAGAAAACTAACCGGATAAAACATTATCTACAAATTAGGCGGTTAAATACTTAGTGTTCTTGATCCGACCTAAATTTAATTTTTTTCCAACGATTTAAGAAATTAGCTTCGCATTTAACGCTTCGATGTTGAAATAATTAATTTTGACGTAATTTCTGAAAAAATTATTTTATACTGCTTCACGATGTTAAAGTAATTAATTTTGATGTAATTTCTTTAAAAAATATTTCAGTTAAAATCAGAAATAATTAAAATATCGTGATTTAGGTGGGAAGTTCCTGAAGGATTGAAATCGTCGCATCACCTACTGCATTGCACAAACTCGCAACTATTTAATTTCAAAACACTAAAGCGGCGGGAATGTTGCTGGAACTAACTTCCGACAACTAAATTTATTGCCGAGCTTGCAGGTCCTATAGAACTTTTGTTGCAGTTTTATTTCAGTTACTTTATGTGGGTTATTAGGGCAAATTTACACAAGAACTTTATTGATTTTAAAAACAAGGTTGGCGTCCTGGCGCCTCCACCAAATTTATTCGCAGATTCTCGTCAAATCAAAATGATAATATTTCAGATTTTGCGAGTAATTAATTTCGTGACACTATAAAGCAAGAATTTGTGATGGTCGAAGCTCAATTTGTTAAAATACAACTGTTGTCTCTATCCCTCGTCATGACTGAATGACTCATTAAGGTTATTCATAACTTATACTTAATTATTATCACATATTTGTGATACCAATATAATTAATGACGTTATACTTTAAAATTAATGATAATGGTGATCTATAGAAAACATGATAAACCTCCGACCTTGGTAATTCATCTTTAACGGCCAAAAAATGAATGAAGAAAATTAAATAATTTATTTTCACAAATTACACTTTTCCCGTGAACCTATAATACTTCTTGTAGTTGTCGTACATTAATTTGAAACTTTCAGTCGAGGCGTCGCTCAGCACCCTCATCAAATAGGCCACTGCATACTGGTCCAATAGCGAGATAAAACTGTAAATACAGTTGTTCAAGTGGAGCTGAAAATTTTATTAAATCATTAAAATTCGTCAAGTATAACTTGCTCGACAATGGACGAAACCAAAAATATTTTTAGCGACAATTAATTTATCACGTCGATTAACACGAAATAACAAATAACTTAAGATTTTCAACAAACCTCTTTGCAAGGCAAATTTTAAAAGGAATTGTTGACACTATTCCTTGCACTTAACATTAAAGTGTTGATAGCGACATACCCCTAACTTAGAGGATCGTTTTATTGTTATTTACTCAACATTAACTAGTTGCGTTTGTCCCCTACAATTTCGTCTATTGTCGAGCAAATTCATTTTTAAATTTGTGAAATTAATTACCTTCACAGCCGGATAAAGGGTGACGGCTTCAGAAACCCCTAGAATATCGGAAATTAGATAGGGCGATATTCTCGAAACATCATTGACGTTCACCACCAGAGCTTCCGTTATTTTCTCAAACAGTTGGGCGCAATCCGCTAATTTTTCCACTTCGTTCTGCGGCAATCCTAAATCAGAATTGCTTTGCGCCCCTAACTGCTTCAACAACACCCTGTATTGTTGTAAATACGGCGGTAATCGATCCATAATTAAAGCGTTTCTATGTTTAAGTAAATTTTGCATCAAATTTATGCATAAATTAAAAATTTCTACAAAATTTGTGTTATTTGATGCAGCCATCACAATCGACACGTCCAAAATTAACAAATCCAATATTGCGTGGGTGAGAGGAAGCTAAAAAATTCTGTATAATCGACAATATCATGACAAGAAACTATTACCTGGCGAGTTCGGATGATTAGAACAAGAAATTGTGTAATTTCCCGGAACAAGGATTCGTTGTAGTGTTTCAAGATTAAGGTTAATGGACGTAATAAAGACTCCAGAGTTTCGTGGAGAATTTTCGTTTTCACGTAATTGAAGTTCGACGAAATAATGCCAGCCCATATCTTTAAATTGTTGGTTAATTCACCGAAGTTGCGGGTATTGATCGAATTTTCCTTCGGGATTTAAAATAATTATTAGTTGCAAAATTCTTTATCACGAGACACTTACCGTAATTTCGAGCAAACCAGTGGTTATGTTTGAGAACTCTTCGTTAGGAATTAAGGAAGTTGTTAGAACGATTAGTTGGGGATAGTCCTCTGAAACTTCGCTAGTTACTATAACGGATTTTAAACTGTTCCAAACTCTTAAAGTAAAATCGTCCTTAATGTCTGATAATGTTGATTTGTTGTGCAAAACCGTGCTAAACAGCAGTAAACTGCCTTTTAAATTGTCCTTGCATAAATTAGTAAAACAAAACTCGACGTAATCGTTTAGATATGTTTTCAAAGTATCTAAACTCTCGCTTGGTCCATGGGGTAAAAAGTGTTTTAAAGCAAGAGCGTAAGGCTCCACTAAAGTATTCCCGAGACGCTTAGCAATTTTCACTATTTTAGCATAAATTGATGATTGGTACTGTACGCATGCGCCTTTTGCCTCTGCCGATATCTTAGATTTTCTTGCCTGTAAAACAAAACATGATACAGTTGAGAAGCAAAATTAAAAGAGGCTGCGCTGCACAAAAACTATCACAGTACGGATTGCAAGCGTGACATTAATTGGGTAGCGATTCGCTGAAGCGCAGCTCAAAAAAAGGAAATAAAGTTGAGCATTTATGAAAAAAGACCAGGTTGGATGATTGTGAGCCAGATGTTTCTACCCAACGCTAAGTGTCATTTTTTAGAATTAGGGAAGAAACGAGAAGCTACTACGTAAGTACATATATACAAATAGTTTGTGTATGAGAGGTAGGTATGTATACGTCCATCGCTTGTCGCGTTCTAGCGTGCGTTTCTAATCTGATGTAACGACTTTTAACGAGGATTAAAAAAAAGAGAGAGGTTGCTAGTCACACCAGTACTAAGATGACATCACTACTTGTCCACCGCATGTTCAGTTTTAGCGCGCGGGCCGGCTTTCAATCTGACGTAACGACTTGCAACGCGTGTTAAAAAGTATTTCTACTTTTTACGCAAAATGAGAGATGTTGCTAGTCACACCAGTACCAAAATGACGTCACTACGTACCTTTGCTATGTGATTAAGGATGATGATCCCACATTTCAAACACCGACTGTCCTTAAGGTTCTTCGTCAAATACTCGACGGCGGGTCGAACATTTTCAATGGCTTCGTTATTTTTAAAAATAGTATCGGCAAAACAAGAAAACAAATCGGCAAAATTAACAAAATTATTTATAATTAAACGCACTAATAGTTCCGCGTCCACAACATCGAGTAACGTAAATTTACTATTTTGGGCAATCCCTGGAACACAAAAAAATTAAATAATTGCCAAAACTTTTTAACTACACCCACCAGTAATAATATTTTCACAAGTAGTTTTTACCAGAATTTCGCAATTACTCCCGTTAATATCTTTTTGTAGACCAAAAAGTAATAAAAGTAACAACTTTTGGGTGCTTTCCGGGCAAAAAATTACGGGCAATTCCCGCAACGCATCCAAATAACTCGTGATTAGGTCACTGTTAATTTTTAAATCTATTTGGTTTTCTTCTTCGTTAGCCAAAATTTCAACTACTTTACAAAAATTCTCCTCAATTGCGTCATCTAAAAACACGTTTTCTGGCAGAATCGCCACAATTCTCGATATTAAAGCTTTCTTTAGAGTAACATCGTCGTGTTTGCGTTTCTGCTTCATTAATTTGGCGATTTTTGAAAAAATCACGCAAAGAATCCCGTTGGTTATCAACAAACTATCGTAAATATGCGGCCGTTTCATTATGTCCGTGTTGCCGGTTGTTAACTTTTTTAACAACACTTCTGACACTTTAATAATGAAACTAGTCGGCATTTTAGCGAGAATGTTGTTAATTACAAATTTGTCTAGAAATATTTCCACGCAGTTTTCGTCGAAATTTTCAGAGAGATTCTTGACGATAGGCGGGACCATTTCTTCGCTAGTTTCGGCTCCAAAAATCAACGCCCCGCGTAATTTTTGAACGTAAAGTTTTTGCTGTAACATACTGAATTAGGAAATAATCAAAAACTAGAGAAGGGTCAGTTTCTTCATCTGCAGTTGCGTTGTGAGTGCCAAATAAAGATCAAATTGTTCTTAAATACTAAGGTGATAGTTATTCAGAAGTTTCACTGTAGATAAAAAAACGACCCTAACCGCTTCACCCCATATTTGCGCTATTAAAAGTCCTCAGTTTGATATCGAATTGTTAAAAGGTAACTTTAGAAGGTTTTTAACGACCAATTGCATTGTCGCTTCTATAACGCTGCGTGAGAGCGACAGAGAACGCAACAACGACTAAACCGCAGCCTTAATGGTTTTAAATATTTTTTAATAGCCATTATGTCCTGGTCATATTACCATATTCAATTGTTAAATATGTAAAATTTATCATTTGTACATTTTGAAAAAAATAATGTGACGATATGAACTAAGTTAAATGTGAAGATATTTTTTCAAGTGGTAAAACTGGGAACTAAAAACGCCAAATCTGAGGTTTTGCCGGTTTTTCCCGCAACTGACCATGACTTCCTTGCAGGGCTTCTCGCCGAAATTCGAGATTCTTTCCGCAATCAAACACCATTGTTCCCCGGTTAGATAGGAATGCAAATAGACCAAGTTGCAGGCCGAAAAATCGTTGTCTATTGTTGTTTTAAGTTTCACCTCGTCGTTGATGGCGTAATAAGCGACAACCATGTAGATTTCTGCCCAATTGTAGCAAACGTTCAAGAAAGAACTCATTAGCACGTGATTCTAAAAACCGAATTTGTTGATTAACGAAATTATGTGACGCCCAAGTTACTTACGTGCTCCCTATGTAGCAGAATTGTGCCGAATTTTCCCAACAAAATCCGAAGGTCTTCGAGGCCCCCTACGAATTTGGCTACGACGTCGGACGTGACTGTGTGTTCAGCCATTCGTACAGTTGATAACAAGCAACAAGTTAAAGTGCTCAAAATTTCGATAAAAATTAATTTAGAATCTACAAAATTACACTTGTCATCACCGAGTTTCAGGTTTAAATTGCAATTACCTTCTTCATTTTGTGAAACTGCTTCCAAAGCTTCTCCCAAATGAAAGAGTAGAGTTTTAAATAAATTCATAACTTGCCAACTTGTTAGATTAACGATACAAGTTGAGAAAAAATTCAAAATTTTGGGGGATAAAATGAGTTCAACATCGAATTCAAAATTAGTTGAACCGCAAATTTCGGAATTTCCCCCAAATTCGTAGGGACTTTCACAGTTTCTATCAACTAAACCGGCTTGAATAGCTCGAATCATTTTCGAAATTAAATTTTGAATGCGACTCAATTTTGCAAAAACTTCTAAAATTTTAATCATAACACTCTCATACTCTTCAAACATTTCCCTGTTGTCTGCTAGCATTGAAAAAATAATAATTTCGGTTATTAGGGTTTCGATTATCAAAGGGTTGATTTCTATTGTTTTCGCCACTAGTCGATAGCATTGGCGATTTGGAAATTTGCTTGTACCTAAGACAGATTTTAACAAATTTTGAACAAATTCGTTAAAACAGATTTCGTTAATTTTGCAAGTAAGATCCGTTTTGAGGGTTGAAATAACATCAAAAACCTCATATAGTATCTCTAGAGATTTTGTTAATGACACCTCTGAAACTGTAGTTTTTACTATTTTGTTTAAATTAAATAATTCCTTCACTTGGAAGCCTAAAATTTCAACAATTATTGCAAACATTTTGTAAGTCAACTCAAAATTATTGTAGGACTTGCAAAAAGAATTGAAAATTAACTTAAACCCGCAACTAGCTTCTTTATTGTTCAATTCATAGATTTGAAATAAGAATTTTAACAAATATTTGCAAATTGAGTGTTTATCAGAGCAAGTACTTTTTGAATGTCCCCCTAAGTAGCATTGAAACGACGTGAAATTCTTGTTGAAAACGCACTAAAATTAAACAAATTAATAATCATAATTTAGAAAACTTAAGTTACCTTTTGAACTAGTTTTGAGGTTGCCTCAAAAACTTTGCCATCGTTCTCAAACTTGATGACATTTTTAACCAAAGGTAGTAGTAAAGTAGCAAAAAATTCATCTTGAAAATCCTTTCGGCCCACCAGAAATTTACTGAAAACTTCCTCATTGTTTAACAAATCGATGAATTGATCCTTTTCAGTTTCTTCAATCAAAAGCTCCAATACTTCACAATTTTCTTTTAAATTATGTCGAAAATAACGCTGAGTAACTGGCAGTTGAAGCGAATTGATTATAGCTGCCGTAACGCTAGTTCTAGCCTCATTCTTTGTTCTTTTTTGCTTTAAATCTTGTACTAATTCGGATATGTCGCGTTCTGTGGAATATTTTGAGGTTAGAAATTACACAGATTCAAATCGAGACTAGTAAATGATGTCAAAAAGTAAAAGATAGTTTTAGTAACTTACCTGGATTTTCAACGTTAAATAAATCGTCTATCACCATTTTTTATTGATTTTTAGAAAAATTAGTTTTCAAAATTCAAAACACGTGGGTAATTGCTCAGTTGACTAGTTGACAATTTTGACTTGCCTTGTTGGCAAGTTGGCATTAGTTTTGTCACTAGATTTTTTTTTTAAATTCTTAATTACTCGAAATCAGCAACCAATTGGCTAATGTAGAATTAAATATAGTCGTAAGATTACATTTTAAGCAATTGGAGCAATATGTTTCAAAGATAATCAATTTTTAAATCATTTGTAGATTTAGGTTGGTACTACGTCATTTTCCAGTTCTCTTGCACTGATGTTGAGCATGAGCAGACGTTCTTTTTCTTTTTTTTTTGCTCCACCCCCCTTCACCAGTTGTTCAGTTGTAACGTTGGTACGAATTTAGTTTCTTTCCCATCAAGCTTGTATCATGGCACCGACGTAAGTACATAATATTTTTCTTAATTTTTTCAATCATCCTCCTATTGTCGCATTATTTATTAAAATAATGTATCAAGCTATGTAAACGGCTTTTTGATCGTCTTTTTGATCTATTAATTTTTGGTTTCCGGCCAAAATTACTCTAATTTTCCTACTGTTATCATTGCGGAATGGTGTTGAAACGTTGTGTTTTAGGGCTCCGAAACCGAAAACGGTTAAGGGACTTCCCGCGGTCCCCGAAGCCGTGTTGAAGCACCGCAAAAGGCGCGATGCGTACAGGGCGAAAAGGCTCCAAACAGCTATCAAGAAGAAGTCCGAGCACGTCAAGAAACGTAAGGAAATCTTCAAACGTGCAGAACAATATGTTAAAGAATACCGGCTGAAGGAGCGCGATGAAATCAGAATGGTCAGACAAGCGAAGACCAGAGGAAATTTCTATGTACCCGCCGAATCAACTTTAGCCTTTGTCATCCGTATCAGGGGGTGAGTTGCGAGTAATTTTAGTATTGGACATATTCATAATGGCTTGTGTATTCTAACACCC
Organism: Pyrochroa serraticornis; assembly: GCA_905333025.2. Classification (NCBI taxonomy): domain Eukaryota; kingdom Metazoa; phylum Arthropoda; class Insecta; order Coleoptera; family Pyrochroidae; genus Pyrochroa; species Pyrochroa serraticornis. The sequence goes on along the minus strand of HG995154.1, from coordinate 31,272,512 downwards.
CATTTTCCATGGTGTCCAAAAGCAATTAAGCCTTTTGTAACAAAACAGTCAATAAATTTCTGCAGAGTTTCAAAAGGCAAACAATGACATAACCTCACTTTTTAAATTAGCCATGTGACCACTTGATTCTTTAATTAAAATGCGGCTTCAATTATTTGGGGCATGCTTTTGTTATTTTAATTTTCAACTTATTTGCAATTTTTTTCTCTAGTATCAACAAAGTGGCGCCAAAGGTGCGCAAGGTTCTCCAACTGTTTCGTTTGCTCCAAATCAACAATGGTGTTTTTGTCAAGTTGAACAAGGCTACAATCAATATGTTGAGGATTTGCGAACCTTACATCACTTGGGGTTACCCCAATTTGAAATCGGTTCGCGAATTGATTTACAAGAGAGGTTTTGCTAAGGTTAAAGGTCAACGCGTTCCAATAACCAGCAATGAAATCATTGAAAACCGGTTGGGCAAATCTGACATTATTTGTACTGAAGATTTGATTCATGAAATTTTCACTGTTGGACCCAGGTTCAAGTACGCTTCCAACTTCTTGTGGCCCTTCAAGGTGAGTAGTTTATTGAGGAATTTTCAAAAACCCAATGCTATTGTACATGTGGTTTTTTCAATAGCGATATGTCTTAAGAAATTGGGAGAGAAAATCTTGTAATATCCTTCCTATGTACAAATACTATTGACATAAGGAGCTGGAAATGCATGAAACAATTTTTTTTAATGTTTTCTCTATTTGGTTTTAACGTGTCTTTTCATTTTTGTAGTTAAATACGCCCACTGGAGGATGGCGCAAGAAGACCAACCATTATGTTGAAGGTGGTGACTTTGGAAACAGGGAGAACAAAATTAATGAGCTCCTCAGAAGGATGGTTTAATTCGCTATAAGAGAATTTGTGTAATAAATTATAAAAAGGTTGGCTTCTTTTTTTCTTAAGCATTTTATCCTTCATTAACAAAAATTGTTGAAGCGCAGTTGTGAAGGGAACTTGTAAAATTATTTGGGTTACCTCTATTGCGCCTTTCCAGCCCTCTCCTTAAATAATTGTTTCAGTTAGTTCTCCTGTGTGACTCAGCCAAAAGCGCCATCTGACTCACCTGTTTCTTCTAATATTACCAAGTAGCTGTTGAACGTAAGTTTAATAGGAATTGTTGATAATGTGTTGCGCCTTTTAAGTTTATATGTTATCAGTCATTAAAAAAAAAAACATCCTCTAAAGAATGAACGCTGTAAGTCCGTTTCTGTCACATTTGGCAGGATGGAAATTTCAGTAGGTAGATTGATGTACACTAAGACTTACGGATTTGGAAATTTTTCTAATTCCAACTCATTTAATTTTTTGAAATTTTTTTCCATAACTCCATCCTACGAAAGCCTCTAGAAAAAACTCTTGGGTAAATCAGGTGGTTCTGAAAATTCCTAGCGGAAACGTTACCATAGCCTTGGTTCGTTCATTGGGAAACTTCTACAGTTTTTTTGGGAGTGGAATGCGACAGTTTTTGGGGGTTATGGTTAATTCTGAATGAAACGAGCGCGATTCTTTTGATTTTAATAAAAACAAATTCATATTTGGCAGTACACATGTGGTTTTAATGCATACATGTCACGTCAGTTTAGTTTTCCTTATTAAAAATTCTTAATTATTTACAAGTTCTATCTATGCAGCTTAAGTAGGAGTTTAGATAGATTTCAATTCAGAGTCAGTTCTTTTAATTCGGTGTTTTAAAATTGTTCGTTTACAAAATGCGATACGACTTGACAATAATCCAAGCGTCTTTATCTGCCGGATAACAATCACTCCGATATTTACTCGCCGGTTTAGTAAAAGGTCGGTTACACATGGTCCTCTTTAGCGCCCCTTAGCTGGGGAAATCATAATCGAAACGACTACTCAACTCGATTCTTCTACTCGGGTCCAACATGCAAACATCCAGATTCAAAAACTATCATTGGCAGTTTTACGGGGATTATTTACTATGAATGGAATGTGCGGAAACTTAGTAGCGCCGAAATGACTTTTCAATCGTTGCTAAAAGTTTCAGGTTGTTGATAATAAAACATTAACTGAAGTTGGCGTTTTGCGGTGCTTTCTGGGGCCTTTTTGGCGAAAGGAACCGCAACGGAGGAAAGAACAATGTATAGGTACTCCTTTACGACCTAGAATTCTTCCAGTTGTGTTGTTGGTAATATTTACAATAATTTTAACCTATCTAAACCATTTAGCAATTATTCAATAAAAACAAGCTTAATTAATAGGTAACATTTTAAACGGTTGACACATTTTTTAATTATATAATTACGTTCTATGAGTCAAAAATATAGTTAGACGATAGGTTTTAACAGAAAGAACAATTCGTCGAATTACGGAAGTGAATTAAATTTTAGAAATCGCACGATCTACCTATACGCGTCAACGTTCTGTGGTAAAAGTGTAAAATCTACTATATGTTAATTGTCTATTTATTTTAATGTTATTAGGCCTAAAATCGCGTCAGCTCCACAACCCCGAATTTTTATTAGTTTAGAGATGTTCTTTCTTTAAAACGGCTTTATCAAAAACCTACTTATAGCGGTAAAACGAAACCTATTAAATGACTAGTTCAGTACTTGGAGTATGTACAATGCAGTCTGATTATTTACAAATCACCTCGGAAACATGCTTTACAATTAAAACGTGTATGGCAGACTTCCTCACACTTTCAGTGTCGAGGCCCTCGAGCTTACTGTGGTAAAAGCATTGTTTAAGGAAGCACCACGTACAGTTTTGGCATTTCAATAGAAGAGCTGGGAATTTGAATGAAACAGAAAATCAAGCAAAATCCGCCCCTGCACAATTGCTGGAGTCTCTTCCACAAAGGAAGATCTTATTTACATAAAAAAATAACTCAAGAGATTACTGCGATCGGTATTCATAATATTTACGAGCAATTTTACTATGAAATTCTGATTGGTATTTGTCTTGATGGAATTCATGAATACCAATGCTAGTCTCCACATCTCTATCGACGCTATAGGGCTGTAAATTGGCATAATTGTTCCACGACTTAATTAAAAAACTAATAGTTCTCCCAAAATCAAAGAGTTGTCTCGTGACTTAAATCTTTAATTTTTTTAAAATTTGGAGCAATTAGTTTTATTTTTTAGCTCTACCATGTCGATATAGTTGTGGGTTCCCCGATTGAAAGAGCATATAGGACGTAATTTGACCAATCGCAGGCTTGCTCTCAAGTCCTGTGATTGGGTATTGAGTATTTTTGGTACAGGAGATGCATAGAGCGGCCACTAGTAGAGAGCAATTACATCAATTTGATCCCAAATTTGGCCGGACCGCTCTATCTGGCTTCAAATCTTGTTAATAATAATTTGAAACAAATAATGCAAGAAGGAAGAGGTTCCGATGATTAACATTAAAATCACATCAAAATGGAGAGTTGACGAGATGGACACAACGGTTGGCCGAGACGTGCCAAGTTTCGGCCATCCCTTGCCGACACAAAGCACAAAATTAATCCAAACAATCTACCCACCTCAGCATAAATTAATCGATTTGTGCTTTCATGCTTTTTCATAAGACGTTTCGGTTAGTGCGTTTTTTTACGGCAATTGTCATGTTTCACACAATCGATGATTAAAAACCACTAGCTTTCGTTCGAATTGATTACTGTTATCTAGTTTTTACGTATCACATTGAACATGTAGGCTCATGTTCCGGGAGATCAGATCGAAGCCCTGTGGTTGGGGTATATCGCCGGTGGAGGCAGAATTGGCCCTTGAGGGAGGTGAAGTTCGTGCATTGGCAGAACCGGAAGTAAATGTCTTATTTGCGTGGGCGATCTGCGTACCGTAAACCTGCAACAAAAGATTACCACCAGACTCGTCGAAGAGATATCCTCACCACCTGTGCCTACTGTTCGAAGTAAAACAGCCACAATGACAAGAACACACGGAGGTATCATCGTCATCTAATGACGTAGTTTCTGTACAGTGATGGCCCAATTGACCGCTGAGAATCGAACCGTTCGCTGTGATGACGTCACCTTCCAGCCGGACTGCTCCAGCTAGCGCCTGTGCACATTAACAAGTTAGTACTAGAATTATCGCAGTATCTTATAAAATACGCAACAGCAGTCAATTAAACTTTTTTCAGGTCTAAGCCGCAACAAAATCAGTGACGCACCTGCATCGCTTGCGCTTCATCCCTTCGCTCATCCTCAGTATTCATTGTGACGAAACGGAGCACTAACAAGTTGAGAGAAGCCGCCACGATGGCCAAGCCGAATAGGATGAAGATGAGAGCAAACATGACGTACTCTGGTTTTTTGCTAAGAGCATTGTCTTTCTGGAGTGCTACCTGAAAAGACACTTCTTGAAACCAGCGAGCTTTCTCAAGATTCCAATTAAACTTTGACACTTTAACCGACCCAGTAAATGGCCAATTCAGTTGTGTCACCTGTTAATAGTTGTAATTATGAATCGGAGCGACGGCAGTGGTGGAAATTAATTTTAATTACCTGCAGTAACTAAGAAAAAGTGCGAATCTGAAGCGACTCTGTATCGATTTCGACATCGTCGTTTAATTGAGTTTTTTGTTAATAGGTAATGCAGCGGATTTAATGGACTTACCATGTCACCGAATCCTATAGTAGTTAGCGTGATGAAGCAGTAATAAACTGAATCGAAGTAACTCCAGCCTTCGTATCGAGAGAAGGCCGCTGCTCCACCAGCTATGGTCAATGAGCTTAGCGTCGTTACAACGCATATGAGGTCTAGTTCCGACGCCGCCGTTTGACGACAATGCAAGGAAGACTTCACGGACCGGATTATCACGCTGGAACGACCACGTCAGTGTTTCTTTTCATCAAGTAAAATGAATTAAGAATTTAGGTTACACCTAAACCGCTACTGGCACTTCAATTATCAAATATATAACGAAATCGAGTTTCAGCCAAATCAACAGACCTGCTGAGCCTGTTGACCCGTTCTCCGATGCTCTGGAACATGACAAGTCCCAAAGGGATTCCGATCATGGCGTAACACATGGTGAAGAGTTTGCCTGCTATGGTGCTGGGTGTTGAGTGGCCGTAACCGATGGTCGTCAGCACCGTGGTGGCGTAATAGAAAGCTCCGGTGAATTTCCATTGCTGTCCGGCCCTGTGCGGTTCGGATTTCAGGACGACGGTTTCCATTATCCGGAAATCCTCGTCGCTTATGTTGTATTTCCGTCTAACTATTGCTTGAATTTCTGAAAGAGAAAGCGAGTCTTAAAACAGACGGGCGGGACAATAAAAGAGATTTGTGGAGCCACCGGCGGAACTCGATTAAAAATGCCAACTTGCCCTGGTTGCGGATCACAAGTTTCCCTCAACTTCTTACGCAATTCCCTAAACTTACATAAACATATTTCTTTACGACCCTCTAGAAACCGTGACGTGAACTGAAACAACTTTTGCGTAATTCAACAAGTAACAAAACTAAATTGTGCAAAAAATGATTCTAGTTGTTCATTGAGAAATTGATGGGGGTTCAGTTGTTTTCAAACTTTTAGGGGTTGTTACCTTGCAGGACGACTTTGCGTTGGTTCTCTGTTTTCGATTCGAGGGAGTCGAAGACGGCGGCGCCGATCAGCAGGTACGTGAAGGTGCAAACGATAAGAGATAGCGTGCGAACGTTTTGCTTCTTCATTCTCTAGCGCGCGTCATGCTGGGGCCGGGGGGCTCCCACGCCGCTAGCTGCCCCCCGCGCGCCCCCCTCCAGTCAGCCACATCACACCCCCTGCAAACAAACAGTTAACGAACTTAAACAGCAGAATTAACCAAGATAATCCGATAACACCGGGATATCGAAAGGGGTCGCCGACACCCACGTCGAGAACCGGGCGCAGGGACCAACCACCCCATCTAACATATCTACAAAGACGCAAGGTGATTTTTCCAATTATCAGCGAGATTTGAGGAAGTTTCTTATATTGTGATTTGTATCGTGAATTTAGTGCCAAAATTACAATAATAATTTTGAGATTTTGGGGTAACTTTTGTAGATTTTGAAATTTAAAAGTGCGATTTTGTCGTCCAATTGGTTTAGTATCGGTGACCTGAAGAGGTCCTTTGGTTTGATCGATAATGTTGATTGCTTCTTCTAAAGTTTTGGTTTGCCCCTAAATTTCCGGATTGCGCCTTGTTATTATACGACTGTTTAACCGGTAAAAGCACATAAAGCGAAAAGTGTCTAACCTGTTTTGACGAGCAGAGAGCGTCGACGTGGAATAATTTTATTGCGTTACCCAGCTACCCCAAACGGCTCCGTAAGTTGGAACCGCTGAATTGTGCGCAATCTACGAAATTTTCGGTAAATTATCGCCTCGAACTTTACGATTTTAACTAATTTTATCTCAACTTGTCCGCGTAAAGCTCGTGACTGATGTAAGACTCGAAATTTCATCCCTTAATTTTATTAATGACCAAATAATAATTTCTAATCACTTAACGAATTACGACAGGAAGCTTTTATCAAGGCTGCTAAAGTCCATCTTTTGGATTTTAATCAAAAACCCAGCGCTTCATCTACCTGTTTTGTAAAGAAACCTCGCAAATTGTTAATTAAGAAATCAAAATTTGTCTCGTCAAAAATATTAGATTTAAATTGGGCTTCTACCCACACTAATCTTCGAGCTTTCTGCAACGCCGCCCTTGACACTTTGTTTCGATTTTTGTAATTAATTTTATGCAACAATTTGTCGTCTTGGCAGTTTGTTTAATTGACAAGCGGTTACCCTGCGAAATTAATTGAACTTGTTAACCACCGAACACTAGCGTTACTCAAGCTGCCACAATCAAATTCATCAACAACAAAGTCACCAAGTTCTTGAGACAACGAAGTTTTTTAATTAACCGCAACTGAACCCGGGGCACCTTTCACCTATGTCAAGCCCCATCCACGAGAGGAGACTTTGGAGAGTTTGAAGAACTGCAAAAGATTTTTTGATGAAAACCGCGCTACAACGACCAAAACGTTAAGCAAAATAAGTGACACACCCTAAGGTCCTATTGATGCTTCATTCTAGGCTTGGAACGCTTGGAATCAAAATGCAATTTACAAGGATTATGACTAGTTGGGGGAGGATGAAGGTGAAGAAAATGACAAATTCGCGAAGAAAGAGAATAAAAATTGTTACTATAACTACGCAGTTGATGACGCTGACACCTATTAAGTAAAATGGATTTTTGCCTAATCCAGCGGTGGAGTGCAACCATTGTTCGATTAAACAAATTCGCGGTAAAAGCGCTTTTAAAACCGGATGGGAGCGGCTGTTGTATCAAACGCAATTTAATGGGGGCGTCCCGTGTAGGGGCGGTTCTTGCTAAATCGCGCCAAACTCAGCAAATTTTTTGTTAATTAACACGGTTCTTTCCGTTGTTAATCGCGTCGGTAATCTTTTTCCGGTTTTAAGAAACTCTCTCTTTATAATACCGGATATAGTCAAATAAGTGCTAAAGTAGGTCGGGCGTGCGAAAACAATTTTTGTTTGCTGCGACAAATCGAAAAGAGTTTTTAAATCGGACGATAGAAATGCGAATCTGGAAAATGCGAAATCTGCGCCTATAACAGCGGTCGCAAAAATCGACCCTTGAAGCCTTAACGTACCCATTAATTAACCCAGATTTGGGTGGCGGCGACAATGAACGTTATCGTGCTGTGACAAATCGGATACGTGTACCATCAATACCGGTTAATTCGGTTAAACGAAACGATATTGTCAGCAAACCGAAACTATAGAGGTTCGAAGAGATAGGATTTTCGGCCGTAACGGCTAAAGACTTTAACGAATCGATATATGGTTCTAGTATACATCAAATTTTTTTTAAATTTTATTTAATCGTAAATGTTGATCACAAGTATTAAGTGTCTACATAACACAATTGAACAATTCACATAAATTTGAATAGATATCAATGTATAACAAAACAACATATATATATGGTTAGCGATAGATGGAGCGGTTGTGTATAACTGGTTGCCGGCCCTATTTTTTTAATACGTTAGAAATGGTGTTTGTGGCACATTTTTGTTTTTTTTTCTCGAACATAAATATTCTGCCTGTTGACGCAGTAAGATGAATGTACGAGCTTAATAAAAGTAACACTCTACATGGCGTACGACGTAAATTTGATAAATGACCTCTCGCGAGTATTCCTCAAATCAATAACCAACCCCCTAGAGTGAATTAGTTTGTAATTTGGCCAAAGTGATGCTTTCAAAACCGTTTATAAACAAAACACAAACATTTTTTTACAAAAACACGTAGAAACTGGAAAAACTTGTTTACGGGAAGCTTTTAATTACGTATACTTCAGATAAGATTTTTTTTGTACTTCTTAAAGAGACTTACAGTAGGAGGTCTGGATAAGAAAGATCTATTTATGTAGGTTTGCTAAGTGTCTGTTTCCACAAATAAAACGAACAATCTTGAACAAAGAGTCTTATCGGAAAGGGACTCAACAGAACAAGTGGATTTTTCTTTACGATTTTATATAATGCTTTCAGACCCACATTTTCTTTACTGTAAAACTGTGGTTAATTGTGTCGATATAACGGTCATAACAACAGAAGTTCAAGGATTTTATTTACACCAAAATATATTAAGCTGGGGTACTCCCGTCTTGCAAAATTTGAAATTGTCTTCATCAAAATTTCTTCATTTCTTGTTTTTGTCAACATATTTTCCACTACTCAAGCATTTTGTTTTCGATTTATAGTATAGTGCTAGTTTTGCTTAAACCCCAAAAAAACTGCGAAAGTGGTAAAGTACTAAACTAATGTTAGCATTTAACGAACAATGCGAGTACCCAAGGAATAGTTTTTCGAGGTTTTGCCGGCAAAAACCTAAACAACCGCACATTTCGTTAAAAATAACGCAACATTGGGCTGATGGTCGACTTTCAATTTTGGCCCTCACCCCTCTTTGTGGTTGCGCCAATAAATTTGGTGGAAATTCTGTTTTACGATACGGCGGTAAACACGACTCGCCACGATATGGTGCCTCCACGCACCAGGTGATGTTGTAATAAATTCGCTAGGTGGAGCCGCCCCCATAAACAGCCTGATGGCAATAAAAACTTGTCGCAGTGTATAACGGGGAATTCCCCGTGACCCTTTCTCCCACTTCATCCTGTTTTAATTAGAATTAGATGCTCAATTGGCTCTTCGTATCCGACACCTACGTAAATAAGAGCGGCGAGGCGTGTTAGGCCAGGTTAGTATTCACGGTGATGTAGATAACCCGGCTATTTTCGGCATTTCCCACGTATCTTTAACCTTCCTCTCCGACTTTATCGGTAATTAAATTGATCCGGTAATAGCGTTAACGGGATTGATTGGGGCCGATAAGGTCGACTACAGGAACAAGCTTCCGGTGGATCTAATCGTTGTAGGCCCGTTACCAACGGGGAATACCCGAGATAACGAGCAAGTTTCAGACTGTTGCCACCAGAGGCGCTTAAGAAGCTACTCAAATCCCTAACTTCCGGCGGACGCCTTCAAAAACAAAGGCCTTTTCGAGAAGCGATTTAATTATTACATCAAAAAAGTTTAATTTATTTCGGGGTTGAAATAGAACAATCGAGCCACCCCACTGATCGCCAAAAACGCAGAATAAGTGTCACACATCGTTAGTGGCGCCAAGCCAACTTCTTTCTAGTTACAACTTGACCTTACATTAAAAAGAGGAATAATCCGGGGTTGAAAGAGTTACAAATTTTTTATGACGACCCGTGGCTAGGTGATAAAAGTATTAGGGCAATCATTAAGATTTTAACAATTGTCAAAATCGGTTGTTAATTATTTGTTAAATTCTGGATATTATCATTACTGCTAATTTTATGATAAATATTTGAACTTTTATTTTAATATTTAGTTTTATTTTCATTATTGCCTTTTCTTTTGATGGTAATATTACAGTAAACTACTACTCAAATGATTTTCCCTTTAATTTATATAATGATACAAAATTAGTTAAAATCTCATTAAATAATATTTTAATTAAATGAAATTTTGCCTTAATGGGGGTGTGATTCTATATTTAACTCGTTTCGTAATTTGACGTCAATAATTCTAACTCAAATTTCGCTTTAATTTGCTTGATGTACGAGGGTCAAATAAAAACTCCACTGCTTAACATTTTTTGTTATATTATTTTTCAATAGAGTTTCAAGTCCACGTGAATACGACTCACTATTTAGTTATTATAGCTACAAACTTGCAGCTAGAGTCATCCTCAAGTTGTCTCTCCGACATTTTAGTTGTTTAATTCTTAACTATTACGTATAAGCATCAAGATTTTAAATTAAAATATTTGATGTAAACTTTTTAGAAAACAACAAGAAAGTCACTTTAAAGAACAATACTTTAATGACAGTATAAAAATTAATTGTATGTCTAGTGGTGCCCTCTATTTATTAAGCCGTTAAATTCTCAATTTATCCGCGTATTAAAAAAATATTTTTCAGCTACAAATTTTTATTTGTATTAAAAGTAAGATTAAAGGAACATTTACATATAGTATCAACATGTTAGTAACAATAATTAATTTATTTCTTATTTATTTTAAATAGAAAATGTTTAAAGCGTGCTCAGCTAAAGTTTAAAATATTTGATGCTATTTGCAAATTTTAGTCTTCTGTTCTCAAGTTTAAAATCATTTCTAACTTTAATCTTCTTAACAGGTACGTATGCTGTCAGAGACTAAGGATTTACTGAAAAAAAAGTTGTGAAGCGATGAAGCAATCCAGAAGATCGACAATGTGGTAAGACTCACCCGGCGCCTCCACCAAAAGTTAGTATAGGTTCAGATTTCTGCTAGTAATTACACTTTTATGATATTAAATTAGAGAACGATAAACATTGTTCTTGTAGTTGAGATGAATAATAGAATTAGAAGTAAAAGAATTGTAGGTGCTTCTAGGAGACTTGCATAGAGGAAAAGCAAGAAAATTTTCATCAAGTAAACTCTTGGAATAGCGGATTATGTTACAATAATTGTAAAAGATTTTCTAGAAGCAGAGATAATACGTGTTCTGCATACTTATGAATAAACAACCCAATTTGCTAGCAACATTTTGTTTGTTTGTACAAATTATTGTTATTTTAATGTAAGTTTATCTGTCTAAAATATTTGAATTCTTATCTCGATTGCCAAAAGTCATCAGACTGAGATTAAGAAAAATCTTAATTGCCCCAGATTATTTCCAAACACTTGTAATCCTACAGAATATTGAAACCACCAGATTTCGATGATTGTCTCGATAATACCTTTTGTCGGATTTGAAGGATTTGCGATTATTGTTGTTGTGGAGTTAAAAACTAACCAGATTGAGTGTTTTAATAACACCAAAGTGCCACATTCATAAAGCTACAAAATGATTTACGACGTTCCCAAACAAAACGTTTTACTTCCCCAAACCGCGTCTCTCTCCACAACTATTTACAACTTCAAGATTGAAAAATATCAACGATAGCGCTTTCACCAATCCAATAAATTCCAATTATACCTAAAAGAAAACACAAAAGCTTTTTTGACATTTCGTTTTTGTATTTGTCGGCATTAAGCTCACAATTTCGCATTGCAGATATAAATAATTCCATCTGTAGCAACCGGGATTGTGTCCGGGTCCTGCGGGATTCCCGATTGAAAATCGGGACGATCGAGTACTTACCGCACTAGAACAGCGAGGTAACCCGCAATTGGGAAAGGAAGCTCGTTGGCGGGCTTCACTGAAAGACACATGCACGTTTTTTGTAACTAACCACTGCCATGGTTCTGTTGCCTAACAGGATGCTCCGGGAAGACGGGTTCTCGCTCAATTTTTGGCACTGGATGTTGCACCGAACCGTGTACTGGAACTTTTCGGGGCTTTCTGTTGTACACGCGGTTAAGAGATCGATAACGACGTCGCAGTGACGTCACGACGATGGTCCGAATTCACTCTGAGCTTTTGGCGAGATGAGGCGCGCAGTTCGAACACAGCTTCCGAGCTCCAGCGGCAACTATGACCCGGCAAAAGTGCAAAATTGGAGCTAACAACAACTCGCGCCCGTCTCTCAAAGTTGTTTCAACGAAAGAGACGAGAAATTGCAAATTTTAATTTCGAACTTTTATTAATTAATCTAAAAACATCTTAATCAGCAGCCACAGATATTACCGCCCAAAGGGTCGGAGTCGACTATTTACTAGATTTCTGAAAAATTATAAGTTTCAGACGTAATCTCTCAAAGTTCAGGAGCTTTGGTGAGATACTTTGAAGCTTTTGGTTTCAAGGAAAAAGTACTGAAGATTCTATAGAAGGAACGACCTTGTAGCGTTTTGATCATGTGACGTCAGCAAATCTTTTCTTAGCCACACCCTAATTTAAAATCTTGAGTTTGGATGAACTTAACAGTAGCTTTTCCATAAAACAATTCTAGACAAGAAGCTTAAGTAATTATCTTTCAGATAAGTAACTAAATATTAAAGTAATTATTCGAGTTGTACAAAACATTTCTTGCACTCTTCTTATTTCGTAGACATTTCCAGTAAATGCAAGTCAAATCAAAATTACCATATAAACACAAGAAGTGATGGTTTGAAGGGCTCTAAAAATCTGTTTGTATTTAGATAGATTAAAAAAGTTCAAAATCTCGATAATAAAGACCAATCAAACGCGTAAATTTTGAAGCATGCGAGCATATATAAGCCCCTCACTTCTGAGATTGTCTCAGTTGTTTGGTCATCTTCCAGCCGAAAAAGTAAGTATTAACAATACTTGTCTTAAACGATAAATAAATTATTTTTGGACGCCCCAAATTACTTTTACTTCTAGCAAAAATGAGGTGTTTGGTGATATGCGCTGCCGTCTTGGCCACCATTGCTCTGTCTTCGGCTGAGGTCAAGATTCACCCCTTGTCCGACGAGTTCATCAACTCGATCAACAACAAACAATCAACTTGGAAAGCTGGAAGAAACTTTGACCCTAAAACTTCAATGTCTCAAATTCGCGGTTTAATGGGGGTTCTTCCCAGAAAAGAAGGCACTACCAGGTCTATACTCCCAACCAAACCCCATTCCAACGTCGCCGCTCCTGAAACTTTCGACGCTAGAGAAAACTGGCCAGATTGCGCTGCCGTTATTGGAGAAATCCGAGACCAAGCTGAATGCGGATCTTGTTGGGTAACAATTTTTTACTTTTTTGATCCTCAAAAATTATTAACCAAAAAATTGTAGGCTTTTGGAGCAGTTGAAGCTATGAGTGATAGAATTTGTATCACTTCAAATGCTCAAATCCAAATCAGTGTTTCTGCTCAAGACTTGTTAACTTGTTGTTGGGAATGCGGTTTTGGATGCGAGGGCGGTTGGCCTGATATTGCTTGGGATTATTGGTCAAATACTGGAATCGTGACCGGTGGAGGTTACGGATCCGGAATTGTAAGTAAATTTTTTTTTCAACTCTATAAAATCTAAAAACTTTAGGGTTGCAAAACTTATTCATTGCCTCCATGTGACCATCACGTCAACGGAACTCTTCCTCCTTGCGGAGACATTCAACCTACTCCCGAGTGCATTTCGGCTTGTGATGATGGATCATCGTCCACTTACGTTGAAGATTTCACTAGTGGTTCTTCATATTACGTTGATGTGGATGAGGAACAAATTAGGATTGAAATCGCTACTAATGGTCCAGTAGAAGCCGCTTATGATGTTTACGAAGATTTTGTTAATTACAAATCCGGTTAGTATTTTGAAATTGTAACTTGTTAAGAACATTAAGGAAAAATCAAATTTTAGGTGTTTATCAATATACAACTGGAGATTACTTGGGAGGTCACGCTGTTAAAATTTTGGGATGGGGTGAAGAGGATGGTACTCCATATTGGTTGGTTGCTAATTCTTGGAATGCCGAATGGGGTGATGCTGGTTATTTCAAAATTTTGAGGGGCTCAAACGAGTGCGGAATTGAGGGCGAAATTACTGCTGGAATTCCAGCTTAATTTCCTCATTTACTTTCAAAGCCTTACTATTAATATGTAATTAGGATCAGTATAATAAAATATGAATGATGAATTTTTTATAGTTCTAAACAGCTGAAAGAAAAAGTTTAAAAATTTTATCTTTAGTTTAGATTTTAAGAGAATTGATCTCTCAATTTGTTGTACAGGTGTTGTTTACCAAAGTAGCAAAAACAATACTTTAACTGTATAAATGTGTTACGAATACACATGCTACGTTTCATTCCTCTCTGCCGTCCTTTCTTAACTTTTGTGGCAAATTGAATCAGGCCTATGGCTTGGGGCTTGCATTGTATATTACCATTTTTTTGTTTTCTTAAGTTTCCTTACCTGTGAAAACTTTACACATTCTGCAATCTACATTAGACAAACTCTTGTTGCAGAATTTGTAGAATAATATTTGACTTGAACATAACCTTGGATGCATCCACTAGGTGATTCGTGACGTCAATAGCCACATAGAACCCAATAATAGTTCAGTTGCAACCCCTACTACTTGTGTCGAAATCTATAGAGTGCAATATATTTTTATCAATGTTCCAAACAAATAGGGCAATTGACCTTTTTCTGTTGGATTATCTTAAATGGTTTTGTAAGTGATTAGGATTAGTTGCGCAAAAGATAAAATTTCCAAAATTGTCATATAAGACATTCAGTAGTTCAAAGTACTAAGATAAAAAATGAAAATTTATTTTTTAAACATTTACCTTTAGATCTTATCAAGTTCCACTTCTATAAAGACAGATCGAAAAGGCGATTACAAAATCGAGAAAGATAAAAAATGAATCAAAATTATATTTTTACTGATACCTTTCGTTATCAATCAGTTGTTTTGTTCTGATGCAATCGAAATAAGGCAAGTACATCATCAAAACTAACTAAATTAAAAAAGTGGCAGCAAATTTTTTTGCAACATGAGATACTTGCTTTGGGGGGTTGTTTTGGCAGCAGTTGCTCTGTCTTCTGCTGAAAACAAAATGCATCCGCTATCAGATGAGTTCATCAATTCTCTTAACAACAAAAAATCAACGTGGAAGGCCGGTAGAAACTTTGATTCCGAAACTCCCATGTCTTCGATCCGTGGCCTCATGGGTGTTCTTCCTAGAAAAGAAGGTACACCTTCTAAACTTCCCCTTAAAATTCACCCTAAAGTCGCAGTTCCTGAAAGTTTCGATTCCCGTGAAAACTGGCCGGAATGCGCCGCCATTATTGGAGAAATTCGAGACCAAGCTAATTGTGGATCTTGTTGGGTAACCACTCTTTTCATTACTATTGATTTGTGTGACTACTTAAACTTTTTCAGGCCTTTGGTGCAGTTGAAGTTATGAGTGACAGAACTTGCATTGGTTCCGGAGGTCGGGCTCAAATTGCTATTTCTGCCCAAGACCTGTTAAGTTGTTGCATGGATTGTGGATTCGGATGTGAGGGAGGTTTTCCTGAAATGGCTTTCTTTTACTGGACTAATCCCGGTATTGTTACTGGTGGTGGTTACGGATCTGGAATTGTAAATTATTAACATTTTTAAGTTATTAACCAATTAATTAATTTGTATCACTAGGGTTGCAAAACTTATTCATTGCCTCCTTGTGACCATCACGTCAACGGAACTCTTCCTCCTTGTGGACCCACGCAACCTACTCCTGAATGTGTCGATGTTTGCGATGATGGTTCAATCCCCACTAAAAATAATTACACTGCCGGTACCGGATATCGCGTTGATCCTAATGAAGAACAAATCAAAATCGATATTTCTAGTTACGGACCAGTTGAATCTTCTTTTGCTATTTATGAAGATTTCCTCAATTACAAATCTGGTCTTTTATTTATTTTACTATAGATAGTTATTAACTAAAAATTTTTAGGTGTCTACCAGTATATAAGTGGAGAGTTTGTAGGATTACATAGTGTCAAAATTTTGGGATGGGGAGTAGAAGAAGGTACCCCTTATTGGTTGGCTGCCAATTCATGGAATAGCGAATGGGGTGACGCGGGATATTTCAAGATTTTGCGAGGCCAGGACGAATGTGGAATTGAAATCGATATTATTACCGGATTTCCACCATAATCTTCTCGCATCTATGAAGAGGTTTTAATTTTAGAAATAATAAACAAACCTAAATGAACCAGTTTTTAATAACTTAGAACTTAGCCCCATTATTTTTAAATTGAAAGAAAATTCCTTCTCATGAGTCAGGATCGTTTCTCCATAATCAGTATTGTGGTTTTAACAATACGTAGCGTATTATTTTCATTTCAAGAGCAAAAATATGAAGGAACAATGCTAAGAGTCAAATTATTTGGCAAGACAATTTTTTTCTTTATGGCGTAGTCTTTATTTCCTCTCTCTCTATCCGTTTTCTCTGTTCTTTGACGATAAGTACTAAAAAACTGAAAGAGTTTCCTTTGTTTGATAATAATATTGATAATCTTGACTGGATTTGATCAAATTTCTCTAGAATTGTCGTCGGTCAATTTTTTTATACCTTCACCTATCAAGTATAACGCCCTTGAGCAATGGACACAGTAAAATAGCGACGTCTAGCTTTAAGTTGCTTTCCATTGTGTCACGATTCGAAATTGATAAAAAATAACAATTTCCAGATTAGATTAAGTAGATTTTGAAAAATACTTGCTATACCTTCTAATTATTTTCACCTAACCACAATGAGAGATAATAGTTATCAATGAGACATGCAAATTTTCAGCAATCTATAAGAGCTTGTCACCTTCACTGTTGATCAATTCCCTTTGTGTTGTTCCAATTGAAAGAATGTAAGTCCAATTACTTCTAACTTCTAGAAATTAGCTTTAAGATTCACTAAATTGTGGACCAATTAGAGTAACAATTCACGTACTGATCTATTTGATTATTCTAAAAAAGTCTTCTGGTTCACAGTAAAATGAGGACTTTGTTATTATGCTGCGCCGTAATGGCAATGGTTGCCTTATCCTTCGCTGAGGTCAAGATGCACCCATTATCCGACGAATTTATTAACTCAATCAACAACAAACAATCAACATGGAAAGCCGGAAGAAATTTTGATCCCAAAACTCCAATGTCTAAAATCCGTTCTCTCTTGGGTGTTCTTCCCAAAAAAGGTGTTGCCAAATCCAGACTCCCAACCAAAATTTATTCAGAAGTCAACGTTCCTGACACTTTCGACGCTCGTGAGAACTGGCCAGAATGCGCTGCCATTATTGGCGAAATCCGGGACCAAGCCGAATGCGGTTCCTGCTGGGTAACTCTTCAATTTCCCCAAAATCCACTTACAATTGTTTTTTTATCAGGCATTTGGTGCAGTTGAAGCTATGAGCGATAGACTTTGCATTTCTTCCAATGCCGAAATCCAAGTGAGTGTTTCAGCTGAAGATCTCCTCACTTGCTGTCCGGATTGTGGTTTTGGATGTGAAGGAGGTTGGCCTGATATCGCTTGGGATTATTGGTCTAACACAGGAATCGTAACTGGAGGTCCTTACGGATCCGGAATTGTAAATTAAAAAAATTACAATTCTTTAAATAATAAATTTTTTTAGGGTTGCAAAACTTATTCTATGCCACCATGTGATCATCACGTTAACAGAACTCTTCGACCTTGCGAAGATCTTAGACCCACTCCTGCTTGTGTAACGACTTGTGATGATGGCGCTGTTGAAATTTATGCACAAGATTTTACTACTGGCTCTTCATATTATGTTGATGTTCTCGAGGAGCAGATTAGGATGGAAATTGTTACTAATGGACCTGTGGAAGCTTCTTATGATGTTTATGAAGATTTTGTTAACTACAAATCTGGTAATTAGAGAAAATTAGATTTGAATTACTAATAGAAGAATTTTAGGTGTTTATCAACACGTTTCTGGGGAATATGCGGGAGGACATGCTGTGAAAATTTTGGGTTGGGGTGTTGAAGACGGTACTCCCTACTGGTTGGTGGCTAATTCTTGGAATCCTAACTGGGGTGATGGTGGATACTTCAAAATTTTGAGGGGCAGCAACGAGTGCAACATCGAATTTGAGGTCACTGCTGGAATTCCCAAATAAAGAAATTTCTAAACTTAGATTGTTGCGAAAAATAATTATCTGTTGTTAATTATTTTTGTTTATTTTTCTACAATTGCTACCACTTAGTCCTAAAAGGTTAATGCCCAAAAATTATGCTTTTGGGACCAAGGATCAGTTATTTCTGGAAAAAAATTTTTGAAAAAGAATTAAACTTTCCAGAGTCATAAGACATTAATAATCGTGAGAAGAAAGAAATGTCAAAATTAGTAACGAATTTGGTTCCAAATATTACAAAAATAAAATTTATAACGAAATTTTACCTATTTGATGTGACTTTTGGTAATGGATGCTTGATAATTATCTTGTTCATCACAAGCATCCGTTATCATTATTATTTACATAAATCACGACAATAATCTATAATCAAAACGTTGTCAGCCTTCGAACTATTATTGCACATAAAAATCTCTTTGAGCAAAAATTACAAATTATCTATCTTCTAAATATGAACCTTTTCTTGTACAACGCGCTCATTCTGACTGTTGTCGCTCTAGAAGATCTACAACCAAACCCGTTAACAGACGACTTCATCAATTCAATTAACGAAAAACAGTCAACATGGAGAGCGAGTAGGAACTTTAACATCAACACCCCTCTGACTCTACTTCGAAAACTCGCAGGAGTTATCCCAAGTAAAGAAGGTAAAAAACCAAATTTTTCTACCAAAATTCACTCAAAAATCGCCACTCCTGAATATTTTGATGCAAGACAACAATGGCCAAAATGTGTTTCAATTGGAGAAATCCAAGACCAAGGCCCCTGCTCTTCAGATTGGGTGAGTCAATTTTTAAACATTGATTTAAATTTAAAAATTTAAGGTTTTAGCACCTGTTGGAGTAATGAGTGATCGAATTTGTATCGTAACTAAAGGAACTCTTCCAATAACAGTTTCAGCTGAAGATTTATTAACTTGTCAAGATTGCGGATTGTATGTATTTTGTGGGTGTCAAGGAAACCTCATTGATGCTGCTTGGCAGTATTGGAGAGATTTCGGTATAGTTACAGGAGGAAGTTATGGTTCTGGAATAGTAAGTTGGTAGATAAAATAACATTTATTTATCTAAAATAGGGTTGTAAATCTTATACGGTTCCACCATGTGAATTTGATGAAGAACCTTGCAATTCTGAACAATATTTAACACCTGAATGCTATCGTTACTGCGATAATAATTCCAGAAGAATCTATAATGAAGATCTAACAACAGGTATTGCCTACAATCTACCAGCAAAAGACCAAGAGCAAATGAAGATTGAAATAATGACCAAAGGACCTGTACAAGCTATAATTTCAATGTTCTCAGATTTTTTGACGTACAAGAGCGGTATAGAAAATGAAAAAAAATTACTTATACTAACAATTATGGTTTCTAGGAGTTTACCGTCAGACCAAAGGCTACTTCATTGGTCTTCACGCTATTAAGATTTTGGGATGGGGTGTTGAGCAGGAAAACCCCTATTGGTTGGCTGCAAATTCTTGGGGCTCTCAGTGGGGTGACCGTGGTTTCTTCAAAATTTTTCGTGGAGAAGATGAATGCAGTATAGAAAGTCTTGTTATGGGAGCTGATCCAATTTTATAAACCTGACCCAAGTTTTCCAAACTTAAAACATAACTAATATAGCAAAAGTATGTTTAAACAATTTAGTAGTTGATTTCTGTGTAATTGCGATAAAGAACGAAAATAATTATTTCTGAATTTGCTGTGTTTACCCGCGTTGTCACTTGTTGGTCCTGGAAAGGACCAGGTTTCTGACAAAATCACTATTTGCCATCTTCAGGTTGTTCGCTTGGAGTGGTGCAGCCTGCTTCTGCTACCGGTCACTTGAATACTCATTCAACCCCCAAACTATATTGACTGGAGATTGAGGAAGTATAGAGAATCCTTAAGTTTTCTAATTCTTCATTGACTCGCTTAGTAATTAACTGAAGGCAATTATTGTTAAGAACGTTGATGTGACTGTAAATCCCCGCAATACTCGCCCTCCAGAGACGAAAAATGGGAGTAACTTCTATCCTACTCCTACAATAGAAAAAGTCAAACATTATTCATAAAAATAATTTTTTTAAATAAAAATCAATTCTTTTATCTTATCCATATTATTTACTTACCATCCTTATTTGCACTGATAGGCTATTACGTTTGTATAATTAGTATAATTGTTTGAATCGTGAATCTAGCCGATCACCATTCATTTTTTTTAACTGTTGCGAGACAACATGCCTCTTCCTCTAATTTGCCCACTGATTTTAAGTGTGACTGTTTTGAATTTAGTAAATTCAAATCTACACCCATCATCAAACGCATTTGTTGACTCCATTAACCTTAACCAATCAACATTCACTAAAATTCGATTAATAGGTTCCTTTCGGAAGAAAGAAGATAGAAAGCTGGAGTTTCCAATAAGAGAACAGTCTTTGGGCGCCACTCCGGATTTTTTCGATGCGAGAGAAAAATGGCCAGAATGCAAGTCAATTGGTAAAATTTGGAACCAAGGTGAATGCGTGTCTGCTTGGGTAAAACAACAACTTTCATTTTCTTAAATAAATTTTCTTCTATTTAGGCTATAGCAACAACTGCTGTCATGAGTGATAGAATCTGTATATTCTCTAAAGGAAGTCTACCTATCACTGTTTCAGTTGAAGATTTGTTGAGTTGTGGTAAATATTGTGGTGAAAACGAAACAACTTGTGGATGTAAAGATAACCTTCAGGAAAGTGCTTGGAGACAATGGGAGAATAAGGGTATTGTTACAGGAGGGGATTATAACTCCGACATTGTAAGTTATTCTATTAACCTTATCTGATTTTTTTATTATCTTGTTAAAAAGATTTGTATGAAAAATAGTTCTTTAATTTAGGGTTGTAAATCTTACTCGGTTCCACCCTGTAATTATTGCAATTCTTCTGGATTAGATGAGGAGTTACAATTTGATTGTGTCTCTCATTGTGATAATAATTCCAAAAGAATTTATCTAGAAGATCTGACAATAGGTCGTACATATCAAATTCCATCACTTGATGAAGAACAAATGAAAATCGATATTATGACAAATGGGCCTGTGGTTTCGGAATTAACTGTGTATGCAGATTTTGAAAATTATGACGACGGTAATATGTTTTAATTTTTTGATGTTTCTATTTTCATTAGTGTTTCAGGGGTTTATCGAAAAGCAACGGAATACAATTTTGGTGTTCAAACAGTTAAGATTCTGGGATGGGGTATAGAGAACCATGATCCATTTTGGCTAGTTGCTAACTCTTGGGATACCACATGGGGTATTGGAGGTTATTTCAAGATACTTCGTGGCTATAATGAGTGCGGCATCGAATCCACTGTTATGGCCGCTGATCCTATTTTTTGAAACTACTCAAGTTTAAGATGAGACTAATAGCATTTGCGCTACTGCTTATTGTAGTTGAAACTGTTGTAGTAACTAGTTACCAATAAAGAATCAAAAATACAAGTCTTCTGATCAAAAGAAATATATTCTAAATTATGTTAGGAACGCAGTAACTACACAATTTTTGTGTTCTGGGACTGTTGAAACTCGGGTGGGCGTGTCTCGATGACACGATAACTGGTCCAGAACAAACATAAATATACTACTCTTTGATACTCTTTTGGCAGAGTTGATAAAGAAAATCATAACTGCTAAATTATTTTATTGTTTTACATAAATATTTTTGGTATCTGTTCCTCAATTTAGAAGATGTTAGGCATTCCAGCACATACTCCTTCTTCAATGGCGTGAGTGGTTTTATTAAAATATTTGAACAATTAACTATTTAAATTTCCTGATTTATAATCGTAAAGATCCTCATAGAAGTGAAAAGTAGCTTCAACAGGTCCGTTCATTAAAATTTCTGTTTGTATATCTTCTACTGTGCTAGCGATTTGATAAACAGAAACCCCCAAATGTATGTCGTTTTCTTACGATATGTTGTAAGTCTTCAAATTGTTCAAAGATTCGAAATAGGGCCAAGCCTCTCTTCCGCCGAAATTTACAGGTAATAATATTCTGTTGTGTTTGACTACTTGAGAGTAAAATTAGGCTCGCGATCAGCACCCAAAAGGCTGTTAAGGTTACGCAATCCATTGTTGTAGTTTCTGGAAAACTTTAACCTGCTACCCATGTTGATTGTTTGTTGTTGATTTCGTCAATGAAGTCTTGCAATAGAACCCTAGCGGGTTCCGTCCTACACTGTAACACCACTAAGGTTGGAGAGACGAGAAAAAAGTTTTAATTTTTGGGGTAATTTGGAATTAATAAATAGATTTTTCAAAGATTCGGTTTCAGATAGGTGGATGATTAATTACTTATAGAAAGTTTCTTATTATTTTGAGAGTTATTAGTAAATGCACCGTGAAAAGTAAGAATACGATTATTTTTATTATTGTTAAGAGCTGTTTTGGGGTACAAGCCAAAATTGACTCTATATTTAGAAACACCTTAAATGATCGTACAAATGCTTCGTAGTACATTTCGCTCTATGCTCAAGTTTTGCGATTAAAAAGTCACTAGAAGGAGGGTGATATGGCGACGAACTTGCCAGTATTATTGATTTCCTATCTCATAGATGGCGCTGACAGCTACAAACTTTGGTAATTAATTTTTTATTTTATTCAAATGTAAATTCCTCTATTACATAAAATTGTCGGTATTGCACTTGCCTAAAAATTATTGCGTTTTCTACGGCACGATCTCACAATAAACTGTTACCTTAATAAATATTATCATAAAACTCCTTTTACCGCTTCTAGAGTTAATCTAAATAGATAACTACTAATTACAGTTTTAATGGTTGATAATATGCTCCACAGATAGCGCTTTTATTTCTTCTCGTGACACATGCCAAACCTATCAACAAATGTAAATAAACAATAATAATAAACAATTAGAACTTGGTTTTACGTGTTTTGTTATCATGGCTATTGAAATAGGTAAGTATACCACGTTATAAACTCAAACTGGAACAGTACAGCAAAAGCACCACAGTCTTCAGTATCTGAGGTAATTATTGCAATAAATTTTTAAATGTATCTCTCATTTACTTACGTAGTTTTACAGTATCTAGATACTAGAAGATGAAGGCCTTATTCTTTGTAGTTGGAATCCTTGCGACTGTCGCTTCTGCTTTATCCCTTCATCCTTTATCAAAAGAGTTCATTCAAACCATCAACGAAGAAGGATCAACCTGGAAAGCTGGACAAAATTTCCCTGAAAACCTTTCCATGTCATATATTCGTCGCCTCATGGGCGTTCTTCCTAATAAGAAATCTCATATGCTATCTGTCAAAATTCATAACATTACAGATATTACATTTCCAGAAAATTTTGATTCTCGCCAACAGTGGCCTGATTGCTCAACAATAAGAGAAATTACAGATCAAGGATCATGTGGATCATGTTGGGTAATAAACAAATATAATTATAATTGTTATTAACGAAATCTTTCAGGCTTTTGGGGCTGTTGAATGCATGTCAGACAGAATTTGTATTCATTCTAAGGGTAAAGTTAATTTTAGGGTTTCAGCTGATGATTTAATTTCTTGTTGTTTCACTTGTGGATACGGCTGCAAGGGGGGATTTCCAGCGGTTGCATGGGATTATTGGGTGAATAATGGAATAGTTTCAGGCGGAAGTTTCGGTAGCTATCAAGTAAGTTTTAAGATTTTTTTTTCAAAGAATTATTATTTTTCTTTTAGGGTTGCAGACCGTATGAGATTCGTCCTTGTGAACATCACGTTAATGGATCACGTCCTGCTTGTGACAGCGATAAAGATAATACGCCGGAATGCAAACAACGATGTGAGAAAAATTACAAAATTCAATATGAAAAAGACTTGAATGTTGGTAAATCTGCTTACTATATTGCTAACGATGAGAAACAAATTATGCAAGAGATTATGAATAATGGACCTGTCGAGAGTGGTTTCGATGTTTATCAAGATTTCCTCAGCTACAAGAACGGTAATTTCTAGTTGAATTTCAAATTTTGAAACACTTACTGCTCTTTTTTTTGAAGGAGTTTATCAACATGTTAAGGGTGCATTGGTGGGAGAGCATGCTATACGAATACTGGGGTGGGGAATTGAGAAAAACATTCCCTATTGGTTGATTGCAAACTCTTGGAATTCCGATTGGGGTGATAACGGCCTTTTCAAGATACTCAAGGGAGAAGACCATTGCGGAATTGAAAGCTACATTGTTGCTGGGTTGCCAAAGCTCTAATAACGTTAATTTTTTTAAATTTTAATTATGCTTAAAAGTGATTCTAATCTGATTATTCCTAAGTAAAAAAATAATTTCTTCTTTGAGGATATCTTCTTTAATATATTCTATTATTGCAAAAAATATTTATAGTGGTTATGAAGGAAACCTCTAGAAAAGTGCTTGGAAGCAATGGGAGAATATGGGTATTGTAACCGGAGAAGATTATAACTTTGACATTGCAAGTTATTTTATTAACTTTATTTGATTTTTGATTATTTTGTTAAAAAGATTTGTATGCAAAAATAGTTCTTCAATATAGTGTTGTAGATTTTACTCGGTTCCACCCTGTAATTGTTGCAATCTTTCTGCATCAGATAAGGAATTACAATTGAATGTGTCTCTCATTGTGATAATAATTTCAAAAAAATGTATCTAGAAGATCTGATAATAGGTCATACAAATCAAATTCCTTCTCTTGATGAAAATCGATATCATGACAAATGAGTGTGTGGTTTTGAAATTACCTGTGTCTGCAAATGTTGAAAATTAAGATTACGATAATATCTCTTAACGTTCATTTGTGAATGTTTTTTATTTTATTAATCTTCCAGAGGTTTATCGAAAAGCAAAGCAATACAATTTTGGTCTTCAACCAGTTCAGATTCTAGGATGAGGTACAGAAAATGCATTCTGGCTAATTATTAACTTATAGGATACCACATGGTGTATTGGTGGTTATTTCAAGATTTTTCGTGGCTATAATAAATGCGGCATCGCATCACTGTCATTACTGCTGATCCTAGTTTTTGAAACCATTTTAGCCTAAGATGAAACTAACAATATTTCCTCCCTTACTTATTCTAGTTGAAACTGTTGTAATAATTAGTTACCAATAAAAAATACAAAAATACAATTCTTCTGATCAAAAGAAAAATATCCTTTATGGTGTAAGGAAGTCAGCAGGAACACAGTCTTGGTTTCGGTAAGTAGTATGTTTATTTGTATTCTGGGCCTGTTGATGCGCCGGGAGGTGTATCTCAATTTAAACGTATCTTTGGAGGCTTGAGGATGTCTTTGATGTAAGTTTGGAGAGGTTTGAAGGCTTCAAGCTTCCGCCAAAACCTAAGCCCAACTTCCTCAAGCCTCACACCTCTCAAACGCGAGCCCCATCAAGACATTTGCGCCTCAATTGGCTCAGAAAAAACATAATTATTCTATCCTTTGGCATTTAAAGAGCTGATAAAGAAAAACTTAACTGCCAAAATTTTTATAGTTTAACATTAATATTTTTGGTGCCTGTTTCTCAATTTAGAAGATGTTAGGCATTCCAGCATATACTCCTTCTTCAACGGGGCAGTGGTTTTCGTCTCTCAACGATTTATAGAAGCCGCCCATTCCCCAACTGGTTCCCCAGGAGTCAGCTATTAACCAATATGGGATCCCTTCCTCGACCCCCCAACAATCAACTTGATTCCGCGGGACCTTATTTTTTCGCCACTGACATGTTGGCACACTCTTTAATAATTCAATTATAACATTTGAACAATTAACTCATTAAATTACCTGATTTATAATCGTAAAGGTCCTCATAGACGAGAAAAGTAGCTTCTACAGGTCCGTTCATTAAAACCTCTGTTTGTATATCTTTGTCTGTGCTAGCGACTTGATAGGCGGAAACCCCAAAATGTTTGTCGCTCTCATACGATATTTCGTAAGTTTCGATGCAGTAAGTTTCCCAAAGAGGAGTTTGGCCAATATCGTAAGCGTCTTGGTCAAAAGGTCGACAACCCTAGTGTTTGTTAATCACCGATTTCTTTAAAGATATTATAACTTACTTGGTTAGAACCCACTTCATCTCCAGAATCTATCCCTGTAGTATTCCAAAATTGCCAAGCTTCTAATAAATAACCCCCTGTACATCCGAAGCCGCAATCCGTGCAACAAGTCATTAAATCTTTAGCTAAAAAAGGGAATTTTGTACCGCCGTTAATAAGAATGCACAAACAATCCGTTATAGATTCAGCAGCACCGTAGGCCTGATTGTTAAATTTTAGTTTTCTTTTAAATTTTATTTAAAACCCAACAATCCCCATAAGTTCCTTGGTCTCTGATATTGTTCAAAGATTCGCAATAAGGTCATGCCTCTCTTCCTTCGAAATTTTCAGGTAATATTATTTTGTTGTGTTTGATTACTTGAAGAAATTAATTATGATCGAGATGAGCACCCAAATGATTACGCAAGAAATCCATTGCTGTAGTTTCTGGAAAATTTCGACCTGTTACCCATGTTGATTGTTGTTGTTGATTTCGTCAATGAAGTCTTGGGATAGAACCCTAGCGGGTTCCGTCCTACACTGTGACACCAGTAAGGTTAAAGAGACGAGACAAATGTTTTAATTTTTGGGATAAATTGGAATTAATAAATAAATTTTTTAAAGATTCGGTTTTAATGATAATTGAATGATTAATTACTTATAGAAAATTTCTTATCATTTTGAGATTCATCAGTAAATTTATCGTAAAAATTAATCTTAAAATTATTTTGATTATTGCTAAGAGTTGTTTTGGGGTACAAGTCAAAATTGACTCTATTTTAGAAACACCTTAAATGATCGTATGAATTGATCACACAAATGCTTTGTAATATATTTCGCTCTATGCTCAAGTTTGGCGATCAAAAAGTCACTAGAAGGAGGGTCATATGGCGACAAAGTTGCCAGTAATATTGAATTTTTATTTGATAGATAGCATTGTTAGCTACACACTTGATCAAGTTATTTAACCACAACAACTTTAATGTTGTTTTCATTTATATTCATATACAGTTTCTATTTTCCAAATCCGCCTTTCAATAAATTATTTTTTATTTTATTCAAACGTAAATTTCTCTATTACTTACAATTATCGGTATTGCACATACCCATAAAATAAACTATTGCGTTTTATACGGCACGATTTCAGAATAAACTGCAACCTTAATAAATTTTATCATAAAACTGCTTTTACCGCTTCTAGAGTTATCTAAGTAGATGAATACTATCCACAGTTTTAATGGTTGATAATATGCTCCACAGATAGCGATCTTAACTCTTCTCGTGATACATGCCAAACCTATCACAAAATATAAATAAACAATAATAATAAACAATTAGAAGTTGGTTTTACGTGTTTTGTTATCAGGACTATTTAAATAGGTAAGTATACGACGTTATAAACTCAAACTGGAACAGTACAGCAAAATCACCATAGTCTCCTGCATTTGAGGTAATTATTGTAATAATATTTTAAATGTATCCCTCATTTACTTACGTAGTCTTACAGTATCCAGTTACTTGAAGATGAAGGCCTTACTCTTTGTAGTTGAAGTCTTTACGACTGTCACTTTCGCTTTATCCCTCCATCCTTTATCAAAAGAGTTCATTCAAGCCATCAACGAAGAAGGATCGACCTGGAAAGCTGGACAAAATTTCCCTGAAAACCTTTCAATGTCATATATTCATCGCCTTATGGGCGTCCTTCCTAATAAGAAATCTCATATGCTATCTGTCAAAATTCATAACATTACAGATATTGAATTTCCAGAAAATTTTGATTCTCGCCAACAGTGGCCTGATTGCCCAACAATAAGAGAAATCGCAGATCAAGGATCGTGTGGATCATGTTGGGTAAAAAACAAATACAATTATAATTGTTATTAACGATATCTTTCAGGCTTTTGGGGCTGTTGGATGCATGTCGGATAGAATTTGTATTCATTCTAAGGGTAAAGTTAATTTAAGGGTTTCAGCTGATGATTTAATTTCTTGTTGTTCCGATTGTGGAGACGGCTGCTTCGGAGGGTCTCCAGAGGCTGCATGGGATTATTGGGTGAATAAAGGAATAGTTTCAGGCGGAAGTTTCGGTAGCCATCAAGTAATTTTTAAGATTTTTTTTTTAAAGAATTATTATTTTTTTTTTAGGGTTGCAGACCGTATGAGATTCCTCCTTGTGAACATCACATTAATGGATCACGTCCTGCTTGTAAAACCGATGAATTTAATACACCGCAATGCAAACAGCATTGCGACAAATATTACAGAATTCCTTATAAAGAAGACTTAAGTTTTAGTAAATCTTCTTACAAAGTTTCTACTGATGAGAAACAAATTATGCAAGAGATTATGACTAATGGACCTGTCGAGGGTGAATTCGCTATTTATGAAGATTTATTAAGTTACAAGAGCGGTAATTTCTAGTTGAATTTCAAATTTTGAAGCATTTACTTTTTTTTTTTTTTAAAGGTGTTTATCAACATGTTAAGGGTTCAAGAATGAGAAATCACGCTATTCGGATACTGGGGTGGGGAATTGAGAAAAACATTCCCTATTGGTTGATTGCAAACTCTTGGAATTCCGATTGGGGTGATAACGGCCTTTTCAAGATACTCAAAGGAGAAGACCATTGCGGAATTGAAAGCTACATTGTTGCTGGGTTGCCAAAGCTCTAATAACGTTGATTTTGTTAGTTAAATCCTTATTTAAGCTTAAAAATGATTCTAATCTGATTTTTTCTATGTAACAAAATAATTTTTTCTTTAAGGATATACACTTTTTCTCTAATATATTTTATTATTGCAAAAGATATTTACTAGTCGATGTGAAGGTAACCTCCAGGAAAGCGCTTGGAGACAATGGGAGAGTAAGGGTATTGTTACAGGAGGGGATTATAACTTTGACATTGCAAGTTATTTTATTAACTTTATCTAATTTTTTTATTATTTTGTTAAAAAGATTTGTATTCAAAAATAGTTCTCCAATTTAGGGTTGTAAATCTTACTCGGTTTCACAATGTAAAGATTGTAATTTTTCTGCATCAGATAAGGAATTACAATTTGATTGTGTCTCTCATTGTGATAATAATCCCAAAGGAATTTATCTAGAAGATCTGACAATAAATCATACATATCAAATTCCTTCTATTGATGAAGAACAAATGAAAATCGATATCATGATAAATGAGTCTGTGGTTTTGGAATTACCTGTGTATGCAGATTTTGAAAATTATGATTACTGTAATATCTCTTAACGTTCATTTGTGAATGTTTTTATTTTTATTAATCTTCTAGAGGTTTATCGAAAAGCAAAGAAATACAATTTTGGTCTTCAACCAGTTCAGATCCTAGGATGAGGTACAGAAAATGCATTCTGGCTAATTGTTAACTTATAGGATACCACATGGTGTATTGGTGGTTATTTCAAGATTTTTCGTGGCTATAATAAATGCGGCATCGCATCACTGTCATGGCTGCTGATCCTAGTTTTTGAAACCATTTTAGCTTAAGATGAAACTAACAATATTTCCTCCGCTACTTATTCTAGTTGAAACTGTTGTAATAATTAGTTACCAATAAAAAATACAAAAATACAATTCTTCTGATCAAAAGAAAAATATCCTTTATGGTGTAAGGAAGTCAGCAGGAACACAGTTTTGGTTTCGGTAAGTAGTATGTTTATGTGTATTCTAGGCCTGTTGATGCGCCGGGAGGTGTATCTCAATTTGAACGTATCTTTGGGGGCTTGAGGATGTCTTTGATTTAAGTTTGGAGAGGTTTTGAAGGCTTCAAGCCTCCACCAAAACCTAAGCCCAACTTTCCCAAGCCCCTCATCTCTCAAACGCGCGCCCCATCAAGACATCTGCGCTTCAATTGGCTCAGAACAAACATAATTATACTACTCTTTGATACACCTTTGACATTTAGAGAGTTGATAAAGAAAAACTTAACTGCCAAAATTTTTATTGCTTTACATAAATATTTTTGGTGTCTGTTTCTCAAGTGAGAAGATGTTAGGCATTCCAGCATATACTCCCTCTTGAACGGCGCAGTGGCTTTCGCCTCTCAACGATTTATAGAAGCCGCCCATTCCTCAACTGGTCCCCCAAGAGTTAGCTATTAACTAATATGAGACCCCTTCTTCGACCCCCAAACCAATCAACTTGATTCCGTGCTACCTTATTTTCTCGCCACTGACATGGTGGTACACTCCTTAATAATTTAATTAAAACATTTGAACAATTAACCCATTAAATTACCTAATTTATAATCGTAAAGATCTCCATAGACGAGAAAAGTAGCTTCAGCAGGTCCGTTCATTAAAATTTCTGTTTGTATATCTTCTACTGTGCTAGCAACTTCATAGGCGGAAACCCCAAAATGTTTGTCGTTTTCATACGATATTTTGTAAGTGTCGATGCAGGAAGTTTCGCAAAGATGAGTTTGGCCAATATCGTAAGCGTCTTGGTCAAAAGGTCGACAACCCTAGAGTTGCTTGATCACCAATTTCTTTAAAGATATAACTTACTTGGTTAGAACCCCCTTCTCATCCAGAAACTATTCCTGTGGAAATCCAAAATTGCCAAGCTTCTAATAAATAACCCCCTGTACATCCGAAGCCGCAATTCGTGCAACAAGTCATTAAATCTTTAGCTAAAAAAGTGAATTTCGTACCGCCGTTAATAAGAATACACAAACAATCCTTCATAGATTCAGCAGCGCCGAGGGCCTGATTGTTAAATTTTAGTTTTCTTTTAAATTTTAATTAGAACCTAACAATCCCCATAAGTTCCTTGGTCTCTGATATTGTTCAAAGATTCGCAATACGGCCATGCCTCTTTTCCGCCGAAATTTTCGGGTAATAATATTTTGTTGTGTTTGACTACTTGGAGAGAAAAATTAGGATCGCGATGAGCACCCAAATGATTACGCAAGTAATCCATTGCTATAGTTTCTGGAAAATTTCGACCTGTTACCCATGTTGATTGTTTGTTGTTGATTTTGTCAATGAAGTCTTGGTATAGAACCCTAGCGGGTTCCGTCCTACACTGTGACACCACTAAGGTTAAAGAGACGAGAAAAATGTTTTAAATTCGAATTAATAAATAATTTTTTTAAAGATTCGGTTTTACAGTTAATTGGATAATTAATTACTTATAGAAAATTTCTTATCATTTCGAGATTTATCAGTAAAATTATCGTAAAAATTAATCATACAGTTATTTTCATTATTGCTAAGAGTATTTTTGGGGTGCAAGCCAAATTGACTCTATATTTAGAAACAGCTTAAATGATCGTATGAATTGATCACACAAATGCTTTGTTATACATTTTGCTCTATGCTAAGGTTTTGCGATTAAAAAGTCACTAGAAGGAGGGTCATATGGCGATGAAGTTGCCAGTAATATTGAATTTTTATTTGATAGATAGCATTGTCAGCTACGCACTTGATCAAGTTATTTAACCACAACCACTTTAGTGCTGTTTTCGTTTATATTTATATACTGTTTCTATTTTCCAAATACGCCTTTTGATAATTTATTTTTCATTTTATCCAAACGTAAATTTGTCTATTACTTAAAATTATCGATATTGCATGTACCTATAAAATAAACTATTGCGTTTTCTACGGCACGATTTCAGAATAAACTGCTACCTTAATAAATTTTATCATAAAACTGCTTTTACCGCTTCTAGAGTTATCTAAGTAGATGAGTACTATCTACAGTTTTAATAGTTGATAATATGCTCCACAGATAGCGATCTTAACTCTTCTCGTGATACATGCCAAACCTATCAACAAATGCAAATAAATATTAATAATAAACAATTAGAACTTGGTTTTACG
The DNA here is from genome assembly GCA_905333025.2 of Pyrochroa serraticornis. Taxonomy (NCBI): domain Eukaryota; kingdom Metazoa; phylum Arthropoda; class Insecta; order Coleoptera; family Pyrochroidae; genus Pyrochroa; species Pyrochroa serraticornis. The sequence goes on along the minus strand of HG995154.1, from coordinate 31,240,542 downwards.
TGTTTTGTTATCATGGCTATTTAATTAGGTAAGTATACGGCGTTGTAAACTCTTAGTGGAACAGTACAGCAAAAGCACCACAGTCTCCAGCATTTGAGGTAATTATTGTAATAATTTTTTAAATGTATAACTCATTTACTTACGTAGTCTTACAGTATCCAGATACTTGAAGATGAAGGTCTTATCTTTTGTAGTTGGAATCCTTGCGACTGTCGCTTCTGCTTTATCCCTTCATCCTTTATCAAAAGAGTTCATTCAAGCCATCAACGAAGAAGGATCAACCTGGAAAGCTGGACAAAATTTCCATGAAAACCTTTCCATGTCATATATTCGTCGCCTCATGGGCGTTTTTCCTAACAGCAAATACCAAATCCGATCTGTCAAAATTCATAACATTACAGATATTGAATTTCCAGAAAATTTTGATTCTCGCCAACAGTGGCCTGATTGCCCAACAATAAGAGAAATCGCAGATCAAGGATCATGTGGATCATGTTGGGTAATAAACAAATACAATAATAATTGGTATTAACGAAATTTTGCAGGCTTTTGGGGCTGTTGGATGCATGTCGGATAGAATTTGTATTCATTCTAAGGGTAAAGTTAATTTTAGGGTTTCAGCTGATGATTTAATTTCTTGTTGTTCCACTTGTGGAGACGGCTGCGAGGGCGGGACTCCATCGGATGCATGGAATTATTGGGTGAATAAAGGAATAGTTTCAGGCGGAAGTTTCGGTAGCCATCAAGTAATTTTTAAGATTCTTTTTTCAAAGAATTATTATTTTTCTTTTAGGGTTGCAGACCGTATGAGATTCCTCCTTGTGAACATTACGTTAATGGATCACGTCCTGCTTGTAACAGCGATGAAGATAGTACACCGAAATGCAAACAACATTGCGACAAAGATTACAGAATTCCTTATAAAAATGACTTAAGTTTTGGCAAATCTTCTTACAATATTTCTACTGATGAGAAACAAATTATGCAAGAGATTATGAATAATGGACCTGTCGAGGGTAGTTTAACTGTTTATCAAGATTTACTCAGTTACAAGAGCGGTAATTTTTAGTTGAATTTCAAAATTTGAAACACTTACTGCTTTTTTTTTGAAGGAGTTTATCAACATGTTAAGGGTGCATTGTTGGGAGGGCACGCTATACGAATATTGGGGTGGGGAATTGAGAAAAACATTCCCTATTGGTTGATTGCAAACTCTTGGAATTCCGATTGGGGTGATAACGGCCTTTTCAAGATACTCAAGGGAGAAAACCATTGTGGAATTGAAAGCGCCATTGTTGCTGGGTTGCCAAAGCTCTAATAACGTTAACTTTTTTAAATCTTTAATTATGTTTAAAAGTGATTCTAATCTGATTATTATTAAGTAAAAAAAAATTCTTCTTTGAGGATATACATTTTTTCTTTAATATATTCTATTATTGCAAAAAATATTTAGTAGTGGTTATGAAGGTAACCTCCAGAAAAGTGCTTGGAGACAATGGGAGAATAAGGGTATTGTTACCGGAGGGGATTGTAATTTTGCCATTGCAAGTTATTTTATTAAATTTATCTAATTTTTGTTTATTTTGTTAAAAGGATTTGTATGCAAAAATAGTTCTTCAAAATAGGGTTGTAAATCTTACTCGGTTCCACCCTGTGATTCTTGCAATCTTTCTGCATCAGATAAGGAATTACAATTGATTGTGTCTCTCATTGTGATAATAATTCCAAAAGAATTTATCTAGAAGATCTGATAATAGGTCATACATATCAGATTCCTTCTCTTAATGAAAATCGATATCACGACAAATGAGTCTGTGGTTTTGGAATTACTTGTGTCTGCAAATTTTGAAAATTATGATTACGGTAACATTTCCTAACTTCGATTTGTTAAAGTTTTTATTTTTGTAAATCTTCTAGAGGTTTATCGGTTTATCGAAAAGCAAAGCAATACAATTTTGGTCTTCAACCAGTTAAGATTTTAGAATGAGGTACAGAAAATGCATTTTGGCTAGTTGCTAACTGTTGGGAAATCACATGATGTATTGGTGGTGTAACGGTTCACTTTGGGATGGCCATGTGTTTGTGCGGAAGATTCTTTCAAGTGTCCGTTTTCCTTTCTTTTCGTTTCTTCCGTCTGGGTTCAGTATTTGATTCTCCCGCCACTACTCAAGGCAATAAATAAAATCGAGTGCGATCTTTTCTTTGATGCTTTTAAAAAAAAAAAAAAGAAAAGAAAGGATATCGACTCTGATAGCCGATATATTGGCAGAGGTTTTGGAGGTGTGTGGGTGATTTTTATAACTCCAGGAGGCGATTTTGGGGTCCATTCAATTATCGTTATTTAACAACTGGCGGTTAGCCAAAAAGCAGAAAAAGAGGTTCCCACCACGTTCGCTGTTTTTTTACGATAGTCCGGAAAATTACAACTAAGAACCCAGATACCAATTATATACTCTTCTTTCCTGTCTATGTGATTCGTCTTCGTCGTCGTTTGTGAGAGCAACGTCTCCGAGGCTACCTTTGGACGGATGCTCCAGCGTTCCCGGCAGGTACCCCGTGTCTGCGGCTATTAGCGGTTAATCGGTTTCGTGGGGCGGGCCCGTTTTGCGTTGACGTTGTCGCGTTTGGCCGCCGGGGCATTATTTGCCGGGTTGCGCATTTTTTCCAACACCCTCCGCGAGGCGCTTGACGTATTGTCCATTTTGTTTCTTTTTTGTATAAGTTTTTTCTTGTAGTAAACTGTTATCTGTTTTCTCTTATTTTGCTCAACCTTCCCTTCCCGTGATTGGTGTCAAACACCAATCACTGGCGCCCGCACACTACAGTTTTTTGCAGACCCACGACCCAGCCGCCGCTAAAGGAGCAGTCGATCTGCATGTGTACGTCACAGTGGTTATTTCAAGATTCCTCGTGGCTATAATAAGTGCGGCATTGCATCTACTATTATGGCCGCTGATACTATTTTTTGTAACTATTCCAGCCTAAGATAAAACTAACAATATTTCCTCCACTACTTATTCTAGTTGAAACTGTTGTAATAATTAGTTACCAATAAAAAATACAAAAATACAATTCTTCTGATGGAAAGAAAAATATCCTTTATGGTGTAAGGAAATCAGTAGGGACACAGTTTTGGTTTTGGTAAGTAGTATATTTATGTGTGTTCTGGGCCTGTTGAGGCGCCGGGAGGTGTATCTCAATTTGAACGTATCTTTGGGGGCTTGGGGTATCTTTGATTTAAGTTTGAAAGGGTCTTGAAGGCTTCAGGCTTCTGTCAAAACCTAAGCCCAACTTCCTCAAGCCCCACACCTCTCAAACGCGCGCCTCATCAAGATATCTGCGCCTCAATTGACTCAGAACAAACATAATTATACTTCTCTTTGATACTCCTTTGGCATTTAAAGAGTTGATAAAGAAAAACTTAACAGCCAAAATTTTTATAGGTTAACATAAATATTTTTGGTGTCTGTTTCTCAATTTAGAAGATGTTAGGCATTCCAGCATATACTCCCTCTTCAACGGCGCAGTCGTTTTCGTCTCTCAACGATTTTTAGAAGCCGCCTATCCCCAAACTGGTCCTCCGGGAGTTAGCTGTTAACCAATATGGGACCCTTTCTTCGACCCTTCAACCAATCAACTTTATTCCGTGATACCTTATTTTTTCGCCACTGACATGCTGGTACGCTCCTTAATAATTTAATTAAAACATTTGAACAATTAACCCATAAATTACCTAATTTATAATCGTAAAGATCCTCATAGACGAGAAAAGTAGCTTCAACAGGTCCGTTCATTAAAATTTCTGTTTGTATATCTTCTACTGTGCTAGCGACTTGATGGGCGGAAACCCCAAAATGTTTGTCGTTTTCATACGATATTTTGCAAGAGTCGATGCAGGAAACTTCGCAAAGAGGGGTTTGGCCAATATCGTAAGCGTGTTGGTCAAAAGGTCGACAACCCTAGAGTTTGTTATTTACCGATTTCTTTAAAGATATTATAACTTACTTGGTTAGAACCGATTTCTCATCCAAAAACTACTCCTGTGGTAATCCAAAATTGTCAAGCTTCTAATAAATAACCCCTGTTCATCCGAAGTTGCAATTCGTGCAACAAGTAATTAAATTTTTAGCTAAAAAAGGGAATTTCGTACCGCCGTTAATAAGAATACACAAACAATCCTTCATAGATTCAGCAGCGCCGAGGGCCTGATTGTTAAATTTTAGTTTTCTTTTAAATTTTAATTAGAACCTAACAATCCCCATAAGTTCCTTGGTCTCTGATATTGTTCAAAGATTCGCAATACGGCCATGCCTCTTTTCCGCCGAAATTTTCGGGTAATAATATTTTGTTGTGTTTGACTACTTGAAGAGAAAAATTATGATCGCGATGAGCACCTAAAAGATTACGCAAGTAATCCATTGCTGTAGTTTCTGGAAGATTTCGACCTGTTACCCATGTTGATTGTTGTTGTTGATTTCGTCAATGAAGTCTTGGGATAGAACCCTAGCGGGTCCGTCCTACAATGTGACACCAGTAAGGTTAAAGAGACGAGAAAAATGTTTTAATTTTAGTGATAAATTGGAATTAATAAATACATTTTTTAAAGATTCGGTTTTAATGATAATTGAATGATTAATTACTTATAGAAAATTTCTTATCATTTCGAGATTTATCAGTAAATTTATCGTAAAAATTAATCATAAAATTATTTTTATTATTGCTAAGAGTTGCTTTGAGGTACAAGCCAAAATTGACTCTATAATAGAAACACCTTAAATGATCGTATGAATTGATCACACAAATGCTTTGTAATATATTTCGCTCTATCCTCAAGTTTTGCGATCAAAAAGTCACTAGAAGGAGGGTCATATGGCGGCGAAGTTGCCAGTAATATTGAATTTTTATTTGATAGATAGCATTGTTAGCTACGCACTTAATCAAGTTATTTAACCACAACTTTAATGTTGTTTTCATTTATATTCATGTACAGTTTCTATTTTCCAAATACGCCTTTTGATAAATTATTTTTTATTTGATCCAAACGTAAATTTCTCTATTACTTAAAATTATCGGTATTGCACATACCTATAAAATAAACTATTGCGTTTTCTACGGCACGATTTCATAATAAACTGCAACCTTAATAAATGTTTTAATAAAACTCCATTTAACGCTTCTAGAGTTATCTAACTAGATGAATACTATCTACAGTTTTAATGGTTGATAATATGCTCCACAGATAGCGCTCTGAACTCTTCTTGTGATATATGCCAAACCTCTCAACAAATGTAAATAAGCAATAATAATAATTAATTAGAATTTGGTTTTACGAGTTTCGTTATCATGGCCATTTAAATAGGTAAGTATACGACGTTATAAACTGAAACTGGAACAGTACAGTCAAGGCACCACAGTCTCCAGCATCTGAGGTAATTATTGTAATAATTTTTTAAATGTATCCCTCATTTACTTACGTAGTCTTACAGTATCCAGATACTTGAAGATGAAGGTCTTATCCTTTGTAGTTGGAATCCTTGCGACTGTCGCTTCTGCTTTATCCCTTCATCCTTTATCAAAAGAGTTCATTCAAGCCATCAACGAAGAAGGATCAACCTGGAAAGCTGGACAAAATTTCCCTGAAAATCTTTCCATGTCATATATTCGTCGCCTCATGGGCGTTCTTCCTAACAGCAAATACCAAATGCGATCTGTCCAAATTTATAACATTACAGATATTGAATTTCCAGAAAATTTTGATTCTCGCCAACAGTGGCCTGATTGCTCAACAATAAGAGAAATTACAGATCAAGGATCATGCGGATCATGTTGGGTAATAAATAAATACAATAATAATTGGTATTAACGAAATTTTGCAGGCTTTTGGGGCTGTTGGATGCATGTCGGATAGAATTTGTATTCATTCTAAGGGTAAAGTTAATATTAGGGTTTCAGCTGATGACTTAATTTCTTGTTGTTCCACTTGTGGAGACGGCTGCGAGGGGGGATTTCTAGGACCAGCATGGGATTATTGGGTGAATAATGGAATAGTTTCAGGCGGAAGTTTTGGAAGCCATCAAGTAATTTTTAAATATTTTTTTTAAAGAATTATAATTTTTCTTTTAGGGTTGCAGACCGTATGAGATTCCTCCTTGCGAACATGACGTTAATGGATCACGTCCTGATTGTAACAGCGATGTAGATAATACACCGCAATGCAAACAACATTGCGACAAAGATTACAGAATTCCTTATAAGAAAGACTTAAGTTTTGGCAAATCTTCTTACAATATTTCTACTGATGAGAAACAAATTATGCAAGAAATTATGAATAATGGACCTGTCGAGGGTGGTTTCTCTGTTTTCGAAGATTTCCTCAGTTACAAGAGCGGTAATTTCTAGTTGAGTTTCAAATTTTAAAACACTTACTGTTCTTTTTTTTTGAAGGAGTTTATCAACATGTTAAGGGTACATTTATGGGACGTCACGCTATACGGATACTGGGGTGGGGAATTGAGAAAAACGTTCCCTATTGGTTGATTGCAAACTCTTGGAATACCGATTGGGGTGATAACGGCCTTTTCAAGATACTCAAGGGAGAAAACCATTGCCGAATTGAAAGCAACATTGTTGCTGGGTTGCCAAAGTTCTAGTAACGTTAATTTTTTAAAATCTTTAATTAAGCTTAAAAGTGATTCTAATCTGATTATTCCTAAGTAAAAATAATAATTTCTTCTTTGAGGATATATACTTTTTCTTTAATATATTCTATTATTGCAAAAGATATTTACTAGTGGTTATGAAGGTAACCTCCAGAAAAATGCTTGGAGACAATGGGAGAATGAGGGTATTGTTACCGGAGGGGGTTATAACTTTGACATTGTAAGTTATTTTATTAACTTTATCTAATTTTTGATTATTTTATTAAAAAGATTTGTATGTAAAAATAGTTCTTCAATATAGTGTTGTAAATCTTACTCGGTTCCACCCTGTAATTGTTGCAATTTTTCTGCATGAGATAAGGAATTACAATTCATTGTGTCTCTCATTGTGATAATAATTCCAAAACAATTTATCTAGAAGATCTGATAATAGGTCATACATATCAAATTAATTCTCTTGATGAAAATCAATATCATGACAAATGAGTGTGTGGTTTTGAAATTACCTGTGTCTGCAAATTTTGAAAATTATGATTACGGTAATATTTCTTAACTTCGATTTGTAAAAGTTTTTATTTTTGTAAATCTTCTAGAGGTTTATCGGTTTATCGAAAAGCAAAGCAATACAATTTTGGTGTTCAACCAGTTAAGATCTTAGAATGAGGTATAGAGAATGCATTTTGGCTAGTTGCTAACTGTTGGAATATCACATGATGTATTGGTGGTTACTTCAAGATTCTTCGTGGCTATAATAAGTGCGGCATCGCATCTACTCTTATGACAGCTGATTCTATTTTTTGTAACTATTTCAGCCTAAGATGAAACTAACAATATTTCCTCCACTACTTATTCTAGTTGAAACTGTTGTAATAATTAGTTACCAATAAACAATACAAAAATACAAGTCTTCTGATCAAAAGTAAAATATCCTTTATGGTGTAAGGAAATCAGTAGGGACACAGTTTTGGTTTCCGTAAGTAGAATGTTTATGTATGTTTTGGGCCTGTTGAGGACTCCGGGAGGTGTATCTCAATTTGAACGTATCTTTGGGGGCTTGGGGATGTCTTTGATTTAACTTTGGAGGGGTTTTGAAGGCTTCAAACTTCCGCCAAAACCTAAGCCTAAATTCCTCAAGCCCCACTTCTCTCAAACGCGCGTCTTATCAAGACATCTGCGCCTCAATTGGCTCAGAACAAACATAATTATACTACTCTTTGATACTCCTTTGGCATTTAAAGAGTTGATAAAGAAAAACTGAACTGCCAAAATTTTTATAGTTTAACATAAATATTTTTGGTGTCTGTTTCTCGATTTAGAAGATGTTAGGCATTCCAGCATATATTCCTTCTTCAACGGCGTAGTGGTTTTCGCCTCCCAACGATTTATAGAAGCCGCCCATTTCTCAACTGGTCCCCCAGGAGTTAGCTATTAACTAATATGGGCCCCCTTCTTCGACTCCCAAACCAATCAACTTGATTCCGTGGTACCTTATTTTTTCGCCACTGACATGGTGGTACACTCCTTAATAATTTAATTAAAACATTTGAACAAGAAACTCATTAAATTACCTAATTTATAATCGTAAAGGTCCTTATAGACGAGAAAAGTAGCTTCAACAGGTCCGTTCATTAAAACTTCTGTTTGTATATCTTTGTCTGTGCTAGGGACTTGATAGGCGGAAACCCCAAAATGTTTGTCGCTTTCATCCGATATTTCGTAAGTGTCGATGCAGGAAGTTTCGCAGAGAGGTCAATATCGTAAGCGTCTTGGTCAAAAGTTCGACAACCCTAGAGTTGGTTGATCACCAATTTCTTGAAAGATATTGTAACTTACTTGGTTACAACCGATTTCTCCTCCAAAAACAATCGTTGTGGTATTCCAAAATTGCCAAGCTTCTAATATCGCGATAATCACCCAAAAGGCCGTTAAGGTTACGCAAGTAATCCATTGTTGTAGTTTCTAGAGAACTTCAACCTGCGACCCATGTTGATTGTTAGTTGTTGATTTCGTCAATGAAGTCTTGGGATAGAACTCTAGTGGATTCCGTCCTACACTGTGACACCACTAAGGTTAAAGAGACGAGAGAAAAATTTTAATTTTTGGGGTAAATTGGAATTAGTGAATAAATGTTTTAAAGATTCGATTTTAGAGATAATTGAATGATTGATTAGTTGTAGAAAATTTCTTATCATTTCGAGATTTATTAGTAAATTTATAGTAAAATTAATCATACAATTATTTTAATTATTGCTAAGAGTTGTTTTGGGGTACAAGCCAAAATTGACTTTATATTTAGAAACATCTTAAATGACGTATGAATTCATCACACAAATGCTTTGTTATACATTTCGCTCTGTGCTAAGGTTTTGCGATTAAAAAGTTACTAGAAGGTGGGTGATATGGCGACGAAGTTGCCAGTAATATTGAATTTTTATTTGATAGCTAGCGTTGTCAGCTACGCACTTGATCAAGTTATTTAACCACAACCACTTTAGTGTTGTTTTCGTTTATATTTATATACTGTTTCTATTTTCCAAATACGCCTTTTGATCATTTATTTTTTATTTTATTCAAACGAAAATTTCTCGATTACTTAAAATTATCGGTATTGCACATACCTATAAAATAAACTATTGCGTTTTCTACGGCACGATTTCATAATAAACTGCAACGTTAATAAATGTTATAATAAAACTCCTTTTACCGCTTCTAGAGTTATCTAAGTAGATGAATACTATCTACAGTTTTAATGGTTGATAATATGCTTCACAGATTGCGCTCTGAACTCTTCTCGTGATACATGCCAAACCTCGCAACAAATGTAAATAAACAATAATAATAATTAATTAGAATTTGGTTTTACGAGTTTCGTTATCATGGCCATTTAAATAGGTAAGAATACGACGTTATAAACTCAAACTGGAACAGCACAGTAAAAACACCACAGTCTCCAGCATCTGAGGTAATTATTGTTATAATTTTTTAAATGAATTTCTCACTTACTTACCTAGTCTTACAGTGTTCAGTTACTTGAAGATGAAGGCCTTATTCTTTGTACTTGGAATTCTTGCGACTGTCGCTTCCGCTTTTTCCCTCCATCCTTTATCAAAAGAGTTTATTCAAGCCATCAACGATGAAGAATCGACTTGGAAGGCTGGACAAAATTTTCCTGAAAACCTTTCCATGTCATATCTTCATCGCCTGATGGGCGTCCTTCCTAATAAGAAATCTCATATGCTATCTGTCAAAATTCATAACATTACAGATATTACATTTCCAGAAAATTTTGATTCTCGCCAACAGTGGCCTGATTGCTCAACAATAAGGGAAATTACAGATCAAGGATCATGTGGATCATGCTGGGTAATAAACAAATACAATAATAATTGTTATTAACGAAATTTTGCAGGCTCTTGGGGCTGTTGGATGCATGTCGGATAGAATTTGTATTCATTCTAAGGGTGAAATTAATTTAAGGGTTTCAGCTGATGATTTAATTTCTTGTTGTTCCACTTGTGGATTCGGCTGCTTGGGCGGGTATCCAAGGTATGCATGGGATTATTGGGTGAGCAAAGGAATAGTTTCAGGTGGAAGTTTCGGTAGTCATGAGGTAATTTTTAAGAATTTTTCTTCAAAAAATTATTACTTTTATTTTAGGGTTGCAGACCGTATGAAATTGCTCCTTGTGAACATCACGTTAATGGATCACGTCCTGCTTGTAACAGCGATGACGATAATACACCGAAATGCAATCAACATTGCGACAAAGATTACAGAATTCCTTATAAAAGAGACTTAAGTTTTGGCAAATCTTCTTACTTTATTTCTAACGATGAGAAACAAATTATGCACGAGATTATGACTAATGGACCTGTTGAGGGTGATTTCACTATTTATCAAGATTTTTACAGTTACAAGAGCGGTAATTTCTAGTTGAAGTTTAAATTCTGAAGCATCTATTATACTTTCTTTTTTGAAGGAGTTTATCAACATGTTAAGGGTTCGAAATTGAGAAATCACGCTGTACGGATACTGGGGTGGGGAATTGAGAAAAACACTCCTTACTGGTTGATTGCAAACTCTTGGAATTCCGATTGGGGTGATAACGGGCTCTTCAAGATGCTCAAAGGAGAAAATCATTGCGGAATTGAAAGCGACATTGTTGCTGGGTTGCCAAAGCTCTAATAACGTTAATTTTTTAAAATCTTTAATTATGCTTAAAAGTGATTCTAATCTGATTTTTCCTAAGCAGAAAATTAATTTCTACTTTGAGGATATACACTTGTCTAATGTATTTAATTATTGCAAAAAATGTTTACTTGTGACTGTAAAAATTACCTCCAGGAAAGTGCTTGGAGACAATGGGAGAATAAGGGTATTGTTACAGAAGGGTACTATAACTTTGACATTCAAGTTATTTTATTACTCTTATCTAAATTTTTTATTATCTTGTTAAGAAAATTTGTATTTAAAAATACTTCTTCAATGTAGAGTTCTTTAATTTAGGGTTGTAAATCGTACTCGGTTCCACCCTGTAATTATTGCAATTCTTCTGCATTAGATAAGGAATTACAATTTGATTGTGTCTCTCATTGTTATAATAATTTCAAAAGAATTTATTTAGAAGATCTTACAGTAGATTCTACATATGGAATTTCTTCACTTGATGAAGAACAAGTAAAGATTGGTATCATGAGCAATGGGTCTGTGGTATCAGAATTAACTGTAGATGCAGATTTCGAAAGTTATGATCTCTTAACTTCGATTTTTGAATGTTTTTATTTTTATTAATCGTTCAGCAACGCAGAACAATTTTCAAACAGTTAAGATTCTAGGATGAAGTATAGAAAGTGCATTTTTGCTAGTTGCTAACTCTTGGGATACCACATGGTGTATTGGTGGTTATTTCAAGATTCTTCGTGGCTATAATAAGTGCGGCATCGCATCTACTATTATGGCAGCTGATGCTATTTTTTGTAACTATTTCAGTCTAAGATGAAACTAACAACATTTCTTCCACTACTTGTTCTAGTTGAAACTGTTGTAATAATTAGTTACCAATAAAGAATACAAAAACACAAGTCTTCTGATCAAAAGTAAAATATTCTTTAGGGTGTAAGGAAACAGTAACGACACAGTTTTGGTTTTGGTAAGTAGTATATTTATGTGTGTTCTGGGGCTGGCGAGGCACCAAGGGCGAATCTCAATTTGAACGCAACTGTGGGGACTTGGGGGTCTTTGATTTAAATTTGGAGGGGTTTGAAGGCTTCAAACTTCCGCCAAAACCTAGGCCCAACTTCTTCAAGCCTCAAGCCCTACACCTCTCAAATGCGGCCCCCATTAAGACATTTGCGCCTCAATTGGCTCAGAACAAACATAATGAAACTATCCTTTGGCATTTAAGGAGTTTATAAAGAAAAACTAAATTGCCAAAAAAATTTATTGTTTTACATAAATATTGTTGGTGTCTATTTTTCAATTTAGAAGATGTTAGGCATTCCAGCATATACTCCCTCTTCAACGGCGCAGTGGTTTTCGCCTCTCAACGATTTATAGAAGCCGCCCATTCCCCAACTGGTTCCCCAGGAGTTAGCTATTAACCAATATGGGACCTTTTCTTCGACCCCCCAACCAATCAACTTGATTCCGTGGTACCTTATTTTTTCGCCACTGACATGCTGGTACACTCCTTAATAATTTAATTAAATCATTTGAACAATTAACTCATTAAATTACCTGATTTATAATCGTAGAGATCCTCATAGACGAGAAAAGTAGCTTCAACAGGTCCGTTCATTAAAATTTCTGTTTGTATATCTTCTACTGAGCTAGCGACTTGATAGGCGGAAACCCCAAAATGTTTGTCGTTTTCATACGATATTTCGTAAGTGTTGATGCAGGAAGTTTCGCAAAGAGGAGTTTGGCCAATATCGTAAGCGTCTTGGTCAAAAGGTCGACAACCCTAGAGTTTGTTAATCACCAATTTTTTTAAAGATATAACTTACTTGATTAGAACCGACTTCTCCTCCAGAAACTATCCCTGTGGTATTCCAAAATTGCCAAGCTTCTAATAAATAACCCCCTGTACATCCGAAGCCGCAATTCGTGCAACAAGTCATTAAATCTTCAGCGGAAAAAGTGAATTTTGTACTGCCGTTAGTGTGAATACACAAACGATCCGTCATAGACTCGGCAGCACCGAAAGCCTGATTGGTAATTTTTTGGAATTTTTTAAAGTTTTTAATTAAATAATTACCCAACAACCCCCACAAGCTCCTTGGTCTCTAATGTCGTTCAAAGATTCGCAATAAGGCCAAACCTCTCTTCCGTCGAAATTTTCAGGTAATACGATCTTGTTATGTTTGACTATTTGAGGGGTGAAATTAGGATCGCGATGAGCACCCAAAAGGCCGTTAAGGTTACGCAAGTAATCCATTGTTGTAGCTTCTGGAAAATTTCGACCTGCTAGCCATGTTGATTGTTTGTTATTGATTTCGTCAATGAAATCTTGGGATAAAATCCTAGCAGGTTCTGCGCTACACTGTGACACCACTAAGGTTAGGGACAAGAGAAAAAAAGTTTTCATTTTTGGGGTAATTTAGAATTACTAAATAAATTTTACAAAGATTTAGTTTTATAGATCTGAAAGTAATCTATAAGTGGATGATTAATTTCTTATAGAGAATTTCTTATTATTTTGAGATTTATCAGTGAATGCATCATGAAAAGTAATCATACGATTATTTTTATTATTGTTAAGAGCTGTTTTGGGGTACAGGGGGAAATTTTTTCTATATTTAGAAACCGCTTAAATGATCGTATGAATTGGTCGTACAAATGTCGAATTGTTTATTTTCCTTTTTGGTCAAGTTTTACCATTGAAATGTCGCTAGAAGGAGGGTGATATGGCGATAAGGTTGCCAGTATTATTTATTTCTTATATCATAGATGGCGTTGTCAGCTACGCACTTGATAAATTAATTTCACTATAACCACTTTAGTGTAACTTTTATTCATATTTCTATTATGTTTCTATTTTCCAAATAATCCAAATACTCCTTTTGATTAAAATAAACGGCAACTCTAATAAATATTGCTGGGAAATCTAAGTAGATAACAACTATTTACAGTTCCAGTGGTTGATATTGACAATACGCTTCACAGACAGCGTCTTTATTTCTTCTTGTGATACATGCTAAACCTATCAACAAATGTAAAGAAACAATAATGATAATCAATTAGAACTTTGTTTTGCATGTTTATTTATCATGACTATTCAAATAGCTATATGGCGTTATAAATTGAAAGTTGAACAGTACAGCAAAAACACCACAGTCGTCAGCATTCGAGGTAATTATTGTAACAAATTTTTAAATATACTTCTCATTCTTTCACGTAGTCTTTCAGTATCCAAATACTTGAAGATGAAGACTTTGTTCTTCCTAATTGGGGTCCTTGTGACTGTCGCCACATCATCCGTTCATCCTTTGTCAAAAGAGTTTATTCAAGCCATCAACAAAGAGGAATCGACCTGGAAAGCTGGACGAAATTTTCCTGAAAACCTCTCCATGTCCTATATTCGTCGCCTCATGGGCGTCCTTCCTAACAGCAAATACCATATGCCACCCGTCAGAATTCATAAGCTTGCAGATATTGCGTTTCCAGAAAATTTTGATTCTCGCCAACAGTGGTCACATTGTCCAACAATAAGAGAAGTCAGAGATCAAGGATCATGTGGATCATGTTGGGTAATATACAAATACGACTATAATTGTTATTAACAAAATTTTGCAGGCTTTTGGGGCTGCTGAATCGATATCGGATAGAATTTGTATTCATTCTAAGGGTAAAGTTAATTTTAGGATTTCAGCTGATGATTTAGTTTCTTGTTGTCTCCCCTGTGGAATGGGCTGCAATGGCGGATTTCCAGGGGGGGCATGGAATTATTGGGTGCGAAGAGGAATAGTTTCAGGCGGAAGTTTCGGAAGTCATCAAGTAATTTTTAAGAATTTTTTTTCAAAGAATTATTATTTTTATTTTAGGGTTGCAGACCATATGAAATTGCTCCTTGTGAACACCACGTTAACGGATCACGTTCTGCTTGTAACGGCGATAAAGATAATACGCCGGAATGCAAAGAACGATGTGAGAAAAATTACAAAATTCATTATGAAAAAGACTTAAATGTCGGCAAATCTGCTTACTCTATTGCTAACAATGAGAAACAAATTATGCAAGAGATTATGACTAATGGACCCGTCGAGGGAACGTTTTCTGTTTATGAAGATTTACTCAGTTACAAGAGCGGTAATTTCTAGTTGAAATTCAAAGTTTTAAGCACTTACTGTTCTTTTTTTTAAGGAGTTTATCAACATGTTAAGGGTTCAATGTTGGGATTTCACGCTATACGGATACTGGGGTGGGGAACTGAAAAAAACACCCCCTACTGGTTGATTGCAAACTCTTGGAATTCTGATTGGGGTGATAACGGCTTCTTCAAGATGCTAAAAGGAGAAAACCATTGCGGAATTGAAGGCGAAACTGTTGCTGGGTTACCATAGCTCTAATAA
The DNA here is from genome assembly GCA_905333025.2 of Pyrochroa serraticornis. NCBI lineage: Eukaryota > Metazoa > Arthropoda > Insecta > Coleoptera > Pyrochroidae > Pyrochroa > Pyrochroa serraticornis. The sequence goes on along the minus strand of HG995154.1, from coordinate 31,225,313 downwards.
CGTTAGTTTTTTAAAATCTTTAATTGTTTAAAAGTGATTCTAATCTGATTTTTCCTAAGCAGAAAATTAGTTTCTACTTTGAGGATATACACTTCTTGTCTAATATATTTTATTACTGCAAAGAATGTTTACTTGTGGGTGTAAATATAACTTCCAGGAAAGTGCTTGTAGACAATGGGAGAATAAGGGTATTATTACAAGAGGGAATTATAATTCCGACAATGTAAGTTATTCTATTAACCTTATCTGAATTTTTTAATATCTTGTTAAAAAGATTGGTATGTAAAAATAATTCTTCAATTTAGGATTGTAAATCTTACTCGGTTCCATCTTGTAATTATTGCAATTCTTCTGCATTAGATGAAGAATTACAATTCGATTGTGTCTTTCATTGTGATATTAGTTCCTTAGAAACATTATTTAAAAAATTTAACAATAGGTCGTACATATCAAATTCCTTCTCTTGATGAAGAGCAAATGAAAATCGATATCATGACAAATGGGCCTGTGGTTTCGAAATTAACTGTGTATGCAGATTTCGAAAATTATGATTACGGTAATATCTCTTATCTTCGATTTGTGAATGTTTTTATTTTCATTAATCTTCTGGATGTTTCTCGAAAGGCAAAGCAATACAATTTTGGTGTTCAATCAGTTAAGATTCTAGGATGAGGTATAGAAAATGCATTTAGGCTAGTTGCTAACTCTTGGAATACCACATGGTGTATTGGTACCTATTTCAATATTCTTCGTGGCTATATGAGTGCGGCAGCGCATCTTCTGTTATAATCGTTGATCCTATTTGTTGAAATTATTTCAGCTTAAGATAAAACTAGCAACATTTCCTCCACTACTTATTCTAGTTGAAACTGTTGTAATAATTAGTTGCCAATAATGAATTCAAAAATACAAGTCTTTTAATCAAAAGAAAAATATTCTTTATGGTGTAGGGAAAGCATTAACAACACATTTTTGGTTTCGGTAAGTAGTTTATGTGTGTTCTGGACCTGTTGAGGCGTCAACGGGCTTGTCTTAATTTGGACGAATCTTTGGGGAGCTTGGGGTGTTTTTGGCTTGGGTTAGGAGGGGTTTTGAAGGCTTAAAGCTTTCGCCAAGACCCTTCAAACCTAAGCCCAACTTCCTCAAATCCCCCTCAAGCCCCAAACCTCCCAATGGCGCGCTCCGTAACGACACCTGCGCCTCAATTGGCCCAGAGCAAACGTAAATATACTACTCTTGGATACTCCTTTGGCACTTAGAAAGTTGATAAACAAAATCATAACTGCGAAATTTTTGTATGGTTTTACATAAATATTTTTAGTGTCTTTTCTTCAATTTAGAAGATGTAAGGCATTACAGCATATACTCCTTGTTCAACAGCGCATTCCTCAACTGGTCCCCCAGCAGTTAGTTATTAACCAATGTGTGAAACCTTCTTTGACCCCCCAACCAATCAACTTGATTCCGTGGTACCTTATTTTTTCGCTGCTTCAACAAGTCTTTATATAAGAATCTCTGTTTGTATATATTTTACTGTGCTAGCGACTTGATAGCCGAAAACCCTAAATGCTTATCGTTTTCAAACGATATTTCGTAAGTGTCGATGAAGAAAGGTTTGCAAAGAGTAATTTGGTCAATATCGTAAGCGTCTTGGTCATAAGTCGGCAACCTTAGGATTTTTTAATTACCTATTTGTTTAAAGATATTATAACTTACTTGGTTAGAAGAGACTTCTCATCCAGAAGCTATTCCTGTGGTATTCCAAAATTGCCAAGCTTCTAATAAATAACCCCCCATACATCCGAAGCCGAAATTCCTGCAACAAGTTATTAAATCTTCAGCAAAAATACACAAACGATCCGTCATAGATTCAGCAGCACCGAAAGCCTGATTGTTAAATCTTAGTTATCTTGTAAATTTTAATTAAATAATTGGCCAACAACCCCCATAAGCTCCTTGGTCTCTGATATTGTTCAAAGATTTACAATAAGGCCAGGCTTGTCTTTCGTGAAATTTCTGGTAATTTGGAATTACTAAATAATTTTTTTAAAGATTTAGTTTTATAGGTTTTATAGTGGATGATTAATTACTTATAGAGAAATTCTTATCATTTTGCGACTTATCAGTAAATGCATCGTGAAAAGTTACGATTATTTTAATCATTATTAAGAGCGGTTTTGGGGTACAAGTCACAATCAATTCTATATTTAGAAACATTCTAAATTATCGTATGAATTGATCGTACAAATGCTTCCTAGTACATTTCGCTCTTTGGTCAAGTTTGGCGATTAAAAATTCGCTAGAGGGAGGGTGATATGGCGACGAAGTTGCCAGTATTATTGCTTTTTTAGTTCATAGATGGTATTGTCAGCTACGCACTGGATCAAGTTACACTACAACCATTTTAGTATTGTTCTTATTAATATTTATATTTTGATTCTAATGTCAATTCTTTTTTACTTAAAATAGAACATGTCTAAAAACTAACTGCAATCTTAATAAATAATATCATTGTATATGGATTATATATATAAATAATCATACAACGATAATATCATAAAACTCTTTTTGCCGCTTCCTGGGTTATCTAAGTAGTTACCTACTAATGACAGTTTTAGTGGTTGAAACTATGCCCCACAGATAGCGCTTCTATCTCTTGTTGTGACACAAGCTAACCCTATCAACAAACGTAAATAAACAATAATGATAATCAATTAAAACTTTGTTTTGCGTGTTCTGTTATCATGATTGTTTAAATAGCTATACGACGCTATAAACTCAAACTGAAACAGTACAGCAAAAGCACCACAGTTCCCAGCATTTGAGGTAATTATTGCAATAATTTTTCAAATATACTCTTCATTTTCTTACGTAGTCTTACAGTAACCAGTTATTTGAAGATGAAGACCTTGTTCTTCGTAGTTGGAGTCCTTGCGACTGTCGCTACCTCTTTATCAGTTCATCCTTTATCAAAAGAGTTCATTCAAGCCATCAACGAAAAGGAATCGACTTGGAAAGCCGGACGAAATTTTCCTGAAAACATTTCTATGTCCTATATTCGCCGCCTCATGGGCGTTCTTTCTAATAGCCAATACCATATGCCATCCGTTAAAATTCATGATATTGCAGATATTGCACTTCCAGAAAATTTTGATTCTCGCCAAGAGTGGCCTCATTGCCCAACGATAAGAGAAGTCAGAGATCAAGGATCTTGTGGATCATGTTGGGTAATAAACAAGTACGATAATAATTGTTATTAACGAAATTTTGCAGGCATTCGGGGCTGTCGAATCAATGTCGGATAGAATTTGTATTCATTCTAAGGGTGAAGTTAATTTTAGGGTTTCAGCTGATGATTTAGTTTCTTGTTGTTATACTTGCGGAATGGGCTGCAATGGCGGGTTTCCAGGAGCGGCATGGCATTATTGGGTGCGAAAAGGAATAGTTTCAGGCGGAAGTTTCGGAACTCATCAAGTAATTTTTAACAATTTTTTTCAAATTATTACTACTTTTATTTTAGGGTTGCAGGCCATATGAAATTGCTCCTTGTGAACACCACGTTAACGGATCACGTCCTGCTTGTAACGGCGATGAAAATAAAACGCCGAAATGCAAACAACAATGCGATAAATATTACAGAATTCCTTATAAAAAAGACTTGAATTTCGGCAAATCCGCTTACACTATTTCTAGAGATGAGAAACAAATTATGCAAGAGATTATGACTAATGGACCCGTTGAGGGGGCGTTTTCTGTTTATGAAGATTTACTCAGTTACAAGAGCGGTAAGTTATAGTTGAAATTCAAATTGTGAAGCATTTACTGTTCTTTTTTTTTTGAAGGAGTTTATCAACATGTTAAGGGTGCAATGTTGGGAGGGCACGCTATACGAATACTGGGATGGGGAATTGAGAAAAACACCCCTTACTGGTTGATTGCAAACTCTTGGAATTCCGATTGGGGTGATAACGGCCTCTTCAAGATACTCAAAGGACAAGACCATTGCGGAATTGAAAGCGGTATTGTTGCTGGGTTGCCAAAGCTATAATGCCGTTAATTTTTTTTAAATCTTGAATTATGTTTAAAAATAATTTTAATAAGATTTTTCCTAAGCAGAAAATTAATTTCTACTTTGAGGATATACACTTAATCTCTAATGTATTTTGTTATTGCAAAAAATGTTTACAGCCCTTATTTTGTTGTACCAAATATTCTTCGATTTTTGCTGTTCAACATCATTCCCATAGCGTCATTCTAAATGAAATTGCTTCAAAGTAATGATGCTTTGATATTAAAAATGAGGGCATCATCTACTTTTCTTGAGCGCGAGCTTCAATTTTTAACTACTAGCGCGCAACTTCTAAAATTTAGAAAACAGGAGCGAGCTAGAGTTAGATAAACGGGATTTTGTAGACGTTTGTATTGTTTAATTTGAATAGAATCTGGTTGACAGTTTGACATTTTGGTCTTCATATCGCGATCTTCCCCGCGAAATTCGAAAAATTATAAAGAATTGCGACCTACTGAAATTTTGGGTATAAGTTAAGAGTAGAAAACCTGAATTTCTTGTCTTAGACGCGCTTCAAGCTCGAATACGCATGGTTCTTTGTTCTCCGCAGCGTCCAGCAATTATTGTTCGAACTTTGAACTGTTTGGACTTGTTGAGTGCGCGCTTGGTTGCCTTCAACTTGGAAATCGAGATAGAGACATCAATGAGCATCACACGGCGATGATCTTGGACGACAGGTAACAAATCAGTTGAGGGGCCGACCGTGGCACACCTGGCCACCATCTCAACCAATGCCAACCTCCGGAGCGTATCGTCCCCGCCTTCGCTCCGGCACCGGCATAAGAAAGCACTCCTGGCGCTATAAAACTTCCTAATTAACCGTGAACCGCGGAATCAACGACGTTATTAACGTCGACAACGACCGATTCCTTGAGGATGGAACAAAAACCGGCAAAAGTAAACACACAAAAGAGCCGATTCGAAGAATTCCACAACGAAGACGGCAACGACTTGTCATCTAGAAGAACGGATTTAGATAAGGAAAGCGAGGGTTATATGTTGTATTTCTCTGGCATAATAATATCGCATTACAAGAGATGCACGCATTCTCTGGTGTGTCGAGTGTGGCTACTGCAATAAACGTAATGTAAACCGGTACGACCTACGCGTCACAGAAGCGGTTAAATGGAGATATCATCTAATCTGGAAGCTCGAACGCGACTCTTTTCTAAGCCCGACTTGACCTCAGCTTGTCCGGATCTACGTGATTTACATACGGGTGCACGGTCGTAAATAAACCATCTCGGGGACTTTGCCGAAGACCCCGCGGCCTACACTTGAAAGAACAAGCTACAAACATTTCACAAGAATCACACGAAAAATTTACACCGTTTGTTTGAACTTCAGTTGCAACAATATAATTCGTTTTCGAAAAAAAAATTTCAAGATTGTGAAAATAATTTTTTGTTTCAACGTATTTCAACAGTTTTAGTACATTGGAGGACCGACAAAAGCAGATATGAGAAAAAGTCTCATCTTTTAGCATGTTTACCTCAATTTCAGTGACATCATAACATTAGGTGCCATCCCAATAAAAAATTACATTTTTAGATATTTCTTTAGTTCTTCAAAAAAGTGTCTATTGGGTCTAGAAATCGGTTTGATTTGAAGCCTTGTTGATGCTTCAATAATTCTTTTTTTTAAATAATAAAAAGGGATTTTTTAAATTCGCTTGAAATTCTTATCGTCAGTAGTTTTGTAGAAAAATTTTGAGCTTAACATTAGTTTGGAACGAAACTTGCGATAGACGGAACAGAAGAACGCATACATGACAAAACAGTAAATTAGTACTGGTAGACATATAAAAAAACAGGGGTGCTTGACCCTAGTCACCCTCAAAAGAGGTGAAACTTCTACAGGTAACAATCAAGTACCGAAGCGCAAGAGCAGTTGTGTTCTCTTTCTTTGTGTTGTTGTATAATAAACTTATTGGGAACTAATTGAAGGAGGTCTTCTCCCTTATTACAAATTAGAAATTTATTGGATAATATTGTAATTAAAGTGAGAAGATCTGTGAGATGATGCTAGTGGTAAGTACTCAGCCACAGCACCTACCAAACCACATACAACTCTTCGACAATGTGTACGAGCGAAACTATCAACCCGAGGTCACGTTTCATGGTCATCACACTCCTATGTCACAGCGTTTCAGGTTCCATACCCTCTCATTAGAAAAATTACTTCAAAATTATCTTGACTATATACCTACTGGAGCGTAGAGGAGAAAACTAACAAGATAAGATAAAACTAAAGTCTCCTTATAATTTGGGGACTTGAATTTATAATTTTACCTTGCTAGTGATATTCCAATTGATTCAATTTTTGGATTGCTCGTATAAAAATTAAAATTAAAAAATTGTACTAACGGGACAAAAGTATAGTTGGTTGCCTACCACCGTCAATTAATGTTCGATTACCAAAGCTATTACGCGCCCTTTATTGACCATTAACACTAAAAGTGCGCTGAATTGTTTCTAAATTGTTATTTGCGTATCTTTTTTTTAGACGAAATTCTTGGGTTTTCGGCGGAGCTCTTCGAGGAGGTTTAACGAGGTCGACACCTATCTTCAATTTCAACGATGACGATGGCTGTCGCTTCCTAATTCCATGAATAATGATCAAAATCATTAACGAGCTAGACGAGCACTGTCCTATCGTGTTTTCGTTTTCTGCCGGCCCCTAGAGCTCGGCGTGAACCTGTCCGAACCTCCGAAGCCTTTTTAATTACTATCCCCGACTTGTGAATATCGTTGCCTGGTGGGTGTCTATGGTCTGCGGTAATAAAAATACAAATTAGTTTCTTGTACCATCCGCGGGCAGGTAACGTGAAATTAAAATACCCCACCTCGGCCATTTAGGTGGCCGAGACGAGATAATTTCGAGAGACCCAATCCGGCTTATTTACGAGTTTCTCGTTAACTGCCCCACCTCTTGTGGTCTCTCTCTATAACCCCCCAAAAAGCAGTAAATTTTTAATTTGTCTCCGAGCCGCCTCGACCATCGTTTCATTTCCTCAACTTCGTGATCTTGTTAACGTTATTTATAAAGACGAAACGTCGCCAACTGTCACAACAGAACGATGCCACCTGAATTACATCGACAAAATTAATAACGACGAAAAAGCGATAATTGCTTTTGAAGATCAAAAGAGTTTAGGCGATTTTTTTTTTAGTGGACAAGGAGCGCGTGTTGCAGGGAGCCAGATGTGAGCATCACCAAATCCAATAATGACTTCCTGTGGAGAGACAATTATATACCTTGAAGTTTGGTTTGGATACAAATAATGGAAATGATGATTTAGCAGATAATAGACTATTATCGAGATTGCAAACGGAGATGGGAAATTACATACCTACGTGAGACTGAGGCGTCCAAAAAGAAGTCTTCGAAATGCGGGCCAGGTTTCGACTCCGGCATATTTACATACTTAATCATTCTATTGCTGAAGAAACTGTTTGGCATACAGATTGCAGCCGAACGGCCCGCCATGCAAACTTGAGAATTGCTCGAAATATAGCGCGAGACTCGTTCCAAGATTTCAGAGACTGGAATGTAAGATGAAAGGGCGGTGTTCGATTGCGCCTCCAGCGGTAAAACTCTGCTACCAAAAATTACGCAGTAATTTCTTGTTTAGTATGCGGCGAAGAGATCAACTTTCCAACGGCCCATACGAGGGCTGTTTGATAATTAAGGCGAATATAGAAATGACTTTGAGAATCTATACCTCAATTGAAGAAACTGAATGTAGAAACCAGATTCGCGCAACGAATTAGATTAGAAATTACGAATTTCGTTGAATCAGAGATGGAAAAAAATTGAAAATTTTTTGGAAGCACTTTTCATGGTCTCATCTTATAGTGCAGACTTTTACTTTCGAAGATAGAGCAATTTGAATTTCACTTTGACCAATGGTAAAAAGTGAGCTTTTTTATTTACCATCACAAAGCATACATTCTACGCTTATTAAAAAGCTCTTTGAATGTTGATTACGAGAATGCTCTTGTATTCGAAGAGATTCAAAAACTCTAGAAGTTATCGAGGTTGAAATTCTGTAATAATTTGTGTTTTGTACTCTTTTATGAAATATTGGAGATTTATTATCTAAAGTGACAAACCGAGCTAAAGAGCGTAATCGGCGACACGAAACGTTTTCGACGTAACACAGTCGCTAGTTATTAAATTGGACTCCTAATTTTCAGAGATATGACAATTTGTATTTTTTGAGCAAAATTTTGGTCAAAATTAAAAATTTGAGATTTTTTATTTACGCTGGTAGAAAGTCCGTTCTAGACTTGCCGGAAAGTCAATTAAGGATTCATTTGAAAGATGTTTTCATAATTCAAATATCTCAAAGACTGTGGTAGTTATCGAGGTGTAAACTTTGTAAAAATTTGTAATTTTGTATTCTATTGTGAAATGTTGAAAATCTATCACTTAAGTGGATGAACCAGGTACGGAAAAGGGATAAGAGTGACACGTTACGTCAGAAAATCTCATTTGTAAACTACAAGAATGGTTGGTGTTGATTTTAACATTTTCAAAAATTTTTATCGATTGAGATAGAAAAAAAAATTTGAAAATTTTGAAATTTTTCGAGACCGTTTTATACCTTCATTTTATACTGTTGAGCTCGCCTAGCGCAACGCTATCGCTAGTTTTTAATTTGGACTTTTAGTTATCAAGTTATGGCAGTTTGAAATTCACTCCAACTTTGGTGAAAATTTGTGCTTTTTTATTTACCATCCCACCGAATTTATTCTACGCTTATCAGAAAGCTCTTTGAATTTCCAATGCAGAGATGTCTTTGTATTCGTAGTAGCCCAAAAACTCTAGAAGTTATCGAGGTGCAGACATTGTGAAAATTTGAATTCTTGCCAATTTTTGTGAAGCACTCGAAGTTCATGGCTTAAATGCGGAAACCGAGTACAGAAACGTGTTTAGCGACAAGAATTACGTCGGGAAAAGACATTTTCTTTGGGTGGCAATGATTTTAGTGCTTTTGGACATTTTCATGCACTATTATGTGCCTTGTTTTTGGTCAAAAATTTTCAAAATTTTCAATCAACTTTTTATGGCCTCATTTCATAATAGACAGCTCCCTTAACGAAACCATGCAGCTAATTTCTAATTCGGACTCTTAATTTTCAAAACTATGACAATTTGTACTTTTTGAGCAAAATTTTGGTCAAAATTGAAAATTTGAGATTTTTTATTTACGCTGGTAGAGAGTCCGTTCTAGGCTTGCCGGAAAGTCCCTTAAGGATTCATTTAAAAATGTTTTCATAATTAAAATATCTCAAAAACTGTGGTAGTTATCGAGGTGTAAACTTTGTAAAAATTTGTAATTTTGTATTCTATTGTGAAATGTTGAAAATCTGTCACTTAAGTGGATGAACCAGGTGCGGAAAAGGGATAAGAGTGACACGTTACGTCAGAAAATCTCATTTGTAAACTCCAAGAATGGTTGGTGTTGATTTTAAGATTTTCAAAAATTTTTATCGATTGAGATAGAAAAAAAAAATTGAAAATTTTGTAATTTTTCGAGGCCGCTTTATGCCTTCATTTTATACCGTTGAGCTCGCCTAGCGCAACGCTATCGCTAGTTTTTAATTTGGACTCTTAGTTTTCAAGTTATGGCAGTTTGAAATTCACTCCAACTTTGGTGAAAATTTGTGCTTTTTTATTTACCATCGCACCGAATTTATTCTACGCTTATCAGAAAGCTCTTTGAATTTCCAATGCAGAGATGTCTTTGTATACGTAGTAGCCCAAAAACTCTAGAAGTTATCGAGGTGCAAACATTGTGAAAATTTGAATTCTTGCCAATCTATGTGAAGCACTCGAAGTTCATGGCTTAAATGCGGAAACCGAGTACAGAAGCGTGTTTAGCGACAAGAATTACGTCGGGAAAAGACATTTTCTTTGGGTGGCAATGATTTTGGTGTTTTTGGGCATTTTCATGTGCCTTGTTTTTGGTCAAAAATTTTCAAAATTTTCAATCAACTTTTTATGGCCTCATTTCATAATAGACAGCTCCCTGAACGAAACCATGCAGCTAATTTCTAATTCGGACTCTTAATTTTCAAAACTATGACAATTTGTATTTTTTGAGCAAAATTTTGGTCAAAATTGAAAATTTGAGATTTTTTATTTACGCTGGTAGAGAGTCCGTTCTAGGCTTGCCGGAAAGTCCCTTAAAGATTCATTTAAAAATGTTTTCATAAATAAAATATCTCAAAAACTGTGGTAGTTATCGAGGTGTAAACTTTGTAAAAATTTGTAATTTTGTATTCTATTGTGAAATGTTGAAAATCTATCACTTAAGTGGATGAACCAGGTACGGAAAAGGGATAAGAGAGACACGTTACGTCAGAAAATCTCATTTGTAAACTCCAAGAATGGTTTGTGTTGATTATAACATTTTCAAAAATTTTTATTGATTGAGATAGAAAAAAAAAATTGAAAATTTTGAAATTTTTCGAGGCCGTTTTATGCCTTTGCTTTTTACTGTTGAGCTCGCCTAGCGCAACGCTATCGCTAGTTTTTAATTTGGACTCTTAGTTTTCAATTTATGGCAGTTTGAAATTCACTCCAACTTTGGTGAAAATTTGTGCTTTATTTACCATCCCACGGAATTTATTCTACGCTTATCAGAAAGCTCTTTGAATTTCCAATGCACAGATGACTTTGTATTCGTAGTAGCCCAAAGACTCCAGAAGTTATCGAGGTGCAAACATTGTGAAAATTTGAATTCTTGCCAATTTTTGTGAAGCACTCGAAGTTCATGGCTTAAATGCGGAAACCGAGTACAGAAACGTATTTAGCGACAAGAATTACGTCGGGAAAAGACATTTTCTTTGGGTTACAATGATTTTGGTGTTTTTGGGCATTTTCATGCACTATTATGTGCCTTGTTTTTGGTCAAAAATTTTCAAAATTTTCAATCAAATTTTTGTGGCCTCATTTCATAATAGACAGCTCCCTGAACGAAACCATGCAGCTAATTTCTAATTCGGACTCTTAATTTTCAAAACTATGACGATTTGTATTTCTTGAGCAAAATTTTGGTCAAAATTGAAAATTTGAGATTTTTTATTTACGCTGGTAGAGAGTCCGTTCTAGGCTTGCCGGAAAGTCCCTTAAAGATTCATTTAAAAATGTTTTCATAAATAAAATATCTCAAAAACTGTGGTAGTTATCGAGGTGTAAACTTTGTAAAAATTTGTAATTTTGTATTCTATTGTGAAATGTTGAAAATCTATCACTAAAGTGGATGAACCAGGTACGGAAAAGGGATAAGAGAGACACGTTACGTCAGAAAATCTCATTTGTAAACTCCAAGAATGGTTTGTGTTGATTATAACATTTTCAAAAAATTTTATTGATTGAGATAGAAAAAAAAAATTGAAAATTTTGAAATTTTTCGAGGCCGTTTTATGCCTTTGCTTTTTACTGTTGAGCTCGCCTAGCGCAACGCTATCGCTAGTTTTTAATTTGGACTCTTAGTTTTCAATTTATGGCAGTTTGAAATTCACTCCAACTTTGGTGAAAATTTGTGCTTTATTTACCATCCCACGGAATTTATTCTACGCTTATCAGAAAGCTCTTTGAATTTCCAATGCACAGATGACTTTGTATTCGTAGTAGCCCAAAGACTCCAGAAGTTATCGAGGTGCAAACATTGTGAAAATTTGAATTCTTGCCAATTTTTGTGAAGCACTCGAAGTTCATGGCTTAAATGCGGAAACCGAGTACAGAAACGTATTTAGCGACAAGAATTACGTCGGGAAAAGACATTTTCTTTGGGTTACAATGATTTTGGTGTTTTTGGGCATTTTCATGCACTATTATGTGCCTTGTTTTTGGTCAAAAATTTTCAAAATTTTCAATCAACTTTTTGTGGCCTCATTTCATAATAGACAGCTCCCTGAACGAAACCATGCAGCTAATTTCTAATTCGGACTCTTAATTTTCAAAACTATGACGATTTGTATTTCTTGAGCAAAATTTTGGTCAAAATTGAAAATTTGAGATTTTTTATTTACGCTGGTAGAGAGTCCGTTCTAGGCTTGCCGGAAAGTCCCTTAAAGATTCATTTGAAAATGTTTTCATAAATAAAATATCTCAAAAACTGTGGTAGTTATCGAGGTGTAAACTTTGTAAATATTTGTAATTTTGTGTTCTATTGTGAAATGTTGAAAATCTATCACTTAAGTGGATGAACCAGGTACGGAAATGGGATAAGAGTGACACGTTACGTCAGAAAATCTCATTTGTAAACTCCAAGAATGGTTTGTGTTGATTTTAACGTTTTCAAAAATTTTTATCGATTGAGATAGAAAAAAAAAATTAAAAATTTTGAAATTTTTCGAGGCCGTTTTATGCCTTTGTTTTTTACTGTTGAGCTCGCCTAGCGCAACGCTATCGCTAGTTTTTAATTTGGACTCTTAGTTTTCAAGTTATGGTAGTTTGAAATTCACTCCAACTTTGGTGAAAATTTGTGCTTTTTTATTTACCATCCCACGGAATTTATTTTACGCTTGTCAGAAAGCTCTCTAAATTTCCAATGCAGAGATGTCTTTGTATTTGTAGTAGCCCAAAAACTCTAGAAGTTATCGAGGTGCAAACATTGTGAAAATTTCAATTCTTGCCAATTTTTGTGAAGCTCTCGAAGTTCATGGCTTAAATGCGGAAATCGAGTACAGAAACGTGTTTAGCGACAAGAATTACGTCGGGAAAAGACATTTTCTTTGGGTGGCAATGATTTTAGTGTTTTTGAGTATTTTCATGCACTATTATGTGCCTTGTTTTTGGTCAGAAATTTCCAAAATTTTCAATCTACCTTTTATGGCCTCATTTCATAATAGACAGCTCCCTGAACGAAACCATGCAGCTAATTTCTAATTCGGACTCTTAATTTTCAAAACTATGACAATTTGTATTTTTTGAGCAAAATTTTGGTCAAAATTGAAAATTTGAGATTTTTTATTTACGCTGGTAGAGAGTCCGTTCTAGGCTTGCCGGAAAGTCCCTTAAAGATTCATTTAAAAATGTTTTCATAATTAAAATATCTCAAAAACTGTGGTAGTTATCGAGGTGTAAACTTTGTAAATATTTGTAATTTTGTGTTCTATTGTGAAATGTTGAAAATCTATCACTTAAGTGGATGAACCATGTACGGAAATGGGATAAGAGTGACACGTTACGTCAGAAAATCTCATTTGTAAACTCCAAGAATGCTTTGTGTTGATTTTAACATTTTCAAAAATTTTTATCGATTGAGATAGAAAAAAAAAATTGAAAATTTTGAAATTTTTCGAGGCGGCTTTATGCCTTTGCTTTTTACTGTTGAGCTCGCCTAGCGCAACGCTATCGCTAGTTTTTAATTTGGACTCTTAGTTTTCAAGTTATGGCAGTTTGAAATTCACTCCAACTTTGGTGAAAATTTGTGCTTTTTTATTTACCATCCCACGGAATTTATTTTACGCTTGTCAGAAAGCTCTCTAAATTTCCAATGCAGAGATGTCTTTGTATTTGTAGTAGCCCAAAAACTCTAGAAGTTATCGAGGTGCAAACATTGTGATAATTTCAATTCTTGCCAATTTTTGTGAAGCACTCGAAGTTCATGGCTTAAATGCGGAAACCGAGTACAGAAACGTGTTTAGCGACAAGAATTACGTCGGGAAAAGACATTTTCTTTGGGTGGCAATGATTTTAGTGTTTTTGAGCATTTTCATGCACTATTATGTGCCTTGTTTTTGGTCAAAAATTTTCAAAATTTTCAATCAACTTTTTTTATGGCCTCATTTCATAATAGACAGCTCCCTGAACGAAACCATGCAGCTAATTTCTAATTCGGACTCTTAATTTTCAAAACTATGACGATTTGTATTTCTTGAGCAAAATTTTGGTCAAAATTGAAAATTTGAGATTTTTTATTTACGCTGGTAGAGAGTCCGTTCTAGGCTCACCGGAAAGTCCCTTAAAGATTCGTTTAAAAATGTTTTCATAATTAAAATATCTCAAAAACTGTGGTAGTTATCGAGGTGTAAACTTTGTAAATATTTGTAATTTTGTGTTCTATTGTGAAATGTTGAAAATCTATCACTTAAGTGGATGAACCAGGTACGGAAATGGGATAAGAGTGACACGTTACGTCAGAAAATCTCATTTGTAAACTCCAAGAATGCTTTGTGTTGATTTTAACATTTTCAAAAATTTTTATCGATTGAGATAGAAAAAAAAAATTGAAAATTTTGAAATTTTTCGAGGCGGCTTTATGCCTTTGCTTTTTACTGTTGAGCTCGCCTAGCGCAACGCTATCGCTAGTTTTTAATTTGGACTTTTAGTTTTCAAGTTATGGCAGTTTGAAATTCACTCCAACTTTGGTGAAAATTTGTGCTTTTTTATTTACCATCCCACGGAATTTATTTTACGCTTATCAGAAAGCTCTTTGAATTTCCAATGCAGAGATGTCTTTGTATTTGTAGTAGCCCCAAAACTCTAGAAGTTATCGAGGTGCAAACATTGTGAAAATTTCAATTCTTGCCAATTTTTGTGAAGCTCTCGAAGTTCATGGCTTAAATGCGGAAACCGAGTACAGAAACGTGTTTAGCGACAAGAATTACGTCGGGGAAAGACATTTTCTTTGGGTGGCAATGATGTTAGTGTTTTTGAGCATTTTCATGCACTATTATGTGCCTTGTTTTTGGTCAAAAATTTCCAAAATTTTCAATCTACTTTTTATGGCCTCATTTCATAATAGACAGCTCCCTGAACGAAACCATGCAGCTAATTTCTAATTCGGACTCTTAATTTTCAAAACTATGACAATTTGTATTTTTTGAGCAAAATTTTGGTCCAAATTGAAAATTTGAGATTTTTTATTTACGCTGGTAGAGAGTCCGTTCTAGGCTTGCCGGAAAGTCCCTTAAAGATTCATTTGAAAATGTTTTCATAAATAAAATATCTCAAAAACTGTGGTAGTTATCGAGGTGTAAACTTTGTAAAAATTTGTAATTTTGTATTCTATTGTGAAATGTTGAAAATCTATCACTTAAGTGGATGAACCAGGTACGGAAAAGGGATAAGAGTGACACTTTACATCAGAAAATCTCATTTGTAAACTCCAAGAATGGTTGGTGTTAATTTTAACATTTTCAAAAATTTTTATCGATTGAGATAGAAAAAAAAATTGAAAATTTTGTAATTTTTCGAGGCCGTTTTATGCCTTCACTTTATACAGTTAAGCTCGCCTAGCGCAACGCTATCGCTAGTTTTTAATTTGGACTCTTAGTTTTCAAGTTATGGCAGTTTGAAATTCACTCCAACTTTGGTGAAAATTTGTGCTTTTTTATTTACCATCCCACGGAATTTATTCTACGCTTATCAGAAAGCTCTTTGAATTTCCAATGCAGAGATGTCTTTGTATTTGTAGTAGCCCAAAAACTCTAGAAGTTATCGAGGTGCAAACATTGTGAAAATTTCAATTCTTGCCAATTTTTGTGAAGCTCTCGAAGTTCATGGCTTAAATGCGGAAACCGAGTACAGAAACGTGTTTAGCGACAAGAATTACGTCGGGAATAGACATTTTCTTTGGGTTACAATGATTTTGGTGTTTTTGGGCATTTTCATGCACTATTATGTGCCTTGTTTTTGGTCATAAATTTCCAAAATTTTCAATCTACTTTTTATGGCCTCATTTCATAATAGACAGCTCCCTGAACGAAACCATGCAGCTAATTTCTAATTCGGACTCTTAATTTTCAAAACTATGACAATTTGTATTTTTTGAGCAAAATTTTGGTCCAAATTGAAAATTTGAGATTTTTTATTTACGCTGGTAGAGAGTCCGTTCTAGGCTCACCGGAAAGTCCCTTAAAGATTCGTTTAAAAATGTTTTCATAATTAAAATATCTCAAAAACTGTGGTAGTTATCGAGGTGTAAACTTTGTAAATATTTGTAATTTTGTGTTCTATTGTGAAATGTTGAAAATCTATCACTTAAGTGGATGAACCAGGTACGGAAATGGGATAAGAGTGACACGTTACGTCAGAAAATCTCATTTGTAAACTCCAAGAATGCTTTGTGTTGATTTTAACATTTTCAAAAATTTTTATCGATTGAGATAGAAAAAAAAAATTGAAAATTTTGAAATTTTTCGAGGCGGCTTTATGCCTTTGCTTTTTACTGTTGAGCTCGCCTAGCGCAACGCTATCGCTAGTTTTTAATTTGGACTTTTAGTTTTCAAGTTATGGCAGTTTGAAATTCACTCCAACTTTGGTGAAAATTTGTGCTTTTTTATTTACCATCCCACGGAATTTATTTTACGCTTATCAGAAAGCTCTTTGAATTTCCAATGCAGAGATGTCTTTGTATTTGTAGTAGCCCCAAAACTCTAGAAGTTATCGAGGTGCAAACATTGTGAAAATTTCAATTCTTGCCAATTTTTGTGAAGCTCTCGAAGTTCATGGCTTAAATGCGGAAACCGAGTACAGAAACGTGTTTAGCGACAAGAATTACGTCGGGGAAAGACATTTTCTTTGGGTGGCAATGATGTTAGTGTTTTTGAGCATTTTCATGCACTATTATGTGCCTTGTTTTTGGTCAAAAATTTCCAAAATTTTCAATCTACTTTTTATGGCCTCATTTCATAATAGACAGCTCCCTGAACGAAACCATGCAGCTAATTTCTAATTCGGACTCTTAATTTTCAAAACTATGACAATTTGTATTTTTTGAGCAAAATTTTGGTCCAAATTGAAAATTTGAGATTTTTTATTTACGCTGGTAGAGAGTCCGTTCTAGGCTTGCCGGAAAGTCCCTTAAAGATTCATTTGAAAATGTTTTCATAAATAAAATATCTCAAAAACTGTGGTAGTTATCGAGGTGTAAACTTTGTAAATATTTGTAATTTTGTGTTCTATTGTGAAATGTTGAAAATCTATCACTTAAGTGGATGATCCAGGTACGGAAATGGGATAAGAGTGACACGTTACGTCAGAAAATCTCATTTGTAAGCTCCAAGAATGGTTTGTGTTGATTTTAACATTTTCAAAAATTTTTATCGATTGAGATAGAAAAAAAAAATTGAAAATTTTGAAATTTTTCGAGGCGGCTTTATGCCTTTGCTTTTTACTGTTGAGCTCGCCTAGCGCAACGCTATCGCTAGTTTTTAATTTGGACTTTTAGTTTTCAGGTTATGGCAGTTTGAAATTCACTCCAACTTTGGTGAAAATTTGTGCTTTTTTATTTACCATCCCACGGAATTTATCTTACGCTTATCAGAAAGCTCTTTGAATTTCCAATGCAGAGATGTCTTTGTATTTGTAGTAGCCCAAAGACTCTAGAAGTTATCGAGGTGCAAACATTGTGAAAATTTCAATTCTTGCCAATTTTTGTGAAGCTCTCGAAGTTCATGGCTTAAATGCGGAAACCGAGTACAGAAACGTGTTTAGCGACAAGAATTACGTCGGAAAAAGACATTTTCTTTGGGTGGCAATGATTTTAGTGTTTTTGAGCATTTTCATGCACTATTATGTGCCTTGTTTTTGGTCAAAAATTTCCAAAATTTTCAATCTAATTTTTATGGCCTCATTTCATAATAGACAGCTCCCTGAACGAAACCATGCAGCTAATTTCTAATTCGGACTCTTAATTTTCAAAACTATGACAATTTGTATTTTTTGAGCAAAATTTTGGTCAAAATTGAAAATTTGAGATTTTTTATTTACGCTGGTAGAGAGTCCGTTCTAGGCTTACCGGAAAGTCCCTTAAAGATGTGTTTAAAAATGTTTTCATAATTAAAATATCTCAAAAACTGTGGTAGTTATCGAGGTGTAAACTTTGTAAATATTTGTAATTTTGTGTTCTATTGTGAAATGTTGAAAATCTATCACTTAAGTGGATGAACCAGGTACGGAAATGGGATAAGAGTGACACGTTACGTCAGAAAATCTCATTTGTAAACTCCAAGAATGGTTTGTGTTGATTTTAACATTTTCAAAAATTTTTATCGATTGAGATAGAAAAAAAAAATTGAAAATTTTGAAATTTTTCGAGGCCGTTTTATGCCTTTGCTTTTTACTGTTGAGCTCGCCTAGCGCAACGCTATCGCTAGTTTTTAATTTGGACTTTTAGTTTTCAAGTTATGGCAGTTTGAAATTCACTCCAACTTTGGTGAAAATTTGTGCTTTTTTATTTACCATCCCACGGAATTTATTCTACGCTTATCAGAAAGCTCTTTGAATTTCCAATGCAGAGATGTCTTTGTATTTGTAGTAGCCCAAAGACTCTAGAAGTTATCGAGGTGCAAACATTGTGAAAATTTCAATTCTTGCCAATTTTTGTGAAGCTCTCGAAGTTCATGGCTTAAATGCGGAAACCGAGTACAGAAACGTGTTTAGCGACAAGAATTACGTCGGAAAAAGACATTTTCTTTGGGTGGCAATGATTTTAGTGTTTTTGAGCATTTTCATGCACTATTATGTGCCTTGTTTTTGGTCAAAAATTTCCAAAATTTTCAATCTAATTTTTATGGCCTCATTTCATAATAGACAGCTCCCTGAACGAAACCATGCAGCTAATTTCTAATTCGGACTCTTAATTTTCAAAACTATGACAATTTGTATTTTTTGAGCAAAATTTTGGTCAAAATTGAAAATTTGAGATTTTTTATTTACGCTGGTAGAGAGTCCGTTCTAGGCTTACCGGAAAGTCCCTTAAAGATGTGTTTAAAAATGTTTTCATAATTAAAATATCTCAAAAACTGTGGTAGTTATCGAGGTGTAAACTTTGTAAATATTTGTAATTTTGTGTTCTATTGTGAAATGTTGAAAATCTATCACTTAAGTGGATGAACCAGGTACGGAAATGGGATAAGAGTGACACGTTACGTCAGAAAATCTCATTTGTAAACTCCAAGAATGGTTTGTGTTGATTTTAACATTTTCAAAAATTTTTATCGATTGAGATAGAAAAAAAAAATTGAAAATTTTGAAATTTTTCGAGGCCGTTTTATGCCTTTGCTTTTTACTGTTGAGCTCGCCTAGCGCAACGCTATCGCTAGTTTTTAATTTGGACTTTTAGTTATCAAGTTATGGCAGTTTGAAATTCACTCCAACTTTGGTGAAAATTTGTGCTTTTTTATTTACCATCCCACGGAATTTATTCTACGCTTATCAGAAAGCTCTTTGAATTTCCAATGCAGAGATGTCTTTGTATTCGTAGTAGCCCAAAGACTCTAGAAGTTATCGAGGTGCAAACATTGTGATAATTTCAATTCTTGCCAATTTTTGTGAAGCTCTCGAAGTTCATGGCTTAAATGCGGAAACCGAGTACAGAAACGTGTTTAGCGACAAGAATTACGTCGGGAAAAGACATTTTCTTTGGGTGGCAATGATTTTAGTGTTTTTGAGCATTTTCATGCACTATTATGTGCCTTGTTTTTGGTCAAAAATTTCCAAAATTTTCAATCTACTTTTTATGGCCTCATTTCATAATAGACAGCTTCCTGAACGAAACCATGCAGCTAATTTCTAATTCGGACTCTTAATTTTCAAAACTATGACAATTTGTATTTTTTGAGCAAAATTTTGGTCAAAATTGAAAATTTGAGATTTTTTATTTACGCTGGTAGAGAGTCCGTTCTAGGCTTGCCGGAAAGTCCCTTAAAGATTCATTTGAAAATGTTTTCATAAATAAAATATCTCAAAAACTGTGGTAGTTATCGAGGTGTAAACTTTGTAAAAATTTGTAATTTTGTATTCTATTGTGAAATGTTGAAAATCTATCACTTAAGTGGATGAACCAGGTGCGGAAAAGGGATAAGAGTGACACGTTACATCAGAAAATCTCATTTGTAAACTCCAAGAATGGTTGGTGTTAATTTTAACATTTTCAAAAATTTTTATCGATTGAGATGGAAAAAAGAAATTGAAAATTTTGTAATTTTTCGAGGCCGTTTTATGCCTTCACTTTATACAGTTAAGCTCGCTTAGCGCAACGCTATCGCTAGTTTTTAATTTGGACTTTTAGTTTTCAAGTTATGGCAGTTTGAAATTCACTCCAACTTTGGTGAAAATTTGTGCTTTTTTATTTACCATCCCACGGAATTTATTCTACGCTTATCAGAAAGCTCTTTGAATTTCCAATGCAGAGATGTCTTTGTATTTGTAGTAGCCCAAAGACTCTAGAAGTTATCGAGGTGCAAACATTGTGAAAATTTGAATTCTTGCCAATTTTTGTGAAGCACTCGAAGTTCATGGCTTAAATGCGGAAACCGAGTACAGAAACGTGTTTAGCGACAAGAATTACGTCGGGAAAAGACATTTTCTTTGGGTGGCAATGATTTTAGTGTTTTTGGGCATTTTCATGCACTATTATGTTGTTTTTGGTCGAAACCAGGTATGGAAGTGGGGTAAGGGTGACACGTTATGTCAGAAAATCTTATATCTAAACTCTAAGAATGATTGATGTCGATTTTAGCATTTTAAAAATATTTTATCGATTTAGATAGATAAAGAGGTTGAAAATTTTGAAATTTTTTGAAGCCGTTTTATGGTCTCCTTTTTTACTTTGGAACTCGCCTTTCTAGGTTAGAACAGGTGGAGCTTCACTTCAAATTTGGTGAAAAATAGAGCTTTTTTATTTACCATACCTCGGAGTTTATTTTGGCTTTATTAGGAAGCCTTTCGAATGTAGATTACGAAGACATCTTGGCATCAAATTAGCTCGAAAGCTCAAAATGTTATCGAGGTTCAATCTTTAAGGAAATTTGAACTTTTCTTGTCTTTTATAAAACACTCGAAATTTAACGCTTAAATCAAGAGATCAAGTGCAAAAGCATGCTCCGCACTAGAATTTATATCAGAAAATGGCATTCTTGTTGTAACGAATAATAATATTTTTTAAACCATTTTTTAGGAATTTTTTAATGTGTGACAGTTCGCACAACTCATAAATGATATGATAATTCTAAACGAGTTGAGAAGTGATATGAACAAAAATGATATTTTTACGTAAAAAGGAGTGAAAACCATTCAGGGTGAAATAAATCGACGCATTTTTCTGCGTTATAGCGAAGCTATGGCTTTTGAGAAATCGTAAATGAAGTTTAGTTCAAATTTTTTTTGGAAATATCTACAAAAAATAAAAAATAAATAAAACTTGATATTTATCCGATTTGGGTTAAATTATATGAATCAGTTTTAACTCTAACAAAGTTACCACTAGCCACCAGGTGGATGAAGCGAGCCAGCTGTCATCGTATGGCAGGATTATGTGTAATATGTTAACGGTGTCGATGCAGGGATCGCAACGGGTCGTTTGATGCGTGAGGGAAACAACCAAAGTCGGCCACGAACACGCGGATTAAGGGATTAAGGCAAATGGGGTTGCGGAGGGTCGACCAATATCTCTTAATATCCCACGGTTAGATCAAAATTTTCCAACGAGTTCCAAACCGTTCAATTCTTGTCGCGACCACATAATCAAAACGTCGTTAAAACCCCGCTAACAGCACCTCCACAAGAAAACAATTAATTCGAACGCAATGAAACATAAATAATATATTTAGGCGGAGCACATGTCACGGCCATTGTTGTCCGAATGAAATCACAACAAATTTAACTCGCTGAAACGATTGCATGCAAATATGATTGTTGATTGTTTTAGAACGTATGGAATACGTTGTTTGTGATTTATGGAGGAATTGTGAAAAATCAACCAAGTGCAAAAGTATTGAAAAGTTTATTTGAATACCTAGAAAAGGGTTGGGGAAAGTTACGCCCTATCTCTTCGAAATTCCGAAGCTGCACAACAATTTAATTGCGATTGCCGACAATACCAGCGTGTTGGCGCTTTGTTTTCGTTTTTGGAACAGCGAGGAGTCGCTTTGGAAATTTCCACAAAGGGCCCATTCATCCACCACGAGACCATAATCGAACGCAATGACTCTCCACCTCAATAATTTTTATTGACTAAATTTGGCTAAACCCTAGAAACGCCAAAAAACTGAAATAATAGTTTCAACATTTCTGAAATTAACTCCCACAATTCTACAAATTTAATAAAAGTGTTAATTGCATCGAATCAAACAAAAATTTGATTTCTTTTTTTTGATTTTGACGGGACTGAATCGGGTCGGTGCGGTGGCGATTTCTTGCTTGTCCGGGGTAATCGCCCCAGAACAATCGCTAATTAATTTGTTATTGATGTGGTAATGAGTTTTTAGTTTGCGTTCTCTTCGGTATAACGACCTTTATTCAATTTCTGGCACGCAACGTGCTTGTTGGCCGCCGTTGGTGGGGGTTTCGGCCAAAATTTTAATAAAACGCCGCTGCCATCTCGACCGGTATTTGGAAAAATAAAAGGTTTCGCCGAAACTGTACCTCAGGTTGTTAAGTTGTCGGACGTTAAATGATGGCCGGTTCATGTTTGATGCAATCTACCAAAATGACTCAATTATATTCAATAATATACGTTGACGGGCGGCTCTGAATAATTGCCGATTTAATCGGCAGACCGCCAATGATTTACGGACCCGATCGATCCTATGGGAAAATAAAAGAAACTCCAGAAAATCCCTCTTCACGGGAAAAGCTTCGGAAGGAAGCTTCTCCGTTGCGATGATTTCAAAGATTTATGAGGTTTCTAATTCGCTGCTTTTATCGCATTTTTGGTACCACTTTTTATAGGTTTATAAGGTTTATCGGTTTTTAGATTCTAAACTCTAATAACGTAAAAAGTGTACCGCCAAAGCAATAAAAATGTGACGAGTGATGGGAATACAATAAAATATTAGAAGAAGAAAAAGAGAAAAAAACTGAAGAGTAGAGAATTTACTAGCAAAGGACAATTATTTGCAAGAAATCAGATTAAGAAATTTACATTAATATAAGGGAAATAAAGGAGAAAGAGAACTTAACAGAAAAATTGGAAACTTTTACGCAGAAAACAAAGAAAGAAAACGAATAAAGAAAATATTCATTGAGAATGTAGGGAAGCAAGTATAATGCCTTCTGGGTTGTGTCCCTAAAAGAAAATAAAACTCTAAAAATTTAAAAGGGTTGGAAAAGAAAAAGAGTAGCAACAACAAGATTGATCACTTTAAGTTAAAACTAATAAGAAAATAATTAATAAAAAATATAAAAAACATAAATGCAAGACACAATAAAAATTAAGAAATCAGAAAAGAAGTGACCATTTTGAATTGGAACAGGATAGAAATTTTGTTATGAAATGAAGAAGGGAAAGTAACAAATTTAAATTGGAGAAAAACTTAAAATAAATGGACAAAGTATGTGAGAAAGAATTGGGGTAAAAACCAAGTACACCAAGTCACAAATGCCGAATAAAATTAGTCATCAAAGAGCAATTAATTGTCAAGAATAAGATGAAATTAGATGACGAATTTAAGAAAACGCGCAATTTTATACTAAAGAATGAAAAATAGAAGAATTAAATACATACAGAAACGTAAAATAAATTCAGAGGAAGAAAATATTGCACAATAGAAGAAGAAAGAGGAGTGACTTGCAAAAAAATTTCTAAAGGCCTTAAGGCCTCTAAAAATTTGACAAAGAAAAAAAATAAAATAAAAATTGATAATGTTAAAAATATCAAAAGAAAGAGTAGAAAAGAAAAATTGTTCAGTTGACAATTAGAGAAGAACAAAAAACTGACTAGAACGAAGTGTCACCAAAAACAAGTAATTTGAATAGAAATTTTGGCAAATCTGCTCCTCGCCGATTTCCCTTGACTCCATTAGTTCTGTTGCTCCAAGATTTCTTGAGCAAACTCGGTCCGTCTCCAATATCGAAGAAAGCTGTCGGTAAAATCGCAAGAGGAGTGGATTGCAGAAAAATTTGTAAAGCCTTAAGGCCTTTAAAAATTTAACAAAGAAAAAAAATAAAAGAAAAATTGATAATGTTAAAAATATCAGAGGAACGACTGGAAAAGAGAAATTATTCAGTTGAAAGTTAGAGGAGAACAAGAAATTGACTAGAACGAAGTGTCACCAAAAACAAGTAATTTGAATAGAAATTTTGGCAAATCTGCTCTTCGCCGATTTCCCTGGACTCCTTTAGTTCTGTTGCTCCGAGATTTCTTGAGCAAACTCGGTCCGTCTCCAATATCGAAGAAAGCTGTCGGTAAAATCGCAAGAGGAGTGGATTGCAGAAAAATTTGTAAAGCCTTAAGACCTTAAAAATTTAACAAAGAAAAAAATAAAAGAACAATTGATAATGTTAAAGATATCAAAGGAACGAGTAGAAAAGAGAAATTGTTCAGTTGAAAATTAGAGGAGAAAAAAAAATGACTAGAACGAAGTGACCAAAAGAAAGTAATTTAAATAGAAATTTTGGCAAATCTGCTCTTCGCCGATTTCCCTGGACTCCTTTAGTTCTGTTGCTCCAAGATCTCTTGAGCAAACTCGGTCCGTCTCCAATATCGAAGAAAGCTGTCGGTAAAATCGCAAGAGGAGTGGATTGCAAAAAAATTGCTAAAGCCCTTAAGGCCTTTAAAAATTTGACAAAGAAAAAAAATAAAAGAAAAATTGATAATGTTAAAGATATTAAAGGAACGAGTAGAAAAGAGAAATTATTCAGTTGAAAATTAGAAGAGCAAGTAATTTGAATAGAAATTTTGGCAAATCTGCTCTTTACCGATTTTCCTTGACTCCTTTAGTTCTGTTGCTCCGAAATTTCTTGAGCAAACTCGGTTCGTCTCTAATATCGAAGAAAGCTGTCGGCAGAATCGCAAATAGCTGCTGTTCACGGTTTTCATCTTCCATCCAGTTATAAATTATAACTAATTGCAGACTAATGATTCGGAATATATGGTGGACGTGGTATAATCGATGACTTGTTTGCAGTGGTTGCCGGATTGTTTTTCTTTTACCTTCAGTTTCAGTGTAATAGAAAATAACGAGGTACAAGTGCGGTACACGTAGTAGCGGCTGTTATTACGTGCTCGGAACACATGTTACATTTTTATCCGGCCACCATTACCGTTTCTAAGTGGACAACATCTAATGAAGTTGCTTCCTTTTACAATGCCAGCCTGTGACGATAACAAGATCGTAAACAATAATAACGACGCTTTTCTCAAAAGTCCGCTACCAACTTTACCCCGCCACTTCAACAACTTCATCGCACGCACTACCATGACACAATATTGACCGGTACTGCAACAAGCAGTACTGAGCCCTGTTCGGTACTCCACCCCAATGAACAGGACATTTAGTCTTTTTATACTTTTGGTCTGCAAGAAAATTTTAGTGGTGAATAGCTTTTTGGGTCCGATGGTTGTCTGATGGTTCGATCCTGACGTGTTAATCTGAACAGTTCCCTCGTTGGTTGTGCTGGAGGTAGTGCGTCCAACCAGCAGCACCGACACGCGAAATTGCGGGCCTCTAATTACGTTTCCCGCCGCTCGTCGATATCTTTTATCTGAACCGCAGGATCGATTTGAACGTGTGGCAGCGAGCCCACCTACGAATCCTTTGTGCCTTATCCCTCGACTCTTCTCAACCAAATCTCTCAATTTCCAAGAACAGTCTTCAGGTATACAACAATTAAAACAATAAAATCATCTCGCCTCTTTTTTAAACTATAGAACGTCGTCATCCTTGAACTGAAACCGACACGATATCGGTAACAACTTAATTTATGGTTAACACGAATAAAGAACCGATGTTGAAGACCAAAGAGATGTTTTTTGTCGACACAACGGCCTACTTATCTAGTAGATGCCAGCGATGGGAGTCATATCCTGCCATGGCCAATTTGGACGGGAAACTAGAAGAGGCGCTATCAAGCTGCCACGAAACCGAAGGAGTTGAAAAAATAGGCGTCGATCACGCCAACGAGGCACGGCAGGGGCCGGACACAACCTGGGAAAAACAAGTTGAAACAAAACAGCGAGATCCTTATCATAGAACATATTAGCAGAATTGATTCCTGCTACCAATTAAAAATTCTACAAATAACAAGAAAATAATTCAAAATTCTCAGTAAATAAAAGTTTTTTACAGTCCATCAGCGTCGACAGGTCGTGGATGAACAAGAGAGACAATGGCGGTCCAAAATTAGATCCCTGAGGGACACCAGAAGTTGGGTAAAGGCTCTAAATTTAACATTATGAAATTACAGACTCATACCCCAATAGATAAATTACTCGGTAATTGATTAACAAACCTATTTGGTTAAAGACATTTCTAGCCTCCAAGGGTCTCGAATCTGGAGGTCATTTCTATAAATTTCGAGGCAAGAGCTTCCGAAATCGCATTAATTCTTTTGATTCGCCACCTGGTGAAGTTTGATAAAGTTGTCGTTCGCATGTTGAGTGTCAGTAACGATTATGATGTTTTACTTCTGTCGTCTTCTGATCGACTGTTGTAAATTGAAGTTGCTTCAAAAATCTGATTAAACATTATGGCCAGTTGCAAGTTTTGTTGCAGAACTTATTGTTGTTTTTAATGGTAATTTGCTTGTTATAATCTGCAGGAAAAATTATTATCGGTTTTCTTGTATATAATTTTGCTTATCATCCCTGTTTTGATGATGGTGGCAACGTCGCAATAATAGTCTCTGTGTGATTATTATTGAGCTACCGGCTGCCGGCATTCTGAGTGTGAGTCCATGCGAGAAACGCGACCACTGTGAAAGATTAACAGCTAATTTGTGCAAAGCGGATTATAACCATAAATTCTCAGACTTGATCCCAAACACATCCCTCTCGAAAATGCCGCGATTGCCGGCCCTTTGTGCTACCACTGCCAATATGGCGGACAATCGGACTAAGCCCTCAGTCTTTTGTTGATACCGTGTCCAGGGGATAACCACAAAAAACGCACAATGCTAATTTGGGTTTTAGGTAGATTCTAAAGTCACGAAAGGGGCATCAAAGGTGGAAAAGCTAGAGTCGACTCAATCTTAATTTAAGAGGGAACATAAATTTAAAATCGAAAAAATCAAATTAACTCGTCAAGATGTTAAAAAGTAACACTATCACCATATAGTCAATACAAATCTACCTAACACTTGGAGTTTGAATGGAGATATGGAGAAAGCATTTCTGTCAGGACTGTAACAAGGGGCACTTCGGTACAGTCAATTGAAAAGTGTTGCTGTAACTGATTTAACGTTGCGGTTGAGAGTTCGAATTTAGAAAATTGCGACATCTTTTGTCTAAAACTCGAGGAAACCTACTTTGCCTCTGTTGCTCATAAAATTCTTTCATTGCTTCACAGTATCTTTAATAAGTTATAGCCTGCGAGACTTGTAAAAATAGAAGTGAATTTTTTTGCATTCCCTTTCTCAATATCTGGAAAAAGTAGAATCAATAGCAATTACTAGAGCTGTTTGTTAATTAAGGTATTCTTCTTCTTATCCAACTTTCTATAGGATTTCGTCGATTCTACAAAGGTTTGCGTCAATTAATTTTCAGATCATCATAGCTTTCTTGGTTTTCTCAGACTTTCTATAGGAAATGTATGTTGCTATACAGATCATATGGTTTTTTGACATTTAGATTGTTTCCTTCCTTCCTTTCTTCTTTCCTTCTCTCTTTCCTTTCTTTCTTACTTTTTCCGTTCCTTCCTTCCTTTCTGCCGAATGTCAAAAGAATATAGTCTCTATAGCATGATACATCTCCTATAGAAAGGTCTTCTTCATTCCTTCTTTCCTTCCTTCCTTCGTTCCTTTCTTTCTTTCTTTCTTTCTTTTTCTTTCTTTCTTTATTTTTTGGATACTGTCTATTGTGCATGACTGTCCCATAGTTTCCCTATGTATATGATCAAAAAATATTTTCCTTGCTGAAAAAGTAGCAGCACGTCTTTGTTAAAACTATATGTTCAATACAAATTTTGTAGACTAGCTACCTAAACACTTGGAGTTTTAATGGAGAAATGCAGACAGCATTTCTTACAAAATTGTAACAAGGGGCACTTCGGTACAGTCAATTGAAAAGTGTTGCTGTAACTGATTTAACGGTTCGGTTGAAAGTTTAAATTTAGAAAATTGCGACATCGATTGTCTTTCCTCTAAAACTCGAGGGCACTCCCCTGGCCTCTGTTGTTTATAAAATTCTTTGACTCCTTCAGCGTATCTTTAATACTTTATAGTCTGCGAGACTTGTAAAAATAGAAGTAAATCTCCTTGTTCTTCCTTTCTCAATATCTGGAAAAAGTAAAATCAATAGCAATCACTGAAGTTGCTTTTTAATTAGGGTCTTCTTCTTCTTATCCAACTTTCTATAGGGCTTCGTCGATTCTACAAAAGTTTGCGTCAACTAGTTTCCACTTTTCTTGGTTTTCCCAGACTTCCCATAAGAAATGTATGTTGCTATATAGATCTTATGGTTTTTTGACATTCAGATATTTTCCTTCTTTCTTTATTTCCTTCCTTTCTTCTTTTCTTCTTTCCTTTCTGCCGAATACCAAAAGACTATAGTCTCTATAACATGATATATCTCCTTTAGAAAAGCCTTCTTCATTACTTCTTTGTTTTCTTCCTTCCTTTCTGTCTTTATTCCTTTCTTTCTCTCTTTCTTTTTTTCTTTATTTCTTTCTTTCTTTCTTTCTTTCTTTCTTTCTTTGTTTCTTTGTTTCTTTCTTTCTTTCTTTCTTTCTTTCTTTCTTTGATATTGTCTATCGTGCATAACTGTCCCATAGTTTTCCTATGTATATGATCAAAAAATATTTTTCTTCTTATAAAATAGCACCACGTCTTTGTTGAAACTATATGTTCAATACAAATTTTGTAGACTACCTACCTAAACACTTGGAGTTTTAATGGAGAAATGGAGACAGCATTTCTATCAAAATTGTAACAAGGGGCACTTCGGTACAGTCAATTGAAAAGTGAAAACTGATTTAACGGTTCGATTGAAAGTTCGAATTTAGAAAGTTGCGACATCGATTGTCTTTCCCCTAAAACTTGAGGAAACCCACCTGGCCTCTGTTGCTCATAAAATTCTTTCACTCCTTCATCGTATCTTTAATACTTTATAGCCTGGGAGACTTGTAAAAATAAAAGTGAATCTCCTTGCTCCTCCTTTCTCAATATCTGGAAAAAGTAAAATCTATAACAATCACTGGAGCTGCTTGTTAATTTAGGTCTTCTTCTTCTTATAAAATTTTCTATAGGACTTCGTCGATTCTACAAAGGTTTGCCTCAACTAGTTTCCAGATCATCATCGCATTCTTGGTTTTCCCAGACTTTTTATAGAAAATGTATGTTGCTATACAGATCATATGGTTTTTGACATTCAGATACTTTCCTTCCTTTCTTATTTCCTTCTCTCTTTCCTTTCTTACCTTTTTCGTTCCTTCCTTCCTTTATGCCGATTGCCAAAAGACTATAGTCTTTATAGCATGATATATCTCCTATAGAAATGTCTTCTTCATTTCTTCTTTCCTTCCTTCCTTCTTTCCTTTCTTTCTTTTTTTTTGATATTGTCTATCGTGCATGACTGTCCCATAGTTTTCCTATGTATATGATCAAAAAATATTATTCTTGTTAAAAAAATAGCACTACATCTTTGTTAAAACTATAAGTTCAATACAAATTTTTTAGACTACCTACCTAACGTTCCGGTTAAGAGTTCGAATTTAAAAAATTGCGCCACCGATTGTCATTTGCCTAAAACTCGAGGGAACGTATCTCGTTTCTGTCGCTCATAAAATTCTCTCACACCTTCAGCATATCTTTATTACTTCATAGCCTGCGAGACTTGTAAAAATAAAAATAAATCTCCTTGCTTTTCCTTTCTTAATATTTGAAAGAAGTAAAATCAATAGCAATCACTGGAGCTGCTTGTTAATTAGGGTTTTCTTCTTCTCCAACTTTCTATAAGAATATGTAGATTTTACATGGGTTTGCCTCAACTAATTTCTAGATTATCATCGCTTTCTCGGTCTTTGCAGACTTCCTATAGGAGATGTATCTTGCTATACATATAATATGCTCTTCTGATATTTGGTTACTTCCTTTCTTCCTTCCTTCCTTCCTTCCTTCCTTCCTTCTTTCCTTCCTTCCTTCCTTCCTTCCTTCCTTCCTTCCTTCCTTTCTTCCTCCCTTCCCTCCTTCCTTCCTTCCTTTCTACATTTTTTCTTTTTTACTTCCTACCAAGTACCCAAAGTCTATAGTCTCTGTAGCATGATATATCTCCTATAGACAAGTCGTCTTTCTTCCTTATTTTTTTTCATTCTTCTTGCTTTCTTTTTCTCTTTCTTTTCCTTTTATTATCCACTTATTGATAGTGCCTATTCTGCATGACTGTCCCATAGTTTTCCTAGGTATATGATCAAAGAATATGTTTCTTTCTAAAACAGTAGCACCACGTCTTTGTTAAAACTATATGTTCAAAACAAATTTTGTAGACTAGCTACCTAAACACTTGGAGTTTTAATGGACAAATGGAGACAGCATTTCTATCAAAATTGTGTACCAAAGGGCACTTCGGTACAGTTATTTGAAAACTGATTTAATGTTCCGGTTGAGAGTTCAAATTTAGAAAATTGCTCCACCGATTGTCCTTTGCCTAAAACTCGAGGGAACGTATCTCGTTTCTGTCGCTCATAAAATTCTCTCACACCTTCAGCGTATCTTTATTACTTCATAGCCTGCGAGACTTGTAAAAATAAAAATAAATCTTTTTGCTTTTCCTTTCTTAATATTTGAAAAAAGTAAAATCAATAGCAATCACTGGAGCTGCTTGTTAATTAAGGTTTTCTTCTTCTCCAACTTTCTATAAGATTATGTAGATTCTACATGGGTTTGGCTCAACTAATTTCCAGATCATCATCGCTTTCTCAGTCTTTCCAGACTTCCTATAGGAGATGTATCTTGCTATACAGATCATATGATCTTCTGATATTTGATTACTTCCTTTCTTCCTTCCTTCCTTCCTTCCTTCCTTCCTTCCTTTCGTTCTTCCTTTCTTCCTTTCTTCCTTTCTTCCTTCCTTCCTTCCTTCCTTCTTTTCTTCCTTCCTTTCTTCCTCTCTTCCCTCCTTCCTTCCTTCCTTCCTGCCTTCCTTTCTTTCTACCTTTCTTTCTTTTTTACTTCCTACCAAGTACCCAAAGACTATAGTCTCTGTAGCATGATATATCTGCTATAGACAAGTCGTCTTCCTTCCTTATTTTTTTTCGTTCTTCTTGCTTTCTTTTTCTCTTTCTTTTTCTTTTATTATCCACTTATTGATAGTGCCTATCCTGCATGACTGTCCTATAGTTTTCCTAAGTATATGATTAAAGAATATGTTTCTTCCTAAAACAGTAGCACCACGTCTTTGTTAAAACTATATGTTCAATACAAATTTTGTACAAATGGATACAGCATTTCTATCAAAATTGTAACAAAGGGCACTTCGGTACAGTTATTTGAAAACTGATTTAATGTTCCGGTTGAGAGTTCAAATTTAGAAAATTGCGCCACCGATTGTCCTTTGCCTAAAACTCGAGGAATCCTACCCCGACTCTGTCGCCCATAAAATTCTCTCACATCTTCAGCGTATCTTTATTACTTATTATTGTAAAAATAGAAACAAATCTCCCTGCTTTTCCTTTATCAATATCTGAAAGACGTAAAATTAATAGCAATTAGTGGAGCTGCTTGTTAATTTAGTTCTTCTTCTTCTCATTCAACTTTCCATAGGACTTCGTCGATTCTATAAGGGTATGCCTCAACTAGTATTCAGATCTTCATCGCTTTCTCGGTTTTTCCAGACTTTCTATAGGAGATGTATTTTGCTATACAGATCATATAATCTTCTTATATTTGGTTACTTCTTTCCTTCTTTTCTGCCTTCTTTCCTTTGTTCGTCCCTTCCTTCTTTCCTTTCTTTCTTCCTTCATTTCTTCCTTCCTTCCTTTCTTACTTTTTTATTATCTACTTATTGATAGTGTCTATCCTACATAGTTTTCCTAAGTATATGACCAAAAAATATTTTTCTTGCTATCTATCGAAGAACTCACTTGAAATGATAGTTTATGAGAGAGGATGTACATTATTTTTGAAGTTTTTGACCTCCTTTCTGCACTATGAGCCATAATTGGTCTGATAGTAGCAGTAGCGTTATAGATCCTTTACTTGACGTCTACATTGAGATGTTTCCAGATTATTCGTTAAACGTAAGCGGTGAAAAGAACAACAAAAATATAATCAAATTAAATAATAATTCTATTTTAACATAAGCTACTCCTACCTGGATGCTATAATCCTTAACTCTCTCATATAGAGATTTATGGTGTCGATTTCTTTGCTATAAACTATTTTCTTCTTAAATTTAGAAATAGATGAAGTTGCAAGGAAGACTGCATACGTTAAAAATATGCACAGACCAGGTAAATATTTTTAACGTATGCAGTCTCGTTTAAATCTTGGCAATTATGATACAAAATGGCCTTCACCTAAGATGTAAACTTATCAAAAACTTGGTCTTACTTTGCTTTGATGAAGATATCTGTTTTCTGTATGTCAAACTCAAATTATGAAACTACTTTGTTAAGTTTGCAAAAAAATTAACGTTGTAAGGGGCAAAGCTGGTGAACATGGTGGATGCGGTTAAAACTCAAACTTTAAATGGTGCATATCACCTGCCGCAGTAGATAAAATTTCCATTATAAAATACCTTCCACTTACCAAATTATGTTATTTATAAAAAAGCGAATAATTTTAAAAAATTACATGTATTATAACAAATATTAGCATGTATTGCAGAATACATCCACCATAATTACTATTGTAGTGCGCCAACTGTTGGGTCAGTTGGTCCCGGTTAAGCCTAGAGGACTTTAATTGGGTGTCTCCCCCTCGGCAGACAATGGCAAACTAGCGAGTAAGACTTCTCTCCTAAATTTGTGTATTGCGTTTTTGGAGGAATTTTGCCACCCTTCGCCATCTGAGCTGTGAGTTTTCTGCTCTCCCAGCGTTCTATTTCCGTAATTCTATTCCATTAATCATCCAATTTGTGGACAGTATCCGGAAAATCGCAGCAAGCGCTTCGTTCTCATCCTATGTTTACCCATCGAGACGGTGATGATTGTATTAAGTTATCTTCCTGAAACTAATGAACAAACTCGGTAATTACTCGGAGATAGAAGAAGACGCGATGATTAGACGTATTTAGAGGGAAAACACAGTAATCAAACGTGTGCAGCCGTGCGTTTCGAATTAGCCACACAAAGCAATGCGCTTCTAGCTCCAAGCGTATTTTTAGTGCATTCGTGCTCAAATTTTATTCCTTCAAGTAATTGACTCTTTATGCTTTTATCAGGATTGAATCGTCGGAGCGTTTACAGCGATTTTTCAGCGTTTAGCGACGGTTTTTCGTGATGAAACTGCGCACTCAATTACCGTTGACAATAATACGATGATAATTATCACAATTCTCGAAATTGACGTCTCTAATTAACGTGGTAAAACGACATCAAACACCTGACACGTAGCAAGTCCTTTCTCCACGTTCTTCTCACAAATTTCACGCTAACTGAAAAAGGTTTATTGTGGCAGGATGGGAACTGGATGAGGTTGATAATTTCGAATGGCGTGTCAGTTCGACAAAGAATTCCCGAAGGTCTTGGGATGATGATAACAATTTCGTTTTTGCCAATGAGGCGCCATTCAATTTTGTTTTTGTGTTGTTTAATTCGTGTTTCACGTTTTGTTGCTATGGTGGATAAAAACTGGATCTTCGATTAGTTTTATTGTGATTAAGCGGGCGACAAAGTTCGTAATCGGCTTACCGTGGTAAGCGGCCGAACTAAAAGCTGGCTTTTCGCTGAATTAATTCGACAGGTGGAATTTGATACGTGTCGAGGGATTCGGTTACCGAAAGGTTTGTTAGCCGTTCGACCACCGTTTTCGACCGCAATCGACACACTCGTAAATTAACACCACCTAAGGCCCCGGCGGGGCCGCTTTGCGATTTAGTCACCTGGACTCCATCTAAAACCGACGATACTTTACTACAGCATGGACACATTTTCATTCCCATTTTGGATCCAAATAGAGCAGCAGTATGATGGTAGTGTACTTTAAAGCTTCTACAGTCCAATATCCAAGGGTCTACTTTCTAAGGTTCATTAATTTTTTTTAGTGCCATCACTAATTCTTTAAACTTTTTTCGAAGCATGTTGTCATCAGTCTTTCAGTTAGAGTTTCTACTATCTACTTACTCAAGATCCTTTTATCAACATATCCTGAACCACCTTCTGTGCTACTCTGCCCATTATAGAAACTTGATGACTCTTTCAGATTTGAATTTCAAATTGAATCACTTAATGTCTAGAAGTTTCAACTCTTAAACTACAGTTCCCACTCCTATTTATGCATAAATTTGATATAATGAGTCCTTTAAACTTTTCTGACAGGAAGAGCAAAATGTTCACTAAGAGTCTCTTGACTAGAGTCTCGAGCATTTTTTCTACCCCCATTTATGCAGATTGTTGTGAACATTGGGCCTCTAAACTTATCTTACAGAAAGAGCTAAAATGTTGACCATCAATCTCTTGGTTAGAGTCTCTAGCATTAAAGATTTGCTTGTACCAAGATTCATGAGATTTTACACATTTTTCTATCAACATTTTCTAAATAATTTTCTGTGTCCCTCTGCCGATCTTGGGACACAATGATTTTTTAGATTTAAATTTCAACCTGAATCACTTAATGTCTAGGAGTTTTTATTCTACTGAAGGATACTTCTCTACTTCTAATTATGTATAAATTTGATATTATTGTCCTTTAAACTTTTCTAGCAGGAAGAACAGATTTTTGATCAAAACTGCATCGGCTAGAGTGTCTAACATTAAAGATCTACTTGTACAAACATTTATGATATTATTTTACACAACCTTCTATCAGGATTTTCTAAATAACTTTCTGTGCCTCTCTGCCCATTTTGGGACTTGATGGTTTTTTAGATTTAAATTTCAACTTAAGTCACTTAATATCTGCGAGCTTCTACTCTATTGAAGTACACTTTTCTACCCGTATTTATGCATAAATTTGACATCAAGAGTCCCTTAAACTTTTCTAGCAGGAAGAGCAGAATGTTCACTAAAAGTCTCTCGGTTAGAGTCTCTAGCATTAAAGATTTGCTTATACCAAGATTTCTAAAATTAATTTACACATTCTTCTATCAACATTCTCTAAATAATTTTCTGTGTTTCTCTGCCGATCTTGGGACTCAAAAATTTTTAGATTTAATTTTTAACCTGAATCACTTAATGTCTAGGGGTTTTTACTCTACTGAAGGACACTTCTCTACTCCTAATTATGTATAAATTTGACATCAAGAGTCCTTTAAACTTTTCTAGCAGGAAGAGCAGAATGTTCACTAAAAGTCTCTCGGTTAGAGTCTCTAGCATTAAAGATTTGCTTATACCAAGATTTCTAAAATTAATTTACACATTCTTCTATCAACATTCTCTAAATAATTTTCTGTGTTCCTCTGCCGATCTTGGGACTCAAAAACTTTTTAGATTTAAATTTCAACCTGAATCACTTAATGTCTAGGAATTTTTACTCTACTGAAGGATATTTCTCTACTCCTAATTATGTATAAATTTAATATCATTGTCCTCTAAACTTTTCTAGCAGGAAGAACAGAGTTTTGATAAAGACTGTCTCGACTAGAGTGTCTAATATTAAGGATCTGCTTGTACAAAAACTTATGAAATTATGTCACACAGCTTTTTATTAACATTTTCTAGATATTTTTTTGTACTTCTCTGCCCATCTTGGGACTTGATTGTATTTTAGATTTAAATTTTAACTTGACTCACTTAATGTCTACGATTTTCTACTCTATTGTAGTTTACTTTTCTACTCTCATTTATGCATATATTTGTGAACATTGGGTCTCTAAACTTATCTTACAGAAAAAGCCAAAATGTTGACCATCAATCTCTCGGTTAGAGTCTTTAACATTAACGATTTGCTTGTACCAAGATTCATGAGATTTTACACATTTTTCTATCAACATTTTCTAAATAATTTTCTGTGTCCCTCTACCGATCTTGGGACTCAATGATTTTCTAGATTTAAATTTAAAACCTGAATCACTTAATGTCTAGGAGCTTTTACTCTACTGAAGGTTACTTCTCCACTCCAAATTATGCATAAATTTGATATCATTGTCCTTTAAACTTTTCGAGCAGGAAAAACAGAGTTTTGACCAAAACTGTCTCGGCTAGGGTGTCTAACAGTAAGGATCTGTTTGTACAAACGTTTATGAAAGTATTTCATGCAACCTTCTATCAGCATTTTCTAGATAATTTTCTGTGCCTTTCTGCCCATTTTGAGACTTGATAGTTTTTTAAATTTAAATTTCAACTTAACTCATTTAATGTCTGCGAGCTTCTACTCTATTGAAGTACACTTTTCTACCCCTATATATGCATAAATTTGATATCAAGAGTCCTTTAAACTTTTCTAGCAGGAAGAACAAAATGTTCACTAAGAGTCTCTCGGTTAGATTCTTTAGCATTAAAGATTTGCTTATACCAAGATTTATTAAATTATTTTACACATTCTTCTATCAACATTATCAAAATAATTTTCTGTATCCCTCTGCCGATCTTGGGACTTAATGATTTTTAAGATTTAAATTTAAACCTGAATTACTTAATCTCTACGAGCTTTTACTCTCCTGAAGGATACTTCGCTACTCTTAATTATGCATAAATTTGACATCATTGTCCTCTAAACTTTTCTAGCAAAAAGAACAGAGTTTTGACCAAGACTTTCTCGGCTAGAGTGTGTACATTAAGGATATGCTTGTACAAACATTTAAGAGATTATTTCATGCAACCTTCTATCAGCATTTTCTAGATAATTTTCTGTGCCTTTCTGCCCATCTTGGGACTTGATAATTTTTTAGATTTAAATTTCAACCTGAATCACTTAATGTCTAGGAGTTTTTACTCCATTGAAGTACACTTCTCTACTTCTAATTATGCATAAATTTGATATCAAAAGTCCTTTAAATTTTTCTTGCAGGAAGAGCAAAATGTTCACTAAAAGTCTCTTGGTCATAGTCTCTAGCATTAAAGATTTGCTTATACCAAGATTTGTGGTATAAGCCACGATTTAGAAAATTATTTTACACATTCTTCTATCAACATTATCTAGATAATTTTCTGTATCCCTCTGCCAATTTTTGAACTTTTGATGCTTTTGAAATTTCAACTTAAATTATTTAATGTCTAAGAGCTTTGACTCTACTAAAGGATACTTTACTTCTCTACTCCTAATTATGCATAAATTTGATATGATTGGTCCTCTAAACTTTTCTAGCAGGAAGCGCAAAATTTTGACCAAGACTCTCTCGGCTAGAGTCTTTAACATGAAGGAATTTTGCTTAAACAAAGCTTCATATAAGATTATTTCACACATCTTTCTGTCAATATTTTCTGAATGCTGCCCTAACTATCTTGGGATTTGGCACTTGATTTTTTTAAAATTTCAATTTCAACTTATATCACTCAATGTTGAAAAGTCTACGCAATTGAAGAATATTTCTTTACTCTTATTTATGCATAAATTTGATATCAATGCTCCTAAATATTTCTAGAAGGAAGATCAATATTTTGACCATTAAAGATTTTGTTTTCGCAAGATTCATCTGGTTATTTTAGAGATTCTCGATCCTTGCATCAATAACCCTAAGAAATTCTCCTTTGGTGCCTCCATTTCGTAAACTCGGTTGTTCCTCTACGTGACCATCAGACTGAAGGTGTAGCTCATACCGAAGATAGTTTAGGTCCACTTACTCATGTCGATAGTGTTTGTTGGAGATTCGAAGATCCTCTTCCATGGATTAACGAACCTTTCGCATATTTCTGCGTATATTTTTCAGACGTTCTTGTACGTTACACCACCCATCTCGGTGGACTCGATGGTTCTCTCAAATTTGAACGTCAAATTGATGACGGTCTCTCATCGCTTCGCCACGCGTTATAGTATGCCGCTCTCGAGTGCCGCAACCGCCTATTAACGGCCGACAATTCTGACAATTACAAACTAGTTTGATATGGAAGGAGGGTCCCGTACCACGGCCGTATTCCGAAGACACTCCGGGGTACGCATCGAGTCAGGAATCAAGGATGTACGTGGGTAGATGACGCACCACGTACACATTATCTTGATAATAGTGTTGCTATCCAAACACGCCGGTCATTATAGAGGAAACTGGAACCGGTCAAGTTGATGTCTCACTCATCTTGCACAAGAAGAAGTATTATTGTCAATACGAAATTAATCGCTGCGGTATAATTAGGGATGTGACGAGTCCATCAGTCACCCCGAGATAGGGACGGGGCAGGTTCTTTTCGGTGGTTTCCCACGTGCTAATAGGGTGAGCCGCTCCTCGTCATTATACACATCAACATGTGGGGAGAATAATGATGCCCCTATTCAATTACAGAGATTTAGTAAGCCCTTAAGCTCTTGAGTACGCTATGACGCAAGTTCCGTTTAGATACAATGGTGCTACTTTCCGAATTCAGAAACTATTAATTATGAGGCGAAGAAACGTAAATCAGTCCGCCCAACGAGACTTGCAGAAATGAAAAATTGCCATCGAGCGGCCAGGAAGTCGAAACACATGTCGAAAATCGTAAACAAGTTGTCACTTGGCATATGCGTAGACAGCATTTTTAACGCTACACCATCTAATTATAGGAGTCACCATTCATTTCCTTCCACCAAAGAACTTGATTAGAACCAAGAAAATTTAATATTATTTTGGAAGAAAAATGGAGCGGCAATGGGGCAATTAGAATTGTGTTAAAACTCGTCACTTGTTTCCAAACATTGACAAATCACTTTTGGCACCATATGTAGCGGAAACGTTACTTTGTCACCCGATAGTTCAGATGCAGAAGCGCGGCCATGTTCCTGTTGACTATCGTGTTACAATCAGATGTCGAAATTTCTGGGTTCTATCAGAACGTTTCAGTTAAATTGAAATTTGATGTGGAAGCTGCGAAAATAAAATAAAATTTCAAGGTGAAACTGGTTTTTGATTAAAAATTCGGTAGCGGCCAAATTGTGGTTTAGCTTTTGAAAATTGAAGCGTTTCTTTTCTTTCTTTGCGATATTTATCAGCGATACGAAAGTATCTTTAATTATATGGTAATTGAAAACCAGTAGCGAGTTAATCCGTTTATTAAGTAATAAGGCGAGCATTGTTCGATGTCAGGAACTGGAAATCGTGGCTGGTGATAGAGATCTTCACACCGACTTCCGACATAATGACCCAATGACTTATGGGGAAATAATTCATTTCAGATAGCTAACAGACGCGACAGAAGCACGAAAAGAAATTGGAATAAGATTCCCTCCTTCGATCCAAAAATTGCAAAAAGCTAAGACCCTCATCCGTTATCTATCTCTACTGAAGTGATTTTTCTAAAATATTTTTTAGGTTAAAACTTTCACTAATTCCGTCATGCAGGTAATGAGGGAAAACTACAAGACCAGACAGAATTGGCGTAGGCAGAAGCAGTACCGAGTTAGGTTTCCGTAATTAGAAGTTCGAATTAATTGTGCTTCTAGGCTGGCATCGGCACAACCGTGTTCGTACATATCCCAGGCCTGTCAACAATTCCTTTCGTACTTGTCATTGTCTTGGTGGAACAACCGCGAGCGAAGAGATTTATAGCGCCTAGACGATGAGACAGACTCCACCGAGGCCGCCAATGACGATGTGGAATTGCACCTATTAACACGTTGTACCTTTAACCTCGCGCCTTCTCCACCTTCGTTATAAACTCAAGAATTGCGTCTCAAATTTCGTTTCAAAAAAGTTTGTTTTAACAAAATTAAATATTTATTATCAAAACATAGTGGGTAGAGTTGAATCTTGAATTGATCACCGTGTCAATATGCAATTAAAAGACTGGTCCTTCGAGCCGGATAGATCCCACGGTGGGACTCGACGGACAACGCACTAAATAACGTCGGAGATAGGATACAGAAAGAGAGTCGTGATTGCCTGATGATTACAATGTAAATCGCGCATTGGGGCCCGTGAAGTGGTCGCACTCGACTTGCACGGCTCGCGGTGCAGGTGAAGCGATCCGTTCGCTGCTCACTGTGTAGTTAGAGATTATCAATCATCGCTGACAGCTTTATAACTTGGTTCAATTCAGGAACACATCAATATAAATTACGTTTGGAAATTTTTAAATATAATTACAAGGAAAGGTGAGCGGGCCCGAATCGTGTGTTTGTTGATGCCAATTACTGCTATTTATGATGTATGTGCGGCGCTCGCGGTTTTATGGAGACCGTAATTGGGGGGAATGGGCAACCCCATCGTCCTATCAACGCCCACGGGGACGACCAAGAAACGGAAAACTCCTTCGCAAAATTCCACCACCGTAGATAATCCCGTCCGGCAGAAAAGAAACTAAGCACCAAATGTCAAATGTATTTGATGAGTAATGTTATCTTCATTTTTTTCTCTTTAGGATCTTCTTTAACACGTGACCCCACAGTAAATCACTATTTATCGTCGTTTCTCTTTCTTTTGTTAACTTCCCACAGTTGGTTCTTCTCTGATTTCATCCTTGCTGTCCAATATTCATCTTGGTTTCTTCAGTGGAAGATACAAAGGAAGAATAGTCACTGGGAGTTAAGAATATTTTCTATAATAACAATAATACTGAAATTAGAGCAAGGAACAGGAGGCAGAAAGACAAATTTGGTTGTAGAAAAGAAAGAATTATAATAATTAGATTAGACCAAGAAACGGAAAACTCCATTATACATCTTGGTTTCTTCTATGGAAGATACAAAGGAAAAATAGTCACTGGGAGTTAGAAACTTTTTTGTATGATAATAATATTACTGAAACTAGACCAAGGCACAAGAGGCAGAAAAGAAATTTTCTTGAAGAAAAAAAAGAATTATAATAATAAGATTAGACCAAAAATTGGAAAATTTCTTCGCAAAATTCCAACATCGTAGATAGTCTCGTGTGGCAGAAAAAAAACTAAGCACCAAATGTCAAATTGTATTTGATGAGTAATGTTATCTTAATTCTTGTCTCTTTAGGATCTTCTTTAACACGTGACCCCACAGTAGATCACCCTTTATCGTCGTTTCTCTTTCTTCTATTAACTTCCCACATTTGGTTCTCCTCTGATTTCATCCATGTTGTCCAATATTTATCTTGGTTTCTTCAGTGGAAGACACAAAAGAAGAATAGTCACTGGGA
The DNA here is from genome assembly GCA_905333025.2 of Pyrochroa serraticornis. Classification (NCBI taxonomy): domain Eukaryota; kingdom Metazoa; phylum Arthropoda; class Insecta; order Coleoptera; family Pyrochroidae; genus Pyrochroa; species Pyrochroa serraticornis. The sequence goes on along the minus strand of HG995154.1, from coordinate 31,184,013 downwards.
GTTAAGAATATTTTTTATTATAACAATAATACTGAAATTAGAGCAAGGAACAGGAGGCAGAAAAACAAATTTGGTTGTAGAAAAGAAAGAATTATTATAATTAGATTAGACCAAGAAACGGAAAACTCTTGCAAAATTCCAGCATCGTAGATAGTCTCGTGCGGCAGAATAGAAACTAAGCACCAAATGTCAAATGTATTTGATGAGTAATGTTATCTTCATTTTTTTCTTTTCAGGATCTTCTTTAACACATGACCCCACAGTAAATCACTCTTTATCGTCGTTTCTCTTTCTTCTATTAACTTGCCACATTTGGTTCTTCTCTGATTTCATCCATGCTGTCCAATATTCATCTTGGTTTCTTCAGTGGAAGACACAAAGAAAGAATAGTCACTGGGAGTTAAGAATATTTTCTATTATAACAATAATACTAAAATTAGAGTAAGGAACAGGAGGCAGAAAGACAAATTTGGTTGTAGAAAAGAAGGAATTATAATAATTAGATTAGACAAAGAAACGAAAGACTCTTGCAAAATTCCAGCATCGTAGATAGTCTCGTGCGGCAGAATAGAAACTAAGCACCAAATGTCAAATGTATTTGATGAGTAATGTTATCTTCATTATTTTCTCTTCAGGATCTTCTTTAACACGTGACCCCACAGTAAATCACTATTTATCGTCGTTTCTCTTTCTTTTGTTAACTTCCCACAGTTGGTTCTTCTCTGATTTCATCCATGCTGTCCAATATTCATCTTGGTTTCTTCAGTGGAAGATACAAAGGAAGAATAGTCACTGGGAGTTAAGAATATTTTCTATTATAACAATAATACTAAAATTAGAGTAAGGAACAGGAGGCAGAAAGACAAATTTGGTTGTAGAAAAGAAAGAATTATAATAATTAGATTACACTAAGAAACATAAAACTCTTGCAAAATTCCAGCATCGTAGATAGTCTCGTGCGGCAGAATAGAAACTAAGCACCAAATGCCAAATGTATTTGATGAGTAATGTTGTCTTCATTTTTGTCTCTTTAGGATCTTCTTTAACACTCTTTCTCGTTGTTTCTCTTCCTTCTATTAACTTTCCACAGTTGGTTCTCCTCTGATTTCATCCATGCTGTTCATTATACATCTTGGTTTCTTCTATGGAAGATATAAAGAAAAAATAGTCACAGGGAGTTAGGAACCTTTTGTATGATAATAATATTAATGAAATTAGAGCAAGGAACAAAAGGCAGAAAGGCAAATTTGGTTGAAGAAAAGAGGAAATTATAATAATTAGATTTAGGCCTGTCGAACACTGAGTGCATCGACGGAAAAACAACAAAACATTGGGTGATCCAGGGAGTGATGGAAAGAGGCGGAAAGGAGGAAGAATAGGAAGAAATAGAAGAATAGCAACCTATCAGTTAAGAAATAATATTTAAAACTAAAGTGGATGAAAGGTTAGAATTTTGTAAGAGTCAAACCAAGCAAAACTTTTTTCGTTTTGTTGTCTTCCTTTTTCCCATGTAAATAGTATACTGGGAAAGATAGGGACGCGTACCGAAATGTAACGAGAATTGGTTGAAATAACTGAGAATGGAAGAAGGAAAATTGGGGAGTAAGAATAGATATTTTCCACGTTGGTAGGAGACGAAGCGAGTCTTTTTCAAAGTTAAGTGACGTTGTCGGCGACTCAATTCATGCTTATCATAAATCGGACGAATTCCCGAAAGCGGCCCGTCGGTGCTGAAACCAGTTTCAGCAGCGCCCCTGTCGTATTTATCACCGCCACCGTTTCGTGTTGCATGCTCAAGTTGCCTAAACGACTCCAGTTTCAGTTTACAAAAATAGTAAAAACAGACCACAAATAAAAAATAAATCGGCAAAATGTTTTCAGTCGTTTTCAGAGCGAGTGTACATACTTTACTTATGGCGGCCATCACAGACTCGTTCACACACTCAACAATACTTTACTTAACGTCAGTTGGGGGGACAATTCAAAGTAAGAACCAAAAAAAAAAGTCGTTAACACGTACTTGCAAACATTTTCAACCGAAATTATTATGATAATGACCAGAACGGTCTCAAGAAACCATTTGTTACACTTACTTAGTTGTGGCGCAGACTAAACCGCAGTTTCGCCATTCAGGACATTCCTCGGTATCGACGTTTAACACTACATAAATATAACAAACAGCTTTTGTGCGGTTTGGAGGTCGGACATGGACAAGGGGCTCATAACACTTCAGTTCCCAAAATGTATCGTCAACCAAGAACACACCACGCTTCCAAAAAATTTTTCTTTTTATTATTTTTAAATGAACCTTCGTTTTTTACAATCTGTTAAATCAGAATAAGTTAAAGTATTGACAAGTAGAGTCGCAGTAAAAAAAATTGCCAGGGTCTAATCCCATTTTCAACCCCCCCCCCCTCCCCCTCCCCAGCTCACTATAGTTGGTTCAAAGAGTAAAGAGCCCACTCAATTTGAAAGCCCCTCGTGCATTTTCGCCAAATTCGTTCTGAAGCGTGTTGTGATTGGCTGAAAATCAAAATGGCAACTGAATGGATGAGCATAAAGTACACAAAGAGTACATGGTTGCGGACTCTCCCAGTTTAAAGGTACTTGCATTTGCAGCTCACCGCAATTGGTTTCAAAGAAACCGACAGGGTTAACACCTTTTTATAACTTCTTCAATCTTTGGTTGGTTCATCTGACTTTTTCTAAATTAGCTTCTTTCTAGTCCTTGTGATGGTTCTAAAATGCGAAATCTTTTCAGCTTTTTGCTCAGCAAGTAGCGCAATTCGTATTTGTTTTAAATATCTTTTGCTGTAGTTTCAGATATATTTTGGATTATTAACAATAATGCGTTATTATTCTGAAGCCTCTGTATTAATATCGATGTTGGAAGCATTGAATACTCCTCATAACGAGGCTAGTTTTGATATGGTCTTGTAAATCAAGATTCTATTCTTTTGTTATACTATTTTATTGAAGGACCTAACTCTCGAATGGCGTAGGATTAATGTTTTCTTTTCTAGGATAGAGTTCAATTTTTCAAAATTATTGTTAATAATATTTAGAAAAACAGCAGACCAGATAGTATATCTTTGTTCTAATATTGCTTCTTATCTTGTTTCTTATCTCGTTCTAAATCCGAATTGATGTGGAAGGATTATTTTCTCCTCTTCTACGGTAGGTTTCAAATTTCCAAAACTATTGGTAAAAATATCTAAAAATACAGTACAGCGGGCAGTATATTTTGGTTCCAACATTGTTTCTTATCTGGTTTTCACCTCCTTCTAAAGCCGAATGAGCGTAGAAGGATTAATTTTTCCTCTCCTAGGATTGGTTAAAAATTTTCAAAATTATTGGTAATAACATCAAAAAAGACAGCAGATCAGGCAGTATATTTTTGTTTCAACAATATTTCCTATCTTGTTTCTTACCCTGTTCTAAAACCAAATTGATGCAGATATCTTAGTTTCTCCTCTTCTAGGACAGGATTTAAATTTTCAATATTATTGGTGATAATATTTAAAAAGACAGCAGACCAGGCAGTATATTTTTGTTCCAACATTGTTTCTCATTTTGTTTCTTACCTTCTTCTAAAACCGAATTAGCGTAGAATTATTTTTTTCTTTTCTAGGATAGAGTTCAATTTTTCAAAATTATTGTTAATAATATTTAGAAAGACAGCAGACCAGATAGTATATCTTTGTTCCAATATTGTTTCTTATCTTGTTTCTTACCTCGTTCTAAATCCAAATTGATGTGGAAGGATTATTTTCTCCTCTTCTATGGTAGGTTTCAAATTTTCAAAACTATTGGTAAAAATATCTAAAAAGACAGTAGAGAGGGCAGTATATTTTGGTTCCAACATTGTTTCTTATCTGGTTTTCACCTCCTTCTAAAACCGAATGGGCGTAGAAGGATTAACTTTCCTCTCCTAGGGGATTGGTTAAAAAAATTCAAAATTATTGGTAATAACATCAAAAAAGACACCAGATTAGGCAGTATATTTTTGTTTCAACATTGTTTCCAATTTGTTTCTTACCCTGTTCTAAAACCAAATTGATGTAGAAGACTTAGTTTCTCCTTCTAGGATAGGGTTCAAATTTTCAAAATTATTGGTAGTAATATCTAAAAAGACAGCAGACCAGGCAGTATATTTTTGTTCCAACATTGTTTCTCATTTGGTTTCTTATCTCTTTCTAGAACCGAATTGACATGGAAGAATTAATTTCTGCTCTTCTACGATAGAGTTCAAGTTTTCAAAATTATTGAATAAAATATCTAAAAAAACAACAGACCAGGCAGTATATTTTGTTCCAACATTGTTTCTTATCTTGTTTTTTTCCTAGTTCTAAAACCGAATTGGTGGAATTAGTAGAAGGATTAATTTTTTGTTTTCTACGATAGAGTTCAATTTTTCAAACATATTGAAAATAATATCTAAAAAAGTAGCAGACCCGGCAGTATATCCTTGTTCCAACATTGTTTCTTATCTTGTTTCTTCCTTAGTTCTAAAATTGAATTAGTGTAAAAGGATTAGTTTCTCCTCTTCTAGGATAGGGTTCAAATTTTCAAAACTATTGGTAATATCATCTAAAAATGCAGCAGACCAGGCAGTATATTTTTGTTTCAGCATTGTTTCTTATTTTTCTTCTTCCATAGTTCTAAAACCGAATTAGTGTAAAAGAATTAGTTTCTCCTTTTCTAGGATATGGTTCAATTTTTAAAAATTATTGGTAATAATATCTAAAAAGGACAGCAGACCAGGCAGTATATTTTTGTTCCAGCATTGTTTCTTATCCAATTTCTTTTCTAATTCTAAAACCGAATTGACGTATAAGGATTAATTTCTTCTCTTCTACGATAAAGTTCAAATTTCAAAATTATTGAAAATAATATCTAAAAAAACAGCAGACCAGGCAGTATATCTTTGTTCCAACATTGTTTCCTATATTATTTTTTCCTTAGTTCTAAAACCGAATTAGTGTGCAAGGATTAGTTTGTCCTTTTTTAAGATAAGGTTTAATTTTTTTAAATCATTGGTAATTTCACCTAAAAATGCAGAAGACCAGGCAGTATATTCTTGCTGCCACATTGTTTCTTATCTAGTTTCGTACTTTCTTCTAAAACCGAATTGATGTGAAAGAATTACTTTCTTTTCTACTAGGAAAATGTTTAATTTTTTTAAATTATCGGTATAATTGGTCTCCAAGAAGAAACGATATATGGATCTTTTCGTTGCTTCTGAATTGATTAGATTGGGGCTACTTCCAGTGAGTTGACTAGCTAACTTATTATCACGTTACATATTTTCGTTATTATTTTTAGATCAACACCCCTTGTGTTTAGATGACACCAAATAATACTGCGACCTTTTTAACTTTGATTTTGATATAGTGCTGCAACTGTAAAAGTTTAATTTTCCTCCCTCGGAATTTCTCTAGGAACTCGAACACTTGTGTTTTAACAAACTTTCTTTCTCGAGTACTTATCGATTCAGTACATTTTCATCACATGGATAGATAACCATTTTGTTTCTAAAAAATCACTACAATTTATTAATTTTAATGTCTATAAATTAGTTTACTAGCTCCTTAGATAGCGTAAAGTACCCTAAAAAGTTATTCGTCTCACATAATTTCGTAAAGTTGTCTTTTGGTTGACGTTACTCATTGTTATTTCCGGTTCTAACGGTGACTGCGGCCAATTCTGTAAGTTATTTTTGTAAATAGGTGTTGATTGAACCAGAATAACAGAGAATAGTAATTTTGCGATATTTCGTAAACTCAATGAACCTGTTGCAGTTTTCCCCTCCAATTCCAGCACTAATTAAGTTATCTGGAGTCGAGCTAACGAACCAGTCGAGCGACTCGCTCGTGATAATGCGACTAGCGCTTAGCATTATTAACACTACGTTATCATTACTTTTATCAGACCGGCGTAAAATAATTGCTAATTAAGGCTAATATCAAAGAAATACCTCCATATTAAACTACTTTTGTAGCGTCAAGGACTTCAATAATTATTGGTGATAAAGTTGAATTGATGGAGATACGTAAATCTCCGGGTTAATTGTAGTTGTCCCAGAAAAGGTCGTGGTTGGTTCCAGTTTGGTGGTGAATTTATTGTTATTGGCCCAATCCCGATAAATTACGGACAAACATGGTGTTTGTGTGCAATTCCTCACAGGTATTTCGGGGCCTGTCCGACGCCTCTTTGAACGATCGCTTCCTCGAATCCAGAATCACCTGCCCAAACCCACACACCCAATTATTACAGTTATAGCCCAGTTCCTACATTAAACCTCGTTTATCTAATTACTACCGACCGTGGTAGCGAGATTAGTTATTTACAGATTTACGATTCGATTGTGCCGCTTCTATATCATCTAGACAGGTGCGTAACCCGGACTAATTAACCCGGGATCGTCAAATTTACAACTTTCAATTTATAGTTGCGTTGTTATGATGGATGCGAGTCTAAATACGAAAATGTATTCAAGATAGGTCCAGTGGCGTGATGGTAATTGAAACATTTATCTAAATCTTTTTCGGGGTGTAGCTTTAATTATTTTTATGTTGGCGATGTTGACGCATCGCGCGGTACCAACCGAAGAGTTATTAATAGGCTATTTGCATAGTCATTTGCGGACGCGCCCATGGCGATACGAAATATGGCTTGGACGAAATGAATGGTCGTTAAGAAGAACGGCGGTAGGAATTCAATAAAGTATGTTAACGAAACAAAGGACGGAGACGTCAAAAGACATCAAGATTGAACAAACAAAAAAATCATACAACAATCGACGAGAAGAGTCACTTCTTCCCTTTATGGGGAAACGTTTAGGTCTTTCTCGTTACGAAATGTGCCAAGAGGCCATTCATTCTCGCTTTTCAAAAATGACGTCTTACCTGGAAATTGGGGGCACAGGCCCTTATTTATTGACGGCGCTTCCGCCGTAAATGACCATCAACCATCCCAATGCTGTAAATATGCGTCCAAATTACTTGGATTTTATTAACCTCAAACAATTTTTTTGTCAGTGGCGTAGAAATCCGCGACAATTAGATCCATATCGATGGGCGGAGCTATTGCGCGAGTTGTAAATACCCGCTTCCTTTTTCTTAAAAAGTATAAATTGATAACAACCCACCACATCCGCGTTCTCATGAATCTTTTTTAAGGGGATTCTAAAGCTGTAGAGTCGGTGCAGTCTATGCAAAAAGATAAACCATTAATCGGTGGACTGACGTATTTATTTAATTTTTGTCGTAAATTACATTTTACATCCAGGCAGAACTGTACTGTCGCAGATATTTTTGTCAACCTCTTCACATATTGTAAAAATGACCTCAAATTATTTTTGCTGTCATCCCCAATTTTGCATTTTGAATCACTACTAGTTAAATTCATTCTATATTCAAGCAATTACACCTTTTAACAATAGATCAGAGAAGAGCGCTCTATAGTTACTTGTTTGAAAAAAAAATTATTCTGGTTACTAATCAACATCGCAAATATGGACTATTTTGTCATCTTTCAATTAAGAGAAAAATACTATGGGGACCATAAATTCTAGCTTCATCTTATATTAAGTCATTTAGGTAAGATTCGTTGTGGTAAAAGCTGTAATAGTCATATAATTTGCAATAAACTAGACCCCTAAAATGTCCTGTTTTACTAGCTGTAGAACCCTCTTAAGGGCATATGGTAGGTTATAATTTTATTTTATTTTTTGAGTTAAAGTATAGACTATAGAATATCATGACATAACAAAATTTAATCTTATGTTGAACACCGCTAAGGACCCATTCATTCAATGGTTGATTCTTTTTCATGCAATGAAAGCTTATTCAATCTACTTTGCAGTGACATATTTTATATTGCCCTCTGATAAGTAACACCATCATAATTAATTATTTGTTTTTCGAAAAAATTACTGAAATTTGGTGTAGCAAAGAATCATTAATTTAGTGCATTGAACCGGCAGCTATTGAAATGAAATTATCTTCACTGCATAGCCTGAAGTTTCTTGCTACTTATCCATCTTTTACTTTGAAAATCGCATTAGTGATAGCAAAATCGTGTTCGTATAAGCAAAGCGCCGTCAAATTATTTTCTGTTCTTCCTTCGCTCACTCTTTCTATTTTCCCCCGCGAAGTAAAAATACGCAATTGTCGTTACAATTGTAGGGGAAGCGATCTCGTACTCGTATTTTGTAGTAAAACTGGGAAGGTACATGTTTACAGATGCTTCTCTTGTGTTGGTAATTGCAAGCATAAAGATAGTCCAACCAAAAAAGGGTCGTTTCGACGAAACCAAAAAAAAAATATTTTAGTTGTTTTGATAATTTAGGCACTTGCTTCTTACATCTGGCACTTCAACGTGTAACAGCCAAATTTTAATTTTATTTTCATATTCAATTCCTAAAAGTGAAACAAACGACGAAACATAAGTGAAACAAAATTTATATCGTTTTTCTTAAGAAGAATTTATAGACTAATTAATAGCCCTCGCGCCAACACTTTGAACCCAGATATGCGAGATACGTCGGCATTTTTTGTATAGAGTCAAAGTTCCTTATTCGCGGTTTTCATATTTGCGGACCAAAAAATTGTGACCACTTCCCGTATTCACGGGTGAAAAATTCTGAGTCCGCGGATCCAAAAGAAAATTGCAGGTATTGAAAATGTAAGAAAAACTACAATTTACTCATAGGGTTACTAAAATATTAATTCGGTTCATAAAAAGTAAGGTGAAATGTCCACCGTCACTACCAGGCCACTAAAAGACGTTAGTCAAAAGACGGTACGCTTTAAAATTACAAATGGATTGCCTCGGTAATTTTCAGATAAATATTTGTAACTCAATTAATAATTATCATTTGTTAGTTTGAAACAAAACCCTAATTATTACTTTCAAATTCAAATATACTGATGGCAGTGATTAGTTTGATTGGGGAACGTACCATACGCTCTTCTTAACCTCAAACAATTTTTGGGTCAGTGGCGTAGAAATCCGCGGCAATTAGATCCATATCGATGGGCGGAGCCAATGCGCGAGTTGTAAATCGCAGCTTCCTTTTCTATAGAAAGTATAAATTGATAACAACCAACCACAATGCTTGACTGTGAATTATTTGGGTCGGTCTACCAAAAAAACTTGAAGCTTTAACTTGGACTTGCAATAATCATCAGAAGGTTTAAAAGAATTGATCATTTCGAATCAAGTTGATTTTTTTCACATTTTTTTAAATTGAAGTTTCTTCAAAACGCTTCTGTTTTGTCTTTCGTTGTATGTAATAAAGTATTGATAGAATAGAATAGAATATAATTTTATTCAGCAAAAAAGTACATAATAAGTTCTCAGTCTGAGGAACTGGATCCTCGTGTGCTACTGAACAGTAAAAAAATATAATACAAAAATAATGAGAAAAAATAGAAATTGAAAATATATTAACCGAAACTAAAAAACAATTTCATCTAGAAAATTTGTATAAAGTGTAGTTTTTTCAGATACTACTACTTGTTTTTTTTAAATTTAAAATTCATCTCTCATTGCAGTTTTGATGTTTACAGATTTCATCCAGTTCACAATTTCTGTGGTTACAATTTTTAAAAATCTATTTTCATAATTGAGAAATTTGATGCGCGTTGATGTCGGCATGGCATTTATGAGTTTGACTCATATTTCCGTTGACCTATTGCTTTTCGTCTTGCCACAATTCTTATCTGTTGCGTTGTTGTCTGTGTAGTTCTTCACTGTGCTTCATTTTCAAAGTCTCTTTCAATGCATTAGGTGCTTAGATAAAGGATTGCCTTTAGTGCAAAAGTTTTACTTGTTGATATTTGCTTGGTCTCTTGAAAAAGAAGTTCCTTTGGGCGTCTTTTTAGCTTGTTGTGTATTATTTTAAGCACTATTTTTTACATAACTTTGACTTGTTTAACTGTTGTTTTGTTGGTATCTCCCCATACTAGGATTCCATATCTCAATTTTGAGTAAGAAAATGCATGGTACAATGACGTGGAGAACGTTTTTTCATGGAATAAATTTTTAAGTTTATCAAAAGCGTATTACTGGTATCGAAATTTTTTGCATAGTGAGTGAACGTGGTGATCCCAATGTAGGTGGCTGTAGATTATGACTCCTAAGTATTTGTTCTTTTTCGTAACCTGTATTTTTAGAGTTTCCAGTTGATACGAGAATGTTATTTCTTCCTACGATGGTATTGAGGATTTTTGGGATGACTTGTGTTTTATTTACATTTACTGTCAATGAGTTTTTCGCGAATCAATCTTTAACCATCTTTAACCTTTTCTTTTAGATTCTCCCATGACTGTTCTCTGAAGATAATTGAAGTGTTCTCAGCGAACGAGAAGATTTCGCTGTTGTGCGTAGGTTGTAAATATCATTTATGTATAATATAAAGAGGAGAGGTCCAATAACTGTTTCTTGAGGTACTCCAAATTCCATAATTTCGGATTTGCTTAGGGTATTGTCAATTTTTACTATTTGTTTTTTTTCCTCCAGGTAGCTTTTCACAAGAGAGTGCGATAGACCTTTAACTCTCAGCAGTTCAAGTTTTTTAAACAAAATTTCATGATCCAGAGTATCAAATGCTTTTGCTAAATCGATGAAAATTGAGAGACTGGGTATTTTCTTATCGATGTTGTCGTAAATTTCAGTTAGAAATTCAGAAAGTGCGTCTTCTGTGGATTTATTTTTCCTGAATCCAAATTGTTTATTGTTAATTGCATTAATCTACGATATAGACATTTTTCCATGGTTTTAGCTAGCGTTAATATTAGAGAGATTGGTCTATAGTTACCCATCTGATCCTTTTGTCCAGCTTTAAAGATAGTTTTGATTATTCCTCTCTTGAAAACTTTCGGAAATTTGGCAGTTCCAAAACCAACATTTATTATGTGTGCTAGTGGTTGAGATATTATTTCAGCAACAGTTTTTAGGCATTTAGAGTTTATGTTATCTTTCAGTCTCGTAATTTCATTATAGATTACTTACTGGATGCAGATAAATCGTGTCCATAATTCTGTTTATGCCATTCCTATTAAATTTTTTATTTTACTTGCTCTATCTTCTTAATTTCTTGTTTTAGTCCCATTTTCTTTGGTTAATTCCACGTTATCTAGTTTTTTGTTCGCTTTGCATGAAGTCCACAAATTCCACAAATTTTTTTGGTCCGTTTCATTGTTTTCTAGTTTCTTGATATACTATTCGTGTCTTGCCTTTTTGATAGTTGTTGTTTGTTTGTTCCGGTACTCTCTGTGTTTCTCTATGTCTGCCTGGTTTTTAGTGTGGTTTGCTATTTTATGCAACTTATCTCTCATTTTAATCGATCTGATCATACTTGATGTTATCCAAGGTTACCTATTTTTGGTACTCATTTTTGCTGATGAATGGATGGTTTTTTGTATTTCCTGTGTAAATATTTCTGCACAAAAATCAACAACGTGGCTTGTAAATAACTCCGTCAAGTCTGCATTTATAATGGTGTTTCGGAATTTTTTCAAATTTACAACTTTTTTTTGTTGGTAGATCTTCATTCCTCTTTTTATTTGAGGGTACTATTTTTATGGCGATGAGATAGTGGTCAGTGGTTGATATCTCTATTATAAATACAAATGAGATTAGGTTTCCGATCGATTTATGGGATCTAATGAAGGAGTGATCGATGCAAGTTGAGGATGAACTAGTTACCCTCGCCGTATTCGTTTGTTGAGGCAGAATTTTCCAAGATGTCAATATTGAGGTCCCCAACAATAATGTTCAGCTTGATTTTTCTTGTTTCTGCAGTGTAAAAAGTTTTCCAGGTGTTCCTTGAATTTTTATGACTGGCATATGCCATATATCTCATATTCGATGTCTTGTTTCTTGACATTATTAATACTTACTGTTGTCATCCCAATTTGTTTGATGGTCTAGAAACTTGGTTAGCTTTGAGTTTCTGGGAATGACAAGATTGTAAGCTTTAATTGCGACATTGTTGGATGCTGTATCGTCAAGTCGCACCTTTATGACTTAATCTCGATGAAGGGACGATAAAGAGCGACTGGCACGCCTCGACAAATGGCACGACTTAAACCCGTCATCAGTCAATAATCGCGTCTCTTCAATTGAACACCTGCGATACGTTTCGTCAAAATCTTCCACAATGGTTGATGGCTCACTCGTTGGTATCGGATGCGAGTCGACAAAGGATTCGCGTCAAATCGCAAAAATAATAATAAAGTTGTAACTTCATCTCGCAGCCCATTATCACCGCATCCATCCAAACAAGACGTCGACACGTCCGTCACATATTTACACGACGACTCTTTTGGCCGAACGGTTTTCCAGCAGGTGACCGTAATCGAGTTACACGTATTTACTTGCGTTTTTCAGCGCGTTTGTCGGCGCGTTAAGCACGCTCATGGTTCAATCGTAAAGGTAATGTAGTCATTATGGCAGAGTTCGCACGCTGCACCGGCCCCTTATGCACCAACACGACTCCAAATCACAATGGAACCGCCACGTTCGGCCGATCTCAACGCCCGAACAGGCGACAAACCCCAAAACGCCACCACAATCCCAACATTAGAAGTCCCCGAGCTTCGGAATCACTACACCTGCACCACTAAGAAGTGGGATGTGCTGAAATCGAGTAGCAAAATTTTTGGCAATAATTGGAAGTTTCTGGCCAGTATTGAGTCTAACTCCTTGGTACGGCCGATAGTTGCGAAGTTTGGACGCGCCTTAAAAAACTAAAGAGTGGAGAACGTCTAATATTTCTATTATCTACTCTTCGCAACAGCTCCGCTTGGTTGGTTGGTGGGGAACTCTATTGTGAGGTTTGGGTTGTGGTGCGGGGTGGGTCTGGTTCGGCTTGCCCGGTAATTACGGCGGATTTATGAAATCGTAAAGTATCGGGATGGGTTCGAGTTATGACGCGAGATCATCTCGATTTGGTGTGCGATGATCGAGTCGCGCGGTCTCGCTCGGCCCCGGGTTACAGGTACTCGTTCTTGGAATGGAACCAGCTGTGGCGGTGAAGATGAAGATCTCGAGCGGTGGGAGGACCGGGCGCTGTTTGTTGAGGACGTTATATATTACACCCTGTCATGGGCGCGACCCCGCCAGCCTTTTACTAACGGGCTCACACGCATTCTTTGTGTGGTAGGTACTATAGTCCAGGCACCGGAGGCAACGCGGTTGTGGCGATTCGCGCGCCGCAGGATAACAGTCCACCTGGGGATAACACCGCGACAACCAAACCATAATCGCCAACAGAAAACGTCTAAAGTAAATAGATGGTGTGGTTTCGTCCAAGTTCTTACCCTCACAGCAGGTTTGATGTCGTGCAGGATAACCGTCGTTGCAGGATCTTGAATTTTCCAAAAAATATTCATCAAGTCAAACTAAATCTCTTTGGTTATCAAGAAGAGGCTGGATAGAGATGAAACTCCGCTTTTTCTCGAAATTGTTCAAATTGTAAAAGAGAAGCTTCTTGCAACAATAGAGGTAGATATCAAATCACAATCGCCAACAGAAAACGTCTACAGTAAACAGCTGGTGTGGTTTTGTCCAAGTTTTTATCCTCACAGCAGGTTTGATGTCGTGCAGGATAACCTTCGTTGCAGGATCTTCAATTTTCCAAAAAATATTCATCGAGTCCTAACTAAATTTCTTTGGTTATCAAGAAGAGGCTACATAGAGATGATACTCCGTTTTCTCTTGAAATTGTTGAAATTGTAAAGGAGATTGCAATAATAGAGGTAGATGACAAACCATAATCGCCAACAGAGAACGTCTAAAGTACATAGATGGTGTGGTTTCGTTCAAGTTCTTATCCTCACAGCAGGTTTGATGTCGTGCAGGATAACCGTCGTTGCAGGATCTTCAATTTTCCAAAAAATATTCATCGAGTCAAACTAAATCTCTTTGGTTATCACGAAGAGACTGGATAGAGATGAAACTCCGTTTTTTCTCAAAATTGTTCAAATTGTAAAGGAGAAGCTTCTTGCAACAATAGAGGTAGATATCAAATCACAATCGCCAACACAAAACGTCTGAAGTAAACAGCTGGTGTGGTTTTGTCCAAGTTTTTAACCGCACAGCAGGTTTGATATCGTGCAGGATAACCTTCGTTGCAGGATCTTCAATTTTCCAAAAAATATTCATCGAGTCCTAACTAAATTTCTTTGGATATCAAGAAGAGGCTACATAGAGATGATACTCCGTTTTCTCTTGAAATTGTTGAAATTGTAAAGGAGAAGCTTCTTGCAATAATAGAGGTAGATGACAAACCATAATCGCCAACAGAGAACGTCTAAAGTAAATAGATGGTGTGGTTTCGTCCAAGTTTTTATCCTCACAGCAGGTTTGATGTCGTGAAGGATCTTCAATTTTCCAAAAAATATTCATCGAGTCCTAACTAAATTTCTTTGGATATCAAGAAGAGGCTAAATAGAGATGATACTCCGTTTTCTCTTGAAATTGTTGAAATTATAAAGGAGAAGCTTCTTGCAATAATAGAGGTAGATGACAAACCATAATCGCCAACAGAGAACGTCTAAAGTAAATAGATGGTGTGGTTTGGTTCAAGTTCTTATCCTCACAGCAGGTTTGATGTCGTGCAGGATAACCGTCGTTGCAGGATCTTCAAGTTTCCAAAAAATATTCATCGAGTCAAACTAAATCTCTTTGGTTATCACGAAGAGACTGGATAGAGATGAAACTCCGTTTTTTCTCGAAATTGTTCAAATTGTAAAGGAGAAGCTTCTTGCAACAATAGAGGTAGATATCAAATCACAATCGCCAACAGAAAACGTCTAAAGTAAACAGCTGGTGTGGTTTTGTCCAAGTTTTTATCCGCACAGCAGGTTTGATATCGTGCAGGATGACCTTCGTTGCAGGATCTTCAATTTTCCAAAAAATATTCATCGAGTCCTAACTAAATTTCTTTGGATATCAAGAAGAGGCTACATAGAGATGATACTCCGTTTTCTCTTGAAATTGTTGAAATTGTAAAGGAGAAGCTTCTTGCAATAATAGAGGTAGATGACAAACCATAATCGCCAACAGAGAACGTCTAAAGTAAATAGATGGTGTGGTTTCGTCCAAGTTTTTATCCTCACAGCAGATTTGATGTCGTGAAGGATCTTCAATTTTCCAAAAAATATTTATCGAGTCAAACTAAATCTTTCTGGTTATCAAGAAGAGGCTAGATAGAGATGATACTTCGTTTTCTCTTGAAATTGTTGAAATTGTGAAGGAGAAACTTCTTGCAACAATAGAAATAGATAACTTCTTTGGTTCAAAAGTGTATCCTACATTTTCTTGTCTTTCCTCACCACTTTTGCATAGTACTTGCACAAGATAAGCTTTTTCCTGAGAACTTTTAAGTATTTTCATGCTTCTTTCCAAGGTATTTCGTCGACATATAAGATACTTCTCTATACTCGGTTTTCTGCCTTTTTGTAGAAAAATTTCCCATCTTCCAAAGCAGCTTCAAGTTTTATCCATAATTCTTTCTACGATTCTTTCGATCACGGAAGTTTTTGTGACTGTAAGCATAATGTATGGGAGTGTAGATATTGTATACAAGTTGACTCAAAAGTGAATCAAAAGGAATAATAGTAAAGTAAAGATAAAATTATTTAACTCACCGAAGGGTACATTTGCGGTGATGGGTTCGAATCAAACGACAGGTGGTAGATACTTAAAGAAAAAATACTTGGATTTGGCATTTGCCTTTATAAGTACCACAAGAGAACTGCCTGAAAAATTCTTTGGTAGGTCAGGCGGTCTTGGGGATTCAATTCGGAATAAATTGATGCTTAAATTAAATCACGCGAACCGCAGACTAAACATATTAATGAGACATTTATTTTTTAAATAATTTTTTAACTACATTCTGATTACATTAAATACGTAACTTTGATATTTGCGTGGACGCAACTGCTTCAATAATTTCTTCACTATATGTGTGTTCATTAAAATATTTGTTACTGACTCTTCAACTTTGTAAGTCGCGTTATTATTTATGGCGCAAGTAATTAGAGGAATAATAAAATTATTTCGGTGAGTTGTCGGCGATAGGAAATATCAAACTGACACATGGAAGGAAACGGTAAATTACTAACTCGTGCCTCTGTGCGGACGCCAACGTGTTGAAAGAAGGAAATAAAATGAAATAGTAAATATGTAGAACATTGCAAATTACGTATTTTATATCTTTTTAAAATTCTTGCAACGTTTTTATTGCCTCTTTTTTATTTCTTTTATCATAATAAATAAAAATCAAAGGATAAGCGCGACAGGAAACCGTCGAATAGTAGTAGAGATTTGAAAACTGCATCAATTAAGATTTTGTGGAGAAGAGTTCATCGACAATAACAGTTCTGTGAGTCCATAATTTTGTTGGAGTTTAAGAGCAAATTTTTTTAAAGTTTATAATTAGAATCTGACAGAATTTCGGACTGGTCTTGCTAACAATACTTGCCACGAACTAGATGGTTGTAATCTGATTAGACAGATAACTGGGTTACGTCATAATTTACCCATCAAATCTTGTTACGTAACATCTTAATAATCCCACAAAAGGCAAATTCGCCCGCCTATGTCTGATAAAAAAATCTATTCCGAGAAAGACGCCCGTTGGTGCTTGATGGTATATAATTTTCTCGTCTCAGTCAACCGACACCTCATTGAAATGCTTTGCAGAATAACACCAGCACGATTTGGCTGTTTTCAGATCAGGACACGAGGCAAAGTTGTTAGTTAAACCCTTTCAGCGGAGGTTCTGAAGACGGGTTTGAAACTCGAAGCAGCATGTGTGTGATAGAGCAATCAAGTGAAGTATAGAGTCATTCAAAGGATAATGAAGACCGGCACACCTGCTTATAAGGACCAAAACGAAGAAAGCGTGTCTTCGTTCGCGGACGGGACTATTAAGCAATTTAGCCCCTGGAAATTTGACAATTAATGCAAATTCTGTTCCAACCTCACGCAACTGATCGCAATCGTAGTTAGACTATGTCATCATAGCACAACTGTCTCTCATTAGCACCGATAGAACCGAATTAGAAGAACCGCCATCTAATTTAAGCTTCAAATTCGTTAACTATGATGATTGTCATGTCAGACGAAGTGGTCGAAACGGAATCATCTCGCGATTATCTGTAAAATAACCAAACGAATTAGTATAATAATCCATTTTCACGGTCCACGAGCAGCATGAGTCTAAAAACCGAACACTCGCACGAACAATCACATCCTTTAAGCATGAGGGTAGCCGCATCTAACATCTATTCAAGAGACTTTCCGGCCATACAAAAGAATTTTTCGCCTTTGTAGTAAACAACGTGATATATTTATTGCCGCTCCCCCATCGGTAACGACACAACTTTCTCAAAGCGGCAATCGAATCTTGAACTGGTCCAGCTTTCGGAACTTCAGAAAACGTCTGTGGCACGGCCTAACGAGCGACCAGGTAAAATTTCAACACGAAATTTAACTCGCAAACTTGCACGTAGAAACTGTCCGAAAATTTGTAGTAATTGCCAAGAGCTGTCGGAGGGGCCGGAGAGATTGGTATCGGACCCGGCCGGCAAACAGCCAGGTCAGTAGCCGCAAATCGACGATATGGCACTTATATTAATTGAAGCAAAACTCGTTTAATCAATTAAGAAACGCCATCAAAATTTTACTTGCGCACTATCTTAGATTGATGCGGACCGCATACTAAACGATCGATTGGAATAATTGGCGGGGAGCGAAACTTTAAGTTAGCTGAAATTGATTTTTGGCCAATTTTAGCGCTCCTTTTTGTTAGGAATTCAATTGTAACTCGTTTTTTGTTGAAACTGGCCCGCTCTTTCCGTGTTATTTTTGCATTAACCTTAATCAGCTCCCACTTTATAAATAACAGTTGTAAGTTTCTTCGCGCCAATTAAATTTGCAATAATTTTACACTACATATTGGCTTAATTATGAATAGAATTACTCAAGCAAAATTACGTTTTGCGCGGGCGTACTTATATTAAATTTGCAATCGCAACAGGTTAATGAGCCGTTAACATTCATCGCAGGTCGTTAATGAGGCGACTACAGTGATTGGAATTGAATTGGACGATCGATTAGGTCTTACGTAATCGTGAAACTTTGGGGCTGTCATTAAGATGCCTTAGCGAGCATCGCTCATTAGTCATTACCAATATGCAGATTAAGCTACTGCTTTAATGGTTTGAATGCACGCAATGTTGAACTAAACGTCTTCTCTTTGCCATCGTTTTTCTTAACAATACTGGTACTGTTTATTAATAACGTAAATGCTGTACTGGCGGTGTTATTATGATCACGCTACCTCTTGATACGTAATTAATGGATTATGTACGGTTGGAAATTTCGGGCGGATGTTGGATATGGCCGATGGTCTCTGGATCATCAACGGCACCTCTCAAAAAACGAAAGCGTGATTGATGGCGTCGTGGTTTCGCAATCTCTTCATCGCCGGGGCTAACAAGGCCCGGCTCTCGGACCTATTAAAATAGATTGCTAGAAGCCGAAGACAAAAGCAGACCGACGTGTAAACGTGAGCAGAAGAAATTAATAACCGCGCTTTTCAAACATCATTTTTACAAGTTTCGTGGACGAAACCGCTCATTAAAAGCTAGTCAGAGTGTCGTTATGCTTGTTTCTCATACACCTAGACGAGCTAATAGTGGTGATTATGTCGAACCCGCTTCCAGGGGCTCTCCTCTCCATTCGGGACCCCAGTCGAAGGCAAAATTTCGCGTCTCTCCGAAGCCAGTGGTAAACGAGTTACAGTTCTTAGTCATTTCTTCCTAAATTTTGATACATGGTACCACAATCAGCTCCTTATGGAACCGGACTGGTGGAAAATCAGTTGGGCATGGTCTCTGTGTTTGGTGGATGGAGAGATCCCGTGGACGTTGATGGCGATAATTGGGTTTGGCCGGGATTTCGATGGGTTGAGGTTTCTAATCAGAGCTGTGATCGCTAATGAAGACACAATTTGCATTTGGCGCGCACGCTAAGGCAAACGACCGAGCTTTTGGCCTTCGAGGGTCCGCGGCCGACCCGTCTGACCATCACGTGAATTCCTCTTAATTAGCAACAATCCGACATGCAATAAACTTAATCTTAAAAAATTCACACACTTCGAAGTGTTAATTGCGCCCATCTCCTCGTCGACACGCTGTCAAAGCGATTTTGTTCAGAAATTTCTCGCTCGTTTGAATCAAAGATAAAAGCTCTTCGAAAATGAAGAAATGTCTTGTACTCACACGTGTTGGTACCAGCTACGGCATGACTCTATTAACATACGTAAATGCATCAGAAATTGTAAGAGTTCGGTCGCTTCAGGTGGAATGGAGATGGCTTCATACTGACAATGGTTGGGGATTGGCAGTTGACTCTATAGCGATTTCCATATCCGCACTACAATTCGCCATGTTCGGATTGAGTTAGTTATTCACTTCTTGGATTCCGCGACTCCACACTGGTAGCCCGTAGCGTCATCGCCTAATCACTCGTGTTTTCTAACTATCATAATCATAAACATGTCCGACGATTATTTTTATGGCTTCTTGTTAGTACCGGATTTACAATTCAGAAATGCCCGCTGATGAGAGCCGAATTTATTGAAGAAATGTTGCGTCACAGATTTCAATCGCGAACGACAATACAAATATTTGAAAAATTTCGGCAACCAAAAAGTCCAAGCACTAACATTTACGTCACAAACTGACGATAGGTTTTAGGAGACAACCAACTACCCACAGCTATAGCCTTTTAAACCTCAAACATAGAAGAGAATAAAAGAGTCTAATCTGATGAAGCAGCTCTAAGACTCTGAAGAAGAAGAGGAATTTTTGGCAATCAATTCATGCTAGACCACATAATCGACGATATGGATTGATACTCCACTGCTGTGGTCACTAGATGATCTGGTTTGAGGGCAAATTGTGTTCTCTCCTTCACATGATGATGTCCGTGCTTGTATTGCGCTAGTTTCTTTCTTCGCTTTGCAGGAATCGGAATTTCTCAGCATTCCCTTGTGCATTGTCCATTTCGGATTGTTGTCCGCTGTATACAGCTTAATCGTCCTCGTTCATGCGCGACTGTTACAGGTTGTTAGTCGGCTTTCTTCACAGTCGCGAATGGTACAGATTGATGGCCTGATACATTTTAAATGTGACAAGCGGCATGGTAGATTCGTCAAAACATGAAACGTCCGCACTCGACCAACATGTATGCGTGGTCCAAAAGGTTCGTACGTTGCCAACATCGATCTGAAGATGTCTATCGCGTTTGTAATTCCAACGAAAGACACGGGTTTTGGTCGTCGAGCATTGCTGTTAAATTATTCATAGTTTTTTGGGTAACTGATACTCGCGAAATTTTGACGGCTCAAGAGATGGCCCATCATTCACAGTTCGTCATCGCGTAAATAGACACCGAGGATCTGTCCGCAAGTTAGCGATGTTAAATAAACAACTTGAACACGAGTCTCGGCGCGGCAACGTGTATAAAGTTTCGGATTATCAATGAATTGACTATGTTTACAATCCTCTTCGTCTACTAGCAACCATCCCAAAAGAGTTACCACCAATCAAATTGTTCAAACATTGAAAAAAGTGGCTAGAACCAAATTTCGAAAACCGATACTGCCTGAAAATCCACTACTGAAAGTAGGGTAGTCACGTAAAAGTACCTAAACTAGTAAAATAAACTATATAGAACCTTCGAGACTATAACTAAAGAGTGGAGAACTTATAAGTTGTCTACTCTTCGCTATAACTACCCGACGGGGCACGCCGCTGCGGCTTAATGGACGCGCGCAGATATACCATATCTATGACATCATTAGTGGCCACGCCTGCTGCACTACGACCGGTGGTTGGAGCCCCGTCCAATTTGTGATAGCCCGAGATAACCTGGCGTTATGTTGACGTTGCGGTGCTTCGTCCATAAAGCGTTCGTTCCGGTCCGCCCCTGCGGCCCTCTTGCGCAAGGTGGCTAATAAATAACAGAAAATGTCTCAATTCCGTTATTTTTAACACGTCATCAGAGGGAAATTGTTTTTTCGAAACGAATTCTTGTGATCTATCTTATTCTTGTAATAGGTCGAGTTTGGTACGCTTATGCGATCCGGTTTTCTTCTATCTTTTGCGTGACATCGCGTGAACGTCGCTTTAGAGTCTCGAGTGGGTGTCGCTGTTGAGACACAAAGAAAAGACACTATTGGGCCGATGTCTTGGTATCGCTTCTTCGATACCAATTAGACCAGCTACATATAAAATTGATAGTTTTGTGCGGTTGGCAAAAAAAGTTGGGACGGAAGGCAAAACTAGTTAATTTTTTTGTTGTTGTTCTTGGGTTGTTGGTAGAGTAATAAACTGGCAACGTTTTAATTGTTCAGAATAATCAAAGGTGATGGGTGATAAAATGGGCAGCTTCCTTTCATAAATTTTAACTAATTTGTTGCGTTAATCGGAGATGGAATTATAATGAAGTTTTGGAAAAAATCAAGAAGTGTTTTGTTGATTAACTTGACGTTATGGTGATTTAGGGTTTTCAAAAAAGAGTAACTAAGACCATTATCTGTCGTGGGCCAAACAGTTTAAGAGCTTTAAAAAAATTACTGTTGCAGAAAGTGAGTTAGTGCCACACTCTAATTAATTAATAAATCATTGCTGAGAAGCTCAGACTTTTGTGAATTTATGTTCATATTGACTAAACAAGCCCATAAACATAAAACTGAGCCATAAACTTTTCGTCCACTCAGTGTTCGGTTTGCGTTAATTTTTGATTAGTTCAGTCTCCGGTCCGCGTTAATTTTCCCTCCCCACGCAAGTCGCGGTTTAGCGACTCGGATTGAGATAGCCTCGGGATCGCACCTAGATACACTCATGTCAGACCAACGATGCATGCGTTAAATTTCGATTTGTTCAAAATCCGGTCCGAATTGATAATTATGTCTTTACCTTTACCTTCTATTTGGGTATAAGTAGTGAAAATACATTGGGAAAGTATTGAAAATGTTGGTAAAAAAGCGAGTTTGGGTGAACAAACAGAGACAGTAAACACTTACGGACAAAATTATATCATTTGTTATATAGACTGTAAATAGAAAGACCTATAAATAAACAAAAGGAGAAAGGAAACGAAATGTGCAGAACTGATAAAACAAAACAAAAGTCAGTTTTATTGCTGATAAAATAAAAATATTCGAGAAAAAGGAAAACCAAAGAGAGGCATGAAAGTAGTGAAAAATTCTGTAGTAAATGTACGGTCATGAAGAAGAAAACAAATAGAATAATGAAAGAAGTTTTATCAAAACTGCAAGTAAGAATGAAAACACAGAAATAAAATTAATTGGGAAGGTGGCTTCCATAGTAATTGAAAAAAGGTGGGTAAACGAAATGATTGACTATGGGAAATGTTTTTAGAATAAGTGGAAAAAGATGTTTAAAGATGGTAAACAAGAGAAAAGTGGTTGGGAATAGAAATTAAGAATTTGGTACAGAATAAACTTCAAGCGTTGCTTCAAGCAACCAGTTACCTAATGTAGGTAAAAATTAAAAACGGCAAAAAAGGGGCAGGTTCAGTGTAAAGAAATCGAAAATTAAGAACTAGAGGATCAAAGTGTAACAAGAAAAATGAAAAAGAGTCTGTGGAAAAACTAATGTCAGGTTGCACTAAGGGTGATCTTGTCAAAATTTTGATAGGTGATCGAAGCTGTCCGCTGCTTTTTAAAAATTTGAAAGCAAGCAAAGGTAATGTCTATTAAGTTCCTCCAGATTGCAACCAATGGCTAATGACCAGTTAATGTAATAAGAATTTTAGGGAGGTGCTAACAATTGGGCATAAAAGTTGGTCTGATAAATAAACTAGAAGAAAGACAGCAAAGAAAGTTATAGAAGTAAAAAATTATGAAACATAATAATATTTTTTAGAAAAGATAAAAACAACTGGAAAGTAAGTGCAGAATAGTGTTCAAAGTCATGGAATCAAGAAAAGGGAGAAATTAAAACTTTTGAAATTCTTTTGGAAATTTTATAAAAAAAGATGATGAAGTCGCAGAACAACCAAAGAATGAGATTTAAGGTGGAAGACAAATCCGGTTGCATTAAGGGTGATTAAACTCTTGTCAAAATTTTGATGGGTGACCAAAGCTGTACGCTGCTTTTTAAAAAATTTAATGCAAGCAAAGTTAATGTCTGTTAAGTTCCTCCAGATTGCAACCAATAGCTAATGACCAGTTAATGTAATAAAATATTTAGAGAAGTTTGTTAAACTCTCTTCACCGTTGTGCAATTGGGCATAAAAGTTGGTCGGATAAATAAATTAGAAGAAAGACAGCAAAGAAAGTTATAGAAGTAAAAAATTATGTAACGAAATAACATTTTATAAAAAAGATATAAACAACTGGAAAGTAAGTACAGAATAGTGTTCAAAGACATGGAATTAGGAAAGGGGAGAAATTAAAACTTTTGAAATTCTTTTGGAAATTTCATAAAAAAAGATGATGAAGTCGCAGAACAACCAAAGAATGAGATTTAATGTGGAAAACAAATCCGGTTGCACTAAGGGTGATTAAACTTTTGTCAAAATTTTGATGGGTGATCAAAACTGTACGCTGCTTTTTAAAAATTTTTGCAAGCAAAGTTAATGTCTGTTAAGTTCCTCCAGATTGCAAACAATGGCTAATGACCAGTTAATGTAATAAAAAATTTAGAGAAGTCTGTTAAACTCTCGTCACTGTTGTGCAATTGGGCATAAAAGTTGGCCGGATAAATAAATAAGAAGAAGGACACCAAAGAAAGTTATAGAAGTAAAAAATTATGAAACGAAATAACATTTTATAGAAAAGATAAAAACAACTGGAAAGTAAGTACAGAATAGTGTTCAAAGACATGGAATTAGAAAAAGGCAGAAATGAAATCTTCTGAAATTATTTTGGAAAATGCTAATTTTATTGAAAATTTTATAAAAGAAGATGATGAAGTCGCAGAACAACCAATGAATGAGATTTAACGTGGAAGACAAATCCGGTTGCACTAAGGGTGATTAAACTCTTGTCAAGATTTTTATGGGTGATCAAAACTATACGCTGCTTTTTAAAAATTTGAAAGCAAGCAAAGTTAATGTCTGTTAAGTTCCTCCAGATTGCAACCAATGGCTAATGACCAGTTAATCTAATAAAAATTTTAGAGAGGTTTGTTAAACTCTCGTCACCGTTGTGCAATTGGGCATAAAAGTTGGTCGGATAAATAAACTAGAAGAAAGACAGCAAAGAAAGTTATAGAAGTAAAAAATTATGAAACGAAATAACATTTTATAGAAAAGATAAAAACAACTGGAAAGTAAGTACAGAATAGTGTTCAAAGACATGGAATTAGAAAAAGACAGAAATGAAAACTTCTGAAATTATTTCGGAAAATGCTAATTCTGTTTGGATTCATATAGAAGAAGATGATGAAGTCGCAGAACAACCAAAGAATGAAATTTAAAGTAGAAGGCAAATCCGGTTGCACTAAGGGTGATCAAACTCTTGCCAAAATTTTGATGGGTGATCAAAGCTGTCCGCTGCTTTTTAAAAATTTGAAAGCAAGCAAAGTTAATGTCTGTTAAGTTTTTCCAGATTGCAACCAATGGGTAATGACCAGTTAATGTAATAAAAATTTTAGAGAGGCGCTAACAGCTGTTAACCTCTCGTCACCCTTGTGCAATCGGCCATAAAAGTTGGTCAGATAAATAAACTAGACAAAAGACAGCAAAGAAAGTTAGAGAAGTAAAAAATTATGAAACAAAATATCATTTTCCCTTGGAATTTATATAAAAGAAGATGATGAATCCGCAGAATAACCAAAGAGTGAGATTGAAAGTGGAAGACAAAGGTTTCCAAAGAATAACGCATGGAGCCCTGAAGGAGGACCTAAACTCCTGCAAATTTCAGATTTCCAGAATAACAGAAACAAGATCAGTGTTTTCGAAATCAAAAAATTGAAAGGTGAAAGTACGTTAAGTGCAGTATGACGTCTTTTTGGCGCTTAATTAAAACAAAAATTTCTGATTACTTTGAACAGAAATTAAAATTTGTATCATTTTTCTTTCAGTAGGTCTCTCTTAATTTTTAATTTTTTGAGATTACACCTTGAGTGGATAATTTTAATAAAAATGAAGGAAGTATCAAACACCATCAATTTTTGAAATTATTTTGGAAAATACTAATTCTCTTTGAATTCATATAAAAGAAGATGATGAAGTCGCAGAATAACCAAAGACTGAGATTTAAAGTAGAAGGCAAAAGTTTCCAAAGAATAACGCATGCAGCCCTAAGCAAGATCTAATATCCTGAAAATTTCAGACTTCCAGAACGACAAAATCAAGATCAATGTATTCAAAAACAAAAGATTAAAAGGTGAAAGTAAGTGACGTCTTTTTGGCGCTTAATTTAAAAAAAATCTGGTGATTACTTTGAACAGAAATTAAAATTTATTAATTTTTCTTTCAGTAGGTCTTTTTATTTTTTGAGACGTTCCCCAAAATCAGACTACACCTTGAGTGGATAATTTTAATAAAAATCAAGGAAGTACCGAACACCACCAACTCTTGCCTCACTACCTGGTAGCAATTTTCAATTAAAATCCACAAGGTCTCGTTAATAACGTGGCCAATTTCTTTTCCAATCCCGAAACGGTTCTACAATGAAGTTATTTTCGTTCCCCTTCTTCAATTCCCCAATAATGACGGTCCTCATAATGCCGATTACATAACCAACAATACCACGATGTGGGCAGATAGTAGGTTGCAGGTACACCGGCCGAACCCCCATGAATAAAAAATCATAATTCTTCCAAATCACGGCCGTATCCTCGAACAATCGGAAACGAAGAGATATACCCTCGAGGCACATTCCCCAGGTACTTGACGCGGGGGCCATCAAACTCACTTCGACGACGACGCAGTTAGAATGTGACAGGGCCCATGTTTCCTATAATTAATCCATCCAGTAAATTAGATATAGCTCCCGTGATTTTGCTGAGAGATATAATAATATAATTCAAGCGAGGCGAACGAGTGTGGCCACGACCGCCTAATGTCTTAATAACTTCATTTATGTATTCAAGGTCAGCCCAATCTTCTACACTCGACTACGGCCGTTGTTCTTCTTTTTTGATCTGCGCCTCCACTTCGTTCCAAGTGTCTTTGTCGCGACTCGCCGTTTTCGGCCGGTTGAAATAACGAAATTGAGTCCGATGATGGTTGTCTTCGGTCGGGTGGATGGGAAATATCGTGGATGAGTGCCGGTGGCAAGTTAGATGGGACGAGGTAGGTCCTATGGAATTTGGATGCAGGTTCTTTCACTCCACTGCCCGCTGGGTCGGTTGTCTTCTTCTTTCTCGCGCCTTAGAGGTCATCCGTAGTGTTGGTTTCTTCGTCCAACGCTATGAGTTTGGGCTTTGTCCGGCTGGACCCGGTTCGAACAATATTTCTATTTACTTTATCGTTGGAAGAGAAACTGAATACTCCTACGTTTTGGTGCTGGTTTCGACGCCCTCTGGTGGCGGTTTCCTTAGCGTGGCGAGTCTTATTATTATTACATCAGCAGTTTTCGAGGAAATTCCTGTAATGCTTTTGTAAACATTTAAATTAAGATTTATGAAAAACTCATCGCTGGACCGCAGGACGCCTTTTAAGCGTTTTTTGGTCGTCGGATTGTACGGATCATGGTTACGGTCGCGATCAATGGAAAAAAAGATTTGAATTATACGGAAATTACGTCATCGAATCCGAAACCCGTGCAGTTTTATTCTTAGTGAATTGAGACGTTCCCGATTTTTCACGCTGTTTTTCTGTACAATCGTCGAAATTGACACCTTGTTGATTTCGTAATTACGATCCTCAAGGTTTTCGATTTTTTCGATCTGTTCAGTGAACCCCCGAAACTATTGCCGGTACATGATGCGACTACGATGATGGGAACGGTAGAAATTGATACGTCAATAAATTAACAGGACGGTAAAATTAAAAGTTTTAATTACATTGTAGGCAAATATTTACGAGCGGCCAGGGGCAACGCCAGGCATTTCTTGTAAAAAATCCTCTCCTAAATAAACACGTATAGAAAAATCCGAATGTAAATTAACACATTAAATCCGGGGATCGAGGCAGGTTTCGGGAATTTTGTCATGATAGGTATTTTATATTTCAACCAGATGTTTGTAAAGACGCCTTGTTATTATTTTGACCACAAAAAAACGCTAATTTAGTAAAATTATAAGCGGTGCCCCAAAGTGTCGGAGCGGTCCGACCTCGCCCCATCTCGCTCTCACCCGCACTCACGCAACAACCATCGCACTCGCCGGCATTAATGAAGTTAGTAGAGGTATTCTCGATGATCCAGTGGCGGAGGATGCTTGTCCTTCCGTAATCACAAACACAAACAAACACGAAGCAACCGAATCCAAAGGTGTTGAAACACAACTGTAACTCAAAACCCATAACGCATACACCTAGAAGTGTTAGGTTGGGGCCTCTCAACACCTGAATGCTTTTTGAAGCGAAATTTGACCAATTAGCGTTCATTAGGGGCTTACCGGGGTCTTAAAGTTGCCTAACCGTTCGGAAAATCCCAAATTGTTGAAATAAACCTACAATTTGGGAAAAAAATTGAAGATCTATGTAAGAATAAGTATGTGACAATAATAATAATAACAAAATAGTTTGAAAAATATTGAAATTTTGGAAAAAATTATTATAGTTAAGTCTTTTTCCACTGATCAAGGAGCACCCAATTTTTTGAAAAACATTTACTTGCTTCAAAATATTTTTGATTGAATGTGAAACGCCCTGAACTGTTTAGCCAAGAGTTGTGAGCACTGATGAAGAGGAATTGACTGTTGTAGTGAGACTTTAGTTAAATTTCCTTTATTTCCAAATTTCCGTTTTGGTTGAAGATTCGACTCTTATAAAGAGGAATTATTCAAAATTCTTTGTGCAGGAACATGTTATAATGATGTCAAATCATTGAGGTTTTAAGTATTATGGTATCATTCATTTGATCGTTTAGTTTATAGAAAACCGGCTCTCAATTAGAGATGAAAGAGCAAATTAGTTCAAATGAACAACTCTCTAAAATGCATTACTATAGCTCGAAAATTTTATTGAACAATTCACTGTCTAAAAGAGAGAGAAAAAAGTGAACGGTTTGCTTGTATAGTTGATGTAACCATTTCTTGAATTCTATCGATTTTGAAGAGAACATGAATCCATTGTACACATTGTCTTGAAAGGTGTAGTCACGGCTACAGCTTATCTCTATTACAACTATCAACGGTAGGGCTGCCAATTTTTTTTTTTAAGCAAAAACAATTTTCTCTATCAAATTATTTAGGTGAAAATCGATCTCGTATTAATCTACTGGATTAGAATTACTGTAACATTACCCTAACCTGCAAATTTGGATACTAGAGCAACATTCGCTGAAAATTCTATCTAATCATAGAATTATTTATCCACCTTCAGCAGTAATTTTTAAATTTCCTTTTAAAAATTTGTTCCCAAAATAATTGTTTCTTCAATAAAATAATTCAAATTTGCTATTTTAAAATTTGTTGCAATTTGTACATTAACTATTAAAATTTATTTCATTCATAATACAATTGGTGAAATTTAATTGTGAAATTGTATCCTAGTGTCGACTTTTTTATGAGTATACGTTCTATACAACATCGTGTAAATGGAACTATTATTGTTGGGTAGGCCTAATTTAACTCAATTAATTTCGAAGTTTTTGGAAAATTGTGAATTATATTTTTTTAGATGCCATCATTAGCTTTTTGCCAACGGAAGAAGGTAATAAACAGAATACGGTCAGTTTTCCGTAATTAAAATTATTTTCTAAATTAAGTTCTAGATTTGGGACAACTGAACTACTGACATTGCCCCAATTCACGTTTAGTGTAACTTGTCCATTCAAACTACAAGTCGATTCCTGATTTCAACGTAAATTGGTTCTGAATGAACGATAAAAAACGTGGCTTCCCATCTCTAGTCTCAATAGTCAGTGCGCCGCCACTGTCCAACTAAGAGAGTGTAGAATGCGAGTCCATTCCCTCGCAGTCGGTCTGGCTTAGGCCCCTCCCCGTGCCCCCTTCTCCCACACTCGTTAGTTGAGTTGTAAGGCCTGCCTGTCAACTGCTCGCTTGCCTCTACTCTAGTTAGT
The DNA here is from genome assembly GCA_905333025.2 of Pyrochroa serraticornis. Lineage (NCBI taxonomy): Eukaryota > Metazoa > Arthropoda > Insecta > Coleoptera > Pyrochroidae > Pyrochroa > Pyrochroa serraticornis. The sequence continues at coordinate 31,154,759 of HG995154.1, read as the reverse complement.
TGTTCGTAGTCAATACGTGGACTGTGTCGTACTCTGCCTATTAACGAACTAAGCATGTGCCTTTCGCAGTGAATCCCCGAATCAACCCGACAAGTGCCTTGGATAATACCAAAAAAAAAAAAAAAGAAATTGTGACAACAACGCGACTAAGTGTATAATTTGTTAAAAAAAATTGAATTTTCGGAAAAACCGTCGCGATGCGGATAGATAACGGCGCGGAGTTGTCAACAAGACATTGCCGGTCGTCGTTGATTGAGACATCGTTTTGATCGAAGGGACTGAGTCCGCGGACTTGAGTTCTAGTGACGTAATTCAGTGATGTGACCAGTGCCATGCCCGAAAAAGAGGCGGATTTTCAAGCCGCAATGTCCGCAGGTCTACCGCTACAGTTTCCGTCGGCTTTTGCCGCTTTCCACGCGCCCCTACCGGTGGATCAACGCACCCACGAGGGGAGGTACGTGTGGGATCCCAGGATGCAGCCACCAGGAGCACCCTTCCACCATCCAGCGCCACCAGGGTGAGTGTCTTCGGTCATCACCGACAACTTGATCTTGATTGGCCAAGAACCATCAAATCGGCCGCTGGATCATCAATCTGATCGTACCACAAGTTTTACGGCTTAAAACAAAAATCGATAGTAACACAAAAAAATTTGATTGGTATCTAAGTGAAGATATCAACAACGAGTAATTTAGTGTTGCAGAGAAGCGACGGTCTTCCACTCGCACATCTCTATTTGCCAAAATCATTTCTTGGTATGGCAATGATCAATTCTTTTGGTCTTCTCTTGACGAAACACATTTGAAGCCAAAATTTATTTGGACTTCTACCTAGACCTCTTGTAACGTATAGGAATTACCAAGGAAATTTTGTCGTTGTAGTGAAAAACTTTACTCGAATCTTGTGGTTTGGTCTCAATTATTTAGGTGTAGGTCTCGGTAGATAGTTGGATTTTGTTAATGTATCATTCATCTCGAAATCGAGGAGTTGGAAGGTTACATCACGTTTGGTTAGGCTCCCGGGCTTGTTTTTCTTCTTCTTTGGGTAATAGTCAATTTATGGAATTTCGGAATTAAGTACTGAGAGGTAGCAATTCGATCGCAAAAGAGGTTCCGTGCGAAACACGAATGATTCTAGATAGAAATATTCGGACTTGTAGAGGTAAAAATGACTTTGACCATAATTCAAAACAATATTTGAGTACCCTCGATTTAGAGAAATTTTTTTGGACATAATTCATAACGTTGGCCAGATGTAGAAGTATTTTTTTCAATTTAAATGGAAAAGCTCCAGAAGGAACAAAAATTTTGCAACTTCTCATTACATGATCACCACTGAAAAAGTATAAAAAATCCCATTTACTATGGAAAAAATGTTAATGGTGGTAAATGATCAAAATAATTGTTTGAAATTTTTGTTTCGCCGTAAATGATTTTTTTTATAAATTTTGATAAGAACAAAAAATTCTAAAATCGTTCTTCACCATCGGACGGTTTCGATTTAAATAGAATCAGAAGTCATCAATTTTTTTTAGTATCTTACCGAGAGGCTTGAAATTCTTTTTGGAATAGACCCAAATCGCGATTTGCAGTGAAAACAGTAGCGTAAACATGATAAACCTTAACCTTGCTGGCGAATCTCAAGCGCGCTAATTGAGGTTAACCTCGTTTCAAAACAACCGATCAGAAAAATATTTTTGGGATAATTGCTAATATGGGGCTTAAATGTTCCCGTTTTCGTACCAAATTTGAAAAAATTTCAAACAAATGGGTGCTTAACGTCAGTCGGACTTTATCAACATTAGATAGATATGTGCGCACAGGTACTTCTTAATGCTGAAAGCTGTTAAGCTTCTCAAAATCTTTCAGATCTGACAGTTTCGGGGAGCACTATTTTTGGTCCGATCCTTTCGGCTTTTTAATCTGCACGTTTCGAGAACGCATATTTGAAGATAAGAAAATTGCCCCAAAAAACGATTCTTATCATCCATAAAACTGTCGAGAGCCACTTCCTCCTTTTGCTACAACTGTCATTGACGGCATGCCGTAAAACGACCCATAAACGAGAATCTATTGCCCCGAATTTTCCGCGATTCGATATATTTAGAGATTTAAGACCGGAACATCCGAAATAACAAACAATTTAACGACCTCGTTAAAGGTAACCCCCGAATCTCGTGAATAGGGGGCCGAACAATCCCTTTTCTCCTAAACGAGACGGGACGTAATATTGACGCATCGTTCTAGAAATCTTTGGGATTTCAACAAACTCATGATCCCCATTGTGTTGTGTTCGTCGGCCAGATCCTGTGTTTAGGGCGGTCAAGACTTTTTATTCCAGTCCGACGAGCTTCAGTAGTTCCTTTCATCTTCTGGTTCTTTTCTTGTCGATTTCGATGCAATTGAAGGTTTTTTTTTCTTGGAAACTGCGGGAAATGTTGGAATGCGACGCGAAAATCGTGCAACAGTTGTGACAGCACCGTTCGCTATTGAGACATAAAAAGAATTCCCAGTCGACTGATCAAAAGAACTGCTGGCTAAAAGCCGAACAATATCCAATGATTCGGCACTTTACCAGCAACAATCGGCGGAGATGGGGAGACAATAAAACTTACGGACCGACTTCGAGACGAGCCCACGCGTTTATTGCTGATTGTCACCAGCCTACAGCTTTTCAATGTAAACAAGTGTCGTGTGTAATTATTTCGCTATCTACCTATTAAAACACCTACCAGAACCGAAGAGCACTTGGCATATTGACTGTTAAATCGATTATGATTAGGTGTATTGTTGGTCTTCCGCATAGGCCGCGAACAATGGTTTTACAGCTTATTATGTTTCAATTATAATATCCAGAAAGACCATTCGAAACACAGATACACATGCGAAATGGAGCATTGTGTTTGGTTGAGGTGAAACATTGATTGTTTTCCAGCCACTTGCCAGCGATGATCGATTAAGAATCGCCCGATCCCAGGCCGTCACAATGGTCAAGATAACGCGAACGAACTGCGAATTATGGGTTATGACTGAGTTCCGCGTTGGAGTCCTCAAGAAAATCACTTGCTAATCGAAATTTCACACCCACGCCCTCGAACCGTAACAATCGCATTATCAAACTATCGAAACTGGACGCATCTCGGCGCGTTGGCTGGAGCGAATCAGAAGTGGGATCGCTTCATCTAGAGAACTTGAGGTAGTTTGAAAAAGTTTTTTCGTTTCTTGTATATTGAGCCAACTGCTGGGTACGCCACTGCCGATTGATAGAAACAATAATTGTTCTAAACGATGTATTGTTATCGGGCTTCCTTCCGATTTTTTGTTCCGGAATATCAATAAGACCACACATCACTCTGTTATGACAAGAGTTTGTCCGCGGAGAGCCCCATTAAAATGCCGGTCTGCGACATGGCGAATTTACATTTTTATTTAAATTTTACGACGAAAATTTACACCGCTCAAAGTGTAATAAAGTTGTAAAAATATTCAGTGATCAGATCGGCAATATTTTTTTATTGCCCTCTCTCAGGAAAGGGTCTTTGTGAAACTGCGCTCAATGCATTATTCTGTTGGTCGACCGCAATTAATTCTTATGACTTCTTCTTATACGAAATCGAAGTAGTTCAGATGTATAATAAAACTATAACGCCGCAAATAGGGAGCGTTTTTCACCAGTCGGCCGCCTAATAAGTAAAACCATCGCATGCACACAACAACAAACGAGCATAAAACGAGAACACGAAAAAATCGAGAGAAACAACTTTTTTCAACGACCATTCGATGCGTATAAATCGTCGTTATGTGCAATGGCAGCATAAAGACATACCAACGGGAATGTAGTTCTCAAAAATAATCGACCAGCACACATTGGTGCGTCAATCCGGGATAATATACGGCGAATCGACAACGGAACGTGTACGAAGGCCGGTACTGTTGTTACCGTTTTTGCCGGCCCAAAAACTCGAACCGCAGCCAGCTACTCGAAGGAATGTTTGCGGACGAATTAACGAAAATGACATCAACACTAGCAATTTTATGAAAAAATTGCCATAAGTTTCAATGCGGACCGCAGACTGAACATCCCAAATCGGCGAGTGGCCGAGAATTAATCGACATACTCAAAACATTATTGTGAGTTTTTTAAAATGTTGAGGTCAGCTTGCCGTTAGGGAGCACTAGCCGGGGTTCGATTGACTTTTTTTGTGAGATTTTTATTTTATTTCGAATGGTGAATATACGGACTACTATCAAATACTTCCGCGATTCGGAAGTCGCGTTAACTCGTTACATGGGTTAGCTCCTTTTGTATCCTAATGCGGGGTTCTTGAGGTGTCAAATTTGATATGTTGGGTAAGCAAATTTTTTAATGTCGCTCTAACATTAAGAAATAATTTTTCACGCTATGGTTTAGATTGGAAACGGAAACATATTCACCATGCGCAGTGAACGTGATGATTGAAGTGATATTCAGAAAGATGTTTGGTCTACTTTGCATATTTATTAAACAATATAAATAATTTTAGCAAGGTCAAAAAAAATAATTTAGAACAAACAGAAAATAATGAAATTAAAGGATGAATGAAAAGCGTGAAAGTTTTTGGGCTTCACGCACTATAAAATTGTGATTCCCAACTTACCTTTTCAAAGGGGTAGTTTAGCTGCGTCAGAATACCTATCAAACCTTTCTGCGGTATTAAACTTAAACTTTTCTTCAATTAGATTGTTTTCACAATAGTTTTTGTAACTTTCAACGTTTGAAGTTTTAATGTTTAAACTACTCTTATTGCGATTTAAAACATACATTGATGACCTACCTGCTGTACTGATTGAATGAAGATCATTTAATAATTTTTTCAAGCGGTCCACATTAAGAAGTACTAGAGATTAGAAAAAGGTTGGGCAGCACTTATAATTAGAAACGTAAGAAGCAATATCATTACTAAACTTGATGTCAGTTAATCACAATCATCAGTAGTAAAGAGTCACAAAAAATTATTATCAAGTCTAAGAGCAATCACAAAAAGGGGTCTATGCTAGTTTGTTGTCTGCGGTGTAAAAGTCAATTTTGAGAAAATAACAATATGAGAAATATTCTTTCGAACATTTTTTTCACTTCCTTGGAGAAGAGCTGAGAGGGGTTGTATGATTACTACCCGAGTGTCGATGGTTCTTATCCGGCGGTTTCATGTTCCAATTGTTCTAGCGACAAGATCCGATTGCGATCGAACCCTATCTGATGTTTTTCCGCCAAAGTGACAGCAATTGAAAAATTGATTGTTCTCGTGGAAATTGTTGGTAACCTCACTTAGGTTATTGGCTCGATGATTTATCACGTCTAGTTATTCCCAATGGTTATCGTTAGTTACGTAATGCCATCACATCGCAAGTTTTCTTCATTCTTTTTTTTTCTCACACACCGTACTCTCTGTATTCACGCAGGTGTATGCCAGTTGTCTGGTTCGCCAGTCATACCTGAACATACTGAGTGTCCATTTATCAGTCGGATTGTTCTGTCAATACCACGGTGATCGGGCGTTTCGCCTCCCCGTCGTCCCGTGTACCGCCGTGATTGGGCTGGTTTTTGTCACGATGTCCGTAGCTTTGTACTGTCAGTCGCATTCTTTCGGACATGTCTATATATCAATCGCAGTTTCGTTAGAAAATAAAAGAAACGGCTGTCCGAAGACCCGGCCGAAATGATGGCCACGAATTGTAAAACGGAACTCGATCTAACCTTTCCAGTTTTCAACAGACCAACACCTCCAATTTGTAAATTCTATATTGGGACAATCGACGCGATTTGGAAAGACCCAACCACTCCCAGAAAATATCGACGCAATAACAGTTCCCACGTCGTAGAAATTTTGTTGTTATCTCAACAACTCGCGCTAATACTAACGATAGTTTAAATTGTAAATAATGATGGGATGATGGTTTTTGCATCTAGAGGGTAATTGGGTTGGTTCCGGTAATGCAAGTTCTGCTGGTCAAATCGAAAAACATTCCCATCACGTGGTCTTTAGCAATAGGTAACCATTAAAAGTAGATAAAGGTTTTTCCGTAAGTTGCCCCCAACACACGTGGCCATGTACCTACTACCGGTCAATTAGTAGGAGTTTAAAATTTTATGGTACCCATGGTCCATTTACATCTCTTTTTTTGTTATATTGTATCGAACCTTCATCAAATTTTAATTAAAATGCTGCCATAGATCTCCATAAGGAAAAGAGTTGGTAGGACAAGACAAAAAACTCGAAATTGATGCTTATTGATCCAAAGTGTAGCCCCAAATTACAAACTATGACTCCTTCTGAGGATGATACCAAGGTATTTGGGTCATTGGCCCAATTTTTTGGAAGGTAAAACTTGACCTATTTTGGGGTTCTCTGGCTGGTTGTAGGTTTGGGGCGGCCGCTCTTTGATCGCGGCCGGGGTCGGGTTGGGCCCAAAATTTTGGGTGGCGAGAGCGCGCGCCTTGTCCTAATTAGTCTGCGAATTCCCATCGATGGCCGTAAACCGTGGTCGTAAAGGAGTAATTTTCCATGAATTTTAACGAGGTCGGTCTTTTTCGCATATATCTTAATTATGTTCACATGAGAGTTTTGAGTTGTTTGACTCCGCTTATACTCCGGTAACCTCCCATAATTTCAATGGTTCGGTTGTGTCGTCACTGTTGCTCTCCTCCGAGCCCAGGAATGCGGCTCTATTATGGAATCAAGTTCTACAAACACACGCATTAACACTAAGAGCGTCCGGTGACCAATTTACATCTCAATATCAACTCTAAATGTTTACTCTGTTTTATGACCGATCAGGTGTTGTCGAAATTTTGTATCTCTTCACGTTACACCACCGAACACTGCCATCCGATGGAATTTTTATGATTAGTACCAGAAATCGTCGGACGGTTTTATGCGCTAATAAATTACGCATATTTCGAATGTCTAAGTTCTAATCCTAAACCGGCTCTGTTTACTTGATGATTTGTGATTGTTTCTGCACCGCTTTGATCCTTTTGATGCCGTTCTAATTTATGGCTCGCGTGCAAAGACTAACTTTCCTTACGGACTTGACGAAACGACAGAGGGTCCTCTGAATGAAACAAACAATGCCGTTTTCTTTTTGCTGCCACTGCTACATTTTCAGAGAAGATGCGGTCGCGTAATTGGCTCAAGCCAAAGCAATTAACGTGGCCGTCTGCGTATCGCACTTTTTGCCACCGCCACTGGTAAATGATTGTCGAGGTTCCCGTTCGCATTTAAATGTTATCATTAAGAGCGGTTTTACAATTCCGTCGAGCCAGTTTTATGAAGACATATAAATTGGATCACTTGATAATCACCCGGACCAGGTCAATACCTCGCAATGACCACCGCCCGTTCAGCACACCCCACCTCACTCACCTGCTCCATCAAGTGATAGGCCTACCAAAATTACCGATTTCAAGCAATCCGCGTAAACTGTGCGCACGTAATCCGCGATGCGATTACTGCGGCAAAAATTGGCTGCAGACCGAAGATGAAACGGAAATTTTCTAACGCGGACCGGAGACTGAACTAAAATCGCGCAAACTTTGAGATTTGGTACGTTCACCAGCTAAACTAATTCGTTATGGGGGCGCTAGTAGTAACTATCAGAGAATTTTGAGAGAAAACTCCCCTACTTGGTGGAGCTATCACCTCCACTCCAACTTTTACCTGAAGCTAGCTGCCCAATTCGGGTAAGGCAACCAAATTTATTTATGACTGCGGCAAGGGTCCTATTTATGAAGTTACTCGCCCTTGTCATCCACAACACATTTCTTGTCGTATTCATAATTGGCTGCTGGCAAAATTTGGCCTGATGATGTGGGAGCTATTGCTCGATTTAAATTGACCACTTCCTTACTTTTTCTGAACCGAATTAATATTTTAGTAACAGCATGAGTAAATTATAGTTTTTCTTACATTTTCAATACCTGCAATTTTCTTTGGATCCGCGGATACCGAAATTTTCACCCGTGAATACGGGAAGTGGTTACAATTTTTTGGTCCGCAAATATAGAAACCGCGAATAAGGAACTTTGACTCTATACAAAAAATGCCGACGTATCTCGCATATCTGGGTTCAAATTGTTGACGTGGGAGCGGTCGAGGAAGAAGTCCGAGATTTTTACATCGCGGTATATTTAAATTCTTTATGAAGTAATCAGAAGTTGAAAAAATATAAAAATTGCACAGTCATAATTAAGTAGATTTAGTCTATAAATTCTTTTTAATAAAAACAATATAAATTTTGTTTCACTTATGTTTCGTCGTTTGTTTCACTTTTAGGAATTGAATATGAAAATAAAATTAAAATTTGGCTATAACACGTTGAAGTGCCAGATGTAAGAAGCAAGTGCCTAAATTATCAAAACAACATAAATATATTTTTGGTTCCGTCGAAAGGTCCGTTTGTTGGTTGGACTACCTTTATGGTCGCAATTACCAACACAAGAGAAGCATCTGTAAACATGTACCTTTCCAGTTTTACTACAAAATACGAGTACGAGATCGCTTCCCCTACAATTGTGACGACAACTGCGTATTTTTACTTGGCGGGGGAAAATAGAAAGAGTGAACGAAGTAAGAACAGAAAATAATTTGACGGCGTTTTGCTATACGAACACGATTTTGCTATCACTAATGCGATTTTCAAAATAAAAGAAGGATAAGTAACAAGAATCTATAGGCTATGCAGTGAAGATAATTTCATTTCAATAGCTGTCGGTTCAATGCACTAAATTAATGATTCTTTGCTCCACCAAATTTCAGTAATTTTTTCGAAAGCAAATAATTAATTATGATGGCGTTACTTATCGGAGGGCAATAAAAAATATGTCACTGCAAAGTAGATTGAAGAAGCTTTAATTCCGTGAAAAAAATCAACCATTGAATGGATGGGTCCTTAGCGGTGTTCGAAATAAGATTAAATTTTGTTATTGTTCTATCTGTCTATGCATTTTAATTTTTTTTTCAACTAAATGTCATAATATTCGATACTCTAACGATTTATTTTACAAGAAGTTAAAAAAATAAATAAAATTTGAACCCTTTAGGTGGGCTGGTAGGCCAAAATGTGGTGGAATCGGCAGGTCCGGGTGTTCTGGAGCGCATCAATCATGGCGGGCGTGTATGTCCGTTTTAGATTAGCTTTTTAATGAGATTTCATTAAAATTTGCGCGGCCATCCATCTTCTTTATCAATTTCTTGGTATGACTTATACGTATCATGGGTAATTATTCCCTCGACAGTGGATTTCACTGGCAAATTTATTATTATTATTTTTTATAATTCGGGCCAATGAATTAATTAATTTAAATACAAACAGCGCGCTGCCTAACTGGTAAAACCACTCCTGAAACGTAATATACGACCGGTGTAAATCATCCGCTAAAGTAAGTTAGTTAAATATTATATTACCCGAGAGAGTCCTCTGCAAGTACGGGATTACCGACTCGGTAGCTTATTAATGCGGCGTCGTTTCTACATGTGTTTCGGTACAGCAAGACCTTAACGTACAGAAAAACTGGTATCGCGTGAATTATTTATAAGTTACCTTCCTGAACTTTCAGAACAACCACAAAAACAGGTATCTATCTAATAAAATGCAAAAACGTCCTTTTACGATTTCGTGAAAAAGGCACTTATCCCTTCCTCCGCTTAATAATTGACGGTAATAAAACTACTTAGTCTTCAAACGAAAGGATGTGCCTATTAACAGCGTCGGTCGGGTACCGAAACCACCGTTTTCTTCAGCCCCGGAGCGTTTGTTAGCACCGAAACTGGAGTACGGTTCACAAATTACAAACACCTAGAATTGGCACCGGCGTATTAACAAAAACAAACATTTAACACCTCGTGGAAACAAACAATACTAAGCACCTAATCTCGAGTGGTGTGCATGCGTATCTGTCAAAGTAAATTTGAATACACCGCAAATATAAATATTGAACCAAGAGCCGCAGTGTAAAGTTTACATATCGGGTCATATTGTACACACGTTTATTTATCCTACAATACAGTAGCAGCACTACTCCGTTTCATGTCTCTTTCTAAACGGACATTGGGGCGACACAATGGAAATGTTGAGATAATTGAGAGTATTTATGGGTTTTAATTGAGATAATGGCGTTAATGTTGACTTGGTTGAGGGGTTATCGTCCGTTCTGACTTTGCAGTTAAAAAACAATTTGTAGGTTATTGGAAGCGATGCCGGCCAATTCCAGACTTTGTCGCAGTTCAACCAACACATTGGTAGTAAATTTCGATATTATTGTGGATGCGATGTATAAATAGCTTAATCTGAAAAGGAGCGGGCGTTGCAGTCGTTCGCTTTAAATTTATTGCGTGAAATCTTAAGTGTGTGTTGAGATATGGCGCTGGTGGGGCCGGACTCGTAATGAACATCCAGCGTCTCGGGTCGCGTCACCAACTAGCTAATTCTATATTAAATCAGAATTAACGCGAGATCCTCCATGCAAATCTGAGTCTAAAGTCTGGTGCTATATTTTGTCAATTTATAACGCAGGTCGCTACTGCAAAAATTCTTGTTCCAATCGGGGGAATAATTGGACACTCATCATATTTACAAAATAATGTAGCGGAAAACCGGCAGTGTAGCTTGAGGACTGGACCGATTACGATCACACTCCTAGGAGCGCTCGCGACAATTGGAAATTAATCGGGGCACATAAAAATTTATTGGAACGGTGGCTGTAGAGATTATACAGAAAAATAATTGGTCAGAACTGGTGATTGAGTGTCTTGAGGAACAGGGGACTTGTTGCCGCCTAGAAACTGACTTTTTGCATCGACGAATCATTGATGCGGACTAAAAACTAAGCGGATTACACTGAACATTTATTGACGCGGACCGCAGACTGAACAAATTAAAATCATCTACTTGAGTAAAATGAGCGTTGATTCTGAACGCTTTCCGTACTTGTCTTGTTGATGATGGTTTTAAATCTCTTTGATTAGTTTCTGATGGAGGGCGCTTGTTGGAAGGTGGTTGTCGGTGTGCGCCGCTGCCTTCTGTGGACAATCTCTGCTTCCTCTGGCCGTTCTGGTCCCCGGAGTTCGCTTTATTGTCTTGGTTGGAGCAGCGCAACGCGGCTCGTAAAATTTTATGATAACGTCTGTGACCAAAATGACTGCCGCGTTGCGAAAAAACTTCAACAAGAACTGTTGAATGTTTATAGTTGATGTTTTGATTTTTTCCGACGGGATCTGGCTTAATTGATGTGTCAGTTCCTGGGAACGCCGACAGACGAAGGAAATGTTCTTTATTGTCAGGGTCTTGGCGGAGACAATCACTACTTAAAGTAGTAGCTTTGCTCATCGGCAAAAAGTCGACTGCGAAATTCGAGACGACTGCAGTTTGCATGGAGTTTTGGGATACACTTCAATAGAGAACCAGCATCGTCACAGGACAAGAGAAATTATAATCGGGAGTTGGCACGACCTGAAGGGGTCAAACGTCCCAACTTTTTGACCCCAAAACTATTTCGAAAACGTAATGAAAGGAAAGGTCCGTTTCAAGTTTGAGTCCTGTTTTTCAACTTTATTCGGTTTTTTCGCACCCGAGGGTATATTTGTTGGGTTGGTATCTGTGGCATCTTTAACAAATTTCTTTAATTTACTTAAATAGTTGTTATTGGCGATCAGGGTCCTAAGTGGTCACTTGCGAAACATTAGGGATTGATCTTTTCTTACCTAGGAGTATCTTCTTGAGTGTGCAGACATGGTAACATGTGGGATTTTATGAATTATAACAGGACTCTCCCCCAATAGTGCCCAACTTTCACTTCAAGGGGTCGCAGGCAATTGATCTTTTAATATCGTCCACGATTTTGATTTTATGGTCACAGGACAAGAGAATTACACTCGAGAATTGGCACGACCCGAAGGGGTCAAACGTCCCAACTTTTTGACCCCAAAACTATTTCGAAAACGTAATGAAAGGAAAGGTCCGTTTCAAGTTTGAGTCTTATGTTTCAACTTTATTAAATTTTTTTCCACCCGAAGATGTATTTGTTGGGTTGGTATCTGCGGTATCTTTAACAAATTCCTCTAATTTACTGAAATAGTTGTTATTGACGATCAGGGCCCTAAGTGGTCACTTGCGAAACATTAGGGATTGATCTTTTCTTACCTAGGAGTATCTTTTTGAGTGTGCAGACATGGTAACATGTGGGATTCTAAGATTTATAACATGCCTCTCGCCCAATGGTACCAAACTGTCACTTCAAAGGGTGGCACGCAATTGATTTTTGGTTATCGTCCACGATTTTGATTTTATGGTCACAGGACAAGAGAAATTACACTCAGGAATTGGCACAAACCGAAGGGGTCCAACGTCCCAACTTTTCGATCGCAAAACTATTTCGAAAAAGTAATGAAAGGAAAGGTCCGTTTTAAGTTTGAGTCTTGTGTTTCAACTTTATTAAATTTTTTCGCACCCGAGGGTGTATTTGTTGGGTTAGTATCTGCGGTATCTTTAATAAATTCCTCTAATTTACTTAAATAGTTGTTATTGGCGATCAGGGTCCTAAGTGGTCACTTGCGAAACATTAGGGATTGATCTTTTCTTACCTAGAAGTATCTTCTTGAGTGTGCAGACATGGTAACATGTGGGATTTTATGAATTATAACAGGACTCTCCCCCAATAGTGCCCAACTTTCACTTCAAGGGGTCGCAGGCAATTGATCTTTTAATATCGTCCACGATTTTGATTTTATGGTCACAGGACAAGAGAATTACACTCGAGAATTGGCACGACCCGAAGGGGTCAAACGTCCCAACTTTTTGACCCCAAAACTATTTCGAAAACGTAATGAAAGGAAAGGTCCGTTTCAAGTTTGAGTCTTATGTTTCAACTTTATTAAATTTTTTTCCACCCGAAGATGTATTTGTTGGGTTGGTATCTGCGGTATTTTTAACAAATTCCTCTAATTTACTGAAATAGTTGTTATTGACGATCAGGGCCCTAAGTAGTCACTTGCGAAACATTAGGCTTGATCTTTTCTTACCTAGGTGTATCTTTTTGAGTGTCCAGACATGGTAACATGTGGGATTCTAAGATTTATAACATGCCTCTCACCCAATGGTACCAAACTGTCACTTCAAAGGGTGGCACGCAATTGATTTTTGGTTATCGTCCACGATTTTGATTTTATGGTCACAGGACAAGAGAAATTACACTCAGGAATTGGCACAAACCGAAGGGGTCCAACGTCCCAACTTTTCGATCGCAAAACTATTTCGAAAAAGTAATGAAAGGAAAGGTCCGTTTCAAGTTTGAGTCTTGTGTTTCAACTTTATTAAATTTTTTCGCACCCGAAGGTGTATTTGTTGGGTTGGTATCTGCGGTATCTTTAACAAATTCCTCTAATTTACTTAAATAGTTGTTATTGACGATCAGGGCCCTAAGTGGTCACTTGCGAAACATTAGGGCTTGATCTTTTCTTACCTAGGAGTATCTTTTTGAGTGTGCAGACATGGTAACATGTGGGATTCTAAGATTTATAACATGCCTCTCGCCCAATGGTACCAAACTGTCACTTCAAAGGGTGGCACGCAATTGATTTTTGGTTATCGTCCACGATTTTGATTTTATGGTCACAGGACAAGAGAAATTACACTCGGGAATTGGCACAAACCGAAGGGGTCCAACGTCCCAACTTTTCGATCGCAAAACTATTTCGAAAAAGTAATGAAACGAAAGGTCCGTTTCAAGTTTGAGTCTTGTGTTTCAACTTTATTAAATTTTTTCGCACCCGAAGGTGTGTTTGTTGGGTTGGTATCAGTGGCATCTTCAACAATTTTTTTTAATTTACTCAAATAGTTGTTACTGATGATCAGGGCCCCAATTGGTCACTTGCGAAACATCAGGGATTGATCTTTTCTTACCTAGGTGTATCTTTTTAAGTGTTCAGATATAGTAACATGTGGGCTTCTATGAATTATACCATAACTCTCACCCAATAGTGCCCAACTTTCACTTCAAGGCGTCGCAGGCAATTGATTTTTGAACATTGTCCACGATTTTGATTTTCTGACCCCACAATCAATTCTGGCGTTAATTTTGCTCTTTTTTCCAGGTGAGTACCGCCGTTCTGATTGCTCTGTGCCGGTCCCGACTGGCTCTTCGGTGAGTGTAATTTGAAACCGAGTCGGGAGACGCGAGTGTTGCTTTGGTGAAGAATCCAGTATCTGTTCAAACCGGTGAAATATGTAGTGCTTTGGGCTGCGCCTCCCGCTGACTTCCCGTGAACGTCCCTGTCCCATAAAATAACTTATTTGTTCTAAATCGTGACGTGAACCATACGGTGCTGATAAAGTGTCGTTGTAGAGGCGAGCTTTCGAGGAAGTCGAAGCTCCATGGGAATTGAGCCGTTTATGGTCAAGTGTTTCAGTACTTTACTGCCGAACCGACGACGTTTCCGTTAGGAGGCTATCTCGAAAACGGCTATTTTGTCACAAATTTATGTTGCAAGGACTAGTACACCCACTGGAAGATGGTCACCTGCCGGATTTTCAATCAATTAAATTTTTTACGATCTACCCACGTGGATTTATTGGCGCCGGATTCGAAGACGTCCAATTATTGTCAACTACGTAACCCAAGTTGAATTGGGAGCGATTTTGTTTGTTAATTGCAAAGCAGTCAACTGAACAGGGGACGAAGTAATTACAATTTATTCAAATAAAACGCGTCTGGGCCGCGTGCAGAGATAAATTTTCGTATCGAGTTTCAAATTTTATCGCCGCGTCTGCCTGACCAAGTCATAAATTAACCTGCGGTGATGGAAATAAATGCCTGGATAAAAACCTCATCTTAATCGCGGCTTTGCGTAATTTGAAATTCTAAATTGACGGGTCGCGCGGCCGTTTACATGGAAATTTAACGTTCACGGTAATTTCTGCTTAATTAAGCGATCAAGTGGTTCAATTGAACCCCGGATGGCATGCAACGGATTTTTAATTTGTACCGCACGTTAGCGCTTCAAGTGATACGACTCCCGTGTGTTCGTTAATTATGTTCGGGTGTCGCTCCCTCAAGGGGTTAGTTGTGTGTTTTCGTAAATTAACACGTAAATATGTCATTCTGACAGTAAACTACCATATGTCGTTGTTTTATGAACCTGGAAACTATTTATTATACATGTCGGAGGCGGTCGGCAACCTTTTTTGGTAGGTTTGTTTGTAAACGAAACGTGATGAATCGATAGTTTTATGGCGGCGCCATTTCAAACATACACACCGTCACCAGAATCTGTTTATTTCCCAGCGTTTCCGACCAACACTTCAAGTTTCCGCTTTACCCCAGCAAATGTGTTCAGTTTCCGGTCCGCACCTAACTTACATTGTAAATTCAAATTAACTGGGGGAAACATCTCGGGTTCTACTCGTCAAAGTGCTGACGCGTAATTCATCCCGTTTAAGTAACTAACACACTATTAAACTCCACAAGTCGAGGTGCGGCCAGTTATAGTTCCGGGATTGGAAAGGTAGGAACTATTTCAATACAATAACTATCCTCTGCGCTTCCGACAAAAAAATGTGTAAAATACGGCCCCTAAAGGCAGTTTCACAATGTAGTCATGCTATAAACTAGACGTGCGATAAATATTGTAGAATAGTTCTGTGAAGGTCTCTAGCAGACAATGGTATGAATGTTAGTAAACAGCGTTGCGCGGAAACATTCCATCACAATCGATGGGTTATCGGGTAAAATTAATTACCGTAGCTTTTTTGTCGATAATTCGAAGAACCACACCAATGAACTGATAACATATGAACTAATTGACGTGTCGCAGTGAATGATATCGGCAATAAATCTCTTCTCGTTCATTTGCCTCGGTCCAGTCTCCCAACAAAAACTTTCACTTCGACTCATATTAACATCCAACGTTTGTCATCTCGTAAACTGCTTACATAATTTTTGATTCACGGCTATCGACTCTCAACAAAAGAGGTCAGTTGAGGATATTTAGGCGCGAAAAATTCTAAAAGCTCAGGAAACTGCCGGAGAACGATGGTCCTTCCCCGAAACACTTAAGGGCTGTTTAAATGGATGAGATGGCAAAAATCTGTTTTTGTTGCCGATAGCAAAACGACGAGGCGAAAGCCTCGAGTTCGACGGAGCATGCAAGTTGAAAATGTAAATATCACAACACGGTTAACTTAAAATACGGCGATCGTGCCGCATGTGCGAATTTTAATTCTTTACGGCCGCCGCGTTTTGTTTATGTTGTGTTGCGTTCGTATTGTGTTGCATTCGAACCGGTCTGTTTGTTTCTCAGCGTTGGAGTTGCACTAAGACCTCGCCGTTTCCACGCCAAAAGCACCGGGATCCATTCATTGCACCGGCGACGATTTCGTAAATTGTCCGTGAAACGTGAAACGCGGCCCAAGAAGCTCGCTGGGTGCGACCTATACAATTTCACGCGTAAACATTAACCGTCTGACATTCAATTTCTGTAAACGACTCATTAGCCGGCGGACCGCAACATTTTCGGACCCTTACTCAATTTAACGCGTTCAGTCTTCAGTACGCATCATTTTCAATCCGTTCGGTCTCCGGTCCGCAGTAATTTTCGATTGTTCAATCTCCAGTCCGCATTGATTTTCAATGCGGTTTGTTTAAGCTTCGGTCCGCATCAGATTTTCTTCGACATATTTGGCTTCTTTTGCCACAATTTCAATTTTTAAAACGGACTGAGTTACGTTGATTTCGTCAACGTTAATGGAGTTCACGTGCAAATCTCGAATTGAGTCGTTCTGGTCTTCGTCGCGACGATTTTGTAAATCGTCTGTGAAACACGGTTGAAGAAGTTTGTTAATGATTTCGTTTGGTGCGCCTCTCTTAAAAAGTCTCTGGAATGTCCTTGCGTAATTAATAATAAGTCACTGTCGCTTCACAAGCCGGGACGGTTTAAATCTAGCGTGATAATCTTACAAACGCATGCATGCTTTCTGTTGGGATGACAGGGCCATCTGTTAACCTATCTAGAGGCTTCTTTTTGTCGATTACCTTTTAGTCATACGGCTACCGTCGGTTATAACGCGCGTATGAATGTACTCTTTCATTATTGTTTGTTTTCAATGCTAAGAGCTCTTCCTGGATCATAAACTCGAACAAACAAACGTGAATTGGGAAATCGCTCCGTTTCTGTGAGGAATTATCTACGATATTCCCCATAAACCTGACATGAAACGAGATTCCGCGTTTATCGCTTCACAATAGAAGAGTACAGCCATTTGGCTGCAACACTAAACTTGTTAGCGCACAAGTTTTGAATATTTTTAATTAGATAGTTAACCCGATGGCGAAGCTCGGCCATTACCTAGAATTTATAGACGCATTCATACACTTAAAGAACTGAGCTTCATCGACACTATGAATATGTTAATGTTGATGGTTAATAACCCGACATTACAGCGTCGAAGAAATAACTTGCTTTACTCTTAGGAAGAAGAATTATCACGTTATCTGACATTGCGTTTTATTTACATAATCTCCGTCTATTATCATGCGAAGATTATTACAGCATCGATGAGTTATTAATTAGATTTAATGGCACCCCATCGTCGAGGCGACCATAAAATCGTCAGAATGCCACGACATCGGTCGACGGACGGTGTTGAATACGCCATTAAATCGGTTGTTAGAGCGGTTTACATTTAGCATTCGAACCTAATATGGAGAACATTAATGCCGAATATGAATTACCGGGGTTTGTTTATATGTCACCGTCGTGAATTACGACCCAACCTCACATAGCGAGATCGTTGCGAAAAACACGCACGTATCAGCCCCCAAAGTGTCGTTTTAGAATTATTTACAACCAGAATTAATCCTGAAACAATGTCGGTATTGACGGGCCAATAAAGCATTTGGCTCCTGTTTCTAACCCCATTGACGAAACAAACCCGACGTAGGCCTCAGAGACTCTACACATGGCAATAGTTACACTGCCACAATTGGAGCGGACCGAAGCCTGAACACCCAGTTTGCAACTAAGACACTTTTTCACTGTTTTTACGCTTCCTGACAATTGACGCGGTTTGGGCTCGGAACGAGAAGGTCTTCAAATCGAGTTTAAATCAAACAAATCATGTTGCTGAAAAAATCCTCCGCAATCCTTTGCCGCTCTTGACGGTTGAAACTGTTTCGAATCGAAATGAGAAGGTTTTCAGATGATGCTCAAGTCAGACAATTGATGCTCTCTCTAAGACACTCCTGTCCCCAAGGAGAACTTTAGTTTCGGGGATTACTGGGCAAAGAAACCAGGTTTTGACCCATCAGCCAGCAGCTAAGAAGACTGAAGGAAGATAGTGAAAAGATAAGAAATCGATTGTTCGGACCGTTTGGTTAATGTGGAAAAATGTAGATGCGAGGTCTCAATCAGAAAGTGGAAAAAGTGGTTGGTTCGTTACAACTTCTTGATGATTAGTCCTGATGAGTCTCGGATCTCGTCGTAAATAACTTTAATGGTCGAAAAATTCTATCTGAATGGTCTTTGACATGAAGTGTGGCGCGAAACCTATGGTTATACCTAAATGACTGTCGACAATGACGCTAATTAAGCTCACGTTGTTTGGAGGGAGCTCACGATGCTTGCTGTCGTTTCTCAAGCCGACATTGTGGAAAACGATCAATCAATAGGATAAGGCGAGTTGGTATTCTTGTCGAGAGGTGACGTTTCCGGTAAACAAAGAATTATCGCGACGGGGTGGAGACGACGGAATTCGGCGAGGAAGCCAAGATTTCGAACGGCATGTTAGGGGCCGAACATTCAGAAACAAATCAAGGAAGCACCACAAATAATGGTGACAAAATTAACCGTTTAAATCAAGTTAAGCCCGACAAAGCTACTTAACTTTAAATTATTTACAACTCAGTCGTTGCGGTGCTCCATTAATTAATATGTCACTGTAATGTTTAGTTTTTACAGTATCACGGATCAGTGACCCACTTAGACTTATTAGCATGGTTAGTCTAATACGTGGTTTATACTTACGAGCAGGTTATCTTAAGCGATCGATAGCTTCAGTTTGAGTCAACTTCGCATGATTGCTCGACAACATTCTTGGCAAGTTCGGACAAGACTGAATATTGTGAACAACTGAGAGAGAGTGTTTGTGGAAGATTGTCGATTTTTCTTTTCAGAATCGTTTCTGTTGTGGTCTTTGGTGGATGGGAAAAAACGAAATTGGCCCGAAATGGAAGTCAATCAATCAATCGGAGGCACGAACAAAAATTAACGTAAGTCCCCGATCCAGACGTGCTCGCCAAGATTGGCGAAACCGGACAATTTGTACACAGGCAGCATGCAGCCAATTACGGGTCCAGACTCGACTTGTAGATATCCAACAACAAGCTTTTTACTCGAATTGATATTCGGACGCAACAGCCAGAGAATGCCGTAACAATGGGTCTATTATCTACCTGATGGCATTCGGGCCTTAATTGCGTCTCCGCGAACCAGGTGAAAATCGGCCGTGTTTACACAGGCGAACGCCGCTGTCGGTGTCTTGACAAGCTGTCATCGGCGATGTCCCCGGTCACGCATCCCCCTCAAACCAATCAAAACCTCCAAAGCGCAACAGTTTACCCGCAACATGTGCCCTCCGGGCAGGGATCTTGCTCGTTAACGTCTTGATATTCAGCCTTCCACTACTCTTCTTTCAACAGCCACGTGTCTTGTTCATTTAGGTACAAAAATTTTAGCCAATCTTGAAAATCTAGATTGCTTACCATCATTTCGAGTTGTGCTGATAGTTTTTAGCAAAAATCGAACCGAATTATGAATAATGCACAATTCAAGTCTAGCGTTTTTGAAACGAGGATGATTTGGGCACTTGTTTTTAGCGCATTCACTGTTGCTTTATTTGAAATTATTACAATAAACCAAAACGATTTGGGGGATTCGGCGTTTAGTATCCGGTTCGCGTAACTGGGGTTAACGGCGCATGTGAATTGTTGCGTGGAGTGGCTAATGAAGGCGTTAATCGCGGCCGCAACCGCAATTTCGGGTGGTTGGAGACGCGTCGGAATTGTCGATGTCGCTTGTGATCCCACGTAATGGTCGCTAACTTTGGGAATGCTTCTCGTCGTTATCCGGAGCCCATCTCGCTTTCCTATATGCGGCTGTCATACCAACTGGCAAGATGAAAAATTAACACGCAGCCACTGAGCTTTGTTCGTTTGTTATGAAACAATCGTGCTGCGCAGCGATGTAGATGCTATCTTATCACTATTCGTATCATGTGATCTTTTGTTTCGCGGTCATGGTTGGCAATGACAATTAGTCTATGGGCCACTTGAAAGGGATACCACGTAATCGTTGGAAAGGACACAGGAACTGGCACGAACATCGCCGCCCACTTTACTAGGAAGTCACGTGTCCACACCATCGGCAAGCAACAATTTTGTTGGGATGAAGGGATCTAGCCGCAACAAAGAGCGCAATTGAGACATTCAGTTATTTATTCGTTGGAATGAATACGGCATTGAATCAAAACACTCATTATCTGATGATCGGATCTCGAGTTGGCGGAGCCCGATGCGTATCAACCGCGAGCACCAAGAACGAGTTACAAGGGTAATAATCCGGCCAGACCCATAAACGACAATTACCGCTAACGCGAGCACATCTCGCATGTTTGCTCTTAATAATCGTTAACGCCGGGTTCGCCAAGAAGCAATAACCGAGAGGAATTGTGGAAGAAGCTCCAAGAGTTTTCTTTCATTCACTTTTTGCGTCGCTCTTCAATTAGTCTGAACACTGTTCTGGTGTGTATAGTTTTCGGTTTCTTCATCATTGTTGGGTTGTGGAGAAATTAATGGTCGAGCCGGGTGACCTGTCAATTTGTGTTTTCGTCCAATTTTTCCAGCTGCTAATTACCGCATCGCTGTCCAATTAAAGCAATAAATAATTCGGCCCAATCTGGGGAAAAATTTCGGAAATCAATTTTGATTTGCTTCCGTTAGTTTAACATCCGACCGGTTATCATGTTGAGTCTAAACTAGTTTCTCTTGCGGGCGCTTTGATCGCTCTCTAATAGATATAGCCGCATGATTTTGTTAGTTCGATTCACAGCGGGCCTTACTTACATGCACGACGGTTTTTCACAAAGCGCATTCTAGACAAGTTATTGCCTCGCTTAAGCTTAACTGGAACTGATGCCAGAAAAGAAAAACGTAGTAATAGCTCATTACCGGGGAAAAACCGGGAATGTCGAGAAAATGTAAATTTATTCGCGCTTTATTACCCAACATGTTTACAAGTGTATCTGGGAGTTTAACACGAGTTTTCACTAAAGAGTTGGGAACTTTATTGTTTCCAGAAGTACCAACGATTTTTTGGTTTTAGTGGGTCCTCATCAGTTTGGACGAAAGGCGCATTCACTGAGGCGCAATGAATAAAACATCCAGAGTCGGCTGAAAAAGCTCCTCGTTTAGAGGCCATTGCTATCCTTTGTTTCGAATTTAACAAAAAATGTTGTAGCCGCGATGAAGTTATATTTATTTGAACAATTTGGGCAGTCGTAAATCCTCGAAACTCATCATCGAACCGCTTCTGGACATTAAACTAAAACAAAGCCAATTACGGGTTTTGAGACTTAATTACTCTAAAAACTCGAAGCTCGTTCTTTAGTATCGAACGTTCGGAAATTGAGGCCGTTGCTCGTTTCAATCCCGTTGGGTGATGGTGCTATAAAATCAACAATTTGCTATTAACTATTAACATATTACAACATTGGTGTCGCGTTAACACAACTTCCACGCGACCAATAGGAATTGGATTATTTATTAATTTTGATATTAATCAGACACCTACGTGATTTTTTTCCTCAAACAGGATGTGGTCGCAAATGCAAATCGATGGTGTAGTGAAATGATGTCAGCGTTTTCACCATAGCGGCTCGGGAAGGGTAAAACAAGTAACGAATTAATCACTTAATAAATAATTCAAGATGCGCCTTCGGCTCAAGACGACTAGAGCGAGCTTGCTTTATGACACGTGTGGAAGATACTCGTTCGTAGTTGCTCGATCTCAGATTAGGGACGAAAGCACGAATTTGAAAACTTCCTTGATATCGTCTTCGTCAATTGGATCACAACGAAAATTTCAATAGTAAAATTGACTGAAAGGATTAGGGTTTGGTAGTGTTTGGCGTCCGGCTGAGAGCTTGCTCGTGTCCATGCATCTCATTCGAGAGGCGATTGCAGCTTATCCAAAGGTAACTGATTTAGTTGTCTAGAATCTCGTGGGCGTGTTCTGTTTGTATCTGGAGGTCAGATGGTATCTCGAGTCGGGGATGTGCACGATTTATGGACCTGAAATCCATCCTCTATAACTCACGGCTATCGTGATACCGCGGGGTTGCTGGCTCGCCTCCGACGGGACTCCGAACCCCAACACCAACCTACTACCCATCAACTTTCCAACACAAGTTCCTCCACAGGGTACAATGTTTCCTATTCTTCCACACGAATACCACCAATCAATGTCGCCGCCGATTTCTCGGAAAATAACAAGTCGCCTCAATCGAGGAACAGCATCTTGACACCTCACCACTAAAGACTGTCGAACAACCGCACTTTTTCACTCGCGGAACTTGAACCCCATTTAAACTTGCACGGTTGACGGGATTTTTAATCAACGCGCAGCTTTTCTGCCTTATACTTGCACAATCTTCAGTCGACACTAGTCATAAGGAGCCACTCATTCTCAAAGATTAGTAAATTTGTTTCTAAAC
This sequence comes from Pyrochroa serraticornis, assembly GCA_905333025.2. Classification (NCBI taxonomy): domain Eukaryota; kingdom Metazoa; phylum Arthropoda; class Insecta; order Coleoptera; family Pyrochroidae; genus Pyrochroa; species Pyrochroa serraticornis. The sequence goes on along the minus strand of HG995154.1, from coordinate 31,131,963 downwards.
AGGTGTTCCTCTGATCCAACATAGAAGAGTCTCGATGTATCACTCGTTTGAAATTTTTATTGACAGTTCCCTTCGGCTAGTTTTAAATATGTAGATAAGGTACAACATGCGATTGCGCCTTAATGGTGACTACTATCATAACCAGTGACATAGAGGTACTTTTTTGACCTAGTGTAAGGTAGAAAATTTTTGTTTGTAATTTTTATTGAAAAGTGTGTGTAAGATACAACTTGCAATTGCACTTTTGAAGAAGACCCATACTCTTAGTCAGTGAGTCTTAATGGTGATCACCATTAACCAGCGATATAGGGATGTTCCTCTGATCTAGCGTGAGGTAGAAAAATTTTGTTTCAATTTTTATTCAAAGGTGTGGGTAAGATAGAACTTGCAATTATGTTTTGAGAGAAGACCCGTACCCTAAGTCATTGGGTCTTGACAGTGATCACTATCTTAACCAGCGATATAGACGTGTATCTCTGATCCAGCATAAAGAACAAGAGTCTCGATGTAGGTATCACTCGTTTGAAATTTTTCTTGATAGTTTTGTTGGGCTAGTTTTAATGATGTAGATCAGGTACAGCTGCAATTGGACCTTTATGGTGACCACTGACATAACCACTGGCATGGAGGTACTCTTCTGACCTAGTGTGAGGTAGAAAATTTTTGTTTGTAATTTTTATTGAAGGTGTGGGTAAGATACAACTTGCAATTGCGTTTTTAACGAAGACTCGTATTCTTAGTCAGTGAATCTTAATAATGACCACCATTAACCAGCGATATAGGGATGTTCCTCTGATCTAGCGTGAGGTTGAAAAATTTTGTTTCAATTCTTATTGAAAGGTGTGGGTAAGATAGAACTTGCAATTATGTTTTGAGAGAAGACCCGTACCCTAAGTTATTGAATCTTGACAGTGATTACTATCTTAATCAGCAGTATAGACGTGTTCTTCTGATCCAGCATAAAGAAGAAGAGTCTCGATGTAGGTATCAGTCGTTTGAAATTTTTATTGGCAGTTGCGTTGAGCTAGTTTTAAAGATGTAGATATGGTACAACATGCAATTGCGCCTTAATGTTGACCACTATCATAACCAGTGGCATAGAGGTATTTTTTTGGCCTAGTGTGGGATAGCAAAATTTTGTTTGTAATTTTTATTGAAAGGTGTGGGTAAGATACAACTTGCAATTGCGTTTTTAACGAAGACCCGTACTCTTAGTCAGTGAATCATAATAGTGACCACCATTAACCAGCGGGATAGAGATGTTCTTTTGATCTAGCGTGAGGTAGAAAAATTTTGTTTCAATTCTTATTGAAAGGTGTGGGTAAGATAGAACTTGCAATTATGTTTTGAGAGAAGACCCGTACCCTAAGTTATTGAATTTTGACAGTGATCACTATCTTAATCAGCAGTATAGACGTGTTCTTCTGATCCAGCATAAAGAAGAAGAGTCTCGATGTAGATATCACTCGTTTGAAATTTTTATTGGCAGTTGCGTTGAGCTAGTTTTAAACATGTAGATATGGTACAACATGCAATTGCGCCTTAATGTTGACCACTATCATAACCAGTGGCATAGAGGTATTGTTTTGGCCTAGTGTGGGATAGCAAAATTTTGTTTGTAATTTTTATTGAAAGGTGTGGGTAAGATACAACTTGCAATTGCATTTTTAACGAAGACTCGTACTCTTAGTCAGTGAATCTTAATAATGACCACCATTAAGCAGCGGTATAGAGATGTTCTTTTGACCTAGCGTGAGGTAGAAAAATTTTGTTTCAATTCTAATTGAAAGGTGTGGGTAAGATAGAACTTGCAATTATGTTTTGAGAGAAGACCCGTACCCTAAGTTATTGAATTTTGACAGTGATCACTATCTTAATCAGCAGTATAGACGTGTTCTTCTGATCCAGCATAAAGAAGAAGAGTCTCGATGTAGATATCACTCGTTTGAAATTTTTATTGATAGTTTCGTTGGGCTAGTTTTAAAGATGAAGATAATGTACAACATGCAATTGCGCCTTAACGGTAACCACTATCATAACCAGTGGCATAGAGGTATTCTTCCGACATAGTGTGTGGTAGAAAACTTTTGTTACAACTTTTTATTGAAAGGTGTGGTTTAGATACAACTTGCAATTGCGTTTTTAAGGTAGACCCGTACTCCAAGTCAGTGAGTCTTAATAGTGACTACCATTAACCAGCGGTATAGAGATGTTTCTCTGACCTAGCGTGAGGTAGAAGATTTTTTTTTTAATTATAATTGAAAGGTGTGGGTAAGATAGAACTTGAAATTCCCTTTTGAAGGAAGACCCGTAGTCATTGGGTCTTGACAGTGACCACTATCTTAATCAGCGGTATAAAGGGATTCCTCTGATCCAGCATAAGGAAGAAGAGTCTCGATGTATCACTCGTTTGAAATTTTTATTATGTAGATAAATTACAACATGCAATTGGACCCTTATGGTGACCACTGTCATAACCTGTGGCATAGAGGTACTCTTCTGACCTAGTGAGGGCTAGAAATTTTTTAAATTTTTTATTGAAAGGTGTGGGTAAGATACAACTTGCAATCAACAGTGACCACTATCTTAACGAGTGGTATAGAAGTGTTCCTCTGACCTGACGTGCAGTGGATTTTGTTTGAAATTTTACTTAAAGGTGTGTACGATACCACTTGAACCCGCACTCTGTGACATTGGTTCTTACCCAGCAGTGTTGAGGTGTTCCTCTGGCCTCGCGTGGGTGAGAAGAATTTTTTTGGAAATTGTGCTAAAGGGTGCGGGTGGGGTACAACTAGCAATTGCGCCTTGAAGAAAGACGTTGACGCTGACCTCACTGGATGAAAGTGATCGTTTAGAGGCTGCTAGCACTGACCAAAGTCGCCTTAATCACGTTAACTATCGTTAGAGGCGCCCATTTATGTTGTTGTGATTGCTATTTAATGGTCCTTTTATTGTGTACGTGCATGTGCCGTAAATCTGCGTTTATAACTTTTGTAAGTTCCGCCGCATCGGTTCTCGTCCTCCGAAGTTGTTAACACGTGATGGTCTCTTCAAGCGTTACCGTTTAAAGAGGCTCCCGATATTAGACGAAATAAGTGTTAATGGTCGACGATTCGGGTACTCGAGACGCATTCTTTTCGTTGGACGATTGCTTCATTTGTGTTTGGTCTTAAACACTTCTTTATAGACTGGTAATGTCGAGGAATGGTTCACGAAAAGCCATCAGAACAAGCCGAAAGGCGTCATCAAGCAAGCGAACGCCGTGATAAGCAAAACGAGCACACCGAACGAAATGAAGTATGAGAAAACAAAATTGCCGCAATTACGGGTTTCGGGATCGTGGTCGGAGACCGCCCATGTAACCACAACCTCTGAGAGATACCACAAGACTCGGGCTGGTCGATCCTCATATCTCAATTACATTAGATGGCTTGATTGGAGTGAGCTCATGCCAATTCTCAAGTTGCTTCAGTGATGCCAAAAATCTATTATTATTGTTCGTAATTGTGATTAAGTTATTATTGGATACACGGCTCAATCACGATCGGTGGAAATGAAAATTTCGACTTTTAATTAGCTTGCCTAATTTGATTTATTTCGCTGTCTTGATTACGAAATTAATTTTGAAATACCATCATCGCACCTGCCCATCTTAATACACCCAACGATAAATCATAACAGCAATCGTTTTTTTCCACACGTAGGAGTTTTTGTTGTCAATTACGGTATGGCCGTTGGGGAAATGTCTCAACTTCGTTGTAATTAGCGAATATCCGAGTTTTTAACGCATTTTCGATTGAACGATAACGTCGGGAATTGAGTTCAACAACAGATGCGCGCATGTATAAATGAATTAACACGTGTTCTTTTTTTTCGTCCCTCGTATTAGTCAATGACACGCGGTATCCTTTTCGGGGGCATTGCTTTTCGAATGTAAATAAGCTACCGTCGTTCTTCGGCCACCATGCGATTAATTAAGCAATTACCCAAGAATTTCGGTGATAACAATGGAATTATTTTTCTTCAGTAATTAGCGGCAGAATTAATCCGAATTTTAAATTAACATACAGGGTTCAGACCAAAATACCTTCTAACTTCTATTTCACGTCGCCAAACCAGTCATTACCCAAAATATAAATTACAAAATTAATTTATTGATAAGATCTCTTAATAATCAATATTAAGCAGCCATAAATTTAGTTACGAGTCAATTAATAACTGAGCGTCCACATCTACATTCATATTTCTTTAGAAATCTCCCGTGATTAATTACTCTTCAATTTACCTCTTTAGTCCCCTATACTGACCGAACGGTCTCTCAATTTCGGCGATCTTCCAATTTGCACAATCATCGCGGTGATCTTTTCCTAGTGAGAATTTGAAAAACCGTTCGGCACATCAACATTGTGCGTGAGGACGATGTAAATTAATTACAGAAGCAGTCAGTGGAGCCGAAAACGAATTAACTTTCTTGATCCAATTTTAATGTACGGTTTCCATCGCCACCTGTTATACAAACAACCCAAGACCAGCCAAAAAAAACGATATAGAACTGGAATTTGGCGGGGCAGTGGGGAGAACTGGCCGATGCAAATTTCGAACAAAGGACTCTCGCACGCGGGACTTATGCCGGCGCACCCGCTTTGTTCTGTTAATTTGTGAGAAGTGTTTTGCATAAGTTGTGGAAACGACGCAATTATTAAATTCAGCACAGGAAAAGGAAACCGCCCAAAACAGTTAGAACTTCAACAGTCGGATAATTAATTTGATTCATTCGAATTGGCCCCTAATTAACACAATTTAATATTAGAACCGTTAGGTGTAGTAGTAGAAAAATGGAAATTCAGTTTTTTTCTTGTTTCATTCGGTTTCTAGTTATTTTTTCCCATCGGCATCGATCAATTGTGTAATCTTTGATTCGCGTTATAACGTTGCGGACCGCAGCCTGAACGTATCAAGGTTTTACTTGAATGAGAAGTTTTTCGGGCTATGCTCTTAATGTCACTTGCCATTCGGCACGTTAAGTACACAATTTTAATGTAAACTAATTTTCCATAATGATCTCGTTAGATTTTCGATTTTTTTATTGTTAGAATTAGAATTCTCCTTGTAGATATCTGAATAGGAATGGCCGTAGCGTAGCGCATAATTTTTTCTTTGGTCGCTCTCCTTTGGAAGGCAATGACAAACTACTAAGTAGTACACAGGAAAGTTCGCCACTAACTTCCTCGTACTTCGGATCCAATCTAAAATTGTGGGTCCCACGTGTCTGTGAGAACTAATAAAGGTGCATACCACAGCCACGCGTGGAAAGGTCCTCGGCGCTCGTTAAGAGTATGACAATTAAAGAAGTTATCTGATCAAACCCCCAGATAATTATTTTAAAGACAGAAATTTTACAGCTACAACCGCTTTTCCCAATTAAATCAAATCTAAACAGGTGTATCACAAGAATTAATATCAGGGTCATAACTATTCAGCGTCTACTTTTGTGGGGTTTTAGCTTTATACGTGACATCTCCAAATTATTAGAAAAAATTGACAATTTGAAAAAGCCTTTTTCAACAGTATCATCAGAATTAAATGTAACAATACGTCCCTTATGCTAAAACCCCAATTATTTTATCAAGGTATATAAGTTTTTACACAACCATTATAGATTTTGTGCTAGCAACTTCTATTTTAGCAATTAAGGAATAATTAACAGAACAGTTGCTAAGCTCCATACTATAGAAAATTAAAGAATAGAAAATGAAGGAAGTCTGAAGTTAAACCCGAGGGTTGTCTGACTTACCCAAGTATTTTCATAAGGATTTTTTAGATGCTCATAAAACGAATGCTCACCTTTTCAGTACCTACCACTTTTCTTTTGAGCCCATTCTCATACGCGCCATTTATTCCTCCATTCCGTCAAATGAGAGCAATAGATCTGTTAACGACGTATCTTCTGATGCAGTATGAAATTGTAGCGGAACTGATTTTCTCTTTTTGATCAGTGGTTTAGTTTTCGGTCCGCGCTATTGTCGACGCGTACCGCATCCTGAACGTTCTTTGACAATTTTTTTGTTGGAATGAGTTGCGTCTTCAATTTCAGCGATGAAGTCGTCGCTTTCTTGAATTTTGCGTCGCCGTTTATTCCGTCATACCATCAAATGAAGGCGAGATCTGAAAATCCAACAGGGGCCGTTAACGATATACCTTCTGATGTAGTATGAAATAGAAGCAGAGTTGCTTTTCTTTCTTCGATCCGTCGTTTAGTTTTCGGTCCTCGCTAAGGTCGACGCATACTGCAATCTGAACGTTTTCGAACAACTTTTCTTTCTATTGTTGAAATGAGTCACGTTGTCTTCAGTTGCAGCAATAAAGTGGTCCCTTTGTTGAAATTTTTGCGCCGCCATTTATTCCGCCATACCGTTAAATGGGGGCAAAATCTGAAAATCCGACCGCGGCTGTTAACGATATACTTTCTGATGTAGTATGAAAAGGGAGCGGAGCTGATTTTCTCTCTTTGGTCAGTCGTTTAATTTTCGGTCAGCGTTATGATCGACATGTACTGCATCCTGAACATTTTTGGACAACTTCTTCTTTTGTTGGAATGAGTAGCGTTGTCTTCAGTTTCAGCGATGAAGTCGTCGGTTTGTTGAATTTTGCGTCGCCATTTATTCCGTCATCTCGTCAAATGAGGGCGAGATGTGAAAATCCAACAGCGGCTATCTCATGCAGTATGAAATGGGAGCGGAGCTGATTTTCTTTCTTCGAACAGTCGTTTAGTTTTCGGTCCGCATTATGGTCGACGCGTACCGCATCCTGAACGTTTTTTGACAACTTCTTCCTTTATTGGAATGAGTTGCATTGTCTTCAGTTTCAGCGATGAAGGCGTCGGTTTGTTGAATTTTGCGTCGCCATTTATTCCGTCATTTCGTCAAATGAGGGCGAGATGTGAAAATCCAACAGCGGCTGTTAACGATATACCTTCTGATGCAGTATAAAATGGGAGCGGAGCTGATTTTTTTTCTTCGAACAGTCGTTTAGTTTTCGGTCCGCATTATGGCCGACGCGTACCGCATCCTGAACGTTTTTGGACAACTTCCTTTGTTGGAATGAGTCGCGTTGTCTTCAGTTTCAGCGATGAAGTCGTTTTGTTGAATTTTTTGCGTCGCCGTTTATTCCGCCATACCTTCAAATGGGGGCAAAGTATGAAAATCCAACCGCAGCTTTTAACGATATACTTTCTGATGCAGTATGAAATGGGAGCGGAGCTGATTTTCTTTCTTTGAACAGTCGTTTAGTTTTTGGTCCGCATTATGGTCGACGCGTACCGCATCCTGAACGTTTTTGGACAACTTCCTTTGTTGGAATGAGTCGCGTTGTCTTCAGTTTCAGCGATGAAGTCGTTTTGTTGAATTTTTTGCGTCGCCGTTTATTCCGCCATACCTTCAAATGGGGGCAAAGTATGAAAATCCAACCGCAGCTTTTAACGATATACTTTCTGATGCAGTATGAAATGGGAGCGGAGCTGATTTTCTTTCTTTGAACAGTCGTTTAGTTTTTGGTCCGCATTATGGTCGACGCGTACCGCATCCTGAACGTTTTTTGACAACTTCTTCCTTTATTGGAATGAGTTGCATTGTCTTCAGTTTCAGCGATGAAGGCGTCGGTTTGTTGAATTTTGTGTCGCCATTTATTCCGTCATTTCATCAAATGAGGGCGAGATGTGAAAATTCAACAGCGGCTGTTAACGATATACCTTCTGATGCAGTGTGAAATGGGGCGTAGCTGATTTTCTTTCTTCGATCAGTCGTTTAGTTTTCGGTCCGCATTATGGCCGACGCGTACCGCATCCTGAACGTTTTTGGACAACTTCTATTGTTGAAATGAGTCGCGTTGTCTTCAGTTTCAGCGATGAAGTCGTTTTGTTGAATTTTGCGTGCGGCTTGGCACGACGTCCGCTAATAACGCACCGGCCGGTCCTAAATTGCGAGTCGGCATCATTAGTTCTGTCATCCGGCGCACGTAGTTCGGTTCCTCGGCCATCTTGCGAAGAGAAGAGAGCCCCCAGCGGTCCGCAATCCACGGCTCAATCATCCTCGCGGTCTTATTTCGTCGTGATTGTGTTTTATTATATTGTCGGTCCGGGAATAAGACATTCTGAGCAGAGATTGGTCTAGCGGCATGGGTGGTCGGCCTCTCCTCCCGACCAGCTCCTCCGTGAACACCAACTTCAGTTTGACTTGAACCTCCCTACATCATACTCGCCGCCGATTCAATCTTTTGCTCACCGCGATGCCATGGCATCCGCCGCGATCACGGCCAAGGCGTTGGCGGCGGTCTCCAAAAACTAACGACACGTAATGTTGTGAGAATTGTGATAATCTTCTTTGGTGCTTTTTCTTCAGTCTAGTCAACGGAAGTGATTTTGTGATTTTTGATTCGATACGTTCTTCAGTGTTTTTTGGGATTTAAACGAGGAATCAAGAAACTAACTTTTCGATACCAGTAAGTTTGATCGGGGACACCACTTGAATTGGAGCCCACGCGATCCGATAGCGTAATTGTGCCAAGCAATTTCCATCGTAATGAACCGGGGCAATTATGTTTAATAATAATAATAATCTCGGAGAACGTTGGATTGATGTTAAATATCGGCAATTGAGGTGGAACCGGCTAACAAATTATCGCCCGAATGCGTAAACAAACAAGACTCGATGTTATTATTCCATTAAATCGGTCGCGGCGAGCTTTCCAAACGTCCGAGAAATTCCCGAAACGTTCTAATTAACTCGGCCCCGGTCGAAACGTGTTTCCTGACTCTAATTAAACAAAAATGCAACCACCTGCCCGTGCTTTAGCGCTTTTGAATAAAATTATCGCATTTTATTTCGATGTTATAGCCGGGAATTTACTAACAGACCCAGGTAAAGAGCTCGAACGACAAAGAGTTTCACTCCAACCGGCCCAGAACGACATTCGATTCCAAGTCCGCTTTCTCCGGTTTTTAGCACCCCTACACTACAATAGACGAAGGTCGCATACCCAACACCCAATTCAAGCTCCTTCGCTTCTTCGTTGCAGCAGTAGCGTCTTCACTACGTGTCGTGGAATATCACCGTATAACTTAGATTACTCGAGATTATGTTGCCCGGGGTCAGAAGTGTTAATGCCAGTTCTTTAAAATCCATTAGCACTTGGCCGGCCTCCACACGAAAGACATAAAACCAAGACGCGACACATCCAGGAATGTCACGAAATGAAACTTTATAACTCTTTTAACCGCCGGGTCGCCACAATTGGCCCTACTAAATCCGAGAGCTACGCTTTTTTGGTTTTGATAATTATTGAAGATCAACTGTGGATCAATTTCGATTTATGGGTTGTTCAACAAAAGCAATTCTATTGTCATAAAAGCGCAAACGTCAAAGCATAATGTACTGGTTTATGGCATAAAGAATTTGTGTACGAAATTGAATATTTAAGTGTCGGAACAAGTGTCTTGAGATGAAGGTCACGAAACGACGGCAGAAACCACAACGAAACTTCGTTTCAGAAATGAGAAACCGATTTAATTTTCATATTAAACTTTTTTGCTTTGTGCTTGGCGCATTTGTATAGAAATTGCTTAGTATTGTTGCGTTAAACTACCAAATTAAGAGCGCTATACACGGCATTATTTCGTGGGGCTCGTCTCACTCTCTTAATTTTGAAGATAATTTAATGCGGTTTTTACCAAAATTTTTTAAAACATTCTTAATCTTGCTCGATTCTCAATTTTTGTTAAATAAAAAAAACGAATTTTTATTCTTGCGTATTACACACAAAATTGCATTTTTAGGGTCATCCTGCATTGCCAACATAATTTTATAAGTGTTAACAAAAGAACAAAGGAAAATTTTAAAAATTAACGATTTTAGAGGAAGTTTACGATTTTCCTTGTTGGCGGTGTGGCCTGTGCTGCCAACCGCGTGATGCGGCGGGGCTGGAGTTAGGCTAGAGTGGCAACCCCGTGCAATATGAGCGGAACGAGCCCGAAAAAGTGATTGTCCATATTATTACCATCCAAAGAATTCTACCGTAGATCGCTTCTAACTTTCTTAATTTTGAACCGAATTTAATGCAGTTTTTACTAAAAAATTTGAAAAAATATTCTTGATCTTGGATGACTCCCAATTTTTATTAAGTAAAAAAAGCATTTTTATTTTAGCGTATTACATATAAAATTGTTTTTTAAGGTCATCCTGATTTCAAAATATAATTTTATAAGTGTCAAGAAAATTACTTAGAAAAATGTGAAAAATTAATGATGCTGCTACTCGCTTATTTTGTATTATAGGGTGCTTATTAAGAGTTAATCGGCAATGTGTGATATAAGTATATTTTAGAAACAACATAAAATAAAACTAATTAACAGAGGAAAAACTCACTTTGTACGATAGTTTAGATTTGCCCATTTTGCAAGTGTGCTATATGGTGTGGATTTTAACATAAGCATTATTTAGGTGTAAAACCCATAACAAGTTTTGTACCAATTATATATTTTTTTAATTTTTAAAAACTTGGTAACACTTGGGGCTTATGGGAGAGAAAATCGAAATAATGCAATATCTTCTTTGAAACTTAGCAAAAATCCGGCACAAAACAAACATCGCTCGTTCTCTGAAACGAAAGCCTAAATCGGAAACATTTATTTTTCGAAAAACTTTCGTACATATGTTTGGAAGATGTCGATGTAACGATCATATTTTTAGGACATAAGTGGAACCAGCTAAGGCAAAATATGAAATAAAATGTAAGAAAAGTTAATTTTCGAATTGTCTTCAGCACCGCTATACTATCTCGCTTCTCATTTATTTCCATAGCTTCGTCTTTGTTTCACTCCACCGTCTCTCAAAATGTACAATAATAATTGAAGCATTTCATTATCAATTATTAAAAAAATACATTTTAACAACTTTCTTACAGACTGCAGAACCTAGAAATGTACTTGCAGAAAGAATAAAATGGGCTGCATTGGATCTAATTGATGAATAAATACCATTTTTGTGGGAGTGGTGCATCAGTTGAATCAATTATTTGGTTAATAGCCATTCTTATCAAATACTTTATTTGTAGTAATTCATATGAGATTGTCATGATCACAGTTAAATACGCTGAATCTATGAAAATGTTCCTGTAATGTCACAGCAGATTGTTCATCTACTACTACTCTATGAGTTCCTATCTCTGTATTTTGACGCACAGAATCAAAGAAATTTGAATTTTTGAAAAACCTCAATCAATCAATAAATCAATTTCATTTGTCCTGCCTTGTGCTATACATTGACGATTAACGAGACACATTATAAACATGAACAAATATCAATAATAATAATAACTTATAGAGTCGGAAGTTTTCTTAGTCAATGTCAATGTAGAAAATAAACATTTTCTTTGGATTTTGGTGGCAGCACCATATGCCACTCTTAGATGTAGGGTGCATAAGGGACGATGGGTTTTGGAGTGGAGACGCGAGGTCCGTGCAGTCAAAGGCCGGATGGAGTAGTCGGGCTATTTTGACGTTACTCTACATTTAGATCAATATCTTGTTAAATATTTTCCAAAAAAATTGATTGAAAAGCATCATTATCCCCATAGAATTCTTCAGATTTTATTACAATGAATTTTTTTGATTCGCGCAACGGCAACTGAGATATCAGGGTGTAAACAAAAAGTGTGCCGAAAATAATGAATTTTTAGCCGATACCGAACTGAGAAAACGGCGATTTAAAATCTCTGAAATAAAGTCACCAGCGTTTTAACGGTAACTCCAAAGCAGCGCCTCAAACTTAAATATTTAAAAAATAGAATGTCTACAGAGAATATTTTGATTTTCGGACACCTTATACTACAATATTGTAGCTTTCTCATGATGCTATTACTTTGAATATTGCATTTTGTGTCCGCACGCACCGTACGATTTTTGAACGACTTATAGATTTAAAAACCATACGACATAAGCAACACCTTTGGCTGGTTCATATATTTTTATTTTGAAGTGCCCCCACAAGTCTAAATACGAGCGGCTTTGCACCCCGCTAGAAAATACGAAACATTCGAACTAGCCGACAGGCATTAGTTTTGCTGACAAATCTACAATGTTGCCAGTTGACCTATGTAGTTGGTTCGACGGTCTTCGGCAACAGGTTACACTTTAAATGCAAGATGGTTCGGACGTCTGAGATTATTTTCTCGAAATCATGGTACTTAGGGAGGTGAGGGGCGTACATGCGGAAAGTCGGAGCAGATCAGCTGATGGATAGCGCTCTTAAGGGAAAACCGCCTTCTTAAGGGTGATTAATTCAAAGACTGAGAACGAGACTAAAGCTCCAATGAAGTTTCAGAACGTCTGACTCGATGTAGAAAAAGTTTTTTTACAAGTGGCCACGAAGTGAGAGACAGTACCAGAAAGGGGCAGTGCGAAATTTCTGGTGTCGTGGAATACTTTCGAATTAAGTAATCGAGTATTTTGGAGGAGGTGGAAGAGATCGGGCGAGGGTTCTGGCCCGAAATTTGAATTAGATAATAGAGGTCGGCCGCCTCGGAGCGCGGAGCCCGATCAAGATTAGAGGGAATAATTATAAATTTAAATAAACTTTATAAGCCAGATCGGATATCGGGGGGCAGGTTCTAAGCCCGCTATGATTAACGACTTTATTATACCCTCTCCGAGAAACCGGATTTTGTAACTTCATCATCATTTAAAGCTCCGTCACTTGGTGTTTTATTTTCGGTCAGAAGACGGCATTGCCATGAAAAATTTCTCCATCTATCAACGACAGGCGAGAATTCCCCAAGGAAACTTGCGATACTTTTTATTAATCGTCTCGTGTCTCATTGTTTCGTGTCTTGGAACTGTTCCGCTTTCAACGACTTGTCAATGCGACATGTGTCGGGATTTGTCGACGGAATTGTCCCGTGAGGCACCGGATTCTTCCTCGATTCTGTCACGCAACTGTTGTTAGTTTTCATGGAACGTGTATCGAGTTGGAAGAAATAAAAAAAAATTCTTTGATTACGAAGCAGAAACGGGTTCGACAATGGACGGGGTTCTAATTTGGAAAACGGAGCGAAAGGACGGAATGGAAGTAAGATAAACGACTGATGCGGCGCTGTGTGAAATGAACGAGCTATGTTAGATTCTATCGGACAGAGGATTCTACTAAGGCTGCAATCTTTTATCGGCAGGTGGTACGCCAGCTCGCCCACTACAAGCCACAATTCACCTCCGTATCCTTCAAATACCCATAATAATTGATTTGATAAATACAGCGGGTTATCGAAGGACGCATCGCAACACAACCGCCGGTTCTTGCGCAACTGTTGCTCCTCGAAGCGCGGAAGCGGCCTGAAATCGCGCGGACCAAAGACTCAACAATTTCGCGGTAATCGGCGCGGACCGAATACTGAACCGGGCTCGTAATTGGATAATGACAATTTTATACTTAGAGTTTCCTCATCACCTACCCAACAAGTCTTTCAATGTAATTCACAATTTTACAATTAATAATCAATGAACATTTGAACCATTTCGACCAGTTGAATTGGTAACATTTACTATTGGAGGAAGTTTAAGAGATACCACGCTCTCATTTAATTTTGCCAGTTCGAGCAACATATTTATTAACCTACTTAAAATAATATTTGCAGTCCAGTTAAGCGTAATGGGCTATTGATGATATTGTTTTGTGGGGAATCGTTCGGAAATTGCTGGGTTGATCAGTTACGGAGGTGAGGTAGGAAGAATGGGGCATGTTTTAATTATGGCGGTCGTAACTCTGGCCGCGTCCTTAGAACGAATGTGGAAGAACAGAACCGTCGGCGATAAGCTCCTATTAACACCTACAGTCACGTGAGGCACAGCAGGAACAGTTTAACACGAGGGTGGGTCACTTTGCGTTAATTGGCATACTCAAGCTCTCCGTATCTGATTGCGTTGCAGCGGTCTGGTGGAGTTTTGCACCATATCGACAGGTCTCGATGCTGTCTCCCAATGGTCCAGTGCAATTCACGACTTTTATACATGTCCGCTAGTTTACATGTTCAACTTGCCATCGGCCGTTAACAATATATATATTTTAAATTGTTAAGGAGCTTTTGTTCTAGAACTGCAATAACTATCGGAATGTTAACAGCTTTTTGATTTTGCGCGTTCTTTATAATTCAATATAAGTTTAATCGATATTTACGCCTATCTGCAAGAACGAGTTGTGCATGGTCGGGTTAGGGGTCACAGTGTTGATAACAATTCACACTTGTTAGTGGACGTTTCGTCGTTTATGGGGGGAGACTAGGTAGGTGTTCTGATTTCGCAGGCGCCTTCGTTGGTATTATCACGCTCAACTCCACCGGTTCTCGCATATAAACTCTTTATGGTCTCGTTAAATGAACTAATATTCAGAAAGAAGCGCAGCGAACCCGCCACTACCGATAAATTTCGATTAATTGACATGGCAAAACTCCCTCAATCACCGAGTCAGTGTCTTCGACACCAACTCGTTAGAAGAGCCAACGAAAATTGTGCAGTTTCTAATAAGACTCAAAGAGGAATTTAATTCTTCAGTTCTAGACCTTCGACTAGTCGTTGCGTTGTCGCCTGCTAGCGCTAGATATGATACGTTTGAAATTGACCCTACGTTTTTCGACCCCTGGTCGAGAATGCACCATGGTTGCAACTCTGTGCAACTCCATTCATGAATATTTAATTCAGCGATCGCTTTGGGTAGATTGAACCGTTCACGACACCACCGTGCCTTGTGGTCAATGCCAATTACTTGGTGCATTTTATCGCACCGGTGAATTACGCGAGAAGACTTGCTGATCCAACTAAAAATGGGTACATACCTGCAGTCTGGTATTGTTTATTGCGATTGGTGCTTAAGTTACCTTTTGTGGTACTAAAATGTCATTTTCTACATTGTTGAAGAAGTTTGAGTAATTATTTATGTTAAATTGACCACTTCCAAGTAATTACCATATTGGGTTCAATTGGCATTCAATGACTTTTTTCCTAACGCTATGGCACCCAGTTGTTAAAAGTCTAGTCCAAAAAACCGATTATGATAGGTTGATAATTATCTTTTGTTTGCTGAATAGGTGACCAATTAACTGTTAATGTGTTTATTAAGGTAATATCGTCAATTGTCTAACTACGAGGGTGGATGATTAAAAAGATAACACAACTGTAGGTGTTTCTAGTTTTGCTATTGAAATAAATAAATTTTTAATCATTATTAAACAGCAAACGTGAATGATTTCGAACTATTCATTGTCAAAGACGTGAACTCGCCAATTGAAAGCTTATAATCGGTCAAGTGTTCAATCAGTTTATTATTGTACAAGTTAATGAAAAACGTGGCACGTGGGCAGAACGCGAAAAGCCGCATCCAACCGAGCAGGCAGGAACAATAAAAGTTTCTTATTTAATTGGTATAGGATTACAACATGAAGATTGCGAGATCAACTTGTACAATTTCAATAATAATTTTGGTCAATTCGGCACCGACCTAAACAATTTTTTTTTAAAAATTGTGGGTGGCGTAAATGTTGACGTAACGCAACCATGGATGGTACAACATTACCTGAAAGTTATCGCTTACATTGCGGTTGGTATTGTGGTGATTTAAATTAATTTCTTCGCCTATTTGGTCTCGCCTCTTAAGGCAGCGCTACGTGCCCAAGTCTAGATAAGTAGCTGATTTGCATCTTATAGTTAATTGTTATTATTTATCACTGAATAAAGCATTCTCGACAGGGCTGCTGAATCATCGCTATAATGACGGACAATCAGTCGCTAATAGCCACTCTTGTTACTAATATCTCGCCAAGATGGATCTTAAGTGCAATTTTTGCAAAAAATCAAACTATGATTGCAGTTACTTCGAACAATTATTATTAAACTTGGTAGTATGGGAAGTTACGATGTAAGTGATCCTTGCTAGTGCGCCTGAACGGTCGGATTAGTTAGATATGCAAGTCAGTTTGAGCGTTACGACTGCATTTCCTGCTTGCGTTACCGCTTTCGTTATGATTATTTATGACATGTAGGTTTATGATTTTAATTTAGAAGGCGGTACTGCAGTAGCCACGACGGTACCCAGATACGGTTTAAGTCTGTCCCACACCTTAACAGACCGGCTCAGATTGACCGTGTACTATGCAAATGCGACTCTAACGCAAGTTTGAATATGTATAACACACACACGGAGGACGTGCACGATTCTACGATAATTAATTCAAATTACTTGCGCCAGAACGGATCTGCTGCACTGGTTTTAATTAGCAGCAACGAAGAAACGTTTCACGACCAAACGCTACAAATTCGTGTCAAAATTTAAGAAAAAACGACCCAAATCCACACGACGAAGATTAATTATTCCAGTTCCAAGATTAAGCGGTTTGAGAAATTATGCGAACCGAAGATTGAACAAGTAAATTGAAATAGACGATCAAAAAGTCATCTAAATTAAACAATAACATTCGACGCGGACCGAGGATTGAACAAGTTATCGAAGTGTCGTCTAATTAACCACATTAAAATTCGATGCGGACCGAAGATTGAACAAGTAAATTGAAATAAACGATCAAAAAGTCGTCTAAATTAAACAATAATATTCGACGCGGACCGAGGATTGAACAAGTTATCGAAGTATCGTCTAATTAACCACATTAAAATTCGATGCGAACCGAAGATTGAACAAGTAAATTGAAATAGACGATCAAAAAGTCATCTAAATAAAACAATAATATTCGACGCTGACCGAGGATTGAACAAGTTATCGAAGTGTCATCTAATTAACCACATTAAAATTCGATGCGGACCGAAGATTGAACAAGGAAATTGAAATAGACGATCATAAAGTCATCTAAATTAAACAATAATATTCGACGCGGACCGAGGATTGAACAAGTTATCGAAGTGTCATCTAATTAACCACATTAAAATTCGATGCGGACCGAAGATTGAACAAGTGAATTTAGGTGGGAGATGAAAGTGTCTTCTACTGTTCGGGAACGATCGTGCGATTTGCGGCGCGTGGCTGGCGAACTGTCCAATTGAAATTGTTGATTAGGTTGACTGTTGATTCGTGAAATAAACAAACGGGCCATGTTATTGTGAATTATCCAGTCGATTGGTTTGATTCATCGATTTCACATAACTGTCTCGCGAATAAACAAGCGAATGCGGTTTGACTCGATTGAGTACTCATAAAGGTGGATGTATACAAATTGTCAAATTATTCAATCCTTTATCCGTCACAACTGTACAAAACACCCACGGTTAAGGTGCGAACGAACGCGAGGCCAAGGCACAGAAAGCTCGCGGTGATACAGTCTGGATTACATTTTTATTATTCCATCGTAAAAGCTTGCTGGCTTTTATATCGGCCAGATGATGTTTTATTTTTTGAATACTCCATCGACATCGGTTGAGGAATTTTTAATGTAATGAATATTTACGTAACGGAAAGCGGTTTATTGCGCTTATAAATAACCGGCGTGGACGTCACCCCCGGGACTGTTTTAATGGCAGAGTGATCAATTTTACCTCTCGACCACACTATGGGTCAAACGTGTGGGAGTTATGTATCGAAGCACGTGGGCCCCGGAAATTAAAATGCGGGTAATCCAGGTTTCTTCTCCTCAGTTTGACAATAGTACCCCAAACTAGCAATCATTTACAGCGAAGCTACGGTACTAGAATCGCACACTTTACACACTTGCAAAACACCTGTTTGCTTATTTCTAATAATCTTTTATTGATTTAGAAAATATTAGGGATCCAATCCGTTTAATCCTCGGTCCGCATCAATGGCAAATCTATTTAATCTTCGGTCCTGAAACTACTGGGTCTAATCTGCGATCCTGATATTTATTTAATCTGCGATCCTGATATTTGTTTAATCTGCGCCCCTGGTACTAATGTGCTTAATCTGCGACCCGGATCCTATCGAATCAAATCTGCGCTCCTGATCCCATCGCATTTAATCTGCGATCCTGATAGTAATCTGCGCCCCTGATCTCATTGCATCTAATTTGCGATCCTGATAGTGATGTGCTTAATCTGCGCCCCTGATCCCTTCGCATCTAATCTGCGATCCTGATAGTGATGTGTTTAATCTGCGCCCCTGGTACTAATGTGCTTAATCTGCGACCCGGATCCTATCGAATCAAATCTGCGCTCCTGATCCCATCGCATTTAATCTGCGATCCTGATAGTGATGTGTTTAATCTGCGCCCCTGATCGCTTCGCATCTAATCTGCGATCCTGATAGTAATCTGCGCCCCTGATCTCATTGCATCTAATTTGCGATCCTGATAGTGATGTGCTTAATCTGCGCCCCTGATCCCTTCGCATCTAATCTGCGATCCTGATAGTGATGTGTTTAATCTGCGCCCCTGATCTCTTCGCATCTAATCTGCGATTCTGATAGCGATGTGTTTAATCTGCGCCTCTGATACTGATGGGTTTGATCTGCGGTCTTCTACAGAAATCTGCATTCGTAGTAATAGGAGCGCAAATTACCAAAATTGTCGTTTTGCTGGAATTGCTTCAAGTGAAATGTTACAACTGCTGATAAAACGTCGATGTTGAGCTATTGCAGTTACGGCAGAAGGGCGTAGAGGTATCTTTGGCCATTAAGAAACCATAATGTGTGCTATTATCATTAATGCAACACGTTCATGTGTTTATTTTTACGACTCATTCTGGGCTTCCATTGTTAAGTAAAGTCTTCGATTAACATGCACTAAGTGTGCGCACGTGCTTTCATTTTGTTGTCACGGGTTTAGATTTGTTAGCTTTATTCATTCAAGAAACTGTGTCAATCGGTATTTGCGTTAATTTCTGAACAGTACTTTCCGAAGCTCTCCACTTTTTGTTTGAAACTTCCATAAATTCTAATTTTTCATTAATTTTTTAACGTTTGTGCCTACTTTCTAGATTACTTTCAAATTGACCTGCATTGTCATCAAAGAAATAATTTTTATAACATTTTAGCAAGAATTCTATTTTTAGTGACCCACTTGCCATATATCGTGAATCTAGACTAACCTTTCGATTACATAAAAAATGTATCGTCAACAAAAAAGTTAAGGTTATTACTGATGACCTTAAAACGTAAGAGTTGTTAACACAATTAATTTCGTGTGTAAAGTTGTGAATCTTCTAAACAACCAAAGTAATTCAATAAATTTCCGAAATTTTCGCTTTCGACATATCAATAACGATTAAGATAGTGCCAATCACACAATCAAAAACCCTCAGTTCGTTTTATCAGTACAATCAAATCGAATTTAGTGGGTGTATCATCCATTTAAAAACCAACGCGAAATCGAATGGTCTCCTTATCAATAATTAGGTTCTTTCACCCACTACCCAGCGATTTAATCGATTGATCGATCGATAATTTCTTTTGTTAACAAGATCTTTAGTTTGTTTGTTTTGCGATTTTCAGAGTGAGCGGAAGTCCGGGAAGTGGTCTCCAGCTTTTGGGACGGGAACTGCATCCGGCCTATCGTCTCCCGCCCCACATGGAGTACTTGTACTCCTTGCAGCATTCCACCGCCAGTTCGATACATGGTAAGTTAGTTAAAAATTAGAATAATACCAAAAATTTGCTATTGTTACGTGAATTTAAAATCAATTAAACGAATGTTGATAAGGGACGGTTAATTGAGTGGGTGTGATTGGTTTAATAAATTGAGGGGGTGGAATTTTAGTTTGGAGTAACGCGAAATTATTCAAGCAAAACGACATAGTTGCGAAATTCTTTCAACCTCTTATGGTAGCGTTGAAATTCCTCATTCCGATAGAAAGTATCGTTGACACTAATTGACACCCTTTGTTATGTTCCACCAATGTTCCGATTTATGCGGCCAATTACCAAATGCCGAAAGCATTTCTAACAGAATTTCTTCTATAATTGAGCTATAGAAACTTCAATTTTTTTTTCAAGTTTTGAGGTTGAAATTATCAAAGTTTGACTCTAATACTAAAAGTCTCGAGTCACGCCCTTCTAACAGGCATCCTGAAAAATATTACAAGTGGAAAAGATGTGCATCAAAATTTTTAACGGGGCACAAAGATCAAAACTGTCTTATCACGATTTTTTTAATTTTAGCTTCTACTTGGTAATGATAATAACAATCGACTCATAAAATTAACTGCAATATTTAATCTCTTATCACTATAAATAAAAGAAATTACAACAAATTTTACTTTCAATTCGTTCATAATTGGTCTTTATCATAAATCCAAAATGAGTTTGCCCCATACATTTGCTGTAGTAAATCTAAACCCTTCTGACCACTTCCGACGATATTTGAGGGCTATAGAGATGGGTTCTGCAACATAGTGGTCTGCGGTAGCGAGGTAAGAGTGGGGTAGCTGAAAAAATCCTTTGACCACTGTCTCTTTGTCTCAAAAATTTTGATTAAGTTCGCAAAATATCTTCGGCCGCGATTTCTTTGTTGGGGATCCTTTGGACGATGACGTCTTGTTGTTGCTTGTAATTTGAACAGTGTCATAAATTTGAAATAAGAAGTTGATCGTATCGCGACGATTGAAATTCTTTAGTTAAGAGTTTTTAATGAAGACTTGATAGGTCCCAATTTCGTTTCGTTCTCGTCGGTCTGCTGATAAAATCGGGAGCTATAAACGTCCCCGATGTCATTTTTATAACCGGGGCCGTCCGATACTTTAATATCTAATAAAACGCGAACCAACGTTCTCCCAGCTTGATTCCAAACATGGCCGACCGCAGTAAAATAACAATTTTATCGAAGAGTATCTGCCACTATTAAAAATTATGGTAATCCACTCGTTCAAATAACGGCAATCCGACGTAAACCGACCAGAATCTTTCAAATCCGATAACAAATCGATGAAACTAACTACAATGCAACGTCGACAACACCGGATGTTAATGCGGGCTTCTTCGACCCGCATCCTCTCTCTATTATATTGTTTTCTAAACATCATCATCACTCGCGATTAGCACGAGACTTTCTTTCGGTAGTTGGGGAACTGCACCGGGGGACTTAATGATTTATTTTCGCAGAGCGACATGTTTGTTTATTCTGGAATATTGAAATCGCTCCCGTTTATTTACACATAACGTGTATGTTTGTTTTTGCTAGCTCCTTATAAACGGACGTCGACACAACTGTTTGTTGCAAGTTCAGAAGTCAGGTAATCAACGCCGATTTCGACAATTTCTTCCTCAATTTTATCAAATAAAAACTTGAGAACGCGTAGAAAGACAGAACTGTAACCGCGACCAAATTTGGCATAGTTGATCAAAGTTGTAAGGCGCCAGCGTTATTGGTTGCACTGTCGAAAGACAATTTCGCGATCCGTTTGATTCTATAGAGAGGCTCGTTGAGCTCCTCCAGATTTATGAGGCTTGCAGACGTTACGTCCGCACTGACTCGGTTGGTTTGTTGAGAAGCACATCTTTGTGAGGATCTTCCTGACTTTTCATTATGTACCGACACAGGAAGGAGCCATGCGAGTCGCTGGCTCGCGCGCCTTGCGTTGGGGCTCGTGGACTGTTCACACACAGAACGAGTCACAAGTACGAACACGAATGTTGCGGCTTCTAGAATTCGTCCTTCAATCGATTCTTTTAATCCGACTTTTGTTTCGATTCACCAATTCAGATTCAACAGACCTGAAACTGATTCTTCAAATTTACCGAATTTACCGATTCGAAATGAACGAGTGAGCGAACGGTTCAGTTTGAACGATTCTTCAAATGAACGAGGCGACCCCAAAAAGAGTAATTTTGATAGTTTCGCGAAGTAGCAGTTACCGACCCCCCGTTTGGTTGCCACAAAGTAGATTTGAGACTAGTGTGCAATCTGGCGAGAATCGGATCTTCTATTGAACGAGACTGTTTGAATGCTAACGAAAATAGATTACGGCCCGTAATATATTTCACCTAACCAGATGCGTACAGCAGTTCAGCGGTATGTTCCCAACCCCGTCGTAAAACGGTACGTTCAATGGGAGCCATGCACTTTTTACGGGCGATTGTTAAAAAGATAACTGCCACGGAACCTGTGAAGTGGTCACTAGAACGCGCTTTGAAGTCGAAAGCGTTCTCATCTCCGGCATCAATCTTGACGAGTATCGTATTTATAGAAGTTTTCTTCGGAATTTGCGCGTTCATCATCCTCCGGACACCATCTGGTGGTCGGCCATCGACGTCTTCTTCACAGTTCGGAACAAAGCGATGTTCAGGCGACGAAGACAACGATCCTCTCTTCATTAGAACCAGATGTAGGTTGTGGCAGAAGTGTTGGGATCTTTGATGATTTACTTAATGAACCGTTGCCCTCGCTATTTTCAGTTCATTATGTTGTTGCGCGTTGGTCCGACGGGATAATTTTAAACGTGGGCACCACAACACACGTCATGCATGTGTACAATCACCCAAACAAACCGCCGGCGCCAAAAAGACCGACTGGAACTAACATCTATAATCCACCCTCTTGGGTAAAATTTTTCGAGTAAGTTGAAATTTTCGAAAAAACGCTCCAGTTCTAACGGCAAAAATTGTAACGACTGAAATGAGAGTATTTGGGCCAAAATTGCGGTTTGGTCCAAAATCGTTTTTGCGTCGAGTTAGTTTGTTAACGTCGGCTCCTTGAAGTCTGAGTGAAAAGTCCTGATCGAGGAGCAGCTCGTGTCCGCCTGGTCTGCTGTGGGCTGCTTAGATTGATCGATAGTCCCGAGACCGTCAACAAGCCAGGCTCATTAATTACAGTCGTACGTTTAAATTATCCCATTTCATATGCTAATCTGTCAAGCAACATCCTGTCCTTCTTTTGCTGTCGTTCTCCCTCGAAACCAACACCACCTATCCGTGGCGTTCTTCTTTTTATATAAATAACAACTTCCTTTCTTCATGCTTTTGCGTCGTGTTGTCGAAATTTTGACTGATAGTCGAGTTTTTTATTACTAGAGGAAACATAAGTTTCAAAGTAAATCGTGCGTTATTTCTGAGCGTCGTCATTTCGGTTTTTTTGAAACGTTTTGGACGTCGACGAAGCGCAATTATTGCCACTACTGTCTATATTTAAGCGACGTCTGGCGCCGTCATCCTTCGAAATTGAGCCGTTTTCAGCTTGGCTAATTCTAGGTTTTGTTCCAGGTTTAGGACTGTCACCTGAGTACCTCGCCGCTAGGGGACTCTCCGAGCTCCACCCCGCCTCCACACTGGCCAGCAGCGAGTTTCCCTTCAGTCTAGATGGTAAGACACTTCTAATTTAACTAAAACTCTTCTGGACGACTCATTTAGTTGGTCACCTGCATGCAGTTTCAGTGGGGCCACTCAAAATTACGTAGAGTTTTGCCCCTTTTGTATCGACACCACTTTTAGATCTTGTCGCACTTCCTGTTCCGCTTCAACTAAACACCCCTTCTTTCGGTAGGTTCTCGTTTGAACAGCCCTCGCCCTGGAAGCATACGGCAGTCACGGAAGAGGGCGCTGTCCTCCTCCCCGTATTCGGATTCTTTGGACATCAATTCGATGATCCGGTTCTCCCCCAATTCTTTGGCGTCGATAGTCAATGGTTCGAGGTCATCGAGTGCTAGCGGGTCATATGGTCATTTGTCCGCTGGGGCCATAAGTCCCGCGTTCAACATGCATCCAGATATGCACCTACAACTTCAAGCCCACTTGATGCGCAGTGCTGGATCGTTACTACCTTTACCTCCTGCGGGACCTCCCCATACTATGTACTCTTTAGGCCACCACCCGCTTCACGTTTCGCACAACATTACCAAGACTGATGTAAGTTGTTTGATGAAGCTTTTCGAAATTTTTCTTAAATTCCATGATTTTTCAGGTTCTAAATGAAAGGAAAAAGGCTGAAAGTGGGACGTTAGCGCAAATGGAAGCGGACGCAAGGAAGTTGAAGATAAAGAAAGAACCATCGATCCATTCGGTCAGTGGTGGCGGGACAAGCGAAACTCAAGGCGATCCAACTGATCTCAAAGACGAACCTGGAGATTTCATCGAAACGAATTGTCATTGGAAAGATTGCGCTACCGAATTCCAAACGCAAGATGAACTAGTGAAGGTAAAAAAAAAATTGTTTAAGAAAATTACTAAAAAAATTTTAACAGCATATCAATAACGACCACATTCACGCCAACAAAAAATCTTTTGTTTGTCGATGGGAAGGTTGTTCAAGAGCCGAAAAACCCTTCAAAGCTCAATATATGTTGGTGGTGCATATGCGGCGACATACCGGAGAAAAACCTCATAAATGCACGGTAATTAAAAAAAATTCTTCCATTTCTGTTACAAATTTTTTTTTTTTTTTTAGTTTGAAGGTTGCGTTAAAGCTTACTCTAGGTTAGAAAACTTAAAAACACATTTAAGATCTCATACAGGCGAAAAACCCTACACTTGCGAGTATCCCGGCTGTTCGAAAGCGTTTAGTAACGCGTCCGATAGGGCGAAACACCAGAACCGAACCCACAGTAACGAGGTGAGTCTCAATTTGTTTTTATTAACCTAATTAATTGTGATTCGTTACTTCAATTGCTAACGAAACTAGGAACTGCGTAAGTAGTTTAGTTAAATTGTGACGATTTTATGGTGGATTTATAGAAACCGTACGTGTGTAAAGCTCCTGGTTGTACCAAACGATATACCGATCCCAGTTCGTTGAGAAAACATGTAAAAACCGTTCACGGCACAGACTTTTACGCTAAGAAAAAACATAAAGGCAACGACGGGGGTCCCGAAGACGGTCCTGCCGGTTTGGATTCGAGTCCACGAAGCGAGGACATGCAGAGTCACAAAACGGCGAGTCTCAGCAGTCCCAGCATCAAATCAGAGGTAGGTTGAATGGTGGTTCGAGTCGTTTGAGTTGTTTAATTTTGCAATATTTTAGTCTGACGTCAATTCTCCTGGTCAACAACAACAAGGCAGTCCTTTGGGCGCCACGCAATTGGCTGGTGGTTGTAACGATGATTTCGTTGGAGATTTAGGAACGAACGCACCAAGAAACGGACCCATCGACGACCCAGCTTGGCCTTACGACGCTGAAGATCTCGAGGTAAAAAAGATCTTATGATTACGAAAATTGTTGTTTTAACAATTTGATTTGTAGATCGATGATTTACCGGTGGTACTTCGTGCGATGGTGGGTATTGGGACCGAACGGGGAGGAGTTGCAGTTGGGGAGAGACCTTCGAGAGTGCGTTTGAAATCTCGAGTTCAGACGAAACCCGCCGCCAACCTAACAGTTATGACCCCAGCGCAACGCAAGAATATCGGTATAACCGATTTGAATAAGAGAATAAATGATCTGAAAATGGAGGGCGTAACGACAGGGCCTCAATCCAAAACCCAGTTCACCGATCTGCAACAGAGGTTACAACCCCCTGGTAATACGCAAACCCAAATCAGAAGGGACAGCAATTCCACTTGCAGCTCCTTCTATGGTAGCATGAGGAGCACTGATGCTAGCAGAAAAAGTAGTTTGGCGTCTCAGGTAAATAATTTGCTTGCAATTTTTCGAATTTTTTTTCACTCATTGTTTTAGGCATCGAGTATGAGGCCGGGGATAGCGCCAGGTAGTTCCTTTTACGACCCTATTTCTGCGGGTAGTTCGAGGAGGTCCAGTCAACTGTCTACAGCAACCACAGGAGGAATCTGCATTCCGCCTTCACCACCTTCACATTTACTTGCAGGACAACTGCAAAGGCTACAGGGAGTTCCTAGCAATACTAACAAGACAAACAATGGCAGCAGTAATTTAGTACTTCAAGTGAGTTATCGCAATATTTTTTAACCCTCTTCTAGTTGAACTCCTAGTCCAACTTGATGTGGGGTAGAAACAATTTTTAAATAATTATTGTGATTGCTTTTTGATTGCAGACCCAAAACGCGTCGTTGCAACAAACTGCTATGCAACAGACCTGGATGACCAGTAATCTCCCGGCGACGACCACAACGACCAACACCGATACTCGAAGAATGTCAGAACCTTGTCACACCCTTACCGATAGAAAGAGTCCTCCTCCTCGCCCGGCTTCAGTCACGTTATCACCTTTGAAAGGTACAGTCAGTTCTTCAGAACTTCATCCAAATCAAGCGGTGGTACTGGACGAAGTTGGTGAAGGTGAAATGGTGGAAAACAAACTGGTGATACCCGACGAGATGGTTCATTACTTGAACCAGGTGGCCGACCAAAACCCCGATTTCACCGCTATGAGTTGGTCGGAATCGTCAGCTCCGAAACCGTTACCCAGTCCAAACCAAGCCATGCCTTCGCCCCCAAGTTTGAGGCAAATTCTACCTTCGCCACCACTGAACCAAGTTTTGGCGTCGCCTCAAAGCGTTCTGTCGCCGACTGGTACAATGAACCAATTGATGCCGTCGCCGGGTAACCTCATGAGTCCCCCTTCCACGAATTTGAACCAAATGATGCCTTCTCCGGCGGGTAATTTGAATCAGATGATGGGGTCGCCTGCTGGTAACTTGAACCAAATGATGGGGTCACCTGCGGGTAACATGAATCAAATGATGGGGTCGCCTGCTGGTAATATGAGTCAGATGATGGGGTCACCTGCGGGTAATATGAATCAGATGATGGGATCTCCAGCGGGTAATATGAACCACATGATGCCTTCCCCTGCTAATTTCAACCAAGTAATGCCGTCGCCGGGTTCTAATTTTGGAACGACTCCGAATCCTTTATTGTCGCCCGCACCTAGCATGAACCAAATGGCAGCCTCTCCCGCTTCAAATATGAATCAAATGGTACAATCTCCAATGCGATGTCAAATGATGTCACCTGGAGCGAATCAAATGATGCAACAACCTAATCAAAATTGCAACATGATGCAGCATAATCCAGGTGTTAATATGATGCACAACAACCAAATGATGCAACAAAATCCGTGCTACAACAACAGACCAATGAACCACGGTATTTGTTACATGCAACACGGTTGGGATAACGGTCAAAACCGACAATGTCAGATGCCCCAACAACAAAACGACCATCACAGCGTTTGTCATAATTCCCAAAATCCCAACGATTACAATTGCCGTCAACAAATGCAAATCAACAACAGTTACATGGGTTCAGCGATGTCGACGACATCTGGTGGTCAATGCGGCAATCACAACTACCAAATGTGTAGTCCTAATCCTAACGGTTACATTTCTAATGGATGTTCTTCGAATAAACCAATTAACAGTTATGGTTGTGGCAACGGTTATCAATCTCAAACTCCATCATATAACTGCGTTACTAACATGAACGAACCTCTACCATCACCAGCAATGGCAACACCTGCCCCTACTGAAATGATGAACCAACCTCAACAAGCCCAAATGAGTCGACCTTGTGCCCATTACAATCAAGCATCTTGTTACCAACAACCTTACAACAACCAATGCGTGCCTCAATGTAATAATTGTAATTGTCGCAAAAACATGTACAATCATCCTCAAAAGTGTTTCCATCAGCAATGTAACAGTAATAGTGAGATTCAATGTAAGGATATTAGCCAGTCGCAAATGTCTCCTGGTATTGTGAATCAACCACCACCAGCGACTGGAACAACTGTGCAACCGTTAGGGATGAGACAGGATACGTATCAAAGAACGTTGGAGTATGTGCAAAACTGTCAATCGTGGGTGACGAATTCGGAAATGGTTAGTAGTAGTACGCATCCGTTAGCGAAATGTGGTGATGGTACTAGTTCGAATATGGTTGTAAACGATATGACGTCATCACTTAGTTCCTTGCTTCAAGAAAACAGATACTTACAAATGATTCAATAGTTCAAAGACTGCCTGTCTTATCAGATATGGCTGCGCGATTTTACAATTAAGTTTAGTTAAGACGACTCTTTTATATAAAATATTGTATCAAATGTATATGTGATATTAAAAGTGTAATTATAGTTTTCGAGCAATATTTAAATACGGAAGGCTTTAATGTTTGTATATTAATGGCGTGTGTAAATTTATAAATACGGATCAATTTATTTATGTTTTTTCGGGGTTGACGATCTCAGATTTTTAAAATGAGGCCATTTACTGCCATGTTCATATCAGACAATAAGTACACATACTATATTGATAAGATGTATATAGGGTAGTTTTAAAAGTATATTTTGTATTTGCTCTAGATTATTTAATAAATAAACATGCTTAATTTGTGTTTTCAAAATTCGGAAGATGCGCCAAAATTTTTGAAATTACAGTTACCTGCGTTACCGATATTTTTAATAAAAATAATAAAAACATTATTTAATTTAAACATAATCAAGGATGTGGTTAGCCTTAAATTTGTTTTGGTTTGTTGTTTCTTTTTGTTAAAAAGTAAATTTTTGCATTAATTTTTAACTATGGTGCCACGATGTGAGAGATTGAGAAACTTCTTCTAGTTCTCTACATTATCGACTGCACGTGCCAAGGTTATTCAAGCAAAGTGAAAAAAGTAAAAACAAGGCTCCTTTGTATGTACTAGATCAAGTACTATTTTTTGCCTGCTAGTATTCTAGTACTCCTTAAAAAAATCTGTTGCCCAAAATAAAATTACTAGGCGCTTACATTTATTATTTAATTAAGAAATTTGAAATTGAATCTTGCGCACGGGAGTCAAGGAGGGTCGGTCACTGTGTCTCCATTCGATTGCCAACCTAGTACACATGAAATCCCTGCCAGTAACAACGTTGACTTTGACATTCACAGTTGTGGTTATGTTTTAAGTTATGTTGTTAGTTACCCACGTGGATCCTAAGAAGTGAAGCAAAAATTGTGTAAATAGTTAATTAACAATTCCTAAACAAAAATGGGGCTAACTAAGCAATATTTGCGGTTTGTTCCGGGCGGAAACTTTAACATAATCGCTAGCCAAAACTGTAATGTGAAATTCGTGACTTTGGAGGGCCAAGAGGGACGATTTGTGGCTGTGGGAGCCTGCGAACACATTATCATCTGGGACTTGAGACTAGGCGAAAAGGTAAATTTATAATTTATCAAAATTCTTTCTAAAAAATATTTTTAGGCCCAAGTTTTACCCGGAGAAAAAGCTGTAGTGACTACAATTAATGCCAGCCCTAACAAGAGACATCTAGCAGCCGGCTATTCTGATGGAAACGTCCAGATTTACGACTTGAAATCAGCGGAAATTATCAGCATATTTTCAGGCCATCGGTCAGAAGTCACCACCCTTGCTTTTGACAGTTTCGGTCATAAACTGGCCTCTGGATCAAAGGTGTCTATCTAAATATACCCACCAATCATTTTTACGTTTAAAACATTAATTACGGTTCTTTGCAATTCAGCATGTGACAAGTTACAATTTTCATTTTTTTTTTTAATAACGACAAAGTTTGTCTCTATCACTTTTGTACCTTACTCAGTCAGTCAGTTTTTATCTCGCATCTTTCACCTTGAGGCACATTTTTTAATAACAATTTTTCGAATAGGACTGTGATGTTATCGTTTGGGACACGGTGGCTGAAACAGGATTGTGTCGATTAACAGGCCATAAAGGCCCCATCACCCAACTCGCTTTCATGGCCCAACAGCCAATCCTAATTTCATCCTCAAAAGACAGTTTAGTGAAATTTTGGGACCTTGATACCCACCATTGTTTCAAAACTTTAATAGGACATCGAACTGAAGTAAGTTTCTATCAATTAAACATAATTGGACAACAATTAAATAATTATTCAACAGATTTGGGGTTTGGCTTTGATGAAAGACGACCAGTATCTCGTTACGGGTTGTGGAGACTCCGAATTAAGGGTTTGGAAGTTATCACAAAGAGACCTTAATGAAGAAAACAAAAATCCGGTCGAACACCTCGCAAACGCTTTAGAACTAGTCGACTTAGACGACGCCGATGATCCAACAGTAATTTTAAAATTCTTACGAAATTCTTGTTAATTATTATAAAATTTTAGCATCCTTTGCAATGTCACAAAGCGGGTTCGTTATTGAGGAAAGGTAAAGGTCGAGTCGTT